>JAVHKY010000025.1:15287500-17952500 GCA_035079385.1 Aspidiotus rigidus | reverse complement strand
TTGGGGGCCCTGAAAAAAAAAAAAAAAAAAAAAAAAGACTAGGCTCAGCTACTTAGCTTAGCCCAATATATTCTTGATAGGTAGTAAACTAGGGCCTCAAAAGCTTCATACTGTGTTCTACTAAGTTGATATTAGGCTGATAATAGGCCTATGTTAGCTTTCTAGGCGTATACTGGAGACTATGTATAAGCCCACAGCTAGTTCAGTTGCTTTTTGTTCACCTGGAAGATGACTCGTTAGTCGAAAGCGCTCGGTGTAACGAATTTTAATTTTATGCGGTGATTTGTAATAAAATAAAATTTTAAAATTGTCCATACTTTGGTTTATTAAACCTACATCAAACTATTCTGCTAGTATACTATAGACTTATACTGAGCTAAGAAGGGATGTATCACCCGGGACGAGTGAGCCCCATTGAAACCAGTTAGCCCAACATAGAGTATACTGGAGTTATACTACGCCAAGAGTGGAACTAACGAGTGGAGTGAGTGAACCCGTCTGCAAATTAGCCTGAGACACAGAATACTAGGTTTATGCTTAGCTATGGAATATTGGTAAAGGAGAATGTTACTATAATGTCTTGATGGCGTCATAATTACATCAGTTTTTCAGCAGGGAACCTGTTTCATCGGAGGGTTTTTAGGAAAAAATGTCCGCCGTCCGTCCGGCCGACAAAGCTCAGAACTCGAAAATTTTCGAAGACCCCCTCCTGTGGTTTGGGAGCGGGGCCTGTAATGTCACAGTTTGATGATGCCATAAGTCAGTTCTGTGTTAGTTTCTAAATCAATCTGAAATAGACGACTATTTGCAATCGATTTTGAGTCGACTTCTTCAATTTTTTATCAACCTAAATTGACTGCTTTATTAGGTCGATCTCAAGTAAATTCCAAGTTTTCTAGGAATGTATGCTCGTCGATTTTAAATCGACCTCAAATCGATGTCGGTCTGGAATCGATCTACAGTCTCACGTTTCAAGTATCTCTTTGTGTGTTTGGTGATTTCGCTAATCACAGACAGAATGTGCAGTGTGAATTATACATCGAGGGCCGTTGAGAATCTCAGTCATGCTTGACCTATAACAACAACTGTCAAATCAATGCAATGTCGATTTTCTTCATTTTACATGAATAATTCCAATGACCACAGAAGTTTACTCATTTTTTGACATTTTTAATGGCTTCACCGGTACCCCAGGCCACTATTGGAAATCTGCGAGTCAAAGTCCGAGGTCGAGTTCAAACCCCTCCCCCTCCCCAACCCCTAAACTGATCCGGAAATCCGCGAGTTCAAGTTCTTCAGGCCTAGAATATAATGGACAGTCTCAAACCAGGCGTGGCATGCAAACTAATTCAGAAATCTGCTAGTCCGAAAGAGGAAAAGTAGAGGAATGTTGATAACGTCATAGTGAGGTCTAAACTGCTTGATGTCTTTACTGTGCCTTTATCCGCCTTATAGAAAATTGTTTTGTCCTATGCATGGTAAGTAGCTAGAAGCACTAATTATAAAAGTACATTAAAGATAAGATCTTTATTAATTTGGCTCCGCCAGAACATTTTACCTCGATTCTGAAATCTATTACTTATAGTGAGCACTTGAAATCGACGCAATGTCGACATCGAGTGCAAGCCTTTTACTGTTGAATGACGTAGAATTGACCCAAGACCGGCGTCGTTTTTTAATTGACATCCAATTTACAACACCGAGAGTCTACAAACCGAGAATTTACTTCTTTACGAGCTTGGTCGGGTCGATATTTGTTCAAATTTTCCTCTTGAAAGGGCGTACACATATCTACAAAGTCGACTTATTTTCGACCTCGATTCTGAAATCTCATCAATCTTCGGAATTTCGACGCCGATTGCAAGTCTTTTGCCGATGAATCACGTGACAAACGACTAAAAACCGACATCGATTTGGGATTTTGAAGTCAACGATAAATGGTAAAAATGAGCGGTCGATTTTGAAGCGACGTCCATTCTTTTTAGGTCAATTTGCGGTAGACCTTGAGCGGAACTAAATCGACTTTCTGAGTTGAAATAGCGAGTCTATATATTTATAGTCGATTTCCCGTCCTTTGGGGTCGAGGCCAGAAGTAAATTGACTTAAAATCGCTATTGACTTCGAGTCGACTTTTGGTCGAAATAGCGAGTCGACCTGGAATCGAGAAATTCAAACTCCCAAATAAAATGCCATCGAGGGCATTACCTATCTTTTCTTAGAAAAGTTAGTATAGAAGGGAGTTAATGACGAGCAAATATTGAAAAATTACGCACATCTTAATACTTCTGATAGAAAGGCTGAACTCTGGCCCCGAAAGTAGATGTACAGAAATTGATTTTCAATCCCTTCCCGAGTATATAAGCCTTTCACACTTCGGGTTCTTAATGCGGATAGTATAAGCGTTTGCTTGATTTGTTATCAAACTCGTAGTCAAACAAAAATTCAAGTTTTTATTTTCAAATAATTTTTGTAATTTTGTGGATTATATTTACATTTTACCATCCCGTGAAGAAGCAAAAATAAAAATTTGCCCAAAACTTCCAAGAATTTTGTCAATTTTTCAATCTGAATTTTCTCATTTTGATAAGATGACTACGTGTATGATGAGAAAGAAAAATGTAAACAACCATGAAAGGCTTATAGCGGTAACTTTCCTTTTCTTCGCCGTTTGATCAATCATTGATTGACAAAAATTCGTTGTCGCCTCAATGGTCCTATATTATAATAGAGTTTTAATATCGGACCTGTGTGAAAAAAGTCATCCAAAATTTCATCGATCGCAGAAAATACGCGAGGCGCTTTCAATTTTGGCCGTCAGTAATAAACATATCTACCAATAAAGAACAGTTTATAGATCGCATCTGTTTGTAGTCGAGGAAAGAAAGAAATAAAATGTAGAATTTAATTACCCAACCCGCGTCCGCGTCTACGTTCGTAATTTTTTCCAACAATATACTACTCCGAATTCCCAAGCTATTTTAGTTCACACAATTATTATCGTCGTGTCCCTCTAAAACCGATAGTTTATTAGCGATAAGTAAAATCATATACGTAATTCTTCATCGTCGAGATTATTTTCACGCGGATCTAAATAAGAGTTGCTTTACCATGTAGGAAACAAAACAATTCTAGGAACCCTTTAGAAGTCTTTGTATGTTGGGATGAATTTTTATCTCGCGTTAATGTAATAAAACGAGAAGGAAAAAAAAATATCCGCTAATAAAAATAAACTATCGTAATATACAAGCGTTAAAAAAAATAAACATTGGACGCGTGTCGATATTTCACTCGTATTATAAACGATAGTTATAATATTAAATTTAGGTTTCTTTTCAAGAGTGGCGCGGTAAAACCGTTTTTTCTCTCTCTCTCTCCCGAAACATCTTGTAATACTACGTTCTTCGCTATTCTTTGCTCGAATAAAAGGCGGCTTATTCATTGGTCCGTACAAAGGCGGAGCAATTCATCTCGGGCGTTGCGGTTTTATTCCCTCGAAGTACACCACTTTTGTTCATCGTGTTTCAAAAGAAAAGGCTTGTCTGGTTAAGAACCAATATTCATATTTACTATAATTTTTTCGTCGCTGCTCGGATATTGAGATTTTAACCAGGAAATTGTCGCTGTTGGTCGGTGTATTTTGTAATACAAATATACAATTGAAGGATTAGGACGCGATAGAACAGATGCGAAGCTATGAAAAGAGGAAAGTCATTCTTGAAAGAAGCGTCCAATAATGAATGAAGATGGTTAACTTCAGGACACGACATTGTATCGACAGTTGTATCTTGGTATATCTGGCAAGAAATATAGAAAGAAAGCCGAATTCATTCATATGGATATAAGCTACAAAACTTGTGGACACTTTAGTCAAAACAGATGCTACTTCCACTGAAAATAAGGTTTTCATTGATTGTGTTGTAATTTTTTTCGAGCTCTGCGGCTGCTCGAGAGTTATAAGTTTATGATAGGATTTTTATAATAGAAATACATAATTCATAACGCGAGACTTCTATACTGAAAATTGAGAGAGTAATAATTATAAGTATACTTCGGAAATGTAACAAAGAGGAAGTACAATAAGTTAGTTACGCAAAGATCTTCAAGGAAAGGGTAGGAGATGAGAGAAAACCGGGAAGGGATGACGAACTTCAATGCGAAAATTGGGGTTTCAAGTTAGCATACGATTATCAGCCACGTAAGGAATAGTTTTGAGATCGACATTTTCCGAAAAAAAACGGCGGTAGTATCGTCGATAGTTGGAAAATTTTTCCTGTCCTTATCAAAATTCCAAATAGCGAAAAAAAGAGTACTCAAAAGGGAGAGTAAACAATACAAAAACCGCAGAAAAATTAAATGTCGAGCGCTTTCGGTTAATAAACCATCTTCAGGACCGAAATGAAAGCAACTGACAAGAGGGAGGAGAGAAACAAGATATTAAGATTGGCCAAACGAGAAGTCGCGGCGTGAATCATAAACAAATTCGATCAGGCCACCTTCTGGAATGTACGAGTTTAGTACAGTAATACCATCAGTGTTGAGGTTACGAATTATCTCTATGTGTTCGAGGGCAATACTTTTGCGGTATAGGACTTCTCCTTATGGAGGAGCCTTTCGGATCCCTCACGGAAACTGTGGCCGCTGTTGATTAAATGATCAGCAGAAGCTGATTCCCCCAAGTGTCCCTTGTTCCAAGACTTCAAGTGCTCAGCTACTTTCATCTAGCGGCTGGTCTCACCAATATAAAAGCCTCTACAATCCCTGCATTCCATCTTATAAGCACCGCTCCTCTCAACAACGGGTAAGGAGTCACAAACCATCCTTTAACAGTGGTAGGGTTGTAAAAAGCTGGTCTGAAACCGAATGGTGAGGGCTCGACCCAATTGGAGGGAGAACTTCCCCAGGAAGGAGTAACTGATCCAACGCATATGACGATCAAGGATCGTGTCTCGGGGGAAGGAGGTAGTGGAATAAAGAATGCTCCTAGTAAGTTTCTCCCGCACCATCACGTCAACGTCGACATTGAACCCATTCACTCTGGCCAGATGTTTTAATGTCAATAATTCTTTATTGAAGGCAGCCTGACTCAAGGAAATACGAGTCAGTCTGTGAACTAGGGTATTAAAGGCAGCCATCTTAATAACAAAAGGACAGAATGTCGTTCCGTGGACTAGAACATCGGTCGTAGTATCTTTCCTGTATATTCCAAACTCCAAAAGATTCTGATATAACGTGTAGTGCGTAGACGTATACACCGTGTTCAACTGCGGATACCTATACTGTGAGAAATAGTTAGGCGTGTTTTTTCGTGCTTAATTCGGTAATATCATTCGGTGTAGCGTAACATTATCTAGATTGCAAATAGCAACCCTTTTATAAAAAAAAAAAAAAAAAAAAAAATCTAATATAAAACCGTGTAGTGTCAACCGCGTAAAACAACTATTGTAACGAGATGAATAACGACGAGCTTTTCGAGAAGTTCAAACAACTTCACGATTCAGGCTTGAAAAAAATTTCGGAAGAACTGGACAAAACAAGAAAGGAAATACGTCGAAAGAATGAAGAATTCGAGTCAGAACTGGTTCATTTGCAAAGAGAAAACAGCGAACTCAAGCAGAAATTGTCTAATCTGGAGAAATACACCAGAAAGGATAACATTATTATCAGTGGAATAGATGAAACAGAGAACGAATCCGAAGAAAGCTTAATTGAAAACACGAATAAAATAGCCGATAAACTAGGAGTGAAAATGAACCCTTACGATTACTGCGATATACATCGATTACCAACGAACGACAACACCCGCCCACCACCGGTCATAGTGAGACTAAACAATAGATTCAAGAAAAGGGAACTTATCAAAAAATCGAAGGAATTAAGACTGAAAGATATATATATAAACTGCCAGCTAACCCCCGAGTTGCAGATATTGAAAATGAGAGCAATCGAGCTTCGTAACAATGGACTAATAAAATACGTATGGGTGACAATCGGCGGTGAAGTAAGAATACGAATAACGGAGGATAGCAGAGCGCTAACGCTGACCAACGAAGAAACCCTGGAGGAAATCGTAAGAAGGGATCACGATACGAAGAAGGGGAGCAGTGAACTAACTACGAGCAGCCAACCAGAAACATCGCACCAGAATCAACCGCTCAACATCAACCACGATCCACGCGACAACCAAAGGCGAACAGAACAACCTAAAGCCAAGTTCAATAAGAAAAAGCAGCAAAACCTGGATAAGTTCTTCGACAGATATCCGATCCGCGAAAACCGTGGACCAACAAATCGCTATAGATCTAGAGAATACTAACAAACAAGTAAAGGTAAGCCGTCGCCTACGCCAAACTCCTCTAAAATTAACATAGTAAAGATAAATAATAGTCATAAAAATATTGTTAGCTATAATAGAAAAGAGAAAGAAATTATAAATGATAGTGTTAGCAACTTAATTAACATGAGTAACGAAGAAAAGGCCCCAATCCGGAATGCGGGCACCGTGGGGCGCTTAGTCCGCTTTAACCCGTCACACTTTTCCACCTTAAGAAGTCGTGTGAGAACCTTCCCCCCCACACAAAAGAACCACATAGACGTAAACACCGAACTGAAAATTATGTACTTAAACTGTCAAGGGCTTGCAAATGAGGAACGCTTGTACGAATTAGAAAATGCTTTAAAAAATGTCAACTACGACATAATAGGCTTATCGGAAGTAAAAAGAAATGGTGAAGGATTTGTCAAGAGAGTAAATAATAATATCTTTTACTTCTATGGTAATACTGCAGGATATAGAGGGGTAGGCTTCTATATCAAAGCACAAATATCGAAAAGAATAAAAGAAATAAAAGGTATTTCAGAGAGAATAGCAGTACTAAGACTGAAAATAGATAATAAAACTAACCTAGCAATAATACAGGTATATGCACCCACATTAGAACAGGAAGAGGAAACAGAAAAATTCTATACCTTATTGGCTAAAACCTACGAAACCGAGAAGGAATATTATACAATTTTGATGGGCGATATGAACGCAAAAGTGGGAAACAACAGTGGGGCAACCAAAAGCATAGGTAAATTTACACTAGGTTCTACCAATAAAAATGGAGAAAAATTGATTAATCTTATGGAAGAATATAACCTCAAACTAACTGCATCATTTTTCAAGAAAAAACCAAAAAGAAAATGGACATGGCGTTCCCCAGACAGTCGAACCCGAAACGAGATAGACCACTTCTTGATAAACGACCTAAGAATTGTTAAAAATATAGACATCCTATCCACTTTCGCATTCTCCTCAGACCACCGTATAGGAAGGTGCCTAATAAAAATACCTAAGAGAGCAAGATATAAAAACCACTGTAAAAAGGATGCCCAGAACCAGGTAAAGTATATAATACCAGCACACAAAATAATGGAGGCAAAAGACATATTTGAAAGTGAAATGAGTAAAGGAGATATGAGTGGCAAGAACGTACAAGAAATGTACAATAAGTTAGAGGGAGCCCTAAAGTCAGTACTCAAACAAATAGGATCAAATAAAAATAATATCAAAACGGATGACAAACTGAGTAAGGAAACAAAGGACTTGATAGAGAGGAGAGCAAAGATGAGAATCAGAACATGCAACTCAATAGCGAAGAAAATAGAAATGGTAGAGTTGAACAAACTAATAAGAAAACAAATAAGACAAGATATAAAGGAATACGACAGGGAAATAACTGTAAGCATATTAAAAGAAAGTATGTCTACCAAGAAAGTACGAAAAGCGATAAACCAACAAAGGTATATCCTACCAAAAATAAAGAGAGAGGATGGCTCCCTGACCCACTGTCGCGACGAAATAATTGAAGTAGTGACAAAATTCTATAAGAATCTATACAGCGAAAAAAGAGTAAAAAGCGAAACATATGAGAATGAAAAATGGAAAAAACTCGTAACAAATGAGGATAAAGTCCCAGAACTGATGATGAGTGAGGTCAAAAAAGCAATAAAGAATCTAAAACCCGACAAGATGACGTGCTCAGGAGACTTTGATATAACAACAATAAAGATACTTACTGATATAATTGTAAATCCGCTCACAAATGTACTAAACACAGCCCTTCGGGAAGCATCAATCCCAAAGCAATGGTGTACTTCGGAAATGATAATTCTATTTAAAAAAGGAGACAGAACAGATATAAACAACTACCGTCCTATAAGTCTATCCTCACTTATGTACAAGATCTATATGAAAGTCATTAAGAATAGGATATACAACATACTAGACTTGCAACAAACAAGAGACCAAGCGGGCTTCAGGAAAAATTTCTCGACAGTAGACCACATACTCACCCTAGATCAAATTATAGAAAAAACAAACGAACATAACATGGAAGTACACCTTATGTTTATAGACTTCAATAAAGCATTTGACTCGATATCTCATAATAGTGCATGGGAAACGCTTGCCAGCCAGGGCGTCCATAGGGGATACATAGAAGTAATTCATAATGCCTACAGAATATCAAAAACATACATAAAGCTAGACAAAAAAGGAGTGGAATTTAGCATAGAAAAAGGAGTCAAACAGGGCGACCCTTTATCATCGGACATCTTCAATGCAGTCTTAGAATCGATCTTTAGAAACCTAAAGTGGGAGGGGAAAGGTCTCACAATAAATGGAGAATATATAAATAACTTAAGATTTGCAGACGATATTGTGCTAATAGGAACAAACTTGAAGGAAATCAGAGAAATGGCGAACGAGTTAAAATTAGAATGCGAAAAGGTGGGGTTAACCATGAACATGACTAAAACAAAAATAATGTCAAACAGTCAAGAAGTAGAAACTGTGCTAATAGGAGACACACCAGTTGGGGTAGTAACAGAGTACAAGTACTTGGGGAGAATCCTATCATTTGAAAGACGAATGCAAAAAGAAATAAGAGCAAGAGTGACAAACGCATGGAGAGCATTTTGGGGTCTCAAAGAAATCATGTGCGGAAATATCAACATTAATACCAAAGTAAAAATATTAGAAAGCAACATTATGCCGGTACTGACTTACGGGGCTCAAACTTGGTCAATAACCAATGAACAAACGTCCAGACTAAAAAGAACACAATATGCCATGCTAAGAAAAATTCTACAGATCAAACTCAAAGACAAAATTAAAATATCTGAAATAAAACAAAGAACCCTATCAAAAGACATAGGATATACCTGCAAAAAATTAAAAATGAAGTACGCGGGGCATATGGCTAGAGGCAACAATCAAAAATGGAACTACCTAGCGACAACATGGATCCCCCTAGGAAATAGGAGAAAAAAAGGAAGACCACCAACCAGATGGGTGGACGAAATCTTAAAAACGACTGGTCCCCAATGGACAAGTGTCTCACAAAATAGAAAAAGGTGGAAAAGGGTGACGGAGGCTCATGCCCAGAAATGGGCAGATTAGGCAACGGCTTACCTAATCAGAGTTGTAATAATAATAATAATAATAATAATAATAATAATAATAATAATAATAATATTCCAAACTCCAAACTCATGGATACCGTCTATTACAGAGATCGGTAAATCCAAAAAGTTAATGGAAGATCCCCCTATTTCCAAGATAAATGTTATAGAAGGGAACTAGGAATTAAGATACCTCAGAAGCTCGCCAAGGAGATCTGGAGGACCAGTCCACGTGCATTGGACGTCATCAACGTATCTGTGGCAATAGTAAATATGATTAAGTAACACCTGATTCGAGGAAAAGAGGTCAAGTTCAAACTTAAACATGAATATTTTGGAGATGAAGAAGCCTAAAGGTGATCCAATAGAGATCCCTGCTTCATCGGGGAACTCGAAAAATTTCCCTTAGAATTTGAAATAGTTTGGGGACCAACAGGTATTTAAGAGATCGAAAAATTCTTAAAGTTGATTGTGAGGTATGTTGGCCTTGACAAGTAGCTCACCCATACCTGGATAGTAGCAGCTTTAGGAATATTTGGGAACAGACCAACAACATCGAACGAACAGATGGTCGTGCCCGGGGAAGACTTACACCCTTCAGAAGATCAGTCAAAGAGGCCGACTTCGAGGTCGAGTGAGAAGATTCAAAATCAATGCAATGTTTAAACCAACGGTCCAGGAATTTAGCAAGGAGGTAGATAAGAGAGGAAATGATTGAGACACGGGTCGCATCGGGATATTATTCTTATGCACTTTAGGCAACCCGTATTGGGGGGTGGGGTTAGGAACAAAGAGGGTTTTTAACAGGGAACCTGTTTTATGGGGAGCTTTTTGAGAAATTTGCCGTCCGCCGTCCAGCAAAAAATTTCGAAAAATGTCGACTCTCAAGCTATGTATGATAGGGGGAGGGGGACTTGAAAATAATTTCGACTATCGCGCTACATATGATATGAGAGGGACTTGGAAAAACGACGGCTAAAAACGAGAACGCTGGGAACCTATTGTATGAGTCAAATGGGATTTGGTATTGAAAATTCAAATAAGCCTAGACCTAGATAAAGCTAGTATAAAGAAGGCCTAGACCTACTATAAGCCTAGTATAATATAGCTTGAGGGTCTAAATTTTTCCAAGTCCCCTCCTATCATATATAGCTTGAGAGTCGAAATTTTTCTGTCCCCCTCCTATCATATATAGCTCGATGGTCGGAATTTTTCTGTCCCCCTCCTATCATATATAGCTTGAGAGTCGAAATTTTTCCAAGTTTTTTGCCAGACGGCGGACGGCGCACGGCAAATTTCTCAAAAAGCCCCCCATAAAATAAGTTCCTTGTTAAAAATTTTGACTCTCGAGCTATAAATGATGGCAGGGGGACTTGGGGAAATTTCGACTCTCGAGCTATAAATGATAGGAGAGGGACTTGGAAATTTCGACTCACGAGCTATATGTGATGGGGGGGGGACTTGGAAAAATTTCATCTTTCGAGCTATATATGATGGGGGGGGGGGGAGATTTAGAAAAATTTCAACTCTCGAGCTATCATATTATATAGCTCGAGATTGGAGAAAAATTTAAGCTCTCATACTATATTATACTAGGCTTATAGTTAGGTCTAGGCCTTCTTTATACTAGCTTTTATCTAGGTCAAGGCTTCCTTGAATTTTCAATACCAAATCCCATTTAACTCATAAAACAGGTTCCCTGCGTTCCTCGTTTAAATTCCTTAAGGAAGCCGTCGTTTTTTCATAGCTGGAGTTTTGCATTACATTGCTGGAGCACTGTGTGGACCTTAGAAGAATAGGCGGATTTCTCGATCACCACAACAGCATTGTCCTTGTCAGCCTTAGTGACGATTAAATCTCCCTCCCTAATCTTCCTCTTTAAACCTTAAATCACTCCTCCCAATTCGAAGAACGAATTCGTTTTAATTAAAATCACAAAATTAGCGCAAAGTGAAAATTTAAAATCTGCGCCAGTTCAATGAATTAGGAACAGTCAGGCGGTACCAGTGTGCAATGGGCATGGCACCACATTTTAATGATTTTTTCTAGTCGCATCCATCATCTGATAACCTTATGATGCATACCTTCACAGTCTTTTCAGATAAAATAACGATCAGGAGATAGGTATCTATCCGACGTATAGCATAGGTACTTTTTTCTTGATCAGTATTTACCATCAAAACCATCGTTAGTATCGATACTTTCAAGAAAAACTATCGGGACCAACGACTATCGCCCATCACTGGCCAAAATTGCAATCACCAGCATGAACTAGGTGTAGCTTGTGACGTGTACACGCGCACACACAAACATAGAATGTGTGGACTTACCTTTCTCCCGAATGCTACAAGCGGGTAGTAGCAATGTGAGAGCGGATTATCCACGAGAATTGAATACCAGACTCATCGTGCGAAAAAGAAGGAAATTGACATTATTACCTGTGGCGCGCCACTACTCTGGATCCGATAGAACCACAACTGATAGGCTTCTGCCCCGAAATAGGCGATTTCCTAAAATGAAGAGCTTGAGTTGGATCAGCGATAGGGGCAACACCTCGATTCACAAGAGATATTTTGCTAAGAACTTTGGTTGTTTGAAACGTCGCTTCTTATTAACTAGGTATCTCAAATTCAGTGGTTACATGTTGCTAAAAATGTCTTAAGGAAGACCGGAAGAAGAACGCGTCGACGAACAGAATAAAGTGCGAGGGCGGGTGAATCGCCTAGTACACGTGTTGCGAACTCATAAACCGTATGAAGTACTTGATTCACTAAATTGCAAATCAGTTTATTCCTAACAATAGCTTGGCCGCCCCACTTTCGAAGAAAGATAAGGGATAACAGCGATTAGGAATAGAGAATCGTACTTTGAATGACTCAAATCGAACATGATATGGCTCGAATGAGAACAATGATGAGGGCAGCTCGATAAAAATCACCTGACGTACCAGATGAAACACGAAAAGATAGTGTGACGAGAGAAAACTTCTTGGAGAAAAGAGACGGTGAAATAAATTACGACCACAAAGTTTCACGGAACGAATTCGAGAAGCAGAAAAGACGGATACCTACCTCACCTTTACCTATTTATCAGCAAACTGTCTCCCTTCTTCATTTCATTTTACAATAAGCTCTTAAGTGCACTCGGCTCATGAGCTTGGTGGTGAATCGATTTCAAATGCGTTGGATGTAATTTGCTGCTTTTTTTGGATGTATGGGAGGTCATCGGCGAGAGTTGTTTCAATGGGTGGTCGAGAAACGCTGAAGATGGGAAGTGGGCACGTGAAACTGTGAGTAACTGTGAGGGTTCTAGGCTACAATGTTCACATGAGAGTGGGAAACGCCTGAAACGAAGGTGAGCGTGCCATTCGGAGACGTCAGGTAGACTTCGTGACGGTGGGATTATTGGTGTGATGAAGCCCACGCGAATGATAATGATTTTAATTCGGCTTTTGTTTGATAAGATTTGATTTTGCCAGAGTGTGACCAATTAGTCCGTAATTTTGAGGATGATAATGAGGGTGAAATTGTTTTTAGTGGAACGAAGACGTGAGATGGTTCGTGGAAGTTTTGACAGTTTTAGCGGCTGGGTCCCTGTGTGTCTGGGGACCCAGATGAAACTTATGTCGTAATGGGCAAGAGACAAGTGGATGTGAGGAGTTTGTAAATTACCGCTAAGGTGGATAAGGAGTCGTTGAATTCAAATCGACATCGACGATTTCTAGTCGATTTTGAGCTGACGTCTCCAAATTTTTTTCATCGACTTGAATCAGTTGCTCAGTTCCATTGATTACCACTCGATTTCTAGTTTTTTGTAAATGTGTGCTGGTCAACTTTGAACCGACCTCAAGTTGACATTGATCTAGGAGCGATGCACAGTCACTCCTTTGTAGCAACCCCTTTGTAGCATTCTGTCTGTTGACAGGGAACCTGTTTTGTCGTGTGCAGTGAAGTCGATAATTATTTAGTCAACATAAAAATCTAATACTAAAAGTCGACTCATTGACCTCAATTCTGAAACTCTAACAAATTGTGTACTTAAAATGTACGAAATTTCGACCTCGGTTGCAAGTCTTTTGCCAATGAGAGACGTATAATCGACCCGAAACCGACATACAGACATCGATTTTCAGTCTACATCAATTTATAATACTGGGAATAGACTCAATTTCGACGTGACGCTGATTCGATGCTGAAAAAGAGCGGTCGATTTCCAGCCTCGACATTGGACAGAACTAATTGGACTCAAAATCGTTGTCGATTTTAAGTCGACTTTTGGTCGAGAGAGCGAGTCGATTTGGAGCCGACATGGTTGATTAAGATTCCGCTCAAACTAGGAGACTTTGACAGGTATACAAATTATGTCTTTGGTCTGGAGGTCAGTTAGAGCTTTGCGAGACGCTTGTTATGGGACGTACGACATCATCGATGACATCATAAATGACCCTGACGTACTTTAGGAAGACCTGTATCTAGACTAACATTGAATCTATTTCACCCTACGGTCGATGTTGAAATTGCGTCGATTTTGAACGACTTTAAGATTGAAAAAAGAGTTGAATATCGGCCGAAATAATTAATCATCCTTCATCTCCAAAAATTGGGCACAATAAAGGCTTCACGGTTTATTCTTAGAGCTGATGATCTAATGGTATAGTTTTCCTTTTTTTTAGCGGGAAACCAGCTATCCCTTTTGTTGGGGGTACTTCCAGAAAATTTTCGTCCACGAGCGCGAGCGAGGTTGATGACGTCACAGAGAGGGGGAACTTGGAAAAATTCCTACTTCCGAGCTATATATGATAGGAGGGAGACTTGGAAAAAATTACGACTCTCGAGCTATATGTGATAGGAGGGGGACTTGGAAAAGTTCGACCCTCTAGCAATATATGATAGGAAGGGGACTTAAAAAAATTCCTACCTCCGAGTTATATACGATAGAAGGGGGACTTGGAAAAATTCCGACCTCCGAGCTTTATATGATAGGAGGGGGACTTGGAAAGACGACGGTTTCCTTGAAATTACAGCGCGTTCAAGTTGTCACGTCATGATTTTCAGGACTTGGAAAAACTTCAGGCTGTAGGGGGCCATTGCAGTCCTGCAATGGCATCTAATTTTTTTTTTCGTTTTACTAAAGTTGAGTTACGTTTAGATTGAAGTTTTACACTAACAAAGAAGCAGTTCCACGTCTTATTTAATCGGTGCCTTGTCAGATCAGACTGACTTATAAGACTTTGAAGACCTTTTGAAAATTGACTTATTCAAGTAACTAGTCCAAGGAAATTTTTAACCAATAGTAAGACTAGGACATTTCATACGGTGATGAAACTTGGTTTTGAAGCTTCAAGGATTAGTGTGAGAACGGTTGAAGAGAAATGATTTTTTTACATGCCAGATTGAGTATATTAACTCGGGGTCGGGATAGGACCCCAAAAGCGCACAATCTTTAATCTTTCAATAATGAGTGGACTTTGTAGAGACGCGCCACAGTCGCTACGTATACGCAATATTTTTGAGTTGAAGTGATTGAAAATATTTTGTTCTCATTACATTAGGACGAGAAAAATGCTCCAAGAAATTAGGATTTAAATACCTGATTCCAGCAATTTTTACAATTCTATTTTCATTTTCCAAAAGTTATAAAAATGCTTCCGCGTCTACATAAAAATTCAAAATCACACTGTACAAAGCTGCCAAAAATTGGGATACTCGCATAAGATTGTACGAAAGAGAATTTTCGATTTTTCCAATGTGCTTAGTTCGACGAAGTTCCATCAGCTGTCAGCCATTCCAAGCTACGATGATACCAAACATAATTTCAGTACGTAATTATAAATAGATATGAATAGGAAACCTTAATTCTGAATTACAATATATGATTAAGCACTATGAGACCATATTATAAAGTACAGGCTTCAAACTTAAAATAATAGTTTGGTAGAAGTGATTCTTATTTATTAGAATTTCGACACTAGGGAACCTTTTTCAATTTGTTGTTCGACCCTCGTTGTTCCGCCCTCATTGCAATCGCCTCAAAAGAGAGAATTAAATTCATTTTCTAGCACAAAAATGATAGGTCAAGCCCACAATAATATCTCATTCTCATCTAATTACTTTGAAACACCCCCAAGGACTCAGAAATTCCGGTTTGATTTTTTATGAATTAAATTGTTACTCTTTTTTACGTGGACTAGTACCTTTGATACGTCGGGAAATAATTCACACCGTACGGCCAATTTGATGTGTCATATAGCACCCGGTTGAAAACTGTACCGGATTCGCTATACTGATAATTCCTCCTGTTGTAATCGACCGACCCACCCTGGGGATTACTCGACAGTACAGTATTTGACGACATACGATTTGAAATCGAGCTGGGCGGATTTCGGGAATTACTGATCCCGCCGCTGCGAATGTAATTAGTTCGAAGAGAACTTTTGGAATCAGTCGCCAAGACACAAGGGGTATTCTGCAATAAACGTTTTACATCTTCGATGACCATTATTCGAGACGTGACATCGGAACCGTTCGCAATTCCGGCTGAGAATTCTTGGAATCGACACGACGTCAGCAATAAGGCGTTACCTTTCAGTTTCATACCGCTCAGGAATATGAAATTTTCATCGTCCTGAAATCAGTTTTAGAAAAATTATTAAGAAACTGTATTGTACAGCGTGTCTGTAAAGATTTGTTATCAAGAGTCGTACGAAAGTTTGCAAAATGTGCAGTCAGTGTACAGTACCGTGGGCGAAGTAAGGGAAGCTGCGTGAATCAGGTTTTTAGAGGAAGGATGGCAACAACTGTGAGGCAAAGAAGGTCGAGTATGTAGAGAGTACGAGATTGCGCCATCCTAACAGTTCTGCGACCGTAGGGGATCGAGAAAAATACATTTCCAATAAACGATTTTGGTTTTCATCTACTGTAAATTGCTACTCTATGTTAAACATGACGTAAAAAGCTCGAAAGTCAGAGTTTCTTCGAGTTCCCCTCCTCTTCTTAACACAGCTGACAATGAAAAGTTTTTCAAGTACTTGATAATTAAGCATCTCGACTCCTAATCATCCGCTATTTTCCCTCAGAGTCGATTCAGTTCCACCCAATGTCGATCGCAAATCGACCCAAAATGACTGGAAGTTGACTTAAAATCGAGCTCACCTTTTTACCATCGACTCATCGTGAACGTCAAAATTTTGATGAGATTTGAAAATTAAGGTCAAGAATAAGTCGTCACTCCGTATTGGATTTTAAATTGACTAATATTCGACGTCGACATTGTGTCGGGTAGACCAATGCCGCCTTGCAAAGCATATAGTCAAGATTCCCAATATGTCTCATCATATAATTAATAACTGCAAATTCTGTCTGCGAGTAGCGAAATCACGAAACAGACAGAATACTACGAGGTGACTGTACATCGATTCCAGGTTGACCAGCCTACCTTATCCCCCAGAAGAACTGAAAGTCGACTATTAACCGACATAACAAAGCAGTCTATTGTAGGTCGATAAAAAGTATGAAGAAGTCGACTTGAAAAGTAACTCTTGATAGACGTTAATTTGCATTCAATTTGAGATCGATCAGCGTACACCATCAGAGAACTACAAATTTACTTGAAGTCGAAATAACAGAGGAGTCGATTTTAGATCGAGAGAAAAAAATACTAGTGATTTTCCCTCGCGGGAAAAACATAAAATCATAGATACCTTTGAATTTTCTTTAAATAATTCAGAAAATCGAACATATCGGTATATCGACTTTTGTACCGATAGTCGATATTGATATATTAATTTGTAGCCTTAGTATACTGTATGTGGAGCCCCCAACAATGAAAGCTAAGGATACAGATTCCAAAGAACACACAGCAAATTTTCAAGTCCCTCAAGTAGGTCAAAGTCTCTTATGACGTCATCAGCTCGTGACGTCGTTTTCGTCTCGCAATTTCGCGACGCAAATTTCAGAATGACTTCCAACCTCAAGATATATTTATGGCGTCCCGTCGAAAAATTGTTTCCGTAAGGGGAGGAGGGCTCTGACCTACTTTATAGTTCCTGTCGTCAGGCTATATACAGTGAGAGGAGAACTCGGAGAATTTTCGACGATTGAAAGATAGCAAAGGGGGCTCGATGGACAATTTGACCGAAATCGACGTCAATTCGACCGAGAGAACTTACTTCTTCGAAAGCCTTGATCAAAACTGCGTCGATATATTTTTGAAATCGACCTCACGTCGATGTCGGTATCAGGTAGGTATGAGGTCGACAAAAAAAAAATTATATGCCATTGCAGGACTGCAATGGCAGGGCGGACCCGCTGTCCAGAGTCCTTTCCAAGTCCCTCTTCTATCATATATAGCTCGAGAGTCGACATTTTTCCAAGTCCCCCTTCTATCATATATAGCTTGGAGGTAGGAATTTTTCCAAGTCCCCTTCCTATCATATATGGCTAGAGGGTCGAAATTTATTCAAGTCCCCCTCCCCTCTCCGTGACGTCATCAACCTCGCTCGCGCTCGCGGACGAAAAATTCCTGGAAGTACCCCCAACAAAAGGGATAGCGGGTTCCCCGCTAAAAAGTGTCTCTGACGATGACGTCATCAGATTTGCTATAGGAGGGTTTCTGCGGCCTCTTTCCCTGGGTCTTAATCCTCTCCACCTCTATTCCGTCTCCACCTGGTCCATTCTTGTTCTTTAGGCTCTTAATGGCGGCTCTCACTTCCTATATGATAATATCAGGCTCTGTCTCTATTTCTTGCGAGATGATAATCTGAAGAGCGCGGTTTTCTGTTTCCTTTTCCTCTCGGTACAATTCCTCGCAGTAGTCCCTCCATGTGTCTAGTACATCGACTTGATACAAGGCTACAAATCGATATATCGATATAAATATGACACATCGATATTTAGCAAGTTTGATATAGATGTCGCTACTTTATAGGAATTCCGAAAAAATTTGAAATTTTGAGCCATATCGAAAGGAGGAGGGCATAGAATATTTTTTATCATCATGTTGTATATAAGAACCAGCTGATGACGTCATCAGTGACTTCGACCTTAGTTATATGAATACATACACTTTAAATTTCTCTAACTTTGTATAAATAGGATAAATGACCTACACAAGACAATATTACTGTGCATATACGGAGAGGGGAAGAGGGCGTCATACATCGCATACTAAGCCAGTGGTTTTCAAACTTTTGGAGACTGCGGCCGTCTTCAACAGCTTCTCCTTTTCCGCGGCTCCCTTGGAGAAAAATTATTGTTAAATATAAGTCAAATCAAAAACCACCATTTTTCAAAAGTTACTTCAACTTTTCGCGGCCCCCAGTTTGAGAACCACTCTACTAAGAACAAATTGATATTATTAAGATCGATAATCTCTCAGGCTTGCTTGGTCCCTTCTCACTCGCACTCCTAACTGAGCTTGAAAATTTTCTTCTCGAATGACCCCCTACCCCCCCCCACTGAAAGAGTTTCCCTAAAAAAGAGAAAACACCAACCTCAAAGCTACATTGAAGATTTTAACAGGGGGCTGTTTTGAGGGGATTCGTCGAAAAATTTGTCCTGCGCCGTGCAATCCTCTTCATTACCCGTACCCTTTTTTCTAGATCCGTTACTAAAAATGAACGGAAGAAAATAACCCAAAATGTGGGCTTACAGAAAAATAGACAAAAATTGGGCCAACATTTGGAAAACGACGGCTTCCTTAACGAAGTTAAACGAGGAACACAGGGAACCTGTTTTGTGAGTCAAATTGAATTTGGTATTGAGAATTCAAGGAAGCCTAGACGTAGTATAAAGCTAATATAAAGAGCTCCTATCATATATAGCTTGAGAGTCGAAATTATTCAAAGTCCCTCTCCTATCATACATGGCTCCAGAGTCGAAATTTTTTCCAAGTCCCACTCCTATCATATATAGCTCGAGAGTCGAAATTATTCTAAGTCCCTCTCCTACGAGAGTCAAAATTTTTCCAAGTTTTTTGTTGGACGGCGCACGGCATACGGCTAATTTCTCAAAGAGCCCCCCATAAAACAGGTTCCCTGTTAAAACCCGATTACATAAAGAGGATTGCTTTTTTTTTTTGTTCACCTCTATAGGTTAAACTATGAAACTTGGACCCATTTTTCCCCTTCTTTATTGCTATTCAAACCACACTTTTCGTTTTTTTTTTTGAGATTTCAATTTCTTAATGCGTTTTTTTACAGGGATTTGGAGTAGGGGGTCACGTGATGCCTGGAACACTGTCTAATAACAGCAATAGAATCGCTTTCAAAGAGGAATCTGAAATGTCATCAGTAACTGAGTTGTTGCAGCGTAGGAGCTAACAACCAGATCTTTCACATCATCGTACCCCTCTGGTCACGTGACCCACTATTCCGAATCCCTGGTCTTTCCTCTTTCATTTACACTTCGGAATTTTTTAATATTTTACCTTTCCTTTCACCAAGCAAGACTAAAATATACCAAAAGTAAAATGAAAAAAACTACCAAACCAACAGGAATGAAGATGAAAAAAAATCAAAATTTTCAAGTTCAGTAGATGGAATGAACCGACAAAACAGTTGAAATGTACCAAAAAAAGAAAAAAAAAAAGGATGAGAGAAAAATTCTAAAATTCAGCTGAGAGAAGAAAAGTACAAAAAGATATTAAGAAAAAGTTGAATTGCGCGAGGAAAAACCAAAACGAAAATGAGCAAGAACTATAACCAACATAAAACTCAGAAAAACTCTTGAGTTTCGAGCTCCAAAAAATTGAAATAATTTTGAGTAACGGAAACAAGAAAAGTTTTGATTGAGCTCTTTCCAAGAAATACAAATGCATAGTATTTCACAACATTATGGAACCTGAATTCTCTGAGAATGGCCAGGATATAAAGAATTTCAAAGACCTGCAAATTCTATAAAACGATTTTCAGGAACATTATTTAGATTAAAAAATCACACATAAAATCTGGAACGATTATCTACGACTGCTATACTCTGGTGTGTAGGTGTGCGCTCTACCCCCTTCTTTCCTTCAGAGTCCGACAACCCCGACAAAGAACAACCTGCATAAATATTACGTATCATACTGAACGAACCCTCCAAAGAGTATGCTGATTTTCAAGAGTGTAAGGCGTCTTGGTATTCCAGCAAGCGATCTCATTTGTCGGAAGCAGCGCGTATATCAGAATCCCGTCGTCCGTAATCACTTCCACCGTACTTATTCCTTTACGATCCCCTGGTGAGACCATAAAAGTACCTCGCGTAGCAAACGGGTTTCCAGCCAACGTTTTATTCTTCAGAATTCGAACCGGTACCCACGATTCTTTAACGCTGCTAAAACTGTGAAAGTATAATTTTCTATCGGCTACTGTTGGAGGATCTGGTAAGGTTTTTACAAAATTAAAGCACAATTATTGCGTTTTTAAAAGCTTCGTTTCTGTAATTATAAATCTTTATACCTAGAGCGAGGCCAAATACACCGGATAGGAATTGATCGGGCATTGGGTAGGGCCAGAATAGAGCATTAGTAACACGCCAGCTAGTTTTCTTGGCCAAGTCGAATACGATTAAGGCGTGATCGTTGCCGTCGGCAATGTAGGCGATTGAGTCGGAACAATCGCTGGCGTAAGACTCGGTGATAATTGTGGTTAATCTGCTGCGATCGGTGGCCACATCTTCCGGAATCACGTATTGCGCTGGTAATAAAAAATGTAGATTAGTTTATTGGCTCGAAAAACTTCTATCTTATTCTGTGAATTGAAAGTACTTACTTATTAAACGATCTCCATTATTCAAATCGTACACTAGTATTTTTGGCTGGCATATTAGTTTCGAACTCAGGAGCATACCACTTCGACCGGAATCGAGCACCCACATGAGGCCACATTTGTCGATCTACGAGTGAAAATAGCTTATTAATACACTGAGAGACGAAGAAGCTTGTAGCACTGCCGTACAAAGTTGAATTGACGTATCTGCAAAACAACGATTAGGAGAATAAGATTCGTGACGCCATCCATTATAGGCAAAAAGTAATCTTATACCCTTTACCGTTGTTTTGCAGATACGCTTAACTTTGTACGGTAGCGCGTGGGACTGCCCGGCAATTTATGATGGGGGGGGGGGAGGACTTCTTTACCGCCGATCATTTTGAAGATCTTAGCTATCGTATGTATCTCCATAAGATGTGTGGAGCTAAAAACTGTAGAAGCCTTCTTCCTTACCTGAATACGGAAAACTGAAAATATATCTTCGCAAGATATTCTATTATCAACGTAAGTAGGCCAATTCGGAAACGGCCTCAAAAGTCCTCGCTCTCTGGTGACTTCAAATAAGGAGGCCGGATTTCCTTCTTTGAACAAAGTAGCCGTGACGAACAATCGTCCAGTAGCCTCTAAAAAGGAAAAGGACTCTTCTATAGTAATACATATTTTTTTGTGAGAAATGGGAAGTTTCAAGTTTCTTACCATGATAATCAGCACATATCAGGAGGACATTTGCGGGTATGTACTCTTTTCGGGCTATGGCTTCTCTTTTGGCTTCCTCAGAAGGGTAGTCAATTTTTGTATCAAGAGCTCTCCATTTGTATATGATTGATAACCTCGTATCTTGCGCAGTTTGATGAGATAAAAGCAAGTTACCTAGGAACGTGAGTACGCTTACTTGAATCCAGAGGGAGAGCATTATACCTATAAAAATATAACGAAGTATAAAATTGACTATCAAAGTACAGTTGTTAATTGGAATGTATTTGAGAAGAGAGAATTTTTATTGTGAGATATTGTCAAGAATTCAGTTGCTTCTAAAACTGCTATGCGTTAGAGGGAGAGAAGCCGGAGAAATTAAAGATCTATTTTCTCCTGCTCTGGAGAGCAAAAAACAAAATTTACTTAAAAAGTTATATAATAATATTATTTTGGGTAAATGAAGATCTGATTCAAATTTTATAATGAAAATATAACATTTTTTTTTTTCAAACAAAACGATTTTTTCATGATTAAATAAAAAATTTTTTTTTATATTAGTCAATTAATTTTATTATTTTTTTATTTCAATTACTGTTCTAATATATAAAACTTACAATACTAAATATCATTTTTATATTATTAATTTTGAATATAATTATTAATGGAATAGTAATTATTAATTCAATATAAAATAAAATAAAAACAATTATATCAAAGAAAATTTATGAAAAAATTATTTTAAAATTATTTATATTATTAAATCCTGATTTTAATCTATGATAAAGATGTTTATATTATTAAATTTATCAATTATCATAACTATTAATTAATTATATCTAATAAAAATTAGGATGATTATTATTGAATAAATTATATAATTTAATTTATGTTAATTCAATCAATAACATTTAAAGTAATAAAAATATATTATGATTGAATAAAAATAATATAAAATTTCAATTATTATATATAAATTAATAGTAATTTTCATAAATAATATAAGAAATTAAATGTTGTATCATTACTTATTAATTGCATTAAAATCAATAAAATTGAAAAAATTAATTGATTAAATTTAATAAAATAATTATTATGATTAGTTTTAATGAAGTTTTATTTGATGGAAGATTTATAAAAATAATGCTCAATTATTTGTAAAGGCAAAAATTATAGTTCGGTTATTATTCATATTATTAAGGTTAAATTTAAAAGGAAAGAAATATGATGGGAAACTGAGTACCTATGTTAAAGGTATAACATCTACTAATTTAATTATAGAAATTAATGAAAAAATTGAACCATAAAAAATATAGAATTTGAATTATTTTTAATATTCAATTTAATAATTCTTCTTATATTTGATCCTTTAAATAAAAATACTAGAGTTATTAAATTGAATATTAAGAATAATTCAAATTCTATATTTTTTATGGTTTAATTTTTTCATAAATTTCTATAATTAAATTAGTAGATGTTATACCTTTAATATACTCAGTTTCTCATCATATTTCTTTCCTTTTAAATTTAACCTTAATAATATGATAATAAATTAAATGATATAAATTCATTCCATTTTTATCAATTCAATTTATAATGATTAATTTTTTTTTATATCAATTTAAAAAATAAATACAATAATGATGTTAATGATATTTATTTGTTATTATCAATTAAATAATTATATTAAATCAATTTTAATTTTTTTTTTAAATTAATTGATCCAATTATAATTTGTATGAATCTGTGATAAAATCCATTTCTGAGCATTGTCAATAAATAATATTGAAGGTTTGATAGTTAATACATCAATATTCCATTCAATTGTCAAACAATATCAATAGAAAGTTCTGGTGGAGTCAAATAGATGAGGATAATTTTTTAAATGATCGTCTTTTTGTATGTTAGAATTGGACCAACTCGGATTTGGACTCAGAAGCGCAGATTTTCAATAGGGGGGGGGGGGGGGTAGGGTGCTGATATAAAAACGGGGTTCCTCAAAGATTTTGCAAGTCTTTATAACATTATCAGATGGTGACGTCACCAGTAAATTTAGGTCAACGTCTTACCTTTTTACCTTTACCCCTAGTTAATTCATGTTAGGCTAAGATATATCAATAATATTGATATCGGTGTAACATACAAGTATTAGCCATATTGATATATCAAATATAACCGATACACCGAATATAATCAATTTAGTATGATGAAGGCAATAGTTAGGCCTGCAGTTGCTAAGCCTAGTTTAAACCTAGTATAGGTCTAATATAGTCTAGTATACTGTATTGTAGCCCTAGTTTAGGTGGAGGATTCCTTACAAATTTTCCAAATCTATCAAACCAGTTTAAACTTCCATGTGATGTCACCAACAACTGTAACGCCATCAGCTTGAATCTGCTTGTGACGTCATCAAGCTTGTGACGTCACCTGCAAGATGCGGAAATCTTGATTAAGAGGATTTTGAAGTATCTGGGTATCTGGTGTGACCATTTGAGCACCATTTCCTGATGGCAGCGCAAAAGGTAGGTAAGGTAGTTGCCTACCTAAGCCACCTGATGACAAAACTAGGAAGGTCGAGGGAGACCAGAAGAAGGATCATGATGAGCACCCCATTGTCGATCCTCCTGTATAGTGTCCCAGTATGAACCAACTCTATGAAGATGACCTACAGAAGGAAAGAGCTGGAAAATATCTAACGAAGATTCGCACCAAAGTGTGTCAACGCCAACTACACTGACTCAACGGTCGAACTCCTTGCTGAGGAGAGAGTGGTGATGTTCAGAGCAGAAAGAGGACAACGGCTGATCAAGAGGCTTTATGAGTCGAACAGGAAGCCAGGCGCTCCTTACTTGAGAGATGGAAAACGAAAATTGCCTCAAGTGAGCTAGTTCAATGACAATCTGTGTGTTCATACGCGACCTTGATGAGTAGATGAATCGAGACCATGGTCAGCTTTCACCTGACACAACTAAACACCTGTGTACCATTCACACGAAGATGACACCCCGTAAGAAGAAGACCAAGAATAGGGACGTAAAGAAGGAACAGCAGGTTAGCTCTAAATTGTGTCTGGTGATTGCAATAAAGTTTACCTACCTGGGTGCACTTGTAACTTGGCGGTTGCTGTGATGCGGGAATTTTGTCGAGGAGATTCTCCAACACTTAATTTATACCCAAAAGAGTCTTGAAGGAAACAAAATTAATGCAAACGCAACCCGCACCACTCCACTATGGAGGATGGGCGGCAGCACATGTGACACAAGCGATTAATTTTCAGAAATAAAGTTTTATAATGACATTGTCTATTATAGTTATAATAGAGAAAATCAGACAATACTCAACAACTGGAAGTGTCGTCGAGAAATTTATCGCTTAGCAAATTTAGATTTCAGCAGAATATTCGTCTATTCGAGTCTCGCTAAGCAGTATGGATGATGCGGAAAACATGTTTCTCATATTCCCCCAATTACCAAGACGTCTCGAATTGGTGTTTTTTATGTTTTCCTGATTGAAAAATTAAACAATATATTCCTCTCTTTCTCTATTTTTTTTTTCTACGATGAAAAGTTTATGACTCGCGCACGGTCTACACGTAGTTTTTCTTTAAATCGAAGCCGACTTCTCTATCTTATTATTATCATCTCATTTTTCAGATGGTATCGACGCGAAGACGTATAAATATTATTTTACAAATACAAAATCGTAAATGAGGGTTTATGGACTTGTCCTTGTATACAATTTTTGATACGGCTATCGAGATGTGTGATAGAATTAGAGCAAATTCAACAACCGCGGATGCTATAAGAAATGCAAAATAGGAGACAAAAATGAATAGATCTACGACAAAACATACCTATTAAGAATCACAAGCTTCAATTAAAACTAGCGTGGGTCAACAAACTGTTTATGGTTTTACGAGTATAACTTAAATTGATTTTTTTTTCTCTCTCTCTCCTTCATGTGAATGATATTTAAATACGCCATTGGACGGGAGATATAAAGGAGTGCACAGATATTTTTTTCTTTTTTAAAGAAATTTCGAGCTTCGCTTTTAAAAGATGCATACATTTCAGTTAGTCACGTAAGCTGTAGTTTTCCCACTGACTGAAGTATTCAAAAAAATTTTATTCCAGAGATGCTAGATAACGGGCTGAAGATTTTTAAAATTCGTGGATCACTGTTTTCAGACAAATTAATAGTTTCCGGGTGTTTTTACGAGCTAATGAACGAGGTTCAACTCGGTCCTATTTCGTCACTGGAAATTTTTTCTAAATATTCACTCACGATGGAAGATACGTCATACAAACGATGGACGAGATTTTTCTGTTCCAAGAAAGCAAGGAAAACGAAGACGAATGCCTGCCTCTACGTGAAGAAGCAGAGATTTGCTGTCCGTAATCCATTTGAGAACTTCGAAAATTGTTGAGATTAGCTAGAGGATTGTAGACTTAGAACTCTTCTTTACTTCAAAATGGTTTGATTTTAGGTCTCGAAGAAATTTTGATTTTGAAGCTGTTGAACGAAGAAAATTTGACTTTTGAATCGATAACGAAGAGTGGAAAAATGAACTCTATTTCTCTCTTTATTCTTATTCCATTATCTCTCTGTGATAAGACTTGTAAAAATGTTGATTTCTGAAAAAAAATTCGATATTTTTTCAAAAATTTTTCCGACGTCTTCTTATGTTTAGAAACATGAAAGTGGATGATGAAGTCCTTTTGGTGCTATAAAATCTTGAACTTGACCTTTCCTTGATCCATCATTTTTTCTTTAGTAATAGCGAGAAGTCCCCCTACGAAGTCCTTCACTATTATTCTATTCCATCATTGTACACCAAAACGCATTCTTTCAAACGTTTCTCATTTTAAGAGGACCTTTAAACGTACGAGTACCGAAATTCAAAAAAGGCATTTTTTTCGACACACAGTTTGAGATTCCTCAAATCGAAAACCACATACACGAATACGTCCATAAAATTGTGTTCTCCTTCAGTTACACGAAAGAGAGGAGGGATGGTCTAATGAAGGGAAAAAGGATTAATTCGTGTGGTTATTACTCATTTAAAAAACTTTTGAGGCCTAATATTAAGCAAAAAGCAAAAAAAATTGATCCAAATAATTTATTCCTATTTCTCCCTCGCGAACAACGAAGAAAAGCTCGAGCAATAAGACAAAAAAATGGTCGAAAAAATTTTCAAATTTTGACTCACCTGTTTGACTGGAATGGATCTTCGCAGAAGCTGGAGCACGACTCGATAATTAATGTGGGCTTACAGCACGAAGAATATTCGCGTACGAAAACGATTCAAACGATTTTCTTGCCAGGCTGAAACCAGTTTTTTTTTTGTTTTCATTCATTCGCTCGTCACAAATTGTAGAACTCCGGCTTTCGTAGAAATCATCGGTCGCGAATCTATAGAATCGAACTGTATTTTCGAAATTTATTGAAATTTTTTTTCTCCGAAAAATTAACGAACGAAAAATGGGGCAATTTTTTTCGAACACCAGAATTCTCTTTGGATGAGAAGTTCAATGACATCATTGATTGCTGTCCAAGAATATCAAACGATGAAGTAGAGAAAGAGATGAAATGTTTTCATCGAATTCTCGATCAAAATCTTCTCATGCGATCTTTGAATTTACGTTCGCTAGAAAATTCCCGAAAAATTAAAACCACAACCGTACTTAATCGCTTATTAGAAAGTTTAGCATAACTATCACTTAAACATACCTGTCGAAAGGTCGACGAAGTTGAACGTTCTCCTTTGCCCCACGCGGTAAATGAACTTCTGCATCTTTCGTGTTTCGTGTCTGAAACTAAAATGGAATGAAATGAAATTTGGTGGAAATGAATCATAAGAATTTTTCTCATCTTCTATGAACAAAAACTCAGTGCTTTAAGAGCTTGAAGGTGGGTTCTAATCCCTCTGTCGCCTTTTGACCGCGCCCACCATGGAGTATGGGTTCGAATGCTTTTGCTATGTTGAGTTTTTTTTTTTTTTTTTGGCTTCTCTTATTTACAAATTTAAAACATTCAAGATAACGCGGTATTCTTAACAGTTTCCAATTGTGGTCAGTAAAATTATGGCAAGAGAAAAGAATTCGAAATTAAGGAAGGAAGTTGAAAATTTGAAATTATCATTTGTTTGTATGTGCTCATTACCTGATCAACCACGTCTACCGTCAATTTAGTTCTTTCAAAATCTTGGACGGAATTGCGTCGATTTATTGCTGAACTCGACCTGTCAGGTCGATATGGGGTACAGAAAATGTTGACTTCGTTTTGACTTACTCACCACGTTGTTTTCAAATGGACTTCGAGTCGACTATTTGGTATTGATCTGGGATTCAACAGCTTCGTTGCGCAAATTTTAAGTCGATCTGGTGATGTGCGCTGATTGAATGACAATTGTCCTCAAACCAAAGCCCTCCTCTCGACCTGAGGATAGTAAGACACTCGATCTATTGGCTGCTTCAACACGGTTATGAAGTCCCACAATAGTGTCACCAGTCAGAACTGGAACTGGTACATAAGGGGCAACCAATCTTAGGGCCAAAAGCACAGAAGCTGTGGCAAAAGGCAAATCACCAACGGTGGCAACAGAAGGAGAAAGGCGGACAACATACCAACGCATCTGAAACTTATTCGCAGATCCGTCACATGTCCCAGAATATGGAAGTCTCCTACTGGGGACGTCTACCACCAAAGGCCACTAGAACTGCACACTTGACTTGCTGCCGGTGCCTCCTCTAAATGACCTAATAAGAAAGTACGAGTATCTAACAATGACGGATACAAATTACTGATATAATCACGTAATAGTGCAGTCAATTGGATTATTCGAATTCAATTGAACTTTTACTGAGAAACCCAGTCTTGTTTTAGAGCTTCCTTCAAGATTCAACTTCAATCTGCATCGAAATTTGGGCGGTCTCTTTGTGGTCATCTGAAGAGTTTGCGCAAGATTACCGTCTACTCATTAAAAAATTTCCTCTTTCGAAAATATTATTTTATGCTTGATGAAAATCCTAAAATAAAGAATTTCGTTCTTCACGCCTGTACAACATCGAAAAACTTTGAGATCGTCTATATTTCCTATTTTTCTGAAACTATCTCACAAATGCATGAAACGTGTTTCTGGGAGGGGTCCACTGCCATACATTGGAAAATTGTCGGTAAGTCTCAACAATCACTTTAGCCTTGATCTATAGTCATTATGACCTTAGTTGTTATTCACGAACTAAGGTTTCGTTACGACAACGTGTCGATGAACTACTTTTATTATTTTGTAAGAAATTTTAGTACAACTTACAAGGAGCTGAGAGAGTCTCATTGAAGGATCTACGTATTGAATTTTAGATTCGTTGTGAGTACCTCTCATTTCCCGTAATATTTCCATTCTTATTTTTTACATTTACACCTTCTGTTAGCGTCTCCTCATTTTAGACTCGCAACGAAATGAATCCAACTTATCTCGAAATTGTTTCCATCTTCAGCTGCCGACCATCGATTTGTAAGAGCACGGGATGCAAATCTGCATGTCAGAATGGAGATTTATGAACTAGTAGAGATAACAATTAATCGAGTCGTGTCGAAAATATTGTAAAATCAGATGTGTTACAATTATTCCACTCGTCAATATTACAGCTGTGCGGAAATGAATGAACGATTAGAAATCCGTCACTTTTCTGAGAAGTAGGTAGGCCTAATGCCCGCTCTTATTTTTTTGATTATGCGCAGTGTTTTTTTGATGAGGTGATGAGAGCGTGAATACAATTTATGAGCGGATAAGAAGAAGAGCGACTGGAGATAGTATTAATTGATGCCAGGAATTGGAGGTGATCAAGAATTGAGTCACTTAGCATTCACCGACTTTTCTAGCTCAAACGTGAGATATTACTGCAATTTCAAGGAAGCCGTCGTCTTTCCAATCCCCTTCTATCATATATAGCTCGGAGGTAGGAATTTTTCCAAGTCCCCTTCCTATCATATATGGCTAGAGAGTCGAAATTTTAACAGGGAACCTGTTTTATGGGGGGCTTTTTGAGAAACTTGCCGCGCGCCGTCCAACAAAAAACTTGGACAAATTTCGACTCTCGAGTTATCTACGATAGAAGGGGGACTTGGAAAAATTTTTACCCTCAGCTATATAATATGATAGAAGGGGGACTTCGAAAAATTCATGAGTCGAAATTTTAACAGGAACCTGTTTTATGGGGGGCTTTTTGAGAAATTTGCCGTGCGCCGTCCAGCAAAAAACTTGGAAAAATTTCGACTCTCGAGCCATATATGATAGGAGGGGGACTTAGAAAAACGACGGCTTCCTTAACGAAGTTAAATGAGGAGCGCATGGAACGTGTTCTATGAGTCAAATGGGATTTGGTATTGAAAATTCAAGGAAGCCTAGACCTAGATAAAGCTAGTATAAGGAAGGCCTAGACCTACTATAAGCCTAATATAATATAGTTTGAGAGTCTAAATTTTTCTCGAATCTCGAGCTATAGCTCGAGAATTGTTATTTTTCCAAGTCCCCCTCCTATCATATATAGATCAAGAGTCGAAATTTTCTCAAGTTCCCCCCCCCCCCCTATCATATATAGATCGAGAGTCGAAATTTTTCCAAGACGCCTCCTATCATGTGTAACTTAAGAGTCGAAATTTTAAAGGGGAACATGTTTTATGGGGGGCTCTTTGAGAAATTTGCCGTGCGCCGTCCGCCGTCCAGCAAAAACCTTGGGAAAAATTAGAAGCCATTGCAGACGGAACCCGCAATTCCTTAACTCGACCTCTCAGGTGGTGTGGAACTGAGTTGATAATCTTGTCATATAATTAAATTCGAAATTACCATTCTACATTCCCTCCTATCATATACAGCTCGAGAGTCGAAATTCTTCTAAGTCCCCCTCCTATCATATATAGTTCGAGGCTCGAAATTCTTCTAAGTCCCTCTCCTATCATATATGACTCGAGAGTCGACATTTTAACAGGGAACCTGTTTTATGGGGGGCTATTTGAGAAATCTGCCGTGCGCCGTCCGCCGTGCGCCGTCCAGCGGAAAACTTGGAAAAATTTCGACCCTCGACCCATATATTATGATAGGAGGGGGACTTAGAAAAATTTCGACTCTCGAGCTATATATGATAGGAGAGGGACTTAGAAAAAATTTCGAATCTGAAGCTATATATGATAGAAGTGGAACTTGGAAAACTTTCGACTCTCGAGCTATAGATGATAGGAGGGGGGACTTGGAAAAAATTCGACTCTCGCGCCATATATGATAGGAGAGGGACTTAGAAAAAATTTCGAATCTGAAGCTATATATGATAGAAGTGGAACTTGGAAAACTTTTGACTCTCGAGCTATACCTATATGATAGGGGACAAATTTTCCCAAGTCTCCCTCCTATCATAAATAGCTCGAGATTTGAGAAAAACTTGGACTTTCAAACTACATTATACTAGGCTTATTTTACGTCTAGGCCTTCTTTATACTAGCTTTATGTAGGTCTAGGCTTCCTTGAATTTTCAATACCAAATCATATTCGACTCATACAACAGGTTCCCTGCGTTCCTCGTTTAACTTCGTTAAGGAAGCCGTCGTTTTTAACAGGGAACCTGTTTTATGGGGGGGCTATTTGAGAAATCTGCCGTGCGCCGTGCGCCGTCCAGCGAAAAACTTAGTAAAATTTCGACCCTCGAGCCATATGTGATAGGAGAGGGACTTAGAAAAATTTCGACTCTCGAGCTATATATGATAGGAGGGGGACTTAGAAAAAATGACGGCTTCCTTAACGAAGTTAAACGAGGAACGCAGGGAACCTGTTTTATGATTCGAATGAGATTTGGTATTGAAAATTCAAGGAAGCCTAGATCATATATAGCTCGACAGTCGAAATTTTTCCAAGTCCCTCTCCTATCATATATGGCTCGAGAGTCGAAATTTTTCTAAGTCCCCCTTCTATCATCTATAGCTCGAGAGTCGAAATTTTTCTAAGTCCCTCTCCTATCATATATAGCTCGAGAATCGAAATTTTTCTAAGTTCCCCTCCTATCATCTATAGCTCGAGATTCGAAATTTTTTCCAAGTCCCCCTTCTATCATATATAGCTCGAGAGTCGAAATTTTTCTAAGTCCCTCTCCTATCATATATGGCTCGAGAGTCGAAATTTTTCTAAGTCCCGCTTCTATCATATATAGCTCGAGAGTCGAAATTTTTCTAAGTTCCCCTCCTATCATCTATAGCTCGAGAGTCGAAATTTTTCCAAGTCCCCCTCCTATCATATATGGCTCGAGAGTCGAAATTTTTCTAAGTCCCTCTCCTATCATATATGGCTCGAGGGTCGAAATTTTTCTAAGTTTTTCGCTGGACGGCGCACGGCGGACGGCGGACGGCAGATTTCTCAAATAGCCCCCCATAAAACAGGTTCCCTGTTAAAATTTCGACTCTCGAGCCATATATGATAGGAGAGGGACTTAGAAAAATTTCGACTCTCGAGCTATATATGATAGAAGGGGGACTTAGAAAAATATCGACTCTCGACCCATATATGATAGGAGGGGGACTTAGAAAAAATTCGACTCTCGAGCTATAGATGATAGGAGGGGAACTTAGAAAAATTTCGACTCTCGAGCTATATATGATAGGAGGGGGACTTAGAAAAATTTCGACTCTCGAGCCATATATGATAGGAGAGGGACTTGGAAAAATTTCGACTCTCGAGCTATATATGATAGAAGGGGGACTTAGAAAAATATCGACTCTCGAGCCATATATGATAGGAGAGGGACTTGGAAAAATTTCGACTCTCGAGCTATATATGATAGAAGGGGGACTTAGAAAAATATCGACTCTCGAGCCATATATGATAGGAGGGGGACTTAGAAAAAATTCGACTCTCGAGCTATAGATGATAGGAGGGGAACTTAGAAAAATTTCGACTCTCGAGCTATATATGATAGGAGGGGGACTTAGAAAAATTTCGACTCTCGAGCCATATATGATAGGAGAGGGACTTGGAAAAATTTCGACTCTCGAGCTATATATGATAGAAGGGGGACTTAGAAAAATATCGACTCTCGAGCCATATATGATAGGAGAGGGACTTGGAAAAATTTCGACTCTCGAGCTATATATGATAGAAGGGGGACTTAGAAAAATATCGACTCTCGAGCCATATATGATAGGAGGGGGACTTAGAAAAATTTCGACTCTCGAGCTATAGATGATAGGAGGGGAACTTAGAAAAATTTCGACTCTCGAGCTATATATGATAGAAGGGGGACTTAGAAAAATTTCGACTCTCGAGCTATATATGATCTAGGCTTCCTTGAATTTTCAATACCAAATCTCATTCGAATCATAAAACAGGTTCCCTGCGTTCCTCGTTTAACTTCGTTAAGGAAGCCGTCATTTTTCTAAGTCCCTCTCCTATCATATATGGCTCGAGGGTCGTAATTTTTCCAAGTTTTTCGCTGGACGGCGCACGGCGCACGCCAGATTTCTCAAATAGCCCCCCATAAAACAGGTTCCCTGTTAAATTTTCGACTCTCGAGCCATATATGATAGGAGAGGGACTTGGAAAAATTTCGACTCTCGAGCTATAGATTATAGGAGGGAGGACTTAGAAAAAATTTCAACTCTCGAGCCGTCATATATAGCTGGAGATCCGAAAAAAATTTAGACTCTCAAACTATATTATACTAAGCTCATAGTAGGTCTAGGCCTTCTTTATCTTGAATTTTCAATACCAAATCCCATTGAACTCATAAAACAGGTTCCCTGCGTCCTCGTCTAACTTCGTTAAGGAAGCCGTCGTTTTTTCTAAGTCCCTCTCTTATCATATATGGCTCGAGAGTCGAAATTTTTCCAAGTTTTTTGCTAGACGGCGCACGGTAAATTTCTCAAAAAGCCCCCCAATAAACAGGTTCCCTATTGAAATTTTGATAAGAGGGGGACTTAAAAAAATTGTCGACTCTCAAGCTATATGTGATGGGAGGGGGAGTTGGAAAAATTTCGTCTCTCGAGCCATATATGATAGGAGGGGGAGTTGGAAAAATTGCGACTCTCGAGCCATATATGATAAGAGATAGACTTGGAAAAATTTCAACTCTCGAGCTATCATATATAGCTCGAGATTCGAGAAAAATGTAGACTGTCAAACTATATTATACTAGGCTTATAGTAGGTCTAGGCCTTCTTTATACTAGCTTTACCTAGGTCTAGGCTTCCTTGAATTTTCAATACCAAATCCCATTTGACTCATAAAACAGGTTCCCTGCGTTCCTCGTTTAACTTCGTTAAGGAAGCCGTCGTTTTTTCCAAGTCCCCCTCCTACCATATATATTTCGGAGGCAGGAATTTTTCTAAGTTTCCCTCCCCTCTCCGTGACGTCATCAACCTCGCTCGCGCTCGCGGACGAAAATTTCCAAAAGAGATAGCGGGTTTCCCCCTAATAAGTTTCAGATTTCCTCATTGGATTATGAGTACTTTTACTCTGTTATCATTCGATGTGAAGCTATTGTAATATATACTTTATAAACTGAGTTTTACTGTTCATTCTACAAATACCTTACTTCACTGGTATGTGTTTGGTATTTCATCTAAAGTGTGGGAGTGACCCTCTTGACGGGTTTTGAATTATGAGACGAAAAGACGTGGACTACTCACGCGACGTGACGGCGGCGTAATTGTATGTTTTATTTCTCCCTTTCTCAACCCATATTTTGATATTTCGACTCAATAGAACTCAGCTTTCATTTGGAAGATACTAGGTCTTCAAATCTCTCTTATGAGAACATTTTGGGAATTTAAAGGAGTAATGTACTCAAAAGAGAGTAGCGAAATACAAAAACCACATGGAAAACAGCCGCCAAGTGCTTTCGGTTAAACAACTATCTTCAAAGCACGAACGATCTCGAAGATGCTGAATAAAATTTCCGGAAAACTTCGTTTTATGAGCAACTGATAATATCTGGATGGGTGTATAGTGCGAGAAAAATTGTTGTCAGAGTTTTTCTTTCCCTCATCATTAGACGTTGCTTAATTCCAATCTACTATTATCGAGCGACGCTACAAAATATCGCATTTACAAATAAAATTCTCAAATTTTCCCATTACGCCTATCAATTTATTTTGGTTACTTCCATCTCTTATCGGCCGTCAACTCTCGTGAACTCTCTACTATCGCGCGTGTACTTGTATTCGCGTTATTTTATTTTTCACGTCGCGACGAACAAAATTATACGATCTCCTGCTCTTTCAACAAGAGGGCGTAATTCCCAGTTGGTTCGCGTTCGCTATACAGATAAACGATTTTACTCCTATAACATCATTTGGGTCTACGACACGTTCTTTATTGACGCACTTTATTTAGTGATTCACTCGCAGCATACGTGCGGACACGGTACAAAAATCTGGTAGCAAATGTAAACAAACATATTTCAAGGGTGATCTACCTTGGCTTACACGATGCCCGACGAAAAGATGATTAGCACCGAGGTCTTTAAAAATTAGGGATGCGTTGGTGCAGCATAAACGAGTGACAAATAGGTGGTAATTAATTTCGTGACGCCAGAAAACGATATTCGGCGTTAAAAGTGGCGCCTTCTCAGATGCAATGTCTAGCATTATTAGGCGACCTAAATAGTTTCGTTTCTTGTACGCGAGGGTTGATCGTCGCATGAGACGACGAGTACGAAATAAATGGTCAATCGTGATCTTGTACGAGGAAACCGCGCGTTGGTATCACTTCAACACTCCTGGTACTTGTTTTTAGATGTAACGCATCAAATTTCACTCACGAGATCACGATTTCTTGAAGAGTCTCAATTTATAAAAATATAATGTTCTCTTCTCCTAACTGTGGAAACCAGAATAGTTGAAGCGTTGCGTGCTAGATCTTTCTTCCTTTCGTGCAGAGGAACTAAATCCTCTAAATTACGGCATATTATGACTGAAGACACAAGAAGAGATGAAAACAAACTACGGAGTGCTGCGTCATAATTGCCCCTAGAGTACCGATGGACTTTGTACTGACAGCCTAAACAGAAAGACACCATAAAAAAAGACTTTCAGCCTGTTTCTTTAGCTGCTTAGAGTTGCCTTCAATAATTGTGTTATTCGAGACAAACAGAGAACCTGTTTTATGGGAGTCTCTTTGTTTATACTTCTTCGAAAGAAGGATTGAACTATAGTCCCTTCATCATCATGTACAGTTCGAAAGTCAACATTTTTCAAGTTTCTACTCATATCTCGTATCATAATATAGCTTGAGAGCCGAATAAAGCTTTTTTTAAACAAAAGTCAACACTTTTCTAGTTTTCCTCCTCTCATACATAGCTTGAAAGTCGAAATTTTTCCAAGCCCCACATTTTTCTGGACTTCGACCGAGCTCTCTCTTTCAATCCTCCCCTCTCCCATAAAACAGGTTTCCTGTTAATTTTGATAATACTGAGTTCATTGCGAAGAACAAACGATGGTCGAAATTGTATCGAATCCTTTTGCTGGTGGCCCTCCCCTCCCTCCCTATGATTTATGTAAAGCTAGATGGTCGGAATCATTTTCAATTTTTTATCCCACATAACTCGAGAGTTGAAATTTTTCAACGTCTCTGAACTAGATCAGATGATCCACTCTTTTTGGAATCACATTTTGTTTTAAGGTCAAGATTTTTCCATGTTAACAATTTTTTAGTCTCTCTCCTTCTATTTTTATGGATAGTTGGATGGTCGAAATCGTTTCAAGTCTTTCTCTTATCCAGATAGTTTGACTGAGAAAAGTTGTCCAAGCTCTCTATATATGTAAAGTACGATGAATTTATTCCGTCCTCTCCCCCGCTCCCTCTACATCTGGATGATCGACTTTCAACAGGGGTTGAGGGAACGATGTGCTTAAGACAATGGAACTTGAAGGGACGTGCTAATTGGAGTTCTAGGTTGGAACGTAGATTGGACATGAGTTTGGTTGTGGTGAGGGGAGAATATGCGATGGTGGACGGGGATTTGCGGATATTGTAGGACAGTTGTGAAAAAGTTGGTTGTCAATTTGAGGCGATGATATTGAAGTGGGGGGAAGCCAGTGTCTGCACAGAGGCTTTCAGCGGGACTGGTTCGGAATGCTCCGGTAGCTATTCTGAGCGAAGAATTTTGGATAGTGTCGAGTAGTTTTAAATGAGAGGGATGGGCGAGACCGTAAATGGGTGATCCGTAATCCAGGATGGATCGGATTAAGCTCTGGTAGAGGTGGAGAAGGATTTTTCGATTACAACCTTCTTTAGGGTGGGAAAGGAAATTTAGGACATTGAGTGCTCGAATGCATTTTGATTTAGTTAGTTTGATACGAGGGATCCAAAAGTGACGGTTGTGGGAAATTGAGGCCAAGAACTTAAATAGTTTTAACTTGTGGGATGGGGTAGTTAGCTATTGTAAGAGGGGGTAATTTAATGGTTTTTTGGCGTGGTTTTTGGAAGGTGATGATTGATGAATTTGGTTTTGCGGTAAGAAATGCGGAATCCTAGGAGGGAAAACCAAGCGTTTATTTTATTGCTTGTTTCTTGAAGCGGACGGTAGGTGCGTGTTGTGTTACTGGAACGTAAATGGATGTTTAGGTCATCAGAGAATAGTAGGGTTCGAATTAAAATTTTATGATTTTTGTTATGTTGTTGATGGCGATGAGAAAAAGGGTGCCACTAAGTGGGGATCCTTGGGGGAAGGTTGAGGAATACTGATCGCTTACGCGGACTCTAAGAGATCGATTACTAAAATAATTTTGAAATAGGAGAGGGAAGTGTCCTCGAAGTCCAAGTTGGTGCAGGATGACGCATATTTGGTACGTCCAGACTCGCGGGAAAGCGTTCTCCATGTCAAAAAATATTGAGTAGAGGTTCGCTCCGTGAGCATGGGCGTCGTACATTTGGGAATCGAGGTCGGCAAGGGCCATTAGAACTGATCGACCCTTACGGCAACCATTATTGGGTATTAAACTTGATATTTCGTTGGAATCAAGAAAACAGGAGAGTGTATTATTGATAATTTTTTGGAGAATTTTGCTAAGAGTGCTTAATAGTGATATGGGTCGGTAGGATAGAGGGTGTGAAAGATCTTTGAGAGGGTTTAGGATTTAGAGCTGTTTTCCAGTTATTGGGGAAGGAGGTGGAGAAAAAGATTCGGTTTAGGAGTGAGGTGAGGTTTGAGATAGCATTTGTACGAAGTTGGTGTAACATACCGGGACTAATTTGGTCGAGACCGGGAGCTGATTTTTTGGAGCAGAGGGAGATGGTGTGGGTGACTTCTTGTTTGGTGGTTGGTTTGTTGTGGGGAAGTGTGATAGTTTGTGACAGATTAAGGGAAAAATCTATTGGCGTATTTTCAGCTCGTTGTTTGAGTTGAGTGAAAGGTGGGTCGTAGTTAGTGTTGGAAGAAATTTGAAATTAATTCTCAGCGAGTATTTCGCTGATTTCTGATGGTGATTGATAGATTTGGTTGTTTTCATTAAAGGGTTTGGAAGGAGAATTTTCTTGAACCTGGTACTATTTTATGCTCCTTCGATGTGGTCGGTCTGTTTCCAAACATCCCAAAAGCGGCCACTTTCCAACATTTAGGCGACCTTCTTGTTAAACTTAATACTCCTCATGAAGAGTTGCAGGAGTTCTTCGACCTACTCAACGTCTGCTGGTCCCCTAACTTTTGTAAATTTAATGATAAATATTTTGAATTCCCGGAGGAAGTGGGCATTCCCATTGGAACCCCTTTGCGTTCCCTTGTTTCGGAGGTCTTTATGTCAAGATTCGAGGCTGACCTCTTTTCCTCGGGCCAGTCTTTCTTTAATCACGTTCACTATTGGCACAGATATGTGGATGACGTGCTATGTGCGTGGACAGGTCCTCAAGAACTCCTTGGTGAGTTCCTTAAGTATATAAATGCTCAGTTCCCCTCCATAAAGTTTACTTTGGAGGGCGGTAATTCTACTATCAACTTCTCGGACCTTATCATCTCCGAAAAGAGAGTTCTCAATATACAGGAAAGATACTTCGACCGACATTGTTGTCCACGGCGCGTCATTCTGCCCTGTCGCCTACAAAATAGCTGCTTTTAATAGTTTCATTCATCGACTCACTGATATCCCTTTGAGTCAAGCAGCTTTCCAGAGAGAACTACGTACTATAAAGAACTTGGCTCGGGTAAACGTGGAAAACTTGGACATTGACCTGATGGTCCGTGGGACGATCACGCGGCAATGCCTTGATTCTACTACCTCCCTTCCTCGGGAGGGGAGTCGTGAAGGCAGAAAGCGTTGGATTAAGCTCCCCTTCCTGGGTAAGTTCTCGTCAAATTTGAGTCGCGTCCTTCGGCCCTTTGGTTTCCGGCCAGTTTTCTATCATCTTAATACATTAAAAGGACTGCTCGTTATATTGAAAGACCCTATACCACCACCATTACAGAGGAGTGGGGTTTATAGTATAAGATGCAACGACTGTGAAGGAATCTACATAGGTGAGACCGTCCGCCAGCTCCAAGTAAGAGTGGCTGAGCCCTTGGAAGCCTGGAAAAAGGGCAACTTGGGGTAATCGGCCTTCGCGGACCATTTAATCACCTGTGGCCATAGTTTCAGGGAGGGGTCGGAGACCCTCCTCCATGGAGAAAGATCGCATTTCAAACGAATGGCGCTGGAAAATATCGAGACCATTCGCCACCTGAACACCGATAACGTAACCGTACTTAACAGGTATATTCCGGACGAGGGATTGGTTGAACTAATTTATGAGTATGACTCACATCGCGAGGAGTCGTTAGTTCAATCATGATCTCACCGTTGTTTTCTGCCGTCGACTGTTTCTCTGTCAGTCGCTTTCTATTCTCCGCCCGTTGATGGCTTCTTAGCCGAAAGTGTTTGCGGTACTTTGTTTGTTTTATTTCTGCGGCTTCTGTAAATTCTCTTCGTTCATTTACTCATTGTAGTATTTATCGTTTCGTCGTTCATTTATTCGTTGTGGTAATTGTTCTTTTTTGTTTTGTTTTTTCTATAATATTTATTTTTTTAATAATTATTTTTTGGTTGGATGTAATTAAAAAAAAAAAAAAATATGAGCTTGACAAAGATGTAACGAATCATTACCAAGTCATCACTTGTGAACTAATTCAATGAATCCTTCGTCAAGAATGAACCTGTTAAATAAAAGGTTCTTCATCTCAATACAATTACTTTTTTTTTTTTTTTTTTTTATTTTTTTTTATTTTTATTTTTACGAGCACTAGAGCTGCACGAGGGCTATTGGCTCGGCGTTACAAAAGTTATGAAAGTAATATTATAAATAACACATAAGAAAGGGAGGTTTTAAGGAAGTTGGTAGAGTAAGGAAAAGTGAGGAAGGATAAGAGGATGGAATATAATGTCGAGTGTAACTGCTTCAGGTAATGGTGTGTAAAAGTTTACAATGTGTGTATGTAGAAGGTTGTAGAGGTATAGTCGATGTATGTGTTCAGATGTGAGCGTAAAAGTCAGTTTGTCTTAGGTAATGTAGGGTATTCGAAATGATGTCCTGGTTGTTTTTGAGTGCTTGGGTGAGTGAAGAGGGGGTATCCGACGAAGAGCGAAGGGGTAAAAGTCTGGGGCAAGGAAAAAAGTGTTCCACTGTTAATTTGTCTTTTTGACCGTGGGAACATGAGGGAGGGGTTAGGATGTAGGGACTGATGAGGTGGGTGTGAGTAATTTTTGTGTGACCAATTCTGAGACGAGAGAGAATTACTTCTTCTCTTCTTGTGTTTTGAATGGAGGATACCCAAGGAACCGAGGTTTTTTTGATACTGAAAAGTTTATTATTTGTTTGATTTTCCCAAAGAGTGTTCCATGATTGCGTGATGAGAGAACGATAGTAATTTTTGTAATCTAGGGTTGGTAGGGGTGAATTATCAGTTATTTGACTGAGGGAGGTAGCTTGTTTAGCGGCTTGATCAACTGCGTCGTGGTCGGGGAAATTGGTGTGTCCAGGGATCCATATGAAGATAATTTGAGTGTTGATTGTTTCCAAAGTGTGTGTGTGAGAAAGATGCGTTGGATTACAGGGTTAGAGTTGTATGCGTCTGTAAGGGAGTGGAGTGAAGAAAGTGAGTCAGTGAGAATAATGAATTTACCGTTTGGGGGTAGTTGAGAGAGGTGGGAAAGGCAGGAAAAAATGGCCATCAGTTCGGCTGTAAAAATAGAGGCTATATTTCGGATGCGATGAGAAGATATTTCCCCGTCGATGGAGTATGCGTAAGCTGCTTTAGTAGATGTTTTCTCTTGAAGAAGTTTGTTGATATGTTGGGTAAAACCAGGTTTGTCAGATTTTGGGATTTCTGTGAGATCTAGGCGTATTTTAGGTTGAGGGAAGGTCCAAGGGGGGAAGGTTGTGTATATGGGTTCTAGGGGATGTGCTATGAACGGTTTGTTGATCAGGTGATTGAATTGAAGGCGAATATGTTTGTAGGAGGATTGGTTGTGATTGTGGTGAAAGATTCGGTTAAAGATTGGAAGTTGTGGGAATTGTGCTACAGAGGATAAAAAGTTGGAGGTTAAGTGAAGGGGAGGATCTGGGGCTTCTGCACATAGGCTAAGTTTGGGGCTGGTGCGATAAGCACCCAGGGCAATCCTGAGAGAAGATGTCTGGATGGGGTCGAGTAAGGCAAGGACGGTTTTTTTCGCTGTGTTGTAGATCGGGGAACCATAATCTAATTTTGAGCGAATAAGACTTTTGTATAGAAGAAGGAGTAACTTTCTGTTGCAGCCTTTAGATGGATGAGATATGTATTTTATTATGTTTAGAGCGCGTGTGCATTTGGCTTTGAGAGTTTTAATGTGGGGGGCCCAGGTAAGTTTTTGGTCAAAATGTAAGCCGAGAAGTTTGCCGTAGTTACGAGATGGGATTTGGAAGTTTTGTAGAATTAGAGGAGGTAAGGAGGGGATAGGATTTCTTTTTTTGAAAATAACTGAGTAGGTTTTCGAGGAAGAAAATCTGAATCCTCTTTTTGATGTCCATGTAGTGATTGAATTAAGGGTATCCTGTAGGAGTCTGTGGGCTCTTTGCGGATTTGCTGAACGGATAGTGATGTTATAGTCATCAGCGAAAATACGCTGGGTGAGGGGGGGGGGTTACACATTTGGTGATATCATTTATTGCTATTAGAAAAAGTAAGACACTGAAGACTTCTCCTTGAGGGACTCCATTTTGGACCGAAAGGGGAGGGGAGATTATGTTGTTGATTCTTACTAGAAGGGTTCTGTCGTCGAGAAAAGTTTGTAGGATGTTAGGGAGGTGGCCTCGGAGACCAATTTCGTAAAGTTCGGTAGAGATGAGGTGTCTCCATACCCGGGGAAAGGCCTCTTGGAGATCAAAGAAGATAGAGTATAGGGACTGATAACACAAAGGGTAGGAAAATCCGTTTCTCGTAACACATAAGCAGTCACTGTAAGCAATCACTCGTAATAGTATGAGAAATTTTTCACAAAAATGAAGATTTCTCAAGAATTAATAATCTGATCCTCAAAAAAATTGTAGGTGCACATCTTCAGACATTACACTACAATATGGCCGAGTTACAAAAAAATCCATGGGGTAGTTTCGGAATAATAACAATAAATAATAACAATTATAAGGAAACCCGAACGGACGGGTGTAGTACCTCACTTTTTCAACAAGAAAAGTCGGTAAAAGAACTATTTGAGACACAGATACAGATCCGATAGAAAAGATACGAGGACGAAATATGGACAAGTATGCGGTACAAAAAATGAAAAAATGGATAGTACTGAACGATGCAAGCACTACTATCAATAAAATGCTGGAAATCAGAAATATATGGTATTTGTTTTCAAAGGGCAGCAATATCACGTCAGAAAAGATCAGCATCATTAACATAACACGACCTAAAATCCTTATGATTTTTTTCCCACACCTCCCCAAATTCATTTATCAAAGATTCACCGAAACCATAGAACATTGTCGTAAAACTAAAAAGCCATGTTACAAGCATTCAGGCGCCACTTAATAGTCGCTCCGCTATCAATTAAAAGAGCTGAAGAATTTTTATTACGTACGAATAGAGCGAGAGCGCAAGCAAAACAGATACCCTACGCTCTTTTCCATCGACAATGTAATATTTTCGTCAAACACCAAAGGGAGGAAAGTATGAAAGCTAAACAAGATATCTACATTTAATACACGACTCATTCGTGTCACCTACATGGTGTAACGGTATACAAACATTCTCAGCTGAACGTGTCGCGTTTGTCTAGACCCTTGAAGCCAAGTTATAAACGTTTAAACATAATTTATTTGATAGAAGAGCCCTTGTAAACGAATCTTTTTACGTCCACCTGTTCATTCCACACAGAAAGCGTTTTCGCATATTATATTCTTTCGCCTTTCAAAGAGTAAAATAGGTGCATTTCGTAAATTACTGCGCGACTTTTTGCCCCGCTGCGGTGAAAAATTTGGTTAGTCGAACATAACGCTTTTTTCGAGAGTTTCGTACATGTGGTCTGTATCAAGAGAGTGCAAACCGTAACGTACGCCATCGTAATTACGTTCTATTATAGCGATTACGATATACTCGCGAGTTTTCTAATTTAATTTTCTCGAAAGCGCGTTTTCCCTCCCGCTGTATTTAAGTTATTGACTCTCGTGCGCAGCTAGCGAGTATAGCGAACTTCCAAAATAGAGACGTTGATTTTCTACCCGACGAAGGCCGGGTGAAAGTTGTGCGCATCAAAGTTTCAACGCGTCACGTGTGGGCGTAGCCTCGCGTCCGATCCGCAGTTAGTACCCTTCTAGCGCTCATAGGATCCGGATAGAAATGCGAACTTTACGGCGAAAGATCCAGCTTATGATGGCTCGTTGACGGGCTCTGTTACGTGTTTACGCTGTCAATCTGCGAGTCCGCGTAGTTTTCGAATACATCGAACCTTTTTCGCAATCTATGGCTCGATTCTATTCTCCTAACATTATACTCGGGAAAACCGATAAAAAATGAAAACTTTTCTGGCGTTTGAATGAACGAGTTGCGGTGCTCGAAATCGATAATCGTATATACTACGTTCGTGGAGAAGATTCGCGGAGAAGAATTTTAATGCGAATATACTCGTAAACGGATTAGTTAGAGGGGAATTTGAAAAAAAAGTGGACTGCTGTATTCGACTTCAGTATCTCGGGTTTTAAGCAATACGTATTAAAATTTTCTACGTTGGGGGGGGAAAACTTATATAATAGCTTAGGATAATTTCGTAACAACTGCCTTGCAGAGCCTAATTCACAAAAAGAATGAAATAAAAAATTCATGATGAAAATATCCAGTACCTAGAGTAGATCGAAAATTCTTCTAACTTCTCTCTCTAGTAAATAATTTTATATCAGTCTTTCTCCAAGAGCTACTTGTGCACGGCTACGTCGTAAGACAAACTGTAACAGTGGCATAGGTGAGAGGGATATATCCCCTATTGCTTTCTTGTACTAAGTAATTTTATAATCACAATAAGTTTTTTTGTTTTTTTTTTTTGATATTTCTACTCGAAAAAAATACCCCCCCCATTACAAAATTGTATCTAAGTCACTGAAGTGTAATGATGATGGGAGGGGGGACGTGAAAATTTCGATCTTTGTACTGTACATTAAACAAATTTTGACTCTCGAGCCATAGACAATGATGGGACGAATGCGAGCGTCCTACTTTGGACCAGGGAGATTTGGAAAATATCAACTCTTAAGCTATTCGACTTCTGTGACGTCATTATTTTTTGGAAAATGTCCAGAGACTTGAAATATTTTTGACCATTGAGCAATACTTCCAGGTATATGAAGAGGCATTTGAAAACAGGACTTGAGGATGACGTCATCAATTTGAGATATACAAATGTGTTCAGGCTAAATATTATAGGCTAGATCAAGTTCAGAGAGAGCCTTTATGAGACATTTACTGTTCCGTACCGTACAACATGACAAATATTTCATTGTTTGTACTGAGATATAATACAGATTATATACATTGCTAAACATATCAATATTCACTCTAACACGGCTACAGGTTCTCTTACAGTAGAGCTCTAAAAATACGAGTGGGGACATGGACCGCTCTACTCAGTCGTTACGTCATCATTATTTTCACAGTCTCCAATTCTAACGACTGATAACAGTTTATCATGATTTGAAAATAATAAGAGAACATACTAGACTAAATGCCAAACTTGTACCAAAGCAAAATGCAAGACTCAACACTATTGAAAAATACAAAATACAGTAGCTTCAAATCACACAAATTCTTCATCTGAGTGGGGAGCTATGGAAATAAATGATAACGTAACGACTAAATATGGCGGACCATGTCCTCACTCGTATTTATAGGGCTCTACTTACAGCAATTCTCTTTTTTGAAAGATAAACTCGCTTTCTTCAAGGTTCGTATTCCTCTTCCAACAAGACTTTACAAAACAATTTTGATTGGTTTTGTACATTTCAGAGAACAGATATGACCGTGTATTCTCTTGAACATAAAGACAACAAAAATATAGGCCTGTTGGGGAAATCACTATTAAAAAACACCCTGTCAATTGAAGACCTTTCTGTTAAAAGGGCGCCCGTCCCATAAGAAATACATCGAGCAAACGCCCTTTTGACAGAGAGGTCCTCAATTCGACCTCTAGGGTAGTGTGGAACTGAATTAAGAAAACAATAATTTTCCAAAATCTCCCATGATAAGAATTCAACATTTTTCAAGTCCCTTCCTTAATATTCATGACTTGGAGGACAAAATTGTTTCAAGCCCTTCTTATCATAATATAAATAAAGAAAGAAAGGAAGAAAGAAACTAAATAAATAAACAAAAAGATGAAATAAATAAATAAATAAATAAATAAATAAATAAATAACTAGATAAGTAAATAAATGAATAAGTAAATGAATGAATAAATAAATAAATAAATAAATGAATATTTAAGAAACGCGCTATCAATTTAACCTCTGGGGTAGTGTGGAATTTTTTATTTTATTTTATTTATTTTAACGAGCATTTCAGCTACCTATTGGGCTATTTACTATTGAATTAAGAAAATACCAATTTTCCAAAGTCTCCTTCTATCATACAAGTAATTACATTATGACAAGAGTTGAAAATTTTTCAAGTCCTTCCTACCATACATTGAAGGATTACGGACAGCTAATCAAAAAAAAAAAAAACATAGAACATATTCCCTGTTAAAATGTTGACCTCTGAGATATATATGATAGGGGACTATCATAATGAAAGAAACAAACAAACAAACAAAATAAATAGATAAAATAAATAAATAAATAAATAAATAAATGAAGAAATAAAGAAATAAATGAAATTATTTAATTAATTAAATACGTAAATAAATCCAAGTTCCCCTCTTATCATTCCCTTCTTATTACATATAGCTGAAGAAAAGAAGCAAAATTCTTCTAAGTTCATTTTGGCCCAATGTTGGACGGCGGACAGCAAATTTTACAATAAAAAAAAAAAAAAAAAAAAAAAAAAAAAAAACTCCAATTTTGTTATTTTGTCAGTAGAGCAAATAATAAATCAGTTCAACGGTAAACTCGGTTTTCAAGCCAACATATCGGCCACATATCGGCAACATGTTGACAACATTTTGGCAAAGATGCAAGGGAAATCTAAGTTCTAGCAAACTGTAAGTTTCTGTTAAATTTTTTTCTTTCAATTTCCTAGTGTTGCGATAATGTATATTTAACAATTATTTTTTATTCTATCGTGATGATCATCATTCTGATTATGATTATCATTTATTTATTGACTAATACAAACTTCTCATAAAGTTTCTTTCTATAAGATTTATTATTACTTAAAAATCCCCAAATATTACAAAGAACCGGCCTTATTATTATTTTTTAAAACTAGGTTATATAGGCAACGATGCATATTTTTTTCAATGAATGTGGTATCGGAATTAATACACAAATTTTATTCCGCTTTGTTATAAAATCTAAAGAGCAAAGTACAAGTTTTTTTTCTTTGTTTTTAATCATTAAAAATTGGTTATAGAACACCTGTTATAACATAATAATAAAATGAATCTAGAGCGTTATTGTATTCCAAAGTTCTAGGTCTCAGTTCCTATTACTGTATCATACTGAAGACCCGGATCAAAAAAAAAAAAAAAAAAAAAAAAAGAGTATTAATATTCAAGTTTTTTAGTTGAAGGCTTTTATTACCACATTTCAAAAAAAATTTCATACAATCATGATAGGCTATTGATCTATCGTAATTGTATGAAATTTTTTAAAAATGTGGCTAAAAGTCTTCAACTACGAAATTTAAATTATTTGTTGTCACGGAAAAAATCCAATTTATTTAATATTTAAGTTAATTAAAATTATTTCGTGAACATCGCACGTTTGAAATTTTCAATTTCATCTCTCTTCATCCGAAAACTTGAAAAAAATGATACTCTAAACCGGAATCCTTCATTTTTTTTTTTTTTTTTTTTTCTTTATTTAACAAGCATTGAAGCAACACTAATGGGCTATTTGCTTGATGTATAACATAGTTTTCATTTTTTTTACACTTATGTGAAACTAATAAAAGTAATTAAGGATATTAGTAGAATGAAATTAACATACCTACTACGACTCAGATTATTTTTAAGACGTTCCATCGGATTACACTATATGAAACTTCAAATATTCAGCTCTGGTAAAGCTCTAATGCCTGTGAAAAAGAAGAAAAAAAAAAAAAAATTATAAAAAATCGTTCAAACAATGAGCGTTTTTGAATGATGACGCATGTCAAATACTTCAACTTCAGGGTATTCTAAATTCCTAATAAGAAATAGGTAAGTTCGGTTTCTTATTTCGTATTATTTTTTCTATTAATTTAGTTCGTAGGTAGGTGATTCAAATTTTTAATTTTTGCGGAACTGAAAATCCTACAGATACTGTTTTCATTTTTTGTAATCCGATTTCCACATACATTGGTTCTTTCTATTTTTTTCAATAAAAAATTGAAATTTTCTGAAGCTGAGATGGTAAGATGTGCCAAAAATCTTTTATCAAACTACATTTTTTGTTGAATAAAAATGATATTTATAAGTTTTCTTAACCGTTGATAAAAAGTTAACCATTTTCTTGAATTTTCTCTTTTTATGAAGTATAAAATCGAAAGAAGAATGAAAAAAAATTGTTGAATAGGTTTCATAATAAAAATATTATTGTAGTACTATTAATAAAATGTTGTGCGAAACGGTTTATCGTACTCCCTCAACTTTTTCTTTGTTATGATGAGAAAAAAAAAAAAGAAATCGGGAATGAAAATGTATATTATTTCTTACAATACAAGATTTTTTTCTTTTTAAAGGGAGGTGAATGATGAGTTCAACATGATTAGATCTGAACTTGAGAGAATAGTAGGTAACTTAAAAGCGATAATAATATCAATTATTATTCTAAGAATATTATATATTATGTACTGGTGCTCCCTTCAAATTGATCTTTGTTATGTTTATTGGGGAACACTTTTATATCTTGAGATACCTGAATTAATGAATGATAAAAGAAAATAAAGCAACCGAATATCATAAAATTATAATATCGAAATCAATTGAGAATATTACTAAGACACGCATTCTGAGCCATTCAGTAGGCTTAATTCTGAATTTGAAAATTATTATAAAACCGAAGAAAACAAATCTTTACTGGTAGAAAGTCCTTGCACGTATTTTTGAGAATTATTACCAGTATTTCAATGTCGATTATATTTTTGTCAAATACTCACAGAAATAGGGATACTTTCACTGTGCTTAAATTTTTTATTCAATTCACTCCAAGATACGATGGAAATTTAAATTTTTGTCGACAGTCTCTGAGTTAAGGACATATTAAAGACAATGACAAAATATTATTTTGTAGTTGTATATTTTATAAGTTCACAAGATGGGAATTTACATTCTCGAACCATAGGTATCTATCAAAATAAATTGTTTTATACTTGGTAACAATGGGATGAGACTGATTTAAAAGGGCTTCGCTGTGATAATAAAGCCCTTTCAAATCAGTTTCATGTATGAAGTTCAATCAAACTGACAGACAACATGTTTAGAATTCGAGAAAATATGCTACATTTGAACGGTTTGCAAATCTTAAGATTGAGTGAAACCACGAAAAAAAAAAAAAAAAAAAAGATTAAAGATCCTTTGTAAATTTTTGCACAGGATAATTTAATTAATATAGGCAATCAATATTACAGATATGATCATTTGAAATTTCATACCTAACTCGTGAAGATTTCTTACATTTTCAATTTCGTTCTTTCGGATCGAAAAGAAATTATCGAGAAATTTAAACTGCATTATTGCATACACTGCATTGTGAATTATTATTGTTCTCTTTCTCATTGCTTTCGCGCATACCGATACGCATCTATTTTTAGAGAGTCCGCTCTAATCGATCTCTCAGCATTAGCGTCGCTGAATTTTCACATATTACTGGTACCCTTTGATACTGTTATTCATTATCGCTTAAATACGCTTCAACTACTATCTATCTTACTTCGAACGCGCATATTTTTCTCTATCATCCATCAGCGTGTGTTCCCTGATCTCGCGTTCTAAGCACTTGTTCGCAATCATTATTTTTTTCGTGCAATCATCGTAATGCTGCCGAAAGTAATCTCAATTGCTATTTTGTTATTGTCGTGGAATGTGCAAAACTCACAGGCCGGACCAACAGCCGCAGGCATTTGCTACGCAGGATGTGCCGGAGTGGCCGTAGCCTGTTTTGCAGCCGCAGGATTTGTCTTTGGAACCGTTCCTGGATCGCAAATCGCAGCAGTACCCGCCTTGGCGACTTGCAATTCAGCATTCGCCGCTTGTGAGGCCGCATGTATGGCGGCTTTATTTTTGCCGACGCCATAACTTGTAAGTTTATGGATAATGCGTCATTTCAAGTGCTATTTTATTGTATTCTCGGCATTAAACGTAGGTTTAACATAACGTAAAGAATTTTGTATCTTTTTTTCAGTACGAATACTAAAAATCTGAAATTTTATATGAATTAAATCGGAACGATTGGTTGCGATGTTGTTTTTAATTTATTTGAGTTTAAAATTCATAAAATTGGTACGAGTATGAACGAACGGAGTGGCGAGACCCCAACCGGAAGTGTTCTTTTTGGTTCGACGAAACAAATGAAAATAACCAAAAAATAAAAGTAAAAAACTCTGTATGGAAATCTGTGAGCAAAATTCAGTGCAAAGGACTGAAAGTACGAGTAGGAGCTTTTGTTACCCTAAAGATAAAGAGAAAAATTGTAGGTCATTCCAAACTTTGTAGACCTTTGCTGCCTCATGGAAAACAGTCAGTCTGAAATTATGCACCTTTTTAAATTCCCAAACTCAACTTTATGAAGACTTTTTTTTTCTTTCTTTGTTTAACAAGCATTTAAGCTGCACTGGGGCCATTAGCTCGGAATACAAGAATACATGAAAGTATAATATTAAAAAAAAAATTATTATTACATAATGCTTATTGGACGAGAGAAAAAAAATGAAAAACGACGGCTTCCTTAACGAAGTTAAACGAGGAACGCAGGGAACCTGTTCTATGAGTCAAAAGGGATTTGGTATTGAAAATTAGATAAAGCTTGTATAAAGAAGGCCTAGACCTACTATAAGCCTAGTATAATATAGCTCCAGAGTCGAAATTTTCCGAAGTCCCCCTCCCATCACATATAGCTGAGAGTCGAAATTTTTCCAAGTCCCTCTCCTATCATATGTGGCTCGAGAGTCGAAATTTTTTATAAGTCCCCTTCCTATCATATACAGGGTGAGGCAAAAAGATGTTACCAGTTAAATGGGAGTTTGCGTTAAATCTGTCGTAGCGTAAAAACGCGAAACGTTAGATGTATACTTCAAATCTACGAAATTCTCATCTCAATTTTATCTTTAATTTGCGCCAAATACGAAGTTTCTACGACTTTTCTGAGCCGAGTTATGGACCAAAATGTGCAGAAATTTTAAGTGTTTAATGGAAAAAATATTCTGTTTTGAAAAACTGCTTGATCTTTGATATTCTGTACAATTCCGAAGTAAAATTTCGCGCTGAGTCCGAAAAAAATAACCCAAATCACCCTACGAAGCTTCAAAATGGATGCACGGGCCCAAAGAGGGTCAAAATTCCCCCAAATGAAAAAATTGCGTGATCTTCGATAATTTAGTAGAATCCTGAAGTAAAATTTCGTGCTGAGTCCAAAAAAATCACCCACATCACCTTACGAAGCCTGAAAATGGATGTACGGGCCCAAAGAGGGTCAAAATTCCCCCAAGTTGGAAAATTGCTCCAACTTTCAAATTTAATCGATCAACTTGTGAAATCAAGGTTTAAGTGGAAAGAGTGCTCGCGTGATAATCGAATAAGGCCCGCATATGATCATAGTGGGTGGTGGGGTGCTGTTCAGAATTTTTTTATAATTTTTTCAGGAATCTACGCTAAATTTCACCTACGAATTGAGTAAAGTCTACAAGTTCGAGCGATTTTTTGCTTTTGGGAAATTTTTATTATTTTTGAGCCCATCAACCCATTTTGGTGCTTTTCAAAATGTTTCAATCATATTTTTTCAACTCTACGCTGCGTTTCCTTCAAGTAACATCAATTTAGTTCTTAAAATGCTCAAAATTCATTTAAATACTGTAAAATAAATCATTTTTAGGCACCGTAGCTATTTTTTCACCGTCATTTTACAACGGAGGACAAGCTTCTTGGTTCTGTGCTTTCCCTCATCGTCTGAAACAACGAGTCTTCACCAGCTTCAATCATACTCAAGGTCTTAGTCGAACTAAGCTCAATTTCGCAAGAGAATCGAATAAAATATGTAAATTTGAGCAATCTTTCAACTTGTGAACATGTGGAATCTCTTGGGACCCTTTCACTGAATTTGGAGCTTTGTTAGATAATTTTCGGGTGATTTTTTCGGACACAGCACGAAATTTTACTTCAGAATTCCACGAAAATTTCGAAGATCACGCAATTTTTTTATTTGGGGGAATTTTGACCCTCTTCAGGCCCGTCCATCCATTTTAAAGCTTCCTAGGTGATTTGAGTGATTTTTTCGGACTCAGCACAAAATTTTACTCTAGAATTTTACAAAATTTTCAAAGATCACACAATTTTTTTATTTGGGGGAATTTTGACCCTTTTTGGCCTCGTACATCCATTTTGAAGCTTCATAGGGTGATTTGGGGGATTTTTTCGAACTCAGCGCAAAATTTTACTGAAGAATTGAATAAAATTAGCGATTTCCCAACTTCGGGACATTTTGACCCTTTTTGGGCTCATTAACCCATTTTGGTGCTTCGCAGTATTTTGTGACTATTTTTTTCGTTCTCCCCGTAAAATTTCACTTCAGGAACAGTAATTTAATAATCGGAATGTTCGAAATTCAGCTCAATACTGTAAATTAATTGATTTTCAAGCCCTATTTTGAGAACCCTGGCAAATTGTTGAATTTTCGGTACATTTTGGTCCATAACTCGGCTCAGAGAAGACGTAGAAACTTTGTATTTGGTGCAAATTGAAGATAAAATTGAGATGCGACTTTCGTAGATTTGAAGTATACATCTAACGTTTTGCGTTCTTGCGCTACGACAGATTTAACACAAACTCCCATTTAACTGGTAACATCTTTTGGCCTCACCCTGTATAACTCGAGAGTCCAAATTTTTCCAAGTTTTTTACTGGACGGCGGACGGCGCACGCCAAATTTCTCAAAAAGCCCCCCATAAAACAGGTTCCATGTTAATAAAAATTAACAAACTTGACAATTAATTCACATGAAAGGAAAGTAATGACATAATTTGAGCTGTATGAAAAAAGGATTAAAGTAAAATTATAGTGTTGAAATGATAATATGGAAAATGGGTAAGTATCCGTAGCTGACTTAAATGAACGAAAATAGACTCACAATGTTCAAAGGAGAGGAAGATGAAGGATTATATGGATGAAATGAAGTTGGTAAGACGGAGATATTGAAGTGTGAGGGAGATGTTGTCTGAGTTGTTTTTGTGAGCTGGGAGGAGGGAAGAGGGGACATTTAATGAAGAGCGGAGGTTTTGGAGTACAGAGCATGAGAAGAAGTGATCTACGTTTAGATTGGGTTCATGAGAGTGAGGGTAGGATGTGGGTGTTGGGGAGTTTCGGTCAATGAGATGTGTGTATGTGATTTGAGTATGGTCTACCCTTAATCTGGTGGTAACGGTGTCTTCACGTTTAGAATTTCTGAAAGAGGTTGACCAGGGGGGGGGGTGAGTTTCCTTAATTCGGAGGAGTTTGTTTGAAAGTTGGACAAATTTCTTAGTCCCGTACCTTCTTATACTTTCAGCCATTATCGAAATTTTTCTAGTCTTCTACACCTATCCAAAGCTCAAAATCTTCAGGCGGGAAAAACTTTCGCCGTATTCTTAATGGGAGCTAAACGTCATTCCAAAAGAAAAATGTCTCCGTTTAATCCAAAATTCCAATTTATCTTCATCTGCAATCTTGTGCTCTGTTAGAAAACAAAGATGAAGTGGAGGTGCCCTTATGAGATGTCAATAAAAAATGAGACATTTTATAACTCTTAGGCTTATATTGATGAGGGTAGCGCGGTACACGAAAATTTCTCTTCGTAAACAATGATACCTCATGAATAAACTTTTTGAGCCCGCGCAGTCTCTTCAATTTTGAAAATACGGTCTTTTGTATCAAGTCCTACGAGTATCAGTCCAAGTATATCGGCGTTAAAGCATTTCCACAGAGCGAGTCTTTCTTCACCTATAAGCTCAAGATCCAAACTTTGAACTTCCTCCCGTTCTCCGGCTCATATACATAAAAAGCTGATGAAAAAATATCGTTTGGAAATACAGAAGTTTTTTTTTTTGCCTGCATAAAATGCGGTGTATGTTATCAGAATTGCATGACTTGATATAATTTATCTTAAGTACATATCAGCTAAACGTGACCGATAAAATGGGAGTTATGCGTTTGTAAATCGGAAACACGTGCAATTTAGGAATCTTATGAAAATGAGGAAAGAACAAATAGTAAACAAATGACCGAGTAATGTATTCCTATTTGCGTATTTATGTACACGAATAAAAACAATATAGTATGTGGTACTAAAATACACTGTTATTTCAAAATATCTTTCCCTTGTATATAGACTTGCCTTCTTGTCATAGAAAGAAAGAAAGAAACTAAATAAATAAATATATAAATGCAATATTGAGCAATCTGTATCCGTATTATGTCCACTGTGTACCTCAGTATGAGGACAATATTTGACTGATATATAGGTACTGGACAGCTCTATTCAATTTCAATAGTGCAATAATGCTGCAAGAATGTTGATCTTCCAAGTTCTTGAATTATAAATAAGATTTTAGAGTGCAATGTTGGGACGCCATTGAATTTCAGTATGGCCGTGTAACTGGAATATTAATACGCTTGGCAATCTGTATTGTCTACCACATACCTCAGTAAAGTACAGTGGCAGACTACAAAAAAATGGCTATTAGTGATAGAAGCATGAAAATTGGTACGGTGGGCAATGATACCAAAAGAAAATTTTAGAGATGGGGAGCCCTCCGAAATTCGCCATAAGAGAAACGGGGGGCCAATTTTTGTGGTAGTGGGGTGAGCAATTTTGGCGTCATTGGGATCGTATTTTCACATTCCTGAATACGAATATATAATTCTTTTCAAGATCCGACCACGAGAAGTGCCCCAAATTTCAAATGGAAAATGTCCATTGGCGTTAACTTACGACTCGTTGAAGGCTGGCGTAAGGGAAATCATTTCTCCGTTACAATCCATATTGACTGTAGAATAACTTCGCTCAGTTATTTTGAGCTCACACTTCCTTTGGTATAAAATCACGTATAACGACATGCTTTTGAAAAATACATACGTTCAAGACAGAATTTACCATTCATGCGCAAAAGTCCTCGATTCAAACCGCAAGCTTTACTGACCAAAAAAAAATCGACGACGGAAGAGCGAAACTAACAAACACCAAAAGGAGCCATCAACCACCATCTCTAGTGGCAGTTACAATCAAACTGACTCACCCTTGTGGATCAAGTTTGTCATCAATAGATGAGTTCATCTTCGCTATTAATTTGGGCGTCAATGGTCTACCGTCATCAGGTAGGCTTAGTTGATAAAGACGTAATGGTATTCTAATCGCATATATGTGTTAATGTGTACCCAATATGATGATAAATTCAACCCAGTTCCCCTCCGTTATTGTATTATTTTTTATAATTTTATTTTTCGTGAATTTACAGTACCCAAGAAAAGAGGATTTTTTTTCCTTCTTTTTTTTTCGCTTAACTTCCACAAGTACAAAGTTGAAAACATTTTACTCTGTTATTGCATTATTTTTTTTCTTCTTTTTTTTCGCTTGACTTCCACAAGTACAAAGTTGAAAAAATTTTACTCTGTTATTGTATTATTTAACGATATTCCCCGCTCCCTTATAGTTAAACTCGGCCGTCTTCGTTTTGGACACAATCGTCTCCCCTCTCACTTAAAACGTTTAAATCTTTCCGAATCTGATATATGCCCCCTCCATCCAGACAATCCTTCTAAAGGCGACATCAATCATTATCTTTTCGAATGTCCAGAAATATTCAACATTAGACAAATACTATACTCAGAAGCCATCAAAAATTTGCCCGACATCACAACCTCTCCGATCTTCCCTCAACATCTCTATTAATATACAACAAACTCTCAATAACAACTCCGAAACAATTGACTCAACTCTAACTTACTAACGATCTACTGACTTTTACAACCACCTTTAACTCCAAACGATGACGCCAAAAAAAAAAAAAAAAAAATATTTTTGTTTTTCTTTATATTTTTATTTCATCTCAATTCTTTTACATGTATTTTGTTTTGTTTTCAACTTTCCTTCCTTTCTACTTTATTAAATACTAAGCTTATGTAAAAGCAGAACTATCTGCCGAGCAAATAGCCCTTAGCGCAGCTGCATTGCTCGTAAAAAAAAAATCTATAATTCGCTACCCCACTCAGAGCCACCGACCTCCTATCATCAGAAAACCCTTCAATTTTCTCACACATTTTCAAATTTATCTCTGACCTACCTCCTTCCATCAACATTTAAATTCAATTCATTTTTTCCATTTTTCCTTCGAGGTAAGGCCCAGTAGCCATCCTCTTTCCAACCCCCCTTTTTTTTTTTTTTTTTTTTTTTAATGATTTACTTTCTTTAAATTCTAAAGAGCAATTAAATCAATCTTTTTAATACAAGTCCTTTATATTTTTATTTCATCTCAATTCTTTTACATGTATTTTGTTTTCAATTTTTCTACTTTATTAAATACTAAGTTTTTGTAAAAGCAGAACTATCTGCCGAGCAAATAGCCCTTAGCGCAGCTGCATTGCTCGTAAAAAAAAAAAAGAAATCAAACTCGGCTCCAGTAAAGTCCTTACAATGGATTGCTATGTCGGAGTACTCACTTTTTTTTTTTAATTTTTTTTCCCCCTATTTTTTTTTTGTTTTGTTTTATATTGTTTTTTTTTCCAATTTTTCTCTATGGTTGGATGTAAATAAAAAAAAAAAAAAAAAAAAAAAAAGTTGTTAGCCTATGATTTTTTTTTGTGATTTTATGGAATATTTTCAAGCCTCCTCGTCTCTTTTCTTTTTAGGCAAAAAAATCCGATCACATAATTTTCTATTTAAAAAAAAAAATCTTCTGCGCTAAAGTGCATGTTTGCAATTATAAATAAGAATTTGATTCATATGGAACACTAACTTGTCCGTCGTTTGATAATTATTATAATTTATGGATAGATGACCAGAATAGGCTCAAAAGCCACAATTCTCATAAGACCATTTCCAAACGTTTCAAGTGTCTTTCTCGAACAGGTTTTAAGGAGTAAATACCGTACGAGCACTTGCTGATCTCATAAGATTCAAATTTTCACTCATATTTTTGGGAGGTTTAAATTCCCACCACAAGGCGACAATGTTCTACGAGAAGATTAATTTGTTCATTGTTCATTAAAGCCATACTCAAACGAAAACAAACGTCATTGAAACATTGCACGATACTACAAATTTTTTGTAGTCGGATAAGTACCTTCAGGCGAACTAAATAATATGAATATTTATTGGAAACATTTTAAGTTGAAAGGTCATGTTTCGTCGTTATCTTGAAAACTCATTCTATTATCTATTTAATTATTTATAAAATGTATAACTCCCGCCATATTACACAAAATAACTTGTAATCCGTCGAGTAAATAGCCCAATAGGTAGCTGAAATGCTCGTTAAAATAAATAAATAAATAATATCACTATCATGCAAGTTAATAACATTAATGCGTTCTAATAAGTGACTCATAATTCAAATTACATAGAAGAAAAAAAAAATTGACAGAGAATGACTGTTCAGTCGAAAACGTTCACTGTACTTGTAAATTTGTGAATCAAATCGTGACTTCATGTATATTCCTTTTTTTTTGTTCTATGTCTTATATAACCTTACAAGTGCATCATTCTCGTTGCCATTCGTCATGACCCACCTTGCACGCAAAAATTTTCATACAAGTATTTAAAAAGAAGCTGAAATAGTTGGTTAATTCAAACAGTATTTTTTATTTTTCTCTGTATCGTCATGGTATGTAAATCGAAGTCATGTTCATTGTATCAGTCTGGTGCGGATGATAAAAATTTCATTTCTGCCTTTCTCACGTCGCTGGTATCGAACAGAGAACCTTTTCGAGCCCCATCTTATCCTGACGTTCAAAAATTTTTATTAGTATGGCTAGGTAATTTACATTTTCTCTCTTCTTTAAGATATCCTCTTCGATCATTATTTTTACGTCACCAGTATTAGGCCAATGAGAACGAAGTTTTTCCAACTGCCACTACGATTAGGTCACAGCCAGCCATTTTTCTACCCCTATAGCCTTACCTCTCACGAAACCACGATCATCTCATGATATCGCCATAATGACCGAGCAACCTACGTACACAAAAACAAGAAATAATAAGTAAAATAGTTTATTTTAAATACGTAATGACAATAAAATGGCGAAACAGCACATACAATACATAATAAGATATCAAATGGCTTACTGTTGGCTTGTCAGGGTTTTTCTAAAATTCGATATCATTACGTCTCTCAAGATTATTTTTTCTTCAAATTCGTTTCGGTTATTACTTTTTTTTTTTTTTTTTTTTTAACATAGGTATTAACAAAACTCACTACGAACATCAACGATGAAAGAATTGACTTATCAACAAAACAAAACAAAAAAAAAAGAAAAATTTTCAGCGCTATTCAAGGCTTGCGACTTAAATTGCCAACAGCGGTTATCCGTATACAATTTTAAAATGATTAAAAGTTTCTTAATGAATTTCAAAAACAACAGAGCAAAATATTCTCGTATTATATACTCTATACTGCAATTTTATTTCTTGTTTAAATATACACTATTCTAACATGGTATCGATTAATTTACAATCATAATAATGAAAAAGGTTTTTTTAAAAAACTGCTCCTCTTTTAGTCAAAAATATTACTGTAAAATGCAGCGTGGTTATTAATACTGTACGTAATATTGTTCTAAATAAACTATTATGGTAGAATACTTCTTTGTCAATTTTCCAGAAGTACGGTAATGTTTTTAAAGGAATGACGATTAGTATCACCATAATTATTTTTGGAATGTTCAAACCGTGGATTAGACGACATCGAAACTTGCTATATACAATAAAAAAAATGAGATGATTGTGTTTTAACGCGAAAAATTCCCAGATTTTCTACGAGAAATTTGGTTTGAAAACTCGAAATCGTTCATTCTACGAAAAATTCATTTACGAATGATAAATTACACTTTTTTTTTTAAATATATTATTTGACGGGCATTCATCTTCTACTTCTTGAAACTGGGAACTTTTCTACACATAAGGCTGCTAACCGAGGCTATTATATAATAATATAATTTTATTTACTAAAAACCATCAAACGCGAAACACAAGGGCGCTAATCGATATTGGGCGGATTAAAAATTAGATATAATATTCTTTGAATAATTATTTAATACTTATACGAGGTATACAATTATTATCATACTGTATTATGAGCGCTACAGCTCGTATAAAGGCAACATTCTCGCATAAAAACTGTATTTTTCACCTAAAACCTTATTAATGAATACTTCATTGTTTTTATTTTTTAAATGACTTTTTTCACGAATAGATACGACTAAATAAATTTGACTTTGTTTTTCCCTCTATTCCACTATCGTAGACTATACGATGTTAACGTATATATATATTTTTTTTTCGGTTTTTCTGATTTCGTAAAATTGTTTAAAATAAAAAATACGAAAATAACTGATTAGATTACGTAGAAAAAAATGATTATACTTAATAACAACGTACAAAACGAATTATCGTACATTGTATTTCCTTTTAGGTTTTTTTTTTTTTTCTTTTTTTTCAAAAGTTGTTAATTGCAAAAAATAAATTAGAAAAAAAAAGAAGAAAGAAGAAACAAAAATGCATCTTTTGCAAAGTTACTAATAAAATTTTTGGTTCAGAAAAGGTAAAATAAATTAAAACAACCTAATGAAAATATTGCACTTCGTTAATACTTCTTTGTTTCTCTTTAAATCCATTCTTTTTTTCTATCTTTAATATCTTTGCTGAAATTCATGATGCCATCTGTTGAAATCGATATGAAATACCACTATGGTGCCTGTAGCTAAACCAGCTAACAAGAATCTGGAATTAAACAAAATACGTATAAATTATCATCATAAGAAATAAGAAGAAAAATAAAAATTTTTACTTCTAAGCCTTTCAAATGCGTTTCAGTTATGAGCTACAAAATAGCGACTTATTAACGTCGAAAACAAAGAAGTCTTCTTCTCCTCATTGCCTCCAAAAATATGTCGACAGCTCGAGAAATATGATTATCCATGAGAAAGGTACCCAGGTGGTAGAGTTTGAGAGATCTGGAGGCCATCTGTGAGGAACTTAGTCGGTAGCATAGAGATTGAAAGCTAACAGAGAAATATCAGAGCAAGAAGACGTTGAAGAGGAACTTGAACGGAACTTACAGTATGCTAATGCTAATCCTGGAACTTTTAGGTTCTACATTTCCAGCAGTCCCTAGAGTACTTGTAGAAATTTTGAATTTTAAGCAAATATGTGAACTACACGTGAAGAAAAACAGATTCTTACAACACGGGAAGACAAAGCAAGGTTTCACTTCCAGCAATACTGAGAGTGAACGCCAAAAACAAAGTGAACGCACGGTTTTCATTTCCAATAAAACTGAAAGTGAATAATAGAATTTTACTTTTAGTAATACCGAAAGGGAAGATAATACTTCATTTCTAGTAATACTGGAAGCAAAATTTCACTTTCAGTATTATTGGAATGAACGCCTACTCCTGGCGAAGCTGAAAGTGAACGTAGAAATTAACATTAAGTAACACTAAAAGTGAACGCACAATTTTTCTCAAGGTAAAACTGAAATTGAACACCAAATTTTACTTCCAGTATTACTGACAGTTAGGACCGCGTTAAAGGTTTCATTTCCTAAAAAGCTGAGAGTGAATATGAGCGCCGAATTTCACTTAGGCTACTCACAATGAACGTTAGGTTTTACTTCTAGTAAAACTGAGAGTGAACGCTGAAATTCACTTCGAGGATTACTCATATTGACAGTGAACATCAAAAACAGAGTGAACGCAATATTTGGCTTCAAGGATTACTGACACCGAATGCCAGGTTTTACTGGTGAGTAAAACTAGGTGTGAACGCTGAATTTCAGTTCCAATATTACGGACAGTGAATGAGTGAACACAAAATTTCACTTCTAGTACTACAGTAACTGAACGCTAAATTTCACGTTCAGTATTATTGATAGTGAACATTATATTTTGCTTTGAAGATTATCGATACTGAACGCCAGATTTCATCTCTAGTTAAGGCGAGAGTGAACGCTGAATCTTACTTCAAGGATTATGGACAGTGAACGTCACAAACGGAGAGTGAGCGCTGAATTTTACATCCAGTATTAATGACAGTAAACAAAAACTGAAATTAGAAGCCAAATTTTACGTTCAGTGATATTGACAGTGAACGCCACATTTCACTTTCATTCTTACTGACAGAAAATACTGGGTTTCATTTCTTATAAAACTGAGCGTAAACGTGAACGCTGAGTTTTACTTCCAGAATTACTGAAAGTTATGAACACAGAATTTCACTTCCAGTACTACTAAAACTGAACAGCAAGTTTCATGTTCAGCCTATAATTGACGGTGAACGCCGGGTTTCAATTCTAATAAAGTTGAAAGTGAATGCCGCACTTCCAGTATATTACTGACAGTGAACACCAGGTTTCCTTTCTTAAAACATTGAGCGTAAATGTGAACACTGAGTTTTACTTCCAGAATTACCGACTATGAACACAAAATTTCACTCCTACATCACTGAAACTGAACGCTAAATTTCATGTTGAGTTCAATTGATGGTGAACGCCGGGTTTCATTTCTAGTAAAATTCAAAGTGAGTACCGCACTTTATTTTCAGTATTACTGACAGTAAACACCCGGTTTCCTTTCATACAAAATTGCGAGTGAACATGAACGCTGAATTTCACTTCCAGAATTACTGACAGTGAACACAAAATTTCACTTTCAATACTACTGAAACTGAAAGTCAAATTTCATGTTCAGCTTAATTGACGGTGAACGCCGGATTTCAATTCTAGTAAAGTTAAACGCAAATACCGTTTCCTTTCTTATAAAATTGAGAGTGAAAGTGAACTCTGAATTTACTTCCAGAATTATTGACCGGAACAAAAAATTTCACTTCTAGAACAACTGAAACTGAACGCCAAATTTCATGGTCAATTTAATTGATAACAAACACTGAGTTTCAATTCTAGTAAATTTGAAAGTGGAGAAGTGGATTCCAAATTTCACTTTGAGGGTTATTGACGTTGAACGCCAGTCGAAAAAGGAAGAGAGAAAAAAACAAATACAAGTACGTTAACTTGGAGGAAAACTTCTTTAATTTCATTGAACCCAAGGTTTCACCTCTGGTAAAACAGAGAGTGAACGGCTGAATGCAGAATTTTACTTCCAGAATTACTGGCAATAAAAACAAAATGTCACTTTCAATACTACTGAAACTGAACGCCAAATTTCATGTTCTGTTTAATTGACGGTGAACGCCGGGTTTCAATTCTAGTAAAGTTGAAAGTGCAGCTGACAAAGAACACCGAGTTCCTTTTTTCTAGCAAAACTGAGAATGAGCGCCACATTTTACTTTAAGGATTATCCATACTGAACGCCAGATTTACTTCTAGTGAAAATGAGAGTGAACGCCACATTTTACTGCCAGTGAAATTTAGTGAAATTGATCAGTCTAAGGCGTTATGCGTCATTGAAAAGCAAAGCAAATCTTTGGGAAGATTTTTTCCTACTTCAATAATACTTACAATATTAATACAAAAGTGATTAAAGAATTTCACTTTTAGTAACACCAAAGCTAAATGCCAAATTTCACTTCCAGTAATGCGGTGGATCACTTCTATCACACTATATTAGTGCACCTGGTGGCCAGACTCGGCGTTAAATGCAGCTTGTTACTCAACCCAATTATCCAGTACTGTCTGCGGTCTCAAAAAAGTGAAGGTCACAACCCAGAAGGAAGCTATGCCCATTTGATGTTCTTCTATTGTTTATTCTTGTAAAACTTCTAGTACAACTACGTGAACGCCAGGTTTACAAAATTCAATTTTTAGTACAACAGAAAATGAACATCAAATTGCACTTCTAAGGAGTAAAACAGAAAGTGAACGCAAAATTTCACATCCAGTTTATTGATGATGAATGCCGGATTTCAACTCTGGTAAAATTGAAAGTGAACGCAAAATTTCACCTCTACTAAAACAGCAATTGAATACAAAATGTCACACTTGATAAAACCGCATGTGAATGTAAAATTGCTCAGTCTTAAGGAGGATAGAGAAGCGGACATGTGCTGATTTGAGAATTAAGAGAAGGTTAAAAGCCCTTGTGGACAACAAACTGGGAAGCGAGGGGGTTACAAATGAAGAAAAAAACTATGGGGAAATTGAATCGTTCGATACATAGTGCACTCGAAAATTTTACAACTTCACTCAATCAAGCCTAATCATTCATCGAGATGGAAATCAAAAACTAGGTTCGTGCTCGCCTCAATTTTAACCCTTGAATAGACCTTACGAGCGGCAATTTCTACTCACTTTTGATCGTGCGAAAGGGCTAACGATCGAACACTGCTATCACAACACGGATACGCGTACAACAGAGCCAAATTAAACGTTCTCCACACCTCCACGATGCCTTTGTCTCCACCGGTCATCAAATATTCGCCATCGCGACTCAACAGCAAACACTGAAACATTACGTACAGTTTTGTAATAAAAACAAAAAATAAATCACGCTTTATCCTCGCGCGATTTATTGTAGAACATATTTACTACCTGTATATTGTCAGCGTGTGACGTATCACATAATAATTTTCCATTAATCGTGAATGCGGCTACATTTCCTTTGTCGTAGTTCACGACAATAACACCCTCTCTGGACATGAGAGAACATTCGGGTCCGCGAAAACCGTTCGGCGCCTCCAACGAACGCAGCAGGTCGCCGAATGTCGTATGAACGAGAACGGGACCATCTGCGAGAGATATAATAATTTCAATTATGCGCGAACAAGGGGGTAAAACGTGTACCCTATATTATACGTACCTATCGAACCGGAAATGACCAATCCTAATTCGGCCGAAATGACGACCGTCGAAACGGGTTGCTCGTGGCCGGTCAGCGTTGCTCTCGGCGTAGGAACGTCACCATCTCCTATAATAGTTTGAGATCGAGCGTTCCAATGCCACAGCAAGACGGTGCAATCCGCTGAACCACTGGCTATGTAACAGTCTGACGTAATATTACACTCCGAGCGTGACAGACAGGTGACCACGCCGTAATGGCCGAAGATAATTTGTACTATTTTAGCTGATGTAGGCCAAAAAAAAAAGAGGAAATTTAGTAACGATTTGTATAAATGAATTCTTAAGAAGAGGATTTCGAAAAATTACCCGAATCAGTTGAGAATACTCTGAAACTATTGTCCCAGAAACCGCAGGCGATCAGGAATCTACTATCTACGGTCGTCACAAAACAGTTCCATCTCACTTTCATTTTCTGACTAAAATTGTCACCGAGATGACGCTTTAGGGAAAGATTGTTGTTACTATTCGTTTGAGCTGGGGAAGAACAAAATTAATTCAGAATAAGGAAGACAGATGGGTGTAGGTGGTAAGGTAATAATGATCTCTTACATAATATAGGATCCATCATTAACGGCTGATTAGAATTATTATTTGGCGCGGTATCCGCGTAACTGGGTGATTGGATGGTCACTAAAATCAAACGTAATACAATTTAGATACATCGAAATATTTGAAAGGACATGAACGCATTGTCGGAGGGGGTTGATTCTTACCTGTGTAATTAGAATTCCATCTATTGATGGCGAACTGCTGATTTGCGGTGACGGTAACCACGGACGGCATAGGTAACTGGGCGAATGTATTGGCGGAAACGTGACAGATGGGCGAGTTCGATGGAAATTTCAAGGACATACATACGTCGTCCGGTACGCTTGTAAACATCATCGGACTCTGCAAGAAGATAATAGCAATATATCCAAATTAGGTCTCGAGAACAGTACAATGTAATGAAATTTTTTCTCAATAATAACACATATAAAATATTCTAAATATCAAACAGGGGCGAGAGTATAATGGAGCCTAACCTTACCAAGACTAAGTTTCTTTGACGTCACTAGCTCCACTTTGTAGTCCCCAACCTTATTTGCGAAAATTTACCTCACTTCCAACTGGGATTGTACCGAAAAAAAAAAATCTTCTTCTTCTTCTTGTAACGCCGCCTACTCCATAAGAAATACACAAGAACATTCCGATCGTATGTTCAGATTTGAAAACAAGAAATAAATAAAGAACCGCAGATACATTCTCATCTGAATATAAACATGTAATTGAGGAGTTATCTGTCAAAAGGGCACCCGATCAATGTAATTCTTATGAAACGGGTGCCCTTTTGACAGATAACTCCTCAATTGCTCATTTATTTCGAGTTTTTAATTCGAACAAATGATGTTGTGGGATTCGATAGGTAGCTCCCAAAAAATACAATGGGTCACATTTAAGGGTTTCTGACAGGGCCATGCCGCCGTATCATACAGCTTCAGCTTTCGGCTTCAACTTATGTCCTTAGAAGATACAGCTTTAGCTTTGGGCTTTCAACATTTGTAAAAATATATATGGCTTTCAGCTTTTTCAATTTTTTTGATGTATCAGTCTATCCCTTTATTTTCATCCAAAATCAACTTTCAAGATAGATCGCAAAACTTGAAATGGCACTGTAGGAGAGTGAAGAAAGTTATTTATTCTGGTTGGATGTCAGGAATGGGAATAAAGCAATTTAGGAGAAAAATGAAAAAAACAAAATTTGTAAAGCGTGAAATTGTCTACAAATCATATTCTCTCATGAAAATTCATTTGCCCGACACCCGCACTGCACATAGATTTTAGTTTCTGAATTCTGATATATTAACGCTGTCCGGCCTCATCCACAAGTAGTTGTAACTCTTAGAGTTGGGTTGGCTTGAGCTGTCTGGGGCACTGATCGAGCCATGATGATTTCATGACGAGGATGTAGTAAATTAGTAATACTTAATAGTATTTGTTATTTTGTTTTCGTTGATAATTCATATCAAATGAAAATTCAAGGTTTAAAAATCAAAATTTGTGTTTCATTCATCATTCTTTGAGTTTTCACATTCACGCAGCCTGCAGCAGGCAGATCAGTACCCTAAACTTCAGCAACGCTCCTGCCGGCAAGAGGGGGCGCAAATCATTCATTTTCGAATCGAATCATGATTTAAAATCCTTTTTTGATGATTCGTGATTCGTATTCGAATCATTTTGAAAACTGGAAAATGATTTATGACTTGTGATTCGAATCAATTCCTGATAAGTCGAATAATTTTCGAATATTTTTCGAATCTTTCGTGAATCAAACAGAAATCCGCCGTTCAAAATAGAATGAATGTATCTGCATATTTACGCCTAAAATTGCAAACAAATTTTTCAACGTGATTTGAAAGAGATTCGATTCAAATCCTTTTCGAATCAAAAAATCTTTTGAAATGATTTGATATGGATTTGAATCAAATCTTTTTCGAATCACAGATCATTTTCTCCAGGTGATTCGGATTTGATTCGAAATTGATTCAATTCATTTTCATTGATTTAGAATCATTTACTTCTGAACGATTTATGATTCGTCATTCGAATCTTTAAGAAAAGCGACTGATTCGTGATTCGAATCACTTTTTGATGATTCGCGCCCACTCTTGCTGCCGGAAGGTTCGGACTACCCTGCACTACTGCTAAGGTATACCACACTCGGAGTAAGAGGCGAGTAAGAGTAATGCCGCGGGACTTGGAAATTTTTTTGGTACTTCTTGGACTTGTAAAATTTTTCATTTTTGATTGTCTCCCATAGTTGAAAATATTACGAATTTCAAGTCCAACAGTTGAAAATACAGTATCTCAAAGTCCAACAATTGGAAAATAATTCCAAGTCCACTTATGAAAATATCTCAAAGTCCAACAATTGGAAAATAATTCCAAGTCCACTTATGAAAATATTTCCAAGTCCAAGAATTGAATATGAAAAATTTTACAAGTCCACTTATGAAAATATTTTACAAGTCCAAGAAGTATGAAAATATTTCAAAGTCCACTCATGAAAATATTTCAAAGTCCCGAGGCATCACTCTTACTCGCCTCTTACTCCGAGTATGGCATACAACGAACAAAATGGATTGATAAGACACGAGAAGACTTTCAATTAGTACTTCGCACATCCTCTTGTTGCTAAGGAGCTCGAGAGCAGGTAAAATGAGCATCCATCTTGTTTTCTGATAAACCAAATGTTAACCATAAGGGTGCAAGGTTCACTCAGAAAACAAAATGGATGTCCATTTTACCTGCTCTGGAGCTCCTTACTACCGCAAGTCTGCAAATACTGCAGGCATATTAATAAGTTTCATCTTATTTAAAATAATTTGTCTCAAATTTCTCTTTTCTCGACTTCTCTTGCGCACATTTACACGGCACGCAGTACAACGAAACATAATCTCAAAATAATTTAAAATTTCAAAAAGCTAAAAGACAGCAGAGACTATACTTTTTTGGCTTTTCAACCAATGTTTTGGCTTAAGCTTTTGATTTTTCAATGATAAATACGGCGGTCTTTCGACTTTGGCTTTCGACTTTCAGCTGGCTCCAATGTTTTGGCTTCTGAAGAATGTTCGCACTTTGTTGGTACAAAGTTAGCAATGAGTGACGTCACAAAAACTTGGTCTATTATCAGATGAAACAATCATGGATATTTTCATGACAATGAATAAAGCATGAACGTAAAAAAACAAAATGGAGATCACAAAGAAATAGTGCACTGATGAACCAATGATTAAGCTAGAAAATAAAATCCTTGGATGGGAATGTATCAAATTTAAAATGGAAAACCCAGTTTAAAGTCATCTCTGGTCGTTCAACATTTTTTTTGTTTTTCTTTGTCACATTAAAACTTGGAAGGATTCTGCTCATAATTCAAAAAACTATGACGATTACTGTTATTATGAAAACATGATATTTTTAAAAATTTTCAAGACATTGAAAGATAAAAAAATTATGAACATGAAAATAATTTTTTTCTTTTCTTTTGTCATCATTAGGCCCTAACAACGAAATAAACTGGTTAGAATGCATTAATGAAATTTTTAGGAGTTGGGAATATTAGGAAAATATCTAATGAATTTAAAACGATCGCAAAAATTAAGAAATACTGGCGATAATTCTGAGTTTATTTTAAATTTTCAGTCTCAAAGTATCATTAATTCAATCTGATCATTCAATCATTTTGAAGTTTATGTTTATTATACCTATGATAAAAGAAACCTAGTCAATACTATATTTACATCATTTAAAATACTTGATAATTATTATGGGTTATTATATGACTGACATTTCTGATATAAATTAATTTTTGGATAGTTTAGGTCACAAGTATATGATTTTTTTTTAAAAAAGGGATACTTTCTTTTTTCGTAATTTTTCTCCTGACCACTTTCTGATTTACCGAGTTGAAAACTTGACAATATTATTAAATTTATTTCATCTCAATGAAAAAAAAAAATTCGAAATCATTAAATCAATCTATTGAAATATTCGCAGCACGTAGTATACGTTTAAAAATAATTTTTATCCCACTGGATACATATTCGAATTTAAATTTGACTAAAAACACTTTTTTATTATGATTTTTTTTCAGAAACACGTAAGAAGAATGGAAAAATATATTAAGCTTTTCATTCATCGAGTTTTTTTTTCTAAAAAATCCAACTGAATAAAAAGAAATAAAAACACGTAGATCCTTCATTAAAAAAAAAAAAAAAAAAAAAAAAAAAAAAAAAAAAAAAACAGAAGTAGGTACCTAAATAATTTCTAGTTTTATTTCAGGGTGATTTGATTGTTTTCGACTGTGAAGCAATTTCCACTCATTCACTACTGAACGAAAATTCAGGCAAAGGCGACGGATGATTCGTTTTTACGACGTAAAGACCATATTGCTTTTTAGATTGCCATTAAGAGCGATGATCAAAATTACGATGTAAAAATAAACCGTGATTGACAATTTACACGTAAATTTACTCACTAGATGCATAGCGGAGCTTCGAGGTGGATGCGGTTCCATCAACAATTGGGACGGCGTTTGGCCGAAATTACGTATTTGATTCTCTATCGCCTACACAAATTTCAAAAAACAATGTAAAGTAGGACAATCAGCTAAGGGCAATTTTGAACAAGCTGATTTAGTAGAAAGTGCTCACTTCTCGCATCATAGGATCACTTATGGATTCTATATCAATACTGCCTTCGTAAGTAAGATAATAGAATACGTTGGTGGCGCGCACAGCCTCCGGTCCTCTTTGCTTATAACCGAATATGAGATCAATCCAATGATGTAGCTGACATGAGACGAACTCGGATTCTAAAGCCTGTGAATATTATTTTAAAAACGTATTATTATCCAGTAGATGAAATCAAAATACGTGTTTTAATTCCCACATACCATTCGATTGATCCGGACGAACTGCTCCGGTGAAGATGCCCAGGGAGGGAGTTCAACATTCCCAACAGCTGTACCATCTTCTTGTTGACCCAATTGATAGGAATTCTCATTGACCAGCATTTCGGGCAGGAAAAACAACTCTGGGATCAGTTCCTAGAGTAAGAAGAATATGTGTAGGCATAAACATTAAGATGAATAATAAAGAAAACTAATTCATTCTAATTTTCACGACTAGAGAGCAAGGGACCAAAATGTGCTAAAAATTCACCAATTTGCCAGGGTTCTCAAAATAGGGATTGAAAATTAATTAATTTACAGTATTGAACTGAATTTCGAACATTTCAATAATTAAATTATTGTTCCTGAAGTGAAATTTTACGGGGAAAACGAAAAACATAGACACACAATACTGTTAAGCACCTAAATGGGTTAACGAGCCCAAAAGGAGTCAAAATTTCCCTATGTGGGAAAATGGCTAATTTCATTCAATTCTCCAGTGACATTTTACGTTGAGTCCGAAAAAATTACCCAAAATACCCCACGAAGCTTCAAATTAAATGTACGCCCACAGAGGGTTAAAATTTCCCAAAATAAAAAATTGCATGATTTTCAAAAATTTTCTCGGTCTCAAAGTAAATTTAGCGCTCAGCCTGAAAAAAAATGACGAAACTACCCACGAAGCTCTAGAATACTTTTGAATCAAAATTCTTAATTTTTCAACTTCAAACTAAAAATAATATTTAAAAAAAAAAAAAACTGTCCAATTTTCAGCAAATTTACTGAATGTTGAGCAAAATTATGCAAATTTTATCCGAAATTTTAGAATTAATTTACTCGATATTCAACAAAATAGTCTTTTTCGGTCTTATTCGACTTTAAATCCCGTCTTCGGATTTTTTTCAATTTTCGGCAATTTTCGGCGAAATTAATTTTTTTCCCTAGCCTCTAATACCCCCAATAAGTACTTCTATAATTATTTTCATGCTTTTTCGACACACTAAAATGACTCCGCAAATGTTGAGGAATCCGGGCTCTGATCATACGGAATAAAGGGATAACGCGATTCTTCATGTCACACACTGGTCCAGAAATAATTTTTAGCGGCCAAAACTTCTGGACTTCGAGTATACCCGTTTTTTGGGTCGCAGTTTTATCATGCAACTTCAACGAACATGTTCATGTTTTTCCAAGGAAAAAATACATTTTTTTTATTTTTTTCGTGAAAATATCATCATTTTCAGGGGTTGAAAGCCGTAAGATAAAACTTTAGCTTTTGACTTTGGCTTTCAATTTTAACCTGAAAAACTTTTGGCTTTTTGATGCTTCCCAACAAAAAATAATATTTTTCGACTTCTGCCTTTCAGTTTTTTCCCGTCCAAATTCTCCGGCTCTGGGCTTAACTTTCAACTTTTCCAAAAAAAAAAAAAGATACGTTGAACGTGAAAAGAGAATGGAGGAAAAAAAGCAGAAAAGGAAAAGTGAAAGAAAAAGCTGAATAAATAAATAAAACTTTTAGCTTTTTGCTTCACATGAAAAAATGTTTTCAACTTTTGACTTTCGGCTTTTTAGATAGTCAAAATTCTCCGGCTTTCGGCTTAAAATTTTCTGTTTTAAGCTAGCTTTCAACCTCTGATTATTTTAGTCATGTTTTGGATCACTGATTCGAAATTGGGGAGAAATTTTGCTATCAAACTGTAACAGACATGTTTTTCACAAAAAAAAAAAAAAAACATGTTTCTTAAAGAAAAAACTAGTTTTTTTTGTTTTTTTGTTTTTTTTTTTGTGAAAATGTAAGTGTTTTACTTAAGTATTGGACCACTGAATCCTAATTTGTCAAAATCAGAAAGAAACATGTTTTTCAGATGTTTTTAAAAACATGTTTTGTTGTGAAATTCTGTGAAACAATAAATTTCTCATTTTGTGGACCACTGAATCGACAGTTTATTGTATAATTTCGATGAACATATTTTTTACAAAAAAATAAAATGTTTTCTTTCGAGATAAACAATTTTTCCAAGAAAAAAACCTTTTTTTCATGGGAATGAGTCATTCTATATTTTGTAACATCTCGATCACTAGTAAAAAATTTTTCAAATAAAAACCTGAAAAGGTATTTTTTTTTTTTTTTTTTTTTTTTTTGGGATTGCTAAATCCAAATTTTGAGTTACAAATTTCGTTAAAAACTCGTGTTATTTAATTATGAATTATGACTCTATTATTGGCGTATATTGGCAGCTAAAGTTTCCATTATCTAAAAGCTACTGCTTCACCGAATCAAGTGACGCAATGCAATCTATTAGTTCTAGTCCATGAAGTTCCTACTTTATATCTAATTAGTTGGGTTTGTCACATGAAAATTGTGTTTTTCGGGATAACTATTGAAATTCCAATCTCAGAAATTATTACATTCGAAAATAGAGGTTCCAAGGATGAAAAAAAAAAGTCGATGAAAAAACCCAGTTTTAAAACCAGAATATAGAATTCAAGTGTATTCCTATATTGAGCACTTTTCTTATAGTTTACAACAAATCTTTGGAAAAAATAAGGAATAACCGTAAGAACAAAAGTTATTCTGGTGGAAGTACTGTAATATTTTGTTTACCTACGGATATATTCTCAAGAACAATTCTACATAAAAATATGGGCACTTCTCGATAACTTCTTCTTCAGCATTTTGACCGCAATTTTCCCAATCTGGACCAGTGTGATGTCATGGACATAAATTCCTTGATAATTAACAACTTTGGGAACCCCTGCGTCAAATTTTCGACACATTTTGGTCCATAACTCGGCTCATAAGAGTCGTAGAAAGTTGGGTAGGGGCTCAAATTAAAGACAAAATTGAGATACAAATTTTGTAGATTTGAAGTATACTTGTAACGTTTCACGTTCTCGCGCTACGAGAGACTTAGTGTAAACTCCCATTTAACTGGTAATATCATTCTGGTCCACCATATAATGGGAGGGGAACTTGAAAGAAAAAAGACTGATCCTCGACATCGTTAGATTGTGACATCACAAGGCTGACCTATGGACCTATGAAGTCATCAAACTGTGACGTCACAGGCCCCACTCCCAAGCTATGTTACCAGTTAAATGGGAGTTTGCGTCAAATCTGTCGTAGCGCAAAAACGCGAAACGTTAGATGTATACTTCAAATCTACAAAAGTCGTATCTCAATTTCATCTTCAATTTGCGCCAAATACGAAGTTTCTACGTCTTCTCTGAGCCGAGTTATGGACCAAAATGTACCGAAAATTCAACAATTTGCCAGGGTTCTCAAAATAGGGCTTGAAAATTAATTAATTTACAGTATTGAGCTGAATTTCGAACATTCCGATTATTCAATTACTGTTCCTGAAGTGAAATTTTACGTGGAGAACGACAAAAATAGTCACAAAATACTGCGAAGCACAAAAATGGGTTAAGAGCCCAAAAAGGGTCAAAATGTCCCGAAGTTGGAAAATCGCTAATTTTATTCAATTCTTCAGTAAAATTTTGCGCTGAGTTCGAAAAAATCACCCAAATCACCCTACGAAGCTTCAAAATAGATGTACGGACCTAAAGAGGGTCAAAATTCTCCCAAATAAAAAAATGGCGTGATCTTCGAAAATTTAGTAGAATTCTGAAGTAAAATTTCGTGCTGAGTCCCAAAAAATCACCCGAAAATTATCCAACAGAGCTCCAAATTCAGTGAAAGGGTCCCAAGAGATTCCACATGTTCACAAGTTGAAAGATCGCTCAAATTTTCATATTTTATTCGATTCTCTGGCGAAATTGAGCTTAGTTCGACTAAGGCCTTAAGTATGATTGAAGCTGGTGGAAGACTCGTTGTTTCAGACGATGAGGGAAAGCATGGAACCAAGAAGCTTGTCTTCCGTTGTAAACTCGCAATGAAAAATTAGCCAGAGTGCCTCTATCAATGAAAGCGGGCAAGAGTGTGATCATTCTTGTTGTGTCAGTCGAAAGAGTGAATTTTCATGGAAGATCGTCATCCGTTGTAAATTGACGGTGAAAAAATAGCTACAGTGCCTAAAAATGATTCATTTTACAGTATTTAAATGAATTTTGAGCATTTTAAGAATTAAATTGATGTTACTTGAAGGAAACGCAGCGTAGAGTTGAAAAAATATGATTGAAACATTTTGAAAAGCACCAAAATGGGTTGATGGGCTCAAAAAGGATACAAATTTCCCAAAAGCAAAAAATCGCTCGAACTTGTAGACTTTACTCAATTCTTAGGTGATTTAGAGTATATTCCGGAAAAAATTATTAAAAAATTCTGAACAGCACCCAACCACCCACTATGATCATATGCGGGCCTTATTAGATTATCACGCGAGTACTCTTTCCACTCAAACGTTGATTTCAAGTTAATCGATTAAATTTGAAATTTGGAAAAATTTTCCAACTTGGGGGAATTTTGACCGTCTTTGGGCCCGTACGTTCATTTTGAAGCTTCGTAGGGTGATTTGGGTTGTTTTTTCAGATTCAGCGCGAAATTTCACTTCGGAATTGTATAGAATTTCAAACATGAAGCAATTTTTTAAAACAGAATATTTTTTCTTTTGATCATTAAACACTTTGGAAACCCCTGCAGCAAACTTTCGGCATATTTTGGTCCATAACTCGGCTCAGAAAAGTCGTAAAAACTTCGTATTTGGCGCAAATCAAAGATAAAATTGAGATGCGAATTTCGTAGATTTGAAGTATACATCTAACGTTTCGTATTTTTGCGCTACGACAGATTTAACGCAAACTCCCATTTAACTGGTAACATCTTTTGGCCTCACCCTGTATATGAGAGAAGGGAGACTTGGAAAATTGTCAAGCTCCGAACTTTGCCGGACGGTGGACGTTTTTTCCGAAAAACCCCCCGATAACACAGGTTCCCTGTTAAAAATCTTCTGGAGAGGGGGAAGGGAACACAGCTAATAAGATTGTTTATTGCAATTAGGAAGGAAGCAGCACTGCAAGCCTCTCCCTGGGGATGGACTGGAGGGAAGAATAGTGGTCATAAATTCGGACAGATATGGATCTGTCATGAAGAGAGGACCGAAGAAGGGGAGAGAAAATTGCGACTGAGGCCTATTGCAAATAATTCAGAGGAAATGTAGTGTTGCCAAACCTTTAGTCAAAGAATACGGTGTAAATGGGAGACTTATTAGGGAATGATTGTTCAATTTGAAGGTGTAATTTAATGCAACCGCAGACTAATCATTCATCGCAGCCTTCAGAAAGTTATAAAACCAACAGCAATACCCTGCTAAATAAGTTTACCTTCACGTCGGACGTATCCCGTTGGCAATTCTTCCACGACAAATTGACCGACGAGAATAATCGATTTGGGTGATCGAATTTGCCACCTTGCAAGGCAAGAAACATTGTCGTAAATGGTTCCTGGAAAAATCAAGTCGATACATTATTATCGTCGTCGTACTCTGCCGCGCCGCGGTATAATTGAGTAGGAAGACCGTATCTTCTCATACAAAAGGAAATGCTTTTACATGAGATTTCAAACGAATATTACGGGTATAATAATGAGTATTATAGAATTCTCATCGGAAAAAGTTAAGATATCATAAATCAACGAGTAACGATATATACGTAAACGCGATTTCTTTACGTGTATACTTACTATTCTTATGAGCCAATTCAAGACAAATGCGGCCGTCGAATAATGAGTGCCATAATGGAATGGCGGAATGCTTTCATGATCCCACGTGTTGTAACGTTCTTCGAAGTACGCTTTTCTCGTGGGGTTCAAAGCGCCGATAGGCTAAGATTGGAAGGAGAGAAGAAAAAAAAAAAAAAAGGTAAATTAATAATACGAACATTCGTACACGAGATAAGTAGTCGCGGCAATAGATAAAAAATATTGAATAATACTGCGATACACGCAAGCGAGCGCTCTTTTCGAATAAATTTACCTGAACGTGCGAACAATAATATAAAATACGAAAAAATTTCCTATCCGGTGAAAGTACGCTAAAGTTTCCATCAATCGTCTCAAATCCTAAGATCATTTTTCTGATTACGAGTATTATGGGCAAAATTGTGTGATTATCCTCCCTATAAGAGAACAGAGTTAATGGAATTTCTAGACAATTCTATACCTTCTCTTGCATCGTGAAAAAAATCTGATGTCTATCTACATAATATCCGAAATTGATTTTTGAAGGCTGGCGATTTTTTTAAAAAACGACGCTGCCCAAAGATACGTTGCACGTATTGCGACACTCGTAAATAAGTAAAGGCATTCACTTTTTTCTTCGGTATTGAATAATAATGATGACATAATTAATTCTAAAAGAGACAATTTCCATCTTAATAGCATCACGCTTACATTGTAGCAGAACAAAAAACCAAAATCGAGTTTTTTAATTTAAACATCAATTACATGAGAGCAATAAAATTGATTAAAGGGAATAAAAACCATCGTTGGATACAATTCCTTATTTCGTTTTCAAGGTGGACCATCACGTGATAGGTTGTACTGCATTTTTGATTATTATTTTTTTTTTTTCTAAAATCTGGCGGAGAAATTTGTGGGGAACAACTGTCGTAGATGAAAGGTATCGAATAAACTGATCGGATGTTCGACACGATGGTCCAGATAATCGCGTGGCTCTTAATTCTGCCCGTCATCATTCGGGCATCGATTCTTCGTATCGACCAAGGCAGACTAAATGGAACAATTTCGATATCCAGAAGTGGGCATAAATTTCACAGTTTTTATGGAATACCGTACGTTCAACCACCGATTGGCCGTTTACGTTTTCAGGTACGTTTTAACGTCGATCAGAATATGCTATGTTTGAGCTTTTCTTTTAAACATCCCTAAGGCAAGTTTCCATTTAAGAAGGTGAACATATTTTTTTTGATAGTTGAAATTGGAGCAGGGGGTCTGAAAAATGACGCATTTTATCGCACAAGCATAGGTAGCACCTATCTAACACAATTAATTTTTTGTCATTAATTTTAGATTTTATGAGCTCTCTCTCTCTCTCTCTCTCTCTCTCTCTCTCTCTCTCTCTCTCTCTCTCTCTCTCTCTCTCTCTCTCTCTCTCTCTCTCTCTCTCTCTCTCTCTCTCTCTCTCTCTCTCTAGTTTTCAGTTTCTATTTTACCCCTGAAGAACGATCACGTCTGATCCGAAACGTCGGGTACTTATATTGTGTAACAAATTTATTTGACGGCAGTGCCGAATAATACTTGTCTTTTTAATGTAAAAAAACCGTCAAAATTAAAACTCCATACAATTAGAAAAACAAAGTTCTTGTACAATTAGTTGCTTTTACAAGAGTACTTTTGGGTGTTATTTCATCATCAGTTGTGTCGCAACTGGAGAACAAGGCCTAAAACATGAGTTCTTATAGTAGAAGACTGTGATCTTATTAGCTAAAACAATGCTTTGTTGTGATTGGTTCACTTTTAGAAACGTATTCTTACAATAATATGACATTGTGTTCTTATTGGCTAAAACATGCTGCTTAGTGATTGGTTTACTTTATTGACCTAATTATTGCGTTTCTATTGGCTACCTGGTTTTCTGCCATCTTATTGGTTGGTTCTGTCCTTCTTCTCTCGTCCAGTCACCAGGCCGAATAATTTTTCGCTATCAAACGTGATTACATTGTTCAAGAGGCAGGCTTTCTTCCTCCTTGCTTTTGCAATCTCCATTTATTCCCAGAGTTTTCTTCTCTTTGTGCAATTCTCTATATGTATGACTTCAAATATTCCCTCTCCATTGTGGTGTTCTTTGTTACAGTGCCCTTTAAATAACTAGATATGCAATACTTTGTACACCAATTGGATTAGCCCCTTCAATGAGTCAAATATGCAATGCTTCAAACACCATGAGTCCGTCTCCGGACATTGAGCTATATATTATGAGACGGGGACGTTCTGAGTCTTATGGTGTTTGATGCGCTGCATATCTGGCTCATTAAAGGGGCCAAGCCAATTGGTGTATGAAGCATTGCATATCTAGTTACTCGACGGAGCCATCTTTCAGGCTATATACTCCGACCACCGATGGGGACTTGGAAAAGCTTGATCTGTGACGTCACCAAATTGCGACGTCGCGAAGGCCCCGTTTTTGGAGCTAATAATAATAGGAGAAGAGCCTAAAGAAGTCTCATCACCAGAGACCGGATTCCTCGGCATTTGGCACTTTTAACAGGGAACCTGTTTTATGGGGGCTATTTGAGAAATCTGGCGTACGCCGTGCGCCGTCCGCCGTCCAGCGAAAAACTTAGAAAAATTTCGACCCTCGAGCCATATATGATAGAAGGAGGACTTGGAAAAATTTCGACTCTCGAGCCATGTATGATAGCAGGGGGACTTGGAAAAATTTCGTCTCTCGAGCGAGAAAAATTTAGATTCTCAAACTATATTATGATAGGCTTATAGTAGGTCTAGGCCATCTTTATACTATCTTTATCTAGGTCTAATCTTCCTTGAATTTTCAATACCAAATTCCATTCGACTCATAAAACAGGTTCCCTGCGTTCCTCGTTTAACTTCGTTAAGGAAGCCGTCGTTTTCTCCTGAAGGGCGAAATCAATGAAAATCGAAACGAAGTTTGCATCATGATAGACAGGACGCAGGAAAAAGATTCTATTTTGCCAAAAAATGCCGAAACTAGAATAAATGCCGAAATTGATGAGAATGCCGAAAAATGCCGAAATTACTACAAAATCTTAGTTTGCAATAGAACTGAGAAATTTCATGCTAAATCGTGAATATTTTGCTAAAAATTACCAAATTTTGCCTAAGATCAGGTGGATTTTGTAATTTTTGTCAATAGATTCATAAATTTAGGTCTAAAGCTAAGTAATTTTGATTGGCAAAATCAACAAAATTTGATCTCAAGTAAGGCAGTTTTAATTGAAAATGATACATTTTTTTCTTCCGAAATTGATAAGTTCTGGTGAAAAGTAAAGTAATTTTGGTTGAAAATTGAATGACTTCCATCAAGAGTGAGTAAATGTACTGAAAAACGCGTATTTTCCCTCTTTTTTAAAGAAAAAATGTCAAATATTGCCGAATTTTTGAATTTCAGTGACAAAATTCATAGATTTTCTTGCCAAAAAATCCGGTCTCTGCTCATCACTGACGTCATCAGATTATGACGCTACAAGGCTAACCTATGACGTCATCAAACTGTGACGTCACAAGCTCTGCCCCGTCCAAGCTATATATGAAAGGAGGGACTTGGAAAAAAAACTGGTCAATGACGTCATCAGATTGTGACGTCACAAGACCATCAAACTGTGACATCACATGCTCCGTCCGTCCGTCCGTCCGTTTAAGGTATAGATGGGACTTGGAGAAAAAAGAAAAAAAAAAAGACCAATCAATGACGTCATAAGGCTAACCTGTGACGTCACAGGCTCCGCTCCGGAGACTTAGAAAAATTTTTGTATGAAGCTAGTTTGAAGGAGCACGAAATCTATGCCCAATCCAGAGGGGGGCACCTCATTTCCCACCGAATTCGCAACATTGCCCCCATTTTCACAGCAGAATTAATGGCTATATTCTCCTGCCTCTCTCACATCGCACAACTTCCACCAAACAACAAATTCCTCCTCGTCACCGACTCTCTTTCTTCGCTCCATTCTCTTCTACATACCATCCTCTCATCCAACGAATCCACCTTACATTGCACTCGCTGAAATCTATCGACATCTGCATCACTTTCATATGGATCCCCAGTCACATAAATCTACCGACCTAGCCACCAAACAAACAACATCCTTTCCCAAAATAACTGACAACTCGCCCATACCTGTCTCAGATTACAAAAACTATTACCGTTCTCTTATCCTAGAAAAATAGACAAATCTCTGGAAAAATGAAACTCCTAATAGGCTTCTCAGTGTCAGACGAAGTCCCTCACATTGGTCCACGTCTATTAGAAATGATAGGAGAGAAGAAGTAATCCTTACTCGACTACGAACCGGCTACACAAAAATCACTCAGTCCTACCTCATCAATCCTAATCTTCTGGCTCCCCCATCTTGTTCTTACTGTCAACAGGAAGAAACTCCAACAGTTGAACACGTCTTTTCCTGTCCTATGCTCTCTCCGCTCCGCTCTACCGTAAATGTCCCGTCCGCTCTCACTTAAGCTCTGAGAAACAACTCGGATACAATATCTCTCTCTCTCTCTCTCTCTCTCTCTCTCTCTCTCTCTCTCTCTCTCTCTCTCTCCTTCTTTTTTAGGGGAGAAGAAACGAGGCTAGGTCGTGTTAAAGCGTATGAGGAGATACAAGCACGTAACGATAGACAATAATCGAAACCACTAAGAGGTGACAAGCAGCGTATAATAAATGAAAATAAAACCAAAATCAAAAAGTGAAAAAGAAAACACAAAATTTAGAATCAGGGTCCAGAAGGAAATTTAGAGATAACACACAAATTAAAATTATAAGGTAATTTAAAACTAAAGTCACAAGGAATGAAATTCAAATTTTTTTTTTTTTGGAAAGGTCAGTTAAATAAGTTTAAAAAACATTTTTTTTAGAGAAGCTAGTTTCAATTCTTAATAGAATTTGACCGGTTTCGATCATGCTTAGATGATCATCATCAGGACTAGAATGAGAAGGAAAAAAAAAGACATGGGTAAAGTTAGAGAAATGAAAAATTAGGGAGTACACAAGAACGAGAATAAACAGGAAGAGTCAGCAAGATCAAACTGGTGATGGATGACGAAAGTTAATGTAAGGGTTTACGTAAGTAGCTTCTAGATCGTTCAGCACATTATGGCCAGCGGTTACGGCAGCAATGGTTTCTGCTTCTACCTTTAGTGCATGAATGGAGAAGTGAGGAGGAGAGATTCTCATAATTATGTCCTGTTTGAAGGCAGTGGGCAGCAAAGGCAGATTGGTTTCTGTCCCCTTTGGTAAACGCCTGTTTGTGCTCTTGTAGGCGTAGGCGGAGTTTTCTACCCGTTTGGCCGACGTATTCTGAGGTACAATCGCCACATTCTAATTTGTAGATGCCCGACTTCTGAGTGGATGGAACAGGGTCTTTAAGGCGAAAGAGATTAGCAGTCGTGAAGAGTGGATAGAAGCCGACTCGGTATCCGTATTTCTTCAATACAGCCGACAGTTTCATGGAGGGGACTCCAAGGTAAGGTAGCCGCATCCATCTTTCTTTAGAGCGAGTTAAGGGAGGTTGAGGAGGTTCCAGGTTTTCGGACAGCAAGTAGCGGAGGCGTTTCCTGCGGATGAGGAGGTCCGTGTTTACTCGCAAGTTGTTTATTTGGGCAATTTTCCGAATAGCAACAGACTCAAGCTCCTGAGCTTCAGGTGTTAGAGGGAGGTGCACCAGTCGATAGATAGCAGAGTTAATTGCAACAAGTTGTGGTAAGAAGAGTCATGGATGGAAACACCGGTAAACGTCGGTTTCCTAAAAACCTCGAATTTGGTTTGGAGGACGTTATTGGTCTCATAGAGAGAAATCAACAGGTCCAGGTAATTGAGGTGGGTGTCACCAATTTCCACCGTGAAGGAAATCGCGGGGTGATATGAGTTGAGTGCATTCAAAAATGAGATCAGGTAACGGGCCATGCCAGATACAGAGAACATCATCCACATATCTCGACCAGAAACGGATATTTCGTGGGGTTCGATCAGTTTCGAGGATGTCGGATTCGAGACGATCCATAAATACGTCGGCAGCCAGCATGGATAGAGGGCCTCTCATAGGAAGACCGTCCGGGAATAAGTATGTCCGTTTTCTGAATACGCAGATATTGTTTTCTAGGCAGAGGGTGACGAGGTTTTCGAATTCTTTGATAATATCTGGAGAGATGTTCTTTGCTGCTAGATGTTCCAACATGAACTCGATAGTCCGTTTGACCGGGATTTTGGTGAACATACTTTTCATATCGAACGAAGCAAGAATTGACCCGGGCGGAAAGTTTCTCCCCTTCAGTTTGTTGGTTAGCTCGTACGAGTTTTTACTTCAAATTCTGCTGTAGAGCGAAACCATGCTGCCAAAAAGATTGCGAGCTTGTAGCTGGGATCAGTGTAGACATCAGGGTACGTGTTTTGAGAAGGGTTGAAAATTCTGGCCTCTTTGTTCGCCGTCCAGAAAAAACCGGGCTACCCTAATAAAAAAATTGGAATTCCTCCTTTCAAGCCGTAATTTGGAGAATCGGATTGATTCAAAGAAGATGAACTTGAAAAATAATTTTGAGTTTCAAGTTACGTAGAACAGGGGGAGGGGACTCGGAAAAATTTAGACTCTTCGGGACTCCAATTTTGAATTCAAGACTCAATAATCAAAACCAATTAGCCCCATAAAAGGGCGGGCCCCCGTGTTCCTCGTTTAACTTCGTCGAGAGAGCCTTTTTTTTCGATCATCTTATCCATAAGGCGTAAACATGACTTTGAATATTATTTTCATGATCATGGTGATGATGATACGGAATTATGATTTAGGGCCAGTTGTACCAAAATATTTTAACTCGGTGTAAACGCAGTTTTATCTAACCAACGTTTGAACTTTGTTTAAGCTCGCAAATTTGTCGTTAAACTGAGTTTAATTTTATTGCCCGATTTTGGCCAAGAAAGTTAGACCGAACTCAAAAATTTGAACTAAGTTTAAATATTTGGTACAACGGGCCCTTAGGTGACGTTATTGGGGTGTGAAATAGTAAAATATCGCCACAATTCATCATGACGAGGAAGCTCTTGAAATGGGTTCACAATTCTGCGAATTTATGATTATTCTCAATCCCCTTTCCTCTAGCTCGATGAACCCGAATAAAGGTAAAGGAGGCGCTCTCTAGTTTTACCATGGCGGAAATTTGAGGAAGCTTGCAAAAAAGTGATAAAGTGAAAAAAGTCATCCAAAAAATCTAAAATTACATTCATCTGAAAGGAAATTGAAAGGGCAACAAGTTTTGTTCCCTGCATTTTTCATTAAAAAAACAATTTGAAACGGTGAAATTACCACTTTTTTCGCAGAACAAGTAACGCTCCTAGTGTGAACTTTATCCGCGAATTGAACCAAATCGATTCAAAATTTACTTCTGTCAAGGTCTCGTTCGAAACTACGTCGCTACATTGTTGAAATCGATGTTACTTCGACGTCGATATCAAATCGATACATGAAATGCACAAATTTTGCCATTTGGACTTATTCGCCATGTCAATTTGAAGTAGAATTTCTTCGACTTTGAAAGATACTGCTCTGTTAGGTTGATTTCAAGTCGATTTATACGTAGCTTCTCGGTATGAGTTACGCTAGTCGACTCGACCCAAAATCTACTTTCAATCGACTCGTCCGAATTTTTCCATCGACTTGGAATAGACTACTGCTTTGTTGTGTCCATTCAAGTCGATTTATAGTTTTTAAGTAATGTACGCTGACCGACCTCAAATTGACGCCCACCTGGAGTCTATTTCGAGTTGACCTTTCGAAATTTCTACATCAATCCAAATCAACTGCATCTCTCTGTTGAATCGATTTTTGGTTTTCTACCAATGTACGCTGGACGACTTCAAATCGACGTCGATCTGGAGTTGATTTTGAATCGATTGTGCTAAATTTTTCTATTGACCTGAAATCGACTGCTCGGTTGGGCCGATTTCAAGCCCATTTGCAGTTCTTAGGTAATGAGCACTGGTCAACTTCAAATTGACCTCAGATTAACGTCGGTCTGGTCGATCTGGAGTCGACTTTGAGTCGACTTCACCAAATTTCCTCATCAACCTGATATGAACAGCTCTGATGGGTCGATTTAGAATCGATTTGTAGTTTTCTGGTAATGTAGGCTGAAGAATCTTAAATTGACGTCGTTCTCGAGTCGATTTCGAGTCGATTTTTCCAAATTTTCTACCGACCTGAAATCGTTTGCTGTTGGATCAATTTCAATTAATTTCCTACGATCGTACGATGATCGACTTGAAATAAACTCTGAATCGATATACATCTAGAATTTATTTCGAGTCGATTTTTCTAATTTCTTACCTCGATCTAGAATCGACTACTCTGTTGGGTCGATTTCAATATAATGTGGTCAAGTTTAAATCAACCTCAGACCAAATTTTTCTACCGACCTGAAATCGATTGCTGTTGGATCGATTTCCTACTATCGTACATGGGTCGACTTCAATGGACCCTTCATTAATGTCGATGTGGAGTCGACTTTGTGTCGAATTTTCCAAATTTTCTCATCAAACTGATATCAAAAGCTTTGATAGGTCGATTACAAAAGTCGATTTGTGCTTAGGTAACACACGCTTATCGACCTTAAATAGAAGTCGATGTTGAGTCGATTTCGAGTCGACATCCCAAATTCTGGAATCGACCTCTCTGTTGAGTAGATTTCGCGTCCATTTGCAGTTCTTGATTCAACTTTAGCTGGTCAACTTTCGATCAACTAGAGATGGGTGAGAGTCGATAGTTTCACACTATCGATAGTCTCAAATTATTTCCAAGATACTACCGAGACTAGCGATAGCCACGATAGCTGTTCTTGAAACTATCGATAATCAAACATTTGGATGGGAAATATCGATCAAGAGAAAAGTATCTATGCTACGCGTGGCGTGAATACCTTTCTCCTGATCGTCATTTTTTTGCAAAGCCTGTCAATGCATTTATCTTAGTTGATGGATGTGACTGCACAACTGGTGCCGCCTGACTGATCTTAATTCATTGAACTGACGCACATTTCCAATTTTCACTCCTCAATTCGCACCAATTTTATGATTTTCTGAAGAACCCTGTCAATGCATTTATCTTAGTTGATGGATGTGACTGCACAACTGGTGCCGCCTGACTGATCTTAATTCATTGAACTGACGCACATTTCCAATTTTCACTCCTCAATTCGCACCAATTTTATGATTTTCTGAAGAACAGGCAAAATTTTCAAACTATCGATATCTTATCAAACCATCGACGATACTATAGCATTTTTTTTTCAACTTTTTTCAAAAACTATCGATAATTCTCAACACTACAATCAACCTCACATCGACGTCGAATGGTCGATCCGGAGTTGATTTCAAGTCCACTTTTTCAAATTTTCGCATCAACCTGATATCAACAGCTCTGATGGATCGATTTTAAATCGATTTGTAGTTTTGTAGTAATGTAGGCTGATGGATCTCAAATCGACGTCAATCCTGAAATAATTTGCTGTTGGATCGCTCTCCTACTATCGTACACTGGTCGACTTCAAATCGACCTTGAATCGACGTCCATCTGGAATTGACATCGAGTCGATTTTTTCAATTTTTTCCTCGATCTGGAATCGACTGCTCGGTTGGGTCGATTTCAAGTCCATTTGCAGTTCTTGAATAATAGATGGTGGTCAACTTTTAATCAACCTCAAATCAACTTTGATCTAGAGTCGATTTCGAGTCTACTTTTCAAAATTTTCTCATCAATCTGATATCAACAGTTTTGATGGGTCGATTCCAAGTCGATTTGTTCTTAGATAATGCACGCTGATTGAACCTCAAATCGAAGTCGATCTGGAGTCGATTTCAAGTTGACTCCTTCAAATTCTTCCATTCACCTGAAATCGATTTTTGTTGGATCGATCTCCTACTATCGTACGCTGGTTGACTTCAAATCGACCTTGAATCGACGACCATCTGAAATTGATTTTGACTTGATTTTTCCAAATCCATTTGCAGATCTCGAATCATGTAAGCTAGTCAACTTTAAATCAACCTCAGATCGACGTTGATGTAGAGTCGATTTCGAGTCGACTTTTCAAAATTTTTTATCAACCTGTATCAACAGCTTTGATGGGTCGACTCCAAAAGTCGATTTGTGCTTAGATAATGCAAGCTGACAGACCTCAAATCGACTTCTTTCTGGAGTCGATTTCCACATTTTTCCACTCACCTGAAATCGATTTCTGTTGGATCGATCTCCTACTATCGTAGACTGGTCAACTACAAATCGACCTTGAATCGACATCCATCTGGAATTGATTTCGAGTCGATTTTTCTAAATTTTTCTGTCGATGCTTTGTTGGGTCGATTTCAAGTCCATTTGCAGTTCTTGAATAATGGAAACTATCAACTTTTAATCAACCTCTGATTGTCGTCGATCTGGTATCGATTTCTCTAAATTTTTTTATCGATCTGAAATCAATTGCTGTTGGATAGATTTCCTATGCTAGTGGACTTTGAACAGACCTCAATCGACGTAGTTCCGGAATTGATGCATAGTCATCCTCTATTATAATGAGTGCCATTGAGCGTCCCATTCAGGCTTGACCAGGGCAGAAATGGTCAAATCGAAGCGATTTCAATGTCGATTTTTCGTCAGCATTGAAATTGCTAACACAAGTCGACTCATTTTTATCCTTGATTCTGAAACCTTATCGAATCGACGTAATGTCGTAGTCGACTGACTGAAATTTGTTCACCGATAAATGACGGATAATCGACTCAAAATTGACGGGGGTTGACATCAATCCATCAGTTTATAATACCACCAGGAATTGACTCAATTTCGACATTAGCCCCGGAACTAAATCGACTCTAAATCTGACTCTTGGCCGAAAAAGCAAGTCGACTTGGAGATGACACGGTTTATCGGGAGGGCTCAAAATTTCAGGAAGTTTTCTGCTCCGCACAGAATTCCAATCTCATAATCTTGAACGCTCCATAGGTTGAGGAGGAGGAGGAGGAGGAGGAGGAAGAAAAGAATATCGACTTCCAAGCCTAGGTACGAAAGGGTGACACGGGGAGGGCAACTCCGGGAAAAACGACTGCTTCCCTCACAGTGAAATTTTTGAGTACGACGAAGAAGGTCGTGATAGATTTTTTGGACTGACTCGACGCGATTCAGCAATGAAATGAATTCAAGTAAATGTGACTCACAAACTTCTAGTAGATAGAGACGAAATTATGAAGTGAAGAAGGTTTTTAAAAGCGAAAGATTTCAACAATATTGTGAAGGTAATTTAACATCGATTTCTTCTATCTGCAGCCTCCACAACAGCCTCCTCCGTCGTGGAAAGGAACTAGAGACGCCACTCAAGAACCACCATATTGCCCGCAGATGAATACCTGGTTCAAAGAAGGTTATTTTGGATCTGAAGACTGCCTATTTTTGCAAGTATTTACCCGGAAAGTGAGTATAAAAAAATACAAAATGATAAATAGGAAAGAATTTCACACAATATATTAGTCGAACGCTTAACTACAGATTAAACCCACCAAACCTAGACCGGTTCTCGTATTTTTCCACGGAGGCGCATTTACAGCAGGAGGAAGCAACCAGTACCCTCCAGATTTCTTCATGGATAAATCTCTAGTGCTCGTCACCGTCAACTACAGATTAGGAGTGTTCGGTAATCTTGACTTACTAAGTATAACTTTTAGTTCTTGATATATTCGCTATTATTATGATTCTCGTAAAACGTAGGATTCTTCAGCACGGGTGACCCATCCTACCCCGGAAACTACGGTTTGAAAGATCAGATTGCGGCGCTCCAATGGATACAAAAAAATATTCATTCGTTCGGAGGGGATCCTTCAGCGGTTACAATAATGGGACAAGCTTCGGGAGCGTCGAGCGTCCACTTCCTCATGTTGGCTTCGGCTAGTAAAGGTGACTCATAACTCCTTCACTCAATTGTAACGATGTTTTTGGACACCGTCTCATTTATCATTTTAGATCTTTTCCATCGAGCAATTCTTCAAAGTGGAGTTGCGAATCTTGGATGGTCTTTATCAACGGCTGACCAAGCGAAAGAAAGTTTTCGGAATTTAAAACAATATGCCAACTGCTCTAGATCGACGACGAAAAAAAGTGTAGCTTGTTTATTAGCATTACCTACGAAAACTCTCAAAGAATTCGAATTCACTTCCCGAGTAAGTGTAAATTTTAAAAATAAAAAAAAGTCAATTGAACTCATTTTTTCAAGAAGGGCGAAGCTGACAGAAACGCGTTTAAAGTTTTTCATCGCTGGTAGTGGGGGTAAAGAAAAGACAGCGCGACAAAATTTTTGCTGTAGAAGGTTACCCAGTCTATCTACTCGCGATTCCTCCCCACTTTTGGTCGAAAGAACGGACGTCAATATGACAAAATGGCTGCCGGCTAGAGGATTATGCTTTGCCCTTTTTGTATAAACTCGACCTTCTTGGGGAACGAACTCGCCCTTTTTGAAAAAACCCATCAGAAATTTTGAGTTTATGGTATATGCAAAAAGGGCGAAGCTGGGCAAGAAGCCGGGAAAAGCATAGCATTCACTTCAAACTTCTCAAATAAAATGGTTTGGAGCGCCACCAGGGGAAAAAAGTGTATTCTGGTAGCTCTTAAACCGAGGAATCCGATTTTCGAGTTTAGCCAGAAAAGGCGAAGCCGGGTTCAATCATTAAAAAAATTATCAAACAATAATTTTTAAAAAATAATATTAATCTAATTAATAAATTATTATATTTAAAAAATGAATATTAAATAAAATTGATAGAAAATTAATTTTACTAATTCCAATAATAATAGGTATGGTTATATAAAAAAAATATATATATTATTAATGCATGAATAGTTACTATTCTATAATATGGATTATTATTGTTAAAATTATTATTAATATTAATTAAAAATAAATAACCCAGATATTTTTAATCAAATAATAATATTTAAAACTCCTGATCATATTGAACCAGAATGATAGTTTTAATTTTTTTATTCAATTTTAAATTATTAGGATTATTTATAACATTAAAATCAATTATTTTATTTTTTTTTACCAAATTTGAATAAATCAAAACTTTTTGATAATAAATTTATTTTTATTTGATATTTAATTTAATTAATAATTTTAAATACCTAGTAAAATTTATAAATGTAGTTTTAATTAATAAAAATTTTAATAAAATCTTAAATTATTTATTGGTGAATAAATTGAGTCCAATGATATAATTATTAATGGAATTAATCAATTTCTTATTCTTCCAATAATGATAATAATAATAGGTATGAATAATAAATTAATATATTATTATTAAAAATCAATACAAATATTTTTATTAAATAAATAATTCTAGAAAAATAAAAAAATATATCAAGTTCAATTAAATAAATTAATAATTAAAATTCTAATTATTCATACCATAATAATGAATGAAAAATTAAATTTATCAAAATAGAATATTCTATTAAAATATGAATAATTGGATACCATTTAAATCATTTAAATTAATAAGTAAGTTGATAATTATAAATATTTTATAATTTATAATTAAAATTAATTTTAAAAATATTTAAAATTTTTTATAATTATTATTTAAATTATTCAACATTTAAAATTTTATTTATTATCAACATTATAAGAGAAAAATTTATATAAATTACTGATGATATAGCAATTATTAATTTTAAAACTAATCTAACAATTATAATATTTTTTATCTAATAATTCATTAGAATTTTTCAATTTAATAATTTTATTACCTAATATTTTTATCAATTCGAATATATTTTATTATTCGTATTTAAGTTATCGCGTAAAGCCAACACCCTATATGGCTTCATACATTGACACGCCCCACCTCCAAAGCTACTACAGAAATTTTCCCAAGTTAAGAGCTGAAGCTCGGCATTCTCTCCCTCCTCACAGGTCTACCAAGAAAATTATTTCTAAAATGTGCCGGGCCACTAATGCGAGATTCAAGCCAACCTGCACCTTCCTCTAAGCTAATCATTCACAAGGCTATTTATAAGAGAATTCTAAGAAATGAATTTGAATGCATGAGAAGATGATCAGAATCTGCCTCCTAGTCCATTGATCACCACAATGCAATGTGTATTTATTCACTTTTTCTTTGAATACTAATAATCGTGTTCAAAATATTCTCCATTTTGGTTGCAGCGGGATGCTATAGTCGAATTTAAACCTGTAATCGACGAACCATCTCAGCACGGTGGAGCAGTTTTTAGTGTCGATCCCAACGATTACGTTTATCCTAGGCCAATTAAACCCATAATTATTGGATTTACCTCAAATGAAGTGCTTGGTCTTGGCGAAGCCCATCAAGGTACGTATCTTACAGAGAGAGAAAAAGGAAGGGAATTTACCAGAGCCCTAATTGGAGCGCGAGGGGATTCGCTGTTAGCGAGCCAAAAGTGGAATCGTCTCCCTTTTGGAATTCACACTTTGAAAAAAGTTTGCATACATCGATCGGCTTTGTTTACAGAAGCACCCCCAACAACCTCAGCGGGGAAAGAAAGTCTCGAAGACGTGCTTCCGAGTAAATTTCATTATGACGCTCCCGGCCAACCTGGATTGAAACAAAAAATAACCGCCCTCATAAAACAACTGTACTTCGAAAACGACATTTCCAATTTTCGTAACGATACGTCTGTAACTACGGTGAGTAGTTTTTCTCCATCCACTCAAATCTCAAATTCAACTTGAACTTTTTCTTTATGATCGTACAGCTAATAAGTGATATGACGTTTAAATTACCCATCGTGGATTCAATCAGACACTATCCGGGCTTGAAATATGTCTACGAATACGACTACAGTGATTCTCCATTATCAAAAGGTTATAATTTTTATCACCATTTTACTTCGTTTGGGTGGATTGTCTGCCGAATTATTCTAGCAATATTGCTTTTCCTTATAGGACGAGGAGTCGGTCACAGCGAAGACTTGAAGAGACTTTTCCCGCAAACACCAAAACTGGAAACGAAAGATGCTGACGAAGCGATGACAAACGCTTTGCTCACTTATTGGAGTAATTTTGTAATATCCGGGTAAATCAATTTTGCTTTTTAACGATTTCCACACTAATTTTTGAGAGTTTTTGCTGAGACACCTCCAAACATCGGAGGGATCATAGATAAAAATCTCGAAGTTTCTTTCAGAACTTTTCAAATCTCTTCGCAGCACAAAACAAGACACTCTTTACTAATGACATTCTTGTTAATGGTGATCTACAGAGACCCGAACAAACCCGACAACAAAAACATACCAACTCGATGGATCCCCGTCAGCAACGAAAACGAGGACCTTCTGATGCATATCTCGAACGATGGTTTCATGATGGAGGAAAAATTACCGCGAGACAAAGACGAATTCTGGGAATTGGTGAAGAAAAGTCAGAAGCCAGTCGCCGCAACCAATGGCCGTCGATTGAATTGAAACTGTGAAATTTGTTTACATGACACTTGTAGAAATAAAATCGAAGTTACCCTTTTTCGTGCTTTTTTCATTCTCCAGAATCTGGAAAAGGCTTTGCCAACATTTGCCACTACGCCAGGAAGGCTGGAGACGATTGGAAATAAATTTTTCAAGAGGAAGCTTCTTGACTAGAGCGCAACTCTACTTCCAAAACCTCGTAAGTCCATTTTTATCAATTTTGGGATTTTTGCATTTCCTTATTTGCTACACAGTTCTGAATCAGTTGAGGACTGGTAGAACAAATTTTTGGTTTTTTGGACTTACGAGTATTTGGCACTACAGTCGCGAGAGGTCTTTTGCTTTGAAAAATATAAATTAATCGTCTGCATAGGATCAAATTTTCCGACAACTTAACATGAATTTATTTGCGACGAATTCAAACGCAACCATTAAAAACTAAAGAATCTTGAAGATGGAAAGACAGCATTTTCATCATTCGTAAAATGTTGAGATGATGGTGACTACGTAGTTCCAGACTCGAATCAAAAGATGCGACTCGCTCTCGGTTCCTGGAAGAGGGACAGCGAGCAATCTACCCTACATCTAAGTATTGATCTTTGTATTCAAAGAACTTGAAGGCGCTTCAACCGTTTGGGTAGAGATTTTGAAACTCGAAGAAAATGTTACGTGAATTTATAGAACTGCCAGAGATTCGAAAAAACATACTACTAACAGAATTATTATTGAGTAGTATTTTGAGAGGTACTCGCCTTCTCCTACGAAGGTGAAGAGCAGTGCCACTCAAGTTCATAATTTATGCAAACTTATGAATAATATAAATATTGAACGAAAAAAATTAAACCCTCGTCCTATATCTGTTTAAAACGGTGATGTCTTCGTTAAGATGGATGGTATCCTCATAGGTACGAGCCATACTGATTTGAATGAAGAAGATACTGAGGCACGTAACAATTATTATTACGTGCCTCAGTATCTTCTTCATTCAAATGTCTTCGTTATTCTGGTGTCGAATAATTTCAATACTTTCGAGAGCCGTACGTTTAAAGTATGAAATCTCCCTGTGGAAAAGTGGCCACTTTCAATTGAATGATCGGCGAAGGCCGACTCACCATTCTCCCATGATTTTTATGCTCAGCTACTCTAATTTGAAGCTCCATATTATAGACTCTAGGGCAATCATTGCAGGCTATGCTCTATACACCACTCCTCTCGGCCACGGGAGTAGGGTCCTTTAATTTAACAAAGCAATTTTCCCTGTATTGGGTTTGTAAAAATCCGGCCGGAATCCAAAAGGGCGGAGGACACGGCCGAACTGCAAAGAAAACTTGCCTAGGAATGGAAGTCTAATCCAAAGTTTTCCACTATCTAGGTGTGAATCCCTAGGGAGGGAGGTGGAGCGTAAGTCTTTCTCCGGGATCCTTCGATGTTGTATAGGATTATTATCTCACATCCCCAAGGCCGTCGCTATCCAACATATGGTGGATTTGCTCGTTACATTTGGTATTCCTTATGAAGAATTGGAGGAATTTTTTGACCTTTTGAAAGTATGTTGGTTTCCTAATTTGATGGAAAATTCTTCGAGTTCCCCAAGAAAGTGGGGATTCCTATTGGTTCTCCATTAGGCTCGCTTATTTCAGAAGTTCTTATCCGCTTTCTTCAGACCTGGGTCACGTCTATCATTGGCACAGGTAAGTAGATGACGTTTTGTGTGTATGGATCGGTCCTGCAGAACTCCTTAGTGAGTCTCTTGCAGATTTAAATAGACAATACCTTTCCGTAAAATGCGCTCGGAAAGTGTGTGACTCATCAATTAACTTCTTGGATTTATTCATCTCTATTAGAGACGGCGTCCATGAATTCGGAATTTATAGGAAAGAAACTTCGACCGATATTGTGATCACGGGTCGTCTTTTTGTCACTCATATTCCCTTGAGTCAGGCTGCTTTCCAGAAGGAACAGGCGACAATTAAGCACCTGGCCAGAGTGAATCAGGTTAGGTTCGATATTGACCCCATGGTCCAGAGGAGGCTTACTGGAAAATGTCTCGACTATACCACCTCCCTCCCTAGGGATTCACACCTAGACAGTAGAAAACGTTGGATTAGATTCCCTTTCCCAGGCAAGTTTTCTTTGCAGTTGGTCCGTGGCTTCCAAAGACACTCCAGATGAACCAAAGTGGCTTGTGAAAATCCACAAAACAGTCCGTTCGATGAGACCGCTGGTTGATAGCATCCAAACACGAACTCACAAGATAGCGAAGATCGAGTAGATTCTTGAAGGGAACTTGAACAAAGTATTATAGAAACAACAGAGAGTCAGATGGAAATTAAAACCAAAGGAAGAACTTCTCACTCTGCTGCGAAACGACACCTTAACGAGCTGTGGAAGAAATTGTGGGCCAGGACTACTGCCAATTCGATAGCAAGTTCCACAGCCAAGAAGAAGAACTAGCGATGGCATCACAGCTGTCATATCGATACTGAAGGAGATATTCATGAGTGACGTGGAAAACAAGATTTCAAAAGGCAGTAAAGTCAGAAATTCTATCAAACCTTGGGCTGGATGATATTTAATAGGCGTACTTAGTCAGGCATTAATAGACAGGTGGACCAATTCCTTCTGCTGAAGAATGCGATAAGTTCACATTGGAAAAGTGCAATGAAATCATCAACTATTTGGCCTGGAGTATAACGAGATACAAAACAAAACCTACACGAAGCCAACGCAGACCGACCCGAACGTCCCAAAGGAACGACCCGACCACCGTAGGTACAAGCCAGAGGCGATTCGGAACTACTGCTGCCGAGCAATTCATGTCCGGAAGAGAGACGAAGAGAATGAAGAAATTAAAACAGATCGTAGCAGTCGACGGCTACTCTAGAGGTACGGTTGGGGGAGTTCTAGGGAAAATGGAGGCAAAGAAGGGAACTCACGACAGCACAATGAAAAAGTACCCCTCATTAGTACCATACATAGGAAAGTACAAAAGGAGGGTAATAAAGCCGTTCAGGGGTCATGATATGAATGTGCGCATCCACAACAAGCCACCTATAGTGAAGAGAATAAGTAATGACCAGACAGAGAAAAATACGAACTATTGAGCATCATCATGAAGGGCAGATCTGCGGGAAGACAAAACTTATGATTTAAGGACCTGCGACGGTGGCTTGAGCGTTCATCGCTCAAAATTCTACGTAATGTCGTCTCAAAGGTCCGGGTCTGAGAAGAGAAAGTATGAAGAAGAAGAAGAAGAAGAAGAAGAAGAAGAAGAAGAAGACGGAAGAAAAGAACAAGGAGTGCACAAGCTTCATTGCGAACGGTGCGAAGGTATCAACATTAGTGAGACTGGGAGCAGTTCAACACCAGGAAAAAAGAAGAGGGGATATCCCTGCAATAGCACAATGGTGAAGTCATGTACGTCGAAAAAAAAAGAAAGCTCTGGGAACATATGGACATTGCAAAGTCAAAGAGGAAAAGTATCAGCAGAAGGTTATTCGGCCTGGTGATTGGACAAAAGGAGGAAGAACAAGAACGCCCTGGTAGCTAATGGAAACTACATAGTTTAAAGAGTGAATCACAGTAAGATTACTTTATTATGCTATAAGTACCAATCTTTAAGGCCTATTCTTCAGCAGTCACAAGTGATACAACAGCACCCGACAGCCAAGTAATAAAGTAGAACTGTACACTCGAGATTTTGTAACACATCCAGAGATCCTCATTTTTCAAATTTGATGTGCGTGAAAAGAGAGAGAGAGAGAGAGAGAGAGAGAGAGAGAGAGAGAGAGAGAGAGAGAGAGAGAGAGAGAGAGAGAGAGAGAGAGAGAGAGAGAGAGAGAGAGAGAGAGAGAGAGGAGAGAATTTTTACGAGCGCTCGCGTTGTACAGCTTCTTACGTAAATACGAGGAAAATACTCACCTTGGATAAGTCTCTATAATTGGACGGAGATGTGAGATCTAATTCCTTGGTTTCGTAGTTTGTCAGCACCCATGGAAATACTAAATACTGATTCAAATCGTTGTAACTTCGACCTGAAAACGAACAACAAAGAAATACTCATTAATCTCGAACCACAAACGTACAGACGTCATAAAAAAGATTTAAAGAAATAAATGCATAATAATCTAAGGTAATCAAAGACTAGACGTTCCATTCTGCAGATCGATTAGTTTCTATCAGAATATTGCGTGGAGGGGGAAGTTGAAACATTTTGAGATATGCGTATGTATGGAAAGCAAGAGGACTTGGAAAAAAATCGACCCTTAAGCAGCTATCTAAATATGAGGAAGGGCCCGTGTGGAACATGTCGACGTTGATTTACGATTTATTCTGAGTTACCGTCGACTTTAAATCAACTTTTCCAAACTCAGATCAATTGTGCGCGTATCCGGTCATTACAACTTTACGCACCATAATAATTAATATCAAAAACATCGGTCTAAAATTTCTAATCCATTTTCATGCGACTGTAAGAAGAAAACAGATCTCAACTCCCCAAAATTTTGGTATAACGCCATCGGTATAATCAGACTTTATCACCTGGTACAAAAAGTTCTTTTATGTCATATATCAGCCTCCATCCTTTTGCTTGCAATTTCCAAGTTGTCTCAAACTAAAACTCATAGACCTTTTGGAGTTGCTCTGAGTTGCATTGAATACTCTGGAACATAGGTGGCGCTCCAAGTTCCAAATCACATGGCAACTGTAGCTCGAGTCCAAATATAATCTTGACTGCAGTTGTTTTTTTTTTTTTTGTAGAAACACGCGCTGATTATCTATGTACCGGAAGATAGAGGTGTACCCCCGTATCCTAGTATTTTTGGCCTTCATCGATGACTTCAGCTAAAAACACGTCCATAGTTTGGATAAATTGTTCACTCATCTTGTCTGACTGTGGGTGTGTTCTTCTCTGACTCAATATTCTTGCGACCTCTCCGAGTACTTTTGATTCTAAATGTTGACCTCGGGCTGCATGTAGTTTCAAAGGTACTCCAAAGCGCGTTATCCAGTATTTCACAAATGCATTTGCAACAGTTGTAGCCTCGTGGTTTGGAAGCGCGACTACTTCAATCCACATTGTAAAATTATCTTCTATAACCAGGATAAACCGTTTTTTTTTTTGCTTTCAGACTAGTCAAAAACTTTGAAAAAATGTGTTTTTTGCAATGCAAGATGCGTTTTGTGTAACAATTTGATAACCTTTTTCATTCTAATGAAAAAAAACCGCTGAATCTGAATATGTCGATAACTATATATGACGTTGAAAAAAATTGATTTTTCTTCATTTTTCTCATTTTTACTGAAAACGAAGCATTTTACGAGGAAAATACCTCTGATAAAAAATACTACCCATAAAATTTCCTTCAAAATGACCTATTTTGGTACTTCCAAAGACTTACAGTTTTGCCACTACATTCTTTTGAAAATTTGCTGTTCATTATTTTTGCGCCATTTTCTCCATTACATTGACAGAACGTCTTGGCTTCCAAAGACTCAAATTAAAACTTTTGAACGTTCAAAAAATGCGTCTGGGTCAGAGTTATAGTTTAATTAAATCTATATGAATACAATCAACAGCAACGCATATCAGCGCTTTTCCACATAGGTACATAAACCATTTTAAATAATCATTAATAATGAGAAATACTTGACTGCCAACAAAAAAAATGTATTCTAAAACGATTAATTTTTTAATTACTATCATCATTGTTGAAATTCGTGCGTGTATTCTTCTTTGTGATTCGTGTTTCCGTTTTTGAAGTGAATCCAAATTTATGCATCATTTGTCAAAAAAGAAAAATTCCGAAAAATGAAGCCTTATTGGAATGTGGTGACGTTGGAAGAGGGAAGCTCGTCGACTGCGCTTTGCAACGCAAATCAATTCACGATTCAAATTATAGTCAATCAATTGTGAGGATACTGAATTGTCTGGGTGCTGAAAATGAAGGTGAAAACACGGTAACGCACGCTACATGATATTCACATCAAAGCAGTATTGATGAAGTCAGTCCAGAGGGTGAAAATGAAAATCCTGAACCCTTAATCTCAGATAATATTGGCTGAAATATATTTTGTTGTACAAATTACTTTTAATTCTGAAGCATTACTGAATTTATTCTTACAACTCCAATATATTCTCCAAATGTCGAAAAATGTAAATTGAAACGAACGCAGCACGTTAAGAGTCAACGTTTTCTTCATAATAACGTAAACTCATCAATGTAATTGAGAAAATGGCGCAAAAACAGTAAACAGCAAATTTTCAATAGGATGTAGTGGCAACACTGTAAGTATTTGGAAGTATCAAGATAGGTCATTTTAAAGGAAATTTTATGGGTAGTATTTTTTAACAGAGGTATTTTCCTCGTAAAATGCTTAGTTTTCCGTAAAAATGAGAAAAATGAAGAAAAATCAATTTTTTTCAACGTTTCAGCCCCCTTTTACGCTGCAAAAGAGGTCGAATCAGAAAGTTACCAAAATATTCAGATTCAGTGGGTTTTTTTCATTAGAATGAAAGAGGTTACCAAATTGTTATTCAAAGCGCCTCTTGCATCGCACTTTTTAAAAAAATGGTCTAGTCTATTTATATTCACGAGGATACCCAACATTGTAAACTTTCATCTTTACCCGGCCTCGAGTAGACATGACAAACAACATCGGTACCAATCTTCTAGATTCGACAGACAAGAAGGCCAACAATATCGCTCTCGAATCGGGTACAGCGTTCTTTTTACCCCAGGGTGTCCTCCAGATGAGTTCTACAGCGTCCATCCAATATAATATGTAGTGCTCTAGGAATATCTGCAGATAGACCTCAAATTAAAGTCGAGTTCTTGTTCATTCTTATACTCAAAAACAAGTCTTTCAGTTTCCATCGTAAATGTTGAATTCTGCTTGACTTAGGGTGACAGGATTTATATCCGTTGAGAGGAAACTTGGATACCGCATCACGGAGTGAGAGAAATCTATTGACATTCGCAATTAAGTCTTAAAAATCTTCTAAGAGAAATGGGAAGATTATTCATCCGAAGAACGCGTCGAGAACGAGCACGATACCTATTCTAATTACGAATTATGATGTTGAACGCGCAATTCCGTTCACTTCCTTCTTTAAAATACGCATATGGTCTTTGAATGATGACGGTTTGGGCGCTTCCTACTCGCTTGTTCGCTTTCTGTCAGGAAACGTATTTGTATAGGGAGAGAAACTACGGCCGAGGTTTGGAAGAGAAAAAAGAATCAGCAGCACTAATACATACTTTTCATAACTTATAGATACCGAATAATCTCGTGTACAGTGTGTGGTTAGAGCGTTTGTACATGAGAGAGAGGAGAGAAAAAAAGGTGGCAATAGTGTGCATCTTTTAAAACAAATGAAGTATTTTTCGCCGTGCGCTTTCCGCACTCTTGCAACCAATTATATAGCTATAAATCAAAGGCAGCGTCGTCATTAATAATTTGGAAGCGTACGCCGAAGCACCTTTTTTTTTTTTCCTCCTCATCATTCTTTCTGTCTGTGTCGTTGAGTTCTAGGACAAAAAGGACGGAGAGAAGAAGTGATGTGAGTATCATTTACTTAAGATGCGCATATGCGCGCATACTGAATGAAACGACCTTTGTAACGATAAATCAAAAATTATAGCGCCGAATAATTACCGAAGACTATTAACCGCCGAGTATACGAAGGGCGTGAAAACGGGAAGTAATACGGAAAATGAACTTCTTATTTAGAAGTCGCGCTCGAAAGCCAACAGCTATGAGAAATTATTAATCGTCGGGTCGACGTAAATAAGAACTTCGGTGGATAAGTGCGATAAACTCGTGAATTGTACACCTTTCTACGCTGTAGCGACTCGACTCCTGGCGAAATAAATTTCTATAGCCAGTCCTATCGATACCCATTCCATTATAAGATGCACTCTCGATTCGCGCGGTAATATTTTGTGAAATAGAAACCACGCGACTCGTAAAACTCTCTAGAAGGAAGCTTGGAAAGTTTGAAAGAAGGAAAAATCTTGCATTTATAGTAGTAATATGGGTTAGAACCTGTTCTACGAGAGTTGTGTGAAATTGCAAATATGCATTGTAAGTAATTAGAATCAACTCAGAAATGATCAGATTTTCGATTACGATTGTCCCATTATCATCTCAGGCACACAGTCTTTCCAAATCCCACTTTTCATTTCTATATACAGTTCGTCGTTGGTTGGAATTTTTCAAAGTTTTTACCCCCTCTCTTCCTCTCTTCTCCCCTTCAACCCGTACAAACCATGTTGACTATTGGTCAGAATCGATTTAACATCAATCGACTTATCTTTCTGACCGATAAGACACTCAAAATAGACGTCGCGTCGGTTTCTGGGCAGCAAATCGACTAAAAATGATCGAAATTCGACTCAAAATTGAGCACTACGTTCAGTTTTGTTGTATCTGTTCATTGTTAGGTCGACTTCTGAAAAAAAAAAAAAAACCTCCGACCATCAGATTCGATCTCACGAATACTCCTACTGTAAACTTATCACAGAAATTATCGCAGAATTTCCCGACCATTTAAAAACTAACAGGTTCTTTAACGGAGTTGAACGAGGGGTGGCAGGGAACCTGTTTCATGGGGCACGTGGATCTGAAAAATGTAGGTTGTGATGTCACAAGGCTGACCTATGACGTCATCAACTTGTGATGTCACAGACCCGAACTTTGGAGCTATATGCAATACGAGATGAATTTTAAAAGAACTGATCAATGACGTCATCAGATTGTGACGTCACAAGATTGACCTGTGACGTTCCAGGCCCCGCCCTAAGCTACCTATATTATGGTAGGAGGGGGTCTTAGAGAATTTTCGAGCTCCGAGCTTGACCAGCCGGCCAGACGGCGGATGTCTCTTCCAAAAAAGCTTCCCAATAAAACAGGTTCCCTGTTAAAACTGATTTATGACGTCATCAAATTGAATCTAACGCTAGGTAAGATCTATCTCAGGTTGATCACGACCTATCTGATGTTGGTTCAGATGGATCTGATGATGATTCAGATAGATCTTGTATTGATGCAGGTGGATCTGAGGTTGATCAAGATCTATCTGATGTTGGTTCAAATAGATCTGGTGTTTGTCCAGGCAGATCTGGTGTTGGTCCAGATCTATCTCAAGCAGATTCAGATCTATCTCATGTTGATTTAGATAGATCTTGTGTTCGTGCAGATAGAACTGATTGTTGACGACCATTAGCGCTCCAACACACTCATACCTGTACTTAATGTATATCATATTTTTGGGTTTTGATTATCCGGTCAATTATCTAAGGTTTACGTATTCGCTTATATTGACAGCTTATATTGACATCGTGTATGTGATGACTTTGTCGTTTTTTTGGTACGTTTTTGTACGTTCGTCGTAGATCTTCGCTTGTGAAAATGCGTGTTCTTTTTTTTGTTCGTCATTTTTGCGTGTAAATATTGTATAGTTTTGTTGTTAATAAAACGTTCATGTACATTGTTCATTGGTCCTCCCTGCTTGTCTTCTAAAGGTTTTTTTTAAGCCTCAACACTGATGGTGAATTAGATTTATCTGATGTTGATGCAAATAAATCTGATGTTGGTCTTTATCTATCTCGATCCAACATTGATACAGATCTATCTAATGTTGATTCAGATAAATCTAGAGTTGTTATATATGAATTTAATGTTGGGTCAGATCTCTTTGAGGTTGATCAAGATGTATATCTATGTGTTGGTCCAGATTTATCTGAAATAGATTGATGAAGATTCAGATAGATCTGACACTGATTTAGATAGATCTTGTGTTGGTGCAGATAGAAATGATGGTGAATTAGATTTATCTGATGTTGATGCAAATAAATCTGATGTTGATATGGATCAATCCAACATTGATACAGATAGATCTAATGTTGATGCAGATAAATCTAGAGTTGTTTTATATGTTGGGTCAGATCTATCTGAAGTTGATCAAGAACTATCTGATATTTGTTCAGATAGATCTGATGTTAAACTAGATTTACCTCATATTGATTCAATCTATCTAATACATATTGATGAAGTTGGACCTGATGTTGATTCAGGTAGATCTTGTGTTGATGCAGATAAATCTGATGTTGGTACAGTTGGAACTGATGTTGATTCAAAATTCAGATAGATGTAGTGGTGATGCAGATAAATCTGTAATTAATTCAAATACCTCTAGTGTTGGTTTAAATCCAATGTTGGACCTGCACTGTCTGAGATTGATCCAGATCTATCTGATACTGGTTCAAATGGATCCAAAATTGATTTAGATTTTTCTGGTGTTGGTACAGGTCTGTCTGAAGTTGATTCAGATCTACCTGATGTTGATGCAGTTAGATCTGGTGTTGTTCCAGACATATTTGATGTTGATTAAAAAGCTCTGACAATGATTCTAATAGATCTGTTGTTGATACAGATGGATTCAATGGTCATGCAAATAAATTTAGAGTTGTTTTATATGAAGCTAGTGTTGGTAAGATAAATCTGGTGTTTGTCCAGATCTATTCAAAGTAGATTCAGATCTATCGCATATTAGGTATTTTAAATAGATCTGACAATGATTTAGATAAATCCCATGTTAATGTAGATAAATCTGATGTTGGTCTTTATCTATCTGATGTTGGTTTGGATCGATCGAACATTGATTCAGATCTATCTAATGTTGTTTCAGATAAATCTAGAGTTGTTATATATGAATCTAATGTTGGGTCAGATCTATCTGAGGTTGATCAAGATGTATCTGTTGTTGGTTCAGATAGATCTGGTGTTGGTCATCCAGATCTATCTGAAGTAGATTCATATCTGTCTCATGAAGATTCAGATAGATCTGACACTGATTTACATAGATCTTGTGTTGGTGCAGATAGAACTGATGGTGAATTAGATTTATCTGATATTGATGCAAATAAGTCTGATGTTGGTCTTTACCTATCTGATGTTGATTTGGATCGATCCAACATTGATTCAGATCTATCTAATATTGATTCAGATAAATCTAGAGTTGTTTTATGTTGGGTCCGATCTATCTGAGGTTGATCAAGAACTATCTGATATTGGTTCAGATAGATCTAGTGTTAATCCAGATCTACCTCATATTGATTCAGATCTACCTGATATTGATAAAGTTGGACCTAATGTTGATTCAGGTAGATCTTGTATTGATGCAGGTAGATCTGATGTTGATTCAAAATTCAGATAGATGTAGTGGTGATACAGATAGACGTCATATTGATTCAAATACCCCTGGTGTTGGTTTAAATGAATCCAATGTTAGACCTGCTCTGTCTGAGATTGATCCAGATCTATCTAATACTGGTTCAAATAGATCCAAAATTGATTTAGATTTTTTTGGTGTTGGTCCAGGTCTGTCTGAAGTTGATTCAGATCTACCTGATGTTAATGCAGTTAGATCTGGTGTTGTTCCAGACATATTTGATGTTGATTAAAAAGCTCTGACAATGATTCTGATAGATCTGTTGTTGATACAGACAGATCCAATATTCATGCAAATGAATTCAGAGTTGTTTTATATGAAGCTAGTGTTGGTCAGATAAATCTGGTGTTTGTCCAGATCTATTCAAAGTAGATTCAGACCCACCCCATATTAGGTACTATAGATTTGACATTGACACAGATAGATCCAATGTTGATGCAAATAAATTTAGTGCGACTGGTTTTATATGAAGTTAGTGTTGGTTCAGATGAATCTGGTGTTGGTCCAGATCTATCAAAAGTAGATTCAGATATATTGCATATTATTTTAAATGGATCTGACAATGATTTAGATATCTAATGTTGATTAAGATCTATCTAATATCAATTTTGACAGATCTGACAATGATTTAAATAAATCTTACGTTGATGCAGATGGATCTAATGTTGATTCAGATCTATCTAATATCAATTCTAATATATCTGATAATGATTTAGATAGATCTTGTATGGTGCAGATAAATTTGATGTTGATTCAGTTCTATCTGATATTGATGCAGTAGGATCTGATGTTGATTCTAATTTTTCTTATATTGATGCAGTTGGATCTGATGTTGATTTAGATACATGTAGTGTTGAGGCAGATAGATCTAATGTTCATGCAGATACCTCTAGTGTTGGTTTAAATCTAATAATGGACCAAATCTGTCTGATCCAGGTCTATATGATATTGGTTCAGGTAAAGACAAGTTCAGGTAAAGCCAATATTGATTCAGATAGATCTAGTGTTGGTCCAGATCTATCCAAAGGAGATTCAGATCTATCACATATAATTTAAAATAGACCTGACAATGATTTAGATAGATGTAATGTTGATTAGGATTATCTAATATTAATCCTGATAGATCTGACAATGTCTTAATTATGGATCTTGTCTTGACGCAGAGAGATCTAATGTTGATTCAGATCCATCTAATATTAATTCTAATACATCTGATGATGATTTAGATAGATCTTGTGTTAATTGATATAGATAGATCTAATATTGATGCAGTAGGATCTGATATTGATTCCAATCTTTCTAATATTGATGCAGTATGCAGTTGGATCTGATGTTGATTTAGATAAATTTAGAGTTGAGGCAGTTAGATCTAATGTTGCTGCATATACAACATCTAGTGTTGGTTTAAATGAATCTAATAATGGACTAGATCTGTCTGAGGTCGATCCAGATCTACATGATATTGGTTCAGGTAAATCCAATATTGGTTCAGATAGATCTAGTGTTGGTCTAGGTCTATCTGAAATTGATTTAGATCTATCTAATGTTGATACAGTTAGATCTGACGTTGGTCCATATCTACTTATGTTGGGTCAGATCTTCCTGATATTGATTAAAAAAGCTCTGATGTTGATTCAGATAGATATGTGATTCAGATAAATGTAGTGTTGATGCAGACAGATCTGGAGTTGATACAGATAGACCTGATGGTGTTCTAGCTCTATCTAATGTTGATGCAGATAGATCTGCTGATGTTCATACAGATAGATTTAATGTTGATTTGAATAGAACTGTTGTTGATGCAGATAGATCTGATGTTGGTCCAGATTTATCTAATGTTGGGTCCGATCAGTTCCAATAAATCTGATGTTGATTTGAATAGATCTGGTATTACTTCAGATAGATCTGATGTTGATACAGATAGATCTAATGTTGGTCCATGTCTATATAATAGTAATTCAGATCTAACTACTGTTGATGCAGATAGATTTGATGTTGGTTCAGATCTGTGTGACGTTGTTCCAGATCAGTGGCGTAACTAGATACCAAAATTTTTGGAGATCAAGTTTTTTTCATCCCTTTTTCGTCCTACAAAAATGGATTTAAAATTTTATGGCGATTTCAAACATTTTGAGGAGTGTTGACCCCATCCCAATGGTTTATAGCGTAGAAACCAAGAAGAAAGAAAGGAAGAGGGCGAAATCTTCAAAGCAAATGAAAAAGTTCATATGCAGCGGTGAAAATACCAACAAAGTGGTGTGCCGGGTTATAGTCATAAAAAGCATTGGAATCAATTGGCTGTCTGGCTGGAAGATTCTGTCATTGGTATCCAGTGATCGATGGAACGTCACGGTGTTCTTCTTTCTATGTACTTTGCAATTATTTTTTACCTTCTTCATCTAGTATACCAGCCCCGCTCCTCCTCCTTCTTCTTCTAAGACGATGATTTACCGTCTCAAAAACCGATAATAGATATCTTCATTTTTTGCGCAACAGCAGAAATTCGAATCAATGCGGTTTCTCAATTTATGGCCAGAAATACTAGACGAAGTCATACTCAAGCGAGTAATACAAACGGAGTAATTTACAATTTTAGCCACAGAAATTAAACGACGCCGGAGCGCTTTCGCTTAAACAATCATTGTCAACGGGGACTGGAAAGTGACTGAACCAACTCCGGCTGTAAACTAGAAACATACGAGGAAATCAGGATTGAACCAGCGAGTCATCAGACGTGAATCATACTCGTAAACTAGTTCAATCAACCCCTCATCAGGTATGTACCTGTTGAGCACATTAAGGTCGTCGTTATTTAAATGACGGATTATTTCGATGTGTTCTAACGTTTTCCGCTTCGAATACGCCTTTTCTCTATAGAGGAGGACCTCGGACCCCTCTTTAATGCTATGGCCGCTAGTGATTACATGGTCCGCAAACGCCGATTCACCTATATTCTTCTTTTCCCACGCCTTCCTATGTTCAGCGATTCTAATTTTCAACTGACGGCCTGTCTCGCCAATATAAATTCCGTTACAATCCTTACACTCAACTTTATACACACCACTCCTCTCGGCCAGTTGGATGGGGTCTTTTAGCCTAACCAATAAACTTTTTATGGTATTGGGGTTGTAATACACAGGCCGAAATCCGAAGGGGTGTAGGACACGACTAAATTGAGATGAAAACTGCCCCAAGAACGGAAGCCTTATCCAACGCTCTCTACTGTTTAGGGCCGTATTGCGGGGGAGGGAGGTGGTAGAATCGAGACATTTTCGAGTAACTTTCCTTTGGATCATAAGGGCAATGTCTAAGTTCACTTCATTCACTCTGGCCAAGTGCTTTATAGTTAATACCTCTTTTTAGAAGGCTGACTGATTGAGAGGAATACTAGTCAGTCGATGGATTAAGCTGTTAAGTCCAGCATATTTATGGGCTACACGGCAAAAAGATTTTCCGTGGACAGTAATATCGGTCGCAGTATCTTTCCTGTATATGGCGAATTCATGGATACCGTCTCTATTACAGATCGTCAAATCCAAGTAATTAATAGATGCGCCACCGATTTCTAAAGTATATTTTATAGAAGGATATTGATTATTTAGATACTGGAGAAACTCCAAAAGGATCTCTCGGGGACCAGTCCACGTACACAACACATCGTCGACATACCTGTGCCAATAATAAATCTGATCTAAATATGCACTGCCAGAGGAGAACAAATCGAGCTCAAACTTAGACATAAAGACCTCCGAAATGAGAGAACCCAAAGGAGAACCGATGGGTATTCCAACCTTTTCAGGAAACTCAAAAACTTGTTATCGAATTTGCAATAATTGGGAGACCAACAAATATTGAGGAGATTGAAAAATTCACCCAATTCTTCTTGGCGAACATTTGTTTGAATCAAAAGGTCTCCCATATGTTGCATGGCATTCGATTATTCTCTGCCATCGAAAATATTCGACTGTTTTTTTAGTTTTTCACAATTTACTAATTTGTTCGTCCAATTCTATCCAACAAATCGTGTAATCATTATCGAACGTACATTCAGCAAGGAAGTGCCAAACATCGAAGCAGGGACTTTAATTCACCGAGTATAGAACGGACAGTGTGAAGAAAATTTGGTTCGTCTCCAGAAGCACGATCTACGCCGATAAAAGCGAAGGAGATGCGGTAAAGGAGCGAAGTGCGATTCAGTTCACCGCGCGAACAGTACAGACTATTTTGTTCTGGAGTTCGGTGCATCAATGTCAACGCCGATGAATTTCCAACGCACTTAGTGACAGCGCCAATTAGAATCCTTGTCATCGTAATGCTTTATGTCTAACTTATAAGCGTACGCCGAATACACACGCATTGGAGTCGATATACGGAACGAAGCTCGCGAGGCTTGCCACTTATACCCGTTGCCTCTTCATCCGTTGTCACTCGCGAGTATGTCGGTAATATGTCCCTTCTCCTTAAAATAACATTTTGATAAACGAAAAATAACTTTTCTCTTTTTATGCGCTCGAAAGAAATTTTTGACATTCGCACGGGCCGATTTTTTTTCTTTTCTTTCTTTCTCTCAATTTTCTATTTATCATTCTTCCTGCGCTCATTATCTTCGAGCTATATCATTACCTATATATATATGTGTATAAACAAACTATATTATGCCTTGTGTGGAGAGGCGCAAGAAAAAAAAAAAAAAAGTTGATTTACGCGCTTGTCGGTTTAACGAGTTCTGTGAAGACAGCGATAGAGTGAGCCGCATTACACCCATCGAGGAACTAGTTGGAAATCGTGAAATATTTCGTAATGTACCCTATAAAAACTGAAAAAAGAGAGAGAGAAAAAAAATACGAAATTTCTTTCGCAATCAGATAAGGATGAATTGTTGTTCCGAAGACGAGCGTGTGAGTTGTTTGTCAGTTGATGTGCGTAAGATATGAGTGGAGAACAAAAATCCCGATAAATATGCGTAAAACTGTATATACGATATTACTTACCAGCGATGGTATTCAAGAACATTAAATATTCGAAATTGGAAATTTCACGTCGTTGCCATTTTTGTGTCATATTTGAATTGCGCATCAGCTGTCGCGGCGACATCATAGACGCTCGTCTGGAATTAAATTTGAAAAACAGATTAGTAAAGAGAGACAGAGAGAGGAGAAATAATAAAATTCAGACCTCAAATTAAAAATCGTAACAATTTCGTGTAGTAATGATGATATTTTTTATTCATTTATTTTACGAACATTGTTGCTGTCAAGCATTTTAGTCGAGCTAAGTTCCTCCGGGCATTTGGAGGTCCTAATTCCCCCCCCCTCTCTCATATATTATTCACGTACTAATTTTGGTGTTTTGACAGAACGTAGTGCAGAAGCTGTCCACTTCCAGTCAAATTAATTCTATGTGTAGCTCGTTATCATCACAATTTTTGAAACCCGTTTTTTGGCATTAAGTAATGCGACGGAAATTTTGATAGGTACTAATAAATTTTGAGCTCGTGGATTCAAAAAGAAATATTTTTGGATCAGGAGAGAGTTGAATATTTTCATAAATATTCTCCTGAAATCATTCAATTCCTTCTGGGTCCAGAAAAACTATGAAATCTGACTTCAGCCGGTGCTGTAGAAGTTCCAATAAAATTGATCACACACTTTACGAGGTCGAAAATGAATGTAAGAAACTTAGGAGTAAACTCAACGAAAAAAAAAACCTTGAAATTTTATTTCGATAACCTTATACAGATTGTAACCTCAAAGTTTAATTTCGATACTTTCAGAATTTTATCTCCTCTAATATGACTCGAATCTCTAAAATTTACACGTCTCACTCCTAGAGTTCAAAAATATCCAATATAAAGTTCGAACACGGAGAAAAAACTATAGTAAATTTGACTAAGAACATAGTAAAGCCGGTCCAGTCACGATTTTTTAGTAAAAACAACTGAGCAATTTCAGTAATATTTAATTTTATTCACTACTTTTTCTCGTAAGTATAACTATATTTTTCAGTCGTTATATAACCATAATCTTCGACTGGACCGGCTTTACTATGTTTTTTAGTTAAAAGTACCACCAAAATTTTTCTCCATGAAGCTTTAAATATTGTTACACCAAATCATCAGAAATTTAACATCAAAAATTTTTTAGATCCCTTTCTTCTAAACGTACTCGTAAGTTTATTTTGAAGTTTTAATTATAAGTTAGCGAGCATGATTTACCTTGTTTGAGGGATTCCATATTTAATGCCCACACCAACTCGAGGTAGCGCTTTGATAACTCTTTTTACTGTATTCTGATCGGCAAATGCGAACATAATCGAAGCTGAAACACACAAACAGATTATTTGAAAATACAAACGCAGAATCAATTTACGAATGTAAGCGCTAAGTTCTGGTTATGAGCAAAATTCTCTTTGACAAACAATTACGACATATTAACTGTAGGTCAACGTCGAAATCTAAAACAAATCGACCAAAAATAAAGTCAAGATAGACAAAGATTTTTTATCGAATAAGTTTCAACTAGTTTTCAAAGAAAATGATTGGAGTGCGACTCAAAATCCACGACTAATTTCATTTTATCAACTTTTCTCATTATTTCGTCCTTCCCGTTAATGTTCCAATAAATTTCCCCGCTGTCTTCTCTGCTACACGGACGGGTCCATATCGGGCTCCAGAACCAGATACGCAGTCTCCATTTAGGGTGATATCTCATCTTTTATATGAGAAGCTCCCTTTCCATTGTCACCGTCGGGCTGATCGCACCTTACAAACTCCTTGTGCTATCTAATTAAATTCTCTCTCATCCTGTATCCAAGACCCTCAATCTGCGATCTATCGTCCAACCAATCCTCATTCTTACACACTTGTCAAATTCTTCCACATCCTTCATCTCTGGATCCTGGGTCAATAGAAAAAATGAAAGTCGATTCGAAATCGACTCTGAGGTAAATCTGAAGTCGAACAGCGTGCATTACCAGAGCACCACAAACACAAAGCGACCGAACAGAACAGTCGATTTCAGATCGATAAAACAATTAGGAGTCGACTCAAAATCGACTTGATTTAAAGTCTTGGAGTCGAGGTGAAATCGACTTTACAAGGACGGTGATCTAAGGTTGATTTAAAGTTGATCATTGCAGAGACGATTATAGATAATCAGAGGACCACAAACCGATTTAAAATCGACGTAACAAAGCAATCGGTCAATTCAACGACGACTCAAGATCGAAGTCGATGTGAGACTAGCGTCAGTTAGAGCTCTCATTCATTCAGGCCGAGTGATGGGTGATGATCAGAGCTAGGAATTTTTGGCAAAAAAAAAATGGAAATTCGGCATTTAAAATTGTAATTCTCGGCATTATTCGGCACTAAAAATTTACAGCAAAAAAATGGATTTTCATGGTACAAGTCTTTCAAAATAATATCTAACCTATAAAAATCGCTTATTGAACATAACTACTAAGTGTTTTTCTACATTGTTTTGAGTGAAACTGTGTCGTTTGTCACTTAAGAGGTACTTATAATCTGAAAATGATCTTTCAACGTCTGCTGAAACGATAGGAGCATATGCGTATGCAACTATCTGCGCTGGAGACACACAAGTAGATGAGTCACATGTCGGAGCAGTGCCGTGAATGAATGAACAATTTATGTCTTGCAATTGTTTGAGGCCAGTATTCTTCCTAAAAACGTTTTCGACTTTTCTCTTCAAAATATTTCCACGAGAACCCGGAATTTTATTGATCTTTTTATCAAGTTTTATTTTGATTGCTGTGGATTATCGATTTGATGAGATGATGAACGTACTCGTATTTTATTATTCATTTAATTATAATTTATAATTATAAAAAAGATCTAATTTTTGTATGAGCCAAAAGAAATCCGAGCCATAATCAGTAAATTGAATATGCAAAAAGCTCCTGGATTGGATCTTATCACTCCACCAATAATGGCTGAATGCTCTCGCAAAGCTGTGGTCTATTTAACGTACATAAATAATGCTTCTCTCAGAACGTGTCACTTCTCTCAACATTGGAAAATAGCCAAGGTTATAATGATCCCGAAACCTGGCAAGCCTCTTGAAGACCCAGCGTCGTACAGGCCAATCTCAATACTTCCTATACTCTCCAAGATTTTTGAGAAGATATTACACATCAGACTTCTTCCGGTGCTAGAGAATCTTAATATTATTCCGGAATATCAATTTGGCTTTCGCGCCCGGCATTCTACTGTTGAGCAAATTCATCGGGTTGCAAGAACAGTACGGAATGCACTGGAAGCTAAAGAATATTGTCCAGCAGTCTTCCTCGATGTCAAACAGGCGTTCGATCGAGTTTGGATCCAAGGATTACTCCATAAGATCAGTGAATATTTACCTGCGCACTACGTGTCACTCATAAAATCGTACCTCCATGAACGCAAATTCCAGGTTCATTATGGAGACTCAACTTCGTGCACCAAGGCAATCAAAGCTGGGGTACCCCAAGGAAGCGTGCTTGGCCCCCTTCTCTATTTGCTCTACACGGCGGACATACCCTGCACTAGCGATAACCCCATTGCAACATTTGCCGATGATACGGTGTGTCTTGCCTCAAACACCGACTATAATAGTGCCAATGATGAACTGCAAAAGAATGTCGACCAAATCATTAACTGGACTAAGAAATGGAAAATTTGTATAAACGCTAGCAAATCGGTCAAAGTCGACTTTTCATTGAGACCGCACGTGCCAACCCCTACAATCATCAGCGGCGAAGCAATACCCACTGAAGACCATGCCAGATATCTAGGAATTCAACTGGACAAGAAACTGACCTGGAAAACTCATCTACTCAAGAAACGAAACGAAGTGAACGTACGGCTGCAATCTCTCTATTGGTTATTTCGAGCGAGAAACAAACTGTCATTGGACAATAAAAGGTTGCTGTATCTCGCAGTACTCAGGCCAGCCTGGTCATATGGAGCACCAATCTGGGGCTGCACGGCGGATAGTAATCTGCTCATCCTTGAAAGGTTACAAAACCGCATACTACGAAAAATCACTGGAGCCCCCTGGTTTATGAGAAATGACTGCCTCCGAGAAGATCTGAATATACCCACTGTCAAAGAAGTCGTTAAAAAGCTGGCAATTTCGTACGAGAAGCGTCTACATAAGCATACCAACAACCTTGCTTTGCAACTCCTAGAAAATCCACCGATAGTCCGATTAAAACGGAAACTACCCACTGATGTCGTGAGCCTAATATAGTGATTAACACTATTAAATTAATCAATAACTCTGGGTAATAAACAGCTTTATTGCGAATGCGCAATAAACTGATTTCATGTGAATTTATTATTAGTATGTATCTGAAAAAGTGTCCGTAAATGTCCGCGAGGACAGTTCGGCATAAATAAATGATTTAAAAAAAAAAAATTTTGTATGAAGAGGGCTGTTTCGGTGTTATCCGGCATTTATCTCATTTTCGGCATTTATCCCACTTTCGGCATTATTCGGCAAAATAAAAATTGTTTCCTAGCCTCCTACTACCCTAATTCGTGCTCATCTTTTATTTTTTCTCATCTGCCCTCAAACAAATTAATTCGGCAAATGCCAGCAAATCCTAGCTCTGGTGATGATAAATCTGCTAACAATTGAGCAGGAGGCTTATTTACTCTGATCGATTTTCATAACATGGTGAATGATACTATAGACCTCTACTGACACCTAGTACAACCTTTTGATGAGAATCCTTAGTCAGATGCAATATTAAATTTTCAACAGAATGGCGTTCCCCAGGGAGAAGTTTGGAGCGTCCCCCTCTTCCTAATAGCAATCAATGATATCAGCCAATGTGTCTCTTTTCCACTTACCCAGCGCCTCTTTGCGGATGACTACAGTATCTCACTCCTATCTTCAAATCCTTCCAGAGCAACACGCCTTCTCCAAAAAACACTTATCGGTTCCTGGGCTTCTGACCGTGGATTTCGATCTCTACAGGTAAAACAGGTATTGTCATCTTTCGAAAACATCGACGCGCTATAACCCCTCTTCATCCACTAATTCTTCAAGGCTTCACAATCGACATCCTCTCCTCTTATAAATTCCTGGGTATAACCTTTGATCAAAAACTCTCATGGATGCCTCACATAAAGTCACTCAAAGCTAAATGCCTAAACGCTACCAATATCATCAACTACCTCTCCCACACCCGCATAGGATGTAATCGCAAACTTCTGCTACAACTATACAAAAATCTTATTCGCTCCCAACTCGATTACGGTGTTACAATCTACAGCCAATGCAGTAAATCCAAAATCAAACTCCTCGATACTATTCAAGCATCCAACCTGCGCATGGCTCTCGGAGCTTTTCGAACATCCCCCCATCTAAGCCTTTGTGCAGAAGCAGCAGAACCACCACTACATTTTCGCACTCTCATACTGACTGCAAACTTCCTCGCCTCGTCTTTTCAAATTCCTGACCTTCCAATCTATGCATCTATCCTTTCTCCTAGTAACTTTCTCGTCTCTTTAAAATCCTACCTTCAATACCTCCCTAAACTCTCACCTCTCCTTCCTATCAAACCAACGAAGCTTCCGTAGCCATTATCTCCCCCATCTATCAGACTCGACATCGCTAATTACCCAAAAATGGACAACTATTCCTATCGAACACTAATCACAGAAATCATTGCAGAACACCCAAATCGTGAAATCTGCTTCACTGATGGCTCTAAATCCCAATCTAAAACAGCCTATGCATTCTCAATCAACGGCACTATAACTTCTAAACGACTCCGTAACTCAGCTTCAGTATTTACTGCTGAACTTAGTGCTATCCAATACTGCCTTTCGCAACTAACACAACGACCACCACGACACAATTACATCTTACTAACTGATTCTCTTTCATCTCTTTCAACAATTCAAGACATCCACTCAACAAAACCTATAACTCAACGCTGAAACTCTTGCTTCCATCGAATCAACAATAACTTTCATCTGGATGCCTAGCCACATTGGTCTTCCTGGACATGACGAGGTTGATCGTGCAGCCAAGAAAGCTACCCGACTACCAAAGATTACAGATCCAACTTCTTCCCCATCATACGACCTAAAAAACTATTACCGTTCCCTAATTTTGAATGCCTGGAATCATCTTTGGACTCTCCTACCGACCACCAAGCTCCGATCTATAAAAACCTCACCCACTTCTTGGTCCTCCTCAAAGAGAAATTCCCGTCATGAAGAAATCATTCTCTGCCGACTCAGGATTGGCCACACCCGACTAACTCATTCTCACCTCCTACTAAATCTCTTCCCTCCATCTTGCAACTACTGTCAAGCGGAAACCTAACAATACAACACCTATTCTCATGTCCAGCCCTACAAAACCAACGACAATCCTTCAACGTCTCGTCTTCCTTATCATCCGCCTTATGCAACAACACAGTAACAGTTACTAACTCTCTCCAATACTTAAGCTCTACCTACTACTTTGATCTTCTCTCACAACCTACAATACCTTTTCGTGAGCTGATGACCCATAGAGTAGTCGAATAGCTCACAAATAAAGAAATAAAAAAAATTTTCATTTGTAGGAAATGATCGGCGTTGCACACAGCTTTCGAATCAAACTAAAAAGAAAACCTTGAAAGCATCCCAGTTGGATTTTGTCTTTTGATAAACGATCGATTTTTTTTTTCTTCTCTCAATCGTATTTCTTTTCTCTTCTCCTAATTCAGCCACCGCGTTCGTTTTTTCATCGCGTGGGTTACGCTCCTGGGAATTGGCGCACACTACCTGAGTGCATTACGGTATACTATTTCGAGAGTGGAATAAGACTCTCTCGTACGTACAATTCGGTGGCGTGTAAACGTAACATTTTTCATAGAGACGATGCGATGCGCCTCACCGGGGGAGAGAAAATACGCGAGCGAGATTCGCACTGATGCGTGGCGAAAAGATATTACGTTCTGCGCGTGGTTTTGGACCACAGGTCTCCAGCCTCATCTCTTCTAAAACAAGGGAAAATCGTTCGATCAGCCGGAAATATTTCCATCGTTCTTTTTTTTTTTTTCATATATACACGTCTCATTCATTTTATACAATGCGAGAGGGTCTCTTTAATATTTATGCGAGCAAGATTTCAGTTCGGTAGTCGCGGCAAAAACATACGCCGAAGTTTTTATGATTCGCGAATGAATCACGATGATTGGTCAGGCTACCGGTGCTTACGTGTTTTAGGAAGCTTAATTAGAATTTTATAGCTTGTAATGGACTAACGAGGCGAGAGTTTATGCTCTAGTTTGAAAGTTTAGGCCAGTTTTGTATACATGCTACCGGGAATTTTTATCTCACACATTTTTGTTGGCGCATTCTTTTACACGAGAACGATGTTTTGAGTGGAATCTTCCTGTAGTGTAGGTCTGAAGCGTAGAACGTAGCGCGAGCGAACGACGACGACGACAACGACGACCCTCCTACATCGGATCAATGGTAATTTGATTTTAAGGGTTGAGCTGTTAAGGGATGTGCAAACTCATTCATTAACAAAGCAAAACACTCGACGGCACCCTTTTATGACCCTTCCTGTCAGTACTAGTTGGTAGTAATCGCGTATAATTGAGTTTCTACGCATATAAATACAGCACTCGTGTATACAGCAGCATAACTGGTATTGTTGTGCTGTATTGTATGTGTATATTTGACACTTAAATCAAGCTGTATTACAGTCGTCTACTCGAACACTGTGCGGCAATTGTATGATATTGTGGGAGTAAAACGGCGAGCAGTAATAAGAAACGGAAACTGTGTTTACCCGATGTGTGTAGGTACCAGTAACGATCTGAGCTGCAGGGTGGTGTTTCACACGAAATGATATTCTCGTGGATGAAAGTTTGTCGAGATGAAGAACAAATTGAATACTTATAATAACGTAAAATTTTGAGATGCTCAAGTCGCCTTTTTTCAGTTTGTTGTTGACTCTATAGGGGCACGAGTCTCAAGAATTACCTAACCAGACTGTTCAACAGAATTCTAACCACACGGAAAATCCCTAATGGATGGAAATTAATAGACATAATACTAATCTTCAAAAAAGGGGATAGATACAAGATAGAAAACTTTAGGCCAATTTCCCTGGGAAAAACAGAATCAAAAATCTTTTCGAAAGTCATAGAAAGATGACTGAAACCTATACTCGTGGCCCAACAACCGATAGAACAGGCAGGCTTCAGAAAGTACTATTCCACGTTGGACCACCTACAAACAATAAACCAGTTAAGCGAAAAATGCAGGGTTTACCAAATAGAAATACATCTAATATACTAAAAAGCTAAATGTCCCTTTGCCTCTCATTCCTGATTTGCCCGATACAATTTAGCTAAAAAATAGCTAACGCGTGTATTCTATTACTATATATATGAATTGCCTAGCAAATTATAAGAAAAAATATTCGTGAAATTCTAATGACGTCACAGCGATAATGTTTGAATTAGATGAAACTGAAGGTTAACAGGCAAAATGGAAAATAAAAAATTAATTATTGGTTATTTAAGTGCAACGATTCATTATCACAAACGTGCTTATCACAAACGTGCGTCAGTAAAAGTTCTCCATTTTCCTGTTATCGCATCCGACGTTAATTATCATACTGTGACAAGATTATAATTATTTATCGTTAAAGTTCTATTCTACTTGATAGTTCTGGAGTTATTGACACTACCAGAATACCTTGACACACTGATTCTCAAATAAATTTTGAATAAAAAGAAGAAAAGTGATCAACGGAGTATCCAAAGGGTACTGGATTTATTTTACACGTTCCTGACACACTGATCCTCAGATAAATTTTGAACGTCATTTACCATTATTGGAAGAGTATAATATATAATCACGAAAAAGTAGGAGCATACTTATTTAAAGTTCAATTCTACTTGATAGTTCTCGAGTTAATTGATAGTTTTTTTTTTTTTTTTTTTCTCTTTATCAAGGTATACACTACTTGAATACACGTTCTTGACACACTGATCCTCAAATAAATTTCGAATAAAAATAAGAAAAGTGATCAACGGAGCATACAAAGGGTATTGGAGAATAAGAATAACTGGAGTGGAGTGAGAAACAAACGAAAAGAACGTGAGGATAGGGAAGATGATTGGAAGAAGAGGTAGCAATCGAGTCAGATGGTGGTACTCAAATTTTAAGGCAGGAGAAAGAAAATGGATATGTATAAGTTGGAGTAATTGAGTACCATAGGTAGTTGCGGGAGTTGGAAACCATGTTGGGAATGATTACATGGGACAGAGGATGAGACTGAGATTATATTGTGGGAAGTACGTTGATTTTGGAGAGTAGGACAGGAAAAAAGATGATAGATCGTCAGATTATCTGCATAATAAGGTTTACATAAAGGTAGAGCATGGCAACCCAGGAGGAGATGAGAATGTTCAAGTTGAGAGTGACCAATTCTATATCGAGCAAAAATAACCTCTTTATGGTGGGAATTTCTGTTCAATGAAGACTGAGGGTAGGTTAACTTTTAATGATTCTAAGTTTGTTGCAGGGTTGTTTTTTTATGCGAGTGATACAAGAATTAAGCTAGGATTAAGAAATAATGAAAGTTTTTATGGTCGTAAGTACGTAGTTACAAGGTGGGGTCCTTAATTTTGGGTGAAAGGGTGCAGTTTTTATAGGCGCGCAATCAGTTTGATCATATTGAGGGCAACCGATGTGAACTGAGAATCAAATAAAAGATACGTTTTGTACAGATGAGCGTAGAAAAGTGTGAGCTTAAACCTAATCAGAATTCCAACTATAGACACATCATGTGAGAAATTGAGAGGGATGTATTCAGGAAAAGTAGGGGGTACGATTCTAAGAAAAGGGCACAACAAAAGTTGAAAAAGAATATTACCATAAATAATATCAACAAGTATAAAGAGTTTCGGAAAACCCTGAAGAATGGAATAAAAGTAGCGCATAAAACATACCTCAGTTCCCTTGAGGAAGGCTTCAGATGAAATCCATCACATACCTAATTTACCCGATACAATTAAGCTAAAAAATAGCTAAAGCCTAATATTATAACGGTAACGACCTTCTCTTTGCACTTCATACCTCATTTTATCCGATACAATTTAGCACTTCGCAAATTGAAGGATAATTAATTTGGCAAAAAGTTCTAATGACGTCAAAATGTCCACATAATGATGGAAAGTATCTAATGAAGGAGAGCTAATAGGCAAAATAGAAAATAGTAGTCACCAAAATATGATGATCCCTTATCAATATCAACTTTTTGAATCAAAAATCACTTCCATTGTTAGAAGTAGAAGAAGAAAAGCAACTGAAATATTTGGAAAATGGAACTGACTAACACAGGTAGTTGCGAGAGTTGGAAACTGTGTTGGAAATGATTACACAGGTCAGAGGATAATTGAGAAAATACTTTGTAGGAAGTATGTTGATTTTGAAGAGTAGAACAAGAAGAAAGGTGATAGATTCTCAGATTATCTGTATATAAGATAGTAAGGATTGTAATGAAGCTTCCATATCAGATTTCTAGGATTCAACCAAAAGAAGTTCAATTGAAGGCTGTAATAGAAAACAATCACATGTTTAATAAAGTTGAATAAGTAATTCCCACATCCTCTTCTATGGGACGGATTGGTTTTGACATTGAGAATTGAATTCAAAATTGGAGGGGTTCCAAAAAGAGGAATTAGATTTGATAAAATTTTGAAAATTAAGCCAACTATAGCAGGAGGGACTCGGAAAAATTGAGACATTTGAGCTCTATTATGATAGATAAGGGATAGGAAAAATTTTCAATATCAAAGGAGTCAGATTTGAAAAGATTTTTAATATTCGGAATGGAGCTATGTATGACAGGAGAGGAACTTGGAAAAAATTGAACCATCAGAGGAGTTGAAATTGAAAACGCATTTTGTACATCGACCTATGCAATTATGACAAGTTGATAACATTAAAAACTTTCAACTCTAAGCTATATTTTTTAAGAGAGGAACATGGAAGAATTTCAACTTCCAAGATATATATATGACAGGAAAAGGACTTGGAAAAATATCAATCATCGTTCTAGGTAAATGATGGCGAGACACCAAAATTTTCAAAAATCCCTCCCCCCTATGGAATGGGTTTCCTATTGAACCTTGATTTAGGTTAGGTAGTTGACATCATAAAAAACTGGAGGTGCGCTTAACATCATCAGGATTTAACAGAAGAATCCCTAGAGAATAGTGAATTACAAAAATCAGGACTCGATGTCAAGAATAACTGTTAGTTGGAGGTGGGTGGACTCGAAGGAATAAATTTAGGGCCTTGAGAAATTTTTTTCTAATTAAGGTAAATGAAGGAAGGGATTTTCAAAGTCTCAACTAAATCAACTCGAAAATAGGAGGAGTTACATTATTTGCATGTAAAAAAGTGAGGTCAAAGAAATAATCATCGCTGAAAATTGGAACGACTGTAGTAACAAATTATACTGTCAACATATAATACACACAAGATTTCAAAAAAAATCTTATGTAGAAAAAAAGTGAAAGAGAAAAAGGGAAATGAATGAACTAATCTTAGAATCGAAACGTTTTTCTTCCATTAATTTGTAGATTAGAGGATGACACGTAGAATCAATTATCACCATATGGATAATTGGAGGAGATGGATGCAGAGAACTGAAAAAGAAGAATAGGAAGAGAGGGAAAACTGGAAGAGTGTGATACTGAGGCAGAGAACAATTTGGAAGACTCAGGAAACGATAAAGAAAGAAAAAAAAAAAAAAAGGTTGTATGGAAGAATCCTGTTTATATAGCGCTCTCGAATAAGATAAAAATGAAAAAACAAAAAACTAAGAGGCGCGCCGGACTTGCTAGTATAGCACTAATTGACTATAACAAAGCCTTTAATTAAGGTAGACTACAATTTCGTGTTCACGGATATTTCATTACCTTTTTGCCTGCTCAACTTTCCTTACCTTCTCGTGGAGGTACTTCTTGAAGCAGCCGTGACCGCTCAACACCTGCGCGTCAGGTGAAAATTCAGCTGACCAGGTACTCGGTTCATCCACTCATCAAGGTCGCGTATCAACATACGGGCTGTTCACGTACCCAGCTCGCTCTGGGCAATTCTTGCTTTCCATTTTGCTAGCAGGGAGCGTCTGGCCTCCTGATTGACCCGTAAAGCCTTTTGATTGGTCGTTGTCGTCATTTTTGCTCTGAACACCACTGCTCTCTCCTCAGCAAGGAGCTTGATTGATGGTGAACGTGCTAATACGTGAGACGCGGTAGATGCTAACACACCTAAGCGCAGCTCTTCGTTGGATCTTTACCATCTCTCTCCTTCTGTATGGTATCTTCATCGAATCGACCCATACTGGGGAACCATGTAGGAGGATCGACAAGGCGGTGCTCATAAAATCGATGTGTTCCTCGTGGGTACGTGCCAGATTCACGGACATTTGTTATTGAGGGGAAGAAGGCACAAACACGTAACGTGTTTGTACCTTCTTCCCCTCAAGGCGGTGCTCATCATGATTCTTCTTCTTGCTTCTCTCGGTCCTCCTAGGTTCCTCATCAGGCGGCTTAGGTGTGCAACCATCCCACTTGCCTATTCCGCTGTCATCAGGAAATGATGTCTGAAGCTCAACGTTGAGTCAAACCAGATGCCTAGGTACTTCATTCGCGTCTTGGTTTCGATTTCCACACCTCGCTAGAGTCAGGTGGGTAGACTGAACTTCCAACGGATCGCGGATACACGCAATATAGACTCCGTCATTCCTACTGCGTGTTCTCGTGTGGCCAACTCGATCCTGTGCTTTACTACCTGTAAAGCCTGGTTGACCCCGCTCTCCTCTGCTCGATAGTTTAATTATGTTGCGATAACCGATGAGACTATTTTGGAACCAAAATTCGATTATTCAAAAAGAAAATTCAAATATCCTTCTGTCTGAAATATTTCTTCTTGGGGCTTCATGTTTCGAGACCAAGATTTGCACTTTTTTTGTTTTCGATACAAGATTTCTGTAACTAAGCGTAATTTTATCCACAAAATACACTTCAAAATCTTTCAAATTCTCACGAATAGTCTGTACAAGCCTTATAGAGATGTTGTAGAATTTCATACTCTGATACACCGTTGATGTCAGGTGGTCGTTAAAGATGAAAATAAATTCGTTATAATTTTACAAACGTTGTGACAGAAGCACAATTTTCCCGTACTTCACAAGAGAAGACTAAAATGAAGTAACGCAAATAAGCATCTGTTCACATTAGGGTTGGGTGGTTGATGAGCGATGTAGATAACGGTTCGGGGAAGTCATCTTATAATTTGTTTAATTACTCGGTTGGAATTTGCCGTCGACAGCGTAGACGACGTTCTCAACCAAATTGGACGACCGCATTCCTGAATTTTCGGTCGTATAATATTTTTTTGGTTATCAATTTGCCGCCACCTTAGCCGTCATAGTTCTGCTTATAAACGTCACAACTTTACTCCTATGCGGCACTAAAAAAGTCCGTATCTCTACGACGTCACAGGTGTCACGCTGCCTTAAATGCGCTTGTCGTACAGCAGCGGTCAGTCTTCAGAGGGATCGTGCCGCAAAGTAGACCTTCATTACGACCTTTTTTTTTTTTCCTCCTCTTCGTTCGTCCGTACTTTATTTTCTTTATGTTGACTCGAAATCAGATAAACAAGAAATTTCTGTTTGTAATACCGATATATTTCTCAATAATAAACGCGTGTATCCGTCCATCAGTCGGAACGTTTTACTTTATTTATTCATTCTCATTACGTTTCGAACCGGTATGATATTGCTGCGGTATTATTCAAAATACGAGAGTCCGCGTACGAATGACATTTTCATTCGGAAAACTTTCCAAAAAGCTTGTGCAAGACGATATTAAGCGTTTTTTATAACTTTATGATTAAATTATATTCGTTCTTTATTTCCTCGAGCTAGGTTATTCGCCGAAGAAGTTAGTTGCGGTATTACCCCACCATAATTCTTGACTCTATTCTGAGAAGTGCAATCGATGAATGAGAATTTTATGAATTGTGATTTGCTCTCTATGACAATTCATGGACGCAGGGACTAGTGTAAATCATAAGCTGAGTTGTTGGCACAAACTGTATGATCCTAGACTAGGTCAATGCGGTTAAGGGCCCTAAATCAAAGATTTTGAGTAATGAAATGGTAGAGGTTGCCAAGAGAAACACGAAATGAGAGAGAGGATGGTCGACGTTCATGAGGAGCCGGGAGGGGGGAGGGGTTGTTCTTGAAGTCAGTTGGGAAACCTGATAAGTATTGGAGCTGCAGCTATTACCCCTTCTGCGATGGCTTCGTTGTTCTCAATCTTCTGTCCTGAATATATAACTTGTCTGTCCTTTCTCTAAAGTTGAAATTTTTGATAGTTGTGAATCGACTTTGATTTGAAGTCGATTTAAAGTCGATCATCGTAGATTACTAGAGAACTTTAAATCGACCCAACAAAGTAGTCGATATGAGGTTGATTAGGAGTCGACCAGCGTACACTATCAGAAAAATACAAATCGACTTGAATTTCACTGAACAAAACGATCGACTTCAAGTCGATAAAAAATAACGAGATATAGACGTCGATTTAAGGTCTATATAAAGTTGACTAGCGTACATTCCCAGAGAAATGAACATCGTTCTCGATTTCAGATTGAAAATTTGGAGTAGTCGACTCAAAACTGACTCGAGATTAACATCGATTCAAGGTTGATTTGAGATCGAATCGCGGGCATTACCAGAGAACCTGCAAGTCGATTTGAAATAAACGCTACAGAGCTGTCAGTTTTAGGCCGATGAAGAATTTGCAGAAGTCGAGTCAAAATTGAATGACCTAAAATTGACGTGTCAAATGAGTTAAAAAGGAGTCAGAATTGATCGACCCTTTGTCCACTTGATATCGAAGTTGACGGAAGGTCGATTTCATTAACATATCGATAGAATTTCGACCAAGACTTTGAAAGAAGTGAATTTTCAGTCGATTTGACGTCGATTATTGGTCGACGCTAGGTGTTGACCAAAAATCGACGTCAAATCGACAATCGATATGGTTTATCGGGAGCACGATGATTTACCTCCGATCTATCTACGCGTATTTCTATAGTACCATCTGATTCATTTTCATTCTTACTGTCCTCATCTACCCACTCCGAGAGTATAACCCTAAGTTTAGTTGCAAGGACGTGACACTCCCTCCAGACACTACCCTGTTTTCATTTAATGTGGTCGGTTTATTCCCAAACATACTGAAGGCGGCTACTATCCAAAATATGGGCGACCTTCTTGTTCAATCTAATACTTCTCACCAAGGGTTACAAGCATTTTTTGATTTGCCTAATGTTTGCTGGTCCCCTATATTCTGTAAATTTGATGGGAAATTTTTCGAGTTCCCTGAGGAGGTCGGCTTTCTCATTGGATTTCCATTGGGTTCCCTCGTTTCGGAGGTCTTGATAAGTTCGAGGCTGACCTCTTTTCTTCGAAAAAGGGTTTTCCAATTCTCCAGGATAACTGCCTTTAATGCTTCACTCATCGATTGATCCACATTCCGCTGAGTAAGTCGGCGTTTCAAAAAGAGCTCCAAACTATAAAATACTTGGCTAGAGCGAATGAGGTCAACTTGGACATCGCCCTTATGGCTATCCTGCCTATGGAAAAGAGTGACAGAGTGGGGTTTACAGCATAGCTTGCAGGGATTGTAACGGTGCGTTTTCCCAGTGCAAAGGATGATGAATGATGATCCACCCAACTCTTGATACCAACATTCAACTCATTGTCCATCCCAATTTTGATCGAATCCCCTCTTAGATATTTCATTTAAAATCGACCCAATTTTGATTTCAATTAGTCGTCTCTAATGAATGATTCAACATAGATCAGATATCGATGTTGATTTGGACTTGATATCAAGATCTGATTCTAAAAATCAACTCAATTTCGACCTTGAATCTGGAACTCGCTCAGATTCTGCACTTGAAATCTACACCCAATATTCAAAATGCGCATAGAAGATCCTAAATTGACACTCTATTCTCAGTACGAAGTTGATCTGGAAGGAACAGAGAATTTCGATTGCAAATCCGTGGTCACGGCAAAGAACTTCTACGCGTCATCATCGCCATCTTACCATGGCTATAGTGGTCACGCATAACTCTGGTCTCCAATGGACCTCATTTCATAATTAATGATTAATTCGCGAGAAGGAAAGTCACCGGCAGAGTAACAGCACGAGAGAGGGGAGAGGCTAGACTGCGCATCAACTATAAATCAACGTAACAATCGAGTGGAGATGGAGTCGATCAGCGTCGACTCAATATCAAGGTCGATGTACTTTAAACATTAATTTGAGGTCAATTTAATTTCGACAAACCCTAAGACAATGGAACTTGAAGGGGCGTGCTAATTAGAGTTCTAGGTTGGAACGTAGATTTCTCATAGAATTTTGGTTGTGGTGACGGGGGAATATATGATGGCGAACGGGGATTTGCGGATATTGTAGGACAGTTGTGAAAAAGTTGGTCGTCAGTTTGAGGCGTCGATAATGAAGTGGGGGGAAGTCAGTGTCTGCAAAGAGGCTTTCAGCGGGACTGGTTCGGAATGCTCCGGTAGCTATTCTGAGCGAAGAATTTTGGATAGTGTCGAGTAGTTTTAAATGAGAGGGAGGGGCGAGACCGTAAATGGGTGATCCGTAATCGAGGATGGATCGGATTAAGCTTTGGTGGAGGTGGAGAAGGATTTTTCGATTACAAAGGAATTTCAGGATATTGAATGTTCGAATGCATTTTGATTTAGTTAGTTTGATACGGGGGATCCAAGAGTGACGGTTGTAGAAATTGGGGCCAAGAACTTTAGTAGTTTTAACTTGTGGGATGGGGTAGTTAGCTATTGTAAGGGGGGGGGGGGGGTAATTTAATGGTTTTATGGCGTAGTATTTGGAAGATGATGGGTTTGGTTTTAGGGTCAGAAATGCGGGATCCTAGGAGGGAAAACCAAGCGTGTATTTTATTGCTTGTTTCTTGAAGCAGACGATGGACGCGAGTTGTCTTACTGGAACGTAAATGGATGCTTAGGTCATCAGAGAATAGTAGGGTTTGAATAGGAAATTTTATGATTTTTGTTATGTTGTTGATGGCGATGAGAAAAAGGGTGCCACTAAGTGTGGATCCTTGGGGGAAGGTTGAGGAATACTGATCGCTTACGCGGACTCTAAGAGATCGATTAGTGAGATAATTTTGAATAGGAGGGGGAAGGGTCCTCGAAGTCCACATTGGTGCAGGATGACGCATATTTGGTACGTCCACACTCTAGGGAAAGCGTTCTCCATATCAAAAATTATTGAGTAGAGGTTCGCTCCGTGAGCATGGGCATCGTAGATTTGAGAATCGAGGACAGCAAGGCCCATCAGATCTGATCGAGCGTTACGGCAACCATATTGTGTATTACTTAATACTTCATTGGAATCAAGGAACCAGGAGAGTCTATTATTGATAATTTTTTCGAGAATTTCGCCAAGAGTGCTTAGTAGTGATATGGGTCGGTAGGATACAGGGTGTCAAGTGTCTTTGAGAGGTTTTAGGATTGGAATGATTAGAGCTGTTTTCCAGTTATTGGGGAAGGAGGTGGAGAAAAAGATTCGGTTTAGGAGTGAGGTGAGGTTTGAGCATTTGTACGAAGTTGGTGTAGCATAGCGGGACTAATTTGGTCGAGACCGGAAACTGATTTTTTGGAGCAGAGGGAGACGATGTGGGTGACTTCTTGTTTGGTGGTTGGCTTGTTCTGGGGAAGTGTGAGAGTTTGTGACAGATTAAGGGAAAAATCTATTGGCGTATTTTCAGCTCGTTGTTTGAGTTGAGTGAAAGGTGGGTCGTAGTTGGTGTTGGAAAAAATTTGAAAATAATTTTCAGCGAGTATTTCGCTGATTTCTGATGGTGATTGATAGATTTGATTGTTTTGATAAAGGGGTTGGAAGGAGAATTTTCTTGAACCTATTCGTTCCCTCCCTCCTGGTACTATTTTATGCTCTTTCGATGTGGTCGGTCTGTTTCCAAACATCCCAAAAGCGGCCACTTTCCAACATTTAGGCGACCTTCTTGTTAAACTTAATACTCCTCATGAAGAGTTGCAGGAGTTCTTCGACCTACTCAACGTCTGCTGGTCCCCTAATTTTTGTAAATTTAATGATAAATATGTGGGCACTCCCATTGGATCCCCGTTGGGTTCCCTTGTTTCGGAGGTCTTTATGTCAAGATTTGAGGCTGACCTCTTTTCCTCGGGCCAGTCTTTCTTTAATCACGTTCACTATTGGCACAGATATGTAGATGACGTGCTATGTGCGTGGACAGGTCCCCAAGAACTCCTTGGTGAGTTTCTTAAGTATCTAAATGCTCAGTTCCCCTCCATAAAGTTTACTTTGGAGGTCGGTAATTCTACTATCAACTTCTTGGACCTTACCATCTCCGAAAGAGATGGGACCCATGAGTTCTCAATATACAGGAAAGATACTTAGACCGATATTGTTGTCCACGGCGCGTCACTCTGCCCTGTCGCCTACAAAATAGCTGCTTTTAATAGTTTCATTCATCGACTCACTGATATCCCTTTGAGTCAAACAACCTTCCAGAAAGAACTACGTACTGTAAAGTACTTGGCTCGGGTAAACGAGGTCAACTTGGACATTGAACTGATGGTCCGTAGGAAGATCACGCGGCAATGCCTTGATTCTACTACTTCTCTCCCTCGGGAGGGGAGTCGTGAAGGCAGAAAGCGTTGGATTAAGCTCCCCTTCCTGGGTAAGTTCTCGTCAAAGTTGAGTCGCGTCCTTAGGCCCTTTGGTTTCCGGCCGGTTTTCTATGATCTTAATACATTAAAACGACTGTTCGTTAGACTGAAGGACCCTATACAACCATGACAGAGGAGTGGGGTTTATAGTACAAGATGTAACGACTATGAAGGGATCTACGTAGGTGAGACTGGTCGCCAGCTCCAAATAAGAGTGGCTGAGCACTTGAAAGCCTGGGAAAAAGGGCAACTTGGGAGAATCGGCCTTCGCGGACCATTTAATCACCTGTGGCCACGGTTTCAGAGAGGGGTCAGAGACCCTCCTCCATGGAGAAAGATCGCATTTCAAACGAATGACGCTGGAAAATATCGAGACCATTCGCCACCTGAATAGCGATAACGTAACCGTACTTAACAGGTATATTCCGGACGAGGGATTGGTTGAACTAATTTATGAGTATGACTCACATCGCGAGGAGTCGTTAGTTCAATCATGATCTCACCGTTATTTTCTGTCGTCGACTGTTTCTCTGTCAGTCGCTTTCTATTCTCCGCCCGTTGATGGCTTCTTAGCCGAAAGTGTTTGCGGTACTTTGTTTGTTGACATGTTCCATGTCTTTTCTCTCGCCGGACCCCGATTTTGAAACTCGCGAGTACACCCCGCGTAATAATAATAAATAATTGATTAATTAATTAATAATTAAATAAATAAATAATTAAATAATTAATATAATTAATAATTAGAAAATTTATTTAATAATAAATAAATAAATAGATAAATAAATAAATAAATAAATGAATAATTAAATAATTAAATAAATAAATAATTAAATAATTAATATAATTAATAATTAGAAAATCTCTACCCCGTGGGTGATTCAGAAATTCGCGAGTACACCCCGCGTAATAATAATAAATAATTAATTAATTAATTAATTAATAATTAAATAATTCAATAATTCAATAACTAAGTAATTAAATAAATAAATAATTAAATAATTAATATAATTAATAATTAGAAAATTTTGACATGTTCCATGTCTTCTCTCTCGCCGGACCCCGATTTTGAAACTCGCGAGTACACCCCGCGTAATAATAATAAATAATTAATTAATTAATTAATAATTAAATAATTAAATAAATAAATAATTAAATAATTAATATAATTAATAATTAGAGGGGTCCCTTAGACTTGAATTGTCTCACACCATTCCAATACAACAGCGAGACAGGGGGCGAACGAGCGGAGCGAGTTCGCGCTATCCCATATTTCTCATAGAAGACTTATACGACGCCAAGATAGGTAAAGTTTTCCAAGTCCCTCTTCCTATCATATATGGCTGGATAGTCGAAATTTTTCCAAGTCCCCTAGACTTGAATAGTCTCATACCATTCCAATACAACAGCGAGACAGGGGGCGAACGAGCGGAGCGAGTTCACGCTACCTCATATTTCTCATAGAAGACTTATACGACGCCAAGATAGGTAAAGTTTTCTAAGTCCCTCTTCCTATCATATATGGCCGGATAGTCGAAATTTTTCCAAGTCCCCTAGACTTGAATTGGCTCATACCATTCCAATACAACAGCGAGTTCGCGCTACCTCGTATTTCTCATAGAAGACTTATACGACGCCAAGATAGGTAAAGGGGTAAACGAATAATATCTCACGAACACTTGACCTAGTAGAAGCCTAGACTGAAATATTTCATGATGACTGATAAAATATAAAAGACATGGAACATGATTTTCATTTATTTGGTTATGCCAGAAAATTTAATAATACTACAAAAGTTACATTTCTCGTACCATTCCAATACAATAGCGAGATCGCTCGTTCGCCCCACGAAAGTTGATACCTCAAAATATAGAACACCCACAATTACCTCAAAATTTGGCTTTTTTTATTTCTGCGGCTTCTGTAAATTCTCTTCGTAGTGATATGGGTCGGTAGGATAGAGGGTGTCAAGGGTCTTTGAGAGGTTTTAGGATTGGAGTGATTAGAGCTGTTTTCCAGTTATTGGGGAAGGAGGTGGAGAAAAAGGTTCGGTTTAGGAGTGAGGTGAGGTGTGAGATAGCATTTGTATGAAGTTTGTGTAGCATAGCGGGACTAATTTGGTCGAGACCGGGAACTGATTTTTTGGAGCAGAGGGAGATGATGTGGGTGACTTCTTGTTTGGTGATTGGTTTGTTGTAGGGAAGTGTGAGAGTTTGTGACAGATTAAGGGAGAAATCTATTGGGGTATTTTCGGCTTGTTGTTTGAGTTGAGTGAAAGGTGTGACAAATGTTTCTCTTCTCTAAATTAAGGATATCAAGCCCTACAACGCTCCTAGATTGACGATCGATTTTGACTACAATTTCAATCATTCTTGGTCGATTTGTTTGCGGTCGATAGCGATTTTGAATCTAAACTAGTCAAAGACTCGATGTTGGTTAGTAATTAAACAAGATTAAATTTCATTACTCACTTCGACTGGCCAGGAAGATTTCGATAGAGACATTCTGCAATAAATAGCGTCGTGCGAATATCGCTCGGATCTCCGAGAAATACCATTTCCCATGCAGATGATCGCAATACTTGATGACCTGCGCATAAAACAATTAAATCGTTCAACAACGTAATAATCGACACGCATCGGTAAGAAATATAGGTACAATTCTAGAGCTGGCCGTAATTTAATATACATCATCATTACAATTTGTATCGAGTGACTGGAACGAATATATACGATATCGTAAAATTGTTTTTTATTACGAGAATTCAATGCAGATTAACACGTTTTAATATTCATTTCGACGAGGTTTTTTTCCTTTCCATCACACTTTAATGCTCACTCGTCCACATCTCGAGCTTCGATAGTGATAATGTCTGAAGCCACGCGTATTCCCTCGTATTCTATTATCGTTTCAATCGTTCAAAAAATATCTCGTGGAATTTTTTCTCCCTTCAAGTGTTTATATATAGGTAATTGTCTATTTTTCTCCCTACATTTTCTATCTGCGACAATTATAAAATCGATAAATTACACCAAATTAAACCAATAAAATAATAAATTATGGAAGTTACACGAGCGGAGAAGTGAACGAAATGAAGAAGGTAGGAAAAAAAAAAAAAACAGAATTCAAAACGAAGACTAGCAGTTTTATGGCATTAAAAACGAGCACTATACAGTATTTCGTATAAGGTGAACGATATAAAAACGCGGTTTTTGATGTTTAATACAACTACTTTACAGCGCTATTAGAATCTGATAAAACAATACTACCTTTAGACAACCCGCTGGCACTTCGTCGTAATTTATACAGAATGAACATTCGTAAATAAATATATATACGAGAATTACACCCGCTGAGTTTTATTCCTTCTAAAAAAAAAAAAGAAAGAATCCCCCTCCCCTCTTCATCGTCTTATTCGCATTTTTACTTCATTATTGTTTTTAACGGATAAGTTTAATGAATTTCTCTCTCTTTCTAAAGATTTTATAGGAATACAGACTATAGACTTCACTCGCTCTCTCTCTCTCTTTCTTTTCAAGCCTTTCATTTTGATTTGCTTTGAGAACGATCATACGTGGTTCTTGTCTGGATGTAAACTTATATACTATGAGAGTTCGAAATAATCGAGTCGTTGGAAACCTACGCCGAGTCAATAAACACAATAGTTTTGTAATTTTATTTTTTTTTCTCTCCAACTAAACAAATAATATTATGGCAGTACCAAATATTACCGCGGAACTCGATTGTACGCACGAATGACTCTCGGACCGAAAAAAAAAAAAAAATCTTGATATTTATAATCGGAAAGATATTTATACAGGCGCCGTGTACGCGAATGCGTACCGCTATAGTCACGAATAGCTCGCGGGGTTCCCACAACTGTTGAATGAAAACCATGTTAGTACATAATATACAGACAGTGTCAGTGTGGTCGCGCAATGAGACGATACAGAGGTTGAAACCCCATAATGAGCGAGTATACCTAAAATTGACGAATATATCTTATCTCTAGCCAGCTGTAGCAATCTTGGGCTTTTGGAGACCTTTCACAAGCCATCACTAGTGAGACTCATTTCTTTGTCTATACGTATCCTGAGGTAACATTCATCAATTTTACGGCTTCCTTATCTACGATAGGTGTTCTGGACTGATAACAAAAAAACAACGACAGAGAGGACGAGCTCAAATGTTTCCGTAAAACCACTACGAAAATCAATGAGCAACTTCGATGGACCCCATCGATCGACGATTTTTGGTCGCTGACACCCAACGTCGATTGAAAATTGTCACCCAAATCGACCAAGAATTCGATCCTTTAGGAGTTGTGGTCCAAAATGCGTCAATATATCGCTGGAATCAACCTCAGGCCGACGTGGATACGTTCATCTCTATTTTCACGACGTCGATTTTAGGTAGATTTCGAATCGACCTCCCCAAATTTTGCATCAACCTGAAATCGACTGCTCTGTGTCCAGGAAACTCATGTCAAGTGGCGATTAAAATCAACTTAGTTCTGCCCCAATGTGAATCACACAAAGAATCGTGAGTCGACTCCCGGTATCAGATTATAGTCGACTGAAAAACGATGAAGATTTCGAGTCGACTTTTTATAATTTAGTATCGACCGGTAATTCAATTTCGACGTCTACAAAGGGTCGACATTTCGTCGATTTGCGTACATTAGGACGGAGCTGAATCGACTTAAATCGACCCATATTGAAGTCAAATCGACATTGGTACATCACAGTTGGTTCAATCGAAATTTATTTGTAGTTCTCTGGTAAGGTACGTGGCCGGCTGGTCGGCTGCAAAACGACACCAAATTGACCTCGGTCTAGATTCGATTCCAAGTCGACTTCTCCAAAGTTTTCCCCTGATCTGAAATCGACTGTTCTTTTGAGTATAGATTTCAACTCGTCTTTTAGTTCTCTGGCAATGTACACTGCTCCACTTTGAGTTGAATTTAGATCGAAATCGATCGAGTCAACTTCTCCAAATTTTTCCCTTCGTCTAAAATGGAACCCTTTGTTGGGTCAATTTCAAGTTGGATTTTAGTTCTCCGGCAACGTACACCGCACTGGTCGACTTTAAACCGACCTCAAATGGGTATCAATCTAGAGTCGATTTCGAGTCCTCTACTCTGAATTCTTCCCTCGATCTGAAATCAAATGCTCTGTTGTGACGATTTCAAGCCGATTTTCAGTTCTTTGGCAATGTACGTTGGTCGACTTCGGATCGATACCGATCTGGAGTCGATTTCGAGTAGACTTCTCCGAATTTTTCCCTCGATCTAGAATCGTTCAATGCAGTTTATCATTATATTTTATTTAAATATAATTTTGAAAATTCTATCAATTATTGTATTTTTTATTCAATTTCTTTATTATTTTATTTGTTAATTTTAATAATTTATATTATAGTTTTTTTTTTTTTTTTTTTTTTTTTTTTTTTTTTTTGCGTATTTACTAATGATTACTCAATAAAATCATCAATTGATCAGTTTATTTAATATTAATTTATACTTATAATTATGGTAATTATCATTTTGTAATATTTCATTCAATTCATATAATTATTTAGCCTACTATGAAATTACTTTATTTATAATATATAATTTCAATAATTAGGAAGGATAGATATTATTATGAAAAAATTAATTTGGTGATCTATTCATATAATTATTTTTTCATACTTCAGATTAATATTTATATTCAAAAATAATATAATTATTATGATTAGATTTCAATGTAATTAATGTAAGATTTAAGAAATATAATATTGCATATAATTTTGATAATCTTTTAAATGAAAATATCAATATTTTATAATTCATTATTGATTATTAAGATATCATTGCGTCAATAAATAGTCTTTCAATTTTATCATCTTCAATTATTTCAAAATAAAGCAGATGTAGTGTAAGTTGAATATTATAATATTTATAAATCTATTAATAGTAAAATAAATTTTTATCAAAGTCTTATTTGAATTTTTAGTACTCAATGGGGGAAAAAAAACAAGAACAAGAAAAAAGAAAGGATGGAGAAAGTTTTGGTCCTTGATAAAAATATTTAAAAGCAAATTGAGCCAAAGAGCAAAAATAAAAATACTTGAAAGCTGTGTCATACCAGTAATCTGCTATGGTGCGAAGAGATATGGGCCCTGACAAGGTCTCAGGCAGATGGCCTGCAAAAAACACAAACCGCCATGAAAAGGATAATAATGGGAATAAGGAGGATAGAAAGAATCAGAAACACTGATTTGAGAAAAAAGACAAACGCCTCAAATAAAGAGTAAAAAATAAAAAAAAAATTTAATTATGCGGGGCATTTGATAAGGAGGAGGGAAAACAAAAGGTGGGCAAAAAAAGCTACGGAATGGCTGCTGTGTGATCCGAAAAGGGGGAAGGGGGGCCAAAAAGAGATGAGAGGAGGAGATCAAAAATGAGGTAGGAGTGGCGTGGGAAAGAATGGTTCGGGATACAGGGGGGGGGAGAAGGTGGAAAAAATTGTTGAGGCTTATGCCCAGAAATGGGTTACTTGCTAAATGTAAATAGATGTACGTAAAATAAAAAATAAAACTGTCATTAGTATTATTATTTAATGTAATTAAAGATTTAAGAAATATAATACATATTGCATATAATTTTGATAATCTTTTAAGTGAAGATATCAATATTTTATAATTCATCATTGATTTGATTCGTGTTCTGTATTATCTAATGATGGTTATTTAACCGAAAGTTCTTATACTTTGTAATTATTTTATTTTGTGCGGTTTTGTGAAGTTTTGTATGATATTATATCTATTTAATTCATCATTGATTATTAAAATGTCATTGCGTCAATAAATCTTTCAATTTTATCATCTTCAATTATTTCACAATAAAGCAGACGTAGTGTAAGTTCAACATTATAATATTTATAAATCTAATAATAGTAAATTAATTTTTTATATAAATCCATTTTTCATTCTAAATATTTATATCATAGAGACCGGATTTTTTGGCAAGAAAACCTGTGAATTTCGGCACTAAAAATCAAAAATTCGGCAATATTCGGCATTTTTTTTTTTTTTTTTTTTTTTTTTAAAGAGGGAAAATACGCGTTTTTCAGTACATTTACTCACTCTTGATGGAAGTTATTCAATTTTCAACCAAAATTACTTTACTTTTCACCAGAACTTATCAATTTCGGAAGAAAAAAATTTATCAATTTTCAATTATAACTGCCTCACTTGAGAGCAAATTTCGTTGGTTTTGCCAATCAAAATTACTTAGCTTCAGGCCTAAATTCATGAATCTATTGACACAAATTGGCCTTTCCAAACAAAATCCACCTGATCTTAGGCAAAATTTGGTAATTTTTAACAAAATATTCACGATTTAGCATAAAATTTCTCAGTTCTATTGCAAACTAAGATTTTGTAGTAATTTCGGCATTTTTTGGCATTCTCATCAATTTCGACATTTATTCTAGATTCGGAATTGTTCGGCAAAATAGAATTTTTTTCCTGCGTCCTGTCTATCATGATGCAAACTTCGTTTCGATTTTCATTGATTTCGCCCTTCAGGAGAAAAAGTGCCAAATGCCGAGGAATCCGGTCTCTATTTATATGTAATAATTTGAATAAATTATTGAGATAATACCGGGTGGGGCAGAAAGATGTTACCAGTTAAATGGGATTTTGCGCTAAATCTATTGTAGCGCGAAAACGCAAAACGTTAGACTTATAGTTTAAATGTATAAATTTTGTATCTCAATTTTATCTTCAATTTGAGTCAAATCCGAAGTTTTTACAAATTTTCTGAGCCGAGTTATGAACCAAAATGTGACAAAAATTGACCCATTTGCCAAGATTTCCAAAATAAAAAACGGAAAAATCCCAAGCTTCATAGGGCTACTCAGGTATTTTTTTTCGGAATCGGCGTTAAATTTCACTGTCAAATCGGATAAAATATGGAAGTTTGAATAATTTTCAAGTTTTGAGAATTTTGGCAAATTGATCAATTTTTCGCACATTTTGGTCCATAACTCGGCTCAGAAATGTCGTAGAAAGTTGAGTAGGGGCGCAAACTGAAGATAAAATTGAGATACAAATTTCTTAGATTTGATGTGCGCATCTAAACGTTCGCGTTTTTGAGCTGGAATGAATTTAGTTCAAAGTCCCATTTAACTGGTAACATCTTTGTGCCCCACCCGGTATACACAATTATATTTCATAGATTGATTAGATCTTGATTATCATTTATAATGAAAGGATTACATTATATGTGTCATAATTGATAATCAATGATTGAAAATTGTGAATATATTTCATTTAATTAGGTATTTTTATAATTAGTTTTTTTATGATCAATAGTCCGATCATTCAAGATTTTTCAATAAACTGTTTTTCGTCATTAATTTCTAATTAATTTTTTTTTTTTTAATATTTCTAATATGAATCAACCATTCATTTTAATAATTCAAGATTTATTTATACATCAAAAAAAAAATTCCATTCATCATCAAGTTCAATATTATTCAATGAAAATTAGTTATGTTCATATTTTCAAGTTGGTTTTCTAGCAATGTACACTGCTCCACTTTAAATCGACATCGATCTAGGGTCGGATTCGAGTCCACTTCTCCAAAGTTTTCATCAACTTAAAATCGACAGCTCTATTTTGGTCGATTACTAGTTAATGTGTCGTTCTCTGGTAAGATAAGCTGGTTGAGTGCTAATAGACCTCCAATTGACGGCGATTCAACCCACAGAACAGGTTCCTTACATTCCTCTCGTTTGTTTGCTGAACACCACACGGCGTATGGTGACCGATCTATGAGTCATCAGATCGTGACGTCATAGGTACCTCTCTATTACGTCATTAGATCACAACTTGGAAGAAATACTCACGGTAGTTTGAACGATTTTTAATTTTTGAGAATTTTGGTAATCTGGTCAATTTTCGGCACATTTCCATCTATAGGTAACTCGGCTCAGAAAAGTCGTAGAAACCTGGGTAGGGACGCAAATTGAAGATAAAATTGAGATACAAATTTCACAGGTTCGAAGTATCCTCTTAATGTTCTGCGTTTTTACGGTAGAACAGATTTAATGCAAACTCCCATTTAATTAGTAATATCATTTCGGTCCTCCCGGTATGATGATAGGCAGCTATATAAATAGTAGGAGAAAGCCTTCGAAAAATTTCACTGTCAAACTATATATGATGATGAGGAGCCACATATGATAGGAGAGGAATTGGAAATTTTCTAAATCTCGATCAAACCCAATGCGTCTACTCATAAGACTAGCAGTTTCCCCACGATACGTAACTGCGAAGCTTGTGGGTTCCCCGCTGTCATTGCAGGATTTTCAATGGTATCTAAGTTTTTTCATATCTCCTCACCTGGTGGAGATAGACACGGTTTGGTTCAAGGCCGCTATGAATGTCCTTCAGGACCGTTCCTGTTCTTGCCTTTGGCGCGGGCTGTCTTATAATATTATAGGGGACTGAATGGAGGATGAGTTGTAAGTACGGTAAGCTTTTTCATTTCTATTCCATGATTTTTCGCTGATAAATCTCGACAAGATACTCGTTCGAACCGATTTATGAGGAAACAAAATACTCTACAGGTGAGATCCATTCGAACTTCGAAAGGTCTTCTTTCTCTTTCCATCTCAAGATTATTATAATCAGTTCTAGTACCGACATGTATCGTTTATATGAGGGTAATTTGTCCCGCTTCGATATTCAATTCAACTTGTCCTCGTATACTACACATCGTTTTTCCCGCACGCACTGCAGCGTAATGCTGCGTTCTTTCCCCACTCAGCACCCTTTCGAAAGAATGATGTAATACCGGCTATTCAAATTTAATTAATTTACCTACTCCTACGTGTATAATTGGAACAAGTTCCTCGAGATCTCGTTCATTATAACCGTGTGTCGTCCGTACGTAGACGATGTCATCGTTAATCTAGTTCGGGGAATAGAAGGCTGAACGACTGGTTTCGGTGTGTGTTTTTCGTGTCGAAGAATCGCTTACTGACGATCGATGCTGAAGGAGAGAAAAAAAAAATTGACCAATCGTGTTATATTCGGTGTATGTACGCGTAGACGCGTAAACTATTCCAAATGAGCTCTTCCAAACAGTTGATGCGAGAATTAAAATCGTCGATTTTCTCTCGTTACACGATTCGAAGATTTACACGATCGATGTAAACGCGCGTATAAGAAGGTGAAAATGAGTCGTATCGTCTAAATTTATTACAAATTTAATGCGATCGTTCTCCCGATTTGAGGTTCTCGAAATGACGGGGACGGGGGTGTGCAAGGGGTTTATCAGAGAGAGAGCGAACAGATGTTGGCGATGAGATTCCGGATTAGGAATTTTTATTGTTTGTACGCTCTCTCATCGATATGTACCTTCTTGAATTGTGTATTTATATCAATAGCCTACAGTTATACACGGTTTGAGGAAGACATGTGATACGACAACGTTGTATTTGTAAGAACAAGGCTGACGAGGAATGTCGAATGGATGTAAATACGAGAGCACGTATTTTACGCGTGTATTGTACACCTCGAAGGCTGGGAACTGCATTGTTATTCTTCGTCTGGGATTTTCGTATTGATGAAGAACGATCGGTCCGTCTCGTAAGCTAGTGTCCACCAGATTCCAATTTGTGAAATCGACGACTTTTTCATGATAATTTGATACCGTATTTATGAACACGCTTCTTCTAGCTCTGCTGGGCGGACGAAATCTATTATAGTTCGTCCGGAAAATTCACGATCTCCTGCTGTAGTTTACGACTCTTTCACAATGCTCGTGACATTGACTTAAGTCCCGAACTTCTAAACGGCTGTAATCCCTCTCAAAATTATAGCACGACGATTGTCAAACCCACCCAAGTTCTCCCACATAACATCTTCTTTTTGTCAACTCGATTGTAGTAGTGCGTAATTCGATCAAATTTGAATCTTGTAATACGAACTTACGCCCAGATCTCACCAGAAAAAGAGAGTTCAAAGACTCGCTACGGCTCGTGGGGTCTCGTTGATTGCACATCTCCAATTGAGGCGAGCCGAGAACATGATGTTGTAGAGGTGGTTAGAAACTGAGGATGGGCGTAGGATTTCTTGTCTGTACTCGTGAACTTTTAACTTTGGAGACGTTTAGGACGAATCAAATGAAAACCCGCTTTCGTGCTGCGAACTCCTCGTCATTCATATAATTTAAAACGTTCTTCTGGGGTGCCGTGAAGCCATTTGTATGAAGATGATTCTTCATATTCGTTTTAGGGGGGCCCTTATAATTTAATTTTTTCTTTTTTTTTTTTTTTGCTACAAGAAATTAAAGTTTGAGGGCTAGGGGGCTCACGGCACCCCTGGACTCTGTGGATTGGCTTTAATGAAGAAGGCGACGGTCAACCAAGAAGACAGAATAAGGTTTTCATGCTAGACGAGTGAGTCCCGATGAACCACATCGACCCTTAATCGATTCGCAATTTTGACCAAAAGTAGACTCAAAATCGGAGTCAATTTACTATCGGACAGTGTCGACCACAAATCGACTCAAAATCACCGGCTCGTCCTTACTATCGATTCATCGTTGAGGTCGAAGTAGTGTCGACTTCCGGTATTATCTAGATCGACGTCGATTTTGTATCGATTATTTGTCATTTATCGGTAAAAGACCTGCAACCAACGTCGACATTGCGTCAATTTCGAATGCCCAATCTGATATGGGATTAGAAAATCGAGGTTGAAAAAGAATCTACTTCTGGTACCAGATTCTAGGGCCTTCGATTCGAGTATTGCTGGCTATTAAGATTCTTCGTGGCGGATCTTGTGGCCTCTTCCTATTTTTCCTTGGAGCGGCGGGCGTGGACTCTTGCGATATCATCTTGATCTAGATTTCGACAAAAGGAAAATGAATGAAGAATTGGAGCGTACTCAAGGAATTTCAGATTCATTCAATTCTTTTTGCCACATCTCTCACCTGATTCAATCATCTCGGATCTTTCTCACATTTCTGAACATTCAGCAAATCACAATACTTCAGTATCCTCCAACTCTAATTACGACCCCACCTTCTTATCTTATAAACTTCGGTAAGAAAATTCGGTGCCACTAGCGTACGCGGCCTACCAAAATTGGTTTACTGTCTCGTGTCTTTAATCCTCGGCAACCAGTTACGTGTAAGCTGGCCATTCATCGGAATGGATTGATGAATCCCGGTTCGCTGGACGGAGGAAGTACAACCAAGGTCGTTTGCTAGGTGGTGACGCGAAGCTTGCTTCTGAAAACGAAGATGCTGTCATCCAGAATAGCCGAAATCATGGCGCCAGAGTAGATGGCCCATGGGTGTTTGGTTTACGGCAGGGAACGGATTGCAGGTATTTCGTTGTCGAACGACGGGACAAAGCAACCCTCATTCCGAATATCCGGAGGGGTGGAGTGGCCAGCTTACAGGCAACTGGTTGCCAAGGATTAAAGACACGAGACAGTAAATCAATTGTGGCAGGCCGCGTACGCTAGTAGCATCGAAAATTCAAATATATCCTTCGACTGTCTCCGGGAAGATCCTCTCATTTACAATCTCCTTGTATCTGGAAGTGAACTTGAAACAAACATCAACAAAAATCTAAGAAACGCTTCTCCCACACTATCTAGAATTGAGTAACCTTCTCTCACCCCGTCCAATACAGCTTCAGAAAAAGGCGAAACACCACTCGATCTCTTGTCGATCTCCAATCTCTACACTACGACAATCCTGTCTTTACTCTTCGATCTCCAGGAGACACCTCATCGGAAATAAACTGCACAAAGTTGGCCTTCGAGGCAATCTCCAGAGTTGCCCTCATGACATAACATTAAAAGTACAAATTCGTCGTGCCCCAGGGAAAAGTATTTAGTGTCTCGCTTTTCCTCGTAGCCATTAAAGATATCATAAAACTTATTAACCCTTCCCTTACCCAACGTCTTTTTGCTGGTGACAATAAAACATTTCTATCTGTTCCTCCGAACTTCAAGGAGCCCACAGACTTCTCCAGGAAACACTTGACTTAATTACTGCCCTCTAAAACCTAGCTAGTTATTAAAAAAACAATACGTTCTACCTCTCCTTTCATACTTTCTGACTCAGAAGTTCTGCTAAACTTCTCGACCTTCACTTTGATCAAAAAACTTTCTTGGACCCCCCATATCAAATTTTTAAAGCGACACGCACACGTGCTTCAAACATCATTGAATTCATTTCACATCCTTCTAAAGAGTGCTCCAGAAAATTACTACTACAACTCTATAAGACTCTTATTCGTTCTACAACTTAGCCAACAAATCTGTCCTCTCATAACTCGACACTATTCGGTCTTCCTCCCTGAGAATGCCTCTAGGAGCCTAGCGTACAAGCCTTACCCTCAGTTTATGCGCAGAAGCCGCTGAACCCTCACAATTACCTTCCAATTTCTTATCCTTTGTTTTCCAGTTTCCCCATCTCCCTATGTACAACACAATCTTTCTCCAAAACACTGAATTCTTTTCGACTTACAATATCCTTCTCCAATTATTCTCAGTAAGCATTTTAAAGCAATGACCTTCTCCTAAACACACGTCTTGACCTCACACAATTCCCCAATCAAAATACATCACTATCATTCAAAGTATCCAAAAGTTCAAAAAAAATGATTAAAACTGCTTACTCATATTCAATAAATGGATGCCAGCCGAACTGATGGCTGTATTGTCCTGCCTCTCTCATCCTTTCCAACTCCCTTCTCTTCATTGACTCACTTTCTTCTATATACTCTATGTTGGACACGTCACCTTTTCATTCAACGCATTCTCCTCACACTTCACACTCTAGAATTAATTACCAAAAGAATAGCCATCAGGTTTGTAAAAATAAATAGAAATGAAGAGGGAGGAAGGGACTTGGAAACATTTCCTCTAATTCGTGAGTTTAACAGTTGATGCCTCTCCTGGCACAGAAAAGAGCCTTGGTATTAAGGGAAGGGGAAGGAAGTTGTTGAAATTTCGACTTTCGAGCTACGGACTTGGAAAAAGCCCTAATATGTCTCACTTGAAATAATTGAAGCAGGAGATCCTCGGGAGCAACGAACAAGGTGAGCTATTCCTCAAACTATAAGAGTGCTCAAACCATTCCTCTAGAAACTGTACTTCAAACAAAAAAGTCCACCGAGAAAACATTCTAAGACAGAGAATTCGAGCCCATAGGACACTTGGAAATACATTAGACAATTTCAAGGCGTGTGGAACGAGATGAGCACGTGCACATTTCCCACATTTATACATAGGTGGAGAGAAAAAAAAAGGTGACAGGATGAAATAGAAAAATTAATGAATCGTACGTACACTTCTTGTAGACCAACCCCGGTACATTTATTTTCTAATAGCTTACCCCCATTTCGGTAGCTGTAATTAAACACTGAGCAACAACTCGCACACAAAGAATGCAGCCCCTTTGTTCGTAATATTGAAAAAGATCTAGATTGAGTAAATTGTACAGAGTGATGAGTGAACGCGTGCTTTCGTATGAATTTCTACTCGATTATTACCGAAATTTTAATTTATGAGATTATCTTTACGCATCGATCAAGTGACGAGCGTGACCCTCTTCGCGCTATTAGAGTGGTATCCTGGTGGCCGGGACTTCTTCACCCTTCCTCCGCGTATGTGTACACATGTATGCGAAGACGCGCTGTGATTATATTTCTGTTTAATACTCGTCGAGATAAAACACGCCACCTTTTTCCCCCTTTTTATTTACTCGTCGCGAATTTCCCTCTTGTGCATTTAATCCACTTTCGCTGCACATCTTTCCGCCGAACAGCAGCAAACAACATTTTGGCCATACGTTGGGCTGAACGAACACAATATAGCCTTTCTAAATTGATTTTAAATGATTTTGTCAGCTAACAGAATATCTAAAAACTATAGGAAAACTCATCCTCCCCGAGAGAAGCGAGTGCATCATCGTTTGGTGTTGTAACGCGAACTGACCCTCGGAGTGAATTATGGTGCAGAATATGAACTGAAGGATTCTCTAAGCATAGTCGTATTAAATTGGTCCTCATCATTGATAAACTTGGGGCCCCAAATTTAATTTTTTGGACTTATCTCGAGAAATAAGGACGGCAGGAGAAAAGTCATAAGACGAAAAATATTTCACGTGAAATTCACTACGAGTACAAAATTGACCATTAGATTATTAACCTAGCCCTTCTACAAGAAAAATCTTTGCTTGCAATCATTTCCATTTCTAAACATGATTTTCCTGGACTATATTCTACTATACAAAGACCAATTTATCTACAACAGTTACTGCCCCGATTGCTGTAAATCTTGTTTAGTTCTCCAACTCTTCACAAAAAAATACATTTGGTCGTTCCCTATCCCGCTGATTACGAACATCTTGGAAAGATTCTTCTCAACAATAGTAAAACAGCTTCCATTTTTTTTTCTTTTTTTTTTTTTTTTCATTTCATTTATTAACGAGCCATATAAATTACACTGATACTTTTCAACGCTGAACACAAATCCGTTGTCCGTTTTTTGCTAGCACGTCACAATTTTTAGTAATCACAATAAATATTCTCGTAATCATAACAAATATTCTCGTCTACTTGCCGCGCGCTGTCGCGGAACGTAACGAACGTTTTCGATAGCGACGCTGCTATCGTCGATGTGTTTCGCGACGACGCACGGCAAGTAAACGAGAACTTTTATCGTGATTACTAAAAATTGTGACGTGCTAGCAAAAAACGAACAACGGATTCGTGTTCAGCGTTGAAAAGTACCTAAGAATCACGTCATAGAATCTTTGTAACAAGATAGCTGTTCAGTAGTGTAATAGATCTTATAAATTAACAGGGGGTGATTTTTAGATTATTGAAAGAAAATAGTAGTGAGTTGAAGAAAGTTATCTTTTTTTAATATGTCGGTATAGTAGAGAGAGAGAGAGAGAGAGAGAGAGAGAGAGAGAGAGAGAGAGAGAGAGAGAGAGAGAGAGAGAGAGAGAGAGAGAGAGAGAGAGAGAGAGAGAGAGAGAGAGAGAGAGAGAGAGAGAGAGAGAGAGAGAGAGAGAGAGAGAGAGAGAGAGAGAGAGAGAGAGAGAGAGAGAGAGAGAGAGAGAGAGAGAGAGAGTTTCTTCCTGTTGAGAGTAAGAACAAGATGGGGGAGCCAGAAGATTAGGATTGATGAGGTAGGACTGAGTGATTTTTGTGTAGCCGATTCGTAGTCGAGTAAGGATTACTTCTTCTCTTCTATCATTTCTAATAGACGTGGACCAATGTGAGGAACTTTGTCTGACACTGAGGAGCCTATGAGGAGTTTCATTTTTCCAGAGATTCGTCTATTTTTCTAGGATGAGAAAACGGTAATAGTTTTTGTAATCTGAGACAGGTATGGGCGAGTTGTCAGTTATTTTGGGAAAGTATGTCGTTTGTTTGGTGGCTAGGTCGGTAGATTTATGTGACTGGGGATCCATATGAAAGTGATGCAGATGTCGATAGATTTCAGCGAGTGCAATGTAAGGTGGATTCGTTGGATGAGAGGATGGTATGTAGAAGAGAATGGAGCGAAGAAAGAGAGTCGGTGAGGAGGAGGAATTTGTTGTTTGGTGGAAGTTGTGCGATGTGAGAGAGGCGGGAGAATATAGCCATTAATTCTGCTGTGAAAATGGGGGCAATGTTGCGAATTCGGTGGGAAATGAGGTGCCCCCCTCTGGATTGTGCATAGATTTCGTGCTCCTTCAAACTAGCTTCATAAAAAAATTTTTCTAAGTCTCCGGAGCGGAGCTTGTGACGTCATAGGTTAGCCTTATGAGTCCCACCTATACCTTGGACGGACGGAGCCTGTGATGTCACAGTTTGATGGTCTTGTGACGTCACAATCTGATGACGTCATTGACCTTTTTTTTTCCCCAAGTCACTCCTTTCATATATAGCTTGGACGGGGCAGAGCTCGTGACGTCACAGTTTGATGACGTCATAGGTTAGCCTTGTAGCGTCATAATCTGATGACGTCAGTGATGAGCAGAGACCGGATTTTTTGGCAAGAAAATCTATGGATTTTGGCACTGAAATTCAAAAATTCGGCAATATTTGGCATTTTTTCTTAAAAAAAGAGGGAAAATACTCGTTTTTCAGTACATTTACTCACTCTTGATGGAAGTTATTCAATTTTCAACCAAAATTACTTTACTTTTCACCAGAACTTATCAATTTCGGAAGAAAAAAATTTATCAATTTTCAATTAAAACTGCCTCACTTGAGAGCAAATTTGGTTGATTTTGCCAATCAAAATTACTTAGCTTTAGACCTAAATTTATGAATCTATTGACAAAAATTACAAAATCCACCTGATCTTAGGCAAAATTTGGTAATTTTTAGCAAAATATTCACGATTTAGCATGAAATTTCTCAGTTCTATTGCAAACTAAAACTTTGTAGTAATTTCGGAATTTTTCGGCATTCTCATCAATTTCGGCATTTATTCTAGTTTCGGCATTTTTTGGCGAAATAGAATTTTTTTCCTGCGTCCTCTCTATCATGATGCAAACTTTGTTTCGATTTTCATTGATTTCGCCCTTCAGGAGAAAAAGTGCCAAATGCCGAGGAATCCGGTCTCTAGTGATGAGACTTCTTTAGGTTCTTCTCCTATTATTATTAGCTCCAAAAACGGGGCCTTCGCGACGTCGCAATTTGGTGACGTCACAGATCAAGCTTTTCCAAGTCCCCATCGGTGGTCGGAGTATATAGCCTGAAAGATGGCTCCGTCGAGTAACTAGATATGCAATGCTTCATACACCAATTGGCTTGGCCCTTTTAATGAGCCAGATATGCAGCGCATCAAACACCATAAGACTCAGAACGTCCCCCTCTCATAATATACAAGCCGTAAGCCAGCTAAATATTATAAAATTTCAAATTATTTTCAAAATTCTTGATATTTATTTATTATTAGTATTCTCTTAGTTCAATTTCTAATCTAATTCTTTTAATTTCCAATTTTTCAATTTCATTTTTTTTTTTCGTTGATTTTTGTTTTACACTTTCAATCTTGTTCTTAATATTTTCTCTGATAGTTAGATGCCGTCTTTTTAGAAGATCCTTTGCGCATTCTTCTTTCTGGGTGTATGCTGAAAAATTTGTCATTTTTTGTGGATTGTTGGAGGAGGTATCTACCTCCTCCACTTTCTCCGGGAATTCGAAATATTTATCATTAAATTTACAAAAATTAGGGGACCGCAGACGTTGAGTACATCGAAAAACTCCTGCAACTCTTCATGAGGGGTATTAAATTTAACGAGAAGGTCGCCTAAATATTGGAAAGTGGCCGCTTTTGGGATGTTCGGAAACAAACCGACCACATCGAAGGAGCATAAAATAGTATCAGGAGGGAGTACTTCATCTTTGAGCCTATTGGCCTAGGAGACTGAATTTTTGACGGAGTAAGGAGACTCGTATTCAATATGATATTTAAACCGACGGTCCAGGTATTTGGCGAGCGAGTAAGCGGGGGAGGAGACGTATATGATACAACAGGCCGCATGGGAGTATTGGCCTTATGAACTTTAGGCAATTCGTACAATAAAAGAGGTACTTGGAGGGTTCTGTAATGCTAACGGAACTTTCATTAATAGCATTCCGAACTTCTTTGACATAGTGAGGTGGCCCCACACTGGTTTAAAACCTGTACCACCTTAATGTGGTAAGTAGCCTTATCCATCGCCACAATGGAATTTCCTTTGTCGGCCTTTGTAAGTACCGTCTCCTCCTTCCTCAGCCTCCTCCTCAATCGTGTAATCAACCCTTTTGCAGTGTTATTTATGCGCGGAAGGGGGGTGTTACGGACTCAATCGGCGCAGGTTTTTTGGGTATTGATACTGGGACCAATCTTCACGGTTAAATCAGCGACCACATTAGCCAGGGCATCGGCATTGTCCAGAGGAGCTCATCGCTACTGAATTCCATCTCATTCTGGAGTATTTGTTGTTCTAATCTCAGAAGATTCTTCTCAACAGTAGTGAAACAGCTTTCATTTGTACTTGTCGCGCAGAAAATGCCATTTTGTGTATGTGTTTTGATAAGTTAGCTTTTTCTTTAATGTCTTCTTGTAAACTACGCGCACGTAATTTATAATTCGCGTTTCTTGAAATTTGTCGTGATTTATGCGATATAATCGAATTTCTTCTCAAGCACTGAGACAAGGGTAGGAGAACCTCTGTATACGTATACACATTAACAAATTATATTTTCTCAAGGAGCTCACTACACGACCGATAGATTAATGCCATACGCAGAATACGGTATACAAGTTTCACACTCAAAATGCTGGTTAATTAGGCTAAGTAAAAAAGAAAAAAAATATTGAAAAGTTGTATGCATTATATATCAGTATAAATATATACTGACATAACTCGTTTCCGATGTGCTCTTCTATAGAAGAAAAATGCCCTCATAATAAGCGCGTATCATATGTACGTACTCATATTGGAGAGACGCCAGCCGACAGACTTTGCGCGCGGCATCGGAATCGAACTAAAAAGGAAAAAAAAATAAGAAATTATTACGAGGAAAGACGCGTGAGAGAGAGAAAAAAAGTAAAGGTATACCGTAATAGAGAATTCAAACATTTTTTACTTTCGATCGTATAGCGATAGAAATGAGAGTACACGAGAATATACCACATGCGAGAATACTGCAGTAAATCTATTTGTATTTCGAAGATTTTTTCATACGATAAAAGTTACCTGTTCTGTATTATCGCCGTTAATGACGATTCTTTTTTCTCTTTATTTTAAAATTTATTTCATTAAACGCCTTATTTGTAAGGATTTATATCGATCGAGTATTTTTAGCACCGTATAGCAAAAAAAAAGGTAGATTACGAAGAAGCGAGCTTTCATTAATGAAATACCTAATCTATACAACGACCAACCTCTATACAGAAGTACCTAAAGAGAATACGTGCTTCCATTATGAATCGAGCTATCGCGACATTCTCGAGATAACTCAATTCTAGAATGGAATTTCTCATCGTCGTGGTCGGGCTCCGAAGGACCAATTTTTCATATCAACGTTGACAATTTTTCAGGTGATTTTTCGCGAGTCGGAAGGTCACCGACACACGGACGAGAAATTTTTTTCAAGTTCTCGGAATGGACCCATCATTTGTGGTGCGCCACTCATTCGTCTATTTTTGTCGCGTGCATTACGTGATTATTCGAAAAATAATTTTATTCGTCCACACCTTTGGCATTTTGTCGCTCGAGTCTATTAACCACTCGCGTACGGGCACATCCTACATTTATGTACTCGACGACGGAATAATAATACGAGGATATTACTAACGGTCTGTATACATATGTAATATAGCTGGCAAGAGGGTCTGTTATTATTCAGTTACAACTCCATTACGTATACTACAATAGTACCTATATATAAACCAGTAACGTACGTACAATAAGATACAAAAACCAGCTAACTCTCCAACATTACATCTAGAGTATCTGATCCGGCCCAATTCAGGTGTCCTTTTGTGTATCATTTTTCTTTCAACAATAACGCCGGTTCTTTTATTCCTTATAGTATAGTACTGCTCGCATAATTCCTTTTCGCCGAAAGTAGTGTACTCTTTCGCATACATATTCCACTTCACTTTTATATGAACCCTAATCCCGCCTATGTATATGTAAGGCATTCGAGAGGAGGGCTTTTTACACTGCCGAAAGACTAATATATAATGTAGTAGTAATACCATTATAAACAGAAACCGATACGTATTGATCGCGAAAAATATTCTATCCGTATTCCTTATCTCCGAAATAAAATGTAAAAGAATCAAGTATAGAGATCGTCTTTCGGCAATTCGTTGAGTGGAACATCACGTGTTCGCGTCAGATAATTCTGTGGCCACAGAAGTTTCGAGTGATGAATTTCCCAGACTTTTTAATTATTTCTCAGCGACGAGAAATCTGAGCACGCAAAAAAGCAGTTTTAACTGGGAACCTGTCTTATGGGGGGCTTTTTGAGAAATTTACCGTCCGCCGTCCAGCAAAACACTTGAAAAAATTTCGACTATCGCGCTATAAATGATAGGAGGGTGACTTGGAAAAATGTCGACTCTCGAGCTATCATATGTAGCTCGAGATAGTCAAATTTAGACTCTGAAACTATATTATACTAGGCTTATAGTAGGTCTAGGCCTTCTGTATACTAGCTTTATCTAGGCCTAGACTTCCTTGAATTCTCAATACCAATACCCATTTGACCCATAAAACAGGTTCCCTAAGTTCCTCGTTTAACTTCGTTAAGGAAGCCGTCGTTTTCAATTTTGGAGACATCTCATAGTCTCTGAACTGAATCCTTAAATAGTTTTCCCCCGTGGTTATTCACCCTCAGTCATCCTTAATCTCACAGATACATGTGTATGCCGAAACAGCGTTTACCAAATTAATTAGGTCCTATAAGAATCCCTTGAAAAAGTTTTCCAAATGTACAATTCTACTTTATTAGTTGCTTTTACAAGAGTACTTTTGGATGTTATCCCATCACCAGTTGTTTCGCAACTAGAGAACAAGGCCTAAAACATGAGTTCTTATAGGAGAACCCTGTGATCTTATTGGCTAAAACAATGCTTTGTTGTGATTGGTTCACTTTTAGAAACATATTCTTACAATAATATGACATTGTGTTCTTATTGGCTAAAACATGCTGCTTAGTGATTGGTTTACTTTATTGACTTAAATATTGCGTTTCTATTGGCTACCTGGTTTCCTGCCATCTTATTGATTGGTTCTGTCCTTCTTCTCTCGTCCAGTCACCAGGCTGAATAATTTTTCGCTATCAAACGTGATTACATTGTTCAAGAGGCAGGCTTTCTTCCTCTTTGCTTTTGCAATCTCCATTTATCCCGCGAGTGTTCTTCTCTTTGTGCAATTCTCTATATTATGTATGACTTCAAATATTCCCTCTCCATTATGGTGTTCTTTGTTACAGTGCCCTTTAAATAACTAGATATGCAATACTTTGTACACTAATTGGATTAGCCCCTTCAGTGAGTCAAATATGCAATGCTTCAAACACCATGAGTCCGTCTCCGGACATTGAGCTATCTATCTATCATATAAAGAGAAGTTGCAAAACCACAAATCCATTTAACTTTAATCCTATTTCACCTACGAACTTGGAATTTGTTTCCATTGCTTTAGTTTCCCTAAGAGAAGGTTCATGCGTAATAAATTTGTAGTTACAAAATCAGGCGAATGGCGTGTAGTGTATACCTTGGGGGGGGGGGGGGGTTATGAATGATTCAAGATATGAAAAATCTGTATCATTCATTAATTTATTGATTTAAAATGCTAAGCAATCATTTTGGTTGACGTTCATCGAAAATTAATATGTGCTAGGCAATCATTTTTGGAAAGTGGTTCTTTTTAACCGGAGAAGTTTTGAATACCCATACTATGAGTGATCGAATAGTGTAGGGTTACGATAAAGATTTTGCTTAGCAATTATCTGAAGAAGTGGTGGTTGTATTCCATTATTTCAAATTTAACGTGAGGACTAAGAAAAGAAAAACAATCACGTCAATTTCGAAAATTCAATATCGAAGTCACGTATGTCCCACGTTATTGAAATCTAATTGGAATACCAAAACGGAAGAAAGCAAATCTAGGGCGGTTAACAAACAAAGGGAAGAGCTCGTGTCAATTCCGAAATTTTGACATCAGTAAATAAAGTGGAAAATGATAGTCAGAACAATAATAGTCCATTCATTAGGTACATTACTAGCAAGTCCGGTGCGCCTACGGCGCGCCTCTTAGTTTTTTGTTTTTTCATTTTTATCTTATTCGAGAGCGCTATATAAACAGGAATAATTTTTAAAAATCTCGGTAAATTATCTAGATATTTCTACTTTGGATATTGAAAAAAAAAAAAGTAGAAATTCTCCAGACAACTTTTTTTTGGACCTGTATTCAAAATTTTTATGCAAACACAAAGTTCTCATGGCTACTTTTAATTCTGTTATTTAGGGTTTTGGGTAAGGTAGATACATGAAACAAAGGGAGTAACTCTGGGGTTTAAGATTATTTGGAATTTCTTAGTTAGATACACTATTTTTTTGTATCTTTTCATCTCATAGTTCAATTCAATCTGCTTAGTTTTCTTTTCAAGCTTTTCTTCTTTCTTAATTTCATTCAATTTTGCACTCTTTCATTCTTTACTTGTTCTTCCATACAACCTTTTTTTTTTTCTTTCTTTCTTTATCGTTTCCTGAGTCTTCCAAATCGTTCTCTGCCTCAGTATCACACTCTTCCAGTTTTCCCTCTCTTCCTCTTCTTTTTCAGTCCTCTGCATCCATCTCCTCCAATTATCCGTATGGTGATAATTGATTCTACGTGTCATCCTCTAATCTACAAATTTATGGAAGAAAAACATTTCGATTCTAAGATTAGTTCATTCATTTCCCTTTTCCTCTTTCACTTTTTTTCTACATAAGATTTTTTTTGAAATCTTGTGTGTATTATATGTTGACAGTATAATTTGTTACTACAGTCGTTCCAATTTTCAGCGATGATTATTTCTTTGACCTCACTTTTTTACATGCAAATAATGTAACTCCTCCTATTTTTGAGTTGATTTAGTTGAGACTTTGAAAATCCCTTCCTTCATTTACCTTAATTAGAAAAAAATTTCTCAAGGCCCTCAATTTATTCCTTCGAGTCCACCCACCTCCAACTAACAGTTATTCTTGACATCGAGTCCTGATTTTTGTAATTCACTATTCTCTAGGGATTCTTCTGTTAAATCCTGATGATGCTAAGAGCATCTCCAGTTTTTTATGATGTCAACTACCTAACCTAAATCGAGGTTCAATAGGAAACCTATTCCATAGGGGGAGGGATTTTTGAAAATTTTGGTGTCTCGCCATCATTTACCTAGAACGATGGTTGATATTTTTCCAAGTCCTTTTCCTGTCATATATATCTTGGAAGTTGAAAGTTTTTAAAGTTATCCAGTCCACTTGTCATAATTGCATAGGTCGATGTACAAAATGCGTTTTCAATTTCAACTCCTCTGATGGTTCAATTTTTTCCAAGTTCCTCTCCTGTCATATATAGCTCAATTCCCAATATTAAAAATCTTTTCAAATCTGACTCCTTTGATATTGAAAATTTTTCCTATCCCTTGTCTATCATAGTAGAGCTCAAATGTCTCAATTTTTCCGTGTCCCTCCTGCTATAGTTGGCTTAATTTTCAAAATTTTATCAAATCTAATTCCTCTTTTTGGAACCCCTCCAATTTTTAATTCAATTCTCAATATCAAAACCAATCCGTCCCATAGAAGAGGATGTGGGAATTCCTTATTCAACTTTATTAAACATGTGATTGTTTTCTATTACAGCCTTCAATTGAACTTCTTTTGGTTGAATCCTAGAAATCTGATTGGAAGCTTCATTACAATCCTTACTACCTTATTATACAGATAATCTGAGAATCTATCACCTTTTTTCCTGTTCTACTCTTCAAAATCAACATACTTCCTACAAAGTATTTTCTCAATTATCCTCTGACCTGTGTAATCATTTCCAACACAGTTTCCAACTCTCGCAACTACCTGTGTTAGTCAGTTCCATTTTCCAAATATTTCAGTTGCTTTTCTTCTTCTACTTCTTACAATGGAAGTGATTTTTGATTCAAAAAGTTGATATTGATAAGGGATCATCATATTTTGGTGACTACTATTTTCTATTTTGCCTATTAGCTCTCCTTCATTAGATACTTTCCATCATTATGTGGACATTTTGACGTCATTAGAACTTTTTGCCAAATTAATTATCCTTCAATTTGCGAAGTGCTAAATCGTATCGGATAAAATAAGGTATGAAGTGCAAAGAGAAGATCGTTACCGTTATAATATTAGGCTTTAGCTATTTTTTAGCCCAATTGTATCGGGTAAATTAGGTATGTGATGGATTTCGTCTGAAGCCTTCCTCAAGGGAACTGAGGTATGTTTTATGCGCTACTTTTATTCCATTCTTCAGGGTTTTCCGAAACTCTTTATACTTGTTGATATTATTTATGGTAATATTCTTTTTCAACTTTTGTTGTGCCCTTTTCTTAGAATCGTACCCCCTACTTTTCCTGAATACATCCCTCTCAATTTCTCACATGATGTATCTATAGTTGGAATTCTGATTAGGTTTAAGCTCACACTTTTCTACGCTCATCTGTACAAAACGTATCTTTTATTTGATTCTCAGTTCACGTCGGTTGCCCTCAATATGATCAAACTGATTGCGCGCCTAAAAACTGCACCCTTTCACCCAAAATTAAGGACCCCACCTTGTAACTACGTACTTACGACCATAAAAACTTTCATTATTTCTTAATCCTAGCTTAATTCTTGTATCACTCACATAAAAAAAAAAAACCTGCAACAAACTTGGAATCATTAAAAGTTAACCTATCCTCAGTCTTCATTGAACAGAAATTCCCACCATAAAGAGGTTATTTTTGCTCGATATAGAATCGGTCACTCTCAATTTGAACATTCTCATCTCCTCCTGGGTTTCCATACTCTACCTTCATGTAAATCTTATTATGCAGATAATCTGACGATCTATCATCTTTCTTCCTGTCCTACTCTCCAAAATCAACATACTTCCCACAATATAATCTCAGTCTCATCCTCTGTCCCATGTAATCATTCCCAACACGGTTTCCAACTCCCGCAGCTACCTATGGTACTCAATTACTCCAACTTATACATATCCATTTTCTTTCTCCTGCCTTAAAATTTGAGTACCACCATCTGACTCCATTGCTACCTCTTCTTCCAATCATCTTCCCTATCCTCACGTTCTTTTTGTTTGTTTCTCACTCCACTCCAGTTATTCTTATTTTCAGAATACAACCATAATACCATTTTACAAATCATTTTAATCGCTTTTCTTCTTTTACTTCTTACAATTGAAGTGATTTTTATTCAAAAAGTTGACACTGATAAGGGATTCTCATATTTTTATGACTACTATTTTCTATTTTACCTGTTGGCTCTCCTTCATTAGATACTTATATTATCATTATAATTATATGGACATTGTGACATCATTAAAACTTTTTGTCGAATTCATTTTTCTTGTCTCACGTCCAAGAAAGTAAGCTACCTTTTATCGAGACTTTGGACATCTAACCTGAGGTGAGGTTGTTTAAAGAGGCGAGGTAATCGATGTAAGGTTGAATCGTTGTTACGTTTTATTTTGCTAGGCAATTCATTTTTTGTTTTTTTTTTTTCTTCCTCCAAATTTGCTAGGTAATTCATTTTACTCTTATAAATAATAATTATAATCTTGTCACAGTATGATAATTGACGTCGGGTGCGATAACAGGAAAATGGAGAACTTTTACACGCATGTTTGTGATAATGAATCGTTGCACTTAAATAACCAATAATTAATTTTCTATTTTCTATTTTGCCTGTTAACCTTCAGTTTCATCTAATTCAAACATTATCGCTGTGACGTCATTAGAATTTCACGAATATTTTTTCTTATAATTTGCTAGGCAATTCATATATAATAGTAATAGAATACACGCATTAGCTATTTTGTAGCTAAATTTTATCGGGCAAATCAGGAATGAGAGGCAAAGGGTCATTTAGCTTTTTAGTATATTAGATTGAGAAAGAATATACCAGTATAAGTTCATTTGGGAATCTGGCAATTACGCGCACATTTTGTGATGGAAAATTATTCGAAACTGAAAATCGAAATTTCTGTCGCAGGAGTGACAAGATTAAGTTACCTGATTCACTCTCAATGCAGGATCTTCTTCAAAAACTATTAGACGGAAGGGATGATAGATCTCATTTTCTTAATAATTTGCGTAAATACAACAATGCGCTTTCAATGACTTCTTTAGGGTGTAATGAAGTTCCAAACATGTTCCCAACTTTCAAAATTTTTGGTGTATCATTATATATATCGAAGGGCAGCAAGTTCAGAAACTCGATCAAACACTGGGCCAGATATGTAGATGATATCCTAATTGTGTGGTCGGGCACTGATAGACAGGTGGATCTATTCCTTTCAGAAATGAACGCGGTCGAGAAAGGCAATGAGACTATGAACTATTTGGACCTTACACTCACAATAGAGAACAATAGGATAGAATACAAAATCTACAGGAAGCCGACGCATACTGACACCATCATACCCAACAGAGGCGCCGACTTCCAAAACTTATTGGGGGGAAAAAATTTTTTTGCCCCCGCCTCTCCAAATTCCTGGTACAATTCACTAGATAATTTTTTTTTCGACCAAATTATTGGGGGGGGGGCAAAAAGTGTCATGCCCCCCCGAAGTCGGCGCCTATGATACCAAATGACTCCTACCACCACCCCAGGCACAAGTTAGTGGCTATGCAGAACTACTGCTGTCGGGCAATTTCTGTCCTCAAGAACAACGAAGAGAAGAGGAAAGAGATCGCGATAGTAAAGCAGATAGCAGAAGCCAATGGCTACCGTAGAGGCATGGTGGATGGAGTCTTTGGGAAAATGGAAACAAAGAAAGGAATCCATGATGGCACAGTGAGAAAGTACTCCGGATCGATACCATATATACATATAGGAAAGTACACAAACAAGGTCATAAATGCGTTCAGTGGCTACGATGTAAATTTGGGTATCCAGAATAACCAACCCATGGTGAAGAGAATCAGCAATGACCAGACGGAACAAAAGGACAAGGAAAGTTTGAGCGGAGTGTACAAGCTCAGTTGTGAACAGTGCGAGGGTATCTACATCGGTGAGACTGGGAGAAAGTTTGAGATCAGGAAAAAAGAACACAAAACGTCGAGGGAGAGAGAAGATTGCAAGTCCTTGTTTGGGAAACACTGTTACAAAGAAAACCACGACGGAGAGGGAATATTTGAAGTCATACATGTAGAGAATCGCACAAAGAGAAGAAAACTCTGGGAACAAATAGAGATTGCGAAGGCCAAGAGGGAGAAAGCCTGCCTCTTGAACAATGTAATCACATTTGACAGCGAAAAATTATTCGGCCTGGTGATTAGACGAGAGAAGAAGAACAGAACCAACCAATGAGACAGCAGGAATCCAGGTAGCCAATAGAAACGCAGCATTTATGACAATAGATTGAACCAATCACTAAGCAGTATGTTTTAGCCAATACGAACACAATGTCATATTATTGTAAGAATAAGAATCTAAGAAGTGAACCAATCACAACACAGTATTGTTATAACCAATAAGATCACAGTAAAAACTAATGGTTAAGGCCTTGTTCTCCAGTTGCGACACAACTGATGATGGGATTATACCCGAAAGTACTCTTGTAAAAGCAACTAATAAAGTAGAACGTGAACGTTCTTCACTGTCAGTCGCGTCACTCTCCTACTCACGGACAAAGTTCGGAGCTCCGACCATATAACGCTATTCCTCTCTCGTTCTGTTTATCCTTCCGAGTGCAGTCAGCTGACCTGCCTTTCCTTCGGGAACTCGACTGTTTGATTCGATTCTGTGGAAACACAGCACCGCCAGATTTGTCAAGATTTCTTTTTCACCATGGGTGGGTTATTATGGATACCCACATTCACATCATAGTCGTTGAACGTCTTCAACACCTTGTTTATGTACTTTCCTACGTATGAAATCGATCTGGACTCCCTCCACCACACCTCTATGGTAACCGTTGACTTCTGCGATCTGCTTCTTGCTTTCTTTCCTCTTCTCTTCACTGTTCTCCAGGACAGAAATTGCCCGATAGTAGTAGTTCTGGGTTGCCGCTAACTTATGCCTGGGGTGGTGGTACGAGTCATTCGGGTTGATGTTGTCCATGTGCATCAGCTTCCTGTGGATTTTGTATTCTATCCATTGTTTAAATAGTTGATAGTCTTCTTGCCCTTTTCTACTGTGAATTTGTTGCTTTTGTTCATCGTATTCGTTTCGAGAAGGAATTGCTCCACCTTCCTATTAGTGCTTGCGTTTGATCGAGTTTCTGAACTTGCTACCGTTCATTATCTTGTTTTCCATGTCATTCATGCATATCTCCGCCAGTATCAATTGCAACGGTAATCCCATCGCTGTAGTCCCTTTTCCTAGCTATAGAACTTGTTTTTGAAGCGCCAGTAGTTCTGGCTCAAAATCGGTGTACTTCGATCGGGCTTCCCATGGTATCTGTTGTTGGACTGATTTTCCCAAAGTCTGTTCCATGATTTGGTGATGAGTGAAAGGTAGTTATTTTTATAGCCCAGCGATTGAGCGAGGGAATTATCAGTCATTCGGTTGAAGGAGGTAGCTTGTTAGGCGGCTTAGAGCGGATTTATAGTGGCGCAGCGAACAAGCAAGCTAAGCAGAGCAGAGAAAATATCCTTTTGTATTTTCTCTTCTCTGTTCTGCTATGTTCCCCTCCTGCCTACGAAACGCTGCGCGGCTTTCTTTGCTCGATCAGATCAAGCGCCACTATAAATGCGCACTTAATCAACAGCGTCATGTTCGAAGAGGTCAATGTGCCCGAGGATCCATATGCAAACTTTTTGGATGTTAATTGAGTCTAGAGTGTGAAGTGTGAGGAGAATTCGTTGTATCCACAACTTACTCAGTGAGCTCCTGGACCTAATTACATCGTACTATCGGACTCACTTCTTTTTTTCTTTTATACCTACGAGAATTCGATATCTCGAGCCGAGAAATACAAAATATTTGTAGAAGTGTTCGGAGAATTCTTGCTGTTAAGATAGAAAAATTGATCGCGGTTTCACATCATATAATTTTTGTATTTTCTAACCGTAGCAGTTCTCACGGAAATACGACTGTTCAGCTGACGCACGAGATTTAAACAAACTCATTTTCGACTCAACTAATTTACGAATAAAAGAATAATGATAAACATGCTTTCTCTGATGCATTGACGTTGACATAACCTTTAACGTTTCTATTCGGCTTAGACTCGCTGCATGGAAAATAATTTTCTCTATATACAATATTGAAATTTAGCTTCGGGCTATTTTTAATTGAAAGAAGATGTGTGTAGGTATTAAAATTAAGACCTATCACACGGTATTATCGTCAAGAGTATTCTCGCAACGAAGTTTGATTCACCTGACAAGAAAAGTTTATATTGTAAGTAGTTTTTTCTCATACTCCGGGGAACTATCCAACGTACAGTGTACAAATAAATAACAAGTATGATATATACAGACGTATCAAAAAATATATGTTAAAAAATTCCCCTGCTACCATATGTTTGATAATATCTGCGTTAATACGTAAAATATATATCATGGACTAATAAAAAGCGATGAATAGACGACATTATACAATAATAAATAGTATGGGGTACCGCCAGGATATACTGGGCGAGTAAATACGAAATATAGGGTGCGATCTTCCATTTTTTTTATATCTCTTTATTTATTATTTCACGAACAGGAAGTTAACTTCAATTTAAAACATGGTTGCCTACCTATATAATAGTGTTGCAATTTGTATTTGTAATGGTCGTTTAGCATCTGTGCACATAAGGTAGGAATCATTTTATTGATATTGAGCATCGAAAATAGGCTCACGTTAGTTTCGACGCACAATGGAGGGGTGCGTTCAAATTCACAGGAGATTCGACGGATTTTCCTACCGAATGGATGCGAGAAAGCTGTTATCCATCAGACTGAACTCTCAAAAAGAGAACAGAGTAAGTCGTTTAACGTCGAGAATCTAGGAATATCGAGGAATTTTTTCAATTTTATGCGACGTGATTTGGAAAGTATCATTCCAATCAGGAAAAGGTCATTAAAGCGATCAGGAGTGTCTGCGATGAGGCTTACTGGGTTTTTGATCTTTGTATTCTTGCTTCAATCATGTCCTCCACGAACCTCACTGAAATCAATGGCACCTGAAAAAGCTTCCTGAGGCGTCTCATTATCCTAGTTTCTCATCCAAAACTGACAAAATCTTACAGGGGTGAGGGGAGTTGTTTTGACAATTATCACATAATTTGCAAAAAATTCAGAGGCCTTTGCAAACTTTGCAATCGCAGTATGGAACCCGCAAGTTTCGCGACCCCTAGGGAAAACAGGTAGTCGTATTTTCAGAACAGTAAATAATCTCCTGAAGGCTTTCTCTAAACTTGATTAGGCCTAGAAAAATTCCGACAATCTAACCTGGACAAATTCCTATAATAGCCACCCTAGACAACATCTTCCGAATAAGGTTGATGACGTCATAAATTGATGATGTCATCTCCAAGTCCTGTTCTCAAGTTGCAGTTCGATGGACAAAAATATTTAAACTCACTGGACATTTCTCCGAAAATGATGACGTCATTAAAATCGAACGCGCTTGCCGCAATTTTCTGAGAATATCCTCCAACAAAAGAGACATCGGGTTCCCCGCTAATAAAAAAAGAAAACCAATGACTCGAATTGAGTAAAATTTATTTCTTTTTACTTAGATACGATTAAAAATTTAAAAAAATAATATTTAACCCTAAAAATACTTATTTAGAAAAAGCTCACTCGAGGTTAGGAAGGAGCATTTCACCGAAAAGAAAAGGTCATATTGTAATTATTGAAAGATGCTCTATCGCAAATGATGATGGTTTCCAGTATTGCACAGATGAACAATCAAAAATTTGCAACGTTTCTGAAAAGCCGTGAATCCTAGAGAGCTATGCTTTAGGGAACGGTGAAAAATCCGAAAGCATTGAGTCTTTAGAAGGCATTTCGAGGAAAAGATGGGAGCCAGCTAAATCTTATGGCAAATATCACGTATTTGTTCTTTTTTTTTTTCTCACAAGAAACAATCTGAAATATTGCGAAAAAAAATGAGTTAAATTGAGTAAAATTTGTTTTCCTTCTTAAATATGGCTAAAAATGATATTCAATCTCAAAAATACGCATTTTTAAAAATCGCACGTAAGATTAGAAGGAGAAAAAGATGAGGTAGCCAAATTTTGCGACATCTCACTCAAGGATAGAGGGTTGAAAGATCCCTAATGCAATGCGCGAATTCGGGAAAAAGGTCTGCCCTCTAGTGGCAAAACAAATACTGTCCGCTCATTGGTGCGATTAGGTCGAGAAGTTGACAATGTGAGAAAAATTCTCAAAAACAATCTGAATTTAAACTTATCATGAGAGCTTCACATTTTTCCCTATAAAAAAATATTCAGGGCAATCGAATTGATTTTATTTGTGTAATTACCATATTATGGTCAAAAATACTATTTATGCCTTCTGAACATCGCACCTAGCGCTCCTACCAGGATCCAAACCCGTCAACCACAAGGGACTGATTTCCCAACTACGTCACAATATCGACAGATCGCAAAGTATCGCAAAATGCTGTTTGCTGAAGTTCCTTCAGTCTTTGTTTACTTTTCTTTTCAATGTAATTTCCCACAAGCGGAACTAACGTTCTGAAAACAAATCAATATTTTGGAAACAGTATGTCAATAAGGAAGAGTGGTCAATTTCTTAGAAGTATAAAGCTTTTAGATTCCAAAAGAGATACTCCCATCCCTTATTTATATTATGTTTTCATTAACAGAACGGATTTTTAGAATATTACTTTCACTTATGGGAAATTCTATTGATAAAAAGGTAAACAAAGACTTGAAGAAACTTCAGCAAGCAGCATTTTGCAATATTTTGCGATTTATCTATGCTGAGACGTAACGGGAAATCAGTCCACTGACGATGGTTTCCATTAGTATAGCCTTTGACTATGCATAATTCCGGCCGACCATCTGCCAGCGGCAAAATTGAAAACGGTAATTTTCTCATTCAAATATTCAGTAAGTAATCTCAAAATAACTTGGGCAGAAAGTAATTCAGGAGAAAAATGAAAGGAACAAAATTTGTAGAGCGTAAAATTTTCTAGAAAATATCGATTCCTATCATAAAAATTGATTCCGATCGATTTGAGGAAACCTTCTACCCGTCACCTGCACCGCCCATCAATTTTCCCGTTTTTGTAATTTACCGGTCAAAATATGGACAACAGCGTGTCATTGGAAAACGTCATGATATGGTGGTTCAGGAGAGTAGACGTACTGCTTGGATGCAGCCTAATTCTATCACGGGACTACTGCCTTTTCCCTACCGATTATCAACCATTCTTCTTTGTGTGATATTCGCGTTACGGGCAACTGGGACCACAATGTAGCAAAGTACCTACTGCAGCTCCTTCATCTAATAGGCGGTGTAACCTGGCTAGGTAGCGCTAGTTACAAAAGTGATCATGGATTTCTTTTCTGAAGTTATTTGACTTTTAATCAAGAACAGTGTGAGAATCAAAGTTGTAGAGATTTTTTTAAAGAACATTTTTTATGATAAACAATTTTTTCCAAAGCTCATACTCAAATTGGAAAACAGAATTGAAAAACTGTTTGGAGATATACAAATTGAAGCATGATCACCTTTGTACAAAAGGAAACTCCAAGTTACGCCGCCTATGGACAAAAATTTTACACTGTTCCTACAGAGTGTTGTGTTGTCAGTCTATGTTACACCGGCGCGTCCCCAAAAGAGTGCAGCAAAAATTTGTAACGCTTTTGAGAACCTCTACAAGCTACGCTTAAGGAAAAAAGAAATGGAGAAAGTTCAAGAAGTGTTGATTCTTCAAGGGGCGTTGATTAAGTACGTGAGGCGCTTAGATAGGAGAGCAGCTAAATCTCATTGAATCTTACTAGGGAGACAATAGAAGTCTCGATGATGATCAAGTATTTCCCTGCCCCCTCGCAACAAAAAGTCCGAATATTGCGAGAAAACCTGAGTCAAATTGAGTAAAATAAGTTTCTCTACTGAAAAATGGCTCGATATTACACGAAAAACAACAATTTTAAAAAGTCTCATACAAAATTCGAGGGTAGAGGAGAGGGAATTAGACCAAACTACACAAAATATGGGTTGAATGATCGCCAAAATCGCTTTTTGTAATCAATGGAAGCCCCTTTAACACAGACGATGCTGATTTTCACTATATTGCTGAAATGAATAAAAAATAAAAATTTGCAACGCTTTTGTCGACCTCTGGAGTCGTATATCCAAAAAAGCTATTTTTGCTACATTGAAGTAGAGAGAGCAATTTTATAACTTTCGCCTGCTTACGCTACAAGAAAAAAGGTGACGTCACAAAATAGGCCGAAACTTCTCCAGCAAAAGTTGAGCCGATAAAGAAAGCATGAAGACCTTTGAGAAATTCAATATATTTAGAAAATTACAGAATTTTTTAGAATAAAATGTTGATTTCCGTGAAGCCAAGAATCTCAGCTTCATTTTACATCATACCTCACGATTCTCAATGAAGGAATTTATTTGGACAGGTGGACTTTTTCTTGAAATGCGTCTCTAACATTATTTCTTGAGACATTTGGGCAACCATCGGTTATAACGGGTGAAAAACTCGCTGAATCCGAATTTCATGGTTGCCAAGTCGAATTTTGCCTTCTTGTGGCCCAAATCCAAGATGGCGGCCAAACTTATTTCATTTCTGTTTCAAGGTAAAACAGAAGGTTGTAGTTTTTTTTTTTTTTTTTTTTGAGGGGGGTTGAAGGTGCACCGAATCGGATCTTCAAACTCTACTTGAGATATTGGAATCATATACAGCCAAGATGAGGACCCAAATTTATTGGCAATATAATGCTAGAGTGTGAGGTACCGTTTCTATGGCTTTTTGACCCGGTAAAATCAATAACGGCCACCACGAGCTTGCCTGGGAATCAAAAGTCGAGATACTTGGGTCCTGTGGTTATGTTCTCACAAACATGCTTATCTGTTATTAGTTCTTTTTCTCTTTTCCCTTTAAGAAATATCATTCTTTATCAATAAAGTTATTTGAGCTACAATTTTAAATAATCCTCCTTATTTTACAGTTCATATTCTTATTTCTACGGACTAATTTTGAGTTTGATAGTGTATAATGCAGTTGAGAGAAAGTTCTAAGATTTTAACCTGACCAATTTCCAATATCTCAAGTAGAGTTTGAAGAACCAATTCTGTACTCCAGGTCCCCCCCCCCCCCCGAAAAATTACAACCTTCTGTTTTACCTTGAAACAGAAATGAAATGAGTTTGGCCGTCATCTTGGATTTTGCAAAATTCGACTTGGCAACCATGAAATTCGGATTCGGCGAATGTTTTTACCCTCATAACCGAATATCGCAAGAAAGAATGCTAGAATGAAAAAATTAGTCATTTTCATGATTTGTCCATCAGTCTAATACGAGTAAAATCTGAGAATCTTGGCACCACAAAAATCAACTTTTTATTGTAAGAAATTCCCTCATTTTTGAAATAATCTGAATTTCTCAAAGGTCTCAATGCTTTCCTTATGGGGTTGACTCGTGCTCTGAAAGCTTCAATCTGCTATGTGACGTCATAGAAAATCGATTATTGAAGGTGGTGGAAACCACAATTCTCCTTTCTCAAGCACTGATAGTTCCGTTCTTTTGTTTTAAGTACCGGTCAACTTCTGCCAAATTAAAGATCCATAGTTTGAACGTTATCAATGGTTGAGAATACTTTTGATTCTGGTACTCGACTCTTCACTCCCATACAACCAGAATAACGTTGCCTGTAATTTGGAGGAAACCGTATCGACATCAAACATAAAATAAGTAGGATAGGATTTAATACGGTAGGGGAAGTGGGATACGAGAAAAGGTACAGCAAAAAGACAGAAAGATCAGTGGCAACGTTTTTCACCTTCAAAAACTTCGAATTTCCTTTACCAGATCAGTTGCCACTTCACCCGTTTCGCTACCTCTTCCATCAGTCTTCTAGAGAGTCCTTCTCTTCATTCTTTCATCTTCCACTAAATTCCAAGGCTTTTTCACTGCTCCACATCGCACACTTATTTACCTTTCTAGCATTGATCTTATAAATATTGCTGGATTTTATCCTCTTTTTCACTCCGTTGTTCATCTGCCGTAAGATCGATTTTAGGAAGCACACTGTATCAATACGAATAAGGCGAATAAGTATGCAATATGGTATGATGGAGAAGCCTCATCACTCATATAGCTAATTTCAGAAGTTCCATAACTTCAAAGTGGCCAGTAAATTAAATAAATAAATAAATAAAATACAACTAATACCCTTCATTAAGATTCAGCCGATGATGCTGTGAATTATGAATTCGTAGTACGTGGTCTCATTTATAATTTCGTCCAACTTTATGACCACGATTAAAGAGAAAAATCACAGCATCCTGTCTTACAGCCTCTCTGGTTGGTCATCCTACATCATTCGAACGCACGTACATCTATCTCGCATGCCCATACATTATTGGTGAAAATTCTCACAGCAAGCTATACTGTGTTCGAACGCTGCGTGCGAGGCGACAAGAGAATATCGATCGTTCGGCGAACTTTCACGTTAGAACACGCGATGGGCCGCCGTTTCGAGCTTAACTCAAACTCGGCTGCCGATTCCGTCGCCGTCACCAACGACGTCCGCACGTACAAAGCAGGCGCACTCGAAACGTGTTCCCTTATTGGAAGTTAACCTTTCGAAGAGGCGTTAGCGTAGACCGCCTCGAAAACATTACTATTCTCGCCCCCCTTCGTTTTACGCCGGTATACACGAGATACGACACCTGAATAATATAACGAACAAGGTAAAGAGATAACAGCTCTCAGCGGTAGTTTAAAAAGATGAGTTCGATTTGTTCGCGTCAAAGATAACACGTCGCAGATTTTTTTCCCGCCGTCTCTTCGTTCGATATAATGTGCTCGTGTGGTACCGCATTAATGAAGCTACCGCGATAGTCGACATTATTATGTTAGTTCCTCACGATCCGCTATCGACTAACCAGTCGAAGATGATGTACCACCTTAATAAGTACTTCACCGATCGTGTTCAAACGCGCAAACTTTCAATCGCGAAGGCGATTCGTGAAGTGTGCAAGATCGTTCAAGAGGTCCTACGCGAGGTGGAGGCGCAAGAGCCTCGTTTCATTTCCTCCCTTGTCGAATGCAACGGACGTTATGAAGGCTTAGAGGTAATCACGTCAACCGAATTCGAAATCGTCCTCTACCTCAACCAGATGGGAGTTTTCAACTTCGTCGATGACGGCACCATACCTGGATGCGCTGTGCTCAAGCTAAGCGACGGCCGCAAACGAAGCATGTCCTTGTGGGTGGAGTTCATCACAGCCAGCGGCTATTTATCCGCCCGTAAAATACGTTCCCGTTTCCAGACTTTAGTCGCCCAAGCTTGCGACAAATGCATCTATCGAGATTTGATCAAGGTGATCTCGGACACGAGCGAGGTACGTTTGAAGATACGCGATCGCTACGTCGTACAGATTACGCCATCGTTCAAGTGCGCCGGAGTATGGCCCCGTTCCTCAGCGCACTGGCCACTGCCACAGTGTCCTTGGCCGCATCCGAATATCGTCGCCGAAGTGAAGACCGAAGGCTTCGTCCTGCTGAGCAAGGAAAGTGTAGCCATGCAGGGTAAGCAATCGGCAATGGAGGGCGATGCATGGGTGATGTCGTTCACCGAAGCCGAAGGTCGTCTCCTGTTCGGTGCTGGCCGCGCCAAGTGCTTGAGCGTACTAAAAACGTTGAGAGATCGCCACCTCGAGTTGCCCGGCAATCCGGTTACCAATTATCACATGAAGACGCTCGTGATGCAGGAGTGCGAGAAGCATCCCCACGACAGCGAATGGGACGAAAGTTGCCTAGGCGATCGTATCAACGGTATCTTTTTGCAGATGATCTCTTGCCTGCAGAATAGGCGATGTTCGCACTATTTTCTACCGCATTTGGATTTGTTTAAAGGAAAGGCTCCGAGTGCTCTAGAGAACGCCGCTCGTCAGGTTTGGAGGTTGATGCGAGAGCTGCTAACGAATCCTAAGGCTTTTGATAAGTTATAGGGGCAAGGGTAGGGGATAACGCACGATAATCTAGTCAAGGGTCGCAGCTTTACTGTAGTCTCGAGATGGTCAACTTCGCGGGCTTCAACTGATGTAACTGAAGGATCTCACTGCCTTAAATTATAGTCCTATATTTATGATACATCCATCATTCGATTGTTTTACTTTTCTCTCTTTCATTAAAATCGTACACTATTTATATTTCACGTTTTTTGGCATTTATCGGCGTGAACAGCGAGATAACTTAATTACAAATATTTGTCACAGTGAGTCACCCATTTTCCACAAAATTACAGCGGAGTTTAAACATCGACGCGCTATATATCACCTGTATGGCTTTTTTTTTGTAGGTATAGGTATTAATCATTCTTCGCTCGAAACTATTTACATACACGAAATGAAACTTTTTCCGTTACCAAACCATCGTTTTATGGTTCACTTTCTCACACTGAAGAAAAATCTCCAAACCCACTATAAACAAGTCAAATACATTATCTACCTGTATTATCAATCTTAATACTCTTTATTTATCATCGAATTGAGTTTAAAAATTTTTGTTTACATTCTGGTCGACCGCGTGGTCGGTCACAACTTTTTACCGCGATTAAAAATTAATTTATTCAATCCCGTCTCGAGTATATATATGTATCGAACTAGTTTTACTCTCCCTCTGCTCTTTTTTCGTACTTTTTTTTTTTTTGGTCTTATTTTTTGGTCTTACAGTATTGGAAGAGATTTAAGAAGAAGATTCATACACGCAGCGTATAATATTTAAATGCATGATTTGGGAAAGGTATCACCGACACACAGATACAGAGGGAAGCAGAAACATTTGAATTATTCATCCATTATACGCGGTAATAAATAACCGATCTTCCGCGGTTGACGATTTTTCAAATCGTTATTTTTCTATACATAATACAACATTTCGCGATAGTAAAATTCACGTTCACCCCACATGCAGTGTCTTGAAACGCTGGTTAGAGTTAAAATCTAATTAGTGATGAAACAAAGGTACTGTGTGGCAAGTATATGAAAAGAAGAAACAGCTGGACAAGTATTTCTCTTTTTAATTGTGATGAGACTCGTCTGGATGGCTCTTCTTATCTTGTCATGTGTATGCTCGAGTGAAGAAGGAAAAAAAAATGTATTTACGCAGACCTTTGTGTAAATCTTGTCTACGCGAGGTCCGAAGCAACGTAGCGTAAACTAAGGCGCTTTTGTATACCTCCGATGCAGAAATCGAAGCCTCGTCACATCGTTGCGGGTTTCCTTAACAGATCCGGGTAAGATGAAACGAGGTAAAGGAGTATACACAGACAGCATGTGTGGCGTTTAGGAATATTGAATAATGGGAGATGAAGATTACTCTTCTCGTATACGAAAGACTATCCGAGAAATACCACGAATATTTGTAATCGATGAAATTCTTCATTCATTTCCTGCGACATATCGGAAATTCCTAACGATCCACTAAGACTAATCAAGAATCGTGAACGAGAGTAATGTCGCAAAAATTGTTTGCACAGCTCGAGTAAATTATGCCACGAAAGATCTGCAGTCGGCTGAGAAAAGCGTACGCCCGGGCCCCTCCGCTTCAAGCAGAAGGAAAATTTTATGACTTTTTTCTCGTTTTTAAGATGAATTGATTACTAAAAGGTCGAACCAGATTCAGTGACACGGGATGGCTGGGAAAGTGGGATAGAGAAGGAAGAAGATCCCACCGTCATCACACTGGTCCTGCTTAGGAAAACTGCGGTCAAAACACTGCAGAAAAAGTTATAGAGAAGTGCCCATATTTTTATGAAGAATTATTCTTAAAAAGGTAAACAAAATATTACAGTAATTCCGCCAGAATACTTTTGTTCGTACAGTTATTCCTTATTTTTTCCAAAGAATTGGCATAAACTGTGAGAAAAGTGCTCAATGTAGGCACTTGAATTCTATATTCTGGCTTGAAAACTGATATTGTCGTCGACTTTTTTTTTCTTCATCCTTGAAATCTCTATTTTCGAATGAAATAATTTCTGAAATTGGGATTTCAATAGTTTCCCGAAAAACACCATTTTCAAGTGATAAACCCAACTAACTGGGTATAAAATAGGAACTATAGGGACTAGAACTAATAGATTGCGATATATTGCGTCAATCGAGAATCAGAGCTTGATTCGGTGGAGTATAAGCTTTTAGATAATGGAAACTTTAGCTTCCAATATGCGTCAATAGTAGAGTTGCAATTCATTAAATAACACGAGTTTGTAACGAAATTTGAGAGGAACATCGAAATTTGAGAGGAACATCGTCAGTTGGCGGTAGGGGTAGAACTACGCTGCCGCCGCTGCAGCTGCGTGATGATGCAGTCCTTAATGATTAGAGTGAGTAGAATTTGAGCTCGTATAACAAATTAACATAGAATGACTCTCATTTTTATGAAAAATATTTTTTTTTTCGGGAAAATTGTTTGTCTCTAAAGAAAACATGTTATTTTTCCGTGAAAAATATAAATTATACAGTCAAATTACTGTTAAATTTAGATTCAGTGGTCCTCAAAGTGAAAAAATGATTGTTTCACAGAATTTCACAACAAAACATGTTTTTTAACAAGAAAACATTTGAAAAACATGGTTTTTACAGTTTGGTACCAAAATTTTTGCCAAATTAAGATCACAGTATCCAATACAGGAGTAAAATATTTTCACAAGAAAAACAAAAAACATCGTTTTTGCTCAGAAAAACGTTTTTTTTTTGTGAAAAACATGTTTTTTTCTTTGAAAAACATGTTTGTTACAGATTGAGAGCAAAATTTTTGCCAAAATAAGATTCAAAGTATGCAATACAGGAGTAAAATATTTTCACAAGAAAAACAAAAAGCGTGGTTTTTGCTCAGAAAAACGGTTTTTTTTTGTGAAAAACATGTTTTTTTTTTGTGAAAAACGAGTTTGCCACAAATTGAGAGCAAAATTTTTGCCAAAATAAGATTCAAAGTATGCAATACAGGAGTAGAATATTTTCACAAGAAAAACAAAAAACGTGGTTTTTGCTCAGAAAAACGGTTTTTTTTTGTGAAAAACATGTTTTTTTCTTTGAAAAACATGTTTTTTTTGTGAAAAACGAGTTTGTTACAAATTGAGAGCAAAATTTTTGCCAAAATAAGATTCAAAGTATGCAATACAGGAGTAAAATATTTTCACAAGAAAAACAAAAAACGTGGTTTTTGCTCAAAAAAACGTTTTTTTTTTGTGAAAAACATTTTTGTCATAGTTTGGTAGCAAAGATTTGCCAAATTAGGATTCAGTGATCCAATGCATGAGTAAAATACATTTCCACACAAAAAAAAACAGAAATTTCTTTTCATTATTATTTAGGAACTTTTTTTTATTTTTATTTTTATTTATTTTTTTTTTTTTTGTGAAAAACATGTTTGTTACAGTTTGGTAGCAAAATTTCTGCCAAATTGCGAATCAGTGAACCAAAACATGACTAAAATAATAACATTTTCTCGAAAAAAAAAAATGAAAAAAACATATTTTTTCATATTTTTTCATTGAAAAAATATGTTTTTTTGGTGAAAATCATGTTCGTTGAAGTTGGATGATAGAATTGCTACCAGATTCGGATCCTGCGACTCAAAAAACGGGTATACTCGAAATCCTGAAATTTTGGCCGCTAAAAATCATCTCGGGACCAGTGTGGCGTCAGAAAAGGGATGTTGATAAAATGAAAATTTTGCGATCAATTTTGCCCACAATAGATTAGAAAGCTTCCACCTGAAAAATTAAAGTTTTCGCAAGTTTTTCAGTATAAAATCCGTTCCTCTTTCTTTGCCACGAATTTTAATAAGGAAGAGAGAAGACTGCTTCCAACGAAAGAGCAAAGAAGAAGAGATCATAAACAGCCGTACGAAGGTCGAAGAAAAAAATTAAAAGTAAAAACTACTGCTTCCTACATGAGACTCATCCAATTTCCATTAGCACTGATTAAAAACTCTTCGAGAGTCGATGAAATGAGACACCGTGAGTATAAGTCGCACCCCAGATTTGAAGACGAAAATTTAGAAATTTTTATTCTGCGATTTTATGTCGCAGCATACAATATTATTGGCGGATTTACCTGGAGGGGAAATTAACGACTTTTTTGAACAATGAAATTTCAAAAGTACGTTTATCGGTACCTATGTACAGAAAATTCATAGAAAATATGTATCTTCTAGGTATTTTTACAAAAATTAGTCTTCCCCACCTCCTTCTTCGTCGTTTTCGCTCTCACAATACTCGTAATCTCACGTTTATGGAGGTATTGAATATGAATAGATAAAAGAAGGCATACACGCTCTTTCTTTCTTTCTTCTTTTTTTTATTTTTATGCTCGCATATAAGTCGCACCCCATTTCTGGAGCTCTCAAAACCTGTGCTCGGAAAAATACTGTTTATTTGTTGCGCCGAATTCAGACCCGTTTTCCGTTTTTCGATAAAAGTTTGTGTTTTCTTGACACAATCTCGATTAGTTGCCGGGCGTCGTCGCGAGACGAAACGTTCCTTCTCGAGCGTAAGTTACTGCTGTCGTCCGAGAGCAAACGTTACGCGTCCCGGGACGATGCGCGGCAACTAAACAAGATCATAACGTGAAAATTCCATCTTCTATCAAAAAACTGTACTGAATTTAGTGCGCAAAAAAAAAATTTCAATAATTTTCAAACAATTTTCAGCGAGAGAGAAGAAAAACAAAAAACCTTCATCAAGTTTCAATATGTTTAACAAAAATTTTTAACTAAAGACTCTCAGTGGGTAAAGATTGTGATTTCCAGATACCATTTTTCCCATATTTTTCTTCCACATAGACTACAGTCGAGTCGGCTCAATTCACAGGTTCAGGAACAAACAAAATTTTGTTAAAATTCGTCGCGAAAATAAATGTTAAGGTGGATACAAGTTTCAATTTTTGATTTTAACATATTTGTACTTATTCGTATCCACGTTTAAATTTCAACTTGAAACAAAGTTTTGTTTTCTACGTCGGTGGGAATGGCATAGAAAGTTTACACTTACACTCGTCAGTCACGTCGATGGAAAAATGAATCAAAATATGCAATTTTGAGAATTTATAGAAAATATTTATGACCGAATTTCCATCCTAATATCCCACTAATCGATGATTAAAACCGGCGTTAAATTTTATTTTTGGCTTTAAATACCTTTTAACCAACGAGAATTGACGAAGACGAAATGAAAAAATTTCAAACAAAAATTGCCACGTCGATGGAACAAAGAAAGGTACGTACAAAATCATTCTACGGAGTCTCCTTTACAAGATGAGACCCAAAAATCGCTTTCGATCAAAATCGAGATCACTTCCACTTACGTCAGTACAAAATATTTGCCAGGTTTTAAAATTCTGATGGGATTTCTCGGAACCAAAGTGGATAGTTTTTTACTACACAGATATAATTTTTCCGGCTAAAACTGGTTACTCTCGTAGAATCACTGGGTAAATTTGCGACGAACATCAAAGTGCGTTACTTCAATCGGGTAAATTGAGATCGCTTCATATCGCAGAATTTTGTATTTTCATCTTATGACATACGTAAAATATTATGTTCATGAAAGAGGAAAATACAAAATGGGTGCTAGAAGAGCCGAGCAAAATTTTTGAAATTGCGTTAATATTGAGAGGACAGCCCAAAATGATTTATTGAATTTTATCGGCCCAGATAAATAATGAAAAAACGAAAATGCCACTGGGGAAGCCGTAAAGCCCATTATTTGTAGCTATGTGTTAATAATGAAGTTCTATCATCCGAATCTTTCGATGGTCCAAAATATTCCAAGTCCCTCTCTTATTAATATACTCGTAGTTCAAAAAAATTCCCACCTATATGATATACTGTCGTACATGGAGGAGGTCAATACTAAGATATATCCCAAGTCCCTGGGCACTTCCGGAATATACTGATGATGTCACAATAGTCGGACGCGAAAGTTTTCTGAAGAAACCAGCCTCCTCCTTCAATACAAAACTAAAGGCCATTCTCACAGGTCGAGCAATAATATTAATTTTGAACTGCTTATCTGCAGATTTTCTCTTCATTATTATTGATGAATAAAAGACAAATCTTACTTGTAATATTTATTGAATTCCAATTAATTTAATAATCCGAGACTTACAAAAATTTGATCGAGTATAAAATCAATAATTTGTCGCCAAAATTCGATAATTAAAAATTCACAGCCATGAAGCCTCTAGAGTTTGATTCAAAAATGATCTTCCAACACATTTTTGCGCTTCATCACACGTCGCTTCCACTCATCTCAAACTTGAGCCTTCACTTCCTATCTATTCATTTACTCCACCTAGGCCAAACTTCGTTTCTGACATCTGTCTCGATTTTACTCATATCTCCACAACAACCAAATATAAAAACAATACACGTACAACAACAAAGTTATTTCTTCAGAATTTTCCTCTTAGTTTTCTTGCTACATGGACGGGTCCAAGGCGGCATCCAGAACAGCCAGATCGACCCGTATTTTACGATTCGAAAGTGAAATTTAACACCGATTCCGAAGAAAATACCTGAATATCTTCCAAGTTAACAGGGAACCTATTCTGTGGGGTGGAGGGGGGGGGGAGATTTTGAAAAATTTGCCGTGCGCCGTGTGGTATCCAGAAAAAAAGGTCCAAGTCCAACACCACCCAGGTTTCAGCGGTAAAAATAGTCCAAGTCAAGAAAGCTCGAATTTCTGTTTTGTCCCTGGAGTTTGCGATAAATTCACTCCAGCGCAAAAACACGAAACGTTAGATGTATACTTCAAAAATTTATATCTCATTTTTATCTTCAATTTGCGTCCCCACTTAAGTTTCTACGGCTCTTTGGACCGAAGTATGCAAAAAATTGACCAATTTGCCAAAATTCTCTAAAATTAAAAATCCTTCACAGAGAAATGTTTATGTCGTCATAGATCAGTCCTTGTGACGTCCCTAGCTAATGATATCATCGAACAATCCTTACCTCGGAAGTCAGAATTTCAACAGTAAACCTATTCTATGGGGGTGGGATTTCGAAAAATTTGCCGCGCGCCGTGTGGTGCCCAACATAAAATCCAAATCGCCAAATATAGTCCTAGTCCAACACTCCCCTCCCCTCCTTCAACGTTAAAAATAGTCCAAGAATGGTCGAAATTCTTCCAAGTCCTCCTCTTATCTTAAATTATTATATCTTGGAGGTCGAATTTTTTTTCAGAACCTCTACTATCATCACCAACGAGGATATTTTTTCGAAAATGATGACGTCATGAAGGTCGGACGCGGACACGCCCATTCTCTGAAGATGATCTCATTTTGTAGGGAAACTTTACCCAGGACGGCAGAGTAGCTCACGTCAGGGCCTTGTCTCCGACTTGTTAACAGGAAAGGTTTTTTGAAAATTTTGGCGTCGCTCAAAAATTGACCAATGACGTCATCAGATCTTGACGTCACAGTTGTCGACGTATGACGTCATCCGATAGTGACGTCATAAGGGGGTTAATAAATTGAGCTATAAAACATGATAGGAAGGGGACTTGAAAAATTTCGACTTTTGAGTCATAATAATTATATGATACGAGAGGGACTTTCCGAACCATTTGAGCCTTATTATAAGATAGAGGAGGGATTTTAGAAAATTTCGACTTTCAAGCAACTCTGATTCTTAAAAAATAATTTGACCCCTACAACAGGTTCCCTGAGCTCCTTGTTCAACTTCATTCTGGAAGCTATGGTCTTTTTGCTAATGAGCTTCTATTCCTATAGTATAAAATTTGCACAACTTTTGCCTTAAACGATCATAAAAGGCGGCGGATCCAAAATTTTCCGATATTTTGAACTCTTCACGAGCTAATGACGTCATTGAACAATGCCAAAAATTGATCAATTTGCCGAACATTTGATTGGAAAGTGACATTTAACGCTGACTCCAAAAAAAAAATAAAAATAATACCGGAATAACCCTATGAAGTTTGAAAGTGGATGAGTTTTCAATTTCTTATTTCAGAAATCTTGGCAAATTGGTCATTTTTTGGTACATTTTAGTACACAAAGCTCAAAAGGGTCGTGAAAAGTTGATTGGAGACGCAAATTGAAGACAAGATTGAGATTTGAAGCATACGTCTATAACGGTTCCGCGTTTTTACGCTGGAACAAATTTATCGCAAATTTTCATTTAATTGGTAGCATTTTTCTGGTCCACCCGGTATAGCTTGCAGGCCGAAAATTTTCTATGACCCTCTCCTATCACCATCATCAATAATATTTTTTCAAAAATTTCAACATCACAAAAGTCGGATACAGAAGCGCTCGCGTCCATTCTTTGAGGATGACCCTCCCGCTAAAAAATCCATCTCAAAAAGGACAAACAAGTTTACTAAAAAATTATCAACTCTGTCGTCTTCGAATCCACATAATGAATACATCATCTACCGGAAAAGCTCACGTTTCGTCGCACCTAATTGCAGGCGATTTGGGTCGAGCTTGGAAAGTTTACTTCTCAAGATGAGTATCCCACAAATACTAGAACTCCACAGTCCATAGCTAAGAAATGGCACTGGACACAAGTACAACCGCGCCGAAGTCAAAATAGATTTCCCACAATCCTCACACACACACGTTACTCTTCGTTGAATAGAAGCAATTTTTCTGCATTTTTTTCTCCGTTAATAAATCATAACCATCGTAATACGCTTCTTTTTTCCAAAAACCGAATCATAATTCTCATTATTATTCATTTATACTGTCCTCGAGCATAGTTCCGTTCTATTACACTCCTAGTACTATTCGTAAATCCGACCGAAACCCTGTGAGTTCAATTAACACGGTTGCAATGCGTAACAAGCGGACACCTTTCTCGAACTCGTCCATTTGGGGTACAACTTTACGCCCCGCTATATACAATGAAAACTTCCGAGGAAAAATGCCGGGTAAAAAATTTGGCAACGTAGCCGCATTAGGTCAATAACTACTTACTACCGGGAATCATTCGGACGCCCGAGCCAAAGATTACCAGCATCGAAAAATGTTTGTGTTTACACGCGCCCGGTATTAATCCACATTATAAATACGCGCGGCGTCCGACCACACGTAAAAAGCGCTAAACGGTAGAGATGTTTGTGGGTGTGGATGCTGGCAATATATTCGAAACCGGGCGGAGGAAAACCGCCTTCTTCTCCCACCAGCCGGCTGAGGGTTGTGCTATCGTATCCAATTCAAAACCGTCGAAAGGGTTCGCCGGTTTTTTATTAGTAACAGTCGCGTGCTCCGTTCATGTGATACTACCATAATAACGATAATCGTCTACATCATAATAATAAATTACTAAACGATTTTTCATTTCTATTTTTCTTTCCTCTCTTTAATGCCTTTCAAAATGCCAGTTAATATGACAGTATTATAAGAAAAAGGAACGTGTTTGTGGTGCGCGATCGATGCAGTGCGAATCGTAATATAATTGTTTTCACGAAGTTCCAAGTTCGCGTCAAGCAGTACTCATGCGTATTGATAATCGCGGGCCGCAGTCGAAAACGATGTTAGTACCTCCGGACATGGTCGCGGTACAAAGTAAAATGCTCTACCAGCTTAATAAGTATTTCAGCGATCGAGTGCAAACGCGTAAGCACGGCATCAATAAATCGATTCGCGAAGTATGCAAAATTGTACAGGACGTGCTGCGCGAGGTCGAGGCCCAAGAGCCGCGCTTCATTTCCACCCTTGTCGAGTGCAACGGCCGTTACGACGGCCTCGAAGTGATCACGCCGAACGAATTCGAGATCGTACTCTACCTCAACCAGATGGGTGTCCTCAACTTCGTCGACGACGGTACCATACCCGGTTGCGCTGTGCTAAAGCTGAGCGACGGCCGCAAACGCAGCATGTCCCTATGGGTGGAATTCATCACCGCTAGCGGCTATCTATCCGCCCGCAAGATACGCTCCCGTTTCCAAACTTTGGTAGCGCAAGCTTGCGACAAATGCGCTTACCGAGACTCGGTCAAGATGATACCGGACACGACCGAGGTGAAGTTACGTATTCGCGAACGCTTTGTCGTCCAAATAACGCCATCTTTTAAGTGCACCGGTATCTGGCCTCGTTCGGCGGCCCATTGGCCGATGCCACATATACCTTGGCCGCACCCGAATCTCGTGGCCGAGGTGAAGACCGAGGGTTTTGATCTGCTTAGCAAGGAGAGTGTAGCGATGCAGGGCAAGCAATCGGCTATGGAGGGCGACGCCTGGGTCATGTCGTTCACCGAGGTTGAAAGTAGACTTCTATTTGGCGGCTGTCGCCGTAAGTGCCTTAGTATCCTGAAAACGCTACGTGACCGCCACTTAGAGTTGCCGGGCAATCCAGTTACCAATTACCACATTAAGACGCTGGTGCTGTACGAGTGCGAGAAACATCCGCAGGACGCTGAATGGGAGGACGCTTGCCTAGGCGATCGTATCAATGGAATCCTGCTTCAGCTGATTTCGTGTCTGCAGTGTCGAAGATGTCCGCATTATTTCTTACCGCATTTAGATTTGTTCAAGGGTAAAGCTCCTAGCGCTCTGGAAAATGCGGCCCGACAAGTGTGGAGGCTGACGCGAGAATTGGTCACGAATACCAGGGCTTTCGAGAAATTATAAATTTTGTGCTGTTTTTTTTTTTTTTGTTTATTTATTTCCTCGTTGTGTGCGATAATATTGCCGTTATGTTTTTGTTTTATGTACGCGGTAAGTTTTCGATTTTTCTTTTTTTATTATAGCGTGCAAAATAATGTGGATATACTGTGTATATTAAAAAGTTTTGTTTTCTTCATAAAAAAAACAAAATTACACGCCGTGACTTCGTGGTATGTGTATATTATACATAGTAGTAGATATTGCTAGTCTTTGTGTCTTAAAAATTTTTGAGTGAACGCTTTAATATTTAATTGTTCTTATTTTCTTGTTTTTCTTTTTACATTTTTTTAAAAAAATTAAATAAATTTTTAGCACGAAAATGTATGATGGTTTTAGAAATTTGGGTCATATTTTCTTGTCTTCGCAGAGGTAAGCGTAACTTAATAATTAATTAAGATGAGTTAGAAGGTGTTTTTTTCGTACGCATTTGAGTACACTCTAGCAGCCCTATCATAAAACGCTTCCACAACTGTCGGGAATTCATGCACCAGTCAAGAAAAAAGTTTCCTAAGAACCTTTTAATAAAATCTGGACCAAAATAAATTACGCACAAGGTCTATTATACTCAATAAACACACATTTTGAGCCCGCGATTAAAATTTGACTCGGCAACGGAGTATAATAATTTTATCCATAGTATGACGTCAAAAACCAATGAAAACCACAACTTTAAATTTGTGAGATTGAAATTGGTAAAATTTTTCAGACTTTTATAACTAATAATACCACACGTATTAGAAAATATTCGTTACGCATAAATTCTCCGCCATTTTTGATAGAGGTCTACGACCAGTCTGCTATGAATATGAAAACAACCCCGTTCTCGTAACTTTTTTCTTAACATTAAGACAAGACCAGAGTTGAAAAATAATAATTTTCTGTTTTTGAACAAACACCGTATGGTAGGCAAAGTAATTTAAGAAAAATTTGAAAATAAGCAAAATATCGAACTGAAGAGAAGCTAGAAGGTGTCTTCATTATCTTTCAAAGGACAGTAATATTTCTCGAAATAATCTTCTTCATATTTCTATATTTTGAAATTTTCTTTTTCATTTATTAAAATAATTATAACGAGCCTTGTGACTACACTCAAGGTTACGGGCTCAGAGTGGGCAAACGGGGTCAATAAGGAGTAATATAAACTAGATCTAGGAGTAGAAATAGGTGGTTTGGAGTTAGTTTGTCGCCCTAATGATTTCATGATTGTTCGAGAGAAATTTTATGGTGAAGAAACCGGATATTTTCAGACCTCAGAAAGAGAATAAGTGTTGAACGGACAGACCTTCAGCATTGTAGTACCGGCATGAAGAAAGTAAGAAGGATGCGTAAGACAGAAAAGGGCCAATTCTAATACGGGTTAGGATGACTTTGTCTTGTCGGGAAGTACATAAATCGGAGCTTATTTGAGGTTACGGAGGAGAGGGTGAGAGAGCGGTAATAGAATTTGAGGTTATTGGGAGCCGTTATGGCAAGTGAATGCAATGACTTTTTGTGGTAAGGTGCACCCGCTTTCCATACACTGAGAGAAAAAATATTGGAATGAGACCCAAACTTTCTTGGAAAACTAGGATGCAAACGATTTCTGGTAAAAATTCCACTAAAGAATGTTAATCATTCTGATAATTATTTGAGCCAGTTCTATACAAATATTGGAATAGCTACAATACACTTTGGAATAAGGAATATTTTATTGAATACCTTCATTCATTACTCTTAAGCAAAAACTAGGCTAACTTCACCCTTTATTTTCAAAAAAACATACACGACGTTTCATTGGAATAGTTACCATACGTTCTGAAAGAGAAAATATTTTATCCAGTAATTATTCTCATTGCATTGGAATAGTTACTATACGTCTTGGAATAGAGAATATCCTATTCGGATTTCGTCTTATAATGTATTGGACTAATTACTACACATTTTGGAATAGAAAATAATTTGTCGAGTATTTTTTCTTGATGTATTGGAATCATTACCGTACAGTCTTGAACAGAACTCAAACAGAATGTAACAATCCCCATTATATATATGAATGTGTAGAATTTGCACTGTTATGCTTATATTCTACTAAAGTAGTCATTCCAGTAAATATTTGAGTGAGAACAGAGTATTTAGATGCTCTTCTAGAGGTATTGTAATGTTTCTGTCTTTTATTCTAATAATTACAGTCTTTTTTTGGAGACATTCCCTATAAATGAAGTAATGTCTCCAAAAAAAGACTGTAATTATTACAATAAAAAACAGGAATGTCTGCAAAAAAGGACTGTAATTATTACAATAAAAGACAGGAATGTCTCCAAAAAAGGACTGTAATTATTACAATAAAAGACAGGAATGTCTCCAAAAAAGGACTGTAATTATTACAATAGAAAACAGGAGTGTCTCCAGAAAAGGACTGTAATTATTACAATAAAAGACAGGAATGTCTCCAGAAAAAGACTGTAATTATTACAATAAAAGACAGGAATGTCTCCAAAAAAGGACTGTAATTATTACAATAAAAGACAGGAATGTCTCCAAAAAAGGACTGTAATTATTACAATAGAAAACAGGAGTGTCTCCAGAAAAGGACTGTAATTATTACAATAAAAGACAGGAATGTCTCCAAAAAAGGACTGTAATTATTACAATAAAAGACAGGAATGTCTCCAAAAAAGGACTGTAATTATTACAATAAAAGACAGGAATGTCTCCAAAAAAGGACTGTAATTATTACAATAAAAGACAGGAATGTCTCCAAAAAAGGACTGTAATTATTACAATAAAAGACAGAAACATTACAATACCGCTAGAAGAGCATCTAAATACTCTGTTCTCACTCAAATATTTACTGGAATGACTACTTTAGTAGAATATAAGCATAACAGTGCAAATTCTACACATTTACATATATATATATATATTGGGGATTGTTACATTCTGTTTGAGTTCTGTTCAAGACTGTACGGTAATGATTCCAATACATCAAGAAAAAATACTCGACAAATTATTTTCTATTCCAAAATGTGTAGTAATTAGTCCAATACATTATAAGAAGAAATTCGAATAGGATATTCTTTATTCCAAGACGTATAGTAACTATTCCAATGCAATGAGAATAATTACTGGATAAAATATTTTCTCTTCCAGAACGTATGGTAACTATTCCAATGTAATGAATGAAGGTATTCAATAAAATATTCCTTATTCCGAAGTGTATTGTAGCTATTCCAATATTTGTATAGAACTGGCTCAAATAATTATTAGAATGATTAACATTCATTAGTGGAATTTTTACAAGAAATCGTTTGCATCCTAGTTTTCCAAGAAAGTTTGGGTCTCAGTGTAGAAAAGAGATGGAGGATGAGGAAGAACTTGAAGAGAGTACAAAAATTAGAATTTATTGGATACTAAGATTGGAGAATGAGGGTCTTGGGTAGCAAGTAAGGATGAGAGAGAATCACGGAAGAGGTAGGTGAATATAGCTGTCAGTTCGGCGGTGAGTATGGAAGCGAATTTCTCATGAAATGTTACCCTGAATTAAAACTGCATTTTGGATTATGGGTTTCGATTTGAAGGTAGGAAGGGAATTCTAAAGAAGGTATTTGATTGTCGTGTTGTTTGTATATATTCCAACATTAGAGACCTGTCATGGAGTATGGATTCAAGTATTTTGTGTAAATTAAAGGAAGATGGGAATGTGTGATGCAGTGTGACCTATTTTTGACTTCTTCTCGTATGAAACTCCTGCTCGAAGTTCACCTAGGAACGGATGAATAATTCGTTGATTTTTCCAGTATGTATGCCTCTGTTGTATGATGTGAAAACAGAGGTAAATATTATGGTTTGAAGCTGGTAGAAGATTTATAATTTTGTTGGAGGCGGTGGCTTCGTTAGTCCCTTTGTGAACGACGTCATGTTCTGGTAGATCAACATATCCAGGTGTCCATACAAACATTGCGTCACTGTTGATAGGACTGAGGGTGAATTATTTTTTGAATAAAGGGACCAAAGCCGTAGCGATCTAATGGTGAGAGAAGTGAGGAAAATGAGTCAGTAAGGATGACTAGTTCCGTGATAAATTGAGAGGCTACATGGGGAATTCGACAGGCCACTAGAATGCTGTTTGGGAAACCAGCATAAGTAGCGGTGTGATCGAGATATTCTTGGATTATAGGCCAGATGTATCCAATATGGGAGGATTTGTTGAGATTAGGGATTTGTGTGATATAGAGGTGAGATCAGGGGCTTGGAAGCGTGAAAACAGGCTGTAAGAATGAATTAATGGATTTATTTGTTAATAGGAATTGGGAAATAGTAACTTCTTAAGAGTAAAATTATGGAATGAGAGACTGAGGCAAAGAGATTGGAGGTTAGGATGAGTCTACAATAGAAAAGAGGTACGGCGGCTTTCGCACATACACTCAGTTTCTAGTACTAGTCTGAAGAACGGGTTTTAGAAGACCCGGTGTTCGATGAGCAATATGGCTTCGGATTAAATCTTCACAGGTACGTTCAACTCAAAAATCGTCAGGAAAATAGCTCAAAATTTCCTTAAACTGAGCATCAACATTCAAAAACAAGTCGAAAATAGGCTGCAACCACTGCACTTCATTTTGAGTCGAGATCTTCTCAAGTTCCCTCCCTCGACTAGAAAAGTTTTCAAATTCTTGAAAAAGGTCAACTAACATTTTCTTCAGTTTTTGAGTCACCTTCCTCTATATAACTTGAGAATTGACATTTTTCGATATTTATAAAATAAATCAGTTATTTTCTTCCTCTGCCTTTCGTTCAAGGTCCTAAACCCTCTCACAGATTAGCTATCTTTCCCTTCAACTGTCCAGTCGAAATGTTTTGAAGCCTCGTATGGTCCTCTTCTATAGGGATTAAAGACGAATATTTTTGCGTAACCAGTTTTGGAATCTGATTTGGGTCCATCTGTGAAGTGCAGGATGTGGAAGGAAAAATCATTACCATTGATTGGCTTCGATGTGTCTTAAATAAATGAAATAGCAAGGTCGAAGCCAAATATGAGGTATCGTGGATGTCCAGGGAGAGGGGAATGAGAAGATGGGAAGAATTGTCTGCATAAGATAGTGGATTTTGAGATTTGTGAGAGAGAAGAAAGATATAGAATTGTGGAAACTGAGTCGTGGACGCAAAAGAGTTTACGCAAATACAATGGTCGACCAGGGAAAAACGCGGTTCATTAGCCGCGAGTCATCGCGAAAGAAAATGATTCTTCTCGGGCTAATTGGAGGAGGGTAGATACGGATCCGTTCCCGCGTTTTTTCGTGAGTTCGAGCGTACTCTCCTTCTACTCGAAAAATTGATGATTTCAATGGTGAAAGACTTGTGAAAATTTCGAACCTGACCCTGAGTAGAACATTGAGCATGATTTTTTTTTTGAAATTATGTTATTTTTTTCAACTACGTTACCTCAAAAACTTCATCTCAATTTCAGCCACCTTATCATTTTCCTCAATAACGTACATATTTCAATGGTTAATGACTTGGAAAGTAAGTTGGTCACAGAAAATCCATACTTACTGTTCCCAATGTAGTGGGAGAAGGCTCATATTTGTCCGCGATGAACCGCACCTAACGAATCGTGTTTTTCCCCGGTGGGCCCAACGTACTTTCTTGCTAGTGTAGGAGATAACGAACGGAATCGCGCATAGGCTAAGATTAGGGCTGGTGCACAGAGCAGCAAGGGAGTGATTTTATTAGTCTGTTTGTAGATTGAAGACCAGTAGTCCACTCGAGGGCGGATTTGAAAATTGTGCAGCTGAAGGAGCTTGCGACTGAAACCAATGCAAGAGTGGGATAGATATTCGAGGACATTCAGAAAATTTTGGCATTTGGCTTTCAAGGCTTTGATGTGTACGGTTCAGGAGTAGTAGGAATCGAAGGTAAGGCCAAGGAATTAGGTAGGAGATTGCGGGCTGACCTGGAAGCTCTGGAGGAGGAGGGATGAGAGAGGAAAGACGTAAAAGCCTTTTATGGAATATAATTAGAGTTTTTTTTGACAGAAAAATGAAAACTACCACCCAAGGCCCAGGAGGAGATCTCATCGAGGGCAAGTTGGAGAAGGCCAGCTGTTCTTTGGGGTTTATAGAAGCGAGAAAGATACTGAAATCGTACAAGAGGGGGGAAAGAAGACACTCTTCGTCAGATCGTTTGTGGCGATTAGGAAGGGAGGAACTATCCACAACTCTTACTGAGGGACGCCATTTTGGATGATTTCACTGATCGATTTTTATTCAACAATCGATTAATTATGGGTTTGGAAAACTCCAAACTTAAGAATTCCATTTCGAAAACCTGCAGCCTACTTCGTTAGCTACTCGGGATTGCCCACAGCAAACAGGGGTTTCTTTTACAATCAATATCTCAATTTCATACTTCTCATTCATTAATTTACCTTACCAATTATATTTTTTCTCATTTGTCTGATGGTCGATCGCGACAATTTTTTCAAGTACCCGGGTGATCGCGTGAAGAAAAGTTTGCCCACCCCTGCTCTACTTTCTTACCCATTCCATTTACAGAAAATTTACTTCCATTGCCTAGTCTCTGTATTTCTCACATTAATCTCCTCGGGCATTGCCTACACCTAAAGTGATAAACAAAGTATGTCAACTACCGAAAAAACCCTCCCTCTTTCTACAAAAACTCACAGGTTCTTCAACGAAGTGGAACGAGGGGGGCAGGGAATCTGTTTTATGGGACACGTGATATCGCGACTTCACAATGCTGACCTATGACGTCATCGAAATGGGATGTTACAGGCACCATCCCCCAAGCTATATATAATAGGAGGGGCACTTGGAAAAATCTCGAGCTCCGAGCTTTGCCGGCAGGCTGGACGACGGATATTTTTTCCGACCCCCCCCCCGCCGATTCAACAGGTGCCTTGTTAGAATTATAGTTGGGATAGCATCCGACCCCCCCCCCCCTCAATTTCAGAGACAGAAAATTTCTGATAATATCCATAAGTCCTCTCTTCTTAGCTTCCTTAGGAAGATGAATTGATAAATGAGAAGAATTCGCCACGAACCAATTATGAAGAATTATCGATGGAACTTCGGCGTTAGAAGAGGGGAAGTTCTTTTTCGAGAAATTTTACATAAATCAGGAATTCCACCGATTCCACTCTTCACGTATTATTAGATTTTCAAATCTTCAGTAAATCCTATTTCAAAATTTAAAACCGTACCGGAAAGATTTTCGTCAATGATAACCCTTCATCAGTGTAAGAATAATCTACACACTTCGAAATTTCACTTTCCTATCCAGCTAATAGAGTATACGTAACCCATCTTCTTGATCTCCCGCGCATACGTTTTCATACACGCACGAACAAGCGGAGCGAGTAAATTAAATCACATTTTCCATCAATGCATCACTTCCTCTTAACTAAATACTGTATATTAAATAACATCCGGTAGGAAAAAAAAGAAACTTCTTAATCCCTAGCATCATTCGTTAATTACAGGGGTATTTGTGTCTCTTAAAAAGAATATTTCACGCGACGAGATGACAGAGTGCGTATATGCGAGCGGGATGGGATGCCGCTACTTCTGTACCGTCTTGTGTCCATTAAGAAGGGAAACTTCATACACCGGTGATGCTGTGTGTACATACGTTCAATGTACACCAACCCCAAGGGTGTTGTAAAATGTGTTACTATACGCTCCAAGTACAATCTAGTTAAGTGGTACCGTTATACCATCAACCACTTAACCCCTCTCCATCTCTCCCCCTCTCGTGGCGCTATATGTATAATAGTTTTGTAAAAATATTATTCGCGTAAAGAGCTACACAAGCGACGATTTACCTTCTCTCGAAATTCCCGAATTCCGGCAGACGGCGTCGCTTTTAGTGCGCTATATAAGAGTAGACACGTGCGTCTAAAAATTTTGACGAACCATCGTAATAATCTTCGTGGAAGCTTTTTTTTTTTCCTTCTTCACGAAAAAAGCGTAGTCGTATTCATATCGGGAGAGGGCGAGGAAAATGCATTAAAAGTAAAGTAATCAACACCTGAGGACCCATAATGGTAATAGTGACCACAACGTCGCGGAGAAAAATTATTTCTATATTATTTTTTCGTCTCCCTTACCGTACAGCATGCACAGATCTCGGCTAAGCTTCCTCCAAATATAAATTATATTGTTATAAAATACCCGCCTATTATCTCGTATAGCTGCAGTATGACCGGTTTTTATGGTTATACACTTAAATAAACAAAACGTTATCACATTTACTCGGGATGTATTTTTAATGTTTTTTTTTTCTTCTTTAATATAAGTATATTATCCGTTATATTTTAGTGACCGTTTTTTTTTTTTTTTTTTTTTAAAGAATACGCGAAAGATTAACGCAATCATAGTTAATTAGAGAGGTTTGAAAAATATCGTATAATGTAAGCATTACTTCGAACCGATGATAAAACGATATTTTTGGACAGTGTGGATACTGGTCGTATCGATTATTTTATATTACACATACTCGAAAACTAGTCGTGCGACGATTAATCGCAATCTCGAAAGCATCGGATAATTTATACATAGGAAATGGATTACACGGGATGGTTCACAGTACATGCGTGGGAATGGAGAAAATTCAATTTTCTTCTTAATACGATAATAAGGATTCGAAATCATTATAAACGAGAGTGTTTTCAAAAATCTTAAATCATTACGTGGCGTGTAAATTAGGCTTATGTAAATGATTTAACGGCGTTAAGGACCATCCAATGTCGCGTTAGACGACTTTGTTAAGGTATATACGATAGTAGAAGATTAATAGATCATCTTGATGTGGGATATACGAGAACGTTGCTTTTTTCATGTGTCCATTATTATTAATTTAAAGAACCAACAATCCTGCGTATACGTATATACGTAAGCGTTAATGATTGCTAGATTTATACACGGAGATAAGAGAACCAGAAAAAATATTTACACTCGTGAGCCTCCAGGTTTTCCGTCCTCGGTCTACCTCAGTACAGCCATACTTCTAGAGAGCACAAAAAGTGATACCGCAGTGTACTCGTACTTTGGAATCAACTTTAGAGCTAGATAAAGAAGATATAATGACGTAAGTATCTCCTACACTTTCTGTACTCATACTTCAATCATTACCATGAGAGCCATCGCGACCACCGGGAGAGCTTCTCTCCCCAACAGGTCACTAGAATTCGCAAGATGTGTGGATATTGGATCACTATTGAAGTTGGAAAACAAGCAGTAACAGGGTCACTAAATGACAAATTCTCACTACAAATAAAAAAAAAGAAGATAGTGAACGAGATAATTGCATTATCTTCAGTCTGAAATCGTTGGCTGTCTTAGTACTCGAACGGTACATAAAACCATAGCTTGCAACCTTGTCTGCGAGTAGTAAAGCAGCACAATTCTCGCTCTGCCACACTTACTCCCCCCTCCCCCCCCCCCCACCGAAGAGAATCTACAGCTGGCAAATTATGTGAAAATCTGACCCCAACGAGATGTTAGAATTCGCGGAAATTCGATCACTGTTGAAGTTGGAAAACAAACAGTAACAGGATCATAAAGATGAGGATAAAAGAGGAAATAATATGACGAAAAAATCTTCTGGCCCGAGCGGGAGTCGAACTCGCGACCTCTCGTTTTCATGACAGGTGCGAAAACCACTACGCTACCACGCTTTAAGATTAGATCGTCATATTTCGCCTTCAGATGGAAGTTCCATGCCTCCCTTTATTCACCTCCCTCATCCACGGCATTCGCGACTCCTTCCTGTAGGCTTTAGTGTGCATTTGCAACAGCTTAATGTATTGTAGTCTTCCGACCCTCTCATTCACAATATGCAACTTCCAACTGAAGGCGAAATATGACAATCTAGTCTTAGGGCCTGCGGTAGCGAAGTGGTTATCGCACTCGTCATCAAAACGAGAGGTCGAGAGTTCGATTCCCGCTCGGGCCAGGAGATTTTTTCGTCATGTTTCCTCGTCTATCCTCATCTGTGTGACGCATTTACCATTTTCCTTTATTCACCTCCCTCCTCCAGGGTATTCGCGGCTCTTTCCTATATAGGCTTTGGTGTGCATTTGCAACAACGTAACTGTATTGTGGTTTTCCGAACCTCTCATTCACAATATGCAACTTCCATCTGAAGGCGAAATATGGTGATCCAATCTTAAGAGCCTGCTGGCGTAGTCGTTAGCGGATTCGTCATGAAAACGAGGGGTCTTGGGTTCGATTCCCGCTCGGGCCAGGAGACGTTTTCGTCATGTTTCCTCTTCTATCTTCATCAAATATGATTCTTGTGAACGCCCGCACTTACAACCTTCCTTTACAGGATCATAAGTTGACAGATTCTTCCTCTCATCCTGGAAGAGATTCTAGAGCTGGCAAATTGTGTGTCTTCTTTAGATTATTTTCAATTTTTTATTTGGCGAAAAACTTGAAAATAGTCATACGGTACGTTTCCAAAATTGAAAACACAAAGGTCACTAAAAACTAAAAACTTTTCAAATTATTTCATGTTTATTATAGTTTGATTTAAAATTAAGAAAAATATTCATAATATTGACCTGTGAATACCCAAAAATTAAACCAATTAATGGAAATACAACTACTAAGCGCCTTTTCGCACTCATGTACTCGATCACAATTAAATAAACATAAAACGGGTATGCTTAATCAGGGATGCACAGCTAAAGCCGTAATTGGCTCAAGTTCAAGCTTAGGCTCTTGTTTTGACCATTTTTAGGAAAGCCAAAAGACAGCCAATGAATTTTGAGATATCAGCTTTTCAGCTAAAAGCCAGCCGTTAGAAAATATTGATTGGTTACATGTAAAATGAAGCTATTATAATTAAGTTTAAGTTTTAAGCCATTATTTTGACCCATTTTGATTAAGCTAAAATCCAGCTAATTGGCGGTCAGCCAAAAGCCAAAGTTTAAGTCAATGCTGATTGGCTGCTCATCCCTGTGCTTAATGAAGCATATCTCTTTAATAACGTAAAGTAATAATCAAATATTATGTACTTATAACCTTAGGATTGATCGTGACATAAAAATAAATAGTTTCCAAAAAAAAAAAATTTATAGAAACAACTAGAGGCAGTTTTCAGTACAGGATTTCATAATAATAATGTTTTTTTTTTCATTTTTTTTTCTTTCTTTTTTTTTCTCTCTTTCTGAAAGAATGTGATCACCATAAATTGACCTTGATCGTAGTTTTTTGTTTGAACAATATTCAGAAATTTTAATAAACATGATACAAAAAATCTTATCGTTATTGAAATGATGAGAGGAGAAACATGAAAAGGTTGTGTAAGATATTCCAGTAGGATGTGCCCCTTTTGTATCCTGCCTCATTTGAGGACGTGGAAAACCTTAACACCCGAGTCTCACCTAATAAGGACACAATGTTTAAAATTATTAAAATTGATAAATAATTAATTCTCAAAATTTTTATTTGAAGGATCAAACAATATGTTAAATAAGTTGAATGAAATTTATTTCAATACTTTATAAATTTATTCTTTGAATTAAAATTTATAATTATACTAATAATAAAATTGATACAAATAAATTTTTTTGAGAATATTTTTGAAAATTTTTTTAAAAAATGTTTTAAATTATTATTTATAATTTCTTTTTTAAGATTAACAGTTCACTAAATTCAAGATTTTTTAGTGAGGTATATTTTTTTCCTTAATTTTAAATATAAATTATCTTTTATATATTATTATTACTAAATTAATCATTTCATTAATTTATATAATATTTTTTTTTCATTAATTCAAGATTTAATTATAAAATAATAATAATAATAATTATTATTATTATTATAATAATTATAAAATTAATTTTTTTAATTTTTGTTGATATTGACATTTTATTAATTTTATTTGAATTATTATTTTTTTTATACTTTACTAAATTATATTAAATAATTATAATAATAAATTAGTAGGATTATTTATAACACTAAAATCAATTATTATTATTATTATTGCTATTATTATTTTTTTTTTACCAAACTCAAAATAAATCAAATTATAAATTTGTTTTAAATTTTATTAATTTTTTTTTTATCATTCTATAATATGAATTATTATTAGTAATATTAATTAATTCTATTCGAATAATATTGTTCTTATTGATATACCTATTATTCCTGATCATATACCTAATATTAAAATTATATAAAAACCCAATATTTCTGTGATTAGTAGAGTATATTTTTTAAATGATAAGAATAATTATTTTAATTTCTTTTTGTATTGAGATTTTATTAAAATTTTTACTAATTAAAATTATATTCATAAATTTTAATATTTAAATTATTAAAATTTTATTCATAAAATTATATAACTAGAAAATTTATAATCACTATACATTAAATGAAAAATTAATCCTTCAAAATTATTAATCCTTGGACCTCAAGAGAGGTCTTTTTTTTTATCTTCATCTTTTTGAAGTGTTGATCCAAAACTGCAAATTTCATTTTATAAAGCTTTCAGGAACGCCTGATCATTAACTGCCCACTTTGGTCATATAACAAAACAAGCCCTCATCTGTATTTGTAAATGTACTTTTCATTAATTCTTTGTACCGCCAGAAAATGTATAAGCCACAATTCTTAATTTTGTTATCAGCTAACACTCGGAAAAAAAAATACTCGATTGGGCACTAAAGAACAGAAAATAATGGCACTTCCTTGAAATTGAACAAAGTTTAAGATAGAAATAATTGCAGGAATTGAAGGGTAAACTAAAACATAGGTAGTGATGATGTATAAATTACAATTTTCAATCTCCTCGTTAGCAATCTAGAAAAAAACCTTAACTACAACAGAATAGGTTTTCTTGGAAATTTAACAAAGTTGATATATTTTTTATTGGAATAAAAGCAGTAGGAATTGGAGGGTAGACATTAGGTAACGTAAACTCAATAATTTATTAACAATGTGGAACCAATCGAAGATGAATGTCTAAAAACCTCTAAATATTAGTTACAGTCTATCAAAGTTTAAAAAATGCAAAAACTGGTGATTAACGTCACTTGATAAGACTTCACACAAGTCCGGCATGCAACTTCAAAGGAGGTACTAACCTATAAAACAAGTTTTGCACTCACTAGCAAAGACAGAACAAAGATTACTTACACACAAACAACTGCTCATCACTGGCTGCTAACCCGCATAAAACGCGTTTTTTCAGCACCAGCAGTGTCCCCTACAAAATTTCAATGCGCGAGAAGGTACACTTGCCTGTCGCAATGAGGCGCGGAAATTAAGCGAGTGTACTGCTCAATTACGAGAGATATCATCGAAAAATGGTTCATATACTTCATAGTTCATAAATTTGACTCTATCTAAAATCCATTCAATAAAGGTGGGTTCGATGATTCCCACACATCACTGAGGACCAATCCCTTGGGAAACATTACATCGCATATTATCATTTTGGCAAGTTTATCAATCGACAAATGCTTTTGAAATCAACGTCAGGTGGTTGTGGCGTAGAAGCAGACTACTCTACTATAATGAATTTTCATTCCTGAATATATCCGTGCTATCTATCGTTTGTTCTTAGCACAACTTTTTCAAGCCATTTCCAGGATACATTCGTACAGACATCGGAGCCTGCAAATTTTCTACATCTACTTTCGAACGCCCCCGAAAATCGTTTTTTATCCCTTAATACATACGGGATAAAATACACACACACTCATTCGGTTCGCGAAACTTTTTCCATTTTCTTGCGGATAAAAGACGCTGTAATGTACCGTAAAGGCGTGGAGCGTGTCGCGACTATTCTACTTACAAAGTACGAAAAACGAGAATACCGGGGAACACACAACGGGAGAGAATACGTACAAGCACAAATCGTCCATCACGTCAAATTTCACCCTAACTCGAACAAATCACCGTCGCATTTACTCGCTGTACTGCATCTACGTAACGTAGCCGCGCTCCGGTCCAGCAAACGTCGTCCCCTCCCTCCTCATCCCTTCACCCGGCGCTTCGGATTAAAGTTAAATCCAAATTTGATTACCCACGAGAGGGATGCCATTTTTATAGAGATTTATGAAGCCGGCTGTACGTCGTGCACTCGAAAATTTTTCTTAATCAGTTTCTCGAAGCGCGAAAACACGCCGATGATGATGTTTCTATACTCGTCTTCGCGTACGTAAACTCTTCTGGCGCAATTCTTAATCTTCCAATTTTTGGATAGACGAGAAAAAAAAAAAAAGAAAAAAAGAAAAATTGATTTCGCGAGCAAGTTGAAGGCAACGTTGTTGTTGAAGAAACATGATGAAAAGAAAAATCGACTAGAGGTACCATTTAACTAAGTAAGAAAAACTTTTCGGGAGTGGACTACAACGATTAGAAAAACGAAGAAAATTCAATAATAAAGATCTAAGAAGAGATTATAATATTATAAATACTTCAGTATGTTGTACTAAGTCCCCCATTATGTATGTAGGGTTTTGAACAGGAGGAAGAAAGCGGTGCTATTGAAATACAATCTTGAAACGCCGCCAACGCAGACCAGACTGATCATTCGGTGAAGCGAAAAATCAATGTTGACACGTATACAAAAAAAAATACATAAAGAAAAGAAAACTCTTTCAAGACGTTGGTCTGTAGCTCTTTCAGCTATTTTTATTAAAAACTATCATTTTACCTCGTATAATACGAGGAATGGCCATCGAATCGTAGGAATTTTAAAATTATGATTATTCACGCGCGGCTCTCTGTGTAGAGGGACGACGACGACGACGGACAAGGAAAGAGACTCTCACTCCGCCGCTTTGAAATTCATATTTTTAATCGATAAGGCGAAAGACAAAGAGACGGACACCATCAAATTAATCACTTGATAGAATACGAGTACAGCGAGGTAATATAATAATGTGTCCGAGTGTAATCCATAACTGGTAATCCGACCAGCGTACTTCATCGTAGTGAGTATAATGAGTCACTATTTTTAATCCAGAATGTTCCCTTTTTTCCCACCGTTAAGGACCTTCGAAAACGTCATTTTATTAACCTAATTTCGGTATCAGGAATTAAAGAAAAATCTTTCGAGCGCGACGAATAATTTTTGTTCGTTCTCACTTTTAAGATTTGTGATTTGTAGTTTCAAGTTCCAAACTTCATACGAAAAAGTTCCAGTTCTATGAGGCGAAAGAATTTTAAGACCATAGTCCGGCGCATTGGTGCAGCAGCCTGAGTCATTAAAGTATTTGAAATATGTAGTTTTGAATTTCAAACCTCGTAGAAGGAAAAGATTTCGGACTACGAGTTCTACAAAGGATGGAAAGTTTCCGCAAGAAATCTCCATTCGAGGATGTAAGGATTTGTAAGGCCAAAATCTACAACCCTCTTATGACGTCATATAATGGGCGTGGTCTTGATAAATTTTGAGTTCTGAACGTTATCGGAATCGTCAACTGACCGAATTCCCGCACTATTTATCATCTCCAGTACCCTACGAACTTGTGAGTTCTTTTTGTTTTAGTTTCTGAAAATTATTGAATTTTCTGACTAGAGAGTATTTTCAATTCTCCGTGACTTAATTAATGATCTATTTCTTCACAATTTACTAACTCTAGAATCTCTTCAAGGATAAGTAGAGTTTTTTTAACTCGTGACCCTGTTACTGCTTATTTTTCAACTTCAATAATGATCCCTGAAACTGACTGAATTTTTGCACATTTTGCCCACCTTAGCCATTCGTTGGGATCAAATTTCCACACAATTTGGCATCTCTAGAATCTCTTCCTGGGAGAGAGGAAGAATTAGCCAACTTATGATCCTGTAAAGGAAGGTGATAAGTGCAGACGTTCATAAGAATCATATCTGATGAGAATAGAAGAGAGAATTTGACGAAAAATCTCCTGGCCCGAGCGGGAATCGAACTATCGACCTCACGTTCTCATGACGAGTGCGATAACCACTTCGCTACCGCAGGCCCTAAGATTAGATCGTTATATCTCGCCTTCAGGTGCAAGTTCCATATTGTGAATGAGAGGGTCGGAAGACCACAAGACATTAGGCTGTTACAAATGCACACTAAAGCCTATAGGAAGGAGTCGCGAGTGCCCTGGAGGAGGGAGGTGAGTAAGGGAAAGTATGGACCTTCCATCTGAAGGCGAAATATGACGATCTAATCTTCGGGCCTGGTAGCGACTCGTGGTGAAAACGAGAGGTCGCGGAGATTTTGTGGTCATATGTATTTCCTCTTCTATCCTCATCATTATGATCCTGTTACTGTTTGTATTCCAACTTCAATGGTGATCAGATTTCCGCACACCATGCGAATTATTTTTTTGGAAACGTCTACATCTTCTGAAGTGGCTTCAAGTTTGATCGCTCTACGACTATTATTGCTTGAGATACAGCCATTTGGATTTTAGGCCTATAAAGAGCTTTGCAGCCTGTATGGGTGAGCGTATGTCTCCAAGTTTTTGGATTTCGAGTTTTCTCATCAGGGACAACACTTTCACATACATTTGGAACATTTTGCGACCAAGGCCGTTTTACCTCCGGCTAGTGCCTTTAGACTTAAAGTTCTTATTACTAAGCTTTAAAGAACTCCTATGGACGTTTGAGTAATTGGACGAGAAAATTAATAATATTTTTGAATTCTGTATTGAATCGAATGGAAAAGCTGCAGAGCAACCCAATTAGTACAAAGAAATTGCGAGTTTCGCGCTAGAAATTGATTCTCGACCAGTGCGCGCCATAGTTTGGTGCCAATTTTCAAGTTCAACAAACGTACTCGTGCCACTGCTCTGATCGAACCGGTAGCATTGTTAGTGATCCTGACATAGAAAAGTTCAAAAATTTACCCCTGTCGTTTCGATGAAGAGGAAAATACGAAATACGCGCATATACATCTATGAATAGCGTGAATACATATAATTATGATAAGAGGAGGACTTGAAAGAATTTCGTTTCAAGCTATATAATTATGATGAGAGAAGAACTTGGAAAAATTTGGACCTTCGAGCTGTGCATGATGAGGAAGGGACCTGCAAAAATTTTGACTTTCGAGCTTAACTCCAAAGATGGTGTGGCACAAAGTTTAATTTTTAATTAGATAAAGTATACACAAAGAAACCCCCACGAAACAGGTTCCCTGTTTGCTTCGGGCAACCTCGAGTAGCTAACGAAGTAGGCTGCAGGTTTTCGAAATGGAATTCTCAAGTTTGGAGTTTTCCAAGACCATAATTAATCGATTGTTGAAGAAAAATCGATCAGTGAAATCATCCAAAATGACGTCCCTCAGTAAGAGTTGTGGAGAGTTCCTCCCTCCCTAATCGCCACAAACGATCTAACGAAGCGTGTCTTGTACGATTTCGGTGTCTTCTTCGCTTCTATAAACCCCAAAGAACTGCTGGCCTTCTCCAACTCGCCCTCGATGAGATCTCCTCGTGGGCCTTGGGTGGTAGTTTTCATTTTTCTAGCAAACAAAAACTCTAATCATATTCCATAAAAGGCTTTTACGTCCTTCCTCTCTTACCCCTCCTCCTCCAGAACTTCCAGGTCAGCTTGCAATCTTCTACCTAATTCCTTGGCCTTACCTTCGATTCCTACTACTCCTGGACCGTACACATCAAAGCTTCGAAAGCCAAATGCCTACACTTTCTGAATGTCCTCGAGTATCTATCCCACGCTTGCATTGGTTTCAATCCCAAGCTCCTTCAGCTGCACAATTTTCAAATCCGCCCTTGAGTAGACTACTGGTCTTCAATCTACAAACAGACTAATAAAATCACTCCCTTGCTGCTCATGTGCACCAGCCCTAATCTCAGCCTATGCGCGATTCCGTTCATTATCTCCTACACTAGCAAGAAAGTACGTTGGGCCCACCGGTAACAAACACGATTCATTAGCTGCGGGTCATCGCGGAAAAATATGAACTTTCTCCCACTACTTTGGGAAGAGTAAGTATGGATCTGTTCCGGCGTTTCCATCTGACACCAACTTACTTTCCAAGTCATTAACAATTGAAATATGTACGCTATTGAGGAAAATGATAAGGTGGCTGCAATTAAGATGAAGTTTTTGAGGTAACGTAGTCGAAAGAAATAACATGATTCCAAAAAAATAATCATGCTCAATATTGTACTCAGGGTCAGGTTCGAAATTTGCACAAGTCTTTCACCATTGAAATCATCATTTTTTCGAGTAGAAAAGAGTACGCTCGAACTCACGAAGAAACGCGGGAACGGATCCATATCTACCCTCCTCAAATTAGCCCGAGAAGAATCATTTTCTTTCGCAATGACTCGCGGCTAATGAACCGCGTTTTTCCCTGGTCGACCATTGTATTTGCGTAAACTCTTTTGCGTCCACGACTCAGTTTCCCCAATTCTATATCTTTCTTCTCTCTCACAAATCTCAAAATCCACTATCTTATGTAGACAATTCTTCCCATCTTCTCATTCCCCTCTCCCTGGACATCCACGATACCTCATATTTGGCTTCGACCTTCATTTATTTAAGAAACATTGAAGCCAATCAATGGTAATGATTTTTCCTTCCACATCCTGCACTTAACAGATGGATCCGAATCGGGTTCCAAAACTGGTTACGCAAAAATATTCGGCTTTAATCCCTATAGAAGAGGGCCATACGAGGCTTCAAAACATTTCGACTGAACAGTTAAATGGAAAGATAGCTAATCTGTGAGAGGCTTTAGGATGAAGGAGAACCTTGAACGAAAAGGAGAGGAAGAAAATAACTGATTTATTTTACGAATATCGAAAAATGTCAATTCTCAAGTTATATAGAGGAAGGTGACTCAAAAACTGAAGAAAATGTTAGTTGGCCTTTTTCAAGAATTTGAAAACTTTTCTAGTCGAGGGAGGGAACTTAAGAATATCTCGACTCAAAATGAAGTGCAGTGGTTGCAGCCTATTTTCGACTTGTTTTTGAATGTTGATGCTCAGTTCAAGTAAATTTTGAGCTATTTTCCTTACGATTTTTTAGTTGGATGTACCTGTGAAAATTTAATCCGAAGCCATCTTCTTTTACACGTTGGTTCATCGAACACCGGGTGGAGCGCTCATTTCGTCTGTGCTTGAGTAGGATTCAGGAGTAGGTGAAGCTGTCTTCGAGGTTAAGCAAGTGAAAAGAATTCTCTTGTTAGGTACAGTTTTTATGACAATGCATTATACAGAAATGGGTGTTCAGTATTCGTTGGCTTGTTTGATTTTGGTGTAGACCGATTCTAGTTAAAAATTGCCCTCATAAGAATAAACTAAGATTCCGAGTTTTGAATCGGAAGTGCTTCGGTTGACTGGAAGATATAATGGAAAAGTCGTCGACAGGGAAACGCGTAGTGACCGGAAACATGTTAGAAAAAGGGAAATATTATCAACTGGGAGTTTGGTTGTGGACTTTTCTTCTTGATTATTGGTCTCTAGATCTGCTCGTGTTTCAAGAGAGTCTCAATAATAGAATTGATCCGGTTCGCAAGTTTACGGTCGGACATATCGAAGAAAAAGCTCCACAATACTTGAAGAAGTAAACTGGAGGGCAATTTGCAAGAACCGCAGAAAAAAAAAACTTGCAAATTGCCCTCCAGTTTACTTCTTCAAGTATTGTGGAGCTTTTTCTTCGGGAGTCTCAATAATACTATCTTCTTTGCAGCCTTTGTTTTGGACCTCCTTTCCATACTGCATAAGATTTTTTCAAGTTTCTGTTCTGTAGTCATTTGAAATTCTCCACTCCCGTACTTCAGCCCGGTCTGTCCGAACTAGTAGATGGAATGAAACAAGTATCGCAAACACAAGAAGTATGTTGATCTTAGCAAGTATCGCAAGTTTGTCTTTAATAACAGATTAAAAAGATTCGGATGTGACGTTAAGCAGACGAGGAAAGAGCGAGAAGAAAGCAAGAATCTATCCAGTTTCAGTAGTGACCTGGTAGCTAAATTTCCTTATTTTAAATACAGACCCCTAATGATGAGTGGTATAAGAAAAACAATGAAGTCCATTTCGTTCGTATAAATCCACTCTTTTGCACTCCTAATGCGTTCTTAGTTTATTGTTATCGAGTACAATTTTTCACCTCCTAAATGTCACAGACACATTAAACGCAAACGTCTGGCTGTCTTTCGTCTATACAGTCCCAATTATATTTGAATTTTTAGAACTTCGTTCTTGTCGGTTTGATTGTTCGGACAGACACTTCTACACGTATTCAGATTTCTCGACCGTTTCGGTGCACCGACAGTCATTTAAAGAATTTGCGAATCGTCTCAAGGTGCATCATTCTGGTTTCGTACCGTTTGGGAAATGATGTAGGTACAGGCTAGTGCATTTCCTCATTTCCATCTATTCGATTTCTCATGCGATGGAATTCAACTTTGTTGCGGTATATAACTTAGTCTGGTCGAGTGGAAGAATTGCACACGTAGACGTATATATACGATAGCTGATGTTGAAAGTACCAATAGGATATGTACATGTACCCAACTTATTAATTCCGTACTCGAATGAACGGTACTTTATTCAGCATCTTTGATGTCAGCATTCCGCTCAGTATGTTATTTATGATGAGGTAAGGAAAGAAGAAACAAAACCCTGCCCCCTCTTCTTATTAAATGTACAAATATACAGTTCTCGTTTTTCATTAAAAAAAAAAAAAAAAAAGAATGTAAAATGGAAACAGAGTGAAACGCGGTCGCTGATGCTCCTCGCTATCTGTTCGAATTACTAGACAAGTTTTTGCGAGGCATCTACAGAACTCTTTTTTGATGAAAAATGGGAAAAAAAGTTGCGTAGATGGCAATAGAGAATGCGCAATCATGAAGAAAATTTTGAATGTGCATCGGTTGTCAATTGTTGCCGCGGTCTATCCGATTAATTACAAATTTTATGGTTCTTTTTATACCTCGTTAACGTGCACAGGATAATGGGCGAAGAAATTCGCCAGTACGAAGAGGCGTGCAGGGGTGCCTTCGAAAAGGGAAACTTGACTACATATAACGTGTATATAGGCCTTTAGCATAATGATAAACATAGCAGGTGTTGTTGGGGGTAATATAATTTTCCAGACCGATGAACCGTTGTGCGTGCGTGGTCCGTTCTTACGCCGCGAGACGAGACACGCGTTTCGTTATATTACTGTTTCCCAATTTCGTACATAACCGACCCTCGTGAAGACCAACTTTTGATACATATTTAATCGTAGTTTTAGCGTGAACTTGGGTGAAAGTCGGACGACGATGACGGCCTTGTAAAGGAAGCAAAGAAAAAAAAAAAAATTGAAGTCGTTTTGCCTCATTTAAATCACGCTCCAGCGAGTAATTACGTTCGACGAATTAAACGAAAAATTATACGACTCTCTCGGTTCTCGTCGGCGCTCGATGTGACCGAGGGTTAAAAACAACTCTGTTATACCATTCGATCACGACGTTATTTCTTTGCGGAAGACCGCGCATTAAAAGATCAAATAATAAACGTTTTTCTATACTCTTGACCTCTCGAGCACATTTGCTCGGATGCGATCGTTTCATTCATGGAAATGGTATTTTATAGCCGAACTCGATGAGTATTTCTGTCCTCATCCCTGTTTCGCGATCATGCAAAATTACGTTATAAAAATGGTAATAATGCTACAGAGCGTTGTCGTAAAATCGTTTGTTCAATGGCGAATACTCACGATTTTCGTAATTCTTATTGTTGTTCACTGATTTTGCTATACAGGGTGAGGCCAAAAGATGTTACCAGTTGACTGGAAGTTTGCGTTAAATCTGTCGTAGCGCAAAAACGCGAAACGTTAGATGTATACTTCAAATCTACGAATTTCGCAACTCAATTTTATCTTCAATTTGCGCCAAAAATGAAGTTTCTACGTCTTCTCTGAGCCGAGTTATGGACCAAAATGTGCCCCGAAAAAATCACCCAAATAAAAAAATTGTGCGATCTTCGAGAATTCTGAAGTAAAATTTTGTGCTGAGTCCAAAAAAATCACCCAAATCACCTTACAAATCCTGAAAATGGATGTACGGCCCAAAGAAGGTCACAATTTTCCCAAATAAGATAACGAAATGAGCGCTCCACTCGGTGTTCGATGAGCCAACGTATAAAAGAAGATGGCTTCGGATTGAATTTTACTCTCAAAAATTTTCTGGTATAGCCAAATAAATGAAAATCATGTTCCATGTCTTTTATATTTTATCAGTCATCTTGAAATATTTCAGTCTAGGCTTCTACTAGGTCAAGTGTTCGTGAGATATTATTCGTTTACCCCTTTACCTATCTTGGCGTCGTATAAATCTTCTATGAGAAATATGAGGTAGCGCGAACTCGCTCCGCTCGTTCGCCCCCTGTCTCGCTGTTGTATTGGAATGGTATGAGACAATTCAAGTCTAAGGGACTTGGAAAAATTTCGACTATCCAGCCTTTATTTATTTAGTTATTTAATTATTTTATTATTTAAGATTATTTATTTATTTATTATTAATTCTTCTACTAGGTCAAGTGTTCGTGAGATATTATTCGTTTACCCCTTTACCTATCTTGGCTTCGTATAAGTCTTGTATGAGAAATATTTTGAGGTAATTGTGGGTGTTCTATATTTTGAGGTATCAACTTTCGTGGGGCGAACGTGCGATCTCGCTGTTGTATTGGAATGGTATGAGACAATTCAAGTCTAGGGGAATTGGAAAAATTTCGACTATCCAGCCATATATGATAGGAAGAGGGACTTAGAAAATTTTCTAATTATTAATTATAATAATTATTTAATTATTTATTTATTTAATTATTTAATTATTAATTAATTAATTAATTAATTAATTATTTAATTATTTATTTAATTATATTAATTATTTAATTATTTATTCATTTAACTATTTAATTATTAATTATATTAATTATTTAATTATTTATTTATTTAATTATTTAATTATTATCATTACGCGGGGTGTACTCGCCAATTTCAGAATCACCCACGGGGTAGAGATTTCTCTTGACGGGGGGGAGGGGGGTGGTGGTGTACTCGCGAGTTTCAAAATCGGGGTCCGGCAAGAGAAAAGACATGGAACATGCCAAAATCGTCAGGAGAATAGCTCAAAATTTCCTTAAACTGAGCATCAACATTCAAAAACAAGTCGAAAATAGGCTGCAATCACTGCACTTCATTTTGAGTCGAGATCTTCTCAAGTTCCTCCCTCGACTAGAAAAGTCTTCAAATTCTTGAAAAAAGCCAACTAACATTTTCTTCAGTTTTTGAGTCACCTTCCTCTATATAACTTGAGAATTGACATTTTTCGATATTTATAAAATAAATCAGTTATTTTTTTCCCCTGCTTTTCGTTCAAGGTCCTAAACCCTCTCACAGATTAGCTATCCTTCCCTTTAACTGTCCATCGAAATGTTTTGAAGCCTCGTATGGCCCTCTTCTATAGGGATTAAAGCCGAATATTTTTGCGTAACCAGTTTTGGAACGAGATTTGGATCCATCTGTGAAGTGCAGGATGTGTAAGAAAAAATCATTACCATTCATTGGCTTCAAAGTGTCTTAAATAAATGAAGTAGCCAGGTCGAAGCCAAATATGAGGTATCGTGGATGTCCAGGGAGAGGGGAATGAGAAGATGGGAAGAATTGTCTACATAAGATAGTGGGTTTTGAGATTTGTGACAGGGAAGAAAGATATAGAATTGGAGAAACTGAGTCGTGGACGCAAAAGAGTTGACGCAAATACAATGGTCGACCAGGGAAAAACGCGATTCATTAGCCGCGAGTCATTGCGAAAGAAAATGATCCTTCTCGGGCTAATTTAAGGAGGTAGATATGGATACGTTCTCGTGTTTCTTCCTGAGTTCAAGCGTACTCTCCTTCTACTCGAAAAAATGATGATTTCAATGGTGAAAGACTTGTGAAAATTTCGAACCTGACCCTGAGTACAATATTGAGCATGATTTTTTTTTAGAAATTATGTTATTTTTTTCAACTACGTTACCTCAAAAACTTCATCTTAATTTCAGCCACCTTATCATTTTCCTCAATAACGTACATATTTCAATGGTTAATGACTTGGAAAGTAAGTTGGTCACAGAAGGAAACGCCGGAACAGATCCCAATGTAGTGGGAGAAGGTTCATATTTGTCCGCGATGAACCGCAGCTAACGAACCGTGTTTTTCCCCGGTGGGCCCGACGTACTTTCTTGCTAGTGTAGGAGATAATGATCGGAATCGCGCATAGGCTGAGATTAGGGCTGGTGCACAGAGCAGCAAATGTGTGATTTTATTAGTCTGTTTGTAGATTGAAGACCTGTAGTCCACTCGAGGGCGGATTTGAAAATTGTGCAGCTGAAGGAGCTTGCGACTGAAACCAATGCAAGAGTGGGATAGATATTCGAGGACATTCAGAAAATTTAGGCATTTGGCTTTCAAAGCTTTGATGTGTACGGTCCAGGAGTAGTAGGAATTGAAGGTAAGACCAAGGAATAAGGTAGAAGATTGCAGGCTGACCTGGAAGCTCTGGAGGAGGGATGAGAGAGGGAAGACGTAAAAGCCTTTTATGGAATATAATTAGAGTTTTTTTTGCTAGAAAAATGAAAACTACCACCCAAGGCCCAGGAGGAGATCTCATCGAGGGCGAGTTGGAGAAGGCCAGCAGTTCTTTGGGGTTTATAGAAGCGAGAAAGATACTGTAATCGTACAAGAGGGGGGAAAGAAGACACGCTTCGTTAGATCGTTTGTGGCGATTAGGAAGGGAGGAACTCTCCAAAACTCTTACTGAGGGACGCCATTTTGGATGATTTCACTGATCGATTTTTATTAAACAATCGATTAATTATGGTCTTGGAAAACTCCAAACTTGAGAATTCCATTTCGAAAACCTGCAGCCTACTTCGTTAGCTACTCGGGATTGCCCAAAGCAAACAGGGGTTTCTTTGTTTATACTTTTTCTAACTAAAAATTAAACTTTATGGCACACTACCTTTGGAGTTAAGCTCGAAAGTCAACAGTTCTTCTCCCATCATAATTATATAGCTTGAAACGAAATTCTTTCAAGTCCCCCTCTTATCGAAATTATATAGGGCTCTTCCTCTATATCATATTGCACACTCTTGTTTGCCTGATTTTTATCGTAATGGTACTTCGTTTACATTAGTCTTGAAGCAGGAGAATGGGTATGCTATTATCCAATATTTAATTCCCCTGCCATAAGACCAATGTAAAGCAAGTACCATTACAATAAGAATCAGGCAACCAAACGAGTATGCAATATGATACAGGCGAAGAGCCCTATAGCTTCGAGGTCGAAATTTTTCCAAGTCTCACGTTTTGTCTCTGACGGCACCCGAACCGAATAATAAATATACAAGGAATAGTATTAAAGTATTAAAAATTATCCATTTAAAAAAATTAAAATAATTAATTAAAAAAAAAAATCTAGTTATTCTATTACAAATAAAATTCTAAGTGAATTATTTTTTCAAATAATCCTTCCCCCCCCCCTCGCCCACAAAATAGGTTCCATGCTAAAAATCGCAAATTGTGTTCGGGGTGTGCAAATTGTACACATTTCTGTCTTGACTTATGTCTCCAAAAATGAGCCTTTCAAAAAGATACTCGTTAGGAAGAATATTGGAGTACGTAAAATAAGTATTAGTATCATTGTTGTTGTCGCCGATTCCCCACAATCCTCCAATATATTACGTTTTTTAACATGTTGTATTTAAGAAAAACTTTCTCAAGTTTCTCAATTGATGTCCAGAGCTTGAAACTTGGAACAAAAAAAAAGAGGAAAATAAATCGAACTAGCTCCCTCTTTTAATTTACAGTGATGTAAATTGATGAAATGATCTGAAGAGAGTACAACTTTTCAAACACACGAGATTCCGATTTTCATGCGATAAACAATAATTTGGCAAAACATCTCAAGTCCAGTAATATGATATCGTTTTCCCCTCTCATTCTTCCTTGTTTATTTTGCAACAACTTCAGAACCACATACACGAGATATGCAAAATAAATTCTGATTCTTCCCGACTCTCGGTTCGTCGTTCTCCAACGAAAATTTTCAATTGCGTTCGTCTGCGTCCAAACTTAATTCTTTAAATTCGTCGTTTATATTTATAAAGATAAATGCGTCCACTTTTACCCGGAGACAATGCATGCATAGATATAGGAAGAATATACCGTACACTGAAGGTACTAAACACATACATATATATTTATATCAAACCTTTATACCTTCACCAAGTACCACATTTAGAATTCCAGTTTAATGGTTGAAATATTATGCTGGTTGCCGTATCTACAGCCGCATTGTTTTATTTCACCCTGCCGTACTGTGTTAACAAGGTATGTAAGCCAAAAGAAGAAGAAATAATAGAAAGAAGAAGAAGAAGAAGAAGAGAAAAAAAAACAAATACAGGCAGGTAGGTAAAGGTATAATAATGTGTCCTGTTGCTGTTGTCACCGTTTAATGATATAAATCATTCATTTTTATCAGAATACTGTTATCTTCCCGGCTATAGCCGTATTAGTTGTCTCCGAGATCCAAACTCTTCCTTCGTTTCAACTTCGCCTCTCCAAACGACCTTCTTTCTTATTCCCCTCCCCTTCTGCCTATATTTTTTATTTTAATAAATTCAAACATCTATTCTTTCTTCGTACTCTTACGTACATCAAATCAAATTTTCACATTTTCATTTTAAAAATATGTTTTTTATATTAAATCAATTAGGTAGCCCGATGTTTCCCTTGTTTCTTCGCTCTTATTTTCTCTGAAATAGATGACGTACGAAAACACGTGTAATTATGAAGAGAAAAAAGTGTTGTTTTTTTTTCATTTTATAAAATATGTTGTATATACGATCGGAGGTACCGGTATCGGTACGTCAATTATTAATGAAGATGTTGAAAGTTTTTTTTTTCTTTCTTCTTTCAAACAAGATTCAGAAGAACGAACATAAAAAAAAAAAAAAAGACAGAATAATTTGTCATTTTTTCTTCAAAGAGAGATAACTATTTCCACTTTGTTGCGTTATTAAGATATATGACGAGTTTAAAAGTGGAAAGAGATTTGAAAGTACCCGCATAGTTGCCCGCACTGAATAATTCGCGAAGTGTCGATCAGGAGGATAGCGTCTTACACCTTCTCGAGAGTTATTTTTCAACAATTTGTCTAGCTACTTTATTAATGAACGATTTTATCTAAATCGGTACATTTATGTTTCCTTTTAATTAATTAGACTCGAGGTGATCGCTGTGACAGCAGCGTAAATTCGCAAGAATAATCTCTCTTGGCACCGCCAACCAACAATAAAATTCTCAGAAGCGAAGTGGCTAGTCCTCGACCACACCCTAAAACGTGACCGAAAAACGGCTTATAAATTAAATCCACTCGAATAAGAAACTCGGCCTAAATTCGCCACCCTCCTGTGCATATCCAATCTTTCTCGAAAATACCTCTTACTTACTGATTCTTTCCACACTCCATTTCTCCTAGAAGCCTATTCTGCTAGCCCCAAATTGAGTACATTCAACGATCTCTTCTCTCACTCTATTCCACCTTTGTCTGGATGTTGAGACACATAAACCTAGCAGAACAAGATGCAATAGACAAGGCAACCACTCATACCAATGTACCTCTAGCTTTCGACCTCGAATGTTTTCACCATGCTCTAATTACTATAGAATTTGGTACAAACTTCGGGAAAACCAAACAAATAAGAAGAACCCCTTCATTCGATCATCATCCTTCCGACCTAATGGACGAGAGGGAGTTGTGCTTAGAGATGCTCGTTTTACATGCTGACCTCTTCAATAAGCTAGATATGCAACGTTTCAAACACCATAAGACCCCCTCCCATCATAATATACATATAAGCTCTACAGTCGAAATTTTTCCAATTTTTTGCCTGGACGACGCACAGCTTACGTCACACGGCAAATTTTTCAAAAAATCCCCCATAGAACAGATTCTCTGTCAAACCTCGCGAATTCGTTAACGAAGTTAACAAGGGGGGGGGGGAGAAACCTGTTTTATGGGGCACGTATATGATGAGGGAGTTAAAAAGGGGACTTCGAATACCATAGAGGACGTTCTTAGTCTTATGGTGTTTGAAGCGTTGCATATCTGGTTGATTGGAGGGACTACGCCAATTGACGTATGAAATATTGCATATCCAATCACTAGAAGGGGCTATCATTTAGACTATATACGCCATTTGATATGATACAAGGGAGACTTCAAATACCTTAGAAGGGCTAAAATGTAGAACACAAAAAAAAACAAAAATACTTGAGTTGCAAAATTTAATAAATACAAAAAGGAAGTTTTTGACCGACGGTCATTTTTGTTTTTTTTTGTGGTCTATATTTTATTGTAATGTGTCGCACCACTCTGGAACAAATCAAAATCACCTTAGAAGGGCGTTCTGAATCTTATGTTGTTTGAAAGGTTGCATATCTGGCTCATTGAAGGGGCTAAGTCAATTTTGTGTATGACATATTTCATATTTAGTCATTTGAAGGGGCTAACTTCCAGTCTGGCGTTTTGACTCTTGAAGAGGTGCTATCTAGTTCATTAAAGGGGTCAAGATATTTGGTGTATGAAATATTGCATATCTAGTCACTTGAAGGGGCTATCTTTGAGGCTATATACAACAGAAGGACGTTCTGAGTCTTACATTGTTTGAAGTGTTGCATATCTGGCTCATTGAAGGGTCGTTATTTGGTGTATGAAATATTGCATATCTAGTCACTTAAAGGGGCTATCTTTGAGGCTATATACAACATATGATAGAAGGACGTTCTGAGTCATGTTGTTTGAAGTGTTGCACATCTGGCTCATTGAAGGGGTTGAAGGAGTCAAGTTATTTGTTGATAGAAGGACGTTCTGAGTCTTATGTTGTTTGAAGTGTAGCACATCTGGCTCATTGAAGGGGTCCAGTTATTTGGTATATGAATTATTGCATATCTAGTCACTTGAAGGGGCTATCTTTGAGGCTATATACAACATATGATAGAAGAACGTTCTGAGTCTTACGTTGTTTGAAGCGTTGCATATCTGGCTCATTGAAGGGGCTAAGCCAATTGGTGTAGGAAGCATTGGATATTTAGTTACTGAAAGGGATTATCTTTTAGGCTATATACTCATATCACCAAGCTATATACGATGAAAGGGGGAACCTGGAAAATTTTTACGTTCCGAGCTTTGCCAGGTCGCCGGATGGCGGACGTTTTTCGAAAAACCACCCGATAAAACAGGTTTCCTGTTAATTTTTCGACCTCCAAGCTATGTATAATAGGGGGCGGGGGAAAGAGAGGACTTGGGAAAATTATATACAATTGGAAGGGACTTGCAAAAATAAGACAAAGAACGATAGGTTCCCTGTTGACAGTTAATGAAGGCAACCCCGAGCAGCTGACAAAGTAGGCTGCAGGTTTTTTCACTACCCTGGATCTCCGTATTGCTCGGGACTCAGATCAAAGTTATGTCGCAATGATTGGATGACAAGGTTATGAGAACAGAATGGATACGTGCGACAAATGGGTGACAAGAGTGTACATATTGTAAATTGCCGTTGAGGCGGGTGATGAGTCAGGGTCAATCAGAAAAGTGCGGTTTGGCAGGAAAGAGCAACTGTTTCTAAGCACTGAAAGATGGATTGGACTTTGGCTGTTAAAATTGATTCGCGGAATCGGGGTGTCGGTAAGGAAAGATTTTGTTGCTAATTGAAAACGCGAAACCGACTTGGTTTTGGATTTTCGTTGTATCTGTGAAACATAGGGTAGTGTTAGTAGAACAGTCAAGTATTTCTAGAAAGAGGAAGCTTTACCCTGACGCTCTGCTCTCTAAAATCTTCCCCAGTTCATCTCCATTCCCTTATTAATCACTTCGGCCTTTTCCAATTACTCCAAGTCCATTTCAAAGTCCATTCCTTGACTTCAATCTATCGTCTTTTATTCGCTCCTCTAACTTTCCTTCCCTTGAGCTGATCGTAAATACTCGTTCAGAAAAACTAAGTCAAGACCCTTCATCAAAAAGCGAAGGTCTAAGAAATATGAATACGAATGACCACAAAATGGGGAGGTGAACTTCTTCAATAGTCTTGACAGAGAAGCTCTTCCAGCTAAGAAGCCTTATTTGGTAGGAACTTCTCCTGTCTATTGAGACATTCGTCGTCCCTTCTCTGCGGACAATCATATACTCGCCACTCACTGGTCAACTCTCTTCCTTCTGTTGAAAGTTTGGCGAAAATCGTTATTCTTATGGTCTCACAATTGAAAATTTTTCATGACATTTTCCTCAAGACAAACAGAGCGAGCGATAGACGTTCACCTAGTCATTGAGCGGTATTTATGGGAGAATTTTGTTGCACGAATGTAACCAACTTCGATCCAATTGAGCGATAAATAATAGCGGAAAACCTACCTTACATTGCACTTGTACAAAATATGATCGTATAATTGGCTGCATTTTCACTTACCTGAAAAAAGTCAAACAAAACAAACGAAATTAATATGGGTGAAATAGAAAAAGATTGGAATTAGTACCTTAATATAACTAAAAGGAATAACTGAAAGCATTCTCATAATATTCTCTAATCATAAAATAAATCACAGCTCGCTTAGTTCGCTTCTCGCAGTCTCATTCATTAAAACTGCGGCAATTGAGACGAGCAAGAAACTCATTTTATGAGAGATTGCTAGATTTATCAAACCTGCAGCCCGTTTGAATTTACTCAATATGCAGCTCATGTTGGTTTCTTCTTAAAAATTTATACGGAATCCCAAATGACACTACTGAACAGCTATCCTGTTACAAAGATTCTATTACGTGATTCTTGGATACTTTTCAACGCTGAACACGAATCCGTTATCCGTTTTTTGCTAGCACGTCACAATTTTTAGTAATCACGATTGAAGTTCTCGTTTACTTGCCGCGCGTTGTCGCGAAACACATCGACGATAGCAGCGTCGCTATCGAAAACGTTCGTTACGTTCCGCGACAGCGCGCGGCAAGTAGACGAGAATAGTTGTTATGATTACGTGAATTTTTATCGTGATTACTAAAAATTGTGACGCGCTAGCAAAAAACGGACAACGGACTCGTGTTCAGTGTTGAAAAGTATCCAAGAGTCACGTAATACAATCTTTGTAATAGGATAGCTGTTCAGTAGTGTAATTGAATTTGCGTGCCATTATTTTGTTGTCGACTACTGTCTTGGATCTTACTAGGTTCTTTCCTTCAAAAGCCATAGTTTTCGTTTTGCCTTTTGAAATTTACATTCCTTAACCAGCTCAGATGTTATTTAGGATAAACATGGCTTTTGAAGGTCCGTAGCAGCGAAGACCATTTGATCGTCGACAAGCAGCAGCGTCTCCAGGGTTATTCCTTGTGTTATGTCCCTCCTTTGTATATCCTGGGTTCATCTCCTATCTTCATTGAGACTCATATTGAGTGTGGTGAGCTGTAAGTGGTGCACTATTCCTAAGTGTACAACTTCACTTTATTAGTTAGCTTACACCTCATCATAAGTTGTGTCGCTACTGAAGAACAAGGCCTTAAACATGAGTTTCTACAATGCTGTGTTGTGACTTCTACCTCAATTGTAACTCCTCTTTGTCAAAAATTTCTCATCAATGTTCGATCACAGTAATCTAAAATATCAGATCTTACGTTGCAAGCTCTTCCTATATTTCTCACTCAGCCATGGTCGTTTGCTCGCACCTCAACCGTGAAATTCCAATGCTCGAGTGAATAAACCCCTTTTTACTCCTCCCCTGACGCTCGCACGTATAGTACGAAATTTTGGAAACAGCATGGCCTCGCGGTCTTCTATGCATCTCCGACGCCATTTAGTAGGCCTGCCGTAATTCCTCTTTCGCGCATACTAAATAGAATAATTTTTTTAATTCGTGCGTTCGTATCTACATAACATATCATGCCATCGTCGTTGTTAAGGAAACCATATTTCTAGATATTATTATGGTAACCTATCAACTGTTTTTAAAACGACTGAACGTACTACACGCTATAATACAAGTAGTAAACACATTGTACTCGACCAGTAATAAATATTCCAGGACAATTTTATACATCGCTCTACGCGCATTTTATGGCATTCTTGAACCTGAACATTCGGTTTTATGTTGGTTTTTTTTTTTTCTGTATGTGTGTACGAAAACGAACGTAATAACCGTTAAATATTTTGTTTAAAAACTTTTAATTTAGTAAAAGAGAGGAAAAGTAATAGCGTTTACAAAAGAAAGAGAAAAGAAATAATAAAAATAGTATAATTTTTCTCGGAAATTATGTCTGGAGAATGGGCCAGCATCCAAACCTAAATAAAACATTCATTAACAGTTCTCATCTAGCTACTCTGCTACGCTCCCAAAATGTAAATCATTTTACCTTAATAGACAGCAGAAATAAGGAGTGCGAGTGTTCAAGTTGTTAGTCTATATGGATTTAGATCGACTGACAAATTTTCAACAATTATGGAAGACCCGCTCCTATTGCCTCATCTCATCTCTCTAGTTGACTTCTTTGAGGATGATTTTGAGCGATGTTCAAAGAGGGTGTGCAGCTTTCTTCAGTAAGTTTTTGAACCTAAAAAACAACGCTATATCTGTTCTTACCAGGCTTCACCGCGCTGGTTTTAGTCCTTACTGTGATATCGAGAGTGGATGCAGGAGAGAATTCTGCTGGGAGATCTTTCATTTCTTATTTGTGGGAGGGGGTGGAATGATATTCTTAGGAATTTCCTTTATAAAGATATTCATTTGATAAAACAAATATTTTCTGTTAACAACTGAGAATACGCTTTGCTCTCTTACCTTCAGCGATGATTCTCCTTGACTTTGTATCCTCAAGAACGCACGAACCTCTACACTATCTTTTTCGACCTCCAACAAGCCTTCCCTCGCGTTTGGCGCCATTAAATCAGCCAAAAACTACATCAAATAGGTCTCAGGGGGAACCTCCCAAAATTACTACAAAGGAAGACCAACTCTCTGCTCACCAAACCATCCAGAATGGCGTTCCCCAGGGAGAAGTTTGGAGCGTCCCCCTCTTTCTAATAGCAATCAATGATATCAGCCAATGTGTCTCTTTTCCACTTACCCAGCGCCTCTTTGCATATGACTACAGTATCTCCCTCCTATCTATCCTTCCAGAGCAACACGCCTTCTCCAAAAAACACTATTCCTGGGCTTCTGACCGTGGATTTCGATTCTCTTCAGGTAAAACAGGTCTTGTCATCTTTTGAAAACATCGACGCGCTATAACCCCTCTTCATCCACTGATTCTTCAAGGCTTCACAATCGACATCCTCTCCTCTTATAAATTCCTGGGTATAACCTTCGATCAAAAACTCTCCTGGATGCCTCACATAAAGTCACTCAAAGCTAAATGCCTAAACGCTACCAATATCATCAAGTACCTCTCCCACACCCGCATAGGATGTAATCGCAAACTTCTGCTACAGCTATACAAAAGTCTTATTCGCTCCCAACTCGATTACGGTGCTACAATCTACAGCCAATGCAGTAAATCCAAAATCAAACTCCTCGATACTATTCAAGCATTCAACCTGCGCATGGCTCTCGGAGCTTTTCGAACATCCCCCATCTAAGCCTTTGTGCAGAAGCAGCAGAACCACCACTACATTTTCGCACTCTCGTACTAAAAGCAAACTTCCTCGCCTCGTCTTCTCAATTTCCTGACCTTCCGATCTATACATCTATCCTTTCTCCTAGTAACTTCCTCCTCTCCACTTTAAAATCCTACCTTCAGTACCTCCCTAAGCTTTCACCTCTCCTTCCTATCAAGCCAAAGACGCCTCCGTGGTTATTATATCCCCCATCTATCAGACTCGACCTCGCAAATTACCCGAAAATGGACAACTATTCCTATCGAGCACTAATCACAGAAATCATTGCAGAACACCCAAATCGTGAAATCTGCTTCACTGATGGCTCTAAATCTCAATCTAAAACAGCTTATGCATTCTCAATCAACGGCACTATACAGTAACTCAGCTTCAGTATTTACTGCTGAACTTAGTGCTATCCACTACTGCCTTTCGCAACTAACACAAAGACCACCACGACACAATTACATCTTACCAACTGATTCTCTTTCATTTCTTTCAACAATTCAAGACATCCACTCAACAAACCCTATAACTCAACGCATCCACCTTACTCTTGAAACTCTCACGTCCATCGAGTCAACAATAACTTTCATTGGTCTTCCTGGACATGACGAGGTTGATCGTGCAACCAAGGAAGCTACCCGACTACCGAAGATTACAGATCCATCTTCTTCCCCATCATACGACCTAAAAAAGTATTACCGTTCCCTAAATTTGAATGCCTGGCATCATCTTTGGACTCTACTACCGACCACCAAGCTCCGATCTATAAAAACCTCATCCACCTCTTGGTCCTCCTCAAACAGAAATTCCCGGCATGAAGAAATCATTCTCTGCCGACTCAGGATTGGCCACACCCGACTAACTCATTCTCACCTCCTACTAAATCTCTTCCCTCCATCTTGCAACTACTGTTGAGCGGATAACCTAACAATACAACACCTATTCTCATGTCCAGCCCTACAAAACCAACGACATCTTTCAACGTCTCGTCTTCCTTATCATCCGCCTTATGCAACAACAAAGAAACAGAATCAATGCGGTTTCTCAATTTATGACCAGATATACCAGACGAAGTCATACTCAAGCGAGTAATTCAATCGGAGTAATTTACAAAATATAGCCACAGAATTTTAACGATGACGGAGCGCTTTCGATTAAACAATCATTGTCAACGGGGACTGGAAAGCGACTGAACCAACTCCGGCTGTAAAGTAGAAACATACGAGGAAATCAGGATTGAACCAGCGAGTCATCACGACGTGAATCATACTCGTAAACTAGTTCAATCAACCCCTCATGTTGAGCACATTAAGGTCGTCGTTATTTAAATGACGGATTATTTCGATGTGTTCTAACGCTTTTCGCTTCGAATACGCGTTTTCTCTATAGAGGAGGACCTCGGACCCCTCTTTAATGCTATTGCCGCTAGTGATTAGATGGTCCGCAAACGCCGATTCACCTATATTCTTCTTTTCCCACGCCTTCCGATGTTCAGCGATTCTAATTTTCAACTGACGGCCTGTCTCGCCAATATAAATTCCGTTACAATCCTTACACTTAACTTTATACACACCACTCCTCTCGGCCAGTTGGATGGGGTCTTTTAGCCTAACCAATAAACTTTTTATGGTGTTGGGGTTGTAATACACAGGCCGAAATCCGAAGGGGCGTAGGACACGACTCAATTGAGATGAAAACTGCCCCAAGAACGGAAGCCTTATCCAACGCTCTCTACTGTTTAAGGCCGTATTGCGGGGGAGGGAGGTGGGGGAATCGAGGCATTTTCGAGTAACTTTCCTTTGAATCATAAGGTCGATGTCTAAGTTCACTTCATTCACTCTGGCCAAGTGCTTTATAGTTAATACCTCTTTTTGGAAGGCTGACTGATTGAGAGGAACACTAGTCAGTCGATGGATTAGGCTGTTAAATCCAGCATATTTATGGGCTACAGGGCAGAAAGATTTGCCGTGGACAGTAATATCGGTCGCAGTATCTTTCCTGTATATGGCGAATTCATGGATACCATCTCTATTACAGATCGTCAAATCCAAGTAATTAATAGATGCGCCACCGATTTCTAAAGTAAATTTTATAGAAGGATATTGATTATTTAGATACTGGAGAAACTCCAAAAGGAGTTCTCGGGGACCAGTCCACGTACACAACACATCGTCGACATACCTGTGCCAATAATAAATCAGATCTAAATACGCACTGCCAGAGGAGAACAAATCGAGCTCAAACTTAGACATAAAGACCTCCGAAATGAGAGAACCCAAAGGAGAACCGATGGGCATTCCAACCTCTTCAGGAAACTCAAAAAACTTGTTATCGAATTTGCAATAATTGGGAGACCAACAAATATTGAGGAGATTGAAAAATTCACCCAATTCTTCTTGGCAAACATTTGTATGAATCAAAAGGTCTCCCATATGTTGCATGGCGGTTGCTCTGGGGATATTGGGGAACAGGCCGACCACATCAAATAACACAGGGTCGATCCCAGCGGAAGAATATTATCCTTAAGCCTATCAGCCAAGGAAACCGAATTTTTCACCGAGTAAGGTGACTCATGGTCAACTCTCGATTTAAACCATCGGTCCAAAAATTTCGCCAGAGCGTACGTGGGGGAGGACACAAAGGATACGACCGGACGCATCGGGTTATCTTTTTTATGGACTTTTGGTAGCCCGTACAAGAGGGGAGGCACAGGTTTGGCCTCAAGGAGCAATCTTTTTAGCGAGGGAGTTTTAATAATAAATTCACACTCGTTTATCACACGTCTAACTTCTTTTACGTGTTTAGGAAAATTGAAACTGTCGTTTTCCTTAGCACCACACTGGCCGAGAACGTCATAGACCTTGGAGACGAAGGAGGACTTCTCCATCAGGACAATGGCATTACTTTTGTCAGCCTTCGTGATGATTAAGCCCTCCTCCCTGACCCTTCTCTTTGATCCCTTAATCACCTCAATTGCGTATTTGTTTATGCGAGGGAGGGGGGTATTGCGGACAAAAGCAGCACAGTTTTTTTGAGTATTAACCCCCGGTCCGATTTTCACCTCGAGGTCGGCAACAACATTAGCCAAAGCATTACTATTATTAAGAGGGGGTAATCCGAACTTCAACCCTTTGTTACTAACTCTCTCCAATACTTACGTTCTACCTACTACTTTCCTCTTCTCTAACAACCTACAATACCTATTTGCGGGCTGGTGACCCATAGAGTAGTCGAATAGCTCACAAATAAAATTAAAAAAAAAAAAAAAAAAAAGATTCCTTTTCTTCCTAATCCTCTCTTCCTTTCCTTATTCTTTTGCAGGGACACCTCGTGTCTTTTCGCTGACCTAGCTTCTTTAACTGAACAGTTCGTTACTGCTCCAAATTTATGTTTAGTTTGTTCCGAACTCTTGACCGAGCCTCGATTTCTAAAATTTGTGAGTTCTTACCACCCCCACGAGTCGCCCATCACCCCCTAATAGTCCTGTACATACTGTATCCCTTCTCTTCCTTTATAATAAACTGTGACGTTATCAGCCGTGACCCCGAGGCCCCCCTCAAACCGTGACGTAATCAACCGTGACCCAGAGTCTGATCCTGAAATCTGCGAGTTCAATCCACTTCCCCTCATCTTTGTAATCTATGAGTGATTTAGTAGCCAGGGAAGCAGTTCTATGGGCTACCTTGGAAATGCGTTCTGAGTCTTATGGTACTTAAAGCGTTGCATATCTGGCTCAGTGAAGGGCATTGGTGTATGAAGCATTGCATATCTAGTTACTTACAGGGGCTCTTTCAAGCTATGTATGATAGGAGGGAGACTTGGAAAAATTTTCAACCTCTGTTCTTTACCGGCCGGCCGGCGGACGTTCTTTTCGAAAAATTCCTGATGAGATGTATTTTTCAAAACTACAACGTGACGTTTGTATCTCAAGTTTATCTTCAATTTCCGTCCCTACCTAGTCGCGACCACTTTTTTGACCAAAGTAAGCAAAAAATTAAACAATTTGCCAAAATCCTCAAAAATTAAAAATCCGTCATAGAGAAATATCTATGACGCACAGTGGTTCAAGAAGTGATTTTACCCGCTCAAAAGTACGAAATTTCCGAAATTTCAACATTCGCGGAATTTTGCGAAAAATATTGTTACTTGTACAACAAAACGTCCCTGACTTATTCTCTGATACAGTAGGTGTCAGTAGAGGTAAAAAAAACTCACTCGTCATTTTGTATGACCTACCGCGAGCGGGAGGGACTGTAGAATATGGGTGGAAAAGGAATGAAGAAAATGCGCGCCCACTGTCTGTTTCTGTTTCAATTTACTCATGACCAGTACGTGATTTTTTTGTTATTATTTGAATTATTAGTGTCGAAGAGGTTCTCTTCAAGACAGTATCGTTGAATTATACCTGTCATTTTTTTTCCGCGTCAAACGAGAGTAATTTAGGATGGATTTGAATAATTTATCGGGAGCTTCAACGAGCTTCAATTCAAAATCAAGATTTTTTTATAAAGTCAAGTCTTCTGACCTTGAAATACCAAAATTCATGTCCGTCCGTATGCGGTTAATCCAAGATGAAATTACTTTTCTTTTTCGGGGTCCGTTCAATTCGGCGCGGACGATTCGGCGCGTATGATTCGGCGCGGACAATTCGGCGCGATGGCTTACATCGGCGCCGAAATGAGTCGACGCAAATAGCTCGAAAATTTTTTTCTGAAAGTCGGCGCAAACAGAAAAATTGCAAGAAAGTTAAAATTTGCGAATATATTATTTTAACATCAGAAGAAATGATTTTCGAATTCATAATTCAAAAATTGTACTAAAACTAGAGATGAATTATATGAGCTACTGCTCTCAAATATTCGATCGTTGTCCGCGTTTTGTACTCCGCTACAACTGCTAGTAGTCGCTGGTTGCGGGAGGCAACTCTTTTCTTTTTCGCTGGGGGAGGAGCACCGGTGACACATTTGGCTTACTCCAAATCGCGCCCTTTTTGATATCGTCTCAAGGTATTCATGAAGGGCCACAATGTCGGATGATCGGACGAAAATTCACTTTGGAGACGGTAATGTCTACCTTCCGCGCTGTTGTTTGTTCTCGGATCTCCATTTAAAGTCTTTTTGTAGACATTCCACCAAGAAATTTTGAAGCGTGGTGCCGCTCTACGACCATTTGCACGAAGACGTCCGATGTATGTGTCTTCAAAATAATTTAACAGCGCTTCTAGATCGTCATCTACATACTCCTGTAGTTCTACAAATGCGGTACACACTTCTTCGGTGGGCACGAAAGCAAGAGCTGAAACCATCTTCACCTGCGTGTTGATTCGGACTTCGTTTTCATACCTTCTTTTAAGACCTAACTCTGAAACGTGACGTTGGATACTTTGTGAAAGATAGAACAAGCATCCTGCAATGTCAGCCGTAGGAAACACGGACAAAAATTGTTTCATGAACGGAAGCTCAAAAATATGAAATTCTTATTGCGCCGATATGAGCCTCTGCGCCGCATCCTTCAGCGCCGATTCGTGCGGCGCCGAATGAAGTCCGCGCCTAGATGGCGGCGCCGATTCGTCCTCCGCCGAATTATCCGCGCCGAATTGAACTACACTCTTCTTTTTCTTTTACTGAGATGTGTTGTAAAAATCTGTAAATAGCCTTATTTCGAACACAAAATCTTATATTTTATTATTTTTTCATCACAATAAAAAACAGAAGAATTTATTCAAGATTTTTCCCTTGCCTACCTATTTTTCGTGATAGAATTGAAAAATTGAGACTGAATTTTTCGTACTAGACAAAAATAGTTGTCAGCATTGAATTTGGCGCTAAAAATACTTTCAGGAACACCTTCTTTGGATTTTGGTTCACTCGAAATTCTCATTTCATAAGTTTTGAGCGGGTAAAGTCACTTTTTGAACCACTGTGTGACGTCACGATCTGATGACATCATAAATCAGTCCCTGTGACGTCACAAGCCAATGACGTCATTGAACAATCCCTAGTTTGGAAGTCAGAATTTTAACAATAAACCTATTCTATGGGGGTAGGATTTCGAAAAATTTGCCATGCGCCTTGTGGTCCCCAATACAGAATCCAAATCGCCAAATATGGTCTGAGTCCAACACACCTCCGCCCAACGTTAAAAATAGATCAAGTCCAAGAATGCTCGAAATTCTTTCGAGTCTTCCTCTTATCATATAATTATATAGCTCGCAGGTCGATTTTTTTTTCAGAACCTCTACTATCATCATCATCGAGGATATTTTTTCGAAGATGATGACTGACGTCACGAAAGTCGGACGCGGACGCGCCCATTTTCTGAGGATGATCTCATTTTTTAGGCAAACTTTGACCAGGACGGCAGAATAGCTCGCGACGGGCCCTTGTCTTCGACTTGTCAACAGGAAAAGTTTTTTGAAAATGTTGGCGTCCCGCAAAAATTTACCTATGACGTCATCAGATCTTGACGTCCCAGGGGCCGACCTATGACGTCATTCGATAGTGACGTCAGAAGGGGGTCAAATTTAGCTACAATATATGACAGGAAAAGGACTTGAAAAATTTCGATTATATGATAGGAGAGGGACTTTCCGAACCATTTAAGCCATATTATAAGATAGAGGAAGGATTTTAGAAAATTTCGACTTTCAAGTAGCTGTGACTCTTGAAAAATAATTCGACCCCTACAACAGATTCCCTGAGCTCCTCGTTCAACTTCATTCTAGAAGCCCTGGTCTCTTCACTAATGAGCTTCTATTCCTATAGTATAAGATTTGGACAACTTCTGCCTTAAACGATCTTAACAGGCAGCGGATCCAAAATTTTCCGCGATATTTTGAACTCTTCACGAGCTAATGACGTCATTGAACAATTTTTTTGAGCCGAGTTACGCACCAAAATGTGCCAAAAATTGATCAATTTGCCAAAATTATCCGAAATTAAACATGATGCAAACTTGAATTTGATTAAAAAGTGAAATTTAACGCTGATTCCAAAAAAAAAAAAAAAAAAAAATTGGAAAACCCTATGAAGTTTGAAAGTGGATGAATTTTCAATTTCTTATTTCAGAAATCTTGGCAAATTGGTCAATTTTTGGCACATTTTAGTCCACAAAGCTCAAAGGGGTCGTAAAAAGTCAATTGGAGACGCAAATTGAAGACAAAATTGAGATACAAATTTTGTAGATTTGAAATATACGTCTATAACGGTTTCGCGTTTTTACTCTGGGCAAACTTCCATCTAATTGGTAGCATTTTTCTGGTCTACCCGGTATAGCTCGCAGGCCGAAATTTTTCGACGGCCCTCTCCTATCACCATCATCAAGAATATTTTTTCAAAAATTATAACGTCACAAAAGTCGGATACGGACGCACTCACGTCCATTGTCTGAGGATGCCCCTCCCGCTAAAAAATTCATCTCAAAAAGGACAAACAAGTTTACTAAAAAATTATCAAATCTGTCATCTTTGAATCCCCATCATGAATACATCATCTACCGGAAAACCTCACGTTTCGTCGCACCTAATTGCAGGCGATTTGGGTCGAGCTTGCAAAGTTTTCTTCTCAAGATGAGTATCCCACAAATACTAGAACTCCACAGTCCATAGCTAAGAAGTAGCACTGGACATAAGTACAACTGCCGAAGTCAAAATGGATTTCCCACAATCCTCACACGCGCCTATACTCAAACACGCTACCCTTCATTGAATACAAGCAATTTTTCTGCATTAATAAATCATAACCATCGAAAGAAGCTTCCTTTTTCCAAAAAACCGAATCATAATTCTCATTATTATTCATTTATACTGTCCCTCGTTCAACTTCATTCTGGAAGCCTTGGTCTTTTCACTAATTAGCTTCTATTCCTATAGTACAAGATTTGGACGACTCCTGCCTTAAACGATCATAACATTCGGTGGATCCAAAATTTTCCGATATTTTGAACTCTTGCTGAACGTCACTCGAAATTATCTTTTCCGCGCTCTATAGTTTCCAGATAGAGGAAGAATTTTGAACAAATTATCATTAAAAAAAAAAAAAGTTTCGTTGCAATCAATATTATCGAAATTAACCTATTTATCTCGATCTAATTGACGTTAACTGTATCATCAACTTATATTTTTATTTATTAATCGAGTACGGTTGTACTACCGAACAATAATCGTAACCGGTTTCTGTGCGAATAAGAACACAAAAATAACTTTTAATAAAACATAGAAGCGCAGGACGGACGCCACACAAAACTCCTGCGAGTACACCAGACGAAGATAAAATGTTCTACGAGACGAAGTAAAAAAAAAAAAAAAAAAAAAAAAAGGTACAGAGAAACGAGTGAGCATGAACGTTGGACACATCAGCATGGGTAAATTATCGGTAAGATCAGGCTGAAATAATATTTATGTAGCATTTTAATATTAATAATCAACATAAATAATAACGTTGGTCGCCAGATGAAATCCACGCTTGCTTTATACCCATTTTTACTTGATCCCTACGCGATATCAAGTATCATAGTCCTATATTTCTTCCCGACTCTTGTATAAGGTACTCCATTTCAACTAGTTCTACTTTTTTTTTCTCTCTTTCTCTCTAGAAATTTTTCAACAAAAATGAGAAAAGTACGATTCTTAGTTTTGACAAGTTATCACTCCGGGACATTTCGTGAGCGCGTGTTTTCATGGATAAATATAAGCCATAAAAAATTATAAGCAAAAAAAAAAAAAGAGTATGTATACATGTTCATGGACGAATTTTGAAGAGAAGAAGAGGGCAAATTAACGAAAAACAAAATGAGGAAGGAGAATAGTCTCTACTGGAGTCCAGACCTTGACGATAGAGCACGCGCGTAAACTAGTAAACATTCGTTTCGGTACCAAAGGCGAAAAAGAAATGCGAGTCGTTGACACGTATCCGTGGTAATTTCGATCATATCACTGCACTAATGGGAAATACCATTTGCATAAATACTTCTCAAAACCGAAATTAGGTAGGTATGTAGCTGTCTTAGAATTGTATTGCCCAATAGGGACTTGACACGAATATTCTCTCGCTGACTGGCTCGATTTTAATCACACCTACGATATGTCCAAAGATTGTAAAAATCACAATTCTAATTATTATATTTAGTGTCAGGTTATAAACTGCGTTATGATGCTCAACGCGCACGAAAAATTGTGTAAGAAACACTCACTATAATTTAGCGCCGAGTTCGAAAAAGCTGTCGAAACAAAGCTTCAACATGAGAGACAGGAAGTTCAAAAATTCCTCTCGGCACAAACTTCCACCCCTTCTCCCGGGACAACAATGCTACCTTCAAAAATTCTTACAAGTGCCTTAGCCCGGCCAGAACCTCCTTTACCTTTTTTCAAGATACCTTCAACCCCGTAGGCAAATTTTTTGGGGTCCTGAAACATACCCAGAACCCATCCCCTCTGCTCGTACCTATGGTCACTATCAAAAATTTTTCAAAACTTTTAACTAAAGTAGAACTTTACCCTCTTTTCCAGAATACCTATCGTTATTTTTGAAAAGTTTCCTGAAGTCCATAAATTGGGCTAGGACTCCCTCTGCTCTATCGAGATCTCATATTCACATTCGGACATGTTTTCCCGGTTCTATGGTCTCAGACCATTTTCCAAGTATTTAAACTAAAATAAGTGGTACCCCCCTATTTACATAGTATCGCTCAGCACAACGTAACCTAGCCAGTCATCCCTGTATAGACTCTGGGGCAATCATTGCAGGCTATATACGACACTCCTTTCGACCATAAGAATGTGGTCCTTTAGTTTAACAAATAGGCTCAAGCCGGCCGGAATCCAAAAGGGCGGAGGACGCAACCCAACTGCATGGAAAACTTACCCAGAAAAGGGACCCTAATCCACCGTTTCCTACTATCATGATACGAATTTCGAGGGAGTCAAGACATTTTCTGTAAACCTCCTATACAAACCATGAAGTCAATGTCTACGTTGACCTGATTCACTCTAGCCCGATGTTTTATCGTCATCAGTTCTTTGTAGAAAGCAACCCGACTCAAAGGGATGTGAGTCTGGCGATGGATTAATCTGTTAAACGTGGCAATCTCGTGGGCAACAGGATGGAAGGACGACTCGTAGATATTTTTCCTGTGAGTATCAAACTAATGGACGCCGTCTATAACGAAGATAATCAATTCCAAGAACTTCATTGAGGTATCACCAACTTCCAATGTGAATTTTAAGGAAGGGTATAGGCTGTTTAGTATGCAATAAACTCACTAAGTTGATCTGTAGGACCGGTCCACGCACACGAAACGTCGTCAACGTACCTATGCCAATTGATCTTCTGAGGGTTTGTTGGACCCCCACTTCTGCAAATTTGAAGGGAAATTTTTCGAGTTCCTTGATGAGGTGGGGATTCCCATTGGTTCTCTCTTGGGCTCTCTGATATCCGAGGTATTCATGTCCAAATTTGAGATCGATTTGTTTTCCTCAGGCCAGGTTCTGCTAAATTACGTCTTTTACTGGCATAGATCGTGCCCGTTCAATTAGCCACGGACGATTCGCCGCGGAGGGAGACCCCGATATTTGCCGCGGAGGCGACTCGTCGCATATACAATTAGCCGCAATGTAGATCACTACGAGTAGAAAATTTTAATGGCAAAGTTTACAGGGAAAAAAATTTTTAAGTTATGAGCAATACCACGTAAATAAGAAATTTTTTCGCGATTTTTGAAACCTATGACGATGGCGCGAATCCGATCGTCTGAGGCAACGTATTTTTTTTTTTTTTGGGGGGGGGAGGGGGAGACCGGTCTCTCCTTGCGTGTACTCCACGTCTCTTGTCTTCTGGCACTTTTTCAAGAGGTGTTCAGTCGTGGTCGAGTCCGGCGTATAATGTCCTGCCGTCTTTGGCTTCGCGCTCCTCAATTTTAACAGGGAACCTGTTCTATGGGGGGCTTTTTAAGAAATTTGCCGTGCGCCGTCCGCCGTCCAAAAAAAACTTGGAAAAATCTCGACTTTCGAGCCATATACGATAGGAAGGGGACTTGGAAAAAATTTTGACTCTCGAGCTATATATGATGAGAGGTGGCAGGGAACCTGATTTATGGGGCACGTGGGATCTGAAAAATGTAGATTGTGACGTCACGAGGCTGACCTATCAAGTCATCAAATTGTGACGTCACAGTTCCGGTCTTTGTGGACACGGTTGTCAACCACCTAAATCCAGTTGGCATACAGCGTTGTCAACCACCAAAATCAAGTTGGCAACAGCTTTGTCAATTGAGTGAGAGGAGTTGCCAACAGTGTTGTCAACCACCTACAGCCACTTGGCAACAGCGTTGTCAACCACTTAAATCCAGTTGGCAACAGCTTTGTCAATTCAGTGAGAGGAGTTATCAACAGTGTTGTCAACCATCTAGATTCAGTTGTCAACAGCGTTGTCAACCACTGAAATCCAGTTTGGTTTTTTTTTTTTTTGGTCGACCAAATGTAAAATATATTTTTAGTTCAGGAGATCTTTATTGTAACCCTACACTTCGATTACTCATAGTATGGGTATTCAAAACTTCTCCGGTTAAAAAGAACCATTTTCCAAAAATGATTGTCTAGCACATATTAATTTTCCATGAACGTCAACAAAAATAATTGCTTAGCATTTTCAATCAATAAATTAATGAATGATACAGATTTTTCATCTCTTGAATCATTCATGACCCCCCCCCCCCCCCTTAAGCACAAAGATCTAATATACTAAAAAGCTAAATGACCCTTTGCCTCTCATTCCTGATTTGCCCGATACAATTTAGCTAAAAAATAGCTAACGCGTGTATTCTATTACTATATATATGAATTGCCTAGCAAATTATAAGAAAAAATATTCGTGAAATTCTAATGACGTCACAGCGACTGAAGGTTAACAGGCAAAATAGAAAATAGAAAATTAATAATTATTGGTTATTTAAGTGCAACGATTCATTATCACAAACGTGCGTGTAAAAGTTCTCCATTTTCCTGTTATCGCATCCGACGTCAATTATCATACTGTGACAAGATTATATTATTATTTATAAGAGTAAAATGAATTACCTAGCAAATTTGGAGGAAGAAAAAAAAAAAACAAAAAATGAATTGCCTAGCAAAATAAAACGTAACAACGATTCAACCTTACATCGATTACCTCGCCTCTTTAAACAACCTCACCTCAGGTTAGATGTCCAAAGTCTCGATAAAAGGTAGCTAACTTTCTTGGACGCGAGACAAGAAAAATGAATTCGACAAAAAGTTTTAATGATGTCACAATGTCCATATAATTATAATGATAATATAAGTATCTAATGAAGGAGAGCCAACAGGTAAAATAGAAAATGGTAGTCATAAAAATATGAGAATCCCTTATCAGTGTCAACTTTTTAAATAAAAATCACTTCAATTATTGTAAGAAGTAAAAGAAGAAAAGCGATTAAAATAATTTGTAAAATGGTATTATGGTTGTATTCTGAAAATAAGAATAACTGGAGTGGAGTGAGAAACAAACGAAAAGAACGTGAGGATAGGGAAGATGATTGGAAGAAGAGGTAGCAATCGAGTCAGATGGTGGTACTCAAATTTTAAGGCAGGAGAAAGAAAATGGATATGTATAAGTTGGAGTAATTGAGTACCATAGGTAGTTGCGGGAGTTGGAAACCATGTTGGGAATGATTACATGGGACAGAGGATGAGACTGAGATTATATTGTGGGAAGTACGTTGATTTTGGAGAGTAGGACAGGAAAAAAGATGATAGATCGTCAGATTATCTGCATAATAAGGTTTACATAAAGGTAGAGCATGGCAACCCAGGAGGAGATGAGAATGTTCAAGTTGAGAGTGACCAATTCTATATCGAGCAAAAATAACCTCTTTATGGTGGGAATTTCTGTTCAATGAAGACTGAGGGTAGGTTAACTTTTAATGATTCTAAGTTTGTTGCAGGGTTGTTTTTTTATGCGAGTGATACAAGAATTAAGCTAGGATTAAGAAATAATGAAAGTTTTTATGGTCGTAAGTACGTAGTTACAAGGTGGGGTCCTTAATTTTGGGTGAAAGGGTGCAGTTTTTAGGCGCGCAATCAGTTTGATCATATTGAGGGCAACCGATGTGAACTGAGAATCAAATAACAGATACGTTTTGTACAGATGAGCGTAGAAAAGTGTGAGCTTGAACCTAATCAGAATTCCAACTATAGACACATCATGTGAGAAATTGAGAGGGACGTATTCAGGAAAAGTAGGGGGTACGATTCTAAGAAAAGGGCACAACGAAAGTTGAAAAAGAATATTACCATAAATAATATCAACAAGTATAAAGAGTTTCGGAAAACCCTGAAGAATGGAATAAAATTAGCGCATAAAACATACCTCAGTTCCCTAGAGGAAGGCTTCAGACAAAATCCATCACATACCTAATTTACCCGATACAATTAGGCTAAAAAATAGCTAAAGCCTAATATTATAACGGTAACGATCTTCTCTTTGCACTTCATACCTCATTTTATCCGATACAATTTAGCACTTCGCAAATTGAAGGATAATTAATTTGGCAAAAAGTTCTAATGACGTCGAAATGTCCTAATGAAGGAGAGCTAATAGGCAAAATAGAAAATAATAGTCACCAAAATATGATGATCCCTTATCAATATCAACTTTTTGAATCAAAAATCACTTCCATTGTAAGAAGTAGAAGAAGAAAAGGAACTGAAATATTTGGAAAATGGAACTGACTAAGTTGCGAGAGTTGGAAATTGTGTTGGAAATGATTACACAGGTCAGAGGATAATTGAGAAAATACTTTGTAGGAAGTATGTTGATTTTGAAGAGTAGGACAGGAAAAAAGGTGATAGATTCTCAGATTATCTGTATAATAAGATAGTAAGGATTGTAATGAAGCTTCCAATCAGATTTCTAGGATTCAACCAAAAGAAGTTCAATTGAAGGCTGTAATAGAAAACAATCACATGTTTGAATAAGGAATTCCCACATCCTCTTCTATAGGACGGATTGGTTTTGATATTGAGAATTGAATTCAAAATTGGAGGGGTTCCAAAAAGAGGAATTAGATTTGATAAAATTTTGAAAATTAAGCCAACTATAGCAGGAGGGACTCGGAAAAATTGAGACATTTGAGCTCTATTATGATAGATAAGGGATAGGAAAAATTTTCAATATCAAAGGAGTCAGATTTGAAAAGATTTTTAATATTGGGAATTGAGCTATATATGACAGGAGAGGAACTTGGAAAAAATTGAACCATCAGAGGAGTTGAAATTGAAAACGCATTTTGTACATCGACCTATGCAATTATGACAAGTGGATAACTTTAAAAACTTTCAACTTCCAAGCTATATTTTTTAAGAGAGGAACATGGAAGAATTTCAACTTCCAAGATATATATATGACAGGAAAAGGACTTGGAAAAATATCAACCATCGTTCTAGGTAAATGATGGCGAGACACCAAAATTTTCAAAAACCCCTCCCCCTATGGAATAGGTTTCCTATTGAACCTCGATTTAGGTTAGGTAGTTGACATCATAAAAAACTAGCGATGCTCTTAACATCATTAGGATTTAACAGAAGAATCCCTAGAGAATAGTGAATTACACAAATCAGGACTCGATGTCAAGAATAACTGTTAGTTGGAGGTGGGTGGACTCGAAGGAATAAAGTGAGGGCCTTGAGAAATTTTGTTCTAATTAAGGTAAATGAAGGAAGGGATTTTCAAAGTCTCAACTAAATCAACTCGAAAATAGGAGGAGTTACATTATTTGCATGTAAAAAAGTGAGGTCAAAGAAATAATCATCGCTGAAAATTGGAACGACTGTAGTAACAAATTATACTGTCAACATATAATACACACAAGATTTCAAAAAAAATCTTATGTAGAAAAAAAGTGAAAGAGAAAAAGGGAAATGAATGAACTAATCTTAGAATCGAAACGTTTTTCTTCCATTAATTTGTAGATTAGAGGATGACACGTAGAATTAATTATCACCATACGGATAATTGGAGAAGATGGATGCAGAGGACTGAAAAAGAAGAATAGGAAGAGAGGGAAAACTGGAAGAGTGTAATACTGAGGCAGAGAACAATTTGGAAGACTCAGGAAACGATGAAGAAAGAAAGAAAAAAAAAAAGGTTGTATGGAAGAACAAGTAAAGAATGAAAGAGTGCAAAATTGAATGAAATTAGGAAAGAAGAAAAGCTTGAAAAGAAAACTAAGCAGATTGAATTGAACTATGAGATATGAAAAGATACAAAGAAAATAGTGTATCTAAGAAATTTCAAATAATCTTAAACCCCAGAGTTACTCCCTTTGTTTCATGTATCTACCTTACCCAAAACCCTAAATAACAGAATTAAAAGTAGACATGAGAACTTTGTGTTTGCATAAAAATTTTGAATACAGATATCCAAAAAAAAGTTGTCTGGAGAATTTCTACTTTTTTTTTTTTTCAATATCCAAAGTAGAAATATCTAGATAATTTACCGAGATTTTTAAAAATTATTCCTGTTTATATAGCGCTCTCGAATAAGATAAAAATGAAAAAACAAAAAACTAAGAGGCGCGCCGGACTTGCTAGTATATACTAAACGCCATTCGCCTGATTTCGTAACTTCAAATTTATGACGCATAAACCTTCTCCTAGGCAAGCTAAAGCAATGGAAACAAATTCCAAGTTCGTAGTTGAAATAGGAATAAAGTTAAATGGATTTGCGATTTTGCAACTTCTCTTTATATAATAGATAGATAGGAGAGGGACTTGGAAAAATTTCGGCCTAGTTTTTTTTCGCGGCGTATTGTAAGGGTGGCGAGTGTAACCAGCGGCGAGTCGTCCGCGGCGAGTTGAATGGGCACCGGCATAGATATGTGGACGACATACTTTGTGCGTGGACCGGTCCAGTGGATATCCTTCGTGAGTTTTTCACTTACTCGAATAGCCAATACCCTTCCAAAAATTCACCCTGGAAGTTGGTGGCTTATTTCAAAGCTTACCCTCTCCTAGAACTGGAGCTACAAAATTTAGTAAACTCGAGCTGTGGACTTCCTTTTTTCCGTATACTTCGAGTATTTATAGTCTTCTCAACAGATGGTGAACGTTCTTACTCAAATAGTCTTCATTTTGGCAAAAACATTTTTAGGTTCTAGAATCAACTTCTGCTCCTCAACCGCACACTGTTTCAGTAACCTCAAACATCGTCGAATGTTAGTCTCCTGATCGTATCAGCAGCGATGGCCGTTGCGGAAATTCGCGACCTAACTCTGGACGAAGATAGATCGTGAAAGAAAGTCAACCTTTCTCGTGTTCACGTAGAGTATACAAAACCCTTCCCCGGGGCTGGAGGTAAAACCTGAACAAGAAAAATCAACATATTCAGTCGTATAGTCTATGTCGAGTAGCCTCGGATCACAACAGGAATACAAAATTGCTCATTAATCATAACCAAACGACTGGAATTAACTGCTCTCTCTCCTCCTTCAATGTCGTCACAAGCACGAGAGAAAGAGGAATGAAAAAAAAAAAAAAAGGTTTCGTTGTCATCTCAATTTACTGAACATGAATTATTCGGCGAACGGCGCCAAAATGTTGGTATAAAATGAAATTCTTTCATTAAATCCGCTTTTGGCTATAGGCTATTACTCGATTTATACACAGTGGTGCCGGTATTAATTTCTTATAAAAACAATTTCAAAAAGCTCCAGGAAATCGAGCTCTTATCCGGTACTACGATATGGGTACACGTGTGTATACGTGTATACTACCCGAGCTGACCGTGGTGCTGGCGCTTGAACTGAGAAACTTCGTGTACTCGTATATATGAATTTGTGTTTATATACGTTTTTAATTAACTCCCGTGGAATATAAATAATCAACGAGAAACACCGTCTGCAGCACAGCTATCTCGGCTTGTACAAGCGTACAGTATATCATATTAATAAACGGCGTATAAAAATATATCGGATGGAGAGAATGGTCCAAAATTAATCGCTAACATTGGAATCAACAAAATTCGTAATTTATCAACGATCGGTCGTAGACGATACCGTACAGCAGAAAGGGAGCTGTAGAATATTTCACGTATACCGCCGTTATCGAAAAGTAATTACACGAATAGTATAAGTTATAACCACAAAGAATACAGTAGTTCGTAGAAACTTTCTTTCATTGGATTTTAATGGAAGGATTCCCTGGCGAGAGTACGAGTACTTGTTTCGGTTCTCTTACGATAGCTGAATGGCTCCAAGAACGAAGCAACAGAAGAAAATTGAACAACTTTTTTACTGTCCAAACTTGATAGGATCGGTTCATGGCCAAACATTTGGGGAGAAGGAGAATTTATCAGTCGAAGAGCTTTACTTCATTCATCTCGATTATTGATCAGATTTCCAAACTCACGACAATTTAACAATTCTAGAAAAGAGGAAGGATATACCGAGGCACATCAATGACCTTACTCGATCCACTAAGAATGGTCAGACACCGCTACACTTGGTTCCAGAATGGGTTCGAATGACTTTTCAGAAGGAACATTTCCTCCACACGAACCAGTTTCTTTGACATTACTAGACTCGATTTGCGAAACACGACTTTCTATGTTGTGAAACATAATTACGCGAAGAACGCCAGCAATGCAAAACAGCACCTTATTTGTACTGTAGCTCTCAAGAAATCCATCCTTGTTCCTAATCGTATCCCACCTTGTCTTTATGATTTTCCTGAAAACTATAAAACCGGGTGTTCTAAGGAATATGAGTCAGGCGAGGTATCAAGCTATTGAAGGTAGCGATCTTATGTGCGGCTAGACAGAAGGACGACCCGTGAATTGTAATATCGGTCGATGTTTCTTTTCTATAAATTCCAAATTCATGGACGCCATCTCTAACGAAAATGGATAAGTCCAAAAAATTTATCAAATGGAATCGATTTTTCTTGGCAAGGCACGGCAGCATAATGCAACAATTGCACGACCGCAGAAAAGAAGAATCATTCAGATTCTGAAATCTTTAGGTTAAGAGATCATTAAAGAAGAAATGCAAATGAAGACTGAACTGAAAAGACGAGAGAAACAAAAGTACGGCTAGAGTGAGATCATTGATGAGAATAGGTGGTCTGATCTCAATTTTTTGAAGGTCAAACGACGTTGTGGCGGTGAGAATTTTCGACGTGAGCGATTATTCGAGACCTATCAAACCAGCATATACAAAAGGGCTTGAAGTACGTGAAACCTAAGCATCGGTGTGTCCCTATGTCCTTTGATAGTTCCGGAAATCCTGGCTTTGACTTCTCTCATGTCTAGGGATCTCATCCTTAAGGTTGGCCGCAGGAGCTCACTTAAAGAGGTGGCATTAAAGTGAACGTGTCGAGAACCAAAAGGACGTAGAGCCCGACTCAGTTTATGAGAGAAAGAGAGAGAGAGAGAGAGAGAGAGAGAGAGAGAGAGAGAGAGAGAGAGAGAGAGAGAGAGAGAGAGAGAGAGAGAGAGAGAGAGAGAGAGAGAGAGAGAGAGAGAGAGAGAGAGAGAGAGAGAGAGAGAGAGAGAGAGAGAGAGAGCAATCTGATCCATTCAAATTTACTGGTGTGACGACGAGGGATCTCCAGACGAATCCGGACAAGATTTGATTTATTTCGGTCGATGTTGTTGGCGGAAGCAAAGTACTTCATAACAGCGACCTTCTTCCAAGCATTAGAATCAGATGGAAGACATTGACATGGTAATGGGCGATGACGTTAAAGGCGGCTGATTTCTCCCATGGATAAAGAGGTGACCTTTGTAAAGGTTCTCAATAGATATGGTGAGGTTGAGATATTGTGGCTTTCTTCTTCTATGATGAGAGTGACGAAGATTTAGAGGCTGTTGATAAAAGTAAGAAGATCTTGGAGAACGTAAGTAGGGCCGGATCGCAGGTATCAGTCTGCCTATACCAAGAGGTGAGGTTCTGTCATAATGGACTGTTTGATACCTTCCCTTTTTAAAATATTCGTCGGACCACTTCTTTATTAGAAAACTTCTGCTTGGGTGTTTTTGCTGCTGTTTTGGCATGCATCCATCAGGTATCTGTTTTACTTACAGTCACAACTCTTAGACAAAACCAGTAATGAGTTCCCTGCTAAAAAGGAGTTGGTTATTTTGTTTTTTGACTTTGTCATGAGTCGTCTTGGAAGTCTCTCTTTGATCAATACCTCAAATGTTGACTTTTGACAATTCGATATACAGTAAGTATTTTTGCCATTAAAAATAGTTGTTGGAGAAATATCCCTATGAAAAAACGTGACATTATTCCTACTTGCCCACCACTTACACATTTTTCCGAGCTAATTACATAGAGGAGTGATGCCAAAATAGATCTTAAACTTTCTACCAGTCTCACAAATGTAGATACCTTTGTACTGCTCAAACTATACTCAAGTTCTCCTTGTCCTTCTCTTCTGTCTGGTCAAAGCTGATTCTCTTCACGATGGGTGGGTTATTATTGATGCCCACATTCATATCTTAGCCGTTGTACGCCTTTATCCCCTTGTCTGTATAGGGTGGACCAGAAAGATGTTAACAGTTCAATGGGAGTTTGCAATAAATCTGAGCGCAAAAACGCAAAATGTTAGATGTATAGTTTAAATGTACGAATTTTGTATCTCAATTTTATCTTCAACTTGAGCCATATCCGAAGTTTCTATCACTTTTCTGAGCCGAGTTATGGATCAAAATGTGCCGAAATTTTATAGCAGGGGCTCCCAAAGTTGTGAATTATCAAAAAACCATTTTCCTGGTTGAAAGAATCGCGTAATCTTTGAAGGTTCCCCAGTCCTGGAGTAAAATTTAGCGCTGAATCCAAATACGATGTTAAAAGATTCTGATGGGACCAAAAAGGGTCAAAATTTCCCCAAAGTGATAAAACCATCTAATCTTCGAAGTTTTTCTCAATTCTGAGATAAAATTTAACGCTAGTGTGAATAAAATTGTTAAAAAATTCTGAAAAGTACCAAAATGCGTTTATGGGCCCAAAAAGGGTCAAAATATCCCCAAAATGATAAAATCGCCCGACCTTCAACGATTTTCTCGATTTTGAGATAAAATTTAGCGCTAAATCTGAATACAATTGTTAAAAAATTCTGCAAAGCACCAAATAGGTTTATGGGCCCAAAAAGGGTCAACATGCCTCCAAAACGAAAAAAATTGCCTAACCTCCAAAGTTTTTCTTGATTCTAGGGTAATATTGTGTGCTGAGTTGAAAAAAAAAAACTGTTGAATGCGAAGGACCAAAGTGTGTGAATGTGCCCAAAAACAATCACAATTTTACCAATTTGGAGAACCGCTTAGTCTTTCAAATTCCATGTAGTTCTCAAAGAAATTGAGCTTTGCGAGAACAAAGATTGCTCGCAGTGATCGACTGAGGCCCTGCGTATGATCGAAGCTGGTAAGTGTGTGAAAACTCACATTGTTCCATCGGGCGATGGAGAGCATGGTCTTAGATTGGGAACTCGCAGTGATTAATTGGCCATAGTGCCTCTAGCGATGAATGCGGGTAAGATTGTGATCATTTTCTTGTAGCGCCAGCCGAGGAAGTGACGTTTCAGGGAAGCTTGTCTTCCGTTGTCAGCTCGCGGTGAGAGATTGGATAGGGACAGGGCCTCAGTCGCTCCTTTAAAGCGAGCAATTGATGGAAACAAAGTCGCCAGTATCATTCTCCCCTTTGCCCGAAACAACGCGAGTTTCTGCGGAAGCACCCGCCTTGATCATACACGGGGCCTCAGTTGATCTTTTACCGCGAGAATGTAATGGATAACAAAGTCGCCAGTATCATTTTCTCCTTCGCCCGAAACAACAGGAGTTTTTGTGGAAGCACCCGACTCGATCATACACAGGGCCTCAGTTCATCTATGTTGAACCCAGGGATCATTCGCCTGCCCCTGTCAAACACGGGGTCTTGATCGCGAGCTCATGACAAAAGTCGAGCTTGACGGTATCATTCTCTCCTCCGGGTGAAACCCCGAGAAATTCCGGGCGTTCGTCTGCCTCAATCAAAGACTGAGCTGTAGCTGATCGCTCATCACGAACAAGACCAAATTTGCGGTATCTTCCCATTGCCTGAATTAAGGACTTTTGCACTTTGACCCGCTTCGTTCATAGGTGTGGCGTCAGTTGATCTCTCATCGCAAGCACGCAACAGAAAACCAACTTTGCGTTCTTTGACTGGAATAACGATAGTTTTCGCACTTTTTCCCGCTTTGATCATACACAGAGCCCTAGTCGATCTCTCACCGCGAACCTTCAACAGAAGATGAATTCGTAGTTTCCCTCCAATCCCCAAATGAGGAGAATTTCCTCAATTTCCTCTTTCGGATCTGTCACCCGACGCTAGTCGATCTCTCACTCCGCGAGCACTCAACGGCAGACAAACTCGTAGACACTCCCTCCATTTTCTGAATCAACAATTTTACTGCAGGATGGGAAAATTTTCGATTTTTTTTTTTTGGAGATCATCTAGGGCCATTTCAGTATTTTTCTCGGACTCGGCGTTAAATTTTACTTCAGAATTGAAAACAACTTCTGAAGATTACGAAATGTTTGATCTTTGAGGAATTTTGATTCTCTTTGAGCCCATCAACCCATTTTGGTATTCCAAAGTATTTTTTAAGCATTTTTCTCGAACTCAGCGCAAAAGTCCACTTGAAAATCGAATTGACATTTGAAAGTTTGAACGATTTTCCAATTTGGGAAAATGTTGGCCTTTTTTGGGCCCATTAATCCCTTTTTTGGTGTTTCAAGGAACTGTTTAAGCATTTTTTTCGGACTCATCGCAAAATTCCACTTGAAAATTGAATTAAAATTTGAAAGTTTGAACAGTTTTCTAATTTGGGAGAATTTTGACCTTTTTTGGGCCCATTAACCCATTTTGGCGCCTCTCAGGATTTTGTTACCATTTTTCTCGTTTTCCCGTCCAAATTCACTAAAAAAACAATAATTTGATTGTTAAAATTTTCGAAATTCATCTCAATACTGTAAATTAATTAATTTTCAAGTCCTATTTTGGGAACCTTGGCGATTTGGTGAATTTTTGATCCATAACTCGGCTCAGAAAAGTCGGAGAAACTTCAAATATGGCTCAAATTAAAGATAAAATTGAGATACGAATTTTGTAGATTTGAAGAATACACCTAACGTTTTGCGTTTTTACGCTAGAACAGATTTAGCGCAAACTCCCATTTAACTAGTAACATCTTTCTGGTCCACCCTGTATACTTTCCTAAGTATGGTATCAACCTGGAGTACTTTCTCCTCGTGGTATCGGGAGTTCTCTTCTTGGCTTCCATTTTCCCAAAGACTCGCTCTACCACACCTCTATGGTAGCCATTGGTTTCAGGGATCTGCTTTACACTCTCGATTTCTTTCCTCTTCTCTTCATTGTGCTTCAGGACCAAAATTGTCCGATAGCAGTAGTTCTGGATTATGGCAAACTTCTTCCTGGCGTGGTGGTACGATTCATTTGGGAGGATGGTATTTGTGTGCGTCGGCTTCCTGTAGATTTTGTATTCTATCCAGTTGTTTACCAGCGTGACTGCATGGTCCTAATAGTTGATGGTCTCTTTGCCCTTTTTGACTGTGAATTTGATGCTTACACTCTTGTAAGTCGAATTGTACACATGAGAATTTCTCCTATCTTCATTTTCGCTTTTTCTTTCATTTCGCCATCAAAGTGCTTCATATTTCTCCTTGAGAACTTCCTGCAAATTTTTATGCTCATCTTTACAATTGCTGCCATTCAATGACACTCCACTTTGTTCTTTCTTGTGTTAGGCCACTTGTCGTATGATGTCCTTTCTTTTTCTACTGTGGATATTAGCTCGACATTCCATATCCGGAGTTCTTTCTTCTTTCGTCCTGATGTTTTCCGATCTAGCCATTCCTCTGCCACCTTTATCATTACTTTTTTATACAATTTTTCATTCGTTTTCTATTTCGCTGCTGAATAGCAGTTTAAAGGATGTGCCATTTGATAAATTGATCTTCAGACCCTGTTCTGCTTCTCCCTATCTATCTTTTTGACCATCTTCTTGGTAGTCTTGATTCTGCAATCAGTAGATGATGGTCGTTACCAATCTCGCTGTTGGTATCTAAGATGTGGGGTTCCGGCTCGACCCAGGTTATCATGGGGTTCGTGAAAGATTGATCATGAGAGTTTTGGGAGGGCTGAATATCCGGCCTTGAGCTTAAAAATATGAACCAACACGACATTGCACACCTGTCCAGAGGCGTCAAACCTTGCGGCTGGTAACCGTCTGAAACGAATACACCTACTCGCAACATCAGGATATTTCAACTTGAACTCGTAAAAACTGGGAAATCCTTCTTGGAAGAACGTGATTCCTAAAACAATAACTAGGACCCCTTACGGGTGACTTTTTCATACGAGATGAGGAAATGGCTGTCAATACCTACCAACTTGTTAGACAGGATCATCAGTGACGTTTTCTTAGGTGCGTGTAAACTTTTTCGCTATAAAAGAATCACACCTCGTCGATGATGTGAAACTGGTTTGGGCGAACTTGATAAGAATAGGATAACAAGTACACGGGTACGCTGCAATGTGGGCACGGAATACTGATGAAATACTCCAGATAATCGTGCGTTTACTATACGTCTTTTGAATTGTCGTTCACAACTTCAGAGCTTCCTCGCTCGTTTCCGATTAATACGTACGTTGAAATGTGTTAACAAGGCTACCTATGATTATGCGGATTTAAACACACACGTACACGTGTGTAATTAATTCTACACATGTGTATCATACCAGCACGAGGGTAGACGTTTCATTTTACCTACGGTATCGAATCTGTATACACATGTAATCCAATCTTATACTAGCACTGCCAAAAATTTCGCGAATTCAAAAATTCAACTAGAGTTCAGTCTAGGATTCGCTTTTTGTATACGCACACCTTCCGCGTTGATTTATTCGAACATACGGTTTCACAGATCATATGTTGCCTGTTGGTCAAGGAAAATTATATACACTCTATAATCAAGTTCAAAATCGTTTAAACAAATAATTATTTTCCTCGCTGGTTGTATCCATACTGGAGGTACTATTCTTTCTCCCTCGCATCACGAGTCTGGTTTCATTCTGTCTCGCTTTATTCTAGTGCATAAGACAGATTACTCGACCTATCATCTTGGATTACGCCCGTTTTCAATTACGTGTAATTTTCGCTTCAACTCACCGGACCTCCCAGTGAGTCGTTGACTCTACTTCTTCTTCATTTTTTTTTTTTAACTTCGTCCTCATTTTCGTTCATCTGTTTTATAATCCTCGTTCACTCATCTCGGCTTATTATTCATTTTTCAATTTGCCAATACGCGTATTTGTTTGCCTTGTTAATTGGGTGAAAAGTTGCATATCTCGAGTACGGAAGGAAACGATCGTCCTAAACGGTCGACGTTCGAATTCATTATTTACGGACGCTCCGTAGGAAATTCAATGTTTCTATATCAATTTAATGGGAGTATAATAGACATATCATTCGATGCGAGAGGGCAGAGGAGCGGTTTTCCCATTCACGAATCGAAGAAGCAGCAGCACGCTGATGCAGAACTTGCTCAATCGAGCGAGCAACGATGTTGATGATAAGGCATACTGCATGTTGATACAAAAGGCGTATATGTTGGAGCGGCTTATGATTGATCGAAAAGCGAACTCGATTAGATATTTATACACGCCAACATGACACGAGACCAAACTAAGACAAAACGAAAGAGAATAAAATACGGATATGTAAACAGAATAAAAAATAACGACACCACCAATACCGGACACCCTGCGACGATAATGGTCAAGCCCCAATTACGGAACCCCCGGAGTTATATCAGCGCGCCGTTGTGGAGCCGGTAGTAAGGCAGAGCTAGCGAGCACTCGGTAATCCCGGCATATTATGCGCCGATAATCCATTTTCGTTATACTTTATGTACGTGCACTCGATCTATGCAATCGTCTAGGCCTACTGTACATCCGTGGGTGTGATTTACTTTTTTTTTTTTTATTCTCTTTTCAATAAATCAGGGGAAAATGCGCGAATTTCTGTAGCTGTTTTCGTGGGATAAGGTTAATAAGCCTGTATACGCGTTTCCGGTAATGAAGGAGCAAGAACAGAGGCTGATGATGATATGCGGATGACCGCGGGCGTGGAAGGAAGAACGGTTGCGTTACACAAATGATCAAAACTATCGTCGTATGTCAGACTAATGTTCACAAATATTTTGGAAAGCTGTATACTATTCGACTAAAATAAGGGCGATAATTATGCAAATAAGACTATAAATAACAATGATTAAAGGTAAAATTGACGCAAATTGCGGTCGGTTCTCCTCCTCGTGCGGTCAATTTTGATTAATTACGGACGCCAGTTAGATACGTTCAAACTTCTCGTGTTTTACAATACAAATACTACAAATTTAAATTCCATTTACCGTAGCATATTATATAGAAGGAGAAGAACTTGGAAAAAAACTAATCTATGATGTGTCCTATGACATCATCTAACTGCGACGTCACAGGCCCCGTCCCTCAAGCTATATGTGATAGGAGGGTGGACTTAGATAATTTTCGAGCTCCGAGCTTTGCCGGCCGGCGGACGGTGGACATTTTTTTCCAAAAAAACTCCCTGATAAAACAGGTTCCCTGTTAAAAAACTGGTCTATTAAGTCATCAGATTGTTACGTCACAATGCTAACCTAGGACACGACGTCGTAAAACTGTCACGTCACAGGCTGCGCCCCCAAGCTATATATGATAGAAGGGGGACTTGAAAACATTTTCGAGCACCGAAGTTAGAATCCATTGATATCAGGTGCGTGATGTCAGGTACGAAGGTCATTGAGCTTGTCCAGCTTCTCTTCAGTTGGTTTGATCAAGTTAAATTGGCTCAAAAGTCAAAATTTGGCGTAGTACTCAGATACAAATCCAGGTGATTTTTCCAAGTCTCAAAAGCATGATCGTACGAACGCTCGGACTCTCACATGCAAATCTAGGGAGTCTGTGGGTGTTGAAAATTAGACGAATTGTAGACCCGTTTCGAAGACATGAAACATGTAAACAATAAATCTCATACCGAGGAAATAGGCGCGAAATTGATACCTTTTCATTCTCACTTTTAGAATAAATTTAGCGATACCATAATATTTATCGGTTGTAATCGAGAGTGATGTAAGCTGACGGTATGTAACCTCTACACTACGTCTTTAATCAGGTGATAACCATACCACAAGTTCGCCATTCTCGGCGATAAGTTTGCCTAACGGAAAGAAAAATTATCAGACAATGCGATAACTGTTCTTCAGATGAAGCCAAATTTTTTCTTATTCACTCTGCGTACGTGGTATGAGTAACAATGTTTCTTAACCGAAAGAGCGCTGAAGAATTCAAGACCTCTTCGTTTTTGTGAAATGGTGAAGGTGAGTACAAGACTTTACTATAAACCGCAAACTGTCTATGGAGTTGATTGACTCTCAGTCTTGAATGAATATTTTCTGTTTTAGTCTACGAGTAATGCTATAAATCTCACCTGAGTGTACAAAAACGAACTTACAAAAATCACACATCCCGATGAACTTCGATCATCAGACTCACGCACGGGTATTTCGCGTTTCATAGTGATGGAAGTGAAAGAAAAATTAATCCAAAAATTCATCTATCCGTGATGAACAAATCCTGACGATTACGCAGCATCACGTAAATTCGTTCGAGAATTGTGAATTCAAGTATCCTAGTTTTCCTGATGACAGTGCAGTGCCTGCGCCAGGAAGACTCTCACGGAATGTCATGGTATGGATTACACGTCATACGTCCTTTCTGACTCAACAAAAGTTTGAAAATTATTTCGGTTGTATGCGAATAGATTGACAGGAAACGAAAGCTAACCTCGAATAATGCAACTTTTTTAGAATATTGGTTTGTTTTATTATGCCAAAATTCGTCTAAGGTGTCTCGGTTTCCTCGTACATGTGTGGGATGGAACCCTAAATTCGGCGGTAAGTTTTCCGGAACTACTTCACTCGAGTAGGTCTTTTGCAGACACGGAATTTTTTGAGACACCTTTCTGAGTAGAATCCGCCCTCAAGTATCTTGGGACTTTTCGAAATCTACTACCCACCCTCCTGTCTCCTTATGTAGGTCAGAATTTTTTCGAATCCTCGATATATTATGAAGCTCAATGACTGAAAAATTCTTTCAATCCTCCCTCCCCCCTTGCCATGTCGACAATCGGTAAACGTGTACCATTTTATGAAATACTCGCAAGTTTTTCATGCATCATTTCTTCCCTTTTGAGCCGTTGGCGTCGAATTTTGCACGCCCATTTCTCGTCATACTTCCGCGTTTCAACTCAATCATTTCAACACCATCCTCGCAGGTACGCGCCATAATTAAGTAGAAATTGTGAGAGACACAAGACACGTAACGTAGTAACGTAAGGGATAGGTACAAAAAATTTTTTGTTTATTAAAAAATTGTGTTACTCTTGTTACATACCTACATGGATGTGGGAGGCGGTAACTTTTTGAGGATCGCGACCAAACGCACCCCTAGGTCAATGAAGAAACCCCCTTCAAACTTTAATTTCTTGTCGCTAAAAAAAAAAATTGAATTATAAGGGCAAACAAATAGGATGAATCATCTTCATAAAAATGGCCTCACGGCACCCCTGAAACGCTGTACATTGGAGAGCAACGGCCAGTTTTCCAGGTTGATCGGAGTAGGCAGCGGAGCTGATCCCTTAAGGCCCTGTCAGTTTGGCCCGCACGTGAACAGCCGGACATTCTCCACACATCATGTCGTCGAGGTCTTCAATGGGGTCTTTCAATTTTAACAGTGAACCAAAGTTTGTTAAAGGGTAGAAGCCAAACTTATAATCAAATCGTTTCAGTTCTCGAGCCAGTCAAATTGAGGGAAGGCCATAAGGTTCAATAAACAAAATTTATTGAATCTGTACCATTCGTTACAACGTTACGTGTCTTTCTACTTTCAACTCAATCCATTAATGAAAGGTTGTGACGAGATGAAGAACTAGAGGTACCACGAAAATATAATTTTAGCACATTTTATTTTCTCCAATAAGTTGAACTCAAACTTGGATGTATGATAAAAATATAATACGATTAAAAGGCATGCGAAGTTTTCATAAGGATAGAAATTGTACGAGAAAACTCGAGAGCATTTCATAAAATTGGCACACGAACCAGCTCTATGTAGGCCAATGATTTGTAGGATTCTAGGCCGAAAATATTGGAGGCTAAACAACTCTGTTCGAGTAGGACACTTGAAGGCCAGTTAAAATTTACGGGCATTCTGCCAATCAGTATCCTACAAATGAAATAGGAACTCAAGAACAATATCTCACGTCTAGATCCTGTCACGTTCTCACCTGTATGCTTCGTATGGATATCGTAGAAGCTTATGTATATCTACGAGTACGTAGATGACGAGCCAAGCTCACAGCCTAAGTATTCTTATAGCTAAGAAATTCCTGTTCTGTGGTATGCTCGTGTGAGTGAAATTCCTCCAGAAAATTCGTCGTCAAATTTCGTAGTTCCGTGTCATATATGTACGTGAAAACTGAACCGCCTATGACAAATTCTGGCATCAAAAATAAAACAAAAAAAAACAATATTCTACGGGGGTTGCGTTTTCGAAGAGTCAGTTATCGTTTTCGCCAATCGATTCACATTCACAAGAAATTCTCTCAAGAACGTGCCACAGAATGTGAAATTATACAAGATAGTTTCTGTGGGCACTTAATCTCACTGTGCTAGATAAGTATATTATGTTTTTACAAGCACGTAAAATTTTATCCAAGTATCTGGTTTCAGAGAGGACAAGCTTTTCATCATCCACATGAAGTAGCAGCTTGATGATGAAGAGCTTATTTTATCCGAAACCGGTTGCTTCGATAAATTCTGATGTGTCTGTAAAAAAAAACATTCTTACATTCATCTGAAGTGCCTCTCTACACAACTAAGTTTACTAGTATCGTGTGATTCATTCTTTTGATTACACCAATTTCTCCCACTGTGAAATATGTATGGAATAAAATCTGTATTTTCTTTTCCTTCTATGACTTATTTCTGAGCAGGAACGTGTGGCAGACTACTGATCAGACAAGATCGCACAAGGTTGAGCTGTAGCCTCATCTGGGGATTTGAAAAAATTTGTGAAGGTATCCTTGCTCAATCCTATCTGAATTTGCGTCTTCGTAGCCGTGCCAGCTCACATAAAGGGAAAAAAACTTTAGATCAGATTAGCTTGAAGGGGCCGGGGAAGAGAGAGGGAGGCTGCAGCCTAGTGTAGGAACTTGAGAAAAATTTCCGAAAATTACCTTTTCGAAGCTCCTTGTAATTCTTATGGGCACACATAGGGGCTCATTCATTAATTACGTAAGGGTTTCATGGGGGAAGAAGGGGAGGTTTGAAAAATATTGGGAGGAGGGAGGTAGAAAGCCATTCTTACGTAAGTTTTTTCAAAGTTTTTAATTAGCAAAATTCATCTTTATAGCGAGCGGAGAAAAAACACGCGTTACCAATTCAAAGATTCAGAGAACAAATTTTTGGCAAAATCTTACGTGAGAAGGGGATAGAGAGGTCAAAAAAATCTTATGTCTCCTTACATGGCGAGTGGTAAAAAATAGGCAAAATCTTCCGTGCGTAATTATTGAATAAGAAGGCGCTGCTGAATCCTACGCACAGTTCCTAAATTCGTCTTGCCCGCAGACTGGCTTCAAAGGAGATTTGCATCTTCGTGGCACACAGAAGAAAAAAATTATAAATCAGAATAGCTTGAAGGAGCAGGAGGAAGGGGAGGAAGGTTCTGGTAAAAAATTTTTGTAGTTGACCTTGTTGAGCGGTTCTTTTGATTCCTGCGGATGCACGAGAAGAAGAATATGGATCTGATCAGGTTGAAGAAAGGCGGGGCTGAATTCTGCCCCCAGTTCCTGAATTCGCGCAGGCCACAAACTGGCTTTGCGGGAGATTTTCCACTTCGTGGGCGTATACGCGCACAGAGAAGAAAAATTAGATACCATAAATGGCGGTGGGGAACCCGCTGTTACCTAATTAATTTGCTGTTGCTTGCTCTATCTAGTTTAGACAAATTTTTCTATGCAACGTAACATAACAATCAGGGTCGAACGCAGATCAAAAAAATTCTAGGCCCTAGACCATTCACCGAAAATAACGACAAATTTAAATTTATTCTGGAATATCTAAACTCCAAGAAAATAATATAGTACGGGCTGTTAACACCAGGAGTGCCACGCAAAAAGTCCATTCTTGTACCCGTGGGGGTCCACTTTTGGGGGGGGGGGAGGGTTCATTTTGGAGATTTTTGTTGCAGAAATTGGAAAGAAATTATAAAAAATATATTAATCATGTGATTTGTAGAAAAAATGTATCACAAAATTTTTTTCCTACACGCACCCTTCCATTAGGGGCTGTGGGCCAAAAATTTCACAAAACTGTAAATGTAATCAGAAAAACCTGAAATTTGGTATACAGGTGAAGGAAGAGGTAATGAATAATATTAACAAAAATGCCATGCAGTAAGTTCATTTTTGTGCCCCCAGGGGCCCATTTTTGGGGAGGAGATGCCTGTTGCAAAAATTGGAAAAAAATTATATGAAATATATGCATTGGGTGAGTTGTTCGAAGAAATGCTGCGAAGAATTTTTTTCTAAACGTAGACCCTTTCATTGGGGGCCTTGGGGCCCGAAATTTCACAAAATCATAAATTTCATCAGAGAAACTTGAAATTCAGTACACAGGTAAAGGAAGGTGTGCCCCTATGAGCCCATTTTTTCGGGGAGGGAGGGGGCAAAGGCTCCATTATTTTTAAGACTTATTGTTGCAAAACTTGGAAAAAAGATTATATATTCGTTGGGTGATTTGTGTGGAAAAAAATGGTGCGAGGAATTTTTTTTATATATACTCTTCCATTGGGGGCTCATGGGCTCCAAATTTCACAAAACTCTAAATTTTATCAGATACGTATGTATGTTTTTAGCCTTCATTATACTAGGCCTCATTTACACAAATTATGAGACAAAAGATCACGCAAATTGTAAAGATCTATTGAATAAAATTATTATCATGTGCCGTAATTGAGAGACAAATTCTGGATTCTGTTTTTTTCGAACATCATTTGCCAAACTTGAGTCTATAAAATAAAAGTTGTGAATATTTAATTTTATATACGTTGTATCCTAAAACAGTGAGGCCCAAATCTTGACACATTTTGTACATTACCTATTAAAACTGAAGCACCAAAAGATGCAAAAGCTCGCGCCGAATTATATTGTCTAACATTTTATCGGGATTGCTTACTTTGAATATGAAGACCACACAACAATTAATTCCTTGATTAACAAAGGCACTTCAAAATCAAGATCAAAAATATATTTGTGATTCATTATCATCAACAGAAAACTCTTTCGTGCCATATAAATGATTTAAAAATGAGTCAACTACGTTCATATTTTCATGGTCATTCAAATTATCGCTACGTGTGTCAACACCTAGCCTAGATTATCAATATTAGAGTAACTACTGGCATAAGAATTCCGAGTAGTTATTTTTATTTCAGTTAATACTCTAATACTGGAAAGAGAAATTTCGTCGTCGGTATATAATAACGTCAACTTGATAGATTTTAGATAAAGAATAAATCTCAATGTATGCAACATCTTGATTCGATTGATATAATATAATTCTCGCACTCTTTTATCAAAATCATCTGAATTTGAATTGTCAGAGTATAACGATAACCATTCATTATTATTCTGTTCACATTCACAACAATTAACTCGTAATCCATGAGAAAAAGGAATATTACCTAGTTTTTCCAAGTTTTGCAACAATAAGTCTTAAAAAAATGGAGGCTTTGCCCCCCCCCCTCCCCGAAAAAATGGGCTCATAGGAGCACAAAAATGAACTTATTCTGTGGCATATTCTTGTTAATATTAATCATTACACCTTCCTTTACCTGTGTACTGAATTTCAAGTTTCGCTGATAAAATTTATGATTTTGTGAAATTTCGGGCCCCAAGGCCCCCAATGAAAGAGTCTATGTTTAGAAAAAAATTCCTCGCAGCATTTCTTCGAACAACTCACCCAATGCATATATTTTATATGATTTTTTCCAATTTTTACGACAATAGTGTTCGAAATAGGCATCTCCTCCCCAAAAATGGGCCCCTGGGGGCACAAAAATGAACTTACTGCATGGCATTTTTGTTAATATTATTCATTACCTCTTCCTACACCTGTATACCAAATTTCAGGTTTTTCTGATTACATTTACAGTTTTGTGAAATTTTGGGCCCACAGCCCCTAATGGAGGGGTGCGTGTAGGAAAAAAATTTTGTAATACATTTTTTCTAAAAATCACATGATTAATATATTTTTTAAAATTTCTTTCCAATTTCCGCAACAAAAATCTCCATAATGAACCCTCCCCCTCCAAAAGTGGACCCCTACGGGCATAAGAATGGACTTTTTGTGTGGCACTCCTGGTAATATCATTTATTACGCCTTCATACATCTTGACACCAAATTTCATGCTTTTATGACAAAATGCACAATTCTTTCCTCACTACCAGTACTAATAAGAAAACGGCTAATTCCACCAACTCAAACAGAATTTTTTGTGATGAAGTCCGGTGACTTGGACGAAACGTCAGTGTTTTTTTTTAATAAAAAAATTCTGTTTGAGTTGGTGGAATTGGCCGTTTTCTTATTATTTTCTTAGAAAATAATGACGTCACAAAGGAACGGACGCGGACGATTTCTGAAAATATCCCCCCCCCCCCCCCATAAAAGGAAAGTTCCAATAACCGACATAGATTAATTTTTATTATCTAGCCTAGACAAATTGTCCTATATATCGTAATCTAGAATAAGGATTAATGAGGTCATCCAATTCGATTCCAGCAATTCACCCTCGACATTTTCTCGAAAATGATGACTTCACAAACACAGACGTTTCCTAAAAATGATTCTCAACAAAATATATAACGGGTTCCATTGCTTTAGCTAGCCCAGACAAATTTTTCTATGCAAGGTAACATAACAATCAAGGTCGAACGCAGATCAAGAAAATTCAAGGCCCTAGATCATTCCCCAAAAATGATGACGTCACAAATGAGTCGACGTTTTCTGAAAATTATCGCCCAATAAAAGGAATAGCCGAATCCCCGCTGAAAAACTATAGATCAGAATAGCTTGAGGGAGCAGAAGAAGAGAAAGGGAGACTGGCCTAGTTTGGGAACTCGCAAAAATTTTTGAAGATGACCTTATTGAGCACTCCTTCTAATTCCTACGGACCCATCCAGAAGAGGAAGAGGAATATGGATCAGACCAAGTTGAAGGAAGGCGAGGCTGAATCCTACGCACAGTTTCTGAATGCGTCTTTCTCGCAGATTGGCTTCAAGGGAGATTTGCGCCTTCGTGGCCGTAAGAGGACGCACACAAAAGAAGAAAAAAACTATAGCCAAGTAGCTTGAAAGAGCAGGAGAAGAGGGAGGAAGGCCCTAGCCTAGTTTGAGAACTTGAAAAAAATTTTTGTAGTTGACCGTCCTTTTGATTCCTGCGGATGCACGAGAAGAATATGGATCAAAACAGGTTGAAGAAAACCGGGGCTCAATCCTGCACCCAGTTCCTGAATTTGCGCCGGTCGCAGACTGGCTTTGAGGGAGATTTGCCTCGTCGTGGGCGTACAGGAACAGAGAGTAGAAAAAACTTCAGTTCAGAATAATTTGACGGGACAAAAGAAGAGAGGGAGAGGCTCTACCGTAGGAACCTGCAAAAATGAGCGCTTCTTCAAATTCCCGCGAGGTCTAGAAGAAAAAGGAAAAATATGGATCAAGCCAAGTTGAAGGAAAGCGGGGCTGAATCCTACCTCCAATTTCTGAATTCGCGACGGCCGCAGACTGACTTCAAGGGAAATTTGCGTCTTCTTGGCCGTATGGGCGCACACAGAAACTCACGGGTTCTTTAACGGAGTTAAAACGAGAGTTGGCAGGGAACCTTCATTACGTGGCATGTAGGATCTAAAAAATTTATACTGTGATGTCACAGGCTCCGATCGACTCTGAATCGATTCAATAAAGTCGACTAGTCGATTTAGGTCTGCCCAATAACGACCGCGAATCGACCCAAAATGGCTGGAGGTCGATTGAAAATCGACGGCTTCCGGCCTTATAGATTGATGTCGACCCACAAAAAATCGACGTCGATTTTTGGTATTCGTTATTCATAAGTAGAAGACTTGCAATCGTTGTCGATATTGTGGCGATTTCAAGTGCCCAATCTGATATGGTTACAAGATTGAGTTCAAAAATGAGTCGACTCCTGATGTAAGATTTCAATTCCGACTGAAAATTGACCTCAAAAATGCGTCTCAAGCATAATTGAAATTCTCAATGACCCTTATTATGTGATTATAGCTGCACATTCTGTCTGCGAGTAGCAAAGTCACCAAACCGCTGCACAGGAAGGAGTCAACTAGAGGTATTTATAGACTGAAGATCGATGTCGATCTGAATTCGACCGACGTACTTTACTAGGGAACGACAAATCGACTTGAAATCGACGGTTTTAGGTCGATAGGAAAATTCAGAGAAGTCGCCACAAAATCGAACCCAGATTCAAAGTCAATCAGCCTACATTACCAGCGAACTATAAATCAACTTGAAATCGACTCAAAGAAACAGTCGATTTCTAGCTCATGAAAATATTTGCAAAAATCGACATCGTTTTGAGGTCGTTTTTCAATGGAGCAGCGCACATTACCACAAGAGAACTTTAGATCGAATGAAAATCGACCCAAGAGAGCAGTTGATTCCAGATGGATCGAAAATTCGGAGAGGGCCACTTGGAATCGATCTGAAAGCAACGTAGTAAATGAATCGACCCCATGTCGAAGGCGATGTAAAGTCGATTTCAACTTTGGTATCAACGCAATTTCGACTAAGGCTCTTGAAGAAGTAAATTCTCAGTCTATTTAACGTCGCGTCAAATCGACGGTCGATCGACATGGTTTTTCCTGGCTTTCTCTGGAGCAAATGGAGTAAGAACAAGACTAGCCTGAAAGAGTGAGGTGAAGGGGGAGGGAGTTCTTGTGCACTTACGGCGTAAATATTTGAGGAATATATATGAGAAGGGAAGGCTTTAGAAGCATTTCACCCATTAAGCCTCATTGCATATCAGGAAGGCGACTTCAAAAAAGTCCGACTACGAACATTGAAGAAGTTCAACTTTATGTACGAGGGAAGACAAGATTCAGAAAAGTATCGACCATTGAGCTACACACATTGGGAACTTGGAGGATTTTAAACAACGGAGCAGAAAATTCCCATCTACGAGCTCTAAGAATGCGGAGAGGGAAACTTGAATAAATTTGGAGCGAAAACGAAAAATCCCCCTCCCGCTCGCTTCCATTGACGCAAATTTCGCGAGAAGCGAACGAAGTGAGCTGCCTTTTTTTTTTTATTTCATCTTTTCGAGAGAACGCGTTGATGATAATAATATTAGTTCTCGCTTGCGGATCTTTAACCCGGCCGCGGCCGCCAGCCCGATGGTCTTCGGCTAGCTGCCTGCAACACACATACGCTCCTCGTTGGAAGAAATAGGTATAATAAAAACGTCTGTACAGCCCGAACACAACACGATCGTATATTTCTACTACTACCAGTTTGTCGTTATCAGATCGTGTACGTTCTGTTAGGTGGATGTCGGATCACCTCTATGGGATGTCACATAACCTATGTATTATTTCTATTTCCACTTGAAATATCTTCGCCTTACCCATTTTTATCAATAGCTAAAATCAAAAGGAACAGTCGTCTATGGATAATATTTTCTAATTTCTATAATTCCAATTAAACTGGGGAAAAAACGCGAAGGAGAGGTGCAGAAGGTACAAAAAAAGAGAGAGAAAAAAAAAAAAAACGAAAACAGACGACAGGACTTTAATACGTATATATCTTCGAGAATATGCAACGCGTGTATACAGGTTGTCATCCATCTTCGCATTTTATTTATAAAATCGGAAAATGAGAACGAATATAAAGTAAATAGTAGGAAAAAAAATTCACTTCTCGAAAGAGATAGAGATAAACGCGAGAGATAAGAGGTACCTAATTAATCGTTTCGCTGTCGTGTAGCCTACCTATATTTCCTTCGTCTTTCGTTATTTATATATTTGTAAAAATATTTCGTATTTGCGTATATCGGTACTGCACAGCAAACAGCATTCGAAACAGATAAATTTTCCTTCAATCTTCTCTCATCTCTCAATCGCAATATGATTATGGACGTAAAAAAACTATAAAAAATTCTCGTTACTCATATCTGACTACCATCTTTATTGAAAGATCGTGGACTAAGAGATGCGAATCTCAAGTCGTGCATTAATTAAAAAAATGTATCGTAATCGAAATCGAGGGAGATATGACTATGAAAATTCGATCATCCCTCTATTAATAGCTCGAAATTCTCAAGTTTTCTCGAAGGTGTGAGAGCTCGAGTTTTTCATTCTTATTTACAAATTGAAGGTAAAGAATCAAAGTACCCAACTCTGATGATTTCACACTCATGAACGGCGATCATCCTAAAACAGACTTCTTGTAGTGTTGATGAATCTCAGTTCGCTGTGCTGCAAAATCCATCCTATACTTCTAAAAGCTTCTTCAACTCTCTCACCGTGGGAAAATCTAAAACTCTCATTATTTGGTAATGACAAAGCGTACACATGTAGATTGGACCAGCGATTTTATGGCTGAAGAAGTCTCGACACTTATGACCCCGAATTTTGTCTACACGAGCAAATTTAATCATTTGCAATTATTATATTCTGCCATTGAAAGAAACAATTGGGTGTTCAATGGAGAACCCCACCCAAAAACTATGTCGACTGTCGGTAGTATCGATCGAAAATCGACGTTAAATTTACTTCTTCAAGAGCCTTAGTCGAAATTGTGCTGATATCAAGGCGATATGGTGTCGACTCACTTACCACGTTGACTTTTAGATCGATTCCAAGTCGCTTTTACCAAATTTTCAATCGATCTGGAATCGACTGCTCTCTGGGGTCGATTTTCAGTCGATCTAAAGTTTTCTGATGGTAATGTGCACTGGTCTATTAAAAATCGCCTGTTCTGTTGGGCCGATTTCAAGTTGATTTGTACGTAGTTCGCTGGTAATGTAGGCTGATCGACTTTAAATCCACTTCAAATAAACGTTAATCTGGGGTCGATTTTGAGGCGACCTCTCCGAATTTTCCTATCGAACTAAAATCGACTGCTCTGTTGGGTCGATTTCATATCGATTTGTCGTCGTCCCCCCACCCGGCTCCTTGAAGCTAGTATACGGCTAGAGCCTGGTTTAATCTACAGTCTTCTTCTATGTGCGTCCGTATGGCCTAGTGGACGCAACAAAAATAAAAAGGAGCGTTCAGCAAAGTCATCCTCAAAAATTTTTTCAAGTTCCTAAACTAGGCGAAAACCTCCCTCCACCTTCTCCGCCCCATTATGCTTATGCAATCTATATTTTTTTTAGTCTTCTCTGCACCCCCGTAGGCTCACGAAAAGGCAGATCTCCCTTCAAATCAGATCGCGGCTGATGCGAATTCAGGAACTGAGGGTAGGATTCACTTGCGTCTTCTTTCAAGATGATATGGTCCTTGTTCTTCTTCCTTCAGGTGCGTGACAATGGTCGTTTAATAAGGAAATCTACAGAAATTTGTCTTTTTCTCCACCCTTACCCTAATCTCAAAATGTGCGTGGGACGTCAGCGCATGACCTTGGGACTTGGAAGATTTTTAACGTCGAACCTCAGCCCTACCCCTGATTCCGGAATTTGCGTCCGGGCGCAATTCGAACCTCTATAAGAAGGACACGAGAGAAGTTCGACCTATGAACCCCTCAAAAGGAGGGACTTGAAAGAAGTTTGAACTCTGAACCGCTGAGGAGGTGAGAAAATACCAAGCCTTGAATCTATAAGCTGGCCTATAATTATGTAATCTTAGGACATAAATATAAGCTTGGCTTAGAGTATTGTTTTAGGCGAGGACTTCTTATGTTTGGTCCAATATCGAGTTACAGGGGTTACATCCCAGAAAATGATGTTTATGACGTCATCAATGACTTCGAACTTATTCAAGGGCTTGGAAAAATTTAGAGCTTTGAACTTTTAAAAGGTGGATTCGATGGAAGTTCGAACTATAAACCTCTGAAGAAGAAGGACTTGAAAAAGGTTTGAGCTCTGAACCTCTGAAAAAATGTCAAGCTTCAAATTTATAAGCTAGGCTATAATTGTGGAACCTCAGGTAGGTCCAGAGGAGCATTTTAGGCGAAGGCCTTTTATGTTTGGGCTAATATCAAGCTATAGAGCTCACAAGCAAACGTTTGCGTCCGACCTTTGTGACATCATTAATGACGTTGGCCTAATTTTGGAGACTTGAGTTTCGATCCTCCATAAAGAGCGGACTTAAAAAAATATGGACCCATAAATTAAGGTTGAACTCTGAACCTTCAAGCTAAACTATAATTGTGGAGTTTTAAGCTAAATTTCTCCTTTGGATATAAAAGTTAGGCAACAGCTAACATAAGCTAGGTCCAAAAGAAAATTTCAGGCTAATATTCATCAACTTTGTCTCCTTATGAATTAGGTTTAAGCTTGGTTAAATGATTGTCAAGAAAAAATACAAATTGAAGAAGGGTGTGACGTCACCAATATACTTATTTGGTCACACGGAGATAGAAGAAGGACCTGAAAAGATTACAAGCATGAGGGCATGGCATTGTATTAGGGTCGAACTCACCAAAGACCTCTAATGACGTAGGAAAAAGCGACGTCATCAGGAAAGAATTTTGGGTTCCAACTTTCATGGAAGAGAGACTCACATAAATCAAGGGTGTGGTGTCCATAGAAATTACGATAGTTGCACGGAGGGAAGGGACTTCCATAACTTTCAAAAATAAAAACAAAATACAAGGAGCCATGAAAGATGATTCATTGCAGGTGTCCGCTGCAATTGCAGAAGGCGCAATTGGTGCTGTTCTTCTTGGTTCACGAGAGAATCATACAGCTTCCCGCAAGATACGTTCTTTGATTAAAATTCAGACATTCCGATAAAGCGAATCGATCATCGAAGAAATTACTTCTTTGAAAGTCTCAGTCGAAATTGCGTCGACACGTATGGTTGAAATCGATTTCACGTCATCGACCTGAAATCAACGGCTCTTTTAAATCGATTTCAAGTCGATCGTCGTACCGGTCAACTGACTTCACATCGACCTCGAATCGACGTCAATCTAGAATCGAATTTTGTTATTGATGTGAAATCTGGGTCGATTTCAAGTCGATTTGTAGTTCCCTAGAGTCTAGAGTCTAGAAATGTACGTTGCTCGACTTCAGATCAATACTAGTAAGTCCATATTTATTAAAAAATTCACTTTCTTGTAGCATTCTGGCGGTTTGACTATCGATAGTCCCAATATTTTTTCTTGAAGATAAAAAATGTCGATCAAGAGAAAAGTACTTGTCCTACATGTAGGATAGACATCTTTCTCCTGATCGTTACTTGTTAGAAGCCGTGCATCCCAGTGTTACCAGATGACGGACGCGACTAAAAAAAATCATAAAAACTTGTTGCCACGCCCATTGCATAAAAAATGTCGATCAAGAGGAAAGTACTTATCCTACACGTAGGATAGACTTTTTTCTCCTGATCGTTACATTTTAAGAGTCTGTTTACAAATGCATCTCAGAGTTACCAGAGGACGAATGCGACTAGAAAAAATCATAAAAACTTGGTGCCATGCGCATTGCATGAAAAATGTCGATCAAGAGGAAAGTTTTTATCCTACATGTAGGATAGACATCTTTCTCCTGATCGTTACTTGTTAGAAGCCGTGCATCCCAGTGTTACCAGATGACGGACGCGACTAAAAAAAATCATAAAAACTTGTTGCCACGCCCATTTCACAAAAAATATCGATCAAGAGGAAAGTACTTATGTTACACGTAGGATAGACATTTTTTTCCTGATCATTACATTTTAATAGTCTGTTTACAAATGCATCTCAGAGTTACCGGAGGACGAATGCGACTAGAAAAAATCATAAAAACTTGGTGCCATGCGCATTGCATGAAAAATGTCGATCAAGAGGAAAGTACTTATCCTCCACGTAGGATAGACATCCTTCTCCTGATCGTTACTTGTTAGAAGCCGTGCATCCCAGTGTTACCAGATGACGGACGCGACTTAAAAAAATCATAAAAACTTTTTGCCACACCCATTGCACAAAAAATGTCGATCAAGAGGAAAGTACTTATCCTACACGTAGGATAGACATTTTTCTCCTGATCGTTACATTTTAAAAGTCTGTTTAGAAATGCATCTCAGTGTTACCAGAAGACGAACGCGACTAGAAAAGATCACAAAAACTTGGTGCCATGCCCATTGCATGAAAAATGTCGATCAAGAGGAAAGTACTTATCCTACACGTAGGATAGACATTTTTCTCCTGATCGTTACATTTTAAAAGTCTGTTTAGAAATGCATCTCAGTGTTACCAGAAGACGAACGCGACTAGAAAAGATCACAAAAACTTGGTGCCATGCCCATTGCATGAAAAATATCGATCAAGAGAAAAATGTCTATCCTACACGTAGGATAGACATTTTTCTCCTGATCATTACATTTTAATAGTCTGTTTACAAATGCATCTCAGAGTTACCGGAGGACGGATGCGACTAGAAAAAATCATAAAAACTTGGTGCCATGCGCATTGCATGAAAAATGTCGATCAAGAGGAAAGTACTTATCCTACATGTAACGTAGACATCTTTTTCCTGATCGTCATTTTTTGAAAAGTCCGCTCAGAATGCATTTCAGTGTTACCAGATGATGGACGTGACTAGAAAAAATCATAAAAATATGATGCCATGCCCATTGCGCAACGGGTCCCGCCTGGCTGATCTTAATTCATTGAACTGGTGCACATTTTCAATTTTCGCAGGTCAGTTCGCACCGATTTCGCGATCTTGATAAAAAACCTGTATTATGGAGGAGGTGGGATCTGAAAAGTATAAATTGTGGTGTCATAAGGATGATCTATGACGTGATCAAACTGTGACGTCATAGGCCCGCTCTCAAGCTATATATGATACGAGAAGGACTTGGGAAAAAACTGATCTATGATGTCACGAGATTGTGACGTCACAAGGCTGACCTATGGCGTCATCAAACTGGGTCGTCCCAGGCCTATTTCTATGATAAGAGGGGGATATGCAAAATTTTCGAGCTCCGAGCTTTGCCGGCCGGCCGGACGACGGACGGTTTTTCCGAAACCCCCCCCCCCCCCTCCTCCCCCGATAAGCAGGTTTCCTGTTAAAAAGGAAAAATTTTCAAACTATCGACGATACTACCGTGGGAGTATTTCAAAAACTATCGATAAGTAGTATCAATAGTCTATCGACAGTTCCCAACATCAGTCAGCGATAAAATCTGATACCAGAAATTGACTCATTTTTTACCTCTATTCTCATATCGTATCAGATTGTGCCCTTGATATCGGGGCAATGTCCACGTTGGTCGATGGCAAATAATCGACCCGAAATTGAAGACGATTTTGGTTATAGATAATCTATAAGCCCGCGAGTCGACTCAATTTCGACATCGATGGCGAGAGGGAGCGGTCGATACATGATTTACCGGGATTACATGATTTAATTTCTCCACAGAACTCAGAATGAAAACTAGAAATTTTTCAAGCGAGAAATTTTTCCAAGTTCCTTATGAAGAAAGCAGCACGGTCACTTGAAATTCCTATCGATCAATGAGACTTGTCAGGATCTGATGGGGCAAAGGACGGCAGAAACGAAACAATCGTGACTCAGCGCGAAACTCGACATGCAGTCTCGTTTTTCGCGGTAGAACGTCGATCCAGAAACTTCATTTATAACAATACCGATTTCGACGCGTGATTGATTTCACATTATAGGTACAACGAAGAAGAAATTTCACACTCATAACTCAGTACATTGGCGCAGTGTAACTGTATTAAGTAATGATACTGTTAAAGCACGACCTCACATGCAGCGTAACGAATAAAGAAAAGCGCGCGCGCACACTGCACAAAATTGTCTAATCAAAATTCTAACAAGTCGTATACCAAAAGGTCAGGAAAGGAAACATCATCGAATGGAATTGGATGCGCGAGAAAGAAAAACGATACAGTATACACGAGAGCGTATAGGGTGACTTGTGCGTGACCCCCTCTGGCAGCTACGAACATAAATCACTCGCAACGAGATGAAATTGGTATAAAAACGCTGCGTTTATTTTGGGTATAATGGTCGAGGTACCACCGGACCATTGGTTAAAAATCAATTACCTTAAAACAAACACGTACATGAAAGAGAGAGAGAGAAGGAATAAAAAAAAAGAAAATCAAAACTAGACAAAACAACTACGTTACAGACTGGGTGATATATGGTCGACTCTATCAGTTTACCATGTTCGTGACCGCTTAAATATAAACGTATACAGCAATACAACAAGACAGAAGGATAAGTTTAAGAAGCGTTTTTCTGTACAACGAAATCATTGCGGCTTACCAGGAGTACATGGTGCTGTACAGTAGCGGGTTACGAATACTGATGAGGTAAAGGAGTCAAATTTAACGTGGTATGGGAAAATTTACGAGTTTGATCTTTGTTGGTATCGGCTCGGTATACAATTGTTATGCTGTCGAGTAGATCGTTTACACATTCGTGACGAGTGAAAGATCGTCATCGGGTCACCTAGTAATGGATGAATCTTAAGGTCTCAAGAGACTCAGCCTAGACACACTAGGAGATGGACTAGGCCAAGACAGAGAGTGTTTCGTTAAGTACATACAAGCAGGTCCAAGATGCTGGGAGAAACAGAGGGCTGAGATATGAGCGCCTAGGATGCCGTAAAACTTTGGAGGTTGAGCTGAATAAAAGCTAGAGCAAGAGGAGAAGTTTTTTAGCCAAAATATATAGGCATATGAGTAGTTCTACGATTCTGAAGAGAGCCTGAACATACATAAGCACATGGGTTCTGGAGGCGTAGGCTGAACAAAAACTAGGCCAAGAGAAGGAATTTCTCAGCCTAAAACGAAGGGCCAAGATTCTGGGCGAAGAGGGAAGCTGAGACACGCTTATAAGCACCATGTTAGAATACGACTCTGACGGCTTGAGCTGAACAAAACTAGACGAAGAGCTAAGAGCATATGTGAGGTGGAATACAGAAATAGGGTGAAGGACCGAAAATTTATTTTTCTGTTCATGACAAATTTGTATGCACAATATCACGTTCTTTCCAAAATGGTACTGATTATAGGGCACGTCTGTATGCTGTCGAATGCCTACTGGAATTTTCAACTCTATTTTACGCAATTTTTCATTTTGGTCGTTAACCCTATTTCTTGATTCCACCTCACATTATAAATTAGACTGAGATTTTGGGAGCAGAGGGAGGCTTGGACGAGCTCGGAATGAACATGCATGGCACATAACCTAAGCGAAGACTCTAGAGGCTTCGTCTGAACAAAAGCAGGCCAAGAGAGGAAGTTTCTCTTCTTCGGAGCATATAAATTAAGTCAATATTTCGAGATCAGAGAGAGGCTGAGAAGAGCTGAAGATGAACATGTATGAGTACATACCCTGAACCAAGACTCTGAAGGCTTTGGCTGAACAAAAGCTAGGCCAAGAGGAGAAATTTCTAAGCCTGAAACAAGTGCGTATAAATTGGACCAAGATTCTGGCATGAGAGAGAGGCTGAGACAAGCTAATAAGCATTGTGCTAGAATAAGACTCTGGATGTCCGAGCTGAACAAAACTAGGCGAAGAGCTAAGAGCACAACAATTAGGCTGAGATTTTGAGAGCAGAGGGAAGCAGAGACGAGCTTAGGATGAACATACATGAGCAGATAATATAAGCCAAGACTCTGGAGGTTTATTCTGAACACAAGCAGACCAAGAGGAGGAATTTCAAAGCATGGAACAAGATCACATAAATCAGACCAAGATTCTGGAAGGAAAGAGTGACTGAGAGATGCTAAGAAACAAGCGCTAGAATAAGGCTCTGGCGGTTCGAGCTGAAAAAACTAGGCGAAGAGCCAAGAGCACATAAATTGGGCTGAGGTTCTGGGAGCAGAGGGAAGCAGAGACGAACGTAGGATGAACGTACATGAGCCAAGGCTCTGGAGGTTTAGTCTAAACACAAGCAGGCCAAGCGCAGGCATTTCTAAGCCTGAAACAAGAGCATATAAATTGGACCAAGCTACTGGCATGAGAGAGAGGCTGAGGCAAGCTAATAAGAATCGTGCTAGAATAAAACACTGGCCATTCGAACTGAACAAAACTAGGCGAAGAGTCAAGAGCACAAAAATTAGACTAAGATTTTGAGAACAGAGGGAGGCTGAGACGAGCTTAGGATCAACATACATGAGCACAAAACATAAGCCAAGACTTCGGAGGTTTATTCTGAACGACAGCAGGCCAAGAGGAGGAATTTCGAAGCCTGAGACAGGGTCATATAAGTCAGACCAAGATTCTGGATGGAAAGAGAGATAAGGATCTGGCTGTTTGAGCTGAACAAAACTAGGCAAAGAGTCAAGAGCACATAAATTAGGCTAAAATTCTGGGAGCAGAGGGAGGCTGAGATAAACTTAGGATGAACATACATGAGCCAAGACTCTGGAGGTTTATTCAAAACGAAAGCACGCCAAGAGCAGGAATTCTTAGCCTAGAACAAGAAAGTATAAATTCAATAAAGGGAAGCTTGAGAGCTTTGCGCTAGGATAAGTCTCCGGCAGTTAGAGCTAAATAGAAGGTAGGCCAAGAGAGAGTTAAACGAAGAGTACACGAGTTCATAAACTAAGGAGATTTTGACAACAGAGGGAAGCTGAGAGGAGGTCGGGATGAACATACATGACACTTTGAACAAAAGCTGTACCAAGGAGAGGGATTTCTAAGCCTGAAACAAAAGCATATAAATTAGACAAAGATTCTGAGAGGAAAGAGAGGCTGAAACGAGCTACATAGACACTGTACCACAATAAGACTCCGGGGTCTCGAGTTGAACAAAAACTAGGGACTTTCTTAGACTTAAAAGGGAAGGTTGAGACGAGCTCAGGATGGACGCACATAACACCTAACCTGAGCAAAGACTCTGGAGGGTTAGTCTGGACAAAAGCTCGGCCAAAAAAAGGAATTTCTTAGCCTGGGCCAAGATTCTGCGAGGAGATGGAAGCTGATATAAGCTACATAAGCAAATAAGACTCTCGCGGCTGGAACTGAAAAAAAGCCAGGCAATGAGGAGTAGTTGCTTAGCTTGAACAAGAGCACATAACTTGAGCTAAGATTCTGAGAGGAGATGGAGGCTGAGACAGGTTAAAATAAACATACTGAAGTACACAGGCTGCTCCATAATTCTGATGGCTCGAGGTCGATAAAACTAGGCCACAAGATAAAATTCTGACAGACTGAGTGACATTCTGAAATTTGATGACATTGTAGGGATTTGAAACAATTTTGACCTTTGCTTCTTTCAAACCTGCATCCTTAGCCTTCATTATACCAGGCCTAACATACAGTGTACTCAGTATACTGGGCTACACTAGGCCTAACAATAGCCTCCATTACACTCGGCCTGACATAGGCCTAACACACAGTACACTAAAAAGCCTCCTTTATACTAAACCTCTTCTCACAACGAGATTACGGAGCCTCGAGAAAGACTCAATGTTTCTCCCAAAAGAAAGAATTTCTAATTTCTTATATAGGGCACATAAGTAGGTCGACGATTTTGTTATGAGAAAGGGGCTGAGACAAATTCAAAATGAACATACATAAGCACATGGGCTCTAAAGGCTTAGGTTGAATTAAAGCTAGACCTAGAGGAGGAGTTGGTTACCTTAAACAAGAGCACATGAGTCGAGCTAAGATTTCGAGAGGAGAGAGAGGTGTGGAGATAGTTTGCGTTAAATTCAAATAGGCACATGAGCCAAAATACACCAAGATTCTGGGAGGAAAAGTGCCTGCATTGACTCCAGATGATGAAAGAATTAGAAAAATTTCGGTATTCACGCTATGCATGCACAAAGAAGGAGAGAGACTTGGAAGAATCTAAAGTTTTGAGCTTTAGAATATGAAGAAACGCTATGGAGTTTCATATATTATTAAAATAGATGAGGAATATAGAAAATTCGACTGGTAAGTGAATAGATGCAATCTTCAAACTTTATAAAAGAAGTGAGAACGGGGCTAAAAAAAAATAAACTAAATAAGAATCAAAAACTAATCAAGGGATCACCACCAGTTCAAATACAACACACTTCTCGAATATGAGTAACTTTCAGGTAATCGACTCGGAACACAGTTTTTATCCGTACATAAGAGAAGGCCTGAATTTCAATCACTACTTCCAAGACTTTTTCACTGTCCGTCAGGTATATCACGAGCTAGCCTATCAAGCTACAGCCTTTCCAAGAATCAATTGGATGTTATCAACAGAAGGGACTCACGATGATTCAGATTCTGCAGATTCAAATTCAAACACAAGCTTCACTCTCCAGAAAAATGAGATGAAATAGTATATTTCATGCCAAGGAGCGAAAGCGACGTTTTGAATGACGAGTTCGGCGTTCGCGAAGCGAGGCGAAGCCGAGCCGAGCGAGCCGAACGAGTCATTCAAGTCGCTCGCTCATTGTCTTGGAAGATATTTTTTAAAACGAACAATGCGAAAGCGCTTTTCGCGTGCTGTTTTGAAGGCGCGAGAGCATTCGTTTCGCAGATTGATGCTCTCTGTTAGAACCACTTTTGTCACGTTTTCACTGTTCAATATCGTATTATCATATTCATACCACTCGTTCAAGGCCATACTCGTTTATGCTTCACCGATGCATTTAGCATACGTATACCACTCATTCAAGACCACTCGTGCGTGTTTTTTGTCGGTGTTTGTTCAAGGATTTGTGTTTCAATTCGAATTTAAAGTTTGTTTTAATTAGCGAAGATGAGTGACGTTGTTGAAGAATGGGAGATAGACGTGGCTGTCGATGTGGCTGTTGATGAAGATCAGGATGTCGATACTCGTACGCCTCCTGAAATACTAGAAGCTGCAAATCTTGCGAGAGGAGCAGTTTTGCCTGACAAATCCAAGAAGCGTTACATGCAATCATACGAGAAGTTTGTTGAGTGGCAGTCAAGGAACAATGTTCCAAATAGGTTCAACGAAAATATTTTGTTAGCATATTTCCGGGAGATTTCCACCAAATATTGTCCGACCACCTTGTGGTCAATGTATTCGATGTTGAATAGCGTTGTAAGTTTGAAACACAAAATCCATCTCGACCAGTATACAGAACTTCACGCTTTCTTGAAGAAAGGGTCCAAAAATTACGAATCAACGAAAGCCGACGTCTTTTCTGATGAAAGTATTTCAACGTTCCTGCAAGATGCGCCGGATTATACCTGGCTTGTTCATAAAGTACGTGTTGAATACAGTCTATATCGCAATATTTGCTTACAGTGTGTATTCCTTTTTTATAACACAGATTGTATTTCAATGTCAATCAATAGGTAGTTATGGTGTTTGGAATTTTCGGGGCATGCCGTACAGACGAGTTCCCGAAGATTTGTACAAGTGATCTGAAATGTCATCCAGGGATAATGGTGGTTCAAATTAATGATACAAAAACAGGCGTCAAACGATCCTTCACTATCAGTGACGAATACTACCACATCGTTGAGAAATATCGCAATTTAAGACCTCCGAAAGTGCTCACGTCGCGATTCTTCTTGAGGTATGAGAGAGGTCGTTGTACCGCCCAAGTTATTGGGTATCATAAATTTAGTAAAATGGCAAGTGATATTGCGGAATTTCTTGGTTTCGACGATACGAAACGTTTCACAGGTACGAGGCGTATTTTACAAATAGTTTCATTCATTGAGTAGAGTAAATTTTGATGTATTCGATGTTTTGTTGTAGGTCATAGTTTTCGTCGCACATCGGCCAGCATCGTGGCCAATTCTGGGGCCGACATGACGACGCTTAAACGTCACGGTGGCTGGAAGAGTAGTACGGTTGCGGAGGGCTATGTCGAGAATAGTTTAAATTACAAACGAAAAACGGAATCGATGATTAAAGCATCACTACGTGATGTTACCAGTCATGTCAGCAATGATTCGTCTGCGTCAAAGAGGATTTGTAGTTCTTCGACGAAAACAAGCGTTTGTGCGGAAACAGCTGTTGTTCCAAGGAACATGACAGTAGCAAGTAAGGAGAACATACCGATCGACGACAATAGCGTGTGTGGATCTAGCTTTCCTGACGATGATCATGTCTTCAATGAACAATTTGTCGTGGATTCTAATAATCATGCCCGTGAATCAAACAACGTTCCGTTTGATGCAATGAAACATTTCACATTTAATAATTGCCACTCGATTAATTTCTATTTAAAGTAGAATCTAGTTCATTTTTTTCTTCATGACTTTCGATTTTTCTAGTGTGTTTAAACCAAAAATATTATTAAGCCATATCTGAAGTTCCCTTCATATCTCAACACGTAGCAGATGTACGTGATCTCGTTCGTTAATGATAAAAGTAGAATTTAGTTGTTTTTTTCTTCATGAGTTTCATTTTTTCTAGTGCAGAACACATAAACCTACTACTGTGAATCAAAAGTGTTCGTTGAACTTAAGTTTAAGTAGCCACGATTGTGATGATATTTTTTTCTTGTTGTTTAAACCAAAATATTATTAAGCCATATCTGAAGTTCCCTTCATATCTCAACACGTAGCAGATGTACGTGATCTCGTTCGTTAATAATAAATAAATACTATCGTTTTTCTACATTCGTTCATTTTTGTTCCTCAATATAATTTCCACTCGATTAATTCCTATTTAAAGTAGAATCTAGTTCGTTTTTTTCTTCATGACTTTCGTTAAAATTCATTTTATTGACGCTATAACATCGTTCCTTATCGATTATTATTTCTATTGAATTCAGTTTCTTTCTTATTGATAAGTCTTTATTAATCATCTTACAATTCAATTTATTCGTTTCTTCTTGTTCACAACATTTGTTCGTCAATAAAATTCGTCTTTTCTTCGTTTATAACATCAAATTCTCATTGGCACATGATTTTGATAGTGTCCATTATTGTGTTACTGATAAGAGCGGCGAGCACGGCGAGCGAGCCATTGATTATTGCCGAGCGGACGGAAAAGTAAATTGAGCGGCCAGAAAAGTTAATTCAGCGGCCGGAAAAGTGATTTCTCATGTCTTGTAACCGTGCAAAACTCGTTTTCTAAGCATAAAGCTAACGCGCCTGCAAACGAATGCTTTCGCGCCTCAAAACAGCACGCGAAAAGCGCACTTTCGCGTTGTAAGTTTTGAAAAAGTTATTTCTACACCGAAAAATCAATAATAAGAAGGATTTTTCTTATTAAGCGACCAATAGCCACCCGCAGTGGCGGATCTTCGGGAAAGAAACGTGAAGTAGCATAGTCTCTCGGTGGCCCGTTTTTCTGGAGTGGCAGATTTTCAAAGCGATGTCAACATTTGAAAAGGAGATCTACTGAAGAATAAGTTTGCACACTTGCGCAACATCATTTAATAAGACCACAGTGGCACCCAGCCCTTGACACTAGAGTATTGATCAAGATTAAACGATATATCGACTAAGATTCTATCAAAACAAATACCTACCGCTTCGATTGTTATACTTCAAAAATATAAAATCGACGATTTTGCCTTTTCAGAGTGTTGACAAGGTCTTAATGATTTTCCGCAGAAATTTCAAGACGTCGCACCTACAACAAATGACAACTAAAAGCCATCGTCTATTCACTAGAGAGGACTCTAAAATAGGTACCTCCTTTTTCATAATATTTGCCGCCCAAAGATTTTAATAATATCTCCATAAGGCTATACACGAGCAATATAATAAAACCTAAATAGTCGTTCCGGCGGGGTTTCAAAATATGATATTGTCAGAATGGAAATGTCATTCGAGCGACGGACGCGTCGACCTAGCGGCGACAAATATTTAAACGAGCCTTCACAAAAAAAAAAGAAAAAAAGAAAATGATCAGCCAAGCGCCATTAATTCCTAGTAAATACGACCGCAATGAAATCTTGAATGAGCCCGCTTTAGGCCGCGGAAAGTATTTACAAAACAAATGCACGCGTTCAACGGTCATCGGATGGCGCTACACGGCACCGTATCGCCGAAACTGACCCCTGCAGCTTTCGAATGCCACCACTACATACTGATGAATGTGGATACCACACTCAGCACGAACGCAGTGGGTCGGCGTATGAAAATAATAAAACGCCGATTTTTCGGTGGGCGCGTATATATGCATACCTATAATGGGAAGGCGGTAACAACGCTATTACTCATCATTAGACGTATGTATATATATTCGTGAAATCTCAATAGCGATAGAAACGTCCAGTCGTCGGCCGCGTACGCGACAACGGTCAAAACATATTAAAATCCAGGCTGTACCGAAAAATTTCCAACCACGGATAGGAAGAGGAGGATGCGACTAAATACTTACAAATTTGTAATAAACGATATTTAAGTATACGGTACTTAAGGCGCGCGTGTATCGCGGAAGACTGTAACGGACCCTGTATTGGCGAACGATAGCAAGAAGGAGGAAAAAAAAAAAAAGAAAAACAAACTCGAAACAATTTGAATTCATAAATAATTTAGTTAGCGTAATTTCCTCGCCGATGCTACAATATTCTAGTTATAAAAACCAACCACAATTACTTTACATGAAACCAGTTATTAGTGTCGACATCTCATACGAGAATGAACTCGTCACCCGAGGCCATTTGTTTATATTAGACTATGAATTAAAAAATTGGAAAGGCAAAAAAAAAAAAGTTCAAATATGCCGGAATTGAAAACGAAGACAGAGAGGAAAAAATGGATACCTATATAATTTTAATAGGTTTTTTGACGAAATTATTATTGAAAAAAATATTCTGCCACCAAGTAAGGGAGAAATGTAAATAGAATAACAATTAAAAAAGGTCGGAAACACGCTGCGCCGGGCTGACATAACGTTGTTATCTCGCTATTGGAGATCCGGAGCCCTCGTCATTCTCAGCATTAGCATTCCGAACGACCAAGGAATTTTTACCTCCGCAATTTCCAACGAATAAGGTTCGGCAATATTTCGATTAAATATTACGAATGCTTTTTTCTCTCTCCCTGATTATTATAATGAACATTCGATGACAGTAAGACGAGTACTCACCTCCGGGTCCATCTTCTTAAATTCGGCGTCCTCCTCGTCCACCTCGAAGTACAGTTCGGACGACGTTATCGACATTATACCTGGCGCCACGATTCCCGGTGAGATCAGCTTCGCTTTCGTACTCATATTTACAGGACCTAAAATAAATTATTGAAATTACCGTGTTAAAGGTGTCTCCTTTTTTCCTTCATTCTCCAATATATTATATTTTTATGAAGCCTATATACCGTAAGTTGCATCGCTTACCCGCTAGATCGACATCGATATCTCGATCGTCCGCAATCAAGTCCGAATCGTCCAACAAGTCGGTCGACTGCATCGGATTGTGATTAGAAGAGGCAGCTAATTGAGCGTGGAATTCTTCGCGCGCCTATAAATAAATCGCCAATTATTTATAACGATGGTTCTCGATTCATTCATAATTACGCCCGAACGAATTAGTAAAAGATAATTACTTGTAAGATAGCGTCTTGCGGCGCACCGTGCTCGATAGCCGCCTTCAACGTTGCTTCCGGATGAGCGGTGCCTCGAGGATTATGAATGAATCGCTTTCGCCGTCGAGCGTCATCTTCCCACGAATCCAATCTCCAGAATTCTCTTCGCCTGAATGAGATTCGATGTGTCAGAAGTAATTTTTACAAAAAATTACGAGCGGCGAGTACACAGAAGGTCTAATGATAAGAAGCGCATACCTGATCTCTTCGTTATAGCCCCATGCTCCGTGCTTATGCGATAATATATTCGTAATTTTATCCAGAAGTCGATTTGCTATGACGTTGTCACGACGCCTAGCCGCGGTAATCAGATGATCGCACATTCTTTCTTCGTCTCTGCGCTCGAGATTGGTTTGCGCGCACTGCCCCTGCAATTAGAAACGAGAAAAATTTTAATGAACGAATGCAACAGCCATCATGGCTCAGTAGGTCGATACGATGAAGAAGAAGTCTAGAAGTCTAGAAAGTCTTCTTTCTCACACAATTGCCTTCTTATTAATTGTTCCAATCCTGCAGGCTGAGTGAGCAGTTCGACCTGAGCGCTCGAAATTCAGAATTATCTCCCTGAATTGGTGCCGATTTGAACTCCAGAATATCAAAAAGGGTAAACTGGAGGCTTCTGGAAATCGATTTCAAGAATCTTTTTTTACACCGATTCATTGAACTCTGTCAGCATTTCCATACCTCATCATCAGAGAATAAATAACTCGAGAAAATATTTGCTGCCCAGCGAAAATGGAGGAAAATTGGGTTCGAGAAATAAGCCTGAAAACAACGGGGACGAGAAAAATACATGAAGAATTCAGAAGCACTACTAACTCGAGAACCATCTGAAGAAGAAAATAGGGTGGTTTTATGCCTCCATACTCCAGAAATTTCAACAACTAGCAGAGATATCGAACAAATCACATTCGCTTAGCGGAGTATACCATACTTATATATAGGTAAACAAGCTTGGGGAGAGGGAATGAAGCTTTCGCTCCAATAATTACTCAGTCTATGACGTCACAAGAATGGTCTCTACGTAGGTTCAGGTCAACTTGATCAGTGGCGATTTACTCTAGGACGTGGGGGAGGAGGAGGGTGTTCACGATCAAGCTACTTTCGAAATAATATTGATTACCTAACGCTCCAACTAGGTGTAGTAAACTTCTTTATTTCTGTCCTCAAGAAATTTCGGACCTCCTCCACTACCGGGCGAATTTCTGATCGAACACTCTCCCTCTACCGCACTAACGCCTACAAGGTGGGATCTACTAATAATTTCCCAGTCTATGACGTCATTAGAAAAGTGCCTATGAAGATTAAGTTCAATCGGGATCTCTTGCGTGACGAGGGCCTACGCCTCTTCCTTCCTCCCTCTTCCATAAAAGCCTACAATGCTTAAGCTAGCTGGTGAGCCTAACAGAGTGGATATCACTTAAGTTGTATGTCTCTACCGCAGTGAGGACTTCTTGATTATTTCCGTCTCCCCTCTCGCAAGAGCTGCTTTTCCTCCAACTCAAGATTTTTTAAGAAAGGTTGATTACTATCAAAATTGTTTTCCAATGCAGAGAAGAAAAGATGAAAGACAAAACATCAACATTTGGATTTAACTGCCGACTTCGACTTTCGATTTTCTCTCGACTTCTGTCTCCAATATTTTTTCCTCTGGCTTTTGATTTTCAACTCGGATGACTTCAGTATCTCTTTCCTAACTTCTAACCCTAACAAGCAACGATGATATTCCAATTGACCCACGATAACACATCCAAACGGTCATCTGACCGTGGATTTAGATTTTCAGATAAGAGAACTTTATGAATGGTGGTGTTCAAGAAAAGGTAGTCAAGCCCTACGCCCCTTCCTTTTCGGTGTCTACAGAACTTCACAATTACCATCCAATCCTCAGTCAAATTTTTTGGGCCCCCTATCAAAATATCAAGAGCACAATAACTCAATTTCTTGAACTTTCTCAATTACCTACCAAACGTCCGAACCGGCTGTAACCGCAACCTCTTCCTCCAACTCTATAGAAGTCTGATCCGTCCCTAAGTTAATTACAGTCCTCAAATTTACATCCATTCCAACAAAGCAACCTCGAAATTTCAATCTTTCAGGCTTTAACTGACTCTTGGCGCACTGCGCGCCAGCTCTTCACTCATCCTATGTACTGAGGCCGGTGTTTCTCCTCTCTGTTACCGGGCTCTCTCACTCACTGCTGATGTTCTGGCCTCAACAGACTAACACCCGAATCTTCCCGTCTCTTCAAATGCTTTCAGCCTACGTAATTCACCAATTCTGTCTTATCAATTCCATCCACGCACTCACCTCCAACTTAGGCACTCACTACCTATTTTTTCATCCCTTCCGTTTCGATCCCACTGAAATTTCCAGAACAACTAACTCTATTTACCAAAAATCCAGAAAATCATTTCCTCAGTACTTTTCCCCTATTTTTCTGCTTCACAGACGGGTCCCGGACATGCAGTCTTCATTTGAAGTAAAATCCAAACTCCGCTTTTATATTCGCCGTCAATCTCACCGCTATCTTCAGCCGACCCTCTCTTTTCACTGACTTCTCTTCTCCGTGAAAATTCTACACACTATCGGATTCTCTATCACCCTTACTTGCTGTCCAAGACCCTCATTCTAATATTGTCGTCCAACGAATTTTTATTCTTATACACTGGTGAAGTTCTTCTTCATCCTCCATCTTTTTTCTATAGATACCAAGACACATCGACCTTAAGGAATATGACGCAGTAGACCTTGTCACCAAGCAGTCATTGGGTTCTAATGCTCCCTTATCCTCTCCTCCTGGCATGATTTATGGCCCTCCTCCAATAAGCTCCAATTCATTGAAAGATCTCCAATTTCTTGGTCTACTTTAAACCAGCCTTCCCAACGAGAAAAGGTTATCCTAACCCACCTTAATATTAGCCTTAGCCGTCTCACTTCTCATCCCCTCCATTTCTATACAGTAATGCTGATGATCTATCTGTTCAACACTTTTTCTCTTGCTCAGCTCTTAAATTCTGCCTCACCTAATTCACATTCATCTTTGTTGTTCCCATTGCCCACTTCGAGCCTATCACACCAGGTTGAGTTGTCTTTGTAATTCGAACCAGCTCTCCAACTCTGTTGCAGGATTCTTTTTACCTCAAAGTCAGCGTGTTTCAGGACATCATCGGCCCTCATACGGTTGAGAATAAATTCCGCTTCGTTAGCCACGCGAACGATATGATCCTTCATAGCGTGCGACAGCAACCGTCCTTCGTTGATAAGCTCGATGAAAGCGAGACCAGCGTGCTTTTGCAGCGAATTCTGCCACTCTTGGGAACACAACAGCATCACCAATTCGACCACTGACTGGCTGTTCTTGAACGTGGACAGTCCTACAAACGTACACGAATTTTTGAAATGTTTTTAAAACTCTAATTTCTACGTTGACATTCGAATTCACGCCTTACCTTTGCCTACGATCAGTAATTCTTGACCGTGAGAACCGATCAAGGTTTTGGAAAGATATCCGGCAAAATCGACCATTATTTCTTTCAGCAGGGGACAAACTGAGCCCAAAGCTGTTTCCAGTTTTTGCGTTAAAGATGCCTCGCGGTTTGGTAAGGATGCGGGTGAAGATGTATTCTTCATCGGTACATCTTTCGCCTGCATTTGCGGCAACGATCCCAATACCGGAGCGTCGTTAGAGGGTATTTTAGCGACCGAATTGTCGTTGTGTAATTTGTCAATATTTCGCTGATCCATGTCTGAAGAAATCGATCATCACATGGAGAGGGTTTCTCTAATAGAAATATAACCTAATTCAAAGAACTCACTATTTTTCATATCGTCGTCGTCGTTCAAATTGACTTCAGTCCATGCTTCGTCATTGTTAGCGCTAGGTGGCGCATGATTTTTGTTATTCTCTACGTCGTTAGTAGCATTACTTTCGACATCGCTCGTTGGTTGCGAACTGATGGTCGAAGCAGCTTCATCCGAACAGCAACTCTTTAACAATATTCGATGAGATCAGTAAGACGTAAAAAGGAAGTAAAAGAATTACTCTGTGATGAAAAATAAATCTATCCGTGGTTTTTGCTTCGTAAAACGTGCTTAGGAGAGAGCATCGAAGTCGTTATTTAAGACTCACACACTTCCTTTTCCGCGCGTAGTGAAGTCGATTACACAAGCTGAAAATATTTTGAATTGAACAAGCATAGGCAGGCACATGCAATAGGTAAGAAATTAATTCAACACATCTACGCTATAAAATTTATCTGCGGATCCGGTTACACGGTCCACAGGCGTAAAATTTTGGTGCAACACACACGCACTCGTGTTAATTATGTTAGTTCTTTGGAGTAAAATATAATAATATGTACAACCATTACAAAAATACCAACCTGCACATTTAGTGGCTGTTTAATAACGCATGCATATTTCTTTATTTCGGAATTACTGCTGATGCAAGTAACACTAGTAGGAGTCTAAATTTTCCAAACCACGATTTTTAAAATTACATGCGAGTTAACACAAAAAGAAAATGTTAAAACAAGAAACATAAATTTGATCATACCTTCATACACAACTACAATACGATATAACATCTAATTGTTAATAATGTATAAGCCTATAGAAAGAAAAAAAAAAAAAAAAAAAAGGAACTGCATACCTAGATTAATATTCGTGCAGTAAGCGGAGAATAGAGACTTGAAATGATCGGTACAGGGAATCAAGATCGCGAGGAAAAATACAAAGATAAGGAAACAAAAAAAGAGTATGACATGGGTAAAAATGAGAAAATCGAGGAAATGCAAAAAATATTTTCAAAAAAAGTAAAGAACACGATATTATTATTTTTTAAAGAATTTTCAACCGTTCCAATCGTCTACCAATACAGTTTACTTTCGAGAAAGTTCATGCAGGTAAGAGACAGAATTTTCAAAATTTTTTAGTACCTTGCCACCCTTAATAATAATAATAATTTTTATTTTCGAATTAGTAGGTTATGCAATTATTATTGTTATAGCCTATCAGTGAACTCAATGCAGAGCATGTAAATATTTGTAGATCAGGACTGTTTAGTTTCACTGTGCCACGTTGAAAGAAAAGTTTTATGGCTCGTTAAATGAAATAAATTTTTAAAAAAATCTTTTTATAGTTAACAGATTTTAGGTTTTTTAAAAGTTCAAGAATGGAGTTGTATATTTTATATGAGATTGAGGCTAGAATGTTAGCGGTGAGTGACAGAGCGCGGTAACGGAGAGGAGAAACACCAGCAAACACCATTTTGGATGGGTCGGTGGGAATAGTATTGATCTTGAATTCTAACCGTTGAAGACCTGTGACAGACGAAGGATTGGAGGAGCTCGGGTAAATTTCCTCGAAGGGAAATGTCATCGTCATCAAATCAGCCCTAGGAGAACGCTTCCAGAGGAGGTCGGAGAAAATATGTATGTCTGTAGTTTCGAGTTCGAGCGGAGTTCTTCCTCAATTTGGAGGTCCAAGTCGGATATGCCTTGGAGCGTTTTGAGGTCTTTGTAGAAACCGAATTGATACGGAAAAAAGATGTTATTCGATTTATAGAACGAAAATACATTATTGTTCATTTTTGGGAACAGTCCGACCGGGACAGAATCAGTGCGATAGGTCGGGTCGGTATGCTGCGGAGCGGGAGGGATCTTCAGTGGATTTTAGTATTGGAAGGATGATGGTCAATTTCCAAAGTTCGTAAAATTCAAAAAAACAATTCATGCTAACTTAGTTTTTCGGATTTTCAAATGACCTCAAGAATTTTCGTCGCAAAATCAAAATATTATGTTTTACAAAAAAAAAAAAAACTATTTTTGAAATTTTAATTTTACTTTACATTTTAGTTACACATCTTCAACTTAATCATAATCTTTTGATTTTCAGGATTTCCTCTTTAATTTTTCCACCTTAATAAAACCTCGGAATATTTGGCTTTGAAATGAGAAAATTTGCCATAATTTGATAAATTCAAAAAATGGACGTTAACTAAGAAAGAGAGAAAAAAAAACGGTATTTTTGTGCTACATACACGAGCTTGATTTTGTAGCTTTTTTCCTCTAAAGTGACGCTTATTACGTATTTAGGAGGGGGAAAAAATGAACTTCTTTTCAAACAATCTTACATCGTATTTTAGTGACACATCTTCAACTTTAATCACAACCATTTATCTTTCAGTCCTTCATAAAAACTTGGGAGTTTTGGCTTACAACGTCATTTTTGGATTTGAAATGGAAAAATTTTCCATAATATGATAAAACCGAAAAATTGATAAAAAATGGACGTGGACTACGAAAAAAAAAAAAAAAAAAAAACAATTGTTGTGCTACACACAAACTTTATTTTGCATCTGTCTTCCTTCAAAGTGACAAATATCAATTTAAATATTATAAATTTTAGGGGGAAAAAAAAATACTTTTTAAATTTTAAGTTTAGATTACATTTCAGTTACACATCCTGAATTTAATCACAATCTTCTAGTTTTCAGAATTTCCTCACCATTTTTTAGTCATTAAAGAAGCTTAGGATTTTCGGCTTAAAGAATCATTTTTGGCTTTGAAAATGGAAAATTTGCCATAATTTGATAAAATCAAAAAATTGACAAAGAATAGACATAAATTAAGGAACAAAAAAAAAAACAAAAAAAACGATATTTTTGTGCTACATATATGAGCTTAATTTTGTAGCGTTCTTCCTCTAAAAAGACGCTTATTACGTATTTCGGAGGGAAAAAAAACACTTCTTTTCAAATAATCTTACATTGTATTTTAGTTACATATCTTCAACTTGATCACAACCTTTTGATTTTCAGGATTTCCACACTTATTTTTCAGTCCTTTATAAAAACTTGAGAGTTTTGGCTGATAGCATCATTTTTGGCGTTGAAATGGAAAGATTTTCCATAATAAATTATGATAAAATCAAAAAATTGACAAAAAAAGTGGACGTAGATTAAGAAAGAAAGAAAAAAAAAAAAGTAAAATATGGTATTTACGATTTGGATTTTTATATTTATTTATTTATAATATTATTAATTCCTTTTTTTTTTCGTTCTTTGTTTTTTGTGGCACAGTGCGGTATTTTTCTTTGTTTGCAAAACAACAGAAATTATTAGTAATTTAAAGATCGCCTAATTAATTTACAAACAAGCTTCAATAGAGAATAAGATAAATAATATACGTATTAGTTATACAAAAAAAAAAGTCCATGCTATCGTAGACGAAAAAAAAAAAAAAAAGAAATTTCTTGTTACCTTCATGGAGGAAGCTAATCCTGGTTCAGGGGTCACCGACGAATTATTATCGTCCGTAACGACTTCATTTTCTTCGTCTTCTGAGAACACAAAAAATTCATCTCTATCAGTTTTACGCCTCGGAGCGCAAGAAAATACGTAATGAACGAATTCGCAATTGAAAATGTGTCAATTAAAATACTCGAACATAATAAAACATAATATTTATATACAGCTATCAAAATGAATAATTCGTAATCTGTACAAAAAAAAAAATGATTTTGACGGAAGTTTACCGTAACAGAAACCAAGAATGAGAAAATGAAGAAAACAAAAAAATAATAAAATGAACGAAAATAAGAGAGACAGATAAAATGTACAGCACATAAAAATAGTGTATCGTTCGAAACAAGAACCAGACCAGAGAAATAGTTGAAAAAATAAATTAGATAAAAATTGTATCGTATTGCAACACTAAGCTACGTTTTCAACTACAGAATTTCTAATTAGGAAGATTACTTTAGCAACAAATGAAAAACGATCAAACGGCGAGAGCTTGGAATAATTCCGATAATTTCGATATCGTACACAATTTTTAGGTGGAAATTTCTACACTTAGTTTGATCATTTTTCACTCGAGAGCTCTCAATATGATATGCAAGAGATTTTACGAGAATGCGCTACAGAATTTGAGGGTTTACAACACAGTGTACAAGCGAATATACTAAACGGTATGATTTCTAAGCAACAACCACGGTGCAATAATATCGATCACGAATAACGAAAGAAAATCATAGCTCTGAGAAATAATTCCCCATTTTCTTACTCTGGCTCGATTTAAAATTATGTAACAACAGAAAAATTCATCGCCGAGGGTTTGAAGTAGATGTTGTTGGTCGATATAGATTCCTGGTTTGCATCTAAGATCACTGGGCAGATTCATTCTTGGTGACTTTCAAAAAGGTTTCGAAATATTATAATATATTTGAGGAAAAAGGAAAATAATAATTAATACAGGGGCGGATTTAGATGATTTAGGGAGGGGGAATTCAGAACTTTTTTGATATTTGATAGGAAAAAAAACACTCACGCTTTTCCCCTAACTTACTATTTTTTCTCATTCTTTATTTTTTCTTCTTTCTTTCTTTCTTTCTTTCTTTCTTTCTTCGGAGGGGGAGGGGGGGAGTCTCTGAGTTTTCCGCCGTAAATTCGCCCCTGAATTTATAGTATGGTTAACGAAGAGGGTTAGGATCAAAATCATTGTAATGACAATATCGTTCTGAAGAAGTTCATCGTTTTTGTGTTCAGAGAGAATGAAAATTTAGAAATTAGCTCAGCTAGATTCGGTTATTTCCCCGTAAATTTTCGTAGTCAAGACTCAATCGTATTCCTTCCTTTATTTCTAACGATCCCGACGAGGTGACCAAATTTTTCGCTTGTATTCTCATCTACTAACTACCCCCCTCCTGATTTATTTCTAACTCCATTTTCATATATTTCGGAAAAAGTTACTTTTTTCTAGTCAATTTTCACCCTTACCTCTCGGCAATAGACCCTTTTTCTATGTATATTCGAAGGTAAGAAAAATTATAGTCAATATAATCGTTACTTCACGAAGTCGAGCGGTGAAATAGTCAAATTTTGGACAATAATATTGATAACTCCTTGCACGAAAAAATTGATTTGGATTTTATTAGTATTTTTATCACACCAATCCCAATTTTTTTATTGAAGCAATACAAGAAATCTTCTATGTCTCCACCTTCGAATACAAAAATTGATTTAGTTCCTAATCTACTGTAAGATGATAAGAAACTGATATACGATCAACAACAACATCCCAAACACAAGAGCGACCACTTTCAAGTTACTCGAAATTCATCGAGCCGCGCAGGAAAATTGTGCCTTCTGCCACAATATAATAGTATTTGTAAAATAGGTGAAAAGCTCGAACATACAAAACCAAATACAAAGCTGGATAGTCATGAACGTGTTCCGTATTATGACGTCTTCATGCTACATAATGTGGCGAACAAATGAAATGTAAATGCGTCCAACAACAAAGAAGACTACTAGTGATCATTAAAAAAAAAAAAAAATCCGTATCTAACCTTGAATAGGTGCCGAATAATGTCTCGTAGCGACTCTATGATTATCGGGTTGTGAAGGTAAGGTAGAAGTGATAGGGTAAGCGTTTTGGTTAGAGTGGGGATGTGAACTAGGGAGGTATTGCGGATAAACGTGGTTCGACCACTGCGGAAATAATGGTCTTCCGCCTATCGTGTTATTATTCATACAATCTAAACAGATATAATAACGGACGATTAGAATATTCTAAGTTTTTTTAGTAATCTATATCTACTTTTTCAGAAATTCCCTAAATCGATCTCATATAAGAGGTTTCAGTAAATGCAAAACGCTACGAGTTGGTAAGAGATAATCGCGAAATACGTACGCGTATGATGCTCGTTATTCATTACAGAACCGTTCACAGTCGTCGATATATTGTTGGGAGGATGCGACGTATGCTGCGAAGAAGTTGGCGGTTCCAATATATCACGGTACTTCGATACCATCAATACGGATATGAAATAGACGATAGCTAAGGCCAGGAACTGCGCTTGTTTCGTTTCCTCCTGTCGTCACGTGATTTAAAATGAGAACACGTATAACTTTCGAATGAATACTCGAATTACCTATGAAACTTACAACATCTCTGTAGACAACCGCTCTCAGTCGATTCACGTCCATATCTTGAAGTAGCTTTTCGGGATCTCGGACTGGACTAACTTGAGACGTAACATTCTCAACAATATCCTATTAAATGAATTAATTGATTACATTCCAGGTTAGTGAATTCAAAGCAAATAACTAATAAACAAAGAAGGAGAAAAGTGATAGCTAGAAGAAAGGGGTAGCAAAAAGAAGAAGAAATGAATAGATGGTAAAAGTAGAAAGGGGTCGAGATAAAAAAAACTGTTCAATACCTTCGGAGATGCGTGAGCTCCTCGAACCAATGACTGCATAAACGATGCCTTGCCGTTATTGTTGTGCATGAAATGAAGAGACGCGTACGCGCTGTTCCGTTCCTTACATTCTAAACAATTTCTCACAGCACTTGTACAGACCTAGAAAACACATTATTGTTCATTACAATACTTGGCAAATAGCCAGGAGAAAAATGAGCAATCGATGATTAGCAACCCACCAGTCTTAGACACTGTCTCAAAATCCCTCCACAGGACATATTCTTTTCACCCTCAAGCTCGCTGAAATTCAACGAACTTGCGAAAACTAACACATCAGCCATGTTTACCAGACGTTGCAAAAACGACACGGCTACCTCAATTGGCATACCCTGGGTCGGTTCCATAACGTCTAATTCGTTCTATAGGAAAAAAAAATGAAAAAAATAAATTAATACAGAAATATGTATCTATCAATACGTATTAATAAATTATCTAAAACTTACGTTCGGTGAAGTAGCCGATGCCAATAATGGTAACAGACCACCGCATGCGATAATTAGATTATCGGACAATTGCGAAATTAAGTGAACGGTATTGACTACAAAAATGGCGTTTTCGCTACTGTTTACATAATCTAATACTGACTTGGACGCATGACTGAAAAATAATTTTTGGATAGGTAAAATATTGATACTAGAACTAAGTAAGTCGAGAAGAATGGTTTCCTAGCTAATTTCTAAATAAACTTTTGTGATGAGCAAATGAATTAGGCACTCTTTTTTTTACCATGAACATCACAGCAAACGATACCTAATTCACCTTTTTTGATTTCTAGAAGCCCTAGGAATTGTTCGAAAATGAAACGTAAATAAATTTCGATTTAAAATTTGGGCACCCATCGATTAATCAACATTTAGGGACGACAAATTTGAATTTAACTGTCGAGAGTTTCAACATTGATAAACTTACTTTCTCCATGACTGAATATCGTTTTCTAGGGAATACAAAACATCGGACAAAAGTCTCTGGTGGATATACGACCACTTAAATTCTGGTATTCGGAACGGTGGTCTCGACGGACCAGGACTGAACATTGGACGGCCATTATCACTTGAATTTTTTCGTCTCGGCTGAGAGGCTGAAAACAGACGAGAATATGTCGACATTCTTACTAAAATAAACTACAAGCCTACACATACAAATTCGAGATTAGGACATCCAGGTATTTCACTGAAAATTCATAGTAAGAATTCGCGAGACTTTCATTTGAAAAAAATACGCAGCCCTTTCTTGAATATGAATTACGGGGCTAAAAAGCATTTGTCAATATCTTACTGGAATGTATTCGAGGTGATGGGACTTCTAATACTTAAAAACTTTTAATTTTGTCCTTGATTATAGTTACGTTGAGATTCGTTTTCCAAAACGTCTCCTCTTTTTCTCTATATTTACCTTCCTCAGTGTTCTCGTGGCCCCCACTACACACGGAGTTATCTTCCTCCACAGGTTCTTCGTTTCGGTCTACAAAAACATAAGAATACAGAGATTTTTTGAAAACAAAATTTCAGTTCTAAATCTATATCAACGTACGATCCATTTCACTCTATCTTAGTAAGAGGAAAAAATAATAACAATGTTAAAGAATTTATCCATGGAATAATGTTAACGTTCAATCGATACTCACCACAATCATTCTTAGCAGGTGAATCATGGAATTCGCTACCCGATTCGACGACCTCTGAAACCGCATTTTCGCTATCTTCATCACAGTTAGCAATTTCCGGAGCCGGAGAAACGGGATCCTCCGGCCCAGAAGGTGTGAGCAACGGAACTTCGGACGACTCTTTCTCATCGCCTTCTGAACATTGAACAACGGCAGGGGCAGCCGTTTCATTTTCACACTCCTTGACTTCTTTCGAAACGCTCTCACAAATTTCGTTGTCTTCTTTTTCTTCACATTCATCCTTCGTCGTCGATTGTGACCGTTCAATATCTTCATCGTTCTCACTCAAGCAACCATTACACTGAACAGCGATCGATTCAGCTTCTACCTCTTCGTCTTTATTCTTCCCAGCACTGTCTTCTGTTTCAGATTCCATTTGATTTCTGTTCTCAGGATTGTCGGCTTCGAAGGAAGTTATGTATCCCTCCGAATTATCACGTTCCATGACCTGAGCGGAAATACTCATAATAGGTATCTGGGCTTCAACAGCTTCTTCCGCGCGGACCTCATTCGAATCAGAATCACAACATTCGTCCGCGGACGAAGGAGTTACAACCGTATCTTGAGCAATAGATTCATCGTTTAAGTTTTCATTATTGGTTTGAGCAACATCCAGGACAACCTCCTCGACTTCGTTTGATCTCGAAGAGCCAACAGATTTTTCCGATTTTGTCGGCGAAACGTTTTCCGAGGAAATCCTTTCGAAATCGGGGAAAGACGTATTATTTTCGATCGAATCTTCCGGATACAGAGGATTCAAAACCGGCGACTCTTTACCGCAGAGTGGGTTCTCACTTTCGTACATCACCACCTGATCTTCTTTTTTAGCCGCATCAGAATCGTTGATCTCCTGTAGAATAAAATTTAGGTAAACATTATTGGAGGATAGTTTTTAATCAAGTGATCTTTTTAGATCTACCGACCTGGTACGACTGAACAGAGGATCCGTAAGAACGATTTTCCCATCCAGATATTGTACTTATCGGTCTTTGCTGTCTTAAATGAGGATCCGTGATATTGTCGCTACGCTGTCTTTCGTAGTGTTCGTACATTTGAGCAAATTGTAGTTTGAATTCTTCGTAAGACACCTGAAAATTGAGTATAGTTTTATGAATTCAATAATCCGGGTGTACAGATTCAATAATCGTTCAGAGCGATAATTACTTTCGAGTGAACGATGGCCAAAGTATCCACCCACACACGCCAACCTCCGTACTCGTGTTTGATAGCGTGATGTAGCAACATTCTGAACAAGCTGTACACCATATCGCTGATTTTTTGTTCTTCTAGCGTTTTAGGATGAATATACGCCATTGCTATGAGCCATTCCTGAAATGTTTAGAATACACAACGATTTTATTGAGGGAAAATCGGAAGGTAAAAAATCAAAATATGCACGGATTAAAAAACTCACCTGCCAGACAGACATTTGTAATACGGTCCTCCTATTCTCGCGGTTATTCGTGCACAACATTGTCATATCCGATAAGAATAGTTTTTTCACCTCTAGCAGCTGATCCGTTTGTTTAGATTGTCTAATTAAGGTGGCAACTACTTTCAGTATCACTGAAAACAATAATAAGTAATGATTCATTAATATTATGCTGGTACATAATGCTCTATCATCAGGTTTCAATTGCCCAATCCCATTCAATAGCGCATACTATACACTCCCCTCGGTTCTCAGGCCCACTGAAGAATACACAGTCATCTGAGATAGAGAATGTTTTCAGGACGTTCTTTGCCGTTAAACGATGTGAATCTGAATCTGACTTGGATCAGATTCACATCACATCTGTACGACTGTCGACAATCATCAGACAAATTGCCAACAGCACTGCAGCATTGAACAAAAGACAGCTCATCATCCATTGAGGTTTAACCGCAGTTTAACGTTTAACACTCAACTACAGAGTTCAACAGTCCTTGAGGCTTGAAATTGAATCCTTCATACCAGCTTCATACCTTCATTAATCAACATTCAACAATGGCTGAAATGATGGCTGACGAACAAGGTTTGTGAAATCGTGAGTCGTCACGTTTATGAGGTGCATCACGCGGTGTAGAATCATACAGACCGACGTATCTGCACATTAACGATCAGCAAAATAAGTATTTTTGTCAGGTATCTGCAAAACAACGATCTGAAGAATAACACTACAGTCTGTTCCACGAGAGTTTGGTATTATAAACGATAGGCAACCCACGTGACTCACGCTTATTTTACGTTACAGAATGCGAATGGGATGCGGGTTCCCCGTGATTTATAATACCAAACTCTCGTGGAACAGACTGTAATGTCATCAACCCTCTTCGTTCACGTGACGTCACTAACTGCTAATATCGAGCAATTTTGATCAATAGTGCGCGATATTCTATCATGCGATGGTGCTGTAGAACATTATCGACTCCCATAAGAATACACAGGGAACATTTTGATCATGTGTTAGTATTTCAAAATGAGAAATAAATAAGCGAATTCAACGTTGATAATCAAGATCTGGAAGATCTCAAGTATTTGAGAATGTATTTTTCGTTTCTTAATTTATTCTTCTATTCAAATATGAGCAAATGATTGAATTCAATTTTTCTTCTTATGGAAAAGTCCGTGTAAAAAAAGTTTGTTTATTTTCCCTAAGCACCATCGATCACAAATCTCGAAATTATTTTGAATGCAACGATGCTGTGACGTAGGCGTGAACGAAGAGGACTACTCCAGGCAAAAAGAAATCTTATTTCGCTGATCGTTATTTTGCAGACATATCAGCTGCTGTTGAACTGGTCGAACTTGGTTTTGGCCTTGGGGTACAGTGGAGAGTTACGTGATTTTAACTAATCACTGGTGTAGCGCTATAGTCTCATCAAAGCATTAATAATATAATCATGAATATTCATGAATCATCTTGACCCTTTCACAAATTCCACAAAACATTGAATTAATTACGCAAAATTCAAGAATCGATAAAAATTAATATCATAAATGATCTCTCAAGTCACGGGTCAACGTTGGGATAAACACTAATCAAAGTAATCAGAATCATAGTAAAAAAATTGTTATAGGTATATAGGTATACTCTAGGCTGTTCAAGCCGTCAACAAAATAATTCACTTTGAGATAAACACTAATCAGAATAGGTATTGTGTTCATAATATGATGTAGAACGCATGAAATTTGCGTCCAACGTTCAAGCTGCTGTGGAAAGCACATTTCTATCATAGGCTACTTAGTTGGAATTTGGGAATGGAATAAAACAATTTTGATTTTCTCTTTTTGATAAACACCAATTTTCAAAATTTAAGTTAGACAAATGCAACCCAATGTTGTTCAGTTGTTGTAGATACCTATCTGATTACTGTCACAAGTATAGTCACAAGTTTTTTCCTCCATTTCTTGGTACAGAAGCATTTCATGAAAAGTATAGGTAAGTAAGTAGGTATATTAAGCGATTATTTATATTTAGCTCTTATTACTACTTATGTAAGGAAATAATTTTGTTATCAAATTTAATGTTAAAAATAACTCGAAATTAAGCTCGTATATAATCAGATATACATTTTATACTTTAATTCCTATATTTAAGTAATAAAATTACAAGCGCGCAAATAATATTTTTACTTTGTTCAGTAGAATAGACGGAGCTATAAAACAATGAAGTAAGATTGAATCAAGTTCTGTAAAAGCCGGCTAAGCGACAAGCCAAATAAGAGATCTCTCTTGTAATTGTGACTGCGCGATGGACTTTATTCTACTTATAGATCGTTTACTTATGATCGCTTGTCGGTTTTTACCAGAGTATTGCAGCCAGCCGAAAGCCAAAAGCCGAAAGCCGAATTCAGCCGAATTCCCGGCCATTAAGCCGAAAGCCGAAAGCCAGCTTTATGTTTACTCTTGGAAGCCGAAAGCCAAATTCAGTCGAATTTTTTCGGCTGATTTTCGGCTTATTTCTGCCGTACAAAGTAGAACGGACGTATATGCGAAAACAACGATCACGGAAAAGTATCAAAAAGAAATTAAAAATGTATTCAAAAGATATTAAGATCGCATAAGTTGATCACTCATAGTAATTTTCAACGTAGAATTCGATAATTCTAATAATTTTCTTCAATAAGTGCTCAATCTTCAGATACAATACATTTTTTCACCTCGCGATGCATATACGTCCAAAAAAGGACGTATATGCATTGATATGCAATCGACTGTGATAGTAGTGATATGTGAATACGAAGCTTCGTTACCATCACACATACAGCCCATTGATCCGAACGCCTCGTCTCGGTGATCGTTGTTTTCGCATATACGTCCGTTCTACTTTGTACGGCAGATTTCTCGTACGCGCGAAATGACATGACGTGTGACACGCAGTTCTCGACCTTGTAGGCTGTAATCTGTATAGCAGGCTAGCAGTATCGAGCTGAACTGGTGATCCCTGTTATCAGAGTCTGCCTGTTATAACTAGTACTATTAAATATTAATCGTGTTTTTGACATATTGTCTGCACTCTGTTGCGACGAGAGTGTGTGCGAAGTATTAATCGAAAGTCTCCTCGTGCCTTATCAATTCATTTCGTTTGCCGTATGCCATACTTGGAGTAAGAGGTTAGTAAGAGTGATGCCGCGGGACTTTCAAATATTTTCGTACTTCTAGGACTTGAAATTTTTCATTTTGAATTCTTGGACTTGGAAATATTTTCAACTGTTGGACTTGGAATTATTTTCCAATTGTTGGACTTTGAAATATTTTCAACTGTGGGACTTGGAATTATTTTCAAATTATGGGACTTTGAAATATTTTCAACTGCTGGACTTGGAATCATTTTCCAATTGTTGGATTTTGAAATATTTTCAAATTATGGGACTTAAAATTATTTTCAACTGTCGAACTTGAAATTATTTTCAAATTGTGGGACTTTGAAATATTTTCATATATGTGTGAAATTTTTCATTTTCAATTCTTGGACTTAGAAACAAGAAGTATGAAAATATTTTAAAGTCCAACAATTGGAAAATAATTCCAAGTTCAACACTTGAAAAATTTTACAAGTCCATTTATGAAAATACTTCAAAGTCCCCCCTCCCCCCATTGGAAAATAATTCCAAGTCCAACAGTTGAAAATATTTCCAAGTCCAAGAAGTACGAAAATATTTCAAAGTCCTGCGGCATCACTCTTACTCGCCTCTTACTCCGAGTATGACATACGGCGAACGAAACGAATTGATAAGGCACGAGGAGACTTTCGATTAGTACTTCGCACATCCTCTCGTCTGTTGCGTGCTTGTGTTGTGTGTATTCCCGGGCCCCGGCGATTTTCAAAATGGGTCGTCATAAAGAATCGACAACCAGATTAAAATCATATTGATCGGGAGAAAGAATAACTTGTGCCACTTCCAATTCCAAACTCATTTTTTCATATGTGAATTGAATTCAATGAATTGATCTCGAAAATTTTGATGCTCAAACCTCAAACTTACACGCTTCCCTCAGAAGCAGTCTGGCTTACCATGTTTTCGGCTTTCTGCCTCGTTTGTCAGTTTGTCACTCAATCCACAGAACACAGATTCATATTTTTGTTACGTTTTTCATTCCCTGGTTGCAACAAACCGACAACAAAATCATCAGCCAGCCAAAAATCAGCCAAAAATCAGCTGAAATCCCGCCAAAAAATCAGTGATCAGCCAGCCATAAGTCAGCCGAAAGCCAGCCGAATTTTTCTGATCAGCCATAAGCCGTAAGCCGAATCCAAATTTTTGAAGGTCGTCAGCTTCAGCCGTAAGCCGAAGCCGAATTTTTTGGCTGCAATACTCTGGGTTTTTACGGAACTAGATTCAATTTAATTCTTCGTTTTTTCATTTTTGTTTCTTGATATTTTATCACAAACTACCTTAAAATTGTAGCTAGTCCAAATAAATATTTCTGGTAATTGAGTCAAAGCCACATATAAGAGACCCAACATAAAATTAATGACTGTGGTGTTTGAAAGAAGTCAAGATAATGCAATATAAGTTGTCAGAATGAATCTGAGAGAAAGTACGAAGTTCTCTTCCCACGCATGTAAAAATCGCTACTTCTATGGAGGAGAGATTCTTAATTTTTTGGACCCATGAAAATCAATTTAAATAATTATTATAGGTATGCGTTTCGAGAAGAGGGTTTCAATTTAACTTCCGAATTAGACTTCCTAATAGAACGTGATTTGAATTTACATACTCGGATTCTCCAGCCTGTATCCGTTTTCTGGTTCGATATGCCTCGTATACAATATTTGTTGAGTTATATGCTCAGTCATTATCTGAATGGAACAACAAATAAACAAGATACTAATTATATGTACTCAAAGTAAATACACGCTCAGATACAAAGATAAAATCGCAAGTTACTTACTTCGTATAAAACATTATAAGTAGGTAAAGTTAGAGAATCTTCATGCAACAACAATCGCTCGGCTAGCAACGTATATAAATTATGTGGATTCATAACATCGTATTTACGTCTGCAACATGAATATTTACTTTAATTAGGTAGCCTAGTATTTTTTTTTCCCATTTCCTTTTTTCTCTTGCCCATAGTTTCAATGTATTAAAACAAAAAAAAACAAAAACAAAAAAAAAAAAAAAAAAAAAAATAGGAAGTAAGTAAGTCACTGGATACTTTTGATAAGTTAGCAGTTATTTTAATGTATTTAAAGAAAAAAAATATTTTGATTTTTATCGTAGGAATTAAAATAATTTTGATTAATTTGAATTTATTACAATCGTGATTTTCTAAGAAAAGCGTTCATTAAAAAAAAAAAAATCAACAATTATACCCTACTTTGGTATATTGCACTTACTTGTGGGTACTTCGACTTAAGAAGAATCCTAATAATTTTAAGGCTTGCAGTCTTATAAGCTGACTCTCTGAAGCGAGTAGTTTGAATACAACTCTGACGCCGTGTTTGATATCAAATGCTGGTATCATCGCGGCCGGATGATCCGCCATCAAGTTGATTAATGTTTGCAAAATATCGTGAAGATTCTCATCTTCGTGAACTACGAAAAAAAAAAAAGTAGATGAAAAGTTTACTGTGTACGTAGGGAAATTTTCCCGTGATCATAGATTGCGCACGGTACCTACCTGTTGACAGGTAATTTAAAATACTTTGTAATTCGTCTTCCTTAACACCAACTCCGAGCATCATCAGTTGCTTCAAAAATAACAGAATATACGATCTGATAGTAAGTATATCTTTTTGCGCCGGACGAGGGCCATCTAGAAAATAATTAGATAAACTCAGTTTTAAAAACACAGAAAAGAAAACCAATTCAACATATTTATATCTATCTTTACCTATAGCTTTCGGTTTGATTCCACTTCGTGCCATCGGATTTACAACCCAATAGTAATATTTTATCGTGTGCATCGTCTGCAGCACCGTTGAAACACGTCGAACATTGGAATAGATTTGCGTATCCGCTAAGAATTCCGTGGACAAATACGAATAAAGTCGAATCTGAACTTGAGCAGGAGTGTATATCCATAAAGACGGATTAAAAAGTATGTGGTCTAATAGCTGAAGGACGAAAAAAAAAAAAAATTAATAAAATATAGTATGAATAAATCTGCTTGAAGAAAAAGATGAAGTCTAACGCTCACTTGTTTCAGTAATAATTCGCTATTAGATGAAAGGCACGTGAGAAGATGTTTTGTAAGTTGTAAAAAAGAATTTAATACTTCCATGGTGAGATGATCTCGGGACAACCTTTGAAGCATATAGCTAATGACCAGAAATCCGCGATTCTGTATCATATGTTGTTGTACTGTCGGCGATATTTCCACAAGCTCGCAAATAAATCCTAATAGTTTCGCGCTAGAAAAAGAAAGTAGAGCAGAAAATTTAGAATTTATTAGTTTATTGAATGCACGACGCGACGTTTTCTCATCCAAGGGGTCAAGGTAGGAACGCTGGAGAGGAAGGAAAATTGTACTTTTTCCTTCGGGCTCGGTATTTCCGAGAGGCGCGGATTCAGGTGAGGTTAGGTTTCGAATTCAATTGTCGACCATGGATTACAGAAAATAAAAAGAAACGCAATTTTTCCCCGGGTTCGGTTTGGCTTTCGGCGGTCCTGGCTCGAAGGTTAATCTTCTACCAAATCACTGGACGCTCGAAATTATTCCAAATCTAGCCCACCGCGCTCAACCAGGACTCTAAAATTTAGCTCAGAGGTTGAATCTTCGAAGGTTATTCCCACCTCATTATATAAAGCTGGGTCATCTAAACTTTCCCATCCGCTCCCTCTTCGGAGGTCGATATTCTCTCAATCCCTAAATGGTCACAGTCTCGAGAGTGGTCCGAGTCCCCTGCTTCATTCCTCCTCGGATCTTGCAGTCAGTGATTATTCCATAGGGAGTGAATGGCTCGAAACTGCAGTCATTCATATTCAAGCATATACTTCTGTCGAATAGTTTATATTTATTCTACAGAATAATTACCACAAAGAAGGATCTCTTCGTTCGTTCGAATTAATAGGCATATCGAGTTGCGAAAATAAGGGGAACAGGACCTGAATTCCACCAACCGAATTCAGAGTGCTGTGAATGGAATGCGTCAATACTGCTTTCACGTCCTGCGAACAAACAAGAAAACCATAATCATTATCTCACCATCCGAGTTCAAGGTTTTCGTCGGCGTTAAAATATACCTGACCTAACCGCAAAAAAAAATCTGTTCCGATTTTTCTCGAGTACGCTATACACACAACTTTTCTATGGGATTTTGAATAAAATCGATAGGTACTTCGATATGAAAAATGATCCGTATAATAATACGCGAAAATACGGATCATCCTCGGAAGATACGAATAAACGTATTTCTTATTTTTCTTTCGCTGTCGTATAATCTTCGTTCCCGAGGAAATAAAATCAATTTTATAGTAGTAGGTATACCTAGTCTAGAGCTAGTTCGTCGTCCTGTAATACGCCGACAGCGAGGACGAAGAGAAAACATTGTATGTAATGTACAACATGAAATTTTGTTAAGAGCTATACTCTCATTACACGTTACATAATAATGGGACGGAACCTTCTGCGAAAGGGGGAAAAAAATTCTATCCTACTCGATGTACGACGTCGACGAGTCTGCATGTGTATTTTATTGTTTTTTTCTCATCCGAATTACCTGCAACATTAATGCGTGCGGCGTATGAACAAAATACGGAACGTTTCCTTTCGGAGCGGATTGCAAACATAATTGACTATCAGTTGCGACCGGATTGTACATGAACACAATAGCGTTTGATAATTTTCCATCGTAAAGGACCTGAAGAAGAAAGTGGAAACAACATTAGCGAGTCAAATTCTGCATCAGTTGACAGATAAATACTTCCTACACTACATAAATAGTGATTGATCTAGCTGAGATTCCTCACTATACTATTTGGATGTACTACGAAATTAAGCTATCAAGTAAACACGTATGATGATTCACAGAAATCATTTTGCGTTTCTTCAACTACAAGTGCGGATCTGAGAAAGCCACTGGGCTTTTCTACTTCTACTTCTTCACGGAAATATTCTTTGTAGGCCTATTCTTTTGGGGCCTAGCCATCGATTTTCGCGTCATATAGGACCTGCATTTGCCTTCATTAAAAATTTGGAAGCTTTATTCCTCACTTAATAGCATTTCAATTCCTGTCCAGCTTTATTGTCATAATTCATTCTCACTCCTTATTCTTGAATCCTTGGTTAATAAAAATTTTGAAAGCGCACTACTTATCGGACAGTAAATGTCAACCATAATGGTGCTCGATTCACAATTAGAAATAATTAGAATAGATACTCCTGATACATTTTCCTTCCTTTCAATATCAATCTCTCAATAATTTTTGTGAATCATTAGGATCAATTATTTGACCAAGATTTTGTAAAATCTGCTTCCCCCCCGCCGCTTTAAAGAGTTTTCTAAATTTTTCATCCTCTTAAAAATAGCTCAACAGTCGAACTTTCTTCAAGTCTTCGTCTTTCGAACGCAAAACTCAAAAGTGAAATTTTTTAAGGTCTTTCTCCTGACTTATAGATACAGCCTGGTGGTGAGAATATCTGTATTACCTACCCCTCTTCTATAGAGTTCGCAAATTGAAACTTTTTAAAGTCCACCCCGCTCGCTCGATAGCATCACCGATTGATGACTTCACAAAAGTGTACATGCCCCAAGGTTATTACCAAAATTTAGGGTGATGATGCCACCGTTTGATGACATCATCAAGGTTGGAGGCACAGGACATCGCGGGTTGGTGACCTTACAAACGAGTATTTAATAATGTCGTCAAAGCGTGATGACGTCACCAAGATGATGATGTCACGGTTTTGTGACGTCATCAAACTATACTCGGGGCTGAAGATATTAGAGTTGATGACGTCATAAAAAGGTCCAAGGATGTTATCGATGCCACAAAAGTGTATATTATTTCTCAAGGTTAAAGAGGATGTAATCACGGGTTGAAGTTATTTAAGAGTCATGACGTCACGGGGTCATGGCATGGAGACACAAAGATGTTTATAACTTAATGTTGGGGGTAATGACGTCACGGAATGATACCATCAACTATGTTGGGATTAAGAACGTTGGGAACGATGATGACACAGTTTGACGACGTCACAAAAGTGTACACGTCCTAAAGTTGGAGGTAATGTCGACTCTACCATTAGGGGTGATGATGTCACAAGTGGTGACGTGATCAAGGTTGGGGTTCAGAAAGTCGTGGGTCTATGACGTCACAGACGTGTATCTAATTATGATGACGTCATTGAGGATGATGTATTGGTTCCATGACGCCATCAAAGAGTAACAGTGATCAACGTCATAGGTCGATGACGTAAAAAAAATGTATTCAAGTGTGATGACGTCATACAAAGGTCCAAGGATGTTATCGATGTCACAGAAGTGTATATGTCTCAAGGTTAAAGAGAATGTAATCACAGGTTAAAGGTGACACAAAAATGTATTCACGAGTCGTGACATCACGGGGTCATGACATGAAGACACAAAGATGTTTATACCTCAATTTTGGGGGTAATGATGTCACGGGATGATACCGTCAACTATGTTGGGATTAAGAACGTCACGTCATTAAAGTTGGGAACGATGATGACACAGTTTGATGACGTCACAAAAGTGTACACGTCCTAAGGTTGGAGTTGATGTTGACACTACCATTGGTGATGATGTCACAAGTGGATGACGTGATCAAGGTTGGGGTTCAGAAAATCCTGGGTCTTTGACGTCATAGACGTGTATCTAATTATGAGGACGTCATTGAGGATGATGTCTTGGTTTCATGACGCCATCAAAGAGTAACAGTGATCAACGTTGTAGGTTGATGACGTCAAAAAAATGTATTTAAGTGTGATGACGTCATTGAAGTGTTTATGTCTGAAGGTTAGGAGCAATGACGTTTCAGGGTGATGACGTAATCAACGTTGGGGTTGAGAACTTTATGGGTTGATGACGTCACAAAGGTAGGGAGTGATGATGATAAAATTAGATGACGTCATCGAGGTGAGAACTGAAGATATGGCGGGTTGATAACATCATCACGGAAGTACTCCCGTAAAAGCAACTAATAAAGTAGATTTGAACAATTGAAAAACCCTTTTTCAAGGTTTGGGATGATGACATTGCATGTTAGTGACGTAATCAAGGCTTTGAGTATATAGGATATCGTGGGTTGATGACGTCATCAAAATGTTAATTTACAAGGTTAGGACGGGATGACGTCACGTATTAATGACGTCCCAAAAGAGTATGAAGGTTGATGACGTCAACGACGTGTATTCAAATGTGATGACGTCACCATCGCAAAAACCTTCACTTCCAAGGTAAAGGATGATGACGTCACCGGCTGATGCTGTCAGTATGGTTGGGGTTGAGGAGGTCACGGGTTTATGACGTCATCAGGAATTTAGATAGATGATAAAGTAGGTTAATAACGACACAAACGTGAATTTAAGGTGGATATAGTCAAGACTCAAGGGGTGATGACGTAACTACCGTTACAAGTGATGGTGACACGGTTAGATGACGTCATCAAAGTTGGAGTTAAATACATTATGGGTTGATGCTGTCCCTAAGGTTGGGGTTGAGATGATCACGGGTTTATGCCATCATCATCAAAGTTTGGGTTGATGACGTCATCAAGTCTTTCAATAGATGATGAAGAGAGTTAGTGATGTCAGAAACATGTATTTAAGGCGGATAACGTTATGGGGTTATGACGTCACTACCGTTGGAAGTGATAATAACACGGTTTGATGACGTCATCAAAGTTGAAGTTGAATACGTCACAGGTTGATGGCGTCGTCTGTTGATGACGTCATCAAGGCGGTAAATGACATAGTAGGTTGATGACGTCACAAAAGTATAAATGTCCCAAGTTTGGGAGAGAGAGGACGACGTCACGGGCAAATGTTGTCACGAAAGTATATTTAAGGGTAAGACGTAAGACGTTATATGTTTCAAGGTTAGGAGGGGATGATGTCACGGGTTGCGGACGTCACAAAAGTGTGTCTTGAATGAGTAAAATTCAAGTGTGAATACAACACATAATTACACCATAAGATATTCAAGTAATAGAAATTAAAAAATGAGTGATAATATCATCATGACATAAAAGATAATGAATAAAAGTGAGATATATCTATGATTTTATATTTTTCCCATAAAAGGGGGGAAGGGTAGAAAAAGAAACATATTTTGTTTAGGTTGCTCAAGTACTAGATTGTCCGTCACGCGATGTTCTTTGGCAACTTTTGTTCATTGTAGAAGACCTCCACTGCTTATCATAAAGCGTTATGTACTCTTTATACGTTATTTAGCAGTGGAATTCAAAAGGAAGAAGTTCAAAACGTGGGTGTAGCATTTTGAAATTATCATTTTCAAGTCCCTTTCGTGTCTATAGGTCGAAAATCGAAATTTTTTCAAGTCATTCCAATAATTTCAAAGTCGGTTAGATCTTCTATCTCCCTCAAGACCACAATTTTCCATAAGGAGGGCAAATGTCCCCCATAAAGCATATGTTTGTCATAGAAGTATGTCGATTTTGAGGAACCCGCATTGTGAACTTCACTCAACCTAGGTCGGAAGAGCTAGAGTTATTTTTCACTTGTTGAAAGTTCCTTGAATGTACTGTAGTTCTATAGACCTATCCCTAATTTCAAAGAAATGGAATTTTGACAATCTGATGCTTCGTTCCAAATCACTGGTCCTTGTGAATTTTCGGAACTCTTGCAAGAAAAGTGAGAAGGAATGGCTTTGTATTATTTCCCATAAAATTTTACGGGCCAAAACACCTCCCCTCTTTCTCTGTCTTTAAATCCATTGAGGACAAGAAGAAATATCAGGAGTTATACTGTTAGAATCCCTCCCATTCCGAATTAGCTACAATAAAACGCAATCAAAAGCAAACGAACTAAATAATAATGAAATAAAATATAGGTACAACGAAAAACTAATTCTAATAACGTAAAAGAAAGCAACTATGCGAACTACTCTTACGCTTTTATCAGCGGGATGCAATTGATATAAGCAACAGTTAGCGTGATTCTCAAACGCGTCCTTCGTATCACTCACCCTCCGATGATTTTCCGGTAAACTTAAATTACATTCGTTATCGAAACGAAATTGGCACTGTAAAACAAAACCAGAAAAACCGATGATGCACGTGACGCAATTATATAATATACGTATCTAATGAAAGAGATTCAATTAACAAGATTTCATAATGAGACGCACGTATACCACTCGAACGTAATGGTCACCGTGTGTTTCATATACGTTTCCCGACCCCCACCCCTAGTATGGATCACACCACTCGTTCGAGCATCATATACGCTATACGTGAAATAGATGCATCGTCAATTTCGTCAAATTTTGATAGCGAAGTAAAAGGTAAATGAATTATAAATTAGACCTACTTTATACGTAGGACCCAGCCTATGCATGGCACATATTTGCTGAGTAGTTAACGCTTCATTGAATAAATATATAGTAGACATTTGTCCGCAGAATACCCGTTCCTCGTCCAGTTCTGGAGTGGCACCGATGTAACATTTATCAAACGGCTGGAAAGCGCAACATCAGCAACAATTTAGAAATTTGTTAACTGTCACATACACAAACGTAGCCTTAAATAATTAATTAGGGTGATTCGCGAGGCGAGAGCGCCCTTATTTCGTTCTCCTACAAGTGAGAATCGACAATTGTCCATAACGAATGTGTATTCTACGTAAATGTGCGCGCGTTATCGATGAACGATCGACTGTTTGCATGAATGAGAATTTAAATTTAACTCAATTTCGCTTATTCTAGTAGGGCAGTAGTGGTAACATCATTCTACCCTACCCTATAGATTTTTTCCATCGAATACGTGGAAGATACGTCAAAACTGCCTTGGACAGATGAAGAAGAAATTGCAAAAGCACACGTATCAAGCTTTCAAACAAAGTTAGCAACGAGTACAGAATTTCAACGAGTTAAATTCGCAATTCGTCCTCCAGCGTTACTGCCCTCTTGTTTACTCGTTGAAGCGCTCAATTTCATTTACCGGATTATTTATATCGTAATCAGGGTTAAATTCCTACAATACAGTCTCTACTGTATAGCGCGCGAACTAAGAAACTATCGTGAATATTAGGTTTATGCCTCGTCAAAATGAGTGAGGTAAAGTAATCTTTTAGTGTAGTGTACAGAAAGCGTCTAGACAGACATTACTACGAATGCAATTACCGATGTATTTTCGTGTGATGCATCTAGACCGTTTGAAAGCGATGAGCGCCGCGCCGAACACACGCGAATCTTCTTTATTCTTGTGACGTACGACGACGTGTACACATCACAGTCAGACACGATGTTTACTTCGAAACAATTTGAGCAAATTAGATCAATTTTGAAATACAATTCACTCAGCGCTTTGACGTATTCGATTTTGAGGTCGACAAAGAACTTTCTCTTAGCGATACTTGACGTGAATTATAGCGAACATCATAAACAACGATACCCCTTTTTGATGGTTTAAGCCCGACCTCTAATATACAAGACCAATCTTACGAGGGTATCTCCTCTCCTATGTTATTCTAGTCCTGTCAATACCTTTTCCACTTAGTCGCTGATCCCCATCGACCCTGCATTACAGAGGGATTTAGCTCGGTTCGACAGGGCCGAATACAAGAATAGCAGGGACAGTGCTACACATCTAACCGTAATGTTCTAAGATACGTTGCAAACACGAACCTTTTTAGAACTCTTGGAAGAGAGGATGGACACATATAAATTGAGAGGCTGTAGACGACTGTTGAAAACCCCATGAACCAAATCGACCATCACTATATGGTCGATGTTGGTGGGTTTTTGGTCGTACCACTGAAAATAAGCCTTTCACACTTGGCGTTTGTTTACATTTTTCTTATCATACACGTAGTCATATTAAAATTCAAATCGAAAAATTGACAAAATTCTTGGAAGTTTTGGGCAAATTTTTATTTTTGCTTCTTTACGAAATGGTAAAATGTAAATATAATCCACAAAATTACAAAAATTATTTGAAAATAAAAACTTAAATTTTTGTTTGACTACGAGTTTGATAACAAATCAGGCAAACGCTTATACTATCCGCATTAAGAACCCGAAGTGTGAAAGGCTTATATGGTACTCTCAGAAAATGGTTGATTTTTAGTAAATTTTTGAGATGAATTGACCAAATTTTGCCAATTCATTTCAGTCGATTGTTGGTCTGATATGATTCCTAATAAATTTTGACCATAATTTTAAGTTGATTTTTGACCATTATGCGGAATACACATTTCGGTCCATTTTTGGTCGTTATACTGACAATATAAACTGGAATTTTCCCTCGTTTCTTAGTCTAAATTTGATATTGTATTTATTACTCAATCTTGACTAATATTTCCAGTTGATTTCTGGTCAGATATTCTGGGAGATACTTGGATCATTTCCAGTAGATTTTTCCTCAATGTCCATCGATATTTTTACTCTCTTATTTGATCTAAAATGAGTATTACCGGGTGACCCGCATATTAACTCAATTTTGACCAAAATTTCCAGTCAATTTCTGGGCAGATATCCCTAGGACATATCTTGGTCCATTATCAGTCAATTTGTTCCCAACAACTACCAATATTTTCATTCTCTTTTTTGGTCTGAAATGAGTATTATCTGGTGAGCCGTTTTATCTCTTAATTTTGACCACAATTTTCAGTCAATTTCTGGGCAGATATTTGGAATAAATCAACTGTCATAGGTATTGCTTGTAATTTCGCAGATGAATAAAGAAATTTAAAATTTAATTGAAAATTTAAAAATTAATATTCTTGATAATGAAATTGTTTAATAATGAGCATATTCCACTAATCATAAAAATATTAGATTTATATTACACTTAATTTTAGGAATTTGATCATAATTAATTAATAAATATAATTATTTTTTTAATTTTGATTTTATAAATATTTCTCTTTTATGTCAATTTTATTTAAAAATTTTTTAATTCAATATTATTTTTAAAAAAATTATAAAGATCCTAATTATTTCAATTTTTTTGGCATAATTTATTTAATTGAAATTATCAATTTTTTTTTTCAATTATTTATTTAATAAAATTGATATTTATATCAAGTTTTAATAATTTAGGTATATAAGAATTATTATTAAAAAAACAAAAAAAATCTAAACAACTAAAATAATAATTTTTTATATCTAATTTATTTCATTTATTATATTTGATCCTTTAAATAAAAATATTTAATTATTTAATAATTTTGAATAATATTTAAAATTTCAATCATTATTATTGAACCAGAATGATATTTGTTATTTTTTTTTATTCAATCTTACGATCAATTAATAGAAGATTATTAGGTTTAAATGATTTTAAAAAATTTAAAATAATTAATTCAACTTATATTGATATATTAAAAAAAAAAGTTATATATTAATGAAAATCAATTTTATGAATAATAAATTAATAAAGAATAATAATTATGATGATTGAATCATAATAATTAAATTGAAAATTAAAATTAAATAATAATATAGAAATTTTATAAATTACTGTAGATTCAAATAAATAAATATAAATTCAGATTCATTTCAAGAAATTTTTAAAATTGATTGATTCAATTTTAATTGTTATAAATCTGTGATAAATTTTACAAATTTCTGAACACTGTCCATAAATAATAGAGGGTTTAATAATTAACATTGTAATTTCAGTCCAAAATCACACTCGTCTCAATACAACCCTGCTAACGAGATTACTATCTTCGATTTTAAAATTTATCGATTTTTTATTTTTTTTTTTTTTTTTTTTCATTTATTTAACGAGTTTTGTTTTGTCAAAAGTGATCTATTTGTAGTGGTCTGTTAATATCGTTTGAATAATATAGATTACAACAGACTATTTTATCACTTTTGACAAAACAGATCGGTAAATTTTTGAGCAATACAGACGTCATAAAACGGTCTCTAATTAGGTGATATTGAAGACCACCATACTTAGACCACTTTCGGTGGGAAAAACCAGTCTTCATCTAAGCCTCCCCCATGTGAGAGAAGAAAAGAATGAAGATAAGTAATCTTGTTAGCAGGGTTGTATTGAGACGAGTGTGATTTTGGTCTAAAATTACAAAATTCATTATTGAACCTTCTATTATTTATGGATAATGTTCAGAAACTTGTAAAATTTATCACAGATTTATAACAATTAAAATTGAATTAGTTGATTTAAAAAATTTTTTTTAATGAATCTAATTATTCATTTAATTGAATTTAATTTATAAAATTTCTACATTATTATTTAATTTTAATTTTCAATTTAATTATTATAATCTCACGGCTGGTTGATTATTTGTCATTTCTAGAACGTTCCAGCGGCTGGAGAATTTTTTGTCCATTTTTTTCAAATTCGACGTGGATATGTTTACATAAGAATTGACCTAATTGGTGAACAAAATACCAGAACTCACGGTTTTCCATATTGAAAAAGTGGATTTTCTCAATTTTTCATCTTTATCAGACCATTCCAGCGGCTGGAGAATTATTTGACCATTTTTTTAAAACTCGACGGATATGTTTACATTATAATTGACCTAATTGATGAATGACATACCAAAACTCACGGTCTTCCACGGTGAAAAAGTGGATTTTCTCACTTCTTTATCTACTGTTTTCAGACTGTTCCAGCGACTGGAGAATTTTTCAACTATTTTTCTCAATCTAACTCACTTCACCTAATCCGTGGATGTGTTCACATAAGAATTGACCAAATCGATAAACAAAATACTGAAAATATATTTTTGGTCTATCTACATTCCCATTTCATCCTACCGAGGGGTGCGTATCTTTCAGCTCGAACATTGACTATTGATTTCACGCGGTCTGTTGCGGTAGCAGTCGTAGTTCACCCCGCTATTCATGGAAAAATCACAGAAATTCGTTAAATATATTGATTTTGTTGGGAATGTTCCACCTCACCGAGGACTATGGTACTAATGTATGTTGTAGTAGAGGGTATGGCACTTCAAATGAATGATTTTCCCCAGGTGCTTCCCCCCTCCCGATTTTTTTAAATATTCGAGTTTGAAGTTTTGTTATTGCTAGAAACTAGGGAAAATATGAATGATTTTTTTTGAAAAAAATACCATGGATTAACGTTTACATATACTAAAATGTCCCCAAGTTACATAGCTGTGCGATCATTATTGCCTGAGATACAGCCATTTGGGTTTTAGGCCTAAAAATGACCCTACAGTCCATGTGGGTGAGCGAATGGGTCCAATTTTTTGGGTTTCGAGTTTTCTTATTGGAAACAACATTTTGACGGACATTTGAAACATTTTTCGACCAAGGCCATTCCCCCCCCCCCTTACCCGGCTAGAGCCTTTGGAGAAGATCGACGTCGATTCGGAGTCGGAATTTCATCAAAAAAGAAGCGTATTTACGAATTCAATTGAAATCCTTGGAAACATTCACAGAGAGATGCACCCTTAGGTAATGCGTGAAGATTGTACTGGAACAACAGCAGACGATGAGTCGAGCAAGACGATTCAGCTTCTACGCAGTGAGATTTTACAAAGCAGCGGATCAAATACTTCCGTGCGTGAATGGGTAGCGAAAGATTCTCAATTTCGTACCAATTTTGAATCATTACACGAGAATTCGTACGAGCGGCAACATATGATGAAGCTCTCGCGACTATCAGGCAATAACACGAAATTTTCCCGACCTCGTTTCTCATATTCACGTAGGCTCGAACACGAATTCCGATCCAATTTATGACAACATAGCTCCGTTTTGACGAACGCACATCGGGTCCAATATTCAGTTTCAAAGACGACGAGATGAATATACCTATACGACCGTGTAGTAGGTTATAAGTTCAAATTAGACCTAGACCGTCAGAAGAGTTATACTTTGGTTGACGAGGAAATGGAAGCGGAGAAAAACAAAAGCCAAAAGTAACAAATTTCGACGTTCGGAAAGAGAAATACCGAAGCGTGAGGCGTTTACTAAAGGAAACGAAAATCGTTTCTGTTCAAATTGAAAATATCAAAGTAAATAAAAATCAATTTGTTTCTTTCGTTTATCTTTCCGTGCTCTTTTATATTACCTATCTGCGCATATTTCTCGTCCTTTTTAAATTCTGTTTTTTTCTTTTTTTTTCTGATACCGTCGTAGTTTTCTAATTTTTATCTCGCCGTAAATACGTACTCGAGTACCCATCGCGCGGATTTCCAAACCGAATATAGATTTCTTATCCGCGGAATATTGATGAAACGCTTTCGCGAAGGCGGCTACAAAAGATACCCGCCGTAGTCTGCACATTATTATATTTATAGGAATTAATACGTATTTTGCGAAGCGAGAAAGCCTCGCCGACGCCCGCCGAAAATAGCGTGCGAACGAACCTTCAACCGCAGCAAAGTTCGACGCCGTGTGGCAGATTTTCAAAAGGGATTATTATTCGCCGATAATGAATTCTCATTTGTCGAAGAACGTCGAATTAGCGCGCGCTCATAAAGGAGGTACGGGTCTATACTCCAGCCCGGGTATATTCTCTTCAATAGTCCATTTGTACGTAATGAAGAGAAAACCACTATATAAAATTGATATGCGGGTGACAGATTGATGTTTTATCCGAAATGAGGAATATCCGATGACTGCACATAATACTACAGAGTGAAGAGGCACTTTGACGTATCTCGAATTACAAGAATATACGCTAAATTATACGCGGCCCACTACATCTATTTTCATTCTGTTTCTAGAATATCGGTTTACAATCGAAATCGCCAATTTTCTCGACAACTTTCCTACAAAAGCTCGCCTACGTATAGTTTGAGAATTTGTGGTAAGTTTACCCTTCTTATTCTATTTGTCCAGATTCTAACGTTAAGAGGCTGTACGAAATCACCACGATCCGATGGAACGAATATAGGACGAAAGAATCACCTTGTATCCGAAGCAATGAAGACACATATTAAAGACGAAAAGATTATTTTAATATCAACCTAAAGATGACAGAATTATTTTTAGGAATTATGTCCCATCATCAGCCGTCAAAATCTACTGATATACTGACACATTTCAGCCTTGAAAAAAAGCCATAAAGTTGAAGAGATAAAAATTTTCAGTCTATCGGTTTTAAAAGAACTCTCGAAGACGAAAATAGTCTCATAACGGTGACGTCATTACCACAGAAAACTAAAGGAAAAGCACGTTGAAAAGCCCTGTCAATCACCAGGTTTACAACGAAAAATTCATTTAATATTGGTTCCTACGATCAACGGATCAGAACGCAAAAAATCACTTCCAACTCCTAATCAAAAAGTTAGTTTTCAAAATGCAGAGTTCAGGTTAAACTTATGAAGGCGTAACGAGGATAGAAAATCTTCGAGACAAGGAGTCATCATGACTGACCAGAACATGGTAAAATTTTCATCCATAAGGCTTCAGAGAAGAAAGTGAAAAAGAGATTCTCAACCATGATCTAGGATAGAGAGGTCACCAATATCCACTCTGTAAGTCGCTCAGGAAAGCATAAATTATCACTTGTTCAGCCTATGACCTCATCGAAGTAGTCCCTACGTAGGTCAAGGTCAATCGGGTTGGGTCGCGGTCGGCTACTTCGAATTTTTTATGAAATTATCGAGCTTAGCAACTACACTCAGGGTCACAGGCTCGGGGTGAGTAGATGGGACCAATAAGGATGAATATTAGTATAATTCATCTCTCGTGACTGTTTGAGAAGGAGTTTGTGATGCAGGGTGGGACAGAGGAGTACAGCCGGATATTTTCGAGAGCTGGGCAAGAGAAGAAATGTTGAAAGGATAGCAGCGTAGGCAAGAAGGGGATGAGAGACAGGATAAGAGGAAAAAGTAACACTTAGACGGATAAGGATGACCTGTTCTCGTCGGGTGGTTCAAAATAAAAGCTTCTTTAATAGATTGGAGCTCATTGAAGGATAGGATGGACCAAAAAGTACGCCAGGAGGATAGGATGAGGGAGCAGTAATAAAAATTGAGGTCGTTCAAAAGGAAAGAGGAATCAGTAATGACTGCTTTATGTTACGTACCTTAAGGTCGGTGTGTTTTGGAATCAGTAGAAAAGAGTTGGAGGATAAGAGGGGACTCAACAAGGGTATAAGAATGAAAATTTGATAGACGATAGGAATCGTGGAATGAGGGTTTTGGATAGCAGGCAATACCGAGTGAGAATGAGATGACGCAAGGAATTCGCGAAAGAGAGAAACGACTGAGAAGGGAGAGGCAAACATAGAAATTAGTTTAGCGATGAATATGGAAACCGATTTTTCACATGGAAGATAATATGGAGACCGCATATCCGGTTTCGGGCCTCGGTTTGGACCCATCCACCTAATAGAGAGAGTCGAAAGGAAATCCCGAGGAAATAATTCGGTTGAGGTGTTGTTTGCACATAAAGTTCGCTCTTTTGGGATGTCAGGGATAGGGGATTAGCCAGAGGAAAGTGGATAGAAGGTAGGAAGTACGGACTTAAATTTGAGATGAGTGTCAAGATGGGATTGAAGCGACAGACGGGAGGAATTATACGGCTTGAGAGTACTTGAATAACTGAGAAAATTTGGGTATTGGGCAGTTGAGACCAGAGAGTTAGCAGCGAGTGACAGAGCGTGGTAACCGCGAAGAGGAACAGTGCGGCCGGCAGCACGTCGAATGAGTGAAGGACTGGTAAGTAGTGCACCTAAGTCTTAATCGCTTAAATTACGCTGTACAGGATAGACTCGACAAAAGTTTTTCCAGAGGAAAAGAGATTTTCGAGCGTCATCATGAATTCACGATAAGTAAGAGGGTAAGAGAAAGTGAAAAAAATAAAAATAATTAAAAATATTCATTCAAAAACTCACGGGTTCTTTAACGGAGTCAAACGAGGGGTGACAGGGAATCTGTTTCATGGGGCTCGCGGGATTTGAAAAATGTAGGTTGTGAAGACATCAAATTGACGTCACAAGGTTGACCTATGACGTCACAAGCGTGACCCCCCCCCCCCCCCCAGGTATATATGATAGGAGTGGGACTTGGAAAATTTTTCTCGAGATCCGAGCTTTGCCGGCCGGCGGACGATGGCCTTTTTTCAGACCCCCCCCCCCCCCCGATAAGACAGGTTCCCTAATAAAACGAATAAAGGAGAGTTACTTATTTGCACAAAGAATTAATGATATAAGAGAAGGATTTACAGTCACGGAACGAACTTCTAGCCTCAACTTCAACACAAGGGAAGGGACTTTACTTCGAGTTTTATAAAGGAAAAGAAGAAAAAGAACGGGAGGTTGAGTACAAATAGACATTTTTTGCTCGAATTTCTTCATAGAGGAGAGATCTGGAAACGTTTCTAGCTGAAATTTCTAGAGAGGGAAGAAGTTCCAATTTTGAGGATTGAAAGGCTGGACTTAAAAAAAACTCGCAGGGAGCAGGCAGGGAGCCTTTTTTGCAGTAGATTTTCTAATTTAGACTTTATTAATCGATTTTGATGATCGATTTAAATAATTGGATACGATTTTGGTAAGGCACCAAGGAAAGTCGAACGCGTTCTAGGTCATGACCCCTCCCCTCCGGAACCACACTTTGCTGCTCATAATAATATATAGCTTATTGGTCAACATTTTCTCAAGTTCTGAGGAAAGTAAGAGCCCCCGCCCCCTCATACTTATACATACGATGATCTCCGAAAATTTTTCCAATTCTCCAAGTTAGCTCAGAAACCGTGGCCTCTCCAATATCAAAATTTGCTACGCTCGGAAGTTGAAAGTCTAGGAGCCCTCGATCCTTTTGGAACCACAATTTGCTGTTTATATGTAGTCAGAGCCACCTCTCCCTCAGATATATACATTCACCTCGAATATTATTTCTCTCCTCTAAATCTTATCAGAAGCCCAGCCCTCTTTGGAATCAGAACTTGCTGAACTTGGAAGTCGAAATTCTTCTCAGCCCTTACACTGAGTCGAAGCTCACCCATTTTCCGCTCAAATACTTACTTATGGTCACCATCGGAACTTTTCTTCAACTTCTCAAACTAATTTTGAGTCATTTATCCCTTCAGAGTCACAAGAACTGCTGTTCATGTATATAAGAAAGGAGAAATTTCTCCAAGTCCCTAAATTAGATCAGAGTCCTCTCTCCCTTGGATCACCTGTGGAAATTGTTCTAAGTCCTTACAGTAGATCAGAACCCTCAACCCGTGGGAATAACAATTTGATGGCAGGACGACAGAAAAAGGACTTGTCTACCAATGACCCCTTCCCTCAGAGATGTTTTCTGTTCAACAACTCGAGATCGTTGAATGGAGTGTAATAGCAGTGAGGAACCCTCAATATCTGCTGCAAGAAGGCTGAAATCCGTCATCTTAAAAATGCCCCTCCCCCTTACCCCCCACCACTACTCAATTTTTTCAAGTCTCTTCTCGTTAGGCTGGGAATTCGAACGAAAATTTTTCTAGTCCCTAATGGACATCACAATCCGAGTTCCTATTGGAATGTAAGCTAAAAAATCCCCCAACTCCTGAACTAACTCCAATTCATCCGAATGTAAACTTTTCTGAGGGCGTATCCTTATTCAGAGTGTAAGTGGGCTCCAAGCTAAGAATTTTTAATTCTAAATCCTCAAACAGAAAGGAGATTTACATAGCTTCAAGTCTCATACAGGAAAAATGCCATTTATATTCGGCTGTGACGTCTTCAAAAAATTTTGGAAACTTATCAGTTTAATTCCTCACAGACGGAGGACTTGAAAAAATTTTGAACCTTGAGTGAGCTTAGACTCGAGCTTCTGCAGACTAAAGTAGTCCACTCACGTCCCGATCATGATATCATGGGAGGGCTCAAAAAACTGAGTCGGTCATAAGAGGCTTTTGAGCTCTAGTCATTTGAAAATATCGATGACATTCAGGCACGTCCAACCCAAATTTTTGAAATTTTTCCCGGTTTGATCGACAGAAAAAGAGCTTGAGGAAGTTACAATTTCCTCAGACCATTCGTGTCTCAAAAAATGTCTTCATTGCTTCAGATATTCAAAAATACAAAAATTATAAAAATTCGATAATACTCACGTCATTCGTTGAAACGAACCACGCCATTTCAGTACTCGAAGCTAACTGACCGTTCACTAAACATTTAATTTCGCTCTTAGTCCACCGATTATAGATGTACACAATGGCTATCATGTACCACTGCAAGTATGAATGAAAAAAAAAACAAAAAGAATTAAAAGGCATCCCAACAAAATGCGGTAAATTAATACGAGAGGAAAAAAAGACCAGCCAATGTACCTTCCGAGGATGAAATTCATATTTGACGCAATGCTGAAAGCCTTTCCCTCGGACTTTAATGGAAGTTAAGACTAAACAATGTCCAACGAAATGCGCGCTATATCCTATTCCTTTGCTAGTTTTAAAGCTGTACCAGAAACGCATAATGAAAATGTATACGATTATTAACAGTGACTGCGTGTCAATGTACTTTGTTATAGTGGCGCGCTGCGACTCTATCTCAGCAGCGAAAAGGTTGCAATTTAATCTCACCTATACAGGTACGGTTTCTCGCGTTCAATATTAACCGAATTTATAGGATCCAATCTAAACCACGTTGTAAATGTGAAGCCGTTTTCGTGAGGCCATTTTGCTAGCGGCGGTAAAACGATCGCCTACGCGCGGTTTCCAAATAAGTGCATAAGAAGAAAAACCGAAAACAAATAAAAATGCATTAACGTACGATGGTAAATTTACACCAAGAAAGAAAGGTGGAAGAAAAAATAAAAGTTTAAAAAGCTGCACGAAAAAGGTACATCGTGCGCGAAACTTACGGATCCTTTTCTGCCGGGAAAAGTGAAGAACACATCTGGTCCGTTCCTGTGCGGCATTTGACGCAATACACTTAAAAGTTTAGTCGAATGTTTAGGCTGAAATGAAAAGTCAATTTATTACGTAACGTTCCTGTCTGATTTGGACGAAAACGTGAATGCGGTAGGTATGAGTTTGAAAACGTTATATTCGTTTGGTGAAGTGTATACGTCACGCTCTCGCTTCGGAAATATGAAAAATTCGAAAATTATTACAATATCGTAATATTTTTCGAAAGCGAGTCGCATTTCATTGCCATAAAGGGCAAACGAATATATACGAGTAGAACTCTTCCACATCATCTCTTATATCCATACCCATTTTCCATTGGTTGCTCGCATGGCACTTAGTAATAACTTAAGTTCTTTCACGGTAATACTGTAACTGGCTAATACTCCGAGCATTTCCACCAATAAATCTGCAAGAAGAAAGGCGAGTTTTTCATCATTCAATGGATAAAGTCTGCAGCCAGCGCTGAAAAGAATAATGCGGTCAATCAATCCTATCCACCTTTGTACGTTTAACCCTTTAAAAGCAAACGCTTGTTAAGATTGGTCATTCTTCAGCTTCCATTTCCCGTAATCAAACCAATTACTAGGAGTGGAACAACTAGGAAAGAAATCAATTTTTTTTTTTTTTAAGAAAGAAGATTTGCCTCGACTTCTACAGATGATTTTCTCTACAATTTTGTCTTTTTTTGGCAGAGGAAGAGGAGATTTTTCCCGATTTTGTATTCCCATGAATCCATCCTTGCTGTTTCCATTCTAACTTATGACCTTTGTCTAACAATTAAAGGGGACAGGGAAAAAAAAGTAAATTTCCAGGAGAAACAATCAGTGGCCCTAAACATCAAACTTTCTAGATCGTTTCTTCACCTCTGTACCCTTCAATTAATATTACGGACTTGCAGGAGTTTGACTATGCGGCTATAATTTTCTGGTAGGAGGAGGAAATGGAAAAAATCCGACGGTCGAGCAGCGTATACTAGAAAAAACTTTTGATTTTTGAGCTAGCTACAAGAAGAGAGGGAAGGGATACTCTATCGAATAACTCGGAGTTGCCAATACCGCAGAAAAAAGATAATAAAGCAAATTGTGAGAGGTTTCGCTTCAAAAACCATCGTCTAGCAAGACATGAAAGCAAGTGACACAACAACGACTGAAATCGAAAGCAGCCAGAGAGATCAGGACTGAACTAGTGAGTCAAGAAAATGTGAATCACACTGGTAAACGAATTAAATCGAACTTTTATCAAGAATGTACCTGTAGTTAGCATAGTCCCATGGCAAAAAGTCTGGGAATGTTTTCAGGTTAAATTCTCACAGACGAAGGAATTGAGAAAATTTTTAACTGTGACCTCTACCAAAAAGAAGGGACTTGAATTCGAGTTTTTTCAGACCAAGAAGTCAACCCACATGTCATCGGAGAACTTAGAAATGCACGCTAGGCTATGACTGAGGAGTCTTGAGCTTAATTCCTCCTCTGGACACAAGAGCTACATTATAACTAATATAAGCTAGGTGCAGAGGACGATTTTAAGCCAACATTTTTCAAGTTAGGACTCTCTTCCTCACTATGAACTACGTTCAAGCTCGTTTATTTGATTGTAAAAACAAACTACATGTTGAGGAAGCGCGTGACGTCATCAGTATGTACACATGAGAAGTTAGCAAGGTTTGGAGGAGGAGCTTGAAAAAATAGGAAGCGTGCAAAGGCAGGACACCTTCAGAGGGCGGACGTCACTTAAAATCACAGTGGTATTACCAAACATTTTTCTAAAGGCGAGGAGGATGTATGACTACGGCTCAGGCGCATCAACACTGAAAGTAAATTTTGATCCATTCCCCTCATCCTCCTTGGCTATACCCCTGAAAATCCCAATACAAGTAGGAGAGTTTGACATTATCAACCGAGTTGATTTGTAGTTCAAATCCTTTTACGAGAAGGAATAGGAATTGGAGCATGTATGAAAGAAGGAAACCCTCCAGGACATTCAAAAACTTCAACTACGAGTACATAAAAAAAAGAAGTAATTCTGACAGATGATTGAAAACAGTGGTGATTACGACATCGGAAGGTGCAATGGCCGCTAATTTGTTTGTTTGAATACTGATCAGATTTGCCAAAAGATGGGATTTCATCACAATTTTTCCATTGGTGGGTTTTTAATATCAGCTAAATGAAATCTTTTCAACTAATAACCCCTTCCTTCATATTCAAGAACTGATCAGATTTGCCTACTTCTGACAATCTTTGCATAGTTTGTTAATTCCAAAATTTCTAAAGAAAGAGAGGGGAAAGGGGTGTCCGGACACTAAACTCCTGACCGTCGATTTCCTCTTATTATGGGATATAAGGGGGAGAGGGGGTAAAAGAAGTCGAAAAAATCCACTTGGCTGTCTCAAAAGAAATTCCGTTGTGGATTGATTACACGTCACTCATTGGCAAAAGACTTGCAATAATTGACACGTACTACCAATTTGAGAAAAAATGAAAAAAAAGATAGAAACTAAATAGATAAATAAATAAACAAATAAAAAATATAAATTAATTATTAAATGAATAATAAATTTAAAAATAAATAAATAAATGAGTAGATAAATGATTAAATAAATAAATAACTAAAATAAATAAAATGAATCGAATAAATGAATAATAAATAAAATAATTGAATCCAACTCCCCCTCCTATCACATATAGCACAAGAAAAGAAGCAAAATTCTTATAAGTCCATTTTGGCTGGACGTCGGACGGCAATTTAAAAAAAAAAAAAAAAAAAAAACTATAGAACAGGTTTCCTGTCAATATACGGGTAGGGTGTAGATTAAAACTGTAAGGAATTTGGCTAAATATGAAGAAAGCCAACATTTGAAATTACAAAATGGTAGTAGGTTCTGCCGCTTCAGTCCAGAGGGTAAGATTAGGACGGGAGCAAAGCGCACCAGGCAGGACTTATTTTCAGAATTGTATCAACTCAAAAACTCAACTTAATCAATAAATTTGTGTACAAAAATTAAATAGAAAATTAATCAAAATAACATAAAAGAAAATTAAATTTTTCATAAGATTTGAACTGGAGCAAAGCGCTTCAGGGTTTATTTTGAGAATTTTATCGACTCAAAAAATCGACTTGATTAATAAATTTGTATAAAGAAAAATTAATATAAATTAAAGCAATAAAAATTCATTTTATCAATACCTAGCATATAAATTAAAATATAATAGTTTTTTGTTTCATTCTTTTCTTTTTTAAAGAACAATTTATCATTACATTTCAATTCTAATATTATTTATTCATTTATATCTTCTTTTTTTTAATAAAAATACCTTCTTCAATTTTATAGTAAATTATTATTTATTTTATATTAATAGAAAAAAAGAAGTATTTATTTTTCTGACATAAAAATTATAATTTTATTAATAGCTAATTAATGAAGTATAATATTTTTTTTTCAGATTTTTTTCTTTTTTGAAGAGTAATTTATCATTATATTTCAATTATTATTTATTTATTTATATCTTGTTTTTTTTTTTTTTTTCGTGAAAATACCCTAACTAAAACTGTACCATTATCAATTTCTTCAATTTTATGACAAATTATTCGTTTTATATCAATAAAATAAAAAAATTATCTATTTTTTAGAAATGATAATATTTAAAAATATGAAAATTTTCTTTGATAATTTATTTAAAAAAATTTATATTACAGGTACAAATTCCATTATGATTTTTAATTTTTATATTAGATTTTAATTCAAAAATCATGAAAAACTTGGAATGATAACATGTTGGTGATTTTTTGAAATATTCTCTATGTCCCTGTAATGTCTCTCTTTGTTCTTGTTCTTAGCATTTGATTTGTAATAAGGAGATAATTCCTTTTATTTCATTCCCTTGTTTGTTCCATTCGAGAGAAAGAGGAGTCCATCCCACAATAAAATATTGTCAAGTGTTCAGAGATTCAGATTCCAAAAATAAATGTGACACAAGAGCGACAAATAGCTAGGAGTAAAGAAGTCAGGAAACTGAAGCAGTAGTTCTAACTTGAAAGTAGATTGAGAATACGGCCAAACGTTGCGAGCAAGCAAGAAAAAAAAAAACTTCACAGAGAAAATAACGAGCTTCAGAATACTTTTCCCAAACATACTTCTATCACCATGTATAGTATTATGGGTCAAGATTCACAAAACTTGTAAAAATATCACGAAGGGCCCCTCATTTTCATCTTCGCTAGTTCAACAAACACAATTAAGGTTTCTTCTAGAAATTCAATTAAAAACAACACAATGAAGTCGTAAGGATCGAGCTACTCACCGGCGACGACTGAATTGGCGCGATTCAATCTGCATAATGCATGCTCTATTAAGCCCACTTCGGTACAGGCTTGCAGATTGCGCACAGACTTCCTTAGAATGGCGATGAAGACACTCCATATTTCCGCCTGCGAACAAAAGAAAATACGAAAACCATTAATTAAAAAAGAAGGAAACCTATCTCGTCGAGCTTTTGTTTTATTTACTCGCGCGCGATACGTCCACGTAGAAAAATATACTCTTTGAATGCACACCGACAATGTACCAACATTTTCATTTCATTCCTCTATAGTCTATATTATAGTCTGGGTATTTTCGATTTCTGAATTAGAAGTTGGCATAATTCGATAATTTATCGAAAATAACTTCCACCCGCAGAGGACATTTTACAGAAAGAAGAGTGTAACTCAATTTTGCGCAGTACCGTCCACTGTGACGCTATAAAAAGTTGTAATCTCGTTCGAAAGTTCGAGAAAAAAAGAGCGAGAGCATGAGCGTGTATAGATAAAATCCATTATGAACCTATCTATGCATCGAGGGAATATAAGAATGTAATAAGATTATGGAAGGATTGGCGCGATAAGTGGCATCATTGTTGCAAACACGAGCACGCTGCTGCAAACAATTACCATACATCTTGAAGACCACCAGCGAACGTATATTTTTTGAAAATTAAATTTATCCCTTACGATATATCTCGCCGGAGGAATATGAATTTTAAAACGTCTGTATCGCGAGAGTAAAGGCTTCTACACATATACTGGTATAGTCCCATACATACAAAGTGACGAAAAACGGATTTTTCTTTCCACGGACTGCGAAACTTTCGAATAAATACTTTTGAAAAGCGTGAAAATGAATAATGACGGTGATTTATTTCAATCCGTTTCCCAACAAGAGGGTGGGTGAGAGAGTAATAAAGTTTTACGAAAATTGGTAGACGCACGCCGCTTTTCTTTTTTTTTTCTAAATTCAAATTTTCAAAATTTCATTACGAATCACGCGGATAAATTACTATTACACAGAGAATCTCATTTTAAGTTTAAAGATCTCGAGTATGGAAGAGAGGTGGGTAGGTATTATTCCAGATTACGCGAGACGAGACGCTTTTAAAAACAAAACACTTAAATCGCCTCGAATCGTTGTGAAATTCTATACCACCTCCCTTTTTGGCCTTTCTATTTTCTCACCAATTTCAAACGCACAGCTCCTTACATTATACTGCGAGAATTAACATTTACATTCAATTACGTCTATTTCTCGCTATACGCCCGTATACGAAAACAGTCAGACGAACACGACCCTAGAAAAAAATTATGTAAATTGAAACACTGATATAGTGTCACTGTAAGTAAATAAATTCTATTTCTTTTCTTTCTTCCTTTAAGCCGAAACTTTTCGCCCGGATGAGTTTTTCATTTTCTTCTCCGCGCATTTATAAAGCGCGGACGGCGAAAAGCTGCACAGACTAAAAAGGTATGAGCTGGAAACTCGTGCCTTTCTTTTACATATCACGAGAAAAGGGGCAGGGGTAGTAAAAATTGGAACAATTAATTGCAAAGGAGAGGGTACGCGCGTTTTGGCACATATTTTCAATAACATCGTAACACATAAACATCAACTTCAACGATGTGCTCGAATTTTGTACAATATATGGAAAAAATATAGATACTGTACAGCATCAGGCAGCAACGATTCTTCATTAATGATCGTAATTCTCGAGAGACTCTCGACGCGGATAGAGGAGGAAAGAAAGTTTCAACTCTCATAAAAACGTTCGCACCTATATTTTCTAAATGAGAGGCATTGAGAGAAAACACGTCGTTGTAAAGTTTTTAAAAGCAGCTTTTCGCCGAACACGGTCGTATACTGTTTATCATTCTCGACGAGGAATTTACTTTTCGGGCAGAACAAAAAACGAAAACAAATTTCGACCGAAAGTTATAAGCTTTTACTCGACCGAAAAAGTTCATTAAAAATGGACTACACGAATGAAATTTTAAACTTTTTGACAGTTGGAAACGCCGATTTCGAATCTCCCATCGACGCACTGACCAACAATTTAGAAATCGAATCCAGAGATGAAAGGTCGAGTATCATTCGAAAAAAAATGAGTTGTGTTAAATTGGACAAGCGCAGCCTTTCTTTACTGACTGCACATCACAAAATTTCTTTCAAGTTCTTGGAGGTACCTCTAAGGACCCTTTAGGAGGCATTTTTTTCAACAGTATTCTATTCTTTGAAACCTCATTCAGCCACTTTGATGCTAGCGCTGCTCGGTTTGGATCAAAACCAAAGTTTTAAATACACCTTCTGAGTACCATCAGTCATGTGGCAACGCTGATAGACCAATATACTACATCCGGTCACACTGATCAACGTCACAAGTGCCTCTGGAGGCGTCTCCAAGTCCAAAGGGTCTTTGGAGGCGTCTCCAACACTGCCTCCGGAGACATTTTCAGCGATTGCGCTGGAGGCACTTGGAGGTACCTCCAGAGACATACTTTGGAGTTCAGGAGGCGCCTTCAAACAAATCCACTGGAGGCAACCGGAGTCGGAGGGTCGTTTTCTGTATTAGTTCCGTCGGTGGATGCCTACAACACCCTTGGTCTTTTCTCTCAAAGCAGTCCCTATAAGGCTTCCGGTCCCGCTTCTCTTCTGCTTTTCTACAATTTATTTCCGGCTTTTCCTGGCCTAACCTCTCTGCACCTCTCATTTTCTTACATCTTTCTTTCCAGCCTCGCTTACCGTCTTCTCCGGACCCTTTCGGCCTCAACTGCTTCTTCTCAGCTAATACTCGCTTACCTCGCTTTCGTATACGTCTCGTCTTTTTGTATGTGTATTTTCCTTTCCAGCTTCTCTTGCCATCTTCTCTGCGGCCATTCCCCACGGCAACCGTGGTTGTAAGAACTTTTCCGGCTGTTAGGCTTCTCGCCACCTTCATCTATTCCTCGTTGCTCACCGCGGAAGCCGCGTGAGTTTGTTCATACTTTCCCTTCTCGATACGACCCAAAGTTCTTCCCGTTGCTCATCGCGGACACCGCAAGTACAACGCTGTCCTCAGCTTATTCTTCGCAGAAACCGCAAAGGTAGACCGTTCTTCTTTCGTTATTCTCCGCAAAACGGCGGATTTAGAACTCTATTCCGTCTGATACGGTGCCTCTAGATCCTTTCCTCGCTGCTTGCCACGAAAAGCGCGGATACAGTGCTTCCAAATCAGCCATCTCTTTTTGGCTTTAAACCAGGCTTTATTAAGCTGTACTAACTATAAAGTAGGTTTAGAGTATGATTAAAATATTGTCTTCATACAAACGTGGTTTCAACATAATGTGAAAGGCTAAACAATGATTTTATTAAATAAAAATGTATAAATTATTTTCAAATTAAAAATATAATTTAATACTTATTAAAGACAAAAAGACCTTATTTATAAATTATTTCAATTTCATTAAATCTTATTGGGGTGTTGAAAAATTAATTTTTTATTCATATTTTTTATTAATTTAAAATTACTTTGAGGATAACAGGATAGTTAAATATATATATTTTAAATAATTTACTACCTCGATGTTGAATTGATAAAATTATATTAAAGGAATTTTTATAATTTAATCTGTTTGATTAAAATTTTATTACATGATTCAAGTTTAGATCGATGTAAATTAGATTAGATTTAAATTAATGATAATAATTAGAAAAAAAAAAAAAACAACAAAAATACTATTGTACGAAAGGATTAAATGTAATTTATAAAGTAGAATTATTCAATTTTTAAATTGAAAATTTAATTTAAAAATAATTTTTAAATGATATTTAGTACATAATTATCTTCAGAATGATTCACTTATAATTTATCATTAATAAATTTTTATTATTATATCATCATTATATCTAATTATTTATTTTTATTAAATTAATACAATATAAAAAATTTCTTTAATCTTCAAAATTAATATTTTTAAGTGGACTTTTATATTTCAAAATAAAATTAATTAGTATAAATTTAGAATTTATAATTATTTTATTTAATAAATTATAAGAAAAATAATAATTCAAATAAAATCAATAAAATGTCAATATCAACAAATAAATGTTATTTTAATAAATTAATTAATTTAAAAAATTAATTCTATAATTAATATAACGATGATTATTATTATTATTCCTATAAATACATGAATTATATGGAATAATGTTATTAAATAAAAAATGAAAAATAAATTGAATATGTCAAATTAAAATTTAAACATTTATGTTCAAAATATTGGATTAAAATACAATAAATTCTTAATAGTTAATAAAATCAATTCAATATTTTAATTTTATCTATTTTAATAAAAATTATAAAAGTAATTCTTGAAGATAATAAAATAATTAAATTTATTATTGATATAAAAAAATTTAGTTTAAATATAATTAGATAAAATTTTTTATTAAAGAATAAAATATTATTTGAATTATACATGTAAAAAATGGTTGGAAAAAATAGTAATTCTGATACAATAAATATTAAAATTAATAATTTTATTGAACGCGTCTATTGGTGCCTGACCATACAATAAGGATATCATCTACACATCTGGCCCAGTATTTGATCGAGTTTCTGAATTTGCTGCTCTTCAATATCTTGTTTTCCCTGTCATTCGTGAATATCTCCACCAGTATCGGTGACAGCGGTGATCCCATCACTATTCCCTTTCCGTGGCTATAAAATTTTTTATTAAAGCAGCAGTAGTTCTGACTCAAACTCTCTTTGACACCGGGCCGTCGGGGTTTCCATGATATTTGTTGTTTCGAAGCAAGACAAGAAATTCCTCCTTCCGTATGGTAACAAACATGTTTGTCACTCCAAGGATACCAGTTTGTCATTACTCTTCCATAAGGGCGAAGAATGCGGCCAAGTTCATGAGAGTACCTGAGTCGAATCCACCTCGACCTTGCTTTCCTATTAATCCTGCGTTTGCAGAGAGGGAGGTGGTGGGGTCAAGGTATACAACTTATTAACGTTCGCCAAATATTTGATAAAATCAACTTCCTTCCGAAAGGGGCTGAGTCTAAGTTGACAGAAATCGAGCGATGAACGTTTTCAATAAAATCCTGCGGTTGTAAATTTGCCTTTTATTCAACGTTAGTGAGATTTAAAATCAAAGGCCGGAAAAGGGGAGGGATCAATGATTGAGAAGGAGATAGGCTAAGTCCACTGCTTTGAGTTCTGGGGGCCGATATGACCAGGAAGGCAAGGTAGTTACGATGTGCTGAACGATAAAGTTGGACAGATAGGGAAGAAAAGGAGGAGAAATTTACGGGCCGGGGTAGAAGAGAGAGGTGATTAAGGCAGGAATAGATGACAGATAGTTCAACAAAATGTATAGTGGTTGAGTTTTTAATGCGAAGGGGCGAGACTTCTTCATCAATGGAGAAGGCGTAGGCTATCCTGGAACCCGATGTGGTTCCACTTATAAAGCACAGGTTGTGGGAGGGAAAATTGTTAGCAACAATTAATGGCTTCGATCTATCTAAAGTAACTTAGATTAGGCTATTGCAGTAATTGGCCAGATCGGGGCGAATGCGAAGCGTCGGGGATGATGAGGGAGGGGTGGATGAGCCGATAGGGAAAAGGGTCCTAAATGTGATGGGATTTTAATGAAAGAAGTAATAAGTTTTTGGAGCGACGGGAGAAAAGACGAAAGAAAATTGACGAATTTTAAAGGAGGAATACCAGCCTCGACGGATAAGCTGAGGTAGGGTCAAGAGCTAGACGTAGAGCAGCAGATTTTATTGTATCCAATAATTTTAAGAGGGTTTGCTAGCTAGTCTGTAGATTGAAGACCCGTAGTCTAGTTGGCAGCTTATTGTATAGCTGAAGGAGGAACTTGTGACTGCAACCACTGCGAATGTGGGATAGATATTCAAGGACATTCAATAAGTTCAGGCATTTCGATTTTGGTGTGGGGAGTCTGGGTGTATTTGGAATCGAAGGTAAGGCTAAGGGAGTCTAGTGGAGGATTGGAGGCTGAAGAAGAAGTTGGGCGAGCAGAGAAAGGAATACATACTCAATTTATACTTTGAATCAACAAACGCTGACGTTTATATTGAGTGGACGTCGATCTGTAGTTCCCTCCTCCTTCATGCTTTATGGAGTTGTAGCATTTCATCTGTTTTTTTGACTTCGCAACTCGTAGACAGACTGTTTAATGAGGCCCATCTCGATCAATGCTGCAATGATCGCTTGGTGATGATGATGCGCACGATTTTTGAAACGAATTCCTTTCAAATTGTTTTTTTCGAAATCGACTCAATTTCGACTTCGATTATGGCAGACTCAAAACCGGTATTTAGTCGACCCACAGTGATCAACTCAATTCTGACACCAATAGTGAGTTGATATAGAACGAAATGAGCGGTCGATTTTGAGTGAAAATTCAATAATCTACAGGAATGACGCAATTCTAGCATCCTCTCATATTCCGTATTCGAATAGGAAAGTTCAAGATTTCAGATCAATATGAAAATCATGTACATTTCTGCGGACCAATTTGTTACATCCTTCTCGAACTTGACATTCTGACATGAATTTCGCACTGATTATGATTCAATCTATTTCGATAAGCCTGCTGGAGGCAAGTGCGTAAGTCTTTCGATTGAAAGCCTTAGACGAATTACGTGGATGTATAAACAACTTCACATCTTTACTACATGAGCTTATTGTGCACGTCGTAGCGAAAATAAAGGAATATAATACTGTTTAGAAAATGATAAAAACGGAAGCGAAAAACGGAACAAACAGAAAATGCTTTTAGTGCGTATATGACGCGACTATCGGCGTTTGTTTATTTTGAAATAGGCCAATGGTGGGGGACGGGGGAGGCGCGTTCAAAATGAATCTGCGAAAGAAAACGTGCGAATAAACTCGAAAATGTTCGTCTCGGTGTGTCTCTTGGAGTGAGGGAGAGAAAAAGGTCACTCTGTTGTTGAGATTCCGTTCACTATATTTATACAGAGATAATAATATACGACTATCGTACGTATCAGCGAAATTTTCACCTTCTGTTTCTCGATGGCAAGGGTCTCTCTATCTGCAGTAAGTTTCATGTTTCCTTCGGAACTCGCTACGTCAGCTACATGAGAGGTGTAGTCGGAGCGTAGATTCTTCGAAGATAGTGTTGACAGTACGTATATTGTATACTTCTTGATATCTGTGCACCTACTTTTTATTCGCTAAATTATTTACTTTTTCTTCTTTCGTCAACGAATCGAAGCGGAAGGAGCGGAAGAGGTTTGCTCAATTTAATAGAGCTCCGGTTTTTCCTCTCGTATTTAGAACTTTTTTTTTCTTGCCGAAAATACGATATACGAACTATAATCTCGTTAAATATTGTTAGCCTTCTTTTCTCTCAAAATCGAATAAACTTTCGTTCGTAAAAAGTTTTTCCTCGTCTTTTGCCAATAAAGTGATAAGTTTTATATTTTTCTTTCTGATTCTCGTTCGTTTCTTTGTTTGTTCCACCCCAGAACGTGTATGTTTGTAGGCCTCTATCCGTATGTACGCAGTAAAGCCTATACCGTGTATACACGGCGTAAACGCACTGACTCTAGATAAATACGCTGTATATTTAATTTAACTGTACTTCCCAACAAATATTTCCCAGTGGAATATGGCTCCAGTTCGGAAAACTTGATACTTTATACTGAATAGTATATGTAGCACCACACACTCGGTATAAAGTCGCGCCGTCGTATTAACTTAAACGTCGCTCTGTGCCCCGAAGTCACTTTTATCTTCGTATTCTGATGCAGTGATGTATCCCATGCGACGCCTTAATCGAGCTATTTACGAATCTGTTGCAAGTACGTACTCTCTTGCTTTATGTGAAAGAGTTACAGAGTGTCACAATAAAAACCCGCGCTACATGGAATGGTGCGCTTGTACGTACATTTATTCGTTCTTATTGTACAAAAGCATCACACGGAGAAAGTAAATTCACACTTGGTTGCCTCGTTCTTCCAAAGGTTTAAGATACGAATGGCACTTGTTTTAATTATTAAGTTGTACGTAAAATTGACTTTAGACTTTGAGAGCCGAACTCGAGAGATTTTTTCAACTTCCATCATCATCAAAGAAGGTTTAATTAATGGTGAATGATACATGCACTGACTGACAAACATAACATTAACTGTGTGTATTTTTAGTGCGAACTCCTGACAGCTACTCGATACGCTGCAACGCAGTGAAATCCAGCTGCCTTGTCTGCCTTGATTCCACGCGATCAGTGATAAAATAGTTTCGGTCACCACATCATTGGCACAAGTACGTTGACGACGTTTTGTGTGCGTGAGACCGGTCCTACAGAACTCCTTGGTGAGTTTCTGCTTATTTAAACAGCCCCTTCACCCTTTCATAAAATTTACACTGGAAGTTGGTGGCTCCGCTATAAACTTTTTGGACTTGTCTGTTTCCGTGATTGACGGTATCCATGAATTTGGTATTTATAGAAAAAACAACGGCTTCCTTAACGAAGTTGAACGAGGAACACAGGGAACCTGTTTTATGAGTCATGGGATTTGGTATTGAAAATTTAAGGAAGCCTAGACCTAGATAAAGCTAATATAAAGCAGGCCTAGATTTACTATAAGCCTAGTATAATATAGTTTGAGAGTCTAAATCAACCCCGGATTTGGGGGGGGGGGCAAGGAGGCCATGGCCCCGGGCCTCCACCAAAGAGGGGCCTCCACCACCCTCCCTTTTTTTGGTGGGGGGAAGGGGCAATTGGGTAGAAAAATTTAATAGGGGCCTCCACCGCCGCTGACCCCGGGCCCAAAAATCCTAAATCCGGGGTTGTCTAAATTTTTCTCGAATCTCGAAATATGTATGATAGGAGATGACTTGGAAAAATTCTTATCATATATGGCTCATGAGTCGAAATTTTTTTAAGCTTTTTGTTGGACGCTAAATTTCACAAAAAGCCCCCCATAAAACAGGTTCCCTGTTGAAAAAATGCCTCGACCGATATTACCATCCACGGGTCGTCATTTGTACCTATTGCCCACGGAGTTGCTAGTTCTAATAGCCTGATACATCGCTTGATTCATATTCCTTTTAGTCAAGCCGCTTTCCATAAAGCAGTGTTTCTTAACCGGTGTGCCGCGGTACATCTCTGTGCCGCAAGCCCGCCTCAGGTGTGCTGCAAAAGTTTTATCAAAAACATGAATTAACATGAACTAAAAAAAGAATTGCCATATTTTTTTTTATAATTTGAAAAACATATTATTATTTCAACTAAATAATTTGGAAATATTTTATTAATACAAATAAATATTTTCCAATTTAAAATTTTATAAAACAAAAATTATTTCAATGCTTAGTACAAAGAATATTTTCGAAATTCAATTTATTAATTTAAATAAGAAAATAAATTCAAATAATTAAATTGATCATTATATCTTTAAGGATAACAGGATGATTAAATCAAATATTTTCAATTCGTTACCATGTTGAATTAATAAAATTATATTAAAAGAATTTATATAATTTAGTCTGTAGTTCTATTTAATTGATTAGAGATACAATCTATTTTAATATTTATTGATGGCAATATTCATGAATGAATTACATGTAGGTTTAGATGGAATATCCCGACGATATATTATTTTCTTTGATTTTATCATATTTTGAAATAATTTATCAACAAAAAAATATAAAATAAAAAAATTCTATTAATAATTATATACAAAAATTTCTGATTTGAAAAATACAATATTAAATAAATTGAATGAATAATAATTGAATTTTTAACAATGATTGATATTCGAAATTAATTAAAAATAAAAATTGAAAATAAAGCTAATAGTTATTAAACTCATAATTTAAAAATCAAACTTTCCAAAAGCAATTAAGAATTAAATTTCAAATTTAAAAATTAATATTCTGTATAATCTAAAAATTATAAAATTTATACTTGAAGAAATAAAATAATTAAATTCATTAATGATATTAAAAAAATTGATTTAAGTGTAATCAAATAAAAATTTTTATAAAAAAATAAATTAAAATATTTATTTTAATCATACATGGATAAAATTAAAATAAATAAAATTAATTGTGTATTTTGTATTTAATTTAATTAATATACTTGAATTACATTTATAATTTATTTATTAATAATTATTTTAATTTTTATTATAATCAAAATATTAACCATCAATTTTTTTAATATTAATTAATTAATCATTTTTTAATTTTTCTATTAATTGATATTTTTTTTTTTTTTCTAATTTAAATTAATTATTTCAATAATGAAATTACTCTCATAAGCACTATCTGACCAATGTGTTCCAATTCTTGAATGATGTCAGTTCCAGTTATAATTAACTTACTTAAACTTGAGTCAAAACCTGCACTCACTGCCATGAAAATCAAGAACTTTCCGCGACTTGGTCAAAAATACAGATTATATTTTATGTTTCCCCATAAATTTTGGAATTAGAAGATCCCAGAGGGTTTCCAGTAAATGCAGGAAATATTAGACAATTTTGCGTATTTTGGCGGCAAAATTTTTTTGAGTCCCGGTGGAAGATCAAAGCTTTGTTTCCCGGAACCATATGTATAGAGAAAGAGGGGTGAGGCCTCATATAGCCATCTTGAAGGCCACAAATTCTGAAATTAGGAAGAGGAAATCAGTAGAGACATGAAAATGTCAAAACGCACAAAAATTTTCGATGCAATTTGAAGTTCGGGTTAGGTTATTTGAAAATGAAGTTTAACGCTGAAGAGTCGGGTAATCCTATGAAGCCTGAAATTCGGGTAATTTTCAATTTCTATTTTTGGAAACCCTCGCAAGTTGGTCAATTTTTGGCATATTTCGGTCCATAACTTGTCTCAGAAAAGTGGTAGAAAGTTGAGTAGGGGCGCAAATTGAAGATAAAATTGAGATACAAATTTCGTACAATTAAACTGTACATCTAACATTTCCGTTTTGAGCTACAACAAATTTAATCCAAATCCTCATTCAATAGTCAACATCATTTTGGCGCACCCGGTATACACCGATCATCAAGCTATATATGATAGGAGGGGGGCTTGGAGCCAGACGCGGACATTTTTTCCGAAACCCCCTCTCCCCCCCTCGATAAAACATTTCCTGTTAAAATTTCGACCTCCGAGATATATATGATAGGAGGGGGACATGGAAAAGACACAATAAAATTCCCAATACCGTGGTCCTCTTCGATTTTTTCTTCATGCCATGGAGAAATAATCATAACACGACTAAGAAGAATTGGATACTTGTACGCCCGCCCACCTTATCCTCTCATTCCTTCTCCTTGGGTTCTCCGCTCTACAAATAATGTCATGCTGAGATTGATCCAACTGCCATTTTTTCTCCGGCGATACCTTCTGAACCTCAAGAATTCATTTGCTGCCCTCTTCTCAAGCCTCCTGCCCTTTCCAACAATTCAGAATCCATTACTAACACTCTAAAAATCTGTCGATTCACATATTATTAAAAATGCATCGGTATTACCAATCCGTACAAGTCCATTACTTCTGTCCAAGCTAATAACTTATCTTTGGTCAAATTTTTAAACTTTTTAATCAAATTTTGATACTAACGAAAAAGCATGTCCGAATTTCAAAATACTCTTCAAAAGAAGAGATAATTATAACGCTTTTAAATAACATTTTGACTTCTTGAAACTTTAGTATTTAATTATGTTACTGGAGGAAGTTAAAAATATCTATACACCTGAAGCTGAAGAGGCTGAGGAATAATTTTCCAGAGTGATCAACTCAGAAGGTGGGTCAAGAGTATAAGGCTCGGTCATATGAGAGAAATTTCGAACTTGTTGAACAGAACTCAGAACGAGATGCAACTTTTATCTCAAATTATATTTCTAGATTTAATCGGCATTAGTCAGCAGTTTCGTAACATGAAAAATACTCTGCACAGCGAACAGCATATCCTTCGCGTCGTTCATTCCATGGAAATACCTATTAAGGTTGATGGAAGTATAAAAAGAGACATAAGAAAGACAATGATATTGTTTCTCTGGTCTGAAAGTAAACATCTTAAGATTCTACTTTTTATCTGAAGCGTAGACCAATCCATCACCCTGATAGACTTGAGTAATATCCGTCCTGTCCGTCTACGATCCTAATAAAAACGTCAAGACGGAAGATGAACTCAACAAATACAATTGAGCGAAGAGACAACAGGTAGGTGAACGTCCTTACATAGTTCAATTCATACCCTATGTAACCACTGAACTTCACACCGACCGAAAAAGCACAAGTGAAAAATGATAATAATTACTTAATTATTTATTTTTACGGGAAACTTTTCAACGAGTAAAAATCACTCAAACTTTTCGGCTCGAATATAATCACTTTACGGAAACGCTTTCTCATACACTTCAATTGGAAATAAGGTCCTCCTCCGGTAAACTCGTAAACTTTCGCCTTTTCAGAATACATTTAAAGAGGCAGCACCTTCAAGCCGACACTGTTTAATTTATGGGGCAGGTTTCTTACGAAGGTATTTAATAGTATTGACTTCGCGCGTAGATAAATTTTATCAAAAAGCCCTCGTGTAAAACGGCGAGTAAATACAGCAAATACGTTTCCTTTTGGGATAACCAAGTTTTATGGCGTTTGGCTGTCAGAAACACCAACCCTTCGCAGATATCCTCGAGATCCCGCCTCCCCACCTCCGAAGTGGTACAATGGTAGTCTTTTTTTTTTTTTTGTTCCTCTTCTTCAGCACCAAATGCTTTATTAACTCTATATAGCATTAGTTCAGTAGATAAATATGAGGATAAAATGGTTCCTATACTTTTTTCTTCTCCATCAGCTACTCGTCCGTTGTCGTGTCTTTTGAAAATAATGTACTTTTCCTCGTCCGTTCGACCATTCCTAGAATACTCAACTGGTGTAACGATCCAAAAAGATTCGGTACGAAAACGTTGTTACCGAAACGAGGTACTCAAAATCTCCTTTTACAGAAAATCACCCGGCTAATAAAGAGAGCCAAAACGCGTTATAGTATTAGAGCGAAACAGTCCAACTACGAGTATATATACAGGGTCCGGCGAATACAATTTTAACGAAAAGATATAACTTTCACGATTTTGTAGCACATCCGACCGAGAGCGATACAATAAGGAAACGAAATCAATTACGACGCCAATTTTCCACATTGCATTTATACGAGACTTTTTTTCTCTCTCTCTGAAAGTACTCTCTTTATGCGATGTTTAAATGATCCTTTGATAGAATACAACGAATCGGAAAGTAAGCAATTGAGGAGGCGTCAGAATCGGCTAAAAAACACGAAGTAGAACAGAACAGATGAAAATGCTCGAAAAGAAAACGGAATGGAGATGTTCGAAAAGAAGAGGCAACATTTGTCAATAGAAAGAGAGACGATTTAACGAGGGTAGGAGAACGAAGAAGCCGGTCACGTTCGAAAAGAAAACACATTATCAACGGTAAAGTGAAAATATCAAAAAGAAAAAAATGCGGACGCGGGAGGGGCGGCGAGACAAAGAAAAGTCTTGTTAAATTTTCTAAAAGACGTATAAGAGAAGATCAAATAAAGAGGGCGTGTATTGGAAGTATTGGGACCGAGAGTAAATCGTAAGGTTCATGAAGTTCATATAATGAGATTTTTTCCCGCTATTACATCGCCACAATAATGTCCTTTTCCGCGTACCCTAGTATCGGTTGGTAGTCGGTTCATGATTCGGAGAAAGGTCGTCAATTTGGAGGGAGTAATTAGAAAATTTTCCCGAGTCTATCTTTCGCGAAAGTACACGCGGGTAGACCGAATGCGTTTTTCTGTATACCACGCTGGCAAAAAAATACGGACGGACAACCGCAAATTACACGTATGTCAAGTTCAATCAAGCGTGTCATTTTGGCGTTTTACGTAATTTCAACGGTTCTCTAAAGATTTCACGGTATATAAATTGCGAAATCAGAAGAATTACGACGAACGGTGCCGGACTAGAAAATGGGAAACGACGCCGCGAAAGTCTCCCGAGAGATTCGGGGAAAGAAAAAGACTCCCCTCTATATACAGGTGAATGTACGCGGAAAAAAAAGACGATATCGAGTCCATCCATCTCTCGCCAATTTTGTTGCGTTCTGGAGCGAAAATTCAAATTACCGTTACCTGCGATTTTCGCCTTATTTACAGGACGGTGACGACCAAATTCGATGGTTATTGTAGCGGAAGAGTGTCAATTTATCGAAGAAATCAGCTCGAACCATTGTTGCGTACTTTGACACGTGCTGGAAAAGCTTCTAATTCAATCCGCATTGATAGCTCGAGAGAGACGCGGTTGCCAAAGGGCTAATTTGGAAGAATGAAAAAGAAGCCAAACATTTTCCCTAACAGCATTAGAGGGGTCTTGTTGTTTGAATGAATGGATCATTATCAGCCCCTGAGGTCGAATGGAGATTAATTATGATCTCAAGAACTCCATCTTCAGCCACCTGTGCAATAAGCAATTAGTAGAATAAGCAGGTTTCTAGTAAAAACATTTCAAACCCGATTATTGCGGACAAAATATATCTTAGAATTCTATACAGCGTATATCACCTATTAGAAAGCTTCCAACTTCAAAAATTAACGCCAGAACAACGTCTACTTAGCGTAGTGGCAAAGTCAAGGACGATGATATGAGTCACAGCTGCCTCTTAGACACCTGACATTACAGCCCTGAAAGATACAACAAGGCATAAAGCGCAAAAGGAAATGAAATTCGCGATTTCATTATTCTCATTGTGTCTCACTTACAGTAGCGCTGGTTTTGTCAAAACTCTGTGTTGCACAAACTGCCAAGAAGATGTTCAGAACTTGTTTCTATACTGAGGGTATTTGTTGTGGGATGTGAAGCAGCCAAATCAAAATTCATTCCTTATACACGTGCATGAACCAAAGGCCTAGGCCCAGTATTGTCATTCTCCACCAAGGAACACTGAAAAGGGTTAACCCAAGATGATCAGGAGTCTACAGAGGCAATGCAAAAAGTAGAACTCAAGCGTTTACACATAACGTGCACGAGAAAGACTCGCACTGCAAATACACACTTTGTGACTGTGACTTGGTACCAAGTATACCAAGTCACAAAGTGTACTGAACAGGGGATATTACTACTCATCTGACCCAAAAAAGTTTCAAATGGTACAATACATTGCCATATTTCTGGATAAAAAAACTTTTTCTCTTCAATCTTCTTGAAAATGATCCCATCTGAGTGCAATTTTCAACAGAAATCCGAATCCGGCCTCCAAACTCATGTATACTCAGTTTTAAACGCCAAATTCCCAGATTCTTGTCTTAGAATACAATTTTTAGACTGAAAAATGGCGCTAAACGCCTTCTTGAACTAATTTTCGAATTCTACCGTCAAAAATTACATCTGAAACAACTATAAACTTAACTTTGATAAATTTTAACAAAAAAAATTAGATGCCATTGCAGGACTGCGATGGCAGCGGAACACGCTGTCCCGAGTCCCCCTCCTATCATATAAATCTTAGAGGGCAAGTCCCGAAAATGATGACGTGACAACTTGGACGCGCTGCAATTTCAAGGAAGCCCTTGTTTTTCCAAGTCCCCTTCCTATCATATCGTGATCTTCATGCCAGAGGGCGTATCTGAAAAATTATAATTTTTCAGATACGCCCTTCTGGCATAGCTCGGAGGATGAAATTTCTCCAAGTGCCCCGAGCGCGCCGTGTGTCATCCGGCGAAAAACTTAGAAAACTTTTGACTCGTATTGTATATAGCCTGGAGCATTGAATTTTTCTAATTTTAAAAAGATATCCAATCCTATTGTATATGACTTGGAGGATGAAATTTCTTCAAGTCTCCCCCCCCCTTCTATCATCATACAGCTCGAGAATGAAAATTTTTCAACAAGGCACCAGTTCTATGGGGAGTTTTTTGAGAAATTTGCCGTGCGCCGTTCGCCTTCCGGCAAAAAACTTGGAAAAATTTCGACTCCAATCGTATATAGCGTGGAAGATGAAATTTTCTCAAGTCCTCCTCCTATCATATATATGTTTATATAGCTTGTGGGTCGAAATTTTTCCAAGTCCTCCTCCCCTTTCCGCGACGTCATCAACCTCGCTCGCGCTCGCGGACGAAAATTTCCTGGAAGTACCCCCAACAAAAGGGATAGCGAGTTCCCCGCTAAAAGTATCAAATCTCGACTCTCGAGCTATATATGGCAGGAGAGAGACTTGGAAAAATTTTGACTGTCGAGCCTAATATGATGAAAAAATTTCGTCCTCAAAGCTATATACAATAGGATTTGAAATTTTTCCAAGTTCAAACTGTATACAATATGAGTCTAAATTTTTCTAAATTTTTCGCCGGACGGCGCACGGCAAATTTCTCAAAAAACCTCCCATAGAACAGGTCCCCTGTTAACATGGCGACAGTCCTCTCCGTATTACTTGCACATACATGTCTTAGATAGTCCCTCACTCGAATCTCGCCGTTTCAAAGGAACTGACCGACAGTAACTAACAGACATTGTACTTACACGCTCCAAAGTCCAAAGTGGCCGTTAGAGCGAAGCACAAACGGTGTTATTTGAAGCACTAAAGTGCACAACCGATTCAACAACAATTCCCATACAGTTTTCCAAGAAATGCCACCAAGGGGGGCTGATGTCACCACGGCCCCCCATCGAGTATACGGGGTTCTAGTGAAGCACTAACGATGGCGGTTGAAGTACTAACATGCACAAACAATTCATACAAAAATTTGGTACAAAAACCAATTTGAGGGAGCTACCGTCGCCCTGGTCCCCAAAATTTGAAGCACTTACAAGCACAAACGATGTACAAACGATTAAGATGAAAAAATTTGCATATTTCGGAAATGAAGGGGCCAGGGTGACGGATCCCATTTGATCCTAGTCACCCACCATATCCAGAGCTAATACAGGTTTGACTTAATTGGCCAATTTTGACCAGTTAACTTGAGTCAGTGTTTTTCAACTGGTGTGCCGCGGTACATCACTGTGCCGCAAGCCCACCTCAGGCATGCCGCAAAAGTTTTATCAAAAACATGAATTAACATGAACTAAAAAAAGAATTGCCATATTTTTTTTTTATAATTTGAAAAAAATATTATTATTTCAACTAAATAAATTGGAAATATTTTATTAATACATACAAATAAATATTTTCCAATTAAAAATTTTATAAAACAAAAATTATTTCAATGCTTAGTACAAGGAATATTTTCGAAATTCAATTTATTAATTTAAATAAGAAAATAAATTTAAATAATTAAATTGATCATTATATCTTTAAGGATAACAGGATGATTAAATCAAATATTTTCAATTCGTTACCTCGATGTTGAATTAATAAAATTATATTAAAAGAATTTCTATAATTTAGTCTGTAGTTCTATTTAATTGATTGGAGATACAATCTATTTTAATATTTATTGATGGCGATGTTCATGAATGAATTACATGTAGGTTTAGATGCAATACCCCGACGATATAATTATTATTTTCTATTTTGAAATAATTTATCAACAAAAAAATATAAAATAAAAAAATTCTATTAATAATTATATACAAAAATTTCTCATTTAAAAAATACAATATTAAATAAATTGAATGAATAATAATTGAATTTTTAACAATGATTGATATTCGAAATTAATTAAAAATAAAAATTGAAAATAAAGCTAATAGTTATTAAACTCATAATTTAAAAATCAAACTTTTCAAAAGCCATTAAGAATTAAATTTCAAATTTAAAAATTAATATTTTGTATAATCTAAAAATTATAAAAGTTATACTTGAAGAAATAAAATAATTAAATTTATTAATGATATTAAAAAATTCAATTTAAATATAATCAAATAAAAATTTTTATTAAACAATAAATTGAAATATTTATTTCAATTATACATAAATAAAATTAAAATAAATAAAATGAATTGTGTATTTTGTATTTAATTCAATTATTATATATTAAATTTATAATTTATTTATTAATACTTATTTTAATTTTTATTATAATCAAAATATTGACCATCAATTGTTTTAATATTAATTAATTGATTAATTAATCATTTTTAAATCATTCTTTAATTTTTCTATTAATTGATATATATATATATTTTTTTTAATTTAAATTAATTATTTCAATAATGTAATTACTCGAAAAAGTAATCATAAGCACTATCTGACCAATGTGTTCCAATTCTTGAATGATGTCAGTTCCAAATATAATTATTTCAACTGGAGACAAAACCTGCACTCACTGCCATGAAAATCAAGAACTTTCCGCGACTTGGTCAAAAATACAGATTATATTTTATGTTTCCTCATAAATTTCGGAATTAGAAAATCCCAGAGGGTTTCCAGTACGTAAATGCAGGAAATATTAGACACTTTTGCGTATTTTGGCAGCAAAATTTTTTTGAGTCCCGGTGGGAGACCAAAGCTCTTGTTTCCCGGAACCGTATGTATAGAGAAAGAGGGGTGAGGCCTCATATAGCCATCTTGAAGGCCACAAATTCTGAAATTAGGAGGAGGAAATCAGTAGAGACATGAAAATGTCAAAACGCACAAAAATTTTCGATTCAATTTGAAGTTCTGAAAATGCTGTGCCGCAGTAATATCGTCTCATGGAAAAATGTGCCGCGATATAAGAAAGGTTGAGAAACACTGACTTAAGTAGTAGTTAGTTTTTCAAACTGAGGTTGATCAGTTGGTAGAAGCAGCCTTTAGTTGGTATTTCAGGTAATCTACCGTGTTCATTATCTGCTGAATAATACTTGATATCTTTTACAAAACAAAAAAAAAATTAAAAAATTGAATAAATTCTTAGCAAATAGCAATATTCATCATGCTTTCTTTTTTTCTCCCTCTTTTTATTCTAATTAACGAGGCAGTTATCGCCAATTAATATACCAATGTACAGCTGTAGATAGTCTCCATGCCGGGGTACATCTTTGCGGAGCGAAAAAAAACTTTCGTGAGAGTATATTTTTTTCAAATCCATGTTGATAAATACCTTTGTCTTCTACATTAGTATTTCGAATGCTTCAAATTGTCGCCTACGCGGGGGGCACGAGCGGGTACAATTTTCACTCGGGTCGTCGCGTACGTTGAATTTACGTACAGTTATCATCAATATAATTTTTAAACGTTATCGATATATCTGCCATATTTTGCATGAGCACCGTACGTGCGATACATTTTCGCTTCAAATGATTCTAAAAAGATAGACGTTTACGTAACCGTTTTTTTTTTTCTTCTTTCTTGCCTTTCTTCTATCTACTTCTTACATTTTATATGTGCGTTTTCCGCTCATTCTCTCAGGAATAACGATGTCTTACTTACAGACTAGCACTTTTCGTATGATGAGGTAAAATATATACGAAAAAAAAAAAAAAGTTCTTGTACTATATACAACGATGTAGAAGGAAAACTGCAGTATTATCGAATACACTCGTGATTGCTCATCGCTTATCGAATTTACGAGAACAGCGAGACACGATTGATTTTACAATTTTACTTACAATAATACATTATGAATTTCCCCTATCCCCCAAATTTTTATCAATAAAATATCTACTGAAAATTGAAATACACATAATATTATTGTAATTCTGCTTTTGAATTGTTATTTTAAACCAATTCAATTTTAATGGAGTTTTGTGAAATAATAATTTCTCGAGTGTGACTGAAGCTTTACTGCGACAATTTTATTTCCCTGCGGTGTTAGAGGACGAATGAAGAAACCGTATCGAAGATTGAAAACTTTATTTCTGCCATAAAAGGCTATTAAATAATATTGTCTTTAGGATTGTTAGAAGTAATTACAAACAGGTAACTTATAGTCATCTCTATATCTTTACGTATCCGTTCCCTCGTTTTATCTTTTGTCTCTGCTCTATCGTCCCAAATCCCAATTCTCTAGCTCCTCATGTTCCCCTTTCTGATCTTTTCAACAGTAATACAAGTTCCAATTCACGACTTCGCGTTTGAATTTTACTACTGGACGGAGCTTTGGCGACCGGTACTTTCACGAACTATAGGCATCGAATCCAGTATTAACGAAAAGAAACACCAGCATCAATCACTTGGAGCTACACATGGTACATAGTAGGTTACAATTTCTGACCACCATATGGGCACACGGGTCAAGCTTCACCGTACGAAAGCCGAGATAATACGCGCCTATGTATTGAAAGTTCAACGCTGAAGTTATCTTCGAAATGTTTCGCAATCTGTTCGCATTCTCACGATGGCGTACGAAGAAACTTTAGCTCTGTTTTGTCACGTGAAAAAGAATGCACAGACGCTCACGGGGACATACATGATGACAAATGTCATGATGGATACAGTCGAGTACTTCTTTGACTTAATTCATTTACCGCGCCAATTAACGAATTTGTTCTTCTAGTTTTTCAGTTCGCCCTTATGAAGAGCGACTTCTTTCTCATAGAAGCAAACGTGTGCACCGTGCGAGCACGTAATTAGCGGCATGTGCACTGTTTTCGCGTCATAGCATTCGAATGATGTTTGACATTAACTACATACTACCGTCCCATTACTTTTGGGAATTTCACGACTATTTAAAGCTAGGATACAGCTTTGAGAATCGAAATACCTACTTTCGAAGGTGAATTTACAGTGTGTATAAATTAAGAGACCTCTCTTCTACTTCCTTTGTGGAAAATTTATCCTTGTCCGTTTTTGAAACTACCTATCTTTTTAAGAGCTGGTCTCGGAAATTCGTCTAACGTCGCCTCTCCCTTTGGATGTTTGTCTTTGTTTCGAACATGCGACTAAAAATTATTTCCGATTGTTATTTTCTTGAAGAAGAAACGTCGTTCTATTGAACGCAGACAAATTCTGATGATGGACTTCTTTAGTGGTGCGATGCAGCCATTCGGGTACAATTTTGCTCAGTTTTGAGAAAAAAAAGTCTACTACCTACTCAATACAGTATTATGAAAATCAAGGCTTTGTTAGCGAAGTTGAACGAGGAATGCGGGAAATCTGTTCTATGGGTTGATTTGGTTTGGAAATTCAAATCGGAGTCTTGAAGATTCTTAAGTTTTCCTGAGTATCTTGTAACAAGGTGTATGTAGGCTGAAAGTAAGGATTTTTCGAAATCCCTTTCCTTTCCACATGTATATCATAGCTTGACCTTCTCCTATCATACATTATGGCTTGAGAGTTGACATTTTTCTAAGACCCTCATACAACAGCTCGATAGTCGAAATTTAAACAGTGAAGTCCCTCTCCTGTCGTATATAGCGCGAGACTCGAATTTTGACAAGTATATGTCTTTAGGCTGGGGGACCGTCTGAAATCTGCGTCACGCGACGTTTTATGACGTCATCAATGGCCTTGACCTACTGTAAGGACTCGACTTTTTTACCCTTCATTATACTGTACTGAACCTACTATACAGTTGGAAAATTTTGAAATGATCGACTCGAGATTGACTCCCAAGTTGCATCGATTTGAAGTCGATCACTTCTAAGAGACTACAATCGAGTTGAAATCAACCCAACAAAGAAATCAATTTTAGGTCGATGAAAAAATTGGAGAAGTTGACTCGAGATTGATTTAGATTCAAGATCGATTAGAAATTACTAAAATACATTCCTGGAGACTATAAATCGACTTGAAATCAACCTGACAGAGCGGTCAATTAGAGGTTGATGAAAAATTTGGAGAAATCGACACAAAATCGACTCCAGGTTGGCGTCGACCAAAAGTCAACCAGCATTCATTCTTCGAGACTACAAATTGACTTGAAATCAAATTGACAGAGCAGCCAAATTTAGTTAGATAAAAAATTTGGAGAAGTCGACTCGAGATCAATGTCGATTCAAGGTCAATTCAACATTACTAAAATATATTGCCACAGACTACAAAGCGACTTGAAATCAGCCTGACAGAGCAGTCCACTAGAGGCCGATGAAAAATTTGAAGAAGTCGACCCCAGGTTGGCGTCAACTAAAAGTCGACCAGCATTCAATCCCGAAACTACAAATCGATTTGAAATCAAATTGACGCGGCAGTCAAATTTAGTTCAATAAAAAATTTTGAGAAGTCGACTCGAGATTGATTTTGATTCAAGGTCGATTCAAAATTACTAAATTACATTCCTAGAGAATACAAATTGACTTGAAATCAACCCACCAAAGAAATCAATTTTAGGTTGATGAAGAATTTGGAGAAGTCGACTGGAAATTGACTCCAGATTGATGTTGATTAAAATTCGACCAGCATTCATTCTTAGAGACTACAAATCGACTTGAAATCGACCTGACCGAGCAATCAAATTAAGTTTGTCAAAAAAATTTGGAGAAGTCGACTCAAGGCAAATTTTGATTCAAGGTCGATACGAAATTACTAAATTGCATTCCTGGAGAATACAAATCGACTTGAAATCAACCTGAGAGTGCAGTCAATTAGAGGTCAATTGAACATTTGGGGAAGTCGACTCAAAATCGATTCCAGGTTGGCGTCGACTAAAGTCGACCAAGATTCATTCTTAGAGACTACAAATCGACTTGAAATTGACCTGACAGAGCAGTCAAATTTAGTTCGATAAAAAATTTGGAGAAGTCAACTCGAGATTGATTTTGATTCAAGGTCATTCGAAATTACTAAAACACATTCCTAGAGAATACAAATCGATTTGAAATCGATCCAACAAAGAAATCAATTTAGGGTCAATGAAGAATTTGGAGAAGATAACTCGAAATTGACTCCAAATTGATGTTGATTAAAATTCGACCACCATTCAATTCTAGAGACTAAAAATCGAGTTGTAATTGACCTGACAGAGCAGTCAAATTTAGTTCGATCAAAAATGTGGAGAAGTCGACTCGAGATCGATTTCAATTCAAGGTCAATTTGAAATTACTGAATTACATTCCTAGAGAATACAAATCGACTTGAAATCAACCCAACCAAGAAGTCAATTTTAGGTCGATGAAAAAATTTGGAGGAGTCGACTCGAAATCGACTCCAGATTGATGTTGATTAGAATTCGACCAGCATTCATTTTCAGAGACTCCAAATGGACTTGAAATCAAACTGACAGGGCGTTCAAATTTAGTTCGAAAGAAAATTTAGAGAAGTCGACTCGAGGCAAATCTTGATTCAAGGTCGATTCGAAATTACTAAAATACATTCTTAGAGACTACAAATCGACTTGGAATCAACCTGACAGAGCAGTCAATTAGAGGTCGATGAAAAATTTGGAGAGTTTGACTCAAAATCGAATCTAGGTTGGCGTTGATTGAAATTCGACTAGCATTCATTCTTAGAGACTACAAATCAACTTGTAATTAAGCTGACAGGGCAGTCAAATTTAGTTCAATATAAAATTTGGAGTAGTCGACTCGAGATTGATTTGGATTCAAAATTACTAAAATACCTTCCTAGAGAATACAAATTGACTTGAAATCGACCCAACAAAGCAGTCAATTTTAGGTCGATGAAAAATTTGGAGAAGTCGACCCGAAATTGACTCCGGTTTGATGTAGATTAAAATTCGACCAGCATTCATTCTTAGAAACTACATATCGACTTGAAATCGACCTGACAGAGCAGTCAAATTTAGTTCGATAAAAAATTTGGGGAAGTCGACTCGAGATCGATTTCGATTCAAGGTCGATTCGAAATTACTAAAATACATTCCTAGAGAATACAAATCGACTTGAAATTGACCCAACAAAGTAATCAATTTTAGGTCAATGAAAAATTTGGAGAAGGTGACTTGAAGCTGACTCCAGATTGATGTTGATTAAAATTCGACCAGCATTCATTTTTAGAGACCACGAATGGACTTGAAATCGACCTGACAGAGCAGTCAAATTTAGTTCAATAAAAAATTTGGAGAAGACGACTCGAGATTGATTGCGATTCAAAATTACTATATACATTCCTAGAGAATACAAATCGACTTGAAATCGACCCAACAATGAAATCGATTTTAGGTCGATGAAAAATTTGGAGAAGTCGACTCAAAATCGACTCCATGTCGGTGTCGACTAAAAGTCGTCTAGCATTCATTCTTGGAGACTACAAATCGACTATTGAAGTCAAACCGATAGGGCAGTCAAATTCAGTTCGATAAAAAACTTTGAGAAGTCGACTCGAGATTGATTTTGATACAAGGTCGATTCGAAAAGGAACAACTAGGCTTTTTCTACTCTCCAGCGCCTTTCCAATTAGACTCTCGTCACTTAGCTCAAACTGTAAGAACCGTCGCATCCGATCTGGCGAGAGACTTCAATTTTCGTCATGGACCGGTCGCGGACTCACCATGATCCTACAATTGTGTCAAAAGAATCTGAACTTGTATAAATGCCTTGCTCTGTGTCGATTTTTCGATTTTGTACTTGTGACGGAACAAATGTCTTAAAATGAGACGTATCTATTTTCAAGGGTATTCGAATAAAACGCTTCTAAGAAAGACTCCATTATAAGGAGTAGGTGTCGCGTCGCAGTCACTTACCAAAATTAATTCCACTAAAAGGTGCGCGAACTTCAGATTCATTCTGTACAACAATCAAACTTTACAGCTGTAAGTCTGCGTCAACGAGTGTATTACGATATTACTGTCGTCATTTCTGATGAAAGAGCATTCCTCTATAACGTTTAAAACCTCGCTGCTCGAAATGACTTCGCGGAAATATTTCATCGACGTCTAAATTAGGGTGTTCATTCGTCACGTCACGAAACAAATAAGCGTCAACGAGTACAAATCTTTGTATTTGTTTTAAAGAATTGCTCTTTGTATCGCCCTCCGATGGATATAGCTCGGCGTCGATGAGTTCATCATTATATGATTCAATGGCAACAAATTTGTTCTTACGACCGTTTCCGAATGCTCGAGCAAGAAATTTCGATAACGAAGGGATGGGGGAGGGGCACTGTGTTATAAAGACACTCGATTTGTCGGGGAAGAAATTTCCTCGACATCGCGAGAAGAAATAGCTGTGGATTTCGAATGCACGGTTTCGTTCAACGCGGCACCTCTCTAATTTTCTCTCGCTTTTCATTTTATACGAGTAATACAAACAATGATGATAAATCGTTTGTGAAAATAAAGAAAAAACGACTACATGCGCGAAAATAGCCGTCAAAAGCGTTTACGAACGATGAAAATAAAACGAAAAAAAAAGTAGAAAAAAAAAATCGAGGGAAAAAAAGCACGACTGAAGCTGAACACGCGGGAGCGACTTTACAATTGTTCTGGCTGATTTTTTTCGTATTTTTTTGATCGATTCCGAAGTCATTCAAATATCCGTTATACCGTGTAATATTCGGTTTTCAATAGTCCGAACTTTATTTTTTTCTCTCGCTCCCAGAATCCGCGACTACGAAAAATATCAATTGAAAAGTGTATTCTTTTCAGTATAGTATATCGTTTCTCTCCGCGCGAACCTTTTTCTAGGTCAGTAAATTTAGAAACAATCTTCCTCCATCGGTGTATACGAGGTACAGTATCGCGGGTTGAATCGACTGAATGATTTTTTAAATAAAAATAATATACGACTGACTGACAGACTGGTGGGCAGTATAATAATTCTCGAAACGAATACAAATTTCGTTCCTTCTTGAATAAAAAGACCGCGGATGAAATTAGAAAAAGGGTATTGCGGATGACAAGTGAAAAATAATTTGACACCGCGAGAAATAAGAGCATGAAAAAGAGAGAGAGGAAAAAAGAGCTCGCTGTAAAAGATACAAGAGAAAGAGCGAAAAATCGTTAAAATCTAATTTTCAATTTTCCCGCGAGATTTCAAATTCAAATTGTTTTCTATTTATTCCAACTTCCATCGCGTTTGCTCGCGTAATCTCGCATTGTTTCTTTTCCTCGAACTCAAAAATTGATGATTTCCGAGCTCGTTGCTGCGGCGATTCGTTTAAATTTGGTAGGTAATTATCTAGATGAATGACAATACGGTACTGCTTGCCAAAAATAATTTTGATCGAAGCATTATTTGGAGCACTCTAAGGAAAGTAGGATTGCATCTTTGTGTATTTATGTGCTTATCAATTCTGATTCAATGAAACGTTGGAGAACTTCTTCAGAGGTCCTGAGCTGGGCAATATTTAGACCGAGCAGCCATTTGCGCGCTGCAAACAAGTGGTCTTCAGTACACCGAAGTCGATAATGAGCCGGCATAAGGTCAAATTTTCGACCTGATTTGGATTTTAGTTAGATTGAGCGTTAAACTTTTTTTCCGGGAAACCTTTCTTTAGTGCGAATTAGTTCTACTCCCTTCATCGCGTTATAATGAAGTTTTACTGTACTTGAGTAGCAATTTGTAGATTGGACAGGCTTTGCTGCCATTTTCATGAGATTGGTTTCGCCAGAATCAGCGTGTCCTTAGTTAATTCAGTCAAGACATGCATTTGGAAAAAACTACTTGTTCCACAACACACTGACGTTATATTTTGATTCTAACAATTCATTATTCAACACGCACTTCATTCATGATTCAATGTCAGAGTCTTGCAGCCAAAGAATACGGCTTAGGCTTTTGGCTGAAGCTAATGTCAGGGTGTCCACTTGCCTGGAAAATCTGGAAATCAGGGAATTTTGGGAATTTTACCCATAGTCGGGGAATTTTTTGAGATACGTCAAAAAAAGTTCGAGCTAAAATATTTTCCTTTTCTTTTTTTTCTTTTGCTTTTCAGTGGAGATTATTGTCTGGAAAAACCTGAAAAAGTCGGCGAAAAGTCAGGGAATTTCATTTCATAGGAAAAGTGGACACCCTGAGAAGTCAACTAGAAATTGACTTCAGATTGATGTCGATTAAACAGCATACATTCTCAGAGACTACAAATCGACTTGGCATCCAACTAACGGGGCAGTCGATTTTAGGTCGACTTGAAAATTGAAATTCTGATAGGATAATGATAGTCTACTGCTAAAAAGCTTTCAAAGGATACCAAACTCAACGATCAGCCGAAATCCAGCTTTATTGTTTCAGCTGGTGGAAATCTGAAGGCCTAAACTGTATTTTTCAAGATCATTACAGGGTGTCCACTTTTTCTCTGAAATGAAATTTTTCCATGACTTTTTCAGGTTTTTTCAGACCATAATCTCCACTGAAAAGCAAAAAAAAAGAAAAAAAAAAAGAAAAGAAAAGAGGAAAGAGGAAAGAGGAAAAGCTTTTTAGATCGAACTTTTCTCGACGTATCTCAAAAAATTCCCTGATTTTTCCAGGTCTCACAAAATTCCCTGACTTTTCCCTGACTTCCAGATTTTCCAGACAAGTGGACACCCTGCTTCTCCAAATTTTTCATCGACCTAAAATTGACTGCTCCGTCAGGTTGATTTCAAGTCAATTTGTATTCTCTAGGAATGTATTTTGGTCAATTTCGAATCGACCTTGTATCGAAATCAATCTCGAATCGACTTCTCAAAATTTTTTATCGAACTACATTTGACTGCTCTGTCAGGTCGATTTGTAGTCTCTCAGAAATGTATGCTATTGAATCGAAATCAATTTCGAGTTGACTTCTCAAAATTTTTTTATCAAACTAAATTCAACTGCTCTGTCAGGTCGATTTCAAGTCAATTTGTAGTCTCTTAGAATGTATGCTGGTCGAATTTTAATCGACATAAATCTGGAGTCAATTTCCAGTCGACTTCTCGAAATTTTTCATCGACCTAAAATTGACTTCTTTGTTGGGTCGATTTCAAATCGATTTGTAGTCTCTAAGAATGTATGCTGGTCAATTTTAATCGACGCCAACCTGGAGTCGATTTTTAGTCGACTTCTGCAAATTTTTCATCGACCCAATATTGACTGCTTTGTTGGGTCGATTTCAAGTCGATTTCTATTCTCTAGGAATGTATTTTAGTCAATTTCGAATCGACCTTGAATCGAAATCAATTTTGAGTCGACTTCTCAAAATTTTTTATCGAACTAAACTTGACTGTCCTGTCAGGTCGATGTCAAGTCGACTTGTAATCTCTTAGAATCTCAGCGGATCTACTTCAAATCGATGCGACTTGGGAGTTGATTTTTACTTTTCTGAGGATATCGCATGGTTGACTTTGAATCGATCTCAAATCGACACCGATCTAGAGGCGATGCACAATCAACCCTCGACACGTTGCGGGTATTTGATGATTTTGCTACTCGCAGACAAAATGCACAGTTATGATTACATAATCAAGAGCAGAATCAGACGGGCATTTAAGTTGGGGACAAAAAGTTGACAGTTCTGGCCGGACGGCGGATGTTTTTCCTGAAAAAGTCCCCGATAAAACAGGTTCCCTTTTGCTGGAGGCCTTAGGACTTGGTCATTCATGCGTTTAAAACAATAACTGAAAAAACGACATCATTTGTTTGGTCTGGGCCCTGTTCTGGATTACTTTGAAGATACATGGCTTCGACGATAGCAACGAGGGCAAGGGAGTTCCCAGACTCCTCCATGTCCGTTAGAGTTGTGGGACTGTTTCATCGCCGCAATCACGGGTCGAAGCAGGCCGTCATGTATTTCAGATACTTCTTGACACCGTCCACGCGAACGTATATTGGCTCTTCAAAGCCCTCAAAAAGGGATAGGTTGTGCTGGAAGTGCGATACGAGCAATAGTCGGCGTGCGAACCATTAGTAAAATCGCGGCTGCGCCTTGTGACTGTCAACAAGTTTTGATCTAACGAAGAAACCGATATTTTCGAGCGTGCGCGAGGTGTGGCTCGCAACATTTCCTATTGATAACGCTTCTATGTTCTGGACGATGGCGCGGCGTGATGCCAATAGTCATTCTTGACTGGGGCAGAGGCTTATAATAACGAGGCTTTTGTACAGGCAGACATTTGGAAGGCTACGTGAGCTGCCGTCCTCGTGGTCTTCTGGGTAACACTAATTGGCTCAAATTTAAACAAAAATTCTCAAGTCACCCGAATTTTCGTGAGGCGAATTTGCTGAGGCCAATTTTCTCTGAAGATACAAACTTTCACTGGCCCTCTTCTCTCACCTACTAGATTGTGAGCCATCGTGTCCATAAGTGGATTGATTTCGAGGGGAAATGATCTCCTGTGGCACTTTAAAAACTTCGCAGACATTCGTCTGGTAATATTCTAGGGCGTATTATTATCGTCGCTACGCTTAAACAATTTCACAGACGGAGTTCCACTAGTCGTGCAATACGAGCGTACGAGTCCCTGGAGTACTAAACTAAACAATTTTTATTATACTGAGAGACGTGTTAAGAAGGCATAACACTCCACTAATTAGTCAAAACTTCCAGACCACCGAGATAAGAATTACGTTAATATAAACTACAAAAAATCAGAAAATTGTTGTGTACAAAAAAGGAAGGATTAGTTCAATTTTTGGAATTGCATAGCGATATTCAGTTACTCTAATTTGTCATTTTTCCGCTTAAAAACGCATTACCAAAGTAATCAACGCAAAAACTTACGTAGATGGTAATTAAACGTTACACTTGTTTAACTCGTTTTAAAGTCTTTTTTTTTTTTTACGTCATAGGTAGCGATGAAGCTTCGATTTTACTTACCTACGTCTACATCTTTGTATAGGATGAGCATTTAACATACGATACAAACGACAAAAAAAAAAAAAAAAAAAAAAAAAAGGTAAAGAAAAACCGAATTCAAAAGTTTTGATGTTACTTCTTTCTACTTTTTGATATAGCAGAAGAGAGGCTCTTCAATATTGTCTGCTAGAATTATAAAGTAATCTGACGATTGGAAAAGTTTTCCCGTTCTGCTCTCTTTCAACCTTCCGCCTACAATTTTGAACAATTTTAATTTACTCCTCGAAAACTTATTTCATTTTGGCATTCTTATTAGGGAATTTAGGATTCGGTAACCTGAAGAACGCGGTGATGTGGAGGCGAGTAAACCTACACCGAAAACTTTCATTTTGAATTTATTCGACAGATATTTTCTCAGTGATCGGAGATTTTATTAGTGGACCTGTGGAAAAGTGGGAGGCTTCAAAGATGAAATTTGCAATGACTGGCTTGGAATAGATCTCGTGGCTACCAATGTCGACTTAGTCTTCCTACTCCAATCTCCTTTTTGAGTTCTTTTTTCTACAAAATGCTTGTTGAAGAGTTTAATCAACTGTTTTCTGAGACTTCGTAACCAAGGCATTAGTGAGTTCTCCCTAACTCCCTCTTATTAGGCTATCGTTCTACTCATTTCTCCATCTTGTTCACCAGTTTACTTCTCACCACTCGAAATCGACTGAACACGGCAGTAGATTTTAGTTCGATTAGAAATTTTAAAAAATCGACTCGAGTTCGCTTCCAGATGGACGTCAGATATAAATCGACCCTATAGAATAAATAGATTTTAGGTAGATAAAAATTCTAACAACGGACCTTTTCGGAAAAGACGTCGCGGTCAAGCTCGGTGCTCGAAAATTTTCCAAGTCCCCTCCTATCGCACATAACTTGGGGGAAGCGGGGCCTGTGACGTCACAATCTGATGACGTCATAGACCCCCCTAAAACAGGTTTCCTGTCACCCCTTGTTTATCTTCGTTAAAGAACCCGTGGGTTTTTTGGAGGACTGTACAAACCGACTCGGTAACTTCTGGTCAACGGTAAAAAAATGACTCAACCGAATTTTCGTGAGGCAAATTTTCTCAGACTAATTTTTCCGGCAAATTTTCCTGTCACATGCTTTTCACACGGGACCAGGATTTTCAGTAGACTAGGATTAGAGAAAAAGCTCTAGCCGGGTAACAATGGTAATCCGGCCTTAGTCGGGAATCTCCAATTCAACTATCGGAAGTTGTTGGGGATGGAATAAAACTCTTACTTCCAAATTTTCAGCCACCCAAGTCTATTCTATCCTCCGTGATATTTAAAAAAGTATATTTTACTATAAAAATTCTACAGCTCGTAATTTTCAGTAAATCCTCTTGTGCTTTGTAAGGGAAATGAAACATCTCAAGGGCCATCTATGATAATTTTTCCGAACTAAAAAAAACAAATCTATATAAAATGCATATTTTTTAAGTATGTTTTTACAGAGGGCCCAAACTGGACAAAATGTATATGAAGTATTGGACGGTCACCTAAAACATTTTTTTTTTTCAGAATTTTTGAAGAGGTGGAAGACCCCCAAAAATTGAGGTTTGTAAACGGGGAAATACGGGTCAACAGTCTCGCGCCTTCCTGTACGTTAAATACGCGCTCCACTCGTTCACGTAACAGGCGTGCAACATTCGCACACGACGCGGTCCGACGCGGTGTTCAGTCGTTACCGAGTCTCGCGTATAACGTCGCGTCGTCTTCGGCTTCGCGCTCCTCGATTTTTTACTATTTTCAGAGCGTTCCAGTCAGAAACTTCTCCAGTCGCTGGAACGGTCAAGAAATACAAAAATCAAAAAAATCCACTTTTTCAATCTGGAGAATCCTGAATTTTGGTACTTCGTTCATTGATGAGGTCAATTCTTATGTAAACACGTCCGATGAGTTCGTAAAAAATATTAAATGAATCCTCCAGTTGCTGGAACGCTCTGGAAATAGTAAAAAATCAAGGAGCGCGAAGCCGAAGACGACGCGACGTTATACGCAACACTCAGCAACGACTAAACACCGCGTCGTACCGCGACGTGTACGAGTGTTGCACCCTTGTAATGTGTACGAGCAGAGCGTGTATTCCACGTACAGAATGGCGCGCGACTGGTGACGCGTATTACCCCGTTTACAAACCTCAATTTTTGAGGGTCTTCCACCTCTTCAAAAATTCTGAAAAAAATATATGTTTTAGGTGACCGTTCAATACTTCATATATATTTTTTCCAGCTTGGGCCCTCAGCAACAACATACTTAAAAAATTTTATGCATTTTATATAGAATTTTTTTTTTTAGTTCGAAAAAATTATCATGGATGGCCCTTGAAATGTTTTATTTCCCTTTCAAAGCACAAGAGGATTCATTGAGGATTACGTGCTGTAGCATTTTTACAGTAAAATACACATTTTTAAATATCACGGAGGATAGAATAGACTTAGGTGGCTGAAAATTTGGAAGGAAGAATTTTATTCCATCCCCAACAACTTCCGATAGTTGAATTAGAGATTCCCGACAAAGGCCGGATCATCATTGTTACCCGGCTGAAGCCTTCGATACCAGATTTTCCCTGGGATAGCGGTCCAGCATGAGAAGGAACTCTCGCATACGCACTGACATTGCAGTCCCGGAACTTTTCCGACAAGGCGTTTGGTTTTTTTTTTTTTTTTTCTGCAGCAGTAATTTACATGTAAAGAATATTTTTCCTTCAAAAGTGAAAAAAATCCATAAACTTTGAATTTATCGTCGGAAGTATCTAACAATGGCCGTCCACACGTTTCCACGAATATAAATCTCTCCTCCTGTATACCCGAGCGAGTTCCAGATGAGCCGCGGGTGAACTTTGAACTCTTCTACACCCACTAAAAGACATACAAGACAAATAATGACCACCCTGCACCATCTCGAGAGTACATTTTGTTCGATAAAGTACTGGGCGTTTACTTTACAGATAAATACACCGGTACAAGCTTGTTACTCGAATTCGCCGCGACACAATAATATGATTCTCAGCCAAATTAAAATGAGAATATAATCAAAAGGAATCCGTCGTCGACGATAATAGCGAAGACGGCGAGATGTCAACAGCTGCGTTTGGAAAGTACCCAGATGCAGTGTTAGGAAGATTACGCCCTTTTTTTTTTTTGCTGATTCGCGAAATTTATTTCGACCCGTTTCCGGTCGCATTCTCCGCATCTTAGCTGCTGCGTTCCCCATCAACCTGCCGTAATATATTCGCCCTTTTCGTTCGTGATACACACTATATTTACGCGATTATTTCACACAACGTTAATTCCCCCGCCCTCCTGCGACAACGTTTGTAAACTATTTAACGTGTCTGCGAAAACGCGTATCACCTACTGCGAGCTGTAATACGATCGACGTGTTCGAAATTTTCTACCCTTACGTACGAGTCAAAAGTGCCACAGGCGGGCGTCGATTATTGCGAGAAACGAATTAAATGACAGTAAACGATGAAGTGGAATGAATACAACACTAATCTTACCTGCAAGGTAGGTACGCAATGATCCAGCAGATCTAACATGTGTTTAATATTCTCCGCGTCTTGAATTACGAAATTTAACTCCATATCAAATTCGTCGCCAACGAGCTGAAAACAAAATAAAGAGCTCCATTAAGAAAATGTTTGGCTTTCGCGTTTTGCTATAAAAGCGAGGGAATTTGGCGAACGCAAACAAACCCTCCTCGACATTAATACGCTTCGTAAGTCATTTCATACACTTGTGTTTTTTGAATCGTAACAAAACGAATAAAATAACACGCGCCTCTAATAGTCTGCGGTATTATTTTGATCGATATTTTAATTATCTGGCCTTTTTTTTTTTAAACGCATCGAGATATGTTCCCGCGTGTCGTATATGAGAGAGGAGATTATAGTAAGCCTTATAATTGTAACCGAAGGGAGTTTCAGATAATGTAACGACCATTAATTACATGTTGTATTCTGCTCGGTTTAATCGTTAAATTAGATATGAAATTTGCAACTCGCGGAGTGAAAAAGAAGACGCGCCTATTCTGTAGATAAAATTTTGGAAGGTGCAATTAGCGAAAAGGTCGTAGACCTCTTTTCGACTGCTCGTAGAATAAGGACGTAGTGCAGAAAAAAGCTAGTCTTCGAGGTTAGGAAATACCACCATTCCGGGAGATTCGTGATCTTCCCCAAAATTTTGAATTCAATTCCAAATTGGTTCCTGGAGCCATCAGTGCTTATTGAAAAGGGGTTTTCAATTGTACAAATCTACTTTATTAGTTGCTTTTACAAGAGTACTTTCGGGTATCATCCCATCATCGGTTGTGTCGCAACTGAAGAACAAGGCCTTGACCATGAGTTTTTATAGTATAACACTGTGGTCTTATTGGCTATAACAATGCTGTGTTGTGATTGGTTCACTTCTTAGAAACTTATTCTTACAACAATATGACATTGTGTTCTTATTGGCTAAAACATACTGCTTTGTGATCGGTTCAATCTATTGTCCTAAATGCTGCGTTTCTATTGGCTACCTGGATTTCTGCCGTCTCATTGGTTGGTTCCATTCTTCTTCTCTCGTCCAATCACCAGGCCGAATAATTTTTCGCTGTCAAATGTGATTACATTGTTCAAGAGGCAGGCTTTCTTCCTCTTGGCTTTTGCAATCTCCATTTGTTTCCAGAGTTTTCTTCTCTTTGTGCGATTCTCTACGAGTATGACTTCAAATTTTCCCTCTCCATCATCGCGGTTTTCCTCGTTACAGTATTTCCCAAACAGTGACTTGCCATCTTCTTTCTCCCTCGACGTTTAGTGCTCCTTTCTCCTGATCTCAAACTTTCTCCCAGTCTCAACGATATAGATCCCCTCGCACTGTTCACAACTGAGCTTGTACACTCCGCTCAAGCTTTCCTTGTCCTTTTGTTCCGTCTGATCATCACAGTGTTATACTATGAAAACTCATGGTTAAGGCCTTGTTCTCCAGTTGCGACACAACTGATGATGGGATAACACCCGAAAGTACTCTTGTAAAAGCAACTAATAAAGTAGATTTGTGCAATTAAAAAACCCTTTTCAATATTAGTGCTCTACTTACACCTCACTCACTTATTATGAGTTCCGATCAGTGCTTACTTATCAAAAACAGCTTCAAAGAAGCCTCGTAATTCAAAATACCAACGGAAACTGACGGCGCGGCGACTTACTGTCAAGTAGAGGTTTTCCACGGTGGGAAGAACAAAGTTTTATCTTGATGGCGCTGTTGAGTCATTCTGATAAAACTTGAAAGTTAATCACAATTGTATTTGAAAAGGGAAATGTCTAAAAGAAACTACTCGGACGATTGGACCTTTCGCAATCGTTTCCCCAGCTCGTTTCCTTTGGACATTCACTCTTCTCCCCTCGTACCCTCCAAATTGTTGGAACGATTTTCGGAGTAGGGTACAGTAAAGCTTAAACTCTCAGTTTAGCTTTACGCTGAAGTTGACTAGAATAGTAGACAAAAATGCAATTATCGACTCAAAATCAACGTCAGTTGCGAGTCGATTTATAGTTCCGCCCAATGTCGACCGTAAATTGATATATAATGAGTGAAAATCGGCTCAAAATTGACGGTTTCTTTTTTCACCATCGTCTCATTGTCAACGTATTAATTGAGTCGACACCCGTTATTATTGATTGATATCGACCCAACATCGACACTTCATTCATCGATAAAAGACTTGCAATCAAGATTAATCATTGATGTAGGGCTCGGATAAAATTGAACTTCTCAATGCGACCTTTGACTTCACATTGCATTGTGTCTGTGAGTAGCGAAGTCACCTAACAGACAGGATGCTATTACAAGAATCGTATATTATAATGTCACGAGCGCGAATGCTTGTCGCAATCATGATATATTTTTTGACAGTAGAAAAATGTTAGATAGCAAGGTGACGATAGTCCTCATGAACTTGGAAACAAATTGATAATGCTTGCCCGTACCTTTTTTTTGTGTTCATTATTCATCTTTTTTTTTTTTTTTTTTCATATCATAAATCTTTTACTTTGATCTTGTCCGCACCCCTATGATCAAATGGCCTCCATATATCTGTAATTATCATTATTTTATCTATTTATATATATATATATATATATATATATATATATATATATTTATTTATTTATTTATTTATTTATTTATTTATATATTTATTTATATATTTATTTATTTATTTATTTATTCATCTATTTATTTATTTATTTATTTATTTATTTATTTATTTATTTATATTTTTTTTGTTTATTCTTCGAAATGATTGGTTTGTGGAAGGGGTTGGGGGATGGGTCATGGGACCAGGGTTGGGGTGGCTAGTGGTGGACATAATATTATCATTACTGCTTTTTTTTTTTTTTCTATTTTGAATTTTGAATTTTGTTTGTTTATTATATCCGTATTTTTCTATTATTTTCATTTTTATTTTTTTTTAATTTCACTTCATTTTTTTTTAATTTTGAATTTTGTTTGTTTATTATCCGTATTTTTCTATTGTTTTTATTTTTATTTTTATTATTTTTATTTTATTTATTTATTCATTTTTTTTTCATTTTTTTTTCCTTATCTTTTTTGTTTATAGTCCCTCCTCTCATTGGCCGATCGGCTGTTGGAGGGCACTCTAATAATATAAATAAATAAATAATATTCTTATTATCACTTGACTTGAAATATAGTCTTCTTAGCATCAACACAAATTTTATTGAGACTCATTATAGACGAAATCTTGTGGCACTGCGAAAGAAAAGCTATTTACCTGTAAGGGTTTTGCTAGGAGCGCCACTTTCCACACTACACTCAAAGGTGATGGTGTATCAGTCAGGCGGTATCATGAGGGCAAAGGCCACAACACCACGTTTCTAGGATTTTTCTCAGTCGCGTCCATCATCTGGTAGCACTAAGATACATTCCTCGACGGACTTCTCAAAGAAATAACGATCAGCAGAAAGGTATCTATCCTATATGTCTCATAAGTACTTTTCCTCTGATCGACATTTCTTCTCCAGAAGAAAAACTATCAGGTCTATGCTTTAAAAAAAAAAAAATGAAATATACATGAAAGCTTTTCATGCGTTGCAGTCTGGACACTGATCCACGTCTGTGAGGCAGTCGATATGAATAGGTCGCGACTCTAGTTCCAAAACTTCGTAAGTCCATTTTTATCAATTTTGATATTTTTACATTTTCTTATCACTGTTCTGAATCAGTTGAGACTGGTAGAACGAATTTTCGGTTTTTTGGACTTACGAGGTTTTGGAACTAGAGTCGCGAGGTCCTAAGCAGCAATCGATAGACGTGACCTCACTGTCACCAATTCGGACCATGCGAGCAAAAAAACAAGGCAGTAGTAACGGGCTACAGATCTGTAGCCGTTAAAAGGCGTTGTCTCTTTCTTACAATCATTGGATTAGCTGGACTCGTTTGTCGTTTTTCTCCCATTGTGACTACAGTATTCTTGTCGAAGAAACAAACTTGACGCTGAGGACGTTTTGAGCTCCCTCGAGCCTTCAGCTTTGGTCGATATCGAAGACCCGGACAAATTTCACCTCCATTTTTGGAAAGAATAGAGGCAGGTGTATGTGGCTCCTTAGGCGGCCCCCTTTTTCTCGCTCTTGTGTCTAAACTGCTTTGTATGAACCTGTATTTCGTGTTCAACACTTCGTAGAACTATATGTTTTGTAGCTACTTGGTACTTTTTATACCATGGTACTTTGAAGCATCTTTATTCAAGTATGCATACTTATATTGGTAGGTAGTTACCGATTTACTCATTAGTCATTACATATAGTACCTTTGAATAACGTTCTATCCGTCGGTACAGTACCGTCAAGCTATCACTTCGAATAAAATTTCATAGCAAAAAATATATCTTTCGAATCATACAGCAGACCACCAGCAAGACCAAATAAAATAATATAACAAGCTCGATATAATTTCGCCATCGTACTCCTTTTCGAGTACCCGTCGTCGTTAGAACTTTTTCAGAACTTTCGGTCGCTCGCTCCAATTGCGCTGTTCTTGTTTTACGCTCTAGAATACTATTTGAAATTCGAATCGTCGAACAAAAATGTACGCAAATGAAAGAGTTTGTAAGGTTAATTAGAGAATTGATTAGCGTCCTTTCGACCTTTTCCGTTTCTTAATTGATCGCTCTTGCGTTACATATTTGAATATTTTACTCTCGTTATCGGGAAAAAGAAACGGAAATATCTGAGCGTAGGTATTGTTCAATATCGAGTACCTACTATATATATCGCAGGTTATATCAGCGTGCTTAGGATATTATACGTATAATTTTCCGTCTCGAATAAGCTAACTTGCGTCAACAATATTACTCTATACGCGTTTGTGCATTGTTATACCGTATTTCACATCAAAAATTTTTCCAGTACCTATAAAAAGAACTCGTATCCTTTCGAGTGCGATGAAGAGGTTCGATAGTGTACAAACAATAAAGTGTGTAGGAAGATTACGTTACTGTGTAGCTAATCGAAAAACTTGGATATGATAATTAGAAAGCTGTAGCGTAGCTATATTCTACATAAATTCCTTCTTTGCAGCGGTGAAACAATCTTCATTCAATGAGTCTGCGAAAATAATAGAGACCCACTCACCGAAATCCAATCTTATTGTGCTTGTTTCAAGCTCGCATGAGCTTAAGTTAAATAATGGCAACAAGATTTCATCTTGACTAGCGGGAAATAATTTTTAGTGCCCTCTAAGTAAGGTCCACAGCCAAGAGAAAGCGAGGTACGGTTGAGCCTGCAATATTCACATCATAAGGCACCCTGCGCATTTGAAAAAATGATCCCTGTTGAAAGTTCAAAGAAAACCGCAACATTCGGTCACTAAGCTACCAAAAAATACTTCTTGAAAAACAAGAACGAAAGGGCATAAATAAAGACAAAGTGGCCAAATGAAAACAGAGGAAGACGAATGAGGACTATAGAAGACAGACGAGGGCGAACCAGAACCTCTTTCTCGAATCATGCGTTTGCTATATCTGCTTCCTCGATTGCGTGGGTCTGATTATAGCTTGACGCGAAATTTTCCAATTCTTTCAGTCATCCTCTGCTCTTCTCCCTCATGACGTCATCATCTTCAGCGCCATCGCTTTCCTGCGCTCAGTTTTCTTGTCGATGTCACGCCTATTGAGTGAACCGTTTATTCCTTCTGTATTTCGGTTGAAATTTTCCCAAGATCCCACGATGATATCACACCCTGATGACGTCACTTCCTCCCCAGATAAGCCATCTATACAGGGTGGACCAGAAAGATGTTACCGGTTAAATGGGAGTTTGCGGTAAATCTGTCATAGCGCGAAAACGCAAAACGTTAGACGTATAGTTTAAGTGTACGCCCAATTTTATCTTCAATTTAAGTCACATCCGAAGTTTCTACGAGTTTTCTGAGCTGAGTTATGGACCAAAATGTGCCGAAATTTTACAGCAGGGGTTTCCAAAGTTGTGAATTATCAAAAAACAATTTTCCTGCTTGAAAGAATCGCATAATCTTCAAAGTGTTCCCCGGTCCTGGAGTAAAATGTAGCGCTGAATCCAAATACGATTGTTTAAAGATTCTGCGAAGCACCAAAATGGGTTAATGGACCCAAAAGGGGTCAATATTTCCCCAAAGTGATAAAACCGTCTAATCTTCGAAGTTTATCTCAATTCTGAGATAAAATTCAACGCTGAATCTGAATAGAATTGTTAAAAAATTCTGCGAAGCACCAAAATAGGTTTATGCGCCCAAAAAGGGTCAACATCTCTCCAAAACGAAAAAAATCGCCTAACCTTCAAAGTTTTTTTTGATTCTAGGGTAATATTGTGTGCCGAGTTGAAAAGAAACGGTTGAATGCGAAGGACCAAAGTGTGTGAATGTGCCCAAAAACAATCACAATTTTACCAATTTGGAAAATCGCTTAGTCTTTCAAATTCCATTTGGTTCTCAAAGAAATCGAGCTTCGCGAGAACAAAGATTGCTCGCGGTGATCGACTGAGGCCCTGCGTATGATCGAAGCTGGTAACAGTGTGAAAACTCATATTGTTTCATCAGGCGATGGAGAGCATGACACTGAAATGCTCGTCTTACATTGGGAACTCGCAGTGATTAATTGGCCATAGTGCCTCTAGCAATGAATGCGGGTAAAAGTGTGATCATTTTCTTGTAGCGCCAGCCGAGAGAGTGACGTTTCAGGTAGGCTTGTCTTCCGTTGTCAGCCCGCGGTGAGAGATTGGATGAGGACGGGGTCTCAGTCACTCCTTTACCGCGAGCAATTAATGGAAAACAAAGTCGCCAGTATCATTCTCTCCTTTGCCCGAAACAACACGAGTTTCTGTGGAAGCACCCGCCTTGATCATACACGGGGCCTCAGATGATCTTTCACCGCGAGAATGTAATGGATAACAAAGTCGCCAGTATCATTTTCTCCTTCGCCCGAAACAACAGGAGTTTTTGCGGAAGCACCCGCTCGATCATACACAGGGCCTTAGTCGTTTTATGTTGAACCCAGGGATCATTCGCCTGCCTCTGTCAAACACGGCGTCTTGATCGTTCTCTTACCGCGGGCTCATGACGGTATCATTCTCTCCTCCGGGTGAAACCCCGAGAAATTCCGGGTGTTCGTCGGCCTCAAACAAAGACTGAGCTATAGCTGATCGCTCATCACGAGCAAGACCGAATTTTCGGTATCATCCCATTGCCTGAATCAACTCATAGGAGTAGAGAAGGAGAGATGGCTGACCTATTTTGAGGGGCAGAGAGAAACGTCGATCTAAACCATAGGGAGGAAGGGTATTTTCCAAAATCGCTACTGAAGGACAAAGGAGAGAGTTAGCTGGGATTCCTGTCTGGCAAACGATTCCATAGGACAACACCAAAAACGCTCAAATACCCCTCTTGCATTTCTTAGTCCTAACTTACTTGATATTCCTCAAACATCGACTCTTTGTGAATTGACCTAGTTGATGCAGCATATTTCTTGAGTAACTGTGAACAAGCAGCGCGGTTTTGACGTCATTCTTTAGAAGGTGGTCTTGGAACGACCATGAACGAAGTGGATGTGACGTCATTCATGCTTGAGTTTATCAATGACCTTGACCTATTTTGGAGACTTACAAGTAGGGCTTCACATAGGATGATTTTGGGCTCGAATGCGTATAGAGTAAGGACTTGAAAAAATCAGCACATGGCTCGGGTAAGGATCATGTGACGTTATGATTCTATGACAATTCATCCCCCTCAATTCATCCCGCACAATTCATCGCGAGGGGCTCATCCCCAGATAAATTTCGTCCCCATTACGGATTCATCCCGCTCAGTTCATCCCCCTCAATTCATCCCGATGACAAATCACTATACTTAACTCACGTATAATTGTAACATTTTGCATACATCTCATAATTTGTACATATGTATATCACAATAAAAAATATTTTTTGCCTGAAAGAGCACGTCAATTTCAATCACGGTATTCGTATTACTCACAATTTAAAATTATAACTAACCGCGCGTAAGTACTCTAACACGTCGTCTTGATCTCTATATTCTTCGTACTTCTCTGCCAAACTTTTCAAGCGAAGAGAGGCGTCTTTGTACTTCTTCTTAGTCCCCACACCTTGTGCCACGTCGTCAAATTTCTTTGAAGTCAATACATAGTCTTCCTTCAAAGCGTCAATGAAACGATATATATTTACATGAGAAGCACTAACCATTGAAGCGAACGAGTTATGCCATCCTTCAACGTTGTTATTGGTCCTAGGAAGACCTTCCTCGGCGGATGTGTACAAATTCCACAATTTTGGAGGGAACATCGGACGTTGTCTTTTTCTTCGGACCTTATCTTTCGTTTTCATGCATGAATATACAAGACACAATGTTTCCTGCGTACTGGTACGAATTGTTTGACGGCGATGAATTCGTCCGGGATTAATTTGGCCCGGGAAGAATTTGAATCTGATGGGATGAAATGAGCGCGATGAATTGAGGGGGATGAATTGTCCGGAAACCGACGTTATCAACATGATTGATAAAAATGCCGATTGATAGGAGTGGAGGGGAGGGGGGGTGCGTGGAATATTGATCTGTTTCGAAGGAGTGTGGAAAAACGGGAAGGTACTTTCCAAAATCTCTACTCAAGAAGAGAGTTAGTTGGAACGAGGACTAATTTACGGCACACGATTCCATCGGACAATACTGAAAACGCTTAAACGCCTTCCTTCTCATTCTTACTTCTGACTTGATGTTCCTCACACACCGATTGTTTATGAATTGTGCTGACGACCGCATCTGAGGAATAACTTGTGAATAGATAAATCGACTAACTAACTGGAAGGAATTTTATATCGAAGTTCATAACTCTTTACGCAGGTAACTTCTCTGCCTTATTCTCAATCATCTCTTCTCAAAGCAGCTCAACTCGCCCGAAACTTGGTCTGTTTAGAGTGTAGAATTCCTAGATCCGAGAGTAGATCGCGAGCGACGTTCGAAGTGCCTCTCTCGTGAAGGAACACAATGGGATTGTCAACGTAATTGAAAACATTTCAACCTTCGTTCAGAGCTTGTTCTACATTCTGTCGTCTCCGGTGACTTGTGTCATAGGCATATGGCCATGAACGAGTCGACTCGTTGAGCCGTCAATTTTTCTAATCAAATTGATGAAAACAAAACGTCAACGCTTATTGGCTCTCGCTGTCATGCATCGGCTGTGAAAAAAAAAAGAACATTCAAAAAGATAGGTTCGCTGTAACGCGCTAGTAGAATATCCGATGATGAAATAAACGAACGAAATTTGTATTACAGCAATCGCTACAGCACTTTGAATGTAATGGAACGTGTAATGACGATGTCCGTTGTTGAAACAGCACCGCTCATAAAGTCACCAAGTAATATAACCGCCGACATCGTATCATTTTTCAAGTTGACTGTTACGCTGTATTTGTACCACACCTATTTATAGCTTTTCGTATACGGTATCGTCAATTTGAATTCCAGCAGAGGCAAAAGTTTTTCAGCGCGCGCTCAAGCTCTATCGTCCTCACGCTCCATTATGTATGTATATGTATGTATGTGTGCGTATTGCTACAAGTCGCTCGAATTACACGCTGGTTTCGCAGGGCAGATGAGAATTGTACTGAGTAAAGTATGCTGCTGACGGCATTAGCGTATGCAATATATTTTACGTATACAGCTCTATAATATGTGCGGCGCGTATATATCAACGTTAAATATTGAACTTGAATAGGTCGCCGACGCCAGCAATTCGGTCGTGTATCGTCTTTAAAATGCTCGCAGCGACGAACGGCGGCGACGAATTTCCCGATTTCACAACGAACGTCGCGCTATTTCGATGCCAGCTGTTTCGGAAAATTACATTTTCTAATTAGAAATGAACGCTCATTGCGAGCGAAGGAGGGAGGGGAAGGCGCGATATAAATTCTCGCGAATTTAGATCATCGCACGATCGATGCACTCGTGCGCTGCAATTTTTCCGCTTGGGGGCGTACATTTCACCTGTTTTTTGGATGAATAATCTACGCTTGGGGCATCAGGGAAAATTCAGTAAATTAGGAATTCTACTTACTTTCCTAAAGGAATTTCCTGTATTATTTTCCTGAAACTTCCGCGTCCGTAGGTCAGAACCTTTCACGTCCTGAAAGAGATGCCGGGCAGGGACAGGATTCGAGGCATGGTTGACCTCAAACCTTTCTTTGAAGTCCAAGCAAAGCTTTCAGAATCGTCCACCGTGAAGGGTTACCTCTATTATTCTCTCGATATTAGCTGAGAGAGGGAATGCTGGTGCTGCTTGGACTGGAGTGGCTAGCTGAATACTGTGCATGCCAGATAATGAACCACACTTGGAGTGTAGGCAAATAAGGAAAAAAACATTTTGCTGCTGATAATGGTTCAGGATGTGGTCCTGAACAACATACTAAAAATCCCTCGGTTTCACCCAGGAGCTTCTTTTTTTATGAGGGTTCAAAACCCCAAAAAATTAGTTTTTCGCCTACATCGCGTGGAATTGAAATTTTATTGAAAAATATTTCAAACGAAAGTTGTTCCTCGTTAAATTTCCTGCCAAATAACGTATTCAATTTTCAGCCCATGCCAATTAGTGCCTTTGCAAAAGGCGTTCAAAGAGAACCAAAATAAGTTTTTCCATATACCTCACAAAATTGAAATTTTATTAAAAAATGTTTCAAACAAAAGTTGTTCCTCGTTAAATTTGCAATACAACCAGTTATTCAGCCTTCAGGAGGTTCTTTTTTTAATAGAGGTTTAACCCCCAAAAATTTAGTTGAAATTTTGCTAAAAAATATTTCAAACAACAGTTGTTCCTCGTTAAATTTCCCACCAAATAACGTATTCAATATTCAGCCAAGGTCAATTAGTGCCTCGGCAAGCCTGCAAAGGCCGTTCAAAAGAGGACCAAATTCAGTTTTTCCATATACCTCCCAAAATTGAAATTGTATGAAAAAATGTTTCGAATAACAGTTGTGAGGCTAGTATATTTCATGTAATATATAAACATAATTTTATAACATAGCTCCAGGAGGGAGGTTTCTCGCACCTGACTTGAGCTCCTCCATCCGTCCTTTACCCTGCCTACCAGTTTTATACGGTTTCTAATAGGAGCAGTGTACGTTAGCCTACCGATTTACAGTAGTCTTATATTCGGGATGGGGGTACTTGATATTATTCGCTTACGTCATACTCTTTGCCTGTGATTACTGAGGAACCGTCATCAGTACTGGACTCATGGTCAGCTTCCTCGTCCTGACTTAATACATCCTACAAGTCGTCGTCAATGACATCTGCTACCTCTAATATTCCACCAGCATTGAGGCAAGTCTGCCCAAGACCTTTTGGTGAACATCTTAATCCCAGGAAGGAGAAAAACAAATATTTTCAACAAAAATCCAAACAATAGGCTACTAACTTATGGTTGAGGCATGATACTATGTTATTTGAGAAGTACAGTGTAAATGGTTAAACACTATAAGAAAAGATTAAGAGAGGTAAATTTGGCTCTTCCCTTGATGAAAAACTAACCAACGTTTTGAACAGCACCTCTTCACCATCGAGGTCGGAATGATTAAAATACACGTTTTTACTTCCGTTTTTTCTTCGGTGAAAGTGCCAAATAATCACCCTCTTTTCTCTATGGAATGCTGGCAGCTACAAGAATTTGTACATCCTTTGGCGCAGCCACTAGAAATAAATTGTAGGAGCTGGTCTGGCGCGGCGCTGGGGCTGTGTTCATCGTTATAGGCTCCAATATCCCATCGGTTCGCTTCCATCCCCATTCTAATGGATCTTTTTCATGACCTAGCCACAATTGTACTTGGTGGTACACTCAGTACAAATGAAACTGTGCAGCGTCTTCAGTGGGAGGTAGAGAGGCTAAGTCTACTTTCCGGAGGACTTTTTTCGCGAAAGCTTCAAACCGAAAGCTTGAAACCGATACTTGTTCAGTGACTTGTCTCTTGTAATACCATAGATACCATGTGAGTTATGAATATGAAAAAAATATTCATTCAATTTTCATCTTTTCAATATTTCTATCACTAGTAAAAAAATAGTTCTTACAATCTGTAATAATGCCAGACTTCCATACATCAGCAACAAAACTAACTGAACATAGGAAAAATATAGCACATCCTTATATCATTTTCAACATCGAAAGCTTCTTTGCTCTATCCTGAAAGCTGAATAGCTCACTTGATAGGAAATTCAACGAGGAAAAACTTTTATTTGAAACATTTTTTCATAAAATTTCAATTTTGGGAAATATATGGAAAAATTGATTTTGGTCATCTTTTGAACGGCCTTTGCAGGCTTTGCCGGGGCACTAATTTACCTTGACTGACCATCGAATACGTTAATTGGTAGGAAATTTAACGAGGAACAACTTTTGATTGAAATATTTTTTAGCAACATTTCAATTAGACAAGATATAAGCAAAAGACTAAATCTTGGGGGGTTCAAACCCCTACAAAAAAAATAACCTCCTGAAGGCTGAATAACTCATTTTATAGCAAATTTAACGAGGAACAACTTTTATTTGAAATATTTTTTCATAAAATTTCAATTTTGGGAAATATATGGAAAAATTGATTTTGGTCATCTTTTGAACGGCCTTTGCAGGCTTTGCCGGGGCACTAATTTACCTTGGCTGACCATCGAATACGTTAATTGGTAGGAAATTTAACGAGGAACAACTTTTGATTGAAATATTTTTTAGCAACATTTCAATTAGACAAGATATAAGCAAAAGACTAAATCTTGGGGGGTTCAAACCCCTACAAAAAAAGAACCTCCTGAAGGCTGAATAACTCATTTTATAGCAAATTTAACGAGGAACAACTTTTGTTTGAAACATTTTTCAATAAAATTTCCATTTTGTGAGATACTATATGGAAAAACTAGTTTTGGGATTCTTTTGAACGGCCTTTGCAAAGACACTAATTGGTATGGACTGAAAATTGAATACGTTATTTGTTATGAAATTTAACGAGGAACAACTTTTGTTTGAAACATTTTCTAATAAAATTTCAATTTCGCGTGATATGGACGAAAAACTATTTTTTGGGGTTTCTAACCCCTACAAAAAAAGAAGCTCCAGGAGGAAACCGAGGGATTTTTAGTATGTTGTTCAGAACCACATCCTGAACCATTTTCAGCAAAGAAAAGTTTGCTCCAGCAAAATGTTTTTTCTTCCCCAATATTGCTCTAATTTGCTTGCACTATTACGTTGAACGTTGCTCCTCATTTCGGCCCTCTTAGAAAGTATTAGCGGAGTGAAAAAGCAGTTGAGTCGACCACATCATTGCCCAGTTCAAGAAGCGAGACACTTCAACAAAGCGTACAAACTGCCCGACTAGTTCTGGTAGTTCTCTTACGGACAGGTCGGCCCGCGCTGGAGCAATGGGTGATGTTTTTTTTTTTTTTTTTTTTTAATAAAGTTGGAGTTTTGGATGGAGAGGGGTCATGACAACAGTCCTCTCACCCTTTCCCCTGGGTACGATCTTGCAAACTGATTCCTTTGAAAGCGTGTACTTATTCATAAAAATTCACGGGCCCTTTAACGGAGTTGAACGTGGCGTGGCAGGATACATGTGATCTGAAAAATATAAATGATAAGAGGGAGATTTAGAGAAATGTCGACCTCCAAGCTGTATATGATACGACCTCGAGGTTGCCGGCCGGCCGGCCGGACGGAAGACATTTTTTTCCGATTCCCTGTTGAAAAATTGTCTTCTATTTAAGTAGTCTGAGAATATCAATTTTTGCCCGACCATTCTGTCTTCTGTTCGCTCACTCTTCAGAACCTTGTCAATATCTCAAAAGTCAATGCCAACGTCTTCAACCAAAAATAGTACGTGAAGCAAACGATGCGATGCGACCGTGCATCAAAATACGCTGGTCGAACGAGCGCTCAACTGCTTTCTGCTGCTCATTGAAGTTTCATCGCAGAAGGAAAACGACACAAAAGTGAATCTCATCTAGAGAAAGATTGATGCGAAGGAATTCTACGACCTCGGAAGCGCTACCTTCAAATAATTGTACGATAATCAGAAGCAATACGGTATTCTAATCTTGAAATTGAAAACATCTTCGCTTATCGATTTTGCTTCACTCGTGCTGCCTAGAATTTTTCTTTCCCTCAACTCACTTTCACAATACTCTCTATTTCTCCTACACAAAGACATACGTACGCGGTTGGAGTACGCATATCTGTACGTATTTTCAATAAAGAATGAATAAAATTTTCTTCGTCTGTGTATTTTGCGAACTCGAAAAAAGTTTGTATAGAAATTGATATTTTATACAACATAGTATCTACACTCACGTCGCTGTCATAAAAACTTCGACGTAACACTCGATCAATTTACACTCGTACTTTCTGCATTTTATATTGGAATTCTACCGGAATACGAGAAGGGGAAGGAAGTCAGCTCTTCGTTCCGTATGCGATAATTGATTTTCGTTCTTATTACGACAGTAATTATTTGGAAGTGACAATGTTTCGGTTAAGAGTAGGTAATGCCAGAGAGGATATCACGAGTTTTAAGTAATAAAAGCGTTTGCAATTTGATGAGATGAACTGAAGCTAGAATATATAATGCAGAAGTGTGATAATGCGTGGAATTTGGGTTCGAAATTGTTTGAGATGATTGTCACAAAAAAAAAAGAAAAGAAAACATTTGAGTTTGCTGGCGTCTCCTGTATAATGAGTGATGCAAAATCAGATTTTTACTACCCTCTTGTTCACAAAATTTGACAACGCCCGAATGACGGTACATGCTGACCTTCTGGATCCAGAAAAGGAGGGTATTCAATCCCAACAGAGACAGTCAGCAAAGAAAAACTAATTTTACGCTGTAAAGAAAAGCAGACACAAATCCTTCCCAGGTCCTGACTAAGGTCTGAAGATCTTAAATGAACGATACCCAGAATTTTTCAGAGGACTATTCAAGAAGTGCCCCAGACAAGAAACGGTTCGTGGGTAAAGTTTTGCGGATTCTACAATTGGGGAAGACCCAGCCACTCCTGAGGTCTATTTACCACGCTCGCGGTTGAGTACAATGGGTAAAACTTTTGGAAAACCAATTGTTCCCTGGGTGGCCACCTCAGCAGTATGGCTTTTGTCTGAGGAAGAAAGGATTGCCTCCACAGCGGCTTGGGGGATGTCAATAGCTAGCGACTAATGAAATTACTGGGGCGTTTGACCACAAGCTTTGGCTAGTCGCCATCAGTGGTCTACAGACAAAACGAGCGGCCGATTCTATAATGAAAACGACCATAAAAAGCTAATTTACAGATACATACACATGATGGTGAGGCACATAAGATGATTGTGAAGAAGGATGTGCTAGGCCTTATCCTATGAAATTCAACGCGTCAAAAGGGACCTTAGAGCTATGAATACCGCGTGCAACGATGAGTTCTGTTCCACCTGTGCCTGACACAAAAAAGGTGGCCTTGAAGAAATTTCGATTCTATCTTTGATTATCGAATTGCAATTCGAAAGAAACTCTCTGTCAACAGTTTTCTGCTCGTGATTCTTTGGTCTGCCCCTCTGCATACCTTTCATAGCTCTTTCTCCGAACTATGTTTATAGCTTTTTATCGACAACTCTTTCATCATTCCCAACCACCGCGGATCCTGGTATACGAAAAATGGGTGCAAATACGATGCAACGATTTCAAAGTCTTAACAAGCTATCTAAATTCCCGTTCTTCGTACGAAGTTGGGTGTGCAATTGTCGATTACTCTCGTGGGAAATGCGCGCTATAACCGCTCCTAACTGACCGTAGACTCATTTATGCGAAACTACAAGATACGTAAGTAGAATGAGTTTTCTAGATGGGAAGAAATAAACGCGCATATCAAATTATTCGAATAGCGAATGAATAGCCGGAGGATGAAATAGAATCACACTTGTATACTAGACGTATTGCGTCTTCTATCGCGTGCGAGTATATGAAACGACAAACTCGAATGTTCTACGAAGTACCTAGAGAGAGCATCGATATGCATGAAAAGGGTGAAAAGTGACTAGAGAAATATCCTATTTGCATGCTAAATATTCGACTTACGGAAAAGGCGCGAATGCATCAGCAAGTTTTTCTCGACAATAGAGATAAGCATCGGACGTGTGCAGGAGGGCCACCCGGCTCCGAGCTCTCAACAGGAAAAAGTTCAGTTCGTTATTCTGCGCGATATTCTGGGATCATTTTCTTACAGGTTCGAACATAATAACTACATTAGGAAAGAAAAACCATTATACTATAGTGATGCAGCGCGCACACACGCCGAACATTGTTAAATTCCGTAACTCGACGCGCTTCGTGATCAGAATAGAGGAACTTTTAGTCGAACGTCTCTCCAGTCGGTCGGTCTCGAATCACAAAACTCGCTATCTTTACTTTTCGATACGTATTTTTCGAAATCATTCATTGGAAAAACTGTATGGTACATTCCCACACGAGCGTATAACGGATTTCGCAAAGTGCTGAAAAATTTTTCCTCCTATTATTTTTTACGATTCGAAGTGGATCGACTTCGAGCGTAGATATGCGGTTGAAGGACGTAATTCTAAATATTATATTTTATATGTACGAAACAGGGACATATTGTACGCTATTTTATGTTACATCGTAATTTCGTACCGCTAAAAATACTGAAAGCTCTAGATAAAGTGCGCGCCGCGGATTCTCAAAGGTCTAGAATTCGATACATTATTGCCGTACGAGTTTTTAATTTTCTTGTAATAAAGGCAGACGCCGATTCTGAAATAGAAATAAAGACGTTGTTGTACGTATTCTCGTTTTATAGGATTTGGAAAATCCGTTTCACTTCGAAGTGGTTTCTTTGTACGCGTGCTGCTAGTGCAGCAATTGGTACACGTTCGTAAAAGCGTCGCCTTTATAGCGTCTCCTATTCGAGGGAAAAAGATAATAATTTGGTCGAAAGAGTCGAGATTTCTTGACCGAAAAATTAAACGAGCGTACGACGAGTGTGGAGACGGGGGAGGGAAAGAGAGGATGATATTTTCGGAAATTATTTGAACTCATTTAATGATCTCTTTATTGACCTCGTACAAAACGCAGTTTTATTGAATCTCTCTCTCTTTGAAGAATTCTGCAATTTATCTAACGAGCGTCAATATTTGAATTTGATCTTACCGTGTACAGGCACCCCTATAATACAATATTATAATATCAAATCGAACGCGAGAATTTGAAATTCGTTTCGAATCTCGAATTAATGTCGCGCAACATACCAGGATATACCCTTTGGGGTTGACTATCAGTTGGATTTTAGGCTGCGATTTGGTAAATAGCGGAGGTCGACGCTTAAACTAAGCCATATTGAGGTATCAGGATACCTTTAATTATTATTATTTACGTGTCTCGTATACGCTATAACAGCCGGTCAACGATTTTAATTCTGCGTAATCATATTCGTACCGTATGCCGAATGGAATTAAACGTTGCTGTAGGAAAACTCGATTGCAATGTTATCAAAATGTATAACAGAACTTCTTGACCCGTCAATTTTGAACTAAAATTTTGTTAGTTTGAGTTGAACTTTGAGTGGTGCCTCGCTGCTGAATTGGTCGTATCATTCTTGGACTTAGAAATTCACTTGTTAAGGTAGCCTCATCATGAAGGAGGTCAGGTTCGACAATTTAGTACACAGCTCCAGAATATGGGTAACAATAAATCCTCTATTGTGCGATTATTTTTATGAAATATTCAACATCCTGTCGTTTTCAATTAGAATTTAACAAACTCCTCCCCCCTTCAAATATGGTTTCAGAAAATGTTACTTATCGATCTCCGATCAGGGTACCTGTTTCATGGGGCATGTGGGACCTGAAAGATCTATGACGTCACCGAATTGTGACGTCGCAGATCCAGACTTTATAGCTAGATATGATAGGAGGGAAAATTAGAGAAATTCCAACCTCCAAGCTATATATTATACGACCTTAAGGCTGGCGGACCTCCAAGCTATACACGACAGGAGAGGGACATAGAAATAGTCACTTGAAGGGGCCACCTTTCAGGATCTCCAAGCTGTATACGATAAGAACGTTCTGAGTCCTATGATGTTCAAAGCGCTGCTTATCTAGCTCATTGAAGGGGCTACGTCAATTTGTGCATGAAGCATTGCATATCTAGTTACTAGAAGGGGCTATCTTTCAGGCTATATACGCCGACCACCGACCAGCAGGAGCAGCGGCAACAGTCGAGGAACGCTAACTCTCAGAACAGGAGGGAGATCTCGATCTAGCAGGAGCAGCAGCAACAATCGAGAAACCCTATCTCTCAGAAGCAGAACCAGCAGGAGCAGGACCAAAACACGGAAGCACGGTGATACCGGTGGATTTAAATTTTTTGTTCGATTTATATCCATTTGATTTAAATGTTTTGTTCAATTTAATCAAATTCTAAGAAATTCAAATGGGTAGCGTGGGAGTTTTGTCTATTTCGAGTCGATTTTTAGTTTTTTGAGACCGTGTGCTGGTTGATCTTGAATTGACCTCAAGTGAAGGTCGACCTGGAGTCGATTTCGGGTAAATCGAATTGAAACTGACTCCAGATCGACGTCGATTTGAAGTCGTCATGCGTACATTCTTAGAGAACGATAAATGGACTTGAAATTCGACCCAACGGAGGAGTAAATTTTGGGTCAATCAAAATTTGGAGGAGTCACTGGAAATTGGCTTAAAATCGGTGTGGCGATTTTAGTCGAAGCGGAGTTGATATTTTTCGACCCTATATTACCAGTCGGTGTTTAATCATACGATTTCACTTGGAAGAAGTAAATTCTCGGTCGATTTGTTTCATCGATAAGGGAGCTGAGCTCTTACTTGCATGAAGGAGGAAAAGTCACTATGGCTTTTGTTGGAGTATAGTCTTCGAATGCTTGGAAAAATTTAAGTTCTGTGCGAGTCGTAACTCGTATCAGTTCGGCGAAAAATTTCTTATTGCACACGTAAACGTAGGGGATGGAAACTTGAAACAATTTTGATATTAGAGCTACTGATGTAAAGCTGCAGAGGAGTCAACTAGATTGAACTTTAAAAAAAAAAAGAAAAAAAAAATCCTTTAAGGCGTATAAAAGTTTCGGATGTGGTTAAAACGATAAAACAGTATGGCATGGCAGTTCTACCTCTGCAGCTTTCATTCATTATCTCGAAAAAAATTTTCCGTTTGTCGAAGTCACGGAGATCTTTCTTCTAACATCACTGAGAAAACTTCACAAGTTCAAGTTGTGGAAAGGATTTGGTGTCATTGATTTATACGTGAAATTGGGTGTAGAATTTACGGGTGAAAAGAAATGGAAAATTTTTTTCGAATTTTCGGAGTCATCGAACGTAACAATCGTCCGCCTGAAAAAAGCTCGTTTATTTTTGGTTTTATAGATACCTACGCGTCAATCTTTGTGTAGAAATATAATCTCGATGAGTTCGTTATAAGCTTTGAAAATTGTGGAAAATTTCTGAAGGTTGTTCATTACAAAGAATTTACAATTCTAAAGTATTTTCGAGTTAATTTTCTCTTCATCGGAAACTTGTTCGTTTTATAAAAGACTTTATCTTTCATTTTTGCCTCATTAATGAGTTGTTATTCCGGGATTGGTCGATTCAAAGTTTATGAAATTGTAAAATTTTGAGCTCTGAGCACTATTATTAGAAGAGTAAATGAGTATTTTTTTCTGAGGGTCTTACTCTAATTTATAATGTTACAAAGAAGTTCAAAGATCTTGAGCGTTAGGCCAATTTTATCATCAATTTGGTCGTTTCTTTTGAACTCTTCTCTCTCATTCTTAGCTAGTCTATATTTTCATAAAGAGTGTATCAATCGATTTGGTATAACTTTCTTGAAGCAAAATGAAAGTAATTTTTGACCACTCTCCGTTTCTCAAATGCTTTTTTCTGCGTAATGACTGGTTTCATTAAGAAATCTTTTCTGTCGACGGGGGATGAAAAAATCACATCGGATATTTTCAACGTTTCTCATAGTTAGACGTCATGCTGAACCCTCATTTTCTGTCTGCCGAGTTGAGGAAAAATGGTACAATTCATTAATTACGAATGTAAAGTGTTATAGTATTTTCATTTCTTCATTTTTTTTTTTTTTTTTTTTTTTTTTTTCAAAAAAGAAATAAAGCACGCAATTAAGTCTATTGAAACTTAATTGTGTAGTTCTCAGTATACGTGTGATATGCAGGACTCGTATGCGAAAGCTTTAATCTTTCTTTGGTCGTTAGCTCACGATTATTTATTTATTTGTTGTAGTCCGAAACATCGAGCGTTAGATCAAACATCTTTTTTTCATTTTTTCTTCCGCGAGCGTTGCGAAAAAATTTTGATCCATTGGAAAGTTTGTCGAAAGATATTCGAAAGTCTGTAGTCGATTCCATTACTCGAGTGTGAGACGAGCAAACGTTGAGGTGCGTCCATTTGGTTTGGTTGGCGTGGGGTTTTTAACGCTGCCCCACGGCAAATTACAATGGATCCAGCAGTGGTCCAGGGAGACGGCAGACTCGAAATTCGGATCCCCAATTGAATCACCAACGTGAGTCCCTCACTGATTGCTAGACTGGGTCTGACTCTCTTTCCTCATATGGCACTATAATTTTTACGTATAATTGAACAAAAAATTTAAATCGAATGAATATTGGAAAAATTTTAGGCGCACTACTTACAAAATGTACAGGAAGTGAGCGCCTAAAATGTAAAATGGCGTTTGCCAATGGTGTAGCGAGAGAAAGAGGTTTGAGGGGTCGAACCCTCCCAAGACACGTGAAATATATCAATTTATTTTGAATAATTTTCTGAATATTTTTTGTAAAATTGATTTTCACCTACTTTCTCTTCAAACTCCTACTAAGAAAAATTTTCTGGCTAGGCCACGATTCTTATTCAGATCTACCTCATTGAAAAACTTATCATCAATAGGTACTAAAGTATTGATAAAATTGACCTCAAATCGACGTTCGTCTGGAGTCGATTTCCAGTCGACTTCACCAAAAAACTCACGAGTTCTTTGAAGGAGTAAAACGAGGGATGGCAGCAAACCAGTTTTATGGGGCACGTGATATCTGAAAAATGTAGATTATGACGTCACAAGGTTGACTTGTCATCAAATTGTGACGTCACAGGCCCGGATTGTGAAGTTATACATATAATAGGAAGGCACCTGAAAAAAACCGATCTATGACGTCATCAGATTGTGACGTCACAAGGTTAATGTATGACTTCATTAAACTATGACGGCACAGGCTCCGTCCCAAGCAATATATGATAGGAGGGGGACTTGGAAAATTTTCTAGCTCCGAACTTTGCCGTCGGACGGAGGACTTCTTTTTCAAAAGATTCCCTGTTAGAATTTTTATCACCTAAAATCTACTGTAGGGTCGATTTCAATTCAATCTGCAGTGTCTAAGATTGTGTGCAGGTCGACTTTAATTTGGAGTCGATCTGCAATCGAACTCGAGTCGATATTTTCAAATTTCTAATCGACTTAACACCTGCTGCTCTGTTCGGTCGATTACGAGTCGATTTTTAATTTTCTGCGAATTTATCAAATCGACGTCGACATAGAATCGATTTCAATTCGACCTAAAATCGACTGCCGTATTAAGTGGATGTCAAGTCGATTTGTGGTCTCTAAGAATGTATGCTGGTCGACTTTTAATCGACGTCAATCTTGAGTCGATTTCGAGTTGACTTCTCTTAATTTTTTATCGACCTAAAATTGACTGCTCTGTTGGGTCGATTTTAAATCGATTTGTGTTCTTTGGGAATGTATCTTGGTCAGTTTCGAATCGACCTTGAATCGAAATCGATCTCGAGTCGACTTCTCAAAATTTTTTATCGAACTAAATTTCACTGCTCTGTCAGGTCGATTTCAAGTCGATTTATAGTCTCTGAGAATGTATGCGATCGACTTCAAATCGATGCAACTTGGGAGTCAATCTCGAGTCGATTTTTGGTCAATCATATTTCATTCATCAGTAGAAGACTAGCAATCGACATCAAAATTACGTAGGTTTTGAGCGCACAACTTACTATGGTTCTAGAATCGACTAAAAAAATGAATCGACACTTGCTATTAGGTTTTAATTTCCATTGAAAATCGATGTTCACATTGTCTGGACTAAAATATTGCTCAGTAAGTTTCTGAATAGCCTTTGCTGTATAATTATTACTACGCATTCTGTCTGCGAGTAGCAAAGTCAGCAAACAAGTAGAATGCTACAAGGGAGTGACCTTGAATCGACCTCAAATCGACACCGATCTAGAGTCGATGCACAGCCAACCCTCGACGAGTTGTGGGTGTTTGATAACTTTGCTACTCGCAGACAGAATGCGTAGTTATGATTACATATAATCAAGAGCAGAATCAGACGGGCATTTTAGGTGGGGAACAAAAACTTTTGGAACCGTTGAACCTTTCTGAGTCCAAAATTCTCCATTTTCTCCGTTTCACTGTTTTAGGGAGGAGGAGGAGGGAATCGTGGGAACGATGAGACTGTACGACCTTTTTCTGCATTAGAATTTGAAATCTTTGTTATTTTTCATAAGCTTAGGAGAGGGGTGGAGGAATTTCTTTCAACTCCCCTCCCTTATGGATCCGCGCCTGTACAACGATGACGGTTGAAAATCTTAATTATGTTTGCCCGGTACAACAATGTTTGAAGTCAATTTCTAGTCGTTATTAAAATCAAATACCAGAAGTCGACAAATTTTTGACCCCGATTATGAGACCCCTACAAAGTGGTGCGCTCAAGATCTACGAAATTTCGACGTCGATTGCAAGTCTTCTGCTGATGAATGACGCACAATTGACCCAATACTGACGTCAATTTTGTGTCGACACCAACCTACAATACCAGGAGGGAATCACTCAATTTCGACTTGGACGATGAGTCGACGGTGAAAACCCGTCATAATTGGAGGCCCACGAGATACAGAACGATTGCGGCGGTGACTTGTTATACAAATAAGCGAGATCACACTAGAGTCACTGAAAACAGCCTCGCACAAAGGGAAGAAGCGGTCTATTTTGAACCAACTTCCAGTCATTTTGTGTCAATTTACAGTCGAAGTTGAACGGAACTAAATCGAACTTGGTCGAAATAGCGAGTCGACATGATTCTTTGGGTTGCTCCGACACGAGTCAAAGTTTGACATCTATTTCGATTTGTTCCCCTGTAGTTGCCGTTGAAGACGTTTCTTCGAGGCTCGCTCGAGGACTTGATCAATTCTAGACTGCCTGAAAGCTACGATAAACCAAATTGCCTCCTTCCGTCGATTCGCCTAATTTGAAAAAAACCCCATCACTCTCTTTGCTCGTCAAAATTCTCGACGCAAGACTCGAAAATGCTTCAAATCGCATTTTTTGTCGTACTGTCGTCGAATTGAAAACTTGTGCATCGGCGATCGCGAAAAAATCGCAGAATAAAATATTCGCGCTCTTTCTCCTTCAAATATATACACATCGTGGCACGAAAAATGAATGATGAATTTCCCGAAACCGCAACAGCGGGCACCGCGTCACCCGTCAGCCGGCGGATTCGCCGACACATTTTTTGACACCTCTTGCGAGTACTCGCGAATGAAATTTCCGTTTTGCATTTTAGTGTCAAACGACAAACGTAGTGACGTGCCGTTTCTAAATGATATAATTTACGAGGAAATCAAATCGGTATAACGTTATACATTTATAACTCTCGGCGTCGCTTATTTAGCGTCATCGCGAACGTTCGAAATTGAACCGTCGAGCATGGGGCTGGAGGAAAACTTCATACATACGTGGAAGAAGGTCGTCGAGTTGCAGCACCAACCAGATCGAAAAGGGAAAAAATGTTTATTTACTCATACTTCAAATCCACAAAACTGCCGCAAAATACTGGGGATTAACAGTGGCCTTTTTCGCAACAAAAATATCCTCGCCGCAAATTATTTTCTAAAAAAAAAAACGAGAAAATATCGCACGCTATATATATTTGGTCCGAGCTTCTTGAAATTTTCATTGGTTCGACGACCGACGTCCAAATTCGTATATTACGTCTGTATCCTTGTTGTCAACTCATATAAGCTTTAATCAAGCGTGTATATTTACGAGAGCAACATGGACCTGTTTTAGGCAGCGTATATGTATGTCGTACACCCCAATCTCTTTGAGACTATCAATTAGTCTTATGAACTCTAAAGGCGTGCCTTTAATGAAAAGGAAACGCGCGGGTACGAATAGATTAACAAAGTCAGCGAATAATCAGCAGACTATCTTGTGTTTTGTGTACACAGAGAGGGCGAAAATGCTGCTGCACTCTCGTACATTACATTCTCTACTTGACATCACAAAGAACACTCGAGATGCTATATAGGGTAGCACTGCGGTATTCCGAACGCAGGGAGAGGAACAGAGCAGCTTCAGCGGAGACGCGCTTATTATTGTTTTTGAGTGGACTCACCTCAAAATATGGGTGGCTGGTCGCCGCCACTGAAAATACCGAATGACAATAATCGTATGTTTTCAACGCCCGTAATCGGATCATTAAATTCCAATAAGATTTAATCCGGATAATACCGAAAATGAAAAACACGTTCGCGTATATTCGCGCGATTGTGGCGATTCTCCCCGCGCCGAACTTTTCGAAAGCCATCATAAATACCGCGATTTAAAGCACCTCATTATCCTTTGGAAAACTTTGCAGGCGAGCATCGAGCGTATCAAACGGTCGATCAGAATCGGCGATGCTTCAAAAAACATCGTTCAATCTCGTCCCTCTCGTTCGTAATTCAAAGCGCGAGCTCTTCTTTTTACGCTTTCAAAAAATGATTATAAAACTTTCTACCCCTAAAAATATTCAATAATGCAAATTACTATATTAGCGATTTTTCATTTCATATTTTCGTCGAAAAGTATTCGGAAGAGGTTTCTTTCGTACCGCGCACAACTTCTAAAAGTAAAAATTATTCTTCGTTAGTCTTCTTTCGAATGATAAAAAACTTTTTAAATTATCATTTTTGTGTTCCATTCGTGTACGTAACTTAATTTTTCTTCTACCTGCGGAGAAGAAAGTAAAAAGACGATAACGTCGGTATAATTTTGGTAAATGGCACCTATTTCGAAATATTATAGATCTGCGGTGGCGGCTGACTGTAGGAACTTGACAGACTTTCATCATCAAGGAGGTTCTCTCTACCCCACTTCGTCCGCTGTTCGCCGGTTTACATAATGGTATCTAAATTAGAAAATGAAATTAAAATACGTATTCGTTTATGTTTCGAGACTTCCTCGCAGACTGTGAGGTCGATAATGAATACATTCGAGACGAATAATGAGACGCATTATCTTCCTCTTATATTGTCGAAAACTTTACACAATTGTCTTCATGCATTAGCGCGAAGTCGCGGAGCTACGAAGAAACTTTGATAAAGGAACGATGAGTAATATTAGTAACCTAATTGAGGAAGCTGCCGGATTCGATGATGGAGATGATAAGGCGAAAGAAACGGGATTTGGGTGGGAGCTGTTGATTACGAGCTCCTAAAATCCGAACTCCAAGGGGTAAATTAATCTATGTTTCATTTATTTGTGCTTTCACGAGGAAAATATTCAAGAGGAGGAGGGGGGGGGGGGAGGAGGAAAGAAAAACAATTTTCTAATACATAGTTCTTCTCAATGAACCATGTCGGTGTCAACCCGCAATAATTGACTTCAAAACAATCGAGAATTTACATATTTCATGGAAATTGCGTTGAAATCTACTTCAATATGAGGTTAATTTTGTTCAAATTTTTTATCAACCTCACTGCTCTGTTGCCTCGATTTCAAGTCGATTTGTAATTATCTGGTAATGTACGGGGGTCAACTTCAAATAGACCTCCAATCGACGTCGATTGGAGTAAGTTTATCGATCAGTTCACCAAATTACACGAGGAGAAAATGACGCGTTCTGAATTTGTGAAATCTGTGTCGCAAAAATTTTTACCTACGAAAATCAAATTTTCTAATTAAAATACTCATCCTTTTAATGTAAAACTGGTTCCAATTTTTTTTTTAACAAAAACAAATTTTACTCAAAATGTATTTTAAGATTCAATATACAATTCATACATCGATTTATCGTACATCGATTCATTTTTCATGGGACTCAATTCATACGTCGCCCGCCAGGTATGAGACAGAATTCATGTAAAAATACAAAAACAGGACTCAATTCGTTATTTCCCATAATAATTTTATGCTGGTCGACTTTAAATCGACTTTACCTTGTAGCATTCTGCTTGTTTGGAAACTTTGCTACTTGCAGATAGAATGCGTAGTAGTAATAATTATATAATATAACAATATTATTAATTCTTCTATTTAAGACTTTAATTATTTTCATAAAATTTTTATTAATTCAAATTTCAAGAATGATTTTTATTATTAAAATTTCAATAATAAATTATTCATTTTATATTAGGATAAAAAAAACTAAATATTTATTTATTGGAAATGATAATTTTTAAATTTTTAAATTTAATTATTTATAAATTATTAAAACATTTCATCTAAAATAATAAAATTTATTCAAATTATTTTTATATTTTTTATTAATAAATTTATTAATATTGTTCAACTGCTTCCGCTTGCACAATATAATAATTATTAATTTATTAATTAAATTATTATTTAAAAAAAATTATTTTTAATCATTTATTTATTAAATAATAATGATAATAATTGGAAACTGATAATAATGAAATTACAAAAATCCAATTTTTCATAAAAATATCAATTCTTCAATAATAAATATTCAACACTTTTATTATTAAGAATATTCATGTTTATAATTTTGAAATTTAATTTTAAATTTCTTTTGAAAAATTTAATTTTTAAAGTATGAGTTTAATAGCTTTGACTTTATTTTCAATTTTCATTTTAAATTTATTTATTTAAAAATTTCAATTATTAAAATTTTAAATTAATATAAAAATTGATATTACATTATAATTTTATTTTTATAAATTTAACAAAAATTTTTGTTTAATAAAAATTTAAACATTATACTTTTTATTTTGCTTTAATTTCTTTAATGTTTATTCTTAATAATAAAATTATTATCAATTTTAATTAAAAATTTCTTTTATAAATAGTTATATCAATAGGATCAGTTTCTTGATTTATAATTTGAGATATGATTCCAAATCCAGGTAAAATAAGAATAAATATAATTAATTGTTAATTTAAATTTTATATTTTATAATTTGATTTTTTTTTACAATTTTAATAATCAATTTAATAAATATTATACCTATAATAATTTTCAATTTCTCATGATATCTCATTTATTTTAAATTTAAATTTTATATTATTAATTTTTCTAATTTTAAATTTATTAAATAAATAATTTTTAAATATTTTTCATAATTTCTATAATCAACATTTTTTTTTTTTTTTTATTTAACGAGCAATGCAGCTGCGCTAAGGGCTATTTGCTCGGCAGATAGTTCTGCTTTTACATAAACTTAGTATTTAAGTAGAAAGTTGAAAACAAAATACATGTAAAAGAATTGAGGTGAAATAAAAATATAAAGGAAAACAAAAATATTCTTTTTTTTTTTTTTTTTTTTTTTTTTTTTTTGGCGTCATCGTTTGGAGTTAAACGTGGTTTTTAAAAATAAAATTTATTATTATAAAATTACAATTGAGCCCTTCTTTTCAAGAAGGGCGTAAGTTGAAAAAACTCATTTTGAGAAATACTAATTTTAAAGTTTGGACGCTGGTACAAAGCGTAGAGAAATCAGAATGGGACAAAGTGTGGTCAGTGCACAGGCGGCATCGATCATCTTCCAATCCCCATCTATTACCCGTCCAAACAGCGTAATTTAAAAACAAGAAATCGTTTCCCGCGAAACACCATAATTATCTTATTTAATTTGATAAATTATAAAAAAAATCATAATTCAAGTAAAATCAATAAAATGTCAATATCAGGAAATAAATATTATTTATGGCTATTTAGAGACCTAATGATATTTGACCAATGCAGCAATGGTAGAAACCAGACCAAGTGAACGTCGATTTTAAAATCTAATACCAAGTGTCGATTCATTTTTGACCTCTAAAACCCTAGTAAATTATTGCTCAGCAGCTTCACGACCTCTTACCACTCTGTCTGACTTTGATAATCAATTTAGATCAAAGGGCAAAAAAACAAAAAATTGCATCAAGCCGTTTGCTGGGTAACAGGACCTGTTTGCCAACAAGATGGCTGAGTTAGTTACTCCTTTGTGAGATAAAAAATATCAATTCCTGTTCGTTTTCCTGACAGCAGCAATAAGTTTGAATAATATAGTTGGTTTTTAAAGTTTTAAAATAAATGAAGGCATTCTAGTCTTTGCGTTGTATCTATTATTATTTTGTTTTTCGCTTCACGTAAATAAAAACTTGTTTTTCGCGTACATTATTACAGGGCGCAAAGTCGCGTGTTGTTCTCTAGGAAGGGAGAACGCGTTTTATAAGGCGGAAGGACACTGTTCAAAAGTCATGCATACCAGAATTCCACTTTTTTAGGTGGAATAATGTTTTTTCTTCAATCTTTTCCACTTTGAGAGAAAACCGAATCCGGCCTTTGATTTTATCTATGATCAGTTTTAAGCGCAGAAATCCAGGACTCACAATTCAGTAATTTATGAAATTCATTGAATCCAGATTTCATTTAACAAATTAAAACCCTTCCCTTTTTCAACATAAATATTCATTCGAAGAATTGAACATTTTGCTCTCCGCGTATTGTGATTATGTATTGTGATCTTTTATCTTGTACCTACTTATTTTAATTTTTTATTTCTCGAAGGATTTGTTTTTAGTTTTCAAAGAAGTTGGTTGTTTTCATTTCTTAATGATCTCGTTAGAATTATTCTTATAATTTCTTAGTTTTTCTAATGTAAGTACCTGCCTCCTCGAGTGTTCATATCGATCAATATCATTTTAAACATTAATATTCATTCGAAATATTGGACATTTTTCTCTCTGCATATTGTGATTATGTATTGTGATCTTTTATCTTTTAATTATCAAACCTAAGTTACTTATTTTAATTTTTTATTTCTCAAAGGATTTGTTTTTAGTTTCCGAAGAAGTTGATCGTTTTCATTTCTCAAAGACGTCGCGTTGTTATCATTATTCTTTTAAGTTCCTTTTGGTGTACGTGTTTCTGTGTTCATTATATTTAAGAATTTTCAATCCACAACACTTGTTTCATCTGTGAATTTCTCAAAGAATCTAACATACCCTTTTATCTTGTGTCTTGAATTTTGTTCGCAATATTTCTCTGTTCGTTTTTTTTTTTTTTTGTTCTGTAAGAAAGTTGTCAATTTTTGTTCTGTTTCATTTCGTATTTATTGATTGATTGATTATTTGTTCTCAGTCTATCCCATTTTTTTAACAATTTTAAATACAACACTCTCGCATATTTATTTGTGTTCATTATTATCATAGATCATCTCGCATTTGCGTTTTTATTCATGTGAACCAAAAAATAGCGTACGCTACACGTGAACGGAGGAAAGCGATATACTCGCGCTGCATGGCGGCCCGAGCCGCGGCTCGGGCCGCCAAAGCGCTCGTATAGAAATCGCTCTCCTCCGTCCCTTATAGCGTAATATACTATTAATATAGATTCGTTATTATTATTACATTCATGTTATCGTTAGTGACAATGATTGAACTTGAACAATATTATTCTTTTTTTTTTTAATGATGCACGATCATAATCCCGATTCTTTACGACCAACTGTAGCAATCGCACGATGTTTGGTGAGATACTTATTGAAAGTGTAAAAACATATTTTCTTTTCTTCAAATCATTAACTTCTCGTATATTTGTAGGCAGCAGACACGCGCATTCTCAACTCCAGATCAGACTTCCAAAACAACTCACTTGATAAAAGTTATCGAAAAGATGGCGAGTGCCGAGACATGAAATGTCAAAAATATAAGAATAGATATCAGCTCGTCCTCCCCCCTCATCTTCCATAGACATACCGGTAGTAAGTTTGTTTCGACTCAAGTTTTTCAATATTTTTCTTTCCGAATTTCTCAATGATTAGAAAAATAGCTAAACGTCAGATTTAAGTAAATAGGCCAATTTATAATAATCCTACGTATACGACTTGTCTTGCACGCTTCTTCTTTTTTCAGATCTTGCGACGACGGTAGTGACTTTTGGAAGCGCTACTTGTAAAAAAAAAAAAAAACGCGTCAAACAAAATTTCTCGAAATTTCTAAGAAAATTCACCAGTTCTGGGGATTGATTTGTCTCAGAAACAAAAAAAAAAAACGTAAATACACCACTGTCTAAAATTCCAGCGTTAGGGAAGAAGTGACGTTACGGTGCCTGCCGAAGTCAATATTTCTTCCCTTAATGAGGTGACTCATGAAGATTCGAAGTCAAATTTTCCTGGACAAGATATGAATAACTGCTTCTTGAAGATTATGACACTGATGATGCAAAGGAAATTCGAAGCCCCGAACCAATATCAGTACTTTCGACTCCGAATGTGAAAGCGGAGTTCGACAGACAGAGGGTCAGCACGATAAGGTTCGCATTCACACCCCATGACGAGTGGATTCTTTGTATCGTAATACGTGCTACCTTAAAATCGAGAATATGGCTGGAAAATATTGAAAAATTACTACACTCGACTCCGAAGTTAGGTGTAGAACACTGAACAACGGTAACACGTGCATATGCTTCACTAGCAATTTGTGTTCGAATGCCTCTTAGAAACGTGCGGACAAAGGAGTAATTTCAAAAAGCGACGACTTTTCCCAGTCCCGAATCATTGCTCCGTAAATACGTTAGTTCTGCATTTTTATAATGAAGCGACGTTAAAAATAGTCATCTAATGTCAGCATTTTAATGGATGTCACGTTCCAGGTCATGGATCAACAGAAAACGAACAAAAATAACATACGTATTCTCAGTGTGTATGTATGTAGTACCTATAATAATAATAGCTGTACCTTTTTCGAACGAGTAAAAACTGCAATTTATTGCCATAAAATGTTCGTCGACTGTAAATTGTAATATAAATAAGAGTAGGGAATCTTGTTTCCTTTAATATTTCACGTATAAACAAAATATAATACCGTATTTAGAGGAAAGGAGAAAAAAATTCTATAAAGAAGAAGAAAAACACTAGCATTTGCAGGGGACTGCAAAAGAAGGAAAAATCTAGGAAAATACGAGCGCGCAACACGGCGGCAAGGAAGAACAAAAAAAAAAAAAAAAAACGTACGACAAGAAACAGATGCTTGTCCTGTATGTGTGCGTGTTAATGAATTAATCGCTGCTGTACAAACAAAGACCTCCTGTACCATTGAACGCGATACATAATGGAAATTCTCTCTATTATTTAGATTTTTTTCTCTGTTCCTTCCTTTCTCAATAACTCTCCTAGTAGCGTTCGCTTTTCAGCACCTTTTTCGCTTCGGAAAAGTTAATCATTTTTGTATGGTGTGAAAACCTATTGTGTTGATGAAATTTGAGGCAGACTGAAGAATATTGTTGAAAACGAGACCGTACATAGCAGAGGATACGATTTGGTCAATAGGGCCAAAAATCAGAGGAAAGAAATTTATGAGGTCTCAGAAGCCTCCCAGAACTTCGATGCATGACTACAAATTGAGTACATCACAAATGGAAATGATAATAATAACATGGGCTCCTCTAGGAGCGCTAGTAAATAGGTACGAGGAAGTTAGATAACACTTAGAGAGATGCAGTACTCCGACAATTGTACTTCTCTCGAGCTCCTTACTAAGTGTAAACTGAAAGGATGAAAAAATCTGGAGCAGTCGAAAATCGCTATGTCAATTTTAAATAGATGTGAAGTCGACCAGCATACAGTAAAAATTCATTGTTAATCGACCAAACAGAGAGGTCGATTTCAGGTTGATAAAACAATTCGGAGAAGTCGAATCAAAGTCGACTTGAAACTGACGAGGCAAGGAAGTTGGAATGGAGCTCGGCTTGAAATCGACCTGGTATCGACGATCACATGAGGTCAATTTCAACAATATATCGACACAATTTCGACCAAAGCATTAAAAGAATTAATCCTTGGCGTTCTGGGTCAAAAACCCGAATCGAATAGCCCGACATGCCAAATACCCGACAAGTGATTTACCCGACACCGATTTCCCCGACACTGAAATACCCGACACCGACATACCCGAATCCACTTACCCGACAAGCCAAATCGCCCGACACAACGATTCCCTCGAGTTCTCTTTTTTTTGCGTTTGCTTAGTAATGAATATTGTGATACATGGCAGGCTCTGGTACGTTGCATGAACCACTCAGTAGTACACAGCCGACAGTTCAAGACCGAAGTAAAATGGCAAAAATGGTTGGTAAGAAATTAGTTATTGACGGGATCATGTACGTCCATTCTCGTCGCCGAGGGAACAAAAGGTACTGGGATTGTCAAAAAGTACGTGCCGGAGAATGTACAGCGCGTGCTGTTACAATGGTACCTGCTAGCAATCTGGCTCCAATCGTCGTCGTGTCCGGTCCAGCCACTTCTAAACATACACACCCACCCAATCAGGATGCATGCAAAGCGGAGGTCGTACTACAGAACCTGAAAGAACAAGCGGAAGCGAACCCAGCACAACCACCCGCGCAGTTAGTGCGCGATGCATTAGCTAATGTGCCTCCTAGTGTACTCAGCCAGATGCCAGAAAGAGAGAATTTACGGAAAGCCATTCGTCGTGAGCGCAGGAAAAATCTGCCCCCCAATCCGCAGTCCTTAGAAGATCTAGATGTCATCCCTGAGCGATTCCAAAAGACATTGTTAGAAGAACCTTTCCTCCTGCTCGACAACTGGGATACGGACGACGACCCAGACGAAGGAAGGGTTCTAGTGTTTGCGACGAGGAAAAATGTAGAAATGCTGTGCAAGAGTCCCGTCTGGTTCGTGGACGGGACCTTCAAGGTCAGCCCGACCATCTTCACGCAATTATTCACAATAATTGGAGTACGCAGGCGGGCACACGTAGACGGCGAAGACACACCACTACCATACGTTTACGCGCTCTTAGAGGGAAAAAGTCAGGATGAATACGCGAAGGTGTTGCAGGCTGTGAAAGATGCGGTTGCCAGGTACAATGTTAACGCGTGTGCCCCGGAAAGAATAATGTCAGACTTTGAACTCGCGATCATGAATGCGTGTGAGGAAGTATTTCCTGGAGTCACTGTAATTGGGTGTTTCTTCCACCTATGCCAAGCGGTTTACCGCCAGGTGCAGTCCTTGGGCCTACAGCAGCAGTACAACGACCCCGACGATGACACAGTACGAACATTCACAAAAATGTTGACAGCGTTAGCATACGTGCCAACCGCGGAAGTAACCCGCCTGTTTCCAGTACTGGCTGCCTCCGCTCCGGCAGAAATGGAAAAACTGTACGAGTACTTCGACAGGTACTACGTCCGAGGTGTTCTTCGTCGGGGAAGACGGCGTCCGGTCAACCCGCGGTACGCACCAGCCAAGTGGAACCAATATGACGCGGTTATTGCCAACCTTCACAAGACAAACAATGTAAGTGAAGGTTGGCATAACCGCTTCCGCGTCACCGTAGGAAAACATCATCCCGACCTATACAGCGCTCTCGGGGAACTACAAAAAGAACAAAGCAACACGGAAGTCTGTTTAGCGGAGCTTAGTCTGGGGAGACGAGTGAAAAATTCACCAGGTCAGAAGTGGCTCTACCTCCAGGAACGTATACGCAAGGTGGTATTGGAATTTGATGAATACAGCATTGAAGACAACGAATTGGAATATTTACGCAACTTGGCCCACACAATCGTTTTAGCATAACAGAGAACAATGTAAAGAAACCAATTATACTAAAATAAATTGTCGGGTTTTACATTGTCGGGTATGGCGGTGTCGGGTATTTCAGTGTCGGGGAAATCGGTGTCGGGTAAATCACTTGTCGGGTATTTGGCATGTCGGGCTATTCGATTCGGGTTTTTGACCCAGAATCAAGTCTTGGTCGATTTGACGTCGATTTCTGGTCGACGCTGGGTGTCGACCAGTCAGATCATCGAAATCGATACAATAGAGCTGTCCGTTACAATTCGATATTGTGAAGTTCCCATCCTTCTCCTCTCGCATAGCCGTGTAAACTGTTCAAAATAAACTGGTTCTTCTCTCTCTCATTTCTTCTTTCTCCTATTCGGTTTCGTTTCTTTTTTCCTCGCATGGTAGGTAAGAATAGTTTTAGAACTCGTAAATTACCCGCCTCCTCCATCTCAAAAATTCAACCTTATTTCGGTGTCGTTGTGACGAGTATATTTTTTCTACGAGTGTGACCAAAATTTGTACTGCCAAAGCGATTCAAAAAGAGGGATTTCGTTTAAAATTCATCAAATGTAATTTTGCAACCAATTCGATTAAATATCTAGGTCACATCATTGAGGAAAATTCAGTAAGGCCGTTGAATGATAATCTAATTGCTATAAAAGAATTCCCAGCTCCTAAAACTAAAAAGAACGTCAGACAGTTTCTTGGGAAAATCAATTTCTACCACAAATGGTCCGTGTTGTACTCATAAAGATGTGAATTTTATGGGCCCTTACAAAATCGGTCATATCGCAAGACTCCTTGGATGCGGATACCATCAATATGTTGAGTGATAATTCCTCCTGATTGATTCCTTGCCCCCCCCCCCCCGGTATATGAGTATGAAAAGTCAGTCTTTTTTTCATTGCGGAATTTAGTGCATGGTTCAGAAAATTCCATGACTCGGCTTACGTAGGCCGACATTAGAATTGTCGCAACCCGACTTTGTTTGGTTGAGTATTTTATAGACAGCTGATGAAGAATTATGGCTGGATTACACTCAGATCAACGCAATATTTGGTAACGTACACTCATATTATATTTTGTGACTAATATTATTGAAATTGAATCCCTGGTCTGTGCGGGTAACAACTTACGCGTCTACATCGCTATATAAAAAAACTTGAAGAAAACGACTCAAAATCGATTTCTAAATCACGTCGATTTGAAGTCGAGCAGCGTACGTTAACAAAGAATTACGGATCGACTCTAGAGAACCATCGATTATGATTCGATACAAAGTTACAGATCTGACGTCGACGTGGCAAACGAGTCGAAACGAAGTCGACATTTTTCAAACACATATCGATCTGAAATCAGGTCAAACGAACAGTCGATCTTGAGTCGATAGGAAATTAGGAAAATTCTATCGAAATCGATCTCAAGTCGACGTGATAAATGAGTCGAAATGAAGTTGACGTTTGTCAAACACACATCGACCTGAAATCGACGTCTTAGCAGTCGTTTTTGAGTCCATGAAAAAATAAAAAAATTGGATTCGAAATCGATCTGAAGTCGACATGGCAGACGAGTCGACACGGAGTCAACATTTATGTTTGACGAGACCGGTTGCTGTATTTGCTGTTCGCCATGTGTGGACACTAGAGTTGCTCATGCTTGTGACCTCGCTAGTTGTGCACCTTGACGAGTTCTAGCTCGTGTGGCCAATAGAGATGCTTGTGCTTGTGACCATGCCGGTTGTGCTCCTTGACGAGTACTGTCTAGTGTGGCACTGGAAATTCCCATGCTCTTGACCTGAATGGTGGTACTCCTCGATCTTTCTTCTCGCTTTGGACGATCTCAGCAGTGGGTAGATCGCTACTCTCTAAAGCGGCAGAGGTCAAGACAATTATAAGCAAATAATTGTTTTCAGCTACGGCTTCTTGGAAGGCATGATTTATCGACCAAGTGTCTTAAATTCACGATCCTTTAATTTCTTTCGCCAAATTCTGCCTTGTCTTTAATGTGCGTGTCAAGAACATAATCTACACTACCCGCTGATGGGTTTGTTTGGCCATCGCCTGACAAATACTGTATCACCAACGCGAAATTTACGATTAGGATTCATGTTACATCTATGTTGACCTAAATTATGTTAGGCATGAAACATGATCTTCATTTATTTGGCTCTGCCAGAAAATTTTTGTTTTTATTTCACTGTCAATAATAAAATTCGATACCTCCAGAACCGTTTCAGGAGGGCAATTTGTTCAAAATATTGGACAAAACGACACAGCATGAAAATGGAGTTTACGACAGAAAGTTTGAAGATTGTACGTACTTATCCTCTCACTGTGCGTGTGATCATCCGTGCCTCAAACCTTGCTAATATACTAGAATTGAATTAAAATTGAAACATAGTTTACTTTTAGATTTTGACTTTAGTACACGTATCCGTCCGCAAATTCGCGATTATGATTATCTATAAGTAAGAGCACATTGGTACAGATTTGCGAATTAAAACCACACGAGCGAATATTCTCTATTCTATGACGTTCCATGTTATATTTTCCCCGTTCAAAATGAGATAAGAGAAGGGGGAAAAAAAAACTGGAAAAAATGGGTTTTAAAGTAAATACAGCTAACTTCGAGCACGTCTTCTACATCACATACACGCGTATGAATTCTGCAACGTCTTCATTCGACTCGACTCCGTCAGAACTCACAGTCTCGGAGAGGCGAACTTTATTTACATGCGGCGGTAAGTACGCTGCGCGGTATTCTGGCTAACGTTGTATATTTATATACAACCTTGTGGTAATATTTAAACTTTGCTACATTCGCGAACTGTATAGCTGTACGTGATACGCATTATTATTTCGTATATTCGAGTCCAAATTTATGCTACGTTCATCATCGCGAAATCAAAACGAACTATATGCCCCGATAAGTCGCTTACGAGGAAACCAACGCGGAAATAAGTCTCAGTCTTCTTGTCGAGGAGAACTCCCATATAGATAAAGGTCATCCATCGGCATTGGCGGCGTGCACCACGTCGAAAGGGGGCCTCCTCCTAGCCTTGTTATATAGTTGGCGCAGCAAGTTGACGCGAACTTCGAAAGTTGGAAAACGGTTTTTCCTTTGTGCGTCGAACGACAACGAATAAGATTTAATTCTTATCACGCTGCGCGCGTGCCTCGGTAATTTAAAATTCAGTAATCGCAAAATGAAATTGTACGTTGCTCTTTCGAAACATAATGGTTACCGTATTTAATTCTATACATAAGGTTCATTTGAAAACTTTTTTCCTTTTCTCGACGAGTTCACGAACCCTCCGCACTCTTTGTCATTCCTCTCGAATTTCTTTTTCTCTTGGTAATAAGTATTATTACGTAATGAAATATACAGAATAAAAAGTTGAAAGATAATACGGAATTTAAATAAGAATACAGAACGTGTACATGCACAGTATACAGTACGTATTTATCCTATGTGTAGTGAAGAGCGAGCAGCTAGGCAAATATAGAAGAAAAAAGGAGGAGAACGAGAATCCACAGCCACCAAAACAAAATGCGGTAAAATGAAAAGAAGGAAAGAAAGAAAAGTATAAAAAGTGTACGTAGATAGAGAAGACAGAAAAAAAAAAAAATATATATATATATATAGTAAAAAGAATGAACTTTTAGCTCTCGGAAATACTTGAGTAAAGCGTGTAACTATTTCGTCTGCATTCATGCTGTATAGTTATCGTAAATTTGAAAGCAGGAAAGTACTGCGTACATATTATAGCGACGAAGTTGCATTTTGTATTACATAGAATATATAAGATGGTAAAATTTGCCGTATTCTCCTTCTTTTGCTTTGTATCAATGACATTATGTCATTCTTATCAGATATTACAATAGTTTGATTCGAAATCAAATTCAAATCCTCGAAGACTTTCGATAGACTAATTTGTAGACGAATCAACGTTACCGCACGTACGTCATTATGTGATCACACTTTTTTACGGCGAATCGTATAGACTACACCGCAAAGACAACATCCGGATTGTGCCTCTTCGTTTCGCGATAACCCGTTTCCCGTGATCTTCCAAATGTCATCGCGGACTCCCGCCAACGACCGAACGACTGACTTTCGTGCGTCGCGTCGCTCGGCGGCTTTGCGGTTCGCGAGTTTATTTTATGCAACCGGGATGGGGTAACGCGTCGATTTAGCGAGTAAGAGTGATGCCGCGGGAATTTGAAATATTTTCGTACTTCTTGGACTTGTAAAATTTTTCATTTTCGATTCTCGCATTTTGAAATATTTTCAACTGTTGGACTTGGAATTATTTTCTAATTTTTGGACTTGTAAAATTTTTCATTTTTGATTGTCTCCCACAGTTGAAAATATTACAAAGTCCGACAATCAAAAATGAAAAATTTTACAAGTCCAAGAAGTATGAAAATATTTCAAAGTTCAACAATTGGAAAATAATTCCAAGTCCAATAGTTGAAAATAATTCAAAGTCCAACCGTTGAAAATATTTCACAGTCCAACAATTGGAAAATAATTCCAAGTGCAAGAAGTATGAAAATATTTCAAAGTCCAACAATTGGAAAATAATTCCAAGTCCATCAGTTGAAAATATTTCAGAGTTCTACAATTTGAAAATAATTCCAAGTCCAACAGTTGAAAATAATTCAACGTCCAACAGTTGAAAATATTTCACAGTCCAACAATTGGAAAATAATACTAAGTCCAAGAAGTATGAAAATATTTCAAAGTTCAACAATTTTTTAAATAATTCCAAGTGCAACAGCTGGAAATATTTCAAAGTTCTACAATTTCATAATAATTCCAAGTCCAACAGTTGAAAATAATTCAAAGTCTAACAGTTGAAAATATTTCACAGTCCAACAATTGGAAAATACTTCCAAGTTCAAGAAGTATGAAAATATTTCAAAGTTCTACAATTTCATAATAATTCCAAGTCCAACAGTTGAAAATAATTCAAAGTCCAACAGTTGAAAATATTTCACAGTCCAACAATTGGAAAATACTTCCAAGTCCAAGAAGTATGAAAATATTTCAAAGTTCTACAATTTCATAAATTCCAAGTCCAACAGTTGAAAATATTTCACAGTCCAACAATTGGAAAATAATTCCAAGTCCAAGAAGTATGAAAATATGTCAAAGTCCAACAATTGGAAAATAATTCCAAGTCCAACAGTTGAAAATATTTCACAGTTCTACAATTTGAAAATAATTCCAAGTCCAACAGTTGAAAATAATTCAAAGTTCAACAGTTGAAAATATTTCACAGTCCAACAATTGGAAAATACTTCCAAGTCCAAGAAGTATGAAAATATTTCAAAGTTCTACAATTTCATAAATTCCAAGTCCAACAATTGGAAAATAATTCCAAGTCCAACAGTTGGAAATATTTCACAGTTCTACAATTTGAAAATAATTCCAAGTCCAACAGTTGAAAATAATTCAAAGTTCAACAGTTGAAAATATTTCACAGTCCAACAATTGGAAAATAATACTAAGTCCAAGAAGTATGAAAATATTTCAAAGTTCAACAATTTCATAAATTCCAAGTCCAACAATTGGAAAATAATTCCAAGTCCAACAGTTGGAAATATTTCACAGTTCTACAATTTGAAAATAATTCCAAGTCCAACAGTTGAAAATAATTCAAAGTTCAACAGTTGAAAATATTTCACAGTCCAACAATTGGAAAATACTTCCAAGTCCAAGAAGTATGAAAATATTTCAAAGTTCTACAATTTCATAAATTCCAAGTCCAACAGTTGAAAATAATTCAAAGTCCAACAGTTGGAAATATTTCACAGTCCAACAATTGGAAAATAGTTCCAAGTCCAACAGTTGAAAATATTTTGAAGTCCAAGAATTGAAAATGAAAAATTTTACAAGTCCAAGAAGTACGAAAATATTTCGAAGTCCCGCGCCATCACTCTTACTGGTCTCTTACTCCGAGTATGGCAGTAAACCAACGCGTTACCCCATCCCGGTTACATAAAATTAATAAAATCGCAAGTCGGTCGTTCACGAGAGTCTGCGATGACATTTGGAAGAACACGGGAAACGGGTTATCGCGGATTCCCGTTTTAGTCACTGCGGCCATATTATTATTTTTTCGCCTACATTCATTCACAAATATTGTGAAGGATGAGTAATTTTTAACGACTTTATGAAAAATGGGTTCAGCGTCCATCTCTGGGAAAATTGAATGACTTTGAACCTCCCCACCATGGAAGACACTGACGAATCCCCGATAAATCATGTCAAACGTTGAGTCCGAAATTCGGTGGTCACCTAGCGTCTATCGGAAACTTCTTTGATAGTCTTGGTCGAGATTGTACAGAATTGTTGACTTTGACCTCACATCGAAGCCGATTTCAGGTCGATATGTATCTGTTAAATGTCTACTCCGCTTCGATTCGGTTGCCACGCGCGCACCACGTCGACATCAGATCGATTTTGAATCGAATTTTTGCAACATTGTATATAGACTCAAAATCGACTGCTCTCATGAGTCGATTTTAGGTGGATATGTGTTTGAGAAATGTCGATTCCGTTTCGACTTGTTTTTGCCACGTCGGCTTCAGATCGAATTTTGATCAAATTTATCTAATTTTTTATCGGCTCAAGATCGACTGCTTTCTTGGGTCGATTTCAAGACCTCGATTCCAGGTCGACATGTGTCTGACAAATGTCAAATCCATTTTAAATCATTTGTCACGTCAACTTCAGATCGAGTTTGAACCAAATTTTTGCAACTTTATATCGAATCGAAATCGATTGCTCTCTAGAGTCGATTTCAAGTCATCGATTTCGGGTCGATATGTGTTTGACAAAAGTCGACTCCGTTTTGTCTCGTTTGCCAAGTCAACTTCAGATCGATTTTATCGAATTTTTGTAACTTTGCATAGACTCTAAATCAACTGTATTCATGAATCGATTTCAGTCGATATGTAATTGACAAATGTTGACTCCATTTCGATTTTGAATCGAATTTTGGCAACTTTGTATCAAATGGAAATCGATTGCTCTCTAGAGTCGATTTCAAGTCGATACGTGTTTGATAAACGTCGACTCCGTTTCGACTCGTTTGCCACGTCGACTTCAGATCGATTTTGAATCGAATTTTCTAATCGTTTATCGACCGAAGTTCGACTGCTCGCCCACTTGAACTGATTGATTTCAGGTCAATAGCGATGGAAATCGATGGCTCTCTAGAGTCGATTTCAAGCCATTGGTATCAGGTCGATATATGTTTGACAAATGTCGACTCCGTTTCGACTTATTTGTCATATGGACTTCAGGTCGATTTCGACCGAATTTTTCCAACTTTTTATCGACTAAAGATGGGCTGATTTCAGGAGGATATGTGTTTGATAATTTATGACTCTTGGGACAAATTATCAGATAGAAAAACTTCGGAAATAAAATTCCTTTTAACTGGGAACCTGTTTCATCGGAGGGTAATTTGAAGAACAATGACGAACGCCAGGCGCCGGGAGGCAAAACGTGGGACTTGGAAACTAGTTTACAATATTTTGAGCTAGTGGCTTTTGGTGAGCTCACTCGCCTTACTCTGGTATAGGTCCAATTTCGAAATTTTTCCAGGTCACTTGCAAGGACGGACGCACGGACGTACGTAAATTTCAAAATCAGGGTAGGAGTCAGAGCAAAGACATGAAACATGTCTATAAGTATACCGAAATTCGTGTTTTTATCAAAAACTGCAGTGTTTAGTCGCTTATCGCCTCCACTAATGGAAAATAACTTCGATTTCCATACCATGAGAGAGCAGATGATGAGCGACGTCCTCCTCAGGAGCCACCAATTTTAATATCTTCAACTAAAAAACTTCTCAAATTTGATACCAAATCATCAGATAATTTTACATAAAATATTTACTTCCTCTTAGTACCCAGAAAAATATGTCGCGATACAAAAAAGTTTGAGAAACACTGCTTCAAGTACGTATATTTCTTCCCTTTCCCATTCTTGTTTACAAAGAATCTTTATTCCGAAGGTAGAAAACAAGAATTACGGTGTGACATATCGTCCCCTTCTTTTTACTCCACTCCATCGAACAACGTTGGAATTTTACAAGTCTTACGAACATTTTCGCCCCATTACTGAGCCAGCAAAGCAAGAAAACGTTTTTAATTGAGGAATTCATTAATCCTATCCTCGAGAATTCCACGATCGTGTCCCACTTTTCACATCGTAAAAGGAAAGAAAACGTGATTCTACTTTCGAATGCGAATTCTCGAAAAAGCAAAAACGATCCAAAAGACGAATGAAGCGGCCGGGTCGTCGACGGAAAATAGACCACGTACTGGCGGAAAAAAGAGAAGAAGGAAAACAAAATCTTCACAAGAATTTGGAGAAACGCATACGTAAACTTGAAGAAGAGAGGGCAGAAACCAGTAGTACAAACGCTCTTCAGAATTGGAGGAAGTGGGTTGCAGAAATTACTTTCGGTGAAACTGCAATTCAGAATACGGCGTTCAGCAATTAATCAATCTGAAGCAGTCGGCTTAGCTGGGTTGAACTGTCAAACACATGAAATCACTGATGCATGATCTTAGGTCGATGGAGAGAGAACGTGGTAATCCACCGGGTTCGGAGTGGGGACAGGACGACCCCATACAATTCTTAAGCTTGTCCGACCAAAGCCACAACAGGCATATCGAGCATCAAGGCACCACCCCTCAATTTCGTCTTCAACAACAGCAAGGATAGAAAAACGATTTACCTAGAGCGCCATACCTCGAAAAGTCAGGGCTCTTGCTCCAGACTGAGGCTCGAATTGGTTTCCAGAAAAGGAACCAACTCGTTGGAGATCATTGGAATACCTTGGTAGCTCGAAGAGGAAGGAAGGTATTCAGAGATAGTAGATCGGCCCAGTTTAGTTCTTGCCGGTCCTGAGAAATTTCAACTCATTCTAGTTTAATGATGAAACATTACGACTTTTGGGAAAACGTTCTGAAGTGAATAACAGATCAACTCCCTTGCAAGTTTTGGAGGTAACGTATAGATGTTGATACAAAGGAAGAAAGAAGAATATTTTGGCGCGAGTTGCAGCAGAGTAGCCTCCTCCCTCCCCCTGGAAATTCTGGAATCACTACATTACTGCAATTAGGCAAAGTGCTTGGATTAAGAGTTCGAAGAGAAGAAACCAGTTACAGACAATGATGTCATTGATTTTACCTCATCTAATAATCTATAATTCTAGAGACATGGAAAAAAAATAAATTTGCTCAGTCTGAATCTATTTCTCGTCGTTCTGAATTTATCGTACTCTCGCTTCCTCCGATAATAATTTTTCTAGATTGAATTTTTTCCCCCCGTTCTTCATCAAATGAATGCACGCATCAATGTTTCTAATTGATAATCGGTAATCGTAAACGCCGAATAACTGTCTATGTTCCAGTTTTATACACGTAATGCTCTGTATGCAGATTATTCGAAAATTTATTTCATCTTCCTAGTTTTTTTTTCCCAGTTACTTTTTTCTAATTAATTCGTTTTTCGCGCGCACGAAACGCGTTCATTTTGATAGGAAAAAAAAAAAAGAAGACCATCATTTCGTGCCGTTCGTAATTACAAAGACTGAAAGTAGAAAAAAACAAAACGAGAGAAAAAAAAACAATAATGGCAAATTTTTCTGATAATCCGGAAAACAGTTTTTTCTATTTATTCCAAGCGGCTGTTCGACGAAAAAAAAATATTAATGATTCATACTGTTAGGTATTGTTTCCCGTCTTTCTACAGATACATCCTGCTTACAACTTTTCATCTCTTGTTATCTCATTTTTGATGCGAAAGCCGAAGACAAGAAACCCGAGATATGAAGATAAATGATTAATACAGAGGAAAGACAGAGACAGCAGCGTATAAATAGTAGATGATTTACATAGGTGAAATGGAGACGTACTGAAAGTCGGATACAGACAAAAAGAAAGGAGATAATCTGATACTCTCTTCATTTAAGTGATGAGATATCGGCGGCTTCATAATTTAGACGGAAAGCTAATTAATTAAGTCACACATTTTTCAATCCGCAATCACTACAGTTTGAAATGACACGTATAGGAGAAGTTTTTAGATTTTGATTTCACAAATTATTTTTGGGAAAAATGTTCACAAGAATTAAACGTCCGGACGATTCAAGGCTTCAAATTTGGAATACCATCGTCCACAGTAAACATCTTCGGGAGGACTTCGCCTCTCTAACGAGATCGTTTCAACAAGCGAAGTCTGGAATTAAATGCAGAGAGATGGATATTGCTGCTTTAGCTCAAGCTTCCATCTTACTCAGATAGATCCTAGTTTTCCGGTGATTTGATCGGTCAATACTGTGTGTCTACCAAAAATCGACGTCGGATCAACCAAGAATTTATTTCTAATATCTTGGTCGAAATTGCGACGATAAGTTGTCGAAATCGACCTCACGTCGACATTAATTCGATATGGAGACGACAAAATCCATTCTTGTACCACATGGATTTCAGGTCGATTTCAAGTCGATTAATTTTTTGATCAACCTGACTTCGCCTACAAATCGCGTTGATCAACAGTCAACTTCTAGTGGTCTGGGAATCCGAGACAGATCGGACTTCGTTGACTTTCGAGCTATGTGAACATCTAAATCGCGAATGGTGGTCCGAACAGGGTGTGGGGTGGGGGAATCAATCCAATTTATTAATTTGAAGAAATTCTCGATATTGACCGCAGATATTCACGAGAGGGATGAAGGCTATCACAGAATTCAGAATTTTTCAAGTCCGAGGGAAGCCGGGCACCGTCAACCTCCGAGGGCGGTGAAGAAGCCAAATTTTGGAATTGGAAAATTTAGTAATGGTGACAAAGATACAGAAGAAGAGGAAGAGGAGGAGGAGGGAGATTAAACCCCCGCCTGAGAAGCCAGAGTCGTGAAGGATTTCTGGTGAGCTCTTAGTGGGTTCCCAGTGATGACTGAAAGTTCTGGTGGACGAGTTGATACACGTGTGTCCATGGTGCAGAACTACCCGAATTCCAGGTTGCGTGCTGAGCGCTCCCTAGGTCAGTAGGGTAGACCCCTGTAGTGACCTCATTGACGGACATTGCACAGCGCGTCGAATCCAAGGAGAAATGGAGCCAAGCCACTCTCCATTCAAGCCCTCTGGACCACCGACGCAACGCCCTAAGGGGTGGATACCGGTGCCGAAGGTGCGATTTTTCGGGGACCACTATGGGCGTACGTGCACACTCATAGGCCCCCGTTTTCAACGACGAATGGTGACAAAGATGTTTGAGGAACTTCGCAGACTTACAAAAACCATAGATTAATGAGTAAGAGAAGGCTCCGAACTAATGGGACAACTGTGATTGTGCCAGACAAGGGATGGGTCTTTAATCTATTCGAAGTTCCCAGAGAAATTCCAGTTTTTAAAAAGTTTGCTGGAGGTCTTATGCGGTATAACAAGAAGAGGGACACGTACGAAAGTTTTCGCACTCGTCTCGAGAAACTCACCTAACTATAAGTTTCTGTCTGTAAAGCTCGACGATCGATGGTCGTAGAGGAAAAACATGAATATCTTTTGAAGACCGATAGTGTGCCTGTAAATCTTACTTACAATCACATCATGCCGGAGTTCAAGGAGCGGTTCACATTTCATCTTGTTGAGGAGAGGTGTTGCAGTTCGACCATTTTTTACGATCTGAGTTTTTTGCTGAAAACCACACGGCGCACGGCAAATTTATGGAAATCCTCTCCCTTCTGCCCCATAGGATAGATTCCATATTAAAATTTTTGACTTCCGAGTTAAAAATTGTTCTATGACGTCATTCGACTGTGACGTCACAGGAAGTGATCTATGACGTCATCAAATCGTCAAGTTATAGAGACTTATCTATGAGACTATTTTTATCGCTGGAACTTGGAAGATGTTGGACTTGGACCATTTTTCCGATTTTGATTTTTTGAACACCACACACGCCGCACGGTAAAGGGTATAGCGGGTTTCAGCCCCGGAGCCAAATTTCATATTTAGCATTGGGAGAATGTTTCTCAATATAAAAAATAATTTTTCGCCAAGTTTCAGATTTTTAGCCACGACATAATTATGGCAAAAAATGTATTTATTCTTACCAAAATTCATATCTTGTGCAATTTTTATCCGATTTTTAAGTACCTTACCAATATGGGCAGGTATTTTTAACGTACAAATTGTAGTAATTTTTTCAAGATTTTTTAGTCAGTATTTTTTTGTGGAAACAATTATTTACGTTCATTTCAACGTTCGTTCTCGCGTTCTTACAGAGGTACAAATTCTAAAAAAATATAGGTGATGTATCACATCGTATCTAATCAGAAAAAAAAATGGTATTTTCCCAAGGGGTGAAACAACCCTAAAAAATCGATATTTTTGAGTAGGGCAACGCGTTAAAATGTACGTAAAAAATTGTTTCCACAAAAAAATACTGATTAAAAAATCTTGAAAAAATTACTACAATTTGCGCGTTAAAAATACTTGCCCATATTGGTAAGGTACTTAAAAATCGGATAAAAATTGCCTAAGATATGAATTTTGTAAGAATAAATACATTTTTTACCATAATTTTTTGTCGTGATATTATAAAGCTAAAAATCTGAAACTAGGCGAAAAATTCTGTTTTATATTGAGAAACATTCTCCCAATGCTGAATATGAAATTTGGCTCCGGGGCCGATTCACCCACAAACCCAGCTATACCCTTTCGAAATCTTCCCACCCCCATAGAATAGGTCCCCTGTTGAAATTTTGACTTCCGAGTCGGGAATTGTTCAATGACGTCATTAGATTGCAACTTGGAAGATATTCAGGCATGTTTTTCGGAATCAGCGTTAAATTTCAATTTCAAATTGAGAGTAAAGTACGGAAGTTGAAACAATTTTTAATTTTTGAAAATTTTGACAAATCGGACAATTTTTGGCACATTTTGGTCCATAACTCGGCTCAGAAAAGTCGTAGAAAGTTGGGTAGGGGCGCAAATTGAAGATAAAACACAAATTTCGTAGACTTGAGGTATAAATCTAACGTTTTGCGTTGCGTTTTTACGCTAGAACAGATTTGGTGCAAACTCTCATTCAATCGGTAACATTATTTCGGTTCACCCAATATGATTATGATGAAAGGAAGCTATACATATTATGATAGGAGAGGGACTTGGAAAAATTTCAACTGTCGAGCTAGGTATCTGCTATATTATAATGATAAGAGGGGGGCACTTGAGAAAATGTCGACTCTCGAGTTATATATGATGATGTGGAGCCATATAATGATAGGAGAGGGAATTGTAAGATTTCTAGCTTTCAATCAGATTTAATGTGTCTACTCATAAAGCTAGCCGTTTCCGACGGACCTCCGAAGTTTGCGGGCTCCCCGCTGCCATTACATTGCAGAGGTTGCAGTGGTACCTAAATTTTGTCTAGAGCTCCAGTAGGTACGGATTATACAGAAGTAGATTGTCGAAAGTGCAACAACAGATTTTCCATTATGGATGAGGGGCCGTACTCCCGAGCAACGTGCGACCAGTGCGGCCACGAAGATTCCCGGACAATTCATCTCGTAAAATTCATCTCGTAGAATTCATCTCAGTGAAATTCATCCCAGTCAAGTTCATCTCAGTAAAATTCGTCCCACTGAAATTCATCCCGAACGCAGAATTCATCTCGAACGAAAAAGTCATATTTTTTTGTCCGTCAGAAAATGTACTCGTTTTTCGCAAGAAGTTGTACCTAATAGTTGAGGCAAGATAACGTCGAACGATAAGAACGAAGGCACGCTGCAACGTGTGTATCTTCAGCTTTCTCTCCTATACTGCACTGCACCATCAGTTGTTCACTTACCTTGTTTGCTGCGAGTGCTTGTTGCTAAGTGTTAATGATGGAGTTCGCTTTGACTGAAAGACGGAAGAAATTGCTATTTTATCGTGGTTTCGAATACATTTGCGATAAGAAGGACGAGAATAAAATAGTTTGGAAATGTAGGGATTGGTATGAGGAACGGTGTAGAGGGAGATTACATGTCTCGCGCGATCGCCAGGATAAAATATTGAAGTCAATATCGCACAATCATGTGCCCGACTCCATCCGCACTGCCATCACTAAGGAGAGAAGTGTACTCGCCGAAAGAAGCCAAAATTCAAGTGATACAACGGGCCAGGTTACCGTACGATTTCCCGAAGCTATTTTCCCGAAAGCACTTTTCCCGAATTGCCATTTTCCCGAAGCCGAATTCCCGAAGCCAATTACCCGAAGCCATTTCCCCGAAAGCACTTTTCCCGAATTGCCATTTTCCCGAAGCCGAATTCCCGAAGCCAGGTTCCCGAAGGCGAATTCTCGAACGTAGAATTTTATCACGACGAGCGTAGAATTTCATCACGGCGTACAGAGAAGCGAATGTAAGTAAGAGTAATCATCAATATCGCCTGAACTAGAGTCATCTTTCAACTTTTCGTACACACGGTGATGTTGCCGATAATTTTTAGATTTCTATGGTAATGTGGAAGTCGAGGTACCCCTTGCATTTCGTTGTGAGCGTCAGTTCGTGCGAAAATATAATGGCGAAATTAGTAGGCAAGAAACTCCTTGTTGATGGGTACGTGTACCTGAGGTCCAGAGTTACGAAAGAGAAGATATATTGGGACTGCAATCGAGTGCGCAGCGGCCTATGCACGGCTCGGGCTATTACGAATAATCCAGCGCTACCAGAAAATGTCGTCGTGCTGAAAGGCCCCAACGAATCAAGACACGCTCATGCGCCCAATCAGGAAGAATCGAAAGCGGAAGTAATAACGCATACACTTAAAAAGAAGGCCGCAGACAACCCCGAAATTTCTCCGGCTCAACTTATTCGTACTGAATTAGAAGGAATTCCCTGCGAGGTACTCAGCCAACTACCAGAACGTGAGTCTTTAAAAAAACAAATTCGACGCGAACGACGAAAAGACTTGCCTGCGAACCCCAGAACACTGCAAGAACTCCGAGAATTACCAGAGACGTACACCAAAACTCGCCAGGGAGAGAAGTTCCTCGTATACGACTCCGGAGTCCCAGATGAAGACGACGTAGAGGAGGAAGAGGATGAGGATGCTGCTGCTGCTGCGCCAAAGGGAAGGAGCTTAGTCTTTGCCACACGACAAAATCTGGAGTTATTATGCGAGAGCGAAACTTGGTTCATTGACGGGACGTTTCAAGTTACACCAAATCTATTTACTCAACTTTTTACAGTCCTCGGAGTTCGACACAGAGCCGGAGTAGGTGGAGAGGGAGTGCCACTACCATTTGTGTACGCTTTGATGACATCGAAAAAGGGCTTTCAATACGAAGAAGTGTTAGTCGCTATCAGGGATGCCGTAAACGAATATCGAATCACAGGCAATTGTGTACCACTACGCATTATGTGCGATTTCGAGCTGGCTATAATCAATTCCATTGAGAAAGTCTTCCCAGGCGTACCGGTGACAGCTTGCCTGTTCCATCTAGGGCAATCGTTATACCGCAAGGTACAAGATGAAGGATTACAAACCGCGTACAACAACCCTGACGATAGGACCTTAAGAAATTATGTGCACATGATATTAGCTTTAGCTTTTGTTCCGCCAGACGACGTTCCTACAGCATTCAGGCTCTTAAACGATGACGTCCCGGATGGACTCCTAGACGTCATGGACTATTTCGCAGTCACTTACGTTCACTACGAGTCCGCCTTAAACGACAGCCACAAAACAAATAATGCGAGCAAAGGCTGGCATACGAGGTTCGCGTTGCTGGTCGGGAAACATCACCCGGATATGTATACATTTTTAACAGAAATACAGAAAGAGCAAGGGGACACAGAAGTTAGTGTAGCAGAATTGTCGCTAGGAAGACGCGTGAAAGTTGGACTGAAACGAAAGTGGCTCGAATTACAAACGCGAACCAAGGCTGTTGTGGAAGAGTATCCGACATATAAGGAGGATGATAATGTTCTAGAGTACCTCCGAACTGTAGGATATAATCTTCATGTAGCCTAGCGGCATACTTCTGGTAACAAAATTTATAAATAAATGTTTATCAAAACTTGGTTTCGGGAACACATAATTTCGGGAACATTGACTTCGGGAAAATGAGTTTCGGGAAATTGGCTTCGGGAAAATAGTCATTCGGGAAATAGGCCGTTCGGGAAATTGGCTTCGGGAACATTGACTTCGGGAAAATGAGTTTCGGGTAATTGGCTTCGGGAATTCGGCTTCGGGAAAATGGCAATTCGGGAAATGTGCTTTCGGGGAAATGGCTTCGGGAAATTGATATGTAAGAGATATCAGCTTGATAACTGACACTGTCAGTGATGGGCACATTGCCTATGATGTTGGTATAATTCGGTGTAGGGTCGAACCTGGTGCGGAAGACTCCGATCCATTAATATACTTCATCTCTATTTGAATCAGCTACAAATGATACCACCCGTCATTACAGTCGGCGACCACATGGGGAAGGACACCGCCTCATACCACCGGAAGACGTGGATCACCCATCTACGTGGGTATTTCTAACGGCATTCGAAATCTACAATGACGGATAGGGTGAGACTGTACAGGGGTGCAAGGCTATAACCACTTCCTATGCCCTCGCTCGAGGGCATAGGAGGGTGGTTTCTTATTATCATTTCTGAGTATTAGCAAATTAATGATCAAATCGTTCCCATGTTATTCTAATGGACTAAGATAAACATGCCAGTCGGGTGGTACTCCTACAAACATGCCTGTCGAGTGGTAGAAAATAAAACATGCCACTCGGGTGGTAGGAAATAAAACATGCCACTCGGGTGGTAGCAAACAGCTCGAAGGAAAAACAGCAGGTACTTTTTCTCTTGATTTTGGTCAATTTTGATCGTTATGACGTCAGAGAAAAACATCCCTATAATAATTAATGGTTTCTTCCTGTTACAACCTAGTTCTACGACGATCAATCTGTCTTATCAAATCCTCAAAATTTTCAGTCCATATTCAATGGTACGACGATCAATCTGTCTTATCAAATCCTCAAAATTTTCAGTCCATATTCAATGGTACAAATCAAAATTACGGTGCAAAATTTTACTCGAAGTGTCCGGTTTTTTCGTTAGCAAAATTTTTAGTGTAGAATGGCTACAAATACAAAATCGCCCCGGGACGTGTCGGGAATTGGAAAGCCAGCGTGGTATGTGGATGTACACCGTCTATTTTTTCGCGTCTTGACCAACTCAAGAATATTTTTCAGATCGAACATGCCAGTCGAATGGTATTATACTACGATTTCCCGAAGCCATTTTCCCGAAAGCACTTTTCCCGAATTGCCATTTTCCCGAAGCCGAATTCCCGAAGCCAGGTTCCCGAAGGCGAATTCTCGAACGTAGAATTTTATCACGACGAGCGTAGAATTTCATCACGGCGTACAGAGAAGCGAATGTAAGTAAGAGTAATCATCAATATCGCCTGAACTAGAGTCATCTTTCAACTTTTCGTACACACGGTGATGTTGCCGATAATTGCTGCTACATTTCTGTCACAGCTGTCTCAGAGTGCATTACCGGCGGCTCCTACAGTGGAAACTATACGACGAGGTATACGACGGCATACAGAAAAGATTGCTGATCATCCAAAAATGCCAAAAAAATTAACAGACCTAGTATTACAGGTATGTACTCTTGTATGAATGCCTCATTCCTTGTACTCATAATTTGATATCGGAGGCTCCGTCTCGCCGTCGTCATACTGTTTATAATGATGTAACTTTACGTTTGAAAAATATTGTAGAAAAATATGATTCGTATGCTGATAAATTAGAGTATGTACGTGCAACTGTATATTGTTTCAATTTGCAGGTTTAAAGAAGACCTTTTTGTAGTGACGTGACAGAAATACTGTTAAACTTTTATCAAGTTAGATTAATTTCATTTTTAGCTAAAATATTTTTTGAAATGCATGTTCTCCTCAGAAAAAAATTAAAAATTTTTTGAGATGAATTGTCCTGGGGATGAATTGTCATTGGGATGAATTTGACGCTGGGATGAATTTTACGAGATGCATTTCACGAGATGAATTTTACGAGATGAATTGTCCGTTGACCGGCCACGAAAACCGTGTCCAACGGTCTTTGAGAGTTTAGTGCTACATATGAGGAGGTATTTCTAAAAAGGGCGTCTGCTGAATGTATTTCTTATGGCTCACGTTTGTGGAACATGACAGAAAACTTATTCCCATCGAACATCTTGAGAAAGCACAACAACTCGGTGCATAGCGAAAAAGTCCTTTCCAGTGCACAGAGTGCTGTTGAAGGAACGTTCCATGAATCATTATCCGATAGCGAGACACGATCATGATAACCGAGAATCAGAACAATAGTGGAGTATAAGTTTTGGCCTTCATCATAAACGAATAAGTAGGACGAACAAGATTAAAAAATAAACTTAGAATTCATTTTATTACATCTCTACGGGCGTAGAAGTGATGATATGCGTTTTGATATCAAGCTAGGCGGAAAGAATTGACAGAAAAACCGAATATCGCTTACATATCGAGCGTACGCGCAGGAAAGAGCGAAATTTCAACGTAAATTTATCGCACGGAGAAGGAAATGATGATAAAACTGGCATATTTCTGTTCGCCAGCGTGGTTATGAGCGAAGAGATGAGGCGAACACAGAAACATCTACCATAATAGAGCCAAAGTAAAATGACGTTGAAGTATCTAATTTTTTCCCCCTCATTTTTTCAGCCTTTTCACTTGTAAAATCCTTCAACAATACTGCCATGTTGTTGTGTACAATGCGACGCGGAAAAATGTAGATGAATGTTTCCCACTTCCGCGACTGCGATAATGTCCACCGCGAGTATCATTATAAAGAAATGCTACCGACGACGAAATACGATGTAATTTAGGTGCGTAAGGTTGCGAAAAGAGGAATGTCCTCGGCGAGATTATCGCTCATCGCGAAACGTAGGTATTCTCAAATTTGGGCGCTGATTACGAATTAACGCGCGCCTCTTTCCCACCTGGGCCAACGAGCAACGTTTGACTTTTTGATACAGATTTTTCATCCTTGAAGAAATATTCCGTAGGGCTTTAGTTCGTGAGCGGCCTTACAAAACGTGTAATTACAAGAAGTTTTCACAATTTTACACGCTTTTCACAAATATACGCGAAGTAGACTGAAAAATGTTGACCTCAAAAAAAAAAAAAAAGGTGGCAAAACAACGAGAATTGTAGAGAAAAAAATCAGCCGACGTAGAGTAAAAATCGAATTTGCACTCTTTTCAGAGAAAATATTTGTTTTAATGAAGCCCTGATTCAATACCAGTTTTTTTTTCTCTCTCTCGCTCATTTTGAAGGCTGCGGAATTTATAACGTAAAAATAACAAACGCGCATCAAAAACCTTTCAATTTTATACACACAAAAGGTGTTTTTTTCCCGCTTCTATTTTTTCCCTCCTCCTTCTCTTACAGATGATGGAAGGGTTTTAGTCGTGCGCTTCGATACTTCGTCGATGTGCTGTCAAAAACGGTCAAGAAAAATATTTCGTGGTCCACCGAGTACCGGATGAAGAAATCGTATTACGTATACAGTAAGACGACCTTTTTTTCCCGTTCTCATCTCGCGGAAATCTCTCTTCGCCGATTAAATATTTATAAACGAATGAGAAATGAATAATTGTGTGTACGAGTTGAAATGAAATTCGAATGAAAACATTTTTCCTTCTTTATTCGCTCGCGGCGGCGTACGAGGAAACCGAACAATTATACCGTCGAATTAACGCAAAAATTATTCGTATATTCGTATAATATTTACCGTTTACTAACAAAGCGCGCGAGTAATTTAACCGAGAACAGACAGAAATCTTTTACGTAAACGCGGGGCTAAACCGAATTACGGTCTACCAAAAGGTATTACACGCGAGCAGGGAGAGTCCTAGACAATACATTTTCTCTACCGATATTAACTAACCATGAAATTCTTCCACTTCGTCAATTTCCCGACGTATACCGAGTGGTCGTGTTTCGGTCATTAATTTGTATTAATGTTCGAGAATCGCGGTAATCGCGAGTACTCGGAAATATATCGACCACCACCTTCTTTGAATACTTGTGAATGGGCACAGGATCTGACCACACGAGAGTGTGTCGAAGATTCCTCGGTTCGAACCCGAGAATAAATTAAGGCGTTTTTTGTTGTTTTGTAATCTTCCGCCTGGAGCCTATGACACTATATTTACAGCGTTACAATTATGCGTATCAGCGAGCATCTAAAAGTCAAGAAATAGTATTTGTCACGTTCGATCAGCCACTATATCTTGAAGGCAAAGAAATCGTCTGCCGACATCCAGAGAAGTTTTCAAAAATGTTGTAAGATTAGGTGGTTTCCCCAGCAGTTCCGATATACAGCAATTAATTTCTGGCACATGATGTCATCACCTGCCGCATTTGTACAGATGATGCTTGAAATTGGTAGAAACACCCATTTTCTTGTTGTTTGTCAAGCTCATAATATTTTCAAATTCTCAAATCTAATCTCAAATGACACTCAAACAAACTAGCCCAAATTGAAAATATTCCCATCCCATTGCACTCTTGAAATCTGTTAATACCCAGAGAAGAAATAGTCATCACCCGTCTCAGAATCCGCCACACCAGACTCACACACACCCATCTCATCTCCCATCTTATGCCTTTCTCATGCCCTCATGGCGAACCTGAACCTCCCCCTATCCTTTCAACACATCTTCTGCTATCCTAACTTGACCCAACTCCGTAACTCCTCATCCATCCCTCACAACCATACAGAGGCACTATCAACCTTTTTGATCCATGGGGATGTTTTTAGCTTCCTGGGGGATGGTACAAAATTTCAATCAAATTTGCATGCCAATAACGTGTTTGCACAGAGAGTATTCCACACTTGTTGACAAGTGCAGTCACCTTTGTGCGCCACATGCTGTAATGTTCCCGCTTGAATGTATCAAAGGATGTCCATTTACCTTCGAGTTTCATGTATTGCTTTGTTAATCGGCCGGTAAGTGGCTTACTGAGATTTGAAGTATGACGACGTCTCCTCATCATCATCCGTTCGGAATACTGGTTTGTTCAAGAGAGCACAATGATACGACTTTGTCCATATGCTCAGGGGCACAAAAGTAATTTCCGCAAATGGTACGACATTCATGCACGCAGGATCACGGCGGTCGGACCAGTTCCTTACCAGCTTGTATACTTCCACGATGAATTGATTTACCATCCTTGAATCCTCACATTAATTTTTTTTTTTTTTTTTTTTTGAACTGTCTATAGGACATCTACAAATGAGTGTTACTGTAAACCAAAAACACTTCGAATCCATCGAAACAAACAAATAAACAAAGTAAGTAGTGCACACATCCTCTAAAAAATTGTGCACTCAAGACCAAAAACACTGTAAATCCTATAAAACAAACAAATAAACAAAGTAAGTAGTGCACATATCGTCATATGAACGAGTTGTGCACACAAAATCAAAACACTCAAAATCCATTGAAACGGACAAATACACCATGTAAGTAGTGCACACATGAGAACATGCAGAACAATGTGCAATCCACATTATTTTAATTCATTCAACTATAATATATCAAGTAAGTAAACCTGATACAGGAGGAGAAAAAGGAAAAAAAACAAAGGAATGCTCTGGTTACTGACAAGTCAGCATAAGCCTCCATGCCACGACAAAGCAGCATTTCAAGTGGAGTGTCCCCCCCCCCCACCATATATTTCATAAAGACATGACAATATTGATATATACTAGTGCAATTAACAAACATAAGTTTTCAAATCATTTACAACGGCTAAGGCCAACCGCTTCTTGAATAAATCTGAGTTCAAGACTACGTGGTACCTGCCTTCATAATAACAAACGCTGCGGCGAGAAGAGTCGAAATTAACATCCGCCTGCCACTTGATACGTGCGGCGTGAAAAGCTTCCTGAAGATCGAAAGGAAACTCCAAAGGGGCCTGAAGATTAGACTCCATCAAGAACCTTGATTGCCAAAAAGGGCCTGCGAAAAGGAAGAGTGGAATCGGCAAATCACGGGAAGAATTGTCGAAACAGCAAACACTTGAATACAAGTCAATAATGAAACACTCGCGGCGATTGCACTGATCCATATAACCACCGCGCATCCTCTTGGCATCATACTTATGCCAAATCATCTTATTCTGACAACAAACCTCAGTATTTGACCAACCAGTGAAGATCTCACGACAATGCTTGAAAACCAATGCATTAACCAACTGACTCGACTGACTCCTTCGGGATGGAACAACTGGGAAAACACCTCAATCAACAGTCATACCTCATTCATAGGGAGTTTGAGGTTCACTATGGGGAGGCAGTCTCTACTGTCAAACCCATCCTGGCTGGAATTCCTCACAATAAATGCAGCAAAATTATCTTCTTTTGAAGTACAAGTTGTGTGCTAGTCCTGGCGTGCATTTATGGCGTTCGTCATAGTTTCAACGTCGTGTCAGTTTTTTTCCATGACGGGAGGGGAACTGGCGGTCAATATAATTTTACGAGGCGTGCACTAATATATTTCCCTAAATAAAGTAACTTACCAGTTGCTAGAAACAGTTCACAGAGCTAAAAGTCATTAGAATGTATGAACAGTATGTATTCCTTGTCCTGAATCGTACTTCAATCGTACTTTTGTTGTTATCACTAGAATTATGATTATTATTCATTATACATAATAATATTTTAATTATAATTTTTAAAAAATTTTATTTATTTATATTTTATTTATTTTTCCCCCTTTTCTTTGCAGCGTATCAGGGGGCAAAATTGTTTAATAATTTGTCAGTAGAGATGTTTATAAGAGAAAAATTGGGGCTTTAAGGCTATTTAAATAGGCAATGCGGAAGACTCCAAATGCACTGATTATAGTAAGTTATGTCTGTGATTTTGTGATTTTTACGTCCTACCACTTTTTTGTTTATTGTTACTGATTTTTTGGGTATATTTCTTGTTATTTCTTTTTTTATGTATTTGAGAGTCGTATCCACCTAGAAATAGATTAGCTTTAAGGATACAAACGAGGATTAATGGCAATCCGTAAAAGCGTGAAGAATTTTGTATTTAAAGCAGTTTCAACGTTAGACTTGTTACCAGTTGCTAAACTTCACCAGGGGGTATCAACTCTGATATCTGTCACAAGGTGAGATGCAAATTCAAACGGTCGTTTGTATCTGCAGAGAAGGCGTTGTCTAGCAATCTTCTTCTGCGAGGTCAAGTATTGGTGACCAATTGCCTTAACGAGTTTTCATCCTTTTTGGCCCTATCTCTTTCCCACACTTTTTCCCAATTTTTCTGAAATGGTTGGATAATATTTCTTCAATCCACCTTTGCATTTTTATAGTTGAAGTTGTTTATAACAATGTATCCGCTGTATGCTCAATTTTTTCAACCTCATACACTGATCACTACATATGTTAATGCCTACCAAGAAAGTTTCCATCAAAAAGTACAAACCTACCAGATAGCGAACAGCAACTTCAATAATACATAAAATTCCTCTAGAATAAGTGGATTTTATGAAATTGATTTTGATGGTATTGAAAAAAGTCCTTATTTCCATATTTTCCAAAGATTGTCATGCACTGTATGTGAGTGTTTTACTTACTAGGATCATAAAAAACGAGGGCTTCTAGACACATAAATTCTTCTTCACCCATATTCAAGGCCACGAATGGTTTTACAATTGTATACATTATCCTTACAGTCACTTTACTAATATCGGGGTAAAATCTTCCGACAATTTCCCCCAGAGTAGCCCTAGTCCAAAATCTGTTGAAAACTGTCAAAAAAACTGTCAAGGTTTTTTGGGGCAGTTTTCTGTGACGATTTTTCCAAGAACAGTCCCGCAATCTTACTAGCATATGAAAAAGTCATGGTCACTGATGACGTCATCAAAGCGTGACAAAAAAGGTGACTTTTTTGTGACGATTTTCCCAGGAGCAGCTTTTGTCAAAAATCTTTTGGAAATTGTCAAAAAAACCCTGACAATTGGTTTACCATGACTTAATTGTACAGTATATGAATTTACGTCCGGACCCGTGTAAAAGCGATAGATTTTTAATAAAAGATGCACAAATTAACCGATTGGCAAAAATTATTTTGCAAATTTTCTCAAAGCCATTGCTATGTTTCTAGGATTACCAAATGCCAATTCATATACTGGCCATTCATACAGACAAAGCCGTGCCAGTATCATTGCTAACAAAGGAGACAGTATCAAAGTTTTACAGAAAGGTGGCGGATGGGATAATGCAAACTGTGCAAAAGGTTACATGGAATAATCTTATTGATAAAAAAAAACTATTGGGAATTTGATAGCAGGAGGTATTTGATCAAATAATTCCCATCACAATTTTATTCAAGATGTTCAGAATGGAAGTGGAAATACAAACCCAATGGCAACAGGCGTTAAAAGGAATTTTCTAGAGGTGAATCCAACAACAGCAAATAAATTGGGCATGAAAATGGAAATAATATGTATTTTATTGAAAATCATCAAGTTTTTCTGTATTTCACTGCAAATTGTCAACTTAGTTTTTTTGTACTTTACAATGGATTGTGCATTAAATTCATATCCGGCCTCAGATTGAATGTATGAACAATTTTGAAGTGCTGAAATTTGATAATTTTCATTTAGCATGCTGAAATTCCATAATTTTGTATTGAAACTCAATGTTAGCTATGACATCTATGACATGCATGCATCGAGGTTGTAGTTTTATATTTATTTAATTTCTTATTTTATTATTTTTTTTCCTTTATTTTTTTATTTCTTTTCTTTCCTTTTGAGAAAATATCCCATAGCATGGTAAATTTCTTGAAATTTCTGACTTTTTTTGTGGGGGTGTTTTTTGGGTGGGTTGAAGGACGGTTCATTTCGTGGGGTTAATACATTAACGGCTGCCAAATATCGCTTTCCGCATTGGCATAGGAGAGGTTTTGGGAAAAACTTGGTCCAACTGCTCCGCCCAAAAAATTCTTAGAAAGTTGAGTAGGGCCGAAAATTGAAGATAAAATTGAGATACATGTTTCGTAGATTTGAAGCATAGGTACATCTAACGTTTCTCGTTTTTGCACTGGAGTGAATTTAGCGCAAACTCCTATTCATCTGATAACATCTTTCTGGTCCACTTGGTATATTATTTTGAACCTGAAAATTGCCATAAGGAAACGAAACAAGATGTTGTCACCAGCGTCCATTCCCTAGTTTCCAGAATAGGAATTCGGGTAGCGGAAACAATTACAAGGCAATAAATTTGAACGAGACGATTATCAAAGTCAAATTCGCATACCATTGTATTCAGTAAATTTTGGGGGAAATTATGTCTATGAAATGTGCAAAAGTCTTTGAAGTTATTAGAGAGTTTTCATTCAGCAATTTTAACAAGAAATCGTTACTGTCCATCAAACCTTGTTTCTTATTTCATCTCATGAATCATAGTTCATAATTCTTCACCGAGGTCACAAAAAATATTGTCAAGAATTACAAATTTCGTTTCTGCAAAGAGCTCAACGATGTTGCACATCCATAAAAATACATAAGGATATACTGCCGACGAAAATCTCAAATATTGGTAGGCATTTAATATGATCGCCTCATAGGACAGACGATGGCAAATGTATGCAAATAGAGAAGAACAAAGTGACCGAGCGAAGTAATGCGAAAACTTGATACTACTCGTAAAACAGATGTTTCATCATTACGGCTCGCCTCTCTGAGTACGCTCTTTCTTTTTCATACTAACTTATAATAACTTTACTCAAATAAAGACAGTCAATTCACAGAGCCCTGACAAATAAGTGCCTCCAACCGCTCACTCGGCTACCCAACACTTTAGAGCGCTTGCAAGTATCTTCACATGTTGAAGATATCGTGCCATCAGTACAGCAGACAAGAGGTATTCAAAATCAATAAACAAATAAGTTTTCTCCATCCGAACAACTGAAAACTTCTCGAATTAAATAAAATCAGCAATTCATACCATTTTGAGTTATTTCATCACCAGAAAGCGGGGATTTTCTCCAAGGACGTGAGGGTATTTTGTAATCACTTACCTACAACAAAAAACAAACATGACACATCATAAAAGTGCATGAAATAAATTTTATTATGACAATAAAACGGTACCCGAAAATTGTTTTCGGAAGAAATTAAACTTCCGCATAACTTACGAGTAGAGGAAAGTTGATAATTTTTCAATCGTCGGAGTATCATCACGATTGATTTTTGGTAACGAAAGCTTTTTAATTTTCTGATGGAATGATTCAAGAAAAACATATCGAGATGATAATAAGAAAGAGAAGTAAAATAAACGACAACAGACAAAGAGAGTCGATGGAAATATCGTTCTGCGCGACGGAAACAAACAAAAACGATAAAATCATTAATTATCTCAATTACGTAAAAAGCTTCGAAATAAAGAGAACTTCGTCGGATGAAGGGTTAACGAAATTAATTTAGTACTTAGGAATGCAACCAATAGAGGCTTCCACTCTGTGAAGTATGGTGACCCCGATTCCTGAACTCACTCCTGGCAAAAATATTGTAGACTATGTCGGAAAATGAAGGAAAATATTATACGGAGTACCGAGATCCAATTAAGAAGAGGCGAACTTGCACAGAGAAGATGCTCGTTAGCGTACAAAAAGAATGCCCATCGAAATCGAGATCGTATTATACTCTAAAATATAAATTTTCTGCCTTTCTCCATCCAGCAGTCGATCAAACTCGATCTACATGACCGACAAAACGCATATTAATTAAGTTATATACAGTCGACGACATATGCGATTGGCGTGATACAAACTATATCCTACTATACAAATTATACGAATAAGTTCATTAGAGATTCAAATCAAGATTGCTTTTACACGTAATTATAGCGGCTGTAGTCGATTGCAGCGTATTTGTACGAAATGAAGGATTTAATGAAATCGGAAACGTGCCCAAATTAAATTATTTAGACCGTATAAGGTTATGGAAACTCGAAACAACGTGGGTGAAATTCTGTTTTCTCGGGGTGATGTGTTCAGAGAAGATTATCTGGAAGAAGAGATAATGATTTTTTTTTGGTTTTATAATATGTTTGGAAAATAAATGAAAAATTAATACAAATGCTTGACGTGAGCTTCTAATGGCTCCATGGGTGGAAAATCTATTTCATTACTCTGTGCCCCAAAAAAGGTGGTATTTTATGGATCTCGAAACCTATATTGAAACATTTGATATCGTACTCACAGCGCTGCGTGATTTTCTTTAGATAGTAAATAAGGCCTAGGCCGCATGAATTTCAGTGCCTAACATTCCCTACTTCATAGTTTCAAATATTGTCGAAATATTTACATCCATAAAATCTTATTTCGTCGAAAGTTTGAAGGTTGTCGAAGAAATTTAGTTGGGAAAAACAGTCAAAAAAAAAGCTCAACAATTGTTTCAAATACTGGTTGAGCCCTCATCGAAGTAACTCCAGAAAGTCAACTGTAATGAATCGGATTTTTACTTGTTTGTAAGAGGAAGGGTCGTCACAGTGACGAAAGTCGGAGAAACAACGCGAACGAGAAATTTCGAACAAGAAAAATCATCATATCGCGGATTGTATGGCGTGGACTCCAAGCGAGATACTTCAAGTTTTGAATTTCATCTCAACTTCAGTGGCGACTATACTCCATTATCTATAAATATTGCTTCATTTCTGGCTCAAATATTCTGATAAATTGTACTACCTGCAGGGTAACAACACTTCTAATAGACTCACTTAACCTGGTCGATTGGGGGCGCGGTCTTAACTGAGACGACCTGGTCTAAGCTTGCATCAAAAGATTCGACGATCGTAGAGTTGGAAAAATTTCGAGGAGAAAAGTTAGGACTCGAATGTTACGTACAAATGAATAGACGAGAAGGACGTATTTGCAAATTTAAACAGGGAGAGTGTGGCGCACGCACCTGCGCGGCAGGCGCCACCAGTTTGAGAAAGCATAAGTGATGAACGAACCACAACCTAATCAAGTATCATAGGTTTAGAAAAGATAAATACACAATATGGTTGCCGTAAGGGTTGATCAGCTCTAATGCCCTTGCTGACCTCGATTCAAAATTTACGACTCCTATGCTCACGGAGCGAACCTCTACTCAATATTTTTGATATGGAGAACGCTTTCTCGAGAGTCTGGACATACCACATTATGCGTCATCCTGCACCAACTTGGATTTCGAGGACCCTTCCCTCTCCTACTTTAAAATTATCTTACTAGTCGATCTTTTAGAGTCCGCGTGAGCGATCAGTATTCCTCGACCCTCTCCCAAGAAAATGGCATCCCCCAAGGATACCCACTTAGTGGAACCCTTTTTCTCATCGCCATCAACAACATAACAAAAATCATAAAATCTCCAATTCAAACCCTCCTATTCTCTGATGACCTAAGCATCCATTTACGTTCCACTAACACAACTCGCGCCCATCGTCTGCTACAAAAAACAATCAATAAAGTACACGCTTGGCTTTCCCTCCTAGGATTCCGCATTTCTTACCCCAAAACCAAACTCGTCATTTTCCAAAAACCACGCCAGGAAACTATTAAATTTCCCCCTCTCACAATAGCTAACTACCCCACCCCACAAGTTAAAACTACCAAAGTTCTTGGCCTCAATTTCCACAACCGTCACTCTTGGATCTCCCATATCAAACTAACTAAATCAAAATGCATTCGAGCACTCAATGTCTTGAAATTCCTTTCCCACCCTAAAGAAGGCTGTAACCGAAAAATCCTTCTCCACCTCTACCAGAGCTTAATCCGATCCATCCTCGATTACGGATCACCCATTTCCGGTCTCGCCCCTCTCTCTCATTCAAAACTACTCGACACTATCCAAAATTCTTCACTCAGAATACCGAACCAGCCCCGCTGAAAGCCTCTGTGCAGACACTGGCTTCCCCCCACTCCTTTATCGACTGACAGCCAACTTCCTGACAACTGTCCTACAATATCCGCAAATCCCCGGCCACCATCGCATATTCCTTCCTCACCATAACCAAAATTCCATGACCAATCTACGTTCCAATCTAGAACTCCAATTAGCACGCCCCTTCAAGTTCCATTGTCTGAACCCCTCCTTAGCTCTTTATTTCACCCAAAATAATTCGCGACCTAAAACGCCTCCCTCGTCTTTCAACTTCTTCCGAAGAATACCAGGCACAGTTCAACAAAATTCATAACAACTTTCACAACCCCACTATGTTTCACCGATGGATTTAAACATCAAAACAAAACCGGCTTCGTATACTCAGTAGGTCACTTCACAGTCTCTCACCGACACCGCAACACCACATCCGTCTTCACCACTTAACTACAAGCAATCTTTAGCTGTTTAGAACACATCCTCATTAACCTACCCTCCCGTCTTACTCTAAACCCATTTTTGGTCATTTCCGACTCCCTATCATCACTTGACGCCATATTCAACCACACTTCCTCCGACCCACTCATAAATCGTATAAACACTTTCATTGCCACCTTTCACACCATCCCCATCCCATTATTCTTTAACAAGGGTATTCCAGGAAACGAAAATGTCGACAAAGCAGCCAAACTAGCAACCCATAACCCATCAGTCAACCGTTCTTCCCTCTTCTCACGCTCAGATTTCTCCAAACACATCAAAAAATTCATCACTCGAGCGTGGTTCACTCATTGATCTAATCTCAAATCAGACACAAACAAACTAGCCCAAATTAAAGATATTCCCATCCCATGAGACTCTTCAAATCTGTCAAGACGCAGAGAAGAGAGGGTCGTCACCCGTCTCAGAATCGGCCACACCAGATTCGCACACACCCATCTCATCTCTCATCTTATGCCCCTCTCATGTCCTCATTGCGAATCTGAACCCCCCCCCCCCCATCCGTTCAACAAATCTTCTGCTGCCCCAACTTGACCCAACTCCGTAATTCCTTATCCATCCCTCACACCATACAGAGGCACTATCAGATGAATTCCCCCCTCCCAATCCTCAACATATCCAACTTTTTACAACAAACAAACTTCCTCTCACGCATATATGTAAGATGGTAGGGTTAACTACCCATCTCAATAGATTCTCATTCTCGATTTTACTTGTCAAGTCTGTAAACTCGGTGTCGTAATATTTCATAAGCTTACGATTTTATCTCTATTTACTCGTGTACATGCTTAGACTAGAAAAGAAATTCCATTGTAACGTCATCATAGACGATATCATGATTAGGTCAGTTTGTACACGCCTGAGAGGCTTTTCTATTAGATAGAAAGCAGTATGTACGAACAAGCTGTACGATACAGATGTTCACTCGCGCTAATTGAATTTATTGTTTCACATATTTATCATCACACCTTGGACTTTCACTTATGTTTCCGATTTTATTATTAAACAAGTGATTTTAAAATCGTTAACAATTTATTCCAATCGATTGCGGATCCCTATCCATCGATCCGACTTACATATATTCTCGCAATTTCGCGGAGCTCATAGCCCTAAAGGCAGGCTGCTAGTAGCTCCTAAATTAAAAAAAAAAAAATGAATAAATAAATAAATTCATTTAGGTTTCCCCTTATCACTCCCCTCCTATCATATATAGCTCAAGAAAAGAAGCATTTCCAAGTCGATTTTGGCGAGACGTTGGACGGCAAATTTCTCAAAAAAAAAAAACACAGAACAGGGTTCCTGATAAAATTAGTTTTGATTACGTTAATGTGTAAACTTCTTTTCTTTTGTTTGATATTTATTTGTAAACAAATTCCACTTAAGTTGATATTATTACGTATTTAATATTAGAGCTCGTTTAATATAGCTTTTTCTCTCTTTTCTTCTCGTGACTGCAATTTACCAACAAAAATTGTATAGGTTGCGAGTAAATGGGTAGGATTTCAAGAACGACTTTTCGAGCTATTCTGAATTTTTCAAGGACCTAGATAATTTTCAATACGAAGAAAATATTTAATTCAAGGCTATCTTGGCGTTTTCTTTACGTAATAAATTGCCGAGAAACGCGGGTCTCATGTCAAGCGGTGTTTGACTTTTCTCCAGTAAGACGCTAACGAATTCTTCTCACCTTGGACTACGGAATTCTATTACGCCTACCTATCTCGTATACAATTTCTATTCAATAGCGGCGGACGGGGAAGGGCGACAATCTTTGGAAATTTACTCGCTTCTTGATTAAATAATGACGAGAACGAAACAAGTTAGAGTGAGGCTTCGTAGTTGAGAAAATATTCTCTATCAAAATTTTAAAACGTCGAGATACTTCCAGCGTCGTCGAATACAATACCTGGCTCCCGTAAATCGCAAACTATCAATTCTTGAAATAGCCCTTTATAGAATTAGAGCCGGCATATACGCGTGTACAAAAAGTATAGAAAGGCTTTTCCGCAACGGCTGGCTTCTCGCTCGTTTCATTAATACTGCATATACTCTCGCCTGGCGCGGACGTTCGACGTTATTTCCCATTCGCCAATTTTCAAAAGAAAAGGTATACCCGAAAATGCGAGGATCAAAACTGACACAAAAGGTTTCGCTATAGTTTTACGTTAAAAAGATTTTCTCCGATTTCGCGTGTATATAGACTTACTACGCTACCCCCACGGTACGAAAATCAAATACTCGCCCGGCTAGGATGTTTCCGCCGCCATAATTGATTCCGCATGCTACGGCGAAAACGCGAACGAAACTCTCTTAATTGTTTATCTGATCTTCGATAACTTCAAAAGAATATTTAAGTAGCTTCGACGGATTTATACGCCGGAGGAAGGGAATCGATTCGTGTAGCTTTTATCCCTTCTCGCTCTCCACCATCGGCAGTAAAAATGTCTCGTTCACGTTAAAGTGACACAACTTACATCTTCGCGAAATAGACGTATAACTTATACAACAATCGCGTCTGAACGTGTACATAAGTGAATTTGGTGTGTATTCGTTGAAGGCTGAAGTAAGCCAGAACGAAACTATGAGAGATCTCTCTAGATGCACGTACATGTCACATATCAACCTTTATCAACGTCAAAACTTCATTTTACAATATGGTTGGAGGAAAAAATTGTACTACGGAACATTTTATTCGATAGAAGCTCTCAGCTATATATATTCGTAAATAAGGTCAAAATAGGTGGTTCGATGACGAAAAATATGATCTCGAATCGTTTACATTTAAAGCGATATGTGTTCAAGTTTTCTCTCCGAAACTTGAACGAGAATATAAGCTTCGATTTATATCGCGCGTTTCCCTCGTAAGTTGTCGGCGGAACACGCATCGACCCATTATTTTTATGAAACTTATTCCGAGTCTAGAATACTCTGAAATTGGATGTAATTCATTCATACTGTTGTCAGGCAATACGGAAGTGGGCCTCGATCATGAACAGTAGTTTGTACAAGAATCCTAGCGTAGACGAAAAAGCTTCAGCAGAACCATAAGAGGACCACGCATCATAGAGCGAACCAGACGAGTGACAACCTTGAGAACTGCTTATAAGAAATTTCTCTGTCGATAATCTTCTAGCAAACTTCTGTGAATTTTTGACAAGAAGAATGGATAATCTTACAGAAAGAATTCTGAATGGTGAAATTCGAGCGTGAACAAACTTCCGAGTTCGCGAAGCAAAGAAGGGGAAAAGTAATTAAGTGTACGTTATCAAAATGGGTGCTGGAAGTTTCGTCAGATTGCTCTCATAATATTCCCATATCCTATTCAAGATTTTGTTCATTGAACGCGGTTCTGAAAATAATCAAACAGGAAATGAGAGAGAACGGTTAGTCTGATTATCCATGATGATCGAATACCGGAAGATTGAGCATTAATCATTCACAAATCTCCGAGTACGTGGAATAAAGGAGAGAAAGGTTGCCTAAATCAAGGCAGACAGCAATTATTGCTTTAGTCAATCATAAATTTAAAGAAAATAGTAATCTTTTTATAAAGAAAAAAACAAAATAAAATATAAATAAATAACTGATATTTTTTTTTTTTTTTTAACGAGCATTGGAGCAACACAACGGGCTATTGGTTATTTTTAGAAAAAGTGAAAAAATAAAAAATTATAATTAAAATTAAAATATCTACTAAACGATTAAACAATATAACTAAAATTTTTAATTCTATATTATAATAAATAATTAATAAAAAAGATATTAAACCCAATAAATCTTATCAAAAAATTATTATTCCGAAAAATAAAATATACTCCAACTGTGACTCAAGTTGATAAATTTGATAAATGAACTAAAGAAGAAATAGTAAAAAGAGCAATCATTGCTTTAGTTAATCGTAAATTTAAAGGAAATTGTGATTTTTTAAATAAAAAAACAACATATAAATAAATAACTGATATTATAATTCGAAATTTAATAATAAATTATTTTTAGAAAAAAATAAAAATAAAAAATTATAATTAAAATTAAAATATCTCCTGAACAATTTAACAACATAACTAAAATTCTTATTTTCTCCTTATTTTAGATCTTCCTCTCCGTGCCATGTTCCGTTAGTTTTTCTTTTTTGTCCGTCAATGGTGGTCTAGTACCTCCAAAACCGGTCACTCCTTATGTGTAACAGTGATACTAGTTCTATTTTGTGTTCTTGTTGGTTATTTTAATTACCGTTGCCAAATTAATTCATTTTTATTTTCTGGGTTCATTTTTATTTTATTTGGTTTATTTGTTTCATTTGAACATTTTGAACACCCGTTTTATTTGGTTTTCCATTATTTCGGACACCTATTTTCATTCTTTTATCATTAACCTTTCAGACTTCTAAATTTTCTACATTTTTGGACTTATAATTCGATAATTCTACAGTTAATAAACTTCAAACACTGTAGCTAGAGTCATTTCTTTCTCGTTGAAATTTGTTATGTGTCTCAGTATCTTCTAGCCCCCTCAATCCAATGGCTCGTACTTTTGAGGAATACATTGAACATTGCATGCAGCACAGGTTATATCAAAAACTTCTTGGTTTCAGTACCTAACCTTGATCACTGCTGCTGAGAAATTTTCATACTATACCAATAAGTTCTTTCGGAACAGTTTGAATATTTTTACAAAGAGAAAAAAGAGTTCAGTCTTCATGAATACTCGCTTAAATAGGATAGGAATTTACTGGAAACCTGGTACCAAAAAAACTAATCATTCTGTTCTTTCATGCACCACCCAATAATTATTTCAAAATATATAAGTGGAGCGCTAGTGTTTGACAATATTCCCGGGTGGTGCATGAATGAAAGTTTCAATATATCAAAATAGACGTGTATATAAACAGCACTAATTGAAACATATCTGTCCACCTTATTTGTGTTACTTCACTTAATTGGGAAAGATGTAAGTGATATAGTAAATGTGCTATTGAAAATTTGTGAATTTTATTTTTTGAAAAACTTTTATGACTTTAATTCCGTAATTCTTAATTGATGTTTTACCGACTTTTTTTTCTATTCGCATCGTTTTTTTTTTATATTGTATACTTCACAAGTTATCGACTTTGTACGTTCATTCTCAATTTTTGATTTAATATTTGTTTTTGTTACAAAGATGAATAAAGAGAAATTTTAAAACACTTATCGCCATTTCCGTCAAAAACCTTTTTACAAAAGTTTGAGTAGCACACGTCTTCAAAGGGAACTGAATCTAACAGTGAAAGAGTCAGTTCTTCACCAGACAGAGTGGTTCAAAATTTTATATTCTTCGCGAACGAGAAAAAAAAAAATACTTTTATACAATTTCAGATTTAACCTGCTATTTAAACACCAAGAAAGAAGAATTCTTCCAAAACGCTAGGCTATAGATATTTTCTCTCGCTGAGAATGTGCCTATTTTTTCACACTTAATGCGCCCTGAAATGTCCAGCCTCAAATGGTGGACATTCCGAGACGACGAATGATTGTTTGTCGTGTTCTGTTTTCGATGTTTGTCATCGGGAAGGATGATGAAGAGTTCTACAAGTATAAAAAAAGGGAGCAAAATCTTGAGAGTACAGTTCAGCGTACGTGGCGAAAGTTAGAATAGAAAGCTTCATGAAAAAGAGCAAAGAGTGAAATATTATTTACACGTTCTCAGCTTTCATATTTGTTGCTTGTTTGTATTTTCCATTTGAAGAGTGGACTAAGAATTTTTATTTACCGATTATGACAAAGCTGACTTTCGCACGAGATTTTTGCAGATTTTTAAAACATTATTATAAAAAAAAAGTTTGTTTCGGTATCACTTCGGATGGTTCAGTCTGATACTACTTTTCTTCTGTAGGGGTAAAAGAACTCTCCAGTTTTGGGTTTGCACTATAAGCAAAGTTTGGCTCATATGTTTATAAATGGGCTGGGATGCTAGTTTAGTTTATATCTAAGGGCTGAGGCTTCGTTGAGAGGGTTACACATGTGGACGAGAATCGGATTTCCCTCTATTTCGCTAGGAAAGTATTCGGAAGCCAAACTTCGCGAGGGAGAGTGAGAAGTGAGTGGATACGAGCCGTAATTGCGAACTTTGTGATTTCACTTTATAACTTTTAAATACTCGGAGTCTGATTAAGATATTGTACAGGTGAGGACAGTTCCATGCAGTTTAGCATAAATGGTCAAAGATTGATGGGTAAAATGCTATATACAGTCGAATGCGACTTGAATGATGAACAAGAAGGAAACACCGCCGATGTGCAGGGTGAGGAGGTCGGACAGACTGGCATTTTTTTTCCAGTTCTGTGTTCATTTTGATTGATTTGCTAATACATTGATTCCTCTTCTCAGCGATAATTTTACATCACATAATCAATGGTAAATTTGAATGAGAAAAAGAATAACTCTTTTCATCGATTTGATAATTCATGTGACGCGACGGTAAGTTGAGATATCAAGGTGTAAAACTTTGCACACCTGTTGCTCGTCCTAGGTAGGATTTCCGTTCGATATTTTGAATTTTCTTGCGCACCCATTTTCGCAATCATGTTTTCACAACTTTTAAACGTCATATATCCTGAGAGGAGCGTAGATGAAAACTTTTGATCCGCAGTAAAGAATACCGCTTCCAATAAAAGAAAAAAAATACATCTGTCCCCAAAAAACCATTCGAATGTGAGATGATCGCAAAGAATCGAACCGAAGAAATTTCGTACGCTTTGCTTTATAGTAACAGCAATCTGCTCACACGTGCGGAGCCTGGAAGCTTACGATTTAGCGGTTTCTAGGTAAAATTTTCTACAAAAATAAACATATTGAAATCGAGCCTCACCGCGCCGAAGGCAGAACAAAAAAAAAAGTACGTACAGAAAACTCTATAAAGACGCTCGTGAAACTTTCTGTTTCTGCTCGACAATTCTCTTTCTTCGCACGTACAAATACTTTTCCGAAGTTAATATCGTTCTACGTATGGGAGAATAGTCTTCTTCTGATAGTTCTTCTTTTCATTTTTCACCCCACACAATCACATCCGCTCGAGTTAAAAATTTAACTTCACTCGGGTATACGTGTGCTACACGATTACGTTTTACATCTGTGCCGACGCATCCAATAATACTCGTATTATGTAAAGACTAATGCACGATGCGCGAACGAGCGGAGCAGCGTAATGACACTTCGGCCGAAAGAGAGGGGGAGAAAAGCTAAAACGAAAATGTTTCTACAAACTTTTGCCAAATTCGGTCTGCAAATGATTTACGATTACGACGGTCCTGGGTAGAAAATTTTTACCTACGTTGACAGTCTACACGCCACCATTTGTGAACTGTGCCGTTAAAATCTTTTCGAACTTTCTCCTTCTCCGGCTGCGTTCTTGGCACTTCGATCTCGCGCTTTACGCGCGACTTTTTTACGTTCTGGAGAAAATGGAAAAAAGTACGACGAGCTTGGTTCGTGGAATTCTTGACAATTTTTCCAACTTGAGAGAGAAACGTGAGAAGAAGCTCAAATTCCAGATACTTCATGGGACACAGAGGCATAGAATACAATTACTGCGAAAGGAAGAGTTGATAAAATTTTTAATCTACCTCAAAATTCCTGAGAAAATTCAAGAACCGTACCGAGCTAAACGAATTTATCACTTTGATACAGGCTATAAATGATCGCTCTAGCACTATCTTGCGATCCAAAGTAATATTATTTCAACACCGAGTGGTTGGGAAGGTAAGGTTGGCCATGTCCTCATACACCATCCATGCGCTCACATAATCACGATTGAAAATGTACAAATATCCGGCACAAAGGTGAACAGAAAAGACGAGCATATGGAGCAGCACTGGTCAAATTTGGATGTGGAGGAAATATATGACCCTAAGAACCCATACAAACGTGAGCAGCGGAGTCCATTCTCGAAGGAGGAGTTTTCTATAGTGAAACCGCGAGTAAGGAACTTTCTACCAGAAGTACCAAAATATAAATAGTGTAAAGGAATGACTTTTGACATTCTTTTACAACTTATCAAGATGATGATAAACGTCTTGATCAAGTCAACTGTAAGAATTGCGCCGCGTCTCTGACTAGACCCTGGATGGTTGCAAAAGCGGTGATGTGGAAATTGAAGGAGTACTCGAGCAGAAATTTGTTATTGAATGCAAGGAACTTGCTGCAAGAAGTACCAGAAGCCCTGATCGATAAATTGTATCGTCCCGGGGAGAAAAATATACAAAATGTTTCTGAAAAAATGAACGCTTTGATGAAGAAAACTGAATGACGATTGATTTTAATAACAGCAACAGAAATAAAATTCGAAGATCGGCAAATTAGCAGTATGTATGGTAGAGGTGATATTATCTGACAGAATTTAACTTGGGTAGGTATCTGTATGTTTATTTTGCAGGTTTGAATTTCATAGGCATCATGAAGGACGAAAAGCCCTAATAGGAGATAACTTAGCTTCTTATATCACCGCATATATTGAATCTGTGTGACGCTCACGATATCAAATTCATCTGTCTGCCATCAAATGCAACCCATATTTGTCAACCACTAGACGTCACCGTTTATAAATCCTTGAAAGGTTACTGGAGAGACGTCTTGAATGACTGGAAGGACTCGGAGGAAGGTAAAAGGACACCAATTCTCCCGAAAACTATGTTCCCTGTTTTACTCACACGTGTGTTCGAAATGGTTTCTCAAACGGTCAAGATGAACCTGATTCCCAGATTTCGCAACCGCGAGATAAATCCAATCAATAAAGAAGAACTCTTAAAATTTTTGTATTCGTTCCCCTTGTACTAATACTTGTAGATAGATTCTGTCTCAATACCTACCGGTACCATCTGTACCTCCCAATTCACCTGAGTCCTTTTTTCTTCCAATTTCTAGTGTATTGGATGTCTCTTCTTAAACCTTCCTTCAGATTGACGGTGAAGCGATCGAAAGTTGATGTAAATTTTGTGGGAGAGCGATTTTTAGAAGTACTAGATGGCAAACGTGGTCATGCTAATGTTCCACCAGGTCAAGGAATTACAAATACAGAAGGTGATCTGTTAGGAGAACCAGAAATTCAAAAGGAGAATGACACTGATTTCGACTTGCCTCTCAGGCGATTTAAATCGTCTCCCTGTCATGCTCCTTCCATCCAGATAACCCTTTAAAAGCCGGCATCAACCACTACTTTTTTGAATGCTCAGAATTACCAAAGAGCATGAATCATTAAGAATGTCAAAATTGCCCCCGAGCCGAATTTTGAAAATATTCATTTGGGACGTTACCTTGGGGTAAATGAAATATACCCTCAAGTTTTTGGGCCCCCACCCCTCTCCAAACGCTCAATATGGCCAAATATTTGAATTTTGAAGAATTATTTTTTTACATTCTTTCTATTGAACGAAAAATTCCATACTTTTCTGGAAAAATAGTGTTAGACAGAAGCAACTTCCTGTAATTTTTTCAGAACCTCAGATGAAAATATCGATCTCGATATATCGATTTCAAAATTTTAAAGTTCATATTTATTAGGATAATCAAGAGGTGCGACAACAAAAATCATATATGTTATAAATCACACCTACCTTTATAACATATATTTGCCCCAAAATTGTCGGAGTGGGGGAACATGGTTTTATCTAATATATAAAGCAGAAAGTTTGTCCGTCTGTCTGTCTGTCTGTCTGTCGTCCTGTCCGTTTATAACTCGAGAACTACTGGGCCGATCGCTTTCAAACTTTCAGGATATATTGTCCTCATCCCAGAGCAGCACATAGACTCATAAAAATAAAAATTTGACGGGGAGGTGCTGAGTAATTTCAAAAAAGGGCGAAAACAATGACTTTTTTCAATATAAAAAAACGTGGTCGTGTAGCTTGCCATGTACGTTAGACCTACGCGCGTTGAGTGGCGCAGTTTCGAGAATTGAATTATTGTGATAACTCGAGTATAACTCATTTTTATGAAAAATTGAAGAGAACAAAAATTGTAGCCCCTGTAATTTCCTTTCGAATGAGCCCGGTTCCAGATTTTTAGGAGGAAATTTTGTGACTACAGTATTCGCTGTACTTCCATACTAAGCAAGTTATTTTATTCACAGTTTTAAAAACACCTACATAAAGGATTTTACATCCGGTATCTCATACAAGAACCAATGTCTAGACACGGTGCGCACTGCGTATGGGCTAGCGGAGATTACCCTTTTTTTTACCTGTTGTCCGTGTGTTTTCTTAGGGACTGGCAAAATGTCAATGGATTTGTCTGTATTCTGCTGCGATGAATACAGGCTTCACGCGTTAAGTCAGCTCTCAAGTGAATTAGTGTGTAAAAAATTTAATTTGGTGATTTTATTTTTGTGCGACTCGGAACTTTGATATATTTTTATAAGTACAGTCGCAGTTTTTGGTGTCTATTTTCTTATTTTTGACCTGAATAGTTGTAAATTTTGCAAAACTCTTTCCACTGTTTCTTTTTTAAAAATTCATCTGAATTCCAAGATACCTACAAAACACACATACCTACAAGATACAGATACCTATAAAACACAGATATCTACTCAACACACAGCTAGCGGTCAGGCGCGCCGGAGGCGCGACGCCAACCGCTAGTAATCAATAATATGATCGGCGCCATACCCATAGCTGGCTCGCGCGCCTTACCGAACGCAGAACAAGAAGTACGCGCTTCGTTCACAATCCAACGCGCGCGTTGTAACACTCGTTTACGTAGCGTGGCGTTGCAGCTGCTTTCGGATGTTGCGTGTTCATCGGGTTCGGGTATCCTAGCGATCCGGACATCGAATACCCGGTACGCATCCGCGTCACTGTATAACAAACTCGATGCCACGCTGCTTAATTTTATTTAGAACCTCTTTAAACAATCTAGTTTTTACGTTTACTTTTGACCAAGGATGATGGTGATGATGATTAAATATATAATTTTTATTTACCATACTCTATCGAAGAATTTTACAAATGAAATACGCCATTTTATTGCGAAAGAAATTCAATTTTCTTCAATCAAATACAAAATAACAGGTTGATTATCATTTATTACTATGAACGTTCATTCATGGTATTTTTTTCAAAAAAAATCATTCATTTTCCCCTAGTTTCTATCAATAACGAAACTTCGAACTCGAATATTTAAAAAAAAACGGGAGGGCGGTACCTGCGGAAAATCATTCATTTGAAGCGCCACACCCTCTACTACAACATACATGAGTACCATAGTCCTCGGTGAGGTGGAACATTCCCAAAAAATTGATATTTAATGAATTTCTGTGATTTTTCCATGAATGGTGGGGTGAATTATGATTGATATCTCAATAGCCTGCGTAAAATCAATAGTCAATATTCGAGCTGAAAAATACGCCCCCCTCCGTGGGATGAAGTGGGAATGTAGATAGACCAAAAATATATTTCCAGGATCTCGTTTATCGATTTGGTCAATTCTTATGTAAACACATCCACGGATTAAATGAAGTGCGTTAGATTCAGAAAAATAGTTGAAAAATTCTCCAGTCGTTGGAACAGTCTGAAAACAGTAGAGAAGTGAGAAAATCCAATTTTTGCTCCTGGAGGACCGTGAGTTTTGGTATTTCATTCATCAATTAGGTCGATTATTATAATGTAAACACGTTTATCAAGTTCGAAAAAAATGGTCAAAAAATTCTCCAGCCGCTGGAACAGTCTGAAAATAGTGAAAAATTGAATAATTATATCCACTTTTTCAAGCAGGAGAACCGTGATTTTTTATACCTCTTTTTATCAATAAGGGGAATTTTTATGTAAACACGTCTGCCAAGTTGGAAAAAAATAGTAAATAAATTCTCCAGTCCCTGGAACGGTCTTGAAGTCGTAGAAAATTGAGGAAGGCCACTTTTTCAACCTGGACGACCGTAATTTTAGGCTGTTTGTTCATTGGTATGGTCGATTCTTATAGTAACACTTACATCGAGTTTTTAAAAAATTGAAAAATATTCTCTAGTCGCTGTCATGCTCTGGAAATATTAAAAAAACGAAAAAACAAAGATACTCACCCGCCACTATGATTCATTTGTTACTTTTTTCCCCTCGAGTCGCAGCGGTACAAATTGTGTTACTGGCAGCCGTGCACTCGCATGATGTGGAGGAATCCCCTCCCGAGACACAATAGAAGACAATCATCTCCATGTATTACCACGATGTTTGAAGCATTGTCACCTCAACTCGAGAGGAGATTCCTCCACTTCATGCAAGTGCCCAGCTCCTGGTAACACAGTTGGTACCACTACGACTTCAGGGGAACAAAAATGAACATTCAACATTTCAAAGTAAAGGAAATGAATCTTAGGGGTGGGTGTGAATCTTTGATTTTTTTCAATTTTTCTAAAACTTGGCGTACGAGTTGTCAAAAGAATTGACCAAATCAATGGATGAATTGCAAGAAATGGTTCTCAAGGTTGAAAAGGTGGATTTCCTTGATTTTCTCCTATTTCCAGGCTCTTTCAGCCACTGGAGAATTTGTTGAATATTGTTTTCAAACTTGGCGGATATGTTTACACGAAAATTGACTTAATTGATAAACAAAATACCAAGAATCAAGGTTATCCAGGTTGGAAAACTGGATTTTCTCGATTTTCTATTATTTCCAGACCGTTCCAGCGACTGCAGAATTTATTGAATATTTTTTTTCAACCTGTAAGACGTATTAACATAAGATTTGACCTAATTGATAAACAAAACACCAAAAGTCACGGCTCTACATGTTGAAAAAGTGAACTTCCTTGATTTTTCACTATTTCCAGACTGTTCCAGCGACTGGAGAATTTTTTGACCATTTTTTTCAAACTCGACGGATATGCTTACATTATAATTAACCTAATTGTGGACCAAATACCAAAACTGACGGTCCTCCAGGGTGAAAAAGTTGGGTATCTCGATTATTTGTCATTTCCAGAACGTTCCAGTGCCTGGAGAATTTCTCAACTACTTTTTAAACTCGGTGGACGTGTTTACATTATAATCGACCTCATTGATGAACAAAATACAAAAACTCACGGTCCTCCAGGCTGAAAAAATGGATTTTCTCGATTATTTGTCACTTCCAGAACGTTCCACCGACTGGAGAATGTTTAGTCTATTTTTTTCGAACTTGGTGGACGTGTTTACTATATAACCGACCTTATTGGTGAATGAAATAACAAAACTCACGATCCTCCAAGGTGAAAAAGTGGATTTTCTCACTTCTCTACTGATTAAACCGTGGAAGTAGTAAGGTGATTGCATTTTTGGAATTTCGTACATAATTCATCTCAATATTTCGTCTAACCATTTGTAAATATTTGTCAAATCAAATCCACTCAATTAAATAATACAAGTCGCCAACTCACGCAGTACGTACCATATAAATAGTAATAAATGATAATCAACCTGTTATTTTGTATTTGATTGAAGAAAATTGAATTTCTTTCGCAATAAAATGGTGTATTTCATTTGTAAAATTCTTCGATAGAGTATGGTAAATAAAAATTATATATTTAATCATCATCACCATCATCCTTGGTCAAAAGTAAACGTAAAAACTAGATTGTTTAAAGAGGTTCTAAATAAAATTAAGCAGCGTGGCATCGAGTTTGTTATACAGTGACGCGGATGCGTACCGGGTATTCGATGTCCGCATCGCTACGATACCCGAACCCGATGAACACGCAACATCCGAAAGCAGCTGCAACGCCACGCTATGTAAACGAGTGTTACAACGCGCGCGTTGGATTGTGAACGAAGCGCGTACTTCTTGTTCTGCGTTCGGTAAGGCGCGCGAGCCAGCTATGGGTATGGCGCCGATCATATTATTGATTATAAAACCATGTTCCCCCACTCCGACAATTTTGGGGCAAATATATGTTATAAAGGTAGGTGTGATTTATAACATATATGATTTTTGTTGTCGCACCTCTTGATTATCCCAATAAATATGAACTTTAAAATTTTGAAATCGATATATCGAGATCGATATTTTCATCTGAGGTTCTGAAAAAATTACAGGAAGTTGCTTCTGTCTAACACTATTTTTCCAGAAAAGTATGGAATTTTTCGTTCAATAGAAAGAATGTAAAAAAATAATTCTTCAAAATTCAAATATTTGGCCATATTGAGCGTTTGGAGAGGGGTGGGGGCCCAAAAACTTGAGGGTATATTTCATTTACCCCAAGGTAACGTCCCAAATGAATATTTTCAAAATTCGGCTCGGGGGCAATTTTGACATTCTTAGTGATTCATGCTCTTTAAGACAAAAACTCTATTCAGAATGTATGAATTAAAATTTTCCAACCCCTCTTCGAGCTATTGACTTTCTCTCATCCAAAGAATTATCAATTTTCCCTCATATCTTTAATTTCCTTAAAAATCTTCCGGAATCCATCACAATTCGACCTACATCATTCATAACAAATTTGTTAAACGAGGTAAGGCCTAGTTGCCATCTTTCAACACCCTGTTTATTTTATCATCATTTTTTTTTCATTTTTTTTTTTTTTTTTTTTTTCATTATTATTTTTGTATTTTTTTTTTTCCTTCTAAATTTCTGTAATTTTGTTTTTCTCTTCCTTGTTTTGTAATGTTTCTTTTTTTATTTTTATTTTTTATTCATTTCAAAATAAAGGGTGTATTAAAAAAAAAAAAAAAAAAAAAAACAACGTAATATATAATTATTTCCGATAGTCGACAGAATATTTGGCTCACATTAACGGAGTATTTTCTTCCTTTTCTATCGACAGATGTTAAGACAGCGTAGTTTGTAATTTGTGATTGTACTGCAGAAGTTTCTTCATTTCTATTATAATATTAATTGGTGTTAATTCTAATGATAATAGATAGTGTTCCTTATGAAATAAATCTTATACTTTTGAATTTACATCATTTAGTTATTTGTGTTAGGTAACACTGACAGTTATGTATTGTTGAGTAGTATCAGGCTGGAATGTTAAATCTGGCAACGTCGCAAAGACGAAGAATACGGGCAGAGTTTTACACAGCCTCTTACGGAAAAACCTTCAAAAAACATGTTAATCATTGATTCGCAAACAGTATTCAATTCCGCGGGGAAAAGGTTCATAAATATTATATGAAAAGAGTAAAGGATTCTCGATTTTTTGAATTCAGTCTTATTTAGAATGACCAACTACAAAGCAAGTTATTAAAACGTTGATAACTTGCTTTGTAGTTGATCAATCTTAACGAGACCAAGCTCAAAATATAGAAAAACGTTGGCTCTTTAAATGACATCCTCTGCATTTTTTCAAAAACTTCATCATATTAGTGTAAAATCAAGTTTTTCAATGTTCTCCCAGAAGATACTATACAAATTTCATACCCCGTGCAATGTTGTCGAGTTTCAAATATTCCGGTCATGGTAGAGCGTTCTATTAGTGACGTCAACATATACGCAGGCTGATGTGCTTAAAAACACAGCGCCACTGGTATTTTCTTTATTTAATATTTATTCCTGTTTACACAGAGCAAACTCTGCCTTGCTATTTTTGACATCATGGTGATGGACTTTATTACACTGACATGCCATTAATGGCGGTGTTTGGTGATTTATCAGTTTTGTAATACTTGGTTCTTGTAATATTGCGTGGTAGACAATGATGATATCTATCTATATTATAATCTAAGAACAGTTCTTTGAGTATTTGTTCTTGAACGATACAAATATGTATTCTTTTCCTGTTTATTGTACTTAACTGGCTAGCGCTGTCAACAATGTCTTTTAAAAAATGTGATCATTTCAGGTTTGATTCTGGATATTGTGTATGTACTTTATGCAGGTGTACTCTAGTTAAAAGATAAAAATTATGAGAATTGTATTTAATGTAATAAGCGCGAGCGCTTTCAACTAATTAGAACAATTTTATTGGAAAATCAATTGAAACTTTATGAATAACAAAATATAGAACTTTTCATTTTCTTTTTCATATTCCTTGCTTTTTATGTTTGCATTTCATTTTCATTTGTTCAACATATCATCCAAGAAAGAAGGGTGACGTGAGTTTACTTTCACAATAAATTTAAATAGTTTCTCAAAAAGTGAAAAAAGATATGTGTATTATTCGGAGTAGTTTGTTATTTACAACTTCAGCAAAATGATACACAAATCAAATTATTTCAATTTTTTAATTAACATAACAAATTCTTTTCCTTTTATTATCACATTGGGTGTTCTTCCAAGTTAGTCTTACGTGTTATTTATTCCTATATTAATGGTTGGTTATTATTTAAAAGTGTTATTATTATAACAGTATTTTGGTACATTGTTTTCTATTTTTTTTTTCAATTTTTACCCTGATTGGGGTTCTTTACTCCTTACTTGTTTATAAGTTTGATCTATTAACGATCTCTTCTTCTGTTTTTAAGACATAGTTCACATAATATTGTTCTCTGTTTTTTTAATTCAGGATTGTTTACTTTTTCTTATATTACCTCAAAATTTTAATGTCTTCATGACCTTTTTCTTTTCTTATTGTTCAATAAAAAATTAATCATCATGTTCTTACTTTTTATCCAGTTCTATGGAGTATGATAATTTTAACTAATCATTTCCAATATTTCACTTCCAACTACCTTCAAAATAATAATAAATTACACAATACAGCCGCAGAAAGGGCGGGTAGGAAAGCTAGTCAATTGAAAAAACAACAAGTATTGGCGATAGACTAAAACATTGGCCCTACAATAAAAGATTTAGTGGAAACTAGAGCTTATTTTGTAGTTTCAACGTTCAACTTCTTACCAGTTGTTAGAAACAGTTCACTGTGCTAGGAGTCCTCAAAATGATAAAATTATGTACAGTATGTATTCCTCTTCCTGATTATTTTAGTCAACTGGATAGCGCTGTCAACATCTCTTCAAAAATGTGATCATTTCACCTGCATCAATAATGGGGTTTTTGACCAAGGTTTTGATTCTGGATATTGTATGTATGCAGGTGTACTCTTGATAAAATGTAAAAGTTATGGGAATTGTATTCACTGTCACAAGCGCGAGCGGTTTCAACTAAATATTCTAGAAAAATGTGTTGTAAATTGCGTGAAAAATGTTGTATTTAAAGTAGTTTCAACATTCAACTTCTTACCAGTTTCTAGAAATAGTTTACTGTGCTAGAAGTCCTCAAAATAACTAAATAGGTACAGTATGTATTCCTCTTCCTGATTATTTTAGTCAACTGGATAGCGCTGTCAACGTCTTTTGAAAAATGTGATCATTCCACCCGCATCAAATATTGTGTCTTTGACTAAGGTTTTGATTCTGGATATTGTATGTATGTACTTTATGAAGGTGTACTCTTGTTAAAAGGTAAAAATTATGAGAATTGTATTTGTCACAAGCGCAAGGGCTTACAATTAAATAGTGTAGGAAAATGTGTTTCTGCTGAATTCTGACATATGACCTGCAGAGTTCACCTATAAGTTTGTATTTGAGCAGATATAGGGGTTCAAATATGATGTTTTGAAACTTGATTTTAATAGTTTCAGTCATAAGGAGTTCAAAAAATACAAATTTCCAAAAAAGGGCGTTTGACAGAAAGCTCCTCAATTATTCAAGATTAAATCTTAACAAATTATGACGACTGCAGTGTAAACACCAAGTCCTCAAAATGAGTAAAAATATGAACAGTATGTATACACATTTTTTTTCCTGTTTATTGTACTTAACCGGATAGCGCTGTCAGCGTCTTTTAAAAAATGTGATCATTCCACCTGCATCAAATATTGTGTCTCTGACCAAGGTTTTGATTCTGGATATTGTATAATTATGTACTTTATGCAGGTGTACTCCTGTTAAAAGGTAAAAATTATAAGAATTGTATTTAATCAAGCGCTTTCAACTAAATAGTACAGGAAAATGTGTTTCAAATTGCGTGAAAAATTTTGTATTTAGGGTAGTTTCAACATTCAACTTATTACCAGTTGCTGCAAGACGTCCTCAAAATGAGTAAATATGAACAGCATGTATATACATTCTTTTTCCTGTTTATTGTTCTTTACTAGATAGCGCTGTCAACGTCTTTTAAAAAATGTAATCATTCCACCTGCATCAAATATTGTGTCTTTGACCAAGGTTTTGATTCTGGATATTGTATATGTACTTTATGAAGATGTACTCTTGTTAAAAGGTAAAAATTATGAGAATTTCATATAATGTAATAAGCGCGAACGCTTTCAACTAGATAGTTTAGGAAAATGTGTTGTAAATTGCGTGAGAAATTTTGTATTTAGAGTAGTTTCAACAATCAACTTCCTAGCAGTTGCTACAAAAAGTCCTCAAATTGAGTAAATATGAACAGCATGTATATACATTCTTTTTCCTGTTTATTGTACGTTATGTGCAACACGGTCAAAAGCATTTCTCAACTCAATGCAAATATCGACCCTTACCTTCGGCTCGGGTTGCTAACTTTGCACTCGATGAAAAATGGCTCATTTTTCTCCCTTGTTGCACAAATAATTAATTTCACTACGCGTGCTGATACGTTGTCTAAAACGCTGCCCTAGATGTGTACCAAAATGTGAGGCGCAATTTTTTTGTCAATTTGCGACCGAAATTAATGTCAATGTTTTTTATTTTTGCGTTGGAGGAGCCTGTTACAAAAAAAATAACACAGTTATATTTGGCTATATATTTATTTTGGAGTACTATTTTATGATAAAAGTGCATCAGATAACATTCCAGTCTGTCATAAATTTTCAGTACGTATACCTTCTAAGTTTTTAAATTTTCAGTACATACTTTCAACATTTCTAGTGAAAATGGAACGAGCGCGGAAAGCGAGGATTGTGTGGGTTCGGAAGAAGGTGGGGGACGTACACTTTTGGTGGCCCAGGTACTTGTTGCGTGTCGCCACCGAGGAAGAGAGAATTGCCGCACGACCCGCCCACAGGAAAAGACCAAAGCGGGAGACATCGGTATGTCGGTATTATGCGGTGGAACTGATGGGCTACATTCGGCGGAAGCCGCTTTAAATTACTCGATTATAATACAATAATGGATTTGGATGTTTCGTGAAATTTTTTTCCAAATTAATATGAGGAAATAATCATACCTGTATATCATTAATTGCACCAATACTAACACAGGGATTATGTGGCGTTGGTAGCTGCGCGACGGCTTTCGAATGCAAAGATGTGTTCAATGTTCGATCCTTGTCAGGGGGAAGTGCGACATTTTTCCGACTACGAATTTCCGACACGACATTTTTCCGACACACAAATTTTCCGACCTAAAATTTTCCGACAAGCAATTGTGCCGACACGACAAATCTCCGACAAATCTCCGACAGATGAACTTTGCATAGCAATATGGAAAACAGAGAGGACCCCCTCGTACCTGATACTAATTTTGTCATTGTGTAATGCGACAAAATGCCAGCCAAAATAATTGCGAATAAACTCCATCTTGATGGGTTTATCTACCTGAAGACGCGCGAACGAAATGGGAGAACGTACTGGGAGTGTCGCCGGACAAGAATGAAAGAATGTTCGGCAAGAGCTGTCACGATTATACGCAGCAGTGATGGCCAACCTGAAGTAACCAGAGGCCCGCAGGAGTCGGAACACTCTCATCCACCTAACCGAGAAGAGAGCACAGCAGAGAAGATGGTTGCGAGGCTGAAAAGGAAGGCCGGGGACCATCCAGAACAACGACCTGCGCAGATGCTCCGCGATGAAATGCAGGGGACCTCCACTGGAGTCCTGAGCCAGTTACCGGAGCAATCAGCTCTAGTGCGAACCATCCAGCGAACACGTCGGAAAAATATGCCCGCCGCCCCGACTTCATTGAATGGCTTGCATGACATACCTGATACGTATCAGAAAACGCTAGTAGGCGAACAGTTCTTGCTGTACGACTCCAGGGACTCCGATCAATCGTCTTCAGCAGAAGAAGAGGAGGAGGAGGTAGATGAGGAAAGAAGAACACTACAAAGACGACGTGTGATTGTGTACGCTACTCGCAAGAATATCGAGCTGTTATGCGAAAGCTCCATATGGTTCATGGACGGTACGTTCAAAACTTCTCCATCCATTTTCACACAAATATTTACAGTGATGGGATTGCGGCGACGTACAGGATCAGAAGAGACTGTTGCCGTACCACTTGTTTACTGTTTGCTGTCAGGAAAACAGCAAGAACTGTATGTTGAAGCGCTCACAGCAGTGGACAACGCCGTACGTCAGTATCGCATAAATATTTGCGTTCCTGCAAAAATAATGACGGACTTTGAACGCGCAATTATCAACGCATGCCAGCAAGTATTCCCTGGTGTTCCAGTTTCAGGGTGTTTTTTCCACTTAGGTCAAATTGTCTATCGCAAAGTGCAGGAAGTCGGATTGCAAGTGCAGTACAACGATGCAGATGATCGCAGCATAAGAGATTACACGCATATGCTTCTCTCTCTGGCATTTGTGCCAGTTCAGGATGTTCCTCGTGCCTTTCAAACACTTCGCGCGAATTGCCCGGCGGAACTGTATCCGGTGTTCGATTTTTTCAAGAAAAACTATGTTGGCGCATCCGGAAGAGGCGGCAGAGGAGCACGGCCGAGATATGCTCCACCCCTGTGGAACCAGTACGATACTGCCCTCGAAAAGTCACACCGCACAAACAACGTCAGTGAAGCGTGGCATAATCGCTTCCGTGAAGTCGTGGGGAAACATCATCCTGATGTATATGCCGCCCTTTCGGAGTTCCAGAAGGAACAAGGTTATACGGAAACAGTTGAACAGGAACTTGCTCTCGGTAAAAGGGTCAGAGGTGCCCCACAAAAGAAGTGGCGTGACCTGCAAATTCGCCTAGAGAACATTGCCGCGGAATATGGCAATGTTCCGACGTTACAATACTTACACAATTTATCACACAATGTGAATATTTCATAACAAATAAAATTTCCTTTCAACTTTGTCGGATTATTGTCGTGTCGGAGAAATGTCGTGTCGGAAACATGAACTGTCAAAGAAATGTCGGGTCGGAAAATTTGTGTGTCGGAAATTCGTAGTCGGAAAAATGTCGTAGAACCTGTCAGGGTTGCGATGTTTTAAACCAATGATGTTTAAAACGTGTTTAAAACATGTTTAAAACACACAAAAAAATCAAGATTGTGTTTTAAACAGAAATGTGTTTAAAACGTGTTTTTTTTTGTTTTAAACTTGTTTTTTTAAATCCAATAAAAAACATTCAAAACCTCGTTTTTTCTTCCTTTTTTTCATTATTATGCTTCACTAAAAATGAATATTTGACAATTTTTCCACAAACTTGAAAAAAAAATTGGAACATTGTTTGAAACGATGTTTAAAACCAGTATTTAAAATATTTAAAACGTGTAAAACAATAGTTTAAAACTACAAAAATGTGTCTCAAACCATAATTAAATGATTTAAAACGGTTTTAAACAAAGTTTAAATCATTTAAAACACGTTTAACAAAATGACTAAGCGTCTTACAAGCTTGACAATCTCAAAGTTGTTGGTAATTTTTTAATAGCCATGAAAGATTGGTATCCTCAGTTGAGCCATAGATTTGACACGCAAAACTCAATAAGTTTGGAGGAAATGAAAAATTTAGTAAAAAAGAAAGATTTATTTCTCTGTGACAAACCGAGATTCAATTAAATGAAGTCCAATTTGCTTTTGTTGCCACCTTTTAATTAATATTGTTTACAATAAACTTATCCATGTTTCAACACACCTAGTCGTCATAATCAGGAGAAATGTACTGGAATAAAATAAAAATACAACGAGAGAGGAGACCCGATACAAATGTGAGAAAAGGAAGAGGCACAGGCCAACAAGATCAGGACCTTAGCTCTCAACCTCAAAAGTAGTGAAAATGAACATAGAGCACGATCAAAAAAAGCTGGAGTGTTGGTGAACGTGGTTGAAAAGAAGGAAAAAGAGAATGAGTCAGCCCTCAGCCTTGACTGCTAGCCTGATCAGAGGGCTGTGGCAGGCTGCAATTCCTTCTTAAATTATAACTTTCTTTTATCAAAATTTTAACGTTTTTTCTTTCTTTTTCATCAAAATGTTGACTATTTTGACCTTCAAGTTTGTTAAATACAGAAAATGGTTACAAGACCAAAAAAGAAAAATGTTGAAGTGTCCAACAATGACATTGATGCAACTCTTTCTTCGTCATTCAGAAGTTATCACATATATTTTTGGCAGTCGAACTTTCAAGGGAAAACTTTATCCTGGCCCATGCTATACATAAAGCCGGATGCAAACCATCCAACTTGGTGTTATGTCAAGCATCTTGAACAAGAAGGACATGATGGGTACCAGTGAATGTTTCTATCACCACAATACACTATACTGTAGTCTGTTGCATTTTATCCTCACATTTATGTATCCCAATACGTTGTATTCTGTATGGTGCGCCGACCTTGAACCCCGGTATATGACCCCAGATGATAAATGGACATTGTCGGGTAAAATATAAAGCGCAGAAACTTTTGCTGAGTACAATGCAACAATAATAAAAATTGTTGGCTTGTATGTGAGCCCCATAAATCATGTTTTTGTGAATAGCAATGTTCCTCTTCCTGTATAAAAAGTAATATATGTAGTATTATAATTGCCTAGCAGCTTAATAAAGGCGTGATATACCTCCGACGTAATTATATAACGTTGTATTGTGACTTAGAGCCTCAAATGTTGAATCTTATGAAACCCCTTTGAATATAATATTGTACTCGAATACTTCTGTGTTATACTGGAAAAAGGGATCAAACCAATATTCCCCCACAGCGAAGCCGAACCAACAACCGACCACACAATCATAGGAGAATATCAACAAACAACAATACAAGAAACCACAGCCAGAAGAAACTCACAAAGAATTGAGAACAATCAGTTTAGTTCCAATCTGTAGCGCCAACCTGGCCATGGCGGCAAAGGACCTTATTGCGCCATTACGGCAACCACCGTAACCATGATGAGGTCATGGAACAAGATAGCAGTGCAGAGACAAGCCTTTGGCCCAACGAGTTAGGCCAAATACAGCATGAGGAGGAGCAGGATCTACTTCAAAAGACAACTTGCCGTCAGAGCCAGTTGGAGGAGCATTTATGAGGACTCCCTCCGATCCCCCTGGAGACGAGGATCCCGATCAAGTGCCTCCCTTCCCACCTAAGGAGGTAGTAGAAAAAATGGAGGCGGAGGAGGGGGAGGGGGAGGAGAGCATGTACCTCCTAACTCTGATGGCCGTGATAATGACGGTGCCAATTCAATTTGGCTAAATAGATGATCTGAAGCTGATCTCCATGCCATGGGCCTTATGACCCCAAGAGGAATGCTTGGGTCATGGATGCACACCAAACGGTGGTTAACTGTATGCTGATAGGTATGGAACTGTCATATCTCTCGGATTCCACCCCACAACCTCATCCGAGGTTGCATTGCCAGATACATTTATGACTGGCCTTGTTGTGTATTCCTGTGGATTGTTCGATCAAAATGCCATCAATCACGGATACCAGGCTAGCAGGGCACTAGGCAGGATATGTTTCATAATTGCTACAGCTAGGGCGATCGGAGTAAATGAACAATTCGAAGAATGTATCCAGGCATATGCGATGTTGGAGCTGGCCAGTGCATACCTGCCCCCGGAAGTAGTTTTGCCTATGAATGATGCTCGCAGACGCTTAGGGGAGTTTATGAACGCGATGATGGGTAATCAGGATGCGATCCAGAGTATTACATTCCTTACAGAAGCTACTGTAGCCGGACTGTGTTTCCAAACAGAGCCGGGCTTTCAGGTCGCTTACCTTTTCTTCCTGAGGATTACGCAACCAACCAAGGTATGACACTGTGCATGAATCTACTTGCTCACTACATCACAGAGGATAGAATGAATATCGTGACAAGTCTGATGGTCGGAACATCACGTCAAGGAAACTTATCCTGATTACTAGAGCCTTGGCTTCAGAGTCAGGTATTAATGTGAACTTGAATCGGTCTGCTATCCGAGTGTTCTTCAAGCGAATGAACGAGTTTGTTGATGACACACATATTCCTGTCATGCTAAGCCATTGGCACGACATAATAGGAGACGACTCGTTGCGCCTGAGATTAATTCTAGAGCAAGCTCCGGGTGCGGGATTAACAGCTATGGTGGTGATCGGGCAAGCAGTGCGTGGGAGACCTGACTTTCCTTGACACCTCATTATTAGAATGTTTCCAGGAACGAGTTTGTTGATGACACACATATTCCTGTCATGCTAAGCCATTGGCACGACATAATAGGAGACGACTCGTTGCGCCTGAGATTAATTCTAGAGCAAGCTCCGGGTGCGGGATTAACAGCTATGGTGGTGATCGGACAAGCAGTGCGTGGGAGACCTGACTTTCCTTGACACCTCATTATTAGAATGTTTCCAGGAACGAGTTTGTTGATGACACACATATTCCTGTCATGCTAAGCCATTGGCACGACATAATAGGAAACCGCCTGAGATTAATTCTAGAGCAAGCTCCGGGTGCGGGTTTAACAGATATGGTGGTGATCGGGCAAGCAGTGCGTGGGAGACCTGACTTTCCTTGACACCTCATTATTAGAATGTTTCCAGGAACGAGTTAGTTGATGACACACATATTCCTGTCATGCTAAGCCATTGGCACGACATAATAGGAGACAACTCGTTGCGCCTGAGATTAATTTTAGAGCAAGCTCCGTGTGCGGGATTAACAGCTATGGTGGTGATCGGGCAAGCAGTGCGTGGGAGACCAGACTTTCCTTGACACCTCATTATTAGAATGTTTCCAGAGCAATGGGGATCTTGGGAGCGAGCCGTGGAAACAGTGGCAGGCAATCCATTCCATGGATTCCGTAAGGACCTAGGTGCCGTCAAAAGCACTAATTACAAGGACCTTGCGTGGGTCGGAAAAGAGGTCTGTATCAGGTTTTTGGGAGTATCTTCATTGCGAGAGTATCGCGGATGGAAGTCTGTTCTAGCCGATCAGGATGCAGTAGAGTATATCATTGACAACTTCAGGGAAACAATTGGAGCTGGAGAAAACCTTGCCCCGATGTCCGGTAAGAGGGAATTCATAAGGACGAACGAAATCCATCGCCAATGTCCGTATTGTATTTTGTATTTGAAAATAAAATCTCACTTCCAGATTCAAAATTGTTGTTCTTTGTTTTATGAAGAAGTGCGCGGAAATTCTTCCTCGTCTTTGAGAGGCACAAGTTCTCTTACATGATGTCGAAGATAATCATCAAACTAGCCGAATTCTCGTGATTCCTGAGAAGTGTCCAGGCAAGTGATACCGTGAATTAGGCACAACCACAATATATTTAATATATGAAATGGATTTGATGTTGCTACACCATTTTATGAACCACGAGGATGACATCATCAAAGCTGGTTTTACAGATGCTTTTTAAAGTCAACATAATATAGAACGAAAGGAGTCGTTTCATAGGCACTCCTCCTTTCATATAATAAAACAATGCCTTTTCCTACCCCGTCTTCACAACACATTCGAAGACCAGCCTTTACCATTGGATGTAAAGAGAATTCGATGAAACCATGTTCGTTCAATTATCTACGAATCAACTCAAATATCTTCTAAACGAAAAGACAGAAGTAACAAATTAGAGACGACTATAACGTTACAGATGAGAGGAAAACATGTTTCGAAACGAGCTCGTCGGCGGCGTTTGTAAATAAGATTTATTAGCGCACCTTCAATAGACGACATTCTCGATTTGTCTTGATTCGACTTCGCTTGACGTAGTCGGACATAAAAGAGCTTACATCTCTATCCCTGTGTACCGGTACCTATATATAGCCTGGATACCAAAGAATAAAATTCATTTTCTTCCGGAGGGTCTCGAGCGTGAAATTTTGAAAAGACGAAGGTTAAAAAAATGAACGCTGCGAAACTGCTGGAAGTTTTCATTATAGTTTCGTTTCCACTCGAGGTACGTAGAAGATTGAACTCGAAAATTTTCACCAACTTCTCCGCAAAAATGAGGGAACAAAAAAAAAAAAACGAGAGAGAAGAAATTACTGAAAAGTATAAAAATATCGGAAAATTTGATTAAGGGGGAAAAAAAATGAAGTTACGCAATAATCTCGCGAATCTAAAAACTCGGCGAGCAAATACTAGAAAATTATGTATTTGTACTGTCTTCATTGATAGAAGTACAAAGTTCTAAACTATTTTCTAAGTGATTTCACATCGTTTACTTCAACTGACTGTCAACATTTCCAGAAAGGTGCCGAAATATTGTTTGTAGAAGATGAGCTAGCTAGTGTTCGGTATTGAACACACTTTTAATATCAACAACTAGGAGAAACACGGGGGGAGAAGCTCGACAGCCTATTTAGTAAAAATTAGCGATGGCAGAGAATCTCCTCTTCGGATTTTACCCATACACTTTTCTTTACGACGAAACTCCCTCGACCCACTTTTCTATTCTTTTTGTCCATATCACTTGTTCTCTCTTTAAAGGATAATACTTTTTTGGGACGCAACTCGTTCTTCGTTATTCTTTGCAGCCGGGACAGAATTCACATACCTCTTTCTTTTTCGCGGGACGCAACTCGTACCTAGCCTTCTCCATAGTCCAAGCTTGTGACGTCACAATTTGATGAAGTCATAGGTCAGGCTTGTGACGTCACAATCCGATGACGTCATACATTTTCCAGATTCCAAGTGCCCCATAAAACAGGTTCCCTGCCACTCCTGGTTTAACTCTCTTAAGAACCCGTGAGTTTTTTTCCAAGTCTTTTAAACTTAGGTTGATGACGTCATCAACCTCGGATGCGCTCGCGGACGCGGGAATTTCCTGAAGATACCTCCCAACAAAAAAGAGATGGCGGGTTCCCTCATAAAAAAGATAGGAATGGGTGGAGCGTGTGTGGCCAATTCTGAAGCGGGAGAGAATGGTGAGGGGAGAAGTCGGATGTTGACTATTATGAATAAGTTTACAATCAACAAAATAGTTCTGGGTTACAATGCGCGTAGTAGGGTCACGATTCAAGTGAGAGTACATGTGTGTGGGTATGGAAGTGTTTGATTTTTATAGATGCAGTGAGTTAAGAAAGTTTCTCACAGCGTGGTATCAATCGGAGATGAGCGTTGAGGATGAAAGAAAATATTGAAGTGACGAAGAGGGCATCTCAAAGAGGATCAGAGATTAGAGAATACATGGGAAGACCACACTGGTCCAGAAATAATTTTTGCGGCCAAAACTTCGGAACTTTTGGGTCGCGGAATCCGAATATGGTAGCAGTTTTATCATGCAACTTCGACAAACATGTTTTTTGCCAAAAAAACGTGGAAAAAATATGTTCTTTTCAATTTTTTTCGTGGAAATGTTATCATTTTCAGAGGTTGAAAGCTGTAAGATACAACTTTAGCTTTTAATTTTAACCTGAAAAACTTTTGGCTTTTCGCTTCCCAACAAAAATATTTTTCGACTTTTGACTTTCGGCTATTTCCCGTCAAAATTCTTCGGTTTTCGGCTAGAAACAAGAAGCTTTCAACTTTTCCAAAAAAAAAAAAAAAAAAAAAAAAAAAAAAGTTGAACAATGAGGGGGGGGGGGGGGAGAAAGCAGAAAAGGAAAAGTGATGGAGAGAAAGTACTAAATAAATAGAACTTCTGGCTTTTTGCTTCAATTTTTTCAATTTTTGACTTTCGGCTTTTTAGATTCAAAATTCTCCAGCTTTTGGCTTACAACTTTCTGCTTTCAGCTAACTTTTAATCTCTGATTATTTTAGTAATGCTTTGGATCACTTATTCGAAATTGGGCAGAAATTTTGCTATCAAACTGTAACAGACATGTTTTTCACAAAAAAAAAAAAAAACAAAAAACAAAAATGTTTCTTAAAGGAAAAACTAGTTTTTTTTTTTGTTTTTTTTTGTGAAAATGTAACTATTTTACTTATGTATTGGATCACTGAATGCTAATTTGGCGAAATCTTTGCTACCAAACTAGAAACAAACATGTTTTTCAATTAAAAAACATGTTCTGTAGTGAAATTATGTGAAACAATCATTTTTTTATTTTGTGGACCGCTGAATCCAAATTTGACAGTAATTTTACTGCATAAGTTCAACAAAAATATTTTTTACAAAAAAATAAAATGTTTTCTTACGAGACAAATAACTTTTCCAAGAAAAAAACATTTTTTCATGAAAATGAGAGTCATTCTATATTTTGTAACATCTCGATCACTAGTCCAGAAATAAATTTTTCAAATAAAAACCTGAAAAGAATATTTTTTTGTTTTTCGGATTGCTAAATCCAAATTTGAAGTTGATTTTACAAATTTCGTTACAAACTTGTGTTATTTAATTATGAATTATGACTCTACTATTGCCGCATATTGGCAGCTAAAGTTTCCATTATCTAAAAGCTAATGCTTCACCGAATCAACCATTTCTGTAGTTACAAAGCTCGTTAAAATAAAAAAAAAAAAAAAAAGCTCTGCTTCTCGATTGACGCAATGTATCGTAATCTATTACTTCCTAGTCCATAAAGTTCCTACTTTAAATCCAATTGGTCGGGTTTGTCACTTGAAAATGGTGTTTTTCGGGATAACCATTGAAATTCCAATCTCAGAGATTATTACATTCGAAAATAGAGGTTTCAAGGATGGGGGGGGGGAGGGGAAGTCGATGACAACATTTTGGAAGCCAGAACATAAAATTATGCCTATATTGAGCACTTTTCTCATAGTTTACACCAATTCTTTTGAAAAAAAAAGGAATAACTGTACGAACAAAAGTTATTCTGGTGGCAGTACTGTAATATGTTGTTTACCTATATTCTCAATAATAATTCTAGATAAAAATATGGGCACTTCTCGATAACTTTTTCTTCAGGGTTTCAACCGCAATTTTCCTAATCTAGACCAGTGTGTTGACAGTTGAGAATAAGTAGTTGGAACCAAAAAGCCCCTCCACCCCACGCCATTGCTCATTTCTGCCTAACGAACAGTAGTTGATTACCTTCCAACATTCCTCTACTCCACCAAGCCTCTACCAATTCATGGCCCCATCTTAAGCTGTACGACTCGCCAATAATAGAGCAATTTTTGATGAATGAGTATGGAATAGATTACACCATCCGAACGGAAATTCAAAAGCGTTCTATTATATTTTTAAAATCAAAAAGGCGTCCGGAAAGCAGTAAAGGCAGCGTTCTAAAAATGCGATCGAAATACCAGCTGATATTCTACGCCGTGAATATGCGCCTCGTTGTAGATAAAGCGATAAAAACATCATAAACTGATACGAAAATGCCAATTTTTTCACCCTGAAACTCGCAAAAAACAAGAGACCGCGAAAGATTTCTTCGACAAAAACACCTGAGTACGAATTTGACACTCTTCTCGACGACTATAACCTCTTTTTATTATACACGAATCGAGCTTAGTAGGCGATGATAATAATTGTAAAGAAAGGGCGCGAAATATTCAAACGACGCGAAATAAAAACAAAAATAATAAAACAAGCTTTTTAAGACTATACGTTTGAAATGGCGAGGCGCTAGAGTGTAAAAAACTCGCTTACATTTGCGGAATGGATTACGAATGTGAATTTCTTGTTCTTGTTCCTTCTAAATTCCTTTATTATTTTATAATTTCCCTACTGTGTGCATCGAAGTTTACCTTACGTGAGTATAGTTGAGGTACTCGATTTCAAGAGCTTAATAACTCGCGAGGATTAGGCGAGTGTATTATGTACGTTAAGCTTAGATGCATAGAAAAGCTCATTGTGTATTCGTATGGTGTTTCCTATTCTTTGGAATTTATTTATTTCCAGAATCGAAAGTTTAATCTCGCCGCCGCCACCGGCGTTATAATATACAGCGCTGCATTATTAAAAAATCGACCCGATAATAAACACAAGGCGCGTATATCTTGTTTTGTATAGCCGCATTCGGTAGTTTTCTTCTGACATATTCTTTGTGGAAAAGAGAGAGAGTAAAAAAAAAAAAAAAAAAGAGGAGCGCAATTTACTTCCCCACGAACATCGGTACACATAGAGTATTTTTACGGTAACAATGCTCGTCTCTTGTCTGGAGCATCGGAGCGATATAAAGTAGCGATACAGATTTATTCAATTTTCTCAAAATAATTCCATTAAAATCATCGTGAATCGGTTTTGTATTTGTCTAGAGATACGCCGAACGCTCGCTCACTCACTGATTTACAGACTATAAGTACACCGAGAGTTCGCGGAAAACTTCGGTTCGTTCTATTATTTCGAGAAATTAATTTCGCTAACTGAATTACAGGAAAGGAATAAAATTATATCCGGGTGTATACACATCTCATATATCTGCGCGCGAGAAATCAAACGATCAATAAGATAAATAATTGAAGTATTCTTGTAGTACCGTCTGAAGTTGCGTTATGCAATCCCCAACACGTGATTAGCGTCCAGTTCATGAAGCGTTACCGAATCGAGCAATTTTTCAACGATCAACTGTTATAGTGTAGGTAAATGAGAAAAAGATTGAAAAGTTTTTTCGGAACCAAGTGGTCCATCAATGAGGCTTATTCGACCATTCTTGTTTAAATCATGACCTAATCAATCAAGAAACTTGGCCGTTAAAAGATATCAAGGTACAAAGTACAAACGGTAAGCCATAAAGTTCTCTAGTACTAGGTCCCAAACAAATGTCTTATGGTAGGACAAACATTCTTTATTGTAGGATTCTTATCCCTAAAATGCGCTCAGCATAAATGGATTCTTTTGTTAATGAAGATGAGAAGGAATGTTTCATGATAATTCGAAATGGCTACAATTTGAGCTGAAAGAATTTTGCTGATCGAAGAGTATTGTCATTTTGATAGAAATGTTCTAGGGTAACACGAGCAGTTTGCAACGCGTGTCCAGTTTGCAACACGTTTTGCTTCAAAGTCAGAAATTAAGGAAGTATTGGTAGTTTAGCTGTGGAATTATGTTTTTCAATTGAACTGTTTGAGTTTCTTGATCGATTGAACCATTCCGCATAAAATTATCTGTGGTTTTTGTATCGAAAATCATGTGTAAAAGTTCGTGCTGCAAGTCAATTTCTGATTATATTGGTTTTCCGTTCTGGGTCAAAAACCCGAATCGAATAGCCCGACACTGAAATACCCGACACCGACATACCCGAATCCACTTACCCGACAAGCCAAATCGCCCGACACAACGATTCCCTCGAGTTCTCTTTTTTTTGCGTTTGCTTAGTAATGAATATTGTGATACATGGCAGGCTCTGGTACGTTGCATGAACCACTCAGTAGTACACAGCCGACGGTTCAAGACCGAAGTAAAATGGCAAAAATGGTTGGTAAGAAATTAGTTATTGACGGGTTCATGTACGTCATTCTCGTCACCGAGGCAACAAAAGGTACTGGGATTGTCAAAAAGTACGTGCCGGAGAATGTACAGCGCGTGCTGTTACAATGGTACCTGCTAGCAATCTGGCTCCAATCGTCGTCGTGTCCGGTCCAGCCACTTCTAAACATACACACCCACCCAATCAGGATGCATGCAAAGCGGAGGTCGTACTACAGAACCTGAAAGAACAAGCGGAAGCGAACCCAGCACAACCACCCGCGCAGTTAGTGCGCGATGCATTAGTTGATGTGCCTCCTAGTGTACTCAGCCAGATGCCAGAAAGAGAGAATTTACGGAAAGCCATTCGTCGTGAGCGCAGGAAAAATCTGCTCCCCAATTCCGCAGTCCTTAGAAGATCTAGATGTCATCCCTGAACGATTCCAAAAGACATTGTTAGAAGAACCTTTCCTCCTGCTCGACAACTGGGATACGGACGACGACCCAGACGAAGGAAGGGTTCTAGTGTTTGCGACGAGGAAAAATGTAGAAATTCTGTGCAAGAGTCCCGTCTGGTTCGTGGACGGGACCTTCAAGGTCAGCCCGACCATCTTCACGCAATTATTCACAATAATTGGAGTACGCAGGCGGGCACACGTAGACGGCGAAGACACACCACTACCATACGTTTACGCGCTCTTAGAGGGAAAAAGTCAGGATGAATACGCGAAGGTGTTGCAGGCTGTGAAAGATGCGGTTGCCAGGTACAATGTTAACGCGTGTGCCCCGGAAAGAATAATGTCAGACTTTGAACTCGCGATCATGAATGCGTGTGAGGAAGTATTTCCTGGAGTCACTGTAATTGGGTGTTTCTTCCACCTATGCCAAGCGGTTTACCGCCAGGTGCAGTCCTTGGGCCTACAGCAGCAGTACAACGACCCCGACGATGACACAGTACGAACATTCACAAAAATGTTGACAGCGTTAGCATACGTGCCAACCGCGGAAGTAACCCGCCTGTTTCCAGTATTGGCTGCCTCCGCTCCGGCAGAAATGGAAAAACTGTACGAGTACTTCGACAGGTACTACGTCCGAGGTGTTCTTCGTCGGGGAAGACGGCGTCCGGTCAACCCGCGGTACGCACCAGCCAAGTGGAACCAATATGACGCGGTTATTGCCAACCTTCACAAGACAAACAATGTAAGTGAAGGTTGGCATAACCGCTTCCGCGTCACCGTAGGGAAACATCATCCCGACCTATACAGCGCTCTCGGGGAACTACAAAAAGAACAAAGCAACACGGAAGTCTGTTTGGCGGAGCTTAGTCTGGGGAGACGAGTGAAAAATTCACCAGGTCAGAAGTGGCTCTCCCTCCAGGAACGTATACGCAAGGTGGTATTGGAATTTGATGAATACAGCATTGAAGACAACGAATTGGAATATTTACGCAACTTGGCCCACACAATCGTTTTAGCATAACAGAGAACAATATAAAAAAACCAATTATACTAAAATAAATTGTCGGGTTTTACATTGTCGGGTATGGCGGTGTCGGGTATTTCAGTGTCGGGGAAATCGGTGTCGGGTAAATCACTTGTCGGGTATTTGGCATGTCGGGCTATTCGATTCGGGTTTTTGACCCAGAATCGGTTTTCTTAGAAGAGTGTGATAAGACAGCTGATGGTGTTTCCCTCCTAAATCCTTTTCCATAGCGGAGTTCTTGGCTGGAAAGTTGTTCGAAATGGTAAGTATGGTTTAAGTATTGAGAAAATTAATTATTTCAATTAATTATTTTCTTGAATAACACTATTTTCGAGCGTTTCCAAATGGTATTTGAAATCCGTTCATTTCTAGTTTGCAGCAATGGTTGCAAACTTGGAAAGTGCGTGTAAAATTCACTACCCTGTTTGTAACCGGCACATCATTTTGTGATAAAGAGTGATAAAATGTGCATCTTTTAACCATTGTATTGAAATTATTTCAGAGTACCCAGCAGAAAAAGAAGCGTAAGAGTCAGAAAGGTAACTATTCGTCCGAAAAACTCGCAAAATGTCTCGAGGAAGTTCGCGAAGGTGTTGTGACTGTGAGCGAAGCATGTAGAAAATTCAACATTCCTAGGAGCACACTTTCGTGTAAACTGCTTCGAATCCGTCCAGAAATAAAGGGAAAAAATGGTTCTGATGCAGTACTAGGTAAGCCATTGATAAATTTAGAGAAAGGATCAATTCCATCAGACTTCTTTTCATTCAATCGTACTCTTTTCACAGGTATTGAGACTGAACAGAAACTAGTTAACTGGCTCTTAAACGAATCTGAACGCGGCTTTCCCATTACGAAAGCTTCCTTGTTCTACAGCGTGAAATTGATTGTTGATAAATGTTATGACAAGAGTAAATTACCGTTCAACGATGGGATGCCTGGCGAAAAATGGTTTAGGGCCTTCTTAAAGCGTCATCCAATAATCGTCCAAAAAAGAAGCGAGTATTTGAGTACCTCCCGAGCAGCAGTTACCGAAGAAAGTATTCGAGCTTGGTTTGAAAAAGTTGCCAAATTATTGGGTCCTGATGTCGATGTTTTGAAACATCCTGAAAGAGTTTATAATGTGGACGAGTCGGTATTTTTTCTTAATTCATTAGCTGCCAAAGGAGTACGAGTTTATGATATCAATACAAATTCTGATAAAGAAAATACAACAGTCTCTGTTTGCATCTCCGCTTCTGGAGAATTGGCACCAACCCTTATTGTTTATAAATTTGTTAGATTGCCAGCAGTATATGGTTCTTCACTTCCTGCCGGATGGTCAGTGGCCACATCTGACACTGGCTGGATGAACGGCGAAATATTTTACGAGTACTTCGCAAATGTGTTCGTCCCATATAAAATTGATAAACATGGCGATGGCAAAATCATAATCTTTTTTGATGGGCACATCGTTCTCATCTATCGTACTCACTTAGCTGTCTAGCTTCTGAAAATAACATAATCTTAATCTGTCTGTATCCCAATACAACTCACATGAGCCAACCGTTAGATGTAAGCGCGTTCAAGCCAATGAAAGCGCTTTGGAAAAAAGAACGTGATCTGTTTGAATTTACGAATAAAAGAAACATTTTTAAGTATGAGATTCCAAAAATTTTGGAGATAATCTTTGAGAAGCACAGTTTCTCGCGAACATTTGTCAATGGATTTCGAAAATGTGGACTCTGCCCATGGAATCCAAATGCTGTAGATTATTCTAAGTGCAAGCTGAAATCTAGGTCTACATCCAATTTAGATGCAACTTCTACCTCGTCGCGGCCATCTGAAACTAAAAAAATTTTAGATTTGTTTGAGTCGAAAATAGAATCTGGCCTTTTGAATGACTTCAAAACTTCGAAACAGCGCTGGGAAGGAGAAAAAGAATACACAGCCTTATTCAGTGTTTGGAAAAGATTGACGCAGGACGATACATGTTATTTTCCGCTCAAATTCAATGAACGTATCACAAATCATGAGAACGTCAGCTTATCCAATGTAAGTATTAGGTATACGTGCATATTTGAGCTTCATTGGTAGATGATTTCTAAACAGTAAAATTACTTTTTCTTCTAGGAATTCGATGATGTTTCAAATGCACGTCTTCTTGAAGAGATAAGTATTGAAAACGATGGTTTGAATGATCACCATTTGACTGAAATGTCTAATGTAAGTATCTCATCTATAGCACATGGTCTATCAATGGACAATTTTTGAAATCGGAATAATTTTCAGGCTCTCGAACAAGATTCCAATGTAATACAGTATAATATCGATTACATCCCAGTTGATTCGCAAGATATTCCTCCAGAAATTTTATTTTCGAATTATCCTGGTAGGATGGAAGATGAAAATGTACGATAGAGTTTGTTCTTAACGCCGTGGGTTGTTTGTACTCGTTCTTCATTTCTGATACAATCGTCTTCCAGGTTTTGGATGGTTGTGAACTGAATTTGCCAATTTTGACCAACGCCGAGTCTTCAAATAATTCCGATTCAACTAATTTGAGTTCGATTCAACCCCTTGCCACCAGTTCTCCTGAAAAATTGAATGAAAAAGAAAATTCCAACGACGTAGACCTAAATAACTCAGACGAGAATGATAACGTAAGTTTGTCTTCAAAAATTTGGTCTGTAATCGGTCGAGCTAGCTAGGTACAAATAGATCTGTTTAATTTTAGGAGTTGAGCGGCAAAAAATCAAATTTGCCAATTTCTACTGATGCTGACACTTCAAATAATTCCGATTCAACTAATTTGAGTTTGATTCAAAGCCTTGCCACCAGTTCTCCTGAAAAATTGAATGAAAAAGAAAATTCCAACGACGTAATTAATTCAGACGAAAATGATAATGTAAGCTGAACTTTGAAATTTAATACGTGAGTAGGCTAGGTACAATGTAGCTACTGTTGAAAATGAAATTTACTATTTTATATTAATTCTCAAGAATTGAAAATAATTTTTATTCCTCTAATCTGGGTTCTCTGGTCAATGATTAGGATTCAGAATTGAATAATTGCCTTATATATTCTTGTGTTGAATCTATTCTTGACAAGTGCTTTTTCATTCTCATACAAATATGACCTGTGTATGCTTGTAGACGAATGTTTCATCTGTCGACGATATCCTCAAGTCATTAACAAAAGCGGACTTCATTAAAAAGACTGGTCAGAAAAAGAAAGCTGCAGCTAATAGAATTCCAGTGTTGACCTGTGAGTCATGGAAATCCTTGGAAGTAGCAAAACTGAAAGAGAAAGAAGACTTATTGAAGAAAAAGGAGGAAGAGCGCGCCAAGAAGCTCGCCAAGAAACTTGAAAAACAATTAGCTCAAGAAAACAAGAAGAAGCGCTGTATGGACAAGAAACGAGAAAATGAGACTGCCAATGATCGCATTCCTAAAAAGGTTCAAAAGAAGAATAATGGAGTACCAGCCAGGCGTCCATTTTCTAATTTACAAAACAAAGCTGTTCCTTCGAGGAAGTCACAAAAAAGAAATCAGGCAAAGTTGATGCCTGCTGCATCATCTGAGAATATTTCTGTTGGTTCGTGGGTTTTAGTATCTTATAACAATGAAAAGTATCCTGGCTTAGTTCTCAACCATGATAGTGACGATGATTTTGAAGTGAAAACTCTGAGGAATGAGTTTTTTATCTCAATTTCCAATCGAAATGGACGGCAATTACAAGAATGATGTAAGCATTAAATTTCTGGGTTCATTTGGCATTTGGGATCAAATCGAAAAATAGCTAGTTTTAATCACCTCTAACAAAAGAATGAATACACTGAACTTGTCCACGTTCTTTAAAAATGTCAATGAAAAGAATGCGATGCATAGTATGGGCGTTTGATATTCTTTGCTGCGAGTGTACAGGAATATGAAAAAAAATTTTCTGGCGTAGCCAAATAAATGAAGATCATGTTTCATGTCTTTATATTTCATTAGTCAACTTGTATACTGTATATTAGGAATGAGGCCTAGTATATTAAGCTAGTATTCGCTCGTTCGCCCCCTTCTTTGTCGACTAAATCTGGGGGGGTTGAAACCCCTATTAAAACAGAATGTCCTGAAGGATGAATAGCTCATTTTATAGCAAATTTAACGAGGAACAATTTTTGTTTGAAACATTTTTCAATAAAATTTCAATTTTGTGAGATATATGAAAAAATGATATTGGGACTTTTGTGAACGTCCTTTGCAAAGGCACTAATTGGCGTAGGCTGAAATATGAATACGTTATTTGGTAGGAAATTTAACGAGGACCAACTTTTGTTTAAAACATGGTTCTGATGAAGACGTCGTAGTACGTCGAAACGTAAACCTCCCTTAAATTTTACTCGTACAAACGAGTAATTTTAATAAAAAAATAGTGCGAGCAAAGCCGTTTTTTAATTTACCACTGTTGTTCTCTGCACGGAAACATCTTCAGTACTGCTCGAATACGTTATTTAGTAGTAAATTTAACGAGGAACAACTTTTGTTTGAAACATTTTTTAATACTATTTCAATTGAAGCGATGGATGGAAAAAGGGCCTTAGAGGACCCAAGGCCCTTTTAGAAGAAAATGATTTAATCGAAAAAAATTGATTCTACTGTCTATAAAGAACATGTCTATGAAGATAAAATTTTAATTTTGCGAGATATATGAAAAAATGATATTGGGACTTTTTTGAACGTCCTTTGCAAAGGCACTAATTGGCGTAGGCTGAAAGTTGAATACGTTATTTGGTAGGAAATTTAACGAGGAACAACTTTTGTTTGAAACATTTTTTAATAAAATTTCAATTTTGTGAGATATATGGAAAATTTATTTTAGTCCTCTTTTGAACGGCCTTTTAAGGCTTTCCCGGGGCACTAATTGACCTAGGCTGAACCTTGAATACGTTATTTCGTAGGAAATTTAACGAGGAACAACTTTTGTTTGAAACATTTTTTAATCGAGTCTCAATTTCACGCGATATAGGCGAAAAACTCATTTCTGGGGGGTTCGAACCCCCATAAAAAAAGAAGCTCCGGGGGGAAAACGCGGGATTTTTAGTATTTTTTGTATGTTGTTCAGAACTACATCCTGAACATTTTCAACTAAGAAACGTTTGCTCCAGCAATATGTTTTTTTTAGCATCCCTTTTGTTGAGCGTACTCTCAGGAAATTTTCGTCTGCGAGCGAGGTTGATGACGTCACGGAGAGGGGAGGGGAGGGGGACTTGGGAAAATTTCGACTCTCGAGCTAATATGATAGAAGCGGGACGTAGAAAGATTCCGACCTCCGAGCTCTATATGATGAGAGAGGGACTTGGAAAAATGTTGACCCTCTAGCCAATAGTCATATACGATAGGAAGTGGACTTGGAAACATTCCTACCTCTGAGCTAGGAGGAGGACTTGGCAAAATTCCTACCACCGAGCTATATATGGTAGGAGGAGGACTTGGAGAGACGACGGCTTCCTTGAAATTGCAGCGAGTTCAAGTTGTCACGTTATGATTTTCAGGATATGGAAAAACTTCAGGCTCTAGGGGACTCGGGACGGACTGCAATGGCATCCAATTTTTTTTCCAATATCGCTCTAATTTGCCTACACTAATTACTCATATACCCTCTTTAGCGTGTTTCCATGTTGAATAACTGATTGGCTTTTACTACCGATGTTGAGATAAAGCGGAGATCCTCACGGGAGGACTTTAAATAAAATTTCAATCGTGAATAGATATTTTGGTGAGTACATGCTCTTAATTCATGCTGAGGATCTTATCGCTGATTTTTCTTTTTTTCTCCTAACATCCTTCCTCTTCAATTTTTTTTTTTTTTTTTTTTTTTTTTGGTATAGGGGGTAAACCTTGAATTGTAGCTTCAATTTGTGATGTACCGATGTTTGGTTGAAGATGGTTTTCGATGAAGAGATAAAAGGGACTAAAGAAGTACACAAAAAACACGCCAAAAATGGCTCAAAAACGACATTTACATCTTGCCAGAGTAGGCTATAAGGGCGAAGTATCCGCTGAAATACCAATGTAAGTCACTTTCTCATTTCATTCGAAGTTCGAACATGTCAGCGCTTCGCCTCGTTCCACAGGCCAGCGTTTCACCGAAGCGCTGACCTTTTCCCCCTGTCACCGTATCACTGCGATGTAAACTTCAGGACTTTAATTTTTAAATATTACATTTCCATAGATCTGTGGAAACCATCGATGAAAGAAAACGAAGTATTCGCCGAAATACCAATGTAAGTTACTTTCATTTAACTTCATCTCACAGAAGACTGGTAGACATTCTTCTGTGTTTTTTTGTCAATTAGGTGTTCCAGCTCCCAGGAAAAGATGGAAGAAGAAGAAGAAGAAGAAGAAGAAGAAGAAGACTGATTAAAAGTGTCATCCCAGAATTTGCAAAATTAAAGATCGCCTACCAACAGAAGTATGGTGGTCTGGGATTGACCGACAGGCTGAACAAGTAATAAGAGTCTGTGATGCATGCCAGCAAGTTGGAAAAATAGGGGAGAGTTGCCCATATTGGACCGGCGCATAAGTTGGACCACCTTCAATATCTCAAAACTGACGCTAGATAGCGCGTTGGTTTCTTCGTAGGATCATATCTATTCATCTAGTTAGTAAGTTCAGGGCGAGAATCCGGCGTGATAACGTTTTGTCTGTTCGGAAAAATTGTTTGTTCGATGAAATTTTGAAAATCGGTGTTTTTTCGCCAATTTTTTTTCGTTAAAGAAGTGATGGTGCCTCCAAACGAAGTAAGTAAACCAAAATGTCTTACACTACTATCGATTAAGAATATTTCAGGCCATTATTCCACATATGACAATTTGCTCGAATGTTCACCGATCGTCGTGAGCAGCCATGTTTATCTGCAAAAACTCGAGTTGCGTAATTTGGACTAGATTTTGTTTCCTTAGTTGGACCATCTGGATATCGTGTACTGAAACAAGTTTTCACACTCGTGCGCGCTGGATGTATTGATCGAATGAAATGGAACTCAGGTAGCGAGCGGAATTTGTATTTGTGATTGAACCGGCGAAGATATAGAAAGGCTCCAAAGTTGGACCGATACTTTTTGTACATTTAATCTTCTTTTTTCTCATTATCAGTAAGATTTCACTGATTTCTGTCATGTAGGTTTCAAAAAGAGGCAGCTATGGGCAGTGGACGGAAGCTGATTTACGAGCAGCGCTTGCAGCTATCGAACGAAATGAAGCAGGGATTAACCAAATTGCTCGTTCTTATGGTGTTCCAGAACCAACTCTATTGCGCCACTTTCACAAGAAAAACGTTCGCAGTAATGGGAAGAAAGATTTTGGTCGAGCGCCGAGTCTCCCTGAAGAAGTGGAAATTGAATTGCGCAATCATATTGTACACTTGGAAGAACGAATGTTTGGGATAACCCCAACTGAATTTCGTGAATTAGCGTACGATGTAGCCGAGGAGCTTAAAATTCGTCATCCATTTGGTGGTAGGGCTGCTGGAAAAAAGTGGTACTACAATTTTTTGAGAAGACATTCGGACTTATCGTTGAGAACACCGGAGTTGACATCCTTGCAAAGAATCAAGGGTTTCTCCAGAAAACGAGTGGCGGAATTTTTTGAAATCTTGCAGACAACTGTGGCAAAATACAACCTGGGAGCAGAAAGTTTGTACAATGTCGATGAAACTGGTGTTTCTACAGTCCAGAAATCGGTACAAAAAGTTTTAGCGTTAAAAGGAAGGCGCCAAGTTGGAAAAGCAAAGAGTGCTGAACGGGGTGTGAACACCACAGCAGTGTGCTGCGTCAGTGCAATGGGAAATTACGTGCCGCCACTCATCATCTTCAAAATGAAGAAGGAGCAGAAGGATATGCCTGCAGCGCTCGAAATAGGGAAGCCAAGAGGTAGTCTAGTGAGAATCTCTGAAACTGGCTACATACACAAAGGTCTTTTTCTTGAATGGCTTATTCACTTTCAAAAATACTCAAACTGCTCCCCAGAAAAACCCGTTCTTCTATTATTGGATGGGCATTCAACTCATTCAAAAAATCTCCCTGCAATAAATTTCTGTCGAAATAATGGGATACATCGTCTGCAGTTACCTAGCCACACAACACATAGACTGCAACCACTAGATGTCGCATTCTTCAAACCCCTCCAAAATTACTTTGCTAGCGCGGAAAGTGGGTGGCTGGCGGATAAAGAGAATGCAGGCCGAGCAATAACCATGTACGAGCTAACAGGATTGTTCAAAGATGCATACTATCGAGCTGCAACGTTGGCAAATGCTGAGGGTGCATTTTGAGGGAGCGGTATTTGGCCTATCGATCCACTTCGTTTTCCAGAGCATGAGTATGCGGCTGCTGACGCCCTGAATTCGGATTGTGAGGATGAAGTTGCGGTTAATCCTGTTGCCAATGAAGTCTGTACTGAAATTGATCCTGTCACCATTGAAGTGTATGCTGAAATTGATCCCGTCATTAATGAATTGGGTGCCGAAGAAGAAATTGATGGGGCTGACCCAAGAATTACAATGCCAAATGAATTACCCCCAAGCCCACCCCAAGAAAGTAGTCCTTCAACTTCTTCTCAGATTGAAAGCATTATCCGCAAAATTTCCCCAATACCAGAAGCCACGAAAGGTGGAAAACAACGAAAACGTAGGCGTGAGAAACAAGATGCAGAACTATTGACTGCATCTCCATATAAAAATAAACTGGTAGACAGCGTTCGTAAGAAAGAGGAAAGTGAGCGGAGGAAAAAAGAAAATGAAATCAAGAAAGCGTGAGTGTTGAGTTATTTTTGCATATGTACAGCTTCAAAGTTTCAGGTCACTGATAAGATTTTAATTTTTGCTCTGTTACAGATTGAAATTGGCTGCCAAAAATTCGTTGAAAGAAAACGTTCCAAAAGAAGTGAAAAAAAGAGGACGTCCTAAAAAGTAAATCTTCATCCAGAAAATGAGAAGGGTTTTTTGCATTCACTTTATTTTTCGTACGCTGATTTCTTTTTCAGACCAACTACGATGGCAAAAAATGTCTTACCCCAAATCAAACAGAGAATATTCCTAGTTCCAGTCGTCAGCTTCCAAAAAAGAAGGCACGTCGTTCGCTTATCCCGTCAGAAACATCAACTGATTCTTCAAGTGATGATGAGAATTTCATGAAGCTGCTCGATTCAAGCTCCGATGAGGAGACATTTTCAGATCTTGAAATTAATGATAAGCCTACACCTAATGACATTTCAGAAGAAGTTGTATTACGTATTGATAATTTTTATATTGTGCGAATCCCTCTAGAACAGGGTAAGGTTCGTGAGAAGTTTTATGTAGGTCGCATACTTGAAATTCGTGACAATTCAAAAACTGCAGAATTGATATTCTTACGTCACAAGAATAGCAGCATATTCTACTATCCTGAGAAAGAGGATCGACTGTCGGTGCCATTCACTGATATTTTAAAACAAGTCAAGGTTGTGCCTAATACATTAGGCACAACATCAAGACAGAATCGTCTAATTTCTCTCGATCCTGATACAATTATGTCCTATCCAAACCTCTACTAATCAAGTTAAATATCTAAATATTCATTTTTGTGAACAATAATGTAGCTACATTTCAATTTTCATGACCTAATACATGTTTTTCATCATTGTAGCGTATAATATTGTTTTTTTTTTCAGACTGGTCCAAATTGGGAAACTAGGTGGTCCAACTTCGGCGTCGATGGTCCAACTTTAGCAACGGGTTTTTAAGTTGGACCAATCACGAATTTTTGTCTTCAAACCTCTCCCCTCCACCCCCTAATTCTCATACCGCTTTCAAATTTTGGGGGAATATAGTCAAGGGTTTGCTTTTTCCAAAGGTGTATCAAGATCTGAATTTGATGCATATGCGGCCGAGTACGGTGACGTCAAAGTCAAATCGGTCCAATATGGGCAACTCTCCCCTATGAAACGAAGAGGTTTCCCAGAACCAGGCCACCAATTTCAAGCACTTATCTTCAGGACAACAGCTCTGTGTACTAGTTGACTACGTCAGTAAGTACATCGAGGCAACAGTGCTAATTTCCACTACAACTGAGCACGCAATTGAGGTTTTGGATGAGTGTTTTGCTCGACACGGAATTCTATATTCCCTTACATCTGATAATGGACTACCATTCAATTCTAAAATCTTCAGTGACTATTGTACAACACTTGGTATTATTCACTACACATCCATTGCTTACTGGGCAAGAGTCAGTCGTTTTTTTTCCTTTTTACGGACATAAAAGCCAATTGGAAAAGAGTTCAGGTTGTGTATATGTGGTAGACAGAATAGCCTACATACAGTACAACGAATTTTACCATGTTGGAGTGGAATTTCTAGAGTTTGGCTAAGCGAACTCGGCACCTGTAATCCTTTACAACGTCAACATTCATCAATCGTGTTCGGTCTCGATACTGCGGCCGATGTGAGGCCCAAAACCCCGAATAAATTATTCAAAATCGTAACAGCGGGGAAGAAGCCGCACATACCATCGTGAGATAAGCCTTCATAAAACGTCATTACGTAGCGCGAAAACACATTGTTTTAATCCCTATTATTCTCACGCGCCAAAGGATTAAAGATTACATACAAAATTGGTCGGTAATTTATCCTTAAAACGGCTTTATCGGGTAGGGTGCATGGTGTCGAAAAATTTTTCACTTCGCCGCAATCTGCTGCACCTGTACGTATTCTAGGTACGTATATGGGTAATGAACGAATGAATATTTTAACGAAAGTTTGTCAAGCTCCTCTCGTAAACCGCATTCTATGTTTGATTTTGTTTTTCGTTTTCTATATCGAGCTTAACCTTTTTTTTTTTCACGCAGTGGCTGCTTCATCAACGACTTGAAAATCTGTCAAAAACCGCGCGTATTGTCCTTTTTTTCTCCCGCGAAATAATTAATTAGTTCACGCGTGACTCGCACGCTCGAGTGAAATGTAAATTTTGTACTTTTTCTCTGCATAATTTTTCTGCTGTTTGTAGCGTCGTAAAAGCCGGCAAAAGCCCCGAAAAAGGCTTACAGGTCCTTACCCGGTTTCGGTGCTCGTCAGGTGTAGTTCGCGCTATAGCTGTTTCAAAGCGCAACGAGCATTTTGTGGGCACACGAGGCTCTCTTAATTGCTGTTTGACTTGTTTCACTGTTGTACCATGTTAATGAGAAGGGCTTAACGTGCACAAGGTGTGTGTAGCGTAGCAGGAGCACGACCCGCCAGAGTGTCGTGGTGAGAAAAGCTGACATACTGCGAAAGATTGATTTTCAAAGTTACGTCTCGAAGGATTTGGTGGAATATTAAGGAGTATTTAGCGCGATATGGTTATCCTTTTCCGCATAGCGACGTAATATTTCGTTTTCCGCGAAATTCCGTTTCATAGCCATTAAGTATGTACGACATTATTTCATAATTATCGCGTCATATCGTCTTAATTTCTCGCGCGCTAGTAGCGCTTTTATAGATCAGCTACCGTTTTTTAAGGGTACCTTCTAGTTTAATACTCGTTAACAAATTTTAATTATGCTTCGACTGCTAGAATATACTTGCTAGAGAAAGCATTCGCTCTTTCCCACGCGTCGTTGACATATATTAAATCGGAACCAATAATTTTCATGAGACTGAAATACTAATGAAGCATTAAATGATTATGTAAGAAAAATATATGCCGCGCTGAGGAAATTCTCAGATAGGAAGTCAATTTTAACTGAATTCGACTCGCTTCACTTTTCATTCCTGGTTTGAGGAATATTTGAAACCAGCGGGAGCTCTTAATAGATCACTTTTATTCCTGTTTCGAGCCATGTCTGAAACCGGCCATATCGCTTAATAAATTGTAATCCTTCTTGGGAGGCATTTTCGGTCCCCTCTGAGGACACAACCCAAGTAAGAATTCACGTCAAGATTTTCCATTGAACAAAATGGATACAGGGAACGACGCGGAGGAGAGGAGGCAGCCAAAGAGGGTGGATTTCGAAAAGAGAGATCTATCCGATGGCGCTGATTTGGTACTCTCTCGAGGAGAGGAGAGTTGCATGTTCTTCTATATTATAAAGCAGAAGAGCCTTTTTTTGCACGAATAGGCTCCGTTCGTATGGTACCAATTTTACTGACATTTTGAAGAATGTCGCTTCCCCCTTTTGAAGCCGTGACGAGGGATGAAAGTTGGATGTGTTCATCGTGGAATCTGTAAGTATGAATTTTTTTGTTTTTTACGAGCTCTTCGACTACTCAATGGGTTATCAGGTCGGAGAGATACTTTTGGATTAAATGGATTTGTACTAATGTTTAAGGTATTGGTGGTGGTTTCTAAGTCATTGGGAAGAGCAGACGTGGTATGGGAGACAACAGAAATTGAGTGTCTGATGTTTACGAGAAGAGGGCAGGTGAAAAAGTGGGAGACAGATAAATTCTCAGTTTGGCAGTATTGGCGTGAAGGAGGGGCAGAGAGTCTAAGGGGTGGGTTAGGCAAGTGTATCCAATTCGTCGTCCAGTTACAACTATTTCTTCGTAGCTTGAGGGACGAATTGGAGAGGACCAGAAGGTCGGGTATTTTTGATCGAGCGAAGTTTGTTGCAGGATTGAGGAGACCAGACGTTGTGCCATGATGTAGTGATTTGTAAACGGTAGAATGCCGGAGAAGGGGAGCGATCAGTGATTGAGGGAAGAAGCAAGGCTTCTTAGCAGCCAGGTCCACTACGCAGTGCAGTGTTACCTAACCAGAATCGCCATTGAGTAGCTCAACGTCATCTGTTACTTGATTACAGAATATGAACGCAAAGAAAGAGTGTTTACGGAATATCTACCCATAATTTGGATCAGGAAGGATTGTAAAAGGGAATTCGTGGTTTGGGTCCGTCAAAACAGCAGAACAATTATATAAAAATGGTTTATTCTTCATTGGAATGGTGAAGACTACCACTAGAGATTTCCCTATCACACTTCTCCGCCGACGATGTTGTACAAGCGGTGATCAATGATCATATAAGCGCAACAGCAAAGGTTGGCAAAGAGCAGATTGACATGCTTGCTATGGGGTGGCTGGATAAAAAAGTACACATATGTGGCACAACACTGCAAGGATCTCCGGCAATAAAGTAGAGGATTGATCCAGAAGGTAAACCTTACAGACACCAAAGAAATTTCACGGACTGTTCTATTCGAATCCGACTTTGATGCTCCACCTGCCATAGACATAAACAACCATACGTCAAGATGGTCTTGCTCTTGAATCAGCGTGGGATACTAAAAACTGGCATTGCAAATTTACAGGACAGTTAGCGTCCCAATTAATTTTTGGAGAAAATGGCTCAAGTACTCAGCCAGAAAATGCTTTCGAATTTAACGCAACCATTTGTTAAATTCCACAAGAAAAACGTTACGAAAAGGGGATTACCCACTCGCACGTTACAACCGGAAATACCAACAATCTTCGCGCTAGCAAAAGCCATATTAGTCGGCCTAGTGAAAAAATACAGGAAAAAAACGGAGAATATTGCAGCTTGTGGAAGAATATTTGACGAGCAGCTTAAAAACGGAATAATCAAAATTGCTCCGGACAATCATCACCAACACACCCACTATCTGCCGTATCATTTTGAAGAACGATTGGATCATTTGGCAGATGCAAGTGATGCTCCTATCCTGAATCATAGCTTACGGCCATTGAGTTCGCAAATGACAGTCGTCAGAGAAAACGAGTGCAATTGCACTGTCGCGACGCCGTCTATTTCCTGATCTTACCCAAATGCTTGCCAATTTACGTTCGGTATGGCGCAACTTGTCATTGTGCCCCATGATCCTTGTGCAGTCTGGACCCAGAAGTAGTAGCTTCCTGTTATCTGTTTGAAAGAGGAGTAGCTTCGAAGTCGGTTTGTGACCTCAAAATGATTTTAGTTTTGGTCCTTTATTAATTAAAATTTTTGGTAAGATTCTGCACACGCGTAGTTCGTAAGATCTTGGTTTTTTTTTTGTCCTACCAAGCACAGATAAAATTAATGTCCCTATATTTAGGTACAAAATTAAAAGGATAAGATGGTATCCCCGACTTTATTAGAAATTTTTACTGTTTCCTGAACTCCATTTTGAGGCGACGAGGATTTCAGCTTAGAAACCTGGGCTCCTTCGTTCCTGAATCGTCACATACCCATTTTTCTAAAGTAAAATTATTTTCTTGGTACCTATTTGTCCAAAGTATAATTTTTTGGGGTAGCCATTTTCCTGAATAATAATCAAGGTCTATATTATCCATTTATTTTTCGATTTCTTTTTGATAAAAATACAATTTTTTGCAACATCCGAGCTTTATTCTCTCCAATTCGCATCGAAATGGGCTTAAGACTTTTTTTGCCGATTCCGTCATCTTCAGCATGAAAAAGGACTTCTAGAATCACCATTCCCAAAGTGAAAAAAAAAATCGAGAAAAAATGATACTCCACACAAATGAGTGTAAAAACTTGACCAACATTTTTCTCTTCCCCTGTCTTTGAAGCCTTATATCTCAGCAAATTTTCATCCGATTGAGACATTCTTTTTTTGCAAAATGTCAAGAAAAAGGGTGGAGAATCGAAATTTATCATAATTGGAAGAATCAAATTTCCGACAAGTGGCGGGGTTTCTCAGATCGCGTCATTGGAAAGAATTAATCTACATCGGTGAATGCATATTAAGCTCAATTCCTTTCCCCTGATCGCAATTCGTTAGGGTGGATTCCTTCTCGAAATCAGTTCAGTGAAATCGGTTTGCGGTAGTGATCGGCTATGTCATATTTGATCGCAGTCTCGATCTGATTTTTGCTCTGGAATTTAATATTTATTGGCAAGTCGAATTGCGCAGGTACAAACATACATAACTAACTGTAATCATTTCTAGAATGTTAAGAAAGGTAGCTTGAGCGGATACATGATGACGTCTTCGATTAAAGAAATGTGCGGTAGAATTTCGAGAATAAGTGATCTGAAATCTTTCGGTAAGGACAGTAAATTGTTCACTTTTGAAATAAAAGACGATACCGGAACTATTAAATTCACCGGATTTAATGAAATCGCTGAAAAATTTGCAAATTCAGTTCAGGATGAGTTCTATAGCTTTTCAACTAAACTTTAATGCCGCTTGTTGACTTTCAACAACCATCCGCCGAACAAAGTATCATCTTTCCTTACATCTCTGACTCTAAAATCTACGAAACGATAAAAAATTGTTAATCATAAAATAGACTTCAATCTTTCAATCATTCTGAAGATATTCATGATTTTTGATTTATTCGACAACAGAAGTCTCCCAGAATTCTCTTACAGGAAATTACGTGTAAAAATCAGCACGGCTGAAATTACTGGTCTCTGCAATCTGTATTTCATAGGGTGTTCGCCATTTCCTTCCATGAATGACGTCAAGCTGATTATGGTCTATTGGCAAGCTTGAACTGTATAGGATCACTGACAGATTCCATTTACGGATATTTTGCATGAAATAGGCAGGTATATGAGGTTGGCTGCCTTTCAGATATAGCATTGCTGAAAGAGCCATAAGAAAGAGGACCCCGCTGTTAAGAACAACTATTTTGAAAACACTATCACCAGCGGTTGATGATGTCGCCCATTGGTTGCGCAAAAAGTCCATCAACAAATGGAACAAGAGATGAGTGAAATGCGAAAAAAGTCATCGGACCAAGGAACTTTCGCCGGTAGCCAGAGAGCATCAGAGGCTCCCAGCAGCTACTTCCTGAAACAACTCTCGCAAAGTCCGCAGATCTTCCAAAACTGTATACCAGCCTTACAACCGCCTTAGGCGACGAACTATTCTAGAATGGCGTTTAACTGCCTCTCGTAGTCTTGTACCTCGTCTATTATGATAACAGAGTCCAATCAGCTTTATGTTGGGGATGGAACTCTCCAGCTATGGAACATTCGCAACATACCGATATAAAATCAAGAAAACAACATCCCTAAAGTGCAAATGCGTTGATAACCTATGGAGCCGTTGAAGGACTGGGTATTCTGGAATTGCGTCCCGACATCGTGGTGATCCTGGAGGGTCGTATTGGAATCTTAATTGAAGCGAAATCACTGTCGTTCGTTCGCAAGTATTTGGGGGATCGGTCTATACATGTAACTTTTCACATCTTTTACACATCTTACATTTTTCAGTTGTTGAAGGAGAACCTGTGATTTCCTGGAAATGCCCGAAAGTCTGCCCCCACGCGTTCTAAGCCAGGTATCACCCTGGAAATATTGAAGGTATGTTGTAGTTTCCCCTCCCCCAGTTGAATGTTTATACTTTCCTCAAAACATGTTTAAAACAGCATCCCAAGCTGATATGTAGAACGAGCTCGAATTAAACATTAAAATGGACTACACTCGCTATTATTGCGACTTTAGTATGTAGAAACGAGAACTGTTTAATGGACCAATGGCATTATACCATCATCTGAACGGGAAGAAATCATGTCTTTGAAAACATTGGAGAACGTGCTTCTTTGTGAAGCTGTACAACAGGTGGAAATAATACTGTATCAAAATGAACGTGATGGGGGAAAAAAAACTTTAACTGAGATGCAAAATAAAAATATTATGTGAAAAATATGGACAATGATACTCGTATGAATAAATTTTAGATTCAGATGAAGTGTTGTATAACAAAAATGAGGATATTCTGTGTTACTTCAAATTAAGTTTCATAGTTTGTTGACGCCGTCAATTTCAATACTCGACATGTGATTTCATATTCGTGATTAAAAATATAAATGCATATACCTTGGGTTCTCAGGTTTATCTCCAAACAATCCGGCTTTCTATTCGAATCGAGCGGCTTGTTATGTGAAGCTAAATCAATATTCCAAGTACATATAATTCTTTACATTCGCGTTTAATTTATTGTAATTATTTCTGCTTCCCTCTTGTACTGTTTCTCCTTTTCATACTTCTTGTTTTACAACAGATATTTTGACCAAAATGTACTCAAATGATTGTTAAAAAGAACTGTAGCATCGTGGTTGTTGAATTTCTTATAGTTTTTCATTAGTTAGGCGCAGCAGGGAAAAGTTAGATTATATAAATTGGCTACACTTATTTCATTCTCATTCGGGCAAATTACTATCAAATAAAGTAGGCAGTAAAATGCAAGATCAAACAGCTGAAATTATTCCCGAGTCTACAGCCTCCAGCTAAAATGTAAGTGACGGTTTTACAATTAACTGAAAAAAAAAAACACAGACATCGTCAAACAACGACTGCAAGTTTGTAATTGTGAACAGTTTATCGGATATTCCACCAGCATTCCTCGATGGCCCGCGGAATTTAATTAGTACGAAATAGTTTCGCACCATCGAACGATATTTTTAATCAAAATAGCGTTCACAAAGCGTGTCTATCATTTCCTAAATCGCTAACACTGTCTCGTCTGCCACCATCTGGCCCAGATATTATGTCGATTTTTGCGATTACAGTAAGTATAAATTAAAAATTAGAAATTTTAATTAGTCTCGAATTTGAGAACGGTCTACACCGCTAGAAAACGACTGCAACTTCCATTGTATAGCTGAAAATTGACCGCGTATATGACGTCATTGAAAAAAGTTTCGATAGGATGAGTAAATTTAGTGTTTTTTCTTCTCGCATTTCCAAGAAAGTTGAAGGATTCGACACCAAAAAGTAATGATTATTTATGATGAAAAAATGGAAATTTAAGTTTTGATAGCCCGCGCGCCGAAGTGGGGCCGTCAAAATTTCAAAAGTTTTAGACGCCTCATATTGGGAAAAGAATTTTTAATTAGAAATGAGAAGAGAATATAATGCGTAATCTGAATAAAGATATTTCTACAACTTTCCAAAATTTATTCATCAAAGCGTCCCTGTCCGTATTTTTTGCATAATATTTTGCATCTCGGCTAGAGTTTTCTTCCCATCATGCCCATCTCGATACAATATTATTTCCACCTGTTGCACAGCTTTACAAATGTTTTCAAAATAGGTGCTCAATACGTCATCACTAATTATCGCTTCAAAAGAATAAACGCAGACAGAACCGAAGTACCTACTTCGTATTCGAGTAGACGAACTATTAACCATTATTAAAATTACTCCACTTAAATATACCTTCTTTTTCTTTAGGTAGTCTCGAAACATATTTCTATTATTGCGGACACGTACCGAGAAATTGCGGCGATAAAGTTTCTTAAAGCTGCTGCGCAGAAAGTTGAAAAATTGCGCCAACTCGCGATTTATTGTCATGAATATATTACAAGCTGTATCTTGTTCGCGATTGCCGAGAGAAGTTATGGGTTGAGTAAAAGTTTTCGTGACGCGACGACCGACTTTTTAAACACTCGTTTAATTGGAAAATCACCGTATTCCATACAATCCGCAAACCTCGCGAATAGGATAAACGGGACGAATGTTTCCACGTCAGCTTCTTCGTACAAGTTAATGACCGCGGACACAATTATGGAAAGAGGATGAAACTTTCTGAAAGAAGATAGGATGCACAACTCGAAGAAACTTTTTTCAGTTTGCTTGTTCATTTCTACGTTCGACACAAAACGTCGCGTCGGCGTCGCTGATCATTTAAGGAACGGACATGGTCGCCTCAACGCCGTTCGGCGGGATGCTCATTGACGTCAATAAGGAAGACATTTCAAAAGGAGAAACGTTCCAGATCCAGATGGAGTCAATGTTAGCTGGTACCAAACAAGCTTCCGGGGCATTTCACAGACAAGGCAGTTGACGTCACCCACCTGTCTCACGCTTGACAACACTTATTGCGCACAAGGAAGCGGAAAAGAGGCACAAAAATGTCAAAGGTGATCCCAACGCATCGGTGGAAAGTAGAATCAAGGCAGAAATGGCCTTCACCAACTTCAAAATTAAACTCCGAGTCGCCTAAAAATGATATATTCTACTCACTCACGCTGCATATTCTGTTTGATAAAGGCAGGTCAGAGGTATGCTCAGAACTTTCCAAGCAGCAATGGGCAATATACAGTGTTCACAGTTTGCGCAAACCGTTGATTTAGTAAAATTTCATGCCGCAACTCAAGTGAGAGGTATGAGGGGCCGGAATTCGGAGAGCTGCCGATCAATACCAATGAAGATCAGGCATATTCGCAGCGTCTCACAAATTGTGAGTAACCAGCTAATGATCTTTACTAGGGCTGAAGAACCTCCTGTGCCAATTTTCTTATTGTTCATTGTTTACAGTGCAACAGTCACAGGAAGACATGTGCGCGCAATAACCCTGAGTACAGTTTTACCAAGTGGGGCGCAGGGTCTGCTTTCCACTTATATCCCACCCTCAGTGTGCAGGAACCTCCGCCACAACATCCCCACGTCCAAATATATCATCATTCAATGAGGACTCAGCAGCCTACCGCAAAGTATGAATGCAAGTCCAACATCCACAGTTGGCGCAAAGTATAAATGTGATACAACTGTTGAGTATATTTTACCGCCAATTCTACCGGCTTGATAATATCAAAGATTTGCCAACGCCGTGCACAACCTCCAACCTACAAGCGTTAAAATGATTGCCTAGTAACATCATGTCATGTCAACCACCACGCGACAATCAGGACCTTTCTGTACGACGGAAAAACTTCCTGACAATAGGTATTTTGTTACAAATATTGTGGGACGCAAACACAAAGGCAAGTATGCCGCAGTAGACCTCAACCCGTGGTTTATTTTCAATGCTGTAGACAGCTAGTATAAGTTGTAAATCAAAAGATCAATAATGTAAATTACAACAATTTCTTTGAATTGGTGGCAAACAACCACCCATACAGCATTATGATGAACATTCTCTTGATAGGCAGAACTGCATAGGGTATTATGGTACTGCAAATCTACCATAAGGTGTTCTTATATCATGGTACTGAAAATTTATCATATATTATGGCGCTGATAACTACCATAAGATGATTTCCCTCATGATAATGAAGATCTACCATATATTATGGTACATAAGTCTACCATAAGGTGTTCCATCAGTGTACATCAACAAGCAGTTGGTCCAACAACCTAATAAACTGAAAGCAGTTTCAAAATCAGTTTGGAACGTCGGAACGCTGTTTTTGTCAGTACGGCACCGTCAATTCTACCGGCTTGATAATATGAAAGATTTGCCAACGCTACAAACGTTAAAATGATTGCCTAGTAATATCATTTCAAGTCAACCTCCAAGCGACAATCTGTATTATAATCATAAGTTGTGTAACAGCTAAACATTAGAAAAAAAAATTGAAATTAAAATAATGAAAAAAAAAAAATATCAAAAAGTAAAAAAAATTAATAATGAAAAGAAAAATAAAATTATTATCAACAGCATAAGTTATTTCTCATTACATATTTATTTCAATTATTTTATTTTTTTATACATAATTTTAATCATTTGTTATTTAAAAAAGATTAATAAAAAATATTAAATAATTGATTTAAAAAATGGTTTATTTGAAAAAAGAAATAGAATGAAAATGTATTGTAATTAATTTTTCATATTACAATTTTTTTAATAATTTAATTATTTTCAATACATTTTAATTATACATCAGGTTATTCATTTTTTATTTTTTATAATATTTTCTCTAAAAACATAAATAATAATAATGATAAAAAAATATCAAATGATAATAATAAGTGTTTGGAAATTATTTATTTATAATTTTATTTGTAATAATTATTATCATTTTTTTTTTAAATTTTCATTTCAATATTATTTAATTATTATTATTTTTATTTTTATTATTTATCACAATGGAAAATAATATATGAAAAAATTTGATTAATAAATAAAAATAAAAATGATTATATATTATTAAATGAGATGAAAAAAATTAATAAGAAATTATATCAATATTTATATTTTACTTTTTCATCATCTTATTTTTTAATTTCATTTTTTCTACTAATTATTGATTTCTATTATTATTCTAAGGTCCATCTATCACAATTGAAGCGCTGCGTGGAAAAGGGGCCTCCGTTCCATAAGAAATACATTAGACGGAGGCCCTTTTTCCACACAGCGCTTCAATTGAGAAAGGTAAATTGGAGCAAGCTCACAACGCTTGCTCAATCATCAAATTACATATTGAGAAGGCTACAGAGGTGATAAGTGGCCTGGATGAAAGTGACCTCAAGGGCCGTTTTATGAAATCCAGAGAACAGCTTCTGGACTAGTTCTTGGACCAACTCCAGCTTCTAGCTCCAGCCAAAGTCAAAGTGTTGTTGGATATCATCTCAAAGACTAGGCATTTCCTAAATTTAATGGAAATATTTGGAAGAGGCCAGCCTGCTGGCGTCATCGTCAATTTGAAAAGATTGCGCATCTGAAAAAAGCCAAGGATGGACCTAGGCTGCTTTAATTTAGCAACAGCCTCAAGGGCAATGCAAAACAGTCCCACAAATACATATAAAGAAATAGCCACAGTTGAGCGCAAAATATGGAGACCCAATTAAATTAGGGCTGCAATAGTACGCCGACCTGGTTTTAAGACGCTGTTAGAAAGACAATCTTAGGTGACATCAGATCATTCCATGCTGGAGAAAGTGATGAACCTAAATCTGTTCAGAAATAAGTTCAGATTCTCTTTCATAAAAATCAAATGGAGGTTGCAATAATTCTATCACTATATTCATTAATCACATAAATAAAATTTATATAAACTTGATTCTAATACCATGTTGTACAATTTCCCCAAGTAAGTATATACTCTTACTTTAAAATCTATTTCTTCCAACTAAGTAGTTTGTGAAAACTTGAATATTTCTAATAAATAATAAACATATTAATATCAAATTTAAATATAATTACAATAAAAAGTGATAATATTATAAAAATAAAAAAATTATGATTTCTTAATAATCAATAATTAAAATTAATTAATATTCAAAAATATAAATTATTCAATCAAATAAAAATATAAATGTTCTTTTGATAATAATTTAATTATATCTACTTAATAAAAGTTGCAATAAACCAATAAATATAACTTTATTAGGTCCAAAACGAAACTGAATTAATCTTATCATTCTTTGTTCAATTAATAACGTCGCTTCTAATAATAAAAAAAAATTGAAAGTGGTGATTAAAGCCTGGTTTAAACAATTTTCTTGTTAAACAAAATCTCATTCCAATTTATATTAATGAAATTAAAATTAATAATTTAATTTATTATTAATTTATATTTAAATTCTAAATTTAAATCATAATAACATTAAATTTTCCAATTCAATAACTATGTTTTGACATATTCAATAACTTTAATTTGACGGGCAATATGAACATATTAATCAATTTAAAATTCAATTTTAAATCTTTATAATTAATTTCTCAAAAATTAATAATTTTACTAAATAAAATACAATCAATTTAAATTTATAAAATTGATTTAATTTAAAATTTTCGATCAATAAAATAATTTTTTATTATTATTTTTCATAACGGTAATTGCTTTGATCCAACACTGCTAACTAGCCAGAATGTTAAAAATTTTGACTCAATATGTCACTACTTTGACTTTCAAAGAGTTTTACTCAAGGTCATTTGCATGACCTTTGTCTTATTTGCACTTGAACGTTTTATTTTTTGTACACTTGACAAGTTGAATGCTTATACATTGAATTAATCGCTAGTGTATTTACCAGGATTGGATGACCTTGTGCCACAAAAAACAAAAAAATTTAGCAGATTTGGAACCTACTACAGTGCTTGTGGTGACCAAGATTAAACTAGTAAAACAAAGCATGGAAAAAGATATGCATTGGAATTGGAGATCTCTGTCCATGTCTGCACAATTTAATTAGGATATTGAAGAAGAGGACCATACGTTTTAGAGTCGGTGTTCTTTCTTTTCAAAACCATTTCTAGAGTACCAGTTCATCATACCTCTTCCAAATCTGTGCCTTTGTCACAACTATTTTTATGAGAATCAGTAGAAAAATATAGAAAGATCTGCTGTGAAGAAATATGTTGTCACGGCTACAAAGAGAAGTTTAGTCCAAGCGTAACCGCGAGGAGCGCTCAACACAACTTGTACACATGACCTTTAATAATATTTGTAAATCTGTACAATGTACAAGACAATTAACTGTAACTGTATTACAATGTTCTCTTGGTGAAAATACAATTTAGAAGATCACGTTAGAAGTTCATTTAATGAAGTTTAAATAATTTTATTAACAATGAAACAAAGAAGGTTCGTGAAGAAAACAATTCTTGTGGATTAAGTTCACAAAATAGTAGCAGAGTGTGGTTAGGTTAGGTTTATGTGAATGATAATGAGAATAAGAGAATGGACCAAAGATGGTTCAGAGAAGGTGAGAAGTGATCAAGGTATAATGACATCCTCAGAAAGCATTGTAAGCACAGGAAGTTGGAGAGGTTTGTACATTTAGATGTCCATCTTTACAGTTGGAGAATAATTTTGCATAATGTTGAAGAAGTAACAAGTAACGGTCTCAAGACTTGATAATCATTAGAACCGTTCAGTTTTAATTGCCGTTCGTCTTTTGCACCTTTTGCAGAGTGAATTTCAAAACCAACAAATCTCTGCCAAGTACTCTAAAAATTTTTACCAAACACCGCAGCAGTGTTGATAAAATTCTCACGGGACATTCGAGTACACACACTGCCAGCCCTTATAGCAGAGGTGCGGCGGTGTAGGTATGATTTATTTTTTCCATCACTCAGCACGTCCAGAATCGACGGATACACCTATTAAGTGCGGACGTTTGTATGAAAAGTTGACCCGTGCACAGATTTATCTTTGGGTGAAACATTTTCGAAGTTATATATTACCAACAACGCAGTTCGTTGAAAAGCCCTCTCGGTTTGTAGAAATAACAAATGAATATTTTAAGCGAATCACTTCGACTGGCGTACGGTCGATTGAAAACGAGACGGGACTTAAATGAAAATCGGAGTACAAAAGGTAAAGGGTATATCATATGGAAATTGAAAAAAATATGATATCAATTTCTATGGAAACAACGTAGCGCGGTTATAAATAGTATAATTTTCTCTTTTCAACGTAGAATAAAATTCATAATACATAAAGACGAAGAGATATATCGACGTACGTACGTATATGCGCTAGGAAGTTCACAAAATTTCAAAATAGGTTATACCATTTTGCGTGAGGGGGATATAACGTATTACATTGTAAGAATTAATTTTACCAAAGAAAGTTGGCGCGGAGACTCTCTCATCGCACCTTCTCCATCCTGCGTGGTTTTCTGCAAAGTACCATCGTAGTTTGTATATATGTATATAGGAACGAGTTTGTCAACGATTTCCATTTTTAATAAAACTTGTGCGGCGTATACGAGGCAGGCTTAACGTCGCCGTTCTCCGAGTGCAAATACCGCAAGAAGGAAGGGCGCTGTGCGATAATTTCACCCTATTGTTGCAAATAAGTGAAACCACGTACAGGTTACATGATGAGGTTAACAATGGAAACCACATCATTGCTGAAATATTCAAATGGAGCGTCAATCAACCGGCGTAAACTAAGTAAATTTGCATACGCTTAATGCAGCAGACTGAGAGCGTACGATAGGCACCGGGCAGGAAAAATGCGACACTTTCACGTCCTACTTTTAATTGAACAATATAGAGTAATTTTTTCGCGCAGAAGGGGAAGAGGTAGAGGAAGTTAGCTGTGTCATCATTAATTGAAAATATTGAGTCTAGGTCCTGCTCTTTACTTTCAATGGTGTGATAGCATTCTTACCAGAGAGGCCAAATTCACAACAGCAAGGTCTACAAGTGTGTCTAGCACAAAAAGACACTGTACAATATTTCGGAGGACCATTAAATATTTTTCAAACGAACGACATAAGAATCCAATACAATTCTAAAACGATTAAAGGTCCAATACAATTTCAAACGAGCGAACGAACCTGAAATATACACAACGACAACTCTATACTGACAGATAACAGTACATTTTAGTTTGATAGGAGGGAGAATGTTTCTGACGTACCGATCTCGGTGAAACCGGTTCTTCTATCTGCAATAATGATTGTAACATGTTCCCGCCTACAGTTATTAACATGAGGCTAAAGTTTTCGACGGCATGATGACCACCAACTTGACCACTGGTCGCCGTTTTATATTACCAATGGCCAACCGAACATCAGCGATCCGAACTAGGCCATCAGCATCCTTGAACGTTTCCACAACATACCAACTGGCCAGCACATGACACGCAAAGTTTCATCAACAAGTCTGACTACATCACCAACGTCGATATTTTTCTGATTCCTGCTCCCCTTTCTCTAATTTGTAATTGACAAAGGTAATGACTAGACCAATTTTTCCAAAAAGATTTGTAATCAGCTGCATTTGAGTCCACCTCTCCGCCAAAGTGGACTTCACAATAAATGAGTTCCGATAAGCGGCCAAGGGATGCATCGCTGAGACATGTCAGTCTACAGGGAACCTGCAGATGCTGTGTATAGGGTCATCGATGTACAATGCACTACCTGGGGGAAGACTAATTTGTTCACTTCTCATTGCACTATGATTTCTTTCCAAGGAACCAAAACCTTGACAACCGCTCTGACCGGACCATCGAACCCTTGCGACCGCCTCCCAGATGCTCACCACGCATGTATCCTTGCCTCCTCTGCCGCCACAGAGTGACACAATCCTGATGAAAACAAATCCGATCACAACCATCAACCAACCGGACTCTGACAAAGATGTGACGGCAACCAACCACTGAATAGGTCCGCCAGACCTACATTCAGGTTCCATCCGCACCGGTACACCAATCAGCAAAAAGCCACCTGAAGAGACCTTACGCTCTTGGTATCCACACCTTTGCCAAAACGGGTGCAAGGCAACTTGTATGAACTAAACAAAACGGTCCTTAATTATATGTACAGTCTTGGTACTGTACAGCTGCTTATACTGTAGGTATAACTTAGTCTTTTGTTTTGGTTTGTTTTCCACTCTCAGCTTCAAGAAATCTGATGATAAGGGCTGTTATCCAGAGTCCATATGTTTATAGGTGTCTGTAGTTTCCAGTTAAAGCACTCATTACTATATTGTATATTTATTATCTTGCATTTATTAAAATAATGTAAACACCTGTATTGGACAAACTTGTTTTCCTAGCAGTTTCTGGTATGCTTAGGAGTGCTGGAACTATATTGTGAAGAAAATATGGAAAGCTATCTTAGAAATTCTAGGTATCCAACGATATCCCAAAACGGCAGAGGAAGAGAAAGTTATCGAAAATATCGATGACATCCTGGTCAAGAATATTAAATTTGTCGTGCCTGACAATGTTTATACTGGGGTGCACTACTTATTCAGTGTACAAAACTGGAATTAATGGGACAAAACATAACAAGCACAGAAAACCTACGCTGTACATACTTCGATAGGAAGCTTGAATGGCACAAGAACCGATTCACACTGTCAGATGTAGAAGGATGAAACTCCGACTCAACTTGTCACTCTCAACTCAGAAGTTGCTGGCAATTTTAGTTTGCCAGCAAATTGAGACCGGTCATCCGCATGACGCAAACAACGAAGCTAATTGCAATTTCCTTTCAAGTCTTACGGCTGTGTTTGAAATCAACTCACCTGAAGTCCGCATATAAGGTATATATATAAAACCATCTCTACTGAGGAAGTGACTAAACGTATCTCCCTGAGGTTTGGTGAAGCCCCTACGGAGGTAAAATTATTCCCCAATAAATCAACCAAATATCCGGACTCCCTATTTGCTGTTATAACAACTTGTTTGGCATTAAAGGCGAAAATGGGGAAATCCAGTGCTACGCAACTTGACTTAACCATGTGCCAAATTGACACCACAATCCAGATGAAACGCTGTCCCAACTACAATCTACTTGGACAAAGTGCCAGTAAATGCTCCAGGATGGATACCTTATTGGCAGAACACTTCTCTCAACCTGCTCAGGCCATCTGCAAAGACTGTGTCAACTACAACGACACCATGAAGGAGACCACTGCGGGCACCTCGTACACAAAGGCAAAGATGAGGCCAACAAACCAATGCCCAACCCTCCTCGCTTTCCAGAGGAAAGTTCTGCTATCCCACCCATCCAAGAAGGCTCCACTACCCGCCACACAATGAGCAACCAACTGCAAATTGTGTATCTGAACTGCAACCATGCACAAGGCGCCACCTACAATGCCACCATATTTGCAACTTCAGCATATACAGATATCCTCTGTATGATGGAGTTCCACTACCCTCCTGGAGCAGACAGCATCAGCACTGCCAACCTAGATGCGCTATCCCAGTCAGGAAGGACATTGAGCATGTGCCCAGACCAACAAACCATAAGGACATTGTAGCAACACCAACGGTATTTATCTGCAGCTACCTGTCCCCCAGTGAAGAGATCCACAACAACTTGGAACCACTGTATGCAAATGTTCAACGTCTCTAGAGTACACAAATTGTCATAACAGGTGACTTAGACTGCCAAACTAGCATGATCTCAGGTTACCACACCACTCCAAGAGGTAGCCACTATTTGGATTTCCTGGTGCTGGCAGGCTTGAATCTGCCTAAAAACACCCAGCCAACCTGGAGACGCGGAAAACACATCACAATAAATGACTATTTCTGTTACAAGAATGTGGAAGTAGATAGTTACTTGGAGCTGGATGACGATTCTCATTCTGACCACTACCTCATCATGGCAGTGGCCAGAATCGAGGTGAGTAGGAAGGAAAAGGTCAGAGAAACTCTCATCCACAATCAGCAACCTGGCCTTTGCCCCACTGACAGCCGAGACCACCAGCGAGGTGGGCGGCTTTCTAGGGAACCTGACTGCAATGCTCCACGGATGCATCAAGTCCGCATATCGTCAAAAAACAATCGAATCCCTTTGCACAAATACCTTGGTTCAGAGTCATAAGATTTATCACATTGCTATTCCTTCAAAGAACGTATGATTGAATCTTTCGTTAACCGTCTCCTCCTGAATTCATAGTCATCATTCGCTTCCCCCTTTAAAGGCCCCTGCAGTCAACCCACACAACTATTGATAAATTAATTCATATTCTCTATATTTTCTTGGGACTGATGACGACTCTAAAGCCATCAACCCCAGGTTCAACGCAGTCCTTTGTTACTTAATTTGGTATACATTTGTGAGGTTGTAGTTTTGTACCATCCTTCTGTAATGTGTCTCTTCATGATCGTGCACACTGAATTGAAATCGTGATTTTTGGAAAGTGACGACTGACCACCTCCACCAGCCTTTGAAGATAAAAAGTTGGTTCAAGTCAAATACAGAAAATATGATTTACCAAAGATTTACTCCATTTGCACAGGCACAAAACAATTCCGTAGAACTGTAAATAAAATTGAGAGAAGTGCGAGCTCTTATCAATTATTATACCTTTTGTTTTTAGCTGCAGAGTGCTCCTTTTTCTACCTTTGTTTTCCAGATATAAGACTGACTGTCTGTCAGTATTATTCGAGTTGGATAAAAGTACAAAAATTGTACATCACGTTGAAAGTATAACAACCTGGATAAAGACTTGTTCGAAAAACAAAAAAAAAAAAAAAAAAAAAAAGAAAATTTAAACACCGAAGAACAATATACAATATTCACTCGTTAATGTCTGAATTTCGCATCGTATTTCAGAGTACTTATGAACAGCGCAGACATTTTCGAAAATTATCTCACTAGCTTTTTCATTTCACTTTTTTTTTTTCATGTCTCGTCTCGGTTCTTTACTAGGTATAGAATTTCGTTCGCATGTTGTAACGTTTGATCCCAACGTTACCCGGTGATCAAAGACTATTTCCACGTCAACAAAAGCTATGCACAAGCAAACGAGTGCGTTAGAAACATTTTCGTTCAAATCGTAATTTGACTTGGGAAGGGTAGCGCAAACAACTACAATCACACAGCGTAAGCGTTTACCCCTCTTACCGCCGGTATTCCACGGGATTAAAGAAAAAAAAAATCGCGCCACGCTAAATTCTGCTTAACGTCATCATTTTCGCACTTGTATTAAGAATTAATTTCTAAAATTTTACATCGAATATGAGAAGGCTCGAGTTATCGTGCCGAAATTAAATTATACGTTTCTCTTATAGTTACGTAAATACACCCTCTAGCGCGACAACAAATCAAATTACAAACGCTCTCAACTTCTTAAACTTGTAACTAATTTGGCGAATCACGGTTTCAGGTTAAATAAGAAAACCGCTCTTCTTCGTTCTTTTTTTTTTTTATCCTTCCTGGTACATTCGACGAAGAAATATAACGCCTGTAAACAACGTCGATTCTACTTTCGACACTATCTCCTCGGGCCTCCGGCTAGCAATAAAGTTATGAAAATCGACTCGGTGCTGGCGATACGAGTCTTCGAATTAAACTCGATTATTCTTTTCATAAGATTGCTCGTGGGAAGATATCATTTTTCAATTTTAATCTACGAGTGAATGGTGTTTGATGTCCGGAAGCCCAGGAGTGATATTTTCGCAAGACCAAGAAATTATATCAAAAAATTCGAATGATGGTGGTGGGAGATGAAAGGACTCGTATGAAACTCTTCGCTGGAGAAAGGCATGAAAGATAGAGATGGACCTATCCAAGTACATATTCCTTTTACAAAATTTCCACAGAAAATTTTCTCAAAACTCAATAAGCTCAACAATAATAGGTCGTTTAAAGAGTAGCTTTTGAGCTCGAACGAGGCTCAACAGGCTGAAGGCCTACGCTAAGAACAGTGACTGAGGGTATCTACCAAATTCAAAAAGTAAAAATATTTGACTTTTATAGGGCTCTCGAAGGGTGTCATACAAAACCACAATTCCAGTGATGTAGCAGGGAGAACGGTGTCAGAGGGTCAGAACCTCCCCTGAACTTACCATCAAAATCAAAGAAAAAAATCTAGGAGTTCTAATTTCAAGTCTTCTACTGGCTTAAAATTTTATTCGGTTTATTGGACAATTTATCAAATATTGGATTATTATAGGGTTTATTGGATTTATAGGGGCGGTAGACACCCGAGTGCCACAGAACCGAAAATACCCTAGTAGGGTCTCGATGAAATTGAAAAGAAGTGCGACGCACCCTAATAGAATCAACATCAGGTAGGCCAATTGAGGCAGACAGCTCCCATCAAAGCCATAAGAAGGACTCTGCACTAGCACCTACAAATGACCTGAACGGCGAGGTCACTTTGGAAAGGTCGTCCATCTCTCCATGAACTACTTTAGCTAAGTAACTCTCTTATCAGTGATACAAGCGAGGAAGGTGTCGTCAGGGACCTTTTTGAAGTTATGCGTGCACCTTCCACAGCTCTTTTTTCGTGATCGGAAGTCAGCCTCGAAGCCTCGGAGCAAGCAGCTCTACCTATTTAATAATCAATAATATCTTACCGCGAACGCTTTCAGGAACACCATAGCCTGTATGATACCTTCCATCGTGTCGCCTCGCAAGCAGAACGTGCCATTCAGACGTCTTCCCTTCCGACCATAGGACGAGGTCACCTTCAATAAAGTTTTGGTGACGTCATCTTCCAGGAACGAACTCTCGCCCGAGCCAGCAGCGACGCGAGGTTGTTTCGACGGCGATTTCATCGAAATATCCGGAAGGGAAGTACAGCAGCAGGTGTTCTTGGAACTGAACGCGGATTCAGTCCCCGTCGATGTCGATCGTAAACATCCATCCATGAATGGAGTTTACGTTGACTCACGAATCACAAGTTTAAAACACACGTACAAGCGTCGACGTAAACTTTTCCTTCATTATTATCACATCTTTCACAAATAGATCGACAAACGAATGAAATTCAAGAACGAACACTCAGCTGAATTGTATTCATCACCATCGTGACACAACATACCCTGTAAGACAAGCAAACTCGATAAATTTTCTCTCCTTACTTGCCCGAATGCCAGGTCGATTTTGCGAAAACAATAAAAATATTTCCTCGTTTTCTACAACTGCAAAAAACGAAGATGGAAAATTTATTTCGTATTAATAATAATTCGAGAGTAGGAATTTTCTTCGGCGTTTTTTTACATAACGATTTACAATTCAAATCGCGCTCGAAACAAGAAACGAAGGATGGAAAAAAGAAGTCATTCCCTTTGGAAGAAAAAAATGGAAACTCGAATAACAATATTAAAGAAGAAACCTCGACTAGGAAGCACGAGATAAAGGAACAGACCTGTGTACAAAGAAGGAAAAGTAGGAGGAGGGAGAAGTGGAATCATACTCGAATATTTAATAGGTAAGGCTACCGCAGACATCGTATTATGTGCAATTCTTTTTGCATTATCTATGCAGCGATAAAAAGTACCAGCAAATTTGAACGCGACGCTGTATAGTCTGCAAAGGTCCACTTCTACTATAGAATTCACGAATGAGCGAGTAATTTTGTTCTTTTAGAATCAATGAGATTCAGATTGACTGCCATAGACCCAGGTGAATATGATTTCCTGTGTCGCGGGCTCTTCAACAAACAGCCAACGTTTGTATAAGCTTCAAAAGAGCGTGTGTGTGTGTTCTCCAAATTCGTCATTAGTGATTGATATAATATGATAATTAGAAATATAAACACCTGAATATTCATCAGAAACAGATTCCTCTGCCAGTTTGTTTTTCTTCAAACTTCAAATTATTTTGAAGTTGTGGATATTCTTGTCTCAATCAGAACCTCCTCGCTTGTTTTGATCTCTCTTTACTGTCAACTGGTCAACATATATGATATTGGGCTGAGTTCAAGCTATTTCGTTCCTAGCTGTAAATTAGGGCTTGCATTTACGTAATTTTCTTTATTTCCAGTGAGGTCACCAAACTATTTCAATTTTTGTCGTGGGCAACACTGGCTTAGATTTTAGCGCTAATGATTCTTTGTGAACTTTTGTAATTTTCATATTTGTAAAATTGAAGTTTATTTGAATAATTATTTAATTACCGGTTAAAATACTCACTTAGGTTAATCTTTTAAAAACTTTGCTCAACCTAGGGTATGCTCAGAGTGCTGAGAATACCCTAAATTAACGTTAATTTTCATGTATTATAAATTAACGAGTGAATGCCGATAGGCAGTACTTGTGTAAAATGAATAAAAAAAAAAAAAAAAAAAATTATTTAATTAAATTTTAGCCAAATTACTAAACGGCTACATCAATCCTCTCTTATTAATTGATAATGCACCACCCTGTCTGTTGCGGCAAACTTGCAACCGTATCCCAACCCACAGACTGGTGCATCAATTTTCATTGTATTGTCATCTAGTGTGGGGATGTCCTTGACCTTTGCATAGTTAGAACGATACCGTCTGTTAGGCATCCCTCACCTGATCTTCAGCGTCCACTTGATAAGAATAAAAACAAGAGGAATATCATCCACAAAGGTAAAAATCCCACAAAAATAACTTTATTTATTTTATTTTATTTTAAACGCTTCATTTTTTTTGGTGATGCCGACAACAGTCTCACCACCGACACCACACTGCCTCTTCCTTGGCTTGATAACACAACCATATTTTAGAATCAGGTCAATTTCTGCTCTAACCTTGCTATAGGCAGTACTCATTTCAGTGTTGCTGGTATCATTGAACTTGATCATTCCAGCGATTTAACTACATCTCGATGACAGTGATGATGAGGAGATTCAGCAGATTCAAGAAGAAGAATGTCGTCTGCAGGCTACTGAAGATGCAGCAGAGGAAGTTGTTAATATCAAAGATGCCAATGAACACACGATTTTGTGACAGATCAAATGTCACTGCCGGAAGTTATTATCTCGTGGGGCCCATGCCAAGATTTAAGTGTCACAATACAGAGAAAGAGGATTGGAAAAACTACCTTGTGTGCGACCGCTTTATAGCCGTCCCTTCTAATATCCTACAAATGGGTCTGTTCGATTCGTTGTTAGCAAATACCAGACTAACACATGGAACAGGCATCTACGTTACCACGCAGTGGGGGTTAAAGGCCAGTGGCCAGCAACTTTGTGACTTATGGAAGGTTAAACATACTTTTATGCAGATGATTTATGGCCTGATAATTTTCACAAAATGAATGCCGGCACAGCTGTGAGAATTAGGTACTGCCTTATACACAGCTTCTGAAAGAGACCAAACAACGGCGTGGTTTCATGGTACAATCATGTTTTATCAAGAATTTGCGAGACAAGCAGTATGACCTTGAAGTATTACAAGCTGAGGTAGTCATTATAACTTGAAACTAAATGGATCAAAACTACTGATTGCAAACGGCATAAATTTGTCTCTCTTTGTACAACCAATCAAATTTTTCAAAAATTCCACTTGAACCACGTGTTTCTAAATCTTTCAATAGGAGCTGGTGAGTCTTCAGTGCTGAGTGTGAACGACTACAAACAGTCCCAAATCAAAGAATCAAAGCCCTACAATTTTTTTTGAAGGGTACACCCACAGATTGGCTTTTTGATCATTTTCTGCAAATTGAGCAAGAATGTGGCCCAAATGGAAGGCAGTTCTCCTAGAAGCTTTTAATGGAAAAGTTCTGTCCAATATCATTATACAAAGACAATAATGCAGCCATTAGTATCAGTACAAAGTCGACTAAAAAGAGTTGTGTGAAACATTTTGAATTTAAATATCTCAAAGTTGGAAAATATCAACTCCAGTTCTCAGACGTTGATAACACAAAATTTTGTAGGAACCAATCAACTTCTACCTACAAACGAGATTCCTATGATGTTTCCAGCATAAAGAGAAATATTGAATCATAAAGACAGCCCAAGAATTCCCATACAAGTCGCGGAACAAGACACAGAACTCGCAAATTATTTACACCAAGAATAAAACGCTCGGAAGAGGATCAACATGAAGTAATCTCCTTCTTTGGCTGAAGTGGTACAATATTCCAACTACTAAAGGGAAAAGTAAAATTATTGGATCTATACACATGTGAACTGATTGAAAAAATGAAAAAGAAAGCACAATGCAGGAAATGGCGATCTTATTTTCATGAGGAAAAATTTCGCCCGTATCCTTCCGAAATATGCTATGATTGTTTTCATTTTGGGTATAGTAAGAGTATGTGTAAAATAGAAAGTGAGTACAATTCAATTTGTCACTATAACTAGTCATTTAATAATCTCATTACTGATTCTAATCCATCCAGTGAACAAATTGATCAAGACTTGTCTGATGATCGCAATGATCATCCATTCACTTTAATAAGCCATCAAAATTAGAAATCAGTGTCGGTGTCTAAATTGATGTGGTACCACATTTTGAATATTTCTTTTTCCTAGTAATAGTGTACTCGACCAGACCGCCCGCCTACAAACATCGCTGATGTCGCGGTTAAAATTAATTTTTCGCGGTTGCGGCAGCTCGGTTCAAAATCGCAATCTTTACAGTAAATACAAAGTACCACACATAATAATGAAAACCAAAAATACTAGCCCTATTTTCGCTATTATACGATACAATAAGCTGCGCCGCCTTGACTGCCCGTTAAAATCCGGCTCGACTGGGCCCGTAAGTCACCATTCCCGCGATCTCCGTAAACGTAATATTGCGGGAAATACTCGTAGGAAGGAAGGAAGGAAGACAGGCAGTAAGGGGCAAAAAGAAGTGGAAATATTAACCAGAACTAGAAACAGCGGTACCCCCTTTAATCCGCACCCCGCTTTGGCGAAAAACAACATAATTCTAAAAAAGTATATTTATATCGTCGGAATAAAAAAACGCGCGTACGGCGGAAAAAAAATAAAAACGGATAAATTTGTTAGTTTCGCATTTGTCATTTTTTCTTGTGTCAGAGAAATATACGAGCGAGCCAGCCCTAAAATAAATGAATTTTTCAATCCTATACTCGTTTCTTTCGTTGCTGGTACTTGTCTCTCCTTGCACCACCCCTTCCGTGCATCGTATTTTGTAACCCAGACGAAAAATACCGGATAAAGATCTTGAGATTCTACTACGATCTTTGGAAATTACAACTTCATAATTTTCGCATTAAGCCACAAGCTTTTGCGACGAGGAAGAAAAAATAAGATCAACGTATAATGCGAAGCAATGAAACGCGAAAACACCGAAATAATTTTCTAACCCTTTTTTAGTTTACTTTGCAACTTCATAGTAATCGGCATGCACCACCTTCTACGTAAACAAATTTCTTGTCCTGCGTTCAATATCACGATTGTCCAAATATCCGACGATTAGTTAAATTTGATCTTGTCGCACTCCATTATTCCCCTTTCACGCTTACGCGGTAGAGTATGAAAATGATAATTTTAATTACGGAAAGGTTCAAAGCGCATTAGGAAGGGGAAATGAAAATATACGAAATTAGATAAAACGCGGAATTTTACGAAATTATTTTAATTCTCTGCGGTGCTGTTATTAACGCGGAAGAAAAAGGTTCATCTACGCAATCATAATTTGTAAAACAACTATGAATGAGCGAATATTCGCCATTGGGGCACCGAAATACAGGACTGACCTACAGACCGCCCACTCCAACAAGAAAGAAACCAAATTTCAATTTGTAAAGATCGCAGAGCAATATTTGCAACTCCTTAAGCATTGTAACATCTTGTTATACCATAATGATTTCAAATCCTTTGATGAATGAAAAGAATTACGAATTTATACAGAGAGAAAGAATGTAACAGTATAAAAATGGTGAATGAGCCCCCGAGAAGTGTATCTACCAAACTTTATGCATCTTTTTTGGGACCACAAAAAAAAACATAGTATTTTTTCAGAATTTCTGAATGGCGCCGCATGGGTAGAACGAAGGTTCTATGTGCGTTCTTCTCCCGGGTACTGTAACGAAGCAATGCAACGCCAATGCAACATTGTCAAACCCTTTCACGGTCGCGTTGTTCCGTTACAGTACCCGGGAGAAAGTTGGACGTGTTCCACACATGGCGCACAATTTCAATAATTCTAAAAAAATATGTACGTTGTTTCTAAGCTTGGTATATGATCCTCTTGGGGGCTCATTGATCATTCTCCTCCTGCTACACCCTTTGCGGTATCGACGCGGAAGAAGATATTGAAATTCAGTAAGATAGAACAGTGCGATCTTCTAGACAATATTACCAACCTAATACAAAGAAAAAAAATCAGAAAATGGCCAATCAAAGATGGATGTGCACAAAGAAGACATTTTTGAATTAGTACTCGTACTTAATGGCATTTACCATCTTATACAACATACTAAAAGTCCCACTCGATATGACGTGCGCATTGTTCCCAGGGAGCAAAAAAGTGTGGTCCAGATTGGTTTTTGGTGATTTTCAGGGTAAATATTGGTATTTTGAAAAAATGTCAAGGGACAAAAATTATAAAGCCGTAAAAGATACATAAATAATGTTCTATTAAAAATTTCCATGCGATGCTTTAATTTTTAATAAATGGAGGACAAAAGTTGAATTATTGCAAAAAAACCACAAGTTTACGCAGCAACCACCCGTTCTTCATCAAAATGTATATGTGTGCGATTGCTCGCACACAGTATTATTGCTTGCTACTTAAATTACCTAGTGATTCTTTTCTTTCAAATTTCCAAATCATTGCTGGCGACCAAACTTGAGATTCTTTTCTTTCTAATTTCTAAATCATTGATATTAGTTAGTTACCTATTGATCTGTAATTTATTCATTTATTTAAAATTATGGCATCAATAGAAAAAGTATCCCTTGCAACAGATACATATACAAGTTCACATTTGCATCAATTTACTCAAAACTGATGCATTATACATTATAACGGGTAGGTGGCGCTTGCGTCAACTTGCTTTGTGGGTGACAGGCACATATGCGTTACTTCCACAATTATCCAACTTTCATCCTTCTGTTATTCCAAAATGGAGCATTGCACGGAAATTTTTGATAGAACATTATTTATGTATCTTTCAAGGCTTTACAATTTTTGTCTCTTGACTTTTTTTCAAAAAACCAATATTTACCCTGAAAATCACAAAAAACCAATCTGGACCACACTTTTTTGCTTTTTGGGGACAATGCACACGTATATCGAGTGGGACTTTTAGCACATTAAATAAGATGGTAAATGACATATACATACTAAATTTCAGCTGTCCCCTATTTATTCCGTACTTACACAATTTTTAAATCTAATACACCTGAACTAAAGCTACTTCAACTCTAATTGATGGGGCATCTTCAGCTTTGACTTCCCTAAACCGCAACGTTAGAAAATAGGGACACCGAGGGAATAGAACAACGCCCACTCCATATCCTTGAACACCCGTTGGAGGATCTACCGCTTACTCTGATTCAGAACTTGGCTTTGACGGACTTTCAACAATAAGGACTGACAAAAAAGGAGAATCAAAGCTCCACTGCAATCCAATCAAGAATGTCTGCTGTTCTAAGGGTACTGCACATGCACAAAGAATTCAACAAAAATCACAGTTGCGATGTTTTAAACAAAATTGTTATAAACAGTGTTTTAAACATCTGGAATTTTGAAAAAAAAAAATGTTTTGAACATTTTTGATGTTTTAAGCGTTTAAAACTGTTTTAAATATGTTTTTTTTTAGCTCGCTCTACACAATAAAAAAAACAGCAATGACTGCGTCAGTATTTGGACATTCCTGGGAATTCAATTTTGGGCCGGGAATTCCCAGCTATTTTTTGGGAATGGGAATCCCATTAGGAATTCCTGGCAGATTTGTATCCTATATTGTTTGCTTATCATTCTGAGGCAAGTCCCGCTCTTTTTCACATAGTAGAACTTATTTTGCAACCCTTTCATTGTATAGGCCTACCTCACAAATTCAGCACCGCACCAATAATTTGACAGTACTGAAATTTGATATTTAAACGAGTTATACAAAGTTACCGGTATCAGACATCAGTAATTCAGTATGTATGACAGAGAAATGTACCAAATTATGCTACTTGTCCATCCCAGGAAAAACCAGTAAGAACTTCAATTGCTTCAACTTTAGTTCTATTTTGTACACCAATTTTTCAGTTCCTATTTCAAGTTATTCTTCTTTGATGCAGAATGTTGAATTATCTTAACACCTGCAGGATCCCATTCAGAATTCAAAGCAGAACAGCATGATTTGCATTCATTCTAGACTCTGGAGGAAAAATCCTGCAGAGGTAAATGAACACAAAGTGTAGCTCTCAAGATCAACAAAGTTAACCGAGAGACAAGCGTTGATGATGCCAATGCTTAAATTTGTCATTTTTTGTTCTTACTTTTTTTACTAGAAATAAGCGTCTTGTCCCGTCAATATATTCCTACTCACGCTAGACCGGGTGAGTTTAAAGGTGGTACCGTCACTACGACTTTATGGAATGCAACGTGACGCCGTGTGAAATGATGTTCGCACCAAACAAAGAGCTGACACATTTTCAGAAGTACCACACTCTTGTAAATGTGTCTGAAAATTGGAAGTGTGCCCAGGGAAGTTAATCCGCGATTAAGCAAATTGTTCGGGCGAAATATGATATTTGCCGAGTTTTTAGTGATCTTTCAATTGCTGCCTCTCAATTTGCTTCAAAAATCACCGCAAACTACTCGTCCATCCTCCAGCAGAAAAACTGGGCTACAAGGAACCTTTGAATCAGTACTTGAAGGCATCTTGGGATCCTCTTGTAATGGTGGAGATGCCAGGATATTATGACTGGGAGTTTGGACCCTCTTCAGTTTTTCTAATACCAATAAACATCAATAATACACACTATTATTAAGATTATCAAGATGATGGTTGTACTAGAAAAAAATGACGTGTCTCTCTCTCTCTCTCATCTGCTTAAATGAACGTGTCCGGACTTGTGAAGTAAAAGAGAAACGAGAATGAATCACACCATATGTCTCACGTTTAATGACTTTTGGGACGGGAAATTTTCTTATCGTCTGAAGTACGCCCGGAATTCGAATGAATTAAATTATTCAATCGCATCTGTCAAAACGACACGGACTATTAGTGATCAACACTGGGAATTTTGAAAACAGAGCCCCATACTAATTTTACAGTACAAGAAAAATACTCGATGACAATTATGTTCAATACTGTCTTCATTTAATAGATGAAAGAGATGATTTAAAAGCACTAAAAGAATTTTACAATGGCTATGAAGTCGAGGGAATTAGACCATAGTGTATACCTTATCCGTTTGATTGAAGACCATTTTAGAGACCGTAGCACGGGTGCGGTAAGTTTTAGGTGGGGGCGAGAATCTGATTTTCAGGGGGGTTCCTTCAGAGACTAAAAGGGGTCATCAAACCACTAGACCCCAGTGGTGATCCTATAGGGATATCAATATCAGGAGGAAGGTTGGAAGTCTGTTAGGGCTTGAAGAGTGGGAAATGTATGCCACTCTAGATGAGGCTGACTACGAAATGATCCTGTACTATAATCCCTCGTCCAACCAACAAAGTTCTATGAAGCTCACCCTCTACCACCTCGAATTGGACGATGGATTTTGTAGCGAGGAGAGTGCAATTATGAAGTCCAATATCGACCAGGAGCAAGGATGAAACACACCGTGCATTGAGTCGTAATCCTGTAGAAGCCCATTCATTGACCCAAGAAGAGCAGTATGTTCTCCGGATCTATCATGAAAGTGACTTAGTGTTCTTCTCTGTAGATAATTTCTCTTATCCTAAAGCAATGAACCGATTAGCGCAGTCGTAACCAGAAACAAGAATGTTGAAGTATCGAATGCCATGATGTGGAGTCAAGAGGACGTAAGGTCTTACTTGCGAAATTTTAATGGAATATATCTCATCAAAATGGAGGATGAGGGAAAAAAATTTGGAACAAATGATCGATTCTAATCGATTATCGATACATCCTTTAATACATCGAGGTTCCTAGCACGCCTCAACCACCACGTAGTCAAGATAAAGAGACTTCCGCGAGGTAAAACCTTGTTTCATAGTACTTTTTTTCTCTTCAATCCAATATGAATAGACTCGCTCTACGCGCACGTACCTAATTTCGCGCAGTCAAGAGGCATTAATCTTCCGCAAACGATTACATCAAAAGAGAATTATCTGAAACTGAATGTTGTGCGTACTCCGTATTATATACGGCATAATGAAAACACCTGTGACTCGTTCATCCTACAACGTAAAACGGTCGGAAATTAGAAAGATTAATGACAAACACCCTTCGCGAGAACACTAAGATCACAGAAGCGTATTGCTAGCAGCAGGATTGAATAATGTCACCGAAAGACTGCGAACGAAAAACGGGTATACGAGAGCGAATTTGTTACAGACCACTCACTATAATATTCTACACGGCGACATAGCGTCATGATTGCGTCCGTATTATATGGGGGTCTACATTTTAGATATTGATGTCCGTGTACAAGAGAACACCGAGAATGTATGTGACACTTTGAAATTAATGTAAGGTACTAACTCACCGAAAGTGGCGCCTGGAATATCGGTGGAAAAAAATTAGTTTTTGGCTCGTATCAAGAGGATATATTCGCCGCGATTATTTACCTTTCTCTTCATCAAAACCCTGGAGGCACAGGGAAAGAGGGAGCGAGAGTTTGCGGAGTGTTTTGGCCGCAGCACAGATCGTAGAAAGAAGGAGACGTACGTGTGAAGAGACGAGGGCCGTCGTGGCTGGTGCTCGCGGGGATGACGTGTATAGCAAAGAAACTCGTGAGACAAGAAGAGACACGAGGCGTGAAGAGGAGGGTATGGAACTAGTTCGTCGGGCACCATAAAAAAGTCGCAGCAGTACCCTACCTGAAGCTGAGAAACAAGAAGGTGAACCAAAGCTGGAAGAAGTTGAACCTTTAGGAACATCAGCAAAACTACGCCATATTTTGGAATTACATATTAGAAAAAGTTGGTCGACCAAGTGGAAGGTCGATAGCCCTCGACAACCAGATCTCAGCATTTGAAATGCTTTCGCACAGGTCTGAGCGCCTTTTTGTGGAAAACGTTGTTGTTTTGCGCGCTCTCTCATGTACTACGATCACGTTTTTATTCAGCTTTTTCTATGTCTTGAAATCCTGGAAGAAAGAAAATGAGATATAGAAAAGCATCGAAAACTTTCAAAATCTCACTTGGTACTCTCACTTCTGACAAATTTGGTATGCTTCATCCTTGGAGTTCCTCCTATCGGTATCCTTTGCAAACCTTGAATTCCCATATAGAGGTAAAAATATGTCAAAAAAAAGGTATTTTTTGAGGGAAAGGCATTTTTGGACTTGTTTTGGCTCCCGCTCCCTTTTTTCCCAAGTCCATCCTGGAAGAGGACTTGGAAAAATTTTAAGTGGATGAGTTTTCTTCGGACGGCGAACAGCGGGACGTCGTCATTTGTCCTGAAATTACAACCAAGAGTGTTCCACTCAAAACTGGATCTCAAACAAAAACTTTGCCATTCTGTTTATGCTGAGTTGGACCAAAATCTAAATTTTGTATTGGCGGGCTCTACTTCATGAATGATGGTCTTTGTATTTATTCCGGTGGAGGATGAAGTCGGCGTTCCGGTCGGCGAAATGAAGCCTCGTACGTTGCCCCACGCCAAGATCCCTGAGTGCGTTGGAAGGGCAGCTGATCCGGGAACGTCTGACCGAGATGATCCGAGTGCCGAAGAAGAAGGTCCGTCAACCGGCCTGAGGTATGTGAACGATCAGGTCATGGACCCGAATTATGAACCATCCGATTGGTGGTGGATGTCGGAGTAGTATCAGTATGGGGTCTACTGACGGATTTGGACTAAAATTGATATGGTTCAATCTGAAGGTATGCCCCCTCGATACCACTTTTATAAAAATCTACTACCTAGCTTAGAAGATCAAGCGTTCAATGTAGCCCCATTTGAGTCAAACTTTGAACGTCCTCTTCATAGAGCTCTGCAGTCAAACGTAATAACTCTAGTAAAAATCTGAGAAAATGGTTGGATAGAGAATTCGAAGGGGAAACTTTCTTGACAGAGGTATTTTCGCATCATCATTGCACACAACTTGGCAGCGCGCGAAAGTGTAGGAGAAAATCGCAATTTTCGTTCAATGCAGCCCCACCTCACGGTAACAAATAATAAACTTTGATTATACAAGTAATCTAAGATTCTCTTCACCGCCACGACAAAAGGAGTATGTACAAAAATACTGCAAGAAGTGGCAGCCCTGACTGAGTGAGCAGGGGCTGGAGCAAATTATTGTTAGTTGAAATAATTCGCCCAAGGACATACAAAGGTCGAAATTTCTCCAAGTCAAGCCTGATATACTGTATGTTGAAATGTCCCTTAGTCTCTAAACTAGGTCAGTGCCATTAGTCTGTCTACAATATTTCAAACTATACTCTGTTCACTTTAAGAAAGGATCGAGTTCATACCTCGAGAACGGAACGCTGAAGGTAATTTTAATCTACCATTCCGTTCTCGAGGTATGAACATCTATCCTTTCTTAACGTGAACAGAGTATAACTACCTGTTGGGGCTCCGACTTAGTCTAGTATAAGTCTGGTATACTATAAAAGCCTCGAGTCCTATGCTGTGTATTAGACCTCCATCAGGGCCGTTACAAAAAAATTTCCAATTTTTATTAAAAAATAAATCTTTTAGTAAAAAAAAAGAAAGAAAAAAAAAAAAACATCAATATTTTCAATATAAATTTTTCAATATAAATTTTAAATGGGATCTTTATTTTATCAAAATAATATTATTAATAACTTTATTAAAATTTATAAATTAATAATTATATTCATTAACTAAATTTAATACCAAATTTAAATTTAAATATCCAAATCAAAATTTAAAATTATGATAAATTAAAAATTTAAATAAATAATATATTATAAGATTAAATAAAAATTCATTATCAATATTTCTAACTACGTAAATTTAAAAAAATTTGAAATACCAATTAATAAAATAATATTATTAAAAAATAATCGGAAATAAAAATAAATTTAATTAATAAATTGATATAAAAAAATTGATAGAAATTCAATTAATAAAAATTCATTTTATTAATAAAAAATAATTTAATGATAACAAATTTAAAATTTAAATTAAAAATTGATAAATTTATATACAAATTATTAAAAATCGATATAAATATTTTTATTAAATAAAACAATAATTATAAAAATAAGAAAAAAAAGTATTACGGCCCTGATTATGAACGTGGGACCTTTGAAACGTCAGTCTCAAGAATTATAGTACAAATTTTTTTCAGACAAAAGTGTTTTAGAATTTTATTTCCACTATCAATTTGTCGTCCATGAAATTTCTCTTTTCTACTAGGGAGGTCCTAGCCTAGTTCAAGTCCAATATACTTTATAGACGCCCAGACGCAAATTCTGGAATCAGAGGTAAGGCTGAGCGCCTGCACGCCTGGACGCATATTTTGAAGATTAGGGTAGGGGTAGAGAAAAGATATGAAACATGTCAAAAGTCCTTTGTCATTTTAATGTTGGTATCTCGGAGGTTATTTTGCTTTTACTGTAGATTTGTTTTCTAAGAGCTGCACGAATTTGATATTTTTGACACGCCTTTGAGCAAACCTTCCGCGAGTTCTGCAAGCATTCCAATAGCCCTCACTTACGAATAATACGATGACGACAAATGAAGACGGAGAGCTCGAAAGAGTAAACCAGAAGTAGCTTCGTCGTGGACAAAATCAATATGAACAGTTACAAGACGATGGAAACAAAATCAACCAAAAAGGAGGAAAAATATGAAATAGCGACTCTTCATCGAGGAAGAAAGAAGACGCTATGAAGAAGCCAACAAAATTGACCAGTCGCTTTCTTTTTCGCTTCGATGATGATTGATCAACCAAAAGCGCACGCGGCTTCTTTGGTATTCATTCTTGCGGTCTTAACCATAACCTTCAAGATCAGATTCAAGGTAAAGAAATTTAGACCAATCCAACTCATACGATATTTTTCCCAAGTCTTGACACATTTCAATGGTCCACGGTTCCAAGTCCCAATATTCCCTTCTTTCTCTCACGCTCTTCCCTTTCAGCTCAGCGTCTTTCGTGTGACACAGATTCAGCGACCAAGATTTCGAAGGAAACCTACACCCGCAAACATCTCAGCTTATCACCCTATATTTCGAAATCGATATATAACGATAATAGTTTAGTTTACGCAGATGAAATGTAGCACCAATCCGCCTATCGATAAACACCGCGGAAAATGGGAGAGAAAACTTTCCGTCTTATTTCGTACCCTATGTAAATTATGAGCACTAATGACGACGCCAAATGTTGCCGAAAAGAAGGAGGAAAATCAAGACAAATTTCCGTGCCGCGTAACTTCGTAGATAGCATCCTTCACGTATTCGCCGCACAATCGAGGCGATAATCTAAAATGCAGAGAGACTCGGATATGGTTTTTTGTTTTCCGGGCAAATTGAATGTCTACAAAAGCAACCGAAAATTTCCAAAGGCCGCCGGAACGATATACATCAATAATCTAAAAAATTCATCGTCGTTCTGTGTACAAGATTGGCAAGTGCAGGTCGTATTCTAGACGCGTTTTTCCCCGCTTTTTTCTTTTCTTTTCTTTCCTTTCTCTTTAGCTCAAAACAGAAGTTTTGCTCGCGAGAGCAAAGGCTATGCGAGAAGACGTGGTATCCAATTACAAGTTACGCTGCTTCGCGCAGAATGAACAACTTTTTTTCTGCAACTAAAACATTTTCTTTTTCGCGGATTTAACCGAAGAAAATTTATTAGCCGCTACCTGACTCGCTTGATAATTTACACGTATAGAGGAAGGGGCGGGAAGTACTACGGAACAATCAATAAACCTCTAAGATAGACCGAAGCTGCAGTATCATAACAGACTTGCTCCCAATTCTTCAAGGTAGATGGTCATAATTTTTAAAACGTTGACACGAGAACTTTTCCCCGAGAACTTTACGTGGAATCAGGACGAGTCATGGTGTATACGAGGAAAAATAAGGCTAAAAGTATATTTTTTTGAATACCGCGACTGATTTGTTGAGGGTACGAGGATACGCTTCATAGGATCAAATTTTTCACTCCTGCATAGAACGGTTGAGAGTACAATTACGAAAAAGAAGGGGGAAATACGAGGTAACGGTGTACATACTTTTTTTTTTTTTACGCTAACCTATTTGAAATATTTGGTTTCCAAGACGCCAAAGTTTATCGCCCATCTTCGCGAGGGGGAAAATGAAAGCGAAACCTAAATAAATATATTATTTCGCCGTATCTTAAAGTTGCTGACGATCGCAAAAGGAGAAAGAAAAGGTTGAAAAATGTAGAACGAATTGAAGCGAAATTCGATTCGAACGAATGTGACGACACGTATTTATAAACATTAAACAAATTCAAAAAAATTACGAAGTAAGCCGAAGAAATTCGGGGTAACTTTAATTAACTTTAAATTACACTCGAAAAAAAACGTGATTTTTTTTCTTTTCTACGACTTCTGAGTCATTTTAAGCGAAAAAAGAAGTGCCCATACATAATTACATAGTGGTTGCAAATTAAATTAATTTCCACCCTTTTCTCTTTAAACAGTGTCCCTTTTATTAGGTTTTCTTTCACTTTTGTAAAAAAGAGCACACGTACACATATAGAGTGCAATAATTTTAAGAGCGTTTTGCAACCGAGAGCTGAACGTCAAGTTCCGGTAAAGACGAGTTATCTGGCGAAAGGGAGAAAAAAAGAACGTAAGAATCTTTACGTCCATTTATCGGATGAATGAAAAAAGGGTTAGCGCTCGGATAATGCTGAGCGAAAAAAATAGTTTTCTTTTTCGAACAGTGAGCTTTTCTTCGGTTTGATCGATCAACGAGGTCGAAAGAAGTTTGCGAATTAGAATCTGTTGGATAAATTGCGTAAATATCACGAGCTTTAGAATGTCGTCAATGGACTTCACGCGAGATATTTAAAAGAATTCTCTGTTAAAAAACCGTTCTCATCGCCGCTCCGCCATGAATCTAAAAGAAGATCAAAGAGCAGTAATCTGGTCTAACAGTACATGCGTTTTAGATTGGATAATATCTAAACACAAACTACCCGCGTTTATTCAAAATCGTATTGAAGAAATACGGACTTGTGAATCAACAGAATTTCGACACGTGAGCTCGAAGGATAACCCGGCAGATTTGCCGATCCGTGGTATTTCAACTGCCGAGCTTCAACATAACGAACAGTGGTGGTATGGTTCACCATGGCTGAAAAAACTTTCGAGTGGGGAACATTGGTCGACAGTAGGAAATTTTAAGAACACGAGCTCGAGTATTCTTAAAAGGTCAGCGTCCTTATCCATAGCTGAAATTTATGGCATTTTACTTTGTTCCTAAAGTTCAGTGGGCTCTCATTGTGAATTTCGTTCCTCAATTTGAGAGAAATCGGTTTTATCAATTGGAAAACGAGGAGGCCTACTCTTCAATTTGTGTACCACAATTAGAAAAATTTCGAGGAGTAACATTGGCGTAAGGAGTCAGTCTGAAGGGAGAGTGGGGTAAAGAGGTTCAAGTTTATGATATGGAAAGGGGATGAACCCGACTACAAGAAAAACGCGTGCACCAGAATTTGAAAAATCTCTATGAGAAACATTGATTCTGAAGGGAAGGGAGGTAAAGTGGTTCAAGTTTATGACACGAAACATGAATGAACCAAACCACATGATTGAAAAAAGAGGAGGATCACTCTTCAAACTGAGTACCAGAACTTGAAAAATCTCGAAGAGCATTGGCGCAGGAAGGTGTTATTCTTGGGACAGAGAGGGAGAGAGAGACAGGAGGTAAAATGGTTCATATTTACAATACGAAGCATGAATAAACCAAACCATACAATTGGGAAAAATGAGAATTACTCATAAAATTTACTCGAAGAAAAACTATAGCGCAGGAGGATCTAAATCTTGGGGAGGAAGGGGAAAAGAGGTTGAGGTTTATTATAGGAAACAAAAATAAGCAATTTCAAACCACGGGAAAGAGATAAGGACCACTCTCTAAATTGTTTATCATCCTCAGAAAATACGCGAGAAGAAATATTGGCATAGGGACGTCTCAATATTATCATGAAGGATGAGAGGGAGGGGGTGAGTGGTCCAAGTCTATGATAATATAGAACAAGAAATAAGATATACGTTTATCTGCAAAAGTACCTGTATATCCCACTCCCCTCCTTCTACACTGAATATTGAAAAAGATAGTAAGCTCATACCAGGAAAGTGATGGGTTTAGAGAGCATTTCTATTTCTAATCATTGGAATATAAATTTTGAAATTTCCACGTTGAAGAATCTTTCAAATTTTTCAAAATAGCTTTCATATTTTCTGTTCTCAAATCCTCTTAATAATTTTCACATGCACCGGATGAATTCCGAAATTATTCCCGAGTATTTTTTTCGCTCATTTTGAATACTTCAGAAATTTTCCAATTTTTTTATATCCACCTCCGGCATCAAAACATTCAATTTTAATCCCTCTAAAGCGTCTTCGCATCGTCCAAATCGTAAACATTTTGAAGTAATTTTCAACTTTATCCTCAACAACAAAAATGCTTTTCCAATCGAGCCACAAAATCTGACAAATTTTGAATTTTTTTACGTTTTTCGAATGTTTGGAAAAAAATTGTAATAACGAATAAGAGGAAAGAAAGCAATAATTTTGAAGGTGAAAATTATTTTCAAACCATGAACGTACAGGCACAGGGTCGTCGCGACGGCTAGGGAATATGGAGGGGGGGGAGAGATAATTTAATTTTAAATTTATTATCCTAATTATGTGAAGTTTTTTCAAACCCCGTTTCTTTTTTTCAATCTTGAAGGTTCTTTTTTTTTCTTTAGCTTTCAATAATGATCGAATACGCCCCAAATTTCAGGCATAATTCGCTAACTGGTAAAATATTGTTTTTTAATTTAGGTTCAATAATGATAAAATTTGTAAACTGTTTTTTTTTCCTTTTCCCCTTTCTTTGTTTTTTTAAATTTGATTTCCGCTCGGGCCAGAAGATTTTTCTTCAGATCTTTTCTTCCTTCTTCATCTTTTTTTTTTTGGCTTTGGGGTTGATTAAATTTTTTTACCAAATATACATCACCAACTGGTAAAATTTTGTTTTATCATTTAGCTTCAATAATGATAAAATTCGTTAACTGTTTCTTTCTTTTTTTTTTTTTTTTTGAATTTGATTCCCACTTGGGCCAAAAGATTCTTCTTCCGTCTTCATATTTTTTTTCTTTTTTTTTTTTTGGCTTTGGCGTTAATTAAATTTTTTTACCAGATACTTCACCAATTGGTAAAATTGTGTTTTTTCATCTAGCTTCAATAATGATCAAATTTGTAAACTTTTTCTTTTCTCTTCTTTTCATTTTTTTTTTTTTTTGAATTCGATTCCCTCTTGGGTCAGAAGATTTTTCGAAAGATCTCTTCTTCCTTCCTCATCTTTTTTTTTCGCTTTGAGGTTGATCAAATTTCTTTACCAAATATTTCACCAACTGGTAAAATTTTATTTTTTTATTAGCTTCAATAATAATAAAATTCGTCAACTGTTTTTTTTTTTTTTTTCTTTTGTTTGTTTTTGAATTTGATTCCCGCTTGGGCCAAAAAATTCTTCTTCCGTCCTCATATTTTTTTTTCTGGCTTTGGCGTCAATTAAATTTTTTTACCAGATACTTTACCAACTGGTGAAATTGTGTTTTTTCATCTAGCTTCAATAATGATGAAATTTGTAAACTTTTTTTTTTTTTTTCTCTTTTCTTTTCATTTTTTTTTTTTTTTTGAATTCGATACCCTCTTGGGTCAGAAGATTTTTCAAAAGATCTCTTCTTTCTTCCTCATCTTTTTTTTTCTTTCTTTTTTTTTTGGCTTTGGGGTTGATCAAATTTTTTTACCAAATACTCCACCAACTGGTGAAATTTTATTTTTTTATTTAGCTTCAATAATGATAAAATTTGTGAACTGATTTTTTCTTTTTTTTTTTTGTTCGATCTCCGCTCAAGCCAGAAGATTTTTTGTCAGATCTCTTCTTCCTTCCTTCCTTTTTTTTTTTTTTTCTCTTTATACCAAATACTCGAAATTGCCAATTATTGTAGTATCTGGTGGAAGAAGGGTAAGGAGGTGAGGGGGAGTATTCCGCCGGTCGCGACGGCCCTGACGAGCACGTTTTGTGGGTTCCTCCACTCTGATACTGAGCCCATCGAATAGCCTCGATACGCATTTTCTGGAATAGAAAGAAAGATAAGCAGCAAAATAAAAATGAATAATAAATAATAATAGTCAAAATCAAGAGAATCTACGGTACATCCGACATTATAGTGTTAGTGTGATATGAATGTTTTTATTAGTTCCGGGGCGAGAAAAGTCACCAGGCATGGGCTAAAGGAACTTCCCGAAAGACTTTTCAAGTAAGTTTCGTGAAATCATTTCTGCTCCCCTGAAATTTTCCCGTAACCCTTTCGGATTTCATTTATATTCGTGTTTTCATTTTGGAACCATTTTTTTCGACAAAATTTTTTTGGCTGCCATAGTAAATTTCCACTTCTGAAGGCCTCGTCCAGAAGATCCAACAAAGGAGGCATTCAATTAGTTTTTACCAAGGGCCACAAGTAAAAGAAAATTTGATAAGATTATTATCAGGTGACAATTTTGATGTGAGATCCATAACTTAGAGTAACTTCTCCCCACGTCGAGAAATATGGGAGTACCTGCAGAAAATTTCGAATATTGTTTTCCCCATGGCGCGGGCATATGACTGGGTTTCAAAAAAGGTAATTTACATTCTGCATGCAATTATCTCAGGTACTTCCACGTTGCTTTAGTGATTCAGGGATCAGAGGAGCCTCTTTTCGATTGTCGGGTTCACGGTATCCTTCAAGTCAATACACACAAAAAGAAGGACATCAAGGTTGATGAGAAAAAAAAAAGTAAAAAAGCAAAATTTTGAAGCTAATAAAATAATGTGCGCTTGCTAATGATGTGCTCGAGAGCTAAACATAGACTAAAAACCAATACCGTGATAAGAGTCAACACTACTCGAGTGCTCTGGAATAAAATATAATTACAATCTAGAAAAGTCTTTGTTAACATAAATTTGAAACAAATTATCTTAAAAAAGCAGAGGCTATTCGAAGTAGAATCAAAGTGCGAGTAACTTCAGTTCTCGGGTATTCACCCTCGCAATGCTCAAATCCTCACATGTGCAACATCGGGCCTCATACGGAGCGAGAACTCGTGATCCTTCTCTCCGCACTCGTGGCCGTAGTCAGAATCATAGTCATCAGATGTGATAGGAACCTTAAGTAAGGTACCTAGACGTACTAATCAACCCACTTCAATGGCATCTTTGCAGTTGATTTTGGCACCTCATGACCAATTTAGTCTGATAAGATGCCCAGCTTCCGAGTTTACAGCTAGAAACCTAAACCACTTGAGTGGCTGAATCATCGGACTTGAGTGAGACTTTACACATTTTACATTTATCATCTGTTGTACAAAAAGTTTCAAGACGAGCACTCGAGCATGGCGTGCTCTACCAAGATCACCCTTTCAACATTTAAAAAATATCATTACTTTCGTAATGACAGCGCAGATTCAAGATTCTGTCTTCATATGAAGCCCTGAAGCAGGTGTCCAAGAAATTGGAGCACTATTCGAGAGACGTCATAATTTGACTTGTGACGCCAAGTTTACAGGTCGAAATAACATCTTTGATCTCTTGGCGATCTAATCAAGAACCAAGGGCTTCATCTCCCCTTCCCTCCAAAGATTGAAATTTGCGAGGGAGAACTCGCGATTGCTTACAATTGGAAAAATGTAGGGAGGTCAAAATATCATCTCCCTTCCTTCAGAGGAATTGGGCACTTGTCAAATTGTGACAAACTACATTTCTATTGTTTCCAATATCGAAACACTCGCGGTGCGTAATTTATTCTGCTGCCTCCTTCTTTTAATTCAGAATAATGCTACTTTTCTCCCTCCAGATGAAGTAGAAATACTATTCAGTGACTCATTTGAGATATCACTCACAACAATACTACTATCTTTAATAATTTCGTCAGCTGTTAGTTGAAAGAATTGGACAAGGCGGAAGAAATAAATTTAATAATCAGCCGTATTTCCATTTTCAAAGTAATTTCCTTCTCCTTTGCTCGCCATTGAAAATTACTCAACCAACAACTAATGTTTTTTCTTTTGTACGAAATATATAAAGCAGAATCCAGAGAGACGTAATCCCATCTTATATACTTAATAACAAAAGGTTTTAAAACGATACACGTTTTCAAAATTTTCATTTTCTTTTAAGGTATTCGATGCGACGAAATCTAAATGCCGACAATGTATACGCAATTAAGCTACTTTTTAAGGCGCCACGTATAACTTCTCGCTTGGCAAAGTAAATAAGAAAAATGTTATAACGAGATTAAACGACAAACATCGTTGTTTACTTCGAAAAAAAAAAAAAGAAGAAAAATAACGAAAGAGAAATTTATATAATTTTCTACACCAGCATTACCCCCTTCATCTTTTAATTTCATATCACTCGTTTTGTAATTATAATAAGAAGATTTAGAAAATTGCTTTTCTCTTTCTGCAAAAACTTTCGCGATAATACTATCACGGCATTACAGTTTTTCCTAACTTTCGCTTAGGAGGAAGAAAAAAAAAAACAAAAAACGGAAAAAGAGAGAAAAGTAGAGGTGGAAATAATGTTGGATGCGGGGGTACGTTTTGCTTGATGAAAAGCAAACAAATTTCGAGATGTCAAATACTGAACTACCCCTTTTTTTATCCTCTTTTTCTCGACACTTTTAAATATTCTTGATTAATAAAAGGTTACTGACATCGGAATTTTTCCGAAATCCATCCGCTATAATTCCGTCTAATGAATACTTTTTCGTTGTTAGTTCCAATTAATAAAATATGCCCCCCCCCCCCTTAACACGCACTTTCACACGAGAGATGCGATCATTTCATCCTACATAATCTGCTTGGATATTGCTTAATAGGGAGGGGGCTGTCGTTGCACTATGAAGATATAACCGATTCAAGGTTGACAGTTTTTCCAAGAATTTTCCGACTCAGAGGGAGGAAGAAGAGGACGATCAAAGTTCGATTGTTCCACCAGCAGGCCTGTGGTGCAATCACGACGTACGTGTATTCAAACATAGTGCCTAGCAGTTGCCCAACAGATGACGGTCAGCAAATACCCGCAACAGAGCAGCGAAACTCGATCGTGTCACCAGAAAGTTCGCAAGGTAATCACGACACATACATTTTATGCCTTTTCCGGTTTTGAAGGAGGCGTGGCGTAGGGTAATTCAAGAGAATGCAAAACAAGGACATTGAAGATAAACAGCCTCAATCGCAATGTGCCGTTTTCAAGCCTATAATTCCTCTAATGTGGAAAGGGAAGCTTTCAGATCGGTTTAGATGAAAAGAATCAGAAATTCCGTAGGATAACGTCAATATAACCAGTTACTGATGCGAATCCACAAAATGAGGAGCCAACGACAGTCAGAGACCGCCGAATCTTGAGAGTTCCCAAAAACTTGAGTCCCACAAAAATACGAGACCATTTCAAAATTATTTTGCATTAAGAAGTTGCACTCACTCTTGATTTCGGCGAGAGACTTACTGGACCAGATGAAGCTGGGTCATACTCAGATAAGCAAGTGGGCTTCGTCAAGGGTGCACGCAGCTTCTGGAAACCGTCGGGCCGGTCGCTTAGGCGAACGGTATCGTTATGAAGGCCTAGATTGTTCACCTAGGTAATTTTGAGGACCGTGACGTCGGGGCCCCCGGTAACAGACCGCGATTGAAGTGGTATTGCGTAGGAAAAGCCCACCGATGGGCTCAACGAGGGTGAACTAATTTGGGCCTCACTGATTTAAACCACCGGATAATGTTGAAGGCCTAGAAGTCATGATTCAAAACATAGTGTCACCGAATGGAAAAGAAATTTCAGCAATCCAAGAAAACGAGGGTGAAGTAGTACGGATTCTTACACCCTCAGGCGGTTATAACATGTGCAGATGAGAACGATGTCGAATGCGAACCCATTCAACTATTGAAAAAAGAACAGGCGCGCATCTGGACGATTATTATTCGAATTACAGCCATTTGGATTTTAGGCCGAAAAAGGGGTCTACAGCCTTTATTATGGGCGAGCGGATAAGTCCAATTTTTTTATGGAGGACAATATTTTGACATAAATTCGAAACATTGTGCGACCAAAGCAGTTTTCCCCCTTACCCAGCTAGAGCCTTTCAAAGATGCCTCATCTTTTATGATTTTCACTGGTAGGGAAAAGGTGAGTAATTTATAGAAATATTCAAGTTAGGATGAAGAACCTCCCCTCTCCCCTACACACACCTGAAAAAAAAAAATAACAGAATACAAAATTTCTAATAATGAAAGAAACAAGGCTTATGAGGCTTGAAAATTGCTTGGGTGTACATAAAAAGCAATCGAAGTCAACGACGATACCGTTAATCATCAAAATAGAAATCCTTGAGACCAAGACTCACTATGATAAATTTTTGAGCGAAGGGTCAATCCTAAAATCTCAGAACCACATCCTGAGAACATAGTTGGAATATATTACGGAAATTTGAAAAGAACAAAGGACACCGAGAACCAGAAACAAGGTTGAAAGTCTGTTCATTATTTTTAGGCCGCCAAGAACAAATGATGGTCAGAATAATCAACTACGGTACAGCCTCGTATAATTTTAGGGGAACAGAGAAAACTTTCAAGTTTTTTTCAATGATTACGTTGACCATACAGGAGCGATATTTGATCCGTTTTCAGAATCCCACCAGTAACAGCATTTATCATTTTCATGGACGCTTTTTCTCAGACTCCCCGAGCTGTAGCAACCGTATTATTAAGAAAAAAGGGAGAATTGATCAGATGGTGGAGGATCTCGCCGAACGAACGTTCGATATGGAAAAACAAGTTAAAATTAAGGAAAATTTTCTGGCATAGCCAAATAAATGAAGACCATGTTTCATGTCTTTTATATTTTATCAGTCATCTTGCAATATTTCAATCTAGGCTTCTACTAGGTCAAGTGTTCGTGAGATATTACTCGGTTGCCCCCTTACCTATCTTGGCGTCGTATAAGTCTTGTATGAGGAATATTTTGGAGGTATCACCTACTGTGGGTGTTGTATTACAATGGTATGAGAAAATTTAAGTCTTCTATGAGAAATATGAGGTATCGCTTTTATGAGAAATATTTTGAGGTATCATCTTTCGTGGGGCACGCACACACGCACGCGGGGTGTACTCGCAAATTTCTGAATCGACTATTGGGTAGAGATTTGCACGCGCACGCGCACGGTCTCTCTTGACGGGGAGGAGAAGGGGGGGGGGGTGTACTCGCGAATTTCAAAACCGAGGTCCGGCGAGAGAAAAGACATGAAACATGTCAAAACGCGACTTAACTGAAGATATGACTCCAGCAAAAAAAAAAAAAAATCTTGTTCCACGTTAACTTTAGTTGAGAATTTTCAAACTTCCCCTTCATCAAATTTCGTACCTCGAACCGGTTTTCAAATGCTGGCCTCACCCCCGTAACAAAGTAAGAGAACATCGCTTGTAACGCCAGGGTTGGTAGTCGTCCTCAAGATCCTTTGTGGCGATAGATATGTTCTAAGAATTTAAGACTATTAATGAAGAAAATTAGTCATAAACCTCGAAAGCTTCTGCACATGTGTATAATAGAAGGGATTGGAGTGTTTCACCGAAAGATTTTTACCTAAAAAAATTCACCGAATAAGATTCACCGAGACGAAAGTTCAACGACAAAATTCGATTATATTTTTATTAATGAAGTTAATTAATCAGTTCAATTTAAGTTTAATAATAATAAAAAGTTGATTTAATAATTTTATTTTTTATATTTTATTTAATAAAATTTAATTTTATATTATTTTTTATATTTTCGAGCATCATTCATTTTTATATTTTAATTGAATTTAATTTCGAAAAAAAAAATTAAATAAAATGATTTAAATCAATATGATTTTTAAATGACGCTTTATTGAAATAAAAATTATTTATTCGAATTTTTAAAAAACATTTTAAATCAATATTAATTGATTTAATAAATTAAAAATTATAATTATAAATAATAAAATATAATTTATTGATTTAATCTAATTAATTTGATTTATAAATATTAATATTCTAATTAAATAAATTTTCTTTATTAAATTATCATTTATTTAAATAATAATTTTATAAATAAAATTTGGTATATCAAAGCATCAAATAAAAGTCAAACAGCTAATAGGAAAAGGTGAACTTCGTCGTCGGTGTCCTCAAAAAAAGGAAGATGAACTTCCCTGACTGTGGAAAAAAAATTTGATAGGTGAACTTTCCTGTCGATGATGTGTACCTTCCTTCAAAAGGACTTACCCGGTGAAAAATCTTTCGCTGAACGGGTCGGACCCCATAATAGAACTGGAGTGGCGCACATAAAAAGAGTAACCTCCGTCTTATTGGATGAGATTGATACGGGCCTAAATTCTAGATCTTCATCATGAGTGGAATCAATCCCTGATCATTTTTTGATTAGAGGACCTATCACGACATTTTCTAAACCGGACCTTACTGAGGTCCCAAGTGATGAATTGAAGTATTGGGAGAGAAGATCACACGCTTTTTTATGAAATTACGGTTCATCATGATAATTTTAAAAGTTTATTACAAATCACCGCATAAAATTGTTTACACTTACGAGCGCTTTCGACTAAGGAGTCATCTTCAAGGTGAACGAAAAGCTTATCTATGGAAGAAGTTCTTTTCGCTCTCTTAACTCCAGACGTGTGTGATCCGTGAAACTACCTTTGTCGATTCTAGGGGTTCATTCTTGGATTCTTTATCAACGCGCGTGCAAATCTGACTGCGTTGTGGAAAACTACTACGTTACCCTCGCGCAATTGATTGATGGACACTGAGAGCGGTCGAGTGACACCAGTTGCTTCCCCGTCTCCTGTTCCCGATCTGAGTTTCCTCGATATCACGAGAGAGCAGTTTAAGAAGTACGCAGAGACGCTCCTTCGTCAAGTTCTGCTGAGTCTTTGGCAGACTGTTCGGAGCCTTTGCTGCCTTCTTTTAATTCGACTCTTTCAGATATCGTCCTTGATATGGCTCATAACGGTTTTCATGTTCCCGTCGACACACTCCGAGACCGTTACAATTCTCCAGACCCTCAACATCTCTGCCAGCCGAGTCTCCCCCGGGATTTTGGTTGATACGAATAATTATGTCTCTTGATTTCGGCGAGAGACTTACTCGACCAGGTGAAGGTGGATCATACTCAGATAAGGACGTGGGCTTCGTCAAGGGTTGCAGCGTATGATACAGGAAGCCGCCAGGCCGGTTACTGAGGCGAACGGCATCGTTACGAAGGCCTAAATTGTTCGTCTAGGTAATTTTGAGGACTGTGGCGTTGGGACTCCCGGTAGCAAGAGCCCAGCTTTGGCGATAAAAGAACATCATGGGTGAAATTTTAGTCTGGGCTGATATTAACATATACGAGTAATCTCCGTCTCATTAAAACGGGCCTAAATTCTAAATCTTCATGCGCAGGGTCACTTGATGCTCTCACACTTTGTCATTTTTCAATTATAGGACCCATCGCGGCACTTTGTGATCCGGACCTTACTGAGGTCCCAAGTTATCAATTGAAGTATTGGGAGAAGATCAGACATTTTAGAAATCACGGTGGAGTTTTGAGTATTCAACAGAGAAATACCTGGTCATGAAGGAAGGACAATCGCCTCCTACAAGATGGTGTTTAAATATCATAAATTGAAGGACGTGATGATTTAGAGGCTCTGGTTTGGATGTTTTAAGCACCATAGGGTAGCCCAACTCTATCCATACCCGTAGAGAGCCACAGCTGGGCGGGAGACTCATCAATTTTGCATTCTTTTTATAGATTTCTTCCAGACCATCGGATCCGGGAAGAAAATACGCTTTCGTTCCCCTCCTACTCTTCAGGTTTGGCGATGAAAAGGAGATCTTGTTCCATACCCATCCCAGTCGACATCATGGGTGAAATTTTAGTCATGGGCTGACATTGAACGGCCGTCATGGCTGAATGTCAAGTTTTGGTGGAAATACAACGTCTTTACATTTCAATGGGTTTTGGTACAACCGAAACTGGAGAAGCGCACAAAAAGGGAGCACAAGCTTGAAACGGGCTTGAAGCTCTTACAGCTGGCAACTTTTTAATTGGAGGATCCATCTCGGCACTTTCTAACCTGGATCTTACTGAGGTCCCAAGTAATAAATTGAAGTTTAATTTCTTCGTTTCCTTCACGGCACATTTTTATCTGTTATACGGTCCAGTTAAGTTTATTATAAGAGACGAATTGAAGTATTGAGAGGAGATCAGACATTTTGGAAATCACGGAGGAGTTTTGAATATTCAACAAAGAAGTACCCGCTCATGAAGGAAGATGATGTTTAATTGTCATAAATTGAAGGTCGTGATCATTCAAAGGCTCTGGTTTGGATGTTTTACTCCATTCTCTAGTTGGTTCGTCGAGTGAAATTAAATCATGGCGCATGTTAAGACGATACCTGAGTATTACCAAAGGGACGAGTAATTATCGGAAATAGCTGACAATGTGTCAACAGAACGAACCAGAAAATTAAAAAGAGGTAACAATATGGCAGCTTTTCCAGCAAAAAGACTACCTAGCACTCTAGAATAGATCCTTCTTTTTGAGAAATCCACTCTCATATCCATTTGATAGAAGTCTGAATGACGACAAAAATTTGACGCCCATTTTCGCATTTCCATAAATCAATCATCACTTCATGTATCATGTCGCAGTTGGCGAACAGAAAATAAAAATAAAATTTTCATCCTCTCGAGCATTCGAGAACTTTTATAGCGTTTCAAATTTATAAAATTGAAGTGACGTCCAACTTCGAACATAATTATGTTCCGATGTCCAGAACGAATGAACATCAAAAGTCGACTGAAAAATGTTCGTAAACGTGCACGGACACAAGCGACGCCGGCCTGAACACGAACATAGTCTTGTGTGACCTGCCCAGGATAGGTCGTTTAAATCGACACCGAAAAACCTCTCTCTTCCTTCGCCAAAAACTACACGAGAACATCTCTCCTAACTCGACACGAGATATACGCTAGCTGAAAAATGCTCGTAATCAGGCCGACAGACTGACGCCAGCATAAAATCTATACGAACAGAACTCTACTCTACATGCATTTTTATTTTTTTAATATTAAACGCGTAAATACTGCAGTCATAAATCACGAGAAAATAAATTTAAAGTACGTAATTACTTTTTTTTTTTTTTTTTTTTTTTAGCATTTCGCGCCTCCTGTAATTTCAAAATTATACACGCCGACTAATCGGGGATGAATTTTTATTGTTTTCACAAAATCCTTCCGGCATCCGGGCGATATGATAGGACGTAATAAAATTTATACCTACAGAACACGTGGCGCGAAAACCAAAATAGATTGGACGATTCACCACCACCACCACCACGACCAAAAAATGTACGAGCAAGCAGCACGTGAAAATCAAACACAAAAATAATCTTTAGAGCTGCACCGAAAATCTGGACGAGTCGATGCACCGGGCCGACTTTCTTTATTTTCTCTCTCTTTCTCTTTCTGTATACTCAGATGCAAGCAAGTAACCGAGTTCGAATAATAAAGCGCATTTTTACAAGTTAGAGCAGAAAAAAAGAAAAGAAAGAATAAGGGGAGAAAAATACGTCAACTTGTCGCGATGTTCACGTATAGAGAATTTGAGCGCGTACCCAACGACACACGAGTGTGGTAACGAAGAAAATTCCAGTCGTAAACTGACACGAAGTCTCTCTTTCGTATTTCGAATGGATGCTGTGTACGACGGGCAAAAAGCCCTGGCGCCGCTCTCGACGAAAATTGCCGAGCACGGTTCGACGTAACACGTCTGCAATTGTGCTTAATACGTTCCTCTTTATTTCTGACGTGATTCCTCAGTCATACAAGCGTTCCTTTTTTTTCTTTTTTTTTTTTTGCCTTTTTCTTTCTCTTTGCCCGCTTTCCAGGAGAACCGATGTGTTTGTTATGCTGGAATATTTTCCGAATTTTAATTTTACAAATACGACAGACACGCTCGTAGATAAGACCGAGAGAGTTGAGAAAGAGAGAGAGGTAGGGGAAAAAAAAACGTATAAGCATTGGGTACGTATAATCGACATGTCAAACACAACCCACTAGCTTATAGCTACTGAAAAATGGTATTCGAACTAACACACTCCGCCTTTGTACTTTCTATAGAAAATTATCGGTATAGGGAAATATTCGTATCGGTGTAGGATCTGAAACTTCCTGAATTTTTGCAGACAAGGTACGTACGTAAAATTTTATTCCAAGACCTTATACGCCATAGAATCAATGCGGTTTCTCAATTTATGACCAGATATACCAGACGAGGTCATACTCAAGCGAGTAATTCAATCGGAGTAATTTACAAAATTTAGCCACAGAATTTCAACGATGCCGGAGCGCTTTCGATTAAACAATCATTGTCAACGGGGACTGGAAAGCGACTGAACCAACTCCGGCTGTAAACTAGAAACATACGAGGAAATCAGGATTGAACCAGCGAGTCATCACGACGTGAATCATACTCGTAAACTAGTTCAATCAACCCCTCATCAGGTATGTATCTGTTGAGCACATTAGGGTCGTCGTTATTTAAATGACATTCTAACGCTTTTCGCTTCAAATACGCGTTTTCTCTATAGAGAAGGACCTCGGACCCCTCTTTAATGCTATGGCCGCTAATGATTAGATGGTCCGCAAACGCCGATTCACCTATATTCTTCTTTTCCCACGCCTTCCTATGTTCAGCGATTCTAATTTTCAACTGACGGCCTGTCTCGCCAATATGAATTCCGTTATAATCCTTACACTCAACTTTATACACACCACTCCTCTCGGCCAGTTGGATGGGGTCCTTTAACCTAACCAATAAACTTTTTATGGTATTGGGGTTGTAATACACAGGCCGAAATCCGAAGGGGCGTAGGGCACGACTCAATTGAGATGAAAACTGCCCCAAGAACGGAAGCCTTATCCAACGCTCTCTACTGTTTAGGGCCGTATTGCGGGGGATGGAGGTGGTGGAATCGAGGCATTTTCGAGTAACTTTCCTTTGGATCATAAGGTCGATGTCCAAGTTCACTTCATTCACTCTGGCCAAGTGCTTTATAGTTAATACCTCTTTTTGGAAGGCTGACTGATTGAGGGAGGTGGCATGGAAAGTTGAATGTCACCACTAGGCTGAACTTATTGGTCCATTCTAGACTTTCTGGTCTACTGCATCCGGGTGAGTTGGATCTGTTTATTAAGGCTATTAATGTTAAATGCCGCGGTTTTGAAGCTAAATTGAAAAGGAAGAAAAATAAGAAACTTTGTTCCCTCCAGAAAAAGAAAGAGAATTTGAATAACCCCGCTGTCCAGGAAGTGAGACCTGAGGTCAGTATTATCCAAAACTTCCAACCGCGCATTATAAATTGCAGTCAGGTTGAGTTCAGTTGCGATGAGGTGAATTTATTAGAGAAAGGGTTGAAGTTCGGATTACCCCCTCTTAATAATAGTAATGCTTTGGCTAATGTTGTTGCCGACCTCGAGGTGAAAATCGGACCGGGGGTTAGTACTCAAAAAAATTGTGCTGCTTTTGTCCGCAATACCCCCCTCCCTCGCATAAACAATTACGCAATTGAGGTGATTAAGGGATTAAAGAGGAGGGTCAGGGAGGAGGGCTTAATCATCACGAAGGCTGACAAAAGTAATGCCATTGTCGTGATGGAGAAGTCCTCCTACGTCTCCAAGGTCTATGACGTTCTCGGCCAGTGTGGTGGTAAGGGAAACGACAGTTTCAATTTTCCTAAACACGTAAAAGAAGTTAGACTTGTGATAAACGAGTGTGAATTTATTATTAAAACTCCCTCGCTAAAAAGATTACTCCTGGAGCCCAACCCTGTGCCTCCCCTCTTGTACGGGCTACCAAAAGTCCATGAAAAAGATAACCCGATGCGTCCGGTCGTATCCTTTGTGTCCTCCCCCACGTACGCTCGGGCGAAATTTTTGGACCGTTGGTTTAAATCGAGAGTTGACCATGAGTCACCTTACTCGGTGAAAAATTCGGTCTCCTTGGCTGATAGGCTTAAGGATAATATTCCTTCGCTGGGATCGACCTTGTGTTCATTTGATGTGGTCGGCCTGTTCCCTAATATCCCCAGAGCAACCGCCATGCAACATATGGGAGACCTTTTGATTCAAACAAATGTTCGCCAAGAAGAATTGGGTGAATTTTTCAATCTCCTCAATATTTGATGGTCTCCCAATTATTGCAAATTCGATAACAAGTTTTTTGAGTTTCCTGAAGAGGTTGGAATACCCATCGGTTCTCCTTTGGGTTCTCTCGTTTCGGAGGTCTTTATGTCTAAGTTTGAGCTCGATTTGTTCTCCTCTGGCAGTGCGTATTTAGATCAGATTCATTATTGGCACAGGATGTCGACGATGTGTTGTGTACGTGGACTGGTCCCCGAGAGCTCCTTTTGGAGTTTCTCCAGTATCTAAATAATCAATATCATTCTATAAAATTTACTTTAGAAATCGGTGGCGCATCTATTAATTACTTGGATTTGACGATCTGTAATAGAGATGGTATCCATGAATTCGCCATATACAGGAAAGATACTGCGACCGATATTACTGTCCACGGCAAATCTTTCTGCCCTGTAGCCCATAAATATGCTGGATTTAACAGCCTAATCCATCGACTGACTAGTATTCCTCTCAATCAGTCAGCCTTCCAAAAAGAGGTATTAACTATAAAGCACTTGGCCAGAGTGAATGAAGTGAACTTAGACATCGACCTTATGATCCAAAGGAAATTTACTCGAAAACGCCTCGATTCCACCACCTCCCTCCCCCGCAATACGGCCCTAAACAGTAGAGAGCGTTGGATAAGGCTTCCGTTCTTGGGGCAGTTTTCATCTCAATTGAGTCGTGTCCTACGCCCCTTCGGATTTCGGCCTGTGTATTACAACCCCAATACCATAAAAAGTTTATTGGTTAGGTTAAAGGACCCCATCCAACTGGCCGAGAGGAGTTGTGTGTATAAAGTTGAGTGTAAGGATTGTAACGGAATTTATATTGGCGAGACAGGCCGTCAGTTGAAAATTAGAATCGCTGAACATAGGAAGGCGTGGGAAAAGAAGAATATAGGTGAATCGGCGTTTGCGGACCATCTAATCACTAGCGGCCATAGCATTAAAGAGGGGTCCGAGGTCCTTCTCTATAGAGAAAACGCGTATTTGAAGCGAAAAGCGTTAGAATGTCATTTAAATAACGACGACCCTAATGTGCTCAACAGATACATACCTGATGAGGGGTTTATTGAACTAGTTTACGAGTATGATTCACGTCGTGATGACTCGCTGGTTCAATCCTGATTTCCTCGTATGTTTCTAGTTTACAGCCGGAGTTGGTTCAGTCGCTTTCCAGTCCCCGTTGACAATGATTGTTTAATCGAAAGCGCTCCGGCATCGTTGAAGTTCTGTGGCTAAATTTTGTAAATTACTCCGATTGAATTACTCGCTTGAGTATGACTTCGTCTGGGACCTTATACGCCTTTGTATTGAGTTTCTATGATGACTGGTGTCACAAAATACACAAAAACACACAGGTTACTAGAGTCGTAATTTAATTTTAAAATTTATAAGCAAGCGCTTCTCTTTTTTGACCAAAAATATGACGAAGTGGATCACTAGAAAGTGGATCAATTGTGAAATCCATAGATGGTACGGGAAGAAGAATTTCACTAGTCGCCTTCTCATGATGGCTCATCTGAAATTGGCCGACAGCCTACCGCCATAAGTACTTCTTCATTCGTCAAACAAGCTGGAGGAGGATTGCTCTAACCACCAAAAGGAGCTCGAAGCTAAGAAGGAGAAAAAAATTGAGACTCTGTTTAATGAGAACAGTGTACCGACGTAAGAACTCCCCCTCCAACACTTCCTCAGCAGCAGTTCTATCCTCGACTGGTCAACCTTTCAACAACAACCAGGTTCCAGGAAGATGAAGAGGAATTACTGAAGAAAGGCTTGAAGATCACCCTTCCTCCTCCCTCCGAAGAGAAAGCTTTGACTAATTTGATCGCCGACTTATCGACGCAGCCTAAGGTTGAGACAATAGCTACCCAATGCCAAGTGGTCATCTCATCCACCCCAATAGAGCCGATTCCCCGCTCAATTCGCCGTACCATGAACAACCTACGGGAGAAGATCAAAACAAATGATCTGGCGGTGTCCAAGGCAGACAAAGGTAACTCGGTCGTTGTCCTGGATCGAAGGGAGTACGAAAAGAAGGTGGAAGGGTTCCTGACCAATAATAGCGCCAAGCTTCAAATGGATTTTAATTTTCCTAAATTCAATGTCAATGTTCGTAAACGTATCAGCGAGAGTAAGTTCGTAATACCCCCTCCAAAAAAGAATCTCTCAAGGTCATGAATCCCATCCCTTCTAGATTGTACTGCTAAACAGTGACACAACCTAGCACCCTCAAACCCTAGTCCTAGTACTACCTCTAGTACAGGCACACTCTCGCATGCATACTACTCGATAACCTGGAAGCCAAATTGTTCGGGTTTCTTATATAGGATTACAACCTACAGGTTAATGAGTATCGTAACATTAATTATAATTAATGGTTTTTCAATTGTTTAATAGTTAATATTTGTTTCGTCGTCTATCATTTACTTCTTCCTGCTGCTTCTAAGAGCTCAATTTACGTGTTACTGACGAAAATTTTTTTTTCGCTGAAATCCATTCACTATTTTTGTGAACGAGTCTCCTATTCGCGATGGCGAGAGGCCAGAGTAAGAAAAAGTCAGCGAAGAACCTACTGATACAGAAGTAGTTGACATACCTGTAGATACAACTGAAGAATCATCGAATGAAGAATCACCCGATGAAAAAGAGACCACCAAAGGTGCTAGTAAGTCTGTTAGAATAATATCACAATATCTAAACGATGGTAAGTACATAACCTCGAGTGCTTCCTTTCTAGACGTACTTAAATAGGATTGAACCTAAGGTACAAAAAAGAATGACGGTTTCCTTAATGCCGAGGAACGCAGGAAACCTGTTCTATGGGTCAAATTGGTTTTGAAAAAACTCAAGTTTTTCTGAGTCCCTTGTGTGAATTAAAATTTAAGTGTAGAATCAGCAGAGTACGCCCCGACCGCCTTATGGATGGTAATTTTATTTCAACCTTTAAAATTTATACAAACCTCACGTAGATTGGGCTGGATTGAATCACGAACTCAAACCACTAGGCGCAGTGGAAGATAGAAAGGGTTCGTTACAAGAAACATAGGTTTACATACCATATATTTCAATTATAGACGCAACATTAGCATGCGAATTTAATTCTTCTCCTTCTTCTTCTTGTAAATTTGATAAGAACGGAGGTGGCATCTTTTCAATCATTTCAAGATTGATTTTTCGATTACCATTATAAACAATTTCGATAATGATTGAATAATAATTAATTTTCTAAATAAATTAATAATTCATCAAATTAAAATTTCTTCCTCGACGCTTTTCAGGATTAAAAATATATTATTATGATCATTTTACGCGATCAACCTAAGCTTTGTTTCTGTTGATTGATCAAACTGAACAAAGTTCAACAAAAGTAAGGAATATTTCGGATGTAATTTCCGACTCATACTACGAACAAAAAATTTCAAACCAAGAATCGAGAAATACGAAGAATTTTTATTCTCAGGTGGAACCATGGAAAAAATGTTAATTCGGTTCCTTCTACCATTTAAAAAAAAAATACCGGCGCTTCGAATAAATCTTCGACGTTCTTGCAATTGGAAGAACGATTTACGTGTATACTGGTGTTAATAAAATTGCATACGCTTCCGCCGTAAGTGAAAATTTTAGTACCGCATTTGGTACCGTCTTTCGAAATATTACATCGAAGGATTGTAAAAGGATTTAAGCCGACCGACAATGCGAAATTCCGCGAACTCTTAGAAAATTGGAATCATCTTTGAGACAAAAAAGGATTGCCTAGTCTTATGGAAAGTCGTTGTTCCCCGAGAAGAACAGCGCTGAGGCTGACACAAATCTGGTGCCGCGGGCACTTTCGGATAGATGAACCTGTACCATGAAATTCGCACCTGATGATCTCTTGTAAGTGCTCTCTGCACCGACTGACAAACTCAAAAAAAAAAGGGCAGAGTGAGATGAACAATTTCCTTGAAGAAGCTCATCAGTCTTATGTCAAATTCTATTCGAATTAAATTGATGAGTCAAATTCATTTTGTGATAAATTTCTTCTTTTAGAAGCAAAAGCAGATGTTAAGCACGATTTATATCGGGGAGGCCGCGACAATCATCAGAGATTTTATATGGAAGATAAGCATTTGCCTTGAAATGGTGAATCTCTTCCTTCAAACATGTAATTTAACTCCAGATGATTTCAACAATCTCAAGCGTGAAATCGATCTATATCCTAAAGCGCATTTTTCAGTCAATTATTCGTTGAATTCTATCAATATGAGATTTAGTAAAGTTTCAAGTCATATTATCGCTGGTTCCTCAGCTTTTTCGTTAAGTCCAAGAGTCGCTGCCCTGCTGAACGTTTCTCCCATTAGCAATGTGATATACATTACCTTGGGGCCATTAGAAGGTCAATGTAGAAAAAAATAATTTTATTCATCATTTAAAAAATCTCAATAAAAATGGAGTTATTGAAAAAAAAAGTATAAAAATATAAGCAAATCTAGTCTACAAATGTTTATGAACATAAAAAAATATGGACGTCTATGAGGTTAATTTTGAAGAAAATCCTGAAGAGTATATGGAAGTTATAAGAGCAATCAAAAGTGCAGAAATCATGTTTTTAGGTGGTAGACCACTTTGGGATGATATTCGATTTTATGATCCACAACCTGAAGCTGATCTAGGATATGAATCAGGGAATGAATCAGATATAGAGATAATCAATGAACCAGATGACAACTCACTATCAGCTAGCACATCTTATGAGAATCTCGACAGAGCCGCTCAAGCTTTGCTTGATAATGTGAATAACTCGGGAAATAAATCTGATCAGGGAACAGAAAATAAATAAATGAATATAAATAGTGATTATTTTTTAATACTAGAAATATAAGTTATTTCAACATCACTTTCTATAAATTGTGATGGGAAGTATTACTTTCACAATCTTTTATTTCTTTTTCAATAATTCCAAATAAAATACTTGCATGGTGATGATATTTATTATAAATTTAGTGTATTTTCTTTCTCATCTTTTAACAAGTATATGACAATAAGTTCTAAATTTAGTCAACCATTTTTAAAAAATGATTATTGGAATTTTTCTATATAAATAATAATTGAATTTCCCAAAATGAAGATATATTATGAAGAAGAATATGAAGAATATTACAATAAATGTAGAGATAGGGCAAGAGAGAGAAGGAGAGAAAAAGATAGATACATCTATTAATAACTGTGATGAATCACCAATAAGAGAGGATGATTTTGAATCAGATATTGACTCAGAAGAGGATTCATTTTCTATATAGTACATCTCAACATCAGATTCAAAATCATCACAAGGTAGGTTTAGATTTTTTATTTCTTTTTCAATAATTCTTGATAAAGCGCTTAAATGAGCGATAATATTCATCATGAATTTAGTATATTTTATTCTTTTATCTTCAGGTAAACGATGAATTTTATCTGATAAGGGATCCATCAATGTTTCATATTTTGGTCTTAATCTTGCAACTGGATCTTTAAAATATGGTATAATATTTTTGAAATCAAATTCATTGAATCCAACAAAAGAATCTTCATAGACCTCCATTTATATTGAATAAATTTTTGAAAAGAAAAGTTGCTTGAAAATAGTTGGATGAGAACAATTAATTGAACGAGAAAATCTGGTCACGTTTTTTTGGGGAAATAAAAGCGTTGAGCGTACTGAAAATTTATTTGTAAAAGTGGAGAATTTTTTGGTGCCTTTAAAAAAGGAGAAAATTGAATGAAAAGTTCAGAAATCTATAACATCCTAGAAAACTTGAGTAATTTTGTGAATTGATTAAAAGTGCTGAAATATGAGTGAAAAAGTAAGAAATTTGACAGCTTGTAGCTCATAAATAGGAACTTGAGGATCAATGAAAAGTGAAGAAACATGAGTAAAAAAGTGAGAAATCTGGCTGCTTGTAGCTCATAAATGGAAACTTGAGGATTGATGAGAAGTGAAGAAAAATTAGTGAAAAAGTGAGAAATCCATAACTGTCTTAGAAATCCAGAACTATCCTAGCAATCCAGAAATGTCTTAGAAATCCAGAACTGTCCTAGAAATCCAGAACTGTCATAAAAATTTAGAAATTTCTTAGAAATCCAGAAATATCTTGGAAATCCAGAACTGTCTTAGAAATCCAGAACTGTCTTAGAACATACATTACCCCTCTACTCATGCACACCAATGTAGATTTAATTATTCATTTTTTCATTTATATATGGCTGATTTAAAGTGCCGTCTTACACGTATTTCTCTCTGACGTACGATTTTGACGGTCCACCGAGAAAGGCAATAGCTTTCATAAATTTGCCACGTCATCAAAGATAAAGTCAGAGGCGATTGGTCGAGAAAGAGTAAAAAATAGTTGTTCCGATGAACCTCCAAGTAGTTTATCTTATTTCATAGAGAGACCAGCTCGGAAAATGAGATGAAGAAAACTTGGTTACCCTCACATCGATGATGCACACACAGTGCACAACTTACAACTGGCATGCACACCAATGTAGATTTAATTATTCATGTTTTCATTTATATAATATGGCTGATTCAAAGTGCCTTCTTACACGTAGAGTTCTCTCTGACGTACGATTTTGACGGTCCACCGAGAAAGGCAATAGCTTTCATAAAAATTTTCCACGTCATCAAAGATAAAGTCAGAGCAATTGGTCGAGAAAGGGTAAAAAATAGTTCCGATGAACCTCCAAGTAATTTATCTTATGTCATAGAGCGACCAGCTCGGAAAATGAGATGAAAAAAACTTGAATATCCTCATAACGATGATGCACATGCAGTGCACAACTTACAAGTGGCATGCACACTAATGTAGATTTATTTATATATAGCTAATGTAAAGTGCCGTCCCGTAGAAGTTGCATATGAGGCAGCAGCCAGTCTACATATGACTCCGTGTTTCCATGAAGTAAGGCAATAGCTGATTTATGTGCCTTCTTGCACGTAGATTTTTCTGGGACGTAAGATGTTGACCGTCCACCGAGAAAGGCAATAGCGTTTATAAACCGATTGTTATTCAGTTTCACATTCTCATCGGAGGATATCAACGAAAAAAAGAAACGCGAACGGTTATAGCATGTGAGAGGGGGATACTCCCTTACCATGCTTACAAAGCAACAATTGATGATGTTTTCGCTGTCAAGGAGAGATCTAAGCGTGCCATGTCATCAAAGATAAAGTAAGAGCGATTGGTCGAGAAAGAGTACGAGATTGTGCAGATGAAATCCAAATATTTTATCATACTCCACAGAGAGAAAAGTTCGTAAAACAAAGTATCCACTCAATTGCCCCAAATCCCTAGAACTTTCCCACTCTGGGTGGACGACGTGCCCCCGCAATTTCTCAATCAAGAAACCGCAGCACCTCGCGGGAAACAAAGACTGTCTGAAGGAGGTCTCTCTTTTGTAGGCGTTACCATGGATAAAATTTTGTTTATAGGTGTGCCATTGGAGAAAGATACTTTTTGTTTTGCATAGATAATGCTCGATCTTGGCAAACAACACGCCATATCCATGGCTAGCAACAGTTGAATAATGATCACGCACAGTATGCATATGTCGGCACCTGCTGATTAGCGTTCTATTTGATTAAGCATGACTTCAACTGATCCTAAAAATTGAGATTTATACAGATACTTGAGAGAACGGAATTCAAATATAAAAGGACACCGCTGTAAAAAGTCGTTAGTGACTTCACACTCGCACTATCAAAATGCGACTCTGGACAGATGCGATGGAAGACAATATCTGATTGAGAACTCATTTATTTGCGGGGCATATTTACAGCAGATGGGCTCGAGCCGTCAGAGAACAAGCGATTGGTTTGATTGTTGTTATAAAGACTGGTTGAATCCAATATTTCATGTGCCCAATCCAAACAAATTAGATGAGAGTCTATGACTCATTTTTTTTTATTTACCTGTGGCGAAGATACAATGTTATCAAATTTACGCCTCTTGAGAGAAAGAAAAAGGAGAAAAATCAGTTGACCGAGATTGTAAAATTCAACCCTCGCCTGACAGGGGAGTCACGCTGTATTTCAAGTCTTTAGAGCCAGTAGAAGTGGCGATTATACAGCGGCAGTAAATGCGATTCTATAGCGCTGGTATAAGTGGCTATGGTGACGCCATCTGGAGTGTACTGAAAAGTTATATTGACTTCGTGTGTAAAAAATCTTTTTTTCCTAAAAATGAATATTGCGGTCCGTTCATCATTTGCAAGGTGTACAGAGTGGGAAGGAGAATGACAGTACCCAGCACTGTATGACATGTGGGTCAAATTCCATAGGGACAATATTGAAGAACCACAGCACAGAGTGAAGTAGATGAATCTATCGCGACTGGAGGAGGTTCAGAACCCGATATCAGCGAAGAAACCATATCGGAAATTGTTCCTTTGAAAATCCTAAAGTAGAATGACTCCGTTTTTTTTCGATTGACCAATTCCAATAATGTGTAAGTTTAGAATCATAATATACAGGAATTCGGTGGAAGCTCGCGATAAAAACCACTCCATACGGAAAAACCTGCGAAACATTTGATATTTTTCGTCGCATACTCCATATGTACAACCAAAAGCCGCCGACTGAAAACAGGAAATTAACGAAGTTTCGTACTTATATTATTTTCAAAAACACAACATTTCACCGATACATTCGCGCTCTTTCGAGGATTAAAAACGGATGTATTCGCAAACACACCGCCAAATTTTCAGTTCTCTTTCGCTCGGCGTGCTCGCGTCAAACAGTAAACATAAACACGTATCGTTGATAGCGTATATGTCGCGGCCAAATCTAATTAATTTCGCGCGAAAAAATAATCGAGTCAACTCGAAGGTTGACTGTTTTCATTGCGGGCACGCAAGAAACGCGAAGAATCAATAGGAAAATCAAAAATTATTATCAAGATGTCTTCCGAAGATATGTAATTTATAAATGTTGTCCGCGTTAATAGACTTTTGGATTTCCGCCAATTAAGCAAAAATTCCATTTCAAAGAACAACAGTAATGTATGAAAAAATAGAAAAAAAAAAGAAGTGCAGCGGTGTGCACTGTCAACATCAATTACTCCCAAAATAAACATGATCTGGCGACCGGTCTAGATACGGAATTATAATTGCGTGTACCTGGGGTAGATTAATATTTTAATGCGATATCCTTCTCTCTCTCACACGCGCACGGGCACATACTTTCGCATTTATTCATCAGCGATTAAGTCCCGAGTGACGTTAAAAGTTGAACAAAACTGACACGAATCGTTTTATGGCATTATTCTAATCTCGATGAAGCGTACAGACAGCAGTCACAATGAACGATATTTCCGCATTGTCTACGGGATTAGATTCCAAAAATAAAACGTCTGTACAATCATTTTCCATCTTTATAGTAGGTCGCTCATTACCAATCGCACCCCTTGCGTTGATCGTTGTTACACGTGAACACTTCCATGAAAGGCGAAAAAAAAATGAAAGCAGCAACTTGTTGCTTTAACGACGCATTGCACGAAAGTAGATCGTTTAAAAGGTGTAATCATTTTGCTTGCGTGAAATTCGCCCACGAGGTAAAATCTGTGACCACGCGTATAATTCATTTTCCTATTACGAGCAACCCTCGTGCGATAAAAAAAATAACGATTTTTACCACCCCATATAATTAGTGTGAAAGGCCCTCTCATCAAATCTCATCAACATAAGATGAGAGAACTTTCCCGATAGCATATAGTGTGAAAAAAAAGGGATCAAAGGCTCGAGTAGGAGACACATTTCCACGGCTTGAACTAAGCGATACATATAAAGTCACGTCGGCCTCTGGAATACCTGAGGCTTTCCCTCAAGTCACTTGAACAGAGAAGAGAATAAACAAACATGGGAAAGAGAGCTGAAAACTCAAAGAACGCAACCTATTTAGGTTGTATTTTTAACTGAGAAAAATTTTCTAATCGATACACGTTGTACACGGAGTCCACTATTAGTTCCAGCCTACTCCAAATGATGAAAACGAGTCAAAAAGCTAGAGTCCACGGGAAAATAGAACTTTTGCCGAACATCTATTTGCTAGTGTTCATAAAACCGCATCTACGAAACGAATCACTGAAATGTTCATGTTGGGTCCGGTGTCCTTGACGTCAATGAAAACATTAAAGTTAAGGATATTATTCTGAAGACGAAAAATGGTTCAAAACACAATTCAAATGTCAGCTTTTATTCGCCGATTCCCAGATCTCCGGTGACGTTGTCGGCGCCTTTCCTTAAAACAACAAATGTCAAAGTTTAGACCAAGAAATGGAATACGAAAACGACCCTCAAATTATTGAACAGCAATGTCTCAATTTTCAAAATTTATTATCGAAGCTGCAGAAGCATAAATTCCTCTCAATTCAGGAGTGCAAAAACCGAGACAAGTCCCATGGTGGTCAAATGAAATCAACACTGCTATTAAAAACAGACCCCTCTCTCTCTCTCTCTCTCTCTCACACAACTCGACTTCATAAACTACAAAAAACTCAGAGCGAAAGCAAGACACCTGATCCGTTCTGCAAAGAAGGAGTACAGAGATCTTTTGTCGAAAACATCAATAAACCTAACTAAACTCTTACATTTATGTAGTTAATTACATAATAATAGGTTTTTGGTCATGAAGTAACAAGTTTTGCTTTTGGTACAGAAAATGAAAAGTTTTCTTTTTTTTGATAAGAAATACAGAAGGACTTACTTCTAAGCCCAATTCTTACGTATTATTTCAAACTCAGTGAGACATACTTTTACGATCATCAGTAATTAATTTGCAGCTGAACACATCTCTCGAAATCGTGAAGAATCAAGTTATACGTACAAGAAACAGATATCATGGATCCACACGGTTTTTCGTCGACTTTCAAAGTCAACAGGAAATCTTCATATTTCTCATTCAAGTGCTACAAAATAGCCTGGCGGACCCTTTGAAGCTGACGTTACGGCCACTTGGCGGAGAAGGGCACTGCGAGACCGCGCAAGAAAAGATTTGTCTACTGCATTTAGTTTGGTTCTTTTCTTTTAGGGAGGGAAAACTGAAAAAGCCACTGTTCAAACTTTAAAGCTTCAAACTTTGAAGAAAATAAGGAATTTAGATCAGAATTTTCACTTACTAGCTTCAAAAATACTTGAAAACAGCAAAATATTAAAAAGAATGGCTTCTATTGAAACATGGTCTTTATTTTCCGTTTCAGCGCAAAATTTTAATATGATTTGACATACATGAGAAGTAGCCGTTAGCTAGCCATTGAAAGGCTGTTAGCCATTAGCTGTTAGCCCAAGCCGTTCAAAATTTTTTGTCAGCTTTAGCCCGAGCGTAAGCTGTTGGGAACCAAGATCTTGCACCATGGGTGCATGCTTTTTATATGTAACTGATAACGCTTAATGCGGGTTTCCATAGACCAGGTCACATATACCCGAATGAACTGCAACTTTCAATTACCTATTTTCCACCCGGTATGGAATTTTTTTTTGAGATTTCGAAGAACATGGATCATCTCCGAAAAATGTTGAAAATCCCATATCTGTGCGATTTGGAGAGGAACTATGTGTATGTTTATAGTTTTTATTTACGGGCAAAACATCAAGATATTCGTTTAAAGGATTTTATTTTATAGGAAAATGTTGATTCAAGTCATTTACCACGAAATAATATCGATGGTGTTGCGCAATAAGGGCCAAACTACATTTTTCTCTCCAAGGGCCAAAGTAATTGAATGTGACGATAAGGAAGACAAGAAGGGCCAAACGTGTTTTAGGGCCAAAGTACAATTCGAAGGTTAATACGCAGCTGATCACCATTGAACATAGAATAGTTTCATTCCTCTCTTTATGTTCGCGTTATTAGTTGCTGATGTAAACTGCAGGAGCGGTAGAGCACAACTAAGCAGTGTTGCTTACAATGAGAGTTCAAAAATTAGAAAGTTATTAAAGTCAGTGGTGTCGATAATTGGAGAATGAAACACTCGTGAAAGCAATGCGAAGAGGCAACAGTTGTTCCTGTTATCATTATTAAGAAGGAAGTTCAGTACCGGCAAATTGAATAATTAATTGTGTTCTTCTATCTTCTTGCGATCTTAATTTGGTGTGCGTAATGGTTCGAACAAGAGGAGGTAAAAGTCGCCCGACACATCAAGTTTCAATACCGGAAACTAGAGCCGCGAGGCTTATTCGAAGAGCCCTATGCTTTCATGACGCGAATAAAGAGAATGGTAAGTTCTTAGATTGGTGATGGCGTACCTCATTAAAATTTATTGATTTTAGGCAATAAATCGAACAAAATAGAAATACATAGCTATGTTTTTCACAGGAAAGGGTAATAACCCAGAAAATAATTCTCGTAAACGACGTCTTCGCAAAGATTTATTGATAGAAGGAAGCGAAAGAACCCCTGATACAAACTCTCATGAACAGATTTTGATCGAAGCTAATTCTCACGAGCATCTTAATACCGACCAAGGTTCACGCGAAGAAGTCATCGAGAGAAATTCTCAGAAACATTGTAATACTGAAGAAAGTTCACACAAAAAAGTCATCGAATCAAATTCTTACGAACATCTTATCAATGACGGTTCAGACGAAGAAATCATCGAATCGAATTCTGACAAACATCTCATCAACAAAGATTTTCATGGAGAAATCATAGACGAAAATGAAGTTATTAGATCGAATTCTAACGAAAATCAGGCTCAAGCAGATTCTCTACTTCATGATACAACTCCTGTCAATGATATCGTAATTTTGCTTCCACTCGAGGAGATTGAGAATGATTGCTTCCTTGGTATGTTGAATTAAATTGTAGATCGTTCAATAGAAATTTAGATCGTAGTTGCTATTCTCATTACTTGATACCATTTTCATGTTACCAGAAACGAACGCAGAATTAAATACGGGTAGTAATCTCGCGGCCGAAACCAGTGCGCAATCCAGTCCCACAAAAGTTGGAAAAGCTGGTAGGAAGAAAGATAGAATATTGCAGAAGAGAGTGGTAAGAAAACTACTGAAGCAGTCTGGGAAAGAATATACAGGAGCTAACGGTAAGTTAGTTAGCGGAAGAAAATTGAGGCCTGGATGTAATTTGAAATGTTACCATGAATGTCACAAAAATTTTTCGAATGAAGAACGAGAAAGTATTTTTTCTAATTTTTGGGCTTTAGAAAGCATTCAAAAGAAAGAATTTATTCTTCGTAACGTGCGAAAGAATCCTAAAAAAACACAAAGAGTGGGTCCTGAGAGTAAACGTAAATTTACTCGAGATTACTTATTGCCAAAAAGAACGCTAGAATTGGTGAAAGTGTGTCGATGTTTTTTCATGGCAACACTAGATGTTACAGCTAAGTTTTTGCGATACACTGAAGAACATACCTCGCCTTTAGGTAGTGCAACTAAAGATTTACGAGGCAGAGGGCCTGCAGCGAATAAAACACCTCCTCAAACTCTAGCAACTGTACGAATTTTCATAGAAGGTCTCCCAGCAGTTTACTCGCACTATTGTCGAAATAGTTCTCGAAAAAAATACCTACCCGAGTATTTTGAAACTTTGAGCAAATTATATCGTAAATACAAAGAGTACTGCCTTTTAGAAAAATATTCGTTTGTATCAAGTTACGTATTCAAGACTATTTTCCGAAACGAATACAACATCGGATTTCATGTACCCAAAAAAGATAAGTGTGATCTTTGTGTCAAATATAATTCTGAAGAAAACCACACTCCTGAAGAAATTGCTACAAAAAAAATTCATGATGCCGAAAGAGAAGCTGTCGAAAGAATGTACTTGAGTGACCAACAAAGAGCGAAAAATGATCCTTCATTTGTTACTTCTTCATTTGATCTTGAAAAAGTTTTGACGACACCTAAGGGAAAGTCAATTCTTTTCTTCTACGCCAGGAAGTATGCTGTTTATAACCTTACATTCTATGAGAGTGGCTCCAGGAAAGGTTTTTGTTATATTTGGGGCGAACATGAAGGCAAGAGAGGCCCAAATGAAATTTGTTCGATATTGGAAATGTACCTTCTTGAGTTAGAAGAACGGAAAACTGTCAAGGAGGTGGTGCTGTATTGTGACAACTGTGCCGGCCAGCAGAAAAATAAAATGATGTTTGTGATGTTGGTCGATGTGATACAAAGACTGGTCCACATAAAGAAAATTACAATTCGTTTCCTAATTGCAGGTCATACTATGATGACAGTGGACTCCATCCACGCGACCATTGAAAGAGCAACAAAGTATAAGACAGTTTACGCTCCTTCAGAGTGGCTGACTCTAATAGCAAATGCTAGATTTGACCCATTTCCATTTCTTGTTATAAAATTGGACCACACAAATTTTCGAGATTGGAAAAAATTTTCTGAAAATGGTAAACTTCTCACTGGATTTGGCTCCCCGCTGAAAACGTCAGAAATTCGAACTGTTGAATATTCAAAAGAAGATGCTTGTAATAATGTCTTTCGTGTTTTCAATGAAGAACTAAACCGAACTGAGATAAAAGCTGAATGGGTATTGAAAAGAAAGAAGTCTGGCTGTTTAGTAGAGCCTGCTTATCGTGAACAACTGCCTATTTCTACTCCAAAATTTATCGATCTAAATCGTCTCTGTTTAAAGAAAGCAATCCCACCGCATTTCCACAGCGAATACGAATGTATCCCACATTCGCAGAAAACCCGCGATGCCCTTCCTGAGCCTGACGAGGAAGAGCACTTGCCGAAAGAGGATGAAGATTGAATTTAATATTAATAATTCTATGTTACTTGGGTCAACGTAAGATGTGTAGCATAATTAGCGAACTTAATTAGCTGAAAAATCGAAGTTTTGAGCCCAAAATTTGAGAAACAAATTCAATTTTTACCTTCAAGAAAAGACAGAACTACGCCGAAAGAGGATGAAGATTGAATTTAATATTAATAATTCTATGTTACTTGGGTCAACGTAAGATGTGTAGCATAATTAGCGAACTTAATTAGCTGAAAAATCGAAGTTTTGAGCCCAAAATTTGAGAAACAAATTCAATTTTTACCTTCAAGAAAAGACAGAACTACATTTTTCTTTTTGAAATATTGGAATAATAAAATACATTGCATGGAATTGTAATTCTACATTTTCTATCTTCGAAAGAAACATCCTACATAAAGGACCAAACTTCAGTTTAGCCCTTGGCAATATTGAAGATCTACGGTACTTGAAGGGCCAAACTCCAGTTTAGCCCTGCGCAATCTCAATGATGTATGGTATTCAAGGGGCCAAACTTGAGTTTTGCCCTTCATAGTCTTCAGAATGTAGGGTACTCAAAGGGCCAAACGACTTGAATTATTTTCATTTAATTGTCAGGAAGTTATTTCTGCATTCAAATTGTTTTTTCTTTGTGTAAATGACTAGTACTAGACTTACTAAATACAATAAAATGCATAACATGGACATGAATTGCTATAAACTACTAGTTGGCGCGAATTCCGTTTTAGAAGCCGCGCAAAAAATGTAGTTTGGCCCTTATTGCGCAACACCATCGATATACTGCGCGAACTTCATACTTGAAGTAAAACCTGCCGATGACTCTTTTTTGGGAAGTTTCATAGCTGATGTGATAAGATTTAGAAGTCTTATGCAGGTATGGATAACGATTCACGGACTAATAGTGCTTAATTCCAATGATTATCTATGTTTCTACTGCAAAAATTTTCATCCTAGATCCTGCAGTACAAAGTGAATGCACGAAGTATTGCAATATCGGGTGCATCCACAATATCTGCCAGTTACCATCACCACCAGATAAATAGTATTGAGATGGATGTGACAATAGATTTCATACGCTATCCAATCGTACTAAAGCACATCTTGGTCAGTTTAGATAATAACGTCAGATTTGGTACAGTTTTGATCTCGAATTGATCATATTTATTGGGTGTTTTAGGACGTTCTGCGGCACATTAACGCCCCCCTGGGACAGAAGCAAAAAAGTGTTACTTGGACGAAGGAACCTGATGAAATTATTGTAAGTTGCTTCAGACCTGTAGATACACTTTGCTTCCCATTGAAACGATCAACTCTAATGAACCACTGCTAATGCAGTTTGATTTCAATTCATATTTCTGGCTATCATCAAACACCATACGCGACTCACATAATTTTACTTACAGCCTAACTTGACGAGTTGAATCCAAAAGGGACCAAAAATATTGTGCGAGTTAGCTATTTTTTGAGTTAGTTTGACTTGGAGTGATGGAAAAATTTGACTCACCCTGAATTTGATTTACTCGTTAAAAAGAATAATGCGTTTAGTTTTGAAAATTGAGAATTTTTAAAAATATTACGGGGAGCATTTTAGACCTTGTTAGCGCACATTAATTGATAATTTAATGAACCAAGAGAGAAAAAAAAGATACTGTTTTGCAGAAGTTTCTACAGAATTGATTGAGAAGGCAAAATGTTCGAGCTGGATTTTGAACGTCCTGATGGAAGATTCAAGTTACCACGTTCGACTTCCAGAGGTGAAAGTGTATAATTTTCGGTTTTTCGGATCGACTTATAGCCATTGTTGTATGCGGCGACAAATAGTGTACACAAATGGAAGTGCGTTAGGGTTTGACTTACTCATTTGAGTATAACTGATCGAGGACCGACTGTATTACAAGTCGCGAGTTGTTTGAGTTATATGAAATTAAACTGAACAGCATTGGTCAAAAATAGTCCATAATCTAATTACTACAATATTATGTTCTAGGAGGTAAGAAAAGAAGAAGTGACGGATGAGTATTGCTCATGGTGGTATCCATTGAAGAATTGCTTCAACGGTTTTAGAAAACTGTGGACATTGAATACCATACTTTGATAAGTTTGTTTGTTTGTTGTAATGCGGAGCGTTCATACCGTTCTCGTTCACGGCCATCTCGTGGAACAGATGCTCGTTACTTTCATGTAAAAATTTGCTCGTTTAAGATCAAAAAATTGAGGTGACATGCATGCATAAATAGATATCCATGTAATAGTTCCAATTGATTTTATGTGATCTTGATAAGCCATTTTATCTATTTTTTATTTAACTCTATTTGTAATCTATCCTTGGACTATAAAAATCTTTTGATTAATTTTGGCCATTATTTCTTGTCTTACAAGTCAGTAAAATAAGGAAAAAAATCTAATAAATTTTGATCATTGCTAATTTGTAACAATCGTCGTTTTAGCTTTTCAACTGAGTATATGTGTTTTCACTGCGCATCTGATTGACAGGTAACTTACCCGTCCAAGAATCAATAAAAATATAGCGAGGGCAGTCTCTCTATGAGAAGAATATGTGACCCCATTATAAGTTTTCAGATCGTTGAAGGATTTTGCCCCTGATACTCGATTGAGTAATAATTTCAAATGAAACCGCCCCGAACCTTTTGGGCTAACGGTGCACATTCGCCCTATTATTTGTTTCTTAGATCGTTTTCGCGATCTCCATTCTTTAGTCGACGGATCAAAAATGTAATGTTCTGGAATATTTCGATAAAGAATTTTATTCGCCGCTTCGCACCCTCTATTCAACTCAAACCAAGCCGTTAATGCTGTTCTACGTGCTTGGGGTCTTGCAACAGCATCTTTTTCTTGACCTTCAGAGAAAATAACATACTGTTGATTTTCACAATGTACAGGCAAACGAAAGACTGTGTGTGAACGATTGGCTAATGGTAATTCCAGAATACGCCAAGCAGCTTCCATTTGTAAATTTAGCGACGAAATACCATCATCATTGAACTTCGTTTGTCATCTCCGTCGAAATCATGGCAACGAATATGAATTCAAATTTATTTTTCGAACCGAACGCTCCAAGAAAGAGCGGAACGATTCCTTGTTAAGAAATCAAGGTAATTTGGAAGCGGCTTTTACACGCCATCGTGATACCGAAGAAGAGAGATACGAATAAAACTATTCCTGCATAGGATTTAAAAATTTGTGAGCACTGTGAAGGTTCCTTTCGCGAACAATCTTTTAGTCGACACTTGAAAAGATGTTCTGCCAAACCGGAGGGTATCTGAATCTCCCTCTTATTATCAGTTTCACCGAAAAAATATGGGGACTACATAAACAAGCTGTCAGTAAAAGACATCATTTTCATCGAAATGCAGACGGACGGAAAAATCATCCCCGAGCCGGGAACGATTCTCGCAGAAGTACAAGCTGGGCAGCAGGCGGAAGGAGGAGGTTACAGTTTCAGATTTCTTGATTGCAGATTATGCGGAGTATATATTTTAAAATCAAAAAAGAAAGGAACGAAAGCTGCATTCTGTTCACAATAAGATTTGTGAATATGATAGTTTCCTCATTCGAGTAAGAAAATTGGATACTTGCATTGATGATATGTTGTCAGTTCTCAAACCAGACAATTTTGAGTTGTGAATTCGAGCTATAAAATTAATGGTAAGATTTAATCATGAAAATGTTTTATTTGAAGTTCCCTCTTTGGCTCTTCATTTCGGCACCTCATTGATGAACATCACTGGCAGTGCCAAAAGTTAATATTTCAGTAAACAATCCTGCAGTCAAGAGCTGACAGCATTAAATTGGACGATTTTGAAAAATTTCATTTTATAATGAAAGCAAATTGTCATACTGAGCTCTGATTTTGTAAAATCAATTTATTGTTCAATTCATTTTTCAATATAAATATTTAATTATCAAGAGTGTCACTTTTACTACGACTGAATCACTCGTTTATTCAGTTTCAATGGAAAAATATGGCAACTACATAAACAAAACTGTCACTAAAAGACGTCATTTTCATCGAAATGCTGGCGGACGAAATAACTGAAATTGCAATTTCAGATTTTTTGATTGCAGATTATGCGGAGTATATATTTTAAAATCAAAAAAGAAAGGAATGAAAGCTGCATTCTGTTCACAATAAGATTTGTGAATATGGTCGTTTCCTCATTCGAGTAAGAAAATTGGATGAACTTGCATTGACGATATGTTGTCAGTTCTCAAATCGGACAATTTTGAATTGTGAATTCGAGCTATAAAATTAATGGCAAGATTTAATCATGAAAATGTTTTATTTGAAGTTCCCTCTTTGGCTCTTCATTTCGGCACCTCATTGATGAACATCACTGGCAGAGCCAAAAGTTTACTATTTCAGAAAACAATCCCGCAGTCAAGAGTTGACAGCATTAAATTGGACGATTTGGAAAAATTTCATTTCATAATGAAAGCAAATTGTCATACTGAGCTCTGATTTTGTAAAATCAATTTATTGTTAAATTCATTTTTCAATATAAATTTAATTATCAAGAGTGTCACTTTTACTACGACTGAATCACTCGTTTATTCAGTTTCATTGGAAAAATATGGCGACTACATAAACAAAACTGTCCGTAAAAGACGTCATTTTCATCAAAATGCAGGCGGACAAGATAACTGAGGTTACAATTTCAGATTTTTTGATTGCAGATTATGCGGAGTATATTTTAAAATCAAAAAAGAAAGGAACGAAAGCTGCATTCTGTTCACAATAAGATTTGTGAATATGGTCGTTTCCTCATTCGAGTAAGAAAATTGGATGAACTTGCATTGATGATATGTTGTCAGTTCTCAAATCGGACAATTTTGAATTGTGAATTCGAGCTATAAAATTAATGGCAAGATTTAATCATGAAAATGTTTTTTTTGAAGTTCCCTCTTTGGCTCTTCATTTCGGCACCCCATTGATGAACATCACTGGCAGAGCCAAAAGTTTACTATTTCAGAAAACAATCCCGCAGTCAAGAGCTGACAGCATTAAATTGGACGATTTGGAAAAATTTCATTTCATAATGAAAGCAAATTGTCATACTGAACTCTGATTGTAAAATCAATTTATTGTTAAATTCATTTTTCAATATAAATATTTAATTACCAAGAGTGTCACTTTTACTACGACTGAATCACTCGTTTATTCAGTTTCAATGGAAAAATATGGCAACTACATAAACAAAACTGTCACTAAAAGACGTCATTTTCATCGAAATGCTGGCGGACAAGATAACTGAGGTTACAATTTCAGATTTTTTGATTGCAGATTATGCGGAGTATATTTTAAAATCAAAAAAGAAAGGAACGAAAGCTGCATTCTGTTCACAATAAGATTTGTGAATATGGTCGTTTCCTCATTCGAGTAAGAAAATTGGATGAACTTGCATTGATGATATGTTGTCAGTTCTCAAATCGGACAATTTTGAATTGTGAATTCGAGCTATAAAATTAATGGCAAGATTTAATCATGAAAATGTTTTATTTGAAGTTCCCTCTTTGGCTCTTCATTTCGGCACCTCATTGGTGAACATCACTGGCAGAGCCAAAAGTTTACTATTTCAGAAAACAATCCCGCAGTCAAGAGTTGACAGCATTAAATTGGACGATTTGGAAAAATTTCATTTCATAATGAAAGCAAATTGTCATACTGAGCTCTGATTTTGTAAAATCAATTTATTGTTAAATTCATTTTTCAATATAAATTTAATTATCAAGAGTGTCACTTTTACTACGACTGAATCACTCGTTTATTCAGTTTCATTGGAAAAATATGGCGACTACATAAACAAAACTGTCCGTAAAAGACGTCATTTTCATCAAAATGCAGGCGGACAAGATAACTGAGGTTACAATTTCAGATTTTTTGATTGCAGATTATGCGGAGTATATTTTAAAATCAAAAAAGAAAGGAACGAAAGCTGCATTCTGTTCACAATAAGATTTGTGAATATGGTCGTTTCCTCATTCGAGTAAGAAAATTGGATGAACTTGCATTGATGATATGTTGTCAGTTCTCAAATCGGACAATTTTGAATTGTGAATTCGAGCTATAAAATTAATGGCAAGATTTAATCATGAAAATGTTTTATTTGAAGTTCCCTCTTTGGCTCTTCATTTCGGCACCTCATTGATGAACATCACTGGCAGAGCCAAAGTTTACTATTTCAGAAAACAATTCCGCAGTCAAGAGCTGACAGCCTTAAATCGGACGATTTGGAAAAATTTCATTTTATAATGAAAGCAAATTGTCATAGTGAGCTCTGATTTTGTGAAATCAATTTATTGTTAAATTCATTTTTCAATATAAATTTAATTATTAAGGGTGTCACTTCTACTAGGACTGAATCACTCGTTTATTCAGTTTCATTGAAAAAAATGGCGACTACATAAACTGTCACTAAAAGACGTCATTTTCATTAAAATGAAGGCGGACAAGATAACTGAGGTTGCAATTTCAGATTTTTTGAATGCAGATTATGCGGAGTATATATTTTAAAATCAAAAAAGAAAGGAACGAAACCTGTATTCTGTTCACAATAAGATTTGTGAATATGGTCGTTTCCTCATTCGAGTAAGAAAATTGGATGGACTTGCATTGAGGATATGTTGTCAGTTCTCAAATCGGACAAGTTTGAGTTGTGAATTCGAGCTATAAAATTAATGGCAAGATTTAATCATGAAAATGTTTCATTTGAAGTTCCCTCTTTGGCTCTTCATTTCGGCACCTCATTGATGAACATCACTGGCAGAGCCAAAGTTTACTATTTCAGAAAACAATTCCGCAGTCAAGAGCTGACAGCCTTAAATCGGACGATTTGGAAAAATTTCATTTTATAATGAAAGCAAATTGTCATAGTGAGCTCTGATTTTGTGAAATCAATTTATTGTTAAATTCATTTTTCAATATAAATTTAATATTATTAAGGTATCACTTCTACTACGACCGAATCACTCGTTTATTCAGTTTCATTGAAAAAATATGGCGACTACATAAACTGTCACTAAAAGACGTCATTTTCATCAAAATGCAGGCGGACGAAATAACTGAGGTTGCAATTTCAGATTTTTTGATTGCAGATTATGCGGAGTCTTATTTAAAAATCAAAAAAGAAAGAAACGAAACCTGTATTCTTTTCACAATAAGATTCGTGAATATGGTCGCTTCCTCATTCGAATGAGAAAATTGGATACTTGCATTGATGACATCTCAGGATTTGAAACATTCAAGAAAGCTATACGACAGCGACTAGGAATGGAGTACAAAGCTTACTTGAGTAATTATTTAACATCATGGAGGAGAGAGTGTGACAATATAAGAGTACAAGATAGAAACTGATGGAAATTCAATGGATACGTTTAGGGACAAAAACCCAAATGCAATCACCCGACAAACTTTTGAATCGTGCATCTCGTCCTTGGAGGCAAATTTTTTTTCGTATGAAGTACTCAAACTTTTATAGTTCAGAGTTTAAATGAGTCGGTAGGAGGAGGACTTGGATTTATTTATTATTCCCGAATTCTTTGTCTCCGAAGCTAAAAACCCGACACATTCACCCTACGATCGCAACAGCTCGGCCGCTCGACCCTGTAGTCGTTATAATAGAGCCTGCTACGTCTCAGTATTCCCACGCACCGAAGCAGGCGGCTACCAAGGCCGATAGAAGGATGCACACGATAAAGAAGAAAGCTGCAGAAAATCCAGCGCAGCCACCGGCACAGTTGCTGCGAGATGAATTGCCAACAGTCAGTACCGCCCAGTGTCTTAAGCCAATAGCCAGAGAGAGAGAGAGAGAGAGAGAGAGAGAGAGAGAGAGAGAGAGAGAGAGAGAGAGAGAGAGAGAGAGAGAGAGAGAGAGAGAGAGAGAGAGAGAGAGAGAGAGAGAGAGAGAGAGAGAGAGAGAGAGAGAGAGAATATTGGGAAAGGAGTTTGTCGCGAGCGGAGAAAACATATGCCACCGAAGCCAATGTCCTTGGCTGCACACTTGAAGAAGTGCCAGACTAGTACCAAAAAACGTTACAGGGCGATCAATTTCTCCTGCTGGATCGCAATTCAGAAGAAGATGAAGAACGAGTGCTCGTGTTTGCGACGAAAAGAAACGTAGAGCTGCTTTGTAAGAGTCTTTTATGGTTTCTTGATGGGACATTCGAAGTGAGCCCAACGTTGTTCAAACAGCTATTCACAGTTATTGGTTTGCATAGGCGTCACCATCCCTGAGAAAAAGACACACCGCTACCACCGAAAAAATAATGAAAAAATTCCCCAAGTATCAAATCGCCCTGGAGGGGATCAGAACTAAAGATTGTAATTTTTTCATCTAGACAAGAGATGAGAAAGTAGGGATTTCTGCACGATAGCTCATCTTTTTGAATCTAAAGGTGGAACTTTCTTATTCAGGATCAAATGGTTTTCTCTACGGGATAAAAAAAATGTAACCTCTGGAAAAAGTGTAATTTCAAGATTCTACAATTTTTCGGTCTATGAAGAAGAATAAACCATATAGAGAAGAAAAGAGAGTCAGTTTCTAATTTTTCAATTTCTTATTCCAAATAAGATGGGATTCCTATATAAGTTCCCGATGTTTCATTCTTCTCTCCTTTCAAAGGTGATTTTTTCTTTTTTCTTTTTTTTTTCATCATTTTTTACATTTATATTCTGTTGTGGGGACTGGAGCCGAGTTTGAATTCATGAGATAAGGGAGTATGGTTTAAAAGCTCTTTGAAGTTTATAAAGAGTAAAATCATAAAATTATGTACCTATAATATTTTTTTTTCCTATTCTTTTTTTTTTTGTATTTTTTCTTCTTTGTTTTGTTTTGGGTTTTTGTCTTTTTTAATAATTACTTTTTGGTTGGATGTAAGAAATAAATAAAAATAAAAAAATAAAAAATGTATAAACATGTAAAATAATTATTTGTCAAGCTCATGATCCGTTCATGCTGTCGCATTAAAAAAAAGCTCAATTTTCTCACTTTTTAACTTTGGAAGGCTGTAGAAGTCAACTTTTGGCCGAACTCAAAAAAGTATCAAAAAAAAAAAAAGATGATGCAGATTCTTAAAAAATGACAAGAAAGATAAATCAAAAGACCTTTACATTCCTCTTCCTTTTTTGTGCGTTCGTTCACATAGATTCGAATTTTTATAGAATCCAAATCAGACTACTGAACCATATCCTGTACTAGTATATTTCCAAAAGAGAGTTTGGTAGTTGCAGCCGTTAAAACCGGTTGACTGTTGTGCGTTGAATAGATTATCTCAAGTGTTCGACAGATTACTACGTGAATTTGTTTAAACTTGTGCTAACGTCAATTGAAACAATAACGTAAAAAGCGAATTGAAACATTAAAGTAAAATATACCTACAATGGATAGTGAAAAGTTTATGACTGATTTTCGAAAACTAATTGACGATGTCGGTGAAATAAAAAAAATCGAAAGCTTCGAAAAGGAGCTTAATAATATGAAACTCCGAGGTGAGCAACGAGCGAGAAGGAAAAAATGGGACTGGGCGGGATATCTGAGTCGAACAACAGATGTTAGGTGGGCATACAAAGTAACTAATTGGTATGTAGATGGGAAAAGATCGAGAGGAAGACAAAAAATAAGATGGGAGCACGCCATTTCAAAATTTATCTGCAACCAACATTTCCACCGAGTTGCTCAGGATCAGCTGGAATGGATGCGGTTGCTAGTAGCCCAAAAAATTGGGCTACTAGATTAATTAATATAGATGTATTAATTGTAAGCAATTGGAACTGTAAGGCTGATAATAAATAAATAAATATTTCCAAAAACTCGATTTTTTCCCCGTGCTTATCGCATGAAAATTAGCACCTTTTTTGGCGCCTGATGACATCCTCCCTCAGGAACGCACTGCACAGAATTTTGTTTAGGGCCCCACTAGAAAATCTCCTAGCAACGCCGCTGAGCTGAGGACCCATTTCGTGCAGTTTAATCGTAGTTACAACAAATTCAAATTTCGACTGTACATCGGAAACTACTTTTCGTGCACGAGCACTCACCGCGAGATCTTCGAGAAATTCCATTTAACTATTCTTTACCATTGTCCAACGCGTACGTAATATTGAGAAAAATTGAAAAACCAAGCGCCGTAAAAGCAAATTTGTCACCTACAAAGAGAGTACGTGCTTCGAGCGAGCTGAGGCGACACAGTCTAAAAAGTCAATTATGCGGATTTTATTCTCCAGAATGGTATAGCGTGTCAGGAGCATTCGTTTTCCAAACGCTGAAAAATGCGTCCTTCCTTTCTTCTTCTCTTTCATTCGATATCTTTTTACTCTAGAATTACACGTTATCTAGAGACTGTGTTTTTCGCTTTACCCTCGTAATTCTTTTTTTATTACAAAAATCGGGCGCCGGCGATACGTGCATTCGGTACTCATTCGGCATTACCGGGTCGAAAATTTGTCTTTCTTACCTCTACCCGCGCCGTTAACAGAAAACAATTCACAACGTTGAAACAGATTTTGTCATCTTGAACATGTAAATCTCTCTCAATTACACACACACACAAACACAAACGCACGTCGTCAATTACCTTTGTACATTTCGAGCTCTTGACTTATCGGATTTGCTATTCTAAAGTTTGTGAACAGTCTTTAGCTGTAAACAAATTATGTGATCTCGAGTACCACACCAGTATACCGTAATTGTGAAGTGATGTTTAAAAGGCTCTCGTCTTTTTACTTGTCACGTTCTCTCGTATCATTGTTTTAGAAATATTATTAATGACTTCTATTGTTTCACTTTCTTCGTTAGGGGTACGATAATACTGTAATAATAACGACGATAATAACATAAGACGACTAATTCCGTCCTCCAACATCTTTTGTATTTCCGCGCTGTACTCGAAATCCGCGAGAGAAGACGAAAAAAAAAAAAAAAAATGCACAAAACACGAAAAATAATGGTGTTTCATTGTCGAATTTTTCTATGTACAAGTAATATATTCGTGGAATGTACAGGGCACATTTCTATACTCGACCTCGGTGTTGAAATTTTTTTTTTTTTTTATTTCCTCGTGCTCTTTACATCACGAAGAAAAATGTAAGGGGTTTTTTAAAGGATTTGTGGAAGTCATTTCGTACCGGGTGCTTCTCTCGAGTTCCATTCTTTGAATAATTTTTTTGTTGGCACGCGCTTTTGTGACGTGTTTCGCTTCGTCCTCTCGCCTTTTAATCAACATAATGCGCAAAGGGTGTTATAATCCGATGGCCAGACACGTGAAATTACGTTCGAATTAGAAAATTATAAACGGTATAGCCGCATACAGCGCGATATCGTCCGAACCGCAGGGAATTATCACATGTTTACGCACTCCGCGAAACAGCTCGAAAGTATATAACCGCACTAGTCCTCGTAGTAATTTGGCACATTATGTGCTCGTCTTCTGAATTATTGAGCACTATTATATTCGAACGCAGTTTAACTTTGTAATGTCACATGCGGGACGGATACGATCGATGCGGGTAATAACTGTTTCAAATTTTATGGTCTCTCGTGACGCTTTAGAAGCGAATTAGAGTTTACAAACGACGCTTTGTTACGTATTTGGGTGAAGGAATTCAGGCCTTCTGGATCAAATTTGCACGACAGTACTGCGTGTCCGCGAAGTTGTAGGGTAGATCGGACTACCTAAGAGGTTGAAAGAGATGTTGCACGCCAAAGAGGACTACGACGATACCCTCGAGATCATCTTATAGTCCGGGAGGTAGACGATTCAACCTTGCATTTCATGTTAAAATCATGAAATTTGGAACAAACGTTTAGGACACTTGCACGAAAAATTTGGGTCCAAACCGCATAGGGGTCCGGGTTGCGCAACTGGAAGAGTTCTTGCATATAAATGACCGAAATATTCCTTTTGGTTCGCAATTGATGTGGATTCTTATGTAATTTGGACCGCCAAATTTGAAAAAAATTATCAAAAAATTATTCCGATATTTTAGGGGCGCCGAGGAGCAGACAACCCCTGAAATAGGGGTAAAATTGAAGTGACATACTTCAACATATTTTCATGAATATCCGTATGAAATTTTCCCTAAAATTTTGGGAAACATACTAAAAAAACTTCTCCGACCGTCCAAAGGGCACAGGGGCCTTGTCGAAATCCTCGATTATTTACATCATCGATTATTCGACTTAGCCTACATAGGCCAAACCATTTCTTTTCTCGACCTCCTTCCCATTAAAAATAAACGGCGTCTTATTACAATGATTACTAAGCAATTTATCAGCTACAATATCCTTCCGATATTTCGATTAAGTCGTAAATTTCACAAACTAGTAGATTTCCCAAATTTATGAATGGAAGAAGAAATAATCGTGGTTGGAGTTAACCAAATGGTAAGTACTGATTTTCTGATCCTTTTGTAAACGTAGTTTTGATCTACCAACTCTGAAAGACTTCTGCGAGATCATTGTCGTGTACCTCTAAATTTATATCCTTCAAATACGACTCAGACAACTTTCGTCTTCGTTGAAGATAGCTTTGGTCAAGTCGAGATTGAATCTACCTATTAATTGAAAGCGACCTCCACTAAGCGCCTCTCACTCTCCATTAGTGACCATCTTTAGAGTACGTTAAGATCTTTCTGAATTAGTATTTACTCTACCCAACGTAGACTGACGGACTGCTTTTGTTTTCTGGTAAACTCAAGGAATCGACTACTTAATGTAACGTTGTACAAATTTAGATTTATAATTAATTATGTAAATTAAATTAATATTTGTTGACCTAAAACCGATTTTCTTTCTTAAACTTCCTCAAGACTTGTTGCGATATCCCTACTAGGTCAAGTCTTCAAATCTCGTACGAACCACGGCGGCACATCGCGAGATACAAACCACAACAGGCCTCACCCCCAAAATTGAAGAAAAAATATTTTGTGTTTTTAGGAAAAATCCAAACGAGTTCCGAAGTAGAATTCAGCGCAAAATCCGAATTCCTGGGCTCCTCCTCGGGGGGTAGAAGGGGGCACAAACCCTGGAAGTGATGAAAAAATTTTTTTTCAAGTTCAACAAATTCTTACGTAGAATTCGGAAAAATAGTAAAAAAAAAAAAGTACGCAGCAGATCGAGAGAAAGAAAAAAAAAAATTTTCTGGCATAGCCAAATAAATGAAAATCATGTTCCATGTCTTTTATATTTTATCAGTCATCTTGAAATATTTCAGTCTAGGCTTCTACCAGGTCAAGTGTTCGTGAGATATTATTTGTTTATCCCTTTACCTATCTTGGCGTCGTATAAGTCTTCTATGAGAAATATGAGGTAGCGCGAACTCGCTCCGCTCGTTCGCCCCCTGTCTCGCTATTGTATTGAAATGGTATGAGACAATTCAAGTCTAGGGGACTTGGAAAAATTTCGACTATCCAGCCTTTATTTATTTAATTATTTTTAACAGGGAACCTGTTTTATGGGGGGCTATTTGAGAAATCTGCCGTCCGCCGTCCGCCGTCCGCCGTGCGCCGTCCAGCGAAAAACTTAGAAAAATTTCGACCCTCGAGCCATATATGATAGGAGAGGGACTTAGAAAAATTTCGACTCTCGAGCTATATATGATAGGAGGGGGACTTAGAAAAATTTCGACTCTCGAGCCATATATGATAGGAGAGGGACTTAGAAAAATTTCGACTCTCGAGCTATATATGATAGGAGGGGGACTTGGAAAAAATTTCGACTCTCGAGCTATAGATGATAGAAGGGGGGACTTAGAAAAATTTCGACTCTCGAGCCATATATGATAGGAGGGGGACTTAGAAAAATTTCGACCCTCGAGCCATATATGATAGGAGAGGGACTTAGAAAAATTTCGACTCTCGAGCTATAGATGATAGAAGGGGGGACTTAGAAAAATTTCGACTCTCGAGCCATATATGATAGGAGGGGGACTTAGAAAAATTTCGACCCTCGAGCCATATATGATAGGAGAGGGACTTAGAAAAATTTCGACTCTCGAGCCATATATGATAGGAGGGGGACTTAGAAAAATTTCGACTCTCGAGCTATATATGATAGAAGGGGGACTTAGAAAAATTTCGACTCTCGAGCCATATATGATAGGAGGGGAACTTAGAAAAATTTCGACTCTCGAGCTATATATGATCTAGGCTTCCTTGAATTTTCAATACCAAATCTCATTCGAATCATAAAACAGGTTCCCTGCGTTCCTCGTTTAACTTCGTTAAGGAAGCCGTCATTTATTATTTTATTATTTAATTATTTAATGTTATTTATTTATTTATTTATTTATTTATTTATTTATTTATTATTAATTCTTGTACTAGGTCAAGTGTTCCTGAGATATTATTCGTTTACCCCTTTACCTATCTTGGCGTCGTATAAGTCTTGTAAGAGAAATATTTTGAGGTAATTGTGGGTGTTCTATATTTTGAGGTATCAACTTTCGTGGGGCGAACGAGCGATCTCGCTGTTGTATTGGAATGGTATGAGAAAATTCAAGTCTTCTATGAGAAATATGAGGTAGCGCGAACTCGCTCCGCTCGTTCGCCCCCTCTCTCGCTGCTGTATTGGAATGGTATGAGACAGTTCAAGTCTAGGGGACTTGGAAAAATTTCGACTATCCAGCCATATATGATAGGAAGAGGGACTTAAAAAATTTTCTAATTATTAATTGTATTAATTATTTAATTATTTATTTATTCAATTATTTAATTATTTAATTATTTAATTATTCATTTATTTAATTATTTAAATATTTATTTGTTTATTTATTTATTTATTTAATTATTTAATCATTTAATTATTTAATTATTAATTAATAATTAATTAATTATTTATTTTTAGTACGCGGGGTGTACTCGCGAATTTCTGAATCACCCACGGGGTAGAGATTTTCTAATTATTAATTATATTAATTATTTAATTATATTAATTATTTCATTATTTATTTATTTAATTATTTATTTATTCATTTAATTATTTAATTATTAATTAATTTATTAATTATTATTATTACGCGGGGTGTACTCGCGAATTTCTAAATCACCCACGGAGTAGAGATTTTCTAATTATTAATTAATTAGAAAATCTCTACCCCGTGGGTGATTCAGAAATTCGCGAGTACACCCCGCGTAATAATAATAAATAAATAATTAATTAATAATTAAATAATTAAATAATTAATATAATTAATAATTAGAAAATCTCTACTCCGTGGGTGATTTAGAAATTCGCGAGTACACCCCGCGAAATAATAATAATTAATAAATTAGGTAATTAATAATTATTATATTAATTATTTAATTATTTATTTATTTAATTATCTATTTATTTATTTAATTATTTAATTATATATTTATTTATTTATTTATTTATTTATTTATTTATTTATTTATTATTAATTATTATTATTATTACGCGGGTGTACTCGCAAATTTCTGAATCACCCACGGGGTAGAGATTTTCTAATTATTAATTATAATAATTATTTAATTATTTTTCTATTTAATTATTTATTAATTAATTATTTAATTAATTAATTAATTAATCAATTAATATTATTATTTATTATCATTACGCGGGGTGTACTCGCGAATTTCTGAATCACCCACGGGGTAGAGATTTCTCTTGAGGGGGGGGGGGGGGTTCTCGCGAGTTTCAAAATCGGGGTCCGGCGAGAGAAAAGACATGGAACATGTCAAAAATTCCTGGAGGTCTCTGAGAGGGGGCAAGAGGACTCAAACCCCCAAAACTCTAGGTAAAAATACGAGTTTTTGAGAACATTCAAACGGATTCTTGTGTGAAATTAACTGTTGAAAAATATCTCATGGCTCCTCGAGGGGGCCGGGAGGAACATAAACTTCTTTGGGAAAAGATGTAAAATTGTAGAATTACATATTTATACCTCATGTGAACTGCGTTTTTTGTTGGTTCGAAAGTCTCTCTTTGCGGGCTCATTAGTTTTTCTGATAGTTTCTACTTTTCTGTCCGTCATTTCAATCTTCCGTCCTCTTCAAATTTATCAATTATTTATTTTATTAATTCTATTCATGACGGCGAGGTTAGGTTAGGTTTCGATCCCACCTACCCGAGATGCTCTCCAACAGCACTGTCTTCGCGCGGTTTATCAGGGTTTCCACATGTGGGGGCAGTGTCTGAAGAAGGACCAAAAATTGCCAAATCCGCAAGAATGGGGTGGGAAACGAGTGGCTGATGGAATACACTGGGAACCTTTGTGGACCCTTCAGCCACCTGTCTATATGAAATTGGACATCCCAGAAAGGCTGCTCTACGAGACACTGTAAGTGCCGGAAGGCTGGAATGACATGCACTGATATGTGTGCATGTGGTAGTGAGTGCTCGTTTGAATAAATTATTTGTACACGGGCATTATACAATTGTCATCAGGTTTGAAATATATACTATTTTGGTGAATTTATTGAGGTATTTTATATTTTAGTAACACTTCAGTAGTTTTTGTAATATTTCAAGGTGTATCTATTTCACGTTCTATGCAACAGGAAATTCTATATAATATTTCATGAAAGTTCAAGTATAGAAATGTAGTTCTACAACTTCTGTTTCAAGACGTTTATATTCCTCCCGGCCCCTTCAAAGAGCGATGAGATCTTTTTCAGGATTCTTACCGAATTCTACGTAAGAATTTGTTGAACTTCAAAAAAAATTTTTTCATCACTTTCCAAGGTTTTTGCCCCCTTTAACTCCCTCTGAGGGCCCCAGGAATTTTTACACCATTTGTCCCGGATTGAAGAGGACGGAAGATTGAAATGACGGACAGAAGAGTTTCTACTAATGAGTCCGCAAAGAGACACTTTTGAACCAACAAAAAAAGCAGTTCACGTGAGTTAAAAAAATGTAATCCTACAATTTTACACCTCTCCCCAAAGAAGTTTATGTTCCTTCCGGCCCCCTCAAAGAGCCATGAGATCTTTTTCAGGATTCTTTCTGAATTCTGCGGTAAATTTCACACAAGAATAAAAAACTCATATTTTTTACTTCGAGTTTTGGAGGTTTGAGTCCTCGTACCCCCTCTCAGAGACCTCCAGGATTTTTTTTGACATGTTCCATGTCTTTTCTCTCACCATACCTCGATTTTGAAATTTGCGAGTACACCTCGCGTGCGTGTGTGCGTGCGCGTGCATATCTATACCCGGGAGTGAGTTTGAAATATTTCTCATAGAAGACTTGAAATTTCTAATACATTCCAATAGAATAGCCAAGACAGGGGACAAACGAACGGAGCGATGTTTATCGTTTTCCCCGTCCAAATTCACTTAAGAAACAATAATTTGATTGATAAAATTTTCGAAATTCAACTCAATACCGTAAATTAAGAGGCTTATTTTGGGAACCCTAGCGAATTGTTGAATTTTAGACACATTTTCGTCCATAACTCCCCATATTCTAGACATGTTGTGAATCCGTGAGTGTGACGTAATTTAATTACCAGGGAAATAATAAAATAATTTGATTTTGGGTGTTGGGTTGTAACCGTTTTCCGACTTGTAAGACGTATTTTGAATATTATTTTGATTGAAACGGTTTACTTGAAATTAGGGATAATGGATTTGAAAAATACAAGTTTCACAGATTCAAGATATCCTAGCTGACTTCGAAATCTCAACAACTATTGAACAGCAAGAGAGAGAACAACGAAAGAAAAATACTGAGAGAATGCTAGTATTTTGCCAGGACACCACTATTCAACAGCGTAAGCGGAATGCGGAAAGAATGCAAGTTTCGCGTCAGACCAGGACCAGTAAAAAGCGAAAAAGGATCGCTGAAAGAATGCGAGCATATCGCCTAATCTAGAAGAAGGTCTTGGTGAGCCAAAGCCTATCTGCAACGCTGCATTTTGCGGCGGACGACCAACGATTTAAGGCTTTCATGCTGAACAAATAGGTCCATGGCAATATATCTGCTGATGTAGAAAGAGATCCAAATATAGCTGCAACTGTTGCCGTGCCATAAACAGGAGTAAGAACAGCTCACAAGCTGGTGCTCTTAATAAAAAGGATCCAAAAATAACAAATCTAGAGTTCCGACGTCAACATTGGGAAGCATTGACACAGTTTTTGTATTGCTACGAACCCAAATGCGTTCGGAGATTGAGCCGATTTTCGCACGCAGATCATCTAGATCGTCATCGATACTTGTGCCATGCGCATGGATTAATCGTAAATTTGTGTCATCAACACGAAGAATGGTGCCGGAGTGCTTCAGCTTTGGAAAATCACGGAAAGGAGAGACAATGCAAACCAAATATATTTTGGGGTGACCAACAGAGGTGAAGCATCACGCCGTCGAGTGTCCGTGAAATTTTTGGGTCATAATTTGTAATACTGTTTCTTTCAATTCTTATAAAACATTTGAAATTATCATATTAATTACCTGTAAAATTGAAGAAACATGGAATTACATCATTCAAGGCTAACACTTTTCAAAAATATTATTTCACCGATATTTACAGGAGAAAATATCATTCTGTCCTCGCCGTCAGAAAACTCAAAAAGTCATCGATGACTCTCTGATATTGAAATTATGCGAACCATCAGGCTGACCAGATATACTCTCTTTCGTTGACGAATACCCTTTTCTCAGAAAGTCATACTCTTTTCTGCACATGAAGAACTCAAAAATACTCTTTATGAAATGTAGCGACCTTTTTGCATACAAATTCGGATTTGGATTACGCTATCGCTCGATTTTTACTATTTTTTCCGAATTTTACGGTAAATTCTACGTAAGAATTTGTTGAACTTGAGATTTTTTTTTCCTCATTTTCCAGGGTTTGTGCCCCCTTTAATCCCCTCCGAGACCCCAGGAATTATTTCACCATTTTTCCCGGATTTTGCGCTAAATTCTACTTCGGAACCCATTGAGATTTTTCCTAAAAATACGAAATATTTTTTCCTCCATTTTTTTTTTTTTTTGGGGGGGGGGGGTGAGGCCCTTGTGCCCTTTGGACGGTCGGAAAAGTTTTTCAGTCGGAAATTTTCATAGGGATGTTCGTGAAAATGTTGAAATAATTATGTAACTTCAATTTTACCCCTATTTTAGGGGTTATCCTTGGCGCCCCTAAAATGTCAGAATAATTTTTTCCAAATTTGGCGGTCCGAATTACATGAAAATCCACATCAATTGCGAACCAGAAGGTATATAAGAACTCCTTGCAGTCAGGCAACCCGCCATTATGAGGTGCCTACGGGGTTTGGACCGTGGCGCCATTGCTCAAATTTATCGTTCAAATGTCCCAAACGTTTGTTCTAAATTTCATGATTTTAACATGAAATGCAAGGTTGATCTTATAATTTGCACTAAGCCACCGGACTATTAGAAGAAGGGATAGAAAGAACCGGTTTTATGACGGGTTATTTGGAGAGAAGGACCGCGTTATGGACGTACGCTGTTCGGGAAAATTTACATCAACCCTCACACGACTTTGAAACATTCCGACCATGGGATTGTGACGAGCTATTCGGGAGAATGCGGAGGAAGTCTCCGATCTACTTTTAAAAATTCGAGCTGCAAATATCCATAGGCGATAAAATATCGACGGAGCTTTAAAAGGAGGATGAAGGGACTGAGAACTCTTAAATGGCTCTATAATTTGGATTCTACACTTCCTTTGATTTGCACGAGTCTTCGCCTTCAATAAGTCGTAACTGTGCCAGTACGCTATATGCTAGACTCTTTATTCAACTTGGATCTCGCGATTTGGAGAGCCGGAGAAAATGACGTCCGACCTTGGAAGTCAATACACGTCGAACTTATTCTATTAGATTCTTCATCTATAAGTAGCAGCTCAAATTAAAACCACGTTAAATGATCAGAATTCGAAAATTTATTCCGTACGAAATTCAAAAATCGAAAATCATGAAGATCGAAAAAAGTTCCAGTCGTTATTGAGTTATCAGTCTCAGTTTTTCATCAATAATTCCTGTGAGTTAGCGAAGCGCATTAGTAATATCTGTCTTCCAAAGTTGAGGCAGGTGGTAGGCCTGCTGCGGAGTGCCTTGCTGAGGCCAAGACAATACTCCGTTCGAGATTCTTTACTAGAGATGTGCCTATACTAAAACAACTAAAACACAAAGGCGCTAAATTACAAAGAGAACAACCCTTAAAGGAAAGGGAATACCCACGAAATATTAAAAAACTACAAGAAAACCATACATGGAAAGACAAAGGAAACACACACAGCAACAGCACGCATACAATATCAATGGAGACAAGTGCTGCGTGATATAATTGGGCCATCCAGATCCTAACTATTTCGCATACCATGAAGACCGACATATCTTTCTGTTCGTAATGCTCCACCATCCCCTCAATCTAGTCAACTAATAAGCGTCCAACATCCTGTATGTCAGTACCACCAGAAGTGGAAGTGGAAAAAACACTCTAGGATGGAAGATGCTCACATCAATTTCAGGAAATCGTATGGTTCTGTTAGGAGGAGAGAGCGTCTCCACCTACCTATCCTCAACAGACACATTCACAACTCGTACCTTATATTCAATAATGTCTGTCACAAATACACAATTGACATACTGTATCAACATATCATAAAATGAAGGAAATAATTTTTCTAGTTGATAAACGCCCAACAATACTTTCAAAAAGAGCACAAATCATCTCTGTTTGATACAAAATCTCTGATTGTAAACCTGCTATAAAGCTCACTCTTATTTCGCGCGATAATATGAAGCCAATATTGTTCCAGCATTATACCTGCTGTTCTCGAGCAGCGTGAAGACATCGAGAAATTCAAGGATTTAAATTCAGGCAAACCCTACTTGGCGGTGGAGTGGGTCGACCCTAGTAATCCATCAAGAAAAAAACATTTTGAAAAGTGCATTATGGATGGAACGGCTTGAGTTTTATCCACACCTCAACAGAAAGCTCTTGATGACGATGTTTGAAATGTTAATTAGAGCAACCACAACGTCATTTAACAAATTCGTTGAATTCTTACCGGTGTCGCATATTTGCGGTAAATTGACGATACGGCCATGTTCATGGCAATCGACAGATAAGCTTTATTGTTGGACGCTGATGCAAATCAACGCAGAAAAGGCTTAATTTATGCGATAGGAGTCCTTATGTATGCCACAACCGATAGGTAATGTGGAAGCCGAAGAATTTAACAACAATAACTCACCTGAAACAAACAAAATGAGGGCGAAATTAGAACAGAGATCATTATTAGAGTGGCACATACACAGTAAGATTCAAAATGGTAAATACATGGTGTGCCTTCTACAGATATGAGAAAAATTGAGACTTCCTCAACGATGTTAAACGAGGAACGCAGGAAACCTTTTTACGGGTCGAATTTGTTTTAGTAATGAGGTTTATAGGCCTATTGGGGAAACCAATATTTAAAAAAATGCACTATCAATTCGACCTCTAGGGTAGTGTGGAATTGAATTGAGAAAACACCAATTTTACAAAATCTCCTTCTATCACATACGAGTATTATAACAAAAACTCAAAATGTTTCAAGTCTTTTCTGTCATATAAAGGGAGATAGAAAGAAAAGAAGAATTTGAATAAATAAATAAAAAGAAGCAAAATTTTTCCAAGTCCATTTTGGCCGGACGTTGGACGGCAAGTTTTTCTGTTAGATTCACAGATTTCAGGATTAGGTCAAGGATTCCATATCCATCAACGGGAAGAACGCAGAACCCTAGTATAATCCAGCTCATTCTAGTTTGAGCCGAGTATAGCCTAGTATATGCTAGGTCTAGTTTAATGCTTGATTGTATCGATGATATGGAGACTGTGATGGATTGTATACTAGGCTGCTTCCTCTCGTTTGTCCCAATTCTTAGTCTGTTAAGAAAGAGAGATTTTCTGGCAGAACCAAATGAATAAGAAACATGTTTCGTATCTACTAGTAAATGACCTCATTTGTATTGTAGGGCCACGCCTGCTTTGAGATGATATCATGATCTAGCTCATGAATTTTTTTCCTCAGACTAATATACGCGTGGTAAACTGTAAATTGGGCTATGGAGCTCACGGGGGGCTCATTCGCACTTTATTGACGCCATTAGCAGCTGTCAAGAGTACTGATGATGACGTCATAGGCAGCCACCACGGATGGTTACAACGTCACGAGCTAATGGCGTCATCAGCTTGAGCTCTCTCCTTTCTTCCTCTCTTCAATGCTAGGGATCACTCACTCCGCTGATAAGCCTCCCAACAATCTCCTTTATACTAGATCTCTGGGTCAGAGCTGATGACGTCATACTAGAATTGGGGTAAGACTCCTCAGTTTCCATTATATGTACTGGGCTATACAATATACAAAACTTTGGCCTTCATGAAACCAGCCATAAAATGAGCTCAACATACAGCAGTACAAAAGCCTAAACTAAACCCTTTATAGATTACAAGGACAAGGATGAGGAGACGTGGACTGAACTCACAGATTTCAGAATCAGACTCGGCGTTACAGTTGATGACGTCATAGCTGGAGGAGAATGGATGTAGTATAAAGGATTTTTGAGGGTGGAGGAAGGGGGTGGTATGAAGGGCGATTCAGGAATCGTGGGACTCGCGATTTTTAAAACTATGTCTAGGGTTCTTTTCAAGGAGGTGCGAGGCGGGTAACTCGCAGAGGTGGTGTGAACTCAAAAATTTAGGAATTAGGGGCTAGGATTCAGAAAACTTCAGGAAAGACATGAAATATGTCAATAAATAACTTTTGAAGACACAAAAATGTCAAAAGCCATGAAAAACAAAGTCTGTACAGATGAAAATTGATGTTTCTAATCAAGAAGTTTGAATCAATAGCGTTAGTATAAAACTAGCAAATCTCTCATGCCCTCACTGCGAATCTGAACACCCTCTATCCGTTTAACACATCTTCTGCTGCCCCAACTTGACCCAACTCCCTAATTCCTTATCCATCCCTCACAACCATACAGAAGCACTTTCAGATCTCTTTCCCTCCATCCCTAACATATTCAACTTTTTACAACAAGCCAACTTCCTCTCACGCATATAATCACACAATCTAGCCGAGCTCATAGCCCTGAAGGCAGGCTGCTAGTAGCTCGTTAATTAAAATAAAATAAAAAAAAAAAAAAAAAAAGATGAAAAATATCAGATCAGCCTCAGGGAGGGAACGCATTCCTTACTTACACAATACCCCTCCCTAGACTTGGAGTCCGATGTTTCGAAGGGTACTAGGTAGAATCTGAAAATTCCATCAATACTTTCATCATACATGGGAACCGTCAAAATCTACATCAATAAGGTTCCATCGATTTTGAACCGATCTGTCAAGAATTCGGTTTTTATGTGATCTTTGGTAGCCAAGAGAGGAGAGAGAGAGCTTTGGGGAGGGGGCCTACATTTTATAACTTGATTGCATCTTGATAATTTCATTTTACATTATATTTAAGGTCTTTATTCTCCCCTCCCATCCTTAATTCCGTGTTTATATCAGTAGAAGTTCCAAGCCAATATTTCTCCACCTCCTCTCTGATCATCAATTCTCATTCGAAGGAGCAAGGTCAAACACAACACTTCCTCCCCATTTTCAGCTCTTGGATTGAAAAGTGCTGACTTTGGTTGAGTTTACACATGACAGGGTAAAGGAGTGGAATCTCAATTATGCGCAGCAACAGTCAAGTCGACACAATCTCGAACGCCGATTTTCGGACGACATCAAAATTTGATACCAGAAGTCGATTCATTTTTGACTCGATTCTAGAACCCTATCAAATTGTGCACTCAAAATCGACGTCACGTCGATTGACTAGCCTTCAACTGGAAGAAGACAAGAAAATGACCCAAAATCGAACATCAAACTATAATATCGACAGGCAACTCAATTCCGACGTCGACAATGAATCGACGGAAGGAAGGAGCGATCGGTTTTGAGTCGACTATCCAATCATTTGGGGTCGATTAACGGTCGACAATGGGAGGTTACTAGTTTGAAATGACTTTTGGTCAAAATGTCGAGTCGATTTGTATCCTCCCCACTCCCTTCATAGGCTAGTTTGATCGATTGACGCTAGGATTTTGCACACGTATTCCCTGCCTCAAATACTTGTGTGAGACGTACAAAATTATCTTTTTTTTTGCGCATCAGCATACAGTATGTAGTTTTTTTCTCCTCGCGAATTCAGGTCTCGAAATTTCGACCACCTTCTCATCATAAAAACCGTTCAAATTCGAATCGATCAAGGTCGTTGCAAGACATGGAGTCTGAAGTTTCGAAAGTCTCTCCTTACGCCGTAGGAAGATTCAATTCTAAAACTTTCGTCGATACTTTCATCATGAAAACCGACAAACTTCACGCATTGAGATCAATTAGAAGAAATTCAACTCTAGCGAAACCAACCCATGAAGAATCTGGTCGTGAAGGAATGAAAGTTTGAAGAGGAAGTGAGAGAGGGGGAAGAGTAGTGAAGTAACACCCCTGTTTTTAACTCACTTCTTTTTCCGACCCAACACTACTCATCTCTCGGGCTTATAACGACCCATCACGTGCACAATCCCGCTAAAATAAAACAATGATTTTCGCTACACCCCCGACTCAACACTACTCATCTCCGGGGCTTATAACGATCCAACACGTACACAACCCCGTTATAAAAAATAGCTCGATTTTTCACTACAAACCTGAATTCGTAAATAGGTACATTCAAGTTTTTACTGAAAAATCGAGCTATTTTTTACAGCTGGGTTGTGTACGTGTTGGATGATTATAAGCCCCGAAGATGAGTAGTGTTGAGTCGGGGGTGTAGCGAAAATCATTGTTTTATTTTAGCGGGGTTGTGTACGTGATGGGTCGTTATAAGCCCGAGAGATGAGTAGAGTTGGGTCGGGAAAAAAAAGTGAGTTAAAAACAGGGGTGTTACTTCACTACTGGGAAGGTATTCTACATCTTATGATTTGAATATATATTTTTGTTGAGATTGACGATAATTTTGTTCCAGAAAGATAGACAGCTTGGGAGGAGAGTCAGGATTTATTCAACGTCATTGTTCCCCTCCCTCCTTTATCTCGGATTTGTATTAGTAAGAGGTCCAAGCTCGTTCTCCTCCGTCCCCCTCTCTAATCTTCGATTCGTGAGCACAACCCTTCGTCCCCATCTTCAACGTATAGTTTTTGGATTGAAAAGTGCTGACTTCGGTGGAGTTGGCACGGGAGGGGGGAGGGGAGTGCAATATGCTCAGCAATGGTCAAATAGACACAATCTCGAACGTCGATTTTCAACCGACATCAAAATTTGATACTCATTGTTGACCTCAATTCTATGACCCAGCACTCGAAATCGACACAATGTCGACGTCGATTACAAATCTCTTACCGGTGAAGACCCAAAATCGATACCAGTGTGTAATACCAAGAGTCGACTAGGAGCAATCGATTTGAGTCGTCTTCCAGTCATTTTGGGTCAATTTCGATCAATATTGAGGATAGCCCTGAAACAAGTCGACTTTTCGTCAATTTGGAGTCGACATGGTTCACCGCAATTATTGGAATTTCAAAATTGATCACATGAACTTTGCAAGCTACTCGTACGACCGAGGTTATCAAAGTATAAGATCAAGGTCCTACACCAGATGTAATTAGTACAAACAAAAAATTACAGTCACGTAACGATGAGAAATTTTAATGAAAATTTCAACGCACTACACGTGTTTCGTGCCGACTCAGGGGCACATCATCAGGTGGTCCAATTTTGACATCTATTTGGAAGGAATTATTTTAAAACTGAGATAAATTGCGATTAATTAACAAGAACAGACGACTTAAGTTGAAACGAACTTGGAAACGATTTAGAAACACATTATAATAAGAGAAAGATGCTAAAATAAGTACGACACGGTCTTAAAATGCTGATGTATACGTACGTGTGAAAACGTGAGCATAGTTTAATGCGACTAACGACGATTATAATCGAATCCTGGGAATCGACTAATTTAGTAGCTTAAGATGCGTACAGACTGCGAGAGAAACAAAGAGAGAGAGAGAGAGAGAAAACAGAAGAGCTTTCCTATAATCTAAAAATTTTCTTCCCGTTATTATTCGACGTCAATCTGTCTACCCGCGAACTATTTCACTTTACTCGGCGTTTCAATTTATGGTAGATACTAACTGTGATTATTTATTTAACGGTGTCGAGTATACAAGATAGTATATAGTTCGCTTTATACATCATGGGAGCATTGGTAAGTGTCAACTTCCATAATATTATTTCAAATCGTAATTTGTTTGTCGGTGAACTCGAACTCGATAATGAGGATAAAAAAGGAGAAAGAAAATAGAATACGAAATTAAGGCCAAGAAATGGAGCTCGATTAATTGAAACTTCTTCGATCTTGTGTTCGAACTTTCATTATGCCCGGTGAAATTTTCCTCGCAATTACTCTCGCTCTCCCGCGTAATTAATTAGTGTTCTTCTCGTTACTCGTTTTCCGAAAATATCGTCGTTTGAAAACAAAAAAAAAATGAGTATCGTATTATTATTATGCTTACAGGAGGATCTAGACAAAGCTCAAGTGGCAAGTAAGACTTCGTTCTCTCTCTTTCATCCGTTGATGAAGCGTCAATTATAAATTTTACGATGGCTTAGTGAAATTATATACGCGAAACTTTTGTGTGCAGTTCTCAAACGAGCTTTCGATGCATTCGCCCAAGATAAAGGCTACATCGAACAGCACATGGTCGGAACTATATTACAAATGCTCGGTCATGAAGTTTCCGAACAACGATTACAAGAAATAATTGCCGAAGTTGACGCAGATGGTGAGTTCATTTTTCTTATTTGTATACTCGAACGGCATACAATTTGATCGAGTCTTTAAAAAAAAGTATAATATTATATATAAGGTAATTAACCGGAAATATTTTTCTTTAAATACGGGTGGAAATGAAATACGATTAATTTTGTCGGCGCGTGTTTTCATTTCTACGCGGTAGGCGGTAAATAAACGTCGAGTCGTTAATAATATTCGTTGAAAATTGGCTGAAAAAATTTAAACGATTCTCACGAAATTATTTTTTCATACCTTTGGCGAGATTCACGAGTCCCACTTCCCTTTTTTCACTCATTCTCGAAGGGGCCACGAGCCTATAATTTTGCGATGCTAGAGAATACAATCTACCCATCCACGTTATCTAAGTTTTTAGCCTAGCAAAGCTCACATAAAATATAACGAAAACACGAAAGATAGAGTTGGAAACTAAAAAATAACTATTTCACAAAGTCTGCGTCACACTCCCGTCACATTTTTGGTGAGGAAGCATAGAGACTTCAATACAACTCAGAAAGTCAGAAATGTTTCAAAAATAGATACTATTCTCAAAGAAGTTGATCAAGTAGTGCGAGAAAACTGTTCTACGAATCAATATTTCAATTTTGATATCAATATTCAATAGTCGATACTTTCGGAATTCGAAATTTCAGCAGGAAACCTGTGCTATGGGTGTTTTTTTGAGAAATTCGGCGTGCACCGTCCGGCCAAAAACTTGAGAAAAATTTCGACTCTCGAGCTAAATATGATAGAAGGGCACTTGGGAAAATTTCGACTCGCGTTTTGTAATACAACTGATGACAAGGGGACTTATGGTGTTTGAAGCATCGCATATCTGGATCATTGAAGGGGGTTAACCAATTGTATGGGTGTTTTTTTGAGAAATTCGCCGTGCACCGTCCGGTCAAAAACTTGAGAAAAATTTCGACTCTCAAGCTAAACATGATAGGGGAAGCACTAGGGAAAATTTTGACTCGCGTTTTGTAATACAAATGATGACAGGAGGACTTACGGTGTTTGAAGCATTGCATATCTGGATCATTGAAGGGGCTAAAATAATTGTTTGGATGTTTTTTTGAGAAATTCACCATGCACTGTCCGGCCAAAAACTTGAGAAAAATTTCGACTCTCGAGTTAAATATGATAGGAGGGGCACTTGGGAAAATTTCGAGTCGTATTTTGTAACATAAATGATAGCAGAAGGACTTATGGTGTTTGAAGCATTGCATATCCGGATCATTGAAGGGGCTAAGTCAATTGTATTGATGGTTTTTGAGAAGATCGCTGTGCACCGTCCGGCCAAAAACTCGAGAAAAATTTCGACTTTCGAACTAAATATGATAGGAGCACTTGGGAAAATTTTCAACCGCGACCCGTAACGTAGGAGGACTTATGGTGTTTGAAGCATTGCATATCTGGATCATTGAAGGGGCTAAGCAAATTGTATGGGTGTTTTTTTGAGAAATTCACCATGCACTGTCCGGCCAAAAACCTGAGAAAAATTTCGACTCCCGAGTTAAATACGATAGGAGGGGCACTTGGGAAAATTTCGAGTCGTATTTTGTAACATAAATGATAGTAGGAGGACTTATGGTGTTTGAAGCATTGCATATCCGGATCATTGAAGGGGCTAAGTCAATTGTATTGATGGTTTTTGAGAAGATCGCTGTGCACCGTCCGGCCAAAAACTCGAGAAAAATGTCGACTTTCGAACTAAATATGATAGGAGCACTTGGGAAAATTTTCACCCGCGACCCGTAATGTAGGAGGACTTATGGTGTTTGAAGCATTGCATACCTGGATCATTGAAGGGGCTAAGCAAATTGTATTGGTGTTTTTTTTTTAGAGATTCGCTGTGCACCATCTGGCCAAAAACTTGAGAAAAATTTCGACTCTCGAGCTAAATATGATAGGAGGGGCACTTGGGAAAATTTCGACTCGCGACCCATAGTATATGATAGCAGGAAGACTTATGGTGTTTAAAGCATTGCATATCCGGATCATTGAAGGGGCTAAACCAATTGTATGGGTGTTTTTTTTTGAGAAATCAAAAACTTGAGTAAAATTCCGACTCTCGAGCTAAATATGATGGGAGGGGCACATGGGGAAATTTCGACTCGCGACCTGTAATATAGGAAGACTTATGGTGTTTGAAGCATAGCATATCTGGATCATTGAAGGGGCTAAGCCAATTGGTGTACAAGTCATTGCAAGTCTAGTTACTTGAAGGGGCTATCCTAATGCGGGTCATATCATAAAATTATTTTTTAACCCATTGAACAGGTTCATGGACTTTCCTCCTTTAAAATTGTTCAGAAGGCCGTCGTTTTTTTCAAGTCCCACTCCACTTCATAGAATCCAAAATTTTCCATGTTGCTTCTCCCATGAATAAATATATATAATTACATTTTGACAGATAGTCGAAATTTAATCAAGTCCGAGATTTTTCAAGAGCCAAATTTCAGATTGTGAACCATTTTTCAATCCTCACCAGATTAAGGTTGAAAACTCACAGGTTCTTTAACGAACTTAAACAAGGGGTGACAGGAAACCTGTTTTATGAGGGATCTATGACGTTACCAAATTGTGACGTCACAGATCCGGATCTTGGAGCTATATGTGATAGGAAGGGACTCGTTGAAATTTCGACTTCCAGGAGAGGGACTTGGAATTTACGAGCTCCGAACTTTGCCGGCCGGCCAGCCGTACGGCGGACGTTTTTTCCAAAAAAACCCACGCGATGATAAAAAAAAAAAGGTTCCTTATTAGAAAAGCGGAGCAGCGGAAATTTAATAAAAAGTGAGATTTTCTGGCAGAGCCAAATAAATAAAGATAATGTTTTGAGTTTATTACAGTAAAACCTCCACTAACGGACACTCCTAGTAAGCGGACAAAACATTATAACCTCTGAATGACGGAGGTTCTCTAAAACGGACAGAAATTAGACGCAGATAAGGAAAAAAAATTTGTCGAGCAATTTTTGACTGGTTCATAGCGAGTAGAGCGGGTGAAATAATCGTACACTTTTCTGCAGTATGAATTGTGTGTTGATATGAACGTGAAGCAAAAATGAGTTCTAGAAGGAAATTTTTATCTCTGACGGAAATCATTAAAATTTTGTATATTTATGACGAGAAAAAGTTGAGTTGTAGGACGTTCACAGAAAGATTCAAGAATAAATTTGGTATTAAAAAGACACAAGACGTCGTCTTTTTCAATTCAATGAAGTAATTTTTCCAAATTTCTCTACACTTTCTCTTTTCACCTCTCTCAACGGACACTCCCCTACGGCGGACAATTCCCGTGGTCCCGTCGACGTATGGAGGTTTTACAGTAAATATATTTTAAAGTCACACTTGTTTTGTGATGAAATCATGGCCTTGTTTGTGAACTTTTCTAACAGAGGCGTGGCATACGCCCCGTCCTTGGATTAATATAGGCGTAGAGCTATCGAGTCCATAGGGATATCAACGTCAGTAACAGTCATAACCATCCACGATTTGATGGTCATTTGTGACATCAGTACCTGCCCAGACAATGGTATCATCATGATAGTCTCTAAACGTAAGTCCACATCAATTGGGATCAGGAACGTGACGTCAGGTCGTGATCACTGAGCTCTCGCGAAAGAAGAAGGGGGTAAGGGATAGACTACTTTGATCAATAAGTTAGTACGGTATACTAAGAATGAGAAAAGAACAATTTACTCGACCGAAAAAGTTATTACACAATAGAACCAGAGAACTTTCGGCGTAGATGGAACGCGACTGACCGCAAAATTAATAAAATTTAATAATACTACTACAAACAGGATTAGACAAGAAACGCCGATAAGTCATCTAATCAAAGCTTTCTAACGGAGTCAGGCCATCCGCAAAATTTTCAAGTGAGTGTTATCTTCTTTTCCATTAACCTCGCAGTTGTATTCAATTCTTGGAGGGGGAGGGAGGAGGTGATTTCGAATGTTCTGCTACACCAAAACTTCTTCCAAAAGTTCAACCCTATCCTCTCGTCAGTGAGTAAGTTGCAGCCCAAAATAAGTAGGGATGAGTCCATACTCAGGGAGGACTTTATTGAGGACGTAGCGTAGTTCCCATACTTGACCAAATGGTAGCAAGTTTCCCTCAATTGCTTTCCGACGACGGAACCTTTCACAGAAACACGTTGGTTAACGTAGTTACCGTTCATTTTCTTGTTACGGCACTTTACTATTGAGCAGACGGAACCTTTGCTCAAACCAATTTGAGTGGCATTTTCTGATGTCAAACTGATGGCCAGCATCAGTTGGATGCTTAGCGAAGGTGGACTTTCTGGTTTTTACGGTCACATCAAAAGCCTTCTTATGCTCACCAAAGCGAACAAAGAAGTTCCGCGCAGTCTCCCCTATGTAAGGCTCCGGATTTATAAAATTTACACTCCCCTAACGGGGGATGGGACTTTGGGCAAACCCGAAGCTTATAATAGTTGGGTTTAAGTCTATATGACTCGAGGATCTTGGCCAAGCCTTTCCAGAATTTGCCCAAGTAGGGAATACGAATCCATTTGAAGTTTTTGAGGGTCAGGAGGGACTGCCCCGTCGACTGACAGAGGCTCTTACCAATTTAACAATAAATTTCTCCTTGACCATGAGGTCGACATCAAGAGAGGTGCCATTGCGCTGGCCCAAGGTCTTTTTCAGGGAACGATCATAAAAATGTGTAATTCTTTATGTCTCGGGTGACAATTGGAACTGGAATCGATGTGAAAATCTGTGGAAGTGGGCTTTTAATAAATTCCATACTCATCTTCGCTTGACTCCCCTCTTTATAATGTGAACTTGACACTGAGATAAGGGCACTGAGGTATGAAAGGAACTCATCGACATATCGATATCAATAGATAATGTGCTTCGTCAGGAAGAGATCAACATTGAAGACCTACAGGCCTATAAATTAAATACGAATGCGTACATGGCCCATCACGTCATCACTCATCCTTGGTCTGTGTAGCTGAGCAATTGGTACGATTAGTGAAGTTCGTTTGCGTCCTCAGGGAACGTACCCAAATTATGCGACCATTGTAGGGGGGATTCTCAAAATACTACGCCAGGTCTCTGTGGGGGATGGTAGGGTTTGGTCACGTGGTTTAATTGTCTGAAAAATTTAGCATTTCTAGAGCTGTCAAGTTAAATTTCCTTAGAATCTTGCATTTTTTCCTGAATAGAGCCATCAAAATACTGTAGACATGTCCAAAATTGACTTTTCCAACTTTCAACCAACATCACATGAACAAAAATTTTCCTCTTGGAAGATGCGCAATATTATGATAGTGATTTAAAATTATATAGGGCAATATTGTTGAAAAAAAAAGAAAAAAATACTGCTTGAAAATTAGTGTGGGGGGTTCTAGTATACTACGGATGGTCACGACGGGAGGAGGGGGTAGAATGTCGGTAAAAATGGGTCACGTAGTTTGGGTACGTTCCCTTAGTAGTGCTAAGGGAACGTACCATGTTCAGATACGTAGTTATTTTCTTATCATTTTCAAATCGTTATCAACTGTTATCTCTTTTAGTAATTGGAGTAGGGAAGTCTGACGATAAATGATGAGCCCGAGCCCGTATGACCTCACTCGTATTTCTGGAGCTCTATTTCAAGAGATTCAAGTTCTCAAGCATCGATGGCGTCCTCGTTGAAGAACACCATTGCCCCTGCCTTCACTTTGTTTGAAAGTCCAGTTGTGTCTTGTACACTTGTTGAACCCAAACCTTAAGCAATGACGTATTTAGAAATTGTCTCTAGGGGGTCCAAAAATTTTCGAGGACAAAAAAAAAAGAGAAGTCTTTTAGTTACTTCAAAATTAATGATTCTACCGGTTTTTGGAGGTCCCTGGGGGGCGCAAATACGCCACTGAGCCCCAAAATTCCTTTAAATTTCCCTTGTTCGATAATTTTACAACTAACCAGTTATCTCGGGAAATGGTATTCTTTCACGGGTGTAGAAGACCTGATTATCCGGATCGTTTTCTTTTTCGATTAGGCAATAATGAATGGGGAAATATGAGTCTGTTAATCGTAATAATGATAGACTTCATTTCTCACATTTCAAAACTTATAAATAATCAGCCATAGGCCTCTCTTCTGTCCCGCGCCATCGAGATTGAGGTGCGTCCCAAGCTACGCTTTTGCACACGGCCTCGACTCTTTTTCTTATTTTGTTCCTCCACCTCTTTTTTGGTATTCCCTTCCCCTTTCGTATTCCCGTATGGAGTCTAATAAGTAGCCCTCCGGTTTCATATGCCTTCTTGAGATCTGATCCTATGTCATTCTTCGATCGCGCGCCATCGAGATTGAGATTGGTCCCAAGCTACGCTCTTCCACATAACCTCAACCTTTTTAACAGGGAACCTGTTTTATGGGGGGCTTTTTGAGAAATTTGCCATGCGCCGTCCAGCAAAAAACCTGGAAAAATTTCGACTCTCGAGCCATGTATGATAGGAGGGAGACTTGGAAAAATTTTCGACTCTCGAGCCATAGAAGAGGGACTTGGAAAAATTTCGACTCTCAAGCCATATATGATAGGAGGGAGACTTGAAAAAAATTTCGACTCTCGAGCTATCATATATAGCTGGGGATTCGAGGTCTAGGCTTCCTTGAATTTTCAATACCAAATCCCATTTCACTCATAAAACAGGTTCCCCGCGTTCCTCGTTCAACTTCGTTAAGGAAGCCGTCGTTTTTCTTATTCCGTCCCTCAACCTCGTTTTTGGTCTTCCCTTCCCTGTTCGTATTCCCATATGGAGTCCAATCAGTAGCTCTACGGTTTCATCTGTCCTCTTAAGATCTGATCCTATGTCATTCTTCGAACTCGCGTCATCGAGATTGAGATGCATCCCGAATACACTTCTCCACATAACCCTTTATCTCTTTTTTCTTACTTCGTGCCTCCACCTCGTTTTTGGTCTTCCCTTCCTCGTATTCCCATATGGAGTCCAATCAGTAGCCTTAAGGCTGTATCTATCCTCTTGAGATCTGATCCTATGTCATTAGGGAGTGATTCTGCTACTTTTTCACCGTACTTCGCCCGCCAAAGATGCACGATGAACGCTCCTTCTCTTACTCTCATTCATTCAATGGAACATTTGATCTTACCAAAAGTTTCATACTTGGATCCTGGTAATTTATTTTTTGCACAAGACTCGTACTTTTGGGGAGCGAATCGAGTCCTATCAACAATTTCTTAAGCGAACTCGATTACTAAAAGGAAAGGCTTTCGAATAATCCGAAGCCTACGTAAGAATCAGCGACTGTAAACATTAATTTCCAATTTCCACGAATTTGTTTAAACCAATCTCCAATAAAGGAATACACCTCTACACACCGAAAAATAAACCATTCGTAAAGAAGGATGTTTTCGAAGTCAATTAAATAAAGCGGCGAACACTTTCAAAATTCTACGAACTAAAGGTTATTTGATTTTTGCGCGGTTAAAAAGTACCCTACAAGAGGGAATATATACGTGAGAGTAAGACGAAGAAAAAAAAAAAAAAAAAGCGAAGAATGAAGAGGAAATACGGCTCAAAGAATTTTCCGATGGAATAAGAAGAGGAACAAGTGTATTTATTTCTGCGGTATCAAATGGAAGGAAATATTCACCATAAAAAAGTCAAGATCTAAAGGCGCAACGTACCAGTACCGGTACCGTTACTTTTTTTTTTTCCTCCTCAAAAAATAAAGCTGTTCTCATGCTTAATTTACCTTCAACATAAAATGGCCCATTTGCGAGGCTTCGTTATCCACACTTCTTTTTCGTATATACTCGTAGCAGCGTGGAAAACACTCGGATACTTTCACTTACAGACCTCGCGCCTCTCCTTTACTTCCTACATCGTGTAATGTAACATAGAAAATTTACTATAAATAAATTGTAAAGAGCACAGTATTCTCGAGCTAGTGTTTCCGGCCTAGAACGAAAATCTTCATCGGCGTTAAAAAATTGTATTAAATCGGTTCCTCCAAAATCGATTAGGCAAAGGTGTGCTTCTTCACAGAGGATTCACTATCGTGATGAAAATTTCTCTCCCATAAAGCGCATACATGACGAACTTCCTTTCGACGACTCCTTCGTATTACCTCCGTAATGAATGTAAATTTTTGGATAATTTCAAATTCAAAATGCTCCTCTTGATGAGTACACGGGTTTGAGTCGACTAGCCAACACACTCGACTTCGACGAGTATAATATAGTAGAAATGAAAACATGTAAAGCCGCGAATTCGTCGCTCAGAAAATTAGCAACCCCCATAGCCAGCCAACCAGCGATAGGTCGGTATGCTGAACCGCGACGACTGGAAAAGCAGCGTAAAATTTTAATCCGATTTAAAGTTGGCAAATATCCACAAATAACCGCCGCCGGGCGACCTTATCCGAAAGGATTCGTATATAATTTTTAATTTACGACGAAAAACCGTTACGAAGTGTAAAATAATGCTAATAAATATTTAAGAGAAACTTTTAACCTGTCTCACACCCTTTTCGTTCCGTCGCCACCGCCGCCGCCGCCGCCGTTGTCGAGTCATTGTTTTCATAAAGAGGCGGCGGTCCATTTAATTGAGAGGAAGCTTCATTAACGCGGCGTATTTCGAACGCGCGAAATTCTCTCGTTTTGTATCATTTTTGCAGGTTCCGGCCAATTAGAATTCGAGGAATTTGTGACCCTAGCCGCTGGTTTCCTCGTGGAAGATGAGGTCGAAGATTCGGCGGTGATGCAAGAAGAACTCAAGGAAGCATTTCGACTTTACGACAAAGAAGGTAAGAATGATTACTTAATACAAAGTCATTATTTTCATCGAGAGTGAGCAGAGACACTTGGCTACTTCCCAATCTCCCTATGCGTGAGTCCTTTCGAGAAGCTCGTGGGCTTTACCCGGAGGTTAAAGGGTAAAGAATCACTCGCTTACTTTTGTACTTGGGTGCACGAAGAAGAAAAACTCGACACAAAGGAACGAGGATCCAGGAACTTCTTTGATTCCTCTAGATTTGTTGGTCCAATTTTTTGAGAAACATGCCAGGAAAAGAAAACTGAAGAACAGTAGCTATAGGCTGACGTGAGGAAGTAGGGCGGATTTTTCGGCAGCAGGTTCAGGAGAAGTACTTTGGTAGATGAAAGGAACGAAGAGAATTGAAAGCCGAACGAAGAGAATCTGACCGTTTACGAAAAAAAATCGAGAAAGCAAATCGAGAGAACATTCTCCTGCAGAGATTGGATGGCAGAAGCAAGAAGAAATGAAAATAATCGGGCCAGAAAATATTTTTGTCATAATTCCTTGTGACGTCCTAAAGTATTCTGCAAATTTTTAAAACTTTTGATTTTCTGATAACAACTTCATCTTTAAATAATTTGGTCTGAAATTCGAACGAAAGTGATCGATGGTCTCATGGAAAAGGATATCCACAGGATAGTAAAGATCCTTTCATGGTGTCATTCATGTAAGGCACCTAAAAAGACTACAGACAGAAAGAAGGGAAAACGTTGTTCGTTGACTGCAAGAAAATTCTCTGTTAAGGGGCATTACTAGCTATGACGTCATCGATAATTTGGGAAAATGCTTCAAAAGGCCAATAAAAAAGAATTAAAATACCAAAGACTTCGATTCTCTTCCAAAATTTCAAGTAAGTACTCCACATCAAAATTGCTAATGGAAATTTTCCTGCGTTCAAAGTTCAGCATTTTGAGCTAACCAGCCTAATTTTTGAAATTTTCTCCTCCCCTCCTTTCCCCTCCTCTATGAAAACAGAAGTTGACATTTTTCCAATCCAACAGCTCATATATGTGTACAGTGAAAAGGAACTTGACCTCGCTCATGCAAACAAGAATTACAAATCTGGGAAGGGGGAGAATTTGGACCTTCCACAGATACAAATATGGATTGAGAGGGGGGGGGGAAGTAAGATATGAAATACGTCAACAAAGAAGCAAAACAGTCATTAATACTTTGTACGATGGAAAGTTTTTTCTTTTCTCGAAAAAGTCGTGAACTCTCCATTCTTAAATCATCCTGTAGATCCGCCCCACGTCATTTTCTTATCATACAGATGTATTTCAGCGAGTACCGTACTTAATTCTTACCGGAATTATCAGCCAAATGGTATTTTATCCAGTTCTCAAATTTCACAATATCGATACAGATCCCAGCAATTGCTTTGACTTCTTCTTGCTTTCACATACGTACGTCTCTAAATTCACCTTCCAACGTCAGTTCATCACTTGCGACCTCGATCTCTGTTAAATATTTTGTTCAGACGAATATCGTACCTTCGTATGAAGATGTTTCGTGACAATTTAATCATTTTTATAATTATTCGATTACATTTTGAATAAACTCACTCGTTTTTTTCTCATCGGCAGTTAATTCTAATTCCATTGGAGATTGGTGAATTATTTTGTTTCCCATCAGTCAATCTAAAATGTCGATGGAAAAATTGAGAATGTAACGCCTTACGAAAGTCGCGATATTTTTCCACGGAAGGATATTCTCATTAGACATATGCCCCATTCTTTGGAAGGGAGAATCTAGTGCTTGGTCAACGAAGCTACTCGTATTGTTTAATAAGCCCGGCATTTTGGAAGATTTGAACTTCAAGATCGTAATAAAAATTATCAATCGGAATGTTGAATTGGCGTCAGCAATAATATTATTCTTTCTTTGATATTGACAGCCATTGAATCATGGTAACCATGTGTAGGCTAAGAAAAAACGAGAGAATTGCGAAGTACTAATCGAAAGTCTCCTCGGCGAGTTTATTTTATGTAACCGACATGGGGCTACCGCGTCGGTTTACTGCCATACTGGGAGTAAGAGGCGAGTAAGAGTCATGCCGCGGGACTTGGCAATATTTTTGTACTTCTTTGGACTTGTAAAATTTTTCATTTTCAATTCTTAGACTTTGAAATATTTTCAACTGTTGGATTCGGAATTATTTTCAACTGTTGGACTTGGAATTATTTTCAAATTGTGGGACTTGAAATATTTTCATAAGTGGACTTGTACAATGTTTCATTTTCAATTCTCGGACTTGGAAATATTTTCAATTGTTTGAACATGGAATTATTTTCAAATTGTTGGTCTTTGAAATATTTTCATGAGTGGACTTGTAAAATTTTTCATTTTTGATCGTCGGACTTTGTAATATTTTCAACCCAAAAATGAAAAATTTCACAAGTCCAAGAAGTATGAAAATATTTCAAAGGAAAATAATTCCAAGTTCGACAATTGAAAATATTTCTAAGTCCAAGAATTGGAAATGAAAAATTTTACAAATCCAGCTGTTAAAAATATTTCCAAGTCCAAGAATTGAAAATGAAACATTTTACAAGTCCAAGAAGTATGAAAATAATTCCAAGTCCAACAGTTGAAAATAATTATTTCCAAGTCCGAGAATTGAAAATGAAAAATTTTACAAATCCAGCATTTGAAAATATTTCCAAGTCCAAGAATTGAAAATGAAAAATTTTACAAGTCCAAGAAGTATAAAAATATTTTAAAGAAAATAATTCCAAGTTCAACAGTTGAAAATATTTCCAAGTCCGAGAATTGAAAATGAAAAATTTTACAAGTCCACTTATGAAAATATTTCAAAGAAAATAATTCCAAGTTCAACAGTTGAAAATATTTCCAAGTCCGAGAATTGAAAATGAAAAATTTTACAAGTCCACTTATGAAAATATTTCAAAGAAAATAATTCCAAGTCCAACAGTTGAAAATATTTCAAAGTCCCACAGTTGAAAGTATTTCAGAGTCCAACAGTTGAAAATACAAGTCTAAGAAGTACAAAAATATTTCAAAGTCCCGCGGCATCACTCTAACTTGCCTCTTACTCCCAGTATGGCAGTAAACCAACGCGGTAGCCCCATGTCGGTTACATAAAATAAACTCGCGTCATCTCGTGCCTTATCAATTTGTCTCATTCGCCGTATGCCACACTTGGAGTAAGAGGCAAGTAAGAGTGATGCCGCGGGACTTCAAAATATTTTTGTACTTCTTGGACGAGTATAATTTTTCATCTTCAATTCTTGGATTTAGAATATTTTCAACTGTTGGACATGGAATTATTTTCAAATTGTGGGACTTTGAAATATTTTCAACTGTTGGACTTGAAATTATTTTTCAATTGTTGAACTTCGAAATATTTTCATGACTTGGAATTATTTTCAAACTGTGAAACTTTGAAATATTTTCATAAGTGGACTTAAAAAATTTTTCATTTTCAATTCTTGAACTTGGAAATATTTTCAAGGGTTGGACTTAGAATTATTTTACAATTGTTGGACTTTGAAATATTTTCAAACTGTGGGACTTCGAAATATTTTCATAAGTGGACTTGAAAAATTTTTTATTTTCAATTCTTGAACTTGGAAACATTTTCAAGGTTTGGATTTGGAATTATTTTCCAATCGTTGGACTTTGAAATATTTTCAACGGTTACACTTGGAATTATTTTCAAATTGTGGGACTTTGAAATATTTTCATGACTTGGAATAATTTTCAAACAGTGGGACTTTGAAATATTTTCATAAGTGGACTTGTAAAATTTTTCATTTTCAATTCTTGGACTTGAAAATATTTTCAAGGGTTCGACTTACAATTATTTTCCAATTGTTGGACTTTAAAATATTTTCATGACTTGGAATAATTTTCAAACAGTGGGACTTTAAAATATTTTCATAAGTGGACTTGAAAAATTTTTTATTTTCAATTCTTGAACTTGGAAACATTTTCAAGGTTTGGACTTGGAATTATTTTCCAATCGTTGGACTTTGAAATATTTTCAACGGTTACACTTGGAATTATTTTCAAATTGTGGGACTTTGAAATATTTTCATGACTTGGAATAATTTTCAAACAGTGGGACTTTGAAATATTTTCATAAGTGGACTTGTAAAATTTTTCATTTTCAATTCTTGGACTTGGAAATATTTTCAAGGGTTCGACTTACAATTATTTTCCAATTGTTGGACTTTAAAATATTTTCATGACTTGGAATAATTTTCAAACAGTGGGACTTTAAAATATTTTCATAAGTGGACTTGAAAAATTTTTTATTTTCAATTCTTGAACTTGGAAACATTTTCAAGGTTTGGACTTGGAATTATTTTCCAATTGTTGGACTTTGAAATATTTTCAACGGTTACACTTGGAATTATTTTCAAATTGTGGGACTTTGAAATATTTTCAACTGTTGGACAAGGAATTATTTTCCAATTGTTGAACTTTGAAATATTTTCATGACTTGGAATAATTTTAAAACAGTGGGACTTTGAAATATTTTCATAAGTGGACTTATAAAATTTTTCATTTTCAATTCTTGAACTTGGAAATATTTTCAAGGGTTGGACTTGGCATTATTTTACAATTGTTGGACTTTGAAATATTTTCATAAGTGGACTTGAAAAATTTTTCATTTTCAATTCTTGAACTTGGAAATATTTTCAAGGGTTGGACTTGGAATTATTTTACAATTGTTGGACTTTGAAATATTTTCATAAGTGGACTTGAAAAATTTTTTATTTTCAATTCTTGAACTTGGAAACATTTTCAAGGTTTGGACTTGGAATTATTTTCAAATTGTGGGACTTTGAAATATTTTCATAAGTGGACTTGTGAAATTTTTCATTTTCAATTCCTGGACTTGGAGATATTTTCAACTGTTGGACTTCGTAATATTTTCAATTGTGGGAGACAATCAAAAATGAAAAATTTTACAAGTCCAAGAAGTATGAAAATATTTCAAAGTCCAACAATTGGAAAATATTTCGAAGTCCCACAGTTTGAAAATATTTCAAAGTCCAACAATTGTAAAATAATTCCAAGTCCAACCCTTGAAAATATTTCCATGTTCAAGAATTGAAAATGAAAAATTTTTCAAGTCTACTTATGAAAATATTTCAAAGTCCCACTGTTTGAAAATGTTACCAGATTTATGAAAAAATTTGTAGAAGTTGACTCGAAATCGACTTTAGGTCAATGTTGATTTACGATTTATTTGAGGTGGACCAGTGTACATACCACAGATCTACGAACTGACTAGGGCGATAGGAAAATTTGAAGATGTCAACTCGAAATCGACTTCAGATCGCGGTTGATTTGAAGTCAACTGGCGTGCATTACAACAGATCAACAAATTGATTGGAAATCGACCAAACAGAGCACACCGTTTCAAGTCGATGAAAAAATTTGGAGACGTGGACTCGATATCGACTCCATATTTACCTCGATTTAAGGTCGCCTATATCACCTAAGAGCTACAAATTGACTAGAAATCGAACTAACCGAGCAGATTTTAGGTGAATAAGGAAATTGAATAAGTCGACTCGGAAATATCTTCAAATCAAGGTCAATTTGAAGTTTACCACCATACATTACCATCAGAAAACTACAAATCGACTCGCAATCGACCTCGATTTTAGATCGATGGGAAAATTTGGCGAAATCGACTAGAAATTGACTTCAGTTCAAAGGTCGACTTAGAGTCCACTACGATACATTACCAAAGAACCACAAATTGATTGATTTCAAGTCGATAGAATGAATCGAGATCGACGTCAAATTGAGATAGATCAGCAGACATTACCAAGGAATTACAAATCTACGGTTGATCGACCCAACGAGGCATTCGATTTAAGATCAATCCACAATTGAAGTCGAACAGGGTACATCACCATCAGAGAACTACCAATCGACTCCCAAGAGCTACAAATCAAACAGAAATTGACCCAACATAGCAGGCTATTTCAGGTCCATAGAAAAATTTGAAGATCGAATTCGATTTGAGATCGATTAACACACTATCAAAAAACGACAAACTGATTTGAAATCGACACCGTTTCAGATCGACGGAAAAATTTGAAGAACTCGACTGGAAAACGAGGCCAGATTGATGTCGATTTCAGAGAGCCGCCCAACGTGCATTACCGGAGAATCGACTTGGAGTCGACTCAACAGACGAGTCGATTTCAGGTCGGTAAACAAATTTAGAAAAGTTTATTCAAAAAGGGACTCTATAGATCGACGTCAAATTGAGATCGACCAGCGAACATTATTTAAGAACTATAAATCGACTTAAAATCTAGCCGACAGAGCAGTCAGTTTCAGGTCAATAGAAAAATTTGGGAAACTTGACCAGAAATTGAGTCCAGATCAATGTCGATCTGAGGTCAATCAGCGCACATCGTCACCTATAAGAACTACAAATCGAGTTCAAATTGACACAACAGAACACTTGGTTACAGATCGATGAGAAAATTTGCATGAGTCGACTCTAGATTGACGTCGATTCGAAGTCCGTTAAAGGTCCACTAGGGTACATTCCCAATAAACCAGAAAACGACTATAAATCGAAGCACATGAGCAGTCGATTTCAGGTCGACCCAAATCCGACTCGAAATTGACATCGGCTTAAAGTCGTTCTCTAATAGACCAGCGTACACCAAATCGACTCAAAATCGAACCACCAGAGCTGTTGACGTCAGGTTGAAGAGAGAAAATTTGGAGAAATAGACTTGAAATCGACTCCAGATCGATGTCAATCTGACACGACGTTAAGAATTGCAAATGGGCTGGAAATCGACCTAACAGCGCAGTCGTTGTCAGGTCGATAGAAAAATTCGAAAAAATCGATTCGAAAACAACTCCAGATTGACGTTTATTCAAGATTGATTTCAAGTCCATCAGCGTATATCAGTAGAAAACCAAAAATCGAATTGAAATCGATTTATCGGAGAAGTTTTAAAGAACTTTGAAAAAGTCGACTCAAAATCGAATCGACATCAAGGTCGAATAGAAGTCGATTTATTGTTAAAAAATGAACGAAAAACTGGCTTGAAATCGACCTAACAGGGCAGGCAGTTGATATTGAGTTGATGAGGAAATTCCGAGAAATCGATTTAAAATCGACCCAACCGAGCAAATTATTTCAGTTTAATTGAAAAATTTGGAGAAGCTTTTTTTTTTTTTTTTTTTTTTTTTATATTACATCCAACCAGAAAAAAATTAAAAAAAAAAAAAAAAAAAGAATAGGGGGGAAAAATTACACACATGCGTAAATGTATTAAAAAAAAAAAAAAAGAAGTGAAAACAATAGCACTCCGACATAGCAATCCGTTGTAAGGACTGGAGCCGAATTTGATTTCTTGTATTAAAAGAGTATGATTTAATCGCTCTTCAGAATTTAAAGAAAGTAAATCATAAAAAAAAAAAAAAAAAAAAAAAAAGAGTGTTGAAAAGAGGATGGTTAAGTGGCCTTACCTCGAAGGAAAAACGGAAAAAATGAATTGAATTTAAATGTTGATGGAAGGAGGTAGGTCAGAGATAAATTTGAAAATGTGTGAGAAAATTGAAGGGTTTTCTGATGATAGGAGGTCGGTGACTCTGAGTGGGGTAGCGAATTGTAGATTGGTGGCTTCTGAGTATAGAATTTGTCTAATGTTGGATATTTCTGGACATTCGAAAAGATAATGATTGATGTCGCCTTTAGAAGGATTGTGTGGATGGAGGGGGCATATATCAGATTCGGAAAGATTCAAGTTGATTTAAAATTGCTGACGACCAGCGTACACCACCAGAGAACTACAAACCGACTTGAAATCGACGTGGCAAATTAGTCAACATTTTCGTCGACGTGAGGTCGATTTCAATAATATATCGACGCAATTTTGACCGAAAAGTAAATTCCTAGTCGTCATGGTTCAACGTAGAGGAGGGGGGGGGGGAATCGCAGAAATTGAAAGTTTTCTAATCCGAGATTATCAGTCCCGACTTTCAATAAAAATCGAATTTAATTAGCAATGTTCAATCAAATCAATCATGCGCACCATCTCGCTCAAGAATCTCCTGGCATAGAGCTGTCAAATCTAAATCAGTGAACTACTGGCACCAGGATTAGAGCGTATCATTCAACCTTTAGGCGTAGAGACTAGACTTGACTTGTTTCAATATCGAATTAGAATAAAGATCCCGAAGTAATCGGATGGGACAAATGGACTAATCAGCAGCACACACATAATGCGTTTAAGATTTCATTCAGGATATGAATCGCACCTGAAGTGGACATATTACAGGGTGTCTACCAGAATTGAAAAATGGAAATAGTTGACATTAGTTGACCTTTTTTCGATATTTTATTTGACCTTAAGAAATATCAAACTCCCCCTCCCCCCTCTCCAAACTAATATTGTAATTTCGGTATTTTTTTATTCGTTTGCAAGAATTAATATTTAATTGAGAAAAGTGTCATTTTAAAAGTCAGAAGTTTGTTGATTATACTTTGATATTGTGCATATAGGAAGACATGTGAAAACATTCTTTACACAAAATTATGCATTTTTGAACTTTTTAGTTGACCTACGGATAGAAAAGTTGACTTTACTTGACTTAGTTGACAATGTTTCAAAAAAGTTGACTTTAATTGACTTAGTTGACCTGGTAAACACCCTGTATTACGGCCAGGTTCGGACAAAAATCGTAGGCTAAACAGTCATTAATACTCTTCACTCATTTTTCATTGAACGAATAAGAAAGTTAACTCCAAAGAATAGGGTTACTTACGTGACCTGGACTCGTGCTAATCAAATAACTCCAAACCGTCTGTCAAATGACAATCATCTCGAATCCGAACTCGCAAATTGTGTTCGAGAGAAACTTCGAAGTAAAAAATCATCACACTGATTGGCCGCATGATTTCCTCGTTAAAATTCCAAAACCGCGAGAAGAATTTCTAGCGGCCGGTGATGGCTCGCCAGTACCCCTCGATGAGCCTTTGAGAACGTCGCATTTCTGAGGAAACGCGAAAACCGAACAACTCTTACAAAAAAAGCCGCATTCTCCACGCACGATACAGGCAACAATACTGAACAAGTGCCTCTTGATAACAATGTAGTCTCATCACGGAGCATTACAAGCTCGTACAAGTGGAAATTAGGAACAAGTACAAAAAAGGGCAGATAACAACATTAGGATAAGCTACGGTGGCGAGGTTTTACGACCAGCTCCACGTTATCTCTTCAGATAGAGCCTTTCGAACACGTCAGCACAATGAAGTAACATCGTACGCGTCTATTGACATGAATTTTTATTACTAAAAATCAACTGAAGGTAGACGATAGGTCACGATTGAACTAAATAATTTCTCAATCGTTATCGTCTTTCTTGATACAGACCGAGTTATACGACTTGAAAGTATAACCTTACTTCTATCAAGAATCTCGTTGAGAAGAGACTGGCTTTCTAAAGTACGAAAATCTCAGAATCGAAGATGGTCAATTTTATGTATACTTCTTTTTCAAACTCGCTCGCTTGTAAACCGCCATCAAAAAGCTCGAACAGAATAGATTATACGTTACTAGAAAACAAAACTCTCGATCAAAGCATACTTTGCGGAAAAGTTTCTATTGTATCTCGAAACTCATATTCCTTGTACTTTCTTAACAGCAAAATGAGGTATTTTCCATTACACGGGATGTGTTACTTCATTTTCGGTGAGCCACAACTCCTAAAGAACACTCGGAACTGTTCAATCTTAATATCATATAAACAGTTTCGAGCGAACCAAAAATATACGATGTTCGTTGCTCCCATTTAGCACGTACATAATGTGGAAACTTTTTCATTATCGTGGAAAGCGAATTCATCTCTCCAGAATATACACAGGGTTTATTGCCACGTTTTTGCAGTTCGCGAAGAATATCGTAGATAAAAACTACACACCGTAAGTGTTCGCACACATACGAGTTGACATGACGCGAGACATCAGCAAAAAAACTTTTCCCATTTTGGCACACCACACGTTGATGCACCATACGTATAATGTAATGAAGATCATGGAAAGATGATTTCACATCAATAAAGAAAGGCGAAAAGATGAAAATTCGACTTTGGTAGTCGTCCAAAATATATACTCGAAGAACATTATCAATTTTTAAAATTACTTTAAATTCACGAATCGATAAGTTACCTGACGAGCCAGCCAAATTTAACGATCTATAAATTTTCGAATACGGATTCATATAACGAGGTGGAATGTGAAAGGAAAATACGAACATTGTAGCGAAATAATATTCTAAATGCTGTAGACGAAGGCGTAAACAACAACAACAACACCTTAAAAGCCGAATTCGTTTATTTTGCGAATCCCAAATCTACATCGCAATGTCGTTTTACGTATTGTAGGACTTTTCGTTGCGAAATAAAGACGATTTATGGATATTTTGCACTTTCAGAAAGTCTACCGAGATTGAATACGCATTCATGACTATAATCTGATAACAAGTTTTTCTCCTCTCTCGATGAGAAAAGTAAATAGAACACCGACATCGATGTTGAAGCGAGTCTCAAAAGAATTGCAAATAATGAAACGGTACCGAGTCTGAAGACAGAAAAAAAAAAAAAAATTTGAGCACTTCTTCGTAATTAGAAGAAAGTTGAAAAAAGTAAAGGGAAAATCCTCTGAGATTATATGTACGATGCGGCTGTAGAAAATTTTTGAAGATGGAAATTTGGAAAGGTTTGCCATAAGGACTTTGGAATAAAGAAGAGCACCGGAAGTGTTATTGGACCCAAGAAAATTCCGGCAAGGTGACTGTATGGGAGTACTTTGCAGAAGGGCTTTGAGCACAATTTGATACGGTAGTTTTTTTTTTTTTTTATTTATTAATAATAATAATCGCGTTTGTGTTTCATTTGCAAAACACCGCCCGTCCTCCATAGTGAAGTAGGTGCGGGTTGCGTATGCATTTAATGTTGTTTCCTCCAACACCGGAATCGACCCTTTCGGGTATAGCTTCAGTGAAGGAATGTATCAACAAGCAGTGCTGGGTCAACTGAATGTATGGCGCTCCAGACTGGATTTGGAATCTCATCCGGGCCTGGAGCCTTCCAATACTTACCCCGCAGTCTATTGACTGCTGCATCCACCTCCTCGGTGTCTAGGAGGGTTATAACATTCTCTTCTACTATATTGGTAGCCTTACGATTGGTGGTGGCTGCTGAGTGAACAAGTTATCAATAATTTGACGCACCATTCGGCTCATTGCTGAGAGGCCTTTTAGCTTCTTCAGCACCAACTTATAAGGCTTCCCAAACGGATCGTCATCTGCCATCTCACATAGCTCTCGCCATGCAGCACTCTTGCTGTCCTTGATGGCCTTCTTCAGCCTTTTACGAGCCAGCTGGTATTCGGGTGCAACCGCCCGCGCCCCTTCGCGGCCACTACTACGCTGGTATATCCGGCGCTGACGGTTGCACTCTTTTCTCAATTTGGCAATCTTGTTGGTCCACCAGTAAACGGCTCTCCTTTTCTTTGGTGGACTTTGCCTGGGCATGGCTACATCGCAAGCTTTGGTGACAGTCTTGATCATCCTCTCTGCTGCCACCTCCGCATTGCCTTCTTGCTCTTCTTCTTGATCCCATGTGAGAGCAAGATAGCTAGCCTTCAAACGGTCGCTATTCAGCTTCCTAACAGCTTTTATGGAGCAGCGACCTCAACTTCCCGGCGAATGGAAAAGTTGATACACCGGTGGTCGCTCCCAGAAAGCTCCTTATCCAGTACCGACCAGCCTTCTATTCTTCGGGCTAGGCTCTCTGAGGCAAAGGTGATATCAATAATGGACCCGTATCCTTGATACACTTGGGTAGAAGTGTTGCCTTTATTGACTGTTTCCAGTCAATTGTAAGCAATCCACTCCCCCAAGGCATACCCACGGATGTCCGTACAGCCTGATCACCACTCTTCTGACTTGGCATTAAAATCGCCAGCCACAATGAATTTTTCACCTTGCCATCTAGACAAGCTTTCTTCTAATTTCTTCAAGAAGTCCTCAAACTCCAGGTAGGGGCGATTTGGAGAGAAGTAGCAACTGTAGACGACCATGTCGGCCATCTTCACAGCAACATACCCCTCCCCTCTTTCAACCTCTCCCGGAGCAATTGGACACTCTGGGCAAACACCAATGGCCGCTAAGCCAGTACGATCTGTGTACCATCCTTGTCTTCCCGCAACATTGTAATACTCGCTGGCAATCACAATGTGCCTTCCCTCCTCAGCTACAAACTGCCAGAGAAGATCCTGACCCAGCTTGTAGTGCTGAAGGTTGGTCTGCAGGAACTTGAGCGTCCCTGCCATTAGGAGGCTGTCGGTCCTCTTCTGCCGCTTCAAGGAGCGGTCTTGCGGACAGGCTTCTGGGCAGCACCCAGGCATCCTCGGCTACCCACTATGTGTCCAGTGTCGCGTCCATCAACCTGGCTACACACAGGGCACTTGGGTTGATGTAGACATTCCCGGATTACGTGCCCTTCTTGGCCACATCGGTAGCAAACATTGCCCACTGCGGTGTTCTTGCAGGCAGCTGCTATGTGCCCCTCTTGGAGGCATTTATAGCAGCGCTGGGCATTATCTTTCTTTTCTAGGGATTGTATGCGGCATACGCTCCAGCCGATCTCTATACTTCCTCCCTTGAAGAGTTCCAGTGCAGTTGGGATGGATAGCTGCACCCTGGCGATCTGGCGTTCGCGTCCCATTGGCTCAAGACTTACAACCTTAGCATTGGAACCTTCTGGCATTGCAGCAAGTACCTCTGCCTCGGTTGCCAAACGCTCAATCCCAAGGACTAAAATCCTTGTCTGCCGGTTTGGCTGGCGTATTGTAGCCACATTACCAACAGCCTCCTGCAGCTTAGAGGTGTAGGTCTCTAATGCGCCATCTGTTGCTCCTTTGACCTCCAGGAGCATCTCGCCCTTCTGCGTGTTCCGCACCTGCGACACCTTCAGTCCCAGTGCGCCTACTGAGACCTGGGTGCGGGCTGAACGGATAATATCCGCATAGGGCACATCTTCCGTCTTGTGCGCGATAGTAATTGCTGCCCCTTTGGGCTTCCGTCTCTCAAGAAGCCTCTCTTGTTGCCTGACCCTGGAAGAGGGAGGCTTTTGAGATCGTCGTCGCACGACCTGACTCCAGGTAGCGCCTTCTTCCCGGTTGGGCGATACAGTAGTTTACAAAAAGAGATGTTTTTGAAAACGCTTTTCCTCCAAGAGTCGTGCTCGTGATGATTTTCACAATGGCTCCTAGCATTGAGGGCTACATATCGGTCATCCACTAGGGAAATTATAAAATTTGAAATTAATCATTATCGAGATTCTCTAGTCCTCATTCAACCCCAAGCCCTAGAACTAAAATACAAGCATGAGAGTAGATGGGGGGGGGGGGGTAAGAAAAATAGGTCTGCAAGACCTTTTTAGCATTCTAATCTAACATTTTTCGCCATTTTTCTGGAGTTTGAGTAGGGGAACGCTTAATCAAGTTTTTATAATTTTCCTCAATATGAAATATACCGCGACTATAACTGAGGAACAGAGAGACCCACGGACTTCTAACGACTATCACAAAACTCACGCGAAAATACTCGTTGGACCAGCAGCGCATTCAAGGCGATCCTAAAAAGCTCTGTACAATGACTCAGTATCTTTATTATTACTATACAAAAATAAATAATATCAAAATCCCAATTAACAATTTTCCTACATGCGAATGTTATTTCTCACAGGAAATGGTTATATTACTACAGCTGTACTGCGCGAAATTCTAAAAGAGTTGGACGATAAAATTACGAACGAAGACTTGGATCTCATGATAGAAGAAATCGATGCTGATGGATCGGGAACAGTCGATTTCGACGGTAAGTAACTTGAACGTTGAAAAGAAAAAAAAGAATGGAGTCTATTGCAAATTAAACCTCGCAATTGGCAGCAAAGAGACAGCAAGCTCCACCGCCCCCCGTTCAAAAGTATTTCTTACGCTGAATTCAGAACCGCTTTCCACTTTTTGATGACAGATTGCATTTTCTTGTCAAGATCTATAGTCTAGTTGCCGCGTATTGTCGCGAAACCAAGCGTTCCTTATCGAGCGTTGATAAGCCCGAGAACAAACGTTTTGTCTCGCGACGATATGTGGCAACTAGACTAGACCTTAACAAGAAAAAGCAATCTGCCATTGAGGAAAGGAAACGGCTTGAATTTAGCCCAGAAAGTACTTCTAGAAACGATCTATCTCGCTTCATTGAATTTGTGTGTTTAGATAAGCGTAGATATACTTTGGGTCTGAACAGAGTGCTCGGGTCACAGCTTTGATTGAAATTGTTGTGTAAAGTCCTGGTGGGAAGAAAACGTGAGACTTGGAGAGAGCGAGTTTATCCTTTGAAAAAGAAAGTTGCGGAAAGAAAGGCTTGAGCGCTGTAAAAGAGAATACTGGTAGGCTTAGCAATCTGTATTCTGTATTATCTGTACAATACTTCAGCACATACGCTAGAATATTCATCGTGTAGTACAGAACGGAACAGGTCTCTCGAAGGATGTTTCCGAACTTGATCTAGCATAGAAAAATTCTAATAATCCAACGTAGAGAAATCCTCCTATTCAATCTAACCTTACTTATGACAAAGGCGGAAATGAGAAGAGAAAGAGTGAACAAGGAGAAAAAACTCATGAGTTCTTTAACGGAGTTGAACGAAGGGTGGCAGGTAAACTGTTTTATGGGGATCTATTACGTCATCAGATTGTGACGTCACAAGACTGACCTATGGACGTCGTAGATCCAGACTTTAGAGCTACGTGTGATAGGCGGGGGACTTGTAAAAATTTCAACTTCCAAGCTATATATGATTGGAGGGGGCTTGAAAAAATGTCGACCTCCACGCTATATATGATACGGGGGCGGGAGGGGCACTTGGAAAAAACATCGATCTCCGAGCTATATATGATACGAGGTCGACCTCCAAACAACCTTGAGGTTGCCCACAGGCCGGAAGGAGGATACTTTTTTTCCGAAGAACCCCTCGATAAAACAGGTTTCTAGTTAGAATGCAATTTGGGAAAATAATTTATATGGTGCCCATAATGTGCTAGAAATTGGGAAAGCAGGAAGCAAAAAAAAATAATTTCCGCGCTCACCTGGGGTTATTTTGACAACCTCCATTTTGTTCTACTAGTTTTTTGAGGATGCCACCTTCGACGCAACGTACCCCAACTCCCAACTTAACTTAGATTGATGACATCATCAAGTCGAAAAAAGACGTTTTTTGAGGATACCTCCCTTCTATGCAACCTAACCTAACTTAGGTCTATGACGTCATCACTATGGGACGCGATAGTTGAAAATACTCCAAGTCCTTGCAAGTTTTCTCGGAAATGATGACGTCACATAAGTTGTACGCGGCTGCGTTCATGCTCGTGGACGTTTTCTGAGAATGCCCGACCAATAAAACGAATCGAGGCCTTCGGCTCTAAATCCGAGATCGTAAATTATCAAGTCTCACTTGAAGACGTAATACCCCCCTCCCTCCTTCCAGCTACCTCCTATAGCTTCATGTCTGTTTCGAGTCTCCTTCCCCTCATGAATGCAAAGTCAAAATTTTTCCGAGTCCCTCGTTTTATCTACGTAGCGCTTGAAGCCTACTCGCAAATAGAATATGTTTTTGTGCAGAAGTTCGTCTGATGACATCACGAATCGCTTACATTTTCCTCTGCTTCACCCTCTCCGTCTTCTCTCTAAGACCCAGTCTAAATCTCTAAAAAGAAGAATAAATATACTAACACTAGTCTACTACGTCACTTCCCTTAACCTTCTAACACCACAAGATTAGGTTAACTGAGTCAACCTGTTTTATCTGCCTATGTATGGCCCAGGCTTCCAGAATTTTAATCTAGCTTTTCAACTTATGGCTCAGAAATCAAACTTTCTTCAAGTTCCCAAAGTAGATCAAGTTTACGCCCACGCTATGACGTCATCAGAGGGTATAAAATATTGTGTTAAAGATTTTAGCGACGGTAGTTTTTACTGCACCCTTCCCCCTACCGACAAATATTGTCATGCCAAAAAAGAATCTTTCCTGTGGACGGAGGGGGGAGAGATGGGTGAAAATTTGTCGTCCGCTGTTCACCTTTGGCTTCCAGCGACAACTGACCTATCCTAATCTACTGAGGACCTGAGGCAAGAGAAAATATTTTTTTCTCCCCCCCCCCCCCCCCCCCCCATTTCCTTCGTTTTCCTTGTTTTTTTGGAATCGGTAGTGAGACTTGAAAAAATTCCGACTATCGAGCTAAATAAGGGTGAGAAACTTGGCAAAATTTCGAGTCTCTTTTCTCCTGGTCTCCATTTGTTTTTTTTTTTTTTTTAACCAAAAGCGAGACTTGAACAGAGAAAATTTTGGAGACAATTTTCAGAATTAATTCTCAGTTTCAAATAACAAGGTTGAATTTGTTATTTCATATTCGAGAATAACTTTTTATGCATACGAAATATGTACTCAAAATCATGACAAAATATTTTTTCTTTACAGAGTTCATGGAAGTAATGACTGGAGGCGATGATTAGCACTTCTAGACATTTCAATACACCTCACATCGGAATCAGCAATAGATTGCAAAAAAACAAAAAAAAAAACATAAAAATGCAATGCACGTTTCCAGAACTTACCACTCTATGTGTTTCTACATGAAATCACAACAGACGACGAAATGAGATCGATACTTTCCTTGAGACAAGTCAAGAATAAAATACAAAAAAATTTTCAATTTCTTATCATTGTAAAAAACAAAATACATTTTTTAAATCGTAATTTCATTTTCCAAAGCGAAGTGAAAGGTATGATGAAGTGTCTCATGAATCAGAAATTGATGTCATACCAAGCAAAACGTTGGTGAAGTCTGACCTTAAAACTGTCGAATTAGAAATCTAGAACGTGTCACCATCTCAAAAGGGGATCATGTCTCCAAAACTTTCGAGCCTAACTCAGCTTAGAGGGTAACATCAAACTAGAAATTCTGATTCCAACTATGAGCCATAGACTTGAAAAATGATATTTTTTGGTAACAGACGTAGGAAGTCCCCGCTTGGTCTAGCGGGAGAAGGTACGTTCATAGCCACCAGGTGGACTCAACATACTCTCTTTACTACCACTTCAATTCTTTGATTATTCAAACAATGAGAAGATTTAAAAACTATATCCTAATCGTCAAAAGTAGCCATTCCTTGCGACAGCACACTCTTCACCTCCCCTCATCAAATACACAGTAAGGAAAGTAGACTTGAACTCATAAGGAAATATGGGAACGTACTTAAAATTACACCTTTCTCGAGCTCGCGGGAGAAGGTACGTTTATAGCCGCCATGGCCCGCGGCTAAGGACCCTTGTTTTTCCCTGGTGGGCTCAGCATCCTCTACTTCTACTTCTATTAGGGTTAATTATGATCGCACATCAAAAGAGAATGTTTGAACAGCGAATCTGTGAGCAGCAGAAAGGAATGAGAGAACAGTTGAAAAATGTAAGAAATGAACAGCAATAGTACGGTGGAACTTTGGAAATGATCTTTTTTCAGCAGCAAAATAATATTGAAATGAACAGTCGATGCTCAACAGCAATTAAATTTTTCTCACCTCAAATCACTCAGTTTTTGACGCAAATAAGCCTGCGATAGGCAACTTCAAGAACAGTAAGATTAAGTTCTGAACTTCGAAAAGACGATTCACGTACACGTCACTGCAAGAACACACAAGTCTTGAAACTTGATGAAGAGGAAGGAGCGACTACGGTATTTTATACAACATTGAGCAGTTTTGGCCGGCCAATATCAAAGAAGCTTCTATCTACAATGATCTCAAAAGAGAGAGGGTGGGAAAGCTTTGATGAGTTCAAAAATATCAGTATGGAGTTTGGAAAATTTGTATTAATTGTAATGACACTTCAGATTTTTTGTTCATGCTGTCCCTTTCTTCTAAAATATTTAACATGCAAACATTCTCTGGACATTCACTGGGTATGCTCATCCGCCTCCAACTTTGTGACGTTCCCTTTCAGGCAAAAAATGTGCCCCTGGGGCAGAAATATAATCGAGGACGCCCGGCAAAGGCAAAGGAAGCTCTGTCTTCGTTCTAGTCAGGGTTCTTGTCTCCTCAACTTCATTCAATTTTATTCTATTTCAAATTCTTTAGGTTTTTGACAGATTTCATTTTGTTCTAGACTTTTGACTGATTTTATTTCATTTTCTTACTTTAGCAGTCTACTGCTGAATTAACGCATTTTACTGTTCAAATTTTTTTTGGAGGTTGCGAATATTATTTGCTGCGCAATCCTCAATTTGCTGTTCAATGCGACCTTTTATTGTGCATTATTTTCTTTGCTGTGGGATTCTCATTTTGCTGTGATTACATTCTTACCACTGCGTAAACCATCTTTTATGCTGTGCTCTAAAATCCAACCCCTTCTATTTGTTGATTATTCCAACAATGAGAAGAAGACTTGAAAAATATCATAACCATTAAAAATAATATCTCTTCGCGACAGACTTCAGTTTTGCTACACGCAAAAAAATTCTCTTCTCCTCCGCTTCCCAAGTAGTGGAGAGAAAGGCTCGAGTTCACAAGGAAACGCAGAAATGTTGATTAGAAAAGATCTATCATAAACATTAAAAGTAATATATTTCAGTTTTGCCATTCGCAAAAAAGATCTCTCTTGCTCTTCTCTTCTTTCTAAAGCTTGAGCTCACAAGGAAACGCGCGAATGTATTCAAAGTTACCCTTCTCTTACTAGCGGGATAAGGTACGTTCCAGCTCGCGGTGGCTCACGGCTAACAAACCGTGTTTTTCCCCGGTGGGCTTAATTCATATTCGTTTACATCCTAGATTCACTTGAATGACCACCCAACACTCATCGAAAATTGCAAAAAATTACCCTCTAGCTATATAATTTCACACAGCCGCGCGTTGAAATTTCCTCTATATCAGCGGTGAAAGGGGAGAAAAAAAAGATTCAAAATAATCAAACTAGTGACTGTTTTAAGATTACTTCAGATAGCTCGACGCAAGTACCCGAGAGATAACCAACTGGCCACTTCGCATTTCACAATACCGCAGACGGAAATACAGTTCACGGAAAGAAGGATAATAAGGGTTTTCGGTGCAACGCTCAAGGGTACTAGTGAGCAAATCTCTCGACTACCTTTTTTTTTTTTTTTTTTTTTTCTTTCTCGTCTGCTGATAAAACGTCGATAGACGAGTAAATTTCTTTTTCATTTTCACGCTCCCAAAAATATTAAGAACGCGTTATAAAACGATGTGATCATTTTTAGCCCGACAATACTCGTGACATCGTAAGGGATTCTCGAACAAGATTTCAGACGCAGAAGGCCGCGCCATATTCTATCTCGCGAAAAATAAATTAGAATTTCGATATCGCGATCACGCAGTCACGTCTGCTCCTGCCTACGCAAACGCTATACTGAATCAACCTATCAGAATTATAAGTAGGCATATTCGATGCCTAGTGATGAGGTAGAAAAAACACGATCCTATATTATACAAAATCGCATATACTCCCTGAAGAATAAAATTATGGAGATGAAAACGTCAAAGATGACGTAGGTTTATTTTATGCACGAGCATTTCTTACGGCACGCTTTTGGATGCTAATTCTTTCTACATAGCTGTCATAATTTGATATTCAGTGCACGAAACACTCAAAAGGATTCATCGCGTTACGTTCGTATAGGGAAGCGATTTTTAATTAGAAGTATTTAAGAGGATCGATGTTGATAAGTTCGATAATTTATATATAACCGTAAAAGAAAGCTAACCACGTAGGATAAAGATTATACATTTTGGCAACTCACTGTCGGCACGTTTTCTAAGAATTATAAGCCGGCGGGAAAAGCTCGAAATTGGCGCGTAATAAGGTAAATCTTGAGCCAGCGATGAACGTTTCCTTAATCTCGGACTGTTTTTTTTTTTTTTTTTTACTTCATCTGTGTAAAAATTTTCGTTCATTTATTAACGAGAACATCGACCGAGAAGGAAAATTTAATCAAGTTTTTCTTCCTTCCTCTAGTTGCGCTCCTTCTTAATTTATTCGCACAACAGCTTTTTTTACGATATACACGCATTTTTACGATTTTACGGTTATTTTTTCGTACGAAGATGTAATTTTGAACCCGCAGCAAATTCAAGTTTTACTACAGAAGAAAATTGAAAAAATTCTTACTGCTCTACTCCGCCTCCTTTCTCCGATCACTGTGAATTACAATATTCGTATTTTTTGACTTCTTCGTCGGCCTGTACTCAATTTTCGTACAGTCTTGAGGTTGCATGCGGCTTGAAACATTGATAAGGTGTTCTAATCTCGTGAAAATGTCGGCTCGGATGACTTCGGGTACATACTTCAAGTTGAAAGTAATCTACAACCTTTATCATATTTTTAGTGAGGGCAAGTATACGTCCCAATTTTATCAGGATGATAAAGGTGCACAGGGACATTAAGCTAACGAGCATTGCAACCATACTACGAGTTATGAGTTCGGAGTGGGTAGGCGGGGACAATAATGATGAATATGAATCAAAGGGTTTCATGCTTGTTTAAGAGGGAAATGCAGGAAATGGTGAAGCCGCGTGAAACCGAGCTAACCAAATTCATGGATGCTGAAAAAATTGGCACAGCACTGATTTCTGAATCTCACCTCAAAGGGTGTGAATTAAGTGAATGGAGAGCATTTGAAAAGGATAAGATTTGGGTACTGGGCTGTCGAGGCCAGAAAATGAGCAGCGAGTGAAAGTGCGCGACGAGGTACATTTGAAAGATAAAGAACGCTAGAATTTCTTACAAATATTATACGAGGAAAATCAGCATCATTATGATAAACTTTTGAGTTAATGACGTCAGCAGAAACCATGTCAATTGGCCCGAACAGACTATCGACTTCCGTAAGAAAGACACAGAGAGCAAGGATCATGAGACGACTGATTGATAAACCATCAAAAGTTTGAAAAGGAGGAGAAGGGAAGAAAGGTGAGGACTATATGGAAAAACGAGTGGAAGCCCAAACAAAAAAGATCAAGAAGAAGCTTGCCGAACTGACCCGAAAGAAAGAAGGAAGAAAGGAAGATACAGCGAGAGCTGAGCACAACTTTGCTCCTAGAACCGAGAAGCTATCAAGCGTCACCTTCACAGAAGAAGGAAAAAGACTGCTAGACAAAGGCATCAAGTATGTGTAGCCAGAAAGACTCAACCAGTGTAAGCTTGAAAGTATGGCCATTAGCTGCGAACAAGTAATCCAAATCATGGAAGACGCCATGAGACCAGAAGCCCAGATCAAAATTGGGAAAGGGCTGTTGGACATCAAGGAGAATATGTGACACAACGCAAGTAATGCAGAGGAAGATCACAAATCTGCAAAAGAAGATCCGATTAACAACCTGATTTTGACAAAGGCGGGCAAAGGCACAACACGGTAGTGGTAATGGGGAAGGAGGACTACACCCAAAAAGTGAATGGATATCAAGAGCTGACAAAGGAACCAACACAGAAATACCGAGATGACCTGAAATCTGCGTTGAAACGGAACAATGTACCCGGCAATGGAAGGACACTTGAGATGAACCCAGTTGCAACAAAACTCAAGGGGCTTGTAAAACTCCACAAAGCGAACCGTCCGATGAGACCCCTGGTCAACAGCATTCAATCACCATGCTACAAGATAGCGAAGATCGTAGCCACATTTTTGAACGAAAACTACAAGTTTGCACCCAGACGAAGTATCAGAAACAACGGAGAGCTGATTGAGCAACTGGACAAGTTGGAAATCAAGAGTAACGACAAGCTGGTATCCTTTGATGTAGCAAACATGTATAGTACCATACCGAAGGAGAAACTTCTCACTCTGCTCAAAAACTACAGATACCATGGGAACCCCGATGGCCGAAGTACGCCAACATAGTGGAAGAGATCTTGAGCCAGAACTAAAAGGTTCTACAGTCAGGAAAGAGGACTCACGATGGAATCACCGATGTCACCAATATTGGCGGAGATATTCATTAATGATATGGAAAACAAGATATTGAAGGGCAGCAAGTTCAGAAACTCGATCAAACATTGGGCCAGATATGTAGATAATGTCCTAATTGTGTGGTCAGGCACTGATAGACAGGTGGACCTATTCCTTTCGGAAATGAACGCGTTCAGTGAGAGCATCAAATTCACAGTGGACTATTTGGACCTTACACTCACACTGGAGAACAACAGGACAGAATACAAAATCTACAGGAGGCCGACGCATACAGACACCATCATCCCAAATGACTCCTACCACCACCACAGGCACAAGTTAGCGGCAATCTATAACTACTGCTATCGAGCGATTTCTGTCCTCAAGAACAACGAAGAGAAGACGAAAGAGATCGAGATAGTAAAGCAGATCGCAGAAGCCAATGGCTACCATAGAGGTGTGGTGGATGGAGTCTTTGGGAAAATGGAAATAAAGAAGGGAGTCCATGATGGTATAGCGAGAAAGTACTCCCGATCGATACCATACATAGAAAAGTACACAAACAAGGTGAAAAAGGCGTTCAATGGCTACGATGTAAGTGTGGGTATCCAGAATAACCAACCTATGGTGAAGAGAATCAGCAATGACCAGACGGAAGAATTGAGTGGAGTGTACAAGCTCAGTTGTGAGCAGGGCGAGGGCATCTACATCCGTAAGACTGGGAGAAAGTTTGAGATCAGGAAAAAGGAGGACAAAAAGTGGAGGGGGGAAAGAAGACGGCAAGTTACTGTTTGGTAAACACTGTAACAAAGAACACCACAATGAATGGGTGGCGTAGGGGGGGCAATACCCCTCACAAACGACTGGACAAAATGAAAAGATACTTCATTTAGCAATACTATTGCAACTGGATGAAAACGAAATTGCGAATACAAGTATGCAGAAGGCCAATTTGAATTTTTGTGACACCTCTACCATTCACAGTGATTTAAAAAATATCGTCATTTATTTGAGGGATGAAGGTAAATTTGACGGAATACGGAAGAAAGCCATTCGGGAGGCAACCGAAATAGATTTGGAGCCCTTGAAACCGGATAGAATTCGTAAACGTAATAAGAAGTATGAAAATACAGGAAATAAATTAATGAATTTATTAATAAGAATGCTCTACGAAGAAGCAAATTTGTAAAGATTTGAACGTAGGTTTAACCGTGGTTAAAAATTTAAATTATAATTTAATGGAGTAATGAATTGGCACTATCAACCACATAGAATAACACATTTTATTTTTCGCGACGTTTCAATCGCATAGCGATCATCTTCAGGCGAAATGATAAATCAATTTTTGCCCTCCCCCCCCCCCCCGAGAAAAATTTACTCCGCCACTCATGCCACAATGGAAAGGGAATATTTGAAGTCATCCATGTAAAGAATCGCATAAAGAGAAGAAAACTCACGGGACAAATGGAGATTGCAAAAGCAGAGAGGAAGAAAGCCTGCCTTTTGAACAATGTCATCACGTTTGATAACAAAAAATTATTTGGCCTGGTGACTGGACGAGAGAAAAAGAACAGAACCAACCAATAAGATGGCAGGAAAGGAAACCAGATAGCCAATAAAAACGCAGAATTTAGGTCAATAGAGTGAACCAATCACAACACAGCATTGTTATAGCCAATAAGGTCACAGTGTTATACTATAAAAAACACATGTTTAAGGTCTTGTTCTCCAGTTGCGACACAACTGATGATGGGATAACACCCGAAAGTACTCTTGTAAAAGCAACTAATAAAGTAGATTTGTACATTTGGAAAACCCTTTTTCAATATTAGTGCTTCACCTACACCTTACCCATACAATGAGTTTCAATAGGTTGGAAGATGCTCCACGCCATGAACTCTAAAGTGGAGTGAGATATGAAATAATTCTGAGGGACAACGACACACTCCTTGACCGTCGATTGACGTCGCTAGCGTCGATCGAATCGACTGAGAATTTCTTCCTTTCAAAGTCTCTGTTGAAATCGGGCAACCGACTGACCTGTTGAGTCGATTTGTAGTTCTTTGGTGTTGAACGCTGGTCGACCTCAAATCGACGTTGATCAAGAGTCGATGTATAGCCAGCCCCTCGTAGTAATGTCTGTTCGGCGACTTTCCCACTCGCAGACAGAACATACAAGCATAATTTCATAATGAGAATCATTGAGAATCTTAATCCTGCTACAGAAGTGCAGCAATGGTCGAATCGACGCAATTTCGATGTCCATTTTAATTCAGCCCTAAGATCTGATACCACAATTGTTGAGTCATTTAAAACCCTATCAGATTGTGCACTTGAAATCGACGAAATGTCGACGTCGATTGGCATATCTTCTAACAAAAGAGACCCCGAGTCAATTTCGATGTCGACGATGAATCGATGGTAAGAAGGAGCGGCCGATTTTGGGTCGACATTGAGCGGAACTAAATCGATTGAAAATGGACGTCGATATTAGTCGACTTTTTGTCTAAATAGCGACAATTCATCGACATGGTTCATCAAGGAAAGGACACTGAAAATACGAAGAAAGTTAATTATTGATACAAGTTCTCACAAATACTGCGAAAGGAATGCTGTCGATCAAAGTCGTGGATGTTCTCCATAGCAGAAAAGAAGAGCCATCTGTCGAACAACTCCAAAAGACAAGCACCTTAAATCTCAATCAACGAATTAAGATCGATAGTCTGAGGATTAGAAACCAACCGTCGTCAGCGATCGTGAACTTGAGGCCTGTACGAGAGAAGAACAAGAAGTCTTTCAGCAGGAGAGGAAAGGCGGGGAGGGAAGAAGCACCAAGCTTTGAATTCTAAGGAGGAGAGGAGATTTGGAATGAATAACATTTGCAGTGTGGGGTTTGGAAAAAACTGCAAGCTCAGGATTCTATGAGGAGTGAGACTCGCAATGGTTTTGAGCTAAAAGAATTTAGGGTACAGAGCAGCCAAAAGCCACCTTGGGCCCAGGGGAAAATCTGCTGGGGGAAAAAAACCAACCTTTCGTAAGCGCGCAGGCTATCGCAAAATACCCAACTGTGAAAGCGCTTCCATGATAAATCGCTAATAATCTGTAAAACCAAAATGTGTTCAGAAAAGACTTTAATAAGTTTGTACACCCTAGTAATCACTTTCCGATAAAACCGCGTAAATTTCTCTCTTCAAAAAGAAAAAGAAAGACTCTTTTTCCTTTCACGCCTTAGAGAAATATGTTACACCCTACGGCCTATACACACTTGTGAAGTGTCAACAACGGTCAAGCGTTTTTCTTCGCTAAAACATCTCATGCTTAGTGCTTACTGCATGTACATCGAGAAAAACAGCCACTCAACCGACGTAGCTTACCTAGATCTTTCTATTTCTTTCAATTCGTAGACACACGCGTTCCAAATAAGAATGAATAGCCCTATTTTTCTTTCCATCTGTCAGAAGCACATTTTCTATATAGGTACACGTGAGACGCGCGGAGTCTATTTCGCTTCCATAAGGTCAACACCGGTCTATACTTAGAGCAAAATCTAAGTAGCTAACTAGATACTACGTGACGAACCGAATTCTCGCAATTTCTCTCTCGAGTTTTCGTCGGCCACTAAATTACTTCGGGTTGAAGATAAATCATTCCGAATTCCCACACCTTTCTCATTCCAATTGTTGAGTTGGGATTGGAAATCGAATGCATTTCAGATCGAAGTAGTACCTCAACATACCGTACCAGATTTTCACGTTTTAAAATTTGAATCGACTAGAAAATATTAAGGGGCAGAATCCTACTTTCAACTGTCATTAATTAGTTTGCTCCTCTTTCTCAGTACATACAAGCTGACTCTCCCTTTGTTATGTTCTTGAGTCGATTTTTCTCTCTATATGAGTCCAAACCTTGATTCTTAGAAGTATATCTTTCCCCTCCTTAACTGCTTCAAATTCTTTCGATGACGTCACACCTGTAAGATATTGAATTGTACTCGAGCTTGCAAGGCCCTGATCTTCCTAAGTCCTCTTCAGTGTGGGAATTTCGAGCAAAAATCATAGCACTTTTTGATATCAAGCCTTGTTAGGTTTGTAATTTTTGTGAGCCTCTGAATTAGGTCAAAGTCATTGACGGCAGTTCGTGGATTTTCTCAGACCCTCCTCCAGAATAATTTAGGCCAAATGCTAATTCCTCACTTAGCTTCCCATATTTGAGTACCTTCTCGTCTGCAAAGTTCGCGGCTCGTAATTTTTCCATAATCGCTCCAAGTTCTTACTAATATATCACACTAACAAGGACACTCTTTTCCTTTAGAGGAGTTGACATTCAGTTCAACGCGGAGAACCAGTTTTATGAGAGGCTTATTCGGAAAAATGTTTGGTGTCCGTTGTCCCCCGAGGAGAGGGGCACTGTGATCAGCTGAAATTTTCGATGTTGATCCAGGTATCTGAAGACCCAGAAAAAAAGAAAATTGGAAAAAACTCGAGGCATGGAAGGGGATGTCTGATTTATATGATAGGAAAGTCGAAGCTAGCCAGAACATTTCGTGTGAAACGAGAGCTTTGATCTACTTTAGTGAATCAGACATAGTTCCAAACTCTGGTCTTGGAAAAGGAGAAGAAAGAGAGTACGGAAAAGCTACGGAGAGGGATGTTTGGGTCAGATAATTGGAATTTGTAGGCCAGACGAAGGGTATTTGATGATCTCGAAAGGGCAAAGAATGCCTGATGGCAGCGGAAAAGGCAGGCAGGATAATTACATACCTAAACCGCCTGATGAGGAACCTAGGAGAGCGGAGAGAAGCAAGTTGAAGGATCATGATGAGCACCACCTTGTCGATTCTCCTACATGGTGCCCTAGTATGGGCCGACTCAATGAAGATACCTTAGTTACAGAAGGAGAAAGATGGTAAAGATCTAACGAAGAGCAGCGCTGAGGTGCGTAGTGCCTACCGCAATGTCTCTTTTTCAAAGCAAAAAAGACGACAACGACCGATGAAGAGGCTTTACGGGTCAAGCAGGAGGTCAGGCGCTCCTTGCTTGAGATAGAAAGCTGGAATTGCCCAGAGCGAGCTGGGTACGTGAATAACCCGCGTGCTAACACGCGACCTTCATGAGTGGATGAACCGAGACCATGGTCAGCTGACGAAGGTGGGATGATGGACCAGCGTCAGGCGTGAAGCCGTGAGCGGGGCAAGCTTAGTCGGTCTCTTCAAGACATAGGGGTAGATGAAGCGCTTTCTCTCAGTAGCCTGGTGTCCACCATGCTAGGTTCCGAAGAACTATGGAACCAGGTGTCTACATTTGCAGCCACCGACCGAAGGTGGAAGAGGCAAATGCAGAACCACGCTATTTCCTACTCGACATCTGCGTACCACCCACATTCAGATGTGCAGAAAGGAGAGGAGGATCATCCTTAGAGAAAGAAGAAGGGACTCCAACAGCGATCTACTATATCAAAGGTGATGTTGTTGATGTGTGTTCTAATGTTTTGCGTTCCTCGGGGCGTGACTTAGCGGTTGCCAAGTAGAAGAGAGGGATCGCCGAGAAGATTCTTCCAACACTGAAGTTATGCCCGAAAGGGTCGATTCTGGTGTTGGAGGAAACAAAATTAATGCATACGCAATCCGCACCCACTCCATCATGGAGGACGGATGGCGCTGCACATGCGACAAGAGCACAGAATCCGACCTATTTTGGTGACACGGAAAAATTGCCAAAAGTTTATAGATTTAGAAGTGAAATAATTCTCCTACAGTGATTCCAGCTTGTTTCAACTAACTCGGACCTAATTTACGGACTTCTGGGCCGAACTTACCAGCCACTGTTAATTTTGTTTTCGTGACAGAAGAGGAGGAGGGGTCAATTTAGTCGAATCAGAGAAAAAGACTCCCTCCTAGTCGAAGCTCTTGAAAAAATGTTGGCTGAGAAGTTTTGACTTTTTTTCATCGTTTCAAACATCCCAGTCTGTCTCGCCTCGCAATTTGGATTCAACGCTCCCTAAGAAATTCATGATCCGAGTAGTCGCTCTCCTTTTCAACGTCGACTAGGTATCATTAAACCGAACGAGTGTTTCCGCATCGAATACAAATTTATAATAGTGTCGAGCTTTGTGCACTCCCCGAGAGTCTAGAAATTAGATTCATACCGGAAGAGTGGGTCATGTAAGCTCATTTCAGGACCAGTATACCTCGTTTTACTGTACTTAAATTTAACATGTTACCCCACTCTATTATGGAAATCAACTTCGCGCGCGTTAGTCTGCTCGCGAAAAGTTTTCTACGTATATCGCGCGAAAAAGGATATTCTCTATAGTCCTATATAAGGTGAGGATGTGCACACATATCCTTTTTTCACCCAATTCGATGCGCGCAACGGGAAAAAGTTGCTGAGAAAACGTGTGTCCTAACCCTTAGTATTACCACGTTCTCCGTGGCTGATGTACATCTAATGAGGAAATGAGTAGTTCTCTCTTGTTGTTTTTCGTTTGGCGGAAACGGTGCAATTTAGAATTAGAGTTAACGAATACAATAGGGCGCTCACCAACTACTGCAATGAATCACTTTTACTCGAAATATAGTCAGGTTGAACTGAAAGTTTTATAGCATTGGAGTGGTCTTCTTGATAGAAAACCTTACAAGCGGGCGCAGTATCCTGAAATTAATGACGGACGTTGCGCGGACTCATGATTTATTCGATAACAATAATTTTTGTGTTCGCAATAATATATTAATTTGTGCGAGAAGAGATTTTACTCATTCGAAGCTCGTGTCCACCCTAGAGTGACGAACGATAAAAAGCGACAGCAGCGGCGTTAGAAAATATGATGAAACTGCCGGATAGAAAGGCTAAACGAAAGTTGAGTCTTGTGTGATCCACTGTCCATATCATTTATCATCGATGTTCTTGTTGTAGCTTTTAACGCGAAATGACTACGCGAGATTTCTTTTAATAACGAAAACCTCGTTCCGAGTCGACCTAATGGATGAGAGTAGACGCGAAGAATTCCCCGGAGTTCGAATTTTCTGAATGGGAAGTCATCGTATCTCGAATGTAGAGACGCAATGTGAAGCACAGCGAACGCGTTCTTCCAGAAAAAGCCTGCAGCGAAGTGCCTTTTCTTTCAAGAATTACTTCGAACAGCGCTCGTAATCACGATAAAGTTGAAAAGAGGGTTGAAAATTATTCATATTTGGTAGGATAGATAAGGTAAATGTTATTGGTCAGAGATATTTTCACAATTTATGAGAATTACCCAGCGGGCCTGGCGAATAAGATGTCAAAATCGTACCAAGACACGTATCTACTAATAGTTGACAACTAATCCTCCACGCATAGGACCAATAATAGACTTAAATTCTTCGATAAAATAATTATCGTATGAAACTAGTGAAAAATGGCTGACGAGTACCAAGTTTGATACACGGAGCAAAACAATTTGCATGAGTGACCACTTTTCATCCCGTCGAAAACGTTCTTATGTGAAGTAAATTTGCTGTATATGTACGTTGTTGTTCTTGTTTTTCCATTAGGTCAACCTAAGAAAATTAGTAAGATAATATTCCTAGAGAAGTGTGCATCAACAAAAAGACCAAAAACGACCTGCCTCAACTATTCCCAATTATTGCGCAAAGAAAAATAATAAGACATTTGAAAACTTTGTAGTGTTTATCTAGACCAACGCCATCGATTTTTCGCTTTTTAAAACCTTTTTGTATCATTTTTTATTACCAAGGTCTCTATCTTTTTGTAACGATAACAAATTTTTATGCTGCGGAAGAATTGTGAAACGACTGCACTCATACTGATAATAATAGAAATATAAAGCTTCTGAGAAACGGTCAAATGGAAAACTAAAAATCAATAAAAATATATATAGGAAATATGTTATCAGTTTTGTTTCGTAAAGAGTGAAAAATAATAAGCAGCCATTTTGTTAGCCCGAACAACTCGAACATTACGGTTCCGTTTCAACAAGAGGGGGCGCGAATAGGCCTAAGTGGGTAAAGTATGAGATCCTGATTATCAGTTACGACTTCAAAAATATTAATTTGACTGTCAAAATAGAGAAAATACATTGGTATAATTCATCGGTCATAAGATTTTGTTTATACCTAAGCAGTAAAGTTTGAAAAAATTGATAAAGAAAGGAAAAACTATGAATTTTAATTTTATGAAGTTCTAAGCGGACGTCAATGACTTTTTACTAGCGAGAGACGTCTAATCATACGTATTTCCCTCTACATTCATACGTAGGAAGAAAAATAAAAACGGAAGTAGTACAGGCTAGGTACCTAAAAGAATGTGACAACGCTAGAACTTACAACATGCGATGAAAAGAAAAGTACCTCGACAATAATACACAAGGGAAGCCAAACAATTACGTTTGTACATAAATCTTGACAAATTGATTGTACGTTTTTCCTTTTTCAATAACACCAATTTACAGATGTAGGCTATACACAGATGATATTATTTGTTTGACTCTCTTTTATTGCGATTAAAAATAATGGATACTAAAGTCGACAGAAAATAAACATGCGTTAAACAATATGTATGGGAAGTGATTTAGACAATAGAGCAAGCAACATACAATTCGAAACAAAAAATAGAGAATAAAACTAAAACTGTCAGTAGACCAGAAGTAAACGAGAACAAAAATCATGCTGACAAGCAACAATTCTTATTAATTAATACCGATCATTGAAGAATGGACATTGAGAGATAAGAAAATGGTCAAATTCTATTTCGCATCCACACTTATAAAAAATAGTCGGCAAATACAATATTACGAGTAGTAATGGAAACAAATAGCGTTGATAATGATAGCTCAGTATATCAAGCGTGCTTTTTGAATGGGTGAATTTATCTGTGGAAGTAAAAGCCGACAATTCCATACTAGTTGAAAAAATTAGATGGACTAGAATATGAAAATACAGCATAAATCTCCCCTCATCACATTTGACCTAGTTTCAGGAAGAAGCAATAAGAGTCCCAAATTATCAACAAGAACAAAAAACAGAACATTGAGATAGTTGATATCAATGGAAATCAAAATCAAAACAATGCAGTGATTGTACAGAGATACCTTTTCATATTGATTATACTCTGTACACATTAAGAAAGGATAGAAAGTAGTACAAAGTACGTACCTTGAGAACGGAATGCTCCAGGTTCTCAAGGTACCTACAAACTTTGTATTACTTTCTATCCTTTCTTGATGTGAACAGAGTATAGGTATGATCACATTTTTCATCAAACCACCTGATAGAGCAGCTAAAATTATCCAAAAACATAATACAAAATTTGATATTTAGACGCGTACAGCCTTTTTTTGGAACCAGGTTACACATATCAGAAAACTGGAAACATCTAATATTCTTCAAACTAATAATTTAAGATCTCCTGGAACACCTTGTTTTGAAATTGTCATATTATCATCAGAATTCCAGAAAATAGTCGATCACTTGTTAAGAGAATATTAAATATTTCTGATTGTTCCATTTGTGATAAAAGAAGCTTTTTGATTATTTTGTTTCAACAATGTTATTATCATCATCATGGTTCTAGAAAATTGCATATCACTTGTTTGAAGTATAATAAATTTGTCTGAACTTTCAATTTGTGATGAAGCAAGCATAACTTACCTTTGCTAAATACTTTAAATTAATGATATGATCTTTCGGAACATTTGTTTTCAATAGGGTTATTATCATCATCATGGTTCTAACAAATCATATATCACTTGTTGTTTGAAATATGATTTTCCTGAACTTTCAATTTATGTTGTGATAATGGAAGCTCAATACATCATGCTACTTCAAAATGATTTGCAATCTTCTTTGCAATCTTCAGGAACATTAATTTTTCTTTCAATCAAGTTATCAATCTAGGAAATAGCAAATCACTTGTCCAAGAAATATTGAATCTGATCTTTTGATAAGGGATGAAGGAAGATTTAGGTTAGATACTAATTTATTATAACCATCACAGTTACATAAAAATACTGAATTCTTTTGATCTTTTGATAAGTGATAGAGGAAGATTTGTTACTTTTTCACATTCTAGTTCATCTGATCATTATTTGTTTCCAACGTCATATCATGATATTCTCAAGATTATAACAACTTCTCTTATTCCATATAATTAGCCTACACAAAAACCTGACATGGTAGCAAAGAAATGACTCAAATCCAGCATAAATAACACTTCTAGAAGAATCTCTAGCCCAGCATTCAAGTGGCTCGGTGTTCCATAGAGCTATGGCATAGAACCACTAATTTTATCACTTTCCAACACTGTGTTCCTTTCCGATTATACTTCGAATTGTTCATCGTTTTTCGAAAATGCGAACTCAAATTCCTCCTAAAATTATTTCAAATCCGCACACGCGCTTCATTCCTAAAATCCACTCGTTCAAACATCGACCAAAAACGTTTGTAAAACCGCACAAAATTATCCTTCGGAAGAAGCTCGAATACATTTTCTATCGAATTCGGTAACATAATTTTTTCTTCCTTTTTTCAAAACACACCGAGGCTTTTTTGAGGTGGAATGGCGACATCGAACCTATTTTACAAAGTACCACACGTACTCCCCATTCAACCAATTTGCGCACGGTATCTTCACGCGGATATTTTCAATCTATCCGCTATGGTAGCCCGCTTTCAACCACCTTTCAACACTGCGAAACCGAATGATACGTTCGCCAGTCTGAAATGAAATCGTTAATTAAATAGAGTCGAACCTTTGTGCACGGACGACTGTATACGTGTATAGTGACGATAGATATTAAGTACAACTGCGAATAAATTTTTCGCTTCGCTAAATTTAAATTCGCACCTAAATTATCATTTTATAGTAGATTTCGGAGGTTTTTCTCGGCAAAATGGATTCAATTCTCGCGCGTTCTTACTCCGAAATCATTTCTACAGAACGGAGTGAGCGTACCGCGACAAAAGACAAATTCAAAAACTTTCTTCGGCATAAATTATAATTTACGGTGATTGAAAAATCATTGTAACGCGCTAATCCACCGAAAAAGGAAACCCGAGAGTAACGCGGAAAATTTCGCAGCTTTTCGTAATAATTTATTCGGCGAAATTTACATTCGATAATGAAACGCGTGATAATATCTTCGCTAACTACAGAAGAAACTCAAACCGTCAATTAACTCGCTGAAAGTTTTCCTTGATCTTCCAACACAGTAGTTATATGCAATTTTAAATTAGTAGTGCTGCTGTCGTAAGGACGTGTATCGCATAACCGACCAGAAGAATTATTGGTATGTAATTTCTACGCCTCGTATATCGTACAAATTGATAAAAAAAAAGAGATTTAAATAATAAATTACTCTCTCGAGGAAAGAATGTTCACCTCGAACGACTTCCTAACTTTCGAAATTTGTAAATTTCAAAATATCTTAAAAATCGTTCGCGATCGGCGGCAGAATATTCGTACGATTTTTCCTCGACATTATCGTCATTATTGGCATCTTCGTACGGTGGACAACAGACGACGTTTTTCGCGGTTTCTGCTAGACGATCGATATTCGCGACGACCTTACAAACTTCATCACTGTGGTTGGATGCATCCACTTTTCTATCATTACGTTCATCTAATATAATATTCATTTTCAATGCATCTCGCGTAGCGGGCTCGCGAACAGAAGCGTTACCGACACCATCATCGCCGACGTGCTCATAATCCCTACACGTATTTGTATTCTCCAATGAGTTCGTATTATTTTTCACGCGTTCGTGATCATCTCTCCACTGCGTTCTATGCGAATCCATTTTTCTAAACCCTCTTCACCTAGAACAGCTGGTAACTTCGTGAATAAAATACTTTCCTAGATAATGCGAAAACAATATTGTACAAAGCATCGATCTACGAATCGGTCCAAGTCGTAAACTCACGAAGGTAGCGAAGGTGCTTCCTCGGAATCGCCGACGAGAAGACTGAGAGAAATCGATGAAAGGAAAATAACATTTCTAGGCAATGATGAAGATACGAAAACGATTTTGTATTCTTCAGACAACCAAAATTACGTGAACACGTCACTCTCTCCTAACTCGGGTGAAACTGATAACCGCGTAACGACAACATTTTTATCTGAATACACCCAGTAGACTAAACCATAACGTTAGTCATCATGAAAGATTGTTTCAAGGTTAAGTGAAGAATAAAGATAGATGATCCTTTCGGGCTCGAATTCATCTGCTCAAAGCAGAGCGTTAGGTACAGAAACAACAGCGAAATATGAACGATATCGTAGATGATTCTCTGCCGTAATACTCGTCGACACCAAGATTCAGAATCGAGATATTCTGTTCTCACAAATTTAACGTTCGCTTATATTGCTCCCTCACAATCCATACATAAGTCGAACGAGGTAAGTAGAGGTGAACGTTTTTGCCCGGTAAAGCGACCAGTAAGAAGAACATGTGAGCGGAAGACTGTAACGTAAATACAAACAAATTCATAATTCTTTCGATAATAAATTAGCGAATAAAACTAACCAGATGAAGAACCGTATTCACGACTTCACGGTTGGAGACCTCTCCGACTTTGATTAATCCGATCAGTACACCGAACTTGAGGTTATCCTTCATTTCCATCGATACCACGTCTTCTGGCTTCTTGATATCCAGCAGAGGAGGATTGACCTCCTCGACTTCCTTTGAAGTACTCATGACTGCTCGAAAACCGCTTCGATTTGAAATTCACATAATAAATATACACGACTCGAAACACCTGATGAAGTACACGAGGTAGGTCTTTTTCACGTATATTTCTACATGGCAACGACTTCTACATTTTTCGTACGGAATGTCAACACTCAATAACGATATTACTTCGTTAAAAGATTCATGTATTTACCGACAAGATAATAATTGCATGCGATTCTCTCAAGCTTCGGGGGAAAAAACACGTAAACTATGAGAGGCTTTTCAGCTCGATAATTATTTATCAGTTTTGTTTTCGATTCGCTTATCATACAACATCTTCGATTTTATTTTGTTGGTGTATTCGAAGAGAGAGTGCGTTAGTGTCAACGTTTCAATAATCCGAAAAAATGGTTGATGTTGATAACTCGAGAATTCGAAAATGAATCGAGCTGTAAAATGATATATATCGGCGACGAATATTCTAATTTCAGAATATATTGAGTTAACAAACTCGTTCTTCAGGCTAATCATATCGTAGGAACATGATTATTTTGAACAATGTATCAAATCTGGAGAAACACATCTATTATTCATATTTGAGAGATCTAATACTCCTGATCCTGAAGTGCCATTCTTCAGAAAAAGGTTTGATGGTGAATTGAACACTTGGGAGATTCTATAGGAACAAGGGAATTGGAACTTTAAAAGTGAGAATTATTTTGCTACTTTCAAGCTTTAATCCCTTGTAAAAGAAAGATAAGTATTTTTCTCAGTTCTCAACTAACCACGGTTGGGTAAAATTGGGCTCTATGACTCTATCATCATGTGCAAAAAAAAAAAAAAAAAAGTTGATTGTATTATTCTGATAACGTTTTCAACGGTAGAAGTCAAATGATATCAATATTTTATTGTTTCTATCACATTCAATAGTTGCCCGGAGAATTGAAAATATAAAATAACGTCACTCTTCATAGTTAAAACAAAACCACGACCGAAAACCTTTTTAGTCCAATCTCTTTTCGAGTAGGTATAAAAAAAATGTAGAACGCAACTCGTACTCGAAATTTGCGATCGACTCGTACATTTTACCTTACTCGGCTGCACTAGTATCAAAATCTACTATTTTTGCTGACATAATTTTTCTAAGGGCCGAAATTTGAAGTAGAATTCCATGTTGATAATTAATTTTAACTGGCGCAGAGCAGGACTGAAAACTGTACGATGTTGTCAATTGGATTTCGAAGAGATAAAATAACAGTACGTAGCCTACAAAGTGAGATCCTAGGAAAGTATTCAATAAAGAAGAGGAAAAAATGGCGATAATAGAATTAAAAAAAAAATCAACTGTATCTTCTACAATTCCTGACTTCAGTTGTAAAAATTTAAAAATTCTCCCGTAGAACAAGCTCAAAATACTTTAGTTATCGCCTCTACATCCGCGCAGTATTAAAATATCGAACGGAATACCTGTACCTATTATATAATAAGTAGGTGCGGAAATATTGTCATAATAATCGAATTCATTTCTATGAATACCGCGGTAAATCTTTTTCCTTCATATTGTAAAAAATTCCTTGCTTGGTCGATTTTTTTTTCTAGACTTTTACGATGACTATTAGATTCTGGTGAGGATGAATTCTCTAAACATTTTCTAATTATGTTTAAATTAACCTTGAAAATATCGAATCTCTGATGATTAGATAACCTTTATAATAATATACTTCTGAACTAAATATAGTTTTTCAAAGTTCATATTAATATCGCAATGTCCGAATTGAAACGAAATTTAATACAGTTAACAAAAATTGGTATTTTGATTACGTTTAACCTCAGAAAATTGTCTTTCGCGCAAGATCGAACAGTATCTAGTACCTAGGTACCCATGATTTTCTTTACAATAATATTGTTTCTCGCTAATATTATATGTAAATACTTACGAATAAAATATAATTTTATTAAATAGGTATAAATCTTTACAAAAAAAAAAAAAAACGCAAATAAATACAATAAATAAAGGCGAACCGATCGGTCTAAAGCGTTCGCAATTGTTTATAGTATTTATATTTTGCAGTTTATTTTTTGTAAAGATTTATTTCATAAAATTATGATCAATCGAATTCATAGTATAAATAAAATCGATCGATATAATTTTTTCGAAATGTAATAAAAATAAATCGAATACGAAATCGAAAATATATTTTTTTCAAGTTGTATATGATATAGAATATCTACACTTATAGGTTTCAAGTGTAATTTTACGCAGTTTTTATTAAATATCGTTAATGTTTCGATAGAATAAAAAAAACATGAAAACAGGAATATTGAATTCCTATTTTGGAAATTAGCTACAAGTACCTACGAACAAAATGAAAACAATATGGAACTTGGAAACTTTTACAATTGAAACAATGCAATATAATTGTTTTTATCAAAATTTTTTTACTACGAGTATATAATATATCCTCAAAATAACATTTAATAAAATTATTCGCACGAGTATTCAAGTACTTCAGGTACATAAAATTATTAAAATTCACAAAAATAACACACAATAAATCACAAATGTTTCATATACCGGTAATCACAATAATTATTTGCTTAAGTACAAATAGGGTGGAAACTAGGCTCATATGAAGTAATATTTTTAACTGATATGTGCCCCACGTCATTGAATCCGGTCAAACGGACTTGACCATCCGGATCAATTGCTAGTGTAGATATGCTGCCATGATTCACTTCAAATCGAAGAAGAGCTTCGCTCAAACGTATCTGTAGAGCTCTGAAATAACGAATGATTATGATAGAATCAATTGCAACAATAGGACTTTTTATTTATTTCTCTTTTGATGATGTCAAGTATACGTAAACTGCTAATTTGCTGCAGCAGAAAATTTCGTCCAGATCCTAGGAAACAGCCTCTAAATTATATATTTTTTTAATTCCCCAAGAAATACCAAGGTACCTATGCTATCACAAAAGAAAATTTTTCTATTTTACCTGCATATAAAGTAGACCATAATAAATGGCTCGCAAACTATTATATCACCGTGCTCTTCAAGCCGATCTGGTGAGGCTCTATGAAAATACCTTTTGAACGCAGCGTCTAGCATCCGACTTGTCTTTGATAAATCTTCCCTACGTGGATTGCGCTACATAGAAGGGAGGAAACACAAAATCTCAACATTATAAAAATCGAAAAGTTGATATACCGTACCTAATTTTATTTCAAATAAGTATAGCTTACGCCAAATTTACTCTCGATCAGCCAACAGCCCTCTATCTTCGTCATAGGGAAGCTCTCTTGTAATAACGCCGCCGTCTGCATTGCGTACGTGATTTTTGGCCGAATTATGCGGTCGTACTTTATCTCCATCGTCTCCCACAATCGTTTTGCGGTCGCTAGAACCTGACATCGTCCTGCAATTAAGACGATTAATCTGGCTCAACAAAATACTAATCCGTGATATTCAATTAAACTGACCTTTGAAGGTTAGCGTGCAGTTGTCTGCTTCTTTGAATTGCCCGCTTTGTACCAGTATCACCCAACGAACTGATCTCGCAGGGCGATATGTTGTCGACAAGCTCGGTTCTAATGATGCCTCCTTTCTAGAAGAAAGAAGTAGAAAAAAAAAAAGTAATCAATTTTATAGGTCTATAGTACTGTTATTCATAATATTTTTGTTTTTGGTTCGAAGAAATCTCCAAATTTTTGCCTAGTGTTGGAAGAACGTACCCGTCCCAGTTGCTGTACCATCTTTCTGGACTTCGCGACACGTGTCTTCTTCCTGTATCAGACTTCGTGGAGCCCCTAGAACGGAGGCATGTCATCAGGACTCCAACAAGGACTCCAACGAAGACTAAGACAAAAGCGCTTAGGATTGGGATTTTGTTTTCGTAAATTACTTCGCCAAGTGAAGTCATCTTGCGCCAACTTTCCTGCACTGGAATACCTCGAAAATTATGAATTATGATTATTTATTGAATTCTATCGATAAAATATACCTAAACTTGAGAGTTGGTTTTTAGTAGCAGTAGATGTAGACTGAGGGAATAAGATGCTTCAGAAAATTTATTTCGAAGCAAAACTTTGAATCCTATACCGAGTACCAAATCTATTAGGACTAACTTCAACATTATAGAAGATTTTGACCATCTTCTATACTATTCATCGATATTTAAATTCAATCCTAAGGTGAAGTACTGAGTCCAGTCATCAACAATCAGCTCCCCTAATACTCAACGTCTATAGCGTCTAGAGTCGTCCTTGCTAGAGAGTGAAAAGCATCAACAGAAACTTCCATCAGAGTCCATTTATTGATAATCTAAAGCAAGAAATTAAGTCTCTTCCTTGGCCCTTGGCTCCTCCACCCTTTCTACTTCCAAACGTGAAGCCCAGTCGCATTAATTGTAGGTCGTCTTAGAAGACGTGTATTAGGGAAAGAATCGAGATTAAGTAAGAGTTATTGGCCTGAGTTCGTCGGCTGTGCAGCCTATTTGCACAACAGTATATTGATTTCGACTTCCCTCACGATCTGATTCAACTCATTCTTAGTTATCTCAATCCACATTAGTCGTTTTCGTCTCAATTCCAGACTCCATCGGTGTTTTGGGACTCGGCGCTGTCGACCTTCTCGCCAAAAACTCACGTTCTTTAATGGAGTTAAACAAGGGGTGGCGGGGAACCTGTTTTATTGGGCACGTGGGATCTGAAAAATATAGATTACGACGTCACAAATAGTGATGGTGTAGAAATAAATTACGATCACGTAACGTAAGAAAAATTTTTCAATGGAAAAAATTTATCTCAAAATGCGCTACACGTGTTTCGTACCGACTGTGCGGCACATCATCAAGGTCCATTAAAAATTTTTCTTACGTTACGTGGTCGTAATTTATTTCTACGCTATTAATTATCTCTCGTAGCTTCGAAGAAACCATCTAACGCATCACAAACTGTAAGTCACCGGCCCAGACTTTTGAGCTATATACAATCTAGGAGGGGAAACCAAAAAAACTGATCCGTGACGTTACAGGCCCTGCACCCAAGCTATATATTATGATAGGAGGGGGAATTGAAAAAAAATAATCTATAACGTCACAGATTTTGTCGTTACCAGGCTGGTCTATGACGTCATCAAATTGTGACGTCACAAGCCCGGACTTTGAAGCTACATATATATAATATAGGAAGGCAACTTGAGAAGCACTGATCTGTGATATCATAGGCCCCGCCCCCAACCTATGTATGATAGGATGGGGACTTAGAGAAGACGTCACAGGCCTCGTACCCAAGCTATACAGGATAGCAGAGGGACTTGGAAAAAAATTTTCTGGCGCAGCCAAATAAATAAAGATTATGTTTCATGTCTCTTATATGTATTTTCAGTCATTTTGAAATATTCTAATCTAGGCTTCTATTACGTCAAGCGTTCGTGAGTTATTACTTCACTTTTGCCCCTACTTTCACTAAATCACACGCCTTTTGTGACGCTTCTGAGAAAGCCTATGAAGCAGTTATCTACATTTGTAGGGTAAGGTCAGAGCAAAGACATGAAACATGTCATAAAAAATGTCTCTGACGTCACAAGATTGCGACGGCACAAGGCTGACTTATGACGTCATCAAATTGTGAAGTCACAGACCCGGACTTTGGTGCTAGTCAAAGAAAACTGATCTGTGACGTCACAGGTCCCGCTCCCAAGCTATATATGATAGGAAGGGAGTTGGAAAACAAAAAAAATGATCTATGATGTCATCAAATTGTGACGTCACAGTCGCGGACTCCGGAGCTATATATAATAGGACTATAGGGGGAGAATTTGGAAAAAACTGATCTGTGACGCCATAGGCCCCGCCTCCGAAGCTATGTATAATAAGAGAGAGACTTGAAAACAAAATGATCAATGGCTGACCTATGACGTCACAAATTGTGAAGTCACAGACCCGGACTTTGGTGCTAGTCAAAAAAAACTGATCTCTGACGTCACAGGTCCCGCTCCCAAGCTATATATGATAGGAGGGGACTTGGAAAACAAAAAAAATGATCTATGATGTCATCAAATTGTGACGTCACAGTCGCGGACTCCGGAGCTATATATAATAAAACTATAGGGGGAGAATTTGAAAAAAACTGATCTGTGACGTCATAGGCCCCGCCTCCGAAGCTATGAATAATAAGAGAGAGACTTGAAAAAAAAAATTATCAATGGCTGACCTATGAAGTCACAAATTGTGAAGTCACAGGCCCCACCCTCCTAGTTATGTTTCATAGGAGGGGACTTGGAAAAAAAAAAGATCTATGACGTCATCAGATTGTAACATCACAACCTGTTAAAAACGCCGTAATCACCGACTATCACTTATCTCCAGCTTTGGACTTCGTACCGATTGTCGACAGATAGTCCGTTTGGATTTGTACCGAGAAAATCCTCCGAAAAGGGAAGGCCCGTGAATTACGTGAGGCAATTTTGGACTGTCACCTCCTTGGTGAGATTTCGGGAGATCTGGGTCGACATCCCCTCTGTCCTCTTATAACACGTGAAATTTTCTGAAACGATTAGTGTAGATACGAGTAGATATAAGATATTCCTTCTGGCGCACTTTGGCGCATTTATGAATTTCTCTAGCGCAGTGCTCATTTTTCCATTTTTTTAAAGCAAAATCAAACCACTTTCTCATAATTTTTCTTCCAAGATAGTTCAGAGTTTTTCTATCATTTCTGCACCAATTTTATATATTTTTTCCATAAAATAAATCTTCTGGCGCACTTTAGCGCACTTTATCATTTCTCTAGCGCAGAGCACAATTTTCTCATTTTTCAACCTCACAAAAGTTATCAAATTTCTTAAATTTTTCAACTGTATACTTAGCTGTTTTTGAACTAAATTCACCTTATTTTTTCTTCTAAGATAGTTCGAAAATTTCAAAGTTTTTGTATCATTTCTTCATCAATTTTATATATTTTTACTTTAAAATAAATCTCTCTTGTGAAAGCTACTTTCCAATACTCATAAAAATGTAAGAATTAGAAAAAGAGTAAGGGAGGGGTAAGGGATTTTAAATATTTTCATTTAGTAAGGTACCTACAAGAGTATTTTTTGGAAAGAAATTCAGAGGCTTAAAAATTTTCATATATTTTATATCAATTTGTATCAATCTAACAGAAATTTAAGGAGTTGAGAATTTTGATTAATGTTATATCAATTTTTATACAATTTGTATCAGTTTGGAAAGAAATTAAGAGGTTTAAAAATTTTCATACATTTTTATATCAATTTTCAGACATTTTGTATCAATTTATATACAATTTGTATCATTTCTAAAAGAAATTCTGAGGCTTAAAAATTTTAACATATATAATTCTAGCGCAGTGTAGTTAAGGTTCCTCAAACTAGCGTCCGTTTTAATTTTTAAAAATCTTAAAAAAAAGCACAGGGAGTAATTTCTCTCATTAATCTTGCAAAGAAGGTTTTTCTCATTTTATACTGAATATAGTTCGAAAATTTCATCAAACTAAACTCGTTACACGCTAGTCTCACACGCTCATTCGATCGTTTGCATACATTATAATTTTCTCTCTCTAACTAATGATGTCTTAGGAGCTCTCCTTCTAGTTCAGTCCGCATCACATGTTTTTCTCGTTCATATCTTTTCTCTTTTCATCGGATGGTAAAACGCTATAATTCTTTCTCTGTCTTACTAATAGCGTCTTATGGACCGTACTTTCAGTTCGGTTCGTATACAGTACATCCAGTATGAATTTCGTATACCTACCTACGTCATGAATTTCTTCTCTTTTCAACACATAGCAAAACGTTATAATTCTTTCTCTGTCTTACTAATAGCGTCTTATGGACAGAACTGTTAGTTCGGTTTGTATATTAGTTCGGTTTGTATACAGTACATTTAGTATGAATTTCGTATACCTACGTCATGAATTTCTTCTCTTTCCAATACATAGCAAAACGTTATAATTCTTTCTCTGTCTTACCAATAGCGTCTTATGGACAGAACTGTTAGTTCGTTCTGTTCAATGTTGATTTGTGTTTGTCGTGACTTCAAATAAATCTCAACTTTTCCATATTAAGTATTCAAACCGGGCAGCGCTAGCATCGAAGGTGTCGTAGAGGTATCATGGAATACTTGTGAAAATTATTTTGTAATATCAAGTCTTTGTACATGTATTCAAAGTTTTATTTGAAGGAAATAATCATTATAAATAAAAAAAGCGACCAATTCACGAACATTCCACTGAAAATCGAAATTCCATTATACACACGTTTTTATGGAAAAATTTCCTTGACACCTCTTACGTTCAAGCGTCTAACAGCGCACCTGGTGGATGTTCGGTTCGAATTTCCGTCACGGATTAGTCTATGGATCATCGAATGATGACTGTCACGTAAACACAAAGACGTTGAAGCCCTAAAAAAGTGACGCGATTGTTGAACATGTGTTGAAGGTTGAACTCCTCCCAGCGTCTCTCTTTCACACTCTCTCTCATAACTTTCTCGAAAGTAACAGCCGTAGGCAGATGAACATGAAGACAAAGTTGACGAAATTTGAATCATCAAATTGACACACCGTGAGAATAATTATTGATCCCGAAGGCGCCTTTAAATTTATCTTGAGTTAATGTTCCTATTCATTGTTTCAGGATGGAAGTTTCTTGTTCGAGCTTCGAGGACGGTTTGAAATATCGCACTTGTGATCAAGGAACTGTTGAAATCTGGTTCAAATTTGTACAAGTTCCTGCAGTATGGCAAGTATGGCAATTATACCGCTGGCGCGCACTCTATCAAATACTTTGAGCCACGAGAACCTTTTCTCCAGAACACAAGGTGTAAGCTGATTAGCTTATCTCTTTATTTACTAAGTAACCATATAGCTTTTGATGTGTGAAAACTGAAAAGTACCTGAAAAGTACAATAAAAGTTTCGGTAATGGTGTCCCTCTTTTCATTATTTTGATTTTCAATTTCAGTCCGCATTTCAACAGGAACAAATTATAGCATGATGGAGGTAGTCCGACAGTCGCGTTTGCGTTTTGTAATATATACTTTATTATTATTATTATCATCTATGCTATTGATATTCGTTACATTTTCATATTTTCCGACCATGGGAATGATGTGAGTTTAGCGTACAGCTGTTTCACGTTTTTCAATAATTTGCACATTTCGCTTCAATAATTATGTTCAATTTAACAGGTGTCTTGGTTCTATTTTAATTTGGGGAACGGTGCCAGTTGTGTCGAGGATGGTGAGTGAGATAATTTTGATTGTACTACAAAGTGAAAGACAGGTGGATGATCGTGTAAATATTCTGTAGGTACAGGATAGACTGAAACAGAACAATGTGATTATCGACCCAAGAAGCAAAAAGATAAATCGGGGAGCCAATGATGAGTATGTATTATAAACTGCTGATTGCGCTTGATAATAACACACGTACACTCACTGTTTCTTTATTGATCGATCGTAGGAATGAAATTTGGCAGCGAATTAAATCATTGGAGGACAAGACTAACGCTTATAATAGTCTGAAAGAAGAACTAAATCAAAAGCTCGATCGTTTGTTCAAGAATAACAAAGATCTTTGCGAAGAACTTGCTGACGTAAAGAAGAGAAACGCTAAAGAACTTGCTGACGTAAAGAAGAGAAACGCTGAAGAAATTGCTGACGTAAAGAAGAGAAACGCTAAAGAACTTGCTGACGTAAAGAAGAGAAACGCTGAAGAAATTGCTGACGTAAAGAAGAGAAACGCTAAAGAAATTGCTGACGTAAAGAAGAGAAACGCCGACGTAAAGAAGAGAAACGCCATATTACAAGACGAAATTCTTAAAATTAAAAGACGTCTTGCCAGACTCGAAGTATGTTTCATTTGATCTTCTACACAAGTGATATTTCATTTTTTTCAAACAACACTGTTCACATTTTTATCCCACAGAATTTAGCAAATGATTTGAAGGGACGCCACTATTTCGTTTTCTACCTCGAAAAATTGAATATGAAATGGTACCAAATAGAAGACGATAAGACTAAAAACGCAGTTGCCAAATTTGTACGACCAGCGAATAGAAAAGCTCACCCAAAAACGGACGACGCTATTCTCAACGAAAGGATCGATGAATCCTAGGTTCGTTTCAAGGAATTTGAGGAATCACAAAAACTTTTTAGCTCGTATTACCATAAAAAAACTGGTCGCAATTTACCGAGCTCGGTGCGAGTTATTTCGTAATGATTTCAAAAATTGATTGAAAGTAACCGATCGATCTCATCAACCAATAACGTGATGTCATTGATCTTCATTTTATGTTCGACGATTTATATGAAAGTATTATATATTATCAAACGTGAGTTTTTATTGTAAATATTCTAATCTTCAACTTTTTATAACTTGTTTATTCTTTCGTGGTCACATAAAAAGCAATGTCTTTTTTGTAAGTTTAAAGAACGCCTCTCCGACTATTGAACGTGGTCACTCCGTGGTCACTCCGAATGTTCTTTTTCTTCATCGTATTTTTTTTTCGTTTTGGAATTGTCGACTTTGTGATACGCTCATTAATTTTAATCATCCGAATAATTTATGCGGACAATTTCTTTTCTTTCTTATTTTTATTCGAGACTTAAGAATCTTTACGAATTATTATAATTATTGTACTATTAGAATTATCATTAAGATTACTTTTACCACGTCGTTGTGTAGAAAAAGGTATATCTTTGGTGTATTGTGAAAAGAGGAGAATTTTTAAATAAAATGATCACTTGATGACTTTTCTAGGCACAATGCTAAGATTCGAAACGGATATCCTATAGTACAATAGATCGACTCATTCTGCATCTTGACGAAGAGAATATGAGACCAAATGAAGGAAAAGTAATTTTGCTTTTATTTATATCGAATAATGTAATAGAATTCTCTTTTCGTCTCTCGTCTTATGAATAATATAATCATTGAATCGCGAGCCAAGAAACTTCAGTATTGGCGTTTTTCTTTTCTTACTTGCTCAGGTCGCTCTTATCACCAGAGACCACGGTTCCGCGTTATCACAGATCTATCTAATCGAATCAAAGTGGGAGGTGTCAGCTTCAAAACGTAATAATTTGTACTTGGAGATATTTTTGGACCTAGAAATGAATTGTTTTCGATAGAGGAAGGTTCAGAGAACATAAGTCACGCAAAAAAAAAAAAATCGTGAAAAAATGATTTTTTTTACAAAATTGTCTCTCCTGAAAATAACGTTTTTAACCCTAAGGTCTCTTTTCCATTGGAAGGTCACATATTGATGAATTGTTTTTCGTCATGCTGGCAATGATGAAAAGGAAATTAGCTGTACAAGCGAGTCACAAAGCTCTAGCAGAAGCCATTGAAGATGTAATGAACACTGTCGTTCAATATGAAGTTGCAGAAGTCCGGAAAAGAGAAGCATGTAAGAAGCGATCATGAACTCGTACATGGATTAAATAAGACCGTGATGCACTTGGTGCAGGTGTTTTTACTACGTGAATTACGATTAGAAGATCCGAGATCTTATTTCAATATTATGCGAATGGATGTACAAAGGTTTGATGATCTTTTAGGAATGATTGAGAGTACAATTCAGCAGCAAGATACTCGTATGCGGGAAGCTCTTCCTACCCGTTTGAAGCTAGAAGTAATGTTGCGATTTTTGGCTACTGGAGACTCATTCAAATCGCTGCCATATTTCTTTCGACTACCGACATCTTCAATTTCAGCTTTCATTCCGGAGGTGTTGGGTGCAATTGTACTCGCGTTACAGTCGTATTTAAAGGTTCGTATAGTATTGTCACAATACAAACTTTTATCTTGAAGCATGTCTGTGAATAACAGTTCATTGTATTACAGCGAGTGTCCTACAAGTGATCGTGAATGGATGATTATTGCGCGACAATTCATGTCGAGATGAGAAGAATAATTCAAATTCTTCTTTTTTGAGAAAAGTCGTTAATACGTTTAAATTTCTTTCAGAATAACGTGGAAAATAATATTATTATTATCATCATGAATTACTTCCAAACTTTTTAAATAATCGTGAAGTTCATTACCGTAAAACTTGGGTGTAGTCAAATCATAACTTCAGAATGAACGAGTGGAGTCCTTCACTCAGTTAACATGTATAAACATTTAAGTTCAAATTAGCTTTAAATTTGAATTAGCTTCTCTTTTTATCATGTGTGGAAAATTTAAATCCGAATTACCCACTCTTTTTCTCATGACGTCGAAGTTCTTCACTCTGTTTCAAAACTATTACTCATTTCTTTATTCTTTTGTTGACTAATTCCTTGTTATCATCCATTATAAAAGTTATTTATATGTAAAAATTTATATGTTTTATTTCTTCCATGGTCAACATCCTAATATTCAGATTCTTTAAGACAACTTTTGTAGAATACTCATTATTAGAACTCACACACCTATATAAAAATATGAATCATTCATTTTTATAATTCTTTTTATCCGATTCATTTAAATTAATTGTTTCCCACTCATCACCTATATCTGGAGGGTTTTCTGGAAATGTATTTTTAGAAATATTACTAACTCTACCTTTAGTAGTTTTTGTGTAATTTGTGCTAATATTTATTGACCTATTAACCTGATTTGATAAACAAAATTGACCTAATCTATTTCTAGGAGTGAGAATATTTCTCTTTTTTGTTGCATGAGGAATATTCCATAGTTTCAATTTTTTCCGTACAAAAGAATCTGACACATTATATTTTTTTATAAATTCAGATACTGGGTTTTTTAGTCATCATGAAAGATTGTTTCAAGGTTAAGTGAAGAATAAAGATAGATGATCCTTTCGGGCTCGAATTCATCTGCTCAAAGCAGAGCGTTAGGTACAGAAACAACAGCGAAATATGAACGATATCGTAGATGATTCTCTGCCGTAATACTCGTCGACACCAAGATTCAGAATCGAGATATTCTGTTCTCACAAATTTAACGTTCGCTTATATTGCTCCCTCACAATCCATACATAAGTCGAACGAGGTAAGTAGAGGTGAACGTTTTTGCCCGGTAAAGCGACCAGTAAGAAGAACATGTGAGCGGAAGACTGTAACGTAAATACAAACAAATTCATAATTCTTTCGATAATAAATTAGCGAATAAAACTAACCAGATGAAGAACCGTATTCACGACTTCACGGTTGGAGACCTCTCCGACTTTGATTAATCCGATCAGTACACCGAACTTGAGGTTATCCTTCATTTCCATCGATACCACGTCTTCTGGCTTCTTGATATCCAGCAGAGGAGGATTGACCTCCTCGACTTCCTTTGAAGTACTCATGACTGCTCGAAAACCGCTTCGATTTGAAATTCACATAATAAATATACACGACTCGAAACACCTGATGAAGTACACGAGGTAGGTCTTTTTCACGTATATTTCTACATGGCAACGACTTCTACATTTTTCGTACGGAATGTCAACACTCAATAACGATATTACTTCGTTAAAAGATTCATGTATTTACCGACAAGATAATAATTGCATGCGATTCTCTCAAGCTTCGGGGGAAAAAACACGTAAACTATGAGAGGCTTTTCAGCTCGATAATTATTTATCAGTTTTGTTTTCGATTCGCTTATCATACAACATCTTCGATTTTATTTTGTTGGTGTATTCGAAGAGAGAGTGCGTTAGTGTCAACGTTTCAATAATCCGAAAAAATGGTTGATGTTGATAACTCGAGAATTCGAAAATGAATCGAGCTGTAAAATGATATATATCGGCGACGAATATTCTAATTTCAGAATATATTGAGTTAACAAACTCGTTCTTCAGGCTAATCATATCGTAGGAACATGATTATTTTGAACAATGTATCAAATCTGGAGAAACACATCTATTATTCATATTTGAGAGATCTAATACTCCTGATCCTGAAGTGCCATTCTTCAGAAAAAGGTTTGATGGTGAATTGAACACTTGGGAGATTCTATAGGAACAAGGGAATTGGAACTTTAAAAGTGAGAATTATTTTGCTACTTTCAAGCTTTAATCCCTTGTAAAAGAAAGATAAGTATTTTTCTCAGTTCTCAACTAACCACGGTTGGGTAAAATTGGGCTCTATGACTCTATCATCATGTGCAAAAAAAAAAAAAAAAAAGTTGATTGTATTATTCTGATAACGTTTTCAACGGTAGAAGTCAAATGATATCAATATTTTATTGTTTCTATCACATTCAATAGTTGCCCGGAGAATTGAAAATATAAAATAACGTCACTCTTCATAGTTAAAACAAAACCACGACCGAAAACCTTTTTAGTCCAATCTCTTTTCGAGTAGGTATAAAAAAAATGTAGAACGCAACTCGTACTCGAAATTTGCGATCGACTCGTACATTTTACCTTACTCGGCTGCACTAGTATCAAAATCTACTATTTTTGCTGACATAATTTTTCTAAGGGCCGAAATTTGAAGTAGAATTCCATGTTGATAATTAATTTTAACTGGCGCAGAGCAGGACTGAAAACTGTACGATGTTGTCAATTGGATTTCGAAGAGATAAAATAACAGTACGTAGCCTACAAAGTGAGATCCTAGGAAAGTATTCAATAAAGAAGAGGAAAAAATGGCGATAATAGAATTAAAAAAAAAATCAACTGTATCTTCTACAATTCCTGACTTCAGTTGTAAAAATTTAAAAATTCTCCCGTAGAACAAGCTCAAAATACTTTAGTTATCGCCTCTACATCCGCGCAGTATTAAAATATCGAACGGAATACCTGTACCTATTATATAATAAGTAGGTGCGGAAATATTGTCATAATAATCGAATTCATTTCTATGAATACCGCGGTAAATCTTTTTCCTTCATATTGTAAAAAATTCCTTGCTTGGTCGATTTTTTTTTCTAGACTTTTACGATGACTATTAGATTCTGGTGAGGATGAATTCTCTAAACATTTTCTAATTATGTTTAAATTAACCTTGAAAATATCGAATCTCTGATGATTAGATAACCTTTATAATAATATACTTCTGAACTAAATATAGTTTTTCAAAGTTCATATTAATATCGCAATGTCCGAATTGAAACGAAATTTAATACAGTTAACAAAAATTGGTATTTTGATTACGTTTAACCTCAGAAAATTGTCTTTCGCGCAAGATCGAACAGTATCTAGTACCTAGGTACCCATGATTTTCTTTACAATAATATTGTTTCTCGCTAATATTATATGTAAATACTTACGAATAAAATATAATTTTATTAAATAGGTATAAATCTTTACAAAAAAAAAAAAAACGCAAATAAATACAATAAATAAAGGCGAACCGATCGGTCTAAAGCGTTCGCAATTGTTTATAGTATTTATATTTTGCAGTTTATTTTTTGTAAAGATTTATTTCATAAAATTATGATCAATCGAATTCATAGTATAAATAAAATCGATCGATATAATTTTTTCGAAATGTAATAAAAATAAATCGAATACGAAATCGAAAATATATTTTTTTCAAGTTGTATATGATATAGAATATCTACACTTATAGGTTTCAAGTGTAATTTTACGCAGTTTTTATTAAATATCGTTAATGTTTCGATAGAATAAAAAAAACATGAAAACAGGAATATTGAATTCCTATTTTGGAAATTAGCTACAAGTACCTACGAACAAAATGAAAACAATATGGAACTTGGAAACTTTTACAATTGAAACAATGCAATATAATTGTTTTTATCAAAATTTTTTTACTACGAGTATATAATATATCCTCAAAATAACATTTAATAAAATTATTCGCACGAGTATTCAAGTACTTCAGGTACATAAAATTATTAAAATTCACAAAAATAACACACAATAAATCACAAATGTTTCATATACCGGTAATCACAATAATTATTTGCTTAAGTACAAATAGGGTGGAAACTAGGCTCATATGAAGTAATATTTTTAACTGATATGTGCCCCACGTCATTGAATCCGGTCAAACGGACTTGACCATCCGGATCAATTGCTAGTGTAGATATGCTGCCATGATTCACTTCAAATCGAAGAAGAGCTTCGCTCAAACGTATCTGTAGAGCTCTGAAATAACGAATGATTATGATAGAATCAATTGCAACAATAGGACTTTTTATTTATTTCTCTTTTGATGATGTCAAGTATACGTAAACTGCTAATTTGCTGCAGCAGAAAATTTCGTCCAGATCCTAGGAAACAGCCTCTAAATTATATATTTTTTTAATTCCCCAAGAAATACCAAGGTACCTATGCTATCACAAAAGAAAATTTTTCTATTTTACCTGCATATAAAGTAGACCATAATAAATGGCTCGCAAACTATTATATCACCGTGCTCTTCAAGCCGATCTGGTGAGGCTCTATGAAAATACCTTTTGAACGCAGCGTCTAGCATCCGACTTGTCTTTGATAAATCTTCCCTACGTGGATTGCGCTACATAGAAGGGAGGAAACACAAAATCTCAACATTATAAAAATCGAAAAGTTGATATACCGTACCTAATTTTATTTCAAATAAGTATAGCTTACGCCAAATTTACTCTCGATCAGCCAACAGCCCTCTATCTTCGTCATAGGGAAGCTCTCTTGTAATAACGCCGCCGTCTGCATTGCGTACGTGATTTTTGGCCGAATTATGCGGTCGTACTTTATCTCCATCGTCTCCCACAATCGTTTTGCGGTCGCTAGAACCTGACATCGTCCTGCAATTAAGACGATTAATCTGGCTCAACAAAATACTAATCCGTGATATTCAATTAAACTGACCTTTGAAGGTTAGCGTGCAGTTGTCTGCTTCTTTGAATTGCCCGCTTTGTACCAGTATCACCCAACGAACTGATCTCGCAGGGCGATATGTTGTCGACAAGCTCGGTTCTAATGATGCCTCCTTTCTAGAAGAAAGAAGTAGAAAAAAAAAAAGTAATCAATTTTATAGGTCTATAGTACTGTTATTCATAATATTTTTGTTTTTGGTTCGAAGAAATCTCCAAATTTTTGCCTAGTGTTGGAAGAACGTACCCGTCCCAGTTGCTGTACCATCTTTCTGGACTTCGCGACACGTGTCTTCTTCCTGTATCAGACTTCGTGGAGCCCCTAGAACGGAGGCATGTCATCAGGACTCCAACAAGGACTCCAACGAAGACTAAGACAAAAGCGCTTAGGATTGGGATTTTGTTTTCGTAAATTACTTCGCCAAGTGAAGTCATCTTGCGCCAACTTTCCTGCACTGGAATACCTCGAAAATTATGAATTATGATTATTTATTGAATTCTATCGATAAAATATACCTAAACTTGAGAGTTGGTTTTTAGTAGCAGTAGATGTAGACTGAGGGAATAAGATGCTTCAGAAAATTTATTTCGAAGCAAAACTTTGAATCCTATACCGAGTACCAAATCTATTAGGACTAACTTCAACATTATAGAAGATTTTGACCATCTTCTATACTATTCATCGATATTTAAATTCAATCCTAAGGTGAAGTACTGAGTCCAGTCATCAACAATCAGCTCCCCTAATACTCAACGTCTATAGCGTCTAGAGTCGTCCTTGCTAGAGAGTGAAAAGCATCAACAGAAACTTCCATCAGAGTCCATTTATTGATAATCTAAAGCAAGAAATTAAGTCTCTTCCTTGGCCCTTGGCTCCTCCACCCTTTCTACTTCCAAACGTGAAGCCCAGTCGCATTAATTGTAGGTCGTCTTAGAAGACGTGTATTAGGGAAAGAATCGAGATTAAGTAAGAGTTATTGGCCTGAGTTCGTCGGCTGTGCAGCCTATTTGCACAACAGTATATTGATTTCGACTTCCCTCACGATCTGATTCAACTCATTCTTAGTTATCTCAATCCACATTAGTCGTTTTCGTCTCAATTCCAGACTCCATCGGTGTTTTGGGACTCGGCGCTGTCGACCTTCTCGCCAAAAACTCACGTTCTTTAATGGAGTTAAACAAGGGGTGGCGGGGAACCTGTTTTATTGGGCACGTGGGATCTGAAAAATATAGATTACGACGTCACAAATAGTGATGGTATAGAAATAAATTACGATCACGTAACGTAAGAAAAATTTTTCAATGGAAAAAATTTATCTCAAAATGCGCTACACGTGTTTCGTACCGACTGTGCGGCACATCATCAAGGTCCATTAAAAATTTTTCTTACGTTACGTGGTCGTAATTTATTTCTACGCTATTAATTATCTCTCGTAGCTTCGAAGAAACCATCTAACGCATCACAAACTGTAAGTCACCGGCCCAGACTTTTGAGCTATATACAATCTAGGAGGGGAAACCAAAAAAACTGATCCGTGACGTTACAGGCCCTGCACCCAAGCTATATATTATGATAGGAGGGGGAATTGAAAAAAAATAATCTATAACGTCACAGATTTTGTCGTTACCAGGCTGGTCTATGACGTCATCAAATTGTGACGTCACAAGCCCGGACTTTGAAGCTACATATATATAATATAGGAAGGCAACTTGAGAAGCACTGATCTGTGATATCATAGGCCCCGCCCCCAACCTATGTATGATAGGATGGGGACTTAGAGAAGACGTCACAGGCCTCGTACCCAAGCTATACAGGATAGCAGAGGGACTTGGAAAAAAATTTTCTGGCGCAGCCAAATAAATAAAGATTATGTTTCATGTCTCTTATATGTATTTTCAGTCATTTTGAAATATTCTAATCTAGGCTTCTATTACGTCAAGCGTTCGTGAGTTATTACTTCACTTTTGCCCCTACTTTCACTAAATCACACGCCTTTTGTGACGCTTCTGAGAAAGCCTATGAAGCAGTTATCTACATTTGTAGGGTAAGGTCAGAGCAAAGACATGAAACATGTCAAAAAAAATGTCTCTGACGTCACAAGATTGCGACGGCACAAGGCTGACTTATGACGTCATCAAATTGTGAAGTCACAGACCCGGACTTTGGTGCTAGTCAAAGAAAACTGATCTGTGACGTCACAGGTCCCGCTCCCAAGCTATATATGATAGGAAGGGAGTTGGAAAACAAAAAAAATGATCTATGATGTCATCAAATTGTGACGTCACAGTCGCGGACTCCGGAGCTATATATAATAGGACTATAGGGGGAGAATTTGGAAAAAACTGATCTGTGACGCCATAGGCCCCGCCTCCGAAGCTATGTATAATAAGAGAGAGACTTGAAAACAAAATGATCAATGGCTGACCTATGACGTCACAAATTGTGAAGTCACAGACCCGGACTTTGGTGCTAGTCAAAAAAAACTGATCTCTGACGTCACAGGTCCCGCTCCCAAGCTATATATGATAGGAGGGGACTTGGAAAACAAAAAAAATGATCTATGATGTCATCAAATTGTGACGTCACAGTCGCGGACTCCGGAGCTATATATAATAAAACTATAGGGGGAGAATTTGAAAAAAACTGATTTGTGACGTCATAGGCCCCGCCTCCGAAGCTATGAATAATAAGAGAGAGACTTGAAAAAAAAAATTATCAATGGCTGACCTATGAAGTCACAAATTGTGAAGTCACAGGCCCCACCCTCCTAGTTATGTTTCATAGGAGGGGACTTGGAAAAAAAAAAGATCTATGACGTCATCAGATTGTAACATCACAACCTGTTAAAAACGCCGTAATCACCGACTATCACTTATCTCCAGCTTTGGACTTCGTACCGATTGTCGACAGATAGTCCGTTTGGATTTGTACCGAGAAAATCCTCCGAAAAGGGAAGGCCCGTGAATTACGTGAGGCAATTTTGGACTGTCACCTCCTTGGTGAGATTTCGGGAGATCTGGGTCGACATCCCCTCTGTCCTCTTATAACACGTGAAATTTTCTGAAACGATTAGTGTAGATACGAGTAGATATAAGATATTCCTTCTGGCGCACTTTGGCGCATTTATGAATTTCTCTAGCGCAGTGCTCATTTTTCCATTTTTTTAAAGCAAAATCAAACCACTTTCTCATAATTTTTCTTCCAAGATAGTTCAGAGTTTTTCTATCATTTCTGCACCAATTTTATATATTTTTTCCATAAAATAAATCTTCTGGCGCACTTTAGCGCACTTTATCATTTCTCTAGCGCAGAGCACAATTTTCTCATTTTTCAACCTCACAAAAGTTATCAAATTTCTTAAATTTTTCAACTGTATACTTAGCTGTTTTTGAACTAAATTCACCTTATTTTTTCTTCTAAGATAGTTCGAAAATTTCAAAGTTTTTGTATCATTTCTTCATCAATTTTATATATTTTTACTTTAAAATAAATCTCTCTTGTGAAAGCTACTTTCCAATACTCATAAAAATGTAAGAATTAGAAAAAGAGTAAGGGAGGGGTAAGGGATTTTAAATATTTTCATTTAGTAAGGTACCTACAAGAGTATTTTTTGGAAAGAAATTCAGAGGCTTAAAAATTTTCATATATTTTATATCAATTTGTATCAATCTAACAGAAATTTAAGGAGTTGAGAATTTTGATTAATGTTATATCAATTTTTATACAATTTGTATCAGTTTGGAAAGAAATTAAGAGGTTTAAAAATTTTCATACATTTTTATATCAATTTTCAGACATTTTGTATCAATTTATATACAATTTGTATCATTTCTAAAAGAAATTCTGAGGCTTAAAAATTTTAACATATATAATTCTAGCGCAGTGTAGTTAAGGTTCCTCAAACTAGCGTCCGTTTTAATTTTTAAAAATCTTAAAAAAAAGCACAGGGAGTAATTTCTCTCATTAATCTTGCAAAGAAGGTTTTTCTCATTTTATACTGAATATAGTTCGAAAATTTCATCAAACTAAACTCGTTACACGCTAGTCTCACACGCTCATTCGATCGTTTGCATACATTATAATTTTCTCTCTCTAACTAATGATGTCTTAGGAGCTCTCCTTCTAGTTCAGTCCGCATCACATGTTTTTCTCGTTCATATCTTTTCTCTTTTCATCGGATGGTAAAACGCTATAATTCTTTCTCTGTCTTACTAATAGCGTCTTATGGACCGTACTTTCAGTTCGGTTCGTATACAGTACATCCAGTATGAATTTCGTATACCTACCTACGTCATGAATTTCTTCTCTTTTCAACACATAGCAAAACGTTATAATTCTTTCTCTGTCTTACTAATAGCGTCTTATGGACAGAACTGTTAGTTCGGTTTGTATACAGTACATTTAGTATGAATTTCGTATACCTACGTCATGAATTTCTTCTCTTTCCAATACATAGCAAAACGTTATAATTCTTTCTCTGTCTTACCAATAGCGTCTTATGGACAGAACTGTTAGTTCGTTCTGTTCAATGTTGATTTGTGTTTGTCGTGACTTCAAATAAATCTCAACTTTTCCATATTAAGTATTCAAACCGGGCAGCGCTAGCATCGAAGGTGTCGTAGAGGTATCATGGAATACTTGTGAAAATTATTTTGTAATATCAAGTCTTTGTACATGTATTCAAAGTTTTATTTGAAGGAAATAATCATTATAAATAAAAAAAGCGACCAATTCACGAACATTCCACTGAAAATCGAAATTCCATTATACACACGTTTTTATGGAAAAATTTCCTTGACACCTCTTACGTTCAAGCGTCTAACAGCGCACCTGGTGGATGTTCGGTTCGAATTTCCGTCACGGATTAGTCTATGGATCATCGAATGATGACTGTCACGTAAACACAAAGACGTTGAAGCCCTAAAAAAGTGACGCGATTGTTGAACATGTGTTGAAGGTTGAACTCCTCCCAGCGTCTCTCTTTCACACTCTCTCTCATAACTTTCTCGAAAGTAACAGCCGTAGGCAGATGAACATGAAGACAAAGTTGACGAAATTTGAATCATCAAATTGACACACCGTGAGAATAATTATTGATCCCGAAGGCGCCTTTAAATTTATCTTGAGTTAATGTTCCTATTCATTGTTTCAGGATGGAAGTTTCTTGTTCGAGCTTCGAGGACGGTTTGAAATATCGCACTTGTGATCAAGGAACTGTTGAAATCTGGTTCAAATTTGTACAAGTTCCTGCAGTATGGCAAGTATGGCAATTATACCGCTGGCGCGCACTCTATCAAATACTTTGAGCCACGAGAACCTTTTCTCCAGAACACAAGGTGTAAGCTGATTAGCTTATCTCTTTATTTACTAAGTAACCATATAGCTTTTGATGTGTGAAAACTGAAAAGTACCTGAAAAGTACAATAAAAGTTTCGGTAATGGTGTCCCTCTTTTCATTATTTTGATTTTCAATTTCAGTCCGCATTTCAACAGGAACAAATTATAGCATGATGGAGGTAGTCCGACAGTCGCGTTTGCGTTTTGTAATATATACTTTATTATTATTATTATCATCTATGCTATTGATATTCGTTACATTTTCATATTTTCCGACCATGGGAATGATGTGAGTTTAGCGTACAGCTGTTTCACGTTTTTCAATAATTTGCACATTTCGCTTCAATAATTATGTTCAATTTAACAGGTGTCTTGGTTCTATTTTAATTTGGGGAACGGTGCCAGTTGTGTCGAGGATGGTGAGTGAGATAATTTTGATTGTACTACAAAGTGAAAGACAGGTGGATGATCGTGTAAATATTCTGTAGGTACAGGATAGACTGAAACAGAACAATGTGATTATCGACCCAAGAAGCAAAAAGATAAATCGGGGAGCCAATGATGAGTATGTATTATAAACTGCTGATTGCGCTTGATAATAACACACGTACACTCACTGTTTCTTTATTGATCGATCGTAGGAATGAAATTTGGCAGCGAATTAAATCATTGGAGGACAAGACTAACGCTTATAATAGTCTGAAAGAAGAACTAAATCAAAAGCTCGATCGTTTGTTCAAGAATAACAAAGATCTTTGCGAAGAACTTGCTGACGTAAAGAAGAGAAACGCTAAAGAACTTGCTGACGTAAAGAAGAGAAACGCTGAAGAAATTGCTGACGTAAAGAAGAGAAACGCTAAAGAACTTGCTGACGTAAAGAAGAGAAACGCTGAAGAAATTGCTGACGTAAAGAAGAGAAACGCCATATTACAAGACGAAATTCTTAAAATTAAAAGACGTCTTGCCAGACTCGAAGTATGTTTCATTTGATCTTCTACACAAGTGATATTTCATTTTTTTCAAACAACACTGTTCACATTTTTATCCCACAGAATTTAGCAAATGATTTGAAGGGACGCCACTATTTCGTTTTCTACCTCGAAAAATTGAATATGAAATGGTACCAAATAGAAGACGATAAGACTAAAAACGCAGTTGCCAAATTTGTACGACCAGCGAATAGAAAAGCTCACCCAAAAACGGACGACGCTATTCTCAACGAAAGGATCGATGAATCCTAGGTTCGTTTCAAGGAATTTGAGGAATCACAAAAACTTTTTAGCTCGTATTACCATAAAAAAACTGGTCGCAATTTACCGAGCTCGGTGCGAGTTATTTCGTAATGATTTCAAAAATTGATTGAAAGTAACCGATCGATCTCATCAACCAATAACGTGATGTCATTGATCTTCATTTTATGTTCGACGATTTATATGAAAGTATTATATATTATCAAACGTGAGTTTTTATTGTAAATATTCTAATCTTCAACTTTTTATAACTTGTTTATTCTTTCGTGGTCACATAAAAAGCAATGTCTTTTTTGTAAGTTTAAAGAACGCCTCTCCGACTATTGAACGTGGTCACTCCGTGGTCACTCCGAATGTTCTTTTTCTTCATCGTATTTTTTTTTCGTTTTGGAATTGTCGACTTTGTGATACGCTCATTAATTTTAATCATCCGAATAATTTATGCGGACAATTTCTTTTCTTTCTTATTTTTATTCGAGACTTAAGAATCTTTACGAATTATTATAATTATTGTACTATTAGAATTATCATTAAGATTACTTTTACCACGTCGTTGTGTAGAAAAAGGTATATCTTTGGTGTATTGTGAAAAGAGGAGAATTTTTAAATAAAATGATCACTTGATGACTTTTCTAGGCACAATGCTAAGATTCGAAACGGATATCCTATAGTACAATAGATCGACTCATTCTGCATCTTGACGAAGAGAATATGAGACCAAATGAAGGAAAAGTAATTTTGCTTTTATTTATATCGAATAATGTAATAGAATTCTCTTTTCGTCTCTCGTCTTATGAATAATATAATCATTGAATCGCGAGCCAAGAAACTTCAGTATTGGCGTTTTTCTTTTCTTACTTGCTCAGGTCGCTCTTATCACCAGAGACCACGGTTCCGCGTTATCACAGATCTATCTAATCGAATCAAAGTGGGAGGTGTCAGCTTCAAAACGTAATAATTTGTACTTGGAGATATTTTTGGACCTAGAAATGAATTGTTTTCGATAGAGGAAGGTTCAGAGAACATAAGTCACGCAAAAAAAAAAAAATCGTGAAAAAATGATTTTTTTTACAAAATTGTCTCTCCTGAAAATAACGTTTTTAACCCTAAGGTCTCTTTTCCATTGGAAGGTCACATATTGATGAATTGTTTTTCGTCATGCTGGCAATGATGAAAAGGAAATTAGCTGTACAAGCGAGTCACAAAGCTCTAGCAGAAGCCATTGAAGATGTAATGAACACTGTCGTTCAATATGAAGTTGCAGAAGTCCGGAAAAGAGAAGCATGTAAGAAGCGATCATGAACTCGTACATGGATTAAATAAGACCGTGATGCACTTGGTGCAGGTGTTTTTACTACGTGAATTACGATTAGAAGATCCGAGATCTTATTTCAATATTATGCGAATGGATGTACAAAGGTTTGATGATCTTTTAGGAATGATTGAGAGTACAATTCAGCAGCAAGATACTCGTATGCGGGAAGCTCTTCCTACCCGTTTGAAGCTAGAAGTAATGTTGCGATTTTTGGCTACTGGAGACTCATTCAAATCGCTGTCGTATTTCTTTCGACTACCGACATCTTCAATTTCAGCTTTCATTCCGGAGGTGTTGGGTGCAATTGTACTCGCGTTACAGTCGTATTTAAAGGTTCGTATAGTATTGTCACAATACAAACTTTTATCTTGAAGCATGTCTGTGAATAACAGTTCATTGTATTACAGCGAGTGTCCTACAAGTGATCGTGAATGGATGATTATTGCGCGACAATTCATGTCGAGATGAGAAGAATAATTCAAATTCTTCTTTTTTGAGAAAAGTCGTTAATACGTTTAAATTTCTTTCAGAATAACGTGGAAAATAATATTATTATTATCATCATGAATTACTTCCAAACTTTTTAAATAATCGTGAAGTTCATTACCGTAAAACTTGGGTGTAGTCAAATCATAACTTCAGAATGAACGAGTGGAGTCCTTCACTCAGTTAACATGTATAAACATTTAAGTTCAAATTAGCTTTAAATTTGAATTAGCTTCTCTTTTTATCATGTGTGGAAAATTTAAATCCGAATTACCCACTCTTTTTCTCATGACGTCGAAGTTCTTCACTCTGTTTCAAAACTATTACTCATTTCTTTATTCTTTTGTTGACTAATTCCTTGTTATCATCCATTATAAAAGTTATTTATATGTAAAAATTTATATGTTTTATTTCTTCCATGGTCAACATCCTAATATTCAGATTCTTTAAGACAACTTTTGTAGAATACTCATTATTAGAACTCACACACCTATATAAAAATATGAATCATTCATTTTTATAATTCTTTTTATCCGATTCATTTAAATTAATTGTTTCCCACTCATCACCTATATCTGGAGGGTTTTCTGGAAATGTATTTTTAGAAATATTACTAACTCTACCTTTAGTAGTTTTTGTGTAATTTGTGCTAATATTTATTGACCTATTAACCTGATTTGATAAACAAAATTGACCTAATCTATTTCTAGGAGTGAGAATATTTCTCTTTTTTGTTGCATGAGGAATATTCCATAGTTTCAATTTTTTCCGTACAAAAGAATCTGACACATTGTATTTTTTTATAAATTCAGATACTGGGTTTTTTATGAAATCAAAACGGATCATCAATTCTTTTATTTTTTCTAATTCCATTATGTTACCTAGCTGAGTTTGTATTTATAAATAAAAAATTTCTATATATGGTATACTGTATATAGTATATGGTCTATGGTTTAGTATATTGTATATAGTATGGTACGCGGTCTAGTACATAGTTCGGTATACAGTTTGGTACATGGTCTCAAAAAAATAAAATTTTTTTTATAATAAATAAAAATGATTCTCTCAGTAATTAGTAACTACTCAATTTCAAAGGATGAAATGGATTATGTTAATTTATTAGTTTCAAAGTATCCAGAAATAAAGGAATTGAAAGATACAATTAAATCATCGAGCCAAACTATAATTAATCAATTACATGAAGTTTATAAAAAAAATCATTTAGATTTGACAGAATTTGAAAATGAGAAAATATGTATTTCGAAAGTTACAAACTTATTTTTCTGCTTTAGAGTATTAATAGCTGCAGTTAATAAAGCAGGAGGTCAATTAAAGAGATTATCTCATGCTAATAATCAAGTAATGCAACAGAAAGATAATATAATTGAAGAAAATAATGAAAGAATGAAACAATTAAATAAAGAACTAGAAGAAATGAAAAAAGAATTAAGTGAAAAGGGTAAAAAACAAGTAGAATCTATGCAACTAAAAAATAAAAAAATAATTGACTTGAAAAATCAAATTGTTGTAACCCCAATGAATTTTGGAAAAGCTAAGGCAAATAGTGTTGCAGAATTTACTGAAAATTTAGGGGTTTGTTTTTCTGATTTTAATATTGAAGATGGATATATTAACATTGATGAATCTCAAATAATTGTAAATGGAAAATATATTAACAAAAAGAAAAAAGAAATTGGATTAAATGGAAGAGATGCACCAAGAAAAATTAAAGATAATGATGAGATAATTATTAAAAATAAGAAATGATCAGTTTGTTGGGTAGGTAAATTTTATTGTTTTATTTTTTGGAATGTCTTGGAAGATTTTAGATATAATTTGAACATATTTTGAGAAGGTTTATACCTATTTTATTCTTGTTAAATAATTGGAAAGAAGGGTTGATTTTTATCAAACTGTAGTCTATATAGACAATCTTTATCTGAATTCTGTCTGCAATTAGTTTGAATAACCAATTAAAAAACTTGAGATTAATAATTAAAATAATTTACAAACACAAAAGAATATTTGAAAAGGTTTTAGGAAGCTTTTATGTTGGTTTCTATAACTTTGAAGGATTTTGGAAGGTTTTGAGCATATTTTGAGAAGGTTTTAGACATAATTTGGACAGGTTTCTATAACTTGGAAGGATTTAGGAAGGTTTTGGGAAGGTTTTTTCCTTATTAAATTTTTATTATAAATTTATTTCTCTTTAAATACCTAGTTGTATAATAATACTAGCTGGTTTATTAGTTGAAGGTTAAGATGGAAACAGTCAGCTTTGCTAAGCAGGTTGATTATACTAAGACATACATACCAACTAGTGATCATATTTTACATGATACTCATAAGTCTACTTTGTTAAATTCACCAAATAGTGAAATTTTAACAGAATTCAAAGAATATAGTGTTGATGAATTTCTATGAGAATTAACATCTATAATGAATTTGTATGAAAATGGTAAATATTGTACCAAATGTAAAAATAATAAAAATATAGAAGATTTTGGTAGAAATAAAAACTGGTGTAAAGCATGTAAGAATATATCATTTAAAGAATACTATAATAGAAATCAAGAAAAAATGAAAGAAAATTTGAAAAAAGATTATGAGAAAAGAAAACAACTAATGATATGTACTTGTGGTAAAGTCATAAATTCTGTATCTTACAAAGCACATTTAAAAACAAAATCTCATTATAATCTTCTCAATGAAAAATAAAAAATCCTTATTAAATTTTTTTCCTTATTAAATATAATAATAAAAAATAAATTCAGAAAATCAAGTCTCAATAAGTGTTATAAGAAATGAGAGTGAAAAAAGATATATAGATATTGCTCAATGGATTCAGTTTTTTAAAGTACATAATTTCTATTCAAATAAAACAAAAAAGCAAATAGAAAACTATTTACGGAAGTATAGAATTTATATAGCTTTTAGAGAAAGAGAAGTAGTTGAAAAATTGAATGAATTATATTCTATATTATTACAAAAATTAACTCAATCCAGATTACTTAAACCAAATCAAATGCAAATTACTTTTACATTAACAGAGGAAGAAATAAATAGATGGCTTTCAGGAACTCCATTCAAGTTTGATGATGATATATTTAAGTCAAGTAAGGAGAATAATTTTAAAATTAGACCTAGATTTGTAGATGAGAATTTTGAAAGCAGACATACACAATTTGAAATTCAAAATGAATGGGGAATACAAGACTTAGAAAAGTTTTTAGATTTTATGAAAAAACCTACTTTTGGACTTCTCAAAAAATGGATCCATTTACATAATGGAATCAGAGCTAATTTCTGTGTAACTGCAACTTATGAAAGGAGGGGTCATACAGTTATTGAGACTAATCAAATGTATTTACAAACCGAAAATTATACATTTCTTTGTGAAACCAACTTGAATGAGATGTACAATAACATTACTAATCATATAATAGGAAGACATGAAAATATACAAGATAATTCAGAGGGTACTCAATGGGTTTTACTATCAATTGATAGCTTCAGAATTAATATAAATAGGTATGATCCACTCAGAGCTGGTTCTTACATTGAACTCCCCAAAATTCTAGCAAGTAAGAAAGCTATCATAAATGTTAAAAATGATAATAAATGTTATTTATGGTCTATTTTAGCTGGTCTGTTCCCTGTAGATAAGGATCCACAAAGAGTAGCTAAATATAAAAAATTTGAGCACATATTTGATAAAGCTTTAAAAGGAATTGAATTTCCAATGGAAGCTCAAAATAATAATAAATTTGTAAATAGAGTTAATAATCTTAATTTAATTAAAGGAGGATTATCAATTAATATATATCATCATAATAGTAACTACAAAATTCAACCATTATCAGACATAACTAAAGATGAAAAAAAGAATCATATTGATTTACTATTTTTAAAGGAAAAAGAAAAGACCCATTATTGTCTTATTAAAGATTTTTGGAAACTAGTTGGAAGACATCAAATGACAAAAGATCACAAGAAGAGATATCTATGTAAAATGTGTTTGAATAGTTTTCCTTGTGAAAAGGTATTATCTGAACATAAAAATTATTGCGGATTAAATAAACCTGCTAAAGTAATTCTACCTAATAGAGCAGATAATATTGTTGAATTTAAAAATTATAATCATTCAATGAAAGTTCCATTTGCTATATATGCTGATTTTGAAAGTCTTATAAGAAAGCTTAACAAAATAAAACAAATTAATGAAAAGATGGAAAAATTATGTAAAAAATTAAATAAGATAAAACAAGAAGTTGAAAAGTATGAATCTTATACAATAAAGCTTCAGAAACATTTTCCGATTAGTTTTGTCTACTATATTAAGTACGCTAATGGAGAAATCAAAGAGAATCTATTTGAATATTTTGGATTAGATGCACCAAAGAAATTGTATGAGAAGTTGAGAGAAGATGTAATTTTCATTGCTAGAGAATATTTAGATAAGAAGATGAAAATGAAAGATTTATCTGAGACACAGAAGATGGAATATAAATTTGCTAAAAAATGTCATATTTGTGAAAGAAAACTTGGAGATATCACACCTCTTGAGGAAAAAGAAATTTGAGTATGTAATAAAAAAATTGATATTATTTGTAGTATTTTATTGAAGATCAAAGATAAAGATAGAAAAAAAGAACTCAATGATGAACTTTCAAAATTGAAACTGTTTGTTGATAATGCAAAAGCAAGTGCGGTTTTAAATAAAATAAAAGTTCGAGATCATGATCATTTAACTGGTGAATATAGAGGGGCAGCTCATAGTAATTGTAATCTTAATTATAAAGTTCCTAGATTTATACCTGTTTATTTTCATAATTTTTCTGGATATGATGCTCATTTATTTGTTAGAGAATTTGGAGAGGATTATGATAACATCAAATTAATACCAAATAATGAAGAAAAATAATTATATATCATTTTCAAAAATTATAAAATACGATTCCGGTTTTAGAGATGAAAAAGATGAAATAATTAACTTTAATGTTGAGTTAAGATTTTTAGATTCATATAAATTTCTATCAAGCTCGTTATCAGAATTGGCTAAGAATTTGAAGAGGTGTCACTTTAAAAATTTGAAGAAATGGTTTAATGAAAAAGCTCCTAAAAGCTTATGTGAAATGGAAAGAAAGTATTTATTTAAATTATTGAGTAAAAAATTAGCATACCCTTATGATTATATGAATTCATTGCAAAAATATGATGAACAACAACTACCTCCAAAGGATAAATTTTATAATCTATTGAATAATGAGCATGTTGATGATGGAGAATATCATTATGCGCAAGAAATTTGGAAATATTTTAACATAAAAAATATGAAAGAATTTACAATGTTATACAATACAATTGATGTACTCTTATTAACTGATATTATGGAAAATTTTAGGGAAACATCTCTTAAAATATATAAATTAGACCCTGTTTGGTACTACACAACTCCAGGATTTGCTTGGGATTCTATGCTGAAAACGACTAAACAAAAGTTGGAATTATTAACTGATGTGGATATGTTATTAATGTTTGAAAGGGCTAAACGAGGAGGAATTTCTCAATGTTCAAATAGATATGCAAAGGCTAATAATAAATATATGGGAAAGAAATTTGATAAAACTATAGATTCCATATTTATTCAATATTTAGATGCAAATAATTTATATGGATGGGCTATGAGTAAGCATTTACCATATGGTGGGTTTGAATGGGGGAATCCCAAATATTTTGATAAAGAAAGAATCATAAAAATGAAAGATGATGAGGAAATTGGATATCTTTTTGAAGTAGATTTGAAATATCCAAAGGAATTACATGATAAACATTCTGATCTACCCTATTGTCCAGAAAATGTAATTGATAATAATCAACTTCCAAAATTATTTACAACATTATATGATAAGAAGAAGTATGTTCTTCATTACTTAAATCTTAAACAAGCTCTTAGAGCTGGATTGAAATCATAGAGTTATAAAATTTGATCAATCCGATTGGATGAAAGTATACATTGAAAAAAATACAGAACTAAGGAAAAAAGCTAAGAATGATTTTGAAAAAGATTTCTTCAAACTAATGAATAATTCTGTTTTTGGTAGAACTATGATGAATGTTAGGAAGCATGTGGATATAAAATTAATTTCAGAAGGTAAAAAATATACTAAGTATGTTTCTAAGCCTAATTTTGAGAAATCAACATTTTTTGGAAAAAATCTTGCAGCTGTACAAATGAAAAGAACAATGATTAAATTTAACCAACCAATTTATGTGGGGGTAGCTATTTTAGATATTTCAAAAACATTAATGTATGATTTCTATTATAGACTAAAAGATAGATATGAATCTAGAATAAAATTATTATATACAGATACAGATTCATTAATTATTTCTATAAAAACAGAAGACTTCTATGCAGATATGAAAGGTATGATTGATGAATTTGATACATCAGATTATAAAAAAGATAATATTTATGGTTTACCACAAGTTAATAAAAAGGTATTAGGTAAATTTAAAGATGAAATGAATGGAAAAATATTAGAACAATTTATTGGATTGGCTTCAAAATTATATTCTAATAAAGTTTTTGCATCAAATAATGATGGAATGAAGAAAGCTAAAGGAGTAAAGAAAAATATTGTTAAAAATCAGATAACTCATAATGATTATAAAATGTGTTTAGAAGAGAAAATAACTAAAACTATTAAACAGAAGATGATAAGGAGTATAAGACATAATATTTATACCATTGAACAGAATAAAAGAGGATTAAATTCATTTGATGATAAAAGATGTTTAGTTGATGGAAAAACTGATACATTACCCTGGGGTTATTATAATCACGGTATAAGATGAAGAGGTAGTGACACGAACGTATTCTGACTGTGGTAAACGCTGTCCGTGATTATGAAGTAGTTCTGAACATCCCGAGCGCAGCGCTCGTGATGAAAGTGATGGGTAATGTACAGAGTCTTATGGGAACGCCGCTACTTTCAAAAATTTATTGCAGGATCAGGAATCAGCCGATGCATTTCATATTTGGCATAAAAATACCATTTAATCTACTCTATAAAATTTTGAAAGAACCACCCTTCTAAGTAAATTCTTGGATTTTTTATAATCCTTGGAAATTTCATCAATACTAGGGTACCAACGGTAACGTCTCGGCGCAGGTGGGGTGTAGAAGGAACAGGGAAACAGCCCGAGTGTTCGCTGCAAACCTAGCGGAAGTTTGTATGTACAACTTCAAAACTGCGGACACGATTTTAGCGTTGTGTCATTACCTCTTCATCTTATACCGTGATTATAATACAATACCAAGAGATAAATTTATTCAACATTTGAAAAACCTTAACGGTAAATGAAAATCAATCATAAGACATATCAAAAAGAATAATTATAATAATAGTCTATTAGCCTTAGTCTTAGTCTTAGTAATTGATGAGAGTGTTTATGGAGAAACTATGATTTTTTCAATGAATTATATCAATTTCAAACTAAGTCTGATCTTTGATATAAATCTGGAAGAAGATAAAAATAAATAAATAAATACTTGGTGATGAGTTTTTGTAATTTTTCAGTTTACATTAGACAGTTAAAGTATAATAATGTGTACAAAATGTTAATGAAAAATAATTGTTTCTTATTTTTTAATTGTCTTTGTACAAGACCAAGCTAATCCAAGGATTGTATAAACAAAGAGTTGAATATCTTGTCTGATACGATCCAACTAATATGCCTTGTCATAACCAATAAAAATAAACAAAAAATATATTTGAAAAGATAAAATCATGTGTTATTGAACATATAAAAAGAAATGATGAATTGTTTGAAGAACCCCAATAATTATGATGATTGGGAGAAAGTTATCAAAAAATATTTAGAGTTTAAACATGATGAAAATCTATTAGTTAATAGAGTTAAGGATTGAAAGTACCTCCTAAATTGGATGTTAGATGTAAAAAAGTGAAATAATAATATAAACTATATATCATCCAAAAGTAGTCTACCACCAAGGAAAAAGATTTCCGCATTTTTGATTGCTCTTATAACTTCCATATATTCTTCTGGATTTTCTTCGAAATGAACTTCATAGACATTGTCTTGGTAGCTGCTCTCACAAGTATTTATATTTTTCTAAGTTGATAAACATTTGTAGACTAGATATTTACTTATAAGTTTTATACTTTCTTTTCAATAACACCATTTTCATTAAGATTTTAGAAGGTAAGTCTCAACTCCTACATGAGAAACACAGAGAGAAAGGTTGAAGTTGTTAGAATTCACGAGAATTTTGAGAAAATTATGCGCTGCGCTAGAGAAATTAGGAAGTGCGTTAGAAGGAAATTTCTTATATTTCACAAGTGATGGATGTAGCTCTCAAAAGAAAATTTATTTCATGGAAAAAAAAAGATAGAAAATGATACAAAAACTCTGAAATTTTTCAACTATCTTGGAAGAAAAATTATGAGAAAGTGGTTTGATTTTGCTTTAAAAAAATGGAAAAATGAGCACTGCGCTAGAGAAATTCATAAATGCGCCAAAGTGCGCCAGAAGGAATATCTTATATCTACTGATACGTTAATCTGTTTGTTGGAACTCCCCTACTAGAGTTTTGGCTACTCCTTTCTTCCCCTATATGCATACCATAAATTATAGACGCCCCAAATGTCTCTGCCCGCCTACATTCTGCCCGACTTTTCCATTCATACCTTTTTTTCATCTTGTTCTCATTTATCACCTTTTTGTATCGTCGACTCGAACCCGACACTCTTCTTATGCCTCAACTTCAACGAAATCCCTCAATGATTCATTCGCTTGCTGGTGTATCGAAAAAACCTACCTCCTCTCTTTTAAGAGTATTACCTTTAGCCTCCTCCATATACCAGGTGGACCAGAAAAATGTCACGAGTTGAATGTGAGTTCAGGCTAAATTCACTCCAGCGCAAAACACGGAACGTTGGATGTATACTTCAAATCTACGAAATTTGTGTCTCAATTTTGTTTTTAATTTGCATTCCTACCCAACTTTCTACGACTTTTCTGAGCCGAATTATAGACCAAAATGTTCCAAATTTTCGAAAATTCTGAAAATAATTAAAAATCGTTTAAATTTTCATATTTTACTTAATTTGAAAGTGAAATTTAACGCTGACTCTGAAAATAATACCTGAACAACCCTACGAAGCTTGAATGTGGGTGAATCTTTTATTTCTTATTTCGGAAATCTTGGTAAAATTTGTAAATTTTTGGCACATTTTGGTCCATAACTCGGCTCAAAAGAGTCGTAAAAACTTGAGTAGGGGCGCAAATTGAAGATTTACAATTGAGATACAAATTTCGTAAATTTTAAGTAGGTATGCATCTAACGTTTTGCGTTTGTACTCTAGAACAGAATATTTAGTGTAAACTTTCATTTAACTGATAACATATTTCTGGTCCATCCTGTATATTTCCTACTTTTCAAGTTCAAATCTTCTTAAATAAGGATAGAAAACAGCGGTCATTTGGAAAAGTTTCGACTGGAAATGACTGCTCAGGAGAAACATTCACTAGAATTCCAACTTCAAGAATCAAACTTGGATATTTGTTTCAATGCGGGTTGATACCCTAAGGTTGATAAGAGATCAGTCCCTCTACTGCTGAATCTTGATATCGGTAAAGTACCAAAGAGCAATACACTAAATCTCGGTCAACTTATAAAAGTGAAAGCCTAAGCGATTATCCTGAGGTCGATGAGAAGTCTGTCACTTCCTTATTTTATCTCAGAAGATAATATTCTTCTACTCACGTTTAGCGAGCGCCAAAGAGGGCAATGCCCTACAGTCCAATCAACCAGCAATGTAAAACAGCGACTCTTGAAGAGGAATATTTCTCGCTCGAAAATATTACAATAAGACGAAATCGAATTTTATCAGTTCGAGTTTGTTTGTGGGTATTATTCAGCTGATCTGAAAAGATAGTTAAATTTACGTCAATCTTATAATAGAAAAAAATCGACGTGAAGTAAAAATTTCACAAGCACAGACGTACAAGCGCAAATGACACAATAAAGTTGTTATTCTACGTTCGCGTTTTAAATTTAAGTCATTCTCACTTGTACAGAGTATAAATTTCATAATTCCCTAACAAATTTCTCTTGCGGCTCGTCTTCTTTCAACCCTTACTCAATGAAATTTTAGTAGCATATTATACGAGGAGGATGATTATTTTGAGAGAATTTTTGTGGGCTTATTATGACTTGTACGAAGACCTTGATTACGATCATTTTCATTGACTTACCGGCAAGCAATACCAAATATTGCTGGCTATAGGATTAAGCAACAGAAATTTCTGTAAAAAAGACGATCACCCATTCTCATTCTACGAACTCCCCTAGCATCTCATTCTAATACATAAAGTCGGCTCTATCTATGAGTATTCTTGCTTCTTCCGACAATGTTGAACTCGAATTCCTCTTTGCTTAATGTATAAACAGGTACTCACCGAATCACGAAAAACCGCAAAAAACTAGATTTTCCTCACTTATCGAACGAGCTACCAATGAAAGAACAGAAAAAACATAATTTAAAAGATACGTTGCGAAGGTAAACCAAGAAGGGGTTGTATCTTGAAACATTGAAAATGGATACCGGTATTTAGAGATATATTGATTCGTGAAAAAAAAACTTTATGAACTCGCTCCAACTGCGCATTCAAAAGAAATGAAGTTGGCATTGTCTTTACCCGGTAAACAATTTGTCTCTCCTTTGAAGCCCTGGAGAAGATGGGAATAACTACTCCTTTAACCCCATTTAAAGCCATGTTCATACCTTTGTTCACGTCTCTTTTTCAGTTGAAGCCCTTTGGATTCCAGGGCTCGAAGGACTTCAACAGGGACAAACCTAAAGTCCTTAGAATTCCGGCGCTTCATTCGGGAAAAACTATCCATTTCATACCCATTTAAAGCCCTGTATCTCCTTTTGAATCCCGTTGGCATTCGAGAGCTTCAAGCGGGAACAATGTTTACCAGGTGAGGATCCTTGGTCCCTCTGACAATCTTGAACCACACAGGTATGCATTTTGGTTGGGTTTATACTTGTATCTTCATTTCCATTCCATTTTCTTATTCTAGGCTATGACGCAGTTCTGTTTTTAACCCCTAGAAAATAGTTTTCAACTCAGAATGCATAACAACCGGTCAGCCAGTGACAATGGCAGTGGACCAATCCAAGAAGTACTATACCTTCGATTCTACCATTGATTAACTAAACTATAAATGTCGACACATTTGATAATTCAAAAATTTTGGGGGTTTTTCTCTTCAACTCTTTCGTAAATTCAAATACAATAGCATACACTGTACTATAATTAAGTTGTAACGCCGAGCTATCAGCCCTAAGTGTAGCCTAGAGCCCATTAATATAAAAACAAAAAAAAATCGCAGTAGCCTGCTAGCAGACACTTACCGAATCACTGATTCAGAAAAAACCATGAGAGAACCGAGATCCGCTATTAATATCGTAGGTACGAGGTTTCCAATGGAAAAACAGAATCATCGGGTATCAACTTAGGTAGAAAATGATGAGCGCTTCGCGTCGACGATTGCAATCGAGTGTGTAAAAATTAGCAAAAGATTATAGGTACTGATCGAAGATGTACCTACCCGTGTACGCGATATTTCTTTATCAGTGACATAAAAATAGATTGATTGGTGTACCGTTTGAACATATCATCGCAGATTGATAGTCTTGGCTACCTACTTCGCGAATAAGAAGCAACGACGTGCGTTCGACGAAGACATCTATGTAAAGTAATATAGTTTCACCTTATCTCAACTATACGATAACGCTTTAGTGTAAAACTCATCGGAAGAATAAGTTCGAATCGCTGAGATCACTGAAGAGATCATTTCGAGTGGCGGAAACTCACCAACTCTTGCTGGAGGAGAAGACAACGGACACAAGCATCAGAAAACTGCGGTAATTATTTTAAAATATTTAGTAGGTACCTATCACTAATTACTTGGAAATTGATGACTGGTTAACGAATCTGCTGGCATTGCTAGGTATACGCCTTAGTAACTCTGCAATTTTTTTACAGCTCTTCTTTCTTTTGAATTCTTGGTCTTTCTTATGTTTTTCACCGCATCCGCGTCCTCATCTAACTTCCTTATTCTATAGTCAAATTTCAGTTATGTGTACTAGGCAAGCTGACAAGCTTTTGCATCTTTGTATGGTATACGAGTAAATCTAATACAAGTAACTGTAAGCTAGGCTGAAAGCACTGAGTATGCTGTATTGTGAGCTGACACTCTAAGACTTGTTCGCCCTCATTTTTGGATTGTAAGTAAAATTTCATAAAACAGCTTTTCAAAAAACAGCCTAGTATAAATATAGTATCCATTTGGATATTGAGCTGTTGAGCTTGAGCACGGAAAGTTAACAATGAGTTGAGGAGCTTGGCAACGGAGAGGAGTACGGAGGGTTAGTACATAGTGCGCCAACGAGCAGTAGCCCAAAAGATTGAATTAAGTCTCGAGAATTTAATGTTTTTGGTGAGGAACCTGCTATCACTTTTGTTGGGAGTACTTTCAGGAAATTTTCATCGCGCGAGAGGCTCGAGGTTGATAAAGTCACGGAGAAAAATTTCGACTAGTAAGCTATATACTCTTGAGCTATATATGATGGGAGGAGGACTTGGAAAAATTTTGACGGAGAGGGACTTGGGAAAATTCTCGGGACAGTGAGTTCCTCGCTGCCATTGCAGTCCTGCAATGGCATCTAATTTCTTTTTTGTGGACGTCTCCCTATACAAAGTCGAGGCTAACTAGCTCTATACTAGGTCTAACCTTTCCCTCATGTTTCATGTCTTTACTGTATGCCGTATCTTCTTCTTCTTCTTCTTCTTTGGGTGCCGTGCGCTACATAGCACGTTGGCGATCACTATCCCATTTGTTCATGTAGTTCACCGGTTTCCGCCAATCGGAAAATGGTCTCCGCGTCTTCAATTCCAGTCCATTGACGTAGATTTCTGAGCCATGAGTGCTGCTTCCGTCCAATTTCTCGTTTTCCTTCCATCCTGCCAGTTATCATTAGCTTCGGTATTACATATTTCTCTCCTCGCAAAATATGTCCCAGATAGGCAGCTTTCCTGGATTTGATGGTCTTCATGATTTCTCTTCCTACGCCGGCGCGTTTCATTACTTCTGAATTCGAGACCTTTTCTATCCATGGGATACGCAACATCCTCCGCAGTATCGACATTTCGCATGCTTCCAGACGGTTCACAGCTTTGACTTTCAGCGACCAAGTCTCAGCCCCGTACAGCAATACCGGCTAGGTGTAGCACTTGACTATTTTTGTTTTCAGATTGAATGGTACGTCTCGACATGCTAAATGCGCCGGCATTTTTCCGTACGTGCTTTTTGCTCGCCCTACTCTGACAGGTACTTCTTCGTCGTCGTCACATTTTTCATTTAGGGTTGCACCCAGGTATTTGACGATGACACTCTCTGGATTCGTTTTCCTTCTATTTGCAAAGTGGCATCTTCGTGTTTTTTTCGACTGACGACCATAAATTCTGTTTTCTTTATATTTATGACCAATCCATACTGCACTCCGACTTCATTTATCGCATTTAATATCCTCAATGGTACCTGAAATGATTGCGGTATCGTCAGCATATCTTAAATTGTAAATGGGCATTCCATTCACTTTGATTCCCTGTTCTGCTCTCTCCAAAGCAATGCGGAACACATTCTCTAGATATAAGTTGAATAGCATTGGTGAGAATATGCACCCCTGACGTAAACCTTTTCGCACCTGAAATTCATCTGTTGTTAGATCGCCTCTGATGCGGACCTTCGCCGTTTGTCCCTTATAAAGTTTCCGAATTATTCTGATATCATTATTATCTACTCCTACTTCTCGGAGAAGGCGTACCATGATGTCATGTCGTATGGTGTCAAATGTCTTCTGATAATCAATAAAGCAAACAAACACGTCGTTTCTGTAGTCGTAAGCGTTCTGGAGTAACATCTTCATGGAGAATAGGGCTTCTCGTGTCCCTAGCCCTTTCCTAAGACCAAACTGTGGCTCGCCGCTCAATTCCTCACATTGAGGGAACAAACGTTTATGCAGGACTCTCAGGAATGTTTTCAAAGCCTGACTCATTAGGCTAATCAGCCTACAATCTCCGCAGCTTTTGGCTTGAGTTTTCTTCGGTATTACCACAAACGTCGACCTGAACCAATCTTTTGGTATTTGGCCAGCTTTGTATATCTTGTTCAATAAGTGAGTGAGCAATTTTGGATCCATGAGTCTCAGCGCTTCAGCGTATATTTCGTCGTGTCCCGGCGACTTTCCATTTTTCATTGCTTGTAGTGCATTTTCCACTTAGGACTGTAAGATATCTGGGCGTGTCAGTTCTTCTGTGCCAACATCTTCATTTGTGGATTCAACTCTTTCATCACTAAACAGTGACTCAGCATATGTTTTCCAAAGATCCTTGATTTCCATTTCCTCGATCACCAACTCATCGTTCTCATTGCGTAGTGCTGTCAACTTTGGTTTCCTAATTACCGTTCAGTTTTTTATGGAAATTGAAGGTGTCGTGTTTCCGGTGCAATTCCTCAGCATCTGTGCACTGCTCTGTTAACCAGTTGTTCTTTGCCTGTCTAACTTTCCTTCGAATTTCCCGGTGTAACTACGCGTATTTTCCGTCTTCTTTCTCGTTTTTCACCATTCTCCTTTTTTCCATAATCTGCAAGATCTCATCGGTCATCCACGCTTTGACCCCTGTAGCTCCGCATTCACCAACCACCTCCTCTGTCGTCTCTTTTATGTTCGACCTAATTATCGTCCACGTTTCTTCTGCCTGTGCGTTTGTTGGTATTGGGTTTTTGTCGAATTTTTCTTTGATTCCTTTGATGATTGCATTTTTTGATTCTGATTTGATCAGTTTCCGGATATCATACCGCTTCTTACGGCCTTTCTTCAAAGTTTTGGGCTTAAAGCAGCAGTCAGATATCAGTGGGTTATGGTCAGAGCCTATATCCGCACTTGGGTATGCTGCTACTCTTGTGATGCAATTCTGGAATCGTTGGTTAATCATAATATAGGTAGTCGATCTGATTTCGAATTATATTTTCGTTACTGTTACATGGTGATATCTATGTATAGAGCCGTCGTCGAGGCAGTTTGAAAACGTATTTTTGACTACGAGATGGTTTCTCGAACAGAACTCCACTAGTAGCTCACCCCGCTCGTTCCTTCCTGAGAGCAAGTGCCGCTACCCGGCCATCTTACTTCACTAAGTCCAAGTAAGTTGATTTTCATTCTCTTCATTTCCTTGACTGCATTTGCCAGCTTTCCTGCAGCAAGCAAACTTCTGACGTTCCACGTTCCGACCTTGAGTTTGTATTTACTTATATCAAGCGGGATTGTTCTTCCCACCCTCTAGTGACCTAACACCTGCCCCGGACTGAGGGCCATGGCTTCATGGTTTCGTGACATATGTAAACAATAGGTGACAGTGACTGTCCTGGGAAATGCAGTGTACTAGACTAAGAAGGGGGCAAATCAGAGCCCCCGAAAGCTAAAAGCTTTTATACGAGGCTTCTCATACAAGGCTAAACCTACTACTTCAGCCTTTTTCAGGCCTAGTATAATGAAGGATTAGCTTGGTGTAAGCATCCTAGTATACCATATATTGAGCTTTGTTGATGTAAGCCTGTATAGGTCTAGTATTTGTGACGTCATCAGATTGTGACTCATTAGATCGCGTGACGTCATCAGATAGGTCTAGTATTCGTGAGCCTCCCAAAAGCCAGTAGCTTGAAATATTCTAACGTAGATCGTACTAAACCCAGAAGGTAGATGAACGAGTGGAGTGAGTGAGCCCCCCCCCCCCCGCTTGAAGGTGGTACTCCCAGATCGCAAGCAAAGCAAGTATGACAAAGAAAAACTAGTATCCTACCTTATAAAAGACATCTAACATGATCTTCATTTATTTGGCTACGCCAGAACATTTTTTTCTAAATTTCAATGGCAGGATATCCGTATTCTTTTCAATTACGATTTAGAATCTATAAAAGAATACGATAAAAGACTTAGATTGGAATTATTTTTTCGGTTCCAATCGTCCGACACGTGTATAAGTGGGAAGTGAGAATCTTATCTTTGTAGAGTATCGCTCGACTCGTGGTACTTGTGTGACCATTGATATACCCCCTTATTCCGATAATGGGACGATATCAGAGTAGCAATACGATGAGAAGAAGAAAAATTATGTGAAAATTCTTTATATACCCGCAGTATTTATCGAGACTGATACATTGATGGTTTTAGACTCGTTTCGAGCAACATGTTATTTTCGAAAAGAAATAATATTGTCGGGTTTGTCTTTTATCTGGTGGCACTTTGTGCATCTTCTCCGTGATTTAGAAAGCATTTTTACGTTTTTGATCGAAAATTTTTCTTTCGAAATTGTCGCGAAAATTATTGTCCTTCGGTTTCTTGCGTAAATTAAAACTGATAGGTCTGCCTATCGCGATCGTCTTCATCGAAAACTATTTTCGGAATTTTATCGACTGTCGGTCTAAGTTTCGAAGAATCGAAAACCTTTGTTTTTATAATCCTTCTGCTTCTTCTTCTTGTCGCCTTCATTTTTCAAAGGTTGGCCATCCATATGGCTATTCGGATTCTTGAGACAGCACCACGGAATATTTCCATTGACGAGTACCCGAGCCAGCGGCGTAGATCCTTTATCCAAGAATTCTGTCTTCTTCCGCCCTCGATGATGACACGCATTATTTCATACTTATCGCCTCGCATGCTATGACAAACAATATCATTTTATTTCTAATTGTTACAATTTGCAATTGATAGACCTATCGTGATTGTTTACATCGAAAATTATTTACGGTTTTTCGAATTGAGATGAACATTTTATCGTTTTTCGTGTACACGTTCGATAGATCCAAAATTTTCTCAAAGAAAATAATATCTGAGTTTCAAAATTTTAGTAATACTCATTCGAAAATTCCTTCTTGCCCTAAATATTGGTGAGCTGTTCAGGTGCACCTCTCCGCCTTCTATTTCTAGGTGCTTCTGGGTAGAAAATTGTGCACTCGCTGATTCTTCCTCCCCTCGTACTAATTTCTGTCAAAACGTTAATTGCATGGTTGCTTGCAGTCATGTTGTATCTTTCCGGTAGCTTTTTAAAATACCTAAGAAATATTGACAAAGGGAAAAAATTATCAATAAGTTGTCGGTTCGTAGCTATCTTTGAACTTTGGGAACCGTTTTCCGATTGCCCTCTATTCTATCAGCGTGTAGGCTTTATGACATTCGGGATAATGATGAGTTCGATTCTTACTGTGCACCGAGTTATCATGTCTTCGTAAATTGAACCGATTGCAGAAAGTTTTTTCACATTTTTCGTAACCACAGCAGAAAATTATTAGAGGTCATCGTATCCGAATTAGTTGGCCACATTGGTCACACATCACGTGCACAGGACGCCTCTTGACGTTAACTAGGAATTGATGGTTACACGTTCCGCAAGTGACTTCAATACGATCCTATTCGAACTGTAAATAAATGTAATTTTTTCGCGTATCCCTTACGAATCAAAAAATTTGACTCAGAAGCGAGTAAACGATCACATAATATGGCACTTCTACTATTGTCATTACGCGTACTCATGTACCTCTTTCTGAGTCGTCTCGCTTCATATCAGGAAAAAGCTATGCAATTATTGCATCATCAATGTGAAGCAGATATGAGTTCACTAAGGAACAGGTAGATGAGTATTCAATACGATATGGGAGAAGAATCTGAAACAATCAGCTGTCTTCAAAGGAACTTGAAGAAGTCTCGACTTTCCAGCTATAGATATACAAAAATGCCGGTATGTGGAAAATTTTTCTGAGACAGTAAATGAGTACGAGAACGACTCTAAATAGGCATAATTGATTATTGAAAAACATAGTATCCTCTTCTAAAACGATGGCTTGCTGCACTCATGACCCAACTGACTTATAGACAATCTTCATAAATTAACATTGATGAAAGAGACCCATTTCCTTAGATACCTTAAATGTCAGTTAGGTCAAGTGCGCAGCAAGCCATTGAAAACAGGTTCTCGGTAATCCTTGATTGCCGTGACTGATCTCGCGTCAAAACGGTTGCCAAAACCATCTTGCCATCGAGGTGTGCTCTTGTGTGTCCCCTTTTCTCAACATCAACAAGTAAATTTTTTATTATTAACAAAGAACCAATTCTGTGCTGGAGGGTTTTTCGAAGAATTCGCCGTGCGCCGTTCAACCAAGAGCTTGGAAAATTTTGATTCTCGAGCTATATATTATAATAGAAGGGGCTCCAAGAAAAATTTTGACCCTCGACTCTCGAGCTATGTATGATAGGATGGGAACTTGAAAGGAAATTGACTTTCAAGCCATAATGTATGATAGGAAGGAAAAGGACATCGAAAAATTCTTACTTTTAGGCTACATACACCATGACACAAGGGACTCGGGAAAACTTAAGAATCTTTAAGATTCCGAATTCTCAATACCAAAACCAATTCAACCCATAATTATAGAACAGGTTCTCCGCGTTCCTCGTTTGATTTCGTCAAGGAAGCCGCAATTATTTTCTGCAGTTTCTGCACCTCTTACAATCTTTGTTTTTACTAATTTTTCTTTTGTTTTTGCCCAGGTTTGACTGAAATTTGTATTTGGTTTGACTGAAATTCAACTGTGAAAAATGTCAGATAATTTGGTAAATTCTCAATTGAAGTAAGTAAAATGAAAACTGTAAGCGAATAAAAATTTCGAGAAATGTTAGAATATCTACTGAAAAACTAAGGAAAACTATGAAAGAAGGTATCGACAAAAATTACGTGGAAGTACTCAGAATGTTAGAACTGAAGATTCAAAGGAGGGGACTTTAGATTCGATCTTCATGGAGGAGAAGAAGCCACCCATGTCTGGTGTTCAATGTCATCAAGACGACTGGGTAAAACTTTGACGATCAAATCTCTGTAGAGGAGAAAGTAGGAAAAATGTCGAACTACGGTCTTTAGAAGAATCTCATATTATAGAAGAATGAAACTTAGAAGAAAGAGTTTGAGGGAGATTAGATCTGTACGGAGAAAGAACGTAAGAAATTTAGAACTATCCACACTCATATTTTTTTGTTTACAGATCGAAGACGGATCGTATTGAAGGCACTTGCAGAAAATGTAAGCATCGATTTCTAGTTGACATCAAGAGGCTTCTAGTGCACGTTATGTGTGATCGATGTGGTCACCTCATTAAGATACAACAACCTCCGAAAATTTTGGGCTACGATTGCGAAAGATGCGGAAAAACTTTCTGCAATCGAACCAATTTAAGAAGGCATAAAAATTCGGTGCACAGTAAAAATTATCCTTATCCCTGTCCCGAATGTCCAAAAGAATCGTTCACACTGATAGAATACGTCAGACGACATTACGTGATCGCTCACGGTGATGTAAAAACCTTACGCTGCCTCGTATGCTCGAATGCTGTATTCCGGACGATAAGTGAATTGCGCCGACACGTCGCCGTAGTCCATCTTCCAAACTACAAGCGTCAGTAGTGACGCTTTAGATTTTCTTCAAAGGCGGCTGTGGATTCAACCTTTCCTAAAACACTTCTCTGTCTCTCTTTTCTTGTGATAAAAAAAACTCTGATTACCTATAATTTTGAAGGTTTACAAAAATGAACACTGATTTTTAAATTTTACACAGACTTTCTTTTACTTTTATAATATCTAAATCCTCAAGAGTTTTCTTGGTCCTCTTCCCCTGGTAGGACCAAAAATTTGTTTTAATTGAAAACTTGTTGATCATTGTACTTTTTTTTTTTGTAAAGTTTTACTGTTTGTTTGAAATTCGATAATCCTGAGTCCTTGAATTTCTATCTTACTCTTTAATTACTTTGTTGTGTTTTTTATCTCACTTATTTTTTCCTGATTTTATGCTCGTTATGATCTTAAATAAATTTTTTGAGCTTGACACATTTCATGTGTAGAAATTACCTGTGGTTATTTTGTACTTATTTTCTTGTGAGTTGATCCAAATTCATGACAGCCTAAGAATCTTTGAAGAATCACGGTCAATCAAGTTTAAAATTTTATGACTCATTTAAAAATTTTGGATCTTTGTTTTTCTGATTTTTTTTTCTTTTGATCCTTATAAGACCTAACTTACCTATCGATTTAAGCTCATTTCTTAGAAATTATGAAAATTTTTTCTTATGATTTTATATCTACGATCTTATATATGCAAGCGTTTATTTGAGCTTTACACATCTCATGTATAGAAATTACCATCGATTGGCAGTATTTCTCCGAGAGTTGATTCAAATACGTGATAGCCCAATAATCTTTGAAAACTCTGAAAATCAATTAAAGTTAATGAGTATTGTCGAAAGAATTTATTTTCATAACGTTTGTAAGATGAATAATATAGAAAATATTATATTTTGACACTGCTTAGATATTTTTTTAAAATATTGTTCAAAAGATGCGCTAAACTGAGTGAATACTCGACGAAAATGGTAAGTACCGAAAAACCAACAAACGTATACAAATACAAGTGATTTGTCTGTACATATTTATTATATTATAAAACAATTATTATATTCAACGTTTCGTTCTATACAGACATTATTCTTTTAGGAATTGACAGCCCGAGATGACTCCAAATGTTACGACTAAAATCATTTATATAGACTGCAAATAAATTGCAATTTTTGAAAGTTATTCATACATAGCTAGTGTGCTGATCGAACTATCGATGAGTAAAATATTTTAAATGTAGGTTGCGAAATCATAAGAAGAAAAAAATTAGGTAAGTCACCTTCGTTTACAGATGAAAAATAATACAAAATTCAGGATTCTTCGCTGATAAAAATGTTGTGAGAAAATGTCGACGTTCTGGTTTAAAACGATCGTAAGTCGGGTTGTTTCGAATAATACAAACTCGTAGAGTCACGTAAGTACATTAATATCGAAAGAAAGAAAAAAAAAAAAAAAAACATAACTTCGGTGAAACACAAAAGAAAACCACGTAAATTCATTTCATCCCTAATTACTCCCCCCACGATGTTTTAACTGTTCACCAAAAAGATGAAGTTTCTCGTAAAATTTAAGTTTTTGGACTTACAGTGGTTTTATATCTAACGTCGATGTATATTTTGGCGTTCAAAACTCTTCAAACAATATTTAGTTGATGAAGTAGGCATAATAATTACTATAATTCCCTCTTCTTCAAGTTTGTAGAGTATAAGTCGATGAAAAGTTTTTCAGTCAACTAAATTTTGGTCTTTTAATTCATCCGCGATAGTTTTGAGATTAAGATTCAGTACCTAGTTTAAAGTCGTCAGCCGTATTCTTGAACGTACCTTTAAAAAAGTTAACACCTTAACTTTAAAATAAGGTATACCTTGATGTGCACCTTGAGGTATTCCTTAAAAGAACCTCCTCCTAAGGTACGTTTAAAAAATACGATAAGGAGAATTTGTTTTTATGGATTCCTCAAACTGATAAGGAATGTTTGAAAATATGACTGTCTCTTTAACTTTTTCATCGAATTTTTGTCAAATTTGATTTGATTTTTATTTTAGAGTTTGGAAAGTTACTTAAAACGGCAACCACATTATGAGCTTTACAGCTTTTCTCATTACTGCGGCATTAGTTTTGATAAGTGCCTCCTTCTATCGTATTGCAAACGCGTGAGTAGTTATTTTATTGTATTATGTTTTCTTGAGGTTTGAATAATTATCCCATATAGAATGTAGGTAATAATGATATGAAATTCAAAGAAAAACGTTATGCCTCTTAATTTGAAACTTTTAAGCCATAACATTTCTGTTATTGTTCTACCTCTTAGAAGAGGGAGAAAAAGTTGTTCACATTTTTGTTGTTCACTTAGACCGCATATTCAGCTGTAAAGCATGATTTGTGACAACACAGGAAAAAGGTCTGTTGAATCACACGACAAATTATGCAGACGGAATTCTACAAAATCTAAGCACAAAAGAATCAATCAAGAGAATTATAACAAAAGTTTTATTTCAATTATCAAGGAATTATGGTCAATGTACTTGTAGTAATTTCCTTTTAAAGGGAATTATTGGTCATAACAAACATTTTTTTCCTTTCGGTCATCGGTTAGAACATTTATATAGGTAACTGTTATTTCGCAAACCCTCAATTTACCTCGTTTTTCAATTTTTTCTTAATAATCCTTAGTGTACAAAATTTAAAATCTAAATTCGAAAATTTGCCCTCAGAATAGTTCTGTAAATGAACATACCAAAAAGGGTGCATCGGATTTGGAACCAGCGTTACAAAAAAAATTAAAAAAAAAAAAAAAAACAAAAAGCATGTTTTTCTTAGTTTAAAAGAGATTTTATGTTTAAAACCTGTTTTAAGTGATGGTTTTTAACCCTTGTATAAAACATAATTTAAATGAGGGCACTGCCGTCTTTAATAATAAACAATACAGAATAACGCTGACGTTTTGAAGATCACAGTCTTCGTCTACAGAGTGTTAAAGGTATACTGAAAAAACAGTGAACAGATACAAAATACGGATACAAAAGTTCACTGATCCAGAAACGCTTTTGTATCCGTATTTTGTATCTGTTTACTGTTTTTTCAGGATACCTTTAACGCTCTGAAGATGAAGACTGTGATCTTCGAAACGTCAGCGTTATTCTGTATTGTTCATTAATTATTATAAAGACGGCAGTACCCTTAAAATTAAAATTAAATTTGAAATTTCCGTCCTTTCAAGTTTTATTTCATTGTTTAACACCGTTTTAAATCATCTAATTATGGTTTTAGCCAGGATTGAGGCACATTTTTGTAGGTAGTTTTAATTATTGTTTTGAACGACGTTCCAATTTTTTTTTTTTAATTCTGCAATTCTGGAAAAATTGTGAAATTTTCATTTTTAGTGACACAAGATGATGAAAATAATTAAGGAGGAGAAAACAAGGTTTTGAATGTTTTTAATAAATTTAAAAAAAATAAGTTTAAAACAAAAAAAATACGTTTTAAACATAATATTAACATATTTCTGTTCAAAACACAATCGTGACTTCTTTGTGCGTTTTAAACTTGTTTGTTTAATACAATACAACTCTGATTGTAACGTAGTTGCCTAACAGCAGAAGTGCAGAAGTGCAGAAGTGCAGCAGTGCAGCTGTACAGCATAGCATTCACTAACAACAAAAAGATTGTGATTCCGTCCGTGACTGTTTGACCGATAAATGTTTCGATTAAAACGGTCATGTCGACAGTTATCTTCTCAATATTTTTTACTTTAAAAACATGTTTACTATGTTTTTCTAGTTTGAAAACATGTTTCTTTGAATTATATTAAAAAAATATTTTCTCAGATTAAAAACATGTCCTTTCTACCAAAAAAATGTTCTTCTCTATTTGACCTTTATGACCAATCCATGTTTTAATAATAGTCATGGCCATCATGACCCTTTTGACCGTTTCAGAACAGTACTTATATAATTATTTTGGTCAAAAACCCTAAAACTGTAAAACATCTTTAATGACTTTGAAGTTTTGAATTAGCAGAAACGTCAACATGCAGATTTGCAAGTTTCTGATGGCTTTTATCTCATCAGTGAAAATTCTTTTGAAAGTTTCCTCTGAGTCATACTTGTATAAGGTCTGTTACAGTTGCGCAACCAACACTCTTGTGCTCACAGACTTTCTGACTCGGTTGCCTCCCTGCCGTCCAAAAAGAATTGATGTATATATATCACAAATCCCAATTTACAGAAATAGACGTTTTGTTCGAGTAAAAGAAATATCTTTCCCCAAATCGCGATTTGTGATAGTCAATCATTTTTTGTACAGCAATGTCAGCAACTGCCAGAAGGAAAACGCAGGGCTTGCAACCAAATGAACTTATAACGGTTATTGCGGTAACGATTATCAATAAACCGCTCTTCTATCGGTCATAACGATTATGGTTGAGTAAGACAGCTGCCATTTGATTGCAGCGGTTACAATTATGAAGTACTCGACCGGTAGTATAATTATCGCGTTACGGTTGAAATAAATTTCTTCATCCGGTTATGGCGGTCACGGTCGACAAGTTTAATGTTTTTTTTTTTTTTTTTTTTTTCAAAATTTTACAATCATTGAAATTCTGGCTTGCCATTCTGCACCAGAAATAAATTCAAGATTGAGAACTAATTAGAAGATTGAGTAGACACCGCGTTTTTACTTTTTAGTTTTTTCTTTCTTCTGAATATTTTCTCTAAATAACATAACTACGTCATTGTCGGGTTGGAGAACATTCAGTGCTGCACTGCTGCCGCGGTTTAATTCTTTTAGCAGTTGCAGAAGAAACGCCTTATCGAGCCCCCTTGATTCTGATGTCTTGAATTTTGTGTACTCTTGTAGTTTGTTCTTGGAAAAACTGAGGGTAGAAGCTGTTTTCTTTTTTTGTTAACAAAAATTTATTGGGATTTTTCCCTAAAATCTAGAATCAACTTCAGTTCTTAATTTGTGTTTTTTTTTTTTTTTTTTTTTTACTGTATCACCAATAGTTTCTCTAGTAGGTACATTCTTTCTTTCAAGCTATGATAATTCAAATAGGTTTGGCCCGATTTTTTGTGAAAATGAATAAAATTGAAAATATAAGATTGCTTTTGCCTACTTTGTCTTCACTATAAACTATCCATTCATATCCAATGCTTGTTTTCAATCCTTCATCTATAAAATATATTGTTTCCTCGCTCTTTTCAGAGAACCAGATCCAGACTACGTATCACCATCATCAACTCCACCACCAACTCCACCACCAACCCCACCTACTCCACCGCCACCACCTCCAACGTATGTATTTATATTCTTATTATTTAAATTTTCTACCCAGGTTATGGACCATACTTTTTCACAGGTAAATAGCTTGTCATCAACAAACTTCTTATAAACACTCCAATCCAAGTTCAAAGTTTTTTGTAGATGAGTGGTCCTTCTATTTTTCATAATATGTCCAATTGGAAAGAGTAGAAAGAACAAAAAAAATTATCTGTATATTTGATAATATTTACTAACCTTACCATAAAATACTTAACATACTTGATATTTTCTCTAATTTTTATCTCTTTCAACTTTTGAACAACTACTGAACAATGTACATCCTTCAAATTGGTCAACCTACATGAATTAGTAAGTACTCTATTTATTTTTCATTTTATTTGATTGTACGGTACTTTATAATTTTTCAATTCTTGAAGTGAATATCTCCTTTTTCACTGCTATGACATAATCTTAGAGCGTTAGAGCGCAGCTAGGTATGCAAAAAAAAATTTCAACAGTTCACCAAAAAAAAAAAAAAAAAAAATGGAAAGATGGATGTACAATAATTATAATAATTCTCATTCCTTACATTAATTCCTACATTTTTCAATACTTTAGTTTATGATAATATTATTATACTTACCATTTCAAGATATTTAATTTTCCTACAAATAATTAAAGAGTTTTTACAATACTTTTTTGGCAAAATTGCTAATTCTTTGCAAACTGAATGCGACTAAAGGTAGGATACTTGATAACTGATAAGGCAGTGATTCATTAGTACTGGCTCTTGTTTTTCTCCATCGGCTGAAAAACTGCGATAGTTTCATTGTAAGGAACCAAGATTGATAGGCTCCATATTATTATGAGCTGAGGGAGGAAGATTCAGTTGAAACAGAAAATATTTTTACAGTTTCTCTTTCATACGGAGACTTTCTTTACTTGTTCTGTAATTTCATCATCTAGGTAGACACAAGTGTTGTAGAAAATTTTTATCGTACAACAAATATTTGTTTTCTTTTTTGTCAGAAAAATGGTTTGCAGTGACCCAATAAATGACGTAAGTACTATTGGGTTACTAATACTAAGTTATGCATATTATTTTGTTACATTCCTAATTTACAGGGAGGTCGATTTTTGATTTGATAAACTCGATTTGCTGGCGACAATGTATTACTTAGTTTTATAAGAATTTTTAGAAGGAATTTCGAATTTTCGAGCCATAGGCTCTTTTGTAACTTTTCTTGGGGTCGATTTTAATTATTTATGTTTCACTTATTTAAATACTAGCATAATAGTCGAACTGAAAACTTTACCATCTAAACTTATTGATTGTTGCGAGAAATACATAAATAGCGTATGTAACATGAACATTGCAGTTTCCCATCTCTAGACCTAGTGCATAGTTCAGAACTGGAGTTTTAATTTCATATTCGAGTAGTCTAGGTCACATACTGACAACACTGTCTTAAAAATTAGGGGGTACACGTTGGAGTTACAATGGTCATAATCACCTTTGTGATAGATGAGAGCACAATGTGTTGAACACCACGTACGTAAAGAAATACAGCTAAAACTGCACTCAACAAGTTTTTCATTTCATGTACTAGTGAACACACAAGATTTGTTGAGTTCGCAGTCATTCTAGGAGGAAAAAGAGGTGACCTTTTCACCGAGGACTACTAAAAATTTAGAATTCTCGGTTATACAACAAATGAACAAAAAATGTTGAGTTTCTGACCAAAGGTACCCTCAAAGTGGATACATGGAGCTCGAATACACACTAGATACTACATTTCACGTTTACTATTCAAATACGAGCAGCATAATAAAAGTCCAATCCTGTTTCTCGATACATAATAATTGTCCTGAGTTTGATATCCTCAATCATCTTGATTTCAGGGTCTTTGGGCTATACAAGACGGTAATTTTCCGGCAAATGAAAATAAATGATCTGCGACTTTGAACATCGAACGAATGAAACAAGAATTGAATTAGTTTTAAAAAATTATACTCATATTAACGTTTCTCGACCAGTATGCCGCACGAGTAGAATTGGTGGACCATAAAAAAGTTTTCCACTGTCTCAAAAAAAGGAAAAAAGAGTTGAAAAACGCCGATTCGAAAGTAAAACGTATTCTTATATTATATTGATAAATATAATGTAGTCATGGAATGAAATTGGAGCCACAAAAATTTTCATTTGACTACATCCTCTATTTTAGATGAAAAATTTCGTGTAGGTAATATAACGTGGCTGCTGATGTAAAAATCAACAAAAAATTATAAATACTGATCTTTGTCGATTTTTTCAAGTCCTGGAATTCTGCGAAGCCATGGTTCAAGTGGCGACGAACATCATTCGCATCTCATACAACTCGAATTGAAAGTTGTATGTAAGTACTAAAAATTGTCGGAAAAATATTGTAAACTTAAAGGAGTATCTACTCTCTCATTTGAGCCCCGTTATTCATGAAAAAAAATTCAATAAGAGAATTCCGAGTTCTTAAAACCTGTTTTTATTATCCTATGAAATATTCGCCTTTTTCTGCTTATCAGTCAGCCGAATATTCAAGAACGAAACTCAATTCATCAAGCGTCGCCCTAATTTATGGGCGTACGATCTTTTTCATCAACTCCTTAGATTTTACAACTCTGCGATATTTAGTGCCAGACAAATATTATTTACGTAGACCTTAAAAAGATTAACATAAAGAACGACGTTTTATTAGTTTGGTAACTTGGTAACAACTTCAGGTTTTTGACTAGATTTTCTACCTTTTAAAACGTTTTTGATGAAAAATTCGCCTGCGCGATAAGAACTTCTAACTAAGGGACCACCGACAATGTATAAAAAGCCAATTTTCTCGCCTAGTTCTTCCAATTGCTTGAATTTTTCTGGAGTGACATATTCGATGACTTTCAGATGTTTCTTCGTCGGTTGCATATATTGTCCAAGGGTGACACAATCGACGCCATTTTCACGTAAATCTGCAAAAAAAAAAAAAAAGGTGAAAGTTCGAATACCGGACGATGATAATATGTTATGCGGATAAGAAAGCGAATACCGGACCCACCGAGTAAAGTTTGTTCCACTTGGTCATCTGTTTCTCCTAGACCTAACATGATCGACGACTTGGTAACTAGATCGGGGTTGATTTCTTTGGCTAATCTTAGAACTTTCATTGTTTGTCTGCGAGGCAGAAATATAGGAATCGTACAGACTAATGAATTTAGAATAAAAAACGAAGTACTGTATTCCCAAAGAAAAAATGATTTACCTGTAGTTCGCTCTTCTATCTCTCACGAATGGAGTTAGACTTTCGACTGTTTCTACATTGTGAGCGAAAATATCGAGACCGCTATTGGCAACCAATTTTATGGAATCATAATTTCCTTGAAAGTCGGGTACTAAGCATTCTACCATTATATCAGCATTTCTGATTATAATAAACATCAAAAATTGAATGCTATCCGTGATACGTTCAAGATAGAAAAAACGAATATTTTTTACCTTCTTTTAATTTCCTGTACTGTCTCTGAAAAATGAGCGGCACCTCCATCTGACAAATCTGTAAAAGAGTAACTTGTTTTTTAAAAAATACAGCATGCAACCACCGGACAGCAGGTCAATTACCATCACGATCCACCGAAGTTAAGACTATGTAATCGATACCCCAAGACGCTATAGCTGATGCAGTATTCACGGGCTCATTCGGATCTAGAGATGGTGGTTTACGAGCTGTTTTCACGGAACAAAATCGACAACCTCGGGTGCAGGTATCGCCCATCAACTGTAAAAGGGTGAATGTTGATATATATGATGAACTATGAAACGATCTCATGAAGGTTTCCGGTTTACTGTACCATAATAGTCGCCGTAGATGTCCCATGTTTTCCACCACCCCAACATTCGCCGATATTGGGACATCGAGCTTCTTCACAAACAGTGTGCAAATTCAGTTTTCTCAACTGCTCTTTCAACTTACTGAAATTTTCTCCGGTAGGGATTTTCGTTTTCAACCAGGGAGGTAATCTTAGTCTTTCTTGTTCGTTCTTTTCGCGCTTCAACTTCCCCTCATAATCACTCCAATCTGTAAGAGAGTCATTCTCTTCACTAGCACGAATAAAATCCTGCAAACTTGGTCCATTCGCAATTCGTTCTTTGATTTTCTCGGGTAACGATGATTTGAGTCTTCGAAGCTAAGAAAATGAAGAAATACTTCGATAGCAGATTCGTAGAGCAAAAATACAGTGGAGAGGTAAGGAAACTTACACTTTTCTTTGGTGAACGAGCGCAAATTTTACACGAGTGAATGGCTAGCATTTTTTGACGGAAGATTCATCAATAGTTTAGAGGTCGAAACGAATTCCTAAAGAGAAGTGAACATGGAGAGTCAGATTTGAATCGCGAATTCGCAAAAGCTTCTCACGTTGGGTGATTTACGGGATATTTGGGAACCTTTCTTTTTTATTCTTCGAATCAACATGAAATAAAAATTAATAATGACTCGCTAATTGCTGAATACTAAAGTTTCAGGCCTTTTCGAGTCCGTTTTTCATGTTTTATTTTGTTTTTATTTTTCATGATAAGTAAAGGACGGCCGACGGTGATAAGCCAATGATGACATCACAGATATCGAAGTATCAAAAACAAAACGGTGTGGTGTGGTGCATGTAAAATCCATCATTTTCATTGGTTCTCTCTGCTGTGACGTAGAATTTTGTATGCACCACCCTCAAGGTTGGTCGAATTCGTTCTGTTTATGATTCAATTCAATGATGATAATGTTATCACGTGTAGACGTAAGGCGCTAGTAGACGAGAAAGCTTTGCCGTTGAGTTGAGTAGCATTCAGTGCAAAGTTCTACAAGCAGAGACGTTATTCGAGTTAACTCAAACAACAGACCTGTGAAGCTTTAAGAAGTGTAGGATTGACGAAAGCTCTAGTGACTGGTGCTCGGTTGAATAAGAGTAGTGAGTTATTTTTTCGATCAGTATTATCCACTTTTCTACTAGGTATGAATCGTTTCCCATTCTTATTTCATCAAAAGCTGTAATACTATGCTTGGAAAATGGCCACTGACATATCGAAATTGTTGAACGAAACTGCAGCGTTCATCAAACTAATCGAAAGCCGGAAATCTCAAATCGACAGTGTTTTGGAGAATTTAGACAAAAATGTTTCGATCCTTCGAGAGCAGCTGGACGTAGCTGCAGTTTCTCGGAAGTAAAAACCTTACTTAGCTTCTTGATCTGTGCCAGATATTTCTTGATTCTCATTACAGAGGATAATTCTTTGTTCTAGAGCCGTGGTTCCACCTAATATGTTGAAGAAATTTCCTGATGTGAAGCAACGTTTGCTATCGAGTTTGAATACAATTATTCAAGAAGAAATTGTGGAAATCACGAGATATGTGTGAGTAGCTAACACTTTCACAATATTCCGTTGTCGAAATAGGAAATTGAAACTAGATTCTTTTCTGTCCTAGTGAGCAGTTATCGCAATTTACAGAAGATTTGAGAAAAATATGCGAACGAATGGAAAAACTCATCACTCAAGTCAAGTGGAAGGATCATATCCACTTCTATCGCTCGTGCTCTCAAATTTATCAGTGGTCGGATAAATCGTGGAAATATTTCCATGTGATGTATCCTTTTCATTTTGTCGATAAATCGGTAGAATATTCTTTTTTAGGATTCTCGTCCTTTTGTTTTGCTTGTGAAGCCTCTTTGAATCAGTAATCGTTTGCTGAATTCATACGAACGTGATAAATTTCGATTCTTTTTTGAGGCTCGTCAATATTTGAAGAGTTCTTCTCGTTAGAGGGTGAATAAGGAAATTCTAGCAATTGGTTCGTAGTGTTAATGTCAAAACCAGGAAATTTTATTTTCGTATTTTCTTGATAGAGGTGAAATAAGCTCTGATCAGTTCTCGTTAACATTCGGAAAGATAAATTTTACACATTTCAACAATTCAATCGTTACTTAAAGCTACGGCGCGGCGTTGCTTTTTTCGATTCTCGAATGATGATCGAGGCCTATGCTCAAAGATCGAATTTGAATTGCAAAATAATTTCCAAAAATGTGTTCTTACCCTCGTTTGTCGAACTTCAGTCCTTACACTTATGGTAATCTTACGTGTGAATTTTACGATACAACAAAACAATGAATTTATTCGAGACTTCAAGAATTATGAGCCAATTTTCAACCTTTTGACGTTTACTTTTCTAGTTTTTTCTCCTTCTAATCTGGTAGGATTTGATTTGTGTTTGCAAAAGTTAATTGACATTGGACTTGGTATCCGTTTTACCTACGAAAAATGAATTCTTTGTAATATTTTGTCCGAATGAAACAGAAAACTGAAAAATTAAATCGAAAATCGAATTAGGAGTGAAAAGTCTGTTCAAAGAAAATAGTTAGAATATTGAATCTCGGGTAGAATTTTTCCTGATAATTTATGTAAAGAGTGAAAAGAAATGGGTGACGAACTGAAATCCCTTTAAATTAAGTTTTATCTCAAAACTTCTTCTTTCCGCCCTCCTTCCTCTTTTAAATATTAAAAGAAACAAGTACAACTCTTTTTTTTTCCACAGCAGATGTTCTCGGTTACAAAATGTTAATTTCAAGGTAATAGGAAATATTCCTTAACCTAAATTACAGATGCATGAACCTCCGAAGCGGTTTAAAAGCTGTTGTGATGGACAGCGCACACGGTAGCTCGAATATAAAATTCAGAGATTCAATCGATGGTGTCGATCAAGATTACGTTTTCGATAGTCAAATTATCAATATGTTCCAAATGTTGAAGGCCGATTTCTCGTCACGTTCCAAAATCGTCGTTCGTTGACGCTGACACGAGTTCACGATCATACGTTGAATCATGTTGAACTTGAAGATGAATCATCGCCTTTCATAGCGATGGACATTCTGCGGTCCGCGAGTCTAGAACTCGGTGACGTTGCCGGCGATATTTGCCAAAGTGACATGGCGCTGTTGCTCTTCATCGTAATCTGACTCTCGGTGGAAGCGCGACTACGGAAAGGGGGTAAACTATTGTCGAATTCGGACGGATCGGGTTTCTCGCTTTCTTTGTCTTCTAAATCGATCTCGGTCCATCTTCTCCCCAGCATCGTCGTGGCAATAGATTTACGATTGAGCGCCGCTTGCGCGGAATTGTGGAATGCGTGACTAAGAGGATTCTGCATTTCGCTGCACGATCGTCTCAATTTCGGTAACTTCATATGTACTTTCCAATATGCCCATAGGTCGCTGAATATGGTCCGTACCTGTGGATAAATCAGAATGGTTGAGAAGAATATTTTTTACAGAGCTAGTAGTGTTTTCTCACTCACCTGTTCTATATTCTCCCTGACTGAGATCTCGTGGAAGAATACGCAGCCTATTTCTTGGCTACGTTTTTTTCCTTCCTCGGTCGTGACCATTCGGTCGGCTTCTAGGTCATTCTTATTGCCGACCAATGCGACAGGAACATCGGAATGGTTGCATTCCTGTAAGAGCATTTTTTATAGTACTACGTGAAGGAGATTTTGATGTGATTTTTTTCAATATACGTACTTTGTAACTACTCGATCCAAGTTTTTTTCTGCGTTTATTGTAATTTATTAGAAATTTAAGTCGATTACACTCGTCGAACGAACATTTATCTGTTACCGAATAGACCAGAACGAATACTTCAGCCCACCTGATATTCGTTTCCAAACGTAACCGGTCGACTTCCTAAAAAATGGAGTGGTTTAGAAAATTCTAAACTTAGTATCGTATATTCACGATTTTACACGTGCAACTCACTTGAGTGGTTTTACCAGCGGTATCTAGAATTTCAAAATTAACCATATCATCGTTTAGTATTGTATGGAAGGTGTACTTTTTCTCGAGAGTGGTTTCGTATTCTCCAATAAAGCGTTTGGTAATGAAACGCACAACCAATGCTGAAAAGAGAGAATATTTTTGTAGAAATTGAAGTTGTAAGAAAAACTTTCGAAGCTATCGCTTACCTGTTTTCCCGACCCCCGTTTGTCCTAAGACCACCACTTTCAGAGGTTTATTTTTCGAGTATAAACTCAGTCTGCAAATTGACGAGATCGGCGACAACCCAGATGCCACAGTATCTGAAAGGACTGATGCCATGTTGGTACCTGAAAAGAGAAGATATCGCACAATTTCATTTGTGTATTATTTTTTCGTTGTGTTCGTAATGATTTATTAAATTTTATTTGTACATGGAACTTCGGTTATCAATTTGAAAATACGATGACAAGTAATTAGGCTTTCAGAATTCATAAATTACTATTCATACAAGAAAGCGAAGCTGTACAGAAGAAAGTGTTGCGCAGCGAGCGCATGTATTATGAACATTCGTTCAATTGGGTTGCACGTAAACTCGCAGACAAAATTACAAAGTCTATATCTTATATACGCAAGTATGATATAAATCTAATCAAGAAATTCGATATTCGAACGAGTTATTTTCTCAGAATCACTATCGTCTCCAGCCGACTGTTGATAAACAAACGTAGGAAAGAAAAATTTGAAGCTCTTCCTGTTGCTGTAGGTCTTCCAGTTTAGTTATCAACAAGATGGTAATAGATTCGAATCCTAAAAGTTGGATGAAACAAAAATTTTCTTGTTGATGTTCGTCACGACGATGGAACATCAGCTTATTCAATATTGTTTGATGAAACAGTCATGTTACATAATAGATTTACATAGATTGCGATACAATATCTATCTGCGAGTGGTTTGAGACTGCTAGCGAACATATTTCTGTCATTCACTTTCGACGACGATGACGTGATTTTGTACCTACCTATTTCAATTTTGATGATAAAATTCATCAGTGTAGCTAGACCAAATTATTCTTTGAATGAAACTTGAAAAAATTCTACCTATTCTAGCTGACATTTATGAAAACATTTTTGCTATTTTATATAAATCTCAAGCCATTAAAATTATTTAAAATCATTCCTTGTTCAGAATTTACTTAATTTATAAGAGTTCTAGCAACCACAGAGATGAAAGTTGAGACTTTTTTCGAATAATATTTCTCTTTCATTCGTCCCTTTCCTGAATAATTATGCTTTTGACAATGGCACTGAATATTGCTTTAGACGTCAGTAATTCTTATTTAATTATCTTTTTTTTTATTTGTACGGTAATTAGGCTATATAATATTCATTTCTAGATATTGAATGTAATAATAATATTTCTTAGGTCTAATATTTTTATGATTAATTATTTATACTATTAATTAACAGATTAAAATAAATCAATAATTTTAAATTATTTAGAATAAATCAAATTTATAAGATTTTATTCATATTTTCTAATGAATATTTTGGAGCGATAAAAAAATTCGATTTCTAAAATATTACTATAGCACTTTAAATGAGAGGAAGAGGGTTAAAAGATCTTTATTTAACACAACTGTGAGAGGAGGGAGGGGGGCTCAAGTTCATACTTGAATTCGTTTTTTCTCATGAGTCAATATACTTTACAAAATTTACTTTCAGAGTGAGTAAAAAATAATCACATGTTGCCGATTACTCGAGTGTCGTTTCAAATCTTGACTTTTGAATAATTTTCATCACTATTTCATAATTATTACATGACTTTTTGGCAAAATTTTATTTAGAGGAAGACAGTGTACTGTTTTTTTTTCATCTGTACCCATACTTGGGGCTGTGCCGCCAAAGAGCGATGCGAGTTAGCTCAAAATATACAGTATATAAGACTTATACTAGGTCAAAAACTCATATATGGAGAGGAGGAGGCGAACGAGTGAAACAAATGAGGCCGTCAGCTAGATAGCCTAACATGCAGAGGAACATTCCTAAAAGGACGAACTATATGTTCAAGGAGGACAGGGGATAAAGAAGACGTTGTAATATTTCAATTTCTGAACCTCTACATTGGAAATATTACGAGCTCGAATTTTGACGTCATTGGCAGACTTAGAAATACTTGAAGTTGTATCGACGGAGTCAATTTAGCAAAGTAGAAAACCTATTTCAATCTTCTTCTTCCTTTCTTCTCCTTTCGTTCTAAAATCCTACGAAACTCAAACTAGAACTCGAAGGTCGAAATTTTCGAACTCCATGAAGTAATAAAATTTAATGAAGATTTTGGTTTCTTTATAACTTTTTGAAAAATTATAACCGTTCTCAGCCCTTCAGCCCTGGGAAATTTATAAACCCGAATAAGATGTGATACCATCAGGGTGAAACATTGATTAAGGGGTAGAGGAAGGGGAAGGGGGAGAGTTCCGATCCAAAAAAGAAGAGTCATTCTGAAGACTTTAGCTCGTCCACCAAAGAAGAGGAGAGCCGTTCACTGGTGGACCAACAAGATTGCCGAGTTGAAGGCTATCAAAGACAGCAAGAGTGCTGCATGGCAAGAGCTGTGTGAGATGGCAGAGGACGACCCGTTTGGAAAGCCTTATAAGATAGTGCTAAAGAAGCTAAAAGGCCTCTCAGCAATGAGCCGAATGGAGCTGGATATTGTGGGTCAAATCATTGATAACTTGTTCCCTCAGCAGCCACCTACAATGGTAAGGCTACCAATAGAAGAAGAGGATGGTGTAACCCTCCTAGGTACCCAGGAGGTGGATGCAGCAGTCAATAGGCTGCGGGATAAGTATTGGAAGGCTCCGGGCCCGGATGAGATTCCAAATCCAGTGTGGAGCGTCATACATTCAGTTGACCCAGCACTGCTTGTTGATAGTTACATTTAATGCGGCAATTGTTGTGGGACTGTTCCCCGTGCGATGGAAGAAAGCCAGGCTAGCATTGATTGATAGACCACCTCGTCTACTATCTTCTTATCGTCCACGTTGTCTGCTGGACAATATTGGGAAACTCCTTGAAACAGTGATAGCCAATCGACTGGAGAGCTATCTGAAGGAAAGAGATATAATCTCTAGTAGTCAGTACAGTTTTCAAACTGAACGCTGTACATCAGATGCTGCAATCCGGCTGAAGAGGATAGCCGAGTCAGCAATTGCTATGCTTCAGTTTTGCGCAGCCTTCAGCCTCGACATAAGAAATTCAATTCCATGGATGAGGATATTGGAAGCTCTTGTGGCCGCAGGAGTGCCCGCATACCTGCTAAGGATGATCAGCAGCTATCTTAGCTGTAATGAAATCCAAGCAGAGACGTCGGCTGGTACAGTAAAGCGCCCTGTTACTTGTGGGGTGCCGCAGGGGTCGATCATTGGGCCACTTTTATGGTGCGTCGCATTTAAAGGGATATTTAAGGTGTAGTTGCCATCAAGGGTTCAGCTTATCTGCTATGCAGGTGACACCCTAGTGCTATGCACTGCTGAAACAACTGTAGCGGTGGAGAGCAGGGTAAACCGGGCTTTAGAGGTAGTGACGCTTTGGATCGAGTCGGCTGGACTCGAACTTTCACCTAGTAAGACGGAGGCCACTATATTCACGACCCGTTGGAAGTTCTGCCTGCAAGGTGTGGAAATTGAAAACAAGAAGCAAATGAAGTCTTTGGGTATCTGGTTTGACTCAACGCTGAGCTTCAGGCACCATTTCCTGATGGCAGCGGAAAAAGCGGGCCAGGTAGTTGGATTCTAGGCCGCCTGATGAGGAACCTAGGAGGACCGAGAGAAGCAATTAGAAGAAGGATCATGATGAACACCGCCTTGTCAATCCTCCTATATGGTGCGCCAGTATGGGCCGACTCCATGAAGTTACTAGACAGAAGGAAAGATATGGTAATGACCATACGAAGAGCTGCGCTGAGGTGTGTTAGTGCCTATCGCATTGTCTCGACCGTTCACCACCAATCGAGCTGCTTGCTGAGGAGAGAGCGGTGGTGTTCAAAGCAAAGAAGAGGACAACGACCAACCAAGAAGCTTTACGGATCAACAGGAGGCCAGACGCTCCTTGCTTGTAAAGTGAAACCAAGAATTGCCCAGAGTGAGCTGGGTGCTAATAAGCGACCTTGATGCGTGGATAAACCGACATCGACATCATGGTCAGCTGAACTTTCACCTGACGCAGGTGTTAAGCGGTCATAGCTACTTCATCAAGTACCTTCACGAAAAATTAAGGAAAGTTGTGCAGGCAACGTCTTCGCACTGTAACCGTGGGTGGTCCACAACCACCCTATTTGAGTGTAAGGCGTGAGCGGGACAAGCTTAGTCGGTCTCTTCAAGAGATCGGGGTAGATGAAGCGCTTGACCCAAGTAGCCTGGTACCCACCATACTAGGTTCCAAAGGAGCGTGGAAACAGGTGTCTGCATTTGCGGCTCCTGTCATATAGAAGAAGATGGACTAGGAATGAAATAAGCAAATGCAGAACCACGCCATGGTCTCCTCGACACCTGTGTACCATCAACAACCAAACTTGCAGGAAGAAGAGGACTAAGATCATCCCCGGAGAGAGAAGAAGATGAAGAAACTCCAACAGTGACCTACTATATTGTGTATTGTGATGGTGTTGTTGTTGTGTGTGTTATGTTTTTGTGCGTGCCAAGGGGGCATTCCAGAATTGACACGGTCCGAAACGTTACGGCTCGACAAAATGACAGAATACTCAAAGAGTAGAGTAAACGAAAAGCTAATTACAAAGACCGCAGATATAAAGGAGAAGATGCGAGATCTTTCGGTTAACAAACCATCATCGGGCAAAGTTAGAACGCCACTGACCCAGATACGTCTCATAAAACAGAATACCAACGAGATCAGTATTGAACGAGCGAGCCCTCGCGAGGTGACTCAAACTCGTAGACCAATTCAACTAAACCTTCGTCGGGAAAATACCTGTTCAGTACGGTAACACCGTCACTGTTCAGATGACGCACTATTTCGATATTTTCCAACGCAACGCGCTTGAAGTAAGAATTCTCCTTGTGGAGAAGGGTAGCCGAACCTTCCTTGAAACTATGACCACTGGAGACAAGGTGGTCCGCAAAGGCCGAATCACCCAAATTACCTTTCTTCCAGGCCTTAAGGTGCTCCTCTACTCGTATTCCAAGCTGGCGACCCGTCTCGCCTATGTATACGCCGTTACAATCCTTGCATTCCAATTTGTACACCCCGCTCCTCTCCCCTTGCGGGATGGGGTCCTTTAGCCTAACAAACAAACCCTTCACAGTAGTGAGGTTATAAAAAGCAGGCCTGAAGCCAAAGGGGCGGAGGACACGAGTCAGCTTGGATGAAAACTCACCCAAAAACGGGAGCCTGATCCAACGTAATCTCTTATTATTATTACCACTCAGATCGCGGGGGAGGGAAGTGGTAGAATCAAGGCCCTTCCTCGTAAGTTTTTTACGGACCATACGGTCAATGTCCAAGTTGACCTCATTCACAGCGGCCAAGTGCTTAATGGTCGCCAACTCCTTTTGGAAAGCTGGTTGACTTAGCGGAATGCTAGTCAGTCGATGAATATAACTATTGAAGGCAGCGAACTTATGAGAAAACGGACAGAAGGACGATCCGTGGACAACTGTATCGGTCGAAGTATCCTTCCTGAATATCGCATAGTCATGGTCCCCATCTCTATCAGAGATAGTGAGATCCAGAAAGTTTATGGAAGAACCTCCAATTTCTGTAGTGAATTTTATGGAGAAATACATTTTATTCAGATACTGAAGAAACTCACCAAGGATCTCTTGAGGACCAGTCCACGCACATAATATATCGTCCACATATCGGTGCCAGTAATGAATGTGACTCAGTAGCACTTGGCCAGAGGAAAACAAGTCAACCTCAAATCTGGACATAAATATCTCCGAAACGAGAGAGCCCAAAGGAGAGCCGATGGGGATTCCTACCTCCTCAGGGAACTCGTAAAATTTCCCATTGAACTTACAGAAGTTAGGGGACCAGCACGCATTAAGGAGGCCAAAAAATTCCTGTATCTCGTTGTCGAACTTTACAAGTAGGTTACCCATATACTGCATAGTATGGGCCTTTGGTATGTTGGGAAAGAGGCCGGCTACATCAAATGAGCAGAGGCTAGTACCCGGAGGCAAGGTAACATTTTTGAGCCTCTCGGTCAGAGAAACCGAATTTTTAACGGAGTAGGGGGACTCGTACTCGATTCGAGACTTGAACCAACGATCCAAGAACTTGGCCAGAAAATAGGCAGGGGAGGAGACGTAGGAGACGACAGGCCGCATAGAAGTATTCATCTTGTGAACTTTTGGCAACCCATAGAGGAGGGGGGGGGGGGACAGGGTTAGGTACGAGCAGGGCTTTTTTGAGCGAAGAACTTTTTATGATAAACTCACTCCCGTTCACAACTTTCCTAACCTCTTTGACATAGTTAGGGAAGTTAAAAGAGAGCTATTTTCAATAGCTCCACATTGAGTGAGAAGCTCTTGAACCTTGGAAACGTAGGAGGATTTCTCCAGGACTACGATCGCGTTACCCTTGTCGGCTTTAGTAAGGATTAACCCCTGGTCCCTGACCTTCCTCCTCAGATTATCTATCACCTCACATGCGTAATTGTTTATACGAGGGAGGGGGGCGGTCCTCAAGAGCTCCTTGGTGAGTTTCTTCAGTATCTGAATAAAATGTATCTCTCCATAAAATTCACTACAGAAATTGGAGGTTCTTCCATAAACTTTCTGGATCTCACTATCTCTGATAGAGATGGGGACCATGACTTTGCGATATTCAGGAAGGATACTTCGACCGATACAGTTGTCCACGGATCGTCCTTCTGTCCGTTTTCTCATAAGTTCGCTGCCTTCAATAGTTATATTCATCGACTGACTAGCATTCCGCCAAGTCAACCAGCTTTCCAAAAGGAGTTGGCGACCATTAAGCACTTGGCCGCTGTGAATGAGGTCAACTTGGACATTGACCGTATGGTCCGTAAAAAACTTACGAGGAAGGGCCTTGATTCTACCACTTCCCTCCCCCGCGATCTGAGTGGTAATAATAATAAGAGATTACGTTGGATCAGGCTCCCGTTTTTGGGTGAGTTTTCATCCAAGCTGACTCGTGTCCTCCGCCCCTTTGGCTTCAGGCCTGCTTTTTATAACCTCACTACTGTGAAGGGTTTGTTTGTTAGGCTAAAGGACCCCATCCCGCAAGGGGAGAGGAGCGGGGTGTACAAATTGGAATGCAAGGATTGTAACGGCGCATACATAGGCGAGACGGGTCGCCAGCTTGGAATACGAGTAGAGGAGCACCTTAAGGCCTGGAAGAAAGGTAATGTGGGTGATTCGGCCTTTGCGGACCACCTTGTCTCCAGTGGTCATAGTTTCAAGGAAGGTTCGGCTACCCTTCTCCACAAGGAGAATTCTTACTTCAAGCGCGTTGCGTTGGAAAATATCGAAATAGTGCGTCATCTGAACAGTGACGATGTTACCGTACTGAACAGGTATTTTCCCGACGAAGGTTTAGTTGAATTGGTCTACGAGTTTGAGTCACCTCGCGAGGGCTCGCTCGTTCAATACTGATCTCGTTGGTATTCTGTTTTATGAGACGTATCTGGGTCAGTGGCGTTCTAACTTTGCCCGATGATGGTTTGTTAACCGAAAGATCTCGCATCTTCTCCTTTATATCTGCGGTCTTTGTAATTAGCTTTTCGTTTACTCTACTCTTTGAGTATTCTGTCATGGGGCATTCCAGCTTGGCGGTTCCAAAGCAACTTGGCAGTTGCCGAGTAGAAGAGGGGGTTCGCAGAGGAGATTCTTCCTTCACTGAAGTTATACCCGAAAGGGTCGATTCGAAATGCATACGCAGCCCGCACGTACTCCATTATGGAGGACGGGCGGTGGTCTGCATATGCGACATGAACGCGATTGAAAAAAACTTCAGCTCAACAAATAAGCGGGAGTCAACGCCAGAGGGAAGAATTTGCTGGAACGTATGTGTACTCAGAAATAGGGAGAGAACTAATTTATAGTGGGTGTTGCGATGGGTATCAATTTTTTCTGACAATATTATCAAAATTAGAGATGCAGATGTAGCATTCCTTAAAATTTTGACCACAATTTCTTGGCTACGCCTTTGAAACAAGTCTTTGAATTGATTTGTATCCAGAATTGTAGCTTCTACTCATAGAGAGAGCTTCCTAACAAAAAATGTTATTTACATCGTACTCCAAAAATGATATATAGTCGGCCGAAGAAATAATATTTAGGAGGAGTTCGCTGGGCTGTCTTTTGAAAGTCTTCATATTACGGAAGAATAGAATTGCATAAAAGACAAACTATGAAGTAGGTGTGGCCATCTTTTTTTTTTTTAATATTATTTTTCGACATCCTAATAAATTGCTATTAGTTTTTTTTTCTCTCTCTTTCTCTCTCCAACGAGCTTGTTATAGGAAAAGAAAAGTTATGTATATATTCTCATAATTCGACGGAATTTGATTGAAATTTTTTCAAATGTTTCTTTTAAAATGGACATTATTATCATACCACCATCCTGCACCACCTATCAAAATCAGACTATTTCCTAAATGGACTACATTAAAGCAGAAGATTTAAATTGATGAAAAAAAAACTTTCATTATATACTTACGTTTACGACAAAACGTCACGAATTTTCTTCTTTTCGAGGAAGTTTCACGAGTAACTGCCTGAATATGTAACGAAATCAATTTATCAAAAAACGCTTTCCAACATAAACTCTAAACGTCAAGAAACATAGGATCGTATCCTTTACTACCTAGCCTACATGTAACATACGTTATGAAAAGGAGAAGAAAATTTCCGCGGTTATAATTCTGAATTTCAACCCAGTGCACGTTTGCTTATAGTCGTCTACAAAAAACTTCAAAGATAAGTTACTTACGACTATACCGGAAATCGTCTCGTTTCGCTCACGTCCATAATGATAGATTATCGTCTATAAGCCTGTATATTACTGTCCAATAATGTAATGAAAAACTCTCCGGTAATCTTAATGAATAATTTAATAATATATTGTTCTCTTCTTCCATCAAAATGAATAAAATAAAATGAGAAAAGTGTGTAACTTTTATTACGACGAGGATAGCGAAAAACTTTACAAGTAAGTATCTACGAATACGGAATTGAAGAATCCTTTGGTTTAGAAGTTTATTTTTTTTTCGCTCTTCTTTTTATCAAACAACAAAGAACTTTCACTATAAGTTGGCGGAGAAGGTATAAAAGACATTGAAAATACTTAGATAACGCTTTCAAGAACGAAGTGAGCGTAAAAAATTCATTTTCACAGAAAAGGAATCTAATTTATCAAACGGAAAAAAGATTGCCTTAGACCCTACCATCGTGTAAATTCAGCGAAGCTTGAATAAAATAATTTTCATCCTTCGTTTTTTTTTTTTTTTTTTTTGTAGATTATTTGCGCTATACTTATTCGTGGTACTTACGTCGTCGAAAAGCGGAAAAAAAATGTTCGGAACGAGACGTCAATATAATAATGTATGTATTTATATTTATGTTTTTTTTCCCTTCAGAGATTGATCACTTTATAAAAATTTATTCACTCGAAGAGGTCCAATAAAACACAAAATTTTTGAGGATTTCCTGGATGATATTACTTCCGGTAACCCAAAGCAAGAGGGGAAGTGAAAGGTGAGTTTTCTTGCTTTCAGGATTACGGGAAAGGTATGTCTGTCACGAATTAATACTCTCCTCTTTCTGAGTACGTTCCAGCTAACTGACAGAGCGCATGTAATGCAGAGGAAGGTCATGACAGAACAACCTGTCTTCGACAAAAGCGGACAAAAGCAACACGGTAGGACAACACACAAAAATTGGAGTCATACGTCGCAGAGAATGGATACCGGACCAAAACAGGTTGGAAACTGTGTTGAATATACCTGGCAATGAGAAGACGCTTGATATGAACCCAGTAGCACCGAAATTCAAGGGGCTCGTAAAATTTCACAATACGAACCGTTTGATGAGACCAGTATTTAATAGCATCCAATGTTACAAAATAGCAAAGATCGCAGACACATTCTTGAAAGAAAATTACCAGTTTGCACCCAGAAAAATCATCAGAAATAACGATCAGCGGATAGAGCATTTGGACAAGGTGGAAATCAAGAGTAACTAGACAATCTAGTATCCTTGGATGTGGCAAACATGTTTGGTACTATAATCAAAGGAGGAGCTTCTCGCCTTGCTTCGAAACAACAGATAGTATGCCAAAATTTCGAGCCAGATCTACTGCCACTTCAATAACAACTTCTATAGCCAGAAAAATGGACTAGCGATGGGATCACCGTTGTCACCCATACTGGCGGAGGTATTCATGAATGGCATGGAAAACAAGATATTGAAGGGTAGCAAGTTGAGAAACTCGATCAGACACAGGGCCAGGTAGGTATGTAGATGATATCCTAATTGTAAGGTCAGGCACTAATGGACAAACGGACCAATTCCTTCTTGAAACAAATGCGATAAAATAAAACAATCAAAATTCACAGTAAAAAAGGGTAATAAGACCATCAACTATTTGGACCTAACAGTCACGCTGCGCTGGTAAACAACCAGACATCATCCCAATTGAATAGTACCACCACCCCAGGCCCAAGTTAGGGGCAATCCAGAACTACACTGCTATCGGGCAGTTTCTGTTGTGAAGAACAATGAAGGAAAGAGGAAAGAAATCGAGATAGTAAAGCAGACCGCAGAAGCGAACGGCTACCATAGAGGTATGGTAGAGGGAGTCTTTAGGAAAATACAAGCAAAGAAGGAAATCCACGATGGCTTGACGAGAAAGTACTTCGGATTGACACCATACATAGGAAAGTACACAGATAAGGTGACAAAGGCGTTCAACGGCAATGATACAAATGTGAACATGCATGGATGAGAGTCAGAAATGACCAGACGGAAGAAAAGGACAAGCTTGAGCGGAGTGTAGAAGCTCAGTTGTGAGCAGTACAAAGATATTATCTACATGCATTGGTGAGACTGGGAAAAAGTTTGAGATCAGGAAGAAGGACTACAAAATGTTGAGGGAGAAAAAAGATGGGAGGTCACTGTTTGGTAAGCACTATAACAAAGAACTGCACAATCAAGAAGGAATACACTATACTTAGTCAACAATTAAAAATTTTTTGAAAATTGCTGAAGTGAGATTGGTTGTATCTAGAAGTATTTTTTGCGCTGATTTCAGAATTGTTTTCCGTTTTTCGATAGGAGATCGCGTTTTCTTGTTATCATTTTGTTCAGTTGCCGCGCATCGTCGCGAGGCAAAGCATCGAGCGTTGATACTGCTACCGTTGATCGAAAAAATTTTCAATTGTTGCCTAGTGTAATCATTAATTTAATCATTTCTAATAATACTAAGATAGATTGAACACTTATCCACCATTAATTAACCGAAATAATATATGTATCAGTAAATTTTCATAAATCTGGGGAATTTATTATAGATTTATCCCAATTAAAATTGAATTAATTAAATTGAATAATTTTCTTAAATGAATTTAAAATTTAATAAAAAGTAAATTATTTAAATAATACCTTATAATTGATTTATATTTTTAATTTTATTCTTTTCCTCATTTATAATTTGAGATATAATTCCAAATCCAGGTAAAATAAGAATAATATAAACTTATTCTGGATGTCCAAAAAATCAAAATAAATGTTGAAATATAATTGGGTGACCATTACCTCTGGGATAAAAAAATATAGTTTTAAAATTAATGTCAATTAATGTTATAGTAATTCCTCTTGAAATACTGGTAATGATAAAATTAATAAGATAGATGTAATTATAACTGCTCAACAATATAAATGAAAATTAATTAAATTTGAATTAAATAATTTTTAATTAATAAATAAATAAAATTTTAAAGGTCTTTTTATCTTTAATAAATATTAAATTATTTTTAATTTGATAATAATTTTTATATTTTTATTAAATAAAATCATTATTTATTATTTTACTACCTTTGTATAATCAATATGTACGAGTAACACCGTTGAAGAGAGAGGCAAGTAATAATATAACGAAGTTAGTTGTAAAAACTATATTCGATAATTAAGTACACACGTCTCGGATTGTGTAAATGGGTTAATAAAATTGAAATAATCTTAAACAATGATCCTAAAAAAATTCACCGATTAAGATTCACCTACAGATAATTCACCTGATAGAAGTAGTGGTTCACCATATGGTGAGTTCACTGTGACGAAAGTTCACCGATAAAACGATAAAATTTGATTATATTATTTTTATTAATGGAGTTAATTAATCAGTTTAATTTAAGTTCAATAATAATAAAAAAATAATTTAATAATTTTATTTTAGATAAATTAAATTCTATATCGTTTTTTATATTTTTAAGTATCATTTATTATCATATCTTAATCAAATTTAATTTTGAAAAAAAAAAATAATAAATGAAATAAGATGAAATAATTTGAATTAATATAATTTTCAAATACATAATCATTTTATTGAAATAAAAATTATTCATTAAAATTTTCGAACAAAATTTTAAATAAATAAATTGATTCAATAAATTAAAAATTATAATTATAAAATATAATTTATTAACCCATTCACGGCGGCGGTATTTAATCACTAGAGTGCTGTAGTGGTGGATCAGCTGTGCACGCCTGTGTGTGTGTGTGTGTGTGTGTGTGTGTGTTTGTGTGTGTGTGTGTGTGTGTGTGTGTGTGTGTGTGTGTGTGTGTGTGTGTGTGTGTGTGTGTGTGTGTGTGTGTGTGTGTGTGTGTGTGTGTGTGTGTGTGTGTGTGTGTGTGTGTGTGTGTGTGTGTGTGTGTGTGTGTGTGTGTGTGTGTGTGTGTGTGTGTGTTTGTAAAGCGTACTTAGGGAGGTTAGAAACACGTCAAAAACCAGTCGAAGGGGGGTCGTTTTTTCAAGGGAGGTCATTGTCAATGACCTCCTTTCGTTTAGTGGCGAGAAACGGCTTCTACCCGTTGGAGAACCCCGGGAAAGCTTTCAGAATCATCGGTCAATAAAGATGTGTGAAACGTCTCCTGTCTCATTTTTCAGTTGAAGGGAGGACCTATCTTAACACGAACCTAAGGAGGTCTTTGCAATGTTGCCAGTTTGGCGCAGCTGATGGACATTCCTATATGGTGAGAGAAGAGACGCGGGTGCGCGTAGTAAAGTGCTACTGTTTGACTACGCGATCTTGACTGACAGGGACTGCTATTTCTCATTGTTGTCGCTTGCCAAACGTGCACGGTATTAAGCCTATGGAATCGTTACATGATTTTTCTAACTTCATATTTTCCCGTTGATACGTTCGTCCGATTGCATGTGTGCAATATTATTTTTGAAGTGCGATTTCTCCCTCATTCTCGGCAGTTTGTATTTTGTGATATTCGCACCGTTCTGCTATTGTTTTGTAATCAATCTACGGCTCCAGTGTTTTTGATATTAGTGCGATTTCTTTGTCATTTCCTAACGCGACATTTGAACCATTTTGCCATTGTTCCGCGATCGTTCCAGAGCCCACTAAACACTATTTGCCAAACAATTCTTTTCGCCAAAAAAATCCTTTGATTTTTTAAAATCCTTTGATTTTTTTGAAAAACCACCACAAAAAACCTCAAACGTTTTATCCTTGTTCGCGAAACATCAACAAATAGGGTGTAGTTGGCTTAGTTTTTTCAATACTGGTGCAGTTTCTTCATTTTCAAGATACAGCCGGCCAGGCAAGAAGGAAGGTATATTGATGGTTACATGGAAAGATGGTCGAGAATACAAGGCAATAATATTATCTCAGAGTGGAAACAATAAAAATCCGCCGACTGTACCGGTACGTTTACTTTTTCAAAGTATTTAATTGCAATAGTTTTGCGAGTTATACCATTCTCACGACCTCCCTCGACACAGTTACAGTTTGAGAGACGACCTCCCTTGGCCGTACTTCTGTCTCATCATAATCTCTTTATGCAGCACAGAAGCTTGTGTAAGTAAGGAACTGCAAATATGCGCATCTTTACGAAATCAGCCGGAGGCAACACCACTCCCATATGCCTCCGGCTGATTTTGTTTGTTTACATCGAAAGATGCGCATACCTGCAGTTCCTTAGTGTAAGAATAGGTTTGTGAAATTAGGATAACGAAAGGAGGTCACTTCGCAAACCAATAATTAAACTCGTAGGTGTGTGAAGGGAGGTCATGAAGTTGTGAAATCAGAGGAGAAATGTTTTTGAATAAAGAAGGTTGGGAGTAAAAGGAGAATAATGGTAAATTCTGAAAACACTCAAATCCAACTAACTTTTAAACAACTGTGATATTGAAAATCGTTTTGACCAAGGGAGGTCGTCTCTCAAACTATAACTGTGTTTAGGGAGGTTGTGAAAATGGAATGGTCGTCAACCATAAATTAATAAGAAATAAAACAATTTTCAAAATCACAGTCGTTTAAAAGTTGATTGCATTTAAGTGTTTTCAAAATTTACCATTATCCTCCTGTTACTCCCAACCTTCTGTATTCAAAAACAATTCTTCCGCTAGTTTCATAACTTTATGACTTCCCTTTACACATCTACATTATTAGTTATTACCTCCTTTTGTTATTCTAATTTCACAAGGTGGATAATGGTAAATTCTGAAAACACTCAAATCCAATTAACTTTTAAACAACTGTGTAATTGAAAATTGTTTTGTTTCTTATTCATGGTTGACAACCATTCCATTTTCACGACCTCCCTAGACACAGTTATAGTTTCACAGACGACCTCCCTTGGTCGTACTTCTTTCTCATAATAATCTTTTCTTGCAGCACGGAAGCTTGTGTAAGAATAGGTTTGTGAAATTAGGATAACGAAAGGAGGTCACTTCGCAAACCAATAATTAAACTCGTAGGTGTGTGAAGGGAGGTCATGAAGTTGTGAAATCAGAGGAGAAATGTTTTTGAATAAAGAAGGTTGGGAGTAAAAGGAGAATAATGGTAAATTCTGAAAACACTCAAATCCAACTAACTTTTAAACAACTGTGATATTGAAAATCGTTTTGACCAAGGGAGGTCGTCTCTCAAACTATAACTGTGTTTAGGGAGGTTGTGAAAATGGAATGGTCGTCAACCATAAATTAATAAGAAATAAAACAATTTTCAAAATCACAGTCGTTTAAAAGTTGATTGCATTTAAGTGTTTTCAAAATTTACCATTATCCTCCTGTTACTCCCAACCTTCTGTATTCAAAAACAATTCTTCCGCTAGTTTCATAACTTTATGACTTCCCTTTACACATCTACATTATTAGTTATTACCTCCTTTTGTTATTCTAATTTCACAAGGTGGATAATGGTAAATTCTGAAAACACTCAAATCCAATTAACTTTTAAACAACTGTGTAATTGAAAATTGTTTTGTTTCTTATTCATGGTTGACAACCATTCCATTTTCACGACCTCCCTAGACACAGTTATAGTTTCACAGACGACCTCCCTTGGTCGTACTTCTTTCTCATCATGATCTTTTCTTGCAGCATGGAAGCTTGTGTAAGAATAGGTTTGTGAAATTAGGATAACGAAAGGAGGTCACTTCGCAAACCAATAATTATACTCGTAGGTGTGTGAAGGGAGGTCATGAAGTTGTGAAACCAGAGGAGAAATGTTTTTGAATACAGAAGGTTGGGAGTAAGAGGTGGATAATGGTAAATTCTGAAAACACTCGAATCCAATTAACTTTTAAACAACTGTGTAATTGAAAATTGTTTTGTTTCTTATTCATGGTTGACAACCATTCCATTTTCACGACCTCCCTAGACACAGTTATAGTTTCACAGACGACCTCCCTTGGTCGTACTTCTTTCTCATAATAATCTTTTCTTGCAGCACGGAAGCTTGTGTAAGAATAGGTTTGTGAAATTAGGATAACGAAAGGAGGTCACTTCGCAAACCAATAATTATACTCGTAGGTGTGTGAAGGGAGGTCATGAAGTTGTGAAACCAGAGGAGAAATGTTTTTGAATACAGAAGGTTGGGAGTAAGAGGTGGATAATGGTAAATTCTGAAAACACTCGAATCCAATTAACTTTTAAACAACTGTGTAATTGAAAATTGTTTTGTTTCTTATTCATGGTTGACAACCATTCCATTTTCACGACCTCCCTAGACACAGTTATAGTTTCACAGACGACCTCCCTTGGTCGTACTTCTTTCTCATAATAATCTTTTCTTGCAGCACGGAAGCTTGTGTAAGAATAGGTTTGTGAAATTAGGATAACGAAAGGAGGTCACTTCGCAAACCAATAATTATACTCGTAGGTGTGTGAAGGGAGGTCATGAAGTTGTGAAACCAGAGGAGAAATGTTTTTGAATACAGAAGGTTGGGAGTAAGAGGTGGATAATGGTAAATTCTGAAAACACTCGAATCCAATTAACTTTTAAACAACTGTGTAATTGAAAATTGTTTTGTTTCTTATTCATGGTTGACAACCATTCCATTTTCACGACCTCCCTAGACACAGTTATAGTTTCACAGACGACCTCCCTTGGTCGTACTTCTTTCTCATAATAATCTTTTCTTGCAGCACGGAAGCTTGTGTAAGAATAGGTTTGTGAAATTAGGATAACGAAAGGAGGTCACTTCGCAAACCAATAATTATACTCGTAGGTGTGTGAAGGGAGGTCATGAAGTTGTGAAACCAGAGGAGAAATGTTTTTGAATACAGAAGGTTGGGAGTAAGAGGTGGATAATGGTAAATTCTGAAAACACTCGAATCCAATTAACTTTTAAACAACTGTGTAATTGAAAATTGTTTTGTTTCTTATTCATGGTTGACAACCATTCCATTTTCACGACCTCCCTAGACACAGTTATAGTTTCACAGACGACCTCCCTTGGTCGTACTTCTTTCTCATAATAATCTTTTCTTGCAGCACGGAAGCTTGTGTAAGAATAGGTTTGTGAAATTAGGATAACGAAAGGAGGTCACTTCGCAAACCAATAATTATACTCGTAGGTGTGTGAAGGGAGGTCATGAAGTTGTGAAACCAGAGGAGAAATGTTTTTGAATACAGAAGGTTGGGAGTAAGAGGTGGATAATGGTAAATTCTGAAAACACTCGAATCCAATTAACTTTTAAACAACTGTGTAATTGAAAATTGTTTTGTTTCTTATTCATGGTTGACAACCATTCCATTTTCACGACCTCCCTAGACACAGTTATAGTTTCACAGACGACCTCCCTTGGTCGTACTTCTTTCTCATAATAATCTTTTCTTGCAGCACGGAAGCTTGTGTAAGAATAGGTTTGTGAAATTAGGATAACGAAAGGAGGTCACTTCGCAAACCAATAATTATACTCGTAGGTGTGTGAAGGGAGGTCATGAAGTTGTGAAACCAGAGGAGAAATGTTTTTGAATACAGAAGGTTGGGAGTAAGAGGTGGATAATGGTAAATTCTGAAAACACTCGAATCCAATTAACTTTTAAACAACTGTGTAATTGAAAATTGTTTTGTTTCTTATTCATGGTTGACAACCATTCCATTTTCACGACCTCCCTAGACACAGTTATAGTTTCACAGACGACCTCCCTTGGTCGTACTTCTTTCTCATAATAATCTTTTCTTGCAGCACAGAAGCTTGTGTAAGAATAGGTTTGTGAAATTAGGATAACGAAAGGAGGTCACTTCGCAAACCAATAATTATACTCGTAGGTGTGTGAAGGGAGGTCATGAAGTTGTGAAACCAAAGGAGAAATGTTTTTGAATACAGAAGGTTGGGAGTAAGAGGTGGATAATGGTAAATTCTGAAAACACTCGAATCCAATTAACTTTTAAAGAACTGTGTAATTGAAAATTGTTTTGTTTCTTATTCATGGTTGACAACCATTCCATTTTCACGACCTCCCTAGACAGTTATGGTTTCACAGACGACCTCCCTTGGTTGTATTTCTTTTCCATCATAATTTCTCGTCGCAGCTCATTAGCTTGTGTAAGAATAGTTCTGTGAAAGTCTCGAACTAATAATATAGGTGGGTGAAGGAAGGTTATAAAGTTGTGAAACTAGAGGAAGAAATGTCCTCGAATTGGGAAATAAAAGATAGCTTGTCCAGGTGGTAAATATAATGATCAAGTTGGTTTAACGACACTGTCGTTTGATAATGAAATTTTTATTTAAAAGTTCATAAAATAATAGAAAAAGAACAAACAAAATTATAAATTTAGAGGAAAAAAGAATATAAATAATGACGTTCTGCTGCATGAGACTTGCGTCATCTTTGGGGTTGAGATTGATTCTGTAGCCTATGTTCCCAACCAGAATTTACCGTTTAGGTATAATTTATAAAACCGGCAAAGAATATCTAGTTTTTTTCAGGCCCCCGACGCTTCAGGAACCACGTTGTAACTTAATCAAATTTTCCAATATCATTTTTTGAAATTGACTTCATGTAATGCAGTAAGACACGCAACAAGAAGTATAATTGATATTGTAACTTTCTCTGATAATTATGACGCAATAGTCTCACAGAGGTGTACTAAGTATACACAATGATAGGGAGGAAGAAGTGATTGGCGGTGATAACACACTATCGGCCGCTTACAGAAAAAGAAGAGTATAGGAGAAAGGAAAACGGAGAAGAAGAGAAAGGATAGGACACAAACTGTATGAACGCCGAACGAGCTAAACACGGCTGCCTTCACACGTCTTTGATGAACCGAGAGTTCAAAACAACGCACTCAAAAATTGCTATAACAACGAGGAACAATAGCTGTATTGCATTGCTTGTATGTCGTACGTAGGTTCGGTTCGAGCGAAATCCGGAAGATCACAACATATGAAGAGAGCAATAAAATATTTGCATAGCTAAGATATAGAGGGGATGTGAATAAGGCTATAGGATACTATTGGCAACATAGCCCTACAAAGGCCTCCTTCCACCCGTTAGCTACTCGTTCATGTGTATTTCGTCAGTACCTCCCTAGTACACCTACATTTGTGTTTCAGTACACATTGAAACACACTGGTCAAGACCTCCCTACTGCAATGAAAAGTTTTTTCGTCAAACAGCGATTCAATGTTTATCAAGTTAAGGACCATAAGATTTGATGGAAAATGATGTAGTCACCGTTTTCTTACTATTTGTAGACACTTAGAAAATGAAGTTTCTTGTGAGACCTCCATCCGGCTGTGTAAATTTTGAGACCTCTTTGAGTACGCTTCACGAGTATGTGTGTGTGTGTGTGTGTGTGTGTGTGTGTGTGTGTGTGTGTGTGTGTGTGTGTGTGTATATATATATATATGTAAGTCTCGACCCAATACTCTTCGACTCGTCAATAAATACAGTTCGTTCTATCTTCCTCGTTTAGACACGTCGGACGATAACGCCCTGTAATTATCATTTTCGCTCACAATATAATCAGATTGTTGCATGCATGACAATACGTGATACACTACCCAATATTCGACACTCTTTTGGTCTTCGACCTAATGTACACTTAAATATTCACTCGTTCGGTCTACGGACCTCTCATACGTTCATTTTCTCGCTCTCGTTTAAAGTAAGGAGCTTTGTATTTCGATTCTCAATTAATTTGCAATAAAAGCATCGATTACACTGTTTTTTACTTCCTTTTTATTCGTGAAGTCTCCACGGACTTACAAATCGAAATACTTTCTTTACGTATTTTTTTTTTCTTTTCTCATTCGCGTCAAAATAAGAAAATGTCGGATGTAAAAGCTCGCTTCCTTATTGCCACCGAAGCATCTACTGATGGAAAAACGACTGTCCACAAAATTAAACGAATCCAATTGGAGGACATGGAGGAAGTTTTTGCGTTCCCGCCTGATCTCCAGGATATCGCTCACCATGACGAATTGATGAAAACGGGACCGGCGAAAAGCGCGAAACGAGCGCTTACGGTACGTAACACATACCGAAATCCGTTTATACGTTTAACCACCGAGCTACAAAAAATCTACCTCGACGATGACGGAAACCCCACGTTTAAAGGCGAACTGCTGGCCGGAATCTACACGTCTGATAAAGAAGAGGTCCAACCTCAACCACCAATATCGCCAACTAATGCATCGCAGACGAACCCCACACCGGCTATGAAATCGCTGTCGACGATCCTTAAAGACGCAGTGATCGAAAAATTCAACGGTCGAAACTACAACGCAGCTACTTGGCTCAACATGCTCGAGGACGAATGCAAACGACTTCAGATCGCCGAAAAAAATTATTGGATAGTCATCCGCTTATTTCTGGAAGGACCCGCCAATGACTGGTACCAGGCTACGCGAACGATCTTGAGGACGGACACCTGGGAGCCATGGAGGCAATCTTTCCTTAACGCTTTTTCATCGAAAGGTTGGTCTGATGTATGTTCCGCGTTATATTATCGTTTTACCGCAGGCTCGTTAACCGATTACGCGCTTAAGAAATTAAAAATGTTAGTCGATATGGATCCGCGTATTTCTGATAATATGAAAATATGTACGATAGTCGCAGGGCTACCACCGTCCGTCCGTGAAAAAATAGATAGAGGAGAAATCGACTCCATAAATACCCTATTCAGTAAAATTAATATATTGGATAAACCTCAACGACAAAACGGTGCAAATAATAATCACACAAATAGTAATTACCTGAAAGTACCGCAAAATAAGCCTTTTAATAATTTTCGTAGTACTGCTAGAACTCGGACTCCGTGTCCTTACTGTGAAAGAAAAGGTTATATAGGTCGTATGCACGCTGAGTCCGAATGTAGAACAAAAGCGTACGATTTATCACGTAATGGCAACGCGCCTAATAATAATTATAATAACAGTAGCACTAACACTACGCCTACGTACGCAAACGCAGCTAGAACAGGGACGCAGTCACAAAATAAAACTGTCAAACTGGTAAATAATAGCGAATTAGAGGAAATCGCTGCCATCGAGCAGAATCAAAAAAACTGAATATCCCTCCGCTCATTGTTTTGAAAGTAGAGATTGAAAATACTCCGGCTGAAGGCCTTTATGATCCAGGTGCTAATATCACTGTAGTACCGGTTCACATCTTACGCAAATTAAACCTCAAATACTATACATTAAAATCACTCACTTTCAATACAATGAACGGAGAGACAAAAGTTCTTGGCATAGCCTTTCTAAACATAAAAATATTAAACATAACAAAAAGAATACGAGTATTCGTAATCGATAAAGAAAACTACAAATACGATTTACTCATAGGTCTCGATACAATCCCTACCTTCGGATTATGTCTAAATCACAATTTAGAAATTAGTCAGGTAGTTGATAAACACAATACCGAGAATCTTCAAAACACAAAATTCACGACACCAAATTCACAGGGGAAATCTGATGTAAAAGCAATGATTAATTGGAACGAATCCATTCCCATTGAAAAATTTGAAATGAAAACGTCTCATCTAGATAAGAAAAAACGTCAGAAAATTTATAATTTTGTCGATAAATACGAAAACCTATTTGCTAGAAACCAGTTTGACATAGGGACTGTAAATGAGTACGAAGCACGTATCGAGTTGATGGAAAATAAATATATAGCCAAAAAACCCTACAGATGCTCATACGCCGATCAACTTGAAATCGAAAGTCAGATAAAAGAATTGTTAAAACACGAAATGATACAGGAATCATCATCACCTTTCGCGGCACCGGTTACAATGGCCTTTAAGAAAACAGGGGAGGACGGAAGGAAAGAGAAAACTCGAATGTGTATTGACTTTCGGGATCTGAACAAGCTTTTGGTTCCCGAAAGCCAACCATTTCCTCTGATCGAAGATATTATAGTTAAAGCACGAGACTGCATATGGTTCTCCGCATTCGACATAAATATGGCTTTCTGGTCTATTCCTATACGTATAAAAGACAGACATAAAACCGGCTTCGTAACGCAAACAGGTCATTATGAATGGAAAAGTATGCCTTTCGGCTTGAAAAATTCTCCAGCAATTTTCCAGCGAATATTGTCTGGAATAATTCGGCGAAACGGTCTTGATGGATTTTGTACGAATTATATCGACGACATCCTCATATACTCAAAAACATTCGACGAACATCTTGAGCATCTGGAGGCGTTAGCTCAGGCTATTATGCGAGAAGGATTTAAATTGAAGTTCATAAAATGTAGTTTCGCAACTCACTCAGTAAAATACCTAGGTCATATTATAGAACGAAACTCGGTTCGTCCTCTAAATGATAACCTTGTATCTATTCGAAATTTCCCCATCCCACAGACACGCAAACACGTTCGGCAATTTTTAGGTAAAATAAACTTTTATCATAAATTTATACCGAACGCGGCAAATACGTTAGAAGTTTTCCACAATCTGCTCCGTAAAGATAACCCATTCGTATGGTCTGAAAAATGTAATGAAACCTTTGAGCAAATAAAACACTATCTGACCTCGTGCCCAGTACTGGCCATATTTGATCGCAACAAGCCCGTCATAATCTACACCGACGCTAGTGGTGTCGGTATAGGCGCCGTTTTGAAACAAAAACAGGAAGACGGGTCCGAAAGACCTGTCGCCTATTTTTCAAAAAAATTGAACCAAGCCCAATGTAAAAAAAAAGCGATATACATTGAAAGCCTCGCCGTCCGCGAAGCTATAAAATATTGGCAGTACTGGTTGCTGGGACGAAAATTCACTGTTGTCACGGATCATCGCCCGCTGGAAAATCTCAACCTAAAATCTCGAACGGATGAGGAATTGGGCGATTTAGCCAATTACCTCCTTCAATTCGACTTTGATATTATTTATCGCCCAGGAGCGGCTAACACAGAGGCTGATTGTCTGTCCCGAAATCCCGTCCTTGAGAGCGACCACGGCGATGATACCGCGGACATCTTACCAACAGTTAATTTACTTGAACTCGAGGAAATTAAAGAATGCCAATCAAATATAACAGTACGCCGAAGCGATAAAATAACTAATGGAATATTGACAAGATTCATGAATGGACGACGTCGAATTCTACTCGACTCATTGCTAGGAAAGAAACTAATCGAACGTACCCATAAACAATTTGGTCATATTGATACGAAACATATTACGAATATACTACGACAATTCTATTATTTCCCGAGAATGTATGAGTTATCAAAAATTTACTGTACACATTGTGTAACATGTATAAAGAATAAGACACGAAGGAAACGCGATAGTAGTTTACTAGGTCAACTTGGACCAGCAACAAAACCTTTCCAGATAATGTCGCTTGATACCGTAGGTGGATTCGGAGGTCGACGGTCGACAAAAAGGTACATGCATATACTTGTTGATCACTTCACACGACACGCTTTTATTTTAGCTTCGGCGAATCAAACCGCTTCAGAAATGATTAAACTGGTCGATTCTGTTCACACTACATATCCGATTGATACTCTTTTAACAGACCAGTATGGAGGTTTGAACTCGAACGAATTTGCGAAGTACATTTCTGATAAGCAAATCAGTCATATATTTACGGCCGTTGACAACGCATCCTCTAACGGACTTAACGAAAGACTAGGGCAGACTCTCGTTAACAGAATAAGATGTAAATTGAACGAAAAAGAATCTCCACGTCTCGCGTGGACCACTATAGCTCGCAAAGCTGTTAACGAATATAACAATACAATACACAGTGTTACAAAATATTCACCCAACTATTTGCTCAATGGTATTCCTCCTAATATAGCGCCGAAAGAGTTCCACGAAAAATCAGACTTACTGGATGATAGACGACGAGCGCTAGAAAATTCGATACGATCTCATGAGGAAAATAAGAAACGACTCGACAAGAATAAATCATCACCAATCACGTTTAGTGTCGGGGATCTTGTTTTTGTTGAGAATGGTAGCAAATTAAACCGTCATAAATTAGACGAAGTAAGAATAGGACCTTTTCCAATCACGCGTAAACTCTCGAACACGGTATACGAATTAAATATGGACAATAAGTCCTCCAACGCGCTTCGTTTATATCATACCAGTAAGATGATTAAAGCCGATCATATAATTTCCTCTTCCTTTACGTCTTAATTAATCCTTTCGCAACTTTTGGGAACAAGGAAGTTCCTGTTTGCATTGTCTCAGGTTGTGATTGTTGTCGTCGTCGTTATTAAAAGTCGGAAGTTGGAGATACGCTGAGGAGTAGATGGCACTTGGACGCCAGTGTGAAACCACGTATCGTACCAAATCACTAGCGTATGTACGTGTCTAGTCGTCAAGCGGACCACTTTACATTGCATACGTTGGTATAGCCACAATGATCTAAATGAATCGGCGGATGATTCTCGGCGGCACCGAATGGAGCTGCCTCCCCTCAGGGATACGATCGTGGCAATCTTGTTATAGTCTTTTTCCTTTTTCTTCTTTCCTTTGCGAAAATGACTGGGGATGGGGGGATGTAAGTCTCGACCCAATACTCTTCGACTCGTCAATAAATACAGTTCGTTCTATCTTCCTCGTTTAGACACGTCGGACGATAACGCCCTGTAATTATCATTTTCGGTCACAATATAATCAGATTGTTGCATGCATGACAATACGTGATACACTACCCAATATTCGACACTCTTTTGGTCTTCGACCTAATGTACACTTAAATATTCACTCGTTCGGTCTACGGACCTCTCATACGTTCATTTTCTCGCTCTCGTTTAAAGTAAGGAGCTTTGTATTTCGATTCTCAATTAATTTGCAATAAAAGCATCGATTACACTGTTTTTTACTTCCTTTTTATTCGTGAAGTCTCCACGGACTTACATATATATATATATATATATATATATATATATATATATATATATATATACACCTGCGCCGATTAAATGGCAGCGCTACAGTCGACGTATATATACGATTGCCGCCGTGAATGGGTTAATTCAATTTAATTAATTTGATTTATAAATAATTAATAATTTGATAAAATAAATTTTCTTTATCAAAAAAATTATTATTTATTGAAATATTATAAATAAAATTTGGTATATCAAAGCATCAAATAAAAGTCAAACAACTGATTGAAAAAGGTGAATTTTGTCGTTAGTGAACTCAAAAAAGAAAAATAAACTTTCCGGACAGTGAAAAAAAAAAAAAAAACTGACAGGTGAACTTTCCTGTCGATGATGTGTACATTCCTTCAAAAAGTCTTACTCAGTGAAAAAGTTTTTGATGAACTGCTCGGATCCCACGAGCAATGATGCTAGCTCTCGAACTTGCGAGCTTATCCTCACACAAGCAAACACTGACCAGCAACCTTTGAGATAAGGTATACCTGGTCAACTTCGATCATATGACGTTACAAATATATTACAGCAATTTAATTATAGAAATCATTGAGCAAAATATTTTTAATATTAATCATTAAAATAAGTATATTTTTAATAAACTAATGAACAAAAATTTTTGTTAAACATATGAAATGAAATTTTTTTATATATCAATTTTTATATCATCAATTTTGAATTTTCAAGAGACAAAAATTGTAGAGCTTCAAAAAATACATAAATAATATTGTATTAAAAATTTCCTTGCGATGCGCCATTTTTGAACAAATGAAGGATGAAAGTTGAATAGTTGACAAAGTAACGCATGATATTTGAACCAGGCAACGCTGGTATCGCGCTGCAGCGGGGAGAAATTGTACAAAGTATCAAAACTAGGGTCGTATAAGGGAGAAAAATGAAAAAAATGAAATAACTCGATCTCGAATGAAGCAAATTTGGCTTCTTGGCATCCCATGAAAGATGTTCATAAACGCACGTTCTACAAATTAGATCAAATGATCCGGGAGCTGTTATTCCAGATTTTTCATTTTTCTACCATTACACGCCATAGTCTTGAAACCTCTTACAATTTAGGTAAAAGCACCGTTGCTCTTGAACGAATTGCGATCGTTGTTAGCGATCCTGGTGGATGCCCAGTTTGAATGCTTGTCACTCAACGCGAGTGTCACTTGCAGCTCCTGCAGCTCTTAATGAAGAAATTAATAGATATTGCCGGTCACTAAACTCTTTCTGATTTCTATATCATTGTTTATCAGTTAGTTCGCGGTCTGTAATTCATTTATTCATTGTGAGGAGTCATATAAAAAATGGAGAATGCTAGAGAATAATATAACGTACACTGCACTGTGCGCGCTCATACAATTTGACAAAAAATTATACGCATCCAACAGAAATCAAAGAAGTGAAACAAAATGCTGAAGTAGAAGAGTCCGCAAGTTTCTCAAAAAAAGTGCCACTGATTCAAAAAAAAAAAAAGAAGGATTTTATTTAATTTTCATAACGCGTGCCTATTATTAAATAAGGATAGAAGATTGCCTATTACTTGGAATTGAAGGATCACACATTATAACGGATAAGTGACGCTCGAGTTGACTTGCGTCGCGAGTGACACGCATCAACTTTCATTGTTCATTTATTCAAAAATGGAGCACCACACGAAAGTAATTAATAGAACATTATTTATATATTTTTTGACATCCTAAATTTTTCAACTCTGTACTTTTTTTTTCAAAAAACGGATATTCATTTCGAGAATAACAAAAACCAATTTGAACAACACTTTTTTGCTCCCTGGGGACAATGAGCGCGTCATATAGGGTGTGACTTTTAGTATGTTCTACGAGTAAGGTGATAAATCCAACAGAGAAGACCTCCATGAAACATAGATTTTGAGGATCTTGATAGAGTCCGACACTTTGCTCAAAAGATTCGGTTTGGTCAACGTTTCCTCGACATTCGGAAGGGGTTAGTGAATAAAGTAAAGTTCTCTTGTGGAACTATGAGCATAACGTAGGGGAAATTGTGAATATTATTGCAATGGTTATGTCGAATCTTATTATGATTGTGGAAGAAGTTGAAGGTCAATTTAATAGAAGTTACTAAACGATGTTGGTTTCTAATACATTCCAGTTTTATGACTCCAAATACGCATTTGTTCTCGAAAACAAAGTCCTCTTGAGAATACCTTGAATTCTGATGTCGTCGCATTTTATGTTACAGTAAATTGCTTCAAGATTGTAAAGTCGCATCAGGATCTAATCCTATAGTTGATAATTTATTCGAAAATTTTATTTCTATATTTTACAACCGTCAGGAGACTTTTAACTCATCATTCGGACTAGTAACACGTGAAATTAGAGTGGACCCACCCACGACGAGTGAGGCTGACAGAATGTTTATTAAAATTTTAAATTTCGCAGTACAGCAACTTCCATCATCGGTGTCGGCTGAGTATATATTTGCTTACGACTGATGGTGTAGAAGTTCGGATTGAATAAAAAGCTCGCGGAAAAGTCAAAGGGAAATGAGAAACGATTTGTTCATTCGTTCGGAAATTTACGGAACAGGATGTAATTAAATTCGGAATTACTCGCGTCTCCACTTTCTTACGACCGATGCGTAGCTCTACAGTAGTGCTTTACGTTAGCATTTTATCGGGTAGGTAGGTTTTCCTATTTAATTATGCCAAGAATTCTTCTAATGTTTTTTCGAAATAAAGTTTAGTTTTCGTTATCTACTCGTATAGTCTGTATTCGTTTTAACCGAGAAGGAAAGTATTTCTTACGACTTCAGATTGTTTGTTTATTTTAATCTGACGCTGGAGGGTCCGAAAAAAAGGCAGGACGAACTCGCTGAGATTTCTACGATGTTTATTTAGTAAAAAAAAAAAAAGTGACAATATCATAGGCGTTTTATTGTGGAATTCGTTGTCTGTTTTCTTGAGGAATATTCTCAGAGATTTCCAAGTTTTTGGTTGGACGACGCACGGCAAATTTCCCCCCCCCCTCCCCCACTGAACAGGTTTCCCGTGAAATTTCGATCTGCAGCTATACTGAATGATAGGAGGCTGACTTGAGAAAATTTCGACCAACAAACCATTCATAATACCTAGGTAGAAGAAGGACTTCGAACAATATCAAGCTTTGAGCTAGGAGGGGGATTTGGAGGAATTTCGACCTTTCTTGGACTTGGACTATTTTTACCGCTGGAACTTGGGTAGGTGTTGGACTTGGACCATTGTTTCTGATTAGTATTTTTGCTGGACACCACGCAACGCACAGCAAATTTTTACAGGGGACCTATTTTATCGGGGGGTTTTTCGGGAAAAAATCCGCCGTCCGGCCGGCCAGCCGGCAAAGCTAGGAGGTCGACAATTTGCTAAGTGCCCTCCTATCATATACATCTCGAAGGTCGAAATTTTTCCAAGCATAACTCGCGGGGTGGGGCCTGTGACATAACAGTTTGATGACGTCATAGTTCCGCCTTAGGACGTCACTATGGCGTCACAGATCAGTTTTTCTCAAGTCCCCCTCCTATCATATATAGCTTGGGGGTGGGACCTGTGATGTCACCGTTTGATAACATTATAGGTCAGGCATTAAGACGTCACAATCTGATGACGTCATACTTTTTCAGATACCACGTGCCCCATAAAACCGGTTTCTTGGCACGCCTCATTCAACTCCTTTAAAGAACCCGTGAGTTTTTAGCTTTAAACTAGCCTTAATTATAAACTGTAATTACTTTAAATTAGGCCTAGCATATGCCTATGGTACGCTATCATAATACTAGGCTATACTCGGTTAAACTAGGCTTAGCATACTAGGCTTTTGCCTCTTTCCCGTTGATGGACGAAAATCTTGACCCATCCAGAAATCTACGAATCCGAGAGAGAAAGGAGAAATAGTAGTCACAGGCAAGTCCAAGCTGATGACGTCACATAGAGGTTTAAGCTGGTTGATTTTTTTACTGTTCCTTTATTTGCTGTCGAAAATTATTTTGTCTCAACTGGTTGCTGGATCAAGCAACTATGAAAAGGTACAAATAAATGATCTTTATTTAATATAGCTTGGGGCCTGTCACGTTACAATCTACATTTTTCAGATCCCACGTGGTTTCTAAGTCTCCCACCTATCACATGCGTAGCTCTAAAGTTCGTATCTGGCAATCCCCTTCTCATCAAATATAGCTCCAAAATCCGGGCATTAACGTCACAATCTGATGACGTCATAGATCAGTTTTCTAGGTCCCTCACCTATCATGCATATAGTTCGGAGGTCGAAATTTTTCCAAGTTCCCTTCCTATCATATATAGCTCCAAACTCCGGGATTGTGACGTCACAATCTGATGAAGTTATAGATCAGTCATCTTAAGTCCCAATTCTCTCGTAACATACGCGTTTGCAAGTCTGTGCCCCATAAAACAGGTTCCCTGCCACCCCTCGTTCAACTCCGTTAAACAACCCGTGAGTTTTCCGGAATTCCGTTCCGCCCCCATAGAATAGGTTCTCTATTGAAATTTTGACTCCCGAGCTAGCGATTGTTGTACGACGTTATTAGATCGTGACGTCACAGGGACTGATTTATTACTTCATCAGATTGTGACATCACCAGATCACAACTTGGAAGATATTCAGGGATTTTTTTCAGAATCAGCGGTAATTTCACTTTCAAATCGAGTAATTTTGGCAAATTGGTCAATTTTTGGCGTGTTTTGGTCGATAACTCGGCTCAGAAAAGTCATAAAAAGTTGGCCGGGGGCGCAAATTGGAGATAAGTTTCGCGTTTTTACGCTAGAACAGATTTAGTGCTAACGCACATTCGATTGGTAATATCATTTTGGTCCAACCGGTATAATTATTATGATGATACGGAACTACAGTAGAAATCATGAATAACGATACCGCTTTTAGCGATTTACCGTTTACAAAGATCAAATTAGCGGATCCTGGCTGCTATAGAAAAAGTATAATTCCTATCGCTTTTAACGGTAGATTAAATTTAACGATTGAAATTTTGATCTCCCTGGACATCGTTATATCCGATTTCTACTGGTAGAAATCACAGATAACGATACCGCTTTTAGCGATTCACCGTTTACAACGATTAAATTAGTGAGTCCTCGCTGCTATAGAGGCATAATCTCTATCGCGTTTAATAATAGATTGGATTTAACAATTGAAATTTTGATCCCCTTGGACATCGTTATATCCAATTTCTACTGTACGGATATATATGATAGGGACCTAACCCCCACCACTCTATTATTTTTGTAATACAAGTTTTATAAATCATACAATGTTTTCTCCTACTCCTTTTCAATTTTTTTTTTTTTTTTTTTTTTTGGTCGATCGCGGAACATTTGGAAATTTTGAAAGTAGATTGTGGCACAAAAAAAGTTGAGTACCACTGGTGTAGAAGAAGTAGAATTTGACGGTAGTAACCAGTGGAAGGTCGGGATTGTGAATCTGGAGTCATGAATTTCTGTTATAAATTTACAGTGGTAGTAGAGCCCAGGATGAATGTATCCCTCAGCTAAGAGAAAAAGTGATTCCAGAGGGGAGCAAAGAGATGATGTCCAAATAATTGTAGAAAATTACAGAATACTCCAAGAGTAATCGAAAAGACTGATTGCAATGACCGCAGATAAACAGAAGAAGATGCGAGATCTTTTGGTCCTCTTTCCAAACTGAGAAGATGATATGGCCTCGTCTCAATCTCTTTGTCCATTCCAGACTCTCTAGTTTGCTTCCGCCGGGTGAGTTCGACCTGTTTATTCGGATTGTTGGGATTTTGAGGCTGAGCTCAAAGCCAAAACGAAAAGAAAATCGCCTCCCTTTTCAACTCTAAAGCTATTGCCCTCAAAAAAAAATATTTGTGCTGATAATGGTCCTGTTTAAGCTTTCCAGCCCCGCATTATCAATTTCACCCAGGCGCAATTCTCGCAAGATGAAACGTACTTTTACGAGAAGGGTCTTAAATTTGATTCCCTCCTCTTCCTAAAGATGAAACTCTTGCTAACGTTGTTGCCGACCTTAACATAAAAATTGGTCCCGGTGTGAATATTCAATCAGCTTGCGCCGAACTCGTCCGCAGTACCCCCGGTTAACCCTTACTAAAGCTGACAAGGGTAACGCGATCGTAGTCTCGGAGAAATCTTGCTACGTATCCAACGTTCAGAAAGTTCTCACTCAATTTGGAGCTATTAAAAATAGCTCTTTCAACTTTCCTAACTACGTCAAATAGGTTAAAAAAGTTGTGAACAGGAGTGAGTTTATCATAAAAAGTTATTCGCTCAAAAAAGCACTGCTCGAACCTAACCCCGTACCCCCTCCTCTACGGGTTGCTTAAGGTGCACAAAAGGAATACTCCTAGGCGGCCTGTCTTGTCCTACGTCTCCTCCCCCGCCCATTTCCTGGCCGAGGTTTTGGATCGTTAGTTCGAATCTCGAATCGAGTATGAGTCCCCTTACTTCGTTAAAAATTCAATTTCTGTGGCCGAGAGGCTCAAAAATGATACTCTACCTTCGGGTACAAGCCTCTGCTCATTTGATGTAGTCGGCCTTTTTCCCAATATACCAAAGGCCTATACTATGCATGGGTGACCTACTTGTCAAGTTCAATACTCCTCACAACGAGTCACAGGAATTTTTTAACCTTCCTAATGTGCGCTGGTCACATAACTTCTGTAAGTTCAATGGGAAATTTTACGAGTTCCCTGAGGAGGTAGGCATCCCCGTCGCCTCTCCTTTGGAATCTCTCGTTTAGGAGATATTCATTTCTAGATTTGAGGTTGACTTGTTTTCCTCGGACCAAGTGCTACTGAGTCACATCCATTACTGGCACCGATATGTGGACGATATATTGTGTGCGTGGACCGGTCCTCAAGAACTCCTTGGTGAGTTGAATAAAATGTATCCCTCCATAAAATTCACTATAGAAATTGGAGGTTCTTCTATAAACTTTCTGGATCTCACTATCTCTGAAAGAGATGAAAACCATGATTTCGCTATATTCAGAAAGTATACTTTGACCGATACAGTTGTCTAAGGATCGTCCTTCTGTCCATTTTCTCATAAGATCGCTGCCTTTAATAGCGATATTCATCGACTGACCAGCATCCCGCTGAGTCAGCCAGCTTTCCAAAAGGAGCTTGCGACCATTAAGCCCTTGGCCGCTGTGAATGAGGTCAAATTGGACATTGACCGTATGGTCCGTAAAAAAGCTTACGAAAAAGGGCCTTGATTGTACCTCCTCCCTCCCCCGCGATCTGAGTTGTAATAATGATAATAAAAAGCTACGTTGGATCAAGCTCTCGTATTTGGGTGAATTTTCATCCAAGCTGACTCGTCTCCTCCGCCCCTTTGGCATCAGGCCTGCCTCTTATAACCTCACTACGGTGAAGGGTAGGTTTGTTAGGCTAAAGGACCCTATCCCGCGGGGGGAAAGTAGTTGAGTGTACAAATTGGAGTGCAAGGACTGTAACGGCGTATACATAGATGAGACATGTCGCCAGCTCGGAATTCGAGTAGAGGAGCACCTTAAGGCCTGGAGAAAAGAAAATTTAGGTGATTCGGGGAGCGGTCATGTTTCAAGGAAGGGTCAGCTACCCTCCTCCACAAAGAGAGCTCTTACTTTAGGCGTATTGCGCTGGAAAATATCGAAATGGTGCGTCGTCTGAACAGTGACGATGTTACCGTACTCAACAAGTATTTTCCCGACGAAAGTTTAGTTGAATTGGTCTACGAGCTTGAGTCACCTCGCGAAGGCTCGCTCGTTCAATCTTGATCTCGTTGGTATTCTGTTTTACAAGTTGCATCTGGGTTAGTGGCGTTCCAACTTTGCCCGATGATGGTTTGTTAACCGAAAGATCTCGCATCTTCTTCTGTTTATCTGTGGTCATTGCAATCAATCTTTTCGATTACTCTTGGAGTATTCTTTAATTATGTCGATCGGACCGTGTTAATTCTAAATGTAGAAAATCACAAGGCATTACATTAAAATCGATGACTTCGGGAAACCTTCGATTTCTGGTACCTCAGCTGACTCTTCTCACTGTTCTCAAGTCTTTCTTCCGTCATACCACGCCCTCCTGATAACTTCGAGACTTGCTATCTTCAGTTATTTGAATTATGGATCAAAGTTGTTCGTGTGATACTAAGGCTTGAATAGCAGATCTGCTGAATAGTCACACATTTCTTCGTATAACTCGTTCCACAATGCGAATTTTCCATATAATTACAGATTTCTTGTTACATTATTATTACCAACAACGATTTGTTCGTTCAAAACTTTATCCTTGAGAGAGAAATCTTCGAGGTGAATTTCTCTACGAAACCGAACGAAAAGAAAAAATTATGTCAACGACGTTGTCTCGGATGCCTGTCCCTAGGGTGGAAAGATGCATACATCTATTTGTATACGTACATAAAACAACAGTACATCGACGTGGCGATGTACTGAGTTACGCAAATAATTCCCTCTTCGAAAATATATAAGAACGTAATCTTTTTCCTCGTTGAAATTCGTACACGTACGCATATTGATATTGTGCACAAGAGAGGGTGAAACAAAATGTTACTAAAGAGTGAGGACGCTTACTGACACGAGCATACGAGGAAAAGAAAACGAAATAAGTTCGGTCGTAGTTTGAAAAGAAGAAACGAGGTATACGGGAAGCTATTCGCAAGTTCTGATGAGACACGCTGACCCGAATCTTACAAGTTTACACGTTTCTACATGTACTGTACTCCGTTTTGAGTACAATTTTTGCATTGATTTCTCATTTGCATCCTAATGGCTGAAATGTAGTGTAATATCGGTATCATTTCATCCCCCCCCAAAAATCGACTACAATGACTTAGTTCAACTCATGCACGAAATTTCCGATTGCGTAGATGTTTCTTCTCGCAAATAAATTTGAGAAGAAGGATGAAATTGATGGCACCACGTGTATATCAGCAGGGATGCTTGACTTTTGTACGACCCTAAAAATGTTTTTCTTGCCCGAAAAAAAAAAAACAAAAACAAAACTTGAGTTTAACGAGTGACACAAAAAGTAGTGAATAGCAGCATTTACGAGTATTTTTGTCCACAGCTCTTGTGAGTTTTCCTGGTGATCAGGCTCTGACTCTTCAATAAGCTCCCTCCCATTGCTCCATTGCTCTGACTAGTGTTTTTGGTAGAGTTAACGAAACAATTTGCAACATGAGGTCAGTGTGGCAGCTTGTATCGAATTGTACCATTTTATATCAGTACCGATTCGGCTCACGCAATCCTCAGCTAACGTGACTTACAAACCAATATTCCAAAAAACTCAAGACAGAGGCCAAAATATCTCCTACAGAGACACGTAATGCAACCTTTTATATGTTTACAGCCTCGGAGGTCAAGTAGCTGATGGGCTCACTCGCTCTCCTCGTTCGCTTCGTCCCCCCGACCCACAGACACGCCCCAAATACAGTATGTTAGGCTACGTAGGTGAACAGGTCAATTCTTCTTCTTTCTCCCAGTACTCCTGACTCTAACTTTTAAAAATTCTGCTCGGTTGACTGATCTGGCCATCGCAGAGCTTTCCAAACCATAATTTGTCGTGACCATCGGTATCGTCTCGGTATCCCAATAAGTTTTGAAAGCTTGTATGATTCAATTTCCTCCAGTGATAAACATTTATACTCACCTTTTCGTTTTTTTCATACTTGTTCACAACATAACAATACTGTAATTTTTTTTTTGCAAAAGTTTATCAACGTTTGCGTTTATCTCTCCTGTTTTCGTTGTACTCTCCGACGATTTTTTTTTTTTTTTTTCGGTAAATCGTCATACAGTTTAACACGACCACAATAGGAAGGAAAAAGAAGAGGAAAAAAGTTATTCATCAAATTTGTTTACACTTCGCACACGCTCCTCGCTCCGCGGCGGATTTTAATTAAAATTTTCAACGGGATTCTGCACACTGTATCGCGACTAAAGACCAGCAGAGAAGAAAAAATTATGTTTTTGCATTAATTCGGCGTGTCGGACCGAATATTCTGTACGCATTGCATTGTATCATTCTCCGAAAACACGACGTTAATTCGTGCGAAAAAGCCCGGGAGAGTCGTATCATCTAGACTGGAGCAGGATCGCTCAAAAATTGTCCGTTAGACTATCTGAAAATGCTGACCTCGATTTCTAAATTAATGTTATCATTTTTTTTTTTTTTTTTTTTTTTTTTTCATAAGCTGAATGCAACGCGGCAGATAAAAGAACGATAATCTACTGGTGGTGGTTAAAGTTGAAATTTTTTTTTTGTGTCCTTTCTGGGAAAAAATTTCGTTCAACAACATTCCCTGTAATGTGACAGTATTGGGATCAAGAAGACAGAGAATTTGGAACTTCTGGCGCCCGTCCATAATCTTTCATATTTTGGACAAGAATAGCCTCTTCTTTTCCTCAGATTATTCTAAGCGCAACATCTATTTACAGTTTTGATCATGAGTCTCTCTCTCTCTCTCTCCCCCCCCCAATATTGGCAAAAAAAAAAAAAAAACAATTATTTTCAGCTTATTGTCTATAAACTCGCGGCAGCAAATTAGCTACAGTCCTAACCTGATCACAAGAGATACTTGGAGAGCGATTTGAGCAGGCTTGATTCTGAGGGTAAGTCGCAGACTACACCAGCAAAAATTTTTGCATTACTAGTCAGAAGGTGGAGGTCGAGAAGTATTGAGGGCCTACCTAAAAACTCAAAGCCAATTTCAAGCCTGGATTGAAGATTGAATGGAAATAAGATTATTCGTTTAAATAAATATCATTACTGAATAATTAAAATTCTAATCATTATTACTAGACTAGTTAAAAAATAATAAAATTAATTTATCAAAATGAAAGAATCTATTTGAATAAAAAAATAATCGAGTTACCACGTCTCTCATTCCATCTAATTTTACCCCATTGTTTGGTGTTACAAAACATAAATTCACAAAACATAAAGTTACTAGAGTCGTAAAATATCAAGTATGTTTATGTGATTGTGAATTTTAAAAACTATATGAATATGATTATGAATTTAATATATTACCTATCAAATTGATTTCAATTCATAAAAATTATGACAATGAGAAATATAATACTGTATTATCAAAATTAATCTTATAGAAATGATTTCAAAACCCATTATTAAATGTATATATTCAACTTTAATAATAAAGCAAATATAAAAAAATTTATAAAAAGTAAGCTTTTAAAAAAATTGATATTTAATTTTTGTAAAAGAATTCAATCATTCAAATAATTATTACTCAATAAATTTTTGCTTAATATCAATTTAATTAATTATTATATTTCAAGTAATAAAATATATGATTGAATAAAGATGACGAACGAAAAATTTCAAAAATTGTATAATATAAAAAAATATTTAAAATAAGTAAAATCCAAAACAATTTTTTCGTGCAAGGAAAATTTCATCAAAATTATTTTATTCTTGGCTCTGCCCGCACATATTACAAAATTATACAAAAATTATAGGCTTTACGTTTCGGCTGACCCGCAGCCTTCATCAGAAGTGATGAAGGCTGCGGGTCAGCCGAAACGTAAAGCCTATAATTTTTGTATAATTTTGTAATATGTGCGGGCAGAGCCAAGAATAAAATAATTTTGATAAAAAAATATTAATAAAAAATTATTTATGAAACATTTTTAAAAATAATAAGATACCTTATAATTAAAAATCAACTCGAATGAGATTCTTCAAAAATTTAATCTATCATCTTCAAGTATCAAGAATTGGCAAAAGATATATTAATATTAAAACCAATTCTACAAAATAGAAAAAATGTCATACCTCTATCAATAAGATATTATTTCATGGAACATATTTTGAAGTAACATTTCAATATCATTAATTGAAAATGTGATTCATCAAAAATGCTATCAATCATCCTCGAGTAAAAACCAAATATCAGCAAAATATAAACGAGAACTAACCCTGATTCTGCTTCAGACTAAAGTAATTGAAGGGTACAGGAGGGAAAAGGAGTGATGGTCCAAAAGAAGCGATCTTGACAATTGAATCTTTTTGGTCGGTGAAAAACACCATTTCTCCAGATTGTTTTGTTTGGACATTCACCCTTCTTCCCCGTACCCTCTCATTAAATAACCTCGCAGGGCTCAATAAAATTAATAAAATTATGATCTTGAAAACCTACTTGACTGTATTTTTATTTCTCTCTACTGAAGTACAAAAATTCGCATTGCGCTGGGTGAGAGTGATAAAATTTTTCAGAAATTCGACTTGCATTAAGAGCTCGAGGTGTGAACTTGAATGAAAATTAACGAAGTAAAGAGTTTGCGAATGTGAATTGACGAGGGAGATTGTGCTTGAACCATTGTAAGTCTTCTAAGTCACCTTCTCTCTCTCTCTCTCTCTCTCTCTCTCTCTCTCTCTCTCTCTCTCTCTCTCTCTCTCTCTCTCTCTCTCTCTCTCTCTCTCTCTCTCTCTCTCTCTCTCTCTCTCTCTCTCTCTCTCTCTCTCTCTCTCTCTCTCTCTCTCTCTCTCTCTCTCTCTCTCTCTCTCTCTCTCTCTGGCGTATACTTGTATCTTCATTTCTACTCCATTTTCTTATCCTAGGCTACGATGTAGTTCTGTTTTTAACCCCTAGAAAATAGTTTTCAACTCAGAATCACTGCACATTGTATCGATAATCCTATAGCCACTATAACCTCAAATCAAAGGATATAAATTAATTTTTAACATAACTCCCTCCACCCGAAGCTATAGCGAGAATGAGAATCAATTTATAAAAACTATAATTTCTACTGTCAAGAAATTAACCAATCGCAGTGTTAAAATCCGATCAACACGCTACAATAAGAAAAAAATACTCAATAAAAGACTACTTTGGTATCTAGAATCGAATAACATTCTCTCACCTTTCCAATACGGCTTTAGAAAAGGACAAAACACCACTCGATCCCTTGTCGATCTCCAATCGCCAATCAATAACTCTACGCTCAGAAAATTCTGTCTTTTTTGCATATTTTTTGTTCTCCAAGAAGCCTTTCCCCGAATCTGGAGACACCTCATCGCAAACGAACTTCACAAAATTGACTTTCGAGGCAATCTCCCTAACACTCTTCAGAGTTTCCTTCATGACTGAACATTAAAAGTACGAATTCAAAATACAACCTCTTCCCCTCTCCCTGTCAAAAACGGTGAGCCTCAGGGAGAAGTGCTCTTCCTCATAGCTATCAACGACATTACGGAACTTGCTAGCCCTCCCCTTACCCAACGTCTTTTCGCTGCGGGACATTTGATAGGGGAGGGGGACGAAAGATGGGCAAAAAAAGCTACGGAACAGCTATCCTACGGTGCGAAAAGAGGGAAGGGGAGGCCAAAAACGAGATGGGAGGAGATCAAAAATGAGGTAGGAGTGTCGTGAGAAAGAATGGTTTAGGATACAGGGGGATGGAAAAAATTGGCGTGGTTTATACCCAGAAATGGGTTACTTGCTAAATACAAATAAATGTAATTATACATTGGTAAACCTGCATGAAAAATTAGCAAATAAGCCGAATTGATGGCTATATTTTCCTACCTTTCCCATCTCTCTCTAAAGTCCCTCCAAATGCCAAATTTCTTCTCCTTACTGACTCACTTTCTTCTCTACACTCTATGATGGAAATCTACAGCACTCACACCCTTATGCAACGCATCCACCTCACATTACTCAACCTTAACTCTATCAACACCGGATCCCTAGTCATATCGATCTAACGGATGATGATGCAGTTGATAGAGCCGGCAAGAACGTCACCTCTTTAGCTAGAATAACTGACCACACCGTCTACCTGTCTCCGATTACATAAATCATTATCGTTCTCTCATCCTCCAAAAGTGGGAATCACTCTGGAAAAATCAAGCTTCTAACAAACCCCCATATCCTGGTCCACCTCTATTAGAAGTCCTAGACGGGAAGCGGTTGTGCTCACCCGTCTAAGAATTGGTCGCACCCGAATCACACATTCCTACCTCAACAATCCTGATATTCTAGCTCCCCCATCCTGTCCCTACTGCGAAGTAGAAACTTTAACGGTCGAACATCTCTTTTCCTGCCCTCTACTTGCACCTCTCCGCTCTTCCCTAAATGTTGCTTCCTCCCACTCTCAAGTTCTAATAAATAATTCGGATACGATAACCCTCTCCCTCCAATACATAAGCCTCGCTCAATTCTATTCTTCCATATTGAAAAAAAAAAAAAATTGCAATAACCTACCAACACACACCTTCTTCAATCAGATACATAATAATATAAAACTATTCATCAAGATGTACCCATTATTGACCCATTTTTCTAATTATTTCTAACATGTACGTAACCTTAACGAGCATAAATAGCCCTAGTAGCTAAACTGCTTGTAAAATAAAAAAAAAAAAATGTACCTGTACTGAAAAAATTAGTTACAGGTCCTCCTTTAAATCCTGACCAGTCAAAACGGATTAAAATTCTTTACGATGTCATGTAGTCCTTCCTTATGATGCTGAATAGATTCATTCTGCATCTTTGAAGATTTGCATACGATTATTTGTTCGATTTAAAGGCTAGGGTTTAGTTCCTCAAACTACTATATAATCTAATGAGGTCGGACGAGGGTAGCAGAAAATAGCTTTCTAGTTGAAATAGCAGAATTAAAGCATTTTAGCATATAAATCTGTCACATTTACGAATTACAGTGATATGAAGTCTCATGCTAAAAAAATAGAGAGCTCATAGGAGTTCAAGATATTCGTCAAGTAAACGTTTGAGGATTAGACCAAAGTTTTTTTTTAAGGAAGAACATCAGAAAGTCTGGGAAAAAATTGAAATTGACGAGAAATTTTACAGTTTGGATGAGTTACGCGAAAGCAGCGAAAATAAAATTTCAAAGAGTAAACTCCTGAAAATCTACTATTTTCATTATTGTTATCAATAGCCGAAGTCAAGTCTTGATACACGAAAATAAAGTCTTAGAGAGATATTAAGCATGACAGAATTGTGAATACATTTTCTACAATACATAGGTACTAGTACAAGCGACAGTTAATAGAGGTTTCAAAATTCTTGACCATTTAGAAGAAGACAATGTCACAAATTCAAGGCTAAATGAACGAAGAATTTATTTCGTGATCCTCATCTCACCTTCAATTTTCGCTTTTACTAGAATAGACATTCAAAAATTGTTTTTCAAAGTAAATCGTCATTCGTCAGATTCTGGAAAATCTGGAGAGAAGATTTTCCATTGCGCACACATTCAACTAAAAAGCTCTTTCGTTCTCACGATTTAATAAGAACAGAATTTCTACTGTATCACACATGAAAAGCCAGAATTGACGTATACTCTCATACCTACCTGTAGGTGAAGAAAAAGTGTCAGAACACTGTTTAATATTGGTGATACCTAATGGAACACGTCGGTGCTCGCTACTTCCTCATGAAACGAATGCACAAGTATGGTTACGTACGACTGTGCGTAGGCCCTAGACTACTAATGAGAACAAGTGTACAAAAGCGTAGCTAAAATACTTGCAGATATAATCGGTCGTCATGAAGATAAATACTACACAGAACAACCAGCAACAAAAAATAAAGTTTGATCGTTCTAGGGTTGGTAGTCGAACGAAAAACAAGTTCCTTTCAACTTTCTGTTTCCCTACTCGAATACCCACCCGGACGACTTGAAAGTTGTGCTATATCTTTTAACGAGATCTATATCAAAATTATAATTTATACTCGACACCGATCGATTCATCTGCGAGTAGATATGATTCCGCGAAGTCATTCGCAGTCAATTCTCGTTCTACAATGACAGTACCGACTAATATTCAGATAATCCTCCTCGTTACGAGCTATCATGGTATCGAGAATCGATTCTAGAGTATTGACTTGTGAGGGAATAAATAGAATCAAAAAATTCTCTCGAACTTTTCCGCTGGTTGCTTCAATTTGAAAGATTGACGCCAATTCCAAATCTAGGCACAAAAGAGCACAAGAACGTTCCTTAAAAGAAGGAAAACTTATTATTCAAGGAGGACGATAATTAAATTCTAAGTTTTTTTCCAATTAATTTATTTTTACAAGCAGATTAGCTGCACCATTGAAGGAGGTGTGTGTTAGCAGGTTATTTTAATCTTTTTTTTCATACGGAAGAATAGAATTGGAGGGAGAGGGCTATCGTATCCGAACTATTTATTAGTGCTTGAGAGCGAGAGGAAACAACATTTAGGGAAAAGCGGAAAGGTGCAAGTAGAGAGTAGGAAAAGAAATGTTCGACTGTTGAAGTTTCTTCTTCGCAGTAAGGACAAGATGGGGGAGCTAGAACATCAGGGTTGAAGAGGTAGGAATTTGTGATTTGGGAGACGGGTGAGCACACCTCTTTTCCGAATTTCATGATTTCAACATGAAGTGTAAGGTCGAATCGTCTACCTCCCGCAATCCCTAGACCTACTATAAACCTAGTATAAAATAGGACGTCATCAGTGACCTGGTCCTATTTTAGGGACGTCGAAACATGTAGGTCGAGAGTAAAAATTTTTCCAAGTCCCCTTCCTATCATATCTAGCGTTGAAATCGAAATTTTTCAAGTCCCCCTCCTATCATATCCCTGCTGTGTGCCGTCCGGCGAAAAACTTGAGAAAAATTTCGACTTCTATTATATAGCTTGGAGAATTAAATTTAGAAAAATTTCGAATTCTATAGTATATAGCTTGGGGGATGAAATTTTTGCAAGTCCCCCCCCCCCCCTTCTATCATAATTTATAGCTCGAGAGTCGAAATTTTTCCAAGTTTTTCGCCGGACGGCACACGGCAAATTTCTCAAAAAAAAACATAGAACAGTTTCCCTGTTAAAAGTAGATTTACTCTTTTTTCTACTATCCAGACCGTTCCAGCGACTGGAGAATAATTTCACTACAATATATTCTAACAGGGAACCTGTTTTATGGGAGGCTTTTTGAGAAATTTGCCGTCCGCCGTGCGCCGTCCAGCAAAAAACTTGGAAAAATTTCGACTCTCGAGCCATATATGATAGGAGGGGGACTTAGAAAAATTTCGACTCTTGAGCCATATATGATAGGAGGGGGGGACTTGGAAAACATTTCGACTATCGAGATACAAATGATAGGGGGAGGGTGACTTAGAAAAATTTCGACTACTGAGCTATATATGATGGGAGAGGGACTTGGAAAAATTTCAACTATCGCGCTATATATGATGGGAGATGCTATATATAATAGGAGGGGGACTTGGAAAAATTTCGACTCTCAAGCTATATATGATAGGAGAGGGATACACGCGAAAAAGACGAATACTCCGAATGGAGAGTAAACCTTGCAAACCGCAGAAAATACAAAACGACGAGCGCTTTCGGTTAATAAACCATCTTCAAGCCTGAAATGAAAGCAACTGACGAACGGAGGAGAAGAACAATGTATTAAGATTGGCTAAACGTAAAATCACGGTGTGAATCATAGACCAGTTCGATCAGGCCATCCTCCGGAATGAACGAGTTGAGTACACTGATACCGTTAGTGTTGCGATGACGAATTATCTCTATATTCTCGAGGGCGATACGCTTACGGTAGGAATTCTCCTTATGGAGGAGCTTTTCGGATCCCTTACGGAAGCTGTGGCCACTGTTTATCAAATGATCAGCAAAAGCTGACTCCCCTAAGCGTCCCTTCTCCCAAGACTTCAGGTGCTCAGCTACTCTAACTTTCATTTGGCGGCTGGTCTCACCAATATAAAAGCCTCCACAATTCCCACATTCCAACTTATAAACACCACTCCTCTCATCAATGGGTATGGCGTCCTTCAGTCTCACAAATAACCCCTTAACTGTTGTAGGGTTGTAAAACGCGGGTCTGAAGCCAAACGGGCGGAGGACCCGACCCAATTGGAGAGAGAACTTCCCCAGAAAAGGGAGACTGATCCAACGCAACCGGCGCGGCGATCACGGATCATGTCTCGGGGGGGGGGAGGTGGTGGAATCAAGAATGCTCCATGTAACTTTCCTCCGAACATCACGTCAACGTCGACATTGACCCCATTCACTCTAGCCAGGTGTTTTATTGTGAGTACTTCTTTCTTAAAAGCAGCCTGACTCAACGGAATACGATTCAGTCTGTGAACTAGGCTATGAAATGCAGCCATCTTGTGAGCAACAGGACCGAACGAACCACCGTGGACTAAAACATCGGTCGTAGTATCTTTCCTTTAAATTCCAAACTCATGGATACCGTCTACAATAGAGATCGATAAATCCAAAAAGTTAATGGAAAATACCCCTATTTCCAACGTAAATTTGATGGAAGGGTACCAGGAATTGAGATACCTCACAAACTCACCAAGGAGATCTGGGTGACCAGTCCAGGTACATACAACGTCATCAACGTACCTGTACCAATAGTGAATATGATTGAGTAACACCTGGTTCGAGGAAAAAAGGTCAAGTTCAAACTTAGACATGAAAACTTCGGAGATAAGAGAGCCTAAAGGTGATCCAATAGGGATCCCTACTTCATCAGGGAACTCGAAAAATTTCCCTTTTAAATTTACAGTAGTTAGGGGACCAGTAGGTATTCAGAAGGTCGCAAAATTCCTAAAGCTCATTGTGAGGAATGTTGGCTCTGACGAGTAGCTCACCCATCCGCTGGATAGTAGCAGCCTTGGGAATATTCGGGAACAAACCAACAACATCAAAAGAGCAGATGGTTGTTCCCGGGGGAAGACTTATACCCTTCAGGACATCAGTTAAAGAGGCCGAATTCAAAACCGAATGAGGAGATTCAAAATCAATGCGATTTTTGAACCATCGGTCAAGGAATTTGGCAAGGAGGTAAGTGGAGGAGGAGACAAAAGAAACAACGGGTCGTATCGGGGTATTGTTTTTATGCACTCTAGGCAGCCCGTAGAGGAGGGAGGTGTGGGGTTAGGAACAAGGAGGGCTTTTTTCAGAGCAGGAGCATGATAATAGCCTCACTCCTGTTGGTGACACTTCTAACTTCTTTGACGTGCTTCGGGAAGCTGAAATCCTCACTCTCTTTAGCACCACACTGCTGGAGGACCTCGTGGACGTTAGAAGAATAGGCGGATTTCTCTATCACCACAACAGCATTTCCCTTGTCCGCCATAGTGACGATTAAACCTCCCTCTTTAATCTTCCTTCAAACCTTGAATCAATCCTTCCAATTTATTACTCATGCGGGGGAGGGGGTTATTGCGGACTATCTCGGCACAAACTTTCTGGGTATTAAAACCAGGGCCAGTCTTAACAGCAAGATCCGCAACAACATTAGCCAAGGTTTCATCTTTCTTGAGGGGAGGTAGACTAAATTTCAAACCTTTCTCAAGGAGGGCTGTTTCGTCACCATTGAACACTACCTGACTATTATTTATGAGGAGGGATGGAATTTATGAACGTCAACACCATCACTCGACCCTTCCTCAACCACATCACCATTAACCTTCATTAGAGAGGACAACTTCTTATTTTTCTTCTCCTTCGGTCCTGTTGCTCACAAGATGGCTGCATTTCATAGCCTAGTTCACAGACTGACTCGTATGCCGTTGAGTCAGTCTGCTTTTAAGAAAGAATTACTCACAATAAAATACCTGGCTAGAGTCAATGTGGTCAATGTCGATGGTTCGGAGGAAAGTTACAAGGAGCATTCTTGATTCCACCACCTCCCTCCCCCGAGACATGATCCGTGATCGCCGCGCCGGTTGCGTTGGATCAGTCTCCCTTTTCTGGGGAAGTTCTCCCTCCAATTGGGTCGGGCCCTCCGCCCGTTTGGCTTCAGACCCGCGTTCTACAACCCTACAACAGTGAAGGGGTTGTTCGTGAGACTGAAGGACCCCATACCCATTGATGAGAGGAGTGGTGTTTATAAGTTGGAATGTGGGGATTGAGGAGGCTTTTATATTGGTGAGACCAGCCGCCAAATGAAAGTTAGAGTAGCTGAGCACCTGAAGTCTTGGGAGAAGGGACGCTTAGGGGAGTCAGCTTTTGCTGATCATTTGATAAACAGTGGCCACAGCTTCCGTAAGGGATCCGAAAAGCTCCTCCATAAGGAGAATTCGTACCAAAAGCGCATCGCCCTCGAGTATGTAGAGATAATGCGTCATCGCAACACTGACCGTATCACTGTACTCAACTCGTTCATTCCGGAGGATGGCCTGATCGAACTGGTCTATGATTCACACCGTGATTTCACGTTTAGCCAATCTCAATACATTGTTCTTCTCCTCCGTTCGTCAATTGCTTTCATTTCAGGCTTGAAGATGGTTTATTAACCGAAAGCGCTCGTCGTTTTATATTTTCTGCGGTTTTCAAGGTTTACTCTCCATTCGGAGTATTCGTCTTTTTCGCGTATATTATGGATAGCCGTAACTTAGAGGAACAGATTCGTTTGATAGGAGGGGGACTTGGAAAAATTTGGACTCTTGAGCTATATATGATAGGAGGGGGACTTGGAAAAATTTCGACTCTCGAGCCATATATGATAGGAGAAGGGGACTTGGAAAACATTTCGACTATCGAGCTACAAATGATAGGGGGAGGGAGACTTGGAAAAATTTCGATTCTCGAGCCATATATGATAGGGGGAGGGGACTACTAGCTTTATCTAGGTCTAGGCTTCCTTGAATTTTCAATACGTAAAACAGGTTCTCTGCGTTCCTCGTTTAACTTCGTTCAGAAAGCCGTCTTTTTTTTTCATACTCGGCGGACTTGTTTACATAAAAGTTGACCTAATCAATACACAAAATTCTAAAACGCACGGTTATCCAGGTTGAAAATGTGGATTTTCTCGGTTTTCTACCATTTCCAGACCGTTCCAGCGACTGGAGAATTTATTGATATTTATTGTGAACTCGGCGGACGTCTTCACATAAAAATTGCCTCAATTGAAGAAAGAAATACTGAAAATAGATTTTTATTCAACTAGAATGTTGTTTCATGCCACAGTGGAGTGCGTATTTTTCAGCCCGAACATTCACTATTGATTTCACGCGGTCTATAGCGGTAGCAGTCATAGCTCACCCCGCTATTGATGAAAAAATCACAGAAATTCACCAAATATTGATTTCTTTGGGAATTTTTTACCTCACCGAGGTCTATTGTACTAATGTTTGTTGAAATGGAGTGTACGACGCATCAAGTAAATGAATATCCCCAGGTGCCCCTCCCCATTATGTTTTGTCAATTTAGTCTGAAGTTTTGTTATTATGAGAAACTGGGGATAATATGGATTTCTTTTTAAAAAAATACCATGGATACACATCCATATCTTCTAAAATGTCTTTACGTCTCATCGCTCTGCGATCATTATTGCCTGAGATACAGCGATTTGGTTTTTATGCCGAAAAATGGCTCTACAGCCTGTGTGGATGGGCGTATGGTGCCAATTTTTTGGAACATTTTGCGACCAGAGCTCACCCGGCTACAGTCTTTCGATTTTAATTTTCTGCGAACGAATGTTTGGTGAAAGTACAGTACAGAAAGAGTCATGACTGTTTGTTTCACCGTCAGGTTCGAGGTTTTGTTAAGTTTGAAAACTTCCTTCCGAAAGTCGAATCAATTTGCTTCGCATTCCACATAACATTTCACATCCATGGTGATCAACTTCTTAAATTAATCATGGTAAAGCTTCACATAAGCCTCGTCTTCTTGGTCTGGGCTCGTCAGAACATCGTTTACGAGTTCAAAAGCTATACGTCGTCGCCTAATTAATAAAACGTACGATAAGTATTGCGGCTGTCGGGAATCTGGCATCGCGTACGATGTGGTAACGAGGGTCAGCGCATCCTTTTATCAAGGTAAAGTACAGATACACTTTTTCGACAATACGTAATTTTAGACGAGGGTAGATTTCCATTTCAAAGCTGACGACGACGAGCGGACATCGTACGAACTTCGATTATTCAACGGCATCCCAGTACACACATACTCCTACTCGATTCCAGCAGAGAAAACACGTTTTTCAAAAAGCTGCGAGCTCATTCGTGACTTAAGTGGCGGGCTCCACTTTACATTTTAATAATAGCATGTTGATACGAATAATTCTCTCCGGCAAAGTCTAGCGCGAAAAGGGTGAAAGAGACCTCTTGACGAAGAGGGTTCGATACGATTGTATTATTAGATATGCTGGTATAGACACCTACTACAGTGCGGTAGGATGCTCGCATTTTTCGAATCAATTTTCCTTTATCGTGGTAAGTATACGTGTAGCGATCCTTCTTACAAGTACACCAGCAAAATTCAAAAGCGAACATCAGACAGTCTTCAGGTAACAATGACAGTATATCTAATTAAGCTAAAACCGATAAAAGTGCGCTGGGATGGATTTCTCCTCGTTGTGGCGAACTTAATTATCCCAAATGAGTACTTCTATAGTTCATGCAGCTCTTGGCGTTGTTTGTTTAATATTTATTCAACGACTCGTAATTGAATTCGCGCGACTGTTGACGAAAGTTTTGTTTTTGGTTGCTATAATTACCCAGAGTGTCATTATTGTTAGACCTAGACTGTAGCGTAATATACTGTATTATTATTATTATTATTATTATTATGATTATAAATTCTCAACTAAATAACATTACAATGTTGTAGGAGAGCTCTATGTACATACAGCCTTTGCTAATTTGTACAGTCGCATCATCGTTCAACTCGACAGTAATTTAGCGTTCGTTGGATTATAATATAGAGGAGACGAATTAGGGAATAAAATTCGAGTTTTCATTGAGAATCCTTAATTAAAAACACAACTTACGAATAAACAAGCGCTATGGAGAGCGCGACGTGGTACACTGTAACAATAATTAAAATATAATTAGGTACGAAAACACGCGGTTTATCTGACCGGATATCATTATTGCAGTCTTTTGACGTCATCCGCCCAGTTCTTCTTCCTTCATTGTCGTAATATCGAGAAATTCTCCGAATCCTTTAACGAATTCTTCACGACAATATTGTAGAGCCATAAGCAACCGGAAAATTATATCGGTCAAGATCGGAACGACGAGTCGAATGGGCTTACGGAAAGTAGAATGCACTAAAATAATGCTCGAAAACGACGGCTACTTAATGAAATTGAACGAAGAATTCTGAGAACCTGTTCTATGGGACAAATTAGGCTTAGAAACTTTAAAATTGCGAAAGACGAGATTTTTCTGAGTCTCTCATTGTTACCGGTAGTAGGTTTTTTATTGTACTCAAGCACAAATTACTAATCTAGATACATCGTGAGTAATGTGCCAACCGTGGACTGGAAATGTTGCACATATCATGACAAACAAAATACGTCATACCTATCTTATCTTTGATGCGTAATCTTATACACTGTTGTAGTAGTAGTATACATCGATGTTGGAATAATGCTTCTCTAAACATTCTCCCCCTCTTGCGAGTTAGGGAAGAGCAAATAACGGAATGATAAACAAATATTTTGGTTTCTTACATAAATTGAATATTACTACTTATTATAATTTTTTCAAATGAAGAATTGAAATTGAATAATTAGGTAATCACAGCTGTGAAATGTACATTGACTGAGATGCTCTCAAATGAAATAAATATTCGTCTCTTGTTTTGCAGGATTTTATTGCCCAATAATAAATTAAATGATATTACATATCAGGTTATTCTGAAACTCTCTTCTGTACCATTGGCACTAATGGTAAACACTTAATAATGTGACCTGCTTTTTCAAATAAAATAGGATATCTTGTGATAACATAAATTTTTTTTTTTTTTTTTTTTTTTTTTTTTTTGTATCGTTAAAAAGATACTTAGAATCGGATTTTCCTTTTTTTTTATATTGAACTAAGTCTTCTTCCTTTTATTTTTGTAGGGTTTCTCCGAAATTACAAAATATCACATGAAAATAAACAGAAAATTTTTCTGCTCTTTTTTTGATAACGAAAGTGCCTTCGCAAAATTAATATTAACTGATAATTCTTCAGTCGGCGCGCCATTTGATTGAAGAGTTTGCTTTGGTGGGCCATTTACTTCGAGACTGAAAATGAAATGAATCATTCGTCATTTACAGGTAAATATACCAATTTTGAGACTGGTCGTCGATATTCCTTAATTGTGAGTGACTTTTCTGTATTATGGGTCATTCTTACGGTCACTACACGGACAATGTTGTCTTTCCCGGGATGGACGTCGACGATAACACCTAAGGGCCAACGAAGTGGAGGAACATTTTCTTCTTTTACTAGGACTATGTCATTTATTTTAATGTCGTGCTTTCCTTGTTTCCACTTCGTACGTTGCTGTAACGTGTTTAGGTACTCCCGACTCCAGCGAACCCAAAATTCCTGATTCTTTCTAGTTACCAACTGCCAGTATTTGAGTCGATTAATCGGCACATTTGTTATATCAGGATTTGGAACCGCTGTAAGTGGGCCACCAATTAAGAAATGACCAGGAGTCAATGCACCTGGCTCATTTGGGTCAGACGATTCTAAGATCAATGGGCGAGAATTCAGACAAGCTTCTATTTTTATTAACAATGTCTCATACTGCTCATAAGTGAATAAGGTTTCCCCTATAGTAGCCTTTAGATGCTTCTTGACTGACTTCACCCCTGCTTCCCACAGCCCTCCGAAAGAAGGACCGTAGGGAGGCCCAAAGTGCCAAGTGCAACCTTTCATAGCAGTATGAGATATTATTTTATCTTTATTTTCGAAAAGAATTTTAAAAAATTCCTTAAGTTGCTGATCTGCGCCTACGAAATTTGTCCCGTTGTCTGACCAAATGGTTTCTGGTAAGCCTCTTCTGCCTACAAACCTGTCAAAGGCTGCTAAAAACGCTTCCGTAGTTTGACTAGAAACTAATTCTAAGTGGATAGCTTTCGTTTTGAAGCAGACAAAAATTGAAACGTAGCTCTTTTGTGTAATTCGATGTTTTCCGCGTCCATCTCTAACTAACAAATTGAAATGCCCAGTATAATCTATTCCTACTGCTTGGAAAACTTTGCCTGGTACTACTCGTGCTTTAGGTAATGAAGCCATCATTTGCTGTTTGATGTCAGCCTTCAAACGAATACACGTTATACATTTTTGTAGACAATTTCTGATCGCCGATTCTTGTCTGAGGACCCAAAACTCTCTCCTCAAGATCGATCTCATAGCTTGCACCGACGAATGTAAATGCTTAAGATGTTCATATTTAATTAATAAACGTGTAAAAATGCTGTCGGAAGGCAAGACAATTGGAAATTTCTGTTCGAACGATAAATGAGAACTTTGTAATCTGCCTCCTACCCGTATAATCCCAAGTGCGTCAATGAAAGGACTTAATGCAACTAATTGACTAGAAGGACCGACGCTCGATCCTTGAGTGAGTAGTCTCAATTCATTACTAAAATGTTCTCGTTGTACAACCTTTATGAGAACTGTAAGAGCCTGACGTAATTCGAACGTTTGCAAGGGTCCAGACAAAAATGGTCCAAACCAATGAGCGTTCCAAAAGAATCGTAAACACCAGGCAGTACACCTTATCATTCTACTATAGGTTGAGAATTTTGAAATGAATGAGCTTTTGAATGTAATAGAGCAAGTCCAAATTTTTCTAGATGTGCGCACTTCGGGAGGATGTAGTTTCGACTGTTTGAAATTTATTTCTTTTGAGAATGTTGAGGAATTTTCTACTAGAAAGGTAGGGCCATGCCACCAAAACTTATTGTTTTCCAACTCCCTGGGATCGACTCCTCTAGAGAGCAAATCGGCAGGATTATTTTCAGTATTGACGTAATCCCATATAGCGTTGCCTTGTTCATCTTGAATTTTCTTAACCCTATTGGCCACATAAGGAAGCCAACGCTTATGAGATGAATAAATCCAATGCAATACAATTTGACTATCCGACCAAAGTCGAATAATCTGGAAATTCCATTTTCCCTCACATGCTTTCAGTACTGATCGTAATAATTCGATGAGTAAGACTGCAGCTTGAAGTTCCAATCTGGCAATGGTAGTATTTTTTAAAGGTGCAACCTTCGACTTAGCGCATAATAAATGAACTGATACCGAATTTTCCTTAATTGAACGGACATAAATGGCTCCACCGTACGCCTTCTGAGAAGCGTCTGAGAAACCATGAATTTCGATATTAGTTACCTGTTCATTGAGTACACACCTTGGTATTGAGAGAGTCTCTAAAGAAGAAAGTTGGGTCGAAAATTCTAACCATCTGTTAATAAATTCCTCTGGTAAGGGATCATCCCATTTTATTTTCAACTTCCATAGAGACTGCATGAATAATTTTACCATTACCGTGACTGGAGCTAATATTCCTAATGGATCAAATATAGACGAAATGACAGATAATACTTCCCTCTTAGTAAATTTTTCCAAGCTTTTGAGATGGACCCATATTTTATATTCATCCCTTGATGGTATCCAAATCATACCTAGAGTTTTTATACAATGCTCGTTGCCGAAAGACAGTGGAAATTTCTTTTCTAAATTTTCAGGTGGTATTCCTTGTAGAATGGACTCGTGATTCGAGCACCACTTTTTCAGAAGAAACTGACCTTTAACGAGAATTTTGGTGAGTTGTTCACGAATTAAGATAGTTTCCTCAATGGAATTAGCACCAGTTAATATATTGTCAACGTAACAATCGTATAGGAGGGCATTTTTACCCGCTTCTAAATTATTTTCTTCTGTTTCGGCAAGGAGTTTCAAACATCTTGTAGCTAAAAAAGGAGATGATGCAAGACCAAAGGGTACACGTGTAAACTCATACGTTCTAATTTTTTCTGAAGGGTCATTTCTCCAGAGAATTCGTAAGAGTGGAGTGTCGTCGTTTTTTACCATCACCATGAGATACATTTGACTAATATCGGTAGAAAATAAAAAACTAAACATTCGAGATCGAATTAATAATGATAACAAGTCCGACTGCACCACTGGGCCGACCATTAAACAGTCATTAAGGGACAGTCCGGAGGTGCTTGCAGCACTCGCATCAAGTACGATTCTTTTCGTCGAGGTCGAATCTTCTTTTATAACTACATGGTGTGGAATATAGTATGATGTGATAGTAGGCAAGGTATCTTCTTCGATCAATTTGACATAACCCTTATTGATATATTCTTGGATGCCTAGACTATAAGCCGACTTCAATTCCACCCTTTTATTTAAATGTTTTTCCAATGAGTAGAACCGTTTGAGGGCCTGTGACTTTGATTCACCTAACTCTTCTCTAGGTATTTTTAGAGGGAGCCTTACTAAAAATCTTCCATCACTTCCTCTCTCATAGTTCTTTAAAAAGTGCTCCTCACATTCAATTTCTTCGAGAGTCAGGTCGCTTGAGGATTCTTCATCAAAAAGCCACAGTCGCTCTACCGTCTTACTCAAATTATTTTCGAACTGTAAAAACGTATGACTAATGGGTGTAATCCTTTCTAATAATTCTCCAGCTATTAACCAACCGAATTGTAAAGCAAAGATTTTAGAAGCCATATTCTTTATTTTCATTGTTTGAGGTTTGAGGACCTTCCAGGAAATACTCGCTCCTAATAATACATCGATAGATTGAGGTACATTGAATGACGGATCTGCAAGCGTCAAATGTTGAGAAAAGGTCCAATTATCAATTGAGAAGAATTCGCTTGGTAATTTATCTACAATATCATCGACTACAAGACACGTCGCATTCATTATAAACGGACCATTCCGCGATTTTATTTGAACATAAGTCATGTATTTTGGCGACGTGCTCATGTTGCCGATACCAAAGACCTTACAGTCGATGTTTAAATAATTCAAGTTGAGTTTTGAGGCAAGTTCGAGTGTAATAAAATTAAATTGGCTGCCAGGGTCTAATAAAGCACGAGCTATAAAGTATTCTTCTGGGTTGTTCATGTTAGTAATTAAAATTAAAGCAGTAGCTAAGAGAGATGATGAGGAATCGACGTTTAAATTACCAGTCCAGCCAAAGGCTGCATTTATAAAAGATTCATTTTCATTAACATTTAAATAATTCATTGAATTATTGAGAGAGCATAATAAGTTTAAAGACTCACTTGATGTAGTGACATCTACTTTCTCAGTTTCTGGTTTCGAGTCCTCGGTTGAAGTTGATCGTCGATCTGTGGCAGGCCTGTTTGTACTTGACCTTTCTGATGGGCGCGAGAAGTGTATCAGCGTGTTGTGGTGACCTCCGCATTTCTCGCATCGAAATTGACAGTTACGATCGCATTTCCCTCGAAAGCACTTTGGACATAATCTTCGTTTACGAACAGCTTGGTTTCTTTCCTCTGGTGAAAGTTTATTGAATTTCTCACAAATGTAAGTCCGGTGATCAGTCTGATGACAATAGCTGCAATGGGGCTTGGAGTCTTTGAATTTGTTAAGAAAGGTTTTGCCTTTCATCGTGGTACTCGTAGATTGAGGTTGGGGGGCAGCTCCAATTGCTCTTTCGTACGCATTACATCTTCCTTCCATGAACTTGATGAAGTCGTCGAATGAAGGAAATTTTTGATTTCGTTCCATCTCCTTTTCCCAATCTAACCTGGCACCCCTGTCGGCTTTCATTAAAAACGCGTGAATGGCGAACTGACTAAGTATATCGGTATCTTTGTTTTCTTCAAAAGTTATTTTCAAGGCTGTGATTTGCGCTCGAAAGTTCGTGATCAGACTTCTTAGTTGTGGACCTTTAGCCGGGGATGCTCTAAATATAGCGTCCATGTGTCGCGCTATTCTCTTAAGAGGGTCATCGTAATGATCCAAAAGAACTTGCCATGCTTCTTCGTAAGCTGACCCATCCATAGGGAACGATTCGATTAGTGTTGCAGGCTCATCTTTCAATTTTGAGCGTAGAAATCTCTGCTTCTCAATGAATTTGATGTCTTTATCGTCGTGTATATACGCCGTATAGAGTTTTTTGAAGCCAATCCAGTCATCTTTTTTCCCCGAGAAAACCTCTAGCTCTATTTTTGGAAACTTCAACTTGATACTGCTACCGTCAGTTGATGATGACGATTTCTCAGCTTGGTTCGACGAGATTAAACTTTGAGCCGTGGACCCGTGGACTTGGTCTGTTTCAGCAGCTTCGTAAATTCTTTTCGATTGTTCATGTGCTCTTCTTCGGGTAAATTGTGTTTCTTACAATGCTGTCAAATTTTCTCGTACTCTATGAAGTACTGCTTCTCGTAAGATTCTAAATGACTTATCTCGGTCTTCGCTGCATTTTCGTCATTCTTATTGATCGCCTCTTGAACTATCTCTGACGATAAATCGACTTCAGATTTTAAAATTTCGCACGTTATCGACAGCTCTTCGATTGTTTTCTTTGCCTCTTCAACTTCTTCCGACATTCTTTTTCGATCACCACAACGGAGAAATTAATTTAACAAAAGTATTCAACAAAAAATAAAACTTTTTGCGCAAGTTTCGCTCACGGATAAATCGCTGTTCTATCCGGCCCGGAGGACCATATGTTACCGGTAGTAGGTTTTTTATTGTACTCAAGCACAAATTACTAATCTAGATACATCGTGAGTAATGTGCCAACCGTGGACTGGAAATGTTGCACATATCATGACAAACAAAATACGTCATACCTATCTTATCTTTGATGCGTAATCTTATACACTGTTGTAGTAGTAGTATACATCGATGTTGGAATAATGCTTCTCTAAACACTCATACTGTTTGAAAGTCGAAATTTTTCGAGTCTCACCACCGATACCAAAAAGCGAGATAGGGAAGAAAGAGAGCAAAATTTTGACAGATTTCATAATATCTTTCCCGAAGTTTCCTGAGTCCTAGCCTTTAAATCCAAAACAATGGCTTCCTATAATGAAATTAACCGAGGAACGCGGGGAATCTGTTGTATGGGTCGGATCGATTTGCGAACTGAGAATTCAAACTGAAATCTTGGACTTGTATCATGGTGTACACAGCTTGAAAACAGAATTTTTTTCTAGTCTTTTTCCTTCGAGAGTTGAAATTTTCGTCTCAGTCCTTTTCCTATCATATATTATGGCTCTAGAGTCGAAATTTCGAAGTCCTCGTCCTACCATTATACCGTGACTGGAAAGTCGGAGTTTTTCAAGTCCAAATTTTCCACATTAGGGTAGGTCAGTTTTAGCCGGACATCCCATTAACAACGAACCTGTTCTATGGAGGGTTCTTAGAAAAATTGCCGCACGTCATGCGCCGTCTGATGTCCGGCCAGAACAAAATTGGTCCTAGTCCAACATCATTGGCAAAAATGATCCAAGCCCTCTCCTACCATCATTATTTATAGCTCGGAGGTCGAATTTTTACAGGGAACCTGTTTTATTGGAGGAGGGGCTTTTTGAGAAATTTACTGTCCGCCGTCCAACAAAAAACTTGGAAAAATTTCGACCCTCGAGCCACGTATGATAGGAGAGGGACTTGGAAAAAATTTCGACTTTGGAGCTATATGTAATAGGATGGGAACTTGGAAAAATGTTGACTCTCCAGCTATATGATAGAAGGGTGACTTATAAAATTCCTATCATATATAGCTCGAAAGTTGAAATTTTTCCAAGTCCTCCTCTTTCCTATATGGCTCGAGAATCGAAATGTTTCTAAGTTTTTTGTTGGATGGCGCTCGGCGCACGGCGGACGGCAAATTCCTCAAAAAGCCCCTAGAACAGGTTCCCTGTTAAAATATCGACTTTCGAACATTATAATATACGAGCCGCTGACGGGCCGCCTTCGGCGGCCCTTGGCGGCTCGGCCTGCCGGCGGCTCCTAACAGACGCGAGCAGCTTCGCTGCTCGCGTGTTTTGCTCGCTCGCTTCGCTCGCTCGTTATTGTTGTTGTTACATTTTAGTGGGGTGGCTAAATTCCCCATAAAAACCGTGCATACGATAGAAATATTATAACTTTTAAAATACCCGTTCAAAGTGATCGATGGATCTAAAACATAGCCACGTATATTTTTAATTATCATACATAGTTATTAAAGAGTGGGGGAGGAAGTAAAAATTTCAAGTAAAAGGTCGGTTATGATTGGGAAAGGAATTAAGATAAATGTATACCTTTTTGATCTTGCAAATCTAGTCAGGTTGTTGAATCGTCGCTTCGCTTGCACATACTATTCTGTAAGACTTACAATGTGGAGTTATAATTTGAACTGAGTTTCCCTTTGTTGGATTGCTGTTTTGAAATTTCTTACAAACTGCAATGGAGATCGGTTCCCTCTCAGTGAAAACGGCCAGCACCGCGTGAAGGTAGGGAACCGTCGCTGGCCTTTTCTCTTTCTTTCACGTTTCTGTATATGAGGAGGTTGAAATTTTTTTCTTCTTCTTCCGGAATAAAGTCAAAAAATAAGAGTAAATAAAAGAATATCATAATTATTAATCTTTTATTTTCAGCCTACATTAACCGTCCATAGGTATGTGATGGGGCGCATATTATTACTACTCTTTCCAAGACAATAAAATGTCATGTACTATATTTCAGTGGCTACTGAATCGTTGTTCAAAATGTTCTCTTTCTTGGTCAGGAGGCAAATGTTATCCTTTCTTCGTGCCCTGCTTAGCGCCACATAGAGTTGACCGTGTGAAAATAAATGCTCCCTTAGATCGATGCCAACTACATCTAACGTTTGCCCCTGAGATTTATTTACCGTCATGGCATACGCGAGCCGCAATGGATACTGCCTACGAATTATTTCAAGCCCTCTTTTCCCAGTTGTGAATTTGAATATAACCCGAGGAATTACGAATGTTTTTGTTTCGTCCTCAGGTTTACTGACTTGGGGAATGGATGTAATGTTTTTGTATTGAATAACTGGAGAAGATGAGGGCGCATAGCATGTTGCTCAAATCTAAGGTTACATGGATTTTGATTGAAGGCAATAGCTGTTGCGAAGGCAATTGCGTACACACCACAATCTAGACCATTTGTCTGCTTGTCCACAGTGCAATATTCCACCTCAAAACCACAGGGAAACAACCGATGTAAAAATGTATTCTGTGTATATGTTATCTGTTGAGAATTGCAACTGTCATAGACATACAGGATACCATTATTGTAATAAAATGTGACCCAATGTGAAATTTCATTCAGACGTTTGGTGGGTCTGGTCGGCAATATTTGAATGTGCCTCCCATTAAAGAGCTGTGCCGGTTTGATGTCGTCCCATAATCCCATCAAGTACACATTGACTGGGCAGAAATTAGTATTTTTACGTACTATTTCAAAAAATGCGTTAATGAGATCCCCTGACAATTCATCATGTAGAATCTCATTCTCTACGCTACCGTCCGTCATACTGTTTGAAAGAAAAATATACAACTTCGAATGATACAAATGGAACAACTGTTGCGTGTATGAGTCTAACGTAAAATGATGCAACGCCGCGCCACGCGCTTCTATTTATATCAATCGTCGCTACTGCTGGATCATTTCGAGAGCATTCGAGAACTGTCAAAAAAACGGAAGGAAGAGAGCCTACTTCCAGAAACTACTCGAACGGTCAGCGAGAAACTACTCGAACGGTCAGGTTAACCGGTCGCGTCGTAGTTTGTAAGGTTGACCCGCCCTAACCACGCCCTAACGATGCGTAGGTAGCGCTTCAGATTTACCGAGTTTCCAATAGATAGCGGCACTTGAATTTTCGGCCACGCGAATTTTCGGCACGCGATTTTCTTGCGTCACTCGATTTTTTAGCGTCACGCGCGCGAGCTTACAGGTTTATATAATAGATGATAGGCGGGGTACTTACCCCTCCTATCATATATTATGGCAAGGTACTTGAAAAAATTTCGAGTTTTAACCATGTTATATGATAGTAAAGGGTCTTAGAAAATTTTCGACTTTTGACTCTATGCCGTCATGATCTGATCACGTCGAAATGATCTAAGTTACACCTTGAAAAAATGGGTTCAAGTCCCCTTCCTATCAAATACCTCGGAGGTGGGACTTGGAGAAAACGACGGCTCCCTTAAGATGTTCAATGAGGAAGGCAGGAAACGTGTTCTATGTGTTGAAAAATCATACATGATATGACATGCATTAGGATAGCCACTTCAAGTAACTATATATGCAATGCTTCATACAGCACTTGGCTTAGCCACTTCAATGTGCCAGAAATTCAATGCTTCAAACACCATTTGTCTTGTCATATATTACGGCTCGCGAGTCGAAATTTTTCCAAGTCCCTTCTTGTCATATATAGCTCGAGAGTCAACATTTATTTCAATTCCCCCTCCTATCATATGTAGCTCGGTGATTGGTGTATATAGACTGAAAGATTGCCTCTACAAGTAACAATATATGCAATGTTTCATACATTAATTGACGTAGCCCCTTCAATAAGCTGGATATGCAAGGCTTCAAACAACGTAGGACGTATTCTGAGGCCCCCTTCCGTCATATACAGCTTGGTAATCGCCTGAAAGATAGCCCCTACAAGTAACAAGATATGCAATGCTTCGTTTCCCAATTGACTTAGCCCCTTCAATGAGCCAGATACGCAATGCTTCAAACACCGTACATATTATTATTTGACTTGGCCCCTTCAATAAGCCAGATATGCAACACTTCAAACAGCATAAGGGAGCGTCCATAAATTACGTGAGGCAGTTTTTGTTATTTTTCAACCCCTCTCCCCCCTTGGTGAGATAATGTGAGATTTGCCTTGACCCCCTCCCTCCCCCCTCTTATCTCGCGTGAGATTTTCCAAAATGTCTATTTTTGCTTTAAATACGTTTATCTGTGCTTAATTGCGTTTATCTATTAAAAAGACGAATTTTCTTGATCACTTTTTATACCTATTCAAAAAGGACTAGTTTTTATTAAATTTAAGCCAGTTTGGCAGTATTTGAGAATGTATTTGTATGAGAAAAAAATTACGAGAGATTTTTCGGCACCCCTCCTCCCCCTCACGTGAGTTTTGGTGAGACTAGACTGGACCCCCTCCCCCCTCCCAAAAAAAGGCCTCACGTAATTTACGGACGTCCCCTAAGATGTATCCTGAGGCCCCCTGTCATATACATATTGTCGGTGATTGGGGCATACAGCCTGAAAGATAGCCCCTACAAGTAACAAGATATGCATGCAATACTTCATACACCAATTGACTTGGCCCCTTCAATGAGCCAGACATGCAATGCTTCAAACACCATACATTTTATCAATTGACTAGGCCCCTTCAATAAGCCAGATATGCAACACTTCAAACAGCAAAAGATGTAATCTGAGGCCCTCCTCCTGTCATATACATATAGTCGGTGATTGGTGCATATAGACTGAAAGATAGCCCCTACAAGTAACAAGATATGCAAACCTTCATACACCAATTGACTTGTCCCTTCAATGAGCTAGATATGCAACGCTTGAAACACCGTAAGACTCAGATAGGCCCTACAAGTAACAAGATATGCAATGCTTCATACACCGATTGACTTAGCCCCTTCAATGAGCTAGATATGCAACGATTCAAACACAATAAGACTCAGAGAGGCCTTTTAAGTTATTCCTAGTTCCCTGCCGGTCATGTATAGCTCGGAGATCGAATCATATATAGGGTTGGAATTTTTCAAGTCCCCCTCCTATTATATTTGGCTCCAAAGTCCGGTCCTGTGACGTCTCAATTTGATGACGTCATAGTGGTAGGTTAACATTTTTCAGATCCGACATGCCCCCTAAAACGGGTTCTCTGCCACCCCTTGTTTAACTCCGTTAAAGAAGCCGTAAGTTTTTTGTGCTGGAAAGCGCACGGCAAATTTTTCAAAAAACTCCTTACAGAATAGAAATCCTGTTAAAATTTGTGAGTTAAAATCCTTTGAACGAATTGTCCCCCTACCCCTCGGAAAGGAACCCTAAAAATAATTCAGAAAATCTGCGAATTCCGCGTCCCCGGAATTCTGGCCTTCAACTCCAAAATTTGAGTCGACTTCTCCCTCTCCCTAATAATCCTGCATACTGTATCCCTTCTCTTCATTTGTAATAAACTATGACGTCATTAACCGTGACCCTCGGCTGGATTCTGAAATCTGCTTGTTCAACTGAGCCATCTCTCTCCGAGGGCGCGGGCTTGAGACACTACAAGGTCAAGTTCCAAAAGCTCTTCATGTTTAATATTTAGATCAATATTCTAGCAATGTTTAGAATTGAGGGTGGAGTTCTGGGTCCGAGCAAAGACATGAGACAACTCAATGAAACTTCAGAGTGCGATTTCCTACTTGGTAGATCAGACGTTTCCGACGTAAAAGATATTTCTATAATCAATTGTAGTGTCACAAAAAATATGTAAATTCAAAACACAGATAGATTGACGCTTCTTCGGTTAAGCATAGATTCGAAGATATTTCATCGGGTGGCGAGCGCGTTGCGTGGCCGCTGGTGGTCTTTCTCGCTGTCTCGCTCGTCTTCTTCCATTCTCTCTCCCTCTATTTTCATCCGACGGTCTTCCTGTGTCTTATTCGGCCGAGCTCGCAACACTCCTTTGTTCTATACTCTGATGTCTCGGAGAAACTGCGTAAAAGCAATAAAATAATTTGTGCGGGAGGTTTCAGTTTCTTTAGGAATTAGACATTGGGGTGATGCGAGCCTACATCTGGCATATTTAGACGGAGATTTTGGAAGACGCAGATGTTATTTCAAAAAATTCGATTGACCGAAAGGAAGAGTTTTGAATTTTAATGTTTCGGTCTTTGTCTGCAGTGTCATCCGCGGATGTAAGTCGTAAAAAAAAAGGCTGCAGACACGGAAATTTGTAGTTTCGATCCCAGCTCTTTCTTTGTTTCTCTCGTTCTTTCTCTTTTATAGGTTAGAGGGTGCAGTGTCAATACGCGCAAGCTCATCCTGACTCTGGGGGTCCTCTTGATGGGCAGCGTGTCCTGACTTTGCACGTGTGTTAGCCGATCTTAGTTAATGTCGACGGAGGCGATGCAAGCCCTCGTAAATCATAGGATTAGTCGGGGTTCTCGGGGAGATGAACAGTTCACTACTTGTGCGGTGTCGTCGAGCCGTCCATCTCGACATATCCTCGAGGGTACTAAGAGACGGTTGACATCACGGCTCTCTGGACCAATTGGAAGGGTAAGAACGAGTAGGCGGTCAATTGCGTAAGATTCCAGTTTTTGGATTCGCTGGAGTCTTTCGGAAATGAGAAAGTCGGGGGAAGTTTCGGCGGGTCAGACTTCTAAAAGATTTTAAGGCGGCTATGTGGAACGCGGCGCGAAATCACTGATGTTCGAATCTATGCTACCGGATCGATGTCGACTTCGTGCGCCGAATTCTTCTAAGATCTAATCACATTATTTCCAAGTTTAAATCTTATCTTATTCAAGAGCACTCGCGCTAGTTCGCATCTTGAAATTGAAATATTCGCTCTATTGCGCGTCGTTGTTCGAAAAAGGCGTCGGCTACCGAACCCACCTCGCCGATAATTCGAAAGTTTCGAAAAACTCGAGTTTTTTTTATTATTAAAAAAGAATTTAAATTCGGGTGTGTGATCCCACAAGTTACTCGGTGCTCGTATTGCATTGTTACCTCAAATTGTTAATTGGTTTGGTGCTATGTGTAACGCTGGCCTGATGGCCGCCTAAGCCCCATTAGTGGGCCCCATCTCTCTCGACCGTCATGTCCACGTGTTAAAATTTTCCATCACGCGCGGGTCATGTGTTTTATCCGGCCAAGGAATGCGCACTTTTTCGGCGAACACTTCCACCTTTTCGCGATGCTGTCCACCAGTCAACCATCAGTTCGTCTCCATCTGCCACCAGGGTTCCAAACCAGTCAACTTCAAAAATCGTCATGTCATCTCCTAATTTAATCTTTTTCTCAATTTTTTTTTACTTACCGTTTCATTTTATTTTTGTTTATCTTGTTCGTATTATTTTTATTTATTTCTTATTTTTGTTCGTCGAGCACTCATGCAGATTAGAGTTCAATACCACACATTTTTATTTTTTTTTTGTCGTTGCAAATTTCATTTTTCTCTTTCCTCTTCGAAATTTCACTCATGAAAGTCTGATTAGTTATCTGTGTAAGACAGTAGTAATCTCGTTAGCAAAAGAGAAAAATGGGGGGGTGTCAAAAGCCAGGGGTCACAACACTATAAATTCATATATTTGCACGTACTTTTTCTTTTAGAACTTTTCAGGAAATTATTCACAGATCTGCGGTGGAATGTGCACATCTCTACCAACGAGTCTACATAACACGGTACGTAACCGAAAGTTTGTAATTTTTTTTTATTATGCGTTTGTGTCTTTGGGGCGGGATTTTTTTTGTTCGTAATAATTTTTTGTGTTTTGTAATTTGGATTTAATTAATATTTCTGGGAAGGGTGGTTTCTTCTAAAGTTAAGTTCTCTAAATTATTCGAAAGTCAGGGGCACAGAGATATCGGTCTTCTCCATAAAAGTCCCTTGTCGTTTCCAAGATATGGGAGAGCCTCGGCCCTATATCGGTTCCTATATCCAAGATTCGCGTCTTTAAAGTGTGGGTGTGCCACGGCCCTGCGCTAAAGTCGAGTTCTTGCGATTCCCTTCATTGTAGCGAATTTTAGTTTTAGTTATTCCTTTTTATGGGTGGTGACGGGTCACGGAGGCGAGTCCTAAGTTGTTGGATAGTTGTCCCCCCGAATAGTCCACTCCGGGTACCTAGGTTCAGGAAGCGAGTCCGACGAATAGGATAGTTGTCCCCCTAGGTATTCCGCGTCTAGTTTTTTTTTTTTTGGATGCTCGGGGTAAGGTCAGCGGGGCACCCGTAGAGGCTCACGTCCCTGAGGGGAATATACTATGTCAAGGAGAATTTCCTTCAGGGATCTGACGCACACGTGAGAGGCTAGCGATCCCCCTCGAGTATTCCACCTTTTTATGTCCCCTCTTCTTTTTCGAAATTCAATTTTTTTTATTTTTTTTTTCTCTTCTTCCAATTTGACACTCTCTTTCTTTTGTTTTGTTTTTTTTTGGCTAAATTTCTCCCATAGTTATACATTATATTTTGATTCGATTCGCGCAATGACTTTTCCTCCACTGTTTTCCTCTTAATTTAAACGATGTGTCTCTGTGCCCAAAAAGTAGGGGGGGGGGCTTTTGTAAAAAAGTAATGTTTAAAAATGATTGTTTAAAAAAAAAAAATTGTTGGCCAGGTCACTCAGTCCCTGATCTCTTTCACATTCCGATTATATTATAATTTATTTATTTATTGTTTTTTTTTTTTTGCTAGTTCCCAGTGTTTTTTTCAATTTTTTCTTTTTTTGTTTTATTTCTGTGACATTTTTTGTTTGTTTTTTTTGATCATCTAATACACATGTTTACCGTCGATTTCTGAATTTCTTTTTTTTTAAGCTCAACAAACGCAAGCGTCGGTCGGATATGTTCGCTGTACTTCAACTAAAATCCGACTCGGAAAAGATCGCCGTCTAATATTGGGGGGCGGGGTCTCTTTTCTTAAAATTTAAATAAAAACTGCGCTCTTCCTCAAATTAGTAGCGACAGGTTTCGGTGTTTCCCTATAAAAACATCGTGGCATCCCTGGACCAAATTTCTTTCTGTCTTGTTTTCCGATCTTTCTTTTCTACGATATTAATTTCACTAAAATTTGAGAAGACGTCTCGAAAAAAGATACCGCAGTTTTTTCTGGCATCCCTGGTGGGGACCGATAATAAGCTTTTGGATTAGATTTATCAATCGCAGTGACCGCAAAATTTTGTCAAAAAAAAAGGAGAAAATAAAATTGTTTTTTTTTTTTTTTTACGTCTCCCTTATCTGTTTTGTTTTTTATCTCGTCTAAAATTCTTCGTTCGATGGCATCGTCTTGACAGTTACTATCAATAATGTCATCGATATGTTAACGTAAAAAATTCGTTGGACAACTCTGAAACACTGATCATTTTTTTTAATTACGTTCTTGAGCGTTCTCTTCGTGAGTTCTTTTTCGTTCGAGTTAGCCATTCCCACGGCGTGGACGTCCGCTGCTATTCCTATTGTGTTAGTTTGTCGAGGAAGGCACAGTTTTTAGCGATTCGAGTCCTCAGACGGATAGTCTGATTTGTTTTTTTTTGGAATCTTCGAGGCGCATATTCGACCGGTAGACTTGCGATGTAACGTGTCACTGTCTGGCATATATTTTTTTTTCTCCACCACCAATGATATGCTAGGGGCATTCAGGAAGATGACCATACTTATTATCTTCGTTTATTATGTTTTTTTTTGTTGTTATGTTATCATATCGTAGTATTAATAGTAGTCCGCTAAAAGGGTTTGCCATGCATTTCGAAGGCGCATACGCGCTTTGGTACGTAACAGATCGTTATTCTCGTCTACATGAGTGACCCTTCGTGAAACTGGTTCAAGAAGGCGATGAACTCGCCGAGTTAGGGTGAATTGGTGTGCGTACGTTGACACAGTTGTTTGAGAATTAATTTAATATGGTCGCAGTGCCGCGCCGGTCCGTAGAACCTCTAGGAGGGTGTCGTTCTATTCATAGTTAGCGGGTCGTTCTTGTATATGCATACATATTTTATTTTATTTTGTCCACCGTTTCTAAATTCACTTTCAAGACTCCGAGGGTATCGTAGCGTTTTACCATCAATTACGCCTTTCTCGAACTATCGGGATCTTTAACTAAGACTACTATTTGTATTGTCTACTTGTAGAATTATTTAATCTAGCATTAAGGTGTGTTTGACAATATAATATATATTTCTCTTTTTTGAAGTAAGTGAAGATGGGTGTACAGGCAGCGTAATGTAAAGATTCTGATCGAAAAACGGTGTGATATAATAAAGAGAGAGAGATGGCGCCCACGTAATTGAAAGTATATTAGCGCGTTTGTCATAATCTTAGTTGATTTTCTTTAATCCTGGTTTCGAGTTGATTTTCTTTAATCCTTGTTTTGAAGATATTCCGTGTGAGTAGGGATCGAGTGATTTTTTTTGTTGTTCGTACCAGAGAAGATGAGTAAGAGCGTACGGGGTGTCCATCGGACGCACAGGGAGCTCGCGGTATTCGGTTGCCTTCCGGACTTGGGGTTCGTGAGGAACAGGTGTCGCAAGGCCCTAACGCAAAGCGCGAGATGGGAGCTGTGGGACTTAGGGGCCTCCGAACTTGCCCAGCCGGATGGCAAACTGAGATCCGACATCGACATGTTGAACGAGATGGCGGAAATAGTCGAGGGGCACGAAAGGGTCGGTCGAGTGGAGGTATTGCGATATAACAACGACGAAGTGAGGATGCAAACCAATGTGGTCAGTAAACTCACATACATCCACTCTCCCCCGACTCCGGAGGTGTTAGTCGCTATGTCCGCCTATCTTGGAATGCAATGTCGGTTGAGGAAGGCTGCAGTCGAGAGGGTAGAGATAGAGCCACTTCAGCACGAGGATGATACTGACCCTCTCGAAGGAGATCAGACAGACGCGCCCGGGTTTCTTTCTGGGAACGAGCTCGAGAATGAGAATGAGAATGAGGACGACTATGACGATTTCTTTGCATGCGAGGGGCGCGAGTCGCCAGGAATTAAGTTTGAGAGTCGCGAGCATAGCCCGACAGGAATAGGTGAAGAGAATGTCTGCGGCGGGCAGCATTACGACATTAGTGTAGCAGTCTATCTTGTCCCGTTTCAATCGTCAAGTAGTGAGGAGGGGAGTCACGCCCCCGAGCCATAATCCAGCAATCTGGAGTGGTCTGAGTGGATTTGTTTTTTAGTTATTATTATTACTCTATAGCGTTAGCATTATTATTTAATTAAATTTTCTAAAAGATTGAGATGACAAATGAATAAATACATATCGAGGCAGCGGAGTTCAGTGATTTTGAAGAAAGACAGCGTGACGTGGGATGAGAGATGGGGACCCACTTATTTTAATGTGATTTGAATTTTATTGAAATTTTCTTTTATCGTGCAAAGAGCACATTTTCTTTTCGTAGTTTTTAGTTTTCGTTAGCCTATCAGTTTTTGGGAATAATAATGACGCGAAATACCAAAAATAGCAAAAAAGCAGCCGGAGAGTTTTCGAACCAGGATAATTTAGACCGCATCGATCAGCTCGAAGAACAGAATGGGGAAGAGCAAGATAACGTTCCGAATGAGCAAGGTGTCGAGAATGGCGGGGAAGGAGAGCTTCCCAATAACGATCAGATTGATCAGTCGGTGGAGGGAAATGGCCCGGGTGAGCGCGGAAATGAAGTACGCAATCTGTTGGGGCAACTCTTAGAGGCGCAACTTGAGACCCAAGCTAACCTCAATACCCAATTAGGGAATATTGCACAGGCTCTTACTGCACTCACGGCTCAAGCTAGTGTCAGGGCCTCACATCCAGCGCCCTCTGCTATTCTTCCCGAGGTACCGAGCGTACCCGAACACAGTAGTCCGGCGCGATCATCACGTTTACCCGCTCAAGATCACCTCTCCCACAATCAACCTCGCCCTAATACTCGACAGTTTCCCCAGTCTAATCGATCCGCCTATCAGCCTGCGCATAGAGTTTCACCCGGAAGTTACGGGGGCAGGCAGGAGCGTGTGACGCCTGACAGAAGAGAAAGAGGAATTAACGGATGGTCGGAAGGTAGTATTCACTCCAGTGAACGTTTACGAGACGCTGAGATATCACTGGGGTTAAACTCGCCCTATCCGATTTGTCCACCGTTCATGGGAGATGGGTCTATAGCGCCAAACCGATTCATCCAAAATTTCAATCAAGCCATTATGGGGTTGGGGTTGAACGATGGGGAAAAGGTTCGTCTTTTCAAGCGGTTAGTACGAGTGAATGAACCGCCATGGGATGCAGAGTTGAACATGTTATACCATAATCTTGAGCAATACCAACAAAAATTTCTGGAACAATTTTGGAACCGGGCGACGCAGGAGGCAATCATGCGTGAGTTTGATGAAACCCGATTTAAATATGAAAACGTCGCCACATTTGTACAGCAGTTAGACACGTGGTATAACAGATTATCTTCCCTCTCTCATGTCCCCCTATCTCAAAATGATATCATTAATAAATTGATCAATAAAATGCCAGTCCCAAAGCATGATGTGTTGAAAAGCCATGATAACAGCAATTATAACGATTTTAAGGCAAGGGTGACCCGGATTGTTAATCCGCGAGATTTTAGGTTTCGAGAAGGAGTTCCAGGACAAGCGCCCTACAATGACATGAGTAAAACGCCGGCGCGACAGCAGCCTTTCGAGAGAGCGAATCGGGGAACTAACGAGCCTAATCGGGGAACTCAATTCCAGAGAGCGAATCTAACCGAAATTGAGGAGGTATCTGAGCTATACGAGCCAAGTACCTATGAAAATCAGGCCCACGGTGGTGCGGAATCAGGAAATATCAATTCCATCTCAAGATTATATCAGGGAAACTAGCGACCGCACTCTCTTCGAACGTGGAAGGGAGTGCATCCGATAACCAGCGATTACCGGCTCCACAATTTAAGCTTTTCCGGTGGTGCCAGTTAATCGGCGACACCCTTTTCTACCAAATTCTAAAATTTTACAACGTTAAAATGCTGAGTCAACCCCTACGCCGGGTCAAAAGGTATTTCTTGGTTTACGAGTTTATAACGGCCGACTACCTCCGAGTGAGCGTGGGGGCAACGAAAGCGTTTCATCCCTATGTATTATTATCAGTCGGGTATTGTGACCAAGTCGATTCAAACAAATTTAATCCGTCTAAATTTCACAAAACTCTTGTGGATATAGTCGAACATCTTCAAAAATGTGGGGTGCAGCATTTAGGGCTGATTGTGCCACCTCCGTGGCCCGGGAACAATAAGCTAGAGCAGTGGAAATGTTACGAAGAGATACGACGTATTTACGAGCAAGTGGCAAAACAATTTAGCGCTTTTTCAAGTCTTATCTATATTGATAAGGTTTTCTTTTCGCGTAAAGATCCGGAAGGTGACATTTTATTAGTGGACAAGGGGGGATTCCCTACCAGGGTTAACGTGGACTTGTACGGAGCGACCTACTCCCAAACAGGAGCTAGTCACACGGGTTTTCAAAAGGAAGCTATTTCTAAAGTACTCGATGAACTAGCGGGAGCTGTGAATCAGTTGAAAAACGGAGGAAGGATCAATGCACTGGAGGCAGAGTCTAAGAAGAGCGATAGGAGTGATGACGCGTCAGCGGCCAAAAGTGTCTGCGTATCAAATTGGAGTGCAGGGTTAGAGGTCGATGACTTGATCGGTGCCAGCGCGACGGGTCTGCTCTTCCGAGTGGAGGGTCGGCTGGGAGAGAAAAGAGTGATTCTTCTGGTAGACACCGGGGCGACAGTTTGCGTTGTAGATTATGAGTGGATCATGAGAGCCAAGTTGCTACGCCCAGGATCCGTTGTTTTTAGAAAGCTGTCCCGTCGGGTAAAATTACTTTTGGCCCATGGTGCGGCTTACTCGTTAGAGGAATATGCTGTCATTAAGTTAGAGGTAGCGGGTGTTTCACTATTCATGGCCGCTTTAATAGTTAAAGATCTGACTGAACAGATACTCTTAGGGGGAAACTTCTTATTAAATTACAAGGCCGTTGTCGACTATGGCGCTCTCACGATGTCGTTGGTACATATAAATGAAGGAAAAGTCACTCTTCCCATTATTCAGGAGACTAAGCGCATGTCGGTTTTTACAGTACATACGTCTCGAGAGAAGATACCCGAGCTTTTTTCCAAGGACACCGAAGAAGAGTTCAATAGCATGTGCATTTTTCATACGGGAGCAAGTGAGAGTGACGAGAGATCGGTACTTCTGGGGCAATTAAAGAACAAACTTTATACAGCAGTCGTGGACGGGGTTGTTAGTGCCTCAGAGGCTCAGGAAGCGCTAGAAGAGGTATCGCCCTACATAATGGTCTTCAGAAGGGAACTGGGTTGTTACAACGGCGGACCAGTAAGTTTAACGTTCAAAATAACAGAACGATGGAGGGTTAAGCGATACGGTTACCCACGCGCGTACCACGAGGCGGTGCGAGCGGAGATCGAAAAAATGTTAGAACAGGGCATTATCATCGAGTCAAATACCCAGTACATCCATCCAGTGGTAATCGCCCCAAAGGGCGACGGTTCTATTAGGATCTGTGTTGACGCGTCCGCATTGAATGAGATACTGTGTGAAGAGCACCATGACCCACCTCGAATCGAGGACATACTGTTCGAGGAGAACGTAGGCGATATCCTTTCGGTCTTCGACTTAAGGCTGGGGTTTTTACAAATCATGCTTGATGAGATCTCAAGTCAGTTCCTTGGTATTCAGATCGACAATCAAACTTATCAATACAAACGGTTGCCATTCGGCACGAAAGTTAGCGGGTCGGTATTCAATCGTATCATTCGCAAGGTGTTAGCGGATAGTTTAAAGTCTATTCACGTTAAGGCATACATCGACGATGTCAAAATTCAAACACCCAACTTTAAAACGCATCTTGATCTGTTAGTCCGCTCCATTAAGAGCATTTTCGAAGCTGGGCTCACCTTATCTATTGACAAGACCGTGCTTTTTCGTTCGAGGGTGAAGTACGTAGGACACTGGCTAGCACCGGGTATAATCACAAAAAATTTAGAGAAGGGAGCGTTCTTTAAAAAGTTCGAGGGACTTTATTTCAAGAACTCGAAATTCACCATCCCGCATAAGAGAGCTGTACAACAATTGTTAGGGTTTGTTAACTGGTACTCCAGATTCATTCCGAACTACGCGATCTTAGTCTCCCCCTTGATTGATTTGCTATCTTTCCCACCACCCATTAAGACCGATAAGAGGCACGAGGAAGCGTACTACACGTTGAAAGAAGCGTTCTTTCGTGATTTTAAACTCCAGCAACCTTGTTATTCCCGGCCTTTCTATGTGGTTGTAAGAGTAGAGCAAGACTGTATCACTGGTTGTATCTTGCAGTGCAGTGAAGAAGGGACCCCTGGGATTATTACAATGCTTAACCACCGATTAGAGTTCAATATCGCGCGAAAAACGACTGACGAGAAGAATCTATACGCTCTCTATCACGTTTTGAAAAGATACAAAGATTTATTGGTAGGGTACCAAGTTATTGTGAGCAAAAGTAAAATTTTACTCATCAAGCGTTGTCGCGAAATTATTGGGGTGAATAGTCTATGTGCGAAATGGTATGTCTATATTAATTCCTTCAACATCAGGTCTCAGGGATATGAAGAGGGGAATTTTGAGCGCCCGTTTAAAATCTTAGAAACTTATGGACTGGTCGCTTGTATTATACCAATGGATCCGGTCGCCGGTCTGTGTGAAATTGTGGAAGTTGACGATGAGGGATCGCAGACACTAGTGGAGACTGAGGTCAAGGAAACCGAAGTATGCGAAATGTGTCAGGTATTCAAGGGGCACGTGGTCAAGGCGAGCGAGGAGCCGTCTGAAATGCTTTTTGAACTATTTGAGAATATTAAGTCGCATCAGGCATCGGACTCGTACTGCAAGAAAATAATCGAAAAAATTGAGCGAAAAGTTGATTGCAAGTTCATTCTCATAGACGGGCGGCTATTCAAAACAACTAAGAGCGGGGCAAAACTCTTGGTCGTTCCGGAACATGCAGTCGATGACCTGATACAATTCTTTCATGAGTTCTATTGTCACCCGGGTGTGGTAAAAACTGAGCTATTGATTAAACGCCAATTTCATGTCAATGATTTAAAACGGAAAGTAGGACAATTGGTGGGTCGTTGCGTAACCTGCAAACATAATAAAGTATCTAATCAAGCGATCAACCCCGAGCGTTCACGAGTGGAAGCGTCCTATCCCGGTGAGGTGTTATCGGTCGATATTTTTGGTCCCTTGCCGCTCCGAAGAGGGGGTATTACAGCCGTGTTTGTGGCTCTGGACAGATTGTCAGGTTACGTGTCATACCAGCCGATTCGATCGATGACAACGGATAGTTTCGTGCGGGCTTTGGGGAAAGTTCTTGAGGATTACGACGCGCTCAATATCCCGGTGGAGACGGTTTTGTCCGATAATGCTCGCCAATTTCGATCCGATAAGTGGGTTAAGTGCCTCTACGCTAGAAACATAAAACCTCGGTTTACAACAGCCCATAATCCCTCCGCGAACCCAGTGGAAAGAGCTATGCGGGACCTCGGAGAGAAGTTGCGAGTGAAGATCAATGATAGCACAGTCCCAGCGCGTGACCATACACTGTGGTATCGCGAGCTTAAAACCATCCAAAAGGTTCTTAACGCCATTCCCAAATCCCATAAGTACTCCCCGAATCAAATCCTGGGAATTGATGATTTTGACCCGATCCCCGTGGCAAATGTCCGAATAGTGCCGCCCAATCCCGCACTACTGATACAGGAAAGAGTGAATAAGTTACAGGAAGATGTGAGCGATTATGTGATAAAGAAAGGCCAGAGACCCACACCTCTCAAGTTTACCTACGATGAGGAAGGTTGGGCCCATGCATTTTGTGACGGAGCATCGGTAGGGTCATCTAAAGATCGGCTCTCGTCAATCTCGGTCTGGATAGCCCAAGACCATAGAGCTAATGAAGCAAGAGTAACGCACCCGGCCCTCACCAACAACCAGGCGGAGATACTGTCGGTGATAAGGGCCATAGAGATCGCGCACGCTCACAAGGTACCTCGGGTGGCAGTGCATACTGATTCGCAGTATGTAGCAGATTTAGTCAACGAGGGTCTGCTGAGTGACAACAATCCGAAACTCCCCAGTTACGAGAATTTTGCGTGGCTTTCCAGGTTGAGAGAAGCAATACAGATGATGGGTAGGGAGAACGTACGCCTGACGTTTGTCCACGGTCACACGCTAGACTTTGGGAACCTCGAGGCGGACTATGGGGCCCAGGAGATATTGCGGGAGTATCGACTGTGGACGGAGGTAAACGCATCCAAGCTTAACGAGAACGAGGCGATTACCAAATACGTCAAAGCGTTTAAGGACATCGAATTTCGAAGAAGTCGTCACCAGGAGCAGATCTCTGGCAAGAAGTTGACCCGATTCCGAGAGGGGGATGTGGTTGCACTGAAAAGTCACCACATCTCTCAGGCCTATTACGGGCTGACCAAAAAGTTCTATAAAAAGTACGAAGGCGAGTACTTGGTGGTCAAACGGATCGGGTCGAATGCTTATCTCCTGAGGGACACAGCGAACCTACAAAAAAACATAATGGCGAACGTGCGCCAACTCATTTTGATAAAACAGGCTGACAATAAAGCTAAGGATGCGATGGCCCATCAAGACAGTAAGAGCAACGACATTTGCTTGGCAGTTGTAAAGTATGCAGGGGAGTCACGCCCCCGAACCATAATCCAAACAGGAGTGGAGTGAGTGACGTTGTTTTTAAGTACAATAGTAATTGGTAGTAATAATTGTAATCTTTAAACTATGCATAGACAAGTATGTCCCTAGCGTTATTGGTGGAACAAAAATCAACACATTACAAATTGGATGGTCGGGTGATGGCTGTTGGAATCTGCCAAGACGGTTGGTGGACGATGAAGGCCAAAGAGGTGGCAGCAGTACTAGGACACTACCGGGTAGAAATCCCAAGTTAACACTCAAAATTTCTAGGGGCATCTTGTAGTGTCACAAAAAATATGTAAATTCAAAACACAGATAGATTGACGCTTCTTCGGTTAAGCATAGATTCGAAGATATTTCATCGGGTGGCGAGCGCGTTGCGTGGCCGCTGGTGGTCTTTCTCGCTGTCTCGCTCGTCTTCTTCCATTCTCTCTCCCTCTATTTTCATCCGACGGTCTTCCTGTGTCTTATTCGGCCGAGCTCGCAACACTCCTTTGTTCTATACTCTGATGTCTCGGAGAAACTGCGTAAAAGCAATAAAATAATTTGTGCGGGAGGTTTCAGTTTCTTTAGGAATTAGACATTGGGGTGATGCGAGCCTACATCTGGCATATTTAGACGGAGATTTTGGAAGACGCAGATGTTATTTCAAAAAATTCGATTGACCGAAAGGAAGAGTTTTGAATTTTAATGTTTCGGTCTTTGTCTGCAGTGTCATCCGCGGATGTAAGTCGTAAAAAAAAAGGCTGCAGACACGGAAATTTGTAGTTTCGATCCCAGCTCTTTCTTTGTTTCTCTCGTTCTTTCTCTTTTATAGGTTAGAGGGTGCAGTGTCAATACGCGCAAGCTCATCCTGACTCTGGGGGTCCTCTTGATGGGCAGCGTGTCCTGACTTTGCACGTGTGTTAGCCGATCTTAGTTAATGTCGACGGAGGCGATGCAAGCCCTCGTAAATCATAGGATTAGTCGGGGTTCTCGGGGAGATGAACAGTTCACTACTTGTGCGGTGTCGTCGAGCCGTCCATCTCGACATATCCTCGAGGGTACTAAGAGACGGTTGACATCACGGCTCTCTGGACCAATTGGAAGGGTAAGAACGAGTAGGCGGTCAATTACGTAAGATTCCAGTTTTTGGATTCGCTGGAGTCTTTCGGAAATGAGAAAGTCGGGGGAAGTTTCGGCGGGTCAGACTTCTAAAAGATTTTAAGGCGGCTATGTGGAACGCGGCGCGAAATCACTGATGTTCGAATCTATGCTACCGGATCGATGTCGACTTCGTGCGCCGAATTCTTCTAAGATCTAATCACATTATTTCCAAGTTTAAATCTTATCTTATTCAAGAGCACTCGCGCTAGTTCGCATCTTGAAATTGAAATATTCGCTCTATTGCGCGTCGTTGTTCGAAAAAGGCGTCGGCTACCGAACCCACCTCGCCGATAATTCGAAAGTTTCGAAAAACTCGAGTTTTTTTTATTATTAAAAAAGAATTTAAATTCGGGTGTGTGATCCCACAAGTTACTCGGTGCTCGTATTGCATTGTTACCTCAAATTGTTAATTGGTTTGGTGCTATGTGTAACGCTGGCCTGATGGCCGCCTAAGCCCCATTAGTGGGCCCCATCTCTCTCGACCGTCATGTCCACGTGTTAAAATTTTCCATCACGCGCGGGTCATGTGTTTTATCCGGCCAAGGAATGCGCACTTTTTCGGCGAACACTTCCACCTTTTCGCGATGCTGTCCACCAGTCAACCATCAGTTCGTCTCCATCTGCCACCAGGGTTCCAAACCAGTCAACTTCAAAAATCGTCATGTCATCTCCTAATTTAATCTTTTTCTCAATTTTTTTTTACTTACCGTTTCATTTTATTTTTGTTTATCTTGTTCGTATTATTTTTATTTATTTCTTATTTTTGTTCGTCGAGCACTCATGCAGATTAGAGTTCAATACCACACATTTTTATTTTTTTTTTGTCGTTGCAAATTTCATTTTTCTCTTTCCTCTTCGAAATTTCACTCATGAAAGTCTGATTAGTTATCTGTGTAAGACAGTAGTAATCTCGTTAGCAAAAGAGAAAAATGGGGGGGTGTCAAAAGCCAGGGGTCACAACACTATAAATTCATATATTTGCACGTACTTTTTCTTTTAGAACTTTTCAGGAAATTATTCACAGATCTGCGGTGGAATGTGCACATCTCTACCAACGAGTCTACATAACACGGTACGTAACCGAAAGTTTGTAATTTTTTTTTATTATGCGTTTGTGTCTTTGGGGCGGGATTTTTTTTGTTCGTAATAATTTTTTGTGTTTTGTAATTTGGATTTAATTAATATTTCTGGGAAGGGTGGTTTCTTCTAAAGTTAAGTTCTCTAAATTATTCGAAAGTCAGGGGCACAGAGATATCGGTCTTCTCCATAAAAGTCCCTTGTCGTTTCCAAGATATGGGAGAGCCTCGGCCCTATATCGGTTCCTATATCCAAGATTCGCGTCTTTAAAGTGTGGGTGTGCCACGGCCCTGCGCTAAAGTCGAGTTCTTGCGATTCCCTTCATTGTAGCGAATTTTAGTTTTAGTTATTCCTTTTTATGGGTGGTGACGGGTCACGGAGGCGAGTCCTAAGTTGTTGGATAGTTGTCCCCCCGAATAGTCCACTCCGGGTACCTAGGTTCAGGAAGCGAGTCCGACGAATAGGATAGTTGTCCCCCTAGGTATTCCGCGTCTAGTTTTTTTTTTTTTGGATGCTCGGGGTAAGGTCAGCGGGGCACCCGTAGAGGCTCACGTCCCTGAGGGGAATATACTATGTCAAGGAGAATTTCCTTCAGGGATCTGACGCACACGTGAGAGGCTAGCGATCCCCCTCGAGTATTCCACCTTTTTATGTCCCCTCTTCTTTTTCGAAATTCAATTTTTTTTATTTTTTTTTTCTCTTCTTCCAATTTGACACTCTCTTTCTTTTGTTTTGTTTTTTTTTGGCTAAATTTCTCCCATAGTTATACATTATATTTTGATTCGATTCGCGCAATGACTTTTCCTCCACTGTTTTCCTCTTAATTTAAACGATGTGTCTCTGTGCCCAAAAAGTAGGGGGGGGGGCTTTTGTAAAAAAGTAATGTTTAAAAATGATTGTTTAAAAAAAAAAAATTGTTGGCCAGGTCACTCAGTCCCTGATCTCTTTCACATTCCGATTATATTATAATTTATTTATTTATTGTTTTTTTTTTTTTGCTAGTTCCCAGTGTTTTTTTCAATTTTTTCTTTTTTTGTTTTATTTCTGTGACATTTTTTGTTTGTTTTTTTTGATCATCTAATACACATGTTTACCGTCGATTTCTGAATTTCTTTTTTTTTAAGCTCAACAAACGCAAGCGTCGGTCGGATATGTTCGCTGTACTTCAACTAAAATCCGACTCGGAAAAGATCGCCGTCTAATATTGGGGGGCGGGGTCTCTTTTCTTAAAATTTAAATAAAAACTGCGCTCTTCCTCAAATTAGTAGCGACAGGTTTCGGTGTTTCCCTATAAAAACATCGTGGCATCCCTGGACCAAATTTCTTTCTGTCTTGTTTTCCGATCTTTCTTTTCTACGATATTAATTTCACTAAAATTTGAGAAGACGTCTCGAAAAAAGATACCGCACAATTTTAATGGAAAATTTTGAATTTAATCAATAGTGATGGTTTTAGGTTTTTTTCATCATTCTTCTAAAATATCCAACTGTTTCAAGTCGCGCAGCCTGTGTACGCGGAAAAAATAGCTATAAGAAAATAAAATGCTTACAAAAGTGTTATAATCATGTGATCTTAGGCCTAGAACGGCTGACGAGCGACATATTTTTTTATGTATTATAATAAAGTTCGAGGCAAAAAAAAAAAAAAAAAGAATTTAACGTAAACGTAATAATAATAATAATAATTGGAACGTCGTTCTATATAGAGTTAAAGGGAAATCTCGAATAATTCTACTCCATCATCGCAGAAAAGATAACTCAGCCTTTCTACGTAAAGCCTTATGTGCGCGTCGCGCAAATGTTTAAAAAACTTTTTCCTACCGATTTCTCTTTCAAAATACTAATGGCGTGGAAACCTTAATGGTGCGCGAGTATTCGCATTAACAACGGTCTATGCGAAATACAACAAATGCGTTCTGTCGTCTAATACGTACATGGTATACCATAACGTACTAAATTTGTTATAAATGACTGAGAGCTACGCTACGCAGCTCTTCTCCGATATACCGATGCTTTTGTAAATTTCATAATATTAAACAAAACTTTGAAGTTTGTACTCATTTTCGAGTGTGAGAGCGACGACGGTAATTATATTTTTCTCATCCTCGACGACGTGACAAATGAAAACTAAAATAGAAGAGAGTAACGTGTGTGGTATATGTGACTCGTCCGTGGGTTCTCGGACCCATACTCGCGCTATAACCTAAAAGTTGAATTAGTGCAATAAGGAGAAAGTAAACGAACTCTACCCAAGTATACCCTTCCAGAGTTCCGATCCAAATTACTGTACATTATGCACATTCTACGTTGAAATATCATTCAGAACGTGGATGAATCATTAATTGCAGATGGAAGGCCTGAAGAAAGCCTGGCGAAGACAGCGAATGATGAGATAGATGATGAGTAGGGAGAAACTTTCAAAGATTTATAATATTCTCTATATAAAAGAGAATGGGGATGCTCAGGCAGAACGATTTTGATCGAATTTTGAACATGTGGCTTGTTACAAGTAGAGCGATAAAGAACGATCAATAATTTTCTCTACCTAAATTGTAAGTGAATACTTCATTTCTAAGTCTTTGTACGAGTATTTGTGAGCCCTTCTTCTTGAAAATCATTATTTCAGTACTCGCGTTTATGTCGCATTTGCAAAACACCGACCGTTCTCCATGATGAAGTAGGTGCGGATTGCGTATTTTCCTCCAACACCGGAATCAACCCTTTCCGGTATAACTTCAGCGAAGGAAGAATCTCCTATACGGAACCCCTCTTCTACTCGGCAACCGCTGCAGTGCCCCTCTGGCACGCACAAAAACATAACACACACAACAACAACACCACAACATAACACAATATAGTACTCGTAGATCGCTGTTGGAGTTTCTTCATCTTATTCTTTCTTCAGGGATGATCTTCCTCCCCTTCTTCCTGCGAATCTCGATGTTGATGATACACAAGTGTGGAGTAGGCCATAGCGTGGTTCTGCATTTGCCTATTCCATTCCTGGTCCATATTTTTCTTCATGACGGTGGCTGCAAATGCAGACACCCTTCTTCGGAACCTAGCATGGTGGATACCAGGCTACTCGGGGGAAGCGCTTCATCTACCCCAATCTCTTGAAGAGACCGACTAACCTTGTCCCGCTCACGCCTCACACTCAAATAGGGTGTGTTGTGGTCCATTATCCCGCTCTTGGTTACAGTGCGAACACGTTGCTTGCTCAACTTTCCACAACTTCTCGTGAAGGTACTTGTTGAAGCAGCCTTTGCCGCTTAACACCTGCGTCAGGTGAAAGTTCAGCTGATCATGGTGTCGGTCCAAGCGCTCACCAAGGTCGCGTATTGGCATAAGGCTTGTCCATGTACCCAGGTCACTCCGGGCAATTCTTGCTTTCCACTTTACAAGCAAGGAGCGCCTGGCCTCCCGCTTGACCCGTAAAGCTTCTTAGTTGGTCACCGTTGTCTGGTATCCGGTCAAAATCCCGAAGGCGGAATCCCGAAAAAATAATCCCGAAGGCGAAATCCCGACGGACAAAATCCCGAAAACAGAATACCCGAAGTATTTTTTCCGGAAAAAAAAATCCCGGCTAAAATCCCGAAAATAAGAATCCCGAAAAAAAATTTCCCGAACGGACGTCATTCCGGAAAAAATCCCGAAAGTAAAGACCCCGATGAGCTGAAATTCCGGAAAAAATACTTCACGTATAAGTGTACTTCTGTACAAAGGAAGAACGGAAGAGCCGATCACGAGTAAACCTCATTTTCGTACTTCTTTACAATTTCTCCCTTCCATGGAAACTGAAGATAGTACCTTCGGCCCGCTCCCTCAGTTCTCCGTCAGTTATCTCATCACGCTGCTTGGAACACAACTAAGAAACCACAGAAAACGACATGGAAGTAACATTAGTTGGTACGAAATTACACCTCGACGGCTTCATATACCATCGGTCGAAGAAAGGAAACGGGAAACAGTACTGGGATTGCAAACAAGTGAAAGACGGAACGTGCAAAGGCTGAGCGATAACAACAACACCAGTAAACGGCAAGGTCACAGTACTGAAAGGTCCGCAAGAATCACAGCATACTCACCCGCCAGATTGTGAGGAAACCGCCGCAGCGGAGCTCACACAGACGTTGAAGGAGCGGGCAGCAGACCAGCCTCTGAGAAAGCCGTCGGAATTACTCCACGAAGTGTTGACGAATGTGGACGAAGGAGTTTTGAGCCAGTTACCCGCTCAGGATGCACTCTTGCGAACTATCCGACGGACCAGGAGTGAAAGTCGTCCCCCTAATCCCCGGAAAATATCTAAGCTCAAGATGCTTCCTGCAGACAGCCAAGTTACTCTTGACGGAGAACGCTTTCTACTACATGACTCACAGCCGTGGGCTGGTGATGACGACGATGAAGACGACGACGAAGAGGATGATGAAGGCGATGAGGCTGCCTCATTTTATCTTGTCGGTCTTTCGGCCGTTCGGGTTTTTTTCTTCGGGATTTTTTTTTCGGAAAAACGACTTCGGGATTTCGCCGTCGGGTTTTCTGTTTTCGGAACGTTTGTTTTCGGGATTTTGTCTGTCGGGTTTTCGCCTTCGTGATTTTGTCCGGGAATCCCGTTGTCTTCTTTACTTTGAACACCACCGCTATCTCCTCAGCAATGAGCTCGATTGGTGGTGAACGTGCTAATACACAAACATCCTCCGTCGAAACAGTGCGGTGGGCACTAACACACTTCAGCGCAGATCTTCGTATGGTCATTACCATCTCTCTCCTTCTGTCTGGTATCTTCATGGAGTCGGCCCATACTGGCGCACCATACAGGAGGATCGACAAGGCGGTGCTCATCATGATCCTTCTTCTTGCTTTTCTCAGTCCTCCTAGATTCCTCATCAGGCGACTTAGGTATCCAACTACCTGGCCCGCCTTCTCCACTGCCATCAGGAATTGTTCCTGAAGCTCAGCGTTGAGTCAAACCAGATGCCCAGAAACTTCATTTGCTTCTTGGTTTCACACCTTGCAAGCAAAAGGTGGGTGGACTGAACTTTCGACGGGTCATGAATAAAATGGCCTCCGTCTTACTAGCTGCAAGTTCGAGTCCAGCCGACTCAATCCAACGCGTCACTTCCTCTAGAGCCCGGCTTACCCTGCTCTCCACCACTACAGTTGTTTCGGCAGAGCATACCACCAGGGTGTCATCCGCATAGCAGATAAGCTAAACCCCGGGTGGCAGCTTCACATTAAATATCCTGTTAATCTGTTCGCGGCGGATGACGTATATTTACAAACGTCAAAATGTTACAAGACCATCAGCGCTGTTTTGACGTAAATATACGCCACTCCCGTTAACGCAACACAGCTTATATTTACGTTCGGCTTCTTGGTCCATTTCTAATAAAACGTTGCCGCCGCGAACAGGTTAAGTGCGTCGCAGCACAAAAGAAGTCCAAGGATCGACCTTTGCGGCACCCCACAAGTAACAGGACGCTTTACTGTACCAGCCGACGTCTCTGCTTGGATTTCACGACAGCTAAAATAGCTGCTGATCATCCTGAGCAGGCATGCGGGCACTCCTGTGTCCACAAGAGCTTCCAACATCCTCATTCATGGGATCGAATCGAACGCATATCTCATGTCGAGGCTGACGGCTGCGCAAAACTGATGTATAACAATTGCTGACTCAGCTATTCCCTTCAGCCGGATCCCGGTATCTGATGTGCAGCATCCAGTTTGAAAACCGTACTGCCTACTAGAGATTATACCTCTTACCTTCAGATAGCTCTCCAGTCGATTGGCTATCACTCTTTCGAGGAGTTTCCCAACATTGTCCAGCAGACAACGTGGACGATAAGAAGATAGTAGACCAGGTGGTTTATCAATCAGCGCTAGCCTGGCTTTCTTCCATCGCACGGGGAACAGTCCCGCAACGATTGCCGCATTGAATGTATCAACAAGCAGTGCTGGGTCAACTGAATGTATGGCGCTCCAGACTAGATTTGGAATCTCATCCAGGCCCGAAGTCTTCCAATACTTATCCCGCAGCCTATTGCTGGTGCACCCACCTCGTCGGTACCTAGGAGAGTTATACCATCCTCTTCTACTATTGGTACTGCTGTGAGAATAAGTCATCAATGGTTTGACCCACAACATCCAGCTCCATTTGGCTCATTGCTGAGTGGACTTTTAGCTTCTTTAGCACTATCTTATAAGGCTTTCCAAACAGGTCGTCCTCTGCCATCTCACACAGCTCTTGCCATTCAGCACTCTTGCTGTCTTTGATAGCCTTCTTCAGTCTTTTACGAGCCAGCTGGTATTCAGGTGCAACCTCCCGCACCCTTCGCGGCCACTATCCGGCGCTGACGATTGCACTCTTTCCTCAACTCGGCAATCTTGTTGGCCCACCAGTAAACGGCTCTCCTCTTCTTTGGTGGACGAGCTAAAGTCTTTAGAATGACTCTTCTTTTTTGGATCGGAACTCTCCCCCTTCCCCCTCCTCTGCCCCTTAATCAATGTTTCACCCTGATGGTATCACATCTTATCCGAGTTTATAAATATCTCAGGGCTGAAAAGCTGAGAACGGTTATAATTTTTCAAAAAGTTCTAAAAAAACAAAAATCTTTCTTAAATTTTATTATTTCATGGAGTTCGAAACGCTGGTATATCCGGCGCTGACGGTAGCAATCTTTTCTTAACTCGGCAATCTTGTTGGTCCACCAGTAAACGGCTCTCCTCTTCTTTGGTGGACCTAGCGCCTGGGCATGGCTACGTCGCATGCTCTGGTGACAGTCTTTATAATCCCCTCTGCTGCCACCTCTGCGTTACCTTCTTGCTCTTCTTCTTGATCCCACGTGAGAGCAAGGTAGCTAGCCTTTAAACGGTCGCTATTTAGCTTCTTAACGACCCATTTTCTTACCAGCTTTTGTAGAGCAGCGACCTCATTTTCCTGGCAGATGGAGAAGTCCCCAGAAAGCTCCTTATCCAGTACTGCCCAGCCTTCTATTCTTCAGGCTAGGCTCTCTGAGACAAAGGTGACATCAACAATGGACCTGTATCCTTGATGCACTCGGGTAGGAGTGTTGCCTAGGTTGGCCGTTTTCAGTCGATTGTAAGCAGTCCACTCCCCCAAGGTATACCCATGAATGTCAGTTCGACCAGAACGCCATTCTTCTGACCAGGATTATTCCGGTACTAATAACGGTAATAACCTTTTCTGTATTCCACCTCATCATCAATTGTCACATATGAGCGTGCACTAAATCCCGTTAAGCATAATAGGTCACCAACTTCACGAAGCACGAAAGAAAGGAGCGAGAGGGTACAAAGTTGCACAGATAAAAACTTTATTTTATGCTGACCGCGATTTACCTTCTCACTCCTTTCTTTCGTGCTTCGTTAATGGCTTGCAACCTATCACAAATACTCTTCCTCACCAACTCCTCATCCATGGCTAGGTACCCCAGCCAAGCATACAGTGCAGGATAAGCAGGCGAGTGTTCAGCGCCTTAAAACTGAACCCCTCTGTACGAGGGAGTAAACCCTTACAGAAAATCTTACAGGAGGCAACGGGGTAATCGTCCCACCATATCCGTAATGAACGGAAACGATCGCAATACCCGGGCTTGTGCGGATCGAGCAAAATGGCGTCCCGATATACCGCTACCAAATCCAATAACGTGCCAACAGTAAGCGGTAAGAAGATGGTGAAAATCTTCAACAGAATTCTACGAATCGCAACGTGGAACGTAAGTAGTTCCCTTTTTTCTGTTTCAATGGTATTTCAAAGAACATTTTTCAGTTCAAGTTGTTTAGATTTTCTCGAATGCTCCTCTTGGCTACACCACACCACCGGAAAGAAGCCATATTTCTTTTTTCAGGAACGACATAACACTGGATTTGGATGGGGAGAAGCGGAGCCCTTTATTGGCTTGAGCTCTACCTGTATCGTAGAAAGGGGGTGCTGAAGTCGTCGGCGAAGAAATTTCAGACGGGAAGCAAGCAATTGCTAGATCTTCGATAGCATTTAGAAAAGAGAAGGGCGCCGGAGATTTCTATCTCAGCAATCATCCTCATGTCAACCTTAACAATCCTTTGTAAACTATGATATCGCTAATTGTAAGAGATTCGCTGCTCGTACGTTTACTCAACTCGTCTTCGACTTGTTTCGTAAACTTTGCACTCATTAACAAATTTCTCACTTTACAGGCCTTGGTATGTAATATATGCTATTAATCCGATTATATACAATTTTCGAACTTACTGATCATCAGAATACCTACTAATTATTCGAAATATCATTATTCGAGCAGCGTCATCTCGCGAACCAAATTATATTTTTAGAATAATGTGCAATCATTTTGGTAGGTAATCTGTACACAATTCTATAATCGATAACACGTACTCCCCAAGGTCGTATCATTTGCAAAATTATCCCGCGTGATATCGCTGCCGCATACATTATATCAATAATTTTTTTATCCAAATTTTTTTTTCTACCTCTTGTCGAGTTTCACCTTTTTCTACCTCGTGTACTTAAACTGTATAAGTACAGCTCGTCGCTTCCTATTCTACTGATTTTATTGCCGAAGGAGATGAGATCGGTCTGCGAAAGAAGAACAAAAACGTGAATAATTTCTCACTCACCTTGTAAATAAGTTGTTTCGTATTCCACCACGGACCCAAAAGGAGTTTCCTCTGCTCTGAAACGTTTCTAAATCGATCAAGAATCAACTCCCTCGATTAGACTGAAACATAATAAAAATTGATAATGGGTACTTCGAATGTAACTTGTTTTACATACGTACTCATATAAAATCGTAGATATGTCATTGGCTGCTAGAATGATGTTGATCCGAGTGAAGGACTTACGCTAACAAAAAAAAGAAAAAAAAAAATAGAGACGAGGGAAAAATTGGGGATGACGAGCTCGTCTATGAAATCATTCAGAATAGTGAATTGAACGTAGTATTATACAGTATTTGACCTTGAACAAGTATCATCATTCTGTTCCATCGACATTTCGGACTTATTTTCTCGAATAGTGCGATTTTTTTAGAAACAGTGAACAAAATTGAGAGATAATGAAGGCTAATGTTCATGACAAATTCTCACGAGAGCACTTCAGTGTTACGAAGAACAGTCGTTCACTATCTCGATGTAAGTGATCCATGGGTGCCGCGAATGTAGAGCCACTATTGAACTTCAGGCAAAAAGGAGTATCACTCCTCAGAAGTCACGTTCGATCCAGCATCAATGTTTTCAGTCTTACAGAAAAGATCGCGTAATATTCACGGTCTTTTGCTCCTCGTTCCCCACCAGAGATCTTTTTGCTTCTCCTAGGATGGTGATCTGGTTTTATAAACCAGGCAGGACATTAATAGGAGTTGTCTCACTCCAAGAGCAGCTCACATAGTTCTCATAAATAACATATTATGAAGCAAATAATCCTAGATTTATACCCTTGTTATTGAGGGTGGTTTCTTCAGTGATCTCAGGTAACAAAGAGTAAGGACAAAATACACAGAAACACACAGGTTACTAGAGTCGTAGTTTAATTTAAAAATTTATAAGCAAGCCCTTTCGGATAAATATCCATCAACGGGCAGGAACATACTGACCGAAGTGAGTAAACTAGTAAAGAAATAAATTGCAAAAGATTACATCATCCTTCGAGTAATTTCTTGTAAACTGTATCAGCGAGGTATGAAGTAGGAATTTTCTCGTTTACTATAGGTGAGTAATTATAGACTGATTTGATTATTTCTGTAGACTCCAGTGCGATACGTTTGTATTTAGAACACTCCTCATGTAAGAGGCGGACATTTTTAGGTCTAGGAAAAGGATGTCCAGATGCCAGAAGATGGGCAGCAAAATTAGAGAGATTGGGTTGACGCGAAGTTAATGCGTATTTATGCTCGTTGAGTCTCGTTTTCAAGGGCCGACCTGTTTGCCCAATATAAGAGAAGGGACATTCACCGCACTGGATTTTGTAAACACCACACTTTTCATCTGAGGGAGTCGGGTCCTTAAGCTGACCAAGGTGATTCCTAAGGGTGTTTACATTGTAAAAAGCTGGTCTCAAATGTGTGAGTTTTAGTAAACGAGAGAGGAGGGAGGAGAGCTTACCAAGGTAAGGGAGGCGGATCCATTTTTCTTTTTTCAGATTCGTGTTTCTTGAGTGAGTAGTAGTGGCATCAAGAGTTCTAGATACTCATTTCCTATGAATTAATTTATCAATGTTCAACTTTACATGATTGGTCTTCGTTATGAGCTTAATAGTGTCCACTTCTTTTTTGAAGGCTTGAGGTTTGAAAGAGATGTACACTAACCTATGAATCATATTGAGAAACGGGGCATGCTTATGTGAGGGGGGCAATAAGAAGAGCCATCTATAGTTATGTCAGTAAAGGTAGGCTTTCTGAAGATCTCGAATTCGTGTTTGCCTTCATTTAGGGTGGTGGAGAGGTCTAGAAAGTTAATGGATTTACCGCCGACCTCGAGCGTGAATCTGATTGAGGGATATAGAGAGTTAATAAAGAGAAAAAATTCCTGAAGTTGTTCCATTGAGCCTGTCCATAGACACAGAACATCGTCAACATATCTATGCCAGTACCCAATGTACTGTATAAGCATGCACTGTGAAGTGAAAAGACCTTTTTCAAACATATTCATAAAAATTTCGGAAATCAGGGGAGCTAGTGGTGAGCCCATAGAAAGACCATCTTCAAATTGATACATTTTGTTTTGGAACTTACAGATATTGGGGGAGAGACACATTCTTCGGAGCGAAATGAATTCCTCGGCAGCGGGGAGCGAAATAGTTGCCTCCTTTAGTATCTTATCAATACTTTCGAGGGTAGGGTCCAAAGGAGCATTCGTAAATAAAAGAGCGACATCAAATGAAACGTCAGGAGGAGGGACGAAGTCCTTGATTTTCCCAATTAATTCCGTAGAATTCTTGACCGAAAATTCAGACACAAAGTCCGTACTCCACTGAAACCACAGGTTCAAATATTTCGCCAGTTTATATGTGGGGGAGAATATGAAAGAGACTATTGGTCTGACCGGAACTCCGTCTTTGTGGACTTTCATGATAAAGAGGAAGGAGTTGCAGTTGCGACCTCTGTCTGCCTCCTCGAACTCCAACGATGATAGTTCCTTTTTATCGAAATCAATGAAGAAACAACCTTCCTTCGTCTCTTTTCAACTTAAAATAAAATCTCCGGCTCAAAAATCCCGCATCGAACGTTGGCTCCTCCGCAAATGGTTAGATTCGGAGAGGCGTAAATGGCATTGCAACAAAGCCAAACTTCAAGATATCCTTCGTCGTTCCTCGGAAATCCTTTCTCTAAAACTCCCTCCTACCGAGTTTCGGAACCTGTTACTCACTGCTCAACGTAGACAAGGAATAGTCCACGCCGACCTTCATAAAACTAAGCTTCGCAAACTGGAAATACTTTCGGCTTCAAAATCCTGCAATTCGAACTTTAACAATCAGCGTCCTGGCTCCTCCAGGGACCCTCCCTCGTTTGATCCTCCAGTCGTAAACCTCACTGACACTGACTTCTCGGATTCCGAACTTCATCTCCTTCGACGGGGAAAGAAATTCTCCATACTCCCAGTGGACAAGAAAAGATCAATTAAAGCTACGATAGTCGCAGATCTCGCCACCGGTATGAAATCAGACCTCCGCCTCAACTCTGATCGCGTTCGATCCATCATAACTGAAATGGTCTCTCAGCTTGACAACCCCCTCTCGAAAGACACTCGAGCCTATATCTCATTAAAACGACGCCTGCAACAAAACGATCTAGTTCTCGTGAAAGCTGATAAAGGCGAAACCATGGTGATCATGACTAGTGCGCAGTACGATCAGAAGATGAAAGATTTCTTACTCTCAGCCAACGCCCATCGCATCAATAATAACTTAGAAGAATACAACTCCAAGATTCGCAAAGCTATAGAAGCCTCGACTCACATAACCAACGGCAACCGCCAATTAACAATTATGAATCCCTCTCTGCCAAAGCTATATGGCCAAGTGAAACTCCACAAAGAGGATCACCCAATGCGACCGGTCGTAGCATCCAGCTACAAGCTCGCAATCTTTTTGGCAGCATGGTTTCGCTCTACAGCAGAATTTGAAGCAAAAAACTCGTATGAGCTAACCAACAAACTGAAGGGGAGAAACTTTCCGCCCGGGTCAATTCTTGCTTCGTTCGATGCGAAAAGTATGTTCACCAAGATCCCGGTCAAACGGACTATCGAGTTCATATTGGAACATCTAGCAGCAAAGAACATCTCTCCAGATATTATCAAAGAATTCGAAAACCTCGTCACCCTCTGCCTAGAAAACAATATCTGTGTATTCAGAAAACGGACATTCATATTCCCGGACGGTCTTCCTATGGGAGGCCCTTTATCCATGCTGGCTGCCGACGTATTTATGGATAGCCTCGAATCCGACATCCTCGAAACTGATCGAACCCCACGAAATATCCGTTTCTGGTTGAGATATGTGGATGATGTTCTCTGTATCTGGTATGGCCCGTTACCTATGATCTTCATTTATTTTTGAATACACTCAACTCATATCACCCCGCGATTTCTTTCACGGTGGAAATTGGTGACACCCACCTCAATTACCTGGACCTGTCGATTTCTCTCTATGAGACCAATAATGTCTCCAAACCAAATTCGAGGTTTTTAGGAAACCGACGTTCACCGGTGTGTCCATCCATGATTCTTCTTACCACCCACCATCACATAAACTTGCCGCAATTAACTCTGCTATCCATCGACTGGTGCACCCCCCTCTAACACCCGAAGCTCAGGAGCTTGTCTGCTGCTATTCGAAAAATTGCCCAAGTAAACAACTTGTGGGTAAACACGGACCTCCTCATCCGCAGGAAACGCCTCCGCTACTTGCTGTCCGAAAACCTGGAACCTCCTCAACCTCCCTTAACTCGCTCTAAAGAAAGATGAATGCGGCTACTTTACTTTGGAGCCCCCTCCATGAAACTGTCGGCTATATTGAAGAAATACGGATACCGAGTCGGCTTCTATCCACTCTCCACGACTGCCAATCTCATTCGCCTTAAAGACCCTGTTCCATCCACTCAGAAGTCAGGCATCTACAAATTAAAATGTGGCGATCGTACCTCAGAATACGTCGGCCAAACGGGTAGAAAACTCCGCCTACGCCTACAAGAGCGCAAACAGGCGTTCACCAAAGGGGACAGAAACCAATCTGTCTTTGCTGCCCACTGCCTTTAAACAGGACATAGTTATGAGAATCTCTCCTCCTCACTTCTCCATTCATGCACTAAAGGTCCTCATATGAATAGACTGGAAGATGCAGAAACCATTGCTGCCGTAACCGCTGGCCATAACGTGCTGAACGATCTAGAAACTACTTACGTAAACCCTTTCATTCAATTTTTCTATAACTATCGTCATCCATCACCAGTTTAATCTTGCTAACACTTCCTGTTTATTCTCGTTCTTGTGTACTCCCTACTTTTCATTCTCCAACTTTACCCATGTCTTTCTTTCTTCTCATCTCATTCTAGTCCTGATGAGGATCATCTAAGCATGATCGAAACCGGTCGAATTCTATTAATAATTGAAACTAGCTTCTCTAAAACATATTTTCAAACTTATTTAACTGACTTTTCCAAAAAAAAATTTTTGAATTTCGTTCCTTGTGACTTTAGTTTTAAACTACCTTATAATTTTAATTCGTGTGTTTTTCTCTAAATTTTCTTTCTGGACCTTGATTCTAAATTTTGTGTTTTTCTTTTTCACATTTTTTGATTTTGGATTTATTTTTATTTATTATACGCTGCTTGTCACCTCTTAGTGGTTTCGATTATTGTCTATCATTACGTGCTTGTACTCGTACCACCCCACTCGCTACATTTAATCTAACTTGCGAATAGGGCCGTAAATTTTTGGAATAAATTGACTGATAGGCATCCTGACAGTATGCTGGGGTAGGGCCTGGGTGGTGGTGGCAATGACTTTTTTTTTTTTTTTTTTTTTTTTTGGTTCTATTGGTATTATTATTACATTTTTTCTTTTTTTTTCGTTTGTTTTTATTTTTTATTTTTATTATTTCATTATTATTATTATTATTATTATTATTATTTTTTTTTTTATTTATTTTTTTTTATTTTTATTATTTATTGATTTGTTTATTATTTTGTTATTATCTCATTCTATTTTTTTTTTTTTTTTTTTTTTTTTTTTTGTTTTATCTTATTATGTCATTTTTTACGGGGTGTTGCAAGTAATTGGACTACGCGTCTGTTTGCAGCACCCTCCCAAATAAACTGAAATAAATAAATAAATAAATATTTACCAAATCGTTCCTTTTACATGTGGTCTTTTTTCGAGGGGCGGGGGTACCCCCGATTCTACAAACAATTCCATCCACTTTGTTACCAAAAATCCACTAAATGTTCCAATTAGGGGCCTGCTGATTGCTGTTCTCATGTACTCGTATCCAATATCTCAACGTGAGGTGTAGAAGATATAGATAATTTTACCAGTTAGTATCTTCAGTCAGGCATTCAGATTTAAATTTATACATGTAGGCCTAATTGGTATTTTGGTTCTCGATGTCGCGTCGTAGATATCGGCGTATCGCTCACAAATCCGTACACAATTTATTTCCCTCCTTCGAACACGATAGTTGAGTTAAACTACCTACACGATTTCAAGATTAACATTCATAACTCATATTACGATCCCCTATAATACAACGTAACACCTGGAGAAGCAGCAAATCGACGTATCGTTTCTGTACCTACGACGCAGAGAACGAACATACACCGATCCAAGGTTATGGAAGAATTTTTTTTTTTTTTCTCAAAACTATAAGCCAACTCGTAATCAACAATAATGTAAAATGGTTTCTTTTTACCGGAGATATTTCCGTAAGATGTATTTTCTCTGGATTTTCTCGCGATGAAAAAGTACGAATCATGTTTTCGCGAGACCTTGAACGTGAACTTCGAGATAACACGCGAGTACTCGCTATAAAATTAAGTATTAAAAATCGTGTAAGAGTATTATTTCTCGATTCGTTAAAATCAATCTGTTGTCGAACATACATAAGATGTTGTTTCGTTGATACCGTAGAATAATGAGAAACGATTTTTTTTTCTCTCTCTAAAATTTATATTACGCGCATTAATCGTGGTCCATTAGTCATCGTAGTGGTCAACATACCATTTTAATTTTTGTCTTTTTCTATTCGACCTAGACGTAGACGTGCTTACGAGTAAACTGTGAGAACTTCATTTATTAGTTAAAACAGGAAAGAGCCCGACGTTTCGAAGAAACTTTCTTCTTTGACAAGGGACGGTAATGCCAAAAAAAGTACTTTGTTTTATGGCTAGAGAGTTGAAATTTTTTCAAATCCCCCTCCTATCATATATAGCTCGAGAGCCGAAATTGTTCCAATCCCCCTCCCTCTCCGTGACGTCACCAACCTCGCTCGCGCTCGCGGATGAAAATTTCCTGGAAGTACCCCCAACAAAAAGGATAGCAGGTTCCCCGCTAAAACAATCTATGAAGACTGGGGATACATACCTCAAATTATACTTGTATAGGATCAATTTTCTCCTTAGTTTTCCTACGTTTTTTCCTCTATTTATGGGCTCTGCAATACGACCTAGTTTCTTTCATTCATTCAGGCACAAGGACTTAATCTGCCTTTCTCTTCTTCCAAGTCAGCAACAATGGTATTTTCTCTTAAGCCCTATAACTTATCAAATGCTCTTCTTACTATCTACAATACTCCACTTCCATTAGTTTCTAAAATAGAATATCTAGGCATTACTCTCGATCCCAAATTATTATGGAATGAACATATTCCTAAGCTCATTTCAAAAATCGGTCCCTGTATCAATGTCCTAAAGATGCTAACCTCCACCCGATGGGGTGGAGATCCAAGCACCCTAACACTCCTTTATAACGCAATAATCCGCTCTAAACTAGACTACGGCTCTTCTCTTTACGGTTCCGCGAGTAAAATTCACTTGAATAAATTAGAAACTCTCCAAAATAAATGCATTCGACTCATAATAGGAGCTCTAAATTCTACCCCTATTCCAGCCCTTTATGCTGAAAGTGGAATTACTCCCCTTCAATTTCGTCGAAACTATCTCACAGATAGGTTCTTAATATTCGCAGTATTACCTACCAAGACTCAAACCTTACAAACAATATAATTATCATATCTTCTTAATCGCTGGAGATTTGTAGACTGGCGATTACCACTAATATGTAGAAGAGCTGCCCTTATTTTTCGCTTCCAAAAATTCCATCTCATCATCTATCGGTCTTTTCCTTTCAACAACTCTTCGAACGTATTGAAATTCACCAATTTCCCAAAACTTCTGGTTCAGATTTTGAAGGACTCTTCCAGTTATACACGCAAGAACATTTTCCTCATCATACACATATTTTTACTGACGGTTCTAAAGACCATCAGGAAGTGGATATGGCCTTTTGGATCCCCTCAACTAAGCTTCATTGCTCTTTGTCTCTACCAAACTTCACATCTATTTTTCATGCGGAACAGATGGCGATATTCCAAGCCCTTTACTACATAAAGCAAAACTCCCAAACAGGACAGTTTCTCATAATATCTGACTCTCTCTCCGCTCTCCAATCCATTTCTTCCATCCCTTCACGCGTCAATTCATCCTTAGCTTTATCAATCATCTACTTGATCAATTCTCTCAACCCCATTCAAATTAATTTTCTCTGGATCCCCAGTCATGCAGGAATATTCAACAACGAAATTGTAGATGTTTTAGCTAAATCAGCCCGCTCATCGCCAGTCTCATTAAATCTGCTCCCTATGTCAGAACTATTTTCTCTTATTCGATGCTCCACGCGAGATGACAGGGCAATATCCTACTCGAAATCCGCTAACAATTTGAAATCTTTTTATTTCCTCGTTCAACCTCTACTTCCGGCATTCCCTTGGTATAAACTTTTTAACGATATCCCCCGCTCCCTTATAGTTAAACTCAGCCGTCTTCGTTTTGGACACAATCGTCTCCCCACTCACTTAAAACGTTTAAATCTTTCCGAATCTGATATATGCCCCCTCCATCCAGACAATCCTTCTAAAGGCGACATCAATCATTATCTTTTCGAATGTCCAGAAATATCTAACATTAGACAAATACTATACTCAGAAGCCATCAATCTACAATTCGCTACCCCACTCAGAGCCACCGACCGGGACCTACTATCATCAGAAAACCCTTCAATTTTCTCACACATTTTCAAATTTATCTCTGACCTACCTCCTTCCATCAACATTTAAATTCAATTCATTTTTTCCGTTTTCCCTTCGAGGTAAGGCCCAGTAGCCATCCTCTTTCCATCCACTTTCCAACCTTTTTTTTTTTTTTTTTTCTTTCTTTTTTTTTTTTGACATGTTCCATGTCTTTTCTCTCGCCGGACCCCGATTTTAAAACTCGCGAGTACCCCCCCCCCCCCCCGGTCAAGAGAAATCTCTACCCTGTGGGTGAATTAATTAATTAATTAATTAATTACCGTGCGTCCGTGCAAGCGTGCGTCCGTGCACATCTCTACCCCGCGGGTGATTCAGAAATTCGCAAGTACACCCCGCGTAATAATAATAATTAATAATAAATAAATAAATAAATAAATAAATAAATAAATAAATAATATTAAATAATTAAATAATTAATATAATTACTAATTAGAAAATTTTATACCATTCCAATACAACAGCGAGATCGCTCGTTCGCCCCACGAAAGTTGATACCTCAAAATATAGAACACCCACGATTACCTCAAAATATTTCTCATACAAAACTTATACGACGCCAAGATAGGTAAAGGGGTAAACGAATAATATCTCACGAACACTTCTCCTAGTAGAAGAATTAATAATAAATAAATAAATAAATAATATTAAATAATTAAATAATTAAATAAATAAATAATTAAATAATTATTATAATTAATAAATAGAAAATTTTCCAAGTACCTCTTCTTATCATATACGGCTGGATAGTCGAAATTTTTCCAAGTCCCCTAGACTTGAATTGTCTCATACCATTCCAATACAACAGCGAGACAGGGGGCGAACTCGTAATAATTAATAATAAATAAATAAATAAATAAATAAATAAATAATATTAAATAATTAAATAATTAAATAATTAAATAAATAAATAATTAAATAATTATTATAATTAATAATTAGAAAATTTTCCAAGTCCCTCTTCTTATCATATATGGCTGGATAGTCGAAATTTTTCCAAGTCCCCTAGACTTGAATTGTCTCATACCATTCCAATACAACAGCCAGACAGGGGGCGAACAAGCGGTGTGAGTTCGCGTTACCTCATATTTCTCGTAGAAGACTTATACGACGCCAAGATAGGTAAAGGGGTAAACGAATAATATCTCACAAACACTTGACCTAGTAGAAGCCTAGAATGAAATATTTCAAGATGACTGATAAAATATAAAAGACATGGAACATGATTTTCATTTATTTGGCTATGCCAGAAAATTTTTTTTCTTTATATTTTTTTTTTCTTTTTTTTTCTTTTTTTTTTTAATGATTTAATTAGTAAGGTCCCCCCTTTGGTACACGTGTACCGAAAGGGTGACTGCATGATAAGAATAATAAAATGAAAAAAAATTGAAAAAAAAAAAATTAAAAATAAATAAAAATAAAATAAAAAATAAATATATTATTTCAACCTTCCCAATGAGTCTAGAACTGTACCAAAAGGGGGACTGTATAAAAATTAAATAAAAATAAAAAAATCAAATTAAATAAAAATTTAAAAAAATAAAATAAAATAAAATATAAATATATTTTTTTCATTCAGTCCCCCTTTCGGTACAGTTCTAGACTCACACTGACATATAAAAAAATATATTTATATTTTATTTTATTTCATTTTTTTAAATTTAAATTCAATTTAATTTTTTAATTTTTATTTAATTTTTTTATACAGTCCCCCTTTTGGTACAGTTCTAGACTCACACTGACATAATTATAAGAAAATATATTTATATTTTATTTTATTTTATTTTTCTAATTTGTTTTTAAATTTTTTTCATTTTTATTTATTTTTTTATACAGTCCCCCTTTCAGTACAGTTCTAGACTCATTGGGAAGGTTGAAATAATATATTTATTTTTTATTTTATTTTTATTTTTTTTTAATTTTTTTTTTCTTCAATTTTTTTTCATTTTATTATTTTTTCCATGCAGTCACCCTTTTGGTACAGGTGTACCAAAGGGGGGATCTTACTACTGATTTACTTTCTTTAAATTCTAAAGAGCGATTAAATCAATCTTTTTAACACAAGAAATCAAACTCGGCCCCAGTCCTTACAACGGATTGCTATGTCGGAGTACTATTGTTTTCACTTTTTTTTTTTTTTTTTTGTTTTGTTTTGTTTTGTTTTTTTGTTTTTTGTTTTCGTTTTTTTTTTTTTTTTTTTTTTGTGTTTTTCTTTTATAATTTCTCTGTATGGTTGGATGTAATTAATAAAAAAACTCGTTGGAGATGTGCAAAACGTTTTTCACGACGTATAAGATTCTTGCGGACGACACAGAATTTCAGCGACACGAACCCTTGGGAATAAAATTGCAGCATATTGACTCATGTACGGGGAAGCTTGAAAGTTAAGACGAAGAGAGAAATTATTACATTACTACGTCATGCCAATGTCTACATACGCTACGATCAGTATAGTTGCTGCTCATTGATCAAATTCATTTATCGCTTCTCTCCGAAAAACAAGATTAAGATAGAAAGGAAATACCGATCAATCATTTTCTACCCGCGATGACTAATATATAGCTACTCAGTGAACGGTTCACACATACATTCTGGACAGGTATGATAGGTATCAAAAATTGCGCAAAATTGTTTACAGTAGTGACTTATAGTACGAGTCTGTATTCGCTCTTGAAGGTTAATAATCGAATTTTATAAAACCAAACCTATACGAATATTATAGAGGAAGTAAATCGAGTCTATCGCATTTGTTTTGCAAATTTCAGAGCAGTACTTAGGCCTCCATACCGGAAATTTCCATCGAAAAATACCAATATAATTGCTCGCAGTCGATTTATCACATTGCATACGAATGAAATTTTGAGATAGTTATTCGATCATCCGCATTTCAGAGTCGCTTGTTCCGAAAAAAATTATCATTTCATTCTCGTAAATGCGTATAATATTGCACTTACGAGTACATAATTATAATCATTCTATTCGACACGTAGCCGAGGTAGGCTCGTATTTTAAAAGGAGTAATAACTTCTAGATGTTGAAAAACGCTAGACTTCCTTGCGTGACCGGTCGTCGACGAGCCGAGTTCAATATGCGACATATAAAGCGTTCCTAAACGTTCACCCACAGCGGGGCTCCTGAGGCGTGATTAAACTCAAAATCCTACAACTACATTATAATACACGTGTGTGTGATACGTTTTCGAAATTGATTCCGATTCGAGTGCCTAAAATTAATGGCAAGTATTAAGTCATTAAAGAGTGCAGTCAGTATATTATCGCGTATCAGACCGCCGATGACTGTTTATTTATTCAGGAAACTGTAATTTCAAAATAAACACCGGCCGTACGCCGAATATGCATTAATTTACAACGCTAATCTCCATTGCCGTCGAGTTCGAAATTCACGTTTTGGATTGTCGGGTACAGGTGTTTCTGGGTAATAGTTGATATTTTGGATTGAGAAAATTAATGCGATTAGTATAGTCTATCGCTGATTAAGATACCTACGTTTTTACGGTATATAATTATTCGATCTTACGTTATTATAGAATGTCATTTTTTCGAAAAATTATTCGTACGAGCGATGGAAAAATAACGTTTCTTGTCTATAGTTCTAATTTTCCTGCGAATTCCTTTCGATATCATTCATCGAATAGGTAATTCATTCAACGTATATCTAACTGAGTCATCGTCGTGATTTCTTTTCACTCGCATCAAGAATGACGTCTGTCTGTCCTCTTCGAGCTACTTTTGACATTGGACTGGTCACAGTAGGAGTAATTTAGATAGAAATGATCCGAATAAGTCGGACGGAGGGAGGCTTTAACCGAATATGACTCATGTCATATTTTGTAACAGAAATCGTAGTCCCAAAATTTACTTCGTGAGATAACGCTTTTCGCTGACTAAATTTGAAGAAAATTCAATATAAGCTGTTTAGGATCCGAAATCATATGACGCGGGGGCAGGAAAGCTATAAGTCTGTTATCACTCTTGTTGGCTATGCATTCCCCGGAAATACTCACATCCACTTCCAGATGACCTTGACCTAACTAACGAACTCGTGAAGATTTTTGTTTTCCAACGCTATACAGAGAAGAAACTTGGAAAAATTTACGAGTATAGAGCAGGAACATAGAAGAAATCACGCGTCTGGTTCGTAACGTCATCGAAGAACTTGGAAAAACTTTCGCTTCAATGCTAATGAAAGAAGCAGACCCGCAGCCAAGGCGAGGAAGATGAAAAAAACTTACCAGAAACGAGGGGTGGTAGGGAGCCTGTTTTAAAGGGCACGTGGGATCAGAAAAATGTAGATTGTGACGCCACAGGTCCGGAATTTGGAGGCTAGCTATATATAATAGGAGGGAGCTTTAAAAAAATGCAATGGCAGCGGACAACACGCTGTCACCTAATTAATTTGCTGTTGCTTGCTTTATCAAGCTTACACAAATTTTTCTATGCGAAATAACATAACAATCAAGGTCGAACGAAGATCAAGAAAATTCTAGGCCCTAGACAATACCCCGACACTGCTGACGTCACAAATGAGCGGATGCGGACGTCTTCTGCAATTAATGAACGCCCAATAAATGGAATAGCGGGTTCCCGCTAATGATGGGCGGTTATCAGTTATTAATCGATTAATCGGTTTATTCTTGGGTAAAATTAACCGAAAAACGGGTTTATTTGTGATTAACAGTCAACCTGAAACACCGGTTAATCAGAGCGCATAAACCGATTGTTGAAAGACAGGGTAAAAATCAAACTTTGTGTACGGAAAATTTATTTCATGGGGCCACAGCCCCCCCGAAATCCCGGGTCCATTTCCGTCAATGTCCAAGTTATATATGACAGAAGGGGGACTTGGAAAATTTTCAAGCCCTGAGCTTTGCGGGACGGTGGACGTTTTTCCGAGACCAACCCCCTGTCGAAATCCTCGATTATTTACATCATCGATTATTCGACTTAGCCTAAATAGGCTAAACCATTTCTTTTCTCGACCTCCTTTCCATCAAAAATAAACGGCGTCTTATTACAATGATTTCTAAGCAATTTATCAACTACAATACCCTTCCGATATTTCGATTTGTCACAAACCGTAAATTTTGCAACAAGTAGGAAGTATATCCACAAAGTAGTTTATCAAATTTAGAGAATGGAAATGGAAGAAGTAATTGTGACCCTAAACGAGGCGATCGATTGGGTAAGTACTGATTTCTGATCCTTTTGTAAACGTACCGAATTCTTACCAACTCTAAAAGACTTCTACGAGATCATTGTCGTGTACCTCTGAATTTACATCCTTAAATACGACTCAGACAACTTTCGTCTTCGTTGAGGACAGCTTTGGTCAAGTCGAGATTGAATCTATTTGAAAGCAACCTCCACTAAGCGCCTCTGACTTTTCTTTAGTAACCATCTTTAGATTACGTTAAGATCTCTCTGAATTACGAGTAGTATTTACTCTGCCAGACGTAAACTGACGGACTGCTTTTGTTTTCTGTCCGTTAGGAACTTCAAGATAAACGTTTCGGAATTATTGGCCTGCGTCGCACATAGTTTTAACCAAATTAATTTGTTGTATGGATTTAGATTTATAATTAATTATGTCAATTAAATTAATATTTGTTGACCTAAAACCGATTTTCTTTCTTAAACTCCCTAAAACTTGTTGTGATTTCCCTACTAGGTCAAGTCTTCAAATCTCGTATGATCCACGGCACACCGCGAGATACAAATCACAACACCCCCCCCCCCCTTGATGAAATAGGTTCCCTGTTAAAAGCATTGCCTATCTAGTTACTTGAATAGGCTATCTGTGTACACCGACCACCGAGCTATGATGGGAGGGGACTTGGAAGACGTTCTGAGTCTTACGATGTTTGAAGCGTTGCATATTCCTTGAAGGGGCTAATTCAATTGATGTACAAAGTACCACATATCCTGTTACTTGAAGGGGCTATCTTTCAGGCTATATACACCAACCACCGAGGAGGGAACTCAGAATACCTTTGGAGGACGTGCTGAGTCTTATAGTGTTTGAAGTGTTGCATATCTGACTCATTGAAGGGGCTAAGTCAATTGGTGTATCAAATGCGTCATCTTTCAGGCTATATACTCCGACCACTATGACATAATTATTATAATGGAAGGAGGACTTGGAAAATTTTTGATCTCAGAGCTTTGCCGGTCAAAGGACATTTTTCCAAACCACCAATAAAGCAGGTTCCCTGTTAAAAGCATTGCATATCTAGTTACTTGAAGGGCTATCTTTCAGACTGTCCGTATACACCGACTACCGAGCTATAGATGATAGGAGGGGACTAAGAATACCTTAAAAAGACGTTCTGAGTCTTATGATAATTGAAGCATTGCATATATGGCTCCTTGGAGGGGCTACATCAATTGATGTACAAAGCATTGTATATCCTGTTATTTGAAGGGGTATCTTTCAAGCTGTATACAGCGACCATCAAGCTACATACGATAGGCGGGGAACTCAGAATACCTTGGGAGGACTTTCCAATTTCAAGTCTTATGGTGTTTGAAGTATTGCATATCTGGCTTATTGAAGGGGCCAAGTCAATTGGAGTGCAAAACATTGTATCTAGTTACTCAAAGGAGTTATATTTCAGGATATATACATCGACCATCGAGCTATGTATGCTGGAAGGGGTCTTAGATACTCATAAAGACATTCTGAAGCTTATGAAGTTTGAAGTTATGCATATCTGGCTCATAGAAGGGGGTAAATCAATTGATGTACAAAGCATTGTATATCCTGTTACTGAAGGGGTATCTTTCAAGCTGTATACAGCGACCATCAAGCTACATATGATAGCTGGGGAACTCAGGATGCCTTGGGAGGACTTTCCGAGTCTTATGGTGTTTATCTGGCTTATTGAAGGGGCTAAGTCAATTGAAGTGCAAAACATTGTAACTAGTTACTCAAAGGAGTTATATTTCAGGATATATACACCGACCATCGAGCTGTGTATGCTGAAAGGGGACTTAGATACTCATAAAGACATTCTGAATCTTACAAAGTTTGAAGTTTTGCATATCTGGCTCATAGAAGGGGCTAAATTAATTGATGTAAAAAGCATTCCATATCCTGTTACTTGAGAGGGTATCTTTCAAGCTGTATACAGCAACCACCAAGCTACATTATGATAGGCGGGGGACTCAGAATACCTTGTAAGGATGTTTTGAGTCTTATAGTGTTTTAAGCGTTGTATGTCTAGCTCATTGAAGGGGCTAAATGAAATGTACAAAGCGTTGTATATCTTAGGGGACTTAGAATGACAGATGTTCTGAGTCTTATGGTCTTTGTAGCGTTGCATATCTGGCTCATGGAAGAGGCTAAACCAATTGATCTAAAAATCATTGCATAACTCTTTATACAAGAAGGGGCTATCTTTTAGGCTACAACTAGCGACCTGTACATAAAAGAAGGGGAACTCAGTATACCTTACAAGGACGTTTTGAATAGTATTTGAAGCGTTGCATATCTATTAACTCATTGAAGGGGCAAAGTCAATTGGTGTACAAAACATCGAAGGGGTTATCTTTCAGGCTATATTATACACCAACCACTGAGCTATACATGACAGAAGAGGCGTTCAGAAAATTTTGAGCTTCGAGCTTTGCCGACCGGGCAGACGGCAAACGATTTCAGCTCTTGAACTAGGTATATATGATAGAAGAGGGACTATGAGGCATTTGGGGAAATTTCGACTCGCGAGCCGTAATATATGATAGTGGGGAGACTTATGGTGTTTGAAGTATTCCATATCAGTCAACCCATAGAACAGGTTCCCGGCGTTCTTCGTTTAACGTCGTTAAAGAAGCCTTCCTTTTTTCTCGCTTCTTTTATTTATAGTGCAATCTTATCACTCCACTTAGACAAATTATTACTGCCGTTGAGTACATTCCATTGAAAAAGCCCTGGATAAGGTACAAGATGGACTCTGAAGCGGAGAATACGCCTGAACGAACGAGAGTCGGTCCACGTCAGGTTTGCGCTTAAAACGAGGTTCGTCCACCACTATGTATTTGTCAATCATAACCAGATTACCTCAGGCAGAAACAGTCACTGAGTACCTCGGCGCCTCGACAGTCGTCTGAACTGGAAACACCCTCCCAACGAGTCAGATTGAAGCTAAGAGAAATGTACTGGTTAGTTGGGCTCAGCTAACAAAGTGCTGATATAGAAAACGATTGTCAAGCCAATCTAGATATGTGGTCCCCAGTTATGGGGTTGTACGAAACAATCGAACCGAATAATCAGATGTGATTAACGCCTATGGATAATACAAGAAATGAAGAAATCCTTCAGGTCGATCACGAGATCAAGTCAGTCAAGGATGTAATTTGAGAGACTGCTGGCCGTCACGAGCGTAGACTCCATCGCCACTTATGGAGGACAGCAGCAAAGATGTACTACGGCTCAGAAGGTAGAAACCGGATTTAGTGACGTATTTAGAAATATGTTCGTGAATGGGCGACGAATAGGAAGAAAGTTTTTTAAGACAAATATAAAGAATTTTACTGGTTAGATCATTAGGTCACCCCAAAATTTTGAAAGTGGCTCGATCGCTTACACCCTCCCGACGTCCATCGACCTTAACACACATAAGGGCGAGTTTGCGGTTACACCCAGTGCGGAGGTGTGACTCAGGCATTTTGCTCCTAAAATTTTGATATAGAAAGTCTACGAAGTTCCGGAGTCGAAGGTGAGACCAAGGCGTGATTTCTAATAGTGTAATAAATTTATCCATGGTCGCATCTACAATATCTTCACATTTACCTGCAGTCAATTTAGATCTAAGCCAAATTTACGAAGAAAATTCATTACTGCATAAATGTTTTCTGTTGTAACATCTGACGAAAATATCTCATACTATGGCGGTTTGCTAATTTCTATTTAAAAATATGTATTTTTGATAATAAAGTATTAATAATGAATAAAGCGAGTGAGATAAACCAGCCTCTCTTCTACTATTGGGCAGTCCGTCCCCAACGATGAATACCGTGCTATGTAGAAATTTCTAGTTCATTCGAAAAAGTGCGGGAGAGAATCAGGGGCGATAAACGTTTCCATTCGGCACGTTCAACTATAGTATTCATTTCCTCATCAATTCGAGTACATGTAAATGCGATACAGTCCACTTAAATTTACGTCGGAATAAAAAATTTATAAAGAAAGAAATAACGATAATTAAAAAACATCTTTTTTTTTTTTTTGAAATTTCAGTTTTTTTTTCTTAGATGGTCGTTGTACATTTATATTTCCGGAATATGCACGAGCGAACCGAGACGACTGTAGTTACACGATAGTTATAACACTATTCGTGTACTTCCTATCGACAATGACAATGACACTGAAACGGCAGGAACTTAACCGAATACTCGGTGTGTGTGTTCAAAGAACCTGGAAAACCTTGGGCAAGGTAAAGTCGTTCCGAAGTTCACTGGATGATCTTACCGACTCGTCCTAAGTAGCTATATAAATACGAAGCACGTTTAAGACGGACATCAAATCCGGGTTTCGAACTTGTGTTGGCCGTTGTTTTGTTGTTAGTTTTTTTTTTTTCCGATCGTAATTTTTCTTCCGAAAATTTTGTAAAAATTTTGTTTAAACAAATTGTTCTCAATTTTTTGAATCATTTTTCTTTTCTTTTTCGGCTGTTTTCGGAAAATTCATTAAAACAACGGCAGATCATTAAAAATGTATTCGGAAATCAGTAAATTCGTGTGCGTAACCCTTTTTGTAGTTGCTGGTGTATCCGCAGCTCCTACCAAGAGTAAAAGTGAGTTGATTGTTTGATTTGAATAAAATTATTGAAAATATTAAAAAGAGAATGGTGAACGTACACGAACGTACACAATATTTGGGACAAATGTGATGAAAAGACGCACCAACTTGGGAGTAATTAGGGAGACTAATTTAGCAAATACGATATCCACGCAACGGGGAACAATTGCCCTAAACCCTACCAAACCTCCAATTTAAATTTTTCCAAATTATTACAGTGAACAGAATGGAAAGAAGACTGCTGATGAGAATACGCGCTAAAAGAATTTCAGATTGATTTTTACAAAATATAATAAAATTGAAAAAAATCGAAACTATCACCCTAATCCTCCATGGAAGAGAGTCCGTAGATGATCGTTATTTTTCTAGAAACAATAAATTTTTCTTTTTTATCGAACGATTTACATCAATTTTTCAAAACTCGCTTTTATTCGTAAGACTCTCTGCATCATAATTATTTCTAGTGCATCTTTTCGTGATTTACCACAACTTAGGATCTTGAATAGCAAAGTAAAGTACCGCATTTTGCACAAGAGTAATGAACCAGTGAGATTTTTTTTGCTTTCGAAGATGGTCGTAGGTAGAAGTTTTCTGAAAAAAAAAAAAAAAAAAAAAAAAAAGCAAAAAAAAAAGCAAAAAAGGAGAGCCTACAAAGACGTAGCCAGAAAAATTCCGAGAACGTCATAGGCTAAAGCATAAATCCAATTTGGACGTGGTAGAGCGATATTTAATTTCGAATTTTGGGACATATTTAACCCATTTCACCCACTTTTGATAGCTTTTTGATCAACTCGTATTCCTTTACCCTCAAATACCCGAGACAAAATGATCCCATTTCTCACATCGGAGGCTTATTTATGGGAGTGGGGGGGGGGAGATCGAGCTGTACTTAATAATACTTTTTTGTTAGTCATATTTTGGTCTCCACAAAAAATCATGCAAAGGGAGCACAGGGTTCGAGACTTGATAATTAGAGGGCCATAATACAATATCACCATCCCATAAAGACAATAAATTACGTCTTACATTAATTTGGCGTTCAATCCAAACCACGTAGGTACAGTTCTGAGAGAGAGCAGTCGAAGAAATTTCGAGTCACCAAAAATTCCTCCACGAAGTAATTTAGGACAACTGCCAGATGTTTTATTAGGTTAAAGCTAGGTCGAATTAGAAATAACGTAAACTGAAAATAAAAAACTAAGTCGCTAACCGTTCAATCAACTCCAGTAAGCCTATTCGTAATTTGACTCGAAAACAACGGACTTACGAAGTTCATTCAATCTTCATTAAGGTTTACGATGTGAAATCGTTACAAGTCGATTTTTGAGACCGGTGACAGAAGGAAGAAACTAGTTTTTAATTTAAAAAAAAAAACAACAACAGTAAGTAGGAGGTGAGAAAATCAATTAGAAAAACTCGAACAATTTTTAAAATAAAGGGAAATCCACCCGCGGCCAATCCTCTTTCCGAAAACTAAATTTGATCTACGATCTCAGCAATTTTCGAAGGGGATGAGAATGAAATCAGAAAAATTACGTTATAGAGAAGAGGATATCAGCGCGATTTACGAAGTATGTATTCCATAGAAAAATGGACTTATCGAAGGCTTATGGAAATCTTCCTTCGAGAATATTCAGACCATTGCACTTTCTATAGTTTCGCAAGCCTTAAAGTACTGCTACAAGATGAAAGAAAAATTAATTTATACGACCAAATGGAATTAAAATACGGATTGATAAGAGTTTCTTTTGTCAGATCTCAGAATTCTAACGCTTCTCTCAGTGCACGAATTGAATGTCTTCGTCCTGGTGCTTCAAAATTTTGTTATAAGTATAGAGGGATCAACAATTTTCTTTCGCCATCTGAAATAGGAACTAAAAATTTATGTTTATTGCAATATATATTCTCACGCTTTCATACGTACTTGGGCGATTTATTATCCGACCCCATTGATAACCCAGAAACGTCTCCCTGTTGGGAGAATTGCAAAGGGACAAATTTTTCTGGTCAACTGAAGTGCTCCGAACCTCCTCTATGGAGAAGAGGGAACTAGTAAAAATTCCGACCGCAGACGACTCGGAAAGATTACGATTTTCAAACAATTTCGAGTTTTGCGCTAGGAGGAGGGAGGATTTCAAGAATTGTCTGTTTTATGAATAAAAGAGAAGAGAGATTTGACAAAATTTGAAGGTCTGAACCATTACTAGGGAGGGGGAATTCGGACTTGAAGTGACAAGAGAAGAACATCGAAAAATTTGCAGCTCTGAACATCTTTCAAGGTAAGGAAGGTGGGAACTCGGAAAAATCTCATCAATGGCATAGTAATCGACTATCAAAATTAAATTATTAAACTTGAAATATTATTTTATGTGGTCGATTCTCAAACTTTATACAAAAATGAGGGTTTCCTTAACGAAGTTGAACGAGGATCGTAGGGAACCTTTCCTATGGGTCAAAATGGTTTTCGTATTGAGAATTCCAAGTCGTTCTGCCGCCTTATGTTTATTATGGGTCAAAAATCGAAATTTTTCCAAGTTTCTTTCCTGTCATATATTATGGCTCTAAAGTCGAAATTTTTTCAAGTCCCCTCGTATCATTTTTATTGGGGCTTGAAAGTCGAAATTTGTCGAAGTCCCTCTTCTATCATGTATTAGGGCTCGAAAGTCGAAATTTTGTCAAGTCTCCCTCCTGTCATATATTGTGGCTTGAAAGTCGAAATTTGACGATGTCCAAATTCTTCCAAGTCTCCCTTCTATCATGTATTATGACTCGAAAGTCAAAATATCGGCTTAAAAGTCCAAAAATGGTGCTTTCTATCTTACCCCAGGCTATTGGAGACTTGAAGGGGTTTTGACCTTCGAGCCATGTACGATAGGAGAAGGATTCAGATCATTTTTACTAATGATATTGGACTTGGACCATTTTTATTTGGGCCGAACATCATACGATTTTTTGAAAAATACCTCATAGAACAGGTTCCTTATTGACAAGTTTTAACTTCTACAAGAAGTCCTACTCTAAAAAAGTATAATTATGGAAAGTAGCAAACTGACGATTTCTAGAATCTTCAGCCTATTGATTAATAATAAGATTTAGGGTCAAACAGCTATCAATTTTTGAAACGAAATTTTCTTCTAAATCACGAAGCAGACGAAGACAGGTGATTTAGAATAAGAATAGCCCTTCGATCGATTCCGTCTAATATAAAACAATTTCTGGCTTAGCCAAATGGAATAAGATCATTTTCATGTTGTACGTGATCCCACAAAATTTTGCTTCCTTTGAATCTAGCAAGGCCTACTGCTGCCTTGTATTATGTAGAAATATCGATTTTATGCTCGGCTGCTTTAGTAAGTTCAGTCTTCATTATAATGCCTAAAATACATGTGTATAAACTTATTATATGGCTAGAGGAGGGAGGAATGAACTCGCAGATTCCCAAGATTAGGGTGGAGGTCTGGAGGCCGTAGAAGATAAGTGCAGTATGTTGAATTAAAATATGAAAAATTTTCTTATAGGTATATTTAAAAAAAAATTTAAGAAAAAATCTATATTAATATTAATTTTATTATTAATATTAATCAACGTATTAAATATAAATTTCAATTCAAAAATCAAACTTGAAAATTCTATGAAAATATTAAATTTATAATAAAATTTATATTTATATAAATATTTAAAAAAATATTATATACGAAAATTTTGTATATTTAAATCTGAATATTAAATTGATAAAAATTATTATTTCTAATAAATAAATAAAATTCTCGGGCAATATGTACGTATTAAAATTTAAATTCAAATATAATTTTAAATCTTCATCACTAATTTTTTAATAATTAATAATTTTACAAAATAAATTATAATCAATTTAAATTTATTCATTAATTAATTAATATTATTGATTTATTATTAATTAAATTTTTAATTAATAAAATAATTTTCATCATTTTTAAAAATAGGGTTTCATTATACTACATACCTTTATACAGGGTTAAAGGAGGGTGGGGGGGGGGGGTGCAAATTCGTAGATTTCGGAATTAGGGTAAGGCTTCATCAAAAATATGAAAATGTCAAAATACAAGTAGGTCTGTGACGAGAAATCTACAGTCGAAAATACTCAGTCGATCCCCTTTTTTCAAACTAGCCAAGGATCTCAGGGAATTTATCCTCAAGAAGAGCACAAGAGACTAAGGTCCCATCAGTTTAAGCGAGTAGGAACAATGATCCTTCATCTAAGGGGATTTTTGGGTAAGATTTTTTGCAGTCTTTCGAAGACATCACAATCCACACTGAATGCAAATGCGGATCCTCGACAAAAGTACCAACAGGGCTACATCCGCTAGAAAAATTTTTAAATTCCGATTAAAACTATTTTTACGATGTTAGAAAATGACGTACGTGATATTGATGTTGGTTTCACTGTTTCAGAAAATCTCGATTTTCATGCGTGCAAGAAAAGCAATCCAGAATTTCAAAAATGTTATAAAGATGAATTACAAAAAGTCATACCACAATTGAACGACGGTAAGTTTAATGCTCGTATTTAAAAAGACACGAAATCACACAACAGCTATCTTGCACCACTTACACGTACTCTTCTACTCATAAAATTTTTACCCCAGGAAAGTTTTCTATGGAGTCAGGAGAAGTCCAATCTCTACTTTCATTTTTTAGTACGGATGTATCACGGGTTGGGGAACTAAATCTATGCAGCTAGCTAAGATCGTCAGAAACTACGATTTTCAACTGGAAAGCCAAATCATAATACAATACGAACGCAGTAGGCACTGATACCTGTCGGCACGAAAATGTTTTTCTTTCTTTCGTTTGCTACAAATGGATTTATAAAGGTCGACGTTTTCAAATAATTACCACGCACGTTTTGATACCGACGCCGAGGTACAACATTCAGAGGTCAATGACCGTATGAATGAAAACATACATAGTAAAAAGAAACAAGGAAATCTGAAACTTTTATAGGGTCGGTATCGACATCAACAACAAACAATGATACATTCATTAGCGACATAGCTTTGTTTCATCCTCGATGGCAAATTTTTCCTATTTTCCACACCTCAGCTAATTGACTCCAAATAATAATTGAATGAGTCTCTCCGAGATAGGCAGATCTTAATTATTTTCTACTTTCACTCTTCTCCGTCAACTCTTTCACTTTCATTTAGATCCTGGACTCGTTAGAACTTTCAATCGCAATACCGTAGATTTAGCCGCAGAACAAGTCATTACCAAGATACCAAGTAGTACTGCTGACAATTTGCCTGTAAGGGTTCTGCGAGGAGCGCCACTTACCTCGCTACACTCAAAGGTGGTGGTGTGTAATAGGAATGATTTTTAAGAGTTTCTCAATACTTAATTGATCAAAAAATGAGACATACAAAAATTGGAGCCGAGTCTACTCTAACAATTTCTTTAAAAGAAAGAAGAGCGAAAAGAAAATACGTTGCGTTGTTTAGTCATCATCACTCATCATCACCTTCGAGTACAAGCTTTGGAGAAATTCCGCATAGCAGCGCATAATCCGCTCTCATTAGCGAATAGCCCGCTAATTACAACAACTATTTCTGTCACCTCAATCCTGAGATGGAGTAAAACTCTCAACAAACCTATGACCTTGAAACCAATTCGCGAATCCGAAATCAACTAGGAGCGCTAGTGTCGATGTCTAGAATGCACTGAAAGGTGAACATGATGTTTTTTACCAAAAGAGGTTTCACATGAAATGAACTCTACTGCCCTCAAATATTGTTTTATACAGAAAAATATAGAAGATGAAAGTTGTAGATGAATTCAACGTCAAATTTTTTGCAGAACTTTTATCACATCTTTACCTCTTTAACCAAATGTTTGCTACTAGCTTACAGGCCAGACCCTTTGCCCGAATAATTCGCGAATCCCAACACTCTGGTCATCTTGCAAGACCTCAACATTCACACGCCTCGCTTATTTATTCATTTATTTATTTATATTATTAGAGTGCCCTCCAACAGCCGATCGGCCAATGACAGGAGAGCACTTGAAACAAAAAAGATGAAAAAAAAAACAAAAATTAAAATAAAAATAATAGAAAAATACAAATAATAAACAAACAAAATTCAAAATAAATTAAAAAAAAAAACAAAAAAAAAACAATGATGATAATATGTTTACCACTAGCCACCCCAACCCTGGTCACATGTCCAATCCCCAACCCCTTCCACAAACCAATCATTTCGACGAATAAACTAAAAAATAAAAATAAATAAATAAATAGATATAATAATAATAATTACAGATATTCGGAGGCCATTTGATCATAGGGGTGCGGACAAGATCAGACTAAAAGATTTATGATATGAAAAAAAAAAAAAAAAAAAGATGAATAATGAACAAAAATAAGGTATGGGCAAGCATTACCAATTGGTTTCCAAGTTCATGAGGACTGTCGTCACCTTGCTACCTAACATTTTTCTACTGTCAAAAAATATATCAATTGTGCGGTCTTCTTTAACAACACGGTTCAAGAGAGACAGGGCACGAGCAGTGGAGCAGAAGCAAATTGCTGCGTTCTGTGCTGAGGAATCTGAAAGATATCTCTACACCTACTCGTTCTGGATGGAGCAAGGAAATTTATCTTACTTAGTAAGAACGACGATTCAGTTTTTCCACACAGGATATCCCTCATTATCATTATTAAACTAAGTTCCCTTCTCACTTTCAGAGTAGTTAACTCGTAACCTAGGACCAATTCCGAATAAGTAATTGAGGTATCGTAATATCCAAAATTTCTGAAATCGAGATATCTTGTGAACATTTTTTGAATACGTTCAATTTTTTTCAACTTCCCCTTACCTACTGGACTCCATATCATACTTGCACTATCTAGATGCGATCGTACAAGCACCAGGTACAGCAAGCGGAGAACAGACATGTTGACAAAAGATTTGGTTCGTCTCTTACTGATTCCCAGATTGCGTTTTGCGCTATTTAGCACCTTGTGTAAGTGGCAATCAAAGTTTCTTCTGGGATCAAAGAGGAGACCTAGATCCCAAATTTCCTCAACTGATTCTAAGATCTCTCCACGTATCTGATATTCTGCCTGAATCTTAGTTCGCTTGCGAGAACGTCATCACTTTACATTTTTTGGTGTTTAAAAGCATCGAATTTTCCTTGCTCCATCTCGTCAACACATCGAAGTCCCGCTGCAGCAACACAGAATCCTCCAAACAGCGTACCTCCCTGAATAGCTTTACGTCGTCAGCATACAATGAGCACCGCGAATATCTTAAATATTTATCTACGCCAATCATGAATAAGAGGAAGAGATATGGACCCAGAACAGATCCCTGTGGTACCCCCGAGGAACTATCGAACATTTCTGACTTAGCCCCCTTGAACATAACATACTGTTTTCTTTCCAATAAATAAGTCTAAAACAGTTCAATGAGAGAATAATTTGTAATGATCACCTACTTACACACGGGATGTATTTTCCAGCCCTTCCCGTACCCACTTTCGAGGAAAATTCATTCTCCACAGAGAGTCTTTTCTCGAATTTCCTACGCTAATGGTACAAATTTATTTCAGTCTGACTCTACCGATACGTCACTCATTCGATTCGCCATAATAGATTTATACACCGAAACACCGCCATCCAAAACGTGGGTACACATGTAGATACGATCGAAGCACATAAATAATAGATTTGTTAATACATCATTGCTACACAACTCTTCGCTCGATGTGTATCATTTTTTTTCCTCAATTCGCAAATCGATTCGTCTACGACAGCCAAGTAAATTGAATTTACAACACGAAGAAAATTTTTATTGACGTGATCAGATTAACGGAACAGAGACCTTTCCTTCGTCCCTTCGATTGTCACGTCGTAAACTGTAACAACGATCAGATTAACACTAGAACATTCATCATAAATTTTAGATAAAACGTATCCATAGGTAACTTGACGTAGCGTCTTTCTGCAGCTTAGGTACTATAATAGTTTCATTCTTTCCTGTCTCGTTCTCCTTGAACATTAATGACGATTATTTGAAATTTTCTTCAATTTTTATGTCCGCTTCGTCTTTATAATCGCCAGTTAGCGTGTCGTAATTATATTGTATATTATGTGGTCCACAGGGTAGCAACAAGTGGCGGTTGTGTGATTTTTTTTTTTATACTACGTACGTAAAATACTACGATTATATTAAAGCTAGTTGATTAATTTAGTACGGCGATTGAAATCCTGCTGTAATACGGCAGAGTTGAATAAAATGGAAAATAAAATTTAGAAGAAGTTAATCTAGATAATTGTTCAAGGGCAATATTGAATCCTTCGATATGAGTCAGCGAGTAATTACTCAAGGTTGAAGGTTTTCTAGTATAATCATTTACTCTCCATCAACGATACTTGTGAATTCCATTGTTTCAAAAATACGGTCAAGTCGCGTATGTTGCATATTTTCTGACAGTTTGGAGGTTGAGAAACATTACCCTCTCCCCTTTCCTCGTGAATCCACGTCAGTACTTGAAGGATCAAAAGTTTAGAAAGGGTGCATCCCTCTTGTGGGTTCAAACTCCTGCAGGAGCAGCCCCAAATTCTAATTTCAAAACTGGATCGGGAATTGCAGCGTTTAATTTTCGCAGCCAGGAAAAATTTGAGGGAGGAGATTCCAATGGAAAGGAGCTGAGAGTAGTAGATGGAACTTGGTGGAAAAGAATTGTAAGAAGTTGCAATCCACGTTGCAATTTTTTTCCAGAACAGAACTTTAAAAGCGTACAATCCCTCGCCCCCTCGCTCCTTCTCTTCCTGATTACGCCACCAATCAAACGCTCGTCGTAAATCCGCTTAGAACTATCTTTCATTCAAAACTCGTTGACACGATGGAAACTAGATCGAGGAGACAGAGCCCTCCTATCCATTAGTAACCTAAAGAAAAGATCAACAGACACATTATGAAGAATAGGTCAGTACATCTTTTCATCAACCAAAATAGATTGTGACAAGTAAAAGTTGCAAGAGATTTATTTTAAAATAGTCTGACTGACAGAAAGTTCCGAGTGCGAGAAGTTTCCTAGATTTTCGTACACTTGAGTTTTCTGCCCAATATTAACAGACATATAGCCAGAAAATTTTATGGAAGAGTTTTGAACAAGAAAATGTTTCAATGAAGGTGGGAGGAATCACACGATATTTCATAAAATACTTCTACCCCGTCCATAATTTTTCTACTATTTTTTTTTTTTCAATTTTGGCAAGGGACGCTATCGATATCAATTATCAACTGACCAAAACGGTTAAAAATCAAATTCCAGCCTATAGCTTTAGAAATAGGTATTTATTGTCGAAGTTTATTCACCAAAAAATTGTCCTGGTCCAGCAGCAAAATCGCTATGATACCAATAAAAAACGTTTTTTCTACCTTCAAGTGTACTTGGAAGACGTATCTTCTCATAAATATTCGAACTAGACAGCGAGAGCGTCGCACTTTTTTTTTTTACTGCGCCTGGTAATGGCGGCATACTATGGGAGCAAAATGAAAAAATTGAAATAAAAACACTGGAATGAAGTAGAAGTCTCATAAAATAAGTCCCAAAATACACAAGATGAAAAAACCTTCAATTCCGCTTCATTCTAGAGTATTCCAAAATTGTCATCCTTTTCTCTTCGGGAGGGGGGGAGGGGTCCAGTTAAGTCTCACCAAAACTCACGTGAGGAGGTGCCGAGAAATCTCACCTAATTTTTTTCTCACACAAATACATTCTAAAATATTGGTAAACTGGCTTAAATTTAATAAAAACTAGTCCTTTTTGAATAGGTACAAAATGTGATCAAGAAAATTACGTTTTTTCAATAGATAAACGCGATTAAGCACAGATAAACGTATTTAAAGCAAAAATACACACTTCGAAAAATCTCATGCGAGATAAGAGTGGGAGATATCTCACCAAGGGCGGAGGGGGGAGGGGTCGAAAAATCACAAAAATCGCTTCACGTAATTTATGGACGCCCCCTTTCCATGTACCACCATAGTCTTGATAATCTTTTACGATTTTGACAGAGTGCCATATCTGTTGAACGAATCACGCGCGTTGTTAGCGATCCTGGCGGATACCCGGTTTAAATAGGTTTGAAGCCTCAAAACCATGCAACAGCAACAGACTGGAGTCAAGGAAATGAGATCTCCTCTCTATTTTGTGAAACTAAACGTACCATTCCTTAGATCCTTTCACCTCTCGTTCTCCAATCAGTTGATTCAATTTTGGCGAAGTTCAGTACAAGATTTTCCAGCAGGTTCCTGAGTTTCCGCATCAAAATACAATGAAACTAGACTTTCTCCTCTCCTTCGATGAGTCGATTCAAGTTTGGCATTCGTTCTTGAGTAACCCGATCAAAATATGTATAAGGAAAGTAGCCTCCGCTCCGCCTCCTGTTCCTAATTCATCAATTCAAGTTAAGCCAAACTTAATGTTCCTAAGCTGACTCGACCTTCAAATCAACCCTTATGATTTCTCTCCCGTAAATTACGTCGAGGGCGTTTGGTCCGACTGATTTTTTTTCGCAATTCACTTTCAACAAACTAGATTTAGATAACTTGGACATAATCTTTTTTAAAATTACTCATGCTGATACGTCCACACAATTTGATTGTAGTAGAAATTCTTCTACTTTTCGTTGTATTTCCTCTGCTTCAGGACAACAATCAAATTATCCTCGTCTGCCTGAGTTACGAGACCAAACCATCTGTTTATGTACCTAATTCACTTTTGAAGCATTTTCAAACGGTTCTTGAGGGGTTGACGAAGTAAACCCTTAGTGCTTCTTTGTGGTCAGCGATCAGCTTGATACCTCACCACTGGTGAGGCACTGATGGGAATAGGAAACGTTTGCTGAACGCATTTCTCCTTCACTTTTTCATTGTGGTGCTATAAATAAACATCTTCCACCTCAATTTACTGCTGAAAATGTCGCTTAGTCCCAACACTCGTTCTCAATTAGGGTGATTCGAAACAACAGATACCATGGAAATCCTAATGGGCCGAAGTACGCCAAGATAAAGGGGAAGGAGACGCTCAAGAATGATACGGAAAACAAGATATTGAAAGACAGCAAGTTCAGAAACTTGATCAAACACTGGGCTAGACATGTAGATCCTATCCTAATTGTGAGGCCAGACACTAGTAGACAGTGGACCAACTCCTTCTGGAAACAAATGCAATGCTTGAGAGTACCGAATTCACACTGGAAGAAGGGCAACTAAACCATTAACTATTTGGACTAGACATTTACACTGGTGAACAAAAAGATAAAAAAACGTACACAGGAAGCCAATGCACACTGACATCATCAATCCAAACGATTCTTACAACCAACCCAGGCACAAGTTAATGGCGATTCAGAACTACTGCTACTGAGCAATTTCCGACCTGAGTAATAAAACTAGGCAACAATTAAAAATTTGTTGAAAATTGCTGAAGTGAGATAGGTTGAATTTTTTGCGCTAATTTCGGAACCATCTTCCGTTTTTTGATAGGAGGTCGCGTTTTCTTGTTATCACTTCGTTTAGTTGCCGCGCATCGTTGCGAGACAAATCGTTCTTTATCGAGTATTGATAGTGCTATCGAGGAACGCTTCGTCTCGCGACGATGCGCGGCAACTAAACGACGTGATAACAAGAAAACGCGACCTCCTATCAAAAACCGGAAAACGGTTCTGAAATCAGCGCAAAAAATACTTCTAGATATAACCTATCTCACTTCAGCAATTTTCAACAAATTTTTAATTGTTGTCTAGTGCAATGAAAAGAAGAGCAAAGAAATTGAGATTAAAAAAACAACATCCTAGCAGCCAACGGCTATTCCAGAGTCCTTGGAAAAAACGGAAGCATCTTAGAAGCACAGTGAGAAAGTTAGGAAAATACACAAACAAGGTGATGAAGACGTTAAATGGTTGTTAAATGGTTATTACGTGAAGGTGGGTATACATACGAGGGTTGTCTCAAAAGTAAGTTCCCTATCCTAGAAAACAACAAAAGAGTCGACGAAAAAATCTGAAAAAATTGGGGCAATAATTTTTTGCGATTTTGGTAACACTGTAAAAATTTTATGGCGATCGGATTACACTGACGCGAGTAACAGTCGAACGAAAAATGGAGTTGCCATTGGTGCAGCGTAAAATCGAATCACTGAACAAAAATTTCAACTTTGCGGTATGCAATGACAACTCCATTTTTCGTTTGACTGTTACTCGCGTCAGTGTAATCCGATCGCCATAAAATTTTTACAATGTTACCAAAATCTCGAAAAATTAATGCACCAAATTTTTTCAAATTTTTTTGGCGACTCTTTTGTTGTTTTTCAAGATAGGGAAACTTACTTTTGAGATGACCCTCGTATTAATAACCCACCCATGGTGAAGAGAATGAAATAATAACAAGGTGGAAGAAAAAGGCAATGGGAACTTGAGTGGAAAGTACAATCTTTGTGAGACAGGGAGAAAGTTTGATATCAGGAAAAACTCACGGGTTCTTTGACGGAGTTGAACGAGGGATGGCAGGGAACAGTGTGCTGCAGCCAGCCGAAAGCCGAAAGCCAAATTCAGCCGAATCTCTACTGATAAGACCGAAGCCGAAAGCCAGCTTTAAGCCCACCTTTGGATGCCGAAAGCTAAATTCAGCAAAATTTTTTTGGCTAGCTTTTGGCATTGGTGTTTACAGTATTTACACGGCGCGTCACTTCTAAAAACGCTGCTTCTTGTTTCCTGAGAAACCTCGTGAAAATAGCCTTAATTTTAACATTATTGATTGTTTTATCAATTTCAACTTCAATTTCTTCTTGTCTTCTTGGATCTTTTTCATCGTGTCCAATTTTTCCATCGAATGAAAAGCTGAAAGCCAGCTGAAAAAATGCCGAAAGCTAGCCCATTTTTTTTTTGAACAAGCGGAAGCTGAAGTTATATTTTTCAAGGTCAGAAGTTTAAGCCGAAAGCCGAAGCTGAACCTTTCAGCTGCAGTACACAGCTATTTTCTGAAAAATGTATGACGTTATTGGATGTGACGTCACAAGCCTGACCTATGACGTCATCAAATTGTTACATCACAGACTTGGACTTCGGAGCTACATGGTAGGAGAAGGACTTGGAAAAATTTCAATCTCCAAGCTATGTATGGCAGGAGGAGGGTTTGGAAAAATTGTTGACCTCCAAACTACATACGATAGGAGGACAACCTCTAAACGATCGTGAGGTTGTAGTTCGGCTGGACGGCGGACATTTTCTACGAAAAATCCCCCGCCTTAAAACAGGTTCCCTGTTGAAACTCCACTTTTTGTGTCTAGTCATCCTTCACTATTACCACTACCGCGTGACCTCTGTCCGACTTTATTTAAGATTAGATTGTTCTGTTGGATCTTCCTCTGTATTACTTGCGTTCTGGCAGTGCTTCGGCATATATTCTTCTCGATATCCAACAGTACTTTCCTAATCCTGGTACGGGCTTCTGGTCTCAGGTGATATTCCATGGTTTCGTTCGCAGCTAATGGCCATGTTTTCGAGCTTACACTGCGTCCATTTCCCTGGCCAGTTGTACTCGATGCGCCCGCCCTCTTCCTTCTGTGACGCTCGATAGTTTCTTGGTTCTGGAAACGACTGTTTGTTTTTTCTTCTTTGTTTCGGGTCAGTTCAGCAAGTCTCTTCTTGTTCAGCTCAGTTTTTCACATATTCCTCTCTTCTCGGCTGGATATTATTTTTTCAAACTCTCGCTGGTTCAGCAAGTTGTTTAGGTGGAAATATTGGTCATAGAGTAACTTGTACGCCCTGATTCTTGGTAGCCTTATAGTCGCGTATTTGGGGATAATGCCTCATCTACGAAAAAACTCATCCATGATGACGAAAAGAAGAATGACCAGACGGAAGGAAAGGACACGTGAACAGTGCGAAGGCATCTACATTGGTGAGACTGGAAGAAAGTTCAATATCAGGAAAACATCAGAAGGTGGGAAGTCGCCGTTTGGCATACACTGAAATGAAGAACAGCACAACGGTTGAGGAATATTTGAAGTCATACTCGTGAAAAAACTCTTGAAACAGATGCAGAGGCAAGATGGAGAAAAGTCAGCCCCTTAAAAAATGTAATCACACTTTACAGCGAAAGATGATTCGGCTCGTTGATTGGACGGGAGAAGAAGAAAATCGACAAATATAAGATGACAGCAATCCTGGTAGCCGATAGAAACACAGAATGAACTAATCTACAATATAATACCATAAGAACTAATGTTCTTCAGATGGTGGGGGAACATCCGAAAGCACTTTTATAAAAGAGGGCGGGATATTGGAAGGATCTTCTTCAGTCAGCTTACAAAATACTCAAAATGAGTTCCATTGTTCCAATAATAAATATTCGATCTAACTCGAGAATTTTCTTACTCATTTTCAGGTTACTACAGATTTAGAATTCCAGCTCTCGAACCTTTCGAATTACCGGCTCTGGACATCGCCAAAGGTCAGGGAGCCGTAAGCATTGATCTCAGTCTACAAAAAATTAAAGTTAACGGGCTCACGTCGGCTATCGTAAAAACATTGCAGTAAGTACAATTTTCCACACCCTCTCATTGTCTACTCCCTGCCCAAAAACACATACTCGTATTTACTTCGAAAATTTTTCTCGCCCAGAAAGATCGTTACGCGATTATTCAAAAATGAAACAAATTTGTTGGCACTTTGTCAGTACTGCGTCGACAAATTGTAACAATTTATAAACGTGATGGTGCGGTGAGGAATACTACTCAATAAACATACGTAAAGAAGATTTATGTAGAAAGAGGGAGAAAAATTACTCAAGTGTCTCTACAGCATTCAGCTATGCTATGGCAGGGAAAACGTTTAAGATGCATTATATTGTGTGCTGCACGTGCCTTATACGTTCTCGAAGGAGGTTGAAAAGTGAAGCGTCAGTCAGTAATTTATGGTAACTCCGAGTAAATATTCTAATAATGCCCCCGACATAGTATTTTGCACAGTATTTAATTAACGGATCATCGTAACGACTGCAAGGCAATTTTTTTTGGCCTGTTTTTCTATCTTTAATGCGGTTCTGCGTTGACGTTTGTGTCTGTACATAGAGTTGTAGTATTTGTGTTAATACTGTGTAGACGCACGATAATGAAAATGAGATGAGGAAAAATAGTATGAGCTCAGAGTAAGTAAATAAAATAATTTTTTGCTCGTTAACCGTTCTGTCTGGAAAACCTTTTACAATCGTGTTCGTAATTAAAATATTCTTGTAAAAAGACTCGTGTCGGCTTACACAGCACACCGCTGACACGAAACGATCCGCTGAATTATCGAAAAATAGTAAGGAAAAAAGAAAAAACACGTTTATATATAGATACGTAAAATTGCCTTTGTATGACTGACAATAGTATTTTTACTTTTAATTTGCATAGTAACTGTTCGTGATCGAGAGTTCATAGCTGGTACAGAGCAGGACAGTGTAGGTCAGTGAGGCCCAAATTTTGGCAAATTTCAGGGTAATTAGACGAATTATCCGTGACCAAGCGGAATTACCATCGTTCTAAACTTTCATCGAGTGTTTAAATAGTAATTATTTTATACATCGCCCATACTACAGTCTTAGCTGACTGTTGAGCTACTCATAGTTGAATGTTCGAGGAGTTTTGCACCGTATAAGTATTGGAAAACGTTGTCTAGATGTGATACGGGGGGCTGTAAGGCATGAGTAGGTGGCTGAGGGTGATGCGAGTATGTTCGTAGTAGGGTCACAGTGATTTCTTCATGTCGAGGTATACGTTTTGCCGATGGCCACAGGTTTGAAAGGGATGTGAATTGTGCAAACTTTATTGCCGAAAGTTTCTTCACCTTGTCAGAGTTTGTTCCAATGAGGTGACGGAGATAGTTAGTTGAATCGCATTGTGTTGGTGAGAGATGTTTTCGAACGGTTAGGAAGGTTAGAGCTTGGCAGGTTGCGTGATCGACTATTTAATTTCCTCAAATTCCAACATGGCTAGGAATCCATTTGAAACTCGGGTAATCTCGTGATATCGGCGAGAGAAAGTAGATATAGATGGATACACAGAATTAAGGAGCACAAAACTGATACAACAGTCTTGCCCACTCAATTCAATAATGTCCTCTGTTTTTTATTTTTTATTAATTTTTTGGGGGGATTTTTGATCAATCCTTCGCTGTTTTGTTTTTTTTTCTATACATTTTGTTGAATTCCATTAAATTTTTTCATTCTTCCAGAAGTGGTTTGAAGAATATAGTTTGTTTGGTAGCCAGGTCGACTGAGTCGTGATCAGGTAGATTTATGTGTATGTGACTGTGGATCCATATGAAAGAGATGTAGATGTTGATAGATGTCAGTGAGTATAATACAAGGTGGATTCGTTGAATGAGAGGATGGTTGCTAGAAGAGTCTAGGAGAGAATGGAGTGAAGAGAGATAGTCGGTGAGGAGGAGGAATTTGTTGCTTGGTGGGAGTTGTGCGATGTGAGAGAGGCAGGAGAATAATAGCCATTAATCCTGCTGTGAAAATGGAAGCAATGTTGCGAAATCGGTGGGAAGTGAGGTGCCTCAATTTTTTGGATCCGTCGGTAAGGCAGATTTTGTAATCTGGATATTCTTGCAGTAGTTGTTTAATGTTAGAGGTGGAGGTACAATTGTCTTATTTAAGTAGTTGAGTCAGGTCAAGACGGAAGTTTGGAACAAATTGAGTCCAACGGAGGAGTGTATATATGGGAGGAAGAGGGTTAGCTTGGAAAATTTATTCAGGGAGATGTTGAATTGGGTTAGAATGTGTTTATTTGAAGTGGAAACTGGGTAAGTATTTTTACCAAAGCTTGTATTGTGTATTCGTAGATCTGGGAATTAGGAAATTGAATGTTAGGATAAGTCGCCGAAAGGGAAGGGGGGGTTCGGCTGCTTCCGCACATCAAGCTCATCTTGAGACTTTTGCGGAAAGCACCTAATGCCATTCTGAGAGAGGAAGTTTGAATTGTGTCAAGTGTAGAGAGAACAATCCGTAATCTAGTTTGGAACGTATTAGTTGTAATAAACATCCTTTAGAGGGATTTCAAAATGGATAGGGCACGGATGCATTTTGCTTTTAGGCTTTTGATGTGAAAGGTCCAGGAAAGTTTTTGATCAAAAAGGAGCCCGAAAAGTTTAGCTGAATTGCGAGACGGAATTTCAACATTCTGAAGGAAAAATGGTTGAAGAGGAGGGGTAGGGAGTCCCTTCTTGAAAATAACTGAGTAAGTTTTGGAGGGGGAGAATTTGAACCCGTTTTTTGTTGTCCAGTTGGAGATTGCGTCGAGCATTGTTTGAAGGAGTTTATGTGCTCTTTGGGGGTCGGAATAGCAAATAGAGATGTTGCAGTCATCAGCTAAGAGACGTTGGGTAAGAGGCGGGAGACAAGTTGATAGTTAAGAGGAAGAGTGGGACATCAAATACCTTTTCCTGGGAGACTCCGTTTTGAACAAGCAGAGGGGAGGAACATGAATTTTGATTCCTTACCATCGATGTTCTATCATTAAAAAAGTTTTGGAGTATATTGTAAGAAGGTTGCAGTAGAGGCCGATAACTTTAAGGTTTTTAACGATCAGGTATCTCCATACCCGGGGGCAGGTTTTCTTAAGGTCGAAATTCTAGCAATTGGGATTCAAAAATGTCAAATTCAGCTCGAGTTATGAATCAAAAGCTCAGATAGATAGAAAAGGGGAAGCTGAAATTATTGGAAGTCCTAATCTCAGATATGTATTGTTAACTCACTCTCTCATCTCTTTTCAATACCAGAGACTTTTAATCAGCCAATTCGATCATATTCCAGCATTCTTTCCAGTTCATCACCAACCAGAGAATCACCCACTTTCTTTGAATTTCGGCCCTTATTATCCTTTGGCCTTCCCTTATCCCCGTGTCGGACCTAAATCACTTCTATGTCTCAGAATCAGCCAGATTTACCTACTTCAATATTTTTCTCGTCATCTTTTACTCCTTGTCTATGACTGCCTCTTGCAAACCTATCCAACCAACATTTTCTCTTCATAATCTCCGAGCCGTCGCGAAGACTATCACTATTAAGAGGGTGGAGGGGAGAAAATCTTAACGATCGATGATTTCTTCACGCTACTTAGAGTTTATTTTTTTGAAAGTCTTTCGCAATTGCGATTATACATATATTGATGAAACTGACCGGACGTCGATGTCGATATCAAGTCAACGCGGAGCCGACAATTGTCGACATGTAGATTTCGGGTCAATTTCGAGTCGACTTCTCCAAATGTTTTTAACGACCTGAAATCGACTGCTCTGTTTCGTCGATCCCTGGGAATGTATGCTGGTCCACTTTAAATGGCTAGTACAGTGGTCCCCTTATAGGATTCCGTCTGTTTGGTGGCTTCATTACTCGCAGGCAGAATGCGCAGTCATAATAATGAGGGCTATCGAAAATCTCAGTTATGCTCGACAAGCGCAGAATCGATCTAATCGAACAATTTCTCCCTACAATTTTAGTAGGTATTTAAATCTGATACTAGAAGTCGCTATTCTCTTTTGACCACGATTTTGAAACCCTATCAAGTTGTGCACTACTTGAAACCTACATAGTATCGACATCGCATACTAGTCTTAAACCGTCAACCCCATTTAGACGGTGATATGACTGAGCGGTCGATTTTCACTCGTTTTCGGTCGAATGAGGGGGGGGGGGAATTAATCCGATTTTGAGTCGACTTCTGGTCGAAATAGCAAGTCGATTTAGATCGCGGGCATTCAAAAGAGTTGGAGAAAATTTCTAGTTTCAAACTGCAAGGAGTAAGGTGGAGAACTCGACTCTAGAGCAAATTAGGAAATCAGCTGAGGTGCTTCAAAGATTTAAAAACATTTCAAGTCTAGAGCTTTGAACAAAAAAAAAGAGATTTGAAAAAGTCTCATGTTAAGAACAGACGAGATAAGTAAGCCACTGATGGTAAATGACCTCAAGTGACTTGAATGACCTTTTAAACACCCTACAATTAATCAAATCATCTGAATCTCAATGCAGAATTTCGAATGCATATTCCTTCAAAAATCATTTTCCCATTCAAATATCGATTCGTCAAAGCGACAGTCACCTCGACAGAACTGTTTCATGAAATCACGCTTTGATAACGTCACATACTGATGACATCACACCTTCCTTCTCAAGGTCAGCTATCTCGCTTCTCGGTCCGTCAGTCGGAATCTCTCCAAGACCCTGGTCAGTGTTGCCGGTAAAAGGTCTAGATATTGTGCCACTCACAGAAAAAAAATGTCCCAAAATGTGCCACTTGCGTTCAACAGCTCCGGAACGATATAAACCTGCTCCAGAACAATATAGGTTAACTCCGGAGTGATATGAACCGGCTCCGGAGCGCGCAAATGTTCTTCAAAAAGTTTTTTCTTGAAAAAAAACATGTTTTTTTAATAAAAACATGTCTTTTTCTCAAAAACCTGTAAATGTGCCACAATGTGCCACACAATTTTAATGTGCCACACAATGAGCCATTGAAATAGAAATGTGCCAATGTGGCTCAAATGTGCCATCACCGGCAACCCTGCCTGGTGCGCCTTGCTAATTTTTACGCCCTACTTTATGTCATCCAAGCTTCTTCTCTGCTCTTCATTCAAAATTATCTGTACTTTTACTGATGGTTTCTTGTTCTTGTTGGTCGAATTTCCAGCGGAAAATAAGTTCCTTCTCAAGGTCAGCTATTTCGTTTCTCTATCCTTCAGTCGAAATCTTCCAAAGACACCTGATGCGCCTTGCTAATGTCACGCTCTCTTTTATGTCATTCATCCTTCACCAGCCCTCTTTTCTTCAGTCAAAATTTTCTCAAATCCTACAGATTACTTTGGGCCCCTATCGGTCAAATTTTCAACGGGAAGTATGTTCCTCCTTAAGGTTGGCTACCTCGCTTCTTTATCTTCAACCTGGCGTGTTTTACTAATGTAAAGCCCTCCTTCGTGTCAACCATGCATCCTTCTTCTCTGCTCTGGAGTCAAAATTTTCCCAAATCGTACTGATGACTTTACGTCCCTATCGGCCACATTTTCAACAGGAAATGTGTCCCTCACAAAGGTCACCTATCTCACTTCTCTGTACTTCAGTCTAAATCTCTTAAAGCCCTCCCTCCCCCCCCCGCTGCGATTTACTAAAGTCACGCCCTCTTTCATGTCATTCATCCTTCTTATCCACTCTTCAGTCGAACTTTTCTCAAGTCCTACTGATGACTGTACACCCCTATCGGCCAAATTTTCAAAAGGAAATGTGTTGAACAAAGGTCACCTATCTCAGTTCTCTGTACTTCAGTCTAAATCTCTCAACTCCCTCCCCCTCCCCCTCCGCCGCTACGCTTTACTATTGCCACGCCCTCCTTCATGTCATTCCCTTTTTCCATGCTCTATCGTCGAACTTTTCTCAGATCCTGCTGATGACTTCACGCCCCTGTCGGCCAAATCTTCAACTGGAAATGTGTTAAGCAAATGGTTACTTGGACAAAGTGTTTGTTTCTCTGTTTCCCCATTACCTTCCAGGTTACTTGCGACAGCAAATTCAGCTGACCTCTACAACGTGGTACCTCTGTCCTCTTTACTGTTTCACAAAATTTAAAATTCAAATATACTTCAATTAACTCCCTCTAATTAAAATTAGTAATATTCAAGAATTATGTATAACCCCGTGAGCCTACAAGCTTGGCAGCTCGTTTATAAGAAAAAAAAAGAGTAAAAAAATCAAATAGTCGAGTTTTTTTATTTCCAAATTTATTGATTTACGTCAACGTTTCAAAGTCAAGAATAATTTGTCTTATTAATTATTCTGATTTAAAATTTTTTAACCTACCTACTTAGTTTGTTCCTAAAATAATTCTGTAACCTTCGTGCATTTATTGTAACCCTTGTACCATGAGAATCTTATCAAGAGTTAATGATCTTTGAGCATTGACGAAGCTCGAAAGAAAGAGAAAAAAAAAAATCAGACGCGTTTGAAGAAATATTTCTGTCATCACCTAAATTAGGATGTAGACGAAATTTTAATAATCAGACTGAGGTGACACTTTTATACTCGTAAAAAAAATTTTTATACGCGCTTTTGTTTCAGAACCCTTTCAAAAAATTTTTTCCCTCTCTTCTCGGTAATGCTCGAGCGCTGTTTCCTATATTGTGAAACAGACAGCTCGTCAAAATTGATGACCGAAAGACAATTATTTACAAGGTAAAAACGGATCAGGAAAAAGTACGCGGAATTCAAATTAACTCAATACTCTCTCTGCTTCGTTAACTAAACCTTCTTTCGTAAGGAAAATTAAAGAACGTCGGTACTTCGTTATTCTCGAAGAATTAGTTTTGAAAAGGTTTTTCCAAGTATACTTCCCGAGCAATTTGCGGTAGAAAAGAAAAGCAGTTTTTGATTCATTAATCGAATCCGTTATCTTTGAGCCTCTTGTTACTTCAAAGAGTGAACCTTGTTTACACTGGCAAAAGTCATTCCCATAACGACAAGAGGGAATATTCTTCATTATTATTTCTCATCATCCACCTAATCCACGACGGATGAAGGTCGCGGCGAATTTTGAAGAAAAAATGCATTTCGTTTGACTCGTCGCGCGGGCAAGGACATGGCCGGCGTAATTTAAAACAGCCCCCCCCCCCCAAAAAAAAAACGAAAAAAATTGGAAGAATAATTTTTCACGTCTATTACTATTCATAAATCAAATTTAATTATTCCGGGAAAATTCCGTGTATATTATACTTTTTTGATATAGCATCAACGCGATAACTCATTAATTTCTTTTATTTTTATCTCATTTTTAACGCAGTGCTGCAACGAAACATGATTTTTGAGTATAATAAATATGAAATCCGGTAATAATTTTATCATCTGTACGCGCGGTATAATCTTCCACCATCTCTATAAATTGCACGAGTCACAATTTTTTTCATTTAATACAATATGAAGTCGTATGTCATCGTCTCTATCTAGAAAAATTACGGTGTAATTTTCAGAATTTTATTCTGAAGAATGAACGCGCGAAGTCTTTCCTCTCCCTAACGAAAAAAAAAAAAAAAAACTGTACAAACAACATTGTTTTGTCATAGTATCGGTCGACCTTGGATAATTTTCCTATGTGCTGCTCTATCTCGAAAAACACGCGAACTATAAATTAATCATACGTTCGAACATCTTTTTTTCAGAATTGATCCTGAGAAGCTGACGGCTCATGCGAAACTCACATTTACCAGACCAATCAGCTTAGTAGGCAGTTACATAGCCAAAGGAAAAGTGCAAGTTTTACCCATCAATGGAAAGGGACCGTGCAATATTACTCTCAGTAAGTTTTTTTTTTTTTCGAACATTAACCGCGGAAAGATCGTCATTATGTACTTTTTGGCATCAAGATGAAATGTCTGGGAATGTAGGGAAAAGAGACTCTCCATCGATTTTCAATTACATCATAATGAGGGATGCAGTTAGAGAACAACGAATTGTTGTTATACGAACTGTATAGAGGATATTAAAGTCGATAGGCGAAAGAGTCTTTGGTACTTTAATGTTACGACGAGACGGATAGACATTTCCGAAAGAAGCTCGAATTAACTTGGGAAAACTTTTGAAGAAAATATTATGGTCTATTGTGCGGGGTGAAATATTGTTTGCTAGCTACAAAAACGAGAATGTACTTCTTGAAATACGAATTTCAGAGCACGTACAGAAGAGTGCGAAGGATGATCTTCTAATTTCTAGCATAGCACTCCATTTGATTACGTTCATTGCTGCCGGGCTTTAGGTTACTGAGTGAATGTAAGTTAGGCACCGGAAACAATCGTACTTCAGCCTTCCTTTCACTCGAAGAATATACATTTTCGAGATGAGATTTAGTTCAGAGCTAGGATAAGAGAGCCTTTTCAGTCTTGTAATTTGTTTACTAAGTTCTAGTCTTGAAGAAGTTCGATTTTCGCCTAGTAGACGAGTAAGTGCAATAAGGATTTATTATTATTTTGATGCCATGCAACTGACACAAGGTTAGACTATTTGAAATTGTCATGATTATGCCCAACTGAATAGGCTGAATTTTCGTCCCTCAATGGCAAAAATTAAGAGGTAGCGCTTTTAGTACATCTTTTGAAAGTCTATAGAGTTTTCGAGTATTCCATTTTAAAACTCATCCATCAAAAGCGGTCTCCCGTTAAAGGAATCGTTTGAGTATCAATTGTAGCATTTCGAGATTTCGACTATTTTTTTCGTACTAATCGTTGTGGTGAGAGATCGAGTACAGCCTCGAGTATGATCAAAGCGGGCAAATCGAGGAAAATTCTAGTTGTGTTGGGCGGTAGATCGAAAGAATGCGACCGAGAGGTCTGTCTTCCGTTGTAGACTCGCGGTGAGAGTTTGACCACAGCCCCGCGTAAGATCGAAGCGGGCTTGTGCGAAAATTCTTGTGGTCTTGAGCGACGGAAGAAAATGATAACAAGAAATTCTTGTTTGGACTCGTGGCGAGAAATCGACAACAGCCCATATTCAAAACAAAGTAGGATAAAGTACGAAAATGAGTTCAAGGAATTCCTCAAAGACATGAGACTTATTATTTAAGTAGAGAGGAATAAAAGTAAATAAGTAATTCTAATCATTAAATAATATTTAATTCAATTCAAATCTAAAACATTTTAATAACGAAAAATAAAAGAAATCCTTACTATATTATAACTGAAGTTGATGGCTGAACTAATGAAGAAATTGGCGCAATGGTGCGAATTATTGGCTCGTAAGGTCTCCGCTAGGAGCGCCACTCTACACTTAAAAGTGATGCTGTGTAAAAGTCCCATACAAAGAATACACAAATTATTTTTAAAAGTTCTTCACAACTTGATTGATCATTAATTTTTAAAAATGAAATATAAATTTAAAAAATGGGAGCGGAGTCTACTTCAGCAATTTTAGAACTCATCTAGATACCTCTCCATTTAAATTTTACAAGTAAGAAAGGCAAATAGAAAATATTATGTTGTATAATTATATTCATTATCACTCATCATCACATTCAAGAGGAAGCTTTTGAGAAATTCCGCGTAGCAGTGCATACTCCACCTTTATTGGCCAATAGATTTTGTTAATCATAAATTTAATTTAAATTGAGATCTTTTTAAGAAAAAGCAAAATAATATTATTAAAAAAGTAATCAATATTATAATCAAATAAGATATGTAATGAGAAATCATTTTTTGAAATAGAAAAAAAAAAAAAAAAAAAAATAATGATAATGATTAAATTGAAATATCTGCAAATCGATTGAATAATACTGAAATTCATTATTTGTTATATTGATATAAATATTATTATAATAGATAATTAAAATTCCAATCATTGATACTGAACTAGTTACAAAAATAATAAAATAAATTTATCAAAATGGAAGAATCTATTCAAATAAAAAAAATTATTGAGTTACCCCCTCTCTCATTCCATGCAATATTCCCAATACTTTTACCAAGAATTCATTAGTCGGGTTACAACACATAGATCGACAAATACATAAAGTTACTAAAGTTGTAAAATACCAAGTAAGTTTATGTATTTGTGAATTTTAAAAATCATTATTATGAATTTATATTACCTATCAAATTAATTTTAAATCATTAAAAATTATTACAATAAGAAAAATACTATCAAAATTGATCTTATAGAAATGATTTTGAAAACCACTATTAAAATTATATAAGTATTTCAACTTTATTAATAAGACAACTAAAATTTTTGTTTTTATATTGATATAAATATTAAAATAAATAGCTAAGATAAAAGATATTAATCATCAAAAAATAATAATTAATAAATTTAACCTAAAAATTAATGTAATTGTTGATAATTGAATGGAAATAAGATTATTCGTTTAAATAAATATAATTAATAAAAATTAAAATTCTAATCATTAAAGACCAATTACAAATGATAAAATTAATTTATCAAAATGAAAGAATCTATTTGAATAAAAAAATAATCGAGTTACCCCCTCTCTCATCCCATTTAATGTTACCAAGAATTCATTGTTTGGTGTTACAAAACATAAATTCAAAAATACATAAAGTTACTAGAGTTGTAAAATATCAAGTATGTAATATATATTTGTGAATTTTAAAACTATATGAATATGATTATGAATTTGTATTGACTATCAAATTGATTTCAATTGATAAAAATTATTACAATGAGAAATATAATATTATCAAAATTAATCTTAAAGAAATGATATCAAAACCCATTATTAAATGTATATATTCAACTTAATTAATAAAACAAATGTAAAAAAATTTATATTTAATTTTTGTAAAAGAATTCAATCATTCAAATAATTATTACTCAATAAATTTTTACTTAGTATCAATTTAATTAATTATTATATTTCAAGTAATAAAATATAAGATTGAATAAAGATGTCGAACGATAAATTTCAAAAATTTATATATAAGAAAATATTGATAAAAAATTATTTATGAAACATTTTTAAAAATAATATACCTTTTAATTAAAAATCAACTCGAATGAGATTCATCAAAAATTTAATCTACCATCATCTTCAAGTATCAAGAATTAACAAAACATATATTAATATTAAAATCAATTCTAAAAAATAGAAAAAATATAATATGTCATTAAGATATTATTTCATGGAACATATTTTTTGAAGTAACATTTCAATATTATTAATTAAAAAGCAATTTGAAAATGTGATGCATCAAAAATTCCATCAATCATCCTCGAGTAAAAACCAAATATCAGCAAAATATAAACGAGAACCAACCCTGATTCTGCTTCAGACTAAAATAATTGAAAAGTACAGGGGGAAAAGGAGTGATGGTCCAAAAGAAGCGATCTTGACAATTTAATCTTTTTGGTCGGTGAAAAAGAACATTTCTCCAGATTGTTTTGTTTGGACATTCACCCTTCTTCCCTGTACCCTCTAATTAAATAACCTGGCAGGGCTCAATAAAATTAATAAAATTATGGTCTTGAAAACCTACTTGACTGTATTTTTATTTCTCTCTACTGAAGTACAAAAATTCGCATTGGGCTGGGTGGGAGTGATGAAATTTTTCAGATTTTTGCATTATGAGTTAGAGGGGTGAAATTGTATGAAAATTCATGAAGTAAAGAGTTCGCAAATGTGAATTGACGAGGAAGATTGTGCCCGAACCATTTCTCTCTCTCTCTCTCTCTCTCTCTCTCTCTCTCTCTCTCTCTCTCTCTCTCTCTCTCTCTCTCTCTCTCTCTTCTCACCAATTCGGCAAAAAGAAAATCAAAATTATTTTCAGCTTATTGTCTATGAACTCGCGGCAGCAATAACCTGATCACATGAGATACTTGGAGAGACGATTTGAGCAGGCTTGATTCTGAGGGTAAGTCGCAGACTACACCAGCAAAAATTTTTGCATTACTAGTCAGAGGGCGGAGGTCGAGAAGTATTGAGGGCCTACCTAAAAACTCAAAGCCAATTTCAAGCCTGGATTGAAGAGAAGAAATTTTGATACTTCGAATTTAAGGAGGCCGACCATCTTATTTCGAAGAAGGAGTACGAAGTAGAGTGCCCTAAATCTTGGAATGTAGGGAGGACGTACTACTTCTCCAGTGCACTAAATTTGTGATAAACATTCATCAAGAGTACAAATTGAAAAACCACCAATACTTCCGCCTGCTTTCTCATTTTGAAGAGAAACAAAGGTGTGACAAAATATATCGCACGAACGGTTCGCACGAAAAATTTGTCAAAATTTCGATTCCACAACCTCCAAAAAATAATACCACTTCCTTTCAGAGATAGTTTGTGCACAAACTTGATGATTGAGCCAGAAGGATATATAGAAAACAACCCTTCATTTTATGGCGAGAAAAAGGCAGATAGGTCCAGTAAATTTTGTTATTGTTTTCAGTAACTTCAATTTTCAAAATTACTTTTTCGGTCACTTTTTGACTATTATACTTCGTAAAAGTAATCCGAACGAATTCATTCAATAGAGTAACTTTCATTTTCGAAGTTACTTTTCAAAACTTTATTCGCTCCAAAGTCAAAGATATCACGAATGAAAAGTTCCGACATTTATCGAGTTGCGAAGAAAAATTTTTTAGACCGTTATTAATGAAAAAAAAGAAAGGAAAAGTGTTTTCGTCACATATTGGAACGGTATTCGAGCGTATTTCATTGCCGCAGCCCACCACACCCACGCTATACAAGCGATGCGACAGAAGGAAATACAATAGATGAAAAATTATAGAAGGTGCCACACACATTATTAAAAACTATTATAACTGAGCTTCGAAGTACGTGCTGAGCGTGCAGGTATGACGTTTGCTATACAGGGTCCAAAGTACTCGTACCCCCAACTTTTTACATAACTTTCGCGACCTGCCCTGAATCGACGCACAAGGGATCGAAAGCTATTTAAAAGCATCGAGTATCACTATAGTCTTGTCGCGTGAAACTACCGAAAGTGCGGGTGTAGAATTGACGTCAATAATTCTACATCTTGCTGGACGCTATCTGAAAAAAATCTCTATTCTAGCGACGTCATTTGGTTCGTTATTATTTTCATTATTTTCTCTCGCAACGAAATTAAGAAATTTTTGACTTCTAGACGATCAACGTCGAGTTTTGAAAACAACGATGTAGGCTAAGAGAATTGGAATTTTTTTTTTTCAGCTGTTATGTCGCAACAGCTTAACAATATTTCTATTTTGAAACGCATTTTTTGTATTGCCCACACTCGACTCGTTTTCTCGGGTCCCCTAAGATTCTTTCGATATTCGACAGAACTCTCTCCAGGATATTCAATTCGAAAGCAATAAGCCTATACTGCATTATACGAGTATCTAGAGTCCTTTGATTAGATGTAATTGATTGTCAATCGCACGAAATACCCGCACTTATTGTAAGATACGACCAACTGTCAAGTACATCGTTTACCAGCAGGTATAATATAACGAAGGAAAGCGTATTACACGAGATATTATAACGGTGAATGACTCGTAATCTGTCAAAGCTTTAATCACACGAATTGTTTCCAGCGTATCTACTTCGTCGAGATTACGAGTAATCGAAAAGAACATTATTTTTTCCGATTTTCAAACGACGAGCTCTATCGAGTGCTACCTATTTCAATAAAATTACTCCGTACCGCTTTTCTCGAATTTCAGCTGACGTCGCTTTCTGTTTGTACTGCTAATTAATTTCTATTATCGTTTTAAAATAATTATACACAGTTCTCGAATTATATGCACGATATAATTTTTAGAAAGATTGACTTGAAAGTTTGCGCACGCAGTGAAACAGACTTTGCAAATTGGGTGATCTTAAAACATGAAAACGTAACAGAAGTTTTTTAATACCTACTTACTCGTAAAGTACGCGGGTGAAAATCGAGGTCAAAATTTTTTTTCAATTTTTATGCTCGTATTTAAAGGGTTGGATATTAACACATTTTAAGAAAGTACGACGGTGGAAAAAACTATGTATACGCGAGACAATCAAGTTTAACGAAGGAAAAAATTGAAAATATTTTTATCGGTTGATCGGCTTCTTATTGATAATAATAGGAAAGAAAAAAATCGAGTAAAAACGAGCAGATGAGTTGCTTTATTTTTAGAAGACAAGTGCTAGCTGGAAAAAGGTCTATATGACCAGCCTTTCTCACGCCCCATAGAAATCAGGTCAAATCATTTTTGCTGGTTTTCTGCCGTCGAGTGTCCGCCTGCGATCCTCTCATCAACAACTTTACCTGCTTCCAGTGCCCTCTTCACATTTCATTATCCTCAAAATGAGCTCTGTTGGTAACATGAGCTAGACCTAGAGAAAAATTAGAAGATTCTTCAAGCTAAGGCTCTTTCTTTCGCTATAAACTGGGTTCAAGCTTGATTAAGTGATTGTTTCAATTTTGTGAGATATGTATATGGAAAAACTGATTTTGGTACTCTTTTGAACGCCCTTTGCAAAGGCACTAATTGGCATAGGCTGAAAGTTGAATACGTTATATAATACGCGAAAAAGACGAATACTCCGAATGGAGAGTAAACCTTGCAAACCGCAGAAAATACAAAGCGACGAGCGCTTTCGGTTAATAAACCATCTTCAAGCGTGAAATGAAAGCAACTGACGAACGGAGGAGAAGAACAATGTATTAAGATTGGCTAAACGAGATGTGAATCATAGACCAGTTCGATCAGGCCATTCTCCAGAATGAACGAGTTGAGTACAGTGATACCGTCAGTGTTGCGATGACGCATTATCTCTATATACTCGAGGGCGATGCGCTTTCGGTACGAATTCTCCTTATGAAGGAGCTTTTCGGATCCCTCACGGAAGCTGTGGCCACTGTTTATCAAATGATCCGCAAAAGCTGACTCCCCCAAGCGTCCCTCCTCCCAAGACTTCAGGTGCTCAGCTACTCTAACTTTCATTTGGCGGCTGGTCTCACCAATATAAAAGCCTCCACAATCCCCACATTCCAACGTATATAAACACCACTCCTCTCAACAATGGGTATGGGGTCCTTCAGTCTCACAAACAACCCCTTAACTGTTGTAGGGTTGTAGAACGCGGGTCTGAACCCAAACGGGCGGAAGGCCCGACCCAATTGGAGGGAGAACTTCCCCAGAAAAGGGAGACTGATCCAACGCAACCGGCGATCACGGATCATGTCTCGGGGGAGGGAGGTGGTGGAATCAAGAATGCTCCTTGTAACTTTCCTCCAAACCATCACGTCAACGTCGACATTGACCCCATTCACTCTAGCCAGGTGTTTTATTGTGAGTACTTCTTTCTTAAAAGCAGACTGACTCAACGGAAGACGAATCAGTCTGTGAACTACGCTATGAAATGCAGCCATCTTGTGAGCAACAGGACCGAACGAACCACCGTGGACTAAAACATCGGTCGTAGTATCTTTCCTGTAAATTCCAAACTTATGGATACCATCTATTATAGAGATCGATATATCCAAAAAGTCAATGGAAAATACCCCTATTTCCAAAGTAAACTTTATGGACGGGTACCAGGAATTGAGATACCTCAGAAACTCACCAAGGAGATCTGGGGGACCAGTCCAGGTACATAGAATGTTGTGCCAATAGTGAATATGATTAAGTAACACCTGGCTCGAGGAAAAGAGGTCAAGTTCAAACTTAGACATGAAAATTTCGGAGATGAGAGAGCCTAAAGGTGATCCAACAGGGATCCCTACCTCATCAGGAAACTCGAAAAATTTTTTTCCTTCAAATTTACAGTAGTTGGGGGACCAGAAAATATTCAGAAGATCGAAAAATTCCTGAAGCTCATTGTGAGGAATATTGGCTTTGACGAGTAGCTCACCCATACGCTGGATAGTAGCAGCCTTAGGAATATTCGGGAACAAACCAACAACATCAAACGAGCAGATGGTCGTTCTCGGGGGAAGACTTACACCCTTCAAAACGTTAGTTAAGGAGGCCGAATTCAAGACCGAATGAGGAGATTCAAAATCAATGCGATTTTTGAACCAACGGTCCAGGAATTTGGCAAGGAGGTAGGTGGGGGAAGAGACGTAAGAAACAACGGGTCGCATCGGGGTATTGTTCTTATGCACTTTGGGCAGCCCGTAGACGAGGGGGGGTGTGGGGTTAGGAACAAGGAGGGTTGTTTTCAGAGCAGGAGTCTTGATAATGGCCTCACTCCTGTTGATGACACTCCTAACTTCTTTGACGTGCTTCGGGAAGCTGAAATCCTCACTCCCTTTAGCACCACACTGCTGGAGGACCTCGTGGACCTTGGAAGAATAGGCGAATTTCTCCATCACCACAACAGCATTTCCCTTGTCCGCCTTAGTGACGATTAGATCTCCCTCTTTAATCTTCCTCTTTAAACCTTGAATCACTCCTTCCAATTTATTACTCATGCGGGGGAGTGGGTTATTGTGGACTATCTCGGTACAAACTTTCTGGGTATTAAAACCAGAGCCAATCTTAACAGCAAGATCCGCAACCACATTAGCCAAGGTTTCATCTTTCTTGTGGGGGAGGAGGGGGGTAGACTAAATTTCAAACCTTTCTCAAGGAGGACTGTTTCGTCACCATTGAACACTACCTGACTATTATTTATGAGGGGGGGGGGTTGAATTTATGAACGTCGTGATGGGCTGGTAAGCACGATATGGCTGTAAATTAAAACACCAATTTCGAAACGCTAAGTCAAAATTATTTTATTATCTGACACATGAGAGTGAACATTTGATCAAGAAGCCCGGGGACAGAATGATTTTAGTTAAAAAAGTACTTACGAGGAAACTGCGCTTAGGTTGTTAAACAAAGACTATTTTACCGTTACGTTAAGACAAAGATAGATAGGGGTTAGCTGAATCATATCCTAAATCAATGAGAGTTTTACTATTCTACCGTTATTTTGTTGCTAAGAGGATGCGGGCTATATGAATCATCAAACTACATATTTTCTACAATGTAAAATATTCGCGCATTCTTTTCTGTACGTGACGTCGAACGGCGTCGGCGTCACAAACGTCAACACCATCACTCGACCCTTCCTCAACCACATCACCATTAACCTTCATTAGAGAGGACAACTTCTTTTTTTTCTTCTCCTTCGGTCCTGTTGCTCACAAGATGGCTGCATTTCATAGCCTAGTTCACAGACTGACTTGTATTCCGTTGAGTCAGTCTGCTTTTAAGAAAGAAGTACGCACAATAAAACACCTGGCTAGAGTGAATGGGGTCAATGTCGACGTTGACGTGATGGTTCGGAGGAAAGTTACAAGGAGCTGTCTTGATTCCACCACCTCCCACCCCCGAGACATGATCCGTGATCCCCGGTTGCGTTGGATCAGTCTCCCTTTTCTGGGGAAGTTCTCCCTCCAATTGGGTCGGGCCTTCCGCCCGTTTGGCTTCAGACCCGCGTTCTACAAAACAGTTAAGGGGTTGTTTGTGAGACTGAAGGACCCCATACCCATTGATGAGAGGAGTAGTTTTTATAAGTTGGAATGTGGGGATTGTGGAGGCTTTTATATTGGTGAGACCAGCCGTCAAATGAAAGTTAGAGTAGCTGAGCACCTGAAGTCTTGGGAGAAGGGACGCTCGGGGGAGTCAGCTTTTGCGGATCATTTGATAAACAGTGGCCACAGCTTCCGTGAGGGATCCGAAAAGCTCCTCCATAAGGAGAATTCGTACCGAAAGCGCATCGCCCTCGAGTATATAGAGATAATGCGTCATCGCAACACTGACGGTATCACTGTACTCAACTCGTTCATTCCGGAGGATGGCCTGATCGAACTAGTCTATGATTCACACCGTGATTTCTCGTTTAGCCAATCTTAATACATTGTTCTTCTCCTCCGTTCGTCAGTTGCTTTCATTTCAGGCTTGAAGATGGTTTATTAACCGAAAACGCTCGTCGTTTTGTATTTTCTGCGGTTTGCAAGGTTTACTCTCCATCCGGAGTATTCGTCTTTTTCGCGTATACTCTTATCAACAACTTTACCTGCTTCCAGTGCCCTCTTCACATTTCATTATCCTCAAAATGAGCTCTGTTGTTAACATGAGCTACACCTAGAGAAAAATTAGAAGATTCTTCAAGCTAAGCCTCTTTCTTTCACTATAAACTGGGTTCAAGCTTGATTAAGTGATTGTTTCAATTTTGTGAGGGAAAAACTGATTTTGGTACTCTTTTGAACGCCCTTTGCAAAGGCACTAATTGGCATAGGCTGAAAGTTGAATACGTTATTTGGTAGGAAATTTAACGAGTAACAACTTTTGTGAAGGAACATTTTTTAATAAAATTTCAATTTCACGTGATGAAGGCGAAAATCTAATTTTTGGGGGATTTGAACCCCCATAAAAAGAAGCTCCCGGGGGAAAACGCGAGATTTTTAGTATGTTATTGAGGACCACATCCTGTACCATTTTCAGCAAAGAAACGTTTGCTCCAGCGAAATGTTTTTTTTTTTTTCCAATATAGCTCTAATTTGCCTACACTATAACGATGAAACTAATGTAACATGTGTTACCAACTCCCTCCAGCCGCCCAAAGGCCGGAACAAACAAAAAAAAAGATCTGATATCAGAGGGTGAGAGACATGGCTAATCTATTGAGAGCAGGAGAGTTAAGGACAAAAATACGTTGGAGTAGTGGAGGAGGGGGAAGATAATAGTAGCTAGTTCTGTTCTCAGAGTCTATGACTGTATACGTTTGCAAAAGGAATGATGCATTTGTGTGAATTTGAAATTGATATACCAGCTTCCAGTCGTTGAATCGTATATTCGTTGAAATTACCTCTAGACTCTGGCTGGAATTCAAATTTTGTTTCAGTTACATGAACATACGCGTCGGCGGGTCATACTCGAAACAGATATCCGTTATGAGACGCGGCATGCTGAAGTAACGTCAAAAATTTTATGGTAACTTTTTCTCGTCTAGCTCCTCCGTATGTGTATACGAACGTAAAGGATGTGAAAAGTTTTACGTATTCGTAGCGTATCGCAAGAGACACAATATTATAGAATAAAGAAGAAACCGAACATTTTTATCGTTTCTCGACCTTAAGAAGAGAGATGCACGCAGGAAAAACGAAAAAAAAAACCCGAGCACATTCTTCGCGATATAAGTCATGTTGTTCGCTGACCCGTGAAGAGAGAAATCTGAATGGAAAAACAATGTTTCTAAGCGTATACCACCACCCTTGTATATACGTATATATAGAAGAGAATGTTGATGGAGTTCGTGACTTTTTTCTCTTATTTCGTGACGTTTGTGGGAACTGGCGCGTCGTGTGTGCGTGATGTATTTAGCAACGTGTCAAAAGAATTTCCATTCTAGCCCCCGCGTTGTTGAAATGGAAATTTAAGAGAGCGACGTGTAACGCTTACATCGCAATTTTTAACAACTTAACGAAATATATTCAGTATCATATTTTTTGTTGGTCGCGCGCTCCTCTTAAAATTCGGTAAACGCGTCTATACCGTTAACTTCATTTCCGATTACACCGCCTCGACAAGAAAAATATAAAATATACTTCGCACGCAAACTTCACATTTTAACCTTAACGGACGCATACGTTACACGCCCGCCCCCCTCCTCCCCGTTCCTCTCCCCGCCGGAGCGATCAAAATAGTTTTCGGTCACTTCTCACTTTCGCCGGAAAAATACCCGTGTCGAAAGGGGTTGCCCGCGTCCACCACATGCGTGCACACTTAATTAAATGATAATAAGTTATTATAATATAGAGATGGGAGATGTCATCCGTGCTTGTCAGACTCTTTAAGACTCCATCTCGAAAATGAATAATAATATCGTATATACGTTGCTCGCTAACCTCCTTTTTCCCGATGCGAGCTATAGAAGTTGTTTCTTAAATAAATTCGATTTTAAAAGATGCCAACTTTGAGGTGATGTAAATAAAGTTATAGAAGAATGCTGTCTGCGCTTGAAATATAAATTTAAAACGGATGCGACAGCGTGGATGAAGATTAATGATTTTCGAATAATAAGTAGACGACGGATTAATGTTCTCTTCTGCAACACCTATAGAAGCCTCCACACCGGCAGAGTACCATATAGACTACAATATACATATGTTTTACACTGCTGAAACAAAATTAATGTAGTCCCTATATTGCCTTATTTCCATAAAGTTTTATTTCTACCTCCGCTATTCGCGGTACAGGCCTCCGTTATACGTTTTCATAATTCTGATAAGTTATCGTAAGACCGCGGCGCATTTTTGAAATTAAAATGCGGATTAAATGGAATGTACCTACCAGATATTCAAAATATATAGGCCGATTGATTTTTCCGGTTCGATGAAAGAAAATAGGAAAGAAAAAAAATACTGTATACATGCACGCACCATGCGGTAAATTTCAATGGGACTTTTTTTTTTTTTTTTGTAATTTGACGAGTTCTTCATTTCCATATTGCGCGGCGAGTTTCAAATTCAGTTCACTAAATCGACACAAATATTACCAAAGTTTGGAATACTCGTATTACAGCCAATATTCTATTAGTCCCTCAAGCGGGGCTCGTAATCGAAAAGCAATTTTTATTACGACGAGAATAAATACGTCTCTTCCCGCTCGCGAAGAGATTTTGGGCCGAATTTTTTTCTTCTATAGGGAAAGATTTGAGAGACGAACTTTGCAACAAATATAAAAAAACTTTCCACGCGGAATAGGTTGTTATTCAAAAAAGTTTTGAAACTTTGTCATGTACGTAAATTTCGAGCAGAAGAATCAATCTTGTTTAAATACCTTCTCCATTGTATAATGTATTAATCGATTCCGCGTAGAAAAAAAAAAAAGAAAGGAAGAGACATAAAAAATGAACGCGGCGGGTATTGTTTACACCTTAATACGAAAGGTTTCACTGTTCTGGTTCGTACGGTGGCCTTTTTCACTTCATGGGAAGAGGTGAACTCAGTCGAACGAATCTTTCGTCCTTCTTGGCTTTATGATCGTTCCAAGGTTTTCAACTTCAAGCTAGCGCGACTTCACCGAGCGCGTATGCCTCCTTTTAGCTACAAGTAGTTTGGAATGGCATAGGTGTTGGATGTGTGGAGTATCAAGCACATAATCATACAGTAATGCATGCATTCTAGTGTGAACCTGAAGACACCGCAAGTCAGTTCACTGTGCGGAAAACTTTAGCCATAGAAGTAGGATTTGAACAAAACTCGCGGGTCCTTCGATGGATTTAAACGAGTTGAGGCAGGGGACCTATTTTATTGGGTATGTATATGATAGGAGAGGGACTTAGAATACCCTATAGGGACGTTCTGAGTCTTATTGTGTTTGAAGCGTTGCATATCTAGCTCATTGAAGGGGCTAAGTCAATTGGTGTTTGAAGCATTGGATATCTTGTTACTTGTAGGGGGTTCGCATCCAGTGGCCATATTTTCGAGCTTACACTATGTCATTTTTCTGACTGGCTTTACTTGATGCCTTTTTCATGCAGTCTTTCTTCTTCTTCCGCAACCCCCTTGCTCTAAATTTATCTCAACATAAGGAATCTTCGGGCCTAGCTTATGTTTCAAGGTCACTGATGACATCAGACGTTTTTGGAGCCCAGACGTTCTGGTTATCCAGCTTGTTCCCTGCATAACCCAAAAGTTGACCACGCTCATTTCCAAATCCTCCTCTTTATCCTTTCTTTCTTTCTTCCTCACCTTCGAACATTTTTCTAAATTCCTGAAGAAGGCCCATTCCCACGCGTCCTTCGTGAATCACATTCTTGGAGAATGGCCCGGCGGGCATTTTATAAAGCAGAGCATCCCATAAAACAGATTCCCTGTTAGAACATTGAGCAAAACACGCGAAGGAGGGGAGGGAAAAAAATTTATTAGAATCGACTCGTTGCGCAAAACATAAATATCATCCTACGCAAACCTTTCCCTTCTCTTCCTCAACCACTTCAACGTCACCCCAACCCTGTTGATGCAATTTAGATCTCATTGGGTGACATTACACAGATTCATGTCCATCTCATGACGTCCTCAGGGTTCATCAAGGTGATCTCTATCTGGATCAAGGTCAATCAGAATCGTGTCACCAAGTCAAGATGATTAAACTCAGATTTTATACGGTCCTGCAAGTTATGGCCAAGCATACCGAACGAATGAAATACTCAAAATGGTAAAACTAGGAGTAAACTAAACAAAGCCACAGAAATACGATTATACACTGGAGCGCTTTCGATTAATAAACCATTGTCAACAGTGACATGAAAGCAACTGAAACCAATTACCGCTAGGAAGGAGAACATCCGACGAGATCATGACTGAACCAGCGAGTCATCACGATGTGAATCATACTCATAAACTAATTCAATCAATCCCTCATCAGGTGTGTACCTGTTTAGCACATTTAGGCTGTCGTTATTAAGGTGCCGAATAATTTCAATGTGCTCAAGCGCCGTTCGTTTGAAGTACGAGTTCTCTCTGTGGAGGAGGGTCTCGGACCCCTCTTTATAGCAGTGACCACTGGTAATGAGATGGTCCGCAAAAGCCGATTCCCCCAATTTCTTTTTCTCCCAAGCTTTCTTATGCTCGTCAATTCTAATTTTAAGTTGACGGCCAGTCTCGCCTATGTATATCCCTTTACAATCATTACAATTCACCTTGTAGACGCCACTTTTTTCGAGCAATGGAATAGGGTCCTTTAACTTGACAAAAAGACTTTTTACAGTATTAAGGTTATAATAAACTGGTCGGAACCCAAACGGGTGGAGTACGCTACCTAATTTAGAAGAAAACTTCCCCAAGAAGGGGAGCCTTATCCAACGCTTCCTACTCTCCAATGTCGGATTGCGGGGGAGGGAAGTAGTGGAGTCCAGGCATTTCCGAGTCAACTTCCTCCGGACCATGAGGTCAATGTCTATGCTCACCTCATTCACTTTGGCCAAGTGCTTTATAGTCGATAGCTCCCTTTGAAAGGCGGTCTGACCAAGCGGAATACTGGTCAACCGGTGGACATAGCTATTGAATGCAGCGGATTTATGGGCGACAGGGCAGAATGATTTGCCGTGGACAGTAGTATCGGTCGATGTAACTTTCCTATAGATGGCGAATTCATGGACACCGTCTCTATTGGAGATCGTGAGGTCCAAAAAATTAATAGAAGAACCGCCCACTTCCAATGTGAATTTGATGGAAGGATACTGATTATTGATATACTTAAGAAACTCCAAAAGGAGATCTCGGGGACCGGTCCACGCACACAAAACATCATCGACGTACCTGCGCCAATAGTGTATATGACCTAAAAGCACATGGCCAGAGGAAAAAAGATCTAGCTCAAATTTTGACATAAATACCTCCGAGATGAGGGATCCCAGAGGAGAGCCAATAGGAATGCCGACCTCCTCAGGAAATTCAAAAAACTTACCCTCAAATTTGCAAAAATTGGGAGACCAGCAGATGTTAAGCAAGTTGAAAAATTCCATCAATTCTTCACGACGGATATTAAATTGTACTAAAAGGGTACCCATATATTGCATAGCAGTGGCTCTAGGAATATTGGGGAATAATCCGACCACATCGAAAGAGCAGAGGGACGAATCCGGCGGGAAATTTTCATCTTTCAGCCCATCAGCCAAAGACACCGAATTCCTCACAGAGTGGGGAGACTCGAAATCTATTCTAGATTTAAACCATCGGTCTAGATACTTCGCCAAAGAATAAGTGGGGGAGGACACAAATGAAACGACCGGGCGCATCGGGGTATCCTGTTTGTGGATCTTCGGTAGCCCGTATAATAGAGGAGGCACCGGGTTAGGCTCAAGGAGCAACTTTTTTAGAGCAGGGGTTTTAATAATAAATTCACAATTGTCTTACTTCTTTTACGTGTTTTGGAAAACTGAAATTAGCATTTTCTTTAGCCCCACATTGGCTGAGAACGTCGTAAACCTTGGAGACGTACGAGGGCCTATCCATTACAACAATGGCATTACTTTTGTCAGCCTTTGTAATGGTTAACCCCTCCTCCCTGACCCTCCTCTTAATCTTCTTAATCACATCAGATACAAGGTCATTTATACGAGGGAGGGGGGTATTACGGACGAGAGCAGCACAAGTTTTTTGGGTATTAACCCCAGGCCCAATTTTTATTTCGAGGTCCGCAACTACATTAGCGAGAGTGTCGGCATTATTGAGGGGGGGTAGCCCGAATTTTAGACCTTTCTCCAGGAGATTCATCTCGTCACTATCGAACTCGGCATTGCTGCAATTTATAACACGCGGTTGAAACCTTTGGGTGACGCTGACGTCAGAACTTACATCCTGGACCGCGGAGGCTTTCAATTTTTGGAGCGAACAAATTTTCTTGTTTTTCTTTCGTTTCAACTTTGCCTCAAAAGACCGACATTTAACGTTAACAGATTTAATGAACAGATCCAACTCACCCGGATGCAGCATACCAGAAAGTTTGGAATGAACCATCAGGTTCAACCTTGTGGTGATATTCATCTTACCATGCCACCTCCGTAATTCAGTGCGGATCCACTTTTCAGTTAAGAATTTTTCCAATTTTGCGGCGGTCTGGTTGCAGTCAGAGAAGAGCCTGAATTTAACAAACTTTGGTTTCAAATGCAATTTCAAGCATTTCCGAAGGAACCAAATATGGGAGGTGAACGACAGCCTTTGGTTTCGAAACTTTACAAATAGGAACCGTAAATACGCCTCATTAGCGTCATTAATAGATTTTATACGGTCCTGCAAGTTATGGCCAAGCATACCGAACGAATGAAATACTCAAAATGGTAAAACTACTGCTATGCAATATATGGGTACCCTTTTAGTACAATTTAATATCCGTCATGAAGAATTGATGGAATTTTTCAACTTGCTTAACATCTGCTGGTCTCCCAATTTTTGCAAATTTGAGGGTAAGTTTTTTGAATTTCCTGAGGAGGTCGGCATTCCTATTGGCTCTCCTCTGGGATCCCTCATCTCGGAGGTATTCATGTCAAAATTTGAGCTAGATCTTTTTTCCTCTGGCCATGTGCTTTTAGGTCATATACACTATTGGCGCAGGTACGTCGATGATGTTTTGTGTGCGTGGACCGGTCCCCGAGATCTCCTTTTGGAGTTTCTTAAGTATATCAATAATCAGTATCCTTCCATCAAATTCACATTGGAAGTGGGCGGTTCTTCTATTAATTTTTTGGACCTCACGATCTCCAATAGAGACGGTGTCCATGAATTCGCCATCTATAGGAAAGTTACATCGACCGATACTACTGTCCACGGCAAATCATTCTGCCCTGTCGCCCATAAATCCGCTGCATTCAATAGCTATGTCCACCGGTTGACCAGTATTCCGCTTGGTCAGACCGCCTTTCAAAGGGAGCTATCGACTATAAAGCACTTGGCCAAAGTGAATGAGGTGAGCATAGACATTGACCTCATGGTCCGGAGGAAGTTGACTCGGAAATGCCTGGACTCCACTACTTCCCTCCCCCGCAATCCGACATTGGAGAGTAGGAAGCGTTGGATAAGGCTCCCCTTCTTGGGGAAGTTTTCTTCTAAATTAGGTAGCGTACTCCGCCCGTTTGGGTTCCGACCAGTTTATTATAACCTTAATACTGTAAAAAGTCTTTTTGTCAAGTTAAAGGACCCTATCCCATTGCTCGAAAAAAGTGGCGTCTACAAGGTGAATTGTAATGATTGTAAAGGGATATACATAGGCGAGACTGGCCGTCAACTTAAAATTAGAATTGACGAGCATAAGAAAGCTTGGGAGAAAAAGAAATTGGGGGAATCGGCTTTTGCGGACCATCTCATTACCAGTGGTCACTGCTATAAAGAGGGGTCCGAGACCCTCCTCCACAGAGAGAACTCGTACTTCAAACGAACGGCGCTTGAGCACATTGAAATTATTCGGCACCTTAATAACGACAGCCTAAATGTGCTAAACAGGTACATACCTGATGAGGGATTGATTGAATTAGTTTATGAGTATGATTCACATCGTGATGACTCGCTGGTTCAGTCATGATCTCGTCGGATGTTCTCCTTCCTAGCGGTAATTGGTTTCAGTTGCTTTCATGTCACTGTTGACAATGGTTTATTAATCGAAAGCGCTCCAGTGTATAATCGTATTTCTGTGGCTTTGTTTAGTTTACTCCTAGTTTTACCATTTTGAGTATTTCATTCGTTCGATGATTAAACTCACTGAAAAGAGGGATAGAGTAATCCTCCCATAGACTAGTTTGAGACTGTATAATAGTAGCTCAGAAGTCAACATTTTCCATAGGTTTGTTCGGATTCAAATCCAGAAAATTAAACAGTATGGCGGAAATTGAAATTTTTCCAGGTTCCAAGTTCATGGTTTGCCTGCAAAACCCAAAAGACAGAGTAGGAGTAAGAAAACGAGTTGAATATTCAGTCTAAGGACATGAAACACGTCAAAATCGGTGAAAACTCCTGAGGAAGCTTCCTTGAAAATAGGAGACCGCAGTGACAGACTCTAACAGAAATGCCCTTCCACCAACTCAGAAGTGTTTCTTATTGGTTCTTTTACATCATCCTCCCAACTTTGAAAGGTTAATCTGGTTTTTGGAATGCCCACCGTCCCCCCGTCTCTCAAGTTCGCCTATAGTAGAAACACTCCAGCAGCGAAAGATTCTACATTTATGATACTGAATGATAGAAAATTTTCATTGAGAGACCATGAGTACCCTAAGTTACACAGGTTCTGAACCATACTTCACGATGAAAGTCAACATCGTCAGTCTTAGCAACATACACAGCATACACGGTATGGCCTTATCAACACTACAGTAAGTTCATTAAGAAATTCATAATCGTGGTTCGAAAATAAACCTTCTTACCCAGTGAGCAGTGATCGCCAAAATTGGCTATTCGTCGCGCTATCCTGTGATATTTTCCAAAATCGAAAATTTGCCATAATATCGAGCCCTAAGAACTTGAGGAAACTCTGATCCTAACTCGGGCTTATTCGGTATTTCAAACGTTCCTCTTCATTCATCATCCATTCTAAACATAATAAGAACGTAAAAAACTTTGATGTGACCTCTGTAAATAACACGTATATTTCGTCAGCCCACCGCATTCCGAACTAATCTCGTCCGAAAAGAGGGCTTTACTCTTTTCGTCAGTAAAATCGATGTTCTTCTCCTAATTACGTAGATCAACTCCGCAATAAAAGCTTTATTTCGGGGCTGAACGTACTTTTAATTTCGTATTTTATGGTCGAAGAAATATTTTCGCACCAGCCACTACAAGAAGATACAAGAGCGTAAATACTATAATTACATCATCCAGCGGGGGATGACAACAATATTTCCTTTCACCTCTTCGTTCATAATGCGTTATAAATTCTCGACACGTTGTCTCTTTCGCCACCAGAAAGACATTATTTCCCGTGTTCCGGCGCGAACATGAAAGATTTTAACCGGAAGCGATCTGTGGGCTTTCATATAATGTACTGCTCTCCGTGCAGCATAATACAGTTTTACAACGCAAATTCGTAAATTTTTAACGAGATACGTGAGATATACCGCACACTCCATATAGTTGTGTGTAGACGAAAGAGAAGAAAAAAAGAATGAAAGGAAAACGTGGGAGGCTTTGTAAATAAGCCTTTCGCGAGAGTTTTAATTTCCACCCGTTGAAAGGCGTTTTTACTCGCGCTCGTTCCTTTCATTCGATTCAATTAATCCCCGATGGGAGAAAAAGAGAGGTGCACAGTTTGAGGTAATCTCATAAACACGTCGAACGCTTCTAGAAAATAGTTTTAAGGTTTTTTTCATTAAAGAAAAACCTAAATGTATCGTCGAGGCGACTTCGCACTTTTTCATAAGTTCCTCGCAGACCGGGGCCGGCCGATAATCTACTGATAGATATCCGCTTCCCGGCTCCCGTATGCACACGTTTTGGCAGTTTTTCCTCTCGTTCGTTTCATCTTCGAAATACGTACGTCCGTTTTCGACTTTGATCTGGCTAATTCTTCCTAGTCTGTTTGTTTGTATTTCGTACGAGGAGATTCGTAAATTATATTACCGCGCGCCACGATATATAGAACAGATGACACGGAAAAATGAATGTAAACATGGGCTTGGCAAGAATTATTCGTCTGACAAACATTAATTCCTATTTGAAAAATGATGATTTACGTATACATTGTAGGCACCATTACTATGTTTAGTTTATTTACCTTTCTTCGCTAATGCGTCGCTCTCCAAATTTCGCGAAACTCTGCTCTTCGATTACGGTACAGGTCACTCTGGATGCTGAAAAGTAAAGCAATACGTACGATTAGGATTCAATTCTGATAGCTCTAGTTAAGATCTATAAATTAGCATTTCAATCTAGCCGGGTGGACTTCTTCTAAGAGGATGAGGAGGTGTCCATAAATTTTGACGATCACTCCTCTAGGTGAGATTGATCTTTAAGATTTTCCAACATTGCGAGATGGATATTGCTGTGTAAGATTTCGGCCATTATTTAGCACGGATTCATGTCTCTCTTGGAACTGCAGGTATGCGCATCTTTCGATGTAAACAAACAAAATCAGCCGGAGGCATATGGGAGTGGTGCTGCCTCCGGCTGATTTCGTAAAGATGCGCATACCTGCAGTTCCTTAGTTTGACACAGTATTTCTTGCAAACCTTCTTTCACGCAGAATCTTAGAAGCCTCAGGCCCTATCAGGCTCGTTAGCCCTCTCCTCTTCAGTTCTCCCATACATCGTTCAATTAGAGGCAAGAAATCGTGGTCCAACAGGTCGAGGACATTGAACTCATAAAAAGAGACAAGCCAAAGCTCGTCAGGGTTCAACAAATTTGAAATATATTCCTTTCATAAGGCAAGAATGGACAAACCCTAACAGAAAGGGCCTACTTGGATTAGTGCCCCCGCTCAAATGCTCATTTCTAAGACTACGTTCAGAGACGGTCAATTCAAAATTTCAGACCTCCAGGTCCACTCATTTAGTTCCTGGGGAGGGAAATGTGATTTTTTTAAAATTTGCTGTTTCTCAGTCGCTAAAGAAGAAGACTGGTGTTTTGTTTTTGGAATAAGAAGAAGAATCTGAAAAAATAATTTTGAAATTTTTTCCTTCACTCCTCCATATTGTTTTTTGCGATAAAAACTTTTGCTGGGCTAGTGTTCACATTTGAAGGGGCGCATCACATGGAATTTGTTTTCTGAAATATTGCTCTCAGCTCTCAATTTAATGAAAAAATTTGCACATAAGTCTCGACTTTCTAGAAGGGGTAATACGACCTTTAAAATAATTGATATTATTTGTAAGCGGGGTAATATGCGTAACTAGTCCTACGCGCTGTTTGCAACGGTGAACAGTAATTAATAATTATAATAAATATTAACCTTTCATAATATTATATTCAATTTCTCATAATATTTCTTTTATTTTAAATTTAACTTCAATATTATAAATAATAACTATGTTTTTTGCTTGTATAAGTGATGCGATCTGAGAAACCATACCCACATGCGGACAACTAAAACGCGAGAAACAGCGGTGTGAAGTGATTCGGGCGAAAATTAGCGTTTCCTAGGTTACGATAGAAAGCGAAGGAGGGATGAAAGAGGAACATTTTCGTGAAAGACTTCGACTCGTACCTGCCGCGTACGTCTTGTAGTACGAGTGGAATGAAACCAAAGTGTGTGGAGGGAAGAAACCATACCCACATGCGGCAACAATGTTCAAGGCCGTCGTGCTCATACGTTTCCGCTGTATCTCAGCGGCGAATCGGTCTTTTTGGCTCCTCTTGGTCTTAAAAATACTCTCCTATCCCCCCTCTACCCACTTCGCGCATAATCTCGAAAACTGCAATTCCGCAAGTGGGTATGGTTTCTCAGATCGCATCACATAAATAATTACAACATTATTTTTATAAATCTTTCACCTGATAAAACTTCATAACCATTAATTATAATAATAATATTATCAATTTAATTGAATTTAAAAGACTAATATTTTCAATTCTATTAATTTCAATACAATTAATAATCAATATAATGACAGGACATTTAATTTTTTATATTTTATCAATAAAATGTTTAATTCATTTAATAATAATCATTTTTTAATTTTTATTATAATCCAAATATTTATATTTAAAATTAATAAATTTGATCACTTGAAAAATTTTTATGATACATTACAACCTGGATTCAACAATATAAATTACTTCAAAATTAATTTTTCCATAAATTTTACTTATAATTATGTCTCATTATTTTCATTTTATTTGATATTGAATTAATAATTATTATTCCTTTAATAATCATATTTAAAATTATTAATCATAACAAAATGTTCATTTATATTATACTTTTTATATTTATATTTATTACAACAATAATTGAAATAAAAAATGATAAAATAATTCGATTAATGTAAAGAAAATAAGATCCATTTGCAATCAATTACATATTTATATCTTAAAGATTTGAAAAAATAAATTTCTAATTTATTAAAATTAAATCTTTTAGTCTAAAAAAAAAAAAAAAAAAAAAAAAACATCAATTTTGCAAAGTAATAATTATTTATACCTTTTTAAATTTATAATTAAAATTTAATTAACAATATTACGGCTAACATAAAATAAAAATTTATAAAACTAAAATTCATCATATTATAATTATATTCATCAGTTGAATTAAATATTAAATTCAAATTTAAATATTCAAATCAAAATTTTAAATTATAATAAATTAAAAAATTTAAATAATAATATTAGGTAATATTAAATAAAAATTCATTATTAATATTTCTAGTTTTGCGACTTGGGAATTTTTGTTTTTTCGTGTTATATGTTCTGATTCCTGTTTTCAGACTGAAAAAGTTATATTTTTCAGTTTGTGGCTCACCTGAAGCTTCTTTATGTTTAGGGAATATTTTCATCATTTTTTCTTAAGCTCTGCAAATGGTTATGTAGGAATTCATTTTATTTAGATTAAGAAATCTAAGAAGCAATACCTATAAATTTTCTTCCCATTTCCTCATCAATATGTTTTGATCTCTGACCCAGCTGGGCTTTCAAGTTTGAAGAATTTTTCTATCATTTTTTTCAAACTCTATAAATAATTTTATATAGGAATCGATCTTATTTAGGTACTCAATTTAAGGAATCAGAAGCTTACTTATTTCTGCTAGCTAAAAATATTCGTAAGTACTTTTTTTTTTTTTTTTTTTTTTTTTTAGGAAGTTTTGTATAGCTTTATTGCATTAGAAGTATACACAGTAATTATTACATCGAAAAGTATGCGGTGGGGCGGTATTTACATTGTGTACTTATGCCCAGGCCCCCACCGCATAACCTGTCTGTTGACAAATTATTTTACAACCTTCTTTCTATTTGTACACTAAAAGTATTATTTCTTTCACTTAGTTTCTACTTTTTTTCATAACTTTTCAATACCTAAAGAATTTTTTTTTCAATTCTACAGAGGATTTTAATAAGGGTTATCCAACATGCAAATTCATTAACAAAAAAAAAAACGAACATTTACAAAGCAGAAAGACGGTCAACACCTGCAACGTTGCAACGCAACACTGCACTTGTAAGAGCGGCGAGTACTAATCATCGTTACAAACAGTGCGCGGGACTAGTTACACGTATTACCGCGCTCACAAATATCAATTTTTAACGTTGTTCCACCCTTTCTAGAGAATTAAAACTTATATGCAACATTTTTCATTAGATTAAGAGCAATATTTTAGAAAAAAAAATTCAATAGGATGCGCCCCTTTAAATGTTGTAACTACAGCGGCTGGGGAAACGGCAAATTTTTAAAAAATCACATTTTTCTCCTTAGGGACTGGATTAGTGGACCTAGAGGCCTGAAGTTTTGAATTTAGCGTCTCTAAACATAGCCTCACAAAAGAGCTTTGGTTTGAAAGGATTTTGAGCGACCATCTAATCCAGCCAGCTATAGGCTCATTCAACAATTCATCTCAGACACATCTTGTGCTCGCCAAAGTACTGCCTAGTAACAACGAGCAGCATCCAAAAAACCTCATTAATAGACTCCGTATTAAATATAGTATTCTTCTTCTGTTTTAGTTGAACCTGTATTGGAAATTACTGACATTCAAGGAACGAAGACTGTGAAGAACGGTGTGGAATACCTTACCATCAAGAAAATGAACCTCAGATGCACTGGTATGAAAAAAGTCATTCTAAAATTGGAAAATCTATTCCAAGGAAACAAAGAACTGAGTAAGTTTCTTCTTTACTCATTTTCTCCACCCACAATTGTTATTTTTGATACTTATTTAACGGCAAATAAATTTCAGGCGACAATCTGAACGTGTTTATCAACGAAAATTGGGAGTTGTTGTTCGACGAATTGAGACCAGCCTTCGAAGAGACATTAAACGCCATTCTAAAAGATATAGCGGAAAAAGTATTCTCCAGAGTACCTCTGCACGATATTTTCCCCGCCTAAATTGATAAAACAGAAAGAGAAAATAAAAAACGGTTAAAATGACGGCCGCGAAGAGAAATTCGTTTCCGCGAGTCAATTTCAGTTTATGTATAGCCTTTAATGGACTTTTACGAAACGTTTAGCGGCATTCGAAGTCTTTAAATACGCGACCTTTGTTACCGGTTTCGTTTTAATTGTTACAAATGCTTTCTTCTTTTCTTTTTTGTGTCTCTCTTTCATCTGTTCTCGCTCTCGCTAAGCTCTTGTTCTTTCCTATATACTTTTTTCCTCTTTTCTCTACGTATTGCAAAGTCATTGAAATTTTTGTTAATTTATTTTTGCTTTTTATTCAGTGTGTTGTCCTCATTAAGTGATTATGTAGTTCGTAGAATTTCTTTCGTTAATTTATTGAAATACGTCTTTTATTTTGTATTTATTTTGTGATTTTTATTCGTTTGAAGTAAATTATTGAGAAAAAAAAAAAGTATCTTTACTTCGTGATGATTGGAACAGAAAGAAGTAAAATATTTTTCGCAACTTTTTACTTTAGCGACTTGAGAACAATTTTTAAGGGACCTACAGAAGTCCGAGTGAGCCCACCCTTGAAATTTCATATTCCAGGCCGAATAAAGAATCCGATTCGACGAGATTCTGAGCTTGAAGCTATACTTCAAGGGAGGAAAATTGAAGCTGGTAGATTTATAAGGACTGGAGTAGCATTTTTGACAATGTGACACGTAATAAATTGATAAACTTTATGCAAAAATAATGCCGGTAAGTATATTAAAACAGAAGGTACTCCTTAGGCGGTAGAAGGCGGGGCGAAGGGGGGTTTTCTTTAGAGCGAATTAGCTATAGCAAAAATTCATCAAAAATTTGAAACAATTACTTATAGCTCGATGAACCGAAATTAACGGTAAACCGCTATTTAATGGAAGAGGGTAATTTTCTCCAGAAAACGTCAACGTCTTCAATGACCTTGAATGACCTTGCCCATTTAATTATACTGTGGTATGGATACCCAATTTACATCTTCAGAAAACGTCCATGTGACGTCATCGATGGCCATGATCGAATTTGAGGATTTCAAAAAAAATGTTGGTTACAATTCTTCAGAAAAAGGGGGATGGGGGGGGGGAGATTTGAAAAATTTGGAGTCATAAAACTCCGCAGAGCTGGGTCCAGAAGAAAGTTGAACTTTGAATTTTTAAGGCCTTGAGCTAAATTTTTCCTCCGTTTATAAAAACTAGGCCACAACTAAGATAAGTATCGTCCGAAGGAGGGATTTAGGCTAAGACGAGCTCTCAGGAGCTCTCAGGAAGCGTTATGCCTTAACCTAATTTGGGCGATTTGAAAAAAGGTCCAATTCTTCATAGAGAGCAGGAGGGGGGAGTTGGAAAAATTTGGAGTCATAAAATTCTGTAAAGGTGGTCCCAGAAGAAGGTTGAGCTCTGAACCTCCAAGACTTTGAGCTTTCCTCCTTTGTTCATAAAAACTAGGCCACAACTAAGATAAGTATCGTCCGAAGGAGGAATTTAGGCTAAGATCAGACTAATTTTGAGCTACGTGCTCTCAGGAAGTGTTATGGACTCAACCTAATTGGGAGGATTTGAAAAAAGGTCTAATACTCCTTAGAGAGGGGGAGGGGGAGAGTTGGAAAAATTTGGAGTTATGAAATTCTGCAAAGGTAGGTCCAAAGGAACCTTCAAATTCTTTGATCTTTCCTCTTTTGTTTATGAAAACTAGGCTACAAATAAGATAAGTTAGTATGGCTCGGAGGGATAGTTTAGGCCAAGATCAGACCAATGACCTAAATTTCAAGGTTCAACTCTCCATAGAAAGAGGGAGTTGAAAAAATTTGTAGTCATGAAATTCTGTAAAGGTGAGCTGAGAGAAAGGGTTGAGCTCCAAACCATTAAGCTAGGCTAAAACTATGGAGTCCTGAGCAAAATTTCTCCTCTGTTCATAAAAGCTAGGCTACAACTAACATAGGCTAGGGCCGGAGTACGATTTTAAATACGTAGAAAAAAAGAGAAGTAATTCATGACAGATGATTAGAAAAAGCAGGGATAGCGGCTTTCTTACGAATGGCCGCTAAGAAAACTCATGAATATTAGAACACGAAGACACTCATCCCCCTCATTTAAGAAAAAGTCCTTTCGCAGAACTCTTGGTAGAAAGGAACTTCCATTCATCATCAGTGCATTCAACTACATACAAATTAAAGATAAAGATCAGCCCTTCGTTATGCATAGACAGTGGCGTGGATACGATTTTGTAGTGGAGAGGGGGATATTTTTCCAGGTTAGAGCTATCATTAACAAAAAAGAAAAAAAAAAAAAAAAAAAAAAAGAGGAAAGGAAAAAATTAGGATGCCGTTGCAAGTTTTACAACGGCGAGCGGGGAACCCGCAAGATCCGTATTCCACTGCGGAAGGTCTTTCAAAAAGTAGAAGATATAGAAAATCCTATCATATATATATATAGCTCGAGAGTCAACATTTTTTCAAGTCCCCCCCCCCCCCCTTATTGTATAAAGCTTGAGAGTCAAAATTATTACAAGTCCCCTCCTATCATATATAGCTTAGAGGTCGAAACTATTCTAAATCCCCCCCCCCCTCTCCTTGATGTCATCATCCTCGGACCACTCGCGCCCGCGCTCGCGGACGAAAATTTCCTGAAAGTAGCCCCCTACAAAGGGATAGTGGGTTCCCCACTAAAAAATCCTCATCATGGTTAAAAAATGGCTCGGTACGAGAAGCAAGGGGATCTACGCCACTGTGCACAGAAGAGAAGGACGTTTACCGAGCTATTCAAGATTACAAACCTGTCGACATGTTTACAACCTCAAGAAAAGCCCTCGAGATACTCACACTTCGCTCAGTCCGCGACAATATGAAAATTTTCTACTTTGAAACAGGTTAGAGTCAGAAGCAATAGAAAGGTCATATCCAGACGAGAGAAGGAGCGAAGCTCTTCAGCCAGTGGCATACCTAGAAAATTTTCTTGGAAGGAATTTTTGGGCAGGTAAAATTTTTTAAGGTGGTTTTGAAGAAGATTTTATGATTTCAAAGCAAATTGTCCAGCTTTGGACAGGGTGAATTTGGACTATAGGAGAAAGGAACGAGCGGGGCGAGCTACTAGTGGAGTTCTGTTCGGGAAAATACGTTTTTCAAACTGCCTCGACGACGGTTCTATACATGGACATCACCCCGTAACAGTAACGAAAATATAATTTGAAATCAGATTGATTATATTATGATTAACCAACGATTCCACAAGAGTAGCAGCATACCCAGGTGCGGATATAGGCTCTGACCATAACCCACTGATAGCTGACTGCTGCTTTAAAGCCCAAAACTTTGAAGAAAGGCCGTAAGAAGCGGTATGATATTCGGAAACTGATCAAATCAGAATCAAAAAGTGCATTCATCAAAGGAATCAAAGAAAAATTCGACAAAAACCCAATACCAACGAACGCACAGGCAGAAGAAACGTGGAAGATAATTGGGTCGAACATAAAAGAGACGACAGAGGAGGTGGTTGGTGAATGCGGAGCTACAGGGGTCAAAGCGTGGATGACTGATGAGATCTTGCACATGATGGAAAAAAGGAGAATGGCGAAAAACAAGAAAGAAAACGTGAAATACGCGCAATTACACCGGGAAATTCGAAAAAAAGTTAGACAGGCAAAGAACAACTGGTTAACAGAGCAGTGGATAGAAGCTGAGGAACTGCACCGGAAACACGACACCTTCAATTTCCATAAAAAACTGAAACAAATCACCGGTAATTACAGGAAACCAAACTTGACAGCACTACACAATGAAAACGATGAGTTGGTGATCGAGGAAATGGAAATCAAGGATCTTTGGAAAACATATGCTGAGTCACTGTTTAGTGGTGAACGAGATGAATCCACAAACGAAGATGTTGGCACAGAAGAACTGACAGTTTCAGATATCTTACAGTCCGAAGTGGAAAATACACTACATGTAATGAAAAATGGAAAGTCGCCGGGACATGACGAAATATACGCTGAAGCGCTGAGACTCATGGACCCAAAATTGTTTACGGACTTATTCAATAAGATATACAAAACTGGCCAAATACCAAAAGATTGGTTGAGGTCGACGTTTTTGGTAATACCGAAGAAAACTCAAGCCAAAAGCTACGGAGATTATAGGCTGATTAGCCTAATGAGTCATGCCTTGAAAACATTCATGAGAATCCTGCATAAACGTTTGTTCCCTTAATGTGAGGAATTGAGCGGCGAGCCACAGTTTAGTTTTAGGAAAGGGCTAGGGACACGAGAAGCCCTATTCTCCATGAAAATGTTACTCCAGAAGGCTTACGACTACAGAAACGACGTGTTTGTTTGCTTCATTGATTATCAGAAGTCATTTGACACCATACGACATTTCATCAATACGCCTTCTCCGAGAAGTAGGAGTAGATAATAAAGATATCAGAATAATTCGGAATCTTTATTGGGGACAAACGGCGGAGGTCCGCATTAGAGGCGATCTAACAACAGATGAATTTCAGGTGCGAAAGGGTGTACGTCAGGGGTGGATAATGTCACCAATGCTATTCAACTTATATCTAGAAAATGTGTTCCGCATTGCTTTGGAGAGAGCAGAACAGGGAATCAAGGTGAATGGAATGCCCATTAACAATTTAAGATATGCTGACGATACCGCAATTATTGCGTGCACCATTGAGGATCTACAAATGAATTGGGAGTGCAGTATGGATTGGTCATGAATATAAAGAAAACAGAATTTATGGTCGTCAGTCGAGAAAGACATGAAGATGCGACTTTGCAAACAGAGGGAAAACGGATCCAGAGAGTGTCATCGTTCAAATACCTGGGTGCAATCCTAAATGAAAGATGTGACGACGACGAAGAAGTGCCTGTCAGAGTAGGGCGAACAAAAAGCACGTATGGAAAACTGCGCGCGCATTTAACATGTCGAGACGTACCATTCAATCTGAAAACGAAAATAGTCAAGTACTACATTTAGCCGGTATTGTTGTACGGGGCTGAGACTTGGTCTCTGAAAGTCAAAGCTGTGAACCGTCTGGAAGCATGCGAAATGTGGACAATGCGGATGTTGCGTATCCCATGGATAGAAAAGGTCTCGAATTCAGAAGTAATAAAACGTGCCGGCGTAGGAAGAGAAATCATGAAGACCATCAAATCCAGGAAAGCTGCCTATCTGGGACATATTTTGCGAGGAGAGAAATATGTACAGATAATACCGAAGCTAATGATAACTGGCAGAATGGAGGGAAAGCGAGGAATCGGACGGAAGCAGCACTCATGGCTCAGAAATCTTCGTCAATGGACTGGAATTGAAGACGCGGAGACCATTTTCTGATTGGCGGAAACCGGCGATCTACATGAACAAATGGAATAGTGATCGCCAACGCGCTATGTAGCGTACGGCACCCAAAGAAGAGGAAGAAGAAGAAGAAGAAGAAGAAGAAGAAGAAGAAGAAGAAGAAGAAGAAGAAGAAGAAGAAGAAACGGCATACAGTAAAGACATGAAACATGAGGGAAAGGTTAGACCTAGTATAGAGCTAGTTAGCCTCGACTTTGTATAGGGAGACGTCCACAAAAAAGAAATTAGGATTGCAGGACTGCAATGGCAGCGAGGAACTCACTGTCCCGAGAATTTTCCCAAGTCCCTCTCCGTCAAAATTTTTCCAAGTCCTCCTCCCATCATATATAGCTCAAGAGCATATAGCTTACGAGTCGACATTTTTCTGAGTCCTCCTCTTGTCACATACCTATAGCTCAAGAGTCGAAATTTTTCTCCGTGACTTTATCAACCTCGAGCCTCTCGCGCGATGAAAATTTCCTGCCGGCGTAGGAAGAGAAATTATGAAGACCATCAAATCCAGGAAAGCTGCCTATCTGGGACATATTTTGCGAGGAGAGAAATATGTACAGATAATACCGAAGCTAATGTTAACTGGCAGAATGGAGGGAAAGCAAGGAATTGGACGGAAGCAGCACTCATGGCTCAGAAATCCACGTCAATGGACTGGAATTGAAGACGCGGAGACCATTTTCCGATTGGCGGAAACCGGCCAGTACATGAATAAGAGGAATAGTGATCGCCAACGCGCTATGTAGCGTAATACGGCACCCAAAGAAGAAGAACTCATATCTAGCCTTGCTGAGAGTCAAGAACCTGAGCACGAAACATAGAATAGACAGAAAGAAAGAAATATTGATTACGTAGGCATTGGAATAATATTATCGGCAAATAAAATAGTCTCCACAATCAACATTTCCTCCAAAATCTCATACATGCGACTGAAAGACTAGAAGCAAGAACAATATTTGCCCCCCCCCCCCCCCATCAAATCGGTACAAACAAGGTTCCAGAAATAGCTCAGTATAAGTAAGAGATTCATCTCAGCTCCAGAAATCGAGTGACTTTTCCAATTACCAACATTTCTCACATTCTACGGACTTCGCTTTGCATGAGATTAAAGAAATTTTCTTTCATCATCTGAAAATCAAAGAATCCAAACTGAGAGAGAAATACAGGTACGTAAAATTTTAAAAAGATACAATCAGTTTCCGAACGATGAACGTTCCATCATCAAGTTATCGCAACGGAAGATCATTTCACAATATCCTGACCAAAAGCCAAAATCGATTTAGTCTACCTCGTATAGAATCGTTGTTTTTCCAAGAAGTAGATATGATATGCAGCAGATTCATAAATCACAGCGTACTCTCCTCAATATAGCACACGAATAATCTACACAGTAACGCTTAATTCACAAATGTGACTGACACCAACGATCGAATTCATGAATAATTTTCCAGAATTACCTAATACTGCAAGTATCTAGAAATGCATCAAAAATATTCCATGCCATCAACGATTTAAATTTTCTGCAATGTCAATACAAGTTTTACTGCACCATGATGGTACGGTTTTTTCGCGACGATTTATCATAACGCAGGAAAGAAGGAACTCGCTAACCCATATCACATTATCATTCATGAACGTACTATAAAGATGTCTCATACATTACGACCTACGCTATTAAATGTTATTGAAACTAACTTATTTCATAGCGGTGGGTCTCTAGAGGGATTTCGCTTTTCATTTCTTCTTCAATTGATGGTCTCCACGATTGTGCGCCAGATTGGCCGAAATAAACGACGACGTCGAATACTCGTAAGGTAAAATAACCAAAGTTTGAAAGCCCTTCGTTAAGGATCAGCGCGTAGAGAGGGGGAGGGTATTCGACTCCATCACACATTTAAAATAACGAGGAAAAGATTTGGACAGGGCGCGGTGACCGCAAACTGTGAAACCACTTTGAGAAAAAAGTTGTCACCCTGTAGATATATGTATAAAATGCTTTCTGTGTGTACAGATTACGTCGTCGTCGGTTTCTTTTTCTTAACTCGACGAAGGCGGTATCGCGCTATTGTATCTCGTCGTCGTGAGTGGGAATGAAAATGTGTAAACCCTGTTACATTATGGTAATCGCTATATACTTTGGAAAGACTTCGAGCCGAAATATTATTTCATTTTTTTTTTCTCCTTAGATAAATTTTATTGTGTATCGCGCTAATACGAGTAGTCAGCTCTAGTATAGTTTCAGTTTTCAACACGGCGATAGTTTGCCGTACGCATATATTAACATCTAATTATCTCGCTGAAAATAATTGATTACGACGCAATTCACACAAACACACACGCGCTGCTGCTAGACGAGATTTTAATTATGACCACAAAATTCCACACATTATAACACGTTTCTTGGAAAATGCTCGCAAATTTGGTGTAAATTGCTTCTTATTAATCGAATTAGGAGAGTATAACATCATTGGACGACACACGGTATAAAGTGTTCATCGTATAGATTGAAATTATTATTGGCACGCTGTTGAAAGAGCGGCGTCCTAACGTCTCATTCTCGTCGTAAAGGAAAATGGGTACAATAATAGTGCTGAAAGAATAGACGTAACCGACAGTAGTCGTGAAACGGAGAAGTCATCGGAGCTTCTCATTCTCCTCCGATTTCACATTCAATCACCAATTTTCCTCTTTTGTTCCCATAAAAAGAAATTGCGAACGATACACAATCGCCTCTCTGGAGAAAACATGGAGAAACATCGAAGAGTCACGGGTAAAACTGGGTGAAGTTAAACTCAAGTTTCTGGAAAAGATGATGTCGAGAAAGCACTCATAAAAGATGAAAATGGGGAGTATCAAAACTTCCACCTCAGACATTGAATCCGATGCGGCTGATTCAAGATCTTAGTCTTCAACGGACGTTGTTTTTGATTTTCTGATAAACGACAAATTGTATGAGAATACGTTTTCAAAATCCACCAAGAAAACCTTTCGAAAATTCAGGGATGTGGCCATGGGACGATGGATAAATATCCATCTACCACACTTGAAACGTTGAAGTAGATTAAGGGTAATAAGGTGTACTAAATTCTCACCACTCCCTTTTTCGCCTATAAATTGTTGTAGTCACGAGTTTAAATATATATTCCAACGTCTTCGAATAACAACTGTATTTCTCATTTTAGTTTCATCTTCGATCGTAACGAACATGTACTCTTCGCGAACTACCCTCAAATGTAAAAGATACTCCTATCATCTTTCTCACGTGGTCTTGGCGAAAGCACCCTATAAAATAGGCTCAGCGAACCACTTTCGTAATTTCTCTGCCAGCTTCCTCTGCTGCTTTCCTACTAGCTTTCTTGCTTTTATTCTCGGCTTCCTCTTTGCTTCTTTCCACAATCTTTTCGGGCTGTTCGCTGCGGTGTCCGCTTATCGCTTCATCGTGGCGTACGGACCGCTGTCACAATAAAATGAACCATCTTCATTACGCCAAGCACCACGACTTCGAAGATAATGGAATTAACACTTCCCCTCCCATACTGAAAGCTACTAAAGATCCTCCTCTCTGCAGATCATCGACCTATCGCTCTGACTTCTATCCTTGGCAAACTATTATTCAATCAAATAACATAATTTTTCTCTGATATTGATACAAAGGTTGTACTCTACGAGAGAGTAGCGAAATATTAGAACCACACTAATCAAAGCCGCTAAGATCTTTCGGTCAAAAACCATCCTCGGAGCACGAACGAACGAAAGCGACTAATCCAACAGCAACGAAGACAGAGAAACCAACTTGAGGATCATGATTGGACCAGCGAGTCATCGAAGTGTGAATCACTCTCATATACTAGCTCAACCAGACCTCATCAGGAATATATCTGTTTAAGACGGTGAAGTCTTCATTATTCCGGTGACGTAAGATGTCAATATTTTCTAAAGGCATACGTTTAAATTTAAAGTATGAGTTTTCCCTATAGAGGAGGGTACAGACTCCTCTTTGACTCTGTGGCCACTTTCGATAAAGTGATCGATAAAGGCCGACTCACCTAAGTTACTTTTCTCCCAAGCTTTTTTATGCTCATCGATTCTTATTTGGAGATGACGGCCGGTCATTCCTATATAACCCAGGAAGATAAGGCTCAAAAATAAGAATAAATGGAAATAAATGCCGGCAAAGGTTTTTTTCGTGGATTATGTTTAAAATGGTCTCCTGATAAACATACTAAAAGTCCACAGCGATCAGAGAGCAGGCCCTCCCCCAAAGGGGGTCAAAGTACCACAAAAATTAGTTTTCTGAGAATAAATCGAAAACTAAGCATCAGAGAAAAAAAAGTTTCAAACAAAAGTTGTTCTTCATCAAATTCCCTATAAATTTCACTATATGTATGTCAATTTAGCCAAAAAACTGAAAAGTTGGTTTGAAAGTTGAGCGATTTTCTAAAATTTTTGATTTTGGTGTTAGTGTAGTCAAATTAGACAGGTTTCGAAAAAAAAAAGAACATTGCGACATAGTAAAGGTCTGATTGCTGGAAATGGTCAAGAATGAAGTCCAAAACAACATACCAACTTCTCCGCGTTTTTCCCCAGGAGCATCTTTTTTATGGGGGTTGAAACTCCCTCAAAATCAGTTTATGTAAATATCCCGCTTAATACGCATTTTAGAGAAAAAAGTCATCAGTCAAAAATTATTGCTCGTGAAATTTCCTGTCGGACTACGTATTTCATTTCTAACCTACACTTGATAGTTAGCTCAAAAATTCATGGAAATTGAGCCTCTGCCATGCAAATCCGTGAATAACGCGCTCCTTGCCGAAAGATGACGTCGTTGCGCGGTGGTTACGCGCGAAGGTAACGTTAATATTTCGCCAGTACATACGATGAAACGTATACTAATTTTATTAGTTTTAATTAATTGTTACAGGGAATTTGCTGCACGATATTATTTTGAGAAAGGTATAATCAACTGTCTATCATACATGAAAATAAAGTTTTCCTGCATGTATGATGTGTAAAAAGCTGAATGGGGATCTGTAAAAATGCGAGCCCTTCCTCCATTTCGATTTTTCTAGTTGGAGTGGATGGATTTGTTTGTACTGGGTTGTGTCGTAGAGTTTTCCGTTCGTGCTGGTCTTCTTCCCCCTCCAACCTTATGATGGGGCTGTATGCCAGGCCAGGCCAGCATGTCGTGCTCCATTTTCGGACTGAAAACAGGCTGAATTTCGTGTGCTACGTTTTTGCTGTATGCTCTCAAGTTTTCCATTCTGGTTGTTTCAAGCGATGGTGGGAATGGATGTGGTCTTCTGTTGTGGACTCGCGGTGAGATTTTGACTTTGATCCGCGTACAATTGAAGTGGGCTAACGTGTGGAATTGTTTCAAGCAATGGAAGGAATGTCACCAAGAAGCTTATTATTGTTGTGTGCTCCCACAAATTCAAGAAGAACCACCGCAGTACAAATCCGAGAATAACGCGCTCCTTGTCAAAATTGGCGTAGTCGCATGAGGGTTTCACTGATAGTCGATTGGGTCAGGCAAACTTGCTCCGCCATTTCAGGCAATCTCACGAGAAGCTTGTTTTGCGGTGAGAGATTGACTACATGAGTCTTGCAATTATCAAAACGGAGAAACAAGAGATAACAAGCTTCTTGGTATCATTCCCTATATCGCCTCGAACAATAAGAAATTCAGCAAGTTTGCCTGGATTTCACGAGGAATAATTTTTGACTGATGACTTTTTTCTCTAAAATGCGTATCAAGCGGGATATTTACGAGAAACTGATTTTGAGGGGGTTTCAACCCCCATAAAAAAGATGCTCTCGGGGAAAAACGCGGAGAAGTTGGTATGTTGTTTTGGACTTCATTTTTGACCATTTCCAGCAATCAGACCTTTACCATGTCGCAATGTTCTTTTTTTTTTTCCGAAACCTGTCTAATTTGACTACACTAACACTAAAATCAAAAATTTTAGAAAATCGCTCAACTTTCAAACCAACTTTTCAGCTCGAGTTTTTGGGCCAAGTTGACATACATATTATAATGAAATTTATAGGAAATTAGATGAGGAACAACTTTTGTTCGAAACTTTTTTTTCTCTGATACTTAGTTTTCGATTTATTCTCAGAAAACTAATTTTTGTGGTACTTTGACCCCCTCTGGGGGAAGGCCCACTCTCTGATCGCTGTGGACTTTTAGTATATTTATCAGGAGACCATTTTGAACATAATCCACGAAAAAAAACCTTTGCCGGCATTTATTTCCATTTCGAAAAACCTAATGGCAATCGTTGCAGGCTACGCTGTAAACACTACTCCTCTCGGCTAGAGGAATGGGGTACTTTAATTTTACAAATAAACTTTTTACCGTGTTGGTATTATAATATGCCGGACGGAACCCAAAGCACTGAGCACACGGCCCAACTTCAATGAAAAACTACCCAGGTAAGGAAGTCTAATCCAACGTTTCTTTCTATCTAGGTGTGAATCCCTGGGAAGGGAGGTGGAAGAATCGAGGCTTTTTCTGGTAAGTTTCCTACGGACCATTAGGTCGATGTCCACCCTCACTTGATTCACTCGAGCCAGGTGCTTATTGTCCCTAGTTCCTTTTGGAAAGCGTCCTGACTCGAAGGAGTATGAGTCAGGCGATGGATCAAGTCATTGAAGGTAGCGATCTTATGTGCAGCTGGACAGAAGGACGACCCGTGGATTGTAATATCGGTCGACGTTTTTTTTCTATAAACTCCAAATTCATGGACGCCATCTCTACCGAAAATGGACAAGTCCAAAAAATTTATCAATGAGCCACCAACTTCCACGGTGAATTTTATGGAAAGGTATTGGCAATTTAAGTAAGTGAGAAACTCACGAAGGAGTTCCACTGGACCGGTCCACGCACAAAGTATGTCGTCCACATATCTATGCCAGAAAAACAAATGATTTAACAGCATCTGGCCTGAAGAAAATAAATCGATCTCAAATTTGGATGTGAATACCTCGGATATCAGAGAGCCCAAGGGAGAACCAATGGGGATACCCCCCTCATCCGGGAACTCGAAAAATTTCCCTTCAAATTTGCAAAAGTTGGGAATCCAACAAACCCTCAGAAGATCAAAGAATTCCACCATCTCTTCATGAGGGACACCCGATTTTACGAGCAATTCGCCCATGTGTTGGATAGTAGGATAGTAACAGCCTTAGAGAAGTGAGGAAATAACCCTACAACATCAAAGGAGTATAAGGTCGTTTCCGGAGGTAGGTTTGCGTCCTTCAATCTATCCGCCAACTATCCATAATAAACGCGAAAGGACGAATACTCCGAAGGGAGAGTAAACAATGCAAACCACAGAAAACCCCCTCCGGAGTATTCGTCCTTTCGCGTTTATGAGCCCGAGTTCTATACTGAATTTGGGGAGCTACAATCTACTCGTGATTTAAACCATCGATCTATGAATTTAGTTAATAAGTAAGTTGGTGACGAGACAAACGACACGACCGGCCCCATTGGAACATCTTTTTTATGAACTTCAAAGCCATACCTGACTTGAATCCTCAAATTGCGGAAGCTTTCCAATCAAACTCAAGACTGTGACCGCCAGGAAACATTTCTCCGAATCTAGCGTCAATACCTCTCCTCCAAATTACATAAAACTAGCCTTTAAGGTTTACCCCAACACCTTCAATCTTTCTCATGGAAGGTCTACAACGCCTAGAATTCAAGATCGCTTTCCATAACCCATCCCAAATGGTATTCCTGAGAGAGAAGTATATAGTGTTCCTCTCATCCCAATCGCTGTAAATGACCTTTCTCTCAACCAAACACCTCTTTACGCATTTTCTTACCTCTAATCCCCCAATGAACTGCAAGACTTCTCCAATTAACTCTTGAAAAAATCTAAAAATGGTCATCCGACCGTGAATCTTAAATCCCAGACAAGAAACCAGTCATATAGTGAAGATAATAACGCCCTACGCCTCTTCCTTCTCAGCGTCTAAAGAACTTCATAACTACCATCCAATCCTTACCCAAGTTACTCCGACTCACCTGCGACTCCAAAACCTCCTGGACCCCCTCTTCAGAAATTTCAAAGGAGAAAGGCCTTCTCGAGTACCCATCTCACCTTAGTACCGGTTGTAACTGCAAACTCCTCCTCCAACTCTATACAATAATCTTATCCGTTTCCAACTCGATCGCAATTCTCCAATTTACAACCACTTCAACAAGACAACCCCAAAATTGTTGGAGTCGATTCAATCTTCCGGGTGTCAACTGATTCTTGGTGTACTACACGCAAGTCTTTCACTCAGCTTATGTGCTGAGGCAAGGGTTCCTCTTCTCCGTCACCGCGTTCTCTCATTGACTGCCAGTTTTCTGACCTCAACCCAATATACAAATCTTCCAATCTTTTCAAATGCTCCCAATTCAAGTCATTCGCCCCTTCTATTGCTTCAATCCCATATACGCACTCACCTCCAGTTGATGCCCTTACTCCCTATTTTTTCATCCTTTATCACCGAGATCCATCTCGATCTTACAAACATTTTCAAATAGTCAACTTTGTAGACAAACAACACATCTTCAGAATTTTTCTCCCACCTACTCTGCTACACGGACGGCTCCTAGACCAGATATGCAGTCTTTCTGTATGAGAAACTCGTCCTCCATATTTCCTGCCGAACTCACCGCTAAATTTACCTCTCTCTATCTCTTCTTACATCTAATTTTCTCTTCTTTACTTCATTATACCCTCCTATCGTCCAACAAATCCTCGAAAAAATCTCAAGGGTGCGATTCTTCTTTGTTAGTAAGCTAACAAGAGTACTTTCAGGTGTTACATCATCAGTTGTATCGAAACTGAAGAACAAAGTTTTGAACATTGGATTGTGATCTTTTTGATAACCTATACCCTGCGCTATCTTATTGGTCGTTTCTGTTCGTCCTCTCTCGTCCAATCGCTGCCAAATAATCCTTCGCTGTCAAGCTTGATCAACCATTGTTCAAGAGGGTGGTTTTTCTAATCTTTGTCTTCGCAATCTTCATCTGTTTCCAAAATTTTCTTCTCTCCGCGCGGTTTTCTACATTTACGACCTGAAATATTTTTTTACTATTGTGCTGTTCTTCATTTCAGTTTTTGCCAAACAGTGACTTTCCGTCTTCTGTTTTTCCTGATGTTTCATTATCCTTTTTTCTGATGTTGAACTTTCTCCCAGTCTCACCAATGTTCAAACCTTTATACTGTTCCAGGCTTGTACACTTCAATCAAGTACCCCTGGTTCTTTTCTTCCGCCTGGTCAGTTCTTATTCCCTTCACCATGGGTGGTTTGTTATGTACGCCCACATTCACGTCATAACTATTGAACGCCTTTCCTATGTAAGAATGATACTGATTTCGAGTACTTTCTCACTCTGCTGTCATGGATTCTCCTTTTCACTTTCATTTTTCCGAGGACACGCTCGACCGCGCCTCTAGAGCAGCGTTGACTGCTGGGATCTGCTTTAATGATATCTCCATTTTTTCCCCTCCTCTCTTCTTCGTCCTTCAAGATAGAAACTCCTCGGTTGAGGTGGTTTGGAATCGCCGTTCACTCGTGCTTGGGGGTGAGTGACGAGTCGTTTAGGATGGTGGTGTCGGTGTGCGTCGGCTTCCTGTAGATTTTGTATTTTATCCTGTTACTCTGCACTATGTCAGTTACAAAAATAGTTAATGGTGTCACTATGAGTGATACTTTCATTCACCGCATTTGTTTCCAGATGGAATTGGTCCACCTGTCCATTAGTATCTGAACACACAATAAGGGTATGATTTATGCATCCCTGAACTTGCTATCTTTCGATATCTTTTTTTCCATGTAATTCATGAATATCTTCGCCAGTATCGGAGACAGCGGTGATCCCATCGCTAGTCCTTCCTCCTGACAATAGAATTTGTTATTGAATCGGTATTAGTTCTAACCCACGATCTCTTCCAATATTTTGGCGTACTTTGTTCCGTCATAGGGTTCCCATAGGATTTGTTGTTGCGCAGCTGAATGAGTCGTTCTTCCTTCGGTATGATACCAGTTCATAGTTACTCTTGATTTCCACCTCGTCCAATCGCCCTGCATCAGCTCCCTATTTTTTCTTATACCAGGGTGACCAGGTTTTTCCCGAAAAAAAATTCCTTGATTTTTCCCCGACTTTTCCAGTTTTTTCCAGACTAAAATCTCCACCCTTTTCCGCCTCAAAAAGAAAAAAAATATCTCGTAATTTTTGGAGCAAAATAATATTTTTCACGTTCCTTTAAGACAAGAGTCTGGAGTATGCCTATCTCAGATTATTTAGCCGCGAGTCTCAAAAAAATTCCTAACCTTAGCCAAAATTCCATGATTTTTCCCTGACTTTTCCCGGTTTTCCAGAAACTGGCCACCCTGCCCTGGATACTTTGTTCAGTTACAAATTGGTAGAATCTAGCGGCGACCTTTGGTATCTTGTAACATGGTGATTGGATGCTATTAAAATCAAAGGCCTGACCGACCAGTGGCTTTGTGGAGTTTCACAATATTGTCCCTTGAATTTTGATGCTACCGGGTTCGTCTCAAGCGTCCTTCAAAATGAGTTCTAATAATAAAAAAATCCTCATTATTATATATCAAGTTCTTCTTCGACATCCGTTTCTTTTTTATGGGTACCGGAACACATCGACCTTTTCAGGAACATAACGCAAGAGATATTGCCGCAAAGCAGTCATCGCATTCACCTTCCACACCTGATCCACGACTCTTTCCAGTATATGATCTTAAATCCTATTAGTGCTCCTTCATCTTCTCCTGGCATGATTCCTGTTCTTCTTTATAATCCAGAAAGCTCCGATCCGTTAAAAAAACCTATTCAAATCACCCTTCCCGACAAGAAGTCATCTAAAACCACTTCAGAATAAGCCATACTCGCCTCATACAGTCTTTCGCCCCTCTCTCCTTCCATGCTTAGATTGCAATGCTAGCCATCAATCCGTTAAACCTTCTTCTTTTGCTCAGCTGTCGAAAATATCAAGCTCCGCCGTTCTCTCTGCATCACGAACTCCCAAACAATCTTGAGGAAATGATTAGCTGCAGGATGAACACTTCTGATCCACCTATTCCTACAACACCATCTGATCCTTACTCATCCTTCTTGTTTTAATCTGCTCACTCCAAACCCATAACCCCAAGTGTGGTTGCAAAGCTCGTTCATAGGTTCACATACATTACATGAATATCGAGTATCTTTCTTCTCTAGAATGATGAAAATGGCGGATATTTATTTTCAATCATTATATTAGACGTATTGCTATCAGCTCCACAATATCGAGCTGATGATGCGCTAGTTTCATCTTGGTTTACGCTTTTTATTCAAATTTCTGTTTCTTCTTTCATCTTCGACATCTAGCTTAACTATACTTTTTCTTTTGAGTGAAACTTTAACTCACTTAGTAACTAAACACCGCGTTCTCAATTCATCGTTGGTAATCTATTCCGTCGCCAATCCCTATAATATTTCCCTAGACTAAGCATTATTCTGGTTGTTTCGGGTAAAATTAACGTAAACGCCAACGAAAATTGTTGGAAATATTTCTTTGAGCGTCTTCACGGTCCGGTACACGTCGTCGATTTCCAACGAGCTAATTTATAATTTGGCCCAAAAGTCTGTTATGCGAACGTTACACACATATACGATTTCTAAGTCTAAAATAGCAAGGCGAATCAATTTGGGAATCCCAGCGTCACAAGTGGCGGAAGTGTGCGGATTTAAACAAGATACTTTTGCGTTTTCTCGAGATCGTTCGAGTGATGTTTTCCATTTTTTTCCCCTCGTCGTTGTTGAACTATAACACGATTCAACTGAGCAAGTGTATATAAGAATCAAAAAAATTGAATTAATTCATAATATTATTATCTTAATGAAATAATTTTTTACTTTTTTCAGGGTTGACGTTACATAACTTTTTTAATTGAATTTTAGTAAAAACGTTTTGAGAAAATATTCACATTTATGTCTTCTCTTTACTGGTACGTAGTTTTAATTAAGGAAAGTATGGAAGCGTTGGAAGTTTGAAAATCCGCGGACCAGCTTTTCTTGTATACATCTGCGAGCATTTGTCGTCTAATTAGACCATATTATGACCGTAAGACCGAAGTAATGAACATCGTCCATTCTTAATTTATAAAGTTATGCGTTTTCTTTCGGAGAGAAAAATATACGGTAATATGAAAATGTATAAGATGAGACTTTTTTTTTTTATTCGGATGAAATTTGTGAACGCGTTCCCTCTAAAATTCACTGCATACAAGCACCGCACGCGAATATTATGAGAAATCAAGAATCATACTAGCAAACATTATAGATTTAAATGAAAATTATTAAATTATTTTCTAGAAGCCAATAGAAACATTAGAGATATCATTCGAGATTCCACAAACCTTCGCGAATCACACAGTTCTTTAATGAAACCAAGCTCTGATGACAAAACGACTCTTCTCTACAGCGTTTTGGGCTAGAAATTTTTCAAAATCTCCCAATTAGATGTGGTTAGATCAACGGATACGGAAATCTTTCAAGAATGTACCACTAACAAAAGTAACAACTCCCATGACAGATCACTGTTCACATTATTTATTTGATAATACCTCAAGCCCAATGAAAATGAAGAGAATGAGATCCGTTTTCCTGTACACCATACGCCTCATGAAAACTGTAAAAGATTCCCAGCCATCAATTTGAATTTTAAGCCAAGCACTCTACTCCGGAACAAGTACATCGAGTCGGTGCAACTATAAGACAGACCCTTCAGGAGAGATAGTTTTGTCCTTCCGTTTTCCTAAATGTTAGTCAAGTTTATGACAGAGCCAGGACACAAGGGCTCTTGCACAAGATCCTCACACCCTATCTCAGCGATAAAGCGTTCTATATCCACTATGGAGAAGCCAACTCCATGACCAAATCAATCGCAGCAGGAGTACCACAGGGCAGCGTACTTGGTCCTTTGTTTCACCTCTATTATACCACTGATATTCCGGTACAAAGTAACTCCACACTTGCCACTCTTGCGGATCATACTCCAGTACTCTCACCATATGAAAATTACACTGTAACAACCAGTCGCCGAAAAAACTAACTGGGCCGCCAGATGGAAAATTAGGGAATACAGTGCGAATGGACTTTGCACTCTATGCCCATGAATATGACCCAAAAATCATCAATAATGGACCGGTCCAGCTGTCTAAAGCGCTCGCTATTTAGGTTTACATCTAAATAGCAAGTTAGATTGAAGAACTCACATTTGGGAAAAGAGAAAGTCAAGATTTAAAAAAATCCGCGCCGGGAGTCATCTTTTGCTCACAAACAGAAGGTTGCTTTACATCATGGTACTACGGCCAATCTAGATGAATGGTATCCCTCTATGGGAATCCATTACACTAGGCCTAATATACAGCGTACTAGACTTGTTTATTGATTTATTTTTTATTAAATTAATTTTTCATTTTATTAATTTATTTATTTATTTATTTATTTATTTATTTATTTATTTATTTATTTATTTATTTATTCATTCATTTATTTATTCATTCATTTATTTATTCATTCATTTATTTATTCATTCATTCATTCATTTATTTATTTATTTATTTATTTATTCAATTCATTCAATTTATTCATTTATTCATTTATTTATTTACTTATTTATGATGAGGAAAAACCAACAAAGTGGTGAAGAACAAAGTTCAAGCTGTATAGGAATGACAATGCACACTAATGACTCCCATAAAACAGGTTCCCTGTTTGCCTCAATCAACAAAGTTAGTGAAGGCAACCCCGAGTTTTTTTTTTTTTCTTACCTGTCTCAAGTATATGTAAATGTCATTGTGGCATTTTATATAATAAATGAAGCACTGCGTGGAAAAGGGGCCTCCGTCTAATGTATTTCTTATGGAAAGGAGGCCCCTTTTCCACGCAGCGCTTCAAATGATAAAGAAAAGAGATTAAAAAAAAAGACTTTCCACGCTCAAGAAATACAGATCATGTTCTGTCTCTCTTTTAGTACAGAACCATATAACATTGAGGGTCTCCGCTCACCTATATAACTAAAGTCTGTTTCAAATAAGAGCGCACTTAACAAAATTACCTCACAAGACAATACAACGACACAGGAAAGGTGAAACAGAACTTGTTCCCACCAAGCGACAAACGTGCATTGATGCAGGTGAATGAGGACTGTTGTGTGTCCTCTTATTTGGAACGGACAATAGTTGACGGAGTTATTCTTCATTATGGTCGTGCAAAAAATAGTAGTATTGTAAAATAGTACCTGACATGACCTACTGAATATTAGACTGAGTGGCTCATAAGATCAGTTCTGCTCAATTGCCTTCATTCTCAGCAAGCAGCATAGAGTATGAAGTAGTACAGACCTTCTAAAGCAAAGCTAGTATGAAATCTCGCTAGTATTTTATATTATAGAATTTCAATATTAATATTTTTTGTTTAAAGAAAATTAATAGCTTTATCAACAATAAATAATTTAAAGTATTAATGTTGTATGATTAATTTTGAATAATATTACTAGCGAAATAATAACTATTAATTCAATAAAACAAGTATTACAATTATAATATCATTTTGAAAAAATAAAGATCTTATATTTAAATTTTTACATTAGAAATAGTTTTTTTTTTCAACGAAAAGATTTATTAATTTAATAGGTTCAAAATTCATTCTTCTTTGAATCTCCAGATGTGCATTGAATAATTTATACCAAATAAAACTGTTTTCTTCATACCAATCAATTATAAAATTGAAATAAGTTCTTTATTTTATCAAAAAATTATTAGAATAACTTTTAAAATAAATTAAAATTCAATTTTGAAAAGTAAAATTTATACAGAATAAAAATTTTTCAAATTTAGAAAATTATCATGTTCATCCTTTGATTTGGTTGATAAATTAATTCTGATTATTATTGAATAAATTGGTGAAAAATTCACTTTTATTAATGCAATTACTGTTGGCAATCATAATTATTATAAATTATTAAACCAATAAATAAAAACAGTAACATTAATGCGATCTAACAAGTGACTCTTAATTCAAATCGTACCTAGTATGAAATATAGAACAAAAAAAAAAAAAAATACAGAATGTCACAATTTAATTCCAAATTCACATGTACGGTGAACGTTTTTAATTGAGAATGACTGTTGAATCAAAAACATTCACTGTACTTTTGAATTAAATTGTGATTTCCTGTATGATTTTCTTTTGTTTAATGTTTTATATAAAAACATTATTCATTTAAATATAATAAAATCTATTTTATATTTTTATTGATGGTAAAGTTTATGAATAAATAACATGTCAAGATGAAAAGATTATTATTGTTTAATAATTTATTGGGACAATTATGTTAGCATCAGTTTCTAATATTTCAATAATTTTTATTTAATAGTTTCAGGAATTATTATTCTTTGAAATTGAATTAAAAGAAATATTATAAAATAAACCATTATAGGTTTATTTACAATTCAAATACAAGGTTCTTCAAATGGTTTTGAACTATAATGGTATTTTATTGATTTTAAATGAATAATTATTCTTCTATAGTTTATTAAATAATTCAAATAAATCATAAATTGCAAATTTATAACAATTATTTTATTAAATTGTAATATAAAAGTTTAAAATTTTATAAAAGAATAAATGATATTACTTGACCCCGAAGATGGTAGTTGTGACTACCGAAACGTCGGTCCTTATTTAAATTGTTTCATATCGACGGCAGTGCCGCATAATAAAATAAAAAAAAAAAAGTTTAAAATTTTATTCAAGTAATTTTTGCTATCAATTGTATTTGATATAAGAGTATGAATTATATTCAAAATAGATCAATTGTTTGGTAACAATAAAAATTAATCCATTATCCAATATATTTGAATGATCTGATCAACATTCAAAAAATATTTCTTGTATAATATTAATTCATTCAAATCAAATTTATAAAATTCCTACAGTAATTATTATTAAAAATATATTTTTATTCATACTTAATGATAGGTATATTTATTTTACCTAATCAATTTATTCTTCTTAATCATAGTAAATAATAACAAAATTTAATTTTTTGTATCAAGATTTTATTGAATTATTTTTTTTATTAATTATAATATTTGAATTATATAATTTATAATATTTTTGGGCAATTTCAATTGGTTCAATTTTGTTAATTTTATAATTACCAACTCTAGCAAGAGACATCACTATAACCCTAATTTTGAAATAATGTTTTTTCAACCTACAAACACTACATGGAACTAGGGGACGGGGGTAAAATTGTGGAGGGGGGGAGGTAAACTCGCAGATTTTAGAATCATGTTTAGAACTCCTTTCCGGGGGCTAGAATGGGAGGGTCAACTCGCAAAAGTAGTGCGAACTCCTAGATTCTGAAATTAGGAAGTAGAATACAGGAAACTTCAGGGAAGATAGGCAACATGTCGAAATAATTTCCTCTGAATTTATGCCGACGGGAAAGTGAATGACACGATTTAGAATTTTATGCTACGGAAGTAGAGCTCGAAATTGTTAACAAAGCTTCGATCAAAATACCTAGATACGATTCCTATTCGAAACAGAGAAGCAGATCGAAAGTGGTGCTCCAGAAATTTCGTTTCTTCGTTAATATCCCGAAAGTTTTTCCGTAGAATCCGAACGATTGACAATTTACGTTACCTAAAACTATTAAAATGAGGAAAAAACTTGAAACATTCGAATTTCTGTTCCTTCCAAAACTGATACAAAGTCGCTATCAAAAAGAATAAATTTTCCATCTTCCTAACGCGATATCAACTGCAAACGTTCCACTCGATAATTCTGTAATTCTTTTTCTTTTTCCGAGTGCTCGAAAGATAAGACTTTCTTCAGTTTTACTAAGTTCGGAATATAAACTTCGCGAGGGGCATTTTTGACCTCTTTATGTTCATTCCCCTCTCTCTCAATTGTTCAAGCCGATTTTCAAAACTATAATAATACCATTTTTCTTTCCAACGCGAGCAAACAGCTTAAGAATGTTTTCTAGTTTTTAATTTATAGGGTGTTATAGATTCGCTCTTTTTACGCGGTAACATCGGTTTCAACGATATTTTCTCTCTTTTTCGAGTACGACAATATTCTACTCGTACTTGGAATTATTACGAAGCGGAAAGCGGGTGCGGGCGCTCTCGATATAATCTACGAAATTGAAAATCACAACATAACGACAACAATCATACGAAATTTTCCGCGCATTTCGCCGCAACTTGTATCGCTGGTTGCCGGCGAAATCGTGACGCGGGGCGAAGTTTTAGTTAACTCACGCTCGTCGAAATCAAAAATCATTAACGTGTTTTTCTATTATAAAACTTGCATCTGACATTTCGACAATCGTTTAGTTCCGCGCGAATATCAGCGCGCGCGAAAATCGAGTTAAGCTGTTAAGTACACTCGTACAGTTTTTGTTCGAGTGCCAAAAAGTTGTGCGTTCGCAGTATAATACTGTATATCTTCTTCCCTTGATGGTTTTATTGTTAATACAGAACTTCGGAGACTATGAGTTGCACTCGCGTGTACCTTTACGCCGCCATACACGCGTGCCGAGAGACGTACACAATCATATATAACTCGTATCCCAGCTCTAGGTTAATAAAATATTACTTAGCTTTCTAAATTTGACCCCTTTCGGTTTTTTTTTTCCTCTCTCATCAAGAACCACCCCTCGCTCGCTAAAGAACACGCTAACTCCGCATTCTATCGAGACATTGTAGACTTTTCATTACAGAAAGCTCGTACGTAGGTATTCGCCGGAACACAATACGTATTCGCGCGGGTACGATTTCTTCGCCTTTTCATACTGTACTCGTCTATAATTATTTTTCCATCAACGATCGACTTCTAACAGTTACACATTGCAATCGAGAAATTCAAGTAAAATTGATAGACGAGTTCTGCTACCTCGTAACACCGCTATGCGTGAAATTTAATACTATATAGGAATACGAATGTATTGTTGTTTAGGTTTATACGGCACGCGTTCTCATCCATTGTGGTTACGGGACGAAGCGCATTTAGCGAAAAGGCACACCGACGGTTAATGAATTATTCTAAAAATCTACTGAAGCGATGTCTACGCCGCATCTCCTATTTCGAACAGAACACATCTCTTGCAAATTACTTCTTGAAATTGTAGAAGGATCTTCCAAATGAGGTTACGTCAATAGGGTCATTTTTCAATCGCTATTGCTCACACGCTAGGTATAAGTTCGACAGCATCTTGAATTTTCATCATTACACCCGATCAGAATCTGGAAGCTCTTACTTCTAAGGCCCATTCCTGATGCACGTCAATTCGTCGATTTCCAGTCGACACCCAGCATCAACCGATTCGGTAGTCTACGTCAGCAGTTCCCAAACTTTCTTAGACCACGACCCAATTTTAGAGTTGGCCTTTTTCTCGCAACCCATTTTTCGTTCTCCAGAAAAAAATGCAGTGAAAGGATATCTATTTTATTTTCGTAATATTAGCAGACGTACATTTATGTAAATCATAACTCTACCTTCATTTTATTGATAAAGAGGGGTATGAGAGCAGTGACCCTGTTTCCTATACTTATCAATTACTGCAGCTATATCTATATTAAATTTGGAAATTTTTAAACGTAGAGATTCATTCAACTGTAAACGATTTCGGTATTCGGTTTTCAGACCGACCATGGCTGAAAAGCCTATATCACATAAGTATGATGAGGAAAATGGTAATCATAAATGCAGAGCCTCTGTAGCCAAGATCGGATACTCGTTGGAGAGGGACAACCAGAAATTCATCAAATTCATTCTTCTAAAATTGTCCCTTTCCGTTGAATCCTCAGATAAATCGATTAATTGCTCGTCCCCTTCAGTTGATATTCCACTCATTTGGTTTTCTTGGAAAGGGTTAGCTACCCACATCCTACTTGCACATTTCTCTGTGGAGCGTTAGAAGTATAATTTCACATATATTTGCGCGAAATAGAAGATTCATTTTGTTCTCTTGACAAAACTTTTATTCAAATACAAAAATTTTAGAATTTTTCGCGACCCGCTTTACATGTTCTCAGAAGTTTTGGCGACCCACTTTGAATTTTCTCGTGACCCGCAAAAGGGTCGCGACCCATACTTTGGGAACCACTGGTCTACGTAAAATTGACCAAGAAAGTCTTGGTCGAAATTGAGTCGCTTTACTGTTGAAATGACCTCAGCTCAACAAATATCGATTCCATTGCTATTTATTTGCTTCGTTGCGTCGATTTCAGGTCAATTTTGAGTAAATTTCTTCAATTTTTCATCAACCTAAAATCGACTGCATGCTCTGTTGCGTCTATTTCAATCTGTAGTCCTTTATAGTTATGTGCGCTGGTCGACTTAAAACCAACCTCAACTCGACGTCGATCTAGAGTCGAATTCGAATCGACTTATAAAAATTCACCATCGGCGTAAAATTGACTGCTTGGCATTTCTTTGCTAGTGTCGGCTGGTTGAATTCAAGTCGATCTTGAGTCAATTTATATAGTCAAATACTCTATGGACCTGAAATTGACTGCTTGGTTGAGGGTTGATTTCTAGTTTTCTAGTAGCTGGTCAACTCGTATCAACATCGATCTGATTCAATTTTGAGTCGATTCTCCAAATTCTCCATCGACCCGAAACAAAACCGTTGCTTGGGTCGATTTCAAATTGCTTCGTACTTCTCAGGTAGGGCTGGTCGAATTTAAATCGATCCCAAATTGACGTCCACCTTGAGTAAATTTTGAGACGAGTGACTGCTTAGTTGGATCGATAAGAAGTTGCCTCGCAATTCTCTGGTAGAACTAATCAATTTCAAATCGATCTCAAATTGACGTCGATCTTGAGTCAAATGTTCCATGAACCTAAAATTGACTGCTTGGTTGAGTCGATTTCTAGTTTTTAGGTCGACTTCAAATCAACCTCAAACCAAAATCGATCTGGAATCAATTTTCACTCGACTTCTCCAGATTTTTTTATTGCTCTGAAATCGACTGCTCTGTTGCGCCGTCTCATAGTCCATTTGTAAGGCTCCAAAAATATACTCCGTTCGACTCAAAATCAACCTCAAGTCGGTATCGATCTGAAGCAGCGGTCGATCACCAAGAATTTTTAGTCGATCGCCAGCGTTCTCGAGCAATTGTCAAAAAAAAGAATCAATGTCTCAAATTCTTGATAAAGATTAAAAGTCGAGTGTAAGTGTGAAGCTTCACATTGAAAGTATGTCTACTCGTATTTCACATCTTTTCACTTATCAGAAAATTTACGAGTACTTTGTATTACAAGTTTTAATAAATCATACGATGTTTCCTCCTCCTCCTCCTCCTCATTTTTTTTTTTTTTTTGTGGATCGCGGAACATTTGGAAATTTTGAAAGTTGATCGTGGCTCAAAAAAGTTGAGTACCGCTGATCTAGAGCCTGGAGTCGATTTCTTCAAATTCTCCATTGCCCAAAAATGAACGTTTAGTTGGTCGATTCCAAATTGCTTTGCACGTCTCAGGTAGGGCTGGTCGACTTCAAAACAACGTCGATCTGGAGTCGATTTTTAGTCAAATTATGCACCGACCTGAAATTGACTGTTGGATGTGAGTCGATTTCTGGTCGACTTGAAACACAACTCACATCAACATCGATCTGGAATCAATTTTGAGTCGACTTTTCCAAATTCTTTCTATTCACAATCCATTTGTATAAGGCTCAAGCATTATAATCTATTTGATTTGGAATCAGCCTCCAGTCGATATCGATCATGAGTCCAGAGTCGACTTCTTCAAATTCTCCATCGACCTAAAACCGAACATTTAGTTTAGTCGATTTCAAATTGGTTCATATTTCTCAGGTAAGGCTGGTCGACTCTCGATCGATCTTAAATTGACGTTGATCTGGAATCAATTTTTAGTCAAATCCCCCATGGATCTGAAATTGACTGCTTGATTGAATCGCTTGAAGTTGCTTCGTAGCTCTCTGATAATGTAGGCTGTTCGACTTCAAGTCGATCTCAAATGGACGTCGATCTTGAGTGAAATGCTCTATGGATCTGAAATGAACTGCTTGGTTGCAGTGGCGGATCTAGGAATTTTTTTAGGAGGGGGGTGGGTTATGGAAAGGAAGGCTCTTAGAATATTTATCTCGTCCATTTTTTCCCTTTTCCTCTTTCTTTCTTTCTTTCTTTTTTTACGAAGGGGGGGGGGGTTAACCCCCCCAAACCCCCCCTTAAATCCGCCGCTGCTTGGTTGCATCGATTTCCAGTACTGTACGCTGATCGACTTCAAACCAACCTCACATCAACATCGATCTGAGATCAATTTTAAATCGACTTCTTCAAGTTTTTTCGATTAATCTAAAATCGATTGCTCTGTGGCGTCGATTCCCCAATCCACTTGTAAAGCTCCAGAAATGTACGCTGTTCGACTTGAATCCAGACTTATTAAGTCGATATCGATCTGGAGTCTAGAGTCGACTTCTCAAAATTCTCCATTGACCCGAAACCAAACCCTTGGTTGTATCGACTTCAAATCGCTTCGTACTTCCCAGGTAGAGCTGATCGACTCTAAATCGATCTTAAATCGACGTCTATTTTGAGTGAAATTCTCCAAGGATCTGAAATTGACCACTTGGTCGGATTCATAGTTTTCCGGTAATATCGGCTGGTCGACTTCAAATCGTTCTCAAATTGATGTCGATCATGAGTCAATTTCGAGTCTAATGCTCCATGGACCCAAAATTGACTGCTTGGTTGAGTCAATTTCTAGTTTGTTAATTCATTATACGCTGGTCTACTTCAAATCAACCTCGAATCAACGTCGATCTGGAATTAATTTTAAGTCGACTTCTCCAGATTTTTTTGTTTACTCTAAAATCCACTGCTCTGTTGCCTAAATGCCCATTTTGTAAGGTTCCAAAAATATACGCTATTCGACTTAAAATCAATCTCAAGTCGGGGTCGATCTAAAGTCTGGAGTCGACTTATTCAATTTCTGCATTCCCCGAAATTAACTGCTCGGTTGGGTAGATTTCTAGCTGATTTGTATTTTTCTGATATTGTACGCTAGTTGACTTCAAATCGACCTCAAATCGACATCCACCTCGAGTTGGTTTTGAGTCAAATTCTCCATGGACGTAAAATTGACTGTACGCTGGGTTGGGTCTATTTCAAATTCCGTGGTAGTTCTCTGGTAGGGCTAGTCGACTTTAAATCTACCTCAAATCGACGGCGATTTTGAGTTGAATTCACTGAACTTGAAATTGACTGCTTCATTAGTTGAGTCGATTTCTAGTCGATTTGTACTTTCCAACCTCAAATCAACGTGAATCAGTTTTAATTCTACTTCTCCAAATTTTTTTCATTGTCTTCTCTGTTGCGTCGATAAATTACTTTTGGATTGTGTAATGTCAGCAGATTTTACACGCTAATACTAACGAGAAGTTACTCGAAGAAATCAGGGTGTCCACTTTTCCTCTGAAATGAAATTCCCTGACTTTCCACGACTTTTCCCTGAATTTTTCAGGTTTTTCTAGACCATAATCTCCACTAAAAAATAAAAAAAAGAGGAAAAACTTCTTAGCTTGAACTTTTTTTGACGTATCTCAAAAAATTCCCTGCCTTTGGGTAAAATTCCCAAAATCCCTGACTATCCCCGACTTCCAGATTTTCCAAACAAGTGGACACCTTGGAAATATACAAATTATGTCTCATCGTTTTTTTTTGTTTCTCACAACCAAAGAATAGGAGCTAGAGGAAATCTTCTTCAAGAATTTAATATTCCTATAAAACACTAGTAGGAGCAGAATCTCAATTAAGGAACCCGAAGTTGAAAAAATTAAGCGTTTAAAAAATCGAAAAACGAGAGAAAAACGCGAGAAGAGGTTTGACCGCAGACCTGCGGCTTGAACATATTTTCCAATGTCTTTTATATCTTTTCCAATTACCTTTTTGCTTATCTCCAGGAAAAGGGCGAGTGGGGGATTGACTCTCTAAATCTTTCAAACCCCAAAAGTAGGTCATGTTCATTAGCCTACTATTAATATCTATAGGTTTTGGGGTACATTTGTTCCAGATCCTTGTCTTCAAAAATATAACTCAAAGTCCTTTTCCAAAGAACCACATCTTACCTCCTTTAAAGACTTCATCAAAGTTGCGTTGATATACAGTGTTGAAATCTACCTCAAGTTTAACCGACGTTGATATTATAAGTTTATATAGGTCGATAAATGTTGACTCCATTGCAACTCATTTGCCATATAAGTAAAACAATTTCACTTGGTGAATTTTGACTCGACTTCAATCTAGGATCAATTCAAGTCAACTTCTCCAATAGAATCAATTTGTTTTTAATTTTACAGTCATCCATTATGAAGAAATAATACATTAAGTAAAGAAACAAATACAAGGACCACAATAAAATCACACAATCGAGCGCTGTCAGCTGAACAGCCATTGTTGAGGTATAGAAAGCAGATTTTATTCCAGTTCTGTATTCGTTTCTTTACTCCTTGTGAGTATTATTTCTTCATCAACTTCTCCAAATTTTTTTATAGGCCTAAAATTATTTAGGTACTCTGTTGCGTCAATTTCAAGTCAATTTGTAGTTCTTTGTTAATGTACGCTGGTTGACTGCATATCGACCTCAAATCAATATTATCTAGATCGAGAGTCAATACGCAGTGGCCCTTTTGAAGCTCGCTACACTTGGTAACTTTGCCACTCGCAGATAAATAACGTGGACCAATGGTAATTTTGATTGCGCTTGGCCAGTGCAACAATGGTCGAATCGACGCAATGTTGACGTCCATTTTCAGTCGCAATTAAAATCTAGCATCAAGTTTCAACACAATCTAGACCATGATTCTGAAATCCTATCGAATGTGCGCTTGAAGTCTACAAAATTTCGACGTCGATTGCACGTCTTTTGGCAATAAGTGACGTATAGTCGACCCAAAATCAACGTCAATTGTGGGTCGATATCGATCTATAATACCAAGAGTCGACTTAATACTCAGAAAACGCCTACATCAGTGAACTTGACCTTATTTTCCAAGCTTTGAAGAGAGAACTTCAGAAAACGTTGGGCTACAAATTTTTACAAAAGGAAAGACTTGAAAAAATCTAGAGCTCTGAACTTTCGTAAAGAAGGAGAAAAATTTCAAGCTTCAAAACCTACAAGCTGAGGTGGAGTCTCAGACTAAACATACGCTAGATCTAGAATACTACGCTCGCATCCATCCTTTGTGACGTCATCAATGGCCTAAAGATAGGTTATAACAATATTATAGTCTTGAGCTAGATTTCTTCTTCGAGCATAACTGAGCTGGGCTACAACCAGCATAAGCTGACCCAGAGGAGGATTTCAGGCTAACTAGGTTCAAGCTTGGGCAACTAATCATCAAGTCATAGACGGGTATGACGTAATCAATGTACCAATCGGTGGTCAGAAGGCGATAGAGGAGAGACTTGACAAAATTACAAGCATGAAGGCATGACATCAACAGGACCAAACATCATTTAAAATCACTAAAGACGAGAAACCTACAAGAAGAGTGTGACGTCATCATGGGATGATATTTACAAGAATTTAAGTATATGATGTCGAGAAAAATTACGTCTAACTACATAGAAAGAAAAAAGAGATGATTGACAACAGCGGAGATTGAATCTCCCACAGCCATTGAAGAAGGTGCACACCCATGGGGTTTACCTGTAATTCATTCCTGGGTAATCAAGGTTCGAAGGAAATAAACTGTCCGAAGAGAACCAACACTCAACAAATAGAAGTTCTTGATCGTCTTGCGAGTAATCTTCAACGAGTATTCAAATTTTCGAGAAAAGTTTAGCGGCATAAATTCATACTTCTCCGTTTTATCGAGTCTCGGTCGTTACGTTATAGGCATTTTACGAGCGTCGCAAATTCTGCGTAAGATTCGATGATAACGAATTGTTCCAAATTTTATGTTTCTCTTCTACAGCCCTCGACTTATTTACCAGCGATAAGCGCTGAGTACGAATTCGAGTAAATCCCACGTATTACGCGTCAGTCGACGAAAGTGTTGTCGAAATCTTCCCACAATGAGCAACCTTTCGAATGAGGAAATACTACGACGATTTATACCTATATAGGAGGCGGCGGGCCTTTTCGACGCTATAAAAATCTACCGTCGAGATTTAGCGAAGTTGATTGAAACAGTGTATAACTGCGGAATTTGAAGTACGTGACTTCGCGCAATTAAATAGCGACGAAAGCAGTCGAAGCGAAAACTCCTAAGTGTCTCCGAAAGTACCGAAAGTATTCATCCGATTTGTGGAGGTGTTTATGTTGAACGCTCGTATATACTTCCAGAAGCGTTTTTAAAGCGAGCTATATTTTAAAGACGCCGCGCGCTACCGAATGTGGCTTCGCGAATCTAAACTAACGCACTATACAACATTACAATGAAAATGTAAGACAATAGGATATAACCATTGAAAGAAAGGCGATGTGCGTTTTACTTAAATATACTCGCGGCTTCCTATTCAACAGCTTGAGAGCCTCCTCAATGGGCAATTTCTTTTCGAGAAAGGAACGCGGAATTTGGAGCGTCTGAAAGAGAATTGTTTTCAAATTCTTAGGTAGGGCAAAATTGCGCGACTCTTACGTTTAAAAGGGGGTGCGAATAAGGTCGCAGATAGAGATATTATGTCAAAGCCATCAATGGTCCAAACAACAGCACTATCGGCCAGCTTTAATTGGCTTCTAACAGTTGGTCTAATGAACTTTATAATTATAACGAGTATCAATTAAATGTGTAGACAACACCATAAAATACGAGAATACAAAAATAACACAATATCTAGAACGTCCCATCAGCTACTCTATTGAATAACAGCCTCTCGTGTCGTAGAGCACAAAAAAACAATTCACAAACGGACACATGATGAGTCCAATCTATTTGCTCTCAAACATTGGAGTCGAAACTCCTTTTTTAACAAGAATATAAATATCTCCTTTTTAGAAAAACCGCACACACTGAAGGGGTATGTTGGAAGATTTCTCTCCGTCTCCTCTCGTGATGGCTCACAGCTTGACATCAGGTACTCCAAATGAAGATGAACTTGTCACACACTAGTGACCCACACTAGAGGCAGGATCGAATCAACCAGACTAGAACGCGCATTAGGCACGACACGTCGCGTCAGAACTTCAATCTGACGGAGGCGATAAGCTACAGAACCCCGCACTTTTTGATAAAAGCATGAAATCTGGTATACTTCTTTATCTCACTGTCAATAATCAAATTCGATCAGGAGACACGCTCGCGAACCCCCCAGAAGTCCCTCAGGGAGGGCACTTTTTCGAAATATTGGACAAAATAACACAGATAGGGTAAAAATACCTCAGTTCAAAATTATTCTACGTGAAATTTCCTATAAAGGTGAGTACCACATATTTCATGTTGCCTAATAAAAAGCCCCCAGCAAGGGGTTTCCGAATTTGACTTCTTTGAGATTTTCAACACATTTCGTCGAAATTATCAGAATTGTGTGACTTTTATTGAATTATTCCGCGACCAGCTGTCTGCAAAATACTGTCATTGAAGCGAAATTTCAGCATGATTGGCGACGAAGAGGGGGGGGGGGAGGTGCTAAATTTGATATGCCGCTTATTGCGCGTTCAATCTTAGGGTTCAACACTATTACTAGAAAATTTGTTATAATTCCTAATCTAACTCCTCTTACTATCGAATTCGATCAGGAGATATGCATGTGGAACCCAGAACCTCCCCTTTAAATTTCCAATTTTTTCAAAATATTGGTCAAAATTGCACAGATACGGTAAAAATACCTCAGTTCAAGATTATTCTACGTGAAATTTCCCATGAAATTGAGTACCACATATTTCATGTTGACCAATAAAAAGACCCCAGCAAGGGGTTTTCAAATTTACCTTTTTTCGGTTTTCAATACTTTTTGATGAAATTATCAGAATTTTGAGGCTTTTATTGAATTATTTTAGGACAAATCCTCTGAAAACGGGCTTATTTCAAAATATTGTCATTGAGGCGAAATTTCAGCATGATTGGCGCCGAAGGGGGAGGGGAGTGTTAAATTTGGTATGCCGCTTATTGCGCGTTCAATCTTAGGGTTCAACACTATTACTAGAAAATTTGTTATAATTCTTAATCTAACTCCTCTTACTATCGAATTCGATCAGGAGATATGCATGTGGAACCCAGAACCTCCCCTCCAAATTTCCAATTTTTTCAAAATATTGGTCAAAATTGCACAGATACGGTAAAAATACCTCAGTTCAAGATTATTCTACGTGAAATTTCCCATGAAATTGAGTACCACATATTTCATGTTGACCAATAAAAAGACCCCAGCAAGGGGTTTTCAAATTTACCTTTTTTCGGTTTTCAATACTTTTTGATGAAATTATCAGGATTTTGAGGCTTTTATTGAATTATTTTACGACAAATCCTCTGAAAACGGGCTTATTTCAAAATATTGTCATTGAGGCGAAATTTCAGCATGATTGGCGCCGAAGGGGGAGGGGAGTGTTAAATTTGGTATGCCGCTTATTGCGCGTGTAATCGTCTAGGTTTCAATACAATTAAAAGAAAATTTGATGTAATACTTCCTGAAACTCCTACTACTACCGAGTTCGATCAGGAAACACGCTCGCGGAATCTCAGAACTTCCTCAGAGAGGCAATTTTTCCAAAATATTGGGCAAAATAACACAGATACGGTAAAAATACGTCAATTCATAACTATTGTACATACAGATTTGGTGAAAATAAAGCAACCACTCTAAAGTCAAGGAGGGTACTTAAATATTAAACTTGGCAATTTCTCTTGAGCAGGCGTGACGTTCAGACATTTATCATTATTGATTGGAGTAAACCTAAAAATTACAATTAAATAGTTAGCTATTATACTCCCACTCACGTTTTGAAATATGGAATGTACTCGAAGTTCGAATGCAATGAAACTAACTTCTAATTTTCTTGGTCACGCGTCGTATCATATCCACATAGTTGAGTGCATGGTAATGCCAGCTTTGCACATTTACTAATGTAAAGTGGAGCAATTCGACTTGCATCCACATTGGATCAATTCGATGCTTTCCGATGTATCGGGAATGACAGTCCACACTGGAACTCATTGCTCACTCGCCCCCCTCTCTCAACCCGACTCAGTAGGGTCAAGATGAAGAAAACTTGCACGTGTTGCATTTCCCCAAATTTGGCCTGTTAATTGAAGAATAGATAAAGTTATAACAGCTCAAATCAGAACTGAATTAATCATTGAGATAACGAAAAAAAGTTCTACAAAAATTTTAAGCAAGATGAATTTTTTAACCAATTAATTGAGAATAAGACTGGCTGTACGTCCCCATTGTTACTACTGTGAATTTCTCTTTTGTAGTCGAGATCATCGTAGTCTTCTTTCGTCTTGTTTGACTTTGTCACGTGCTAATCGCGTCCTGTATCAGGTCGAGCACATGTGTAAAATGACGCACAGATATTCATCCTTTTTAATACCTGTTGAAGTTTGTTCTCAGACCTCCACTCTCAAAACGATTGAAATTATGTAATCGTTTCTCGATAAGAATCTGAATAGTATTACATTCTTTATGCGTCCTTCAATTTTGTTAGACTTTTTAGTCACATTGTGAGTACATGTACACGAAATTTTATACAAAATTTTACATCCTCTCCCCCTTACAACGAGTGCCAAGAGTTTTAAAATTCAACATAAATGGCAATATTTTGAAATAAGCCCGTTGTCAAGGAAGATGACAATATAATATTTCAATAAAAGCCTCAAAATTCTGATAATTTCATCAAAAAGTATTGAAAACCGAAAAAAGGTAAATTTGAAAACCCCTTGCTGGGGTCTTTTTATTAGTCAACATGAAATATGTGTTACTCAATTTTATGGGAAATTTCACGTAGAATGATCTTGAACTGAGGTATTTTTCCGTATCTGTGTAATTTTGACCAATATTTTGAAAAAATTGAAATTTTGGAGGGGAAATTGCCCCTGATAAGGTTCTGGGGGTCCACAAGCATACCTCCTGATCGAATTCGGTAGTAAGAGGGGTTAGATTAAGAATTATACCAAATTTTCTTGTAATAGTGTTGAAACCTAAGATTGAACGCGCAATAAGCGGCATATCAAATTTAGCACCCCCCCTCTTCGTCAATCATGCTCAAATTTCGCTTCAATCACAGTTTTTTGCAGACAGCCCGTTGTGAGTGGATTTTGTCGCGGAATAATTCAATACAAATCACACAATTCTGATAATTTAGACGAAATGTGTTGAAAATCTCAAAGAAGTCAAATTTGGAAACCCCTTGCTGGGGACTTTCTATCAGTCAACATGAAATAAATTATGTGGTATTTACCTTTATGGGAAATTTCATGTAGAATAATTTTGAACTGAGGTATTTTTTCCCTATCTGCGTTATTTTGTCCAATATTTCGAAAACGTCGAAATTTTTTTGGAAAAGTGCCCTCTGAGGGGGTTCTGGGGGGTTCGCGAGCGTGTCTCTCGATCGAATTTGATTATTGACAGTGAGATGAAGAAGTATACCAAATTTCATGATTTTAACAAAAAGTGCAGGGTTGGCCTTATTTTTGACGCTTATCGCTCCCACCTCTTGCATGCAAGGTGTAGAAATCACGATCAAGAAGGCGACGAAGAGTCTGGGGATCTGGAGTTGAGCTTCAGACACCACTTCCTGATGGCAGCGCTGAACCGCCGGACGACAAACCTAGGAGAGCCGAGGGAAGCTAGTAAAAAATAATGGCAAAACCGCATTAACGATCCTTCTCTACGGTACCTCAAAATGGATAGCCTACAGAGCTGCGCTGGCGTTTGTAAGGGCCTACTGCACTGTCTCGACACAGGCTTTTTGCGTGCAACGCCAATCGAGCTCCTTACTGAGGAGAGAGCGGTGGCGTTCAAAGCAAAGAAGAGGACAACGACTGATCAAGAGGATTTATGAGTCAAACAGGAGACCAGGCGCTGCATGCTTGAAAGATAGTGAGCAAGCGATATGGGAGAACCGTGTTTTAAAACACGACCTTGATGAGGGGGTAAACTGAGTTGCTACCTGACGCAGGTTTTAAGCGTCAACGAGTACCTTCCTGAGAAAAGTTGGAGAAAGTTGAGCAGGCAACGTGTTCACGTTGGAACCACGGGTGCATCTTGAGTGTGAGATGTGAGCGGGACAAGCCTAGTCAGTTTCTTCAAAAGACGCTCGCTCCGAATAGGGCCGAAGAAGCATGAAACCAGGTGTCTTCATCTCCAGCCGGAATGGAATAGATAAATGCAGATTCACGCCACATTATCCTTAGCAGAAAACACTCTGCAGGAAGAAGATAGCGAGAAAAAAAAGACTCCAAGAGCGGCTTGGTTCTAAGTTGTGTCTGGTTTGTGGGCTAAAATTGCCTGCCTGGGGTCACTACAGCTTGGCAATTGCCAAGAAGAGGGAGTTTTGCCGATACGATTCGTCCAAGAAAGAGTTGAACAACAACCACAATGTAAGATCGTAGTATTGTACTACGTTTGGAGATGCTTGCATGACACCGAGATATAATTCTGTGACGTGATCCTTGATTAGTCACAGACCTCTGAAAAAGAAGAAAGAATTTTTCAAATGAGAATCGTACGAAGAACTCGAAGAGATTTGAATGTAAAAATTGTCCGAAACATTTGGAAAATCTTCTACGTCTTTCTCAATATAGACCAATTTTTTTTACCTCTCTAAGGTAAGAATCTTCTGTAACTAATTATATTATTTATAGAATAATCAACCCATAGATGGTTTCAGAAGTTCTACTATGACATCATAAACTTCTCTCTTTCGACCGCCGACTCCACCTTTTCAGCATCGAAGGATGAAATAGAGAATACGCAAATGATTCCGGCAAGTGTTCTTCGATAATCCTATTCACAACACCAATCGTTTCTCCCTCGACCTTGGAGAAACACTTCACGGCACAATATCTATACGGCCTCGGGAGGAGATACGTATTAAAGGAAAATGATGGATGCTTTTAAGTAGACAGAATCGTTTGGAAGTTTCCCTTCGACACTATCCGCAGGCCCGTAAAATAGTTCTACCGGCGTAAACTTATTTATCATCGATTCTAATTTGCAAAGTACAATACACTTTAAGCTATTATGTCAAACAATAAAATGGGTTGATCAGACGGGGGAAACTTTCTCAACCTCGCAATACGTATATTTTTCATACCGCCGTACCATCACGAGAAAAGTATAAAAGGTTATTATACAGTACACACCGTCATCAACGTAAAAGAAATTATTTTGCGAGGAAAGCTGCGACGAAAATAATATAATTTGACGCCGATTTATCTTTTCCCCATACGGTATCAAACTTCACGCGCCTACTCACCTACTATCTTCTCGTAAGGAAACTCGACGTCACAATAGTAATTCGCCTATTACTAATTTACGCGCCCGATGACGTCTGCGTTATACGTTTGGGTTGTGTAATTAAAGATCAGAAAGAGAAACGCGAGACACAAAAAAAGAATGTCTTTCCTTCGTAGCTTTGAACGCGTAACAGACGAGAAAGTGTTTATAAAGGGGTAAATTATTGCGATAATAAAAGGAATTTTTATTTGGAAATTGGTCTAGCAAATGAATATGGGCCAAACGGGATTTCTCCTACAATTCAACGAAGGCTAAATCATTCCATTAGGTACGTTAATTCACGAATGCTGGCCTATCAAATTTGTTGCAGGAGCGATTCAGTCTCACATGCGCACCCTCGCTCGAAATTTTTGTCGAGTTAGAGGACCTCGAACATCGTCTTACACTCGAATAAGAGATGAGAATATAAAGTTAGACGTAAGATATTTCGCTTCGTTTTAATTTCTTATTCAAGATCAGTTACATGGATTCGAGATGCTGTTCGAAATTATAGTGGTTAAACAAGATCTCGCTGTTCGGCACTTGAAGGCTCAACTTCCTCGTCAATCCCTTAAACGGTACTCAAGAAAGGAGGCACTTTAATTTCACCGCTGTATCAAGAGGTTTTCGGCTTCTTGACGCACATAAATGTTAAACTTGAAACATACTCATCTGACTCATACACACGCGATGATCTCCTTCGTGCAGCTTCTTCAATTTATAAAGTTTTTCCCTTAGATTATCTTCAACGTTATCACTTCTCTGCGTGGATTTCTAGGAGAACTTCTGAAAAAAAAAAATCTACTTGGCTTCATTTTTCAATAATATCCTAAAATTCTGCTATAGTTGAATTAATTTCTCCAGCCGATCTTCTTATACATGTCCTGTAATTAGAACCTTAAATTGATATTGGAATTATGAAACAGCGTAAAACTTTTTAGATGAGCAAATAAGAACTTTCATACCTTCTTAAACGAAATTAACGTGAAGAGAAGTAAATGAAATTTTCAGCTGGGAACATTTTGCGATTATTTTGATACATGATTGACGTGACAAGAAAATTATATCCCTAAACGCAATGGTCTTTTTATCCGACGCCTGACGCTCCTAAAATGCTTTTTGAAGATAAACCGGAAATTTTTTTTCCATTTTCAACATTTGAGGAATAATGGAAATTAGATGGCGCGAGAAAAGTTCCACAAATATTCTCCTTACACTCCTCCGTCAACAAGAGTGCGTCAATTTTTAGAATTGCAGTTGAAAAATTTTCTGTAAAATGCAAGGCATGCAGATTCCAATTACGATCTTCGACGGGCTCAAAGAGTCTGACTACCTCTGAATTCAAAAGCGACAATACAACAGAATGGACGAGATGGAAACACCTCCATTCGAGATCGGGCAAAGCGAGGCAGGCAAGATCTCAAAAATCTAGTGCCATTCAACGTTGACCGCAACATTCTAGAGCTTCGAGGCGCTCCTAGGCCATCGGTTCTTTGGAAGACGAGAACTACCAAAGCATTGGCAGACAGAACCTGTCAGAAGTACTACACCTCACCCCCATTCTGATGAGGCAGAACACGAGACTGGAACGACAAACTAACCACTGACCACACAATCATCAGCTCACATGGAGCGAACATGATAGCTCAAAGGTGAAGAAAAATAAAGGAGACTTTCTACTTGTATTTGTGGGGAAACTACTGAAATAGAACCGTTATCCTTGCCAGCCAGGGACTAAAATAAGAAATAGAGACGTAAATCTAATAAAATAGAAATGCACATAAGCCTTGGAGGCTGCAAGGAATTAACGTCTTGACCTGATTCATGACAATCTTCGAAGAAAGTGAATTTGACTCAAAAGTAATTTGAATCAATTATTTCTTTCTTTCCTTCTTTTTTGTTAAAAATAGGGCTAACAAATGGATCTCAAACATGAAACGTTTCATTGAAAGCCTTTTTTTCGAGTAGATGCGAGATTTCGAAAATCTTGACCACATCGATGGAAGATAGCGATTAATCATTATATCTCTAACCACCAAACAGCAGAGAAAATCTTCAAATGGTCACCTGACTGTGGATTTCGATTTTCAGATACTCTTCTTTCTCTGCAATCCAATCCTGTGCCAAGTTTCTTGGTCTTACTTTCAACTCCAGACCTCCTGGACCCCGAGCAAAATACCTGAATTCTTTAAACGTTCTCAAATACCTGTGCACATTTGCGCACCGACTGTAACCGCAAACTCTTCGTCCAACCCTACAATAGTCTAATCCTTTCCCAACTTGATTTTCCAATCTACATCCGTTTGAACAAAACAACTTTAAAATTGCTGGACTCCATTCAACCTTCCCAGCTTCGACTGACTCTTGGCGCACAATATACCCAAAACCCTCATTCTTCTATTCCTAACGTCCAACAATGCCTCATCCTCGTACACTCAAGTTCTTCCTCATCATCCATCTTTTTTCTACGGATACTGAGACATATCGACCTTAAGAAACGTGACACAGTGGACCTTGCTCCAAAGCAGTCACCATATTCACTTCCCAACAATGATCCTTCCCTCTCACCCTCGTTTGATCTTATATCCTATTACTGCTTCCTCGTCCTCTTTTTCTGAGATGATTTCTGGCCCTCTTAATCCGCCGATAAGCTCCGATTTACGAATATCGAAAAATTTTAAATTCCTTGGTTTACTTCAAACCGCCCTTCCCGACGAGAAGAAGTCCGTTTCAACAGGAAACCTGTTTTATCGTTTCTTTTTTTTTTTGGAAAAAACGTCCGCCGTAGCTCGAAAATTAAGTGCTCATCCTATCAATACAAGTTGAAGGTCGAAGTTTTTCCAAGTTCCCCTTCTATCATAATATATAGCTTGGCTCACAGTTTGATGACGTCATAGGTCAGCCTTGTGACGTACGATCTACATTTTTCACATCCCACGTGCCTCATAGAACAGGTTCCCCGCCACACCTCGTTCAACTCCGTTGAAGAACCTGTGAGTTTTTAGAATAATAGCCATACACGTTTCATCCATACTTTTCTTTTTTCTACGCCTCTCACCCCCTTCATGCCTCGACTGCAATGCTAGCCATCTATCCGTCTTACTGAGCTGTCGAAAACATCCAGCTTTATCATTTTGTCTGCTCGGAATTGGAAAATTGAATATTCTAGAGTAAATGACTGTATTAATTTCCCCTGCTCATAAAGTTATTCGCTTCTCAGTGATCATACACAAGTAATATAAATTTTCGAAAGTCTAAGTAGGTGGACTGCCAGCGACTCGTCGTTTAGTCCGTCAAGTTCAGGAAGGAAAGATGTTCCAAACAGAAACTGGTACACGACAAGAATTTGTTCGCTCTTCTCCAAATCTCCTACATAAAAGCTGTGAAAATAGAGAGTTGCTGTACTTTATATCCTCTACAAGAAGGAGTAAGGGAGGAATAATTTCCCATGTTTTGCATAACTACAACACGCGAAGAAATAGTCTTGAAACAATAATTTTCTGTGAAAGAGAAAACGACTGGTCGAACAAATTCTTTACTCGTATTATAATTAGAAAACTCCTCACTTTTTCATCAAAACTTATTCTTAGGTCCGATCTCTTTACGGAAAAATTGTCGACACTTTTTTGCATGTTGTAGTCAGGAAATGGAAAAATCACTACTTCCTATACCGCTATGACTTTTATTCTCAGGGCTTTCTGAAAAAGACCACGAAGAAGGGTGTATCCAACAATTTCTTGTAGTCCTCCCCGAGCACATTTTCAATAGTTATTATAACTCGCCATTTTATCAACAAAGTATCTTATAGGAACCAGCGGACGAAGAGAAATAAACTTGACTGGCTGCTTCCTTGAATTAAGGTTTCTCACATCCACAGCAGAACGTACATCTTAAATCTTTTGTCAGCGTTCAAAATTTCACCAGTCCATCATAAACGTTGGTCGCAAATTACGAACAAACTTTGATAAATTAATATGACGAAGTTGCTTAAAAGTTTTTTAAAAATTAGGGTACACTTTTTGAAAGAGGTACCCTTGTTTTAACAATATTTCATTTTGTAACCACCGAAATACAAGATTAGCAAATTAAAGACCAAATTTTTAAACGGCGGCGTGATCAAGAAAAAAAAAAGTAAAATACGAAAAAAAATCCCTACCTGGTGACTGAATATCTCGTGCAGTTTTTTTTTTTTTTTTCATTGAATTTATTTTTTCATTTATCCGGAAAAAAGTACTAGAACTTTTTAAAAAAATTTTACCACTACTATAATTATTATTCGTCGCTGTCTGATATTACGAATTAAAAAAAAAAAAAATATCAGCTTATCACACTTTACGTAACGTTCGTTGTGAAATCGAAGTTTACGAAAGCGTAGACAACCGTTCGAGACCGTACGTGGACCCAAATACTGAAGGGAAAACGTTAAACTCGAAATTGAGAATTGGACGTAAAGTGCTGAGACGACGCGACGCGAGTTTAGTGTCCGTTACAAATATTTATGCGTCTAAAATGAAAAAGACTGTTGAAGAAAGAAAAAAATACAACAACGTGTCAACGCAGGCGCTCTTTTCGCTATTTATTAGACGAAATATTTATCGCCGCGTTTATCACGCCGATATACATCTACGTCTGCAATTATTCTAATTTGTAACATTTTACGTTTGTACTTGGTTTAGATACGAACTTTTAAAACAACAATAATTTCTAGTCATAAATATCCCGCCGGAAGGGGGAAAAAAAGCCTATTTCGAGCACGTTATTACGAGTTGTCCATTTTTCTTCCTTATCGTTTTCTTTTGTCCTTAACCGAACGTCCAATTATTTATGAGGACAGAATAATTAAACAGTCCGAACTGGAATTTTATTGGTTTCGTCTCGTTCTATAGAGAGGGAAGGAAAAACTGTTGAATGTTATTAATCTATATTGAAGAGAAGCCTTTTCGATAGTCAAAATAATGGTGACAATCGACGATAAATAATGACGATCGAATTTCTCACTGTATGAACGGTGTTATTGGCAGGATTTCGAAAATCACCTTCCATTTTTCCTTTTAAAAAAATTTTTCCGTACATACGCGTAAAATACTGCCATCAGTCGTTGGGGGTTGAGACCTCCGAACTCTGTTTCCACGGCTATCAAGAGTGAAATATAGAATGAAATTGAGAGAGAATACTTATCTGAGTATTCTCCTTCAATTATGTGTAACCGTTAACTTGAAAATCGGTTCGATTTAATTAGAGATTGAAAATTGACAACTTGTGACTCCTCAGACATTGCAAAGATCGTTTCAAGGTCTAAAAATGCGCGACAGAGGAAATTTTCCAAAAAGAAAGAAGAGATTGAGAGGTTTGAAAGAAACGAGAAGTTGAAGCTGAGAAGAAATCGTTTCAAACCTCTTACTAAACAACTTCACGCGACCTCTCCCTCAATTAGAATTATTTTCAAATACAGAGGAGGAAAGACGCAAGAGGCAAGTTTATCACGAGACAGAAAAATGAGGAGCCTTCGAAAAGAGAAAAGTTCACCCAACCTAATGCGTAAGGAAACTGAAGTGACGAGCGAAGAGGGAAATTAATATCCGCGAATACAGTTATTTTTGAAACTAAAACTTCTCTCTTACCGGATATCTATGAAGACCGACAATGCTTCCGAATGTTACAATAGCAATATTGAAACTTTTCAGTTGGTCGCAAACACGCCCGCGATCTTTCAACATTGCGTATGGTGGCCCCTTTGTCTTCTCCAGGAAATACAAACGTCTGTATTTTCATCCTACACATCATAATCAATCAAAATAATTATTATAAAACAGTCCTAATTCTTAATACTAAAAATGAAAGCACTGTATAGAAATCAAGACTCGATATACAAGATTTCTCCGAGAACTGTTTCTGCCTTATAAAGTAGGAAATCGAGAACAATAATGTGATTTTTTTCTCCGCAACATTTTCGTATTTTCTATTAATACTGTAGCATCCTGGCGATCTAAAATCTTGGAAAATGTAGACACCTACGAGACGGCGTCATGCCATGACTCAAGTTTTCAGGTGCTATGTCTGTTTTGTAAACCAGTACCTATAGGTACCTTCAAAGTTAAATTAACGTGCTGGTGTATTGAAATTAACGATCAGAAAATAAGAAACTGGACGATTTGATTTCATCAAACTTTCTCCGGGTTAATGTATCCAAGAACGTACACGCGAATAATTATTCAAAAAATGATAACATTTCGGCACACTTCATAAAATAATATTGTTTAACTAAGAATTTCTTCATAGAATGAATGACCATAGGTGTATGGTAAGTCATCATTATTTATTTTACGAAGAAATAACCATATTTTTCCCCATTATCTCAATACACTATAAATAACTTACTTTATTGATTAACTTCTTCCAAATTCGATTAGAATCGTTCTTCCATCAGTGATTATTTTGTGTCATTCGTCTCTAGCGAAAAGCTTCAAACCCGAGCAATGAATCGTATTTCGCGAAATAGTAAGACAGACAGAAGTGGACTTGAAATTCGAAAACGTTTCATACTTGAAAAAAAAACAGTCGGTGCTCTAGGATAGGTGCGGTGTTCCAAGATTAAGATGAATCTCCCTATACCCATACTTACCCATAAATGTACTTGTAAAACTGATGATTGTTGATTTGGTGCTGATGTTTCTGCAGTATCACATACAACTGATTGAGCGCGTTAATTACGATATTATATGCTCATAATAAAAGAACAGACCAACTACCATGATATTCTTCCCAAGTGCACAGCTAGTGAAACAAAAAGAAAAATATATCCATTAGTATAATATATTATTCTCAAATGATAGAGATGTGGATACTCAGATGATAAATTGTCGTTGTGAATCGAGTCATCAATAAATCCCAAGCTATAGGTACGTGAAATGAACCACAAGATACCAGAAATTACGAGCTACTGCTGATTTCATATCCAAACCATTTGATGATGATTGTAACTTGTTCATCTTTAATTGAGCGTAGGATTCCAATAACCTTATTTCTCAGCTGTTGAACATCGGATTATAATTTTGTATCAACATCAACATAATTCAACAACCACGTACCTAAAGGACAAATACTGTTTTTCGCATCTGTGTGGACTTTACTGACGAGAGTCAAAGTGCTTTCTGTGCTTTCTCGCTCTTTCAGAAATCTGCCGCTGCATGAATAACTAGGTACTCCATAATTTCTGCCGCGTAAGCTTCTTTGTACAAAACTACAAATGAATCGAGAACACTGATCATAGTACTCATTATAGAAACAGCTATCTAGGTAGGTACTGACAAAATTAAAAATAACAAAAAAGAAAAATTCTTACAACCACGATATCATACTCACTTATTTTAGCAGTAACTTATACTTACCTACTTATTACAATTTATGCGTAATCAATGAGTGTTTGAAAAGTTTTTTTCTCTTCTTTTTTTATCACTACTTTCTAGCTTTCATCATCACCATACATCCTCTTTGTCGGCTTTGTCAATGCTTCACTGCAGCTTCTCTGAATGACAATGACTGAATCTCTGACTGTTTAGTCATTGCAGTGTCGGCCATGACAGTGTTCAGTGCTCACCAGACGACCCAGTCATAGCAGCATTGACTATACACTTCGTAAGCAGACGTACAAACCTTTTGTTAAAAGAGTTGTCGTTTCGTTGGAAACTGCTACCTGAGTGCGCTGGGTGTTAACCGTTGGTGCAAAGGAGAGAGAACATACATCCCTCTCTGTTACACCCACGTCTTAACACCTGGCGCGATCTGTTATTCGTTTCCAACGTGCGTCCGAAAACCGACAACATTTTTAACAATAGGTTTGTACGTCTGATAGCAGGCTATTTGGGCCGGCCATCCGCTAGCGCTAGGATCGCTAATTGCGCGCGTGATTTGTTTACCTAAAATGGTATTTTTGCCGAAATTGAAAACGGGAGCTAAACTATGGCGGTATATGAGAGAAAAATGAAAAACTTGAAAAACCCTTGAATGAAGCAGAATTGAAGATTTTGTCATCTCATCTAAACTGTAGAGTTTTTATTTGTGAACATCATTTTATGGGATGTCCCGAAGCCAAATCTGCTTCATTCAAGTGTTATTTTGATTCTTTCATTTTTTCCCCATATATATATACCGCCATAGTTTAGCTCCCGTTTTCAATTCCTCCCCGCTCAGTAAAAATAGAGCGCGATGCGATGCTAGCGCTGTCTGGCCCAAATGGACTGCGCTCACCAAACGTCGCAATCCTGCAAAGAAGATAGCAATGCAATTTGGCTACATAAGAGGAGTTATCTGTCAAAAAAGCACCTGTGAGCAATAGTTGATTTTCAAAATACCTCTTTGAAGTTCATGTTCAGATTACTCATTCCACGTTCATTTTATCAAAATATCTATAATGACAATAAATATTTTGCGTGTTTTCATCTTTACAGATCACTAATTATTTTTCAAATTTATCGACAAATGAATCTGGGAGGATTCCAAAAAGATGTGTACCTCAGCCTCAAGTGCCCTTTTTATGAAGATGGGGTTGAGTGATCGTAAGCGTAAATGTCATTTTCTATTTTTTTTAAATTTTGTATATGGATACAAAATGGCTCAGAGAATTCAAAAATTTGAATATCCGTAAAATGGGCACCCCTTTGACGAGTGCCCTTTTGACCGATAACTCCTCATATATTGGCTGTAGAAAATGAAGTCAAGAAAATTGGGAATAAATTGAGTTATACGTTCCGAAAAAGCTTTAGGCTTATTCCTCCTATCAAAAGATTACCAGAAGACCCGATATAATCGCGATCTTGAATTTCTTACAAATTTGAAAATTTTGTTTTTGCCATAAGAAAGTATTGTGATTGTGAATTATTGTGATTCAATACATCGATATCACGACCACCTTCTTGGGCCCAGCTTCCCATCTACAGCGACTCATTCGCTGTTAAGTCCCAATTGCCCGTGGTAAAAATCATACGGAAAGAAGAAGTCGTTTGACTAATGAGTTACGCGTAACACCGCAAAACGTGTTGCGCTTGGTAAAACCTCTTCATACTTTTCCATAGGGAATACTGGGCAAAGTTCGAAATTTTCGCTTTATCATTCATTTTTATGAAAAAATGAAGAGAGCTAAAGTTGTTTGTCTCTGAATTTTCTATCTGGTGATGATGATTTCAGAAATTGTGAGAACAAAATTACAAAACTGATGTCATTTAATAGGAAATGGGTCGTGTTTTTTGATGTCCTCAACCCCACCTTACCATACAAGTTGAACTACGACACGATCCGTTGAAAGATATCTTTTATATGAGGCTCAGAGATCCTTGCTATTTATTCAATCAACTGTTTCACAAATTTTGACGGTAAACGCTTGTAAGAGAGAGAGAAGCTTCTAGTGCATGAATATACGTATCGAAGTCTCTATTGTTTCTTACTTTTTGAAATGATTAAGGAACTCTTTTCTCTTATAGGAAATAACACCTTTTTGTTTATATAACCTAGCAGTAAGATGGGGTAATTCTGTTATCGGCAGTGGTTGGGCGAAAAACACGCCCCATTACAATGTACCTCAACATTTAGCTTTTAACATTGCGTGAATGGCGAATCAAACAACTTTCTCTTTCTATATGGCTTTAGCCCTCTGCTTCTGCAGATGGGTGATTAACACGTGACGTCAAATCTGTCTTTCCTTTAGGGGTGAAGGTCGACATTATTTCGAGTATTTTGATCAGTACACAGTACAAGTATATTGGCTAAGAAGTCAACTGATTCCTGCTCGGGTACATTTTTTCATTGCATTCTGGTCAGTTCCACTTCTCCCCCTCCCCCTCCCCCTCCCCCTCCCGCCAATACCAGAGTAGCGCAATGATAATACTTGTTCGTCCTATGACGTCATCAGGATAAGAAATACAGAGACGTGATATCAGGTCGAGATCATTGAGCTTATCAGTTGCGCGGAAGGGGGGGAGGGAGTTACTTATTGCTCTCATAGGCGAATTGCTAATTGAATTATTATATTGGGTCAGAAGTCTATATTTTTCCGGCAGCAAATCCAAGAAATCAGGTAGGAGTATCGCGAAGAATAGAATTTCTTCATTCTCAAGGTCATGGTCGTGTGGGCGCCCGGACGTGAATCCAGGAAATAGAGAAGGAATTCAAAAATGAGTTCAATAGATTCAGTCTAAAGATATGAAATATACCAGAGCCTCTTTTTCGAGTTTAGAAGATAATTACTAGGAAGTTTTTCCATCTCGAAATTCTGAGGTAACAGGAATTAAGTTTGGCTCTGCACACACAGTACTTAAGTAGGTACACATAAATAAACGTAAAAAACAAATTGATTTCTATACCGACGTTTCGACGTGTTTAGACATCTTCTTCCGAGTGAATGAGTAGATGTAGAGGCAAACTTTTTTCCTCTTCACATAATTTTCTTCTGCACAAAAAAAGAAATCTCTTTACCTTGTGAGAAAAGAGGAAAATTCAATTGGCAATTTTTTGGAACTATGACAGAGTGAAGGACGGCTCATACAGGATGATCCCATAGAATTTTCTTAGTACCCATTAGCTCATCCATACTCAGGTCGCGTTCTAAATTAAAATTCATATGATTCGAGATTTATCGGGATCTGGGGTTCGATGTCAGGTTGAGAGACTGAGGAGGAAACATAATCTCTTTTCATTTCCCTCGGCCGATCAATACTTGAGTATGATGTGTAATGCTAGGTTGTATCTGTATGCTGAGAAGTCAACGTTTTCCTAATTTTCTCCCGGACACATACTTCCACGGTATTCAGATCAGTTTCCCTCACCCACCAATACCAGAGTAACATGATATACCAATACTTACTCCGCTTATGACGTCATCAGGATAGGAAGTCAAAGTCAATCAGGATCAGGGTTGAAATCATTGAGTTAACTAGTTGGGGAGGGGGCTACACTTCGCTGTCCTAGGCTACTCTTATAAGCGTGCTAAGATGATACGATATGTTCGGTTATATATATTAGCTCACCATTTTTCCAGGTCCTGCCCGGACTCCTAGAAGGAATTCAAGAAATTAAAGAAGTATTGCAAAGGTTGGAATTTCTCCAAGTCCGGAGGTCATGGTCATATACGGACGCTTGGACGCGAACCCAGGAAATAGGAAAGGGCCTAGAACATGAGTTTAATAGACGCAGCCTGAAGACATGAAATGTCCTTTTTAAGTCTAGGAAATTTTCGTTTATTGCTCTGAGGTAACTCAGCAAAGAATACACGTTAGCCCATTCTTCTAAAATTGATAACGGGTTAAAGAAGGAACGTGACGTTTTAAGTCATTCAAAAGAAAAATAAATAAATACCTAATCATAATAATAAGTGAATTGAAGCTGATTGTTAGAATTATGCGAGGGGAGGATCAAAACCTGCGAAAATTTTGTGGTTGTGAAGAGTTGTACCGGTAATCAGGTTTCTTGATTATGTACCTAGATAACAATATTGCTCTTGCAATTTAGACCTCCCGAATCGATTTTTTTAAAACAGACATTCTGAAATGTTTAGGTACGTAGTTTCTTCACTTAGATCAATCTGACTCTTGTAGAAGTACGGTCCGGAAATCCGATATTTAAGTAGGTACATAGGATACTGAAGAGGAGGTCATAATAAAAATCCGCCGCTATTAATCTGGATGTATAAGATACCTACATGTAACTGTACAAATATTATCTGTCCAGTGCTTATCTATAGTTATACTTAATAGGCTTAGAGTTGAACAATTTAGTAGGAACTACATAGTAACGAATTAACTCGGTAGTTGTTAAATTACCTATCTATCTCTAAAAAGATTAAGCGCAGCCTAACCCATTTCCGGTCCTCACACAAAAGTCTGATTATTCTCGTACTTACTTTATGCGCGGCCCTGTGCAGTCCATACTTAGTAGTTTATCGTCAAATTCGGTTGGAAATTACAATCATAAATTTCGATTTTGTGAAAATCCAGATTTGTTGGCAAAAAACAGAAATTATGATTTTGGAATTTGTTCTTGAACTGATTGTTTTATCAGTAGCAGTTTGTGTAAGTCCAAACGAGACACAGCCCGTGGTAAACGAGACAAAGCACATTAGACTCGATCATTTTTATCACGCTGTCATTCCAATCGAAGGTTTAGAACGATTATACTTAAATACGAAGCCTCCCTTGGGTAAGATGCGAATTTATAAACGTACATGTTAAAAAGAATCCTTTCTCTTGTGGGTGATTGTAGTTGTTGTACAAGATTCAGTTATAGATTGTAAGATTAATGGTACAAACAGGCACACATGTGGGCAGACATCTTGAAACAATTTTCAGATCGAAAACCACGGAGGGAGGAGGGACACGTACCCGAATTTTGATGACAGTTATATAAATAGAAGACAAGATGAGGGAGAAGGCTTACCTTATGAGCCTAAACTTGAGAGTCATTGAAGTTTTACTGGCCCTTCGTCGACAATCTAGCCATTTCAATTTCAAAAATGACGCTTCAGCCTGGCGAAGAATACCTACGTAGTGAAGTTTTTTCAGAGCCATTTTCGTCTCGGAATGAGCCATGAAAAAGAGGTTGATCTTTTTCCAAAGAAAATGAAAATACCACCTGGGGAAGAAGTGATGCGAAAATTTTGAAATTATTGCCTCGAGTTGGTTCAAAATCTCCATTAGGTAGGCGGTAATAAAGGCTTGCAAACCGCCAAATTTTGAGATTTTCGCGACCTGGAATTTTCTATTGACTGAGTGATAAATTGGACTCCGATTAAGTTTAATATTTCATTATTCTATAATATTTTCAGAATATTGGAAAGTAAGATATCCAAATGATAAGAGTCCTGAGATACGTCAAAAGAGACGGGACGTTTGTTGGACGATAGTAACAAGCGAGCAATTTATCGACGCTTATAAGGTGTATCCGATTGCCAAAGCGAATAAATTGAATCTTGTTTGCCCCGAAGCGAACGAGGCCACCAACTCTACATCTCTTTCATACAAAAGACATGACGTCTGGATTGAGAAGCGTAACGTTCGAGAGCTTGTGTTTCCATGTAAGGCATGCAGTTATGAAACGGGAAAAGTAGTGGATTTTTTCATTTCCCAGCCCTATAATGGACAATCTCGGTTTGTGTTCAAATACGACGACGCAGGAAAAATGTCTGCCGTAGCAATGGCAGAATTATCACCCAAGGTTGTTCGACATGATGTCAAGGGCTTCTCATCGGAGAGTCTACAAAGTAAGTATTATTAGTATACTCCTAACTTTCGAATCTACTCTACTTCCTCTAGAAATTGAAGCCCTCAACCACCAATTAGGGCATGAATCCCAATTGAAGGCAAGTATTCGAACCGGGCATCCGCTTGGATCGCTAACAACGCGTATGATTCGTTCGAGAGTAGTGATACTTCTGCCAAAATCGTAAGAGGTATCAAAACTAAGGCCCTATATGGGAGAAAAATGAAAAACTTGGACTTATCTTTTGAATGAAGCAGAATTGAACGTTTTGTCATCTCATATAATTTGTAGAACGTGCGTTTGTGGACATCTTTTATGGGATGTCAAGGAGACAAATCTGTTTTTTTTCAAGTGTTATTTCCATCCCACATACGACCGTAGTTTTAATACCTCTTACGATTTCTCCCCGCTGCAGCGCAATGTTAGCGCTGCCCGGTTCGAATAATTCGTATTAGCTTAGGTACCCACTTTCAACTTCATCTACATAAATGAATTGGAATTTCATTCATCTTTTCGGTAAAATGTAGATATTCAATTATCGTATTAGCAACTAGAGCTGATGTTGTCTTATTACCGTTATAGGTACAGCTCTATACATCATCAGAGATTATTCTTTGGTAATTGTCTATTTTGCTTCTAATTTTCCAGCGGATGAAAGTCGTTCTATATGTGACACAAGTGCAGCTGAAAGAGTCAGACTATGTGCGATTATGTTGAATAGTTTGCTATATCGGAATGAGGATAGAGTAAGATACATCCCATCACGTGATAAGAATCCACCGTGCGAGGAGCGAGTGATAAAGTTTCAGCGTCAAACAGGGAATACGTGGGCAATACCTTGTGTCGCAGTCAAAACGGAAAGTGACGGTCTTCAGAGATATTACGTCAGTAACCGAAAAGGTTCATATCGCGGATATTACATCTCTAAGGACCCGGATTCTTCAACATTGGATATGACAAATTTAGACCAATCGTAAAGAAATAAAAAAGTGATAGGTACCTACGTAGGCTACTATAATTTTTTCATTTTGTTGTAAGGAGACCGGTGTCTTGGAAACAACTTTGAACTTTTGAAATTCGAATAGAATAAGTTTGATTTGTCTCATGATGATAATTATAATGGGGTAACAATATTGTCTCTAAGTATGTACCGTATGGTAACTTAACTCATAGGTACGACCTACTGATAACATTAGGTGTATAAATTATACAAGGATTTTCCAATGTTTTCTCTCTGAATGCTGTTTTACTCTCATTTTCTCTTCAAAATAGTTTATACAATCGGAATTCTCAATTTCACCTATGTTCATCTTTCATACATGAAGGATATTCCTGTTGCACTCTTAAGCCGTCAGACTGATTGCCAGCGCCGAGCTTAAAAAACTTTAATCAATTGTAAGCTCTGAGCTAATAGCCATATAGAAGGGAAAAGAGTCTCACATCAGCCAGACAGATTTTGTAAAAGAAAAAATGTTGTAAACAAAAGTTTTTGCAAAGGCTCAAAAAAGAAAGATTATATCTCATACTTACTATGACGGCATCAATAATCGAGTGGTAATATGTAATTGATGATTTCAAATCATTGGTTTTGTGGCGGATCGGTTTGTGAGTAGAAGTGGGGTGTTGTAAGCAATATGATTTGCGGATTGTAGATCACAATAATTATATGAGTATGTTTCACGAACCGACAAATGGAACGCAGGGAACCATTTTGATATTGAGAATTGTCTAAATTTTTTTTAGTATCCCTCTCGCCATATTTGTGTAGCTCGATCTCCAAAGTTTTTCGAAGTCCAACTCATTTGGTGGACGAAATTTTTAACAGGGAACCTGTTTTATCGGGGGGTAAACTGAAGGAAAATAACGGGCGCCGGGCGCCGTCCGGCAAGAAAAAGGGACTTAGAAAAATTTTGATGAAGTGATAGGAGGGGGACTTATCCTCTCTGCTTCATGCAGTATATTATACTAGGTTTATACTACGTATTATAATAGGCGTATACTAGGTCCAAGCCTCCTTTATACTAGGTCTAGGCATCCTTCATACCATAAGCTTACAAGATCTTTATCAATAGCTTATACTAGCAGTTTGTCCTAGCTCTGTACTAGGTCTTAGGCTTCCTTTATACTATAGGTCTAGGAGGTCTGTATTAGTGGTTTTACTAGCTCTGTGACGTCATCAGATAGTGATGGCACGATGATCGTGACGTCACAGATCTCCATCGTGACGTCACCAGATCGTAACGTCATTAGATCGTGTGACGTCATCAGATTATGACGTCATCAAATCGTGACGTCATCAGATCTCCGAACTGATGACAGGATAGGCCTACCGGGGGTACCACACAGGCTGTTTCTTCTAGATAAAAACTTACCCAATATGCCGAACATGTACCAGATAAAACTTTGTAATAAGTAACAAGCAATTCAGCCAACTATAGAAACAAATATTCAACATCTTTGTTCCTGATTGGCTACTTACCTGTTACCTAATGTCAAGGTCACTCATCTATACACATTATGCATAAATAGGGTACTTTTTCCTAATATAGAAATTTTGAAGTGGATTAGGCCTACAGGGGAAACCACTAAAAAAAAACGCGCCTAGAACTTGACCTAATGAGAAGAGATCTCAAGGTGGTGAGGAACAAAGTTCACTCTACTTGAGACGACAAAAAGCAAAAAATGACACTCACATGATTACTCCCATAAAACAGGTTCCCTGTTTGCCTCAATTAACAGAGTTAATGAAGGCAATTCCGAGCAGGTAAAGGGGGCCAACTTTCCCTCCTAATTCCTGGATTTGCGTCCGTACGGCTCTGATCTCTCTTTGCGTACTAGCTTTAAACTATAGGATTTTACAAGATTTATAACACGTTCAGTATACTAGACATATTGGACTAACTGCTAACTTTATTCTAGGCTAAGAACCGGGGCGAACGAGTGGAGTTGTAAGATACAGTATGACTGTATTACTCAACAATTTTTTTTTTTTTAATGTAGCTCATTAAACATGAAACAAGATCTCTGTGCATTTATTTGGCTCTGTAAAAAAATTTTTTTTTCTCCAAAATGTAAATGTTTGACAAAATAAAAACAAGAAATTAATTTGAAAATGTTTGCTGCTTTGCATACCTAAATAGATATGCCGACGACTCCAATAATTCATTTTATTTTTTCACACGTTTCAAACTCATTTTACGTTTTCGATTGCTCCTCGCTTTCAACAAATATCTGAAAGGTCCTATGAATTTTCGAACCATTACACCTCTCCACCAAGATTGAATTTTCGTCGCTTCTGCGTGCAAAAACTGTTCGTATTCGTATTCTTGCCGGCGACGTTCTTTGTCCGCCAAGTAATCATCCATTAATGCTTGACGAGTATCGTACTGCCGCAGGAAAAAATAAGAATAAATACGAATAAAAATATGATATGATGAGATACGATGTTATTAAGCATATTCTGTAAATTAATTAGATAAAGTGCCTTATCGTAGAATCAAATCAGAATACATGTACCCCGATATTGAAATTGTCTAGTATACCTATTTACAAGAAGGGGCAAGGGATCACGAGCTCTCGATTGAGTTACTATTTCCAATCTAATGGAATATGCGCTCCATGGTATCGAGCCTTTCTATTTCAAAAACAATACCTCATCAAGCTAAGAATGCGCCTGTGAATAGGAAATTTCTCTTTTCTTTAGTTTCTACTTAATCTTGAATAATTTCTATCTTTGAGCCGTCTCAAATTTTGGGAACTCAAGAGCTCAAAACTTTAATATAAAAATATATTTCTCTGAAAAAGAAACATCTAACACCAACCTGGTTTCTGTATATGTTCAACTCTGCATGCAGTTTTTCTTGTTTTACTCTCAACAGTCTCACTTCTTCCTCTCGATCTGTGATATTACAAAATTGGCTCTTCCAGTGGCAGATCGAATCTGCTATCTCCTACAAATAAAAACGTCAAATCAAAAATAATTTCAAATAATTAAGCTTAGAGCGGAAAAAAGTTTAAAACGAATTTTTACTTTCATTTCTTCTTCGTAGTACCACATAATTTCTGAATGAACTAACTTTTCGTCTTCGATGTCATCGTCGAGCGTTTTGATTTCTTCTCTGAGTTCTTTCTCCCTGAGTTCGTGTCTCAATTCATTTTCCTCGACTTGAACTTGAAGCCAGGTTTTTTCGAACTCTAAAGCGCGTTCATTTTCTTGTATTACTTTTTGTAATTCGTCCTAGGTATTGGAAAGACAATGGCGAATTAAGGATTACTTGAGAATGAACTTTTAAAACTTTTTTGACGACCAGATATATCGGCCAAGCCTCAATGAAGACCCATTCAAATCATTTTGTGTATTCAGAGAAACAGATTTGAGACCAGCCGTTGAACATCTAGTGTTCCCATGGCGCAGAAATACCGTTATTATGCCCCTATCCCCAAAATATCCCCATTCCCTAATTTTATGATTTCAATACTTATATCCCCAATGAGAACATTTTGAGAAGTCGAATGTTCAACGGGCATGGTTTCTCTTTGAACTCTCTATTCCTCCTCCAATTACCTCACGAAAAATCCCCTCGGTAGAAATTTCTAGCTAAGCCACTTCAGAGGTTCTTCCACCTTTAAACTCGAAAAATTTTGCAGATTGAAAGTCAAAATTCTTAGGAAAATTTTCCGTGGACATCCCTTTTCATATGTTTTGGACAAACAAGAGCTTCATAAAAATTCACCTCATGAGTTAAACAACTGAATGAAGAGACCCTTTTTCAAATGATAACAGGCCCAGACCTCCAATGTGACTACGAGCCAAACCACAACTCTAAAAAATCCACACTTACTGACTGCTTACGAATCGTATCGTTCTTTTCTAACAATTCCTTTTGAAATTTTGAAAAAGCGTCGTTAAATTGAAACTCCAAATTCTCGATCTTATACTCTATTGATTTCACGATGTCAAGATTTTGGCATTTCTCCGACTTGCGTTCGTGATTCAGTATTTCGTCGAGAATATGATGCGAACCATCATTTTTTAGTTCTTCCTTCAGTACTATTAAAGTTTTCATGAGAAAATTCCTGAAAAAAAAAAATTCAACATTCTTACCTACACATACCCAAGGAATAAAATTTATAGACTTTACAGATCTGGCTTTTAAGTACCTACCAGGTTTTTTGAAACACAGGATCGGTCGTTTCTTTCGAATACCTCAAATTTGCAACGATTCGAAGTTGATCTACACAATTTTCTAAAATATTGCAAATACTCTTATTTTTCTCGTTTTGTGATTTTCGTAAATTGATAGCTTGATTGATGGTCGTACTCCGGAGTACAGAATAGGAATCCATAATTTTGCATTACTCGAGCATTGATAAACCTAAAAAAGAATCAGACGGGAGTAGACGAATAATAAGGTAGGTATCAACTGATTAATATTTATTAAATTTATTTTTAACCATAATACTATATCGGTATAGCAGAAAATTGTTTCTACATAAGAAAAAATATTTCGAGTACCTAGTCTGTTCCATATTTGCTAGGATATCTCATCAATTTACGTTTCATTCGTGGTTACCATTGTAACGAAGTAAATAAAGAAGAGGGTGCATCATAGTAGGTATAGGCAGAGTAAAATATCAATTATGAAAGGGGGAATACTATTTACCACATGAGAGCAGTTAGAAATAAAGTATGTAGGTACCTATGGAGGACAATATCAACGAATCTCATAAATCAGGGTATTGATGAGATCAGACATGATTCCCGAAAATTTAAGATGACGGCATTTATTGTATCCACGAATGGTGCCAAACACCATCTGTTACTCTCTTCATTTCTAAATATTTTTTATTATTACTACTTATGCCACCAGGTAGGTATTGTAAATGATAATAATATGGAACGAAAGAAATGATGATGAATCTATTTCAATCAATAATTTGGAGGATACCTATATCAATTTTTCAAACAAATCGTATCTACATACACGTGATGATATTTCAATCTCAAATGATATCGCAATCGATTAGATGACAATATTTCTTCTCTTCGTATAAGGTTACATTTTTCTGTCTCTTTAGCTTTTTTTTTTCTCTCTAGAACAGAGGATTATACACCTGAAAAACAATCGAACTAGGCTGATTATAATCTAGCTTTCAAGAAAAATAATTTCATATTTTTGTTAGGTAGGCCTATCAGCTATAATTTCGTGAAATTACTTACTAAATTTTCAATCTTTAGAACAATTTTAGAATATAAATCCTAAGACTGAATTTGATACACCATTTGATTTTTCTATTTCTTCATCTTCTGTTTTTGTTTCTTCTTATTTTCTCTCAGCTATACGCCTAATATTAAATTTTATCGATTTTAAAGAACGAACCTATTGAAAATAATGGAGAATAAAAGTACTTTCAATAATATTTCGTTAATCCTTTATTTTCGCTTATGATTCAAACTTCAAGTTTATGATAATGATTTAATTTACTTTTCATAGATCGCGCTAAGGAGAATTTTCGAACGTTTTCGACGAAATATCTTAAAATTATAAGTGAAAAAACTCCGATTAAATTCGAATGTTTTCTATATTCAACATCGTTCATCGTTTTCTTTCATCATAGGTACCACAAAAAGCCCACTTTAGTAAATCCATTTAAGTATAACTTTGAATCGATTTTTTTTCCTACTCTTATTTCTCTCAGATTTAACTCTATAATATAGTGTTTTGATTTTGAATTTAAGGAATATATTTTCGCTTATATAAAAATATCTACACTGTACAAAAATTACCCATTTCAACTTCCAATATTACGTTTAATTACCGGAAATGTGAATATCCAAGATAAAATAAATATTTTGAGCTTCCTTTAAACATTATTATCACATCATTTACTAAGAAACGAATTCAAGGGGAATTCTGAAAAGAAAAATAACACGGTACAAACAATGGTAAAATTATATTAATGAAGAAGAAACTTCCGAAATAAGAATTTTATTTAAGTAAATACGATAGAGGAGAAAGAAACTAAGAAAACATTGAATAAAAATAAATACCCAATCGACAAGGATAGGTGGAAATTTAAGATAGAAAATTTAATCAACTAAAAAAGTTGGACGGCTATATCATTGTTATTAAGAGAAAAATAAGGAATAAAACGGCCGTGCTTGATGAGTAAGTGATCCTGAAGGCTATACTCATGTCATCTGTAGAATAGATTATATATCCTAAAAAATATTGTTAAAGTTACAAACTTACAAGAACAATCAAGTTAAAAATGATACTTAGAGGTATGCGTGAACTTGTGCGAGCACATATAGGCAATGAAATGCATTCAACATAGGCTCATAATGATGACGGTAGTAGGCTACTCTTGTCAATCGTGTATCGGTGGCGTAATTCAATATTTTTCTTTTTTAAATTTATCTTAGCGGTTGAAATTTGGATTAATTGTGGTGATGAATTTCGACCTGTAGCTCCATTATTTTTTGATACTGCCTGTCCAACTGACTACTAAGTACATTAACATATTCTATATTTTAAGTAGGTACCTACGACAATCACACCAATCTTTACATAAAGAAAAAACAAACAATTATTATTGAGACAGCTGAGTATCTAACCTCCCGGCACGTACCTAACTCTCTGAGCATTTAAACGTTCTTCAACATTCGTATTCGATACAGTACCAGAAGACTCTTTGTAGATATCCGTAATGTTATTTGAAAAAGTATATTGGTTAATTATTTGGTTAGTTTGGGATGAGAAATGTCTCGTTGAAAGTCAAGGTGAAAGGTACGTGAAAATGTCTCCATTAACGAAAAGTTTGAAGCCTGAGTCTTTCTCGTTGCGTTCAATCTTCATATATATACCTGATTTATACATAATCACAGTACCCCGAAATTTTTGCATATTTCCTGATCGACTCATGCTCAACAAATAATTTTGTCGTAACAAAATACCAAGAATGACACAAACTTAATTTCTTTATGGTTCTCAAGCTCATGGGTAGTTTCTAAAAAAAGTCGGATTGCTGAGACGAGGGAGATCAATGAGGATCACAATGACGAGTAGATATGCTTAGTAATCCTCTTTTTCTTAGACTTACGATAGGCTAATGCTTCGATTTTTAATTTTGGTCAAGGATGACGGTTTCCTGATTTCTACTTGCAGTATTATAATTATGAAGCTTTCATATACAAATACCTAGTCGAATGACTCGTAAAATTCACAGGCCTAGCCTAAGTTCTTTAATGGCAAATTAAAATTTTAAAATACTAAATGAATCTTAACAAAAAGTCAAGAATAAAGTCGGACTTCACGTATTTTCCCTCTTGAAAAAGTTCACCCCTTTCATCTAGAATCAGACTTTGCAAAAAATATAAGTGACAAACATCTAATACTTTTTTTCCAGATCATCTAGAGAAAGTACAAGTGCAAATACATCGTCGTCGCGTGGTTGGTTTGGCAAATTCACTTGTAGTAAGTATTAAAGGTAGATATATTTTTCATCATAACCCTTCAAATGACAGGATCGTACTTGCACAATTTGCATATTCCCCAGACGTAAATTTTAATCCCTCCTCTATTGGTAGAGTCGTACATGCAGATCACTTACTTATTCCAAGGAATTGAGGAAATATTAATCCATCTTAACCAGGCTTTGAGTACCTATATGTGCAGTCTACACTATAGTACCTACAATATTCTTGCTGTAACCGCTGTAAGTGGGAAGGATCAATTTAGCTTAGAGCCTCTAGCAAAAGAAAGATTTTTCGAAAATTTTGAACACAATAGTGCCATAGCTTAAGAAATGTAGGTACTTATTTCTAAAGAATTGAACTTACAAATTTCTATCGGAGCTAGATATAAATCTGATAAATAAAAGATAGGTACCTACCATGAGTAACCATAATAAATTGGCGGGTACTTACCTATGTATAAATTCATAATCATGGTCACCTAATACATATTATGTGTTTCATTTCAAGATAGTTTCTTCTTAAAACATGGAGATCTTTATAAAAACGGGCTTCAGTTAGAGAAAGACGGATTGTACGACGAAGCGATTGAATGCTACTCTAAGGCCATAGTAAGTACAAAATACACATTGTTCTACACAAAAAAATATGAAATAGCCTATTTGAAGAAGTCAGTTCTTTATTTCTCAACAGTGAAGATTTCTTAATAATTGAGGATGTAGTTACCTGGCAAAAGGACGTCCGCACAATGTATTTCTTATGGGACGGACGTCCTTCTACCAGAACCCTTTCCAATTGGCAAACATCCTTAGTGCCACAAGGATTTAGACAAAACTCTTGATTTCTGAATTTTGGTAGGTATTATACTATCACTCTCATTTAATTGGTTTACGAATTATTTGAACACCAGAGAGAAGAAAATCTGAAAATATAATATTTCTCAATACAATCGATTAAGATGTAAAATATTGAAATGAAGACGTTTTGCTTATAACGTTCAGCGAGATAAGGAATCAGGCAAACTCAGAGAAGAGATACCTATACCTAACTTCAATGCACAAATTAAGGACAAAAAACGCATATATTTGCCACGTGAGCGTTGTGATCGTTTTGATATTATTGGTCGATAAGTGCGCTGCAGCGGCAGTGTTTGCAGCATTCAAAATGTATTTCAATGTAGTAGTGAATAATATCCGTTCATGTGTAGTAGTAGTGCAGGTGTTCCTTAGATATACTACAGCGATTGCAGCGCTAATGTGGCAAATATATGCGATTTTTGTCTTTAAAATTAACCAAGAGTTGCTTTTGTGACAAACCTACATTTTGTATTTTAAATTTTGATCCGTGATCGAGCGGATCACTTTTTCTGTTATACATCGGATCTCTGATGAGTTGGTTTTTTTACTGTGATCCGTGTTTCGATCCAGTTCTCTGGATAGTCTCAATATGACCTATGATTTGCGACTTGTGATCCGTGTCTACCTTTGATCTATTCTGCATAATTCTGCAGTTAGTCCGCTATTTCGTGCATTTGCTGAAACAGACCAGAGGAGCTACAGGCGTTTGGCTGGCGAGTTCCTCCTCTACTTTACCGCAAAATGATTCATAGCGACATATAACTTACATTGGGAGAAGGAATGACAGAGTTGAAATAGGAATAGGAAATGATATGACATTTTTATGTTTACAGAAAAAACGTCAAGAAAATCCACAGTATTACAGACAACGGGCAGGCTGCCACCTAAAGTTGAATCATTGGAAAGAAGCGATTCAAGATTATCGAGACGTCATAAGAATACTTCCAGATAGTAAAACCGATCGGCTGGTTCTATGTAAGACTTTGTTTGATCATGGAGATTATATGGACGCTGCAGATGGTAATGAAATGAACACAGTTATCTATTTTATTGGGCATCAGAATCAGGTTCAATATTATAGGTGCCTATATCAATCTAAAATCTTGGAGAAAGTTGGAAATTGTGATGAAACTATAGTTGGAAGACTGTTCAAAAGTGAAACTTCCGCAGAGTCTTGAACAGTTTTTGAAATCGGAAACTGTCTTATCTTACTAATAAAAATCAACCATCTCTTAAATTACCAAATGGACCACCACCAAAATATCTGGATACTGAATCATTAGATTACCTATAAAGAAGATTCAAAATTCACAGAAAGTTTTAAAGTGAATCAAGTGTCAAAAGAAATTGGGGAAAAAACCAATGATATGTACATTTTTATGCTTGGGTATAATTGATGGATTTATTCTGTTACATCGGTAACATTGTCTCAGGTTTTTCTTTTTTCATCTTAGACTGAACAATTTCAATTTATGATTCTGAAAAGAGAGTTCAAACGGAATAGGCCTACACATAATAACAGAAATGTATGACTAACAGACTAACAGAGATAATGACAGAATACTGAATAAGGTTCATAGACCTTTTTCCTAGTGATGTCACAGAACATTGCTGACTTGCTGTTGCTGTAGTTCCCCTTTCCCCTGGCTCCAATCCGAGTGAACAAGCAAAATGTAAACGGATTTTACGTGTGAATTCTCATAAGAAAAAAAATGAGTTGTTTAGACGATCAATAGGTTAAAAAATTGTAGATTTTTAAAGATCTTGGTAATTAGATTCATCAAGTAGAGGCTTTTATCGATCTTTTAAGAATAACATTTCCGGGTATTGTTCTACCTCTTAGAAGTAACAATACTTGGAAAACCACTAAACGTAATCACTGTGTTATTTAAAATATGGAGAAAAAGTTGTTTACATTTTTGTTGTTCACTCAGACCACAGATTCAGCTGTAAGGCATGACTTGTTACTTCATAGGAAAAAGGTCTATTTGGAAGTATAGGAGACGTTAATGCAGAAATGTAAAAACGGACAAACAACTTGACAGCGCAACTACCTATCTTTTTTCTGCCAATGATTCTACATTATTTCATATAATTCCCTATTGAATGAGTAAAATAGATACCTATATTGTAATTTATTTGTTCAAAGAAATAATCCTCACGAGGGATAATGAAGAAATTGCGGAGTTAGGACAGGAACTAATGTACAAGCGGTTGTACAATGAAGCAATACATTGTTATGATGCAGCAATTGATGTGAGTATCAGAGAGAACAGACTGAGAAGAACAGCAATTTATGACTTATTTAATGATTAATTCCTACATAATTCATTCTACAGATTGAATCACCTTCAAAGTCAAAGTACTACAGACGACGAGGGGAGTGTTATATGGCGCTGAAATTATGTGATAAAGCGATACCTGATTATCAGATGATGGTGCAAGCTGACCAAGAAAACAAAGACAACAAAATTATCTTGAGTGAAGCCTATTATTCCTGCAATCAATTTAATGAAGCCATACATGGTGAGCGTACTTATCCTTTATTTTGGAAATATATTGTGCACGAGTTTCATATCAGAAAGCCTCGGACAGGAAAAAAAAATCTGTAAAAAAAATCATACAATTGGCTTTGTTACTAAAAAAATAAAGTCAGTGTCTTGAATTGCCAGTGGATATCAAGTTATCATCAGGCTAATCAGATTTTTTTCAAGGTACCTAGCTGAAAGAGTATTTAAAAAAATATTCATTTCACAAGTAAAAAAAAAAGTTTTAAGAGGGGAAAAAAAAGAACCTTCAATTCCTCTCAATCGATGAACAATATTTTTCATATTTTCTTTCTCCATGATATCATAAAAGTTGATGTATTTATTTATCCAAAGTAATTCTCGATCTCAATGATAATTATCAACTCGAAAAATTCGGAGATAAATTCATGTCAAGACGGAAATATGCTGAGGCTCTTCTCTGTTTTAATCCTCTAATTGTGAGTAATAATACATCTATCCTCATAACTGAGCTAAAATAAAAAAAATAACAATAATAACAAACGTGCTCCCTTTGTTTTTCAGGGGAGAAATCCGCCCAACGATCATTATTTCAGACTACGTGGAAATTGTTACTGGAAAATGCTAAATTACGAAGCCGCTCTAAAAGACTTCTCTGATGCGGCTAAATTATACACAGGCCCTAGTAATGAACCAAATCGAACTTCGTTGAAGCGTTTATTATTCGACATGAAAGAATTCAGTCCGGCGGCAGAAGGTAGATATATTTGTAATAAAGAGATATCTTGAAACTACCCTTCGAGCCTTTGAAGATAGAAAAACGTCCAACGAGACTCAAAATTTTTTTATAAAATTTCAAAATCTCTGAAAATTGAATGAGCCTTGCGGATGAGTTCTCCCAATATAGGTACCTTGAGAAGGCACGTATTCCTAATTTTTTTTTACCTTGAAAATTTAAGAAATGATATACGTAAAGTGAAGGATGAAAACGCATTATATTGGAGGAAGAAGCTACTCGAACCCTGTAGCATTTTTTTCCTCGAGAAGACCTACTGAAACAATTTAAGCGAACAGAATAGGCCTGCCTGAATATTATTGCGTTCATAACACTGGTATTTTCTTGCAGACTCGCTCAAGCTTCTCAACGATTTTGAGCTCGAGACTCTAGGCCTGGAATTTTTTCGAAAATCGTGGTATCATCAGGCTCTCTGCTGTTTTACTGAGGCTATTGTGATTATCAATTTGTATGATGAAATTATACCTGTGCCAGCGGTTCGCTCTTAATTATTTTTATTCACTTTACTTCAGAATCAAAAACCTTATGAAAAAAAATACTATAAGCGACGAGAAAAGTGCTACAGAGAAATGGAAAATTGGGATATGGTTATTGCGGAGTTACGGAAATTGATAGAATTGGACCCAGAAAACAAAGAACATAAGATTGCATTAGGTGAAGCATTTATAGACTCCGGAAAATTTCGGGACCCCACATACGGTAAGACCTCGTTGATATCTCGCACTATCTAGGTATTCTTTGATGAAAGGAATATTCAGAAATTTTGTATGGTTGCAAAGTGTAAGTCAATTACTTATTTCTGCAAAGAGAGCCTCGCTATTCTGTGCGATACCGAACTTGATATTCTGGGTATGGAATTCTTTGAAAGACAAAGGTACAAAACTGCTCTCGACTGCTATACACGAGCTCTTGTAAGTATCAACTTTAATAACGCGTGAGTTTTTTTCGAAAAAAGTGCTGCCCATTTCTTCAGCCCTACATTGTCTGCCTACTAATGATAAAGATTAGGTACCTATCTTGTGCAAATATCATACAAAGCAATTTTATTATATTTAAATGGAATTGAAATAAAAATTTTATTCCATCATTTATTAAATTAATACAAATATTAGGTATTAAAAATGATTAATTTTAAAGAATTAATATTTATTAGGTATTAATATAATTCAATATAATCTTATCAACAGATAAATTGAACATTAACAATTTTTTATTTAGATCATTTAGATAAAATAAAATTATAAAATTATTCTATCAATAAGTATACGATATAAATAAAATTAATTACTAATAAAAATAATATTTTCTCGAAGTCAAAACTTTAAAAATTGAATTTAGAAATCCCATTGTATTATTCAAAATTTTAAATAGGGGACTCTCGCAAAAATCTAACTACCCTAGTATGCACTAGGCTGAGGAACCTCTATAAATACAGGGTTGAGATTCTGGAAACTCAAGCCTCTATTAGGCTAATGAATAGGAGATCATAAGGTGAGCAGTTTGTGACATCATCAGGGAGACTTTCGACGCACAAACATACTGAAGCTGCCCGTAGCAAGGCTACCAAACGTTTCAAGAGAAAAAAAGTTGACAAATTTTTGCCTTTGGAACTGCATTTGTATGAAAAGAAACGGGGCTGAAGAATTTTGACGGGGAGTCATAGAGAAAACAGCTGGAAGAGGGTATGACGTCATCAAAGGGTGCAGCTATTTTCATGGTCCTTGATGTAGGGTTGAAGGCCTTGAAGCTACTTTTTCTTTGGGTATATAAGGAGTTTACTTCACCGAAAATAATTTTTTTAAATAGCGAGCGTCCCCAGGAGTTGCTAACGCTTACCTCGCACTTCTTTATCTTAAAAGCTTTACTTTACTGTCGAGCGGTCCAAGATATATCTAAAATTTAAATGTTCAACAGGAAAAAAAACCAAAAGCCAAGTATTACAGACAAAGAGGACATTGTTATACGTTTATGGAACTTTATCACAAGGCCACATTCGAGTACACTCATGCGATGCGAGAAGATCCAAATGATATCGAGAGCCGAAATTATTTCATGAATGCACTTCTTAATCTTGGTGATTTCATGACTGTCTCAGATGGTGTGTAATAGAGCTCACTTTAATCTTAGACATAACCGGACCATTTCACTGCGAGCAGAAGTTTCATTGATAGTTAAATTAAGAAATTAGTGAATAAATCGGGACCATATTTTGAGAAGGGCTAGAGGGTTACAATTTCTGGGCCTAAACAAACCTCAAACGCGCAATAATTCCTTCAACGGCTTCTGGGTCCAGAAGTACGAAATCTGGTCGTAAAGACCTGTAAAATATTTCATTATATTATTATTTTTATTGCAATCTTGACTGATTCGTAAATTTTCTCAGACATGCTCAGTATTTTAACTGAGGATGAACTCGAAAAGCTGGGGAATCAATTACACCAGAAATCGAAATTTTTAGAAGCTCTTATTTGTTACACGGCGGCAAGTGTGAGTATCAGTAGACGAACTGACAACTTTCCATCTGATGGATTAATGGTGAAAACGCCCGATTTTTGCAGAAAAAAAATCCAGGCGAATCAACCCACTACAGGAATCGAGGGAATTGTTATAAGAAAATGAAGAACTTGCCGTCAGCGATATCCGAATTTCGAGTGGCCGTTCAAATCGACCCAACTGATAGGAGAAGTCGCAAATGTCTGTTTGATGCATTGTACGAGTGTAAAGAATTTGATAATATTTTAGCAGGTAGGGAAATTGAATACCTACGTGTATGTGGATAGAACCCTCAAAATCTTTTATGTCTACTGAAGTCTTATCAAATTGTTCAAAGAAACACTCGATATTCTGACTGACTATGACCTGGAAACGCTCGGGATGCGGTTTCTTGATAATATGTATTACAAAAAAGCTCTACGTTGTTTCGACGAGGCGATTGTAAGTAGTAGATGTGGACTAGCTGGTCGAGCCATTTTTAATATGCTTAGTAATTGAACTTTGTGCCTATATCCATTCATAGAAAAAAAATCCTAACGAAGGAAACTTTTACATACATCGAGCAAATTGTTACAAAGATATGAAGCAACCAATCATGGCGATATCCGATTTTCAAAAAGCTGTGCTTCTGGACCCTAGTGACGCTGAAAGACGTCTCTATTTTTCACACGCGTTGCTCGAATACACAAATTTTAATGAAATTCCGGACGGTAAGAGAATTCGAAAATTAATATTATACAGAAAAGTATGTAAAAGCTATAATATTCATTTTGTCTGAAGAAACGCTCAATGTTCTGACCAATAAAGAGCTCGGTACTCTTGGTGATCAATTTTTCGAAGTGAGGAGAATGGGAAATGCTCTCCGCTGTTACTCAACGGCAATTGTAAGTATCTGTACTAGAATTAGAAAAGGCTGGACAAGTCGAGTGATAAGTTTTTCTGGTGATGTATCTAGGCGAGAAAACCCGAAGCGACGTATTTCAGAAGGCGCGGAAATTGTTATCTGAAAATGGAAAATATAAATTTTGCCCTTGCTGAGTATCAAAGGGCGTTGCAAGCGGATCCCACCGATCAAGAAAGTGCCGCATCCCTGAAAGAAGCGTTATATCGCTATGATCGATTCGATGAAATTCCAGACCGTAAGAAAAACGATTTTCTGGTATAATGGGGCATGAGGGTACAGTAAAATCACAAATAAAGATGATAGGTATCTACGATAAAGTAGAAAATTTAAGACCAAGAGCATGAAAATGCCTTGCAGTAAATCTTTCAAAATCAAGCTTATCTAGGTTTAACGCCAACAAAACCGCAAGTAAAGCTATGACGTCATTAGCTATAATTATTACAGTCTTTAATCCATCTGTGTTTCAGATAATCTGGTAATTCAATCCTTTTTATCTGCCCCTCTTCTCCACAAAGCTTACCATAACTTTATTTCATGATGATCGAGATTCTACATGTTAGGGATAATACTATAAACATTTTACAATTGGGTGAAACAAAAGTAGGTATGTTATTATCGTACTAATTGATTTTTTTTTTTTGTTTTCTGCCTCAAGAAATCCTTTATTATTTGACTGATATGGAGCTTTTGTTGATGGGAAACGACTTCTTTTTGGAGGAAAAATTTGCATTCGCTATTCGCTGTTATGATAAGGCGATTGTGAGTACCATAATCAGATTTATATAATAGAAATTTCAACCAATTTACGACAAAATCTCGGTTGAAGTCTAGTGTATAATTTGAGAGGTTATGCTCTTATCTTGCCTCTTTTTTCCATTTATTGAATTCAACTAAGTAAATTAGTTAGTGCCAACATTTAAATTGACGCGTGAAGTACGATTGAAAACATGAACATCTTTCACAAATAGCTTCAGTCTACAATCTAGGCAAACCTGAACAAATTTCAAGCTTCAAGCCTCCGTCTTTCTCTAGGACAATATCGAACGAGCGCAGCGTTCAGCGTCCGTGCAGCAGCGGCTCTTCCTCCCGTATAATTATAATTTTGAAGGCTTTTCCTCTCCGAAAAACTCATCTTCACCATCGCTTACAATTCCCTTCATTTTCCAAGCACGATGGTATCTCCAATCCACCCCCTCTTACCACCACCAACACAAAATCCTACTCACACCTCAAAAAAAAACCTCCAAAATCTGTGTCACTATTTTTAGTCACCGAGTTTGTTTCTTCTGCAGATCATAAAGTCTACTAAACCTTGCACCAACTATAAGATGTATGGGAATATTTTTTGACAAGGGTGTTGGAAGCATTATTTGTTTTAGGCCTCCGCCTCCGGAACAAATACAGAAATTGACCCTTCGACTCCAGTTGCCTCCAGTGGACTCGTTTGGAGGCGCCTCTAAGTGCCTCCAGCGCAATTATTGAAATTGGAGAAAATTCCTGCGGGGGCAGTGTTAGAGACACTTCCAAGCACTTGTAACGTTGATCAGTGTGACCAGATGTAGCATATTGGCCTATCAGTGTTGCCAGATGAGAGATGATACTCAGAAGGTGTATTAAAAACTTTGTCTTTCATTCGAGCCGAGCAGCGTTAGCATCAAAGAGGCTGAATAAGGTTTCGAGGGACAGGAAACTGTTGAAAGAAAATGCTTGCGAAAAGGTCTTTGGAGCCTTTGGAGGCATCTCCAAGCCTCTAGGTGGAAGTAAGTTATCTCTGGAGGCAAAATGTTCCAGCCTCCAACACCTTGCTTTTAATCCTCACTCTAGCACTCCAGAGGCACTTTGGAGGTAGCTCCTGATGCCTCCCACAGGGTCCTTGCAGGGGTGCCGTGAGCCCATTTTTATGAAGATGATTCTTCCTATTCGTTTTACGGGGAGCCCTTATCCCTTATAATTCAATTTTTTTCTTTAGATACAAGAAATTAAAGTTTGAGGGGGGTTTCTTCATTGTCCTAGGGGGCTCACGGCACCCCTGCCTTGGAGGCGCCTCCAAGTTTCCAGTGAGGCGGGGGCAGATGTAAGATGCTTCCAGCCTCCAATACCCTTGATTTTTGAGAAGCAGAAAGTTGTAGGGCTTCTAACACTTAATCTATGATAATGAAAATCTCTTTGTCTTCCTCGATGACGTCACACTTTTCTCCAGCTGCTTTTTTCACAGCCTCTTATCGATAGCTCAAAGGTTGAAGTCTTTTGAAGTCCTCTCCCCCTCATGCAGCTCCACTTTTTCAAGTCTCATTTTCATGTATAGAATGCTCGAAGCGTTTGGTGTCCTTGCCACTCGCAGATAAAGTATGTTTTTATACCGAATGTGGACTAGATTCTTTATCCTGGTGAAGTAAGGTAGAATGATAGTTGTAAAAGAATGAAGTAACTTTTTTAATATATCAAGACTAGGCTAACTTATCAATCTTTGTATAACTGAGGTCTGCAGAGTCTTAGTCTAAAGCCTCTGTACAAATGCATAAATGAAGTTTCGCTAGATTTTCCGCTAATTCGTGTCTTTTTCCTAAGGAAAAAAATCCATACGATGCGAATTTTCGCAGGCAGCGCGCATTATGTTACTGGAAAAAAGGAGACGTTGAGACAGCCCTAGCCGAATTAAGGAAATTGAGGCAGGAAAATCCTGACCATGAAGAAGTTTTCAGCGATTTGAGTGAAATATTATTCGAAATTCAAAGATACGACGAGCTTATCGCAGGTAAGGGAGAATTGGAAACGACAATTAATTGTGACCAAGTATTTATAAGTGATAATTGTTTTCATTTGTTTGAAGAAACCATGCTTCTAACTGACGTTGAATTAGCGGAACTTGGAGATAAATTTTTTTCTTTCGATAAATACGACGAAGCTCTTCGATGCTATAATGAGGCACTCGTAAGTACGTACAAGTAATTTATACCGCGAGCAGTACCTTTAGAAATAACTCAATTACAAGGGGGGAAAAATCGTTTTAGAGGAAAAATCCCAAACAATCGATCTGTTTCGCAATGCGAGGATTCTGTCACTGGAGAATGGGGAACCTAGAAAAGGCGATAAGTGACTTAAAAGAGACATTACGCGTTAATCCGACGAATGCCAGGTATCTCATCAGTCTGAGCGAAGTATTGGTCGACGCGGGACGATTTCAAGAGGCCAGAAATGGTTGAGTGCGCTGAAATAATTAACTAATAATACCGGTAGACCTATTTGATGTTCACTTCGAGTACATTGATATTCTTATGCGAAACCTTGTCTAGCCTTAACGAATATTCAGAAAAAGTTTATGCAGGCAGACGATATCGCCAAGTTGGAAGATGCTCGTAAAAAAATCGAAGAACGGATAAAGAAAATTCGGCTGAATGAGCTGATGGTGAGTTGGTTCATCAGCATAATTCTCTTGAGAAGTAGGGTGTAAAGGGCTTGGTCCACCGGTTTCAAAAAGTTTATATTCGCTTCTCTACACACTTCGATCGCTTTTATTATCGGGCTGCCACTTCTAGGAATATTTCCTTAGGCAGTTTAAGACGCTCATATCAGCCCAAGTTTTTATTGGTTTTCTTCATCGTTTGCTCGCATTAATTTACTATTCTCGCTATAGTTGTACTTGGAAAGACTAATTATTGAAGAAAAAAAAGAGAAGATCAAGCGGGTGACGAAAGAAAGTAGCACGAATATCGATAGGATTAAAAATTTACAGAGTGAAATTGAAGAAATAGAGTCGACTCGAGTGAGTATGGATAATAATTTGTACCTATATTGAAAGAATTTACCTAATAATAGATTGTAGCCACTTTACCTATAGTTACCAAACTTTGGACTTGGTTTAATGATTTCGGCATGTTCCGAATTACTGTTGTCTTAAACATACAAAGTCGTCAATTAAATGTCATAGTGATACTCTCTCTCTCTCTCTCTCTCTCTCTCTCTCTCTCTCTCTCTCTCTCTCTCTCTCTCTCTCTCTCTCTCTCTCTCTCTCTCTCTCTCTCTCTCTCTCTCTCTCTCTCTCTCTCTCTCTCTCTCTCTCTCTCTCTCTCTCTCTCCTTTCGTTATTGAAAAATTCTTGGAAAATTTTTTTTCCCATAAGAAATGGAAGGAGAATTTCCAGTCTTCAGCGCTTTTAATTTCCTTGGAGCAAAAATGGTAGAGATTTTCGCGGGTGCCAATAAGCGGTAAATACGCCTATCGGAATAAGTAGGTTTATGATTGCACTTATTGTTTCAGAATGTCTATCTAGAACAACTGAAAACTTCTTTTGCCGATCATCTTGCTCCGAAGATGAAATCCAAAACTTTTGTCCTGCAGAGGTTGGTAAGTATTCCTCAGACATAGAGTTTAATCTTACTCATTCACACACTCGTTAAGTGCAAACCTTTTTTCCGCTTTTCAGGAATCTATCGAAATACCCAAATATGTCGAGGATCCGGTTTCTTATCTACCAATGGATGATCCAGTTACCTCACCAAGGGGTATTACTTACAATCGAGAAGTTATTTTGGATGTCATACAAGTAATTTTTTTCAATTCAGCTTCTTCGAATGTGATCATGAAACCTCTTCGCATTTCAAACTTTCTCTCATGTCCGGTTTCTGCACAAGAATTTCACCCCTCACCTACTCAATTTTTAAATAACACAATCTCAGCTTGTTGTTTGTGCATACGAGTAACTATCATGAAAGTTTGTGGAAAAGGAAGCAAAAATTAAAGAAGATATTGACCCTCATTTCATTATCGTTTGATAACTGTAATTGTACATAGAATAGCTTGAAATATGGATGATCATTCAGGTTTAGATTTTAAGAATCAGGCACAATTAAGAATGTATATAAAGCCAATGACGTTTTCTTTACAGCGTTTTGGAAAAGAACCAACGACCACCCTGACCCTCCGTGAAAGGGATCTGCGACCGAATAATGCAATTAAAGAAGCAGTTCAGTTATGGAGGCTACAAAATAACTTTGATTAATTTTGCCAGTGACAACTTAATGATCTGAGGTTTTGAGTAACTGCTTATGTAAATTGTTAGAAAGAGTGAATATTGTGTTTGTCATCATTTTGAAAGTTAAATATTGATTCTAATTGTAGTTTGGAAAAAATTTAAAGTGAATTGAACAATGATTATTTTAAAGAGTAAAAGTTTCTGATTGTAAGGAGATTTAGATATTACCCATTTTACTACCTTTTGGAAACCAATAAAACTCACAGTAGCGAAATCGCCACTGGTTTTTGACGAATATTTGATGTACAATTTGAGCAGTCCCATAGAGCGCTTCGAACTGAGCTTCGTTACTTGAAATAAGGACGTTTCGGCCATTAGTGAGGCAAAAGGACAAAATAAGCCACGTCTATCGATACATTTAAGGATCAGGACTCAGTTGACCACAATGTCCTTTTTTTTCGGCGAACTAGTTTTTGAACATCGATATTTTTGTCAGAAGAAGCGAAGTAAAAAATTCATGTTTCTGCGGCTTTAGCACCTGTCTTAATTCATTTACTCGTTGTAGTATTTGTCGTTCTAATAATGTCAATTTCTTTTTTAAAGTTGCGGAGGGTCAAGGGAAGACCAGTCAGTCTGTGGGCCATGGCCACACGAGCCGCGCTTAATGGAGAGAATCTTGGTGGATGGTTAGCCCGGTATGGGCAGGCTCCCGAAAAATGTCGAAATCAAAGGCCTAGGTGCCCGTAGAACTAGAGAGGAGAGAGATTTAAGGTCCCGAAAGTTAAGGGAGGGCTCCCCCTTTATGTTGAATTTTAGTTTGGTGTGGTAATTACTGAGGGGTTCTTGGAACGCCAGGGGGGAATCATCACTACCCACCCAGATGCAGAAAATGTCATCCACGTATCTATGTCATTGGAAAATGTCTGCGATGAACCAGGAAAAGAGATTAGTGGTCGGATCAAAGAAATGTTGCTCCATTTTGTTAATAAAGACCTCGGATAACTAGGGAGGCCTTCGGAAAACTGGTAAATAACGCCTTGGAATTGACATAATGTTAAGCAAGAGACAAACAGAGACTAGACCTCTGGATTTAGAGACAGTGTCAGGAGGTATTCCAACCTCACTCAACATATTACACACGATATCGTACGAGATCAACTGAGAAGAGGGCGGCAGAGGGAACTGCGCACTGTTCAATTAATTTCTTCACCATTGACAGGTTATATCAAGCTTTCTTTGCGTATTTTCCCACTCAGGAGACGAAACAGAATCTTATTATTTCAGATGATAATGTTTTGGCAACTAGCAGGACAAGAGAATGGAAAGTTTTGGACCGTCGTCTCCAACTTCTGACGCACTTCTTATCAGTACTGGCAAAACAAGTTACCATATCGTCTGAGGTCTGGTCATCACTGATTTCTTCAGTATTGAAAGATTATATCAAGCTTTACGCCGCCTCATATAATTGATTGATGTTACTGGAGTACAAGGAAAACTACCTCGAAAATATGAAGCTCGAACGTTACAAGGATGCCAAAAATAACCTTAGGGCCCAAAAAGTGCACTGAAATTTCTTTGGGGTGTAATGAAAAGAAAGATCATAACTTCAATAAATTGGGGCCAAGTCCCTACATCCTTCTGCTTTTATAGGTGGGTGGCAGATTAAAATTTTTTTCTTTAACTTTCTAAGGTTGGTCGAGACCTTCAACTCCTGGGAACCCTTCCAAAGTGTCGGATATCGACAGAATTTCAACAGGGAACCTATTTTATGGGAGGGTAATTTGAAGAAAAATGACGGGTTCCGGGAGGCAAAACGTGGGACTTGGAAAAATGTCTTCCTCCGAGCTATTATGATGGAAGGTGGACTTGGAAAAATTTTCATTTCCGAACTATATATGATGGGTGAGGGCCTGAGAAAAATTACGGCTTCCTTAAAGAAGTTAAATGAGGAACGCAGGGAACCCTGTTTTATTATGAGTCATATGGGATTTGGTATTGAGAATTCAAGGAAGCCTATTCCTAGATAAAGCTTGTATAAAGAAGGCCTAGACCTACTATAAGCCTAGTATAATGTAGTTTGAGTGTCTAAATTTTTCTCGAATCTCGAGCTATGTATGATAGGAGAGGGACTTAGAAAAAACGACGGCTTCCTCAACGAAGTTGAACGAGGAACGCAGGGAACCTGTTTTATAAGTCATATAGGATTTGTTATTGAGAATTCACGGAAGCATAAGCTACTTGAAAAAATTCCTATCATATATAGCTCGAGAATCGAAATTTTTTCCAAGTCCCCTTCCTATGATATTATTATATGGCTCGAGAGTCGAAATTTTTCTAAGTTTTTTGTTGAACGGCGCACGGCAAATTTCTCAAAAAGCCCCGATAAAACAGGTTCCCTGTTAAAATTCCGACCTCTGAGCTATATATGGTAGGAGGGGGACTTGAAAGAATTTGACTCTCGAGCTATATAAACGATGGGAAGGGGACTTGGACATAGGAAGGGGTTCGAGAGGTGAAATTTTTCTGAGTTTTTTGTTGGACGGCGGACGGCGCATGGCAAAATTTTCAAAAAGCCCCCCATAGAACAGGTTCCCTGTTGAAAAAACCTAATCTATGACGTCACCAGGCTGACCTTTGACGTCATCAAACTGTGACGTCACAGACCGCGGCAGTAGATAAGATATATTCCTTCTGGCGCACTTCCTCATTTCTCTAGCGCAGAGCACAATTTACTCATTTTTCAACCCCTCCAAAAAATCCTAGAAATCGTCCAATTTTTCAACTGTATAATTATCTTTTTTTAAACTAAATATAAATCAATTCACCTTATTTTTCTTCCAAGCTAGTTCGAAAATTTCAGAATTTTTGTATCAATTCTGTATCAATTTTCTATATTTTTACCATAAAATAAATCTCTCGTGAGAGCTACTTTCCAATACTCATAAAAATGTAAGAAAATCAAAATTTTTCCTTCTGGCGCACTTCCTCATTTCTCTAGCGCAGAGCAAAATTTACCCATTTTTCAACCTCTCCAAAAAAACCTAAAAAACTTTTCCTTTTTTCACTCTGTCTATTTTGATGTTTTTGTGGTAAATAATGAATAATTTCACTCTTTTTTTATCTCCGTTAGTTCGGAAATTTCAGAACTTTTGTATCATTTTTGTATCAATTTTTAACATATATAAGATATTTTTTCTAGCACAATCAAGCGCAGAGACTAATTTCTGCCATTTTTCATTCAGTTATAAAAATCCTAAGAAGAAGCGCAGAGAGCTAACTTTCAACATTTTGAGGCTATTTTTTCGCATTTTTCATATAATTTTAAAAATCCTAAACAGAAGCGTAAGGACCTGTTTCTCTCATTTTGAGGTAAATTTTTCTCATTTTTTATTGAATTTTAAAAATCTCAAAAAGAAGCAAAAGGAACTGTTTCTCTAGCGCAGCGTATAATTTTCTCATTTTTCAACCTCACAAAAGTCATCAAATTTCTAAAATTTTTCAACTGTATACTTAGCTATTTTTGAACTAAATTCACCCTATTTTTTCTTCCAAGATAGTTCGAAAGTTTCAAAGTTTTTGTATCATTTCTACATCAATTTTCTATCATTTTACTGAAAATAAATATCTCTCGTGAGAGCTACATTCCAATACTCATAAAAATGTAAGAAATTATTCTAGCGCACTTACTCATACAGAGCAAAATTCACATTTTTTTAAATAAAAAAATATATATTGAAAGTTATAAAAATGAATTTAATCTCATAGATAATAGATTTTACTTTCTTCATCAAAGATATGAATTGTGATAAAAATAACATAAAAATTAATTTAATAATATGTAAAGATGAAACATATCTAAGAGGTTATTATGATATAGATTTTGGTAAATATCATCACTTGGAAGTGAAATATTTATTAAAAGAATACTTACATAAATGATGTAAAAATATTACTTTTTTGTTTGTCCACATACTGTACACCAAAGAATTGTTCCAAATCCAGTCCTAGAATGTTGAGTTCTTGCTTTACATTTGTCACAAATAAATTTGAGTTTCTCATCATGTTCCATACAATCTACAAATCTAATAAGAAAGGTTTCACATTGAGGACATGTACTCATTTCTTTTTTTAAATAAGGTCTAACTTTTTCTATCTCAATTGATTGATTAGTTGATTTTAAACAAAGTTTACAATATCTTGTCAAAGTATACATCTTGTTTACTAGATGAATCATATTAATAGTTCTTATTATTATTTCAATATTTTCATTTAGAAAATTTATTCTATCTAAATGGAGGTCTACAAAGATTCTTTAGTTGATAAAGATGAATTTGATTTTGAGAATGTTATACCATATTTTAAAGAACCTATTGCTAGAACGAGATCAAATTATGAAACTTTAATGGATCCACTCTCTGATGAAGTTCAACATTTATCTGAAGATAAAAGAATAAAATATACTAAATTTATGGTACGAGGGTTGTTTCAAAAGTAAGGTTCTATCGTCTATAAAACAAGAACAACGCGCGCGAAAAAAATCAAAAAAATATATTTCAAAACTACAGGTTGTAATCACTTTTCAACATAATCACCGAAATTATTCAAGCATTTTTCATAGCGGGAGATGAGCTTTTGTATTCCAAGAAGGTAGGTTGACGGGTCCAAATTTTGAAAATAGTCCCGCACCCATATCTCGGTCTCCTCGTTCGACTGAAATTTCTTACCACCTAGGGCCACTTTCAAAAAGGTGAATAAGTGGTAATCTGACGGCGCTAGGTCCGGCGAATAAGGTGGGTGTCCAAAAACGTCCCATTTCAACACTTTCAAAAGTGAACTTGTGATACCGGCCGCGTGAAGACGAGCATTGTCGTGCAACAGTGTGACTTTTTTTGACAATAAGCCCGGTCTTTTCCGTTTAATCGCCTGATGGAGCTTCATGAGAGTATCCACGTATCTGTCAGCTGTTATGGTCTTACCTGCCTTCAGATATTCCTGGTAGATGACCCCACTTTTGTCCCAGAAGACCGTAAACATCACTTTTCCGGCCGATTCCACTGTCTTGAATTTTTTTGGCGCTGGCTCATCGGCAGTTTTCCATGTCATACTCTGTTTTTTGGTGGGTGGGGTGTAATGGTGAACCCACGACTCGTCACCTGTAACGATTCGACCGAGGAAATCCTCACCTTCTTCCTCATACCGCATTAAAAGCTCGAGTGCCGCAGCCATTCGATTTTTCTTGTGATCTTCTGTCAGTTGCCGCGGGACCCAACGAGCGCTAACCTTACGCATATCCAGTTCCTCGCGAATAATTCGGTGAATAGTGGCATACGATATGTCTACACACATATTTTCACGCATTAGGAAAGCCAGGTGCCGCACAGTCAGTAATTTCGCTAAATTTTTTGCTGGATGGCGGACGGCGCATGGCGCACGGCAAATTTCTCAAAAAGCCCACCATAGAACAGGTTCCCTATTAAAATTTCGACCTTCAATCCATATATGATGGGAGGAGGACATGGAAATATCATAATAGCTCGGGAGTCAAAATTTTTCCAAGTCCCACTTCTATCATATATAGCTCGGAGGTCGAAATTCTTCTAAGTCCCCTTTCTATCATACTCGAGAGTCGAAATTTTTCTAAATTTTTCGCCGGACGGCGCACGGCACACGCCAAAATTTTCCGAAAACACAGGTTCCGTGTTAAAATTTCCACTTTCGGGCTATTATGATGGGAGGGGGCACTTTCGAATTATATGTGATAGGAGGTGTTCTATTTCGGTTATTAGCTTGAAATAATGTATTCTAGACCAAGAAGAGGGGCGAACATGCGGAGCAAGAGAGATCTTGAAAAGCCTTCATTATACTAGGCTTAATAATGCAGTATATTAGACTTGTTTATTTATTATTTTATACATAATCAATTTGCACGTTTAGATAGCATTGAAAAATTTCTTCTTCCGAGCTATTATGATGGAGGACTTCGAAAAATTTCGAGCTGTAATTATGATAGGGGTGACCGAGCTCTATCAAATAGAAAGAGGACTTGAAAAAGCTTTGGACGTCAAAGTAGATTAGGCCTTCTGGGAAACCACAGAAAAAAAATGCGCCTAAAACTTGACCTCATGAGGCAAAACCATCAAGGTGGTGAGGAACTGCCATAAAACAGGTTCCCTGTTTGCTTGAATTAACAAAGTTAATGTTTTCAACAGATCAAAAATCCATTTGCAATTCATCTCGTTAATTGCTCTCGCCATAATACTTGTGCAAAAGTCGAGTTATGAACTTAAAAAGAGACCATTTCATTCCGAAAAGTTATCATTTACTAATGAAAGTTGATTGCGGAACGCTGTGGTCGCTGATGAAGTTGAACTTAATTGTATCGAGTAATTGATAATTCAAAACTGCTTCAACTTCTCCAAATTCTCACTCCATTCATTCGGATTCAGGAAGGAAGAAAACGGAACATTAAGTACACGAAAGTGTCTCAGCTGATGCTGATTTCGACGATCATATTAATTAAAACAACCACAATCAGCGGTGAAGTTCGGTCAAGCACAAAAATGCGATCAAATTCATCTCCACGTTCGTAAATTTAAAAGCAGCGGTCTAAAAATCTTTCTCTGTTCAAAATTCTTAAATTCAATTAAATATTCACGATTCTCGATGTACTTAACGAAATTCGCACAACGCTCGCCCGCGAACGAAAAAATTCGACATTTTTGTATCTTTGCGAGACAACAACTTTTTATCGTCTGGTCTCGTTTGATCTCTCGACTTTTTCGTCTGTTTTTTTTTTTTTTTTTTTTTTTTGTGAAAACGTGTGTAAAACGGTGAAACATTTTGAAATAGCGACGCATACGTACATATACGAACGAATGCACAAACGGTTTGTATTATTGTGCTAAGTAGACCAATGATATTACGATAATACAGGTCACGAATAGAGCCACAAATTACTCGCGCACTTTTTTCATAAACTGTATATGCGGAACACGACTCATTATGTCACCAATAATCTGACCTATAAGTTCAAATCTTAGGGAAAAAAATGCGTAAAAACAAGTAAAATATTTTTAAAAACCAGTAAGTAAGAGACGAATAATAAGAATATTTTTGAATTTGAATTAACTAAAAAATTGGAACATAATACTCCAAACGTTTAGTGAAATTGACGAGAAAATGCAGGAGTGTAGTTCTCAAAATAGTGATGGTCGAAAATATGAGACGATTTTTTGGTCATTTGCAGTACTCGAGTTTCCTCGCGACGCGACGTCTTCTGTTCTAAATCGAGGCTGAAGACTTTTAAGTGGCTAATTAAAAGGTGTCAATTTGATATTTGAGATGAGAGAAGAAAAATGGCTGACCAGAAGGAGGATTTCAGCTTTTACTAATCCAAGTAATTTAGACTGCGTAACACCACTCAGTGAAATTCTAACCGGAATGTTTTTCAAATACCTGCTCTGAGGTCTGCTAATCTTTACTACTACCCTTCAGTGCAGTGCTTGGTTTTTCAAGTAACGTTTCTACCCGTATAGGCTTTGACAATTTTACTTTGTATATCCATTTCGATGTGGCTTCACTAGTCGTATGTCATCACAAAGGGATAATGTGGACGACTTCTTGGAGGGTAAGGGTCGCGCATTCGGAAAATTTTACGCAGAGTTCCTAACTTTTTTTCCCCCTCGTTTCTTTCCCTAAAAAAATACGTAGTGACCTACGTACACTCTCGAGACGACGGTTAGTCATCGATAAAAATTTTGAATTACCAATGACAGTTATAGAAGACGAGAAATTCTTGGTCTGCATCAGAGGTACGAAGAATGATCTTGATTTCTATAGGAAGTGGGTGAGCGTTTTTTCCATCGTCTCAAGAGCGAATTGTGGTTGTTTGCTCGATTTAATTCGTCAACGTTTATAAAATGGTTTTGTCAAGTAGATAGCGCATTTACATTTTTTTGATATTTTTATATTATTACTTATAGCACTTATCGAACGAGGTACACAGAGCGATGAATGTCCCGCACATTATCGAGCGAATTAAACCAGATTACGACACACGACGATGTGTATGTAATACACTCAAAGGATGATAACCGGTTGACCAGCACTAAGTCGGATAGTCATTTGATGATGCGATAATTACGAATAACAATTTATTATTTAACTGCTCGACAGAAGTATTACTGCACTCGTACGCGGTGTCTAGGAGGTAAGAGAATCTGCAAATCTCGCGGCAGTTACGCATTTAGCCCAGATTCGTATCAAAATTAAATAATTCAATGAGTATTATACTTCACGGTTGTTGGTTTTTTGCACACGATATACTTAGCCTCTCATTAATACGCCGGTTGTACGCCTCAACGTCTGCGTTCCAGTAATCCTCGTCACCTCGTTAATAAAACTAGTGCCTAATTTATCCTCATCATGATTTTTATTTCGTCAAAATTCGAGCGCATTTATTCAAATTCGAAATTCTTTCATGTTACAGGTGAAAGTAAAGTTGGCGAGCGCAGAGAAGTTACCGACAGAGGTATTTTTTGATCGTACTTTTGGAAGACGCCTGACGTCAGCAATGACCTAGACCTAATTAAGGGACTAATGAAAATTAGAAGCAGGGAGCACTTTACAAGCTTTTGACTGCACGCGGGTTATGAGCTTGATGGTGAATCGATTTTGGATGCATTGGATGTAATTTTCTGCTTGTAGATGAGAGATGATGTTTTCAATGGATGGGAAATTATCGGCGAGAGTTGTTTCAATGTGGCGGAGAGGAGCTAAAGATGGGCATGCGAAAATAGGGCGACTGTGAGGGGGAGCCAAGGCTACTATGTTTGTGCATGAGAGCGAAAAGAGCTTGGAAAAAAGGGGAGCGAGTGTGATCGATTCGGAGACATGTGAGGTAGATTTCGTGACGTTGGGATGCTTGATGTGATGGAGCCACTCGGATGGTTATGGTTATAATTGGGCTAATTCGTTTGATGAGATTAGATTTTGCCATCAGAGTGTGATACATTCATCCTTAATTTTGAGAACGATGGTATGGGTGAGATCATTTCTAGTAGGAAGAAGATGAGAATTGATTCATGGAAGTTTTGTGACAGTTTTGGTGCCTAACTTTTTCATTATCTTGGATCCACGTATGGCTGGGGCCCCAGATGAAAGTTATGCGTGAGACAAGTGGGAAGGAGTCAGTGGTGATCAAAAGAATGTGGTTTGATAAAAAAAAGGCAGGATTAGTATTGTTTCTAAACATTGAAAGGCGGCTTGGACTTAGCTCGTTAAAAATGATACGCAGTTGCTGTGTCGATGAGAAAAGATTTTGTTGCCATTTGAAAATGCAAAACCTGCTTGGTTTTCGATTTTCGATCCATCTGTGAAACAAAGGGTAGTGTGGAGTCGAGTATTTCTAGGAAGAGAGAGCGTTTACTTTTTTTTTATTTTTATTTTAAAATATTAACGTGCCTCCCACACAGCCATTGGCCAATTACGGATTGGCACCGGGGTTAATAGATTTTTTGGGTGGTGGACATGTTTTGCATATTATTTTTAGATGCAGGTAGGACTCAAGGCGGTAATGTGGAAAATACGGGGACTAAAGTTACTAACGTTGAAGTACTGAACAGAATGCAGAAAAGCGCGTAGCTGTTGAACACAGTCAGGAGAAGAAAGATCCAATAGTTGGGACACATAATGCGTATGTGGCGAAAAATACGATCTGTTGCGGGTAATCATGGAAGGCCGAATTGCAGGAAGGAGATCAATTGGAAGACGCCAGAACTCCTGGCTTAAGGACATGCGCCGATGACTGGGATGGTCATCTCTGGAAGTGTTCCGAAAAGCAGCCTCAAGGATTCAAATAGCCAACCTCTCATAGAGAAGGCGTCATAAGAAGAAGAAGAAGAAGAAGAAGAAGAAGGCAATGGAAGTGAATTGTTTTGTGAAGGGAATGGGTGAGAAAGTATAGCATATTGTTGAAAATATTGCGGTAAGTGGGACGATTTGGTGTGGAATTGAAAATAATGTTATGAACTCGGGTTTGAAGACGTTGTAAAACAGGGGTGAGGAGACTGGCGATGAGTAAAGTCGACGAAAATGTAGAGGCAGATATCCTGATTCTGCGGGTAGACTTGGAGCAGGGCTTGTATGAAGAGCGCTCTCTCAACTGTGTCTAGGAGTCCATGTACAGGTGATCCATAATGTAGGATAGATCGGACCACAGTATGGTATAGAAGGGAAGTACAATTTTATAGTTGCAACGTGTGGAGGGACGGGGTAGGTTTTTTAAGATGCTTAAAGCTCTGAGACTTTTGGCTTTAATTTCTTTAATATGCGATAGCCATGAGTTTTTGAAGAGAAAGCGGAGGCCGAGGACGTTCACTGTGTCAATAACTGCGATAGGATGGAGAGGAGGGAACGGGGTGTTAACGCTTCAAATACAATACGGCTTTATTAGCTTTATCAAATAGGTACAAAGATAGGCTAGACAACGCAATGGCATTCACAGTGTTACCAAAACGGAGTCTTAGCTCGTCTTTTCAGGGAACCTGTTTTATGAGGGGGGGGGGGGGGGTCGAAAAAATTTTTCGCCATCCGCGGTCCGGCCGGCAACCTCGAGTTCGTTTAGAGTTCGACCTCCTATCAGCTCGAAGGTCGAAATTTTTTCAAGTCCATTTCCTACCCCCTCCCCCTATCATACATAGCTTGGAAGTCTCGGGAGCAGGGCCTGTGACGTCACAGCCTGATGACGTCATATATCAGTTGTTTTCAAGTTTCTTTTCTATTATATATAGTTCTAGAGTCTGGGCCTGTGACGTCATAATTCGATGGTATCATAGGTCAGCCTTGTGACGTTACAACCTGATGACGTCATAGATCACCCTCGTGACGTCACAATCTACATTTTTCAGATCCCACCTGCCACCCTTCTCCCCTCCCATTACGTAGAGCTTAGAAGTCGAAATTGTTACAAGTCCTCCCCCCCTCCCTATCGCATATAGCTCTAAAATCTGGATATGTGACGTCACAATTTTATGACATCAAAGATCCTCCATAAAACAGGTTCCTGCCACGCCTCGTTCAACTCCGTTAAAGAAGCCGTGAGTTTTTATTTGTCGAAAATCACAATACAGGACTTAGAAGAGGATATTCAAAGTCTGCGGTTTCACAGCAAGCCAGTCAAGGATGGACAAGATGAAATTTTGTAGGATTCTGTGTGCGCGAAATTGATTATTTGTTTGCATATAGAGGGTCAGGCCATCGGCATATGAAAAGCTATTCCAACTGTTTCTTGGTGAAACGGAGTAGAGTTCTCGTTCTGGCTCGGAAATTTTTTCAAAACCCTAGCTCCTCTTTGAAGGATCGATCTCGAAAATGTTTCTAAATGAGGTCAAGGCTATTGATGACGCCACAAAGATCGATCGCGGATTTTCGAGGATGTAACCACCATACTTTGAAATTAATAGGAGTTTCAGCCTGAAATACTCCTCTGAGCCTAGCTTATATTTACCTAAAGACTCAATACCTCTAGTCCTACCTTAATTTATAGGTAGTTCAAGCTCAAAACATTTTCAAATCCCTTTTGTTTTCTTAGAGTTTGATAACTCCAACCTCTTGCAAGTTCCTTAATAAGATTGAGGTCATTACTGACGTCACAAAGGTAGAACGCAAACGTATTCTGAGGACCCTGAAGAAATACTAAGTATTTTCTTTTCAGGGACACGTCTTTTTTTGCAATTGTTCTCGCCCAATTCCAAAGCAGTAAGGTTTGATTAGACGCTCCCTCTATGATGCTGGGATGGAACGTACGTACTCGTGAAAAATATATATCCATCAATCTCCTCTTCCCGATTCAACTAAATTCCTTCAAGATTATAACTCGCTCTATCTACACTTTTATATTGTTTCATCGAATTTTTTACGATCGTGTGCGAATTTGTTTTTTGTGCAATCGCTACAAACTAACGCAGGTGAACATTTCGAATTTGAACCGCCCCAATCTCGAGTAACAATCATTTCGTAATAAATAGTATCAAAAATTTCTTCACTCGGTGGATTCCTTTCTCTGATAGTAAAATTTAGATGCCTCGGGTAGTTATTACGAATACACACTGCCGATGACCCGACAAGCTCATCCTTTTTATCTCTTATTTTTGTAGCCAAAAAGTCTATCAACACCGAATGTCACGAATAGCCGAATGCCGAGAATAGAAATAGGTGTACTGCTGTGTTGCACATACGCGTTCGCGTTCCTACGAGTATATTATAAACCGGTTGCCGATTAATTAATACGATAGCGCATAAATCTCACGCCATGGCAAAATATTTATCGAAAATAATCTTCATCAGTCAAATTAAGGTGAATTGATAAGAAATTTATGTACACAAAGTATGTAAATGTGTTTACCGAAATTCAAATAGAACATTAACCTTGCCCGGCTTTCCAACCAAGAATTTTCTATGTCAATTAAAATAATGACGCAGCGGTTGAATGGAGCACATACGGTATTATGTTATCCGCAGATTTTTGTTTTGCTAATATAGATAAATTCTCACGGGTTTGTATTGTATAAAGCGGACTCGGGTAATAGATTTTTTCTTCTAAAACATTCATTGTATTGCTCAATCAATTATGTAAGTTGTGAGACGGACGGTACGTCGTATAAATAGAATACCATCGGTATTTTTCTTCCTTCACATATTTGTATAATGTCCATCTTCCTCGCTGAGATAAAATCATCAAAAATTTTTTGAACTACTTCAGAAACGAATTGATGTACAGGAAGAAAGTAAATGTTTGCTCCAGATGCCAGAGGATGTATATAATTTACACGTCTCATTTACTACTGCAAAAAGTGGTCTATCCTGTATAGTGCACGTTTTAAAGTACATACTAACAGTTCTATGCAGTTTCTCTTCGTGTACCATTTTGTTTTACATATTCGTGTCTTCAAATTGCATAATTTTTTCTATTTATGTCATCGAGTGGGGCATCATGACACATATATAACGGTGCATTTCACGCGTAGGAAGCGGAAACAAATATAGAAAACATTTCATCCGCGGTAGGTTAATTTATCGCCCGAAATCGTTCAAGTCCAAAACCTTCCAAAAATTATTGCCTGTTGATCTACTTACGAGCTAAAATGGACATAGTCAATGGGTTGTCAGCTCGTGGGAAACTTTGGTTTATAACACAGATGCTGTAGGAGGAAAATAAATCGGGAGAAGTACGCGTCTATTTTTGAGCTGCTGCAAAGAACAAAGAAGTAAAAATGATCGAGAGTTTGGAAAGCAGAATACGAGTACACCACTATATCAAATTTTCTCATTCACGTACCCAAAAGTTTCTTGTTTAGTTGTAAAAATTACTAAAAAAAGAAAATTTAAAAAATTTTGGATATTTTCCTGGAAACGATGTTCAATGGGTGAGAAGTATGAGAATGAGAGAACATTAACGGACGTTGCATCTTCTGCAATGGTAGCTATAGCGACTCACAATCTCTGTCACTTTCCATCATTTGCTATGAATTAGGTCTTTCTTTTCCTGTACACAGTCTGGCTTTATCTACTTCTCTGAAAATCCTCTAGCTTGGGAGGGAAAATTCCACATTTCTCAAAATAACTGAAGCAACCAGCTAACACGAATCCGTTCCTCCAAGCTACGGCTATCATAATAAACGCGAAAGGACGAATACTCCGAAGGGAGAGTAAACTATGCAAACCGCAGAAAAAATAAATAAACGATTATCGCCTGAAACAAAGCAACTGAGGAACAGAAGAGAAGAACAAGGTGAGAAGAACAAGGTATTAAGATTGGCAAAACGATCATAAACCAGTTCAATCAGGCCATCTTCCGGAATGTACGAGTTGAGTACAGTGATACCATCGGTGTTGAGATGACGCATTATCTGTACATGTTCGAGGGCGATGCGATTACGGTAGGAATTCTCCTCATGCAGGAGCTTTTCGGATCCCTCACGGTAGCTGTGGCCACTGTTTATTAAATGTTCATCAAAAGCTGACTCCCCTAAGTGTCCCTTCTTCCAAGACTACAGGTGCTCAGCTACTCTAACTTTCATTTGGCGGCTGGTCTCACCAATATAAAAGCCTCCACGATCCCTACATTCCAACTTATAAACACCATTCCTCTCATCAACGGGTATGGGGTCCTTAGCCTCACAAACAACCGCTTGACTGTGGTAGGGTTGTAAAACGCGGGTCTGAACCCAAACGGGCGGAGGGCCCGACCCAATTGGAGGGAGAACTTCCCCAGGAAAGCGAGTCTGATCCAAAGCAAACGACAATCACGGATCGTGTCTCGGAGGAGGGAGGTGGTGGAATCAAGGAAGCTCCTCGTAACTTTCCTCCGAACCATCATGTAAACGTCGACATTGACCCCATTCACTCTGGCCAGGTCTTTTATTGTGAGTAATTTTTTCTTGAAGGCAGACTGACTCAAAGGAATACGAGTCAGTCTGTGAACTAGGCTATGAAAGGCAGCCATCTTATGAGCAACAGGACCGAATGATCTTTCGTTTTCCTCTCATATTTGGTTTCTTCGTCGGTGTTTATTGTTGCATTTGAGACCTAAGTTCGTTAAATTCCGGTTCTATTCCGATTGTAAGGTTACGACTAAGAAACTGGAAAATTATATGAGGGAGAAGTGGATAAGAACAAAGTTGCGAAGATGGCATGGTAGATATAATATTACGACTAGATTAAACCTTATGGTCCATTCGAAACTCTCCGGTATGCTCCTCCCCCTTGAGTTTGATTACTTTATGCGGGACGTCAAAGAAAAGTGTCGGAAGTTTGAGGTGAACTTGAAAGAGAAGAAAAATTGTCCTCCCTAATGAACGTTAATGATGATATGGTCGAGGAAGGAGTGAGTGTTGTCGTTCATAAATTCCATCCCCCTTCATAAACAATAGTCAGGTAGTGTTTATTAGTGACAAAACAGCCCTCCTTGAGAAAGGTTTGAAATTCAGTTTACCTCCCCTCAAGAAGGATGAAACTTTGGCGAATTTTGTTGTGGATCTTGCTGTTAAAATTGGTCCTGGTTTTAATACCCAGAAAGTTGTGCCGAATTTTTTCGCAATAACCCTCTCCTTTGCATGAGTAATAAATTGGGAGGAGTGATTCAAGGTTTAAAGAGGAAGATTAAAGAGAGAGATTTAATCATCACTAAGGCTGACAAGGGCAATGCTAAACGAATACGTTCCTCAAGGTTACGGCTATCCATAATAAACGCGAAAAAGAATACTCCGAAGGGAGAGTAAACAAATGCAACCGTTTTCTGCGGTTGCACTTCTTTACTCTCCCTTCGGAATATTCGTTTTTCGCGTTTAATAAGGGCAATGTTGTTATGGTGATGGAGAAATCCGCCTATTCTTCTAAGGTCCATGAAGTCCTCCAGCAGTGTGGTGCTAAAGAGAATGAGGATTTCAGCTTCCCTAAGCACGTTAAAGAAGTTAGGAGTGTCATTAATAGGAATGAGGCTATTATCAGAACTCCTGCTATGAAAAAAGCCCTCCTCGTTTATAACCCCCTCCTCTACGGGCTGCCCAAAGTGCATAAGAACAATACCCCGATGCGACCCGTTGTTTCCTTCATCTCCTCCCCCACCTACCTCCTTGCCAAAGCATTGATTTTGAATCTCCTCACTCGGTCTAGAATTCGGCCTCTTCAACTGACGTTCTGAAGGGTGTAAGTCTTCCCCCGGGAACGACCATCTGCTCGTTTGATGTTGTCTGTTTGTTCCCGAATATTCCTAAGGCTGCTACTATCCAGTGTATGGGTGAGCTACTCGTCGAAGCCAACATTCCTCACAATGAGCTTCATGAATTTTTTGATCTTCTGAATATTTGCTGGTCGCCCAACTACTGTAAATTTGAAGGAAAATTTTTTGAGTTTCCTGATGAAGTAGGGATCCCTATTGGATCACCTTTAGGCTCTCTCATCTCCGAAATTTTCATGTCCAAGTTTGAACTTGACCTCTTTTCCTCGAACTTGGTGTTACTCAATCTATTCACTATTGGCACAGGTACGTTGATGACGTTCTATGCACCTGGACTGGTCTCCCAGATCTCCTTGGTGAGTTTCTGAGGTATCTCAATTCCTGGTACCCGTCCATAAAGTTTACTTTGGAAATAGGGGTATTTTCCATTGACCTTTTGGATATATCGATCTCTATAATAGATGGTATCCATAAGTTTGGAATTTACAAGAAAGATACTACGACCAATGTTTTAGTCCACGGAGGTTCGTTCGGTCCTTTTGCTCATAAGATGGCTGCCTTTCATAAAGACTGACTCGTATTCCTTTGAGTCAGTCTGCCTTCAAGAAAGAATTACTCACAATAAAATACCTGGCGAGAGTGAATGGGGTCAATGTCGACGTTTACATGATGGTTCGGAGGAAAGTTACGAGGAGCTGTCTTGACTCCACCACCTCCCCCGAGACACGATCCGTGATCGTCGTTTGCGTTGAATCAGTCTACCTTTCCTGGGGAAGTTCTCCCTCCAATTGAGTCGGGTCCTCCGCCCGTTTGGCTTCAGACCCGCGTTTTACAACCCTACCACAGTCAAGAGGTTGTTTGTGAGGCTGAAGGACCCAATACCCGATGATGAGAGGAGTGGTGTTCATAAGTTGGAATGTAGGGATTGTGGAGGCTTTTATATTGGTGAGACCAGCCGCCAAATGGAAGTTGGAGTAGCTGAGCACCTGAAGTCTTGGAAGAAGGGAGACTTAGGGGAGTCAGCTTTTGCTGATCAATTAATAAACAGTGGCCACAGCTTCCGTGAGGGATCCGAAAAGCTCCTCCATAAGGAGAATTCCTACCGTAAGTGCATCGCCCTTGAACATATAGAGATAATGCGTTATCTCAACAACGATGTTATCACTATACTCAACTCGTACATTCCGGGAGATGGCCTGATTGAACTGGTTTTTGATTCACACTGCGATTTCTCGTTTGGCCAATCTTAATACCTTGTTCTTCTCTTCTGTTCGTCAGTTGCTTTCATTTCAGGCTCGAAGGTGGTTTATTAACCGAAAGCGCTCGTCGTTTATTTATTTTTTCTACGGTTTGCATAGTTTACTCTCCCTTCGGAGTATTCGTCCTTTCGCGTTTAACAATTTTTCCTCACGTCACAACGTGATTTTTGTAAGTCCCTTTCTCTATCCAGAGTTGAGTCAGAAATCGTCCTCTAATGACGTCAAAAATCCTTACACTGTGTACGAAATGAATCTCCGTCTCCTGGGCGTACATCGATCAAAACATCTTAATTAATGAACTCGTTACTCACATTCACCCTCCGCCCCCTCCTTAGTAATATGTGACGACTTCAACGTGCGCACCCCTACCTGAGGTGGCAAGAAACACAACAATCGTAGAAACGTTATTGACTCGCTCATCTTAAACGAACCCGATCTGATCCTATACCTAATAAGATCATCTGGAAAACTCATTGTGGCCATTCCAAAATCCTCACCAACACCTTTCAGAAAAAACATCTCTTGACCTCAAAAATACCATTACCTTGCTGTCTATTTCCAGTCGATTGGCAGTTCTCTAATAATGTACGCTAATCGACTTTAAATTGACCTCAAATCGATGTCGATTTCGAGAAGTTTCCTATCGACCTGAAATCGACCGCTCTGTTGCGTCGACTAACAGTCGATTCGTAGAGTTCTGAAAAAAAAAATCTTCTCGCAAAGCCAAATAGAAAAAGATCATGTTTCATGTCTACTGTATTGTATGTGAGGTTTCCGCCTGGTATATTAAATATTCGGCTGAGTGGCTCACGGCTTATTCGCTCGGCCTAGTGTAAATCTATAGTACACTGGCACTGTATGTTGAGCTGACTAGCTTTAAGAGGCCCCAGCTTTACGAAATCGGCTTCAAAATCTGACGTACTTGAAATAAGTTTGGCCTGGTGTGGTGAAGGATGCCAAGTTGAAGGTGTCTACTGGCATGAGTCATGTCTTCTTGTCAGGATATTCCCTTCGACTTGGAGGTACGGACGTAAATTTAGGGGTAGAGGTCAGAGCAAAGACATAAAACATGTCAAAAACTGATCGATGACATTATCAGATGGTGATGTCACAAGGTGGACCTATGACGTCATCAAACTGTGACGTCACAGCCCCTTCCCGCCAGCTCTATGTATATATATGATAAGAAGTGACTTGAATGAACTTTGACTCTCGAGTTACATATAATGGGAGCGGGAACTAGAAAATTTTCCAGCAACGAGCTTTGCCCGCCGGCCGGATGGTGGACGGCGGACGTTTTTTCTGAAAAACCCCCCTATAAAACAGGTTCCCTGTGAAAAATTTCGATATTTTTTGCTACTGTGGGATCTGTATCTCCATAGCCTTCACTATACTGAAAAAATTTTCTCGAAGCTTAATATGACGTCATGAGAAGATTAGTAGATTAGTGGACTCATCCACGTTCTAGAAGATGGAGTTACAAAAATCAGAGCGTGATTTCGAGAAAAATTACGATAGTTTTTTTCATGTCGCTCCACCCCCTCAAGTATGAAGCTTTATGATCGGAATTACTTCAAATCATCTTCCTCATTCAGGGTTGTGACCTATAGTAATCACTAATCATATATTAGATTCTTAAGGCTAGCGCCCGCTCATGTTTGAGGAAAACGTGGGAAGCATTCTCATTGATTTCGAGAAACAAAATTTCAAATATTTGGATCGATACGTAAACCTACCGCAATTTAACAGAACAAACTAGAGGAGATCTATCTACCTTACCAGACGAAATAATTCCAAAAGTTTCAGTGGATTAAGAGAAATATTTCAAATTAAGGCGTCGAGTTTTCGAGGTCGTCAACAACGACGATATTATCATAATATTCTTTTCGTCTTTTCCAAGAAATGCACTCAGCTACGTAAGTGCACTTTCAAATGGAATACCCCAGTGGTGTTCGCAATTTTGCAAACTTGTTCGTCATTTAATCGATATTATTTTTTCAACGTAGGTAGATCCATTTGAAATAAGTTATTAGTTCTTAGTAATCGTATTTTTTATGAGTATTAATCAGTGATGATGATGATGATAGAGCGGAGTTGCGTAATTTATTTAGGCGGATTCCGAACAAAGCTCGAAAAGAAATTTGATCGCAGGAACAAACACACGTTCGAACGCACTACGAGAGATTCAGTTTCCGCGGGAAAGTAAGATATTCTACCTTTTTATGCATCAGATCACAGTCTATGTGCTTCATTCATAAACGCCCTCGTGACCTCGATTTCGTTGATTATGGTTTCTATTGATTAGACACGAACATCTCATATTTAATTTCCTCGCTAGCAATCATATATTTGACCGCTCAGGTAGAGAAATGAGGATAGAATGAAATCGCTGCGGAATCTGGAACTTCTTGTAGACTTTTTCTTAATCTTCAAAGTCAAAATTCTTCTAAATCTCTTCTCTGTAGAGATTTAATCCTCAACTCCGTTCCACAGTAAAAGTCCTAAGCCTCCGCTTTCTTTTCAAACACTCATGGCTACCGCATATTGACATTGAAGCCAAATGCCTCAGAACTTTAAAGGTTTTAAAATACCATATTCCATCGGCTGCAACGGTAAAACTCTACTTCCCATGGATCAGCTATGTATGGATTAGCACCCCCCTCATATCTCCTCACTTTTAGACACAGTTCAAAATTACGCAATTCACTTTCGTACGAGAACTTTCTACACTAGCCCTGCTTTTAAGTCAAGTTGACAAAAAAGTAGAGAAGGATAACCTGATTCGGTGGCTAGACTTGCAGCAGGGCTAGTGCGAAAAGTGCCCGTGCAAATGCGAACTGCGTAATCTTGAGCTGTGCCTAAAAGTGAGCTATGTGATGAGGGTGCGAGTCCATATATAGGTGATTCGTAGTTTAGGATAGATCAGACTAGGGTACGGTAGAGGGAAAGTAGAATTTTTCGGGTGGAAAGACAGGCTAGGTATTTTAAGAGTCGAGTTGTGTAAAGCTCTGAGGCTTTTGGCTTTAATTTCTGTGAAAATAGCAGAGGTTTCGATGTGCATGAGGATTAATTTTTTCAAAATGAGTAGTTATCAAACATACCTCTATTAATGCAGCGAAATATAAATTTATTTATTGTGTGTGATGAATTTTTAAGAAGTGAGAACAACCAAGAATAGTATTTTCAAATATAAGAATGACCAAAAGTTAAAATAATTAACCTTCATCTTAGGAGACATTTTCACATTACTGATTACCAAAGTACGTTGTGCCTGAACTTCCTTCCACTTTATAACCAACTAAATGAATGTCCTGTCCTCCTTGCGTTTTCTTCGGTTCAATGTGAACTTGTTGTCTGAAGCATCAAGATATATAATGGTTTCGATTAGTACTTTTCGTAAGTAAAGCTTACAAAAATTATCAGAGAATTATACCCTGGTTTTGGTTTTGGATCACATTTATCACACGATGTACGATGTGGCTGCTTTGGAGGAGTTTTGCTTCGTCCCTTATTCTTGTCCATTGCATCACTGCCGTTCATCTACGAATACATTGAACAATTGGATTATTTGTAGGTAAATAACTTATACACGATAATTGAGACAGGACAGGAAAAATTCGCAGAATAATTCACTGAATTACTCAAGGAAAAAATTATGATACCAGCTACTCTCATTTAACGAAATTGGTGTTTGACTTCAGTGACGTAATCCAGAATAGCCATACATCTATCTACCTGTTTGTTATCTTACACTATATCCAGGCATTATTCTGTGGTTTTTTTACGTACAGCGAGGCCTAACTGACAAACATTATTTTCGAATTCCCTAACCTAGGTATCAATAGAACGCACAGCACAAAAAATTCTTTCGGTTTCTTTTTTTTCTATAACCTAGCCAGGGTTATCTAGTCCCTCGAAATCTAAGACCTACTCGCGTTTACACTCCACATAGACATTTCAGATGTCCACAGGTTAGGCATCAATTGATCGAATACCCTTCCTTCCAGAAAATAAGTTTCTTGTCGAAATATAGACGTACAAAATATCTATGAATTAATTAAGAACTGTTGAAACCTACCAGGAAAATTATTGCCATCAAGCCTAAGAAAAACCAAAATTTACACGAAAACAGCATCTTGCACTATATTCACTATAGCAATCTAGTTTCCAAAAAACGTCCGATAACTTTGTAGTTTAGAACTTAGTATGAAAAATAGTGTAAGAAACACTGGCTTTTATACCAATCCATCAAGATGGGGAATGCTTAGAAATAGAGAAACACTTGTGATATTAATGACGTCCATTGTCTGTCTGGTAGACATCAGGCCTAGATTGGGCATTGCACAGTAGTTGTTATGAATTTTTACTTCAATAACAACAGCTATTTTTTCTGTTTTTTCAATTGACGCTAATGAAATGAATTGCGAACAAATGTTGGAGAAATTTCTTGTTTTTCTTTATTTTTTACATTAGGTTTTCGACTATTTTTACTCGGTTATTAGCTCAGGGCAGGTAATTGTGAGGAGTTTGTAAAAGTTGGTGTAGGATGTATGGAATGATGAAAGATAGACTACACTAGACGGTAAAAGTAAAGAAAAAGCAAATAGTTAAGGGAGTTGATGATCGTATATAAGAGGCAGGAAGAAGACGTGAAGGAGGCGGATATTTTGAAGAGCAGGACATAAAGAAGTAATATTGAACATATACGTTATAGTATTGGCAGTATTAGCGACACTGGTGTCTTCTAACTTCCTTTGAATACCCGTACTGAGTTTTCCAGAAGTCATACCCGGAGTCGAATATTGGGTATCAGTAATAGATTTTGAGATTATAAGCAGTGGGAGAGATAGAAATCTTTGGTAGCAAGGCCCAAAATCAAGGGGAAGGAGACTGGTGTTGAAGCTAGTGGATGATACTCGTTGAACTAAGGGATTGGCTAAGCGGGGGTCCTGAATATCCAGGAAAGATGAGAGTGAATCAGTCAACAGTGGGAATTTCAGTTGAGGGATAAGGAGAGTGAAATGAAAGTCTAGCCGTTGATTCAGATTACCCATCTCTACATTTTCTCTGACTTTACTTAACTGCGCCAGCATCCTCAATTTTTTCAAGCCCCACTTCACAACATTCTCTTTAATTTCACCCCAAATCGACCGACTTATCGCAATGATTTCGACAACATGCTCTACTTTCTCATCCATTCCGTTCACAAAAAATTCACTTCCATAGCTTACAGTCCACATATTTCCCACATCATCCGGCCCTTCGGCCTTATCTACTCCTAAAATAATAAACAAACTAAATCAACTACCCAAAAAATCAATGAATCCTGCAATTTATCGCTCCCTCTTCCTAGAAATACTCGATTCTACATTACCCTTTGTTTCACAGATGGATCAAAAATCGAAAATCAAGCAGGTTTCGTGTTTTCAAATGGCAACAAAATCTTTTCTCATCGACACATCAACTTCGAATCAATTTTAGCGGTCTAAGTTTAAGCCATCTTTCAATGTTACAATACTAACCCTAACTTTTCCATCAAACAACACACTTTTGATCGCCACTGACACCTTCCCCCTTGTCCCAGCATACATGGATCAAGTCAAATAAAACCAACCAAAGGGAAAATTTTTTAAGGTCAACCCGTCGATGTAAGTCCAGCACTTACGAAACCGGTCGTGATACATTTTTCAATCATTTGATAACTTGCCTAATTTTGTTTACATTCGTTTAAAATTATTTTACGTTTTTCTTTCGTTTCTATTCCTTATTTTTGACCTTAAAAAATTTTCCCTGACTTGTTTTTTTTTTTTTTTGACTTTTCCAAAAATTTTTCCTTCTTGTTTTGTTTTTGTTTTGTTCTGTTTATTGACTTTTCTAAAAAATTTTGATTGCGATTATTTATTTTTAAAAAAATTTCACCTTTCTCGACATTTATTTTTATTTTGTGATTAGTGTTTTTAAATTGAATTCGTCGGTTGTTATCATTTGATTGATGTCTTCTGTAACGTGCCTATGTAAAATCTTTGTTCCCTGAAGATACTTGATGACCTCAACCTTCTCAGAGAAAGCCTGACAGGAAAGAGAGATAGAAACGAGGCGGTGGATCAAGCTAATGAATGCGGCGAGCTTGTGGGATGGAGGACCGAAGGAAGGGGTACGAATATTGATATCCATGCAGGTAATTTTACGAAAAATCTCAAAACTATGCAAGCCACCAGCAATGGAGATACTCGTAGAAAGGTCTAGGAAGATGATGGAGGCTCTTCTACCTCATTAGAAAAATCTGTGGTAAGATACCAACTATTAAGGAAGGTGAGAAAAGAGTGTGGGAGCCACTCCAGAAGCATAAGACATCATCCAAATATCGGTGTCAATAAAGATGGTGGAAACCAGAATCAAGGACTTCGTTCTTAAAACATTTGAGAAAGACCTCGGAGACAGAAGATCCAATGGGGCAGCCGATAAGGACACCGATATTAGTGGAAAACTCATAGATGAGTTGTTGAAATTGACAGAAGTTGGAGGAAAGACACATTTTAAGGAGTGTCATGAATTCATCAATGGACATAATCGGGACATGCGCATCTTTAAGGAGGACTTTGGAGTAATCAAGAACAGGGAAGAGGAGGAAACATACTCTTGACATCGAAGGAGACAAGATATCAGGAGGGAGGATACCATTTATCCTCTCTAATACCAGTTTAGAAGAATTGTTAACAACGAATCGAGAGCTCATAACTCTCCAACTACTTGAACCATAGATCGAGGAATTAAGAAAGCTTCTAAGCCGTCGGAGAAGAAATGAAAGACACCACTGGCCTAAGAGAGATATTCTCCTTATAGAGTTTAGGAAGGCCATAAAGCCGACTGGTCACAGGGTTAGGGATGAGGGTGGATTTAGGATTCTTCAACAAGGATGTGCACTTGTTAACACACGATCTAATATCACGGACATAACTAAAAAAATTAAAAGTAGTAGAAGCCGCCCACTTCTCTATGGAATTTATTGTCATACTCCTCCTTATCCAGAACCAACACGGAATTACCTCTGTCGGCTTTAATTATTTTTAAACAGTTGCTGTGGATCATCTTTTGCAAATTTTCGACCAAATTACGAGTATGGTCATAACACCAAGAGAACGAGGGTGCAGAAGCTGGTTCCAGAACCAACATTGATGGAAAGATCGGCTATTAGGTTGGTGGTGGCCTGTGCTTCATAGGACGGAGGAAGGCTATGTTTCAGATCTTTCCGAAGTGGATCATCCTCATTTGGTATTCGTCAGGAGATGACTCGATCTGTAATTTTCAAGATTGACCTCTTCGTTTGTTCAATTTTCGTATATTTTTCGAATTTTCATACGAACTTTAACAATTTTTTATATTTTACGACCTTGTCGTTCTTTCGATTCGTACGAATTAAAAAATTTCTCCTGCGGTCGTAAATTACATTGATTGATTTCGATCTTTCCCTCTACATTACGTAATAATGTTGAAAAAACTGAAATAAAATTATGCGTTCAGCACCCCTCTTTATTCAAATCGTTACAAATTTTTTTTTTTTTGTGAGCTATTTGACTACTCTATGGGTCATCAGCTCGCGAAAAGGTATTGTAGGTTGTTAGAGAAGAGGAATTTTGATCTGTCAATAATACTGCCTTATTGATAATCTTCGTCTACCATCTGTACAGCAATTAACGAGAAACAATCCCATCATTAACATACAATAATGTGTTACATAGTATGATATATGCTAAATTTTCAAACTATTTAAATTATCATATTTTCGAAAGAAATGTCTAATTTTTCTTTTTTTCTTGACCAGCGTCCATAATACAGCTATATCTCCTTTCATCTGTATGTCCACGAACAATGAAGTACAAGTTAGGCCGACGACCGTCTGACTTCTGGCCTCGAATACAGTATTTCTTTTTTATCGTTCATATAACGCTGTATATTATAAGATAACCCATAATTATCTACGCACCGTAATTACCTCGATTAGTTTGAATTTCAGGAAGACATTTAAACGAGGCGAAGAAAAATGCCGAAGACCGTGATTCAGTTTAAACAGATAGGCTGCGAATTTCTATATATTACTACTTATTCGAAAAAAGTTGTCGTAAAATAATTATCGAAATTACAAAAAAAAATACTATCCCAACTTCCCGTGTTACATCAGATACTGGAAACATTGTGACACGTCTCCTTTAGCCCTAGTGACCTAATCCAGTTAATTTCTATTTTTTACGAGGCTCTTTTGGCCGCTCTAGGGAATTATTATAGGCTCGATTATAACGTAATTTGGCTATGGACCTATGAAAATTAATTAGTCGACCGCATATGGCTTCGGTAATCGAAATTTTGAGATTCCGAAAATATTAAATTCCACTATGTAAATGTAATTGAAGAGATTTAATTTTTATCATAATATTTTTTTACGTGACACGCCTTCGAAAAAGAAATAATATTTTTTACGACGGAAGAACAGGAACTGGATTTCCAAAAAAAAAAGTTCTACTCTCGTTCCAAGAATTAGGCAATCCTTAATTGATGACATCAATTTTATTGCTCGATATAAAATTCTTCCCTCAGTTACGCACGTGCTGAGCTGTTTTAAACTGCCCACGTATAAAAGAGTTTAGCAAGATGCACGCGTTAACGGCGAGCCTTTCCAAAATTACAACGTAAAAAAACGTTACAATTTTCCATATTCACGCGATTTGCTCGAGTATAGAAATAAAATTCGATTTGATCGCAAAATGCATCATTTCACTCTATTAACCGCGCCTTCGCCAAATCCCGCGCGATAATGTTTCTGTCCATAAAAGTAAAATCAAAGAGTTATTTATTAGATTACCTATAAAATATTGCTTATTTGAAAGCAAACGGGGAGTGGAATTGCGTATATTTTTTGAATAGGTTGTTATTTTACAGCCCTGGGATTACATAAGCACGATTTTTTGTTAATACTGTCTTATTTTTTTCCTGTCCTGGCACGATTTTTTCTTTCTTTAATCGTATTTGTTTTTTATCACAATCTTATTAGTGTAGGCAAATTGAAGCAATATTGGAAAAAAAAAAACATTTTGCTTTGCTGAAAATGGTTCAGAATGTGGTCCTGAACAACATACTAAAAATCCCGCGTTTTCCCCCTGGAGCTTCTTTCTTTGTGGAGGTTCGAACCCCCAAAAATTAGTTCTTCCCAAACATCGCGCGAAATTGAAATTTTATTAAAAAATGTTTCAAACAAAAGTTGTTCCTCGTTAAATTTCATACCAAATAATGTATTCAATTTTCAGCCTATACCAATTAGTGCCATTGCAAAGGCCGTTCAAAAGAGGACCAAAATCAGTTTTTCCGTAATATTATAGTAGGTATCTCACAAAATTGAAATTTTATAAAAAAAGGTTTCAAACGAAAGTTGTTCCTCAATAAATTTGCTATAAAATGAGTTATTCAGCCTTCAAGAGGTTCTTTTTTTGTAGAGGTTTAAACCCCCAAAGATTTAGTCTTTCGCTCGTATCTTGTCTAATTGAAATCTTATTAAAAAATGTTTCAAACAAAAATTGTCCCTCGTTAAATTTCTTACCAAGAAACGTATTCAATGTTCAGCCTAGGTCCATAAGTGCCCCGGCAAAACCTGCAAAAGCCGTTCAAAAGAGGATCAAAATCAGTTTTTCCATATTTTTCCCAAAATTGAAATTTTATGAAAAAATGTTTCAGATAAAAGTTTTTCCTCGTTGAATTTCCTATCAAATGAGCTATTCAGCCTTCAGGAAAGAGCAAATAGTCTGCGAAAAAGGGCTTTAATGGACTTGAAAAAATGTTGCCTCTTTTGTTGAGCTATTATAATTATGATGATAGGAAATTATTTATTCATTTATTCATTTATTTAATTTATTTATTTATTTATTTATTTATTTATTTATTTATTTATTTATTTATTTATTCATTTATTATTTATTTATTTTTATTCATTTACTGATTTACTTAGTGTCTTCCTTTCTTCATTTCTTCCTATATATTTTAACAGAAAACGTGTTCTGGGGGGTTGAAAAATTAGCCGTCCGTCGTTCTTCAAGGTTTATAATAATTATTAAAAAAAAAAAAATAAAAATTATAAAATGGCTTTTATTATCACGATTTTCAAAAACTATATTGACGTTTCGACACAGCCTTGATGTCATCACCAGGAGGAAACGTCGATAGTTTTTGAAAATCGTAATAATAAAAGCCGTTTTATAATTTTTTTTTTTTTTTTCTCTCTCTTAATAATTAGTGTTTATTACGGAAAAAATATTTGTCTTTGAAACAATTTGTTCTCCAAGTCACGAATATTAAGGAAAGGACTCGAAAAATTTTGCATTCTTGTCACAATATGACAGAAGAAGGTTTGGTAAAATTGGTGTTTTCTCAATTCAGTTCATACTACCCTAGAAGCACATTGATAGTGCGTTTTTTTTTTTTTTTTTTTTAATAGGCCTATGAACCTCATTATTAAAACAAATTCGACCCATAGGACGCGGGTTCCCTGCGTTCCTCATTTTTTCTAAATTACTTTTCAAGTTTCACGTTTTGCCGGACGGCACCCAGCCCCCGTCATTTTCTTCAATTTACCCCCGCCCCTGATAAAACCGTTTACCTGTTAAAAAGTATGGCTTAGAGTAAGCGTTTGCTAGTCCTAGTCCAAAGCTAGTATAGCCTAATTAAGCCTAGTTCAAAGTTAGTATAGTCTAATGGACTCTAAGCTAATACAGGGGACCTATAAAACTCGGACTTGCAGATTTCTGGATCAGGTCAAAGGTTCGAGGATTCTAAGGCCATCAAGGAGGGAGGGGAGGTGCAATTCCTAACATAATCTAGTGGATTATCGGTTAAGCCTGTTATACCCTAATATTAGTATAGCCCAGCACAAGACTAGTTTGAAGCTAGTATAGCCTAGTATACTAAGTGCTAGGACTCGGCAGCCTAACATTCGTATAGCGTATCATAGCCGGGAGTAACTCGGCCTCGCGAATTTTCAATAGTGGAGTGGGGTGCTGGTAAAGGCATTGAAAATTTCAACGGCTGATTTTTTCTTAAAATCTTTGCATACAATTTTTCTTCCATCAACATCGCTGTTGATGATTTATCCGTAGTTCTTAGTTTGAAAAACGATATTTGGATACATTCGTATACGAATCGTATAAATGTGTGCAAACTCCAACAAAGATACGTACGCGTTCTTCCAGTTTATGTAATCTCGCGTCGCCAATCTGCATAATGCGAACCGAGTCAATTGGCTAATGTCTTAAATCGTTTTACATCTCGCTCGACTATTCTTTCATTAATAACGCGAGATTGTCGAAACAATACGGACGGCATTCTAGAGAGAATGTGAACTGTAAAGTCATAAAATTAAAAAAATTGTTTCATGATGTTGTATTTATCGGGTGTAAAGCGTCATAGCTTCTGTTGGAGAGAGAGAGAAAGTCGTAGAGTCCAAGTTATTAACTTTCATACACACTTGCATATTATAAGTCGTACACGTTTAAAATTGTATGTAAATTATTGTACTTTTTCGCAATTTCATTGAAATACGTAGGTACGTATTGAGGCGCGTTCCATGCACTAAAACAACCAGCCTTTGTTTTATCGATATAATTGTCTCCCGTATGGCGTCTTCTATCTCGCTCTCAGTTGCATTCTAATATTTTCATAGCATATATTTTTGATCTATTCTATACAAGCATTCGCCTGACATGACGACGGACTTTACAATATGTACAAACCATTCGATTTATGCACGTTTTCGTGCACCAACTATTAGCTGGTCGGGTAATGATTTTTGTTATAGTATAGTCGTTACAGCTCAACTGATTAGGTGGCAACGCCCCGATGATATGAATCGTTGACTACACAATGCGATTTCACCTCCTCAGACCGCTCCTCTCTCTCCATAACACCTTAGTCCATTTTCTTGAATCACATCCTTACGATCTTCCCGAACTCAAATTCTCAATCCCATTAGAGCATTCATTTTCCTGTGGCTATTCATTCTTCTTACTATCAGGCTCAGCCTCTTAAATGTACGTAAACAGGATAACACTCTCCGAGATTACCGCAGAATTCCCCGGCATACAAATTCAAGAAACTCAGTAACTTTTGTTTCCTGCTGAACTAAGCGCTATTTGCTCCTTTCTTTCACAACTTACCGAGTGCCCTCCTGGACTCATTGTCTGATTTGCTTTCCTCCTTCTTATCTTTACAAGATCCCTACTCAAACGATCCCATCACAAAACGCATCGATATCGTTCTACATGCCTCATCATCTATCCGATCCTGTATTTGGATCCCGAGTCGTATCGGCCATCCCCACGTAAGTATGGAAAAGTTGATCGCGCAGCCAAATACTCTTCTCCAATATATCTAAAATCACCGACCCTTCTTCCTTAATTCTAGGTTCTTGGCATCGCCTGAGGAGAACCCAACCGTACAACAGACTTGGAAAAATTGAAAGAAAACTCACCCCTCAGACCTCATTAAACACTCTTGCCAAGAAGTGCTTCAGGATTTGGTCTTGAGTCGAAATTTGCGACTTGAAATTATTTCAAATCCTCTAATGGGTTAGTTATCTTTTTCTTTTGCTCTTCAGTCAAAATTTTTGCGAATTTCAAAATTAGGTAGGTCAACGAACTTCTACTTTAGGTCAGTCACCTTTCCCTCGCTTTTCAGTCAACATTTTTCTTACTTCGCTCTTCTCTTCCTCCATAAAAATGTCGACCAAAAATTTTCTTATGAATTAGATCTTCTTTAGGCATAGTAAAATAGAGTGAGACCTAAACAATGAGACAGACTTTTTGACTGACATCTCTACTGTACAAAATAGAACTGACGTATCTGAATATCAACGATCTGGAGGATGAGATCTTCGGTATGATCGAAGTGTTAGTATGTGCGTGTGTGAAGACAATCATGCTGTGTTATTTATTCACGAGAGCCAATCTGCAGACACGTCCGAACATTCATGAAGTTTTTCAAAAAACGAACATCGTTAACCTAAAACTGACTTCATTATTAAATTATTTGTTGAAAATACTTCTTAGAACTTGCGTCTGCTTTATACTTATTCACTGTCATAGTAGGAATGTTTCGAGAAAATGAGATCGCAACGAACTTTTATCGTGCCCCTCGATTCTGTGGATATATCCATTCTACTTTGCACAGCAGAATCTAGACAAACGTAAACGTCAAATATCAGACAGACAATGAAAGTATAACAAAAATGGCTACACAATTAAAGAAAAAACTAACGAATATCTGAAAAACTAAAATCATTTCATTCGATTGCCCTTTAGGCTGCAGAAAAACGTTTAGACAGACATCTTGACGAATACTGGATGACCAGATAAATATTTGTATAGACATCCGAATAGACAAACTCTAGACAGCTTGGCACTTGGAAAGACTTATCTATGGGGACGGCGAATGCTAACTGAGGGAGGGAAGGATTATAAAACAGTAGAAAACGCTTGAATTTCTTTTCCTTCGCGTCGGAGTGGTTTTTCAAATTACCAAGTCCCAAACCGTATGATGGTAAGTTGGCATACCTCTCCTCCATCCTTTTCTGTCTTTCAATTTTTCTCTAAGGAAAAACAAGATACTAAGTCCTCTCCCACGTCTTGTACTCTCGAGTGTACACGACATAAGCAAGGTCACGGAGATTGTACAAATAAGACTTTTCGTTATTTACGTCTCCGAATTATGACGCCTACGGCACTCGGTTTCCATTCAAATGAAAATTGCTACATTTTTTTTAAATTTTTGATTTCTTTTGTATCAAATTCACGTGAGTCACTTTTCGTGCTGTTTTCGTTGTATAATATTGAGAAACGTGGACTCAGTTTTGCAATACGAGCTACACGAAATAAATCGAAAAGACATTATTTTTGTAATTAATATTTTCGTTACGGGCAATTCTTTCTCGAAAATATACGAATTCAAAAGTATAGGCAGCGATGAAAGTTTTTGTGTACTCAAACTCGACCCAATTAGGCTGGCACGATTATAGTGTGTTCTGCACTCCTATAAGATAGGTACACGTGAGCAGGTGTTTAACGATTGTATAGGCCTATATGAACCTCTTGTACGAGGCACGTGTTCCATCCATTATGTCTCGAGTAATTCATATTTGCTCTTGATCTTTATTCCATTCGACAGCGTTCGCTTATAATGTTGCCCCGCGATTTTTTAAGGTAAAAGAATTCACGAAATGTCGTAGGACTTAAACTTGTGATGCAGAACCAGTGAACTTGATACGGTGCATAGAGATCGTTCGCATTATAAATTCATCATCTCTGGTAGATAAATAAGGGTAATCAACGATGCTGAGAGTAGACAGACAAGAAAAATACGACTTATTAGAAAAAACTAATATTATTGCTCGAGTAACCTACTTATACAATAATCATATTTCAACGCGGTGCACTGTTCCATTCCACAGCAGAGAAATGCAATTTTTCACTAATTCTTAACTCTCGCGATTCAAGGTTTTTAATTCAAAATTATTGTCTTCATGTCGGATACCTATTCGTTATTAAATCCATTGCAAAATTTCTTGTTACAGTTTTACACGTAGGTACATTGCCAGTACCAAATTAGTCTCATAAAAATTCTTCGAGTTGGAGTTTTATTTGATCGTTGGTCTGTAAGTGGGTACGTCGTCGTATGATTAGAGAGGTAATTGAAATTATGATCTCGGTAGAAGCCACGAACATGTTTTAGACGATTTCCAATGAGCCAGAGGTTCTCCTCTCGTATTATTTCTTGTAGGCTTATTGACCATTCTAGGGATAAGAGATTCACATTTGATAAGATTGCACCTGCCTTCAAAGCGACCTACTAGAAAATCAGCTTGGTTTTCCAAAGTATTTCAGTCGAAAATTTCAGCTTCGACTTTCGGACTACACTTACGACCTTGAAAAATGTGGCTTTTGAAAAAATTTAGCTAGCTTGGCTTAATTCAGGTTACTTTTCGCTTAATTCAGCTGAACAATGTTATAAAGGAATATGAGTCTAGGTGAAACGATCAGGAGAATTGGGTCTTTCTCATAGCTGTGAACGATACCTATTCTCCAGTTTGTGTTCATCTCCATTGGATGACTGCACCACAGGCTTCTGTGCTGAACGGCTGAAGGGCAGAACTGAACCGGAAACAATCTTTCTTAACATTACATTGTTGATTCTATGGCAAAGCCAGTGTGCCCTAAGGAGTGGAGCACTTGAACTTGAAATCTGAGCACTCAAGCAGTGCATTTTAACGGGGAGCCGATTTTATCGGTTTTTCTCGCCGGCAGGAAAAGCTACGAGCTCAAAAATTTTGTAAGTTCCCTCCTATGATATATAGCTTGAGGTGTGGGAGCTGTAACGACGCAGTTTAATGACCCCCTTCTGACATCACAATTTGAGGACGTCATAGATCAATTTTTTCCAAGTTCTCCTATCAAATACAGCTCCAAAGTCCGGGCCTGTGGCCTCATAATTTGGTGACGTCGTAGGTCATCTTGTGACGTCACAGTCTACACTTTTTCGATCCCACGTGACCCATAAAACAGGTTCCTCGCCACCATTCGATTAACTCCGTTAAAGAACGCGTGAGGTTTACTCTAATACTCAACAAAGATATGAACACACTTCCTCTCCTTTCTCGAGATCTGCAAACTTTTAATCACTCTCATTATCTGTCAGTTGGCGTCATTGGCCCGGACTTTGGAGCTATTATATAATAGGCGGGGAACTTGAAAAAATTTGATGTAAGACGTCATCAGATTGCGACGTCACAAGGCTGACGGAGACATAATAACTATTATTCTCTGCAGAGCCTATTTTTCTTCTTTTAGATTGTAGAGGGGTGTTGTGAAGCCATTTTGATGAATTTGTATTTGTCGTTTTAGGGGGGCATTTCTATAGTTTTTTTTTTTTTTTTTTTAAGTAACAAGAAATCAAAATTTGAGGGGCATTTCTTTTTGAAACGAAGGGATCACAATACCCCTGCAGTGCGCCATATCATCGTATTGATTTTTTGAATGTATTAATCTTCAATATCGATAGCAATTATGTATTCTCATAAATGAAATTTCAAAATTATATGTATTTGTGCTGGAAAGTGATCAAGCTGTATGAATCAAGACTCAAGATTTCGCTTGACTTTTTTTCTTCTCACGGAACTGTCTGAATTATGGTTTTATAGTCCCTTGTACAATTTTCAATTTTCAAGCATAAATTAAACCATAATTTCTGGTTTACCCAGGGGTTCGGATGGGATCGCCTTCATGATAGATATTTTGAGCTTAATACCTTGCTGCGTTAAAGAGTTCTAGAAACATTTTTTTGACTAATAGTAATAAGGTTGCAGACGCAATCAAGAGATTTTTCTTTTACATCCGAAAAATATACGTATGCAGTGATAATTTCTTCGAAGTGATTGTAGTACATCTTCCATAATCTGGTGAAAAACCTTTTTATTTCTCCAATCCTTTCAGATGCCTCTTAATACAAAGCACTCGACTGTGTACTCGTCCTTATTTATTATTGTAAAATAAATTCTGAACGTCGATTAACTTCCAATACATTGCAGAAAATCCAAAATAAGTTAGTACGAAAAAAGTGCATTATAAAGTTTTCGCGTGGAAAAATACTTCCTATTCAAATTTGAAACAGCACTTTCAAACATTTACTCAGGCGAAAAATTCTGTACTCATCTCTCCATCAATATGATGTGTATGAGAATCTGTTCTCAGCATCGAGGACAAGCGTCTTCGTTTGCTCAATTTTTATATTCAAACACATGTTTCAACTATAAAAGAGAATGCAAACCACTCTCCCTCATAATTTTGTATTGTTCGAGTTCGGAAATTTTTCTAAATCTTATTCGCGACGGACTTGCATTAGGATTCATAAAAAAAATTTTCTTCATTACAATCTTCCATAATCTGATGAAAAACCTTTTTATTTCTTCGATCCTTTCATGTGCCTCTTAATACGAAGCACTCGACTGTGTTATTTTTCCTTGTTTATTATTGTAAAATAAATTCTAAACGTCGATGAGTTTCAAATACATTGCAGGAAATCCATAACATGCTAGTACCTACGAAAAAGTGTAAGAACTTCCTACATTATAAAGTCTTCGCGTGAAAAAATACTTCCTATTCAAATTTGAAACGGCACTTCCAAACATTTACTCAGGTGAAAAATTCTGTGCTCAACTACCCATCAAAATAGTGTGTATGAAAATCTGTTCTTCGCATCAAGGACTTCAAGCATTTCTTTACTTTCTTCGTTTGCTCAAAAAAAGAATGTAAACCACTCTTCTTCATAATTTTGCATTGTTCAAGTTCTGAAATCTTTCTAAATAGGATTCATAAAAAAAATAAAAATGTTCAACAGAAATATGGGAAACTATTTTTTTCTAATTGTATTATTACTAGCGAAGACGATCTACATAATTCAAGCGGAACCGGATCCAGAATTGGAACAGGGTCCTATGCCTGCGCCACCACCTCAAACTCCACGACTCGTACTTCCATCCGACATAGTTCCACATCAACAAGTGCCTGAACCTCGTGGAGCACAACCTGCACCAGCTCCACCCCCAACTCCACAAAATCCTCCACCTCCTGCGTAAGTATATCTCTTTGTCTCAAGTTCTTAAACATAAGAAAAAAAAAAAATCTTCAATAGAAACCGTTACTGTCGACTAAAATGTCATTATAATTTCACGTTAAAATATCGACTAAATCGACGTTTTGGAATTATAGTTTATAACACGATTTTGTACATCTAGTATAGCACTTTGAAGATATGAGATTTGTATTGTTTAGAAATGCCTGCTAGTCGACGAGGTCTCGAGTCTGTTCCACGAGTCACTAAATGTAGGGATCGATGAAGGCACCATATACTCTTGAAGTTGCCTCACTCGTGGAACAGTTTTGACCCCGTCAGTATCGTGAATGTAGTTCTCAGCGTAGTCATTGTCTGGTTCGATTTAGATTTCATCCTTCAGCGTACATGAAAATCCTTCATTTCATGTAAATAAACATTCAAAAAATTGGTTCCATCATCTAATATATAAAGCAGAAAGTTTGTCCGTCTGTCTGTCGTCCTGTCCGTTTATAACTCGAGAACTACTGGGCCGATCGCTTTCAAACTTTCAGGATATATTGTCCTCATCCCAGAGCAGCACATAGACTCATAAAAATAAAAATTTGACGGGGAGGTGCTGAGTAATTTCAAAAAAGGGCGAAAACAATGACTTTTTTCAATATAAAAAAACGTGGTCGTGTAGCTTGCCATGTACGTTAGACCTACGCGCCTTGAGTGGCGCAGTTTCGAGAATTGAATTATTGTGATAACTCGAGTATAACTCATTTTTATGAAAAATTGAAGAGAACAAAAATTGTAGCCCCTGTAATTTCCTTTCGAATGAGCCCGGTTCCAGATTTTTAGGAGGGAATTTTGTGACTACAGTATTCGCTGTACTTCCATACTAAGCAAGTTATTTTATTCACAGTTTTAAAAACACCTACATAAAGGATTTTACATCCGGTATCTCATACAAGAACCAATGTCTAGACACGGTGCGCACTGCGTATGGGCTAGCGGAAATTACCCTTTTTTTTACCTGTTGTCCGTGTGTTTTCTTAGGGACTGGCAAAATGTCAATGGATTTGTCTGTATTCTGCTGCGATGAATACAGGCTTCACGCGTTAAGTCAGCTCTCAAGTGAATTAGTGTGTAAAAAATTTAATTTGGTGATTTTATTTTTGTGCGACTCGGAACTTTGATATAATTATTTTTATAAGTATAGTCGCAGTTTTTGGTGTCTATTTTCTTATTTTTGAACTGAATAGTTGTGAATTTTGCAAAACTCTTTCCACTGTTTCTTTTTTAAAAATTCATCTGAATTCCAAGATACCTACAAAACACACATACCTACAAGATACAGATACCTATAAAACACAGATATCTACTCAACACACAGCTAGCGGTCAGGCGCGCCGGAGGCGCGTCGCCAACCGCTAGTATTTTATAAAATAGACTCTCCCAATATTATATTTTTATGTGAAAAGAACAGATGTACTAATAACTCTTTTTTATGTCCACGATGTTGTTGGATGGATTCACTTAAATTGCGTCTTCGCCGGAATGGTAAATATATTTTTACTCAACTAATCATTTTCAATCTCTGTATTATGATACTTTTATTATCGTAGGCTATTTTTTGTAAATCATTGGCATCGTAAAGAGGTGCACATTGTAGGTACTTGTTTCAAGTACATTTGTGGAGCCTGAGACCAAAAGTATGAAAACAACCGTGAGAACAAATAGTGATCTGAGGAATCTAAAGAACCTATGGCGAGGATATGGAGGATAGAGAGAGGGGCCGATAGAGAGGCGCGGTGTATCTGCTCTACAAAAATGATTGGACATACTGTATTTGCAAAACAACGATAGGCTCCTACTAGAAGAATCTTCATTGTTTTGCAGATACGTCACAGGACAGTCCTCCTCTGACCTTGTGGACAGAAAGGAAAAAATTTCTACACTATCAAATTGGAATCTACCGCTTCTATTAAATTCAAATGAAATTTCTCAATTTAATATTAATGGAGAAAGAAAACTGAAAAGACCTTGTTATTGTTCATTCTTTCAGATTTGGAATTTAGATTCTAGATTTACTCAGGCAACATATGGTGAAGAATCTGATCCAAACAAACTTCTTAATAGTTAATGAAAAGGTTGGTGCAGAAACAGAGTTGAATTTTAAACACTTCATGGAGATATTTCGAATTTCGATAAATAATCCACATTCAGCATTTTCTTCCTGTTCTATACAATTTACGTTCTCTAGAAAAATCTGTATCATAAACTATCGTAACAGAGAACATTATTTTTTTGAAATTGTTATATTTCTCTCAGCAACCCACGGAATAGTTTGACGATTCATTTTCACCTGGGTGGGGAACTTTAAAGCGCTCTATTTCGATTGATAAAATACAATAAATTTTCTTTCATTTGTGAATATTTTTCAGCAATCATAACGCATCGACCGCGGTACCTACGATGAAATGAACTCTAGAAATTCACACAATTGCTGGTATTGTAGCGTAGTAAACCTAATGTTTATTTCTAACTGATTTAAATTATTGTAAACCTTACAAACATATATGATAATGAATTATTCATACACATGTATATAATATAATATGGGTACCCAATTAAATAAATCAGCAATAAATACAAGTAGTATCTTGAAGGAAGCACGTGTTTCTAGCGGCAAATTTTTGGGGGCGGTAAATCGAACGAAAAATGAAAAATGCGATGAATTATGCGTGTGAAGAATGAAAAATTGAAAAATTCTTTTTACGGGAGCGGCACATGGGAAGGTGCTTCGAAGCGGCAGAATGCTTAATCCGCTACTGTTTGAATCTTCTCTGTCTTCCATTGCTTTTCTCTAGATCCCTGGTCATATCGGTCACCGGAGGACGGCGACGCAGTGGATCCCACTGCTAAGCAATCTTTGCTCTCCCTCTCAATTACTGACCACTCCCCCTCTCCGGCCTACAATTTAAAATCTTTCTGCCGTTCCCAAATCATCTCATCATGGCACATCCTTGTGTTCTCTCAACCATGCAACAAACTTCGTTCAATTAGAAAATCCCCGATCTTTGGTCCTCTTGAATCCGTCCTCCACACCGCGAAGAAATAGAATTGGGAACACCTCCCTCTTCTTGGACTCTCTACCCCCCCCCCCCATGCCAATATTGCTAGACTGAAAATTTCCCATTTTCCCACCTGCCCTTCTCTCGTAAACATCAGACATTCATTTTCTGACTCCTCTCAAGCTCCTTCTGCTCTTTCTAACAACTCAAAAACCATCACTAACACTTTAAACTTCCTCGTATACACCTACTACTACAAATCTATTTAATCGCAATCTTTCTTCCCGATCTAATGACCCGTTAAGTAGTTAAATAGTTCGAAAAAAAATAAAAAAAATAAATAAATAATCAGATAAGTATTTTTCTCATTTATTTAGACACAAGACGCGACGAGCATGACTTTTTCTAGGGCTCGGCAAGTAAGTGAAAAAAAAACGTAATAGTTTCTTGTAGTCCTGAAAGAGAAAACTACTGAGACGGCAATAGTTACACAATAAGCCTTTCCTGAAGCGCATCGCTTGGTCTGGCATTGCCTAGTAGACGATTTGCAATCATATTCGAGGAACCGCCAGTAGTTTTCGCAACAGCTCATCATCGGCCAAGAATAAGATGAACAATTCATGAAATGACCAACACACTGGTCAGATCGCTTGTGTCACATGTGCAGCGCCGTTCATCCTCCATGATGGAGTGGGTGTGGATTGCATTTTATTTCCTCCAACACCGGAGTTGACCCTTTCGGTTACAACTTCACTGTTGGATAAATCTCCTCGGCGAACCTACTTTTCTACTCGGCAACTACTAAGCTACCTTGGCAACCGCCCAGCTGCAGTGCCCCCAGAACGCAAAATATTAAAAGATACAAAGGTCGTTGTTGGAGTCTCTTCGTCTTCTGCTTTCTTCAGGGATGACCTTCTCCTTCCTACACATCTCGATGTGGATGGTATACAGGTGTTGAGTTGGCCATAGCTTGTTTCTGCATATGCCTATTCCATTCCTGGTTAATTATCTTTTAAATGACGGTGGCCGCAAAAGTAGACACCCGGTTCTATGCTTCTTTGTAACATAGCATGGTGGATACCAGGCTACTCGGGGCGAGCGCTTCATCTACCCCGATCTCTTGAAGAAACCGATTAAGCCCGTCTCGCTCACACTCAAATGAGGTGTACTGTGGTCAATTACCCCCCATGGTTGCAGTGCAAACACGTTGCCTGCTCACCGTTCCTTAACTTCTCGTTTAGATACTTCTTGAAGCAATCATGGCCGCTCAACACCTGCGTGAGATGAATGTTCAGCTGACCATGTCATATGGACTCGGTTCATCCACTCATCAAGGACGCGTATTAACACACGAGTTGTCCACGTACCCACCTCGCTTTGGGCAACTCTTGCTTTCCATTTTGCAACAATGGTCAGATACCATAAAAAATCTTCATCACTGCATCTGACTGCATTTCGTGAAATGACCGGCCTTTTCATGAAATACTGAATAACGTTAAGTAACTACAACACTTATATGGCCTAGTATAATGAAGGCTATTTACTCTACAGTAAAGCATCCTAGTTCAGGCCTAGTGCACTGTATATTAGACGTAGTATAAAAGCTACAGGTTGAAATGTTTCCTAGTCCCTAAAGTAGGTCAAGGTCATTGATGACGTCATAAAACGGCAAATTTCTAACTGGCCTGCCAGCCCAAAGATATATACATGTCAATACTAAAAAATGAATGAAACAAAACCTTTAATCACTCTCATTACCGTCAGTTGGCGTCATTGATCCGACCTTTGGAGCTATTATATAATAGGCGGGGAACTTGAAAAAATTTGATTTATGACGTCATCAGATTGCGACGTCACAAGGCTGACGGAGATATAATAATTATTATTCTTCGCAGAGCCTATTTTTCTTCTTTTCGATTGTAGAGGGGTGTTGCGAAGCCATTTTGATGCAGACGATTCTTTGTACTTGTCGTTTTAGGGGGGGAGGGCATTTCTATTTTTTTTTTTTTTTTTTTTTTTTTTTTTGTTACAAGAAATCAAAATTTGAGGGGCATTTTTTTTTGAAACGAAGGGATCACAATACTCCTGCAGTGCGCCATATCATCGTATTGATTTTTAACAGGGAACCTGTCTTATTGGAGGGTAATTCGATGAAAAACGCCGGGCGAGGAAAAACGCTCCGAGCTATAGATGATAGGAGCGGACTTCTCTCTGATTCGAGCAGTATATTATACTGGGTTTATACTATGTATTATGCTAGGCTTATATGAGGTCCAAGCCTACTTTATAGTAGCTTTATATTCGATTTATGTTTCTTATGTACCATAGATTAGGAGGTGGCTTATACTTTGTATTGTAGTAGGGTTATACTAGGTTCAAGCTTATAAATACTAGGCCTATACCCCGTGGGTGAATGAAAATCTGTGACTTTATATATACACCCCCACACTAGGCCTAGTATAATAAAGCTAGTATAAAGTAGGCTTGGACCTCCGAATTTGCATAGCTTGAGGCAGGCCTATACCTTGTGGGTGAGTGAGAAATCTGCGAGTTATTTCAGCCTACACTAGGCTTAATATATAGACCTGTAGTAGGCTAAAGCCTCTTTACTAGATCCTACTACATAGTTTAAGTCCTAGTATTATAGAGCTAGTATAAAGTAGGCTTGGACCCCCGCATTAGCATAGCTAGTATAAAGTAGGCTTCGACATCCGAATTAGCATAGCTCGAGGCAGGCCTATACCTTGTGGGTTAGTGAAAAATCTGCGAGTTTCCCCCTCCCCCTGATTTCAGCCTATACTAGGCTTAATATAGACCTGTAGTAGGCTAAAGCCTCTTTACTAGATCTTCAATATCGATAGCAATTATGTATTCTCATGAATGAAACGAAATTATATGTATTTGTGCTGGAAATGTGATCAAGCTGTATGAATCAAGATTCAAGATTTCGCCCGACTTTTTTCTTCTCATGGAACTGTCTGAATTATTGGTTTAATATTCCCTTGTACAATTTTCAATTTTCAAGCAAAAATTAAACCATAATTTCTGGTTTACCCAGGGGTTCGGGTGTGATCGCCTTCATGATAGATATTTTAAGCTTAATACCTTGCTGCATTAAATTGTTCTAGAAACATTTTCTTGACTAATAGTAATAAGGTTGCAGACGCAATCAAGAGATTTTTCTTTTACATCCGAAAAATATACGTATGCAGTGATAATTTCTTCAAAGTGATTGTAGTACATCTTCCATAATCTGGTGAAAAACCTTTTTATTTCTCCGATCCTTTCAGGTGCCTCTTAATACAAAGCACTCGACTGTGTACTCGTCCTTATTTATTATTGTAAAATAAATTCTGAACGTCGATTAACTTCAAATACATTGCAGAAAATCCAAAATAAGTTAGTACGAAAAAAGTGCATTATAAAGTTTTCGCGTGGAAAAATACTTCCTATTCAAATTTGAAACAGCACTTTCAAACATTTACTCAGGCGAAAAATTCTGTACTCATCTCTTCATCAATATGATGTGTATGAGAATCTGTTCTCAGCATCGAGGACAAGCGTCTTCGTTTGCTCAATTTTTATATTCAAACACATGTTTCAACTATAAAAAAGAATGCAAACCACTCTTCCTCATAATTTTGTATTGTTCGAGTTCGGAAATTTTTCTAAATCTTATTCGCGACGGACTTGCATTAGGATTCATAAAAAAAAATTTTCTTCATTACAAAAATGTTCAACAGAAATACTATGTGCAACTATCTTTTTGTAATTGTATTTTTTCTAGCGATGACGATCCACATAATCCAAGCGGAACCGGATCCAGAATTGGAACCAGCTCCACCTACGCCCCCGCCCCCGCCACCACCTCCAACTCCAAGACTCGTACTTCCATCCAACATAGTTGCACATGAACAAGTGCCTGCAGCTCGTGGAACACCAACTTCATCAGCTCCACCCCCAACTCCACAAAATCCTCCACCTCCTGCGTAAGTATATCTCTTTGTCTCATGTTCTTAAACATTAGTACGAAAAAAAAATCTTTAATAGAAACCGGTACTGTCGACTAAAATTACAATTTAATGTTAAAATATCGACTAAATCGACGTTTCGGAATTATAGTTTATAACATCTAGTAGCACTATGAAGATATGAGAATTGTATTTTTAGAAATGGCTGCTAGTCGACGAGGTCTCGAGTCTGTTCCCCGAGCCACTTAATGTAGGGGCCGATGAAGGCACCATATACTCTTGAAGTTGCCTCACTCGTGGAACAGTTTTGACCCCGTCAGTATCGTGAATGTAGTTCTCAGCGTAGTCATTGTCTGGTTCGATTTAGATTTCATCCTTCAGCGTACATAAAAATCCTTCATTTTTCATGTAAATAAACATTCAAAAAATTGATTCCATCATATTTTATAAAATAGACTCTCCCAATATTATATTTTTACTAGCGGTTGGCGACGCGCCTCCGGCGCGCCTGACCGCTAGCTGTGTGTTGAGTAGATATCTGTGTTTTATAGGTATCTGTATCTTGTAGGTATGTGTGTTTTGTAGGTATCTTGGAATTCAGATGAATTTTTAAAAAAGAAACAGTGGAAAGAGTTTTGCAAAATTCACAACTATTCAGTTCAAAAATAAGAAAATAGACACCAAAAACTGCGACTATACTTATAAAAATAATTATATCAAAGTTCCGAGTCGCACAAAAATAAAATCACCAAATTAAATTTTTTACACACTAATTCACTTGAGAGCTGACTTAACGCGTGAAGCCTGTATTCATCGCAGCAGAATACAGACAAATCCATTGACATTTTGCCAGTCCCTAAGAAAACACACGGACAACAGGTAAAAAAAAGGGTCATTTCCGCTAGCCCATACGCAGTGCGCACCGTGTCTAGACATTGGTTCTTGTATGAGATACCGGATGTAAAATCCTTTATGTAGGTGTTTTTGAAACTGTGAATAAAATAACTTGCTTAGTATGGAAGTACAGCGAATACTGTAATCACAAAATTTCCTCCTAAAAATCTGGAACCGGGCTCATTCGAAAGGAAATTACAGGGGCTACCATTTTTGTTCTCTTCAATTTTTCATAAAAATGAGTTATACTCGAGTTATCACAATAATTCAATTCTCGAAACTGCGCCACTCAACGCGCGTAGGTCTAACGTACATGGCAAGCTACACGACCACGTTTTTTTATATTGAAAAAAGTCATTGTTTTCGCCCTTTTTTGAAATTACTCAGCACCTCCCCGTCAAATTTTTATTTTTATGAGTCTATGTGCTGCTCTGGGATGAGGACAATACTTCCTGAAAGTTTGAAAGCGATCGGCCCAGTAGTTCTCGAGTTATAAACGGACAGGAGGACGGACAGACAGACAAACTTTCTGCTTTATATATTAGATGTGAAAAGAATAAATGTACTAATAACTCTTTTTCATGTCCACGATGTTGTTGGATGGACTCACTTAAATTGCGTCTTCGCCGGAATGGTAAATATATTTTTACTTGACTAATCATTTTCAATCTCTGTATTATGATACTTTTATTATCGTAGGCTATTTTTTGTAAATCATTGGCATCGTAAAGAGGTGCACATTGTAGGTACTTGTTTCAAGTACATTTGTGGAGCCTAAGACCAAAAGTATGAAAACAACCGTGAGAACAAATAGTGATCTGAGGAATCTAAAGAACCTTTGGCGAGGTTATGGAAGATAGAGAGAGGGGCCGATAGAGAGGCGCGGTGTATCTGCTCTACAAAAATGATTGGACGTACTGTATTTGCAAAACAACGATAGGCTTCTACTAGAAGAATCTTCATTGTTTTGCAGATACGTCACAGGACAGTCCTCCTCTGACCTTGTGGACAGAAAGGAAAAAATTTCTACACTATCAAATTGGAATCTACCGCTTCTATTAAATTCAAATGAAATTTCTCAATTTAATATTAATGGAGAAAGAAAACTGAAAAGACCTTGTTATTGTTTATTCTTTCAGATTTGGAATTTAGATTCTAGATTTACTCAGGCAACATATGGTGAAGAATCCGATCCAAACAAACGTCTTAATAGTTAATGAAAAGGTTAGTGCAGAAACAGAGTTGAATTTTAAACACTTCATGGAGATATTTCGAATTTCGATAAATAATCCAAATTCAGCATTTTCTTCCTGTTCTATACAATTTACGTTCTCTAGAAAAATCTGTATCATAAACTATCGTAACAGAGAAAATTATTTTTTTGAAATTGTACAGATTTTTTTTTGTTTTTTTGTTTTTTTGGCGGATTTTTTTTGAGGGGGGGGGGATTTTCCCCCATTTCCCCCCTCTTGGATCCGCGCCTGAAAGTACGTGAAGTGACCAAATTACACAATACTATCTGCAGTCCTATTTTTAGCACTTGTTACCTTACGCACCAGTCCTAAGCTTAGGCTATGCGCTGAAGTTGACGTTCCCCCTCTACAATTCCGCTCATTATTGTTTACAACCAGCTTTCTCGCGTCTCCTGCCCAGTTTCCCCATCTCCCTACTTCTTCCCGAATTTTTAACAGGGAACCTGTTTTATGGGGAGCTTTTTGAGAAATTTGCCGTGCGCTGTCTGCCGTCCAGCAAAAAACTTGGAAAAATTTCGACTCTCGAGCCATATATGATAGGAGAGGGACTTAGAAAAATTTCGACTCTCGAGCTATATATGATATGAAAGGGATATGGAAAAATTTCAACTCTCGAGCTATCATGTATAGCTGGAGATTCGAGAAAAATTTAGACTCTCAAACTATATTATACTAGGCTTATAGTAGGTCTAGGCCTTCTTTATACATACTAGCTTTATCTAGGTCTAGGCTTCCTTGAATTTTCAATACCATATCCCATTTGACTCATATTCTTTACTCTGTTCATTATAATCCTATCGAACCCAACATCTCAAGTTTCAGGCCCTTCGCCCCATCTTCTCATCCACATCTCCGTCGACGTCCTCATGACCTCTCATTCGCCTTGACCTTGCCTACCTACCGAAATCGCCCAAACTAAGCTACACAGGACACATTAAGAAGCACAGGAAGTACGTGCTTCCAGCGGCAAATTTAGGGGGGCCGCAAATCGAACAAAAAATGAAAAATGCGATTATGTGTATGAAGAATGAGAACTTGAAAAATTCTCTTTACGGGAGCGGCACATTGGAAGGTGCTTCGAAGCGGCAGAATGCTTAATCCGCTACTGCATACCTTTGAATCTTCTCTGTCTTCCACTGCTTTTCTCTAGATCCCTGGTCATATCGGTTACCGGAGCACGACGCAGTGGATCCCACTGCTAAGCAATCTTTGCTCGCCCTCTCAATTACTGATCACTCCCCCTCTCCGGCCTACAATTTAAAATCTTTCTGCCGTTCCCAAATCATCTCATCATGGCACAGCCTTGTGTCCTCTTAACTATGCAACAAACTTCGCTCAATTAGAAAATTCCGATCCCCTGGTCTTCTTAAATCCATCCTCCACACCACGAAGAAATAGAATTGGGAACACCTCCCTCTTCTTGGACTCTCTACCCCCCCCCCCCCATGCCAATATTGCCAACTGAAAATTTATCCGTCTCACATTTTCCCACCTGCCCTTCTCTCGTAAACATCAGACATTCATTTTCTGACTCCTCTCAAGCTCCTTCTGCTCTTTCTAACAACTCAAAAACCATCACTAACACTTTAAACTTCCTCGTATACACCTACTACTCAAAATCTATTTAATCACAATCTTTCTTCCCGATCTAATGACCCGTTAAGTAGTCTTAGTTTGGAAAAAAAAGAAAACTCATCAGATAAGTATTTTCCTCATTTATTTAGACATACGACGCTACGAGCATGACTTTTTCTAGGGCCGGCTCGGCAAGTGCGTGAAATCTTGTACTCCTGAAAGAGAGAACTACTGAGACAGTGATAGTTATACAATAAGCCTTTCCTGAAACAAGCGCATTGCTTGGTCTGGCATTGCGTTGTAGACGATTTGCAATCATATTCGGGGAACCCTGACCGCCAGTGCCAGTAGTTTTCGCAACAGCTCACCATCGGCCAAGAATAAGATGAACAATTCATGAAATGACCAACGCACTGGGGGTCGCATGTGCAGCGCCGTTCATCCTCCATGATGGAGTAGGTGTGGATTGCATTTTATTTCCTCCAACAACAGAGTTGACCCTTTCGGGTATAACTTCAGTGTTGGATTAATCTCCTCGGCGAACCCCCTATTCTACTCGGCAACTGCCAAGCTGCAGTGCCCTCAGACACGCAAAACATCAGAAGACACAAAGATCGTTGTTGGAGTCTCTTTGTCTTCTTCTTTCTTTACGAATGGCCTTCCTCTTCTTTTTGGACATCTCGATGTGGATGGTATACAGATGTTGAGTTGGCCATACCGTGGTTCTACATTTGCCTATTCCATTCCTGGTCCATCTTCTTCTTCATGACGGTGGCTGCAAATGCAGACACCTGGTTCTATTCTTTTTCGGAACCTAGCATGGTGGATACCAGGCTACTTGGAGCAAGCGCTATCCCGATCTCTTGAAGAGACCGATTAAGCTTGTCCCGCTCAGCCTCCACGCCTCACACTCAAATAAGGTGTGCTGCGGTCCATCTTCCTGCCCTCAGTTGCAGTGCAAACACGTTGCCTGCTCCACTTTCCTTAATTTCTCATAGAGGTACTTCTTGAAGCAACCATGGCCGCATAACACCTGCGTCAGGTGAAAGTTCAGCTGACCATGGCATGGACTCGGTTCATACACTCATCAAGGTCGCGTATTAATACACGAATTGTCCACCTATCCACCTCGCTTTGGGCAATTCTTGCTTTCCATTTCGCAACACTGGTCAGATACCATAAAAAATCTTCATCACTGCATCTGATTGAATTTTGTGAAATGACCGGCCTTTTCATGAAATACTGAATTACGTCAAGTAACTACAACACTGATAAGGCCTAGTATAATGAAGGCTGTTTACTCTACAGTAATGCATCCTAGTTCAGGCCTAGTGCACTGTATATTAGACCTAGTATAAAAGCTACATGTTGAAATGTTTCCCAGTCCCTAAAGTAGATCAAGGTCATTGATGACGTCATAAAGCGGCAAATTTCTAACTGGCCTGCCAGCCCAAAGATATATACATGTCAATACTAAAAAATGAATGAAACAGGTAAATCTTGAAGGAGTCTTATGAAAGCAAAGAGGAAAAAGTAGCTTACAAAGTTCAAATTGTAACACGTCGAAGTACAAGAAGGATGAATTGAGCACAAAATTTTGGACCGGTCTCATAATCTACTTCGAGCGTGGTGGAAATTTATCAATTTCAAGCGCGGCTAGTCAATAATGGTGTAAGAATAGAATATTGATAAACGAAACAATGACAAGTTAATATCTAGAATCAGCACAGACCATCATCTGACCACGAAGAGAGACGAAACAGTTTGGACTAGGTTATTTACCCTCTCGAAAATTAGCATTGACCCAGCAAGGATGAAATCTTGCTCTTCACAAAGTAAGCAGAAGTCTAAACCGTGTCCTCTACTCGACGTTACGTAATATTTTCGATAGACTAACGAAATTTGTTCAAAGTTATAACGTTGAAGAGATTAACCAAGTATGTACCACCTAATTCCAAATAATTCGTTGACCACGCAATGGTGCATTGCAAAAAATTGATTCTGTCTACTTTACAATCTACCATCCATCGACAAATACGTACGTCTTACAGTTTAAAAACGTTTTTTGATAATCGAAAACACGCGAGTTATTAATTCGGGATTGTAATTATCGAATCTTAGCGTTCCATTCGCGTCCTCGTTGTCGGCGTTTACGCCTTTCCTTTTTTTTCCAATTCCAATTTTTTGTAGATTTCGCAGAGGGCTTTTTTTTTCTTCCAATATAATATACAACAAACCTATAACAGACTTCTGAGGTCATTCGCACAAAAACCTACGCGGTATATTACTTTTATCGCTGAAAGCGTACACGTTTTTTTTCTTCATCTCCACCCCCCTCCCCCCAAGTTTATACAAAGCCTCTCAAAAATTTCAACAGCGTTGTTAACTTTTTATCATTGGCATCATCGCCGGTGGAATTACAGTCGTACGAGTACGTGCAGATTATTTTGAAATCGTTATCGTTTAGGCAGCGGTAAAATGGTGCTCGTGCCGGATCGTAGGAATAATATGGGATTTTTTTTCACGGTTTTATGAGTACGATCTCAGACGCGACGCGTCTTTAAGCTCGTTATCTCATATTTTTCATCGAAAAAATCGACGAGCGGATCATAATATTTTAACAATCAATCGTACGATTTCATCCGAGTATTTCTCGTCTGGAGTTCACGCGGAAAGTTGCGAAGCATGCGAAGATGGTGGACCGCTGACCTAGAAACGGAAATAAAAATGTTTTCGCTCGACGTATAGGCCTATATATATACAATAATGTGTTCACGTACCTGTTATGATAGATTTAGCAACGTACTGGGCCAGGTAATTCCCAATCCGACCTCGTGCTTGTGCATTCGATGACACAATCCATGTCAACGACATTCACCTTGTTTTTGGAGGCAAATGTCACATTATAGAATGTTGAACCATTCTTATGCATCGAGTTTTTGTATTTCTTTCTCGAGAGTTTTCAATATTAGAAAGAGGTACGATATTTGAAAGGTGATCCATTCTGATAGAATGGTAGCAAGCTCCTATGAAATATCGAACAGTAACTATGTTCTTGTCTAATTCTAAAGTGCATAGTTATAAAAGTTCATCAGCCTTGCATGAGCGTACTCGTAGGTCATCTCATGGCGTTCGTATCAGTAGACATACTGTTACCTTTCCTCGTTATATTTGAAAGAAGAAAAGATAGGAGAATGTCTAGTGGAAATGTCTCAATTCTCATTTTACAATGAATCCAAAGAGGGACAAAATGAACGGCGATTGCACCTTCTGGAATTGCAGGTGGGAGCCTACAATCTCCCCTGTTTTCACTTGTTAACAGGGAACCTGTTTTATGGGGGGCTATTTGAGAAATCTGCCGTCCGCCGTCCGCCGTGCGCCGTCCAGCGAAAAACTTAGAAAAATATCGACTCTCGAGCCATATATGATAGGAGGGGGACTTAGAAAAATTTCGACTCTCGAGCTATATATGATAGGAGGGGGACTTAGAAAAATTTCGACTCTCGAGCTATATATGATCTAGGCTTCCTTGAATTTTCAATACCAAATCTCATTCGAATCATAAAACAGGTTCCCTGCGTTCCTCGTTTAACTTCGTTAAGGAAGCCGTCATTTTTTCTTATCTTTCTACGCAGTCAAAACTTTTGAAAGTCCTCTTTCTCTATATCATGGTCATGGGAAAATTTTCGCTACGCTTCTTTCTTCATTTTCATGAAAAATTAACGAATACGTTTTCCAAATCCTTGAAATAAGTCGAGATCATTTGGAAAGAGTAGGACTTGGTTCTTAAACAGCATAAGAAAAGTATAAGTGATAGGCCTCTTAATTTACGAGTAATAAAAATCTCCACCACAAGCAGTCTCTCACTTCACCTCTCTCCTAAATAAAACCTTCAGAAATTAGTAATAGTAATTCCTTTTGTCAAACCAAACAAAGATCCAACCCTCCCTCTTTCTTATCAACCAATCTCCTAACTAAGTACCCTCGCCAAAATTTAAAAAAAAAATGCTTAACCAACGACTCACCTGGTTTTTAGAATTGAACAATCTTATAAACAATATTCACAATATGGATGTGGTAAAGAACCGATATCTCTCATAAATTGTTCGAGTTGATCGGGAAGAAATATAGAGTAGGAAGCCTCTGGGTAAATAACATGTCTAGTATTTAAGTCACGTCATATTTTCCAAACCATAGTCTGAGCTTAAAAGTCTGATCCATTTGTCAACCATCGATTTTCTTAGTAGTTGGGTGATACGATTATCATGGAATAGAACCGGAACTTGATGAATTTAGGTTTTAGATATTGATCGATACATTTTGGAAGGAACCAAATATGGAACCCTGGAAGTAGTTGCGAGGCTTGTTAATTTAGGAAAACAAATAATTTAAAAAAAAACAGGAACTCAGCTACCGTTACATCGAAGGAAGCATGAAAAAAACGAGGACCAGTGGTGACAAGAAATTAAGACGATTCAGAGTTGTTGGAAGAATAAATATTTGTGCGATATGTACAATAAGTGTTGAATCATCCATGTGGAATTTGTTTATTCCTCTGCCTTAGATATGAGTCGACAAGTGTCTTCCCGCATGTTTCCAAAAGTATCTACCTGATATTATTATGTACGTACATACAAGATGTAAAAAACAGATTTATGCTCCTTTGTAACTGGTTGACGTTACTTTCTCGCGATGTTATTCTGACAGATCGAATACATAACGTTGCAGTGGAACTCGTAGATAATATTCGTCATACGTTTTATATAGGGTACTACTCTGTATAGGCTGACTGTTACCAAAAACATTGGTGCGCAAACGTCGAAAGAGGTCTGTGCGTGACGTCGTTCAACTGATCAAGTTATTTCCGAGCTTGATCATTGTGAATATTAAGAAACGACTAAACGCAATTGATATCCTTATTTTTGAAAAATTATAATGAATTAAATTTACTTTTTGCTCTCGGTGTGAGTTTGAATCTAAGAGCGATAGATTGGAAATAATTGAGTTTTGTTTGCACTATATTTGAGGTGGAAAAAGCTCAAACAATTTTTCCTCAAAAACATAGAAAGATAATTCCAGCGAATAAGCTTTAGGAAATAAAGGGATCAAGATCCGGCTTCCTAGTAGACGACTTCCCAGTGCTTCTTAGGAAGTTGGTTTTCCTAAACTACTAGCGGTTCCAAACTGTTCCTCGGCTCACACGCTGAGCCACATTTTTTATCTTCGTTTACTTCGATGTAAAACCTCTCAAGGTTCAGGAATTCCTATCTCATTCCCAAGAACCCCAGACAACGTAAGTAACTCTCGTCAACTCATTTTAAATTCTAAACTTCATTCAAATAGTTCTAATGAGATTTACGCAAGTTTGACGTCGGTCGTAATGTAATGTAAAAGAAATTCAAAATCAATGTCCACATCAAAATTTAATACTACAAGTCGATTCAATCTCGAAATCAACGATGAGTTAATAAGAGTACAACGAATGAGCGGTCGTTTTTTAAGCCGCAGTGTGTCATCCCGCATACCTCGAAAAGTTAATTGATAAACTTTGAATCGACTATCAGACAAGTTTAGAATTTCTGAAGAAGGTTGAACGAGGTGTAGGAGTGGATGCACTTTCAGCAGTATTGATTAAGAATCGCTGGGTTGATCTGAGAGACACACGGACCAGTATAGGTGAATAACTATTCTTTGAAATAATCAGTTATTGCTTGGTAAAAGGATATTGCCAATTCAATGGAACATACTACTCACAAATTGAAGGTCTACCAATGGGAAGTCCACCATCTCCTGTGCTGGCTGACATTCTTCTGGACGAGCTATTTAGTCTTACTAAACAACATTTTCAAGACTCCATAATTTTCATGACCAAATACTTCAACGAGAGTCTTTTTATCATTAAACAGTCTATTTTTGAGATCTTTCCAATTTTCCAAACAATTTTCATCGACGTGTCGTTTTCACTTATGAAAAAGAACATAATGAATGTATCAATTTTTAGAATTCACAATTTTCGAAGAAGCTCTAACGGATTAATTTTCAAACATTTTCAGAAACCTACCTCCACAGGTAGACTCATCAACTTTCATTCCAATCAACCTTTCTCCTGTCCGATGGGCCGAAGTATGCCAACATAGTGGAAGAGCTCTTGAGCCAGAACTACTGCCGCTTCAATAACAGGTTCTACAGTCAGAAAAGGAGACTTAAGATGGGGTCACCGCTATCACCAATATTGGCGGAGATATTCATGAATGATATGGAAAACGAGATATTGAAGGGCAGCAAGTTCAGAAACTCGATCAAACACTGGGCCAGATATGTAGATGATATCCCAATTGTGTGGTCAGGCACTGATGGACAGGTGGATCTATTCCTTTCAGAAATGAACGAGATGAATGAGAGCACCAAATTCACAGTGGAAAAAGGCAATGAGACCATCGACTATTTGGACCTCACACTCACACTAGAGAACAATAGGATAAAATACAAAATCTACAGGAAGCCCACGCATATACTGACACCATCATCCCGAATGACTCCTACCACCACCTCAGGCACAAGTTAGCGGCAATCCAGAATTACTGCTATCGAGCAATTTCTGTCCATAAGAAAAACAAAGAGGAGAGGAAAGAGATCGAGATAGTAAAGCAGATCGCAGAAGCCAATGGCTACCGTAGGCCTGGTGGATGGAGTCTTTGGGAAAATGGAAACAAAGAAGGGAACCCATGATGGCATAGTGAGAAAGTACTCCGGATCGATACCATACATAGGAAAGTACACAAACAAGGTGATAAAGGCGTTCAATGGCTACCATGTAAACGTGGGTAACCAGAATAATCAAACCATGGTGAAGAGAATCAGCAATGACCAGACGGAACAAAAGGACAAAAAATGCTTAAGCGGAGTCTACAAGCTCAGTTGTGAGCAGTGCGAGGGCATCTACATCGATGAGACTGGGAGAAAGTTTGAGATCAGGAAAAAGAAGCACAAACAGTCGAGGGAGAAAGAAGATGGCAAGTCACTGTTTGGGAAACACTGTAACGAAGAATACCACGATGGAGAGGGATAGAGAATCGAACAGAGAGAAGAAAACTCTGGGAACAAATGGAGATTGCAAAAGCAAAGCCTGCCTCTTGAACAATGTAATCACGTTTGACAGCAAAAAATTACTCGGCCTGGTGATTGGACGAGAGAAGAAGAACAGAACCAACCAATGAGACAGCAGGAAACCAGGTAGCCATTAGAAACGCAGTATCTAGAACAATAAATTGAACCAATCACGAAGCAGTATGTTTTAGCCAATAATACGGGCTGTTTATTCAAAATTATTGAGAATTGTGCATTTTGTCATAAAAGCATGAAATTTGGTGTTGAGGTGTATGAAGGTGTAATAAATGATATTAAGAAGAGTGCCACGCAGAGAGTCCATTTTTGTGCCCTCAAGAGTCCACTTTCCTTTTTTTTTGGGGGGGGGGGGAGAGGGTTCATTTTGGAGATTATTGTTGCAGAAATTGGAGCGAAATTATGAAAAATATATTAATCATGCGATTTGTAGAAAAAATGTATTACAAAATTGTTTTCCTACACGCACCCGTCCATTAGGGGGCCTTGTGCCCAAAATTTTACAAAATTGTAAATGTAACCAGAAAAACTTAAAATTTGGTATACTGGTGGAGGAAGAGGTAATGAATAATATTAACAAGAATGCCACGCAGTAGGTTCATTTTTCTGCCCCCAGAGGCCCATTTTTTTGGGGGGGGGCGGGAGATACATTTTGAACACTATTGTTGCAAAAATTGGGAAAAAATTATATGCACTGGGTGAGTTGTTCGAAGAAATGCTGTGGCGAATTTTAATCTATACTCAGACCCTTTCATTGGGGGCCTTGGGGGCCAAAATTTCACAAAATCATAAATTTCATCAGAAAAACTCGAGATTTAGTACACAGGTGAAGGAAGGTGTAATGAATAATATTAGGAAGAATATGTCACAAAACAAGTTCATTTTTGTGCCTCTATGGGCCCATTTTTTTGAGGGGGGGCGGCAAAGGATTCATTATTTCAAGACTTCATATGCCAGGAAAGAGTTTTCTGCTGGTAATGATGAATAACAAAATATTTCACACCAACCAGACAATACATTTACTCTTGAAAATGATATCTAGGTGGCTCAATCACTTCGAATTCTGGTTTAATATTTATTGGTAGAAGAAAATATTGTGAAATCAATATTGCGCCAAATTACTTGGGTGCCATGAATCTAAAGTGTAAATTTTGTGGAGCTTTTCATTTCAAAAATGAAGTAGAAAATATTCACCAAGTGTTGCATGGGAGGAAAAAAAATTTTTGATCTCCATTTTGAAGTGCCTTCGTTAATCGAGGAATTGTTGTGTGGTATTCATATTGAAAGTAAGCAATTCCGAGAAAATATTAGACAATATAATTCGGCGCTAGCTTTTGCATCTCTTGGTGCCTCAGTTTAATAGGTAATGTACAAAATGTGTCAAGATTTGGGCCTCACTGTTTTATGATACAGGGTACTATTTCACATTTAAGTAGTAATTTGAGAGTACAAGATACTCAAAAAATTAAATATTCACAAATTTATTTTATACACTCAAGTTCGGCAAATAATGTTCGAAAAAACGGAATCCAGAATTTGTCTCTCTACATTGCGGCACATGAAAATAATTTTATTCAATAAATCTTTACAATTTACATTTTCTTTTATCTCATAATTTTTGAATAAATTAGGCCTAGTGTAATGAAGGCTAAAAACTTACATACGCATCTGATGAAATTTAGAATTTTGTGAAATTTGGAGCCCCATGAGCCCTCAATGGAAAAGTTTACACATGAAAAAAATTCCTTGCACCATTTTTTCCATACAAATCACCCAATGAATATAACTATTATGTACATTTCTTTTCCAAGTTTTGCAACAATAAGTCTTGAAATAATGAATCCTTTGCCACCGCTCCTCAAAAAAAATGGGCCCATAGGGGCAAAAAAATGAACTTATTCTGTGGCATATTCTTGTTAATATTATTCATTACACCTACCTTCACTTGTGTACTAAATTTCAAGTTTTTCTGATGAAATTTATGATTTTGTGAAATTTTGGCCCCCAAGGCCCCCAATGAAAGGGTCTGTGTATAGAAAAATTTCTTCGAACAACTCAGCCAATGCATATATTTTATATAATTTTTTTACAATTTTTGCAACAATAGTGTTCGAAATGCATCTCCCCCCTTCCCCCTCAAAAAAAAATGGGCCCCTGGGGGTACAAAAATGAACTTACTGCGTGGCATTCTTGTTAACATTATTCATTACCTCTTCCTTCACCTGTATACCGAATTTCAAGTTTTTCTGATTACATTTACAATTTTGTAAAATTTTGGGCCCAAGGCCCCATAATGGAAGGGTGCGTGTAGGGAAAATAATTTGTAATACATTTTTTTTACAAATCACAAGATCATCATAATTTCTTTCCACTTTCTGCGACAATAATCTCCAAAATGAACCCCTCCCCCCTCCAAAAGTGGAGTCCTGAGGGCACAAAAATGGACTTCATCATTTACTACACCTTCATACACCTCAACACTACATTTCATGCTTTTATGACGAAATGCACAATTCTTTCCCTACTGCCTGTACTACAATAAGAACACAATGTGTGTAAGAATAAGTTTCTAAGAGTGAACTAACAACCTTACGAAACACTCACAATATTCCTCATTCCAGAAAAGAGGCATTAACAAACAACGACACTACACTTACAGATCAACTAATATCTTACCGCATCCGACATCTTCCCCCTCATTTAAACGTATGATAGTATCCGTCCCCTCAATAAACCTTTGTCAAGCTAATAGCCCTAGAGTAGCTTTAAAGCTTGTAAAATAAAATAAAAAATAAAAAAAAAAAAGAAAAAAAAGAGTGAACCAATCACATCACAGCATTGTTATAGCCAATAAGATTACAGTGTTATACTATAAAAACGCATGTTTAAGGCTTTGTTCTCTAGATGCGACACAACTGATGATGGGATAACACCCGAAAATACTCTTGTAAAAGCAAGTAATAAAGTAGATTTGTACATTTGGAAAACCCATTTCAACCTTTTTCAATTGTGTTAAACTTCTAGAACAGCAAACAAAATTATCTCACCCTAGTTCTTATGATGATATAATTTCCAAATTTTCTAACACGGCTAAAGCTGATAATAATCCTGATAAATTTATTAATGACATATTGAATTTTAAACGTAAGAATAATGACCAATACCATAATAATACTAATAATAATAGTAAAGGTAGTAATTTATATTTTTCTTTGCCTTCTATATAGGCTCAAGCACTCACATCATTAAAAAATCCTTGTCCTCTCTCTACAACGAAATTCGGTAGTCACAACACTATCTACCGAAAAGCCGAAGACAAGATGCCTCCCTCATTAAACTCTGATGTTGTGTACAGGGGGCACCCTGATTTACGTGAGGGAGACGTCTCAACTTTTTAAGAAGAGAATCACCCAACACGAAACCGGTGTAAAGAAAGGCAATGGTGTTACTGCTTTGGCTCAACACACTCTCAATACAACTCATCTTTTTGATTTTAAACGTGCTGACTTTGTAGCCCACGAAAATATCACTAAGAAGAGGCACATTCTCGAAGTCATCAATATTGTACGAAATGATACCATTAATTTTCAAGCCGATATGAACGTCCTTTTATGTTTGTACAGGTTTAATCTGACTCATCACAAGAAGTAGTTTGATCTCACCTCTTTATGTGTATATTTTTCTTTTGTTTTAGTTCTACCCTGATGATGTCGCGTGAGCGACGAAACATAATTTTGATTTTCTTCCAATTTTTCAATACCGTAATACTTTTTTTTTTTCAATAGTGGTCGGGAAGTTCTTCAGGGGATTGCAAGGTACCAAGAAAAGATCCACAAAATTTTCAATATTGAAGTATCGTAAGGGTGTCTAGAAGAGGGGAACAAGTCTCGGAGCCGGACTGTTCAGGGAATCCTCAGGAGAGAGAGATGACTTGTGTGAAGTGAGTTTAACAAGGTATGAAAGCGTGGATGAGAGCGATTATGAATCATGAGGTGAACAACGACCAGTTAGGAGATATATGTAAATCCGATTCATTCGATATTCGCCTTGTAATAGTTATAAAATTCGTATCCTCTATTTACATAACATATATATTACTTCAGTAACGACCGTCGCACTCCAAAATATTATACAATGATTCCATTAAAAATCTAAGGTCAATATTCCGTTCGAATGAAAAAAATCAGTGAACATTATGAATATTTACTCGCGTCAGAATTTGGCGTACTGTATTTTTAAATTTACATTAAATGAGAAGGACAGTGTATCTCGAAAGAGATTCGAACTGGAAAGAAGATGCAGGCCTATTTGGACTACTTCCTAATTATACTAAGATCTAATGACGGGTCAAGTTATTCGCTCTCGTTACAGAATTCCACCTATGCGTCAATGGTGCTGCGTAGCGATCCTTCCTCCTCTTCTTGCTGGGGGCACAAAACTTGCTACAGAAGTCGTACCTATAATAAATTAGAATTAAGTTACTCGCGCGCCAATTGGATAACGTTATTACATCAGACACGCGCTGCGCCTATCTGCTATATAGAAAAGAAGTGCGTTCGCTCATCTATCTATTATGCACTACAGGTGTGCACGCACAACATTGTACATGTATTTAATTTGTCGTAGGGTACATTGTTTAGTGGTCGCCGGCTTCCTGTCAATGTCTCTGTCGTGTGTTCGGTGACACTGTTTTCTTCTTTACAATTCATTCAGTCCATTCGTAACTGGAGCAGAGACAAATCCATTTCTACATGTCACAGTGATCTTCGGCCTCGCAAAGTTCATACGATACTTTGGACTTGATGTGGCGAGTACATGAGACTTGACTGTTATGTGGGCAACTCGTTCGTAATGATAATAATTATCAATATCCAAGTAGAAGTCTGTAATTGAGGATATACTCAATATTGTTTTCGGTATCACTACCTAACTCTTCGTTAGGAAATACGACGGTTGTAATCTTGGGTCTCTACGGGCTACTTTTATTCTGTAGTGGTCATTCAAGTTCCTCTTAGGCGCATTTCTGATTTGTAGCAAGGGTCTCATCGATATCTTCCTACATATCCCACTTGAAATTCAAATCTCTGCGGTACGTTGTTTATAGAGCCCGGTAAATTATGTCGCATATTTGCCGGCCACCCGCGTCGACTGCGTCAAATCCTTCTGAGCAGTTCCAGGAATTTATGTCCTAGCAATGTGCATTTGTTGTATTCGCATCATTGTTTTCTCAATAATCAGTGACTCATGATGTGTGCTCAGGTAGCACAAGGTCGGTTGAGAGACCACTAATGACCGGATCTTAGATACGCCGTTCTATTGGAAAAGTATAAAAGTGAACACTTGGCAGCTCCATTTCTGTAATAGTTAGAGACAAACATAAATTGGAAATCAGTGACACACTTTTCAGTTTACTAAATCAGAATGCTGAATTTATAGTTATGTCATTTGTGGATATTTACTCCGTCACATGAAGATCAATCTGCGCTACTATTTAACGGTATGATATCGCGTGTGTCTGTCAACTAGAGCGGATAACGAGCAAGAATACGGGTCGTGTATCATCAGTTAGATAATAATAATGCATTGTAGTAGCCATCATAAATATTGTCTCACGACTGCTTCATACTGTCCGATCACGTTTGCTTCTTTTAGTTTCTACATCCGCGCGCCTTAACCTACGATTCAAGACTTGGAAGAAAGAACGTAATCGCACCATTTGTTTAGACGCTTCAGGAAAGTTGTTCTCCGTCTTAATATTTACGTAAAATTGGTCAGTGCGAAGGCATCAAACCTCGATGCCAAAATTCCATGAAGAAATGATTCCTCAAAGGCAAATTATTGTCTTAACACCCCCATCATTCAAGAGCATCTGAGTATACGCCTAATTGTTGTATCCATACTGGCCTGAAGATGTTTCTTTTTTTACGAGCTATTTTACTAATCCATGGGTCATTAGCTCAGGAAGAAAGATTGGGATTAAATAGATTTGTAGAAGTCGGTGGATCGGGGGGAGTTTAAAGGAAGTGTTAGTGATGGTTTCTGAGTTGTTGGAAAGAGCAGAAAGGGCTTGTGAGGAGACAAAAAATGAATGTCTGATGTTTACGAGAGAAGGGCAGGTGGAAAAATGTGAGGCGGATAAATTTTGAGTTTGGCAATGTTGGCAAGAGGGGGCGGCAGAGAGTCCGAGAAGTAGGAAGGTGTGGGTTAGGCGAGTGTGCCCCATTCTATTTCTTCGCGACGTAAAAAACGGATTGAAGAAGACCAGGGGATCGAGGATTTTTTAATATAACGAAGTTTGTTGCATGGTTACGAGGACACAAGGCTGTGCCATGAGGAGATGATTTGGGAACGTTGGAAAGATTTTAACTCGTAGGCTGGAGAGGGGAAGCGATCGGTGATTGAGGAAAAAAGCAAAGTTGCTTGGCAGCCAGGTCCACTGCGTCGTGTTTCGGTAGACGCGTAGACCGATATGACCACGGATCCAGAGGGAACCAATGGCATGGCATGGTGAGAGGAGAGAGAGTCAAAGAGGAAGAGGAATTTACAAGGAGAAGAGTGAGGTAATTAAGGCAGGGATAGATGGCAGATAGTTCGGCACAATATATGGAGGTCGAAGTTTTCATACGGAAGAATGAGACTAATTACCAGTGATGGAAAAGGCGTAGCCAATTTTGGAGCCTGATTTGGATCCATCTCGAGAGCCCAGGTTGTGGGAGGAGAATTCATTAGCAATTACACATATGTCTATAATGTGTAACTCGCGCCGTCTCAGTAGTTCTCTCTGGCAGGAGTACGATAGACTATTTCGATTTTTATTCACTCACTTGCCCTAAAAAGAGTCATGCCCGTCGCGTCTTGTGCCCGAATAAATAAAACAAAAAAACTTATCTAATGACTTTCTTTTTTTTTTTTTTTCTTACGAACTATTTAACTACTTAACTGGTCTTTAGCTCGGGAAGAAAGATTCCCATTAAATAGATTTGTAGTAGTGGTAGGTCGGAGGGAGTTTAAAGTGTTATTGATGGTTTTTGAGTTGTTGGAAAGAGCAGAAGGGACTTGTGAGGAGAATGTCTGATGTTTACAAGAAAAGGGCAGGTGAAAAAAGTGGAAGACGGGTCGATTTTCAGATTGGCAGTATTGGAATGAGGGGGGCAGAGAGTCCAAGGAGTGGGAAGATGTGGGTTAGGCGAGTGTGGCCAATGTGTAGTCGAATTACGACTATTTCTCCATGGCGTGAAGAACGGATTGAAGAAGACCAAGGGATCGAGGATAGTTTGTTGCATGGTTGCGAGGACACAAGGCTGCGCCATGAGGAGATGATTTGGGAATGGTAGAGAGATTTTAAATCGTAGGCCGGAGAGTGGGAGCGATCAGTGATTGAGGGGGAAAGCAAAGATTGCTTGGCAGACAGGTCCACTGCGTTGAGTTCCTCTGGACCGATATGACCACGAATCCAGAGGATAGCGATTGAAGGCAGAGAAGATGTCAAGGTATGCATACGTACAGGATGATGAGAATGCGCTGAACGATAGGATTGGAAGAGTAGAAAGTTTTGCATGGCTTGGAGAGAGGAGAGAGAGAGTCAGAGAAGAGGAGGAATTTACAGGGAGAAGAGAGAAGTAAGACAGGGATGGATGGTAGATAGTTCGGCAGAATGTACGGATGTCGAGATTTTAACGCGAAAGAGGGAGACTTATCACCATTAATGGAAAAAACGTAGCCAGTTTTAGAGTGTGATTTGGATCCATCTCAAAAGCCCAGATTGTGGGAGAGGTAGCAATTATGTCTTCAATCTGTCTTATGTAGATTACGTTGAGTGATTTTAGTATAGATTAGCCAGGTCGAGGCGAATGAGAGGTGGTGAGGATGTCCATGGAAGGGTGGATGGGAAGACCAGGAGGAGGGACTGAAATTTGTGATTATAGTCTAGATGTGATTGTAATGAGGGGAATAGAGAATTTTTGGGAGGAGGGAGGGAGATGGGAAAATGGCTGTTTGAAGAAGGCTTATTGGTACTTCAAATTTCTGCCCTCAAGTACAATGTGACAGTGGGTATGTAATTTCTGTTTTTAGGCTGCTACACTGATAGGCCACCAGGCCTACCGTGTTGCTGGCGACGACGAAGAGCAAGTCCGAAAACTCCCCCACCCGTCTCTTCCAAGCTAAGATTTTTTAAAATTTTCTCTTTTTTGAATTACCTGTGTGTATAGCTTGGGACTCCAAATTTTCTCAAAACTCTCAGATAGCTCTGTTGACTCCCCTCTCTCCTCTTCTCTTTCGTCGAGATTATTTCAAGTCTACCGATGTTTATCAGAGTATTTGCGAAGTAGAGTAGAAGATGGAGAGTTGAGATCTAGAAGAAAATGGGCATTGGGCAGTGTTTGTTACTCAAAAATAATATTGAGTTCGATTCCTAAAGTAGATGAGCCAACTAGAGTTGAATTGGAGAAAACTTCCATTTTTTAAGCTGAGAGATTATAATCCTCCTTCAAGATAGACCACGTTGAACAAAATCATAGATTTTGAAGCATATAGAAAACATAAAATGTTGAATTTACAGTAAAATTTATTGTGTATCACAAGTATCTCACCCACTAAACAATTTTTTTTCCCTTAGTCTCTTATAAAAATGAATCCTCTACGAGGCGAACAGTAATGCAAGATTCAAAAGAAGAAAAATTTTGTCAATTTTTATGCGAAATTTAAAAGTGGGTCGTTCGAGGAGTATTCGCCCCTCGTAGCCTCACTTTTAATTTGCACGTACCGGGGGTGGGCTACGACCTTGACGAGTATTAATTACAGGGTCGGGACCGGCTATTTTCTTTCCATTTATCGGACTGTTAGACCGACTACCACTCTTTGGACTCGTGCCTCGAGAACCGGTGGGGCTCCCAGACTTCTGCGAACGTTCTGGTGAACGGCTTTTACGACTATTAGGACTTTTGGAATTTCTTTTTTCAGCTGTTCCATTGTTGCTGGCAAGAGCTTTCTCAGCATTCTGTTTCTCAGCGAGCCGTTTTTCTTCTTCAGCTTTCTGAGCCGCAAGACGCTTGGCGACGCATTTCGGACACCCTCCTCCCTGAGGTTTTGTTTGAACTTCTTCTTTCGGCTTTTCTTCTCCCGTAGCGTGACTCAGCATCACCTTGATTCAAAAATAGAGTTCGTAGCTATGAATTCCAGAGTAAATACACATAATGCATAACGCAGAAGTACCTTACCTGAGCGATGAGCATGACCAATCCTAGGTAAAACAGCGTTTTGAGAGACATCCTGTTTTGTGGTCGTAATACTGTATATTATGGCACTAAGAGAACGCCTCAGTATTCAATGAATTTTCATCAGCACCTTAGCGCTTTATATACACAAATATTTTCGAATTTCTTTTGTAATTAGAGTATAGGAAACACTTGTACGTAATTATGCTTTTTGAAATATTCCATATAGTCCAAAAGAAAAAACGCATTGTTCATCAATGTTTATCATTGTGACAGATATTTTTTCTGTACTCTCATACGACCTAGACCCCAAGAGGACTGATGACATTGCTCACACACACACACACACACAGCGGAAAATTTTCTATACGACTTACTATGACCTTATAATAGCTCGCTTAAGGCATCCATTTAATCACTTAACAATGGTATATTTACAATGAAATAGCATTTTGAAAAACAAGTTGTAGACTGAGATACGTGTTTTGCATAGAATTTCTTCACATACCACCTGAACTGAAAATTTGAAGGCACACGTTAGTATTGGAGTTATTTGTTCGTCTACATCTTGAAAAACAAATTTTGGCACTTTCTGTTTTTACAGATGATTGCACTGTTACCTAACTAGTTTGTTGTTTTCGAAATTCGCAAAACAAAATTCATATAGAATATGCAGCTGAATAATTAACCTCGTCGAAATTATTATTGAAAATTTTTTGGACGGAATGGGGGAGAGACACTTTTCGAATGCTCACAATGAATCATTACGATTTCACTTCAGCATTCAATTCCCAAAACAATGTTCCGCGGGAATTCAGAATCCGTGACATCTTCCTTAAAGAAGTCAAACGAGGAATTCATAGAATCTTGAGGATTGAATTCAAAAATGGTGTTTCGAAAAGTCCACTCCTTCTACCATCTATAGCACGATGGAAATTTTTCCGAGCCCAACTCATTTGAGGGGATAAAGTTTTCCAAACCTCCTCCTTTCATGTATAGCTAGGAGATAAAAATTTCAACGGGGAATCTGTTCTACGGGGAGAGGCGGGAGGGTCGCAAATTTGACGTTCGCCGTCCGGCGAAAATGAAAAAGACTTGAACTAATCTCGATGGTCGACTCTCGACTAGATTGTAAACTCTTTCATGGACATCCCCCCTCCCTGGCCCATCGTAACGACTCGTCACAAAAGTATGAAAATTGGTGTGGTGAATTATGATGCTGACAAAATGTTTGAGATAGCCGTTAAAATTTACTATACAAGGTGCAGGAAGCGGACTTTTGAAGCACCAGCTCCCCTTGTTAAATGTTTTCTTGGAGTTCATTTTATATATTTTGACTCTCCTGAATACAAATATGTCGTTTCTTCAAACATACAACCGCACATTTAATTTAAAATTTGCCCATTGACGGTTTTTTGGCTTCTTCACACCGAAAGCATCGTTCGAAGTCGGAGTGCCATGGAGGTTGAATGTGACATATTAGCCTTTTCTAAGCATCATAGGTGTTTACAGTGAGGGTCAGCAGATACCTCGAAGTCTTGAATTTAGAGTATTTTTAGGAACCTGTTTTATCGAGGATTATTTCGAAAAAAATGTAAGCCGTGTGCCTATCAGCAACCCAAGACTTGATCCATTTACAAGAGGAGAACTAGGAAAATCTCGATTTCCGAACTATATGTGACGGGAGGAGGATTAGGAAAAATTTCGAGCATTTTTTAAGGCATATAATATGTAGAGACCGGAATCTCCGACATTCGCCACTTTTTTTTTCGAAAGGCGAAACCGATGTAAGTAATAATGAAAATCGAATTATAACAAATGAGACGCGGGAAAGAAAGTTTTTTGCGAAATTGGAATAAATGCCGAAAAGTCCCAAAATCACCAAAAATCTCAGTTCCCAATAAAATTAAAATTGTTTAAAATTATTAAATTTTGACTGAAATCGGGTGGATTTTGTTTTAAAAAATTCTAAATTCTGGTCTAAAATTGGGCTAATTTTGGTCGAAGTGTTCGTAAATTTGAGTCTAAAATAAAATTTGACCAACAACAAATTAGTTTTAATTGGAAATTTAAAAATTTTGACCTCCAAAGTTTCGGTCAGAAATCTGATAACTTAATTTTGAATGAAAATAGAAAAATTTTCATCGAGAATGGATGAATTTACTGAAAACGCGTATTTCTCAATTTTTTTCCTTTTAAATGTCAAATTTTATTGCCGAAAGTCATAATTTTTCTTGCCAAAAATCTTGTCTTTATAACTTATATATGATAGGAAAAGGATTTGGAAAAAAAAAAATTATGATAGAAGGGGAACGAACTTAGATAAAAGTACGACTCTCAAGCTAGGTATATATATATATTTTTTTTTTTTAACGAGCAATGCAGCTGCGCTAAGGGCTATTTGCTCGGCAGATAGTTCTGCTTTTACATAAACTTAGTATATTTAATAAAGTAGAAAGTTGAAAACAAAATACATGTAAAAGAATTGAGATGAAATAAAAATATAAAGGAAAACAAAAATATTCTTTTTTTTTTTTTTTCTTTTTTTTTTTTTTGGTGTCATCGTTTGGAGTTAAACGTGAGTTAAACGTGGTTGTAAAAGTCAGTAGATCGTAAGTAAGTTAGAGTTGAGTCAATTGTTTCGGAGTTGTTATTGAGAGTTTGTTGTATATTAATAGAAATGTTGAGGGAAGATCGGAGAGGTTGTAAAGTCGGGCAAGAGAAAAAGTGTTCAACTGTTGAATTGTCTTCGAGACAGTGCGGACATGATGGTGGGCCAAGGTTTGGTAGAAGGTGAGTATGTATTGATGTGAGGAGGACTTGAAAAATTCCGACCTCCGACCTATAGACGATAAGAAAGAGACTTGGAAAAAATTTGACTTTCGAGCAATTTTCCAAATCCAAGTACAGCTCGAGAGTCTAAATTTTCTGAATAATTCTCCTTGTTTCTCTGCAAATTTCGTCCCACTCCGTCAAAGAACCCGTGAGTTTTCTGTATATTTTTCGAACGTTTTAATATTTGCACCGAATTTTGGGAAATGATAGCTCTAGAATAACAAAACCGTACGTAATTGAGCCCTCTTCCTCCCTCCCCCTTGAGCATTTGGAAACCCATAATTTCTTTAGATAGAGAAGCAAATTCCAAAAACAAATTGCTACCTATATAAAAATTGTTGTGGTGAGGATTGGTACCCCCAAAGAAATTCCAAAGATGAAAGCTGCTCAAATTGTCTAAAGGGATGGGCAGGGACTTTATCTTCGTGGGCATCAGCTTATCTCATAAAAAATGAGTGAGCATTATCGGCGTTCTTTGATTCGATTTCATAAGGTATTTTGATTTTTCTGAATACGAATTATGATCACTTTCAACATTCGGCCCAGAGAAGTGCCCGGAATTTAAAATTGGAAGGTCAGATTTTTGCCTACGTTTATAGTTCGAAAATAATGGCTAAATATTTTTTGTCAAAAGATGGCCGCGTGTTTCTGTATCCTCCAACTCGCTTTCCATATTCCTGGGACTTGAATGAGTAACCTAAACTACGTAGTAATTATTTTGGCGAAATTTTTGGGCAATAATATGTATTGATAAGTGTATTTGTATCGACCCTGAACCAAGTCACTTCAATATGAGAAATACAATCATTTGAAAATTGATACTATTATTCAGAATTTGGCATGCATTTATCGGCACATCAAAATCGGTAGTGGGAACATCAAAATAGGTGCAAAAAATATTTTAATACATATGAGTAACAATATCATATTTACTTCCCGGTAAAAAAAAAAAAAGATACGAATAGCAAATACACATAAATAAGTTGAACAACAGCAAATGCTGATAGACGAAAAAAAAAAAAATGAACCTCATTCAGCATCAAAATTTTAAAATACGAATTAATAATTTCTGAGACAGGAAAAAAAATTGAAAATAATAAGCGTTTTTTTGTTTTGCCTTTGCTGGCTTACCCCGCTTCCCTATTGACAAAATCTGCTCGGAAAACGTTACCGCGTTTTGCCGCGGAAGCGGAATGCGACTAAGCTCTCTGCTGTGGTTAGAGCGGAGAGCTTTCATGAATTTTCCGCGGTATTCCGCGACATGTTTTACAGAGCGGTATACTTCCGTTGATACTATAATCCTGTCGCATAAAGCGACGGAATTCTGCATGATGATTCCGCGACGTTCTACAGCGTAATACGTTACACTGTATCATGGCCGCGTAATGCGGCAGATTTGAGGAATTATTTTTCTGCTGCATAAAGCGTCAGGAAATCAAGAATCAGCTACAATCTACAGTAGATTTTATTCTACTCATTCTGCAGCGTTCATCCGCTGATGTTAAAAACTGCCGCGGAATTTTTTCCAGGCGGCTATCATTTTCCGCGGTATTTTGCTACAGGTTTTCAATTATTTTCCACGATATTCTCCATTCACTTTAAGAATGGCTTTGGTGAAAGGATTTGCTCGATCCAACTCTTTTTGCTGCTCACTTTCCACCAACCACAGCCATTCTTAGAGTGGATAGAGTAGAAGAAATTAGATTTTATCGGCTACCATAAATTTATTCGAAAAAGTTGAAAATATGAGTAGAAATAAAAAAATACAAGAAATAAAATTAGGCTGCCCTTAGCTATTAATATTTATGCATCGGAATTACACGAGTATTTTGTACTCGTACATTTTCCGATGCCGCATTTGCTTGAGCTTCTGCAATTTTCTCAGCTTCTGAATTTGCCTGAGCTTCTTCGACATTCGCCATTTCTGAAAGAAAGAATTGCACTCATAAACAAATAAAAGAAAGTTACAAGTTTGTACAATCCTCATTACATAGTTGACATCTTTTGCCTAAGAACTGAAGGAAAAAAAAAGAGATGTTGGAAAAGAAGTTATTCAGAAAAGTTTTTGTCTGTAACTCAAAAAGTCAATGCTCAAGACGATCATATTTCATTATTCTTGTATAAGAAATTAAGAAGAGAAGCAAAAAGGGAATTTTCAAGAATTTAATTTTAACGAGAATGTCGTGTTGATGAGAAACGATCAAATGTTTTGATTAAAGAATGCGGATTTGCAAGACTTGCTCTTCTACTCTAGATTTTGGAGTTTTCCCCATTTGACTGATGTACTAGGGCAAGGCATTCTTACAAAAGAGTCGATAGGTTTCAAATTTTTTGAGTGAATTCAAGAAAAATTTTTTCCCAGCCTGAGACCAAAAGTTGGCGAAGTTTTTAACAACCGTAGTTGTGAGATTTCTGCTACGTTCATAAGTAGGTGAAGAAATTTAAGGTCTGAAGGATGTGTTTTCTTTCACTCCCTTGAATCCGAATTTATTCTCCTTCATACGGGTACGTCACGTATGTCGATCATCCAAATGAAAGAATGAATTCTGGGCGCAGATTTTTAAGAAGATGCAAAGATGTAAAGTAATCACGAAGTTAAGTACAATAGTTACGTTGCAGCGTGGGAGAGGAAGCACTTAAATGCGCAAGTACGGAAGTTTGCTGACCACGCTGCAATGTAAGAGATTTTTTTGGATAATTGAACAAAAAGTAAACTGGGATCAGAGCAGGTAAACAAAGAAAATCAGCTGTCAGCTAAAGTGGCAGAGTTTATTACGTTCTAATTTTCTCATTACTGTTCACTTTTTTTCATTTTGCTTCAGTTTTACAGTGCGTCACTATTTAGAACAAAAAACGCTCACTTTCTCGTGCAAAAACAGAAACAAAATGACAGTTTTTCGAACAACTATCCAAGAAAATAATGAAGATTTGATATGAAGCTATGAAAAACCTATTTACTTGTATTTTTTTTAAGGTTCTTCATTTGTTCACGTTCATAATCCAAAAATGATGTTTTAGAAACGATGATTTTCGGCTCTTTAAGTCTCGCTCTGTAGTCGCCGATTTTCCAAATTTCCTTTCAACAAAGTCTGTTGAACAGACAAAATTATGTTCAATTACATTTCAAAAAAAATAATAATTAATCTATGATGTCAATAATTTGTTTTCTCGATCCGAAAAATATAAATTACAATTTAAACATAGCTAGTCGAAAGAAAAACTAGGTGGGGTCCTCATTTTTTTCATTATGATGAAATCTGACTCGTAAAATTCGATAAAATGAGCTCGAAATGTTCTCTTTGAAAGATAGTCGTAGCACGTATGAAGCCAACATTATACCCTCCAGGTAAACTGCTTTGTTGTAGAAAAATGGTCAAAATCGTTTGGCAAATGAAGGTGTGAAAACATGAGCAAAAAGGAAATTATTCATGAACTCACTGGTTTTTAACCGCACTAAAATTTGTCAACTTAAATTGGTCATCTATCATCCTGTAATATCTTTAAACTTTACATTCGTACCTTTTACTTTGGAAGCAAATGCAATCTTCTTGAAGGATAGTAATTTATTGTTTGTGCCAGTACGAAGGTATTCATGCGATCAAAAGTGGGCCCATGAAGGCCTACTTTCAAAATGTATCCAGAACACTCGTACGCACCTTCGGCCGATCCCACCACCAACGAAAAAGTCATTCTAGAAAGAAAAGAAAATAGATGAAATGAAAATAAACATCGTGAACAGAATAGTCACTATGCGATCTTCCAAATCAATCATACCATTTTTTAAAGATACTGCTCATCATTTAACAGATCTTCAATTTTTTGAAGATGCGACGCATTTTTTATCGGTAAGTTGAGTTCCTTTTTGAAGATATCCAACAGAGTTTTCTTATTTTTTTTTTGGGAATACGCACATGTAAAAGCTGAGACGTATTTTTTGATCCTTTGTTCACTGCAGTCAAAAAAGTTATCTTGTTAAAGACAATAGTATAGTACATTACACACCTGACTTGACGTTTTGTTGTTAGTAAATATATCTACATTCCACACTATGAATACGAGATAATACCAAGCGTCTAATAAGCTAATACAAAAGTAAGCAATTATCTACGTACCCAATATTTTCAAGTCAGAATTATCGGACTACTAGTACAAGTACCATATTGATGCTCTACACGCGAAATATTCGAGAGGAACATGGCGGAAGGAAAATCACGAAATTATAACAGGACGCGCAACAGAACAACGACAAATACGTACTTACTGACTATTTACTCACCTAATCGAGTGATTATTGTACGGGTTAGTGATAAATGAAGAACAAGAAATTTTTGAACTTTGCGAATAAAACAATACCGGTTACTGAAATTAACCTTAACTCAATCAGAGTTTCACGAACACTGATAGGTAATAACATTAACGAACGTTATTTTTGTGCTGGCCAAAGTGACCAATCAGAGAAACTTCTCATGAACACGTGATCATCGCGGACAATCGCGGAATCTCAATCAACTGCTTTCAACGGCTCATTTCTAGTCTCTTCTGTCCTGCTGGGCCGCTGACAAGAGCTTAGGAAAATTTTTAGCTATATTCAGCTGCGTATTAATTTCTTCTGGACATATTTGCGGTGTGGTGGAAATGTCTATTCTGAAGATGTGTTCTGCGGAAATGATATTCCGCTCCATTCTGCTACGCTGAAAGTTCGGATATCGTGGATAATGTTTCTATTTTCTGCGGTAAAACGCGGAGTACTTTACATTGATCTCTAATTCTACTGCTGATTTTTTAGCGGAATTGATAATTCGGCGGCATTCTGCTGTTCAAATTAGGCTGATTTTGTCAATAGGGTTCCTCTTTTGTCCTAGAGCTCGTATGCTTTTAGCTTCCTGTGAAACAGTGACCGACTTGAGTCTTCTTTTTATTCCCAACTCATGCTCAGAAAGTGAACACATGTGCATGGTGACTCCTTCAGTGCTTCGAAATTGATAGTGATGGCCCATACACCAAACTGACATCTTTTAAAGTCTTCAAATGTTGTCCATGAGCATGCCTTCGATTTCAACTGAGTCAAAAAACTTGTGGTGATTTCTTTCTTACTTGAAGTGCTACGAGAATAAAATATGGTGGCCATTCGGGTGGTGTTCTGTGCTGCCCGTTGAAATACCACTGTCCACTCCTTCAAGTCCAAAGAAGGTGTCCTTGCGATGTCAATACCATTTGTACGTAAATAATTACGACTTTTTGACCATCCACGAACAATGTCACACACCTTTACCAAAAATTGAATTACAGGAGCACGCTCTCGGATTGTATGCTGCTTTTTGATTCAGCCATTTCTGGCCTCCAACCCATTGGTGGTGGAAGGATATCCCAAAGCTATTTCTGTATATCTATTAAAACTTTAATTTGCTGTTCATATTATATTTCTTGTCCTTGCTGTTGAAAGTTTGATGTTCGAACTACATTTTTTGCTTACGCCAAATATTTCTTCCGTTAGATTTTATTCCATTCTATTTCAACTGGACTCGACAATTTTGATAGTGTAATATACCATACTTTGTTCCTGTAGACTTTTTATTCAGATTTCTCGAGGTTTCGCCTTACGATCCTTTTCCTGATGTGGTGACTTCAATTTTTAGGTCGACGCATCTGGAGAAGACTTCTGTGTTCCTCCTGCAGTACAATTAAACACGTAGCTGTTTAAAAAAATATATAATTTTGCTATTCTCAGAAAAGTTTTTCTCATCTCTCATATTGAGCCATTGCGAATTCCAGATTAGTTTATTTCATCATGATGTATACGTACGTTAGTTAAAGACGATGTACCTACTGCTCTAATGACGTAAGTTAAAACCAGCAATTATATTAGTAATTTAGGTCGAAATCCATTTCGCATACCATCTAATTTACAGGCGACAATACCCAGACTGCCGCGACGAGTTTTATTTCCACATCGTGTGCATCCAATCCGCTAGGTATTGATGGATCGTTACCGTTTTGAATTTTCATTTTTGTCATTTGGAAGCGATATCCTGTCCCGGTAGTGTAGGATTCAAAAGTAAAATGAAGTTGAAAAAAAAAAAAAGAATTAATGATCTTTACGTACTGATATCGATTGAAAATATTCTCTTTTTTTTTTTTTTTTTTTTTTCTTCACTTCAAACTAGATTTATGAGTGTTAATCCAGACGAGACACGTAATTCCTAATCTACGAATACGTGTTGCACTTAAATAGAAAAAAAAAGTAGGATATCTGATGCATCGATAGGCATATTAGTCTTTTTTGCGCGTGGAAGTTATTTAATATTAACCTTCAACGAGAAAGTCGATACGTAATTTATTACTATTATTATTAAGTAGGATGAAAAGAAGAAAATACAAGTTATATACGTATGGTCGATGTTTAGTAATCGAGGCGCGAAGTCATGAGATAGAAGCGATGCAACCAGGTAACGAAAAGATCCCTTTATACGAGATGACCGAAAATTTGAAAGATCTAGCATAAAGTTTTGTGATTTTAAGCAAAATGAATTTATACAAAAATGCACAAATGAGCGGTTTAGCAGATAGTATAAGACCACACGCATTTCCAGATACAGAAATATAAAAATACAAAAACCTATGTGAACAATTCTGCGTGTACAATTTTACAAACAATTCTGAATTTCATTTCATGTTTTGAGAACTCGATTACGAAAATATCGATTAAGAAAAGAAAAATAGAATTAAAATAATTTGTTTGCTTCACTTGCATGAATGTACTAAGTACCACCCTCTCCTCCTCATATACAGGTCAATGGTTGACTTCTTTCAAGGTGCCTGTCTTGATATAATACTATTTTATAGCTCGAAGGACAGAAAGTGAGTCAGAGCCCACACCGCTCTCCCCTCGAAAGCACAACTTGTCGAGAAGACGGCAAACGTCGGACTTTTTTTCCAGACAACTCATTGCATATAAAATAAGGAACAACATAAGAATTCCCCTCTCTAGATTGAGTAGGGACATTTCTTGCTTTACTCCAAGGAACAAAAGAAACAACCATGATACAGTACAAAAGCTAACATAATGTAGTGTAACATTTTAAAAGCTTGCTTCTTACCCTTCGACGTAAAATATTGATTTTATCGATCATATTGATCAATCGATCCTACCTATTATATCGACTTTTTACAGTCTATCTCTGTCATGATGACATCAGAGTAACGTCCCTCACCACTGGTATTTCTTATAGCTGAGTTTCCTAGCATTAAGTACGTGAGGAGGCATAGACTGAATAACTCACAGGCTCACTCGCGCCACTCGTTCGCCCTTATTCTTAGCCTAGTATATATGTCTAGTAATTGTACTTATTATATCGACTTTTGACACGTCTATCTCAGTCATGGTGACGTCATGGTAACAGTATAAACCTAGTAGCTGACGAGCTCGCTTATTCACTCCACTCGTTTGTCTACATTTTTGATATTCTACAGATGGAAAATGCTCTATGTTAGGCTTAGTAGCTCAGTCGCTTCACTCGTTCGCCTCGACGGCCTATTATAGATGACGTCATACTATGCCCCGTCTTCTCTCTCTAGCCTTAGTTTACTACATATTGGGAGTATGTTGGGTTGAGTAGCTGAGCGTAGATTAACCTAGTGTATTATAGACTAGTATATGAAATAGCAGAGGTAGATTTTTTCCAAAACCCAAAAGTGCAGTGTCCAGTATACTGTATGTTAACTCTAATACCGCTTTGTCACGTGGCCAGTGCCACCCGCTCTCCTTGATGAAGTAGATACGGGTTGCGTATTCATCCCCCAAACCGGAATCGACCTTTTAACAGGAAACCTGTTTTATGGCGGGCTTTTTGAGAAATTTGCCGTGCGCTATCCGCCGTCCAGCAAAAAACTTGGAAAAATTTCGACTATCGAGCTATATAATCATGATAGGGATGGGGGACTTTGGAAAATTTCGACTCTCGAGCTATATAATTATGATAGGGGGGAGGGGGACTTGGAAAAATTTCGAACATCGAGCTATATAATCATGATAGGGGTGGGGGACTTGGAAAAATTTCGACTATCGAGCTATATAATCATGATAGGGGTGGGGGACTTGGAAAAATTTCGACTATCGAGCTATATAATCATGATAGGGGTGGGGACTTGGAAAAATTTCGACTCTCCAGCCATATATGATAGGAGGGGGACTTGGAAAAATGTCGACTCTCTAACTATATATGATAGGAGGGGGACTTGGAAAAATTTAGACTCTCAAGCCATATATGATAGGATGGGGACTTGGAAAAATGTCGACTCTCAAGCCATATACTCGTATGATAGGAGGGGGACTTGGAAAATGTCGACTCTCAAGCCATATATGATAGGAGGGGGACTTGGAAAAACTTCGACTCTCGAGCTATATAATTATGACAGGGGGGAAGGGGACTTGGAAAGATTTCGAATATCGAACTATAAATGAGATGAGAGTGGAAAAATGTGGACTCTTGAGCCATATATGATAGGAGGGGGACTTGGAAAAATGTCGACTCTCAAGTCATATACTCGTATGATAGGAGGGGGACTTGGAAAAATGTCGACTCTCGAGCCATAAATGATAGGAGGGGACTTTGAAAAATGTCGACTCTCGAGCTATATAATTATGATAGGGGGGGGGGGGGGACTTTCGAATATCGAACTATATATGAGATGGGAGTGGAAAAATGTCGACTCTCAAGCCATATATGATAGGAGGGGGACTTCGAAAAATTTCGACTCTTGAGCTATATAATTATGATAGGGGAGGGGGACTTGGAAAAATGTCGACTATCGAGCTATATAATCATGATAGGGGTGGGGGACTTGGAAAAATTTCGACTCTCGAGCAATATATGATAGGAGAGGGACTTAGAAAAATGTCGACTCTCGAGCTATCATATATAGCTCGAGATTCGAGAAAAATTTAGACTCTCAAACTATATTATACTAGGCTTATAGTAGGTCTAGGCCTTCTTTACACTAGCTTTATCTAGATCTAGGCTTCCTTGAATTTTCAATACCAAATCCCATTTGACTCATAAAACAGGTTCCCTGCGTTCCTCATTTAACTTCGTTAAGGAAGGCGTCGTTTTTCAGGTATAACTTCAGCAAAAAATTTTCTCGGCAAACTACCTCTTCTCCATGGCAACCGCCAAGCTGCAGTGTACCCAGCCATGTAAAACTTTAGAACACACAATTACAACACCACCTTAGATGTAGTAGATTGCTGTTGACGTCGCTTATTCTTCTTTATTCAGGGTCAATTAATCTTCCTCTCCTTCCTGAATATCTGGGTGTGGATGGTAATCAGATGTTGAGTATGCCATAGCGTGGTTCTGCGTTCGCCTATTCCATTACAGTTCTATCTTCTTCTTCATAACTATTACTGCAAATGAAGACACCTGATCCTAGCATGGTGGCTACCAGACTACTCGAAGGAAGCGTTCATTTTTATACTATACGTTAGGCCTAATATGATGAAGTCAGAAAATATAGGTCCCAGAGTAGCGATGACCAAAATTTTCCAAATACCGAAAGCAAGTCAAGTTCACTGATGACGTCATCAGGCGGCGTGGCAAAGCCCTTGATGGGTTTTCCAGGTGTTGTCCCAGTCAAAACCTATTATATTGTATGTTAGGGCTAATTAAGAGAAAGCCTGTTATAGGGGTGTAGGATGAGCTGGTTAGCCTAACATACAGTATACGAAGCCCCCAGTAAATTGAACATCAGGCTTAGTGTTATAGTTCCTGAAGTAGCGAAGGCAAACATTTTTCAAGACTATAAAATACGTCTGGATCACAGGTGACGTCATCCAGTGTGACGAAAACCAATAACAGTTTTTAACAAGGGGGTTTTTAGGGAAAAACGTCCACCGTCCGCCATCCGGCGGCCAGCAACGCTCGGAGCTCGAAAATTTTCCAAATCCCCGTTGTATCATAAATAGTTTGGGCGGCGGGCCTGTCATGTCACAGTTTGATGACGTCATAGATCAGTTTTTCTTCAAGTCCCCCTCCCATTTTATATAGCTCGAAAGTCCGGATCTGTGACGAGTCCCCCTCATATCATATATAGCTCTGGGGTCGAAATTTTTTCAAGTTCCCCTCCTATCATGAATATAGTATGGACGTCGATACTTTTCTAAGTCCTTGTGTAGCTCCGAAGTCTAAGCCTGTGACGTCACAATTTGATGACGTCATAGGTCAGGCTTGTGACGTCATTCGAGTTGCAAGAAAAAGCTTGAACAAACTCTAGACCTCGGTGAGATGCTAGCTATCGGAGATTATTGATCGTAATACTTCGTCGATAAACAAAAGTATTTCTAGAATGACCTTTCTATCAACTGATAATTGAAAATACTTTGTATTTTACTTTTTTTCTCTTGTCTATTTTTTCATGTCTTAACCTCCAAGTCAAATTAGTCGCCGAAGTCAAATTATTCCACAGCATGATAATTTTCAATACGCAATCACGTCGTACGCTTTCTTCAGTTTTTTCGAACACACATGATCAAAAGTTTCTCCAATTTCGATGACGAAGGTTCGTTTCTAAAAATCTCATGAACACCATTTACCAGTTTAAGATTATGACAGTTTACGTGTTACATCCGTACAGTACAGTGGTGTCGAGCTCGTTTATCGCTTACTACTCGTCTTCCCGTTTCGCTTGTAGCTTACGCGTTCCCATTGTGACTCGTCAGTCTACGGTATACAGTCGAATAGTTCTTTTGAACACATCAATTCACCTTTACAATATGAAATCTCTACCTATACGATCTACTCAATCTATACCTGCTCAGACCACTCAATACATGGCACCAACTAATGCTCAGAAAACCAAACAAAAAATTCATCCACTAACCGAATTCGTTCATCCTACTGTCGACCAAGGCATCATCTTTCCTTTCATCTCGGATACGAAAATTCACGACTACCTCGTCGCGATAAACAATCATGTTCCCAACCCAAAATCAATCATAGCAGCATCTCGCATTAGCAGCAACAGAGTAGCCATATTCCTGGCTAACGAAGAATTAGTAGAAAAAGTCCTATCCTCCTCTACTGGCATTAAAATCGGCTTTCAACACATTCAAGGACGGAGAATTAGAAGTAAACCGAAGAAATTAGTAATGTCAAACGTCTCTCCCACCATCTCAAACGCATCGCTTGAGAAACACCTATCAAACGAATTAAAGTTAAACATGGTCTCCCGTATATCCCTGCTGCGAGTTACTCCAAATGATGACAACTTTGGGCACGTAGTGAGCTTCCGAAGACAGGTCTACGTGTCGAACGACCTTGAAGAGCAAAAACTACCGAAATCGTTCACATTATCTGAAAATGGAGCAGTACACCAAATCTTTCTAACATATGATGAACTGACTTGTTTCAAGTGTCATTCTTGCCTACATAAAGCAGAGAACTGCGACTTCTACATCGACCTTACCGAATCAGCAGATAACATAACGCGACCGTTCACTACAACAAAAGTAGATCAAAACTTTATGAATAAATTTGAAATTGTACGCCAAGTTGGAAATTCCAATCCACTCAAGACAACAACCTTCGCTCCGACAAAAATAACTCACGAAGCTCCATCATTTTTCCCAACCCTCACTTCAGCCCGATCCCTCGGAGATGAATCATCAAGTAACGAAAGTGATCAAGCCCTGAAACCAGTAATCACCCAGTCTCACCAAAATAATTCCAACCCGACTCAAGGTATTCGTAACACAGCAAATATAGAGACAACAGGAAAACTGTACAACCATCGACGCAAGAAGAAGATAAATTCGATGATGACATGGAGACAGAAAACTCTCTGAAACGCACAATTTGCTACAATTCCATTACCAGTTCCGAAACAGGGTCTAGCGCAACGACTAACTCCACTCAGAAAAAACCCGAGAAGACAAAAGAATCCTCTGCAACGGACTTTTCGTACAGCGCAAAACTTGAGGACTCGCAAAAATTGGAACTCGAAAAGTAGAATGACACACAAATAACATCCTACCACCTAACATAATATAATATGTGGCTTTCGACAAGGACGTGGTGCTATAGATGCAGTCAGCTTTTTAACTTCAGAAATCCACGAGACCTTTTTGGACAAAAAACACCTTATTGCAGCATTTCTAGGTATGGAATCATCCCCACTTTATCTCGAATTGGTCTACCAACCCATTTGTTCAATACATAAATTTCTTATTTATTAATCGATGTATTTATCGTTATTCTCACTCCGAAGTTATGATTCAAAACTCGGCCTTCCGCAAGAATTCCTTCTATCCACAACACTCTTAAATATCTACGCAATGTTTCTCATACCCCAGTGTTAAATCCGTTTTCTTCGCTGACCACATTCTGCACTTTTCTCTGCTCACAAAAATCTCTCGGTCACTTCCAATCAAACTCAAAGTGCTATTAATCAAATCTCAACTAAGGAACAAGGACTTAATCTGCCCTTCAGGTCCATGTCCCAGCCTCTTCCCATCTCGGAATTTCGGATCTCCACTAAAGACATAATTTTGTTCACATTTTGTTAAATTCTGTTCAGCAAATTTTGAATTTTGTTCACCTACCGTATTTAAAATTTGGGGAGCTGGGAAAAGCAGACCCACATCTTAGGATTTTGGGTTCAAATTGATGTCATGATACAATTTTGTTTGATGTTATTTAAAAAATCCTAAATTTTGTTCACCTATACCGCTTCCCCAATATCCATAATATTTGAAATTTGAGGGGGGCGAGGTGGAGAAATATAGCCCCCCCCCCCCTCTTTGAATTTCGTGTTCAAACCGAGGTGATAATTTTCATTTTCTTCAGCAAACATCAAATTTTATTCACCCATCATTCTCCTACTAGAGATATTCGAAAATTGGGGGAAGGGTAGAAAAATGCAGCTCCCCCCACGTAAGGTAGGCACCTGGGGAAATTCATCTTTAGTATCACAATTCTCAGTGAGGAGGAACATACTCCAAAAAATCAATATTAGGTGAATTTCTGAGATTTTTTCATCAATAGCGGGGTAAGGTATCACTGCTACCGCGATAGACCGCATGAAATCAATAGTCATTGTTCGGGCTGAATAATACGCAATCCTGACATTCACTTTCTTTACTTCAAAATGTTTATTTTTCTTTTTCCTCAAGTCACAGCGGTACAAAAGCAGAAAAAAAAGTAGATTGTGACGTCACAGGCTCGGACTTTGGAGCCATATATAATAGGAGGAACTTAAAAAAAACTGATCGATGACGTCACCAGATTGTGACGTAACAAGGCGGACCTATGACGTCATCAAACTGTGACGTCACAGACCCCTCCTTCCAAGTTGTATATGATAGGTTGGGGCCTTGGAAAACTTTCGAGCTCCGAGCTTTGCCGGACGGTGGACGCCGGACATTTTTTCTAACCCCGCCGATAAAATAGGTTCCCTGTTAAAATTTACTCTTCATGAATCCAAGCCCTTCAAAAATCCCGGCTTCAGGGGAAAAAGTACCCTTTTCTCTCCCCTCACTTCGGGCCTAAACCTACCAAAAACATCGAAGTCACACCTTCATGCTCGTCCACTCGAAGTCCTCACGAAGTCGAATCCGACTTTACACTCAGACGGATACCCAAAGGTAGATTTTTTTGATCCTAATACTCCATTATTAGAAAATTTGATTTCTCCTGTAATGCGTAAGATATGGCAAAGTGAAAAATCGAAAAATTCTACTCACAATTTAATTTCATATGCGAGAAGGAGAGTAAGTTTATCAAATATTAAATCGAAGTGGAAACAGAAATTTGTCCAATACCAACTTGAGGAGAAAAGAATTCCCTCGATATTAGGCGTAAACCCAATCGGAACCACGTTTTTAAAATTAGTGCTGGTTCATGAAAAGAAAAGTCACAGCCCCCTCCCGCGGTTGAGCGTTCATCTCCTAAATTTACACTTCAGTTGTATTTCGTATTGATTTTCGTATAATTGTTTACAACTCAAAATTGACATCATCTCTCAAAACATCTCAACCACGCAAACTTCAATTTGAATCAACATTCCTAATTACCAGAATTTTTCTCAATCACAAATAAAATGAGATTATGTAAATCCTTGTCCACTATCCCCTCATCAAACGCCCTCATAATATGATGTCGTAAGTACCACAATATTGTCTTTTTCTGTTTTTCTTTCATTTCCTCTCATCAACCGTGGACCAACTACCTTAAAATCAAATCAACCTAGACCTTCCAGTCTAGAGGCCTCGCATAAGATCTTCCTAATCACCAACGAACAAGCAAAATACTACGTAATTCTCGCAGTTGCAGACGTTAATCTGACTTCAGACCGTCTCTTATCTTTTCGCGTGGGTGTACGAGTGCATGAATGTGAAGAAAAAAGATCGAAATCTACTGCGTGGTGCCGGTTTACGTAAATGCACATACTCGTATATACAGTACCAAAGTTGAGAGAACTGAAATAATGACCGGCGAGTATAGGGCGCTTAGACCTCGTGTGCGAAAAAGAATGGAAGGAAAAGTGAAGAAGGGGGCATTCGATTGCAGGGCAAGGTAATACCGAGTAAAGCGCGCGCGATCGCGAGACGGGAGCACGCATCGTTAATAATTAAGATTCCCACATTGTGTAATAATGCAGCAGGTATTGAAGAAAAAATATTGCGTGCAAACCGGCTCCGAAAGTAGGTCCACTTTAAAACGGTCTACCCGACATACGGACAGACGAACGATACAAAACCAACGTGCTCGCGTCGTCTGGAGTCAGTCTGTGTATCGCATTCGCACTTAAAACAGTCGCATCGGCACATCTTACAATAATCTCTGTTCGTATCGGTCGCAATCATGAAAAGTGTTTACGTGCTTTTACTCGTGTGTGGTGTAGTGTTCGCGAAGGATGATTCCAAATCCGCTGAATCGTCTTCTTCGTCGGTTGCTAAAGATACCAGCGAGAATAAGAACCAAGAAAAGCGAGGCCTCAGTGGTCTAGGATACGGCAGCTACGGATCCGGTGATTTAAGCAGCGGCTGGAGTAGCAGCTACGGTAGCGGTTATGGCAGCGGTTACGGAGCGAGCAGTTACTCGAGCGGAGGCTTGGGCAGCAGCAGCTATTCATCCGGAGGCCTGACCAGCTATGGCGGCGGATACGGAGGCTACGAGGGCGGTTACGGTGAGCATGTCGACTCTCACGTTAAATCAGTTACCATCACTAAAGAGGTAGCAGTTCCTTACCCAGTAACTGTCGAGAAACATGTTCCCTACCCAGTACATGTTAAAGTACCAATCGACAAACCATACCCAGTTCCAGTTCCTAAACCGTACCCAGTTCACGTTGAGAAACCTGTACCTTACGCCGTCAAAGTTCCAGTCCCACAACCGTACCCAGTCTACAAGAATATTCCAGTGCCAGTTAAGGTTCCAGTAGACAGACCTTACCCAGTGCATGTGCCAAAACCGTACCCAGTATACGTTGAGAAACAAATTCACGTCCCCGTTGAGAAGCCAGTGCCATACCCAGTTAAGGTTCCAGTCGACAGACCATACCCAGTTCATGTTCCAGTCGAAAAGCCAGTGCCGTACCCAGTTGAGAAACCAGTGCCGTATGCCGTTAAAGTGCCCGTCGACAGACCGTACCCAGTTCATGTACCCAAACCAGTGCCTTACCCAGTTGAGAAGCCAGTACCGTACCCGGTAGAGAAACCAGTACCATACCCAGTCAAAGTTCCAATCAAAGTTCCAGTAGAGGTACCATATCCAGTTACCGTTGAAAAACACGTTCCAGTCTACGTCGAACCACACCACCACCACTACGAACCCCATCATTCTTACGAACCTTCTCACCACGAAGAAAGTTACGGACATTACGATTGATCTCAATCGGAATTGATTCGCTAAGATTAATAAGTTACCATGAATCTTCAGGAAAAAATTAATCGTTCAGTACCTTTTTTTTTGTGTGTGTGTGTCGTTAAAATGAAAATGAGTTAACTCGAAGAGAAAAACGTTAATTAATATCTTTTACAGTATTACGTATCGATATGGACCGTATAAAATCGCAAGGTCGGCTTCAGCTGGGATGAAGTCGTCTTGTTGGACTCATTGTGATGGTAATGACTTTTTTTCTTACCATTTTACTCATTTTCAGAATATAATTATGCTATAGTATCGCGAATTGCTCAACTTGGAAAAAACTCTTCACCGAGGGTTCCACTTATTTATAATATATTTGTTAGCAAAATGAAAAAAAAAAAAAATAAGAAAAAAAAGAAAGAAAGAAAGATAAAGGAAGTTCATGCGAGAATAATTTTCAACTATACAACTTTTAACTAGCCGATTGGCTCATTCCGATGTCTTAATCATTTTTATTTTTCCTTCTTTCTTTTTTAAATATGTGTGTATTTTTACGAGAATCAGTTCAAAAAACCTTCTGTACGTATTATTCCAGTGTACTTCTGACAGATAATATAGTACAATTTTTTTTATGAATAATTTTACAACTGTCGAAGACCGCGTGCCGCGTCAAGGTTTCTTGTACAAACGAAGTTCATTAGGTTTGTATTACATAATGCGAACCAGTTCATGATCACGAATCTGGTTAAATGTACACATATATTTATTACTCCTACGTATTCTCTTCGTTCTTTCTTTCCTCTTCTTTTTCTACCTCGTCAAGTGGTTGTACCAGAGTTAATGTACTTATGGAAAACTAATAAGCTGGCCAATTTACCTTTTTTCGTTACCTAAGAGTAAATTTTACGTACCTTTCTTCTTATTTATATTGTGATATTGTTGTAAATACAGTATATTGTAATTTTTATATTGAAAACCTTTATGTTGATTTTTCGAAGAAAGCTTTAGGAAATCTCACGCATCAACGAACTTCAAATAACGATCAATCGGGTAGAGAATTTTCCGCTTTTTTATTACCAACTCTGCACGATATTCGCGACCAAACAGAAGTACAAAGTAAGTATGTTCTCTTCTTCGTCTTCACCTCACGCTAGAAAAAACTGAAACCTACAGGGATCTTTTTTTTTTTTTTTTTTTTCAATGAAATCAAAACAATAATTTCTTCTTTAAATTTTTCAAGCAAACATTCTACAGATCAATCAAAAAATAAACGTCCAATATGAATTTAAATCGCTTTTGAACACAAATATATTTTCAACTTTACCATCTTGTAACAGTCTTAAGGGCCGATTATACGAGATAAGCTACGCTATAAGTAAAGTAGATGATAAAAAAAAAAACAAACCTTGTTAGGTAAAATAAAAATGAAAACTAAATAAATAATTTGAAAATAACACAGAGACACAAATAAAATCCATAAAAATAAGTGCGAAATAAAATAAGAAAGAAGGATGATAAATGACTAAAACGAAAATATTATGTACTCGGTGATACTTAAACAAAAATGAAAACAAATGAAATGAAACAAGATAGTACAAATAAATCATCTTCTCTTAGTGAAGAATTATGCTTATACAAGATAGGTATATGCAAGTGATGAGAAAAGAACCGTCACTATGTAGATAAAGTCGAAGGAGGAGCAATCTGAGTAGTATAATTATTATTATTATTATTATTATTTATTATCATTTTTTTTTCATTTATTTTCACGAGCAATGAAGCTAGGCTGAGAGTTTTTGCTCGATAAAGATTACATACGAGTAAGAAAAATGAAATAATTTGCAACATTACATTCTGAAATGAAAAGTTTAAGAATTTGATTGCAGAATATAATAGGTACCTAAGTACAGATTTTTCAGACTGATGAGGAATTTTTCCGTGCAGAGAATTAGTTCAAATTAAGTAAATGATTAGAAACGGTTCTGTTCGTATTTTTATTAAAACATCAGAATGGTAAATATAAAATGTTTTACGTTTCGACGTAACTAAGACGTTTCCTTCAAGAACTACATTTTTAATCAAAGTGGGAGCAGAGAATTTTTAGAGTTGTTTGGAGATGGGTACCTACCGAATGTTAATAGTGTGCGGATTATTATGATTTTTTTTTCCTGGAGGATAAACGTTAAACATGAAAATAATATGAAAATTCTACAACATAAAACTTGTTTATTTTTAAATTTTTGTCAATAAAATCTTCCTGATCGATCAGAATTCGATGTCCGATATTTAAATTTCTCTCAATGCGCTTCTGAAAGTGCTCCTCCTAGGTATGCACAAGTGATAAGAAGAGGATTGTCGTCATATTGATAAAGTCGGTAGCAATTTTAGGACAATGTCGTAAGAGAAGTTCGAATATCAAACATTGAATTTCAGATGATTGATATTAAGAAGATTGTCTATATATCTACGTAGATAAGTATACTTATATTTGAAATAAATTACCAAAAGCGGTTTAGAACTTGCGTTCTAATTAAACCACAAACTACAGAGCTATAATTGAGGGCTCATAATACTCGCTGAATCAAGCTTCTTTCAAATCTTTCTTGACAGTTAAAATCGGTCAAGCCAATGTACAATTAAGTTCCGGACATTAATTTGACTTGAATTTTAACCCACTCTATGTACTTAAGGGCTTTCTAAATAAGGTAGGTACAAAGTTATTTAAAAGCTTAAAACACATAATAAATAAAGCTCTTTACAGTGCCTCCTTGATCTCCCGAATCTACCTTCTTCCAAAATCTAAACTGGAATTTCTGAGTAGAGGATGCAGTGTCGTAAGTCATTCCCACAAGATACGTACCAGAATTGAAGCGGGTACACTATTATCGATAAAAATGAGATCAGTGAATTTTTCTTTATTGTTTTTGTTAGAATTCTTTTAATTGATTGACGGATACTCACGAGAGTAAAATAAAGTTGCAAAAACCGCCGAAATAAATTCGACAACAATCGAAGCGCTTTCAGATAAAAAACCATCTTCAGCGAGAACAAGGGAGCAACTGACCCAACCGATGAAACGATATAACAATTAACACCAACTCGAGACAAGAAGAAAGAACTATGACTCATAAACAATTAGCTCGATCAGACCTTCGTCCCACGATGACACCACCAGTAGGTATTCTTATGACGAATGATTTCTAGGTATGTGTTCCAGGGCTATTCGTTTAAAGTATGAATCTTCCTTATGGAGAAGCACCTGAGAACCCCTCCCGGAAGGTACGCCCACTGGTGATCAAGTGGTCAGCGAATGCCGAATCTTCACCGCTGCCCTTCTCCCAGGCCTTCAATTGTTCAGCCACCCTGATCTTCAACTGCCGACCAGCCTCACCGATATAAACACCCTTACAATCTTTAGTACCTTATACACACCACTCCTCTCCTCCTCGGCAACTTGGTCTTTCAGCTTAACAAACAACTCTTTAACTGTAACGGGATTGTAGAACGCAGGCCGAAAACCGGAGGTTTCAGGAACGCCGTGGAAAAAATTTGAATATCAAACATCAAATTTTGGTTACCAAGTTAGAAAGATTACTTACTTATATTAATGAAAACGAAAGATTAATGAATTTTCTTTCTTTTTCATAGTTTATATTCTTATATTAATTCGATGTTTCATGTTTAAAATTCTCTTAGGATACTACTCAGATTGCTCCTCCTTCGACTTTATCAACAGGATGACAATCCTATTCTTATCACTTGCACATATCTAGGTCCTTAGCACATATCTCTGTTATATAGTTTCTGAGCACTGAAACCTCCTGAAAAAATGCTCCTCCTTCGACTTTAATGACTTTAACCTAACCAATTCATGATAATATTATAGTTCCTTGGTGTGGCGTTGTCACATTGAGTACTCGGCCTGATAGTATGCGACCGTAGTTAAAAGCTGTTATCAGCACTCAGGTCTTACTCCAGCAACAAGGCGCTACTAACATCAGCTGATCTCCACTTAAAACGATGTAAAAACAACGAACCAGGTGACGTCACCCGGTTCCGCGTCCCATTTCTGACGTACAAAGTTGAATTGACGTATATGCAGATAATGAATACGAGGAAAAGAGGTTAAGGGGAAATTTGATTTAGCCTCTTTTTCTCGTATTCATTATTTGCATATACGTCAATTTAACTTTGTATGGCAGATTTATTTTTAAATGTGCACGCGGGTTGCGTTTTGTTTACAATCGAACTTGGCTCACCTCTTTGGGTCTTACTCAGATAAAGAAAGATACAAACTATCGGACAAAAATAATGTTTACCGATAGTTTTGAGCAAAAAAATAACCATAGTAGGTATTGATAATGACGTTTCACAGACAATGAAGCGCTCGAGTTTACATTTAAGGACCTATCTGGCAAAAGGGCATCCGCACCATGTATTTCTTATGGGACGGACGCCCTTCTGCCAGAACCCTCCTCGTTTTTTTAAATCAATCTTTTTTCTAGCAATAAAGCCCCCCTTTTTTTTTCAACAATGACGTGTTTTCCTGTCGAAAATCTGAAATTTTCGGAGTTGAAGTTTCATCGCTGCAGTAATAGTCGACTGATGAACAAATAACGAAATCCATAGCAATGAAAAATCAACCCATTTTCAATATATCTCCCTTCATACTCTCTCATTAATCCTTTTTTCACTGTCTACGAATTTCGGTTACAAGTTACGTACTGTATAAACAATAACAAACATTTGCGATACGATGTCGGATCAGAAGACGCCGACTCAGCAATTCCTGATGATTCCAATCGATGTAAGTACTTATTCTTAGACAAATCGACTCTTCTTATTATTCTGGTTCGACCCGTTAAGGACTTGTACGATCCACGACCTTAATCTTCTTTTATTTCTAATCAACTTACTCTCGTTCGCGAGACTGACGGATAGATGTTTTATTCTCTGTCCGTTAGATTCCCGATGTTCCGTCGATGACAACCATGGTACACATTCAGACACGTTTTGGACTTATAATTATTCGATTTATCCTCTTAATTAAATAAATATACTTTATATCTCTTGTACATCTCGATATTTCCTCAGATTGAGTTTTCAGCACGTCTTCCACTGCAGCAAAGCCACTCTAGCTATTCCCCCCTTTCGCATTTCCCACATTTCCATTATTTATTTCCTTTGACTGAAAGTTAAAGAAAGCTTCGCCTCTATATTGACAGCTGAACGTCAGAGCCGACTATTTATCGATAGTATTGATAGTATTTGCATCTCTAAAGCACAGCTGGGCCATTTTCTGTCATCATTTGACTATTGTTGTTTTTAAAAGTCGACGTGAAACGATCATGAAAACTTCTTGTAAATATCCAATTGAAAAAATAAATAAAATACCTATTAAAAAATACTTTCATAAAAAACAGTATCTAAATCAAATGATATTGTTATTTTTTTTTAATGTTAATAGGAAATATTGTGGGTTGGCGTTTCTACTGCAGAGCTATCAGTGTCTATAACTTCGAAGAGGTGGTCATCTTTCTTATGCTCATTTTCTTTGAGTTCGACTCTAAAATTATCATTGATACGCGTTCGCATTTCCTACATTCACATAAATTAGGTATACTTGTGAGTTTTGTGTACGACGAAGACTTGATTTTCTCAATCATTACATCAAATTTTATATATTGTCCATTTTGAAATATCATGATGTGATTATTCGCGTGGAAGAGGGATACCTAACTCGAATTTCACAAACTCAAGCTGGTTTAATTTTCTGAAAGTACCTATATTTTGAAATCAATCTTCGACGAATATAAGCTCTCTATCACGTAATTCATACCTAGATGAAGATTAAAGCGAGAGGTGCGTGTACTCAGCAGATAAACAGAACAAATCTATCGATTCATTAGATACTGTTTTTGGTACACGATATTCTGTAAGCTTGAATATTAAATCGCATACTCGAATAAGTGGAGCGTTATTTATTTATTTTAAAATACATTATAAATTATGAAACTACCAGAGGCGTATTTGTAGATCAACATTCTAACACAGAATTATGATTTGCTTGCTCTTACTCTCGATTTTTTGGATTCAGATTACTACAGCAGCCTAAATAAGTACGTGTTACCTATACCGAACGTTTCATATTATGTAGTTAGGTTAACCAAGACGCACAAGAATATGCGTAGATACAGCACCTTTTGTGTATTTATTTACACTACTGAGTTTTTATCATGTAAAAATTTGAGTTTTTAAATAAAACAAAGTAAATTCACGATCTACCTATGTATATATATGTTACGGTAAATGATGAGAAAAAGAAATTAACGTGAATAGCCGGGCAATGACGTGATTCGCCAAAAAGAGAGTTTGGATTGAGTCATTCACCTTAATAACCGGTCAATAACGTTAATCGACGATGTACCTGGTTTATGTTGTTAAACGTCGTTTAATACTGTGTAATATTAGACATTTACCGGTAATTCACGTCCTTAACCATAAGCTACCGGTAAAGGTTGATAAAACGGAATGAATACACAAATGCAATTATTTCGCGGTCAGAATAAGTAAAATAAAAGCTATTTGTTTGAACAAGATAAACTGTTGTGGCAGCGGGAGTTGCACAGCCGATTAATCGCGCGACAAGAACATCGGCTGCTTTCGCAACCCTTTTTACAATTGCAGTGTTTGTATCCCTAACTTCCGGCAACGCTGCTCTCGGCCGCCGCTTCTCGCATTGTAATCTCTTTGCCGGAGGCTGCGTCAATGACTTCCTCTGCGTTCAGTAACGCTTCTTCTGTGCAGGGAACAAATTCTGAGCGCGCGTATTTATTTTTAAGAGTACCTGAAGAAGTACCTGGAATAAGACAAAATTCTCGTGGCCGGATAAGACGTTCGTTGCCGCTGAGGGTCAAGATGTCGTACTTCCACACTAGTCGGTATTCAGTCATTGTCTTTTTCTCCTTAGCCGTTTGCAGTATTTTTTTCGCATTCTTCAGGACTTCAAGTTGATGTTTGTACTCGTCGCAGCTTAAGAAAGCATTATTATCCGGGCGTTTTGTTGCTAACAATTTCTGAATTTCTTCATCGAATTTTTTTTTGAAAAATGTACACAATATTTATCAAGAACACAGACTTGTACGTAATACTTATCAAGAACACAGACTCATAGGTGATAGGCGAACAATGAGAGTGATATGACTGTGTAGTGTTGTCATGAGGAAGAAAAGCGCAGTAATCATTGATTCTTAGCACGATCAAACATGCAAACGACAATTGTGAACACGTTCTCGACATTGACCATACCAAGACGGCTGATCACGAGAATCGCCAAGAATAACACATAAATATGATTCATTCTCGTGATTCACCAAATCTATTGGTAACTTACGTTATACGCCGGCTATTCACATCATATGCCGCATACTATTTCGGTAATTAACGTTAGTACATTTATTTTCGGCGATTAACAGTCAATAGCCGGCTACTAACGTCATCTACCGCATTCACATCATTTACCGTAACATATACAAATACTAAGTTAGGGAACTGGTTTGATTTTTTTTCATAACAAAATACTTCAAATTTGATAGAGCATGTTTTCTTTTAGTGCGTCGGAGTAAGGGGATTATGAGAATTTAATTCATGGATAGGTTATGCTGTAATCGTGCACTTATACTCGTACATCAAAATTCATTGTTTTCAGAATTGTTCGAGGGGTAATTGTAGATGTGGACCTAGATATTGTCTTTTGACTCTAATCAAGTCTCATCACATTTAGTCCGTATTCAAACAGATAACGCTTAAAAGCATTCCAAAGGGTCCAGCCAGTAAACATCGTTCCCAGTTGAAGTCTTAGAAAAAACAGAGATTTTTTCACGTTTTATGTCTACTAGTAAGGGACCTCATTCATATTTCAGGAGGACACGCCTGCTTTGTGATGAAATCATGACCCAGCGTATGATTTTTTCTCACAGAGGCGTACGCCCCGTTTTCGGATTAATACAGGCGGAGCATACTGTAAATTGAGCTATCTAGTCCACGGGACTCGCTCTGATCGTTCACCCCCATATCAATACCAACACTAGTGATATCCATGATGGCTACCTGCGTCATCGGCTTGGCCTCTCTCTTTCTTCCTCACTCTCTTCTATAGGGCTTTTCCATGTCGGCGCATTGCATACGTATTCTCCTACGTGTTATCGAAATGGTAGTATTTCTAACATTGCTCTTATCGGTGTCGCTCGATTGCATACTCATTTTCATTGTGGAGTAGTTTGCCATAAGAGCAATGTTAGAAATACTACCATTTCGATAACACGTAAAAGAATACTTATGCAATGCGCCGACATGGAAAAGCCCTATTCTCAGGATCACTTATTCCGCTCGTGAGCCTCCCAACAGTCCCCCTTATAACAATCCAAACTAAAAACGAAAACTGCAAAATTTTTGTTGCACAAAAATTGAAATCATCTCAAAGGTAAACTATTGATGTAATTGATTCAAAACGAGTACATATCTATTGAGAAAGTATAGGCGAAATAATTTCCTCTGTAGAATCGCTCATTTGCTGAAGATCGATTTCTGGTACAAAAGTAGCTTCTTTAGACCCATTAACAAATCGCTCTAAATCCGTTCTATCATTCACCCATTGACTAGATTTGGTGGAAGGGGTTACAAACATCTCAGCTTGCCATACCTTGTCTCTATTATTCCATAAAAAAACAAACCGCCCCGTCATATCAAAAAGTTTCAAATCGGGAAAACTGAAGTAGTAAACTTCGGATATCATAAACTTTTGGAGTGTATTTCTTGTATTCTCCCTCGAAGCCGCACAAGTAAATGCGTTCACAGATTCAGGCGATTTTGTGGGCTTGATGCGTACTTGATGTAACTTGTATTCGTGCTTGTGCTCGTTATCGAGAACTGGGCATGGAGAGATATCATTTCCTTCACCTATCGTGTTTGAGAAATGTGGTGGGGAGTTTCGAAGAACTGAAGGACTGGTCACCGAATCTTGATCGAGCCAGCTTTTGTTAAACTTTTTGGAGCAATACGAAGTCAACATGTCTTTACACAAATTTTTCTTAATGTCTATTGATTCGGGCTCCAGAGGGTTTTCTTCTCCTAAAAAAAAAAAAAAGAAAAAAATCAAGAGAGAATATGAGTAGATTAAGAGAATTTAGGAGTCATGAAAAGTTTACCTTCAATCAATGCTTTCCGGTAGTCGCAAGCCTCGTTATCAATAAGAGTTGTACGGAAAGCTGTATACAAATTCGTGCTTGTTTCCGGATTACAGACGACACACGAAGCGATGACAAATGACAAGCCCAAACAGAAAAAAATCATGACGAAACCATCAATTTATATCTTGGTAGTTGAGAATACTTTAAAAAGAACTTTAGTATTCCTCACTATGACTGAAATTTCCATCAATATCTTCACCAAGAAATATATATTTTTTTTAGGTAGATATGCTTACGCAGTTGTTGAAAACAAAATAACAGAGGAAAATCTTCTACAAGTGTGCGTTCAAGTAAATACAAACAGACGAGGCACGATATCTTGTTATAGAACAACGATGTAACTCCATCGTATTAAAAATTTTTATTGTATAGTCAATTTTTATATCAAACAGCATCCCTCAAGGAGAAGTTTGGAAGGTACCACTTACCACTTTTTTTGTTAGCTATAAGTGACATCACAACTTGTACCTCTTTTCCCCTTACGCAACGCCTTTTTGCGGATGACCACAGCATTTCTCATCAATATTCAAACCCTCATTGAGCATCACGACTCCTCCAGCAAACTTTAGATAAAATATCTACATGGGTTTCATACTGTTGTTTCCACGTCTCGACGGGCAAAACTGGTCTCATTATCTTCCGAAAAAACCGCCGACCACAAATTTCTCTATCTCTCTCTATTCCTTCACGGTTTTTCAAACAAAATTCTTATTGCGATCAATGTAGTTTTAAATAAAAAATAAAATTAAAAATTATTGTTTTAGTTTTATTATTTGATTAGGTAACTAATATTTTTGGAAAAATTTTTTCAAAAATTATTCAGTATTAAAGTGCCGTAACACGAAAATGAACGTTCACCACGTTAACCAACGAGTTTCTGAGAAAATTCTCGACTCTGATAAATTCTTGGGGCTTATCTTTCTTGGATCCTCTCTTCAATTACTAACTTTGAATGGCCCGAGGGGCATTCCGTAATAATCCTAATCTCATCCTCTGCGCCGAAATAGCCGAACCTCCCTCTCCACTTGCCTACTCTAACGTTAACTGCCAACTTCCTCGCATCTTCAGCTCAATATCCGGAACTCCGTACCCACACTGCTTTCTCCTCCCTTCGAAATACTTTACTAAATTTTCTTAGACCCTATCTTTACTCCCTTCCCAAACTCAATCCTCTCTTCCCTATCAAATCATAAATTCCTCCGAGTCTTCTTAGCACCAAGTTCAAGCCCTATAGGATGGAGGCAAACATTTGTAACTCTTTTTAATTGCATAATGGGGAAGGGGAACAAAGTCGCGAAGACTAAAAGGTTTCTAAAATTGTGGTCCAATATAGAAGACGTAAACTTTCTATTTAATACTTTTGTCGGCTTTTTTCGGGGCCTCCATAGCCTCTGCAGCCGCAAAAAAAAAAAAAAAAAAGGAAATGGAAATGGAAATGGAACTCAGTAGGTCCGGCTCTCTTAAGTTTGAAAAAAAAATCTATCTTCTTATTCTGCTTTTGATAATCAGAACTTAAAAGATACGGTTCCTTCTCTCCTGTCAAGATCCGCAACCCGAAAGACCTTGAGCTTTTTTTTCAGAGCTTGAGAGATTTAGGGCAAGCATGGGGGCTGCGGGGGTGGGACAAGAGCCTTAAAAAGGAAAACATAAAGTGTTCTCAGACTAAAATAGAATTATTACTTAATTATTCATTATATTTTACAATGGTTTTAAATTCATCATTAATAAAATTACCACGAATCGAAACTATTTTTCTGAATATTTGTTTGAGGGTCACGATAATTTTTAAATTTAGAAAGTCATTCATATTTAATTAATTAGTGCTTGGATATACCAGTAATTATTTTATTCTTTTGATTCAAATGTTTTGAAAATAAAGTAATTTCAAAATTTGTTAACCTCTCCTTTTTTTTTTTCCTCCTGATTCCAGAGGTGTCAAGCAAAAGCCATTAATCGCTAAAGCAGCAGAAGCAGTCAATCTTTAATTGGCTTTTAAGCTAATCAAAAGCCAGTGAATGATTTTTTCATTCAGCCGTTAGCCAATCAAAAGCAAATACTGATCAGCTGCTTTTCATTATGGTTCATTCCGCTCCGGAGTTTTATCATTCTGTTCCGGAGTCAAGCTATTAGCGAATCGTTCAGTAGCCAATAAAATGACAAAAAAGCAACAGCCAAGTTTTAAGCCAATCGTCGGTAAAGCAAGAAGCTAAAAGCTAGTTTTAAGTCAATCAGCAATTTTGCTTGACACCTCTGCCTAATTTTGATTCATTTTCAAAAATCTACAAATTTCAAGCTTATTATCAATATCAAATTATTAAACAAGCGTGAGAATGTGCATCATGCTTTGAAATTAATTAGGCATATTCAGTGCACAAATGGCACTTTAACGAAAAGTCAATTTGGGCCGGCTATCCCCTAGGAGCGTTACGATCGGCAAAATTGAAAGCGGAAACAGGCCGTCGATTTTCCCATTTGAATATTCATTGAGTAGGCCTAATCTCAGGAACAAAGCGATTTAGAAGGGAAATTAAGAGAACCAAGTCTGTACAGCGTAAAATACAAGTCATCTTCCATCCGTCACTAGCACCAACCATAATATTGTTCAGTTTCCGTCGGACGCGATACTAGCGCTGTCCGGCCCGAATCATTTCGATACTTATAAGCCTTTCACACTTGGCGTTTGTTTTCATTTTTCTTATCATACACGTAGTCATGTTATCAAAATGAGAAAATCAGATTGAAAAATTGACAACATTTTTGGAAGTTTTGGGCAAATTTTTATTTTTGCTTAATCCACAAAATTACCAACATTTTTTGAAAATAAAAACTTGAATTTTTGTTTGACGACGAGTTTGATAACAAATCAGGCAAACGCTTATACTATCCGCTTTAAGAATCCGAAGTGTGAAAGGCTTATTGAAAGAGCCTATTTCCATTACAATTACAGACACGTAGTCACGTATGCAGTCAGAACAACACATCCACGTCTTCATATTTGTATTTTGTACTTTTAGTGACACCTCAAATAAACAAGGCAGTTTACAGATGTTGGTGTCGGAAAATTTTGAAGTTATGAAAGAAAAACTGTTTTCTAGTAAAGGTACATACAGCTTCAAGAAAATGAACTTCTGTTAGTTTCAACTTGTTATTGATCGTACCATCGAATTAGACATTATTGTGTTTCGTCTGAACCTATGGTGCAAGAAGGAAATAAAAGGATTTATGAGCAACAACGATGTCTAAGGGACGTCTGGTGTTTTCTTAAAAAGTCATTAAAATTTACAGTTCATTCATTCACCATCAGCTGAAAATGTTCAACTCACAAAAACAAATAACATAATTATGGTTTGAATAGAAAAATCCGAAAATGAACAATATTCATCGCCAGCTGCGGCGAAAGCAGCCTGAAAAAAATGTGTAAAAAGCGATTGAAATCAGCTTTATAAGCCAGTTACGAACAGTCTCAAGTAACGGCGCTTACTTTCGTGTACCTACTGAATTTTATTCTAAAGATCTTTTAGATCATCGATTACGAAAATGTTTCACAAAGTGCCTTTGTACGTAGCTTTAGTCGTGCTAATCCTGCAGGTAAGAAAAAATATTACCGTAAATTATACGATCAATGATACAGTTGGTATTCATGATACAATTTTAATCTAAATAGGTGACGATAAGCGATGGAGCTCCAGGAGTAGATAAAAAAAATTCAGTACCTTCGAACCGTGACACCAAACCTACTCAGAATAAGGTCACTCTTGTTACAGTAGCTCAAAGTTATGAAGATAAGTTTGATATCTATAATACGATTTTAATAAAAATAGGTGGCGATAAGCAATGCAGCTCCAATACTGGGTCAGAAAAATTCAGCACCTTCGAATCGTCCGGCTATACCCGCTCAGAAAAAAGTTACACCGGTTGCAAAAGTAGCTCCTGCAGCAAAAAAGGCTGGCGGTAATTGCCCTTGCGATAAAGATGCTAATGGTAATTGCATCGTTCACTGTCCAAATTGCACCAAATGCACCCGCTACCGTAAACAAATGGCGCGTAAGTAAAGTTTTCATTAGGTACTATAATAATAGCTGTAACAGGGGAGAAATTTTATTTTTGTATAATTCGTTCGTACTCGTACTTACCTTTTGTTACCTTGAAAATTCTCAGTTTCCGACAAAAATCGCCAGAGTATTGTCGAAATGAAAATTCCTTCGGTAAAGTACGAGCTTTCCCTGTCGAAGATCAAGGTTGGTTCAAGGAGAGGCTTTAAGAAGGACGAATGAAAACGATTATGGTGATTCTCACGGGTTTACTGCCTTTTTGAACCATTTAAAGCGCTTGACGTATTCTCGCCAAGTGTAAACAAACGCGAGAAGTAGCTTTGAGTTTTATGGAGGTGGTGTGACTTATTGCGACTTTATATTTTAGTAGCATCAGTTCCCTAGGACTCAAAACCACTTCGAGATTCATGAGAACGAGCAGGTGTAGTCTGTTCCAGTCCCTGGACAATTCGACGACTCAAGGGAGGTGAAACGGGAGTTGTTCACAATAGGGATTGGGTAAATGAGAACGCACAAACACACTCTTTCCGATATTAGGGTCAGGTAAAGATGATGAGAAGAACGTCGACACTGGAAGCGACTTCAGTCGATTCGGTCCTGAACGTCGAATGCATCGGTGGGTCTTGCTCTTGCCCCGTCAAATACCGAAAAGTCCGTATCTGAACTGATGAAGACCCAACCGAGTGAACTACCACCTCCACTGTTATGAAAACTGATAACGGGCGGTCTTTGTTATACTATATAGTCAGACAGCACCCATCTAGATGATTTTGAAGATCAAAACTTTCATTAGAAGGCCTCTCAACGTTGAATTCTAGGTTTTCTCCGCACTTTCTGCGTTCTGGAAAATTAAATCTCGTCTTTTGTTCTTAGTCCTTACTATTATATGTCTGTAATTCAAAAGTACCTTCCCAGACCAAATGAATGACGAAAAAATTTTAAAAGAGTACATTTGATGACAACTCCGAAAGAAACAAAAAAGGTTCTCATGAAACCGACCCCCTTTTCCGTCCCACTTGATAATATTAGCCGAAGCGTACGCAGATGTTGGTAGAAAAAAACTAATTTAGAACATCGCGCTTTCCCTTCTCTAAAACTTCCAACTCATCATGATAAGCGCTTTGAAATATTAATATTTGTTGAAAGCTCTTATTAAAATTATCGTATTTGAAATCACTATTTGCAAAAACTACCCACAGACGTATTTTGAAAATAGTTTCAGTCATAATACTCGCACACCTGTTTTTCGAACTACTAACAACCATTTACTGAAATCATGTATGTATCATTTTTGTTGCAGAAAAAGCACAAGCCAATCCAACACCTAAAAAAGTCTAACACCATACATCCTTTGAGCGATGTAATTCAACGGCACATTTTTTTCCGCATACTCGATGACCGAGTAAATTATAATTTTCTTTTTTCTCTCTTTTAAAATATACTTGTGCCTTCATTCAGAAAAATTATTATATTATTCGTTTTTTATGGAACCGTATAGTCACACTGAACGAAATTCCTTTGAAGTGATAAGGCTTTCCAGTGAAGAAAAATAAATAAATACAAATAAACTTTTTTGAGTCATTTTCAATTCGCTAACGACTCTCTTCTCACCAAACCATCCAGAACAGCGTTCCCAAAGAGAAGTCCGGAGTGTCTCGCTTTTTATGTTAGCTATTATTGACATCACAAATTGTACCTCTTTCCAACATATTTTAAATGATTATTATTGCATTTCTCTCCAATCTTCAAACCCTCATCGAGTGAAACGACTCTCTGGATACAACATCTGCATGGACTTTAGACCGTAGCTTTCGCTTCTCCACGGGCAAAACTTGTCTCATTATTTTCCAGGAAAAACCGCCGACCATAAATTTCTCTACCTTCTCTACTCCTTCAAGGTTTTTCAATCAAAATTCTTCAATTTTATAGATTCTTGGGGTATACCTTCAATCTCAATCTTTTATGAATTTCTCGCATAAAATCGCTGAATGCCACCAATATTATAAAATATCTATCCCATCCCCGTCTAGAATACAACCGAAGATTACTTATCCAACTATACAAAAATCTCATCCGCTCTCAACTAGGCTGCAGCTCCCCAACCTACTCCCAATCCAACAAGTCTATTCTTCAATTACTGAAACTGTTCAATTAACAACTCTCAGAATGGCCCTAAAAGCATTCCGTACCAGTCCTAATCTCAGCATCTGTGCTGAAGCAGCCGAACCTCCCCCTCTACGTTCGTACTTTAACGTTAACTGCCAACTTCCTCGCACCTTCAGCTCAATATACGGAACTCCCCACTCTTATTGCTTTCTCCTCCCTCAAAATACCTTACTAAATTTTCTCAAACCTTATCCAAACTCAACCTTCGCCTCCCTACTGAATCATTCATCCCTCCGTGGCTACTCACCCCCCTGACCATCAGATCCAATCTCACAAATATCCCCAAATCAAATAACACCGCATAATTACGGAAATTATCGCAGAATTCCCCAATCACATGATATTATGTTATACTGATGGTTCTAAAAGACAAAATAAAACAGGTTAGGGGGCGATCATAAATTACGTGAGGTATTTTTTGGGGGGAGGGGATCCAGTCAAGTCTCACTAAAACTCACGTGAAGGGGAGTGCCGACAAATCTCAGGTGATTCAAGAAAATTACGTTTTTTAATAGATAAACGCGATTAAGCACAGATAAACGTATTTAAAGCAAAAATACATATTTCGGAAAATCTCACGCGAGATAAGAGGGGGGTGGGGTCAAGGCAAATCTCACGATAGGCGGAGGGGGTCGAAAAATCAAAAAAATCGCCTCACGTAATTCATGGACGCCCCCTTATGTACACTCCATTCAGGACAAAATTACTGCCCTTCGTTTAAGGAACTCGACCTCTGTTTTTACTGCTGAATTGAGCGCTATTAGCTCCCATCTTTTGAACCTCACCCAGCGTCCTCCTGGACTCGACTGTATCGTACTACCTGACGCACTTTCCACCCTCATGTCTTTACAAGATTCCTATTCATATAATCCTATAACTCAACGCTTTCAAATCATACTCCATATCCTAACCTCCATGAAATCATCTGGATTCCAGGTCACATCGATCACCTCAACGTGAAAACGTTGATCTTGCGGCCAAGAACTCCACCATTTTACCGAAAATTTCTGACTCAGCTCATTCATCAGTACACGACCTTCAAACATACTACCGATCCAAAATCCTAACTTCTGGTCGTAACCTTTGGAAAGACAGCATCACAACAAACGTAGATCAATCAAAAGCCTTCCCATTGCTTGGTCCTCTTCAAATTGTAAATCCCGCCACGAAGATGTCATTCTCACCCATCTTCGGATTGGTATACCCAGCTCATTCACTTTCACCTCCACCGAGGTCTTCATATACCTCCGTCTTGTAACTACTGCCATTCAGACAATCTTACAGTGCAACATCTCTTCTTACGTCCTGTTCTCCTCAACCAGGTTTCCTCATCTGTAATCTTTGCACTATGTAACAATTCTGAAACCGTCTCCAAACCCCTCAACAACCCACGTTCTACAAACAGTATTACTTCCAACCACTCTAGTGATAAATCATACATAATTCATACAAGAATTAAGTCAATTAAATGTTGTACAGATAAATTGACGCGAGCTGGTGATCCGTTTTGAGCAGCCATATAGCTCGTAAATAAAAAAAATAAACAAATGAAAAAAAATTTAGATGCCATTACAAATTCTGCAGTAGGAGCGGGGCAAGCTGCGCAGTTCCGTGGAAAACGGCTATACGCATTAGGTCTGATCGAGAGTTCGAGCTATAGAAGTCCCTAAAATAGGTCAAGGTCACTGATGACGTTAGGTTTAGAGTACGTCTAGGCCTCCTTTATACTAGTTTTAACCTGGGTCTAGTCACCCTCGAATTCTCAATACCAAATCCTAAAACAGGTCCCCTGCGTAGCTCGTATAGCTTCGTTAAGGAAGCCGTCGTTTTTCTAAATCCCTCACCTGTCATATATAGCTCGAGAGTCGAAATTTTTCGCTAAGGCTATGAATTAATAATAAGAATAAATTTAAAATTAAAAAGGTACTCGATAAAAATGTAAAACACTGGTATTACCTTGGAAAACATTAGGCATTGAAAAACTTTACTACTCGAACTCATGTTTACCTTTTTTCTTTTCAATACTTTGATTCTGAATCATTATAAGAATTTATTTATACCTAAATAATTTATATAAATAAATAATGATTTTATTTTAAAACATAATTTATTTAAATCATTCATATTTACAAATTAAATTAATAAATTTGAAAATAAATTAAAATGTTTAGATAATGTTGTTCAATTTATTTTAAATGTAAATAATTTAAATGCCGGAAAATAAAATTAATAAACTCCAATTGTTTCTAATGCAGATGAATAAACAAGAGATGAAATATGTAGGTTAAGAAGCCATTAAAAAATCAAGGGAATCGAGGAATATTTTCAAACAAAGAAATGTTTCTACATCTTTCTGATAGGGTTTGAATATAGAACCTTCAATTCAACCTTCCGTTCCTGACACGAAATTTTTTCAAGTCCTCTCCTATCTTTAGCTCGAAAGTCGGAATTTTTCTCATTAGGGATGACGTCATCAATATATCGTCTCCAAAAAGGTCTGAGTCACGCCGACCTCATAAGCCGTAGATTAGCATATGGGATGCTTGTTATGCATCGGCTCAGAACTCGAAAATTTGCATGTTCCTAAAGTGGGTTAAAACCTACCATGATAAATATCAGGCTATGTACGATATGGTCATAAGAACGCAAATCAGTGAATTAGGGAGGGTAGTCCAGAGCAGATATGAAACCTATCAAAGAAACCCCAGGTGACAAGGCCGTAGTTATACCAAAATTTCGGGTAGGGGGTGAGAGTGTTTCGAATTCTAACAGGAAACCTGTTTTATGTTTTTTTTTTTTTTTTTTTTTTAGAAAAGACGTCCGCCGTCCATCGTCCGGCCAACGAGCGAAGCAACTCGAAAATTTCCCAAGTCACCTCCTACCATACATAGCTTGGGGAGCGTGGCCTTGACGTGAAAGTTTGATGACGTCATAGGTCAGCCTTGTGACGCCACAATCTGATGACGTCATAGATCCGTTTTTCCAAGTCCTCCTCCTATCATATATAGCTTGGGGGTAGGGCCTCTGACGTCGTAGATCATCCTTGTGACGTCACAGACCAGTTTTTTTTTCAAGTTCACCTCCTATTATACATTTAAGTTCTAATCCATTTAGGAATGCCAATTTCCTTCGCGCGATACACGTCACGATTGTCCGCCATTTGACGTTTCTTATCAACTGTGTCCGGTGACGAAATTGGCATTCTTAAATGGATCTGAGTTTAGCTCCAAAGTCCGGGCCTGTGACATCACAATTTAATGACGTCACAGGTCAGCCTTATGAAGTCACAATCTACATTTTTCAGATCCCACATGCCCCACAAAACGGGTTTCCTGCCACCCTAATTCAACTCCGTTAAAGGTCGGACCCATGAGTTTTTTTTCTTTAGTCGCATAAAAATGGATTACAAACTTTATGGCGATTAAACTTTTTTTTTTGGGGGGGGGGGGGCAGGGTGATAACTTCCATAATACAAGTTTTCTTTTAAAATCTGAACTTTCGCACAATACCTATGTCATAATATGAGGAGGGAATAACTGTTGATGACTTCATGATCCTTCTAGAGTTATGCCTTTCCCCAACTTTTATCAGTTTCGTTATCTTATTTATGAGTTCCTTAAGAACATCGGTGTTCCGATAGGCTCTCCCCTTGGCTCTCTGGTCTCGGAAGTCATCTTTAAAAAGTTTGAGAGTGAGGTGTTCCAGTCTGGTTTCTACCTCCTTTCTCATGTGGTTTATTGGCATCGTTATGTTGATGATGTCCTTTCTATTTCGGAGCTTCAAGTTTTCCTTGCTTTTCTCAATGGCAGGTACCCCACCATTAAGTTCACCTTGGAGGTGGAAGGGTCTTCCATCAACTTTCTCGACCTCTCTATTTCTATTGTTGGTGGCGTCCATAGTTTTGGTATCTTCCGGAAAAATACTTGTACGGACATCTGTGTTCATGCCTCCTCGTATTGCCCCACCTCCCATAAATTGGCCACCTTCAACAGCTTCGTCCACTGTCTCCTTTCTATCCCTCTTTCTCCTCAGGCATTCCTTGATGAGGTATCTATCATCAAGCATTTAGCTCTTTCTAATGGTTTCGAGTTTGATATTGATAGGATGATTTGGAAAAAACTTATTTCAGGAGCTTTAGATCTTACCACTTCTCTTCCTCGGTGTTTGTCTGGTTGTAGAAGGGAAGAAAAATGGGCTCGTATTCCGTTTTCTGGCAAGTTGGCTTCCGAACTTACCCGCCTCCCTAAGCCTTTCGGTCTTCGTCCTGCTTTCTATAATCCTAATACGGTTCGTAGTCTTTTCTGTAAATCTAAAGATTCTATTCCTATATCTGAGAGAAGTGGTGTCTACAAGCTTAAATGTTCTGGTTGTCCGGCTGTCTACATAGGGGAGACAGGCCGGCAACTTTGTATCAGGGTTCAGGAACACCTTGATGAAATCACTTCTCCTCCAAAAGAGATCAGCTTTCGTAGAACACCTTTTGGAATCCGGCCACATTTTTGAGTTGGACCACGCCGTATTACTCCATTCTGAGAGTTACTTTCGTAGATGGTTGGAACGATTTGTGATTCATCACGGTTTCCTGTCACCACTGGCCTCGATAGAAATTGTACCTTCTTTCATTTCTTACTTCTCCTTTCTTTTCGTTTTCAGTTTGTGTTCTGTGCTCATATATTATATAATTACTTTATTTTATTGTGCGGTTTGTAAACTTTATTGTTATTATTTACCAATATTTTGGATAACTTATATTATCCTACCTTGTTGCTCAAACGCATATTCATTTTCATTCCAGAAGAGCTCGCCATGAGATCATAATACATAGGAGAATAAGTATGCAATTCGAAACACTAGAATCGTCCTGCAGAGTCTGTCCCCATATCATATTGCATACTTATTTGCCCGCCTATTATTTTAATGGTACTTGATTGGTCTGATGGCAGGGGAATGGACTTACATGTACACAGCTTAGTTGAGCTTGACATATGCGTGTATAGCCTAATATAATACAGAGTTTGAAGAACTCCTAAAAGCAGCTTTGAAGTGACTTATGAATGGGGCTAATTTATGTACCAGAGGAAGGAGCTTAAAATTTTAAATTTCTAAAGCAGGCAAGGTCCTTCTTCAGAATTTGACGTCATCAGCTTGTGAAGCGGATTTTAGGATGATCCTAGCATTAGAAAAAATCCACGTCGATAACTTTAGCAATCAAAATACTGAGACTCTAGATCGCCGGATTTTCATCGTATTTCCATCGCAAATAGATCGCGTTATAGATTACAAAAAAATATATACAATTTCCAAAACCATAAATCATATGAAAGTAGGTATTGCATATTGTTAACTAGGTACTTTCCATCAGCCATACGTAAATACTGATGTCGTAACTCATTCGTAATTATGCAAATTATAAAAGAATTTGCGAACCGTAATGCGTCACTAATTCATTAAAATTCGAACGAGAATGCAATGGTATATCACCGATGCGTAAATTCCTAAGAAAAAGTCAAAACTCAATTGAACCGAAGGTGAGTACCTACGATTCTCTGGACAGCGTTGTCCCGGCAATGTGAAATGTCAAGTGCAAATGTAAAAATGCAATCTTCGATGATATAGAATTCATTATTAAAAAAATCCCTTCCGCGCTGCACATAAAAATGAGAAGCAGACGATTGGATGGTGCAATGCTGCGCACGCGAATGATATGTGCGATTAATTCTGGTGCGCTGAGGAGAAATTAGGTCGAGAAAAATGTTAATTATGGGAAAAAAAATTCGTAAAACCGAAGATAATTCACAGAGGTCGTACAAACCGAGAAAGCATCGAGCCGACGAATGTTGACCGCGTGTTGTAATATTTATGCTGCTTCGCACCTTTCGGTATAGTTTAACAATGTACTCATACTTCTCAAGGTACTCGCGGAGGATGGATCTTTGTAAGAATTTCTGGCCAAATGACCTTGATGCATCAGACATCACAGGAAACCTAAGATACCGCGCCGGGAGATACAGAGTCCCGAATATATTTCGACAAATTGAGAACAGTTTCTCGCGATAATAAGATCAAAATGGATATAAAAAAACTAGCGTATGGCGTATCGCATGTGAACCTCTTTGAGTCGATGCACGGGCATTCAACAATCTAGGTCCAGACTTCCAGAGGTTTGTGTTCTATTAACTACTTACAAAGAAAACAGTTAATAGGGTAACAATATTGATGTTGTTGAATGAGCCAAAGGCTTGAATTTTCGTCGTAGTTTTTCGACGAGGGTCCAAAAATTACCCAGAAGACTGGATCACGATACAACTGTAGATATATTATGAGGAGAGAAAGGAAGTTTAAGAAGAAAAAACAAACAGACAAATCGTGATCTCATATAATATTGCTTTTTCGTCCACTAATTTTGACATGTTTCATATCGTCTCCGAGGACCCTCACCCTAATCTCTGTATTTGCGTCCTCCTGTATGTCCGTTCGCAAAGTTGATCACTGGAATTGAAGTGATTTCGATCTTGGAATTCGACCTATCATATGACTTACTTTTAGAGACCCTCAATCTTGACCTACCTTGCGGATTGGTGATGAATCGAGACCGAATATTGAAGGATGTAGACTTGGTCATCAGGGGAAGAGAAAGGAGATCCAGCCCAAGCGTTATTTTAACATATTTTGTGCCTCCTCCAGCCCCCTCGCAAGATCTTGAGAATTGTAACAATTTTGACATTGTAATTCGATCTAATAAACAATCATCTCAAGAGACCAAATACCTTTCACTACTTTAAAAATTTCACGGAATTTAAGATCAGCTATTGAAGAGTGAAGAGGCTTAGTCACCATGAGAAAAAAAGAGAATCTAGCTTTAGCCTCCCAATCGGAATAATCCGACTTACTTTACGCTCTCAGATAAATTTCAGCTCTATCATTGAAGGATCTTGGGACCGGGACTTCTGCAGAAAAAAGGGGGACAGAATTGGAAGAGACCTTATTGGCAGCAAAGTAGAAATTTTAGTCTTAACCCTCGGAGCCATTCCTCCAAATTATTGATAATAATATATTATCATAAGACATAGAACACGCAGAATCTTGATAGAATCACTCTACCTATCAGACTTCTACTTTTACAGACTATAAAGAAAACCAAGTGTTGCATAAATCTCCTTCTTTCTAATAATTTTCCACAGAACATCTAAAAACGTAGCCATTTGCAAGTTTTGAAGACAACATTTATTCAATTTACCTTTTTTTCTGTTACTTTCGCCTCTTTTTCCATTTTCTTTCTCAAAAGTTCTCCTGAGGAAATTCGTGGTTTCTTTCTCGCTTTTCCACTACCGAACAAGGTTTTCAATATAAATTTGACGACGCAGTACATAATAACGAGGGCGCTCACAACTACAATGATTAGAAAAGCTAATACGTCAAGCAGAAGGTACTGATGCCATGGCATATGTACACCGGCTGTTCTCAGATGTGGAGCTCCTTTATGTCTAATCACATATTCGGTCCAATAGACTGCCGTATCTAAAGGTGACGTCGGTCTGTCTTTGTACTTGATGGACAGATCTACAGCGTTCTTCTTGTATCTGTAAAGAAGAAAAATCAAAATTTTAGTATTTGTACGCATTGTCTTGTGATGGACTTCCTTTTCTTCAATTTTATGGGATGTGCAGACTTTCTGACAATGTTACCATTTTTATCTCTTCATCTTTAAATTTTTAATACTGAAATTTTCTTGAACATTGTAAATCCTGTAACTTTCAGAAATCAAGCTGAAATTTCTAATTTTATTAAAGGTTGGCACTATTTGTACGTACAGTACCTACGGCTAAAACGCTATTCGTAGGTACAGTGTAGAAATGTAAGCTTGTTAGGGTTGACCAAAAGACACCACGAGGAGGTAGAAAAGCTGTTATCGTGTCAGAGGCGGTCACAAAAAGGACACATACGTGAATGGTACCCCCTTCTTCTTCTAAAACTTCCAAATATTTTTCCAGTTGCGAAGAATCAGGTGCGAGCCTCTAAATCAGATTTCTAATTTGACGTATAGAAAGGTCCTTGTAAAATCTTGTTTTCAGCACCCGATAAATTTGGCTGTTTTAACAATTTGCGTCATGTAAATCAGTAATCAATTCTTCCTCTTGTTTAGACACTTCCATACATTGGAAAGCAGCTTTACTGATTTGATGATTATGCAACACATTGACAGAGGTTATCGTCACCTCCGTCGACTTGGCAGCTTTATAACACGTAATCTTGGCCTCACAAGCCAGATAATTGTAGTGCAAATTTTTTCCTTTACCTGTACTTTCAAATATACGTTTATGCCCGTGTCGACAAAGAAGCGTTATTTGACAACTGTTGTTAGTAGTGATGATAAATGGTTGATACTCCTTGTTACAGAAATCTTCAAATGCTTCAGAAAACTGTCCCTACCATAGCAAAACTTCCCAAAATAGCCATATTACAATAACTTGTGAATGAAAACAGATGATAATAATATGATGAGGAAAATATAGGGCAAAGTACTGTCGCTGTGAAACGTCAACAATGCAATGACTGTGATTCAAGGAATTCCCATCCGTAACCTTGTAGTCTAATACACATACCAGAATATAACCAGCTTTATCGTTCATATGTCTTAATCGCCAGTTTGCTCAGATGACTGTACTTCACACACATACTGTAGACTTATCGTACTTGTTTGGTCATTGATCATCAAAGACAATTAAAGCAAGTATATTTTGCAAACACTTCTGTTTCTATACAGATAGCATCTTACTTCTTAGTACTGTACCTACAAATAGCGTTTTAGTCGTAGGTACTGTACCTACAAATAGTCACTTTGTTTATTAAGTTATAATCAAGACTTACTTAGGATTGCTTAGGAGTCTTGATAATTTCTCAAAAACAACCTCATTTGAGATCTCGTCATACTCGAGCATTTCACCAGCACCTTTTATTTCGATATTCTTGAGATTTGTCTTCTGATCGCCAAATATTGGTATTCCCAGAATGGGCACTCCTTCGTATACTGCTTCGCTTATACCAAGCAAACCTCCGTGCGATATGAATAATTTCACGTTTGGATGCGCTGAAATGTTTATATAAATTATGATAGACTTTTGAATTGTCATTAGGGGACGTAGTCTTTTCTCAAGCACTGAGAAAAAAAATAGTTTAAATGACTACTGATTATAGTTCCGGCGCTCTGCTCTACAAAAAATGGTCAAATTGACTACAAAAAATAGTTCAACTTACGATAAAAAGTTTTGAATATCTATAAAATTTATTCATCTTCACTATTTTTTATAGTCAATTTGACCATTTTTTGCAGAGCAGAGCACCGGAACTATAATCAGTAGTCATTTAAACTATTTTTTTTTCTCAGTGAGCTGGCCAGCGCTAGTATCGCGTACAACAAAATCTGGACAATTAATGAGCGATTCGGATGACGGGCGCGAGTTTTCCAATTAATCCAAACAAGGATCTGAACCAATTTTACGCTATGACAGAGGATGACTTATAGAAAGTTTCGCAATCTACAAATTTCATTCGATCAGTTTTTCTCTCACGTCGCTTCGATGGCAAATTATTTTGAGAATACACAACAAACATTCAAATGGGAAAATCATCCTGATTCTATTTTCAATTTTGCTCTCCCAACTTGATGACAGGGATAAACCGAGACCATGATCAGCTGAACATTCACTTGACGCGAATGTTAAGCGGCCATAGCCATTTCAGAATAGGCCTACTTTCATGTTAAATTGAAGAAAGTTGAGCAGGCAATGTGTTCCCACTACAACCAATGGTGGGATGATGGACCACAGGACACATTATTGAGTATGAGGCGTAAAGGGTGAGCGGGACATGACCAATGCCATCATTCCACCATTTAGAAAAAGTTGAATTTATGCATAGGAGCGATTCAATCGCTGAAATAAAAAAGGGATCAGGATGATATTTCACACCGTAGATTTTGTGATTTGGTGATTTCAATGTCAGTTACTTATCTCAAACAAAGCTATTAAGCGGAGGAAAGAACAATAATTTCAAGCCTACAGATTTTCACTGATTTATGGAAAACTTCCGCCTACCACCCGCACCGCCATTTGATGGTCTATAAAAATATTCTGTTTAAGCCAACTAACCCAGGATATCTCTCTGCGGCATCCATTTCGCGGTCATGATGTTATCAAATTTGCCGGATGAAATCTCGCTTTCAAACTTCCACAGCACACGTTGAGGCAATTTGGAAAATGTATGAAGAAATGCATCCAGTTTTTCTTGAGGAAACGAATCACTCCGAAGAGTCGAACCCATGCTGAAGTACACGACACCATGAGTTGAATCGCATATAAACTTTTCTATGTCCTGAAAACGGAAACCAAACTTATTGCATTTTGTAACAGAAAAGATCGAAGTGTGTGCATAAAAAATCAAGTATTTTCTATCCTTTATACCTTTGGTAATGCTTTTGCCGGTTCTATTTGCATTCCCGATGCCTGTATCACATTTGGAGCCATTGGAAACGCCGGATTTAAGACAGAATCCGAATTACTAATGATAAGGCTGGTATTTTTCACCGTCTCGTACAACGATGGCGCAGATGGACCTAGAAAGTGTCTTATAACTTCATTTTCTTTTCTCATCGTGACCATATAGTATAAGACCATCGTGCTGACGTAAGTTATGCTGTTCACAACTCGCTGGAAAAAGTTCATCGAGGAGAGATAACCTTTTATTGAGACAACAGAGAAGGTAGGCACGTAACTCGGATTGCCCACATTACCCACACGGGCAGCCAGATAGGGAGTAAGAACGTTTGGGGTGGTCACGATAAAAGGAACATTGAATTTATTAGCAAACATGACCATAGCATCGGAGTTGAACGATTCCATCATGAAGAGATCATACTTTTCGGTAGAATTCAATAGAAGTACAAGAGGCTCACACGCTTCAAAATTTTTGATAGAGAGAACGTTGACGGTGGGAAACATCAATGCTTTCAACACGAGGGATTCCCCGAGTATAGATTTCGCGAATTCCACCTGTTCGCCATGCAGTAGAGGGGGAAAACACATACTTGTATCAAATTCTCTGTAATTTTGGATGATTTTGTTCGCAGGTTTGGGAAACGGAGTATATATCGTGACATCGTGTCCTCTCTCTGCCAGCCTTATGAGCAGAGGTTGAGAAAAGGCAAAGTGACTCTTCATTTGAAAATTATAGATTGCTAAGATTCGGGCAGAAGAGGCAGGCCAGACGAATGTAAGCAACAACAAAAAAAACACTTTCACATCTTTCATTGTAATCTTGGGACGAAAACGCGTACTAATACAATTTTTGAAGCACCGACAATATTCTCAACACAGCAATTAAGTGCGACCATACGTTCATATACGTGCTCGCACACAGTAATGTCATAAACTAGTGAGCTATTACAATAATCGCAAAAACATTGATACGAATCTAACACTTGTAATTACTCATATAGGTATTCTATAAGTAACGAGCCCATTCAACAGCCAAGAAAGCTAATTACAAATGGTACCTACGTCACGCTTTTGGATGAGGTGCATGCTTTATTTGAGGGACTTGAGAAACACAACTTTCGAATTTTTCGTTTTATAAATATTATCTGTATACCCAATTGTTCTGGGTATAACATATTCATGCGATGAGATCACATAGTATTTATTTAATTGGGTAAGTATGGTAGGATGCAAACGAGGTAATCGATTAAGAATATTTTTTTTTCAAAAAACAAAGAAATCAAGGTTATCAAAGTTAAAATTGAATCCACATTGTTTCATTCTTTTAGTTTTTTTTCGCCTCCATTTCAGTCTCTGTAACCAGAAGTTGTTCTGACTAAATATAGGTACCTACTCAGCTCAGTTTAAGGTTGGCGTTTATTGGTGGAAGGTGGATAGCGAACGAATCGGATTCCTTTCCTTTCAGCACGGAAGACCATTCTTGAAGTGAATGTCGAGTATATGTGTAATCGAATTTGTAAATTATGTATTCTATTTGTAATAATAAATTTTTCTTGTTTCACTACAACTACGGAAAAAAAAAAATTGAAGGGCCTTTATCCTTTTTGTAAGAAACATGGGTATTATAATTGACTTTATTTTTCTATTACGGTAAGTATATCAGCAGTTTTAGAAATTTTTTTCATCGTTATTAAACATCATTTATTTTTAGATCTATGATTATTCAATAAAAACTTATTCGAATATTTTTATTTTATGAATTTTTATCATGGTATCGTGTCTTAGTGGACAACTTCATACCATCGGGATTAGAGTCCGCATACATATGGTATTCCGTTTATGACGAATCAAGCTTCTAGATATCTTCACAGATTAAAACTAGTTATGAATACATATTACTCTCTCTGCAACATACTTGTAGAACTTAGAAACATGTATAAAAAATATAAAAACGAACTTTCCAATTCTCTAAGTTCACGAAATTTTCCTTCTTGAGAAGATTGAAAATTACAAGGAGTATTTCACTGTAAAATGGATTAGAATTTATTTGACCTTGCCTTTCACAACAAAATAGAAAAAAATACAATTTTGACCAACGTTTCAAATGCGTTGCACTCATCCTCAGGGTCGAACATATAATGAGAGAGATTACGAACTAAACAAAGTGTAAAAGAAACGACCAGTGCAGACCAGATTAGATTGACAAAGATGAATCACATATTGTTGTGGCGTAGATTTTCGATAAGCCACAAGCGTCGATTTTGAAGTTGATACAATTTGGATTCTTAATAATATTCACTATTTCTATGATCTTTTTTTTCTTATCGTCGACCCCGAGGATGAAAGCAAAGCATTTGAAACGTTGATCAAAATAGCATATTTTTTTTTTTATATTGTTGTGAAAGGCAGTGCCAATTAAATTCCAATATAATTTTCACTTTCACGTATGAATTTTTTTCATTGTAGAATGTATGTTTTTGAAACGAAATAATCTGATGTACGCCAGATGAAATTTAAATTCAATTCAATTTTTTTTTGGTTTCTCTTGCCCCTGTTTGAGTTTCCTTACCGAAGAGTTCTTTTGAGAAAGTTTGTAAGTTTGTTGTTTCTCCCTCACCTTTCCCCTGCCGAACAAAATTCTCCAGATGAATTTAACCATATAACAAATTATCACTAGGGCACTTACGACTACAAAAATTAAGAAAGCAATCACATCAAGCAGAAGGTACTGATACCATGGCATGTGCACACTGGCTGTTCTCAGATGCGGAGCTCCTCTATGTCTAATCACATATTCGGTCCAATAAACTGCCGTATCTAAAGGTGACATCGGTCTATCTTTGTACTTGATGGACAGATCTATAACATTCTTCTTGTAACTGTAAAGATAAAAAGATGAAATTTCAGGAATGGTACGCGTTGTTTGGTGATTGACTTCCTTTCGATCAATTTCATGGGATTTGCAGACTTTCTGAGAATGTTTATCCATCTCAAAAGTCTCTCCTACTTATCGTCAAATTTTGATTTTCTTGAACAATGTGAATCCGGTAGGTAACTCTCAGAAATCAGGTTGAATTTATTAAAATATTCAGACTTACTCAGGATTGTTCAGGAGTCTCGATACTTTCTCGAAAACAACCTCATTTGAAATTTCGTCGTACTCGAGCATTTCACCAGCACCTTTTATTTCGATATTCTTGAGATTCGTTCTTTGGTCCCCAAAGATTGGTATTCCCAAAATGGGCACTCCTTCGTATACGGCTTCGCTTATACCAAGCAAACCCCCGTGAGATATAAATAATTTCACGCTTGGATGCGCTGAAATGTTCATCATCATATTGTGAGACTTTGGAATTATCATTAGTACCGTTAAAGTAGAGTAATAACTGCATTCAAGCTGGATAGCGCTACGGTACAATTCATCGGCGGTGCGGGTGACGGCCGGTAAAAGGGTTTCCAAATTTTCAAATCAATCAAAACACGGACATCATCAGTCAATTTTATGAAAGAACATAATACTATTGTTATCTCTGATGAAAAAAAGATGCTCATTACCTCTAGCGCCTTACATTACCCACTGACAAGAACATTTCTGTCTCATCGAATACCGTATCCAATCAGGCAGACATGGTGTTCCTGCCGATTCGCCTGTAAGGGTTCTGCTAGGAGCGCCACTTTCAACGCTTCACTTGAACGTGATGGTATGATGGTGTGTAATAGTCTCATATAATTATTATAAATAACACAGGAATGATATTTAAAAGTTCCTGACTACTCAATTAATGAATCAATTTTAAAAAATAAGATACGCAAAAGTTGGAGCCGAGTCTACTCTAACAATTGCATAACTCTTTTAGGTGGCTTCCCATTAGAATTTCACAAGAAAGAAGGGCGAAAAGAAAACACCTTGTTTTGTCATTCATTTATCATTATCACTCATCATCCATCACCTTTGAGTGTAAGCTTTGGAGAAATTCCGCATAGCAGCTCATACTCCGCCCTTTTTGGAAAATGGGTAGTGAGCATCCTTTCCTCATCACAGATCACAATTTTTAGAAAATTTTACGATCTACCGATTTTGTTCGCTTAAGTACCCCGGCTATTTGAACGAATGTTCATGGAGTTATGCGGCTAAAGATCGCGGCTGGGCGATCATACCCGCCTATACTTTGTTGTACTCCCGCACGAAGTTCTAATTATTATAGCTAATTGAGATGTGAATGAGCGTTACTAAGACAATTTTTGGATGAGAAGTCCAGTTTGCTTGATCGTCGATTTCACGGTCGATTTAGATATTGTACGGTGTTTCCAATCGTCACGTTCACACGCAAAACTGGCAACCGTGAACCGGTGACGGCTGCCGAATGTCGCCGGACTATACTCTGTTCACGTTAAGGAAGGATAGAAGTTCATACTTCGAGACCGGAACGGTAGATTAAGATTACCTTCAGCGTTTCCTTCTCGAGGTATGAATTTCTATCCTTCCTTAATGTGAACAGAGTATAGCCGGACACCCGGCCCGACAACCGTGCCGCCGTGCCGGGCTTACAATCCAGCGTCGTGTGCAACGAGCGCCTACTGATTCTGAACTTAGACCATACAACAGATAGACCGAGCATAGTAATGAATCTTTGAACGGAGAACATGATAAGAATACACATAAGAAGATAAGGGGGACTGGATCTTGTTTACAAGTTTGATGAGCGGCGCGGGTGTACGGTGCGTTTCACTGCTCCGCGCGTTCACCCGCGTTGCCTTCATTGAGGTCCAGTCCCCCTTATTTTCTTATCATGTTTTCCGTTCAACGCGTTGTACACGCTTGGCCGATGCTCGGTCTATCTGTTGTATGGTCTAAGATTCTGAATGATTTGTGGAAAAATTCCACCAACCACCCGCACCGCCAAATATTTTGCTTAAGCCAACTGACCAAGAATGTCTCTCTGTGGCATCCATTTCGCAGTCATGATATTATCAAATTTGCCTGATGAAATCTCGCTTTCAAACTTCCACAGCACACGTTGAGGTAATTTAGAAAATGTATGGAGAAATGCATCCAGTTTTTCCTGGGAAAATGAATCACTTCGGAGCGTCGAACCCATGCTGAAGTACACGACACCGTGAGTTGAGTCACAGATAAACTTTTCTATATCCTGAAAACGGAAACCAAACACGCAATTGTAGATTTGTAACAGAAAAGGTCGCGTATATTCACTGAAAAATTGTATATTTTCTATCCTATACCTTTGGTAGTGCTTTTGCCGGTTCTATTTGCATTCCCGATGCCTGTATCACATTTGGAGCCATTGGAAACGCCGGATTTAAGACAGAATCCGAATTACTAATAATAAGGCTGGTATTTTTCACGGTCTCGTACAACGATGGGGCAGACGGACCTAGAAAGTGTCTTATAACTTCATTTTCTTTTCTCATCGTGACCATATAGTATAAGACCATCGTGCTGACGTAAGTTATACTGTTCACAACGCGTTGGAAAAAGTTCATCGAGGAAAGATAACCTTTTATTGAGACAACGGCGAAGGTAGGCACGTAACTAGGATTACCCACATTACCGACACGGGCGGCCTGGTAAGGGGTAAGAACGTTTGGGGTGGTCACGATAAAAGGAACATTGAATTTATTAGCAAACATGACTATAGCATCGGAGTTGAACGATTCCATCATGAAGAGATCATACTTTTCAGTTGAATTCAATAGAAGTACAAGAGGCTTACACGCTCCAAAATTTTCGATAGTGAGGATGTTGACGGTGGGAAACAGCAATGTACTCGTCAATAGCGATTCCCCGAATATAGATTTCGCGAGTTCCACCTGTCCACCATCTACTGGAAGGGGAAAACACATACTTGTGTCAAATTCTCTGTAATTTTGAATGATTTCGTTCGCAGGTTTTGGAAACGGAGTATATACCGTGACATCGTGTCCCCTCTCTGCTAGCCTCGTGAGCAGCGGTTGAGAAAAGGCGTAGTGGCTTTTCATTCTAAAGTGATAGATTGCTAAGATTCGGGCAGAAGAGGCAGGCCAGACGAAAGTAAACAACAATAACAAGAGCACTTCCACATTTTTCATTTTAATCTAAAGAGGGAAACGCGTATTTTATGAATGGGCAATATTTTCAACCGATTAAGTGCGAATTCGCGTTCAAATACGTCCACGCACAGTGTAATGTTGTAAACTAGTGAGCTTTCGGAATACTCTCAAAAACATTGACACGAAGTCAGACTAAGAAGGTTGATATCCCATTGAAAATTAGGTTCTTCAACAAATTAACACCCGTAAGTAATTACTCGTATAGGTATTCTATTAGTAACGAACCCATTCAACAGTCGAGTGAAATGGTACCTACGTCACGCTTTTAAGTTCGAGTGGCTGCAGAAACTTAACTTCCAAATTTCCCGTTCGATAAATATTCTCTCCAATTTCTCTAGGTGAAAGATTCATAATGAGATCACATCTTCATTTGATTGGGTAAGTAAGATGTATACGAGATAATCATTTTTTTTTCAAAAACAAAGAAAAGCTAATTAGCGTAAGGTCAAAGTTAAATATAGGTTTTCTATGTTCTAGATTCGTTCGCTTCCAGAGGTTTGAACTATCATTTTCTTACTGCTTATTCTGACTAAATATTACCTATACTGAGTAGCTTAGTTTAAGGATGGCCCTCGTTGATGAAAAGTAAGGGCGAAGAGTTGTACTTAATGAACGAATCGAATTCACCGACAAAGACCACTCTGAGTACAACTATACGTATTATCAATAAGAGCTATCAACAAATATTAGATATTCATACGTAGTAATAAGTTTCTTCTGGTTCCACTCCAACTCCAGAAAGAAAATTTTTGCAAGCTGTCCTCTAGCTATCCTCGATCCTTGATTGACTTCATTCTTGAAATACGGTAGATCACGAATTTATCAGTTTCCTTCAATTATTCAATAAACACTTATAGTAGAATAGGTATACTTGATGTTCATGAATTTTTATCTCGGTAACGTATCTAGATGATGACTTCCTACCATGGAATGAGAGTACAGTATTCTGTCAATGACAATATCAAATTTCTAAGTGCATCTTCACAGATTAAAACAATAAAATAAATATTGCTCATTGTCCAACATTCTTTTAAAAATAGAAAGTATACATAAACAAAAAAAATATAAAAATAATTTGAAAAATTAAAGCTGTTATTTTGAATTTTCCGAGTACAAAAAGTTTTCCTTATAGAGGAGCGTGAACTGACTATTATAACAAGTATTTTACTGTAGAATACGTAGATGTTTCTGAAACGAGATGCATTTTCTAATATTAGGCTATGTCATAAAATTTATTTAATTCAACTTTTTTTTGGTTTCTCTTGCCTCTCGTTCAGTTTTCTTACTCAGGAGTTCTTTTGAGGAAGTTTGTCGTTTCTGTCTCATCTTTTCACTACCAAACGAGATTCTCCAGATAAATTTAACCATATAGCAAATTATCACAAGGGCACTCACGACTACAACAATTAAGAAAGCTATCACATCAAGCAAAAGGTACTGATGCCATGGCATATGAACAGCAGCTGTTCTCAGATGTGGAGCTCCTCTATGTCTAATCACGTATTCGGTCCAGTAGATTGCCGTATTTAAAGGTGACATTGGTTTGTCTCTGTACTTTATAGAGAGATATCTAGCGTTCTTTTTGTACCTGTAGAGAAAAAAAATTAAAATTTTCTGTACTCAGACATTTTTCTCACAGGATAAAAATCAAGTAGGCCTAGTATATTGTTTCGCATCATTTTCGAAGTAAGAAAATGCATAAATTAATATTACGGTTAAACATATCGAGGGAAGGATACTCCAAAGAGTAACCTTGAGTTGTAACCCTTCCTCGGTACCTAAGGAAATAGATATATTGGTGTAGTAAGTAGAGTTTCTTGTATAGAGCATTTTTGTCTCCTTTTCATTGGTGAGCATTACCTTCTTATATTATTTGCACAGTATCAATATTTTAAACTTACTCTGGATTATTCAACAGTCTGGATACCTTCTCGAGAACAACCTCGTTCGAGATGTCATCATACTCGAGAGTTTCACCAGCACCTTTAATTTCGATATTCTTGAGATTCGTTCTTTGGTCGCCAAATATCGGTATTCCCAGAATGGGTACCCCTTCGTATACTGCTTCGCTTGTGCCAAGTAAACCTCCGTGCGATATAAATAACTTCACATTTGGATGTGCTGAAATAAGGTATAGAATTTTTGAATTAATTATAGTTCTCATATTCCTATAGTAAAATTGAACTTCATCAAATTGGAGTAACATCAATGTATACATAAGTAATTTGTATTTGCAGCGATTAAAACTAGGTTATTGTTACTAAGACATTTAGCTTAACATTACAAAACTGAGCAATGATGGTACTAATTTTATTATCCGGGCTCGTCAGTTGCAGCCAACCATAAATTATACTTAACGCTTAGCACTTGACTTAGCTATTGATCAAGAAAGAGTAACTTAATTATGTCAGTTTGTGTTCATAATGAAAAGTTTGGTCAGTCTGATATGAAACATTTCGCGTTTTACTCAATCAGATTTTAAACTTTGTTCTTTCAAAAGTTCATCGTCGAGATTTCATCCCTCAACCAATGCCGACATCACAAGCGTGAATTGAGAAAACAGAAAAAAAAAATATGTACTGTTTTGAAGTAGTAACTATTACTGCGTAGTACCCGACCTAATGCTGGAGTTCTACTAGATAGACAATGGACCTCATTAGCGTCACAAGTGTTTGTCTATTTCTGAACATTCCCCATCATCTTGATGGATTGGTATAAAAGCCAGTGTCACTTTCCCTATTTTCCATACTAAGTACTGAACTACAAAGTTATCGGACGTTTTTTGGAAACCAGATTGCTATAATAGTGAATATATAGTGCAAGATGTTATTTTCGTGTAAATTTTGGTTTTTCTTGGGTTTGATAGTAATAATTTTCCAGGTAGGTTTCAACAGTTCTTAATTAATTCATAGATATTGCGTGCGTCTATATTTCGATAGGAAACTTATTTTCTGAAAGGGAAGGGTATTTGATGCATACTCTTCAATTGATGCCTAAACTGTGGACATCTCAAATGTCTATGTGGAGTGCAGACACGAGTAGGTCTGAGATTTCGAGGCGCTAGATAACTCTGGCTAGATTACAGAAAAAAGAATTTTTCGTGCTATTTTCTCTATTGATACCACGATTAGAGAATTCGAAAATATTTTCGTCTGTCAGGCCTTTCTGTATGTAAAAAACGACAGAATAATGCCTGGAATTACAAGTACTGTAGATAGATGTATAGACACAACTTTGATATTCTGGATTACTTCACTGAAGTTAAACGCACAATTTCGTTAAAAGAGAGTAGCTGGTATGTTTTTTGATTTTCATAATTTTTTCCTTGTGAAATAGGTTTTTCGTATACCTTGAGTAATTCAGTGAATTATTCTGCGAATTTTTCTTGTCCTGTCTCAATTATCGTGTATAAGTTATTTACCTACAAATACTCAAATTGTTCAATGTATTTGTAGATGAACGGCAGTGATGCAATGGACAGTAAGGGTAAGGGACGGAGCAAAACTCCTCCAAAGCAGCCACATCGTACATCGTGTGATAAATGTGATTCGAAACCAAAACCAGGGTATGATTCCTTGATAATTTTTGTAAGCTTTTTTCACGAAAAGTAGTTAAGCGAAACCATTATTTTGATGCTTCAGACAACAAATTCACATTGAACCGATGAAAAAGAAAGGAGGAGAGGACATTGCAATAATTGGTTATCAAGTGGAAGGAACTAGCGGTATAACGTACAAGTACTTTGGTAACTAATAATGTGAAAATGCCTTGCACAGATGAAAATTAATTATTTTAACTTTTGGTCATTCTTATTTTTGGAAATATATCGTTCTCGGTTGTTATCATTTCTTAAAAATTGATCACGTACTATGTAAATTAATTTATGTTCCGCAGAATTAATATAGGTACCTTTGATAACTAGGTACTCATTTCGAAAAAATCAATCCCTATGCACTTTGAAACCTCCGCTATCTTCGCACAAATTAAAGTCAAACACCTCAAAGCTTCGCACAATTCGACTCTTCGAATACCTATCCTGTTCTTTCACCGGTTGCGACCGAGAAATTCTACTTCCTCTCTACCACACTCTAGTCTGATTTATCCTAGACTATGAATCACCTATATAATATGAACTCGCACCCTCATCACATTTGTAAAAATGAAATAAAGAAAAAAAAAAGTAATTTTTGGTTCCATGATATGGAATAGAAAATTTCTTTCTTTTATGGCGAAAAAATACAAACACGCGAGTACTTTTCGGTTCTAAAGGAAAAGGAAACTAAACTATAGGCCTATCGTTAGTCTTCAGATTGGATTTGAGTTTTGAGTAGGCACTCAATACTTTTCAAGCCCCATCTCTCTGCAGACTAGTCGGACGAAAAATTTTTGCCGGGTAAGTCACCCCTTTTTGGGCCTACCCTCGGAATCAGGCCCGCCTACCGTACCTATGTATGACTTATTATCAGAATCTTTTAGTTTGATCTCTTTTCTGACTATCTAGACACGGGATATTCACGCTGCCCATTTTCATGAAAAGTGATTTTGTCAACATGAAATTTTCAAAGTAAAATCTTATTCAGTTTGAAAGCTCCATAGTTGAAAGAAACCCACAAGTTCAAAATCATCTTCCGCGATAGGGCATTGAGTAAAAGCAAAAAATATCTGTTTACGAGATATCAACTTACCCAGGATATCTCTTTGCGGCATCCATTTTGCGATCATTAGATTATCAAATTCGCCCAGCAAAACCCCATCTTCCAACTTCCACAAAACTCGTTGAGGCAGTTTGGAAAATGTATACAGGAATGCGTTCAATTTCTCTGGAGGAAATGAACCACTCCGGAGTGTAGAACCCATACTAAAGTACACCACACCGTGAGTTGACTCATTCAAGAACTTTTCTATATTCTACAAACGAAAAGAAAGGTTAGAATATGTGCACTGACCGAAAAACATCTGAGTAGAACTTTTTTGGCATACCTTAGGCAATTTCTTGGCCGGCTTTATCTGCATTCCCGACGCCTGGATAACGTTGGGGACCATCGGAAACCCTGAATTTATGATAGAGTCCGAATTACTGATAATGAGACTCGTATTTTTCACGATCTCGTACAACGATGGCGCAGATGGACCTAGAAAGTGTCTTATAACTTCATTTTCTTTTCTCATCGTGACCATATAGTATAAGACCATCGTGCTGACGTAAGTTATGCTGTTCACAACTCGCTGGAAAAAGTTCATCGAAGAAACATAACCCTTCACAGTTACAATGGCGAAAGTTGGCACGTAACTAGGATTGGCCGCGTTAGCGACTCGAGCCGCCAGGTATGGAGAAAGAACGTTAGGGGTGGTTACGATGAAAGGTATCTTAAATTTAATAGCAAACATCACCATAGCATCCGAGTTGAACGATTCCATCATGAAGAGATCATACTTTTCAGTTGAATTCAATAGAAGCATAAGAGGCTCACACGCTTCGAAGTTTTCGATAGAGAGAGCGTTAACTGTGGGAAAGGCCAATGCATTCTGCACGAGCGATTCCCCGTACTTAGATCTCATAAATTCCAAGTGTCCATAGTCAATTGGAAGGGGAAAACACATACTCGTATCAATCTCTTTGTAATTTGGAACAATTTCATTTTTGGGCTTGAGAAATGGTGTGTATACCGTAACGTCGTGTCCTCTCTCCGCCAGCTTCATAAGCAGAGGTTGAGCAAACACGTAGTGGCTCTTCATTTGAAAGTGGTAGATGGCTAAAATCCGGGCAGAAAGCGTAGCTTCGACGAGAGTCAGCAACAACAAGAAGAGCACTTTTGCCGCCTTCATTTCTAACTTCGGCGCCGAAAACTCGATTATTGTAGGTATTAACAACTTCTAACACGACAAAAAAAACACAAGTAGCTACCTAATATCAACTCATGGGAGAAGTTCAAATTATGACCTCATTCGTTAACTTCGCATTTAGATGCGTCCGCGCACTAGTGAGCTTCACAATAATCACCGAAACACTGATACGAAGTCAGAAGGAAAGTTGACGACCTATTGAGAACAATTTGTACTGAACCATGATAGATTGATAAAGTAGGTACGTCGACAAGATGTTTATTGAGATGCTAGATGCATCATTAGTAAGTATTTTATTTACGAAGATCAGTAATGGTGATAACGGTTGCGAATCGATTTTCGAGAACTACCGAGAAAAAATTCTCTCTGCGCTGCGACGTGCTTTGAAAGCTCCATGATAAGTACCCTACACATGGCAAAGATTGAAAAATTTTGTTGGATTTTACAAGTTTCACTATGGGATATTAGACATCAATGAACAGCTTAAAAAAATATCATGGAGATACTCCAAGTTGAGTATAAAAATGTAGATAATAAATGACAATTGGAGTGCGAGCTAAAAATGAAGCGACGTTTATGCGAGCGTCAAGAAACACACGGAAAGAGATAGCGGTACCTATACCTAGATTACATAGTTTCCTATTAATAGTATAGCTAATGTATCTGCGATAAGTCATATCGACTCTACTTCAACGTCAATCTGACGACAAGTCGACCTCGATTCAGCTCACCATTTCGATCAAAAATTAACTCAAAATCAACGTGCATTTTTTGACGAATGAATTTCACCTAATTTTGACTCTGCATTCAAAGAAAAAATCATCAGAATTTGACTCTAAATCGATATAGATACTGGGGAATAGAAATCAGTTCATAAATATCGCTCATATTATATTCAACGATACAAGAAAATACGATAATAATATTATAGGTAGGTAATAGACCAAGTCTATAATTGTGAACTAATTGATTGCTAGCCTACGAATTGTTTTTTTTTTTTCAATCAACAGTGAAGACCCAATGATAAAGGACGATTTACTGTTTTTCTTTCTCCCGCTTATTTTTCTTTTCTGTATTGAGAAGTTCTCCTGTGAGGAAGTGTACATGCGGTTTCTTTCTCGTCTTTTCACACCTACCGAACAGGATTCTTAACATAAATTTTACCATGAAGCAAACAATAACGAGAGCACTTACAACTACAAAAATTAAGAAAATTATTACATCAAGCAGAAGATACCGATGTCATGGCATATCACAGCAGCTGTTTTCAGATGTGGAACTCTTCTGTGTCTATAATCACATATTCAATCCAGTAGACTTCAGTATTCCAAAGGGGACATTGGTTTGTCTCTGCATTTCATGGACAGGAATACAGCATTTTTCTTGTACCTGTATGAAAAATCAAACTTTCATTACGTGTACGTAGTGTTTTACCATGAACTTTCTTCTACTGAAAATGAATCTTATCGTTCAGAATCTTTTTTGGAGATCGGTGGACTAGAGGGGAGGAATATTATGCAGGTTTTTGAGAAGTACACAGTCCATTTTACGAGGCTTTTCACCTCTTTTACCATCAAGTATTTGAATTTTCTCATACTTTAGGGTAATATTCAACTTACTTTACATTGTTCAACAAGCTGCACTGTCAATACCTTGTCGAGAACAACTTCATTTGAAATCTAGTCATATACTCGTATTCAATGTTCTTGATTCTGATCGACAAACATCGGTAGATTACTCCTTCATACACGGCTTCCCTTAAGTCATCAAGCAAACCTTCGATTATAACTTTCCGTTCGGGTGGGCTGAAATGAAGTACAAGGTACATAATTTTGTTCATGTTGGTGGGATAACACATCTCAAATTAAGAAGAAATTGAAAATGAAAACTAGGCTGAAGTAGTTATGGAAATGTAAAATAAGATTTTGTTTTGTGGTATCATACATGTAGAGTTGGTCGTTAAGGACATGTTCTACCTACTCACTCACACGTAGACACACAAAATACGTATCACATGGTGCGATTTTCGCCCCGAGATAACTAATTAAATAAAGCATGAAATATCTTGAAACTTCGTACTTATGTAGACAAAACTTAGGAAAATACGGCTAATAGGTTCACACGAACTAATGTTGTTCATTAATTGGAATTCAACGATTCAAAGATGGTCCCTTCAGACGTACGTTCAAACGTTTTCTGAAGACCATTCAGAATATTTCGCAACCTGTCAACTAATTAGGCCCTACGAATTAGCCGTGTTTTCCTCAACTTCAAGAATGAATTACAGCACGTTCCTAATCATTAATTTTTGTGCATTATTCTTCCTTGCATTATTCAATTTCAATGTGTTTTATTATCAGTGGGCAAACATCACTATACTCTGTTCACATTAAGGAAGGATAGAAATATGACCTTGAGAACGGAACGGTAGATTAAAATTACCCGGAGCATTCCGTTCTCGAGGTCATATTTCTATCCTTCCTTAATGTGAACAGAGTATATATGCCCGCAACCAGGGAACTCAATTTGTAGTATTTGGGCCGACCATCCGCCGGGATCGCTAATTACGCGCGTTGTTTGTTTACCTAAAATGGTATTTTTGCCGAAATTGAATGGTCGGGTAGAAACAGGGCCTTAACACAAAAAGTAGTTTTTGAGAAAAATGCGTCTGAAAGTTCAGATTCATAGAAATGCCATAAGGAAAGACCCAAACGTCATGAAACTTGGTGGGATTGTAAATGAATGTCCGATCTACAAAATCACTGAAAATCAGAACGTTGAAAAAGTTTTTGAGTTGCCTGTAGAGCGCGTTATAGTCTGCACAATTGAGGCCTTTTTTGCAATTATCGACTTTTTACGTGTTCTAGTAGCTTTTGGATCTTGTCAAGAGTAATAATAATAAATGAATGTATTTCAAGCCAATATTTGCTAGGATTGTGCTGCAGTAATTATAAGTATTTTGTGGTTTAAAATCCTCGAAAAAGTAAGTTTCTCAGAGGGTCAAAGTTCATCATCATGGCTCTAAATAGGCATGGGAAATGAAATGAAGGCTTTCTATAGATATACATGATGCCATCTGTATCGATTTTCAGTGTTCTTTAAGCTAATCTAGAGGCAAAGTTTGAGACAACCTCGATTGCAGCCATTTTACAACTACCTATGAGAGTTCAAGCAGGGTAGACGCTCCACTTTAACATAGTTTGACATAGGTACTCTATAGTCATCAGAATGAATTAAAATTTTTACCAGATGAAGAGGAGAGAGTGCTGAACTTAAATTACTAATAATTGAAAAAGGGCCCTAAATCGTGCTAAGGCCCTTTTTCTACCCGACCATTCAATTGAAAATAGGAGCTCAACTATGGCGGTATATGAGAGAAAAATGTAAAACTTGGAATTACTCTTGAATGCGAAGTGGAATTGAAGATTTTGTCATCTCATCTAATTTGTAGAACTAGAATTTCTATTGGTGAACATCTTTTACGGGATATCCGAAAGGCAAATCTGCTTCATTCAAGTGTTATTTTGATTCCCCCCCCCCAAGTACCGCCACAGTTGAGTTCCCGTTTTCAATTCCTCCCCGCTCAATAGAAATGCAGCGCGATCAAAAAACGATTTTGTAACGTCTCAGAAAATCAGTAAAAAATATACGAAACGGGAAGATTAAATATAGAATACCAACGAATATTACGGTAAAAACGATGTAATGGAAAAGAGAAATAGAGAGATGTGGATAGGAATTGATAAATTTATATTTCATGCAGCGAAATAATAAATCAGAGATTTGCGTATGTATAAGGAAAGATTTAGTTGAATAAGAGGTTCTGTTTAGGTTAATACATACCAACCTGTATCACACTTGGAGCCCTTGAAAACGCCGAATTTATGATAGAACTCCAATTACTAAAAATAAGATTAGTATTTTTCACGGTCTCGTACAGCGATGGCACAGATGGACCCATAGAAAGTGTCTTATAAATATGACTAAATTTATTTTTCTTTTCGCATCGTGACCGTATAAAGTAGTCTATCGTGCTGACGTAGGTTATACTGTTCACAACCTATTGGAAAAAGTTCCTCGAGGAGAGATAATTAACCTTTATTCGGACCGGGGCGCATTTTTAAATTATTTAAAATCTTTCAAAAATATATTCATCTGAAAGAAAATTTTTCGCTCTTCAATCTTGTTCCTTACGAGTACACGCCTAAATTCATTATTTTTGGAGAAATTTAGGAAAAACTGGAAAATCAGCCTTAGTTTCAAGTCACTGATCACCGTTTGCTTATCAGTACTTTCTACGTATTTTACACAGGCGACGCGATGCAAGCAAATCTACAATATGCCCGGTCCGAATTGAGACAACGGCGAAGGTAGGCACGTAACTCGGACTATCCACATTACCTACACGGACGGTCTTATAGAGGGTAAGAACGTTTGGGGTGGTCACGATAAAAGGTACGTAGAATTTATTGGCGAACATGATCATAGGATCCGAGTTGAACAATTTTGAAGCTCCGGCAATATTCTCAACATAGGTACCAATAAAATGAGACTTTGTGTTCAAATACGTCCACACACAGAGGAAATGCTAGTAATCTATTCATAATAATCTTAGAAATATTGATACAAAGTCAAACTAAGAAGGTCGATATCCCATTGAAAATTAATTTCTTCAACAATCTAACAATCGTAACTACTCGTATTTTGGTAGGTAAATATATTCTATAAGTAACGAGCCCATTCCAACAGCCAAGAAAGCTAATTACCTAGAGCCTGGGTTTGCTTGGCACAAGCGAAGCAGTATACAAAGGGGTACCCATTTTGGGAGTACCCATATTTGGCGACCAAAGAACGAATCTCAAAAATATCGAAATAAAAGGTGCTAGCGAAACTCTCGATATGATGATATCTCACACGAGTTTGTTCTCGAGAAGATATGTAGACTGTTGAATAATCTAGAGCAAGTCATCTTGATACCGTGCAAATATAAGAAGCTAATTATCTTGGTAGCGTATCTCGATAATAACTTCCTACCATGGAATGAGAGGACGGTATTCTGTCAATGACAATATCAAGTTTCTAAGCACATTTTCACAGATTAAACTAGAGTATAAAATAGAAATTGTTTATTGTTCAAAATCCTTATAAAACGTACAGAAAGTATACATAAACAAAAAAATATAAAAATAATTTGAAAAATTAAAGCTGTTATTTTGAATTTTCCAAGTACAAAAAGTTTTCCTTATAGAGGAGAGTGAACTGACTATTATAATAAGTATTTTACCGTAGAATAGATGTTTCTGAAACGAGATGCATTTTCTAATATTACGTCATATAAAATTTATTCAATTTAACTTTTTTCTGGTTTCTCCTGCCTTTCGTTCAGTTTTCTTACTGAGGAGTTCTTTTGAGGAAGTTTGTCGTTTCTGTCTCATCTTTTCACTAAAAAACGAGATTCTCCAGATAAATTTAACCATATAGCAAATTATCATAAGGGCACTCACAACTACAACAATTACGAAAGCTATCACATCGAGCAAAAGGTACTGATGCCATGGCATATGAACAGCAGCTGTTCTCAGATGTGGAGCTCCTCTATGTCTAATCACATATTCTGTCCAGTAGATTGCCGTATCTAAAGGTGATATTGGTTTGTCTCTGTACTTTACGGAGAGATCTCTAGCGTTCTTTTTGTACCTGTAGAAAAAAAAAATCAAAATTTTTTGTACCTAGACATTTTTCTCACAGAATAAAAATCAAGTAGGTATGCCTAGTAATTGTTTCGCATCATTTTTGAAGTAAGAAAATGCATAAATTAATATGATTTTCCAAATTATGATTAAACATATCGAGGGAAGGATACTCCAAAGAGTAACCTTGAGTTGTAACCCTTCCTATCGGTACCTAAGAAAATAGATATATTGATGTAGTAAGTAGAGTTTCTTGTAAAGAGTATTTTCATCTTCTTTTCCATTGGTGAACATTACCTTCATTATATTATTGGCACAGGATCAATATTTTTAACTTACTTTAGATTATTCAACAGTCTGGATACCTTCTCGAGAACAACCTCGTTCGAGATGTCATCATACTCGAGTGTTTCACCAGCACCTTTAATTTCAATATTCTTGAGATTCGTTCTTTGGTCGCCAAATATCGGTATTCCCAGAATGGGTACCCCTTCGTATACTGCTTCGCTTGTGCCAAGTAAACCTCCGTGCGATATAAATAACTTCACATTTGGATGTGCTAAAATAATGTATAGAATTTTTGAATTATGTAATTATAGTTCTCATATTCCTTGGAAAATTGAACTTCATCTAATTGGAGTAACATCAATGTATACATAAGTATTTGTATTTGCAACGATTAAAACTAGGTTATTGTTATTGAGACATTTAGCTTAACATATGGCTTAATACAACTGAGCAATGATGGTACTGATTTTATAATTCGGGCTCGTCAATTGCAGCCAATTGTAAATTATACTTGAGGCCTAGCCCTTAACTTAGCTATTGATCAAGAAAGAGTAACTTATGTCAGGGGATCCTGTTCTTCCACCGGTTGTGACCGAAAAATTCTACTTCCTCTCTACCACAAGGCCATGAATCACCTATATAATACTGTATGGACTCGCACCCTCATCACATTTCTCTCTTCTAGACACACTTCAAAATTCCGCCATTTGTGTTTGCATGGGCGCATTTCGCACTAGCCCTGCTCCAAGTCTAGCTGCCAAATCAGTTTATCCTTCTCTACTTTTCCATCGACTTTACTTAACTGCCAGCCTCCTCACCTCTGTCTTACATTTTCCTCAAACGCTGATTCATAACATTCCCTTTAATTCCATTTCAAAACATCCTACCTATCGCGATACTTTCAACAATATGCTCTACCTCCGTATCAATTTTAACAACCGAAGTCTAAGCTATCTTCCAACGCTTAGGAACAATACCAATGCTCCCTTTTCCACCAAACCGCACGTTTCTGATCGCCACCGACTCCTTATCCGCCTTAATGACAGTTTACAATGTACACCCTATACGTCATCCACTCGTCTCATGCATCCATTCTCTCCTCATAACTCTGTGGTTCATTGACAACGATATAACTTTCATTTCACCATCCATCAAAAAATCATCTCTTATCTAAAAGCAGCAAATTACATCCGACACATTAAAAATCAATTTACCATCAAGCTCAGAACCCGAGTGCAGATAAGAGCTTGTAAAAATGAAATAAAGAAAAAAAAATTAATTTTTGGTTCCATCATAGGCTATATGGAATAGAAAATTTAAACACGCGAGTACTTTTCTATTCTAATGGAAAAGGAAACTAAACTATAGGCCTATCGTTAGGCTTGAGATTGGATTTGAGTTTTGAGTAGGCACTCAATACTTTTCAAGCCCCATCTCTCTGCAGACTAGTAAAACGAAAAATGTTTGCCGGGGTAAGTCACGCCTTTTTGGGCCTACCCTCGAAATCAGGCCTGCCTACCGTACCTGTGTATGACTTATTATCAGAATCTTTTAGTTTGATCTCTTTTCTGACTATCTAGACACGGGATATTCACGCTGCCCATTTTCATGAAAAGTGATTTTGTCAATATGAAATTTTCAAAGTAAAATCTTATTCAGTTTGAAAGCTCCATAGTTGAAAGAAACCCACAAGTTCAAAATCATCTTCCGCGATCGGGTATTTAGTAGAAGCAAAAAATATCTGTTCACGAGATATCAACTTACCCAGGATATCTCTTTGCGGCATCCATTTTGCGATCATTATATTATCAAATTCGTCCGGCAAAACCCCATCTTCCAACTTCCACAAAACTCGTTGAGGCAGTTTGGAAAATGTATACAGGAATGCGTTCAATTTCTCTGGAGGAAATGAACCACTCCGGAGTGTAGAACCCATACTAAAGTACACCACACCGTGAGTTGACTCATTCAAGAACTTTTCTATATTCTACAAACGAAAAGAAAGGTTAGAATATGTGCACTGACCAAACAACATCTGAGTAGTACTTTTTTTGGCATACCTTAGGCAATTTCTTGGCCGGCTTTATCTGCATTCCCGACGCCTGGATAACGTTGGGGACCATCGGAAACCCTGAATTTATGATAGAGTCCGAATTACTTATAATGAGACTGGTATTTTTCACGATCTCGTACAACGATGGCGCAGATGGACCTAGAAAGTGTCTTATAACTTCATTTTCTTTTCTCATCGTGACCATATAGTATAAGACCATCGTGCTGACGTAAGTTATGCTGTTCACAACTCGCTGGAAAAAGTTCATCGAAGAAACATAACCCTTCACAGTTACAATGGCGAAAGTTGGCACGTAACTAGGATTGGCCGCGTTAGCGACTCGAGCCGCCAGGTATGGAGAAAGAACGTTAGGTGTGGTTACGATGAAAGGTATCTTAAATTTAATAGCAAACATCACCATAGCATCCGATTTGAACGATTCCATCATGAAGAGATCATACTTTTCAGTTGAATTCAATAGAAGCATAAGAGGCTCACACGCTTCGAAGTTTTCGATAGAGAGAGAGTTAACTGTGGGAAAGGCCAATGCCTGCAGCACGAGCGATTCCCCGTGCTTAGATCTCATATATTGCAAGTGTCCATAGTCAATTGGAAGGGGAAAACACATACTCGTATCAAACTCTTTGTAATTTGGAACAATTTCATTTTTGGGCTTGAGAAATGGTGTGTATACCGTAACGTCGTGTCCTCTCTCCGCCAGCTTCATAAGCAGAGGTTGAGCAAACACGTAGTGGCTGTTCATTTGTAAGTGGTAGATGGCTAAAATTCGGGCGGAAAACGTAGCTTCGACGAGAGTCAGCAACAACGAGAAGAGCACTTTTGCCGCCTTCATTTCTAACTTCGGCGCCGAAAACTCGATTATTGTAGGTATTAACAACTTCTAACACGACTTCAAATCGTTAACGTCGCATTTAGATGCGTCCGTGCACCAGTGAGCTTCACAATAATCACCGAACACTGATACGAAGTCAGAAGGAAAGTTGACGTCCTATTGAGAATAATTTGTACTGAACCATGATAGATTGATAAAGTAGGTACGTCGACAAGATGTTTATTGAGATGCATCATTAGTAAGTATTTTATTTACGAAGATCAGTAATGGTGATAACGGTTGCGAATCGATTTTCGAGAACTAACGAGAAGAAATTCTCTCTGCGCTGCGACGTGCTTTAAAAGCTCCATAATAAGTACCGTATACACGGCAAAGATTGAAAATATTTTGGTGGATTTTACAAGTTTCACTATGGGATATTAGAAATCAATGAACAGCTTAAAAAAATATCATGGAGACACTCCAAGTTGAGTATAAAAATGTACCTAGATAATAAATGACAATTGAAGTGCGAGCTAAAGATGAAGCGACGTTTATGCGAGCGTCAAGAAACACACGGAAAGAGATAGCGGTACCTATACCTAGATTACGTAGTTTCCTATTAATAGTAGCTAATGTATCTGCGATAAGTCATATCGACTCTACTTCAACGTCAATCTGACGACAAGTCGACCTCGATTCAGCTCACCATTTCGATCAAAAATTAACTCAAAATCAACGTGAATTTTTTGACGAATAAATTTCACCTAATTTTGACTCTGCATTCAAAGAAAAAATCATCAGAATTTGACTCTAAATCGATTTAATAGATACTGGGGAATAGAAATCAGTTCATAAATATCGCTCATATTATATTCAACGATAGAAGAATAATACGATAATATTATTATAGGTAGGTAGGTAATAGACCAAGTCTATAATAATTGTGAACTAATCGATTGCTAGCCTACGAATTTTTTTTTTCAATCAACGTGAAGACCTAATGATAAAGGACGATTTACTGTTTTTCTTTCTCCCGCTTATTTTTCTTTTCTGTATTGAGAAGTTCTCCTGTGAGGAAGTGTACATGCGGTTTCTTTCTCGTCTTTTCACACCTACCGAACAGGATTCTTAACATAAATTTTACCATGAAGCAAACAATAACGAGAGCACTTACAACTACAAAAATTAAGAAAATTATTACATCAAGCAGAAGATACCGATGTCATGGCATATCACAGCAGCTGTTTTCAGATGTGGAACTCTTTGTCTATAATCACATATTCAATCCAGTAGACTTCAGTATTCCAAAGGGGACATTGGTTTGTCTCTGCATTTCATGGACAGGAATACAGCATTTTTCTTGTACCTGTATGAAAAATCAAACTTTCATTACGTGTACGTAGTGTTTTACCATGAACTTTCTTCTACTGAAAATAAATCTTATCGTTCAGAATCTTTTTTGGAGTTCGGTGGACTAGAGGGGAGGAATATTATGCAGGTTCTTGAGAAGTACACAGTCCATTTCACGAGGCTTTTCACCTCTTTTACCATCAAGTATTTGAATTTTCTCATACTTTAGGGTAATATTCAACTTACTTTACATTGTTCAACAAGCTGCACTGTCAATACCTTGTCGAGAACAACTTCATTTGAAATCTAGTCATATACTCGTGAGTTTCACCAGCTTCTTGCATTTCAATGTTCTTAAGATTCTGACCGACAAATATCGGTATTCTCAAAATAGTTACGTCATACACGGCTTCCCTTAAGTCATCAAGCAAACCTCGGATGATAACTCTCCGTTCGGGTGGGCTGAAATGAAGTACACGGTAGGTAATTTTGTTCATGTTGGTGGGATAACAGATCCAAATTAAGAAAAAATTGAAAATGAAAACATAGGCTGAAGTAGTTAAGGAAATGTAAAGTAAGACTTTGTTTTGTGATACCATAGAGTCATGTAGATTTTGTCGTTAAGGATATGCTCTACCTAGTCTAGTCACATCACACGTAGACACACGCAAAATATTGTATCACATGGTGCGATTTTTGCCCCGAGATAACTAATTAAATACATAGCATGAAATATCTTGAAACTTTGTATTTATGTAGACAAAACTTAGGAATGTGCGGCAAATTGGTTCACACGAACTAATATTGTTCATTAATTGGAATTCAACGATTCAAAGATGGTCCCTTCAGACGTAAGTTCAAACGTTTGCTGAAGATCGTTCAGAATATTTCCCAATCTGTCAACTAATTACTAATCAGCCGTGTTTTCCTTAACTTCAAGAATAAATTACACCACGTTCCTAATCATTAATTTTTGTGCATTATTCTTTCTTTCATTATTCAATGTGTTTTAAATTATCTGTGGGCAAAAATCACTATTATACCTGCAACCAGTGAACTCAATTTGTAGTATTTGGGCCGACCATCCGCTAGGATCGCTAATTACGCGCGTTGTTTGTTTACCTAAAATGGTATTTTTGTCGAAATTGAATGGTCGGGTAGAAAAAGGCCTTCAACACAAAAAGTAGTTTTTGAGAAAAATGCGTCTGAAAGTTCAGATTCATAGAAATGGCATAAGGAAAGACCCAAACGTCATGAAACTTGGTGGGATTGTAAATGAATGTCCGATCTACAAAATCACTGAAAATTAGAACGTTGAAAAAGTTTTTGAGTTGCCTGTAGAGCGCGTTATAGTAGCTTTTTGGATCTTGTCAAGAGTAATAATAATAAATGAATGTATTTCAAGCCAATATTTGCTAGGATTGTGCTGCAGTAATTATAAGTATTTTGTGGTTTAAAATCCTCGAAAAAGTAAGTTTCTCAGAGGGTCAAAGTTCATCATCATGGCTCTAAATAGGTATGGGAAATAAAATGAAGCCTTTCTAGATATACATGATGCCATCTATATCGATTTTCAGTGTTCTTTAAGCTAATCTAGAGGCAAAGTTTGAGACAACCTCGATTGCAGCCATTTTACAACTACCTATGAGAGTTCAAGCAGGGTAGACGCTCCACTTCAACATAGTTTTACATACTCTATAATTATCAGAATAAATTAAAATTTTTACCAGATGAAGAGGAGAGAGTGCTGAACTTAAATTACTAATAATTGAAAAAGGGCCCTAAATCGTGCTAAGGCCCTTTTTCTACCCGACCATTCAATTGAAAATAGGAGCTCAACTATGGCGGTATATGAGAGAAAAATGTAAAACTTGGAATTACTCTTGAATGCGAAGTGGAATTGAAGATTTTGTCATCTCATCTAATTTGTAGAACTAGAATTTCTATTGGTGAACATCTTTTACGGGATATCCGAAAGGCAAATCTGCTTCATTCAAGTGTTATTTTGATCCCCCCCCCCCAAGTACCGCCACAGTTTAGTTCCCATTTTCAATTCCTCCCCGCTCAATAGAAATGCAGCGCGATCAAAAAACGATTTTGTAACGTCTCAGAAAATCAGTAAAAAATATACGAAACGGGGAGATTAAATAGGCGACGCGACGCAAGCAAATCTACAATATGCCCGGTCCGAATTGAGACAACGGCGAAGGTAGGCATGTACCTCGGACTATCCACATTACCTACACGGACGGTCTTATAGAGGGTAAGAACGTTTGGGGTGGTCACGATAAAAGGTACATAGAATTTATTGGCGAACATGATCATTCTATTTATTATATATATTTATGATCATAGGATCCGAGTTGAACAATTTTGAAGCACCGGCAATATTCTCAACATACCAATAAAATGCGACTTTGTGTTCAAATACGTCCACACACAGAGGAAATGCTAGTAATCTATTCACAATAATCTTAGAAATATTGATACAAAGTCACACTAAGAAGGTAGATATCCTATTGAAAATTAATTTCTTCAACAATCTAACAGTCGTAACTACTCGTATTTTGGTAGGTAAATATATTCTATAAGTAACGAGCCCATTCCAAAAGCCAAGAAAGCTAACCTAGAGCCTGGGTTTGCTTGGCACAAGCGAAGCAGTATACAAAGGGGTACCCATTTTGGGAATACCCATATTTGGCGACCAAAGAACGAGTCTCAAAAATATCGAAATAAAAGGTGCTAGCGAAACTCTCGAGTGTGGTGATATCTCACACGAGTTTGTTCTCGAGAAGATATGGAGACTGTTGAATAATCCAGAGCAAGTCATCTTGATACCGTGCAAATATAAGAAGCTAATTATCTTGGTAGCGTATCTCGACAATAACTTCCTACCTACCATGGAATGAGAGGACGGTATTCTGTCAATGACAATATCAAGTTTCTAAGCACATTTTCACAGATTAAAGTACAATATAAAATAAAAATTGTTTATTGTTCAAAATCCTTGTGAAACGTACAGAAAGTATACATAAACAAAAAAATATAAAAATAACTTGAAAACTTAAAGCTGTTATTTTGAATTTTCCGAGTACAAAAAGTTTTCCTTACAGAGGAGAGTGAACTGACTATTATAATAAGTATTTTACTGTAGAATAGATGTTTCTGAAACGAGATGCATTTTCTAATAGGTCTATTATGTCATATAAAATTTATTCAATCTAACTTTTTTCTGGTTTCTCCTGCCTCTCGTTCAGTTTTCTTACTCAGGAGTTCTTTTGAGGAAGTTTGTCGTTTCTGTCTCATCTTTTCACTACCAAACGAGATTCTCCAGATAAGTTTAACCATATAGTAAATTATCACAAGGGTACTCACAACTACAACAATAACAAAAGCTATCACATCAAGCAAAAGGTACTGATGCCATGGTATATGAACAGCAGCTGTTCTCAGATGTGGAGCTCCTCTATGTCTAATCACATATTCTGTCCAGTAGATTGCCGTATCTAAAGGTGATATTGGTTTGTCTCTGTACTTTACGGAGAGATCTCTAGCATTCTTTTTGTACCTGTAGAAAAAAAAATCAAAATTTTTTGTACCTAGACATTTTTCTCACAGAATAAAGATCAAGTAGGCCTAATAATTGTTTCGCATCATTTTCGAAGTAAGAAAATGCATAAATTGATATGATTTTCCATATTACGATTAAACATATCGAGGGAAGGATACTCCAAAGAGTAATCTTGAGTTGTGACCCTTCCTATCGGTACCTAAGAAAATAGATATATTGATGTAGTAAGTAGAGTTTCTTGTAAAGAGTATTTTCATCTTCTTTTCCATTGGTGAACATTACCTTCATTATATTATTGGCACAGGATCAATATTTTTAACTTACTTTAGATTATTCAACAGTCTGGATACCTTCTCGAGAACAACCTCGTTCGAGATGTCATCATACTCGAGAGTTTCACCAGCACCTTTAATTTCAATATTCTTGAGATTCGTTCTTTGGTCGCCAAATATCGGTATTCCCAGAATGGGTACCCCTTCGTATACTGCTTCGCTTGTACCAAGTAAACCTCCGTGCGATATAAATAACTTCACATTTGGATGTGCTGAAATAATGTATAGAATTTTTGAATTATGTAATTATAGTTCTCATATTCCTTGGAAAATTGAACTTCTTCTTGTTGGAGTAACATCAATGTATACATAAGTATTTGTATTTGCAGCGATTAAAACTAGGTTATTGTTACTGAGAGATTTAGCTTAACATATGGCTTAATACAACTGAGCAATGATGGTACTAATTTTATAATTCGGGCTCGTCAATTGCAGCCAATTGTAAATTATACTTAACGCTTAGCACTTAACTTGGCTATTGATCAAGAAAGAGTAACTTATGTCAGGAGATTTTGTTCTTCCACCGGTTGCGACCGAAAAATTCTAATTCCTCTCTACCACACCCTAATCTGATTTCTCCTAGACTATCAATGACCTATATAATACTGTATGGACTCGCACCCTCATCACATTTCTCTCTTCTAGACACAGTTCGAAATTCCACCATTTGCGTTTGCATGGGCGCTTTTCGCACTAGCCCTGCTCCAAGTCTAGCTGCCAAATCAGGTTATCCTTCTCTACTTTTCCATCGACTTTACTTAACTGCCAGTCTCATCACCTCTGTCGTACAATCTCCTCATACGCTGATTCATAACATTCCCTTTAATCCCATTTCAAAACATCCTACTTATCGCGATACTTACAACGACATGCTCTACCTCCGTATCAATTTGAACAACCGAAGTCTAAGCTATCTTCCAACGCTTAGGAACAATGCCAATGCTCCCTTTCCCACCAAACCGCACTTTTCTGATCGCCACCGACTCCTTATCCGCCTTAATGACAGTTTACAACGTACACCCTACACGTCATCCACTCGTCTCACGCATCCATTCTCTCCTCATAACTCTGTCGTTCTTTGACAACGATAGAACTCTCATCTGGGTGCCCAGCCCTAAGGGGATCCGGGTGATGTTCATTTCGCGCCGGGACTGCAACAAAACTTCCAAGAATCAACACTCGTCTTCTTGGCACTATGAATGATCTCACTCACACCATCCACCCTCAAAATTAAAGACGAATGGTTCGCACTCTGGAAAAATCAAAACTCATCAAACAAATTGGCACAATTAAAATTATCTTACACGTGTCCGAATTGGTTACACGCAACTCCCACACGCTAATCTTTTTTCCAAGCTCTTTCCGCTCTCATACGAATATTGTACCCCCGATTCCCGCCCTCATAGTCACCCACATTTTTGCATGCCCATCTTCAGCTTCTCTCCGCCACATTCACCAAATTTCACCATCCATCAAAAGATCATCGCTTATCTAAAAGCAGCAAATTACATCCGACACATTAAAAATCGATTTACCATCAAGCTCAGAACCCGAGTGCAGATAAGAGCTTGTAAAAATGAAATAAAGAAAAAAAAAGTAATTTTTGGTTCCATCATATTATGGAATAGAAAGTTTCTTTCTTTTATGGCGAAAAAATACAAACACGCGTTGGTTCTAATGGAAAAGGAAACTAAACTATAGGCCTATCGTTAGGCTTGAGATTGGATTTGAGTTTTGAGTAGGCACTCATTACTTTTCAAGCCCCATCTCTCTGCAGACTAGTAAGACGAAAAATTTTTACCGGGGTAAGTCACGCCTTCTTGGGCATACCCTCGAAATCAGGCCTGCCTACCGTACCTATGTACGACTTACTATCAGAATCTTTTAGTTTGACCTCTTTTCTGACTATCTAGACACGGGACATTCACGCTGCCCATTTTCATGAAAAATGATTCTGTCAATATGAAATTTTCAAAGTAAAATCTTCTTCAGTTTGAAAGCTCCATAACCCACAAGTTCAAAATCATCTCCCGCGATAGGGCATTGAGTAAAAGCAAAAAATATCTGTTTACGAGATATCAACAGCTTACCCAGGATATCTCTTTGCGGCATCCATTTTGCGATCATTATATCATCAGATTTGCCCGGCAAAACCCCATCTTCCAACTTCCACAAAACTCGTTGAGGCAGTTTGGAAAATGTATACAAGAATGCGTCCAATTTCTCTGGAGGAAAAGAACCACTCCGGAGTATAGAACCCATGCTAAAGTACACCACACCGTGAGTTGACTCATTCAAGAACTTTTCTATATTCTACAAACGGAAATCAAGTAGATGAAGAAAGGTTAGAATATGTGCACTGCCCGAACAACATCTGAGTAGAACTTTTTTTGGCATACCTTAGGCAATTTCTTGGCCGGCTTTATCTGCATCCCCGACGCCTGGATAACGTTGGGGACCATCGGAAACGCTGGATTTAGGATAGAGTCCGAATTACTTATAATGAGACTCGTATTTTTCACGATTTCGTTCAACGATGGCGCAGATGGACCTAGAAAGTGTCTTATAACTTCATTTTCTCTCCGCATTTTAACCATGTAGTACAAAATGATCGTACTGACGTAAGTTAAGCTGTTCACCGCTCGCTGAAAAAAGTTCATCGAGGAAAGATAACCCTTTATTGAGACAACGGAGAAAGTAGGCACGTAACTCGGATTGGCCGCGTTAGCGACACGAGCCGCCAGGTATGGAGAAAGAACGTTAGGGGTGGTTAGAATGAAAGGTATCTTAAATTTATAAGCAAACATGACCATAGCATCCGATTTGAACGATTCCATCATGAAGAGGTCATACTTTTCAGTAGAATTCAATAGAAGCACGAGAGGCTTACATGCTTCAAAATTTTCTATAGAGAGAGTGTCGCCAGTGGGAAACTGCCATGCTTTCAACACGAGCGATTCTCCATACTTAGATCTCATAAATTCCAAGTCTCCATCATGGTCCATTGGATTGAGAAAACACATACTCGTATCAAATTCTTTGTAATTTGGAACAATTTCATTTTTGGGCTGGAGAAATGGTGTGTATACCGTAACGTCGTGTCCTCTCTCCGCCAGCTTCATAAGCAGAGGTTGAGCAAACACGTAGTGGCTCTTCATTTGAAAGTGGTAGATGGCTAAAATTCGGGCAGAAAACGTAGCTTCGACGAGAGTCAGCAACAACAAGAAGAGCACTTTTGCCGCCTTCATTTCTAACTTCGGAACCGAAAACTCGATTATTGTAGAGATTTAACAACTTCTAACACGACGAAAATAAACAAGTAGCTAATATCAACTCATCGGAGAAGTTCAAACTATGACGTCATTTGTTAACTTCGCATTTAGATGTATCCGCGCACTAGTGAGCTCTACAATAATCACCGTCGAATCTGAAAAATCAAGTGGTGGTGGTGGTGATGTACGTTCTTTATGGACCCACCACCACCTCAATTTGATTTTTCCGATTCGACATCTGTTCATACCAGTGTTTCTCAACCGGTTTGCCGCGAGGTTTTCCCCAAATATAAAACGGAAATAAGAAAATTTTCAGGTGCTGCAATACAAGACGATGACTCTCTCACGAAAAAATAAGCACGTGTCTGGATGAACCTGTCATAACTTGTAACTTTGTATGATAAGAAAACTGCAGGTTGATGCGATGGAATTTTATGTGAGAGCATTAATCGGCGTTTTTAATAACCTATAGTATTGTTTGAATGGAAGAAAATTTCATTCAAAATTATTTGACGTTTTGGAAATAGGTAGTGTGCCGCGGAAAAACCTGCGAAGAACAAGAGCCGCAGAGCAAAAAAAGTTGAGAAACACTGCTCTAGCGTCTTATTGAAACACTGATACGAAGTCTGAAGGAGAGTAGACGACCTATTGTGAACAAAACTGAGTCGCCATGCGCCTCAATATCCGGGTCTCTAATTGGTTTTTGATCCTCATCGAGTGTTAGGTAACGGAAATTTATTTTCTAATTTTTTTCAAAAGGTCTGGAGCATCTTTTCCTACCAAGATGCAAAGCTCATGAGATCTAGATTTTTCCTATGTCAAGATCTGGAAAGTAAGAGATCCGCATCTTTGTTCCATTCAGTTCTGGAACATGCATATTTACGGAAGGTAATTACCATTATTGAAGTATATCGAGCAGAAGAACCTTTTTCGAAGACTGAAAAAAAATTTGAAAAATGTTATAGGCTAAGTGACCTAGAATATGTATAGATATTCAAAAACTATCTTAGTCACTCTTCACGAAGACTGTACGAGAAAAAACATTTGCCAGTCAAAAATCAAATCTCAAGAAATAGAGAATGTATTGCAGCAATTTTTGGCCGCGAGAATTTTTTTTCCCCGCAATTGTATAGGGGCTCTTGCCTCTGGTTTGTACTCAACGATGATGGATTGATAAAGTAACTTAGGTTCATCGACAAGATGTTTATTGAGATGCATCATTAGTAAGTATTTTATTTATGAAGATCAGTAATGGTGATAACAGTCACAAAACAATTTTTGAGAACGAACGAGAAAAAATTTTCTCTGCGCTACAACGTGCTTTGAATGCTCATCATGATAAGTATACATGACAAAGATTAAAAAATTTTGTTGGGTTTTACAAGTTTCACTATGGGATATTAGACATCAATGAACAGCATAAAAAATTTCATGGAGACACTTCAAGTTGAGAATGAAAATGTAGATAATTAATACTATAAGTATAGATAAGTTATTAATGTAACAATTGGAGTGCGAGCTACAGTAACAGGCAAGGGATGAAGCGACATTTATGCGGGCGTCAAGAAACACACTGCGCTGCTAAGAGCTGTGAAATTGGAATTAGGTAGCGATATACCTAGATTACATAGGTCCTATTAATAGAAGCTATCGACTCTACTTCAACGACAATCTGACAAGTCGACCTCAGTTCGGCTCACCATTTCGATCAAAAATTAACTCAAATTCGACAATAATGAGTTTCACTTAATTTTGACTTTGATACCATCAGAATTTGACTCTAGATCAATTTATATTTAAGAATACCTATATACAAAGCAGCTCTACATCCCCCGTATTATATTAAACGATAGAAGAATATACAATAATAATAATTATTATTAAATAGACCAAGTCCAAGTAGGCCTATTGTGAACAAATTGATTGCGAATGATTTTTTTTCAAAAAACAGAAAAGATCTAGTACCTAATAAAAGACCAAATCAATTCCAGTTACCTACTGTTTTTTTCCTCTCACAATTATTTTTCTGTTTCTGTACTCAGAAGTTCTCCTAAGGGAGTGCACATTGTTCTTGTCTTTTCATTATCTACCAAACAGGATTCTGAACATAAATTTTACCATGTAGCAAATAATCACGAGAGCACTCACAACTACAAAAAATAAGAAAGCTATTACATCAAGCAGAAGATACTGATACCATGGAATATCTACAGCCGCTGTTTTCAGATGAGGAGCTCCTCTGTGTCTAATTACATATTCAATCCAGTAGACTGCAGTATCCAAAGGGGGCATTGGTTTGTCTCTGTATTTCATGGACAGATCTACAGCATTTTTCTTGTACCTGTATGAAAAATCAAAGTTTCAGTACGTGTACCTACGTGGTGTTTTACCATAAACTTCCATTTACTGAAAATAAATCTTATCGTTCAGAAGCTTTTTTGGAGAACAGTGGATTAAAAAGGGGAAGAACATTATGCAAGTTCTTCAGAAGTACACATTCCATTTCAAGAGTCTTTTCACCTCTTTTACCATCAAGTATTTGAATTTCTTATGGTGTAATATATTCAACTTACTTTGGATTGTTCAACACTGTCAATACCTTCTCGAGAACGACTTCACTTGAAATCTCGTCATACTCCAGAGTTTCACCAGCTCCGTGCATTTCAATGTTCTTGACATTTATCCTCTGATCGCCAAATATCGGTATTCCCAAAATAGGCACCCCTTCATAGACGGCTTCGCTTAAGCCAAGCAAACCCCCGTGAGATATGAATAATTTTACGTTCGGGTGGGCTGAAATGAAGAACACGGAATAAGTAATTTTGAATTATTAGATATACTTAATTCTTAAGTGAAGATGAATTTGTTCAAGTTGGAGGGATAACAGATCTCAAATTAGGAAAAAAATGAAAATGATAAGATAGGCTGAAGTAGTTACAGATATGTAAAATTAGACTTTCTAGTGTGATAGTAGGTATAGGTACGTGTAGAGTTTGTCGTTAAATAAAATGGTGAAAAGAACTAAATTTCATAAGACCGTATTCAACACTCACTCTTGATTATTAATCATAATCGTGGTCACTAGAGCTCAAGAGGTGGGACTATAGACCTCTAGGTGGGACAAAATACTGCTGTAACCGAATAAAACTGGTCACACAATAAACAGTGTTGCCAATTCTACAATACAGAGGACCAGCCGCCACAAGAAGGAAAGGTGATACTATAGGTGATACCTATATTGTTTCTCTGGTTTCAGAGAATAAAATTTTTTCATCGAAATAAGGACATCAGTAGGGCCGGAGTAAGGTGGGATGACGAGCTAGGAGGGGATTCATCCTGGTGCCTCTACAAAAATTTGATATGTACAGCCGAAGGATGAGGCCCACACAAATCAATCCAGACATATACCGGTATTATGTCATTCTACTCCATACGTGAGATCCGGCCTATGACTGTCTGATGGAAGAGGATTTGCCAGGTGTTTTGGGATAGAGCACAAATATAACTTACCAAGAATATCTCTTTGTGGCATCCACTCAGATATCATTATATTATCATATGTGCCAGATTTAAAATCGCCTTCCAACTTCCACAGCACACGTTGAGGCAGTTTGATAAATGTAAAAAGAAATGCATTCAGTATTTCTTGGGGTAACATATCACTTCGAAGCGTGGAACCCAAGCTAAAGTACACCACACCGTGAGTTGATTCATTCATAAATTCTTCTATATGCTGCAAACAAATAGAGATATTGAAAAATTGACAGATCAATACTCAATAGTAGGCGCACTGATAATACCTTTGGTAAGGCCGCAGCCGGCTTTATCTGCATTCCCGACACCTGTATCACATTTGGAACCATAGGGAACGCCGGATTCAATATGGGATCGGAGTTACTGATGACAAGGCTAGTATTTTTCACTGCATCGTACAACGATGGCGCAGATGGACCTAAGAAGTGCCTGATGACGTCATCTTCTTTTCGCATTGTTACCATATGATACAAAATCATCGTACTGATATAAGTTACACAGTTAATAACTCGCTGGAAGAAGTTCATTGAGGTAGCATAACCGTACATGATTCCAATGGAGGTTGGCACGTAACTTGGATTAGCCGCGTTAAGTACACGAGCCGCCAAATACGGTGTGAGCACGTTAGGAATGGTCACAACGAACGGAACATTAAATTTACTAGCAAACATTACCATAGCATCCGAGTTGAATGATTCCACTATGAAAAGATCATATTTTCCAGTTGAATTCAATAAAAGCATGAGGGGCTTACACGCCTCGAGCTTTTCTACCGACATAGTAGCCACTGTTGGGAATACGAGTGCAGCCAGGAGCGTGTCGCCAAATCTAGCTCTCATGAAGTCCACGCTTCCAAAATCTTTTGGACGGGAAAAACACTCGGTCGTATTAAATTCCCTGTAATTTGGAACGATCTGATTTTGAGCTTTGGGAAACGGTGTGTATACCGTGACTTCGTGTCCTTTCTCCGCCAGCCTTAGTAGTAATGGTTCAGCATATACGTAATGACTTCTCATTCGATGGCAATAAATGGCTAAAATTTTCGCAGAAAATGTCATCCGGATGCAAATCAGCGAACAAAATATAAGCACTCTGACAGCTTTCATTGTTACAAAGGATAGAAACTTATTGCATTAAAAAGAACAAGCAACATCAACTTCGATATATAGATCAGAAAGGTTTAATTAGCACAGTACACAACTCTACTCGGGAGCACAAGATTATTAATACACTAGGCAACCTGTTGAGAATAAATTTTCTTCAACAATCAGATAGGATTGATTGACGCTAGGTGTACGTCACGTTGTTAAAGAACTTTATTTCTTAGAATCAGTGATAGTGCGAGTGCGACTACATGAACGAACGAAGTACGTCTTTCTTGATATTGAAATGACTTAAAGGTTACGAGAGAAAAGAAAAAAACAGGGGAAATAATATTGCACAGCTTTTAGAGCGGATTCTATGTAACTTGAGGAAATCTTTTTTGTCAGAGAAACTTGAAACTTCTATGTTCTAGAATCGTTGATGACAAGATAGTAAGTTAGAGCCTTCGCGATATGATCACGGTGAGTCGTATGTATTTTGATTGTAAGTCATTCAGGCATAGGTAAGGCTTTAATTAAAAGATCAATCAGAACTGGAGCTCAATATCTTTTTCATCCTCTCGATGATACTAATCTGACTTGAAGATTCTAAGGATATATTTGAACTCGAAAATTGTACATTTTGTTGACGTGACGGTAATCTTTAGGCTAGGAGGCTGTCTCAACCTAAGTAAACAAACGATTCACTCGCAAATTAATGAATACACAATGTTTTTTTTTTTTTCAAACAAAGTTTTATTCTATACTAATTCATCTAAATACATAGCGGAGCTTACGGCTCATGAATTTCTAGGGAGTTCGAGGCTCTCCATTAAAAACAAATTGTTCATTCAACCAAAATAGTGATGGATACAGTAGGCTCTAACCCAAAAGAGAACTAATTTACATTAAAAACTAAAACTGATGAAATAGCGTTAAATGAGGGGTCTCTATTCACATAAAATGAATAGGTCATTTAGAACCCATCAAAATCAAGCTCTTCTACAGTAAAAAAGTTCGATATGCTGTGTGCAAAATTTCACGAGATTGGGTACGGAGTAAAGTGCTCATAATATAATACAAGTAGTATACACAAGCCGATATGATACTGACTTATACTTCAAAGAAATAGGTTTGCGATAACTAACCCAATTATCCTTAATTTAAGTACGTCATAATGAAACGTTGAGTCTAGTTTCATTTAGAATTTTCCGCATAAATTTTTCCCATTTCCTAATGTCATACAACAACAGGACAGTCTCAGTGACCAAGAGAATGTTCAACCTTTTTTCGACTCCATTGACAAGGCATTTAATTTCCGCATCTTTCAAGAATCTTCCGTTTCCTCCATCGTCAGAAGACAACTCGTTTTCCGCATCCTCGACTTCGATGAATCGATTATTTTGTTCCTCAGCTTTTCTAATCCAACAACATTATGGTCCAGTATCGGAGAACACCGGTATATGAAAACATCAACTCATTTTTTTTTATCCTAAGGTATCCTTTACTGGCTCCAAAATTCGAATCATTCGTTTAGTATTTTATGAACACGATCGCCATTGAAGAGTGCTACGATTTACATACGTCTGGAGAAGCTTATTGCGAAGGCTTGCTGCTACGACAAGATTTAGACCGCCTTCAGAATTGCCACGCGCTTCCGTGTATTTTATTATAGAATGATCATAGTCAATTTCAACATTGTCATTCAGGTATACAATGTCCGAGTACGTCTTGAAAATGATTCGAATATTTCGAGCAACTGCACAACATCCTACAAATACCTGTTGGTAGAACGGAACAAGTGGCTGTTCTAATATCCACGAATTTACCAAGCGAACACGAGCAATACGCAAGAAAGTATGGGCTCAGTAGTTACTGAATGATTCCTCGGCTTGTATTATGATCAAAAATTGAAATTCTTTCACAACTCTACGTAAACATTTCAATGGAAAGGCGTATCATGTCGCGATATGCGATTTGAATAAAATCGTTACCGTGTACAACAAAGGATCTGAACGTTCGATATTTTGAAGACCCGCTCGATGAAGTTTTCACCGTCGGATTACAAGAGCTGTTGAATGAAACGTAGATATCCACAAATTTGGAGAGATGATCACGTCTTCTGTCGTTCTAATACTTCAACCATGTCTTTGAACTGTGCAATTCGACTTCCAGTAGGGAACAAGAAGAATAACGACTGACAAAGCCTGAAAGGAAAACCGGATAACCTAGTGACATGTTAGAATATTTCTTTTTGGGAAATGAAAATTTATATAAATCTTGTAATTCATAATTTTTATCACTTAATTTTTTTTTTTTTTTAAATTCTGTTGTTTGTGTTTACATTTTTGTCTGCACCTTGTCTGCACAGGAGAGGGCAAAAGGCTTCGACCAGTTTTCGCATGAGGACACAACTGTAGGTGCGCTAGAGTCGTGCCCGAAAAGGGGATTCGGCAAAAATTGCCATAAACCTGTATAAAACTAAAACGGGCTGTATCTTTGTCAATATTGAAAAATACAAAAAAGTAGTAAGAGCATTTTTTAATTATTTTCATTCATAGAATAACCTAAAAGAAGAAAAAATTAAGATTTCAACAATTTTCTGTAACATCCCCTTTTCAGGCAGCTTCCAAAAATGGCCACCACAGTTTTCATAGAGGGCGCCTACTTTGTGTCCTCATGCGATTAACTATCAAAGTGGGGAAAATAGACATATTACCTTTAGAAATGGACATAATACCTTTTTAATTCTGGAGATAAAACAGCTTTGTAAATGGACATAATACCTTATAATTTCTGGAGATGAAACAGAGTAAAGACCAATGATCTGATTTAACTATCAAAGTGGAGAAAATTGATCTTTAAAAATGGATATAATACCTTTTAACTTCTGGAGATAAAACGGAGTAAAGACCAATGATCTGATTTAACTATCAAAGTGGAGAAAATTGATCTTTAAAAATGGATATAATTCCTTTTAACTTCTGCAGATAAAACGGAGTAAAGACCAATGCTCTGATTTAACTGTCAAACTACATAATACCTTTTCAATTCTGGAGATGAAATGCAGTAATGATCTGATTCAACTACCAAAGTGGAGAAATATTACCTTTAAAAATGGACGTGATACCTTTTAACTTCTGGAGATGAAACAGAGTAAAGACCAATGATCTGATTTAACTATCAAAGTGGAGAAAATAGACATATTACCTTTAAAAATGGACATAATAGCTTTTTAATTCTGGAGATAAAACACCATTGAAAATGGACATAATACCTTATAATTTCTGGAGATGGAACAGAGTAAAAGTAGATATAAGATATTCCCTCTGGCGCACTTAGGCGTACTTAAGAATTTCTCTAACGCAAGGATCAATTTACCATTTTTTATAGCAAAATCAAACCATTTTCTCATAATTTTTCTTCCAAGATAGATTGAAAATTTCAGAGTTTTTATATCATTTCTGCATAAATTTTCTCACTCAGACGCACTTATGAATTTCTCTAACGCAAGAATCATTTTACCATTTTTTAAAGCAAAATCAAACCATTTTTCTAATAATTTTTCCTCCAAGATAGTTGGAAAATTTCAGAGTTTTTGTATCATTTTCTATCTTTTTTCCATGAAATAAATTTTCTCGTGAGAGCTACATCCATCACTCGTGAAATATAAGAAATTTCCTTCTAGCGCACTTCCTAATTTCTCTAGCGCAGAGCACAATTTACTCATTTTTCAACCTCTCCAAAAATCCTAGAAATATTTTAATTTTTCATCGTGAATATTTAGTTGTTTTTATACCAAATATGAATCATTTCACTCTATTTTTTCTTCTAAGCTAGTTCGAAAATTTCAGAGTTTTTGTATCAATTCTGTATCAATTTTCTATATTTTTACCATAAATATATATCTCTCATGAGAGCTACATTCCAACTCTCCTAAAATACGAGAAATGTAAGAATTTTCCTTCTGGCGCACTTCCTCATTTCTCTAGCGCAGAGCAAAATTTACTCATTTTTCAACCTCACAAAAGTCATCAAATTTCTTAAATTTTTCAACTGTATATTTGATTGTTTTTAAGCTAAATTCACCCTATTTTTTCTTCCAAGATAGTTCGAAAATTCCAAAGTTTTTGTATCATTTCTGCATCAATTTTATATCTTTTTTACTAAAAATAAATCTCATCTTTCGTGAGAGCTACTTTCCAATACTCATAAAAAATGTAAGAAATTTAAATTTTTCATTCTAGTACACAGAGTAAAACGTGATCACTTTTAGTAGTCACGATTTAATTTCATCCATTTTCAATCAGAATCATTGATTTTTTTCAGGATATACAGCCATACACCATGAAACATACTGAATAAATAGGATTATTTTTAATTTATTTCATTAATTCAATTTTAATTATTCATCTTTATTCGTTCATTCTATCTTAATAATATTGGAAACATCAGAAGATAAATAAGAATCTTCGTCACTTCTCCAATAAGCGGCTATGTTAGAATGAGTATTCATTAAAGACTTTATTTCATTTATTCGTTGATAAAATTCTTCAAGAGTTATTCCTAGATTTCCGACGAGTCGTTTATAACTAAACCAGAGCTCACCAACACCTCTCAATTTTAAAGCTTGGCGATCTGAAATTCCGAAACTATCCTCAACAAAATTAGAAAACGATACATTTACTTCCTTCTTGGTTAGTTTTTCTCTATATAGAAGAAAAACTTTATTGAGAACGTATCCGTATCGACAATAATCCGAGAATAATCTCTTCGTACTGTACTTCAAAATTTTCTTACCTTTCTCTTGAAGAAATTCTATTAACGTATCAAAATTATTTTCAGAATTTTTAGGTAAAAAATTATTAGATGGTTCATAACGAATCACTAACGATAATAAATATTTATGAAGGTCTTCACCGTACAATTTCTTGGACGAACGAGACTTTGAAATTACATTTTTAGTTACAAAATTTATTATTTTATTGGTATTATTCATTTTTGGAAGAGACAAACTTACCGAATTCTAATTAGGTCCGTCAAATCGTATACCTGCTACATATTCTACATAATATACCTAATAAGCGATAGCAAATAATTGCACATAAAATAAAACAATATTGCTAAACAATAGCAAACATGATGAGAACTTGATAAAGTAGAATAATTGGACGATAGACTCCTAGGTGTCATTCAAATAATAAAATTAAATCGAAATACCGGTAATGATATGCTAATATTTAATCAAACTATCACATTGTGATTAGGTAGGTATTTGCTAAAATATTCGTTATTCTTGCAATGATAAAATTTGTATTCCTCTTTCAGAAATAATATAATCGACTAAATACGAGTACCGGTACTAAAATAATGAGCACTTAAATTAGCCTACGAATTAAAAATATGAAATAGAGATCATTAAACTTTTGCTCATAGATATCTTCTCTAGGTATCTAATTTCTGAATTTAAACGAGGTGTCTGTATAAATATGACAGCTAAAATATTGTACCTAAGAAACTGAACTATAGGAATAATTGAATTATGATGAAATTGCGCACATGAAAGGGAAACTATGTATACCTATGAATTGTTTATTTATAAATATTCATGCAAAAAAGTTGAACAAGACAAGCGCATTTTGGATGAATAAAAGAAAAATCTCCAGTGATTCAGTCGAGTTCTTCAATGCAAACTTAAATATACAAACAGAAATAATAAGCACTTATATAAAAAAAAAAAAAAAAAAAAAAATTGTCCTAATGTTGAATGTCAAAATTGTATACTTACTGTACCTACACTCTTAATTTGTAAGGGTACATATTCTCTAATTGAGTTGTAGGTATTCATATCGAGTGCTTTTGAAATATTGATAATGTTCCACAAGGGCAACTTGAACTGACTAATAGGTATCTGACAGTGTTTCACAGGTAACTCATTTGTCTGTTGGACTCACTCTGATAACTTATAGTTGGTTTGGTGGAATGTTTACAAAATGTTCCTTAATTTGTTGAAACAAACTATTGTCCTCATTATGATAAAAACAAAAATATATTAAGAAAAGTTAACAGCTTTGATCTCAGAACCCTAATAGCAATTAACAACTATGCTTTTGAATGTTTAAAAATTAGAGGTTTTTAGAGGTGAAGTACCTCTTTCCTCTAATAAATCAATCGCAAGGTGATGTCAAAAAGGTCAATATCTTTCAGAGGTTTTCAGTTACTATGCTTTTTCTTTTGAAATGTAGTCAGAGATTACTGGTGTAGTATTCTTTTTCCTCTGAGGAAATATTATCCTTACAAACGATGCAAAAAGTTACAAAAAGAACAAAGTAAATCGCACTTGCAAATAACTAGCTGAGAATTCTTGAAGTAGAAACTGTATTTACGGTATCTCTCTTGAAGTCTTGGCTAATGAACACAAAATTTGAAAAGCTGATATTCTGTGGTGCGAACTTTGTTGAACTTTTAATCCAGAGGTTTTTAGTGGTATAGTACCTTTTCCTCGTGGAATTCGTTCTTAGCATCATCTACCAGTAGAGGTTTTTAACACCGTATCTTTTCCTCTACTTGATTGATTATTAGTAAGAGGTTTTTGAAATTTATCTTTTCCTCTTACAATTTATACTTCCATGCAAATGAAAGTAATGAGGTTTTTGGTTATATACCTTTTCCTCTAATTATTTTTAAAATAATTGCCAACTTGCCTACTACAAAAACTTGCGGGGAAGTGTTGAAATATACAAGTCTCTGCAGTATGGCAAGTATACCACTAGCGCTCTCTGCTGAGTACATCAACTTGAGAACCTTTTCTCAACACATAAGGTGTAAGCTGATAAGCTTCTTTTCTCACTTACTGACTATAATCTTTTGATGTTCTCACAGAAGTCTTAATAAAAGTGTTCTAATGGCGTTTCTTTCGTTATTACGAGTCCGTATTTCAACAATAACGACGACGCAGCTCTGAACCATAGATTTGCACTGAAATCACTACTGAACGGATCCGTGAACGCAGCATATTGACCGTGACGCAAGGAATTTGACGTCGTCACGCAACAACCTGGGAAGAAGCAAAGAGAGAAAAAAAAAACGCACGTCATTAAAACTAGACTTGTTCGTTTGAAAAGGGTATCAGTTCGCCAGTATGTTAATTATCCACTACGTCGATAGGAGAGCTACAGTAGGTGTTCCATGATTGTTGTCGCGGGGAGTGACCGTGATAAGCGCTAATACCATACCAGAGTCCATGAGCTGGGCCAGCGCTGGGCAAACCGTTTGACAGGAAAACCGTTCTGAAGTAGACAGACTATTCAGTTGGCAGCCGTGTTCGTTTACCTAGAATAACCATTCTCTCGATCGTCCCTGGTTCACTCTTATGCCCCTGAGCGCGCCACTCTAGCACTTCGTTGGAATTATAAAATTTACTCTTCTTTGTAATTCGGCGTTAAATTCCTTCTCGAACAAGGATTCTCGAAAATTCTAGATGTAACGGTAATTAACGATATCAACGTAAGCAGGTCGAATACTGCCGGGTTTTTCAAATGTCGACAGAAAAAATATTGTACGATGTATCGAACCATCGTCGATTTCGCAAGTCACCGGCTAAGAGTACAGTATTAATTGAAGCTTTGTCGAGAACGTTTTGACCGTATGATCGTATGCTCGCATTCTCTGTATTAATTAGAGTTGAACGTTTTGTACAAATAAAATGATCGTGTACGTTTACAAATCTTTTCGTTCTAAAATTAAGTAATGATCAGTACCTGACAGAATAAAACGAGAAAACTGTAAATTTCAATTCTAGCCATATTTGACCGTTTACTACAGTTCGACAAACAGTGTTCCCGGATGGAGCTGTTTTGAACCCGTCTAAAACGTGACCGACGTGCATTATTTTTTCGTGATATCATGGAATATGTTTTTAAGATGGAGTAATTATTATTTTTCGTAATTATTCAACCTGACTCTGCGCGGAATTGTTTTTGTCGAAAATAGCGACCACCAACGTCACTATTTCGACTTTCGATCAAGCTATCGAAATTAAACTATCGAGGCTGTAGAAACCTCCAGCCATGACGTCACATCACAAAATCACGAACCTTGCTCAGACAACCTCGTCGGAAAATCGATCTTCAGGTTCTTCCGATAATCATTTTACAGTACTGACCGACTCTGCTAATTAAATAATAGACGACACAAGAATGCACCCGTAAAACACTCCTTTTATTATTATTCAGATTCAACACCTCGTATTATATTCTATCGTACTCAACTACACATCTACACCCGTATAGCAACAACAACAAGACAATTTTATAAGTACGAAGTTAGTAAGGCTAGCAGTCAGCTGACGAGAACGATAGTTCCGAGCAACACCACTAGGTAGCACCACGAGGTCCACATCGTCGATTTTCCAACGCTCCCTTCTCGGCGGAGCACGTGACAAATTGAACACATGGAAATTGGAACTGCGACGACGAAATACCAAAATCGACGACACCGGTGCTAGGGCGATCTAGCAGTTTCCGCATTTCTCAATATCAACATCTGGACCAACATCGCGTTGTCTGGACTCGACTGTAGTGACGAACTTCACCAGTGCATTCCAATCGTTTTGCCTGTAACACACCCTAAACCTATTTCTACCTACAAACTGTCGTTTTCATTTTCTTACCAGCACCCTACGTATCTTTGTATCAGTATGCATTCGTTCACCCGTATAATACTTGTGCATACTCGTATTCCTTCTTTTTCTTCGTATTGATTTAGTTCAAAAAAAAACTTTCTCTGACGAAAGAAAAAAAACATCTATTTATTCGATTTATGTATTTCTTCGTATTCTGCACCTCTTGTTTCTCCGTATTAATCTTAAAAAAAACTTTCGCTGATGAAAGAAAAAAGTATCTATTCATGTAATTCTTCTTCATATTCTGCACCTCTTTTTCATATTACTCTTGTAAAAAAACTCTCGGACGGAAAAAAAAACTTCTAATTCTTAATTCGTATTCCACACTTTACTTATGTTAACATCCTTAATTCTGAAAAAAAACTTCCCCAAAGGAAAGAAAAAAACCATTTGTTTCCTTATATTCTACTTACATCTTAACTTCTCAAGAAGCTTTATTTTAGTCGAACATATTGGACTCAGCTGAAACAAATATGAAAAGAGATTACTCAATATTATCAAGTATTTTATTTCGAAATTTTTGAAATTTTTGAGTCCCCAAGGCTTTTGTAAACATGTCTGCTAATTGATCCTCAGTACTAATCCATTTTATATCTACATTGCCATTCGAAACTTCTAATCTCACGTAATGGTAGCATAGTTTGACAATATGCTTTAAACTTTGAGGATCATCCGACTTTGCAATATTAATAGCAGACATATTATCTTCATACAACACTGGCGATGTTTCTAATTTAATTATTTGTCGACACATCTCCCTTAGGCTGACCAGTTCTCTACAGGCTAATGACATACCAATATATTCTGCCTCAGATGAAGATAGGGCTACATGTGACTGCTTCTTAGTGCGCCAATAAATTACATCGTCAAATAATTTAATTATCAACCCACTCGTAGATTTTCCTTCTTCATCATTTGTACCTAAGGAGGCATCGACAAAACACTCCAATTTTTCACCCGTACTTTTATATTTTAATCCTAACTCTAACGTTCCACGTAAATAGCGAAATATACGTTTAATTTTCAACCAATCTTCGTATTCATAATTAGCCTGTTTTCTACTGACCACATTCACCGCATATGTTATATCTGGTCTTGTTCCATTCGCCAAAAATAATAAACTACCTACTGCCTGTCTGTAAGGATAAGTACCATCTTTATTTATAACCTCTTGAGATTCGTTACATTTCCGTTCACAATCACGTGTCACCATAGGCGTGGAGACAGGATTACACTGCCACATACCGAATTCTTTTAATATTTTCTCTGTGTATTTTCTCTGGTTGATATACAATATTTGATTTCTCATGTCACGCTTTATTTCAAAACCTAGATATTTTTCCGGACTGCCAAGGTCACGCATTTCAAATTCTGAGGCTAATTTCTTTTTCACCTGGCTCATTTTATCACTACAATTTCCAGCCAGTAAAATATCATCCACAAAGAGTAGGAGCATTATAAATTTATTATTCTTTCGCCAAGTGAACATACAGACTTGGAAAGGATAAATTGTGAAACCAAGTGTCACCATAGCCTCTCGGAATCTTTCATACCACCTTCGAGGGCTCACCCGTAATCCATATAATGCTCTCTGTAATTCACACACGTAATTCTCTTTCATTTTCTCCCTTCCTTCAAAACCTTCCGGCAATTCCATGTAAGCTGATTTTTCTAAATAACCATTTAAGAATGCGGTTTTCACGTCAAGAAAATCTATTATTAATTGATACTTGTTTACTACAGAGAAGAAAAATCGAACGTCCGTCATTCTAGCCACAGGAGCATAAATTTCAGTTCTATCATAAATATTTCTGTCTGAGTATCCACGAACAACCAATCTTCCCTTAAATATTTTATTTCCTCCTTTCACCTCTTTTCGTTTGAATAACCACCTTGAAGTCATAATTGGCTGTGTAGTTGGTACATCTTTTCTTTTTATAATTTTCCATACGTTATTTTTGTTCAATGAATCAAATTCTTCATCTACTGCCTTTTTCCAATTTTTCCATTCGTCAGATTTTGTAGCTTCAACATAATTTTGTGGCTCATTTTCAAGATACAGGCAGTCTACGTCAACGTCTTGTTTTTCATATTCAATGTCACCACTTAACAACGAAAATTTCTCCCGTAAACTAAACATAGCACTTCTATTATTTTCTTCACTCACTGTTGTAGATGAGGGAGCAAAAAAATCAGCACCTTCCTCATTAGTTGTAATGGGTGGATCTGCTAACACTGTAGTTTTATTTACTTTTACATATTCATCACCGTATGTTTTTGACTCTATACAATCCACATCTTTTGATCGAGCAACTCTTCCTGTATGAGGGTCCATTATCTCATAGTGTGTATCTGCACAACCCACTAAGAAACCTTCTTTACTCCTTTCATCACATTTACCTTTAGATTTAATATCAATATAAAAGCATTTGCATCCAAATCTTCGAAAGTATTTCACAGTGCATGGCTTCTTGTATAATAATTCATATGGTATTTTATCGTTCAGAGCTTTTCTTGGAGTTCTATTATACACTCGTAAAACAAACTGTAACGCATAGGCCCACATCTGTTTTGGGAAACCTGAGTCAAATATTACACACCGAATTTTCTGCTGGAGTTCTAAATTAAAACGTTCTCCAGTGCCATTCAAGTTCTTGCTAGCTGCTGGAGTTGGCTCTCTAACTATTTTCTCCCTCTCCAGTAGCTCTTTCATAGATTCTGTCAGGTACTCAGTTCCGTTATCCAATCGAAGGAATTGGATTCTCTCTTCCTGGCCTCTTTTTGAACGAACCTCTTCTAATAATTTACTGAGTGCAATATGTACACCTCTTTTATCGACTAGAGGATACGCCCATGCATAGCGAGTGAAGTCGTCAATAAATGTTACTATATACCTGCCTCCATATTGATACGAGCACGGCGATATAGGCCCCATAAGATCAGTATGAAGTAAGGCAAGGGGCTTGTCAAAACGATACCTCACTGTATTTGATGGCTGTCTAATCAACTTAGCTCGTTTACACACTTCACAGTCTAGAATTGAGTTGGTAAATTTCACCCCTTTCAACTCAGGAATTCGTTTTGCAGCCTTTTCTAAATAGGCTTTTGAGACGTGAGATAATCTAATATGCCACAGTAAACCAATATCATCACGGAGGCTCGCAACTTGCTTCTCATTGAACGCTTGTAAATCACGTAATTCCATCTCACTTACTGACTGTAAATACCTTTGCAATGTGTTTCCATCTTGTATATCTTTATAAGTTATGGTAGAAGGCGTGTAAATTGAACTGTCTGGACTTGTAGAAGCATATGTATGATCGTCAAGTTTACACCTCTTACTAGTACTAGCTATTTCATTTGTATTCACCTCTCCTTTTCTTTTTACACTACTCCCTTCGTCTTTATTCGTCAATAGAGTTGTTACTCCTTCTCTTTTATTCAAATCTTTATTTTGTTCAAAAAATAGCCACCAAAACCGTCCATCATACGGACCACGTTTTAAAATTTTTCCTGTTTTCTCATCTACTAAAATTACTTCCTTCCGATCAAATTTCGCATACGCACCCTTATTTATCATTTTACGTATTGAGAACAAATTTTTTGATAAGTCTTCCGCGTACAACACATTATTTAATTTCAAATTTGCACCCCTTTCACCCTTAGCACGTATAGCACCCTCATATTCGACTTTCAAATCTGCTTTACTATTAGCGCTTTTAATTCTACCAGTTTCGTTCAATTTCTTTATCTCAGTCAAATAATCTCTACAATTAACTACATGATCAGTAGCAGCTGAATCTGCGACCATAGGTATCATTATCTTATTGTACTCACTCGTATTTTCACCCGTAGCATTATTTGCGTCAACTGGACGTATTGTTGCGTAATTCGCGTCGGCAACACGTTCGTTTATTGCCATGAACATAAATTTCGGGTCGCCACCCTCGGTGTCACATACTTTCACGCGTTTGAAAAGCTGATTGTTACTGTCGTCTTTATGATATCTACCACCAAAATTTCGACGACCATTGAAATTCGACCTGCCACGATTAAAACTTCGACCATACGAATATCCTCCTCGAATGAAGCGAGTACCTCGCGGGAAATATCGGCTACCGCGCCTCACTATACGACCACTTCGAGAACGAGATGAGCGGAACCCTACGCGATTCCTTCCATGTACTGTAGGCTTGGTACAGGTTGCCGCGATATGATTGGATGTGGCCTCCTTGCAGTTGTAACAAATTATACTCGGGCTCACACAGTCCCTACTCAGGTGTGATCCTCTACCACAACGAAAACAAGCTCTTAAGTTGTTACTCCCTCCAAAACGTCCGCGCCTACTGCGCCTTTGAGGACCTGAACCACGACCAACTGAGGAAGACGGGTTATCAAAAACAAAAGCGGATGTGCCAGCCGATGTACCCTCTGACGATCTTTGCTTCGCTTCTTTTTCTCGTCCCTCTTCGTGCACAAGACTATCCTTCAGCTCCTCAATTGTGAGCTTACCTTGCGAGGCATCAAATTTTCTCATTAACTCCGGAAAGCTTTCTGAAGTTGCCATCAGGAAGTTGTCGCGTATTTCACGATCAGTCAACTTCTCCGTTTCAGTCGCGTGTGCATCGATTTTTCGTATCAGCTCCTCAAATCGGCTGATGAAGTCCAGGGCGGATTCAGAAGATTTCATGAAATTCAGTTGTGTCCAGGCGCGTTTAGCTGCAAAAAGTAACGACGGCAACTGCGGTTGTTTGATCTCCGCTATGCGCTTCAATATTTCTTTTGGTGTCTTCAGCTCGCAAACTCTTTTCTTATAGTCGTCACACAGACGACTCAACAAGTAGGAATTCGCAAAACCTACTCGTTGTTGCTGCCGTTCTACCGACAATACAGGCGATGGCAAATTATCTTCTAACAGAAACATCAGTCCAAAACTTTGAAAGTCGCTCCACACAACCCTTTTCCAAACTCCGAAGTGGGTTTCTTTGTCTAATATGAGAGGAGGGTTTGTAGTAGCGCGCGGGAGCTCTAATTTCACCTCTTGTGACGGCCCCGGTGCCTTTTGCGCTTCTAGCTGGGCTTTCAAAGATGCGATTTCCTGCTTCAGGGTCTGGACATCTGCTGCCGAGGCTATTTCAATTTCATCGACCTCCAACTCAAGATCACTCACTTCTTCTCCAGACGTTTTCACCACACAATAACACCACAAGCACAAGACGAGCAAAGAACCAACGCGAGAATCAACCAAGTTAGATTTAACCAAATAGTACCACAACAGAGTTACAAAATTCAACGGACGAAAAAACGAAACAACCTTTCGACTCACGATAAAATTACGACTAAAATCTACCAGCATTCGTCTATACCTCGAACAGAATTCTTATACAGAAAATATCAAGAGATCTACGCAGCTAGCAATACCTACAATACAAGAAAGGCAAACATTTACGATTTTTGTTTCAACGAGACAATTTTTACGACCAATTCGAGCCTAAGCCTTATTTTGTTGCGACGCATATCTCAACCTTCCAACTTTATATTTTCCAGATGTTGATCCTGACGCTTTGCTGGACCAGCTATGCAACGAAGCTGCTATATTGCATCTATATGCTTTCATTCTCGATTCACCCGTATTTTTCGTAATCTCATTTCACCCGTATGCTTAACGTACGTTTTGCGCTCTTTGTTTTATGCAATTGCGATATAATTTTGTATTATTCAGTATACTTTTCACTATGATTTCCATATTTTTAAATATTTCCCCTCATGACTCTTTAGTTCTCAATTGATACTTTCCACCACGTATTGTGCATAATTCACCCTTACGGCCACCCATCTCATTTTCCTTAATACACTTGTATTTATTTACTTTCACTCTTACAATTAAGGGTTTCTCTCTACACATCATAAACTATTTCACTTCGGTTCGAGTTCAAGTATAAATATATTCGTATCCTTTGCTATAGAATATTTCTTCATAACTTACTTGGTCGTCTTCTCTTACTATGAGGTTTCTTACTCGGTAAATTCGTTACCCGGCGCCTCCACCACGTCGGAAAATCGATCTTCAGGTTCTTCCGATAATCATTTTACAGTACTGACCGACTCTGCTAATTAAATAATAGACGACACAAGAATGCACCCGTAAAACACTCCTTTTATTATTATTCAGATTCAACACCTCGTATTATATTCTATCGTACTCAACTACACATCTACACCCGTATAGCAACAACAACAAGACAATTTTATAAGTACGAAGTTAGTAAGGCTAGCAGTCAGCTGACGAGAACGATAGTTCCGAGCAACACCACTAGGTAGCACCACGAGGTCCACATCGTCGATTTTCCAACGAACCTAAAAGTTTGTTGACAAGGTTGACAAGCGAAGATAGCATTGAGCGAAATCACACAATCCTATCTCTGGTTATTAGTGCGTAAACACTGTTAACTTTGCGTTTTGTGACTGGTGTAGCTAAATTAACATTTAATAATTACTTATATTATATTTGTGAAGATGGAAGATGGAATCTCAAAGGTCAGTTTTCTAATGATAGCTTCTCCTGAAGCGTTGACTTGATCCGTCTTCATCTGAGTTAGCCCCATAATGGTCTTCACTCGATCTTTCGATCTTTCCTTTGCTTTATCTTGTACTTTGATAAGATAATTTACTGGAATTCTGACTCTATATGACTAACGGTAACTCTTTCTTTCTGTTGCCGTTAGGTAAGACGGAAGCCGGCGCCGACGGAGTATGATCGTCACTCTTAATATTAGCTTCCTTTGCAACGAAGACATCAACCTTTAATTTTATCTTGAAGATGATTATTGTTTCCTTTCTTTTCTAATAAATGCATCCTGTCATTTAGAATGTTTCCTTTCACTAGAAGTAGAGTTAGCTGTCCTACAGGAAATTTCCGGCGCAAGTCCAATGTGACTTGCGTCGGTTGTTTTGCGTAGAATGGATCGAGAGTCTGGAATGTTACATACGCGTCCGCCTCCTGGAGCGATCGAACCCTGTTTACCATTTCGCTTCGAGTGGCGCTACAATCGCGATACTCTAATTGAACCGGTAATAGTGAAGCACGCAATCTCAAGCTTTGCTCGCTTCTCCAAATTTACTATTTGTCCTATTCTTTATCAAACTAGGCCGGTCATATCGATCTTCTCATTTGGATGTTAGTTTGATTATTTCTGGTAAGAATATCCGACAAATTGGTGTCAGGTGTGGGGTACACCCTCAGGCTCTGAAACTCTATTTAATGGAAACATTAGATTGTTCTCCCTCATTCGTGTTGATGTCTCCGTTCAATACTATTTTTTAAGTTTTCTCTGTTTTCTCACTGAATCAAGTAATAGATATGTATCTTTCTACTTGAAAATTTCTTCCCCATGATAACAGCTTGTCCTTGCACTTATACAAACTAATACTCTATTTTATTCTTTTATAAGAATTTTACAAAGAATATTAGAGATCAAACGGCAACTGGCAACAACAATAGCTGAACTGCGCAAGGTCAGGGCTATTGCCGGAAGCATTCTGATCAGAAATTTTCTGGAAAAGGCAGATTAATTTTTCTTCATACAACTCATTCCTCTGCAGATAGCTGCTGGGAGAGTTCTCTCAGTCCGGACTGAAACTGTGCTTGGACAGAGATATGTTTGGCGCGCGACTTATCTCCACAAAATACCTACTCTAGAGTAAATTCTGATGGCTATAATTCTCATTATCGTCATCTTCAGCTGTTTCAAATAGTTTGTCACAAAATCACAAAGATAGCTTATTTATATAAGAACACTATAACGCTTATGAATAGCGGGTATAGGATAATATGTTGCACGAAATCAGAAGTGGTTTACAGCTCAGCAGTGAGACTGCCCTCTCATTGTGTTCACAAATAAATATACCTACTACATTCAAGGCAATAGGGTCAGCTATTGGGAATTGTAGGTACGCAACGGTCAACTCTTGATTACAAACTTCCAGTCGCATGCATTACTGTATCTGAGGAAGGAAGTCCTTTTCAGGATATCTGAACTTGGAACTACATAAACTTGCTTCTTTTGACTGGGTGATGCGCGCAGGATCACCCAGGAGATCACCTCCAATACCAATACCAAGCTGTCACTTAGAGTGATAGTAGGGTAAAGGTATTCAGATTGTTAAGTAGGCGGTACTACGGGTACCATGAAGAGGAAGGGCTCTCGCTCTACTCTTGTTCTGACCTTGCGCCCTGACTAATTCAGGTTTCACAAAATCTTCTACACAGTGCTGCGCCTACGGTTACAGCGTGAATGTTGTGTAGAGACCCATACAGCTCTTTGAAGCTAGTGGTCATTCTGTTCTTGACAGGATAAAGTCTCATTTAGGCATATGCCGGAGGATGACGGCCCTTTGCGACCAAGTCTTTTTTCTGCGTTGATTGACCTTGCAACCATTCTACCGTAGGAATGTTGATTCGAGCTGTAAATAGGGACTGGGTTATGGTAGTGCCAGTTCTGACCTCTACCACTGATTTGCACGTAACTACTCACAATTTTCGATCTGCCTAAGCTATCAGTCACAAAATATAACTTTGTCCTTTGATAATATTTGCAGGAGACTCCTTCAGAAAGTTCTGAAAATAATCAAGAATCTTCTGTGGGGAATCCAACAATTGATAAAAAACGTCTCCTGACCGAGATGAGAATTATTGACCTGCAACTCAAGGGATTGACTGTCACTATCGAAAAGGGTGATTTTGGAAGAGCCAAGGGGGCCACCGAAGGCCTCAAACTGAGAATCCAAAAAATCAGAGAAAACACCGATCTGTTGAATGATCCTACTGCCCAAACTGATTTACAAGAGCGCATTTCTAAGGCAAATGAGGAGCTTTTGTTGCTACAGGAAGCTGCTAGTTTAGATCTGGGCCCAGTAGAAAACCCTCTCTCTTACAATCGTAGTGTAGCGGGTTATCATTTGAAAGATCCAGCCTTGCCCAAGTTTGGCGGCAATATCCGGGAATGGCCAGCGTAGTGGGGCCACTTTGATAAGGCCGTGCATTCTAGAGAAACTGGGAAAGGTACAAGACTGCTTCAGCTGGAAAATGCTCTGACTGGTGAAGCTAAGAGCTATTACACTGATATGAATCCAACTGCCGATCAGTATGATCAGGTTGTCGCGCAGTTAAGAGCTAAGTATGGGGATCCTATCAAACTAGGTCAGCAATATTATGCCGACTTAGTAGCTTCTCCTAGGGGAATTAATCAAGAGTTGCTGTCAGCTAGGCAACTCCAAGTAAAAACGGATCGTGTCACCCTTGAAAAGGTGAAGGCCATACTTATGAATCTTCAATCTGTGGACAACCGATTCGACCCTACTCTTCTAACCAGCCAAGTCGTTCAAAAGTTTTCTTACGAAACTATCCTGACTGTCAACCACATTGTTGTTTTTGGCAACAAGAAGCTAGACATTACTAAGGATACTGAAGGCATTCTAAAGTTGGTTGAACAAGTCCTGACGTCTGAAGAGGCTCTGTTCACCCAACTATCTGCTGAAAACAGTAAACCTGAAGCCACCTCGTCAGTAGCCATCACATGCGCGGTGAAGCGTTCTACTCCTCAAACATCTAGTGGTACAACTAAGAAGAAGAGATCCGCAAACTCTAATAAGTGCCTCTTCTGCAAAGGGAACCACCTTTCTTCCGCATGTACTCGTTATCCATGTATCTCTACCAGGACGGAGGCCTTGAAAAAGGAGAGTCGATGTGTCACTTGCACAGCATTAGATCATGGTTCTGAGGCTTGCCCTCACAAACTACGCACCTGTAGATACTGCCAAACACCTGGACATTGTCGGCCCTTGTGTAAAAAGCTACTAGTGAAAGCTATCAAAACAGGTACGTTTCTACAAACCTTTCAATGCATACTAAAAGGTAACTCAGGTGAGATAATTATTAGAGGTATACTTGATGGTTGTAGCGATACTTCTTATATTACTTATAGCGTAGTAAGACGTTTACAAATTACTGTACATAATGCTACCTTTCTAAATGTTTTTGGGTTTGGGGCCGCTAGCCCTACAGTCACCAAATCTGGTTCAGTTGAGGTAATACTCTATAATAAGAGGGGTAGAGGGAAAACCTGTACTCTCTTTACCACTCCTTCTATCCTCAATGAATCTAGACTCTCGCCTCCTCCGCAAATCACCTATCAGTTGCTACCCTCCCAACTGAACTATGCGGATCCTGATTTGTTCTTAGAGAGTCCTCAACCTATTAACTTATTAATTGGTAGCGATCTATACTTTCATTTTGTCTCTGTCAAAAAGAGTATGGAACCCTACGATGGATTTGCCATCCTAAAAACATTTTTTGGATGGATTCCTGCTGGCTGTATTCCTAACCACTTTGAGATGAAGCCAAACAAATTCTGTTTAGCTTCAAGACAAAGTGAACCCTCAACTTTGATAAATGAAAAGGAATCTCTCACAAAGGAACTTGAATTGCTATGGAGTCTAGAGGCTTTTGGAATAAGATCCAACGAGCTTAACTCTTCTGAAGACCTTGTCCTCAAGCAGTTTGAAGAAACAGCCAGAGTTGAAAATGGACGCTTCATTGTCACATGGCCTTGGAAACAAGGATGTCGAAAAATACCTAGCATTTTCAGAATGGCTAAAGCTAGGCTTCTCAGCCTCCTGAATGTAACTCCTGAATCTTTGCTACAGAGGATGGATGAGATATTTCAGGAGCAACTACAAGATGGAGTAATCGAACCTGCTCCACAAGACACTCCTTACCCCATACACTATTTACCTTTTAGACCTGTCTTACGCAAGGGAAAGGTCAGAGTAGTATATGATGCTTCGGCAAAGGGGAAGACAGGAATTAGCCTCAATGAAGCCTTACATGCTGGTCCATCACTTATCTCTAATTTGGTAGGTGTAATCCTCAGATTTAGAGAGTATGCCATAGCCATCTCAGCAGATATTGAAAAGGCATTTCTAAGAGTAGGCCTTGATGTATCAGACCGAGATGTGGTCCGCTTTCTTTGGGTGGACGATTACAAAAGGGGTCATAAGGCCGAGATCAGAATCTTACGATTTGCGAGAGTACCTTTTGGGGTAATATCGGCCCCTTACCTTCTCCATATGGTACTACACTCTCATTTGTCTGACGAACATCGCAACTCACTTTTCACCTTAGGTCGACGTAACTTCTATGTTGACAACTTGGTGGTAAGTTTACAAACTGATACCGAAGCCTTACAACTAGCTGAAACTTTAATCAGCCACTTTGAGACTATAGGTATGAACTTGAGAGATTGGTGCTCAAATTCTCTTGAATTTGAACACGCCATTCCTCTTGAGAAAAGACATGAAGAGACTGATAATGTCAGTATACTGGGTCTTAGTTGGAACAAATCTCTAGACCAATTAAGCATATCCTTTGAGGACATTCCAGTTTCAGAGACTGTCTCCACCAGGAACGCCCTCCAATGCCTAGGTCAGGTATTTGACCCATTAGGACTGGTCTCACCTTGTCTGATCAATCTCAAAGTATTTGTCAGAGACTGCTGGAAGTTGAAAGGCAAGCTAGACGACCCGCTCCCACCTGAATTTCTGGTTCGCTTCCGGAAATTGGTAACTGAGCGCTCCTCTATTAAGGATATCACAGTACAGCGTCACCTGTGGAGCTGTACCATCCCAGAGGCCTCCTATCAAATGCATATTTTTTGCGATGCCTCCAAGATAGCCCTGGGTTGCGCTATCTACTTAGTAAGAGATAGTCCCAATTCTAAGAGCGAATCTCGACTCATCTTTGGAAAGTCAAGGCTCACTCCAGTCCAAGGTAGATCAATCCCTCAACTTGAGCTCATGGCCTTGTTAATGGGATGTCGCACATATTCTCTCATAATCAAAGAAATGAGTGTCCGCCCTAAGGAAATCGTCCTTTGGACAGACAACACCTCTGTCATCCAGTGGCTTCACTCAAATAAGATCCAGCCGATCTTTGTACAAAATAGGCTGAATGATATTAAGAAGTTTCCTAATATCATAGTACGTCATGTACCCACCAAAGATAACCCAGCAGATATAGCCTCTAGAGGCCAATCCGCTGTGATACTCCGAAAGGAGACCCTGTGGTGGGAAGGTCCACACTGGTTAACTCATAAGAGCCTTTGGCCTTCTCCACTACCTCTAGCCCCCTCATATAGTTCTCCAACACAGACTATCACTCTCTTGTCTAGAAAGGACATTGCTAATCACCAGTTACCCTCTGAACTGGAAAAGCGTTTCTCTTCTTGGTGGGCGTATAGAAAATTCTTCTACATTTGTATCAAGTGGATTTTCCGACGCCTCCCACCTAATTCATCTCTCTCCAACCGTCAAATGTGGTTAATAGCCGAACGCTTATTAATCCACAAATTACAAAAGAGATACTTTTGCTCAGAACTCAATCTCCTCATTGCAGGCCATCAGCCTAAGAGCAACTTGAGCTTATTCTTAGGCCCTGACGGCTTGATACGAGTACGAAGCAGGTTACAAAATGCCCCAATCCTTTGGGACTCTGCTCATCCTATCCTGATGCCTCGCAATAGCGAGATCAGTACGGTTCTCCTGCGATCATTGCACACTAAGAACCTACACATTGGTGTGAGCCATCTTATCACAAAACTACGAGAGAAGTTTTGGATACCAAGAGTACGCCCCAAAGCCAACTCTGTAGTCAAACGGTGCCAGAACTGCAATAGATGGCAAGGAGGTCCGTTTCAACTACCACCAATGCCACCCCTCCCATCTATCAGGATAGAAGAGGTGGCTCCATTTGTCCACACGGGTATCGACTATTTCGGCCCCATTTCTGTGAAGTCTGAGAACCCACAAAAAGGCATTGTGAAAATGTACGTGGTCTTATTCACTTGCCTCAGAATTCGGGCCATCCACCTAGAAATAGCCGAGGACATGTCGGGAGCGGCCTTCTTAGAAGCCCTCACGACCTTTACTAACCTAAGAAGGACACCTAAGGTAGTGGTGTCAGACAATGGCACAAACCTTACATTCGCACAGCCCTTAGTTGGGAAACAACTTGTTGAACTAAGTCCCGCAATAGACGAATTCTTTTCCTCCAATAACATCCTATGGCACTTCAACCCAGCGGGCGCTCCATGGTATGGTGGCGCGTGGGAAAGTCTTGTAGGAGTCACTAAGCGTTGTCTAAAACGCACTGTAGGTAACCTCATACTCACACCAAGAGCCACACAACGCCTCTTGTATCAGGTTGCGGACGTGATCAATAGTAGACCCATTGCAGGAATATGTTCAGATGAACTTATTGAAGCATTGACGCCCAACCACTTCTTAAGGTTGGGAGGTAGCAACGTCAACACACAACTTGACGTTGACATCACCAAAATCCTCCCAACCCTACAGAACACAGTCCAGGCATACACACAAATACAACAGTATGTCGCCCGTTATAATGAAATATTTCGCCAGGAATATTTCAATTACCTCAAGGAAACTTACCCAGCTAGACATCGCCATCCTCGGGGATCTCACAGCTTCCGCCCTAAACCTGGGGACATAGTTCTTCTTAAAGAACCGCTAGCTGTCAGAGCCGACTGGCCTTTGGGTATTGTAGAGGAAGTGTCACATAGACAGGCGCATGTCAGAGTTTCCCACAAGGTAGCTGGACTTAACCTACCTAGAGATCGCACCACAGGCTCAAGAGTCAAGTTAGTTCCTTTCAATAGGATTTACCCTTTGGAGCTACCAGACCATGTGTCATCCAAACCCTCTGAGCCCAATGCTACTACCCCTGCCAGGTAGGTTGGATAGATATGTTATAGTTACATTACTGTAGTCTATTTATCCCCTTCCTCCTCAAACAGCCCTCAAGGCAAGTACTGCCCGGGGGAGTGTCGAAAATAGCGACCACCAACGTCACTATTTCGACTTTCGATCACGGTATAAGATGAAGAGGTAATGACACAACGCTAAAATCGTGTCCGCAGTTTTGAAGTTGTACGTACAAACTTCCGCTAGGTTTGCAGCGAACACTCGGGCTGTTTCCCTGTTCCTTCTACACCCCACCTGCGCCGGGACGTTACCGTTGGTACCCTAGTATTGATGAAATTTCCAAGGATTATAAAAAATCCAAGAATTTACTTAGAAGGGTGATTCTTTCAAAATTTTATAGAGTAGATTAAATGGTATTTTTATGCCAAATATGAAATGCATTGGCTGATTCCTGATCCTGCAATAAATTTTTGAAAGTAGCGGCGTTCCCATAAGACTCTGTACATTACCCATCACTTTCATCACGAGCGCTGCGCTCGGGATGTTCAGAACTACTTCAAAATCACGGACAGCGTTTACCACAGTCAGAATACGTTCGTGTCACTACCTCTTCATCTTATACCGTGCTTTCGATCAAGCTATCGAAATTAAACTATCGAGGCTGTAGAAACCTCCAGCCATGACGTCACATCACAAAATCACGAACCTTGCTCAGACAACCTAAAAGTTTGTTGACAAGGTTGACAAGCGAAGATAGCATTGAGCGAAATCACACAATCCTATCTCTGGTTATTAGTGCGTAAACACTGTTAACTTTGCGTTTTGTGACTGGTGTAGCTAAATTAACATTTAATAATTACTTATATTATATTTGTGAAGATGGAAGATGGAATCTCAAAGGTCAGTTTTCTAATGATAGCTTCTCCTGAAGCGTTGACTTGATCCGTCTTCATCTGAGTTAGCCCCATAATGGTCTTCACTCGATCTTTCGATCTTTCCTTTGCTTTATCTTGTACTTTGATAAGATAATTTACTGGAATTCTGACTCTATATGACTAACGGTAACTCTTTCTTTCTGTTGCCGTTAGGTAAGACGGAAGCCGGCGCCGACGGAGTATGATCGTCACTCTTAATATTAGCTTCCTTTGCAACGAAGACATCAACCTTTAATTTTATCTTGAAGATGATTATTGTTTCCTTTCTTTTCTAATAAATGCATCCTGTCATTTAGAATGTTTCCTTTCACTAGAAGTAGAGTTAGCTGTCCTACAGGAAATTTCCGGCGCAAGTCCAATGTGACTTGCGTCGGTTGTTTTGCGTAGAATGGATCGAGAGTCTGGAATGTTACATACGCGTCCGCCTCCTGGAGCGATCGAACCCTGTTTACCATTTCGCTTCGAGTGGCGCTACAATCGCGATACTCTAATTGAACCGGTAATAGTGAAGCACGCAATCTCAAGCTTTGCTCGCTTCTCCAAATTTACTATTTGTCCTATTCTTTATCAAACTAGGCCGGTCATATCGATCTTCTCATTTGGATGTTAGTTTGATTATTTCTGGTAAGAATATCCGACAGTTTTCCTGATAATAATATCAAATCAATTGGGATGTTAACCCAAGTTGCGTAAGTTGGTAGCCGTGCTCGAACATGTGGGGGATAATTTTAATGTACCATGCTTTATGATGGGGAATTTGCAATTTTCAAATACGATTTAAATTATTACAATTCGTAATATCAAAAAATTATATCCTATAAATCGTTTAAACACCTCAAGAGAATCGATAACTGAAACATTGACTATATATTACTTCGTAACCCAGACGTACAGTCCTATTGTTATAAACGGTGTCGTTTTCTTGGATTACGTTGGATACGAATAACAGATCGCGCCAGATGTCAAGACGTAGGTGTAACAGAGAGGGAACGATGTTCAGCGATGTTTTTTCTCTTTTACTCTACTGGTTAACACGCAGCGCACTCACGTTGTCGTTTCCAGCAAAACGACACCGTTCATAACAATAGGACTGTACGTCTGGGTTACGAAGTAATATATAGTCAATGACTGAAAGAAGTAATTCTAATTCGGACCTAGCAACGGAGTGGCTGACACCTCGCGGCAGTTCTTAGAACTTAGGTTTCAACACACCACTACAAACATACATACGCACGATGCTGTTATCAAGGTTAGGATGAAATTCCCAATTTTGCATGAGAGTTCTGTATAATTGCTTCATAACTTTATTCAAATTCTTTCAATTCTTATGAAATATAACTCATTTGAAAGAAAATTTTCGACACCACAAACATATCCCTGAAGTTCTTCTCATACGTACAATATTTTCCGAGAAAAAAGTATCGAACGTGTTTCTTCGTAGTATTTTTGATTTTCATCCTAACGTTGATAAGGCGCGACGCTAGCGCGCAACGGGTCTGCTAGGTCCGAATGGTGAAGTATTGAGTCATCTACGACTAATTGAAAATCTCGTTTCTTATGGCCGAATACATTGAACGTAAAATCGTCACCCAGAAATTCAAGCAAGTGCGGCGAGAGAGGAAGGCGATTCTAGCGCTACCAAACATAGGTTAACATCCCAATTATCGTGCTTTCTTTACTAATTTTGCCGTAATAATTAGACTTTTGAAATGACCGAAGAAATTGAGGAATCTTTCTTAATATATAAAGCAGAAAGTTTGTCTGTCTGTCCGTCCTCCTGTCCGTTTATAACTCGAAAACTACTGGGCCGATCGCTTTCAAACTTTCAGGATATATTGTCCTCATCCCAGAGCAGCACATAGACTCATAAAAATAAAAATTTGACGTGGAGGTGCTGAGTAATTTCAAAAAAGGGCGAAAACAATGACTTTTTTCAATATAAAAAAACGTGGTGGTGTAGCTTGCCATCGAACGCGTTGTTCCAACGTTGAGTGCAGCAACGCAGTTGTGAAAATACTATTTTCGCGATAACTCGAATATTATTCATTTTTATGAAAAATTACAGAGAATTAAATTTTTAGCCCCTGTAATTTCCTTTCCAATGAGCCTAATTTCAGATATTTTGAAGAAAATTTTCACGAGATCATTTTCCAGCGTAAGCGTATTATTAGGAATGTGTGTTGGTATTAGGAAGCGTACAGTGCCAGGCGCTACATATTAGGCATCGATAGGTTTTCGTTCATACTATCAACCGGACATGTATACCTGTTACGACTTCTTACTACCTACATCATATCCATCCATACCAGAGTATTGCAGCCGAAAAATTCGGCTTCGGCTTACGGCTGAAGCTGACGACCTTCAAAAATTTGGATTCGGCTTACGGCTTATGGCTGATCAGAAAAATTCGGCTGGCTTTCGGCTGACTTATGGCTGGCTGATCACTGATTTTTTGGCGGGATTTCAGCTGATTTTCGGCTGATTTTTGGCTGGCTGATGATTTTGTTGTCGGTTTGTTGCAACCAGGGAATGAAAAACGTAACAAAAATATGAATCTGTGTTCTGTGGATTGAGTGACAAACTGACAAACGAGGCAGAAAGCCGAAAACATGGTAAGCCAGACTGCTTCTGAGGGAAGCGTGTAAGTTTGAGGTTTGAGCATCAAAATTTTCGAGATCAATTCATTGAATTCAATTCACATATGAAAAAATGAGTTTGGAATTGGAAGTGGCACAAGTTATTCTTTCTCCCGTTCAATATGATTTTAATCTGGTTGTCGATTCTTTATGATGACCCATTTTGAAAATCGCCGGGGCCCGGGAATACACACAACACAAGCACGCAACAGACGAGAGGATGTGCGAAGTACTAATCGAAAGTCTCCTCGTGCCTTATCAATTCGTTTCGTTCGCCGTATGTCATACTCAGAGTAAGAGGCGAGTAAGAGTGATGCCGCAGGACTTTGAAATATTTTCGTACTTTTTGGACTTGGAATTATTTTCATCTGTTGGACTTGGAATTATTTTCCAATGGGGGGAGGGGGGAGTTTGAAGTATTTTCATAAATGGACTTGTAAAATTTTTCAAGTGTTGGACTTGGAATTATTTTCCAATTGTTGGACTTTAAAATATTTTCATACTTCTTGTTTCTAAGTCCAAGAATTGAAAATGAAAAATTTCACACATATATGAAAATATTTCAAATTCCCACAATTTGAAAATAATTTCAAGTTTGACAGTTGAAAATAATTCTAAGTCCCATAATTTGAAAATATTTCAAACTCCAACAATTGGAAAATGATTCCAAGTCCAGCAGTTGAAAATATTTCAAAGTCCCATAATTTGAAAATAATTCCAAGTCCCACAGTTGAAAATATTTCAAAGTCCAACAATTGGAAAATAATTCCAAGTCCAACAGTTGAAAATATTTCCAAGTCCAAGAATTCAAAATGAAAAATTTCAAGTCCTAGAAGTACGAAAATATTTGAAAGTCCCGCGGCATCACTCTTACTAACCTCTTACTCCAAGTATGGCATACAACGAAATGAATTGATAAGGCACGAGGAGACTTGCGATTAATACTTCGCACACCCTCTCGTCGCAACAGAGTGCAGACAATATGTCAAAAACACGATTAATATTTAATAGTACTAGTTATAACAGGCAGACTCTGATAACAGGGATCACCAGTTCAGATCGATACTGCTAGCCTGCTATACAGATTACAGCCTACAAGATCGAGAACTGCGTGTCACACGTCATGTCATTTCGCGCGTATGAGAAATAAGCCGAAAATCAGCCGAAAAAATTCGGCTGAATTTGGCTTTCGGCTTCCAAGGGTAAACATAAAGCTGGCTTTCGGCTTTCGGCTTAATGGCCGGGAATTTGGCTGAATTCGGCTTTTGGCTTTCGGCTGGCTGCAATACTCTGATCCATACAACCGGATATGAGTCATCCCTTACGCACTATACGCGTATACGTTTCCCTATTACCGTGCCTTTTTTTACAGCGACTTATACCCTTTCCATTCATTCAACCGGATATGTGTCAACGTGCTTTACACTTTTACGTTTCCTATTTCCCGTGATGAATGAATTTAGTCCTGTATCAGCTGTGATGCAGGCTTGAAGTGTTAGCGAGTATTGCGGAAAAGTTTTTTGATTTCAAGAGTTTCAAGTAATTTTTGGTACTTTTGTTACGTGCGTTTTATTGAAAACTTTTTTATTGCGCCTAGAATTCTTTTTCGTGCGAAAATTACATCCGGTTTCTCATATAGGAAACGACTGAGTTCATCTCATGCCTCTACACAGACTGATGTAATGCTTCGGGGATATGGTAGGCTTTTTACCTACTGTCCATCTATTTCCTTAATCATTGCGACGGTTCATGAATTAGTCCGTTTTTTGCTGCAATACAGCCCTTACCTGTCAACTCAGCTCTTACCGTTAAAATCGAAATATCGCCAACCGCTAGTAAGAATATAAGTAGGAAGTAGTAGGAAGACGAAAATCGTTTTAGATGTTGTTCTCTCAATACTTAATTCCTTGTATACTCTGTTCACGTTAAGGAAGGATAGAAATATGACCTTGAGAACGGAACGGTAGATTAAAATTACCCGGAGCGTTCCGTTCTCAAGGTCATATTTCTATCCTTCCTTAATGTGAACAGAGTATAGCAGCGCAGCAGCATTATGATGTGACGTTACTGGGAAATTGGACGTCATCCTACAGAAAAAGCCCAAGCGGTCATTATTCGTTCTACAATAAAGTATTTTTTGTATACGTGAACAATATTTTTGTTTGATATTTTTTCTGAATTATATCATTGTCGCTTGAGCGTTTTCTACAGGATGGTGCCCAATTATTCTCGGACTCTTGCTCACTACACACACAAACACCCAACTTGTTACAAAATCATGTCCGTTGATAAGGAAAGAACCCGCAAGGGCGCAAGAAACCGTACTCTACGCCAACTTTAAACGTGAGATTCAATCAAATTCTCGGTCTACGCCGTTTTCTTTACGTTTTAGAGTATTTCCTTGGAGAAACATTGAGTCGAATATAAAGAAATATCAACGTATAATTTTTCTATTTTGTATTCTACATGTATTAGGTACCTATATGATATTATAAAAATTTATAAAATACAAATTTGAAAAATACATAATAAAATCCAGACAAATAATGATAAAGTAATTGTAAAATACGAAGGTAAAATTACTTTAATAACCTACGATAAAAACGGTCGGTAAGTATCTACTATCCTTACGAGGTATTTTCTATTTACTACCTCCAAACGGGAAAGTTGTAACATTTGGCTTTTTGTCAAAAATTAATATTGGTTCTAAAATAAAACAATGCTAAAAAAAAAAAACACTCGGAAGCATCTTTCGCTGAAACAAGAAATGCTCTAGTATATCACAGTATATTATGGTAAAATAAAGATTAAAAGTATAACTATGTATGTAAAATCAAAAATGGAGCATACCACATGATAAAAATTTTCATTTTGTACAAGCGCGAAGTTATGAGGTTAATAAAACCAGCGGAGGAAGAGTCACCCAGCGAAAATCAGAAATGAAAAATTATGGATATATCCATTACGTAGGTGGAGTAAATCTCGTATGAGTTACGTTGTACGAGGAATACCAAGGTGAAAGATGTAATTATTCATATCACAGTTAGAAGTAAGTAAATATTCATGCAAAATGAATTATTTGTACATGATTTTTATTTCCAAGAACACGAATTTCAGGTACAGTGATGGTAAATCCTTAACACAGTACCGGTACCTAAAATCTAGGACTATTCTTGGACTGATAGATAAGAATTCATTTACACTTCAAGAAGAAAAAATTTGATAAGAAAATAACGAATTTAAAATTCTCTACTTGGCACGCTCTTTTGAATCAATTTGAAGAGGAAGGAAATTTTAGAATCATAATTATATAAAATAATTATTTTTCAACTAGGTACTACGAGAATAATCGTTACATGGAAAACGATTCATGTGTTCGAAGCTCGTCAAATGATAGGGTAGGTGATTACGAAAAATAACAACCGGTAACTTACGATAAAATGAAATTAAGATACATTTATGAAGAACACAATTTGTACACAGGTAAAAATTAGGTTTTCCATCTTCAACTCTACGAAGAGCGAAACGGCATTAATCTAAAATTTTTTTTTCACTCTCCATTTGACCAGACGGTAAAACTTTTTTTCAAATTGCACGTATCAAACGAAATTCACGATGATCGACAGACACTAGCAAGCGTACGGTGACGAACTTTTTGCGTTGATCGAATAAGGATAATTAAGAACGCCATAATCTTCCGAATCGTCTGCAGGTAGTAAGCGATCAGCAGCTTCGTTCTTACTACTTACGTAATATCTGAAATCATCGCAGGCAAAATTGTCACTGTCAAAGGCTCACAATTTCGGCAAATAAATAGCTGCCCAATAAATAGACCCAACGAAAAGAAATTTACTCCCATCTCGTACTTCAGAGAAGTGATGAGTAATCTAAGAAGACACTTGTTAGAAGACACAAGATTTACACATTTTCTAGGGGATTTTCAACGGGAAAAACTCACAGTTTTATTCAACAATTCAATTTAGAAACGTAGCGAACTTCGATGAAAGTGAGAAAATTGACGAGAATCGATGAGAAGCAGCTTGAAGGCTATCAGTCGCAGGGCCAACAGGACGGAAGAAAGAGGAAAGAGAAGAGAGTTCCGCATCTTCAGTTAGGAAACCCTCCCCCTCCCCTCCGACTCATGATAACAAGTTCCCTCTAACTCTGAAAAGAGGCCTACAGCTACAGTATCTTACTAGTAGACCTCAAACGTCAGATATTTAATGAAATGAAGACTTCTTTGGTTAGAGTTGTCAACGGGTAATGGTCACGTCATCGTCACAATGACCAACTCTTTTTTCCTTTTGGAGTGATGGGTGCAGGCAAGGGGGAATCGATCAATCAGAATTCTGTCACGTCACAAAATATTAGCGTTGATTATAACTAAAACGTAGCACACAAATACTCGCATTGTTATGAAATCAGTCATTTTGTTGGATACAAATACGAGAGTGCGCTGCGTGTTAACCAGTATACTAAAAGAGAGAGAACAGAGATCACAATTCCCTCTCTGTTACAGGCACGTCTCAACTTGCAGCACACTCTCTTGATTGTATCCAACAAACTGACCAATTTTTTAACAATGCAAGTATTTTATCCAATTTGGACTTGACAGAGCAGTGGCGCGGTAGCTTTGGCACCTCACATGCATCTTAACATTGATAAGAACAAGCAATGGCAATACTTTGAAACAATATCCGCTAGATGTCAGCCACCTTGCTGTCAAGTCTAGACGGCAACAAAGATAATTTTGACAACAAAAAATCAGGAGAAACAATTTCTTCTCAGTTCTCATAGGTTCAATCCACAGAGGGTCTAACAATCCACAAATCCAGTTGTCCAAATTTTGCAGCATTGCCAGATGTATGATACGGATTTTCAAGGTTGTACAAATTCTTGTATGGAAAAACAATGAAAACGAATTCCCCCTCCCCACCATCATTCCGGCCGGTACAGAGTTGGTACGGATTTTTGTAACACCATAAAAATTTATAAGGAATTTTTGAAAAAAAATCTGGCAACCTTAGTCCAAATAAGGTTTGCATCCGAAATAATTTCATACGGTTGTCAGTCAAAATATTAACGGTCAGAAAATCTTGTATCAATTTTTATAAACGTTTCATAAGTGTTTTATTTTTGAAATGGTTAATGTGATGTACAGTCATTAGTTAGATGGTAAAAATTTGAAACAATTATCAGCAGTCAAACGGTCAAAAAACTTATCTTGTTTTGGTTACTAGTTATAACTATTACGAGATTGCAAGCCCGAATCCATATTGTCTCCTGAACGTTCTCCCTGTTTCTCCACTACCCTTCAACTTTCTTTTTGTGCAAATAAAATCGAATTTCACCAGGCAGCCAGCAGTACGCTACTATTGTATCCTAACTCTGTTCTGTAACCAACACATCAATACACGCGTGTTCAGGCATGGGGTATGGCAAACGAAACGAAAACAAAACTTTATTCAACAAAATGAATCATATTTTAGAAACCATAAACGATATATAAAAACGAAATTTAGCATTTGAAATTAACAAAATGAAAACAAAACTGAAAAATCTGCACAAAGTGAAACTTCAAATAGTTTAAATGAACAAAAACTGAAAAAAACATATTTTTATTCGCAACAAAATAAGTTTTTATTGAGAAAAAAATGTTTTTATCAAGAAAAACATGTTTTTTCAAACAGATTCTTCTTCAGAAAAATTAATTTTATACGTGGTAAAATGAACTAATAAAAGTGATGCAAAAAGGCTTTTCGACAATCAAAACGCAAACAAACAAAAAATTTGCCGAGTAACAAAACTTAAACAAAAATAAAAAAGTTGATAACAAAAACAAAACAAAAAATTTTTTGTTCGCCATGCTTGCGCGTGTACTTGTGCTGGTTTTGCAATAGTAGCGCACCAGTGGCTGCCTGATCCGGATTTTAAATTTATTGTGGACTCCTCCATCTTCAAATCCTCCTCAAGTCTCCATCCACAGTCACGTCATAAATAAACAAGACTTCGACATTTGTTATCAATGGTGGTTAAGAAGAGTAGACGATTCTATTTTGTAGATGGGCTTTGCCATAAGGAAAGAATATGAATTTTGATCATTCCTCAATATTTGAGAAGAAGATCATCAGCAAGAAAGTAAAGATATACTTTCAAGTACTCGGGCACTTCCAGATCTATTCTTATAGGAATTGATACGCTCCTAGGCGCTATCAACAGATACTATCCCATATAATTTATCAAAATACTGGCACTTTTACCTGCGATTACTCGATCTTATCAGTTGAGTGACTCACAAGAACGCGGCATATTTCTGGATCATCGATTTCAGCAGTTTCTTATATTGTCCCCCCAATTTGACATCCAGAAAGATCAATTTTCATTCCTTCACTTTAACGACGGACGATTTTTTTGATAATTTTCCGTTGAAAATGTGTAAATCTTGCTAAATTTAAGTTGTGTTTTCAGAGAAACAATCAAGCCACTTTTCTCAGCGTCTCATAAAGCATAGACCGTTACAAGGAGATGAAAATAGCGGAAAGTACTTCAGAAGAACGATGTGTTGTAATAAAAGAGAGAGAAAGAGAAAAAAAAAAAGAAACAGCGAAGGTAAAAGAGTAAAAATTCTAACTGATAAGAAAGGAGATCCCATAAAATTTTTCCAGATGTTTAAATGGACTTACTCGTACATCACGCGTACAGAGCACTCTTGTATCCCTTAGCAGAAGCTAGTTCACCAAAAAGATTCTCTTAGAAGCGTTCTCATCTGATACAAACTGTTGTAAGCCAACGGAAACATTACTCCCCACGAGAGAAACGTAGTAAGTACCAACACCGATACAAATTAAATTCACGAACATACTCCTTATCAATGTAGCGATTCCCAAGTACTACTTTTAGCGCGCCCTATTATAACTACTCAAAATACTCTTTTTAATTCAGTTATTCTACAAATAAATTAGTTCAGAACAATTCATTCAAGTAATTATCATTAGTAAGAACGATAAAAATGTGAGCTACAAAGGAGTACATTGGATTAGTGAATTTTATAGCGTGATAGGACGACAGAAGAAATCACAAATTGTGTTATTCGCTTCTACAAGGAATTATGCGTACGCTAATGCTACAATGCATAGGTTTGAAAAATCTACAACAGGATGATTACAGGTGACGTGTGTTAGTAACTACACTAATGTTCTACGCATTTATAGACAGGTGTACAGAAATACAAAGGAATGAGTATCCTACACATTAAATTCTCGAAGTATCGATCGTGACTAAAAATTCAACCATCAACGATCGAGAATCAAGACCCATTTTTTCATTCAATTACTAGGCACATGACAAATGCACAACATTCTGGACTTCTTTTCGAAATTTGCTTTCCGTAAGAGGAAATACCTTAGACTCGAAACGAAGATCCCAATTGGACGTTCTAGCTTAAACTTTTAGAACCTACAGAGGCAATGTGAAGCTAAACTTTAATTTTAAAAAGATGGTAACAGGACTGTAATCCTATCAGTGAGCAATCGTCAACAGTAACAGGAAAACGAGCAAATGATATGATATAGAGGCTGACGCAACGTCAGGAAAAGATTTTCGAAACAATAAAATGAACACTCACAGCGCGAAAGAAACTTGTACGTACGTTTTTCCGCCTTTCAACGATCTTGTCTTTGACAGCAAAAGTAACAGCGAAACGATTCACTATCAACCCAAATTAAAAAGTAGGTATCGTACTATCAATAAATATTTGCCAATAAGACTCCAAAAGGGCAAGGGATCGTTTCTTCATCCCAGAGCTCATCTTTCGAGAAATCAAATTCCGAGAATACGTGCCAGAACCAATACACAAACATACACGTAAGATTAAATTTACGTACACACAAAGCAGCACATATTTTGAATAGCCTACACATCATGAGAATATCCAACTTACAGATTGCTGGTGACGGATTTCTCTTCCTCAACATTCTGAAGTAAGTAACGGTTTAGCGTTTAACTTTAAGTTTTTAGAAGACGTCATTATGTTGTTCAACAAACTGTGTGCGTAAGACAAAATCAAATAATAAGCTCGTCTCGAGAAACAGAACTTAACCTATTTCTTTTATTCGACTTCCTATATTTCTTGAGAAAGAATGTCTCTTAAGCTCGAGAAATTAACACTTCTTCGAGAGCGTTATCGTCTTTTACGTAACGAATAGATGTATATCCGTACTTGCTAATTGTGCTACTCGTTGATCGAGTAAAACTAGGCTTAGGAATATCATCCAAACCACGATGAACGGACAAATTATCCGGATCGAGAAAACGTAATCCGGGAACATCCATGGACTGCAAATATTCGGACGTTTGCAACGATTCTCTGGTAGGTTTGGTATAACTGCAATACGAAAATGAAATTATTATCCACAGCTTGCGACGCCTATGTAAATTGTACGAGTGCGCATTCTTACGTTTTCAGTAACAATGATGACACCACGACCGATACTGAACTCAATGCCATGGCACCGGACGCCATCCAAGGCTGAAAAATTAGCACAGTTATTACGTACTGGAGAGGGGTAAGATGAAGCAAAGTGATCGAGATTGATTATTCACTCAAATTATGTTTTCTTTCACAATCTCTGCGACCAGCCCAAACATAAGCGATTTTGTTCTAGTATTGACGCCTGCCTTTTACCTACCAGTAATATAAAACCAAATGACGTAAAAACACCGGCCGCGACAGGAATTCCGATCAAATTATAAAGACTAGCAAAGAGGAAATTCAAACGTATTCTCTTCACAGTTGTTTTTGACAGTTCCAGAGCTCCAACAACATCCAAGAGGTCATTCTGAAACGAAAAAGAGACAAAATGAATTTGTTAATCATAACAAGAGTCTAATCCATAACGACTCCTATTTCATTTCCCTCCAAATAAATATTCCTCATTGTACTCCAAAATATTTTCTTTCTAAAGATTCTCTTAACTAAAGATGACAAGCTTAAAATTACTTACCCTCATCAATACAATATCAGCTGCTTCGGCAGCAACGTCTGTGCCAGCAGCAATGGCGATACCTACATCCGCCTGCGCCAAAGCCGGCGAATCATTCACACCATCGCCGACCATAGCCACACGTTTACCTTCTTCTTGAAACTTCTGTATTTTCGCCACCTTATGTGTAGGCAAAACGTGAGCTACAACCTTTCTAATGCCCACCTATAAGAATGAAATTTGCCAAACTGATAAATACCAGTACACAACCAGAAGTGTGAGTAACATTTCCTGGATACATACTTGTCTTGCAACAGCTTTTGCCGTTTCTTCGTTATCACCTGTCAACAGAACAACTTCTAGACCGCGTTTTTGCAGTGTATAAACAACTAAATGCGCTTCCGGTTTCACCACATCCATTATACTAATTACGCACACGAGTGACCCTAATAACATCAAATTATTGAATTATGACGCAGTTTTTACAAATTATAATAATAGAGGTAGTTCAAATATTTTACCATCGAGAGCACATAATATGGACGTGTGGCCTAACTGCTCTTCCTCGACCATTCTAACGTGAATCGCGTCTGGAACGGTGATGCCATTTCTGTTCATCCATTCTTGATTACCGATAATTACCTAAAACACGTTCGACGATTTTCCACTCAGGGATAAATGCTTCATCATAATTTTCGGTACTTTTAACATTACATTACCTGTACGGAGGTTTTTACGTCTGGCTTGTCGCTGGTGTTCACCAACAATTCAGTTTCGGGTGCTTGGTATTGCTCGGCAGTGAGGTTCACTACATTGATATCGACATTGTTTACCAATAAACTTAAATTATCATCTCCAGCGCCATCTTTTAGGGACCTGGTAAAAAACAAAAATTGTTCAAAAGTTATGAGGGAACTCCTAAGAATTTTGGGGAAAGATTTCTGCAATAAGTACATCATATCTGCTAAATAATTGGCAAAATTTCCGGAATCCGACACCTGCTTGACCATATAATCAATATGAGACACATCACACCGCAAACCGCAGCCAGGCACAGCCACAAATTGATTACATTTGCCAGTGACTTCACACTCAAATGTTTCCTTCACAAATCGCACAATTGCTGAAATAATACATACAAGTTTGAGTGATTAGAAGAACAACAACTATTCTTTAAAGTAGTAAAAGAAGATAGAAGATATCTAGAATTTCTACAGAGAAGGGAATTTTGTAGCTCTTCTAAACCAATTTCTTCATCATTGTAAAATAAAATAGTATGTTCAAAATTAAAATTTGAGCCCAAACAGCACTAGCAATAAGGCGCTAGAGGTATTCTCGCTCGATGTAAACAAGCACACCACCACCACTTGATTTTTACACCAAGTTGGATTGCCACATCCAGCACCATGTTTGTTCACGTTGAGCGAGAATATCTCTAGCGCCTTACTAAGCCTTACTAGCAAGGAGTAATAAGGCGCTAGAGGTATTCTCAAGAATGTAAACAAACACGTGATGTGGTGGTAAATTTTAGTGAAGCGGTGCGACTTGACTGTGATTTCGCATTAAGTTGCACCGCTTCACTAAAATTAACCACCACATCACGTCTAATCACATGTTTGTTTACATTCTTGAGAATACCTCTAGCGCCTTAGGAGTAACGCTGATAAGGTAACGTACTATCAAGCATTCGGCCTAGCAAGGCGAGACTCTTATCAACGTTAGGACAATTCTTCAATGTTGCTATTGGTTGTTCTTATCAACGTTAGGATAAAACATGATCATGTAGTTTGTAGCATAGATTTCTCTATGACACAAGTACAATACCAAAATTCTGATTTCATTTGATCAAAATTAATAATAATTAAGATGGGTACCAATTCAAAAAAAAAGGTTCTTAGAGATTTCAAATTCGTATCTCAGGATAGTCAATCATTCTGAACATTGGCAGATGAGTGATAAAAAAAATGTGTTCATATAATTGTTCACTCAATGAACTGATTTCCAGCGCTGGCAGAACGGGAACGTAACCGGGAACGGAAATGGAAATGGAAGATAACCAGTATTTTTCAGACTCCAGAACCGTAACGGGAACAAAACTTTATTCTCTGATTGATCGGGAACCGTTCCCGGGAACGGAAAAGAACGTGAAAACTCGGAGAACGGATAATTGACGGGAACCGCTCTCTCGTTCAAAGTGAGAACGAGAACGGGACGGGAACGATAAAATTGTTACCGTTCTTTGTTCCTGTCCGGAGCTGGTTCATTTTGTTCTGGAGCCGGAATAGAGAACGGAACGGGAACAGAACGAGAATATTATTTTTAACCTGAGAACGGGAACGTATCGGGAACGGTATTCACAATTTCAGAAAGTGGGAACGGAACAAAAACTGGGAACGGTTCTCTACTGCAAATTTGAGAACGGTTTGAAACGAGAACGGTATAGATTGCTGGGAACGGGAACATAACCCCAAACACTTGTCAAAAAGTACCGTTCTGCCAGCCCTGCTGATTTCCTAACTACGTCACAATATCAATGAATTGCAAAATATTGCAAAATGCTACTTGCTAAAGTTCCTTCAGTCTTTGTTTACTTTTCTTTCCAATGAAATTTCCCATATGCAAAACTAATGTTCTGAAAATAGATCGATATTTTGAAAACAGAACGTTAATAAGGTAGGAGAGGTGTTTTACTTGAAAGTATAAAGCTTCTAGATTATAAAAGAAACACTCCCATTCCTTATTGATGTTCTGTTTCCAAAATATTGAATTTTTAGAACATTACTTTTGTACATGGGAAATTTCATTTGCCAAAGCATTTTCTATCCCATCATCATTTGTTTTTGATATAATATAAAGCACTGCAGATAAGGTTACCTTTGTATACTTTACTTAGGCAATAGAAAGAACAAAAGATAGATAACTGAGTACCTATTGAATGAAAAGAACTTTAAGAATCAATATTACTGGTAATAGAGGATTTCACAAGTTCTCTCAATTTGGTCAAATCCCAATAAACTCTAGAAATTTTGGAATGTGATTCAACTGATAATATGAACAGAATTGATGAAAAAATCTAGCAAATGAAACCATCATAGGATGACAATGTAAATAAAAATTACAATAGACCAATTTTCAAGGCTACTAATGTCATGTAGCTATTGATAATGTGAAAATTAATTCTTTCAGCGGTATATTGACTCCTAAACAATTACTGTGAGAACATTCTGATTTCAGAATAAAAAATAGAGTCACTATCTTGAAGTTCTCCTATAAGTATAAGGGAATACACTTTTTATTTTGCAGCTAATTCTTATTTGCAAATATGAATAAATAACCAAATTCTTCCTATACTTTTCTTATGTTAGTCATAAAACTGCTAGAGGCCAATCAAATTCTTTGTGGGCATTTTCCCCCTTAGATTGCAATGAAGTGATGTTAAAATCAATCTAAAATTCTCAAGTCGTTCTTAGAGACCATGAAAATTCCAAAATATTATTGTTCTCATAAATTATTTTCGCTGAAATTTTGCTTCAGATTGTGAATTTTTCATTATTGCCTTGGGTTTTCATAAATTTTTGTTTGGTCACATAATATCTGTTTACATTTGATAATATTGATAGTACTTCTAAATCTTCAATTAATTTATCAATGCTGCACAAATTAAGACCAACTTATTTGAAACACAATTTACTTGTTCTGAAAAAAATCTGTTTTAAAAAATTCAAGTAAAACAGAATTGGAAATCAATCTGATGAACATTTTTAGGAATTGTCATCAACAAATTGAATGAAATTTGGCATAGGATTTACATCAACATGCTGATAAAGCAAGTTACTTGTTTACAACATATTGCACATGGGTAGCTTTGTATATGCACACCCAACATGCACTATATGCCCTTAAATCATTTAAAAAGTGTGTTCCTCTAGATTTGTCATTTTGATGGGCATCAGTATCACTGTGCATAGAAGAATGATACTTCAAAGACTCATTATGAATTTAAGAGGAGATAAATAAGATTGCAGCTAAGATTAAAATCACTGTCAGATTTCAACAAACATCTTGTGTATCAACAAATACAAACTGCTTGCAAAATACAATAAATTTATGCTAAAGTGGTAGAAAAGCCTATCTTTCTTCAAAAAATTTTTTCAATATTTTGGACAATCACGTATATAATGTATAAATTTTTAATTATTTTGATCGTTCACAAATATGAAAATAGGGGAATGAAGCAGTTGAAAATAGTGTTCTTCTAGAAAAATGATCTAAGAAGACAAGAAAAATGTAAAATAAAAAGCAAACGTTCCTAACATTTACAATTAAAATTTAAGACAACTACATCACATATACAAGGAAAAAAAAGTTTGATGAATATCAACATGCCAATATGTCAATAATCAATCTTCATTAGATAGTTTCTACAAGAGATACTTTCTCAGCCAAGTATATTTTTCAATACAACCTCAAAGTTAATATTCCCTTCTTACTAATACAAATTACGTAAACTCTTTTTAATAAATATTTAATATACCTGAGGCAAGAGGATGTTCACTGTTACTCTCCGCAGTTGCAATAGCAGCAAGTAATCGAGCCATAGAGGAAGTAAATTGGTTACTAAACAACGTAATTCTTGACACTGTTGGTACACCCTTTGTCAACGTTCCAGTCTTGTCAAACACAATAACGTTCACCTGCAAAATAAAAGACAAGATTACGCAAGTTCTAAACCTCGATGTCGACAAGTACAAAAAAAGAAAACAACTAATTACTTTATGAGCATTTTCTAATGGTTCAGCTCCCTTAATAAAGATACCATTCAAGGCACCCACACCCGTACCAACCATAACGGCTGTTGGAGTGGCTAATCCAAGGGCACAAGGACAGGCGATAGCTAGGACGCTAATAGCGCAGCGAAATGCATACTGGAATATCACTTCATCTTTGTTCATAGAATGACGCTCGGAGGACTAAAGAGGCCAAAAATAAAGAATCTGAGGAAACGGAATAAATTTTGCTAGTCATTCTGATACGACAAAACTTACCGGAGGAATGCTATCGTAGTTGGCGTAGCCCAAAAAAATCCAAACCACCAAGGTTAGAACCGAGATCAGTATGACAAATGGAACAAAATAACCGGCAATTTTATCGGCTAACTGCTGGATAGGCGCTTTTGATGTTTGCGCCTCTTCAACAAGTCGAACAATTTGAGCTAAGGTAGTCGCATCACCAGTGTGTGTAGCCATCATGAGTAGCATACCATTTTGATTAATCGATCCGCCAATAAGGCTGCTACCTGTTTTTTAATAGATGACACAAATCACGTCGAAATAATATTAGATTGTTACCCGCTTCAAATGAAGGAAAGGAAAATAAAGACTTACCTTTCTTTTTCTGAACAGGCATCGACTCTCCGGTAATGAGAGATTCATCGCAGCTTGATTTGCCGTAGATTACTTTCCCATCTACGGGAACTTTGCCACCCGGTAACACCTGATACAAAGTGAATAACATTCAAATAAAATCATCCTCTTCTTTCATCACTCAGCGATAGTAAAATGAAGGACTTACCTTTAGTACATCACCGCGCTGTACTAATTCGATCGTAATTACTTTTTCCGATAATATTTCAAAATCATTTCCAACGGTCACGAGAATAGCCTCTGTAGCTTTCAACGATAGTAACTTGGATAGCGCTTCTGAAGTTTTGCCCTATACATCGAGAGAATTTTTTTTTTGAAACAGAGTGTGCACAGGAGCAGTGCGTCTGATCTGAGCGTACATACTTTAGCTATATGCTCCAACCACCTTCCCAACGATATGAATAAAAATAACATAGGAGGGGTATCGAAGAACGTCTGCGGACTGGTATGTCGGTCAGCTCCAATCGCAATGAGTAGAACGATCACTGAGTACACATATGAAACGGTTGTAGCTAGACTAATTAGCACATCCATATTAGTTGTGTGATGCCGGATAGCGCGCCAAGCTTGAACATGAAAATGCCAACCGGCAACAAACTGCGAATAAAAGCATAAAATTTTCTGTTAGTATCCTACTTCCCAAACGTCTTGAAAGGATCCCCCCTTTTGCTCGGAGGTTCTACGAAAGTATTAGAGAATATTTTGCACAAATAAAGATAATCAAATTTTGTTTGTTTTTCGAGCTCCAAAACTTTTAAATAAGTATCATAATCATGACTCACCTGAACTGGTGTTGACAATAAAAAGAGAATCAGATTCTCAGTAGATAAGCCCGGAATGATGCAGCACATATCCTCGTGAGACATGGTATCAAATGTCATTTGTAGCATATAAAAAAGCATGACTAGCATACAAGGCCCGCCAAAAATCAATGAAATTAGGAATGAATTACGCCATTTGATGATCTCTTCCCTGAGACAGAAAAGTTTCATAGGAATTAATACTGCGGTATAAACCATAGTTTTTTACAAATGGAATCCAAGTTTGATAACACTAGGTGACACCATTTATTTCCAGCATTAAGAAAGATTTCAGTTTCTGGTACGTGACTGCGAGTTTTCAATACCTACATCTTTACTTATACAGAATATCGTTTAAATAAGAAATATCAACCTTCTAAAAGGGTGGAAAAATAAAGATCTCCGGCACCATCCCGTTCATTTTTGTCCATAGAAGACAATAGAATAGAAAAAAAAGCTGCTAAATATTTCCAAATTGTAATCTAAGGCAAACCTTCCTAATATTTCGATCCACTCTCCCCCCTCTATCTCTCTTTCTAAAGCACAATTTAGAGAGATGATCTACTGATTCGATATCATCAAAAAAGAGAGTCATTGTAAGAACATTATAACTTCTCTTTACAACCAACAGAATACTCACTTTTGATCTAAGTAGTTAATATAATCTTTGCTTTTATTCGTGATCACTTCAGTCTCATATCCTAGCTCTTTAACGGCATCTGCGATATCCCTGATACCGACCAATTCGGGATCGAATTTGAATTTTCCTGTTTGTGTCGTCAATGTGACACACGCGGAGAAGATACCTCTCAATTTTTTCACGTGTGTCTCAATTTTATTTACGCAAGAGGCACAAGTCATGCCTCTTATCTGAAAAGATACAATTCGATAAGAGTTGGTACCAGGCATTCAACTGATTTTGAGCGTAGTACGGTATAAATACAGCACACGATGACGACTGGGAGTCGTTAAAAAAAGATTAGAAAATTTTTCATACTAATATACGTACCAAGAGTTCGACGTTCGTTTCGCGACTATCTTGATCGTTGATGACCGTCGTTGGAAAACCCAACTCGGTGATCGCGTTCGCTATATTGGCAGCTTTCGTCAGAGACGGATCGTATTTTACTTCGGCTTTTGCGGCGAGTAATGCGACTAGAACACTCTTTACACCTGTTCAATTTTTAAACAACATAACATATTAATTTTCGGAGAAGTAGGGCGAGGGAATTAATAAATTAAGATTAAAAAGAATATTTTGCTGTTCAATTCCAAAGTGCAAAATTTCGGCTACTAAAATATGAATACCTGTGCAATTAGACAAGAATTGGTGTCACAAAAAGTTATGAGCCTCACTCAAGAAGCAAATTTCACCCCAAAATGATTTCAGTTCCCATATAAAACATTTGACGATGGCAGCGCTACCTATGCGAGGTTCAAGACAAGATACAGTATATTTGAACCAAGGGTGGTAAGCTCAAGTTTTATTCAAGTTTTAAGCCGTCAATAAGCTATAGCGAAACGATTTTTCATTCGCCTAATTAAGCGACTTGATAAGCGGAACAAAAGCTTAAAACTTGAAAAAGGCAAAACACGTTTTTTCTGACAAAAATATGTTTTCTCCAACAAATATATGTTTTATACTTTCAGCTTCAAGCTTTAAGCTCAAGTTTTAGGTTGAAACTCATAAGTCTTGATCTTGAATCAGTTTAAGCGAAAATAAATTTTATTTCAAGTTCATATTCAAATAGGGTTTTCGACCAAGTGGATAACGTTTATCGGTCCGGTCAGCTTCAAAATTAAATAGTATTTTCCTAAAACTGTCGTAGCATCATCGCTAATAAGCCATAAAACGATCAAAAGCTTGCTCGAGTTCTTTAAGGCAACTGACAATAATTTGGACGGTCAGCGCTAGTATCGCTAAGGAGCTCGAGAGTAGGTAAAATGGAAATCCATTTTGTTCGTATTGGGATTAAAACTTAGAGTTGGGGAGTTGGTAGCCCTGACAATATTCACCCTTTTGTTCAATGCTTTTTAAATGAAGAAATTTCACGCACCATAATTAATAGGATATTGTTTTTTAAAGCAAATACAAGCATGAATTTTGTAGTCTGTATCATCAACGTCAAGTACAAAAAAAAAAAAAAAATGATATATTGAAAAAATAACAGTTGATTGAAAATCAATGTAATTCTCTCATTCAACCTTTCAGTAGCGCTCTCTAGTGTAGGTTTAAACCCCAATTGTAACTTACTTTTTACCTGATGGCTTCTTTACTGACTTAATTTTTAGTAAGCAAACACTCGACGGAGCGGCTAGTGGCTTGGTGTCAATTATGATAGAAAAATCACACAGAGCCTCTAGCCACGCCGTCGAGTTTTTGTTTACTAAAAATACAGTCAGTAGAGAAGCCGTCAGCTAAAAAGTAAGTTACAAACAAAATGGTCGTCCATTTTACCCGCACTTGAGCTCCTTAGTATCGCACGTAACAAAATTGGGATAATCAGAGGACATTGCCGGTGCACGGTAGTGAGTGGAAACTTTTCCTAAATCAAGCAAAATCAATAGTATCACAAAAAGTGCGCACATCTCATCCAGAAAAGAATATAATTCCCCTATAGAACGTTTGACGATGGCTGCTTTACCTAGGTGACATCACAGGGACTGGTCTATGACATCACCAGGTCATGACGTTATGGAGACTTCTCTATATTTCAGCCTTTTTTAGCTTTTCTGATTCCCGCAAAATTGGAAAATACACTACTCGAGTGTTCAAATTTCAAGTTCAACTGCTCCACTCTCCAGGCCAGACTGGCGTTGCCAAAAAATTACGTAGATAAGAAGGGTTGGTTCTGGTTCAGTTCAGCCTTTCAGCATAGAAACCTACAAACTGGAGAATAGGCATCTTCTACAAGTATGTAAAACCCTAATTCTCCTGATCGTTTCATTTGAGCTCATATTTTTTATGACATTGATCAGCGGAAAATCAGCTGAATTAAACTGGAAGCCAGCGGAGTTTTTCCAAAATCCAAAAGTTGAGAGTAAAATCTTCCAAGGTCATAAGTTTAAGCCAAAAGCGGAAATGCCAGAGTTGAAATTTTTTAATCAAGACTGAAAATTTGAATCTAGCAGCGCTAGCATCGCTCCCAACGCAACAATGGAGCTCATTCAAGTTTCTTATAATACAATTGGGTGCTTAATTTAGGCCGGTTTGCACTAGTATCACGCACAACAAAAATGGGACAATCACTGGGCAGCGCCGGTAGTGTAGTAGACAGAAACTTCTCTCAATTGAACCAAAATTAATACTTTCACAAGATTGTAATTTGTAAGTTATGTTCTACTGATTTTAATCTCTCAATTTTCCTGTTGAAATTACTATCTTGTCGACTCATATTGAGATTACTCACCAACCATAGCAAAATCATCCTGACTCTGTGGTCATTTATTGTGCATAACCGGTCAAAATATGATGCAAGTATCAAGAAGAGCATGCGGTATTTGTTTCAATAAAACTTCAATGTATTTAAGAATGAGGTTTGTAGAATAACAGTTATAATCAATGACCAAAAGGATAAAATTAATATTTGTTGACCGATTGACTGATAACCATCTAAAATCTAAAAGAAAACTATTACATTGACCGTGACCGTTTGACCAATAAATGTTTTGGTTAAGATGGTCATAGCGGTCATGTTGACAGTTGTCTTTTAAATGTTCTTCAAGTTCAAAAATATGTTTTTTAGCATAAAAACATTTCTTTAATGTTTAAAACATGTTTTTTTAGTTTAAAACGTGTTTTTTACTCATGTTTCTCATTTAAAAGCTTGTTCTTTCTACCAAAAAATGTTTTTCCATTCTCACCGTTATGAAATGTTGTGACCAAATCATGTTTTCATAATGGTCATGATCATTATGACCGTTTGACCGTCTCAGAAAAATACTTCATGCGACCGATAACCATTAACTGGTTTAATTTTGAAGCTGACCAGACCGTTAACCACTTATAATTATTTCGGTCAAAAACCTTATCTAAAAAACAGAAGCCTCATTTGAAAGTACATAAATTACAAGACCTCTGAATTTCCTCAAGATTTTTTATTTATTTTTAAACCGCTTGATTCCGATGATATCTTGTGAGAAAAAATATATTAAAACAAAATAATATAATTTTCTCCTCTATCCTAATTTCATTTTTGTGACTACAGCGATCCTTCGAGATCCATTTTCTCCGGATGGATTATTGATAAGGAAACCAAGAAGCAATGCTATTTTAAGAAGGAAAATAAGATCATTGAAATTTCTATGAAAAAAGTACCTCTAAAAAGAAATTTTACACTCTACAAATTTGATTCTCTTGTTATTTTTTACACAGTGTAGGTTTTTGAGATATTGTTGAAAAATATTCAAAATTGCCGTACCATACCGCTACACTTTTCACCCCAGTTTTGGGAGTCACTTTCTCATGGCGTAATGCTCGTCTTTTCAATACAACACTAGCGCTGCTCAATTTGAATTACAGAATACAACCAATCTGACTGCTGGAGCTCCTCACGGGTAACTCGTCCAAACGCAAATTGCATTAATACTACATTTTTGTGACTTTCTGTACATAATATTGGTGTTTGGCAAATGCAACGCGCCCTGCATTATTTAGTCCAAATTAATGATCGGAAATCTCTCAAACTGATCTTGTTTGGAAAAGAAGTTGTACCAGTATCACTAAATTTCCTCTTTTTTATAAAATCTGATCGACAATGTTTTAATCAGACTAAAAATTCAATGCGAAAAACGCTAAAAAAAACTTGATGTACGGCGCTTATTTCCATACTTTCAAAGATAAAATTCCCGCTTTTTAAACAGCACAGTTTATTTTATCAACAAAATTAAAATTTTGTGAATAAAGTTCAAAGAAAATACGACTTTCATTCATTTCTGTACTGGGCATTACTTCATCACAATTTTTAAAAAAAATGATAAGCTAACCTGGTAACTTTTGACAGAATTTTTCGATCGCCGAAACGCACGAAGCGCAGGTCATACCGCGTATATGTAAATAACATTTATCTTCGTCCTCCTCCAGTCTTAAGGTAAACATATCGTTGTCTTTACTAATCGTTTCTGCAAAGATATTAAAATAGGGTTTGGCATATCTAATTTTCACACATTAGAACGCAGTCAGGCGACAATTAAATTACCATTAAAGGTAGGCACGGGTAACATTTTCTCTTCCGAACTATTTCCTCCCGTTAAGGGGGACACTTTGTAGTTCAGATTTTCTATAATTTCGACAATTTGCGGAACATCAATATTCGTCGTTTGGTAAGAGATATCCGCGCTTTCGCTAGGTAGATCAACGGTCGCGGATACGATACCAGCAGTGCCATTTAGAGTACCTGTCGTAAAAAAAAACAAACAAATCGTTCTTTAATACGGACATTGAGAACGGAATTACGCCACTCGTTATCAGTTTCAAGTCGCCGATAACGCCAATCAACCTCTCAAATACGTTAGCTTACTTTGAATTTTATTAACGCACGACTGGCAAGACATTCCTTTAATTATCAAACGACACGTTAGAACTTCTTCAGGAGGCGTCAACGAAACTTTATATCCTAATTCTTCGAGATACTCGCAAAGCTCTTTCGCTATAACGCCCGACTCGTTGTGGATTATCTTTGCTAATTTTTCGCCCAGATTGACCTGCAAAGCCGTACATGCAGATAAGATGGGAAAATTAAAGGTATCGACGAGGATTAAGCACGTGCTATACTTACAGACACTGAGTGAATTCCATTTTTTTCGGATAGAGTGGACGTAATTTTCCGCACGCAAGAATTGCACTTCATGCCGGTAATGTAGACGATAGTTTCTTGAGAGTCGTTGGCTATTCTGACGGAATAACCTAACTGAATGAGGCAGTCTTTTAGGTAGGCGTCGTTCGTTATGGCCGGATCGTAGCTGATATCAGCGAAACCATTCTTTAGGTTGACCTGTCGAGAGAAAGCATTTCATCAACAAGAACATGAAAAGTTTGGTAAAAATGGAGTGAGACACGACCTTGACCTACATTGGAATTCTGATTTCTAAGCTATGAGCTGAAGGAGGCTGTAGGAGAAGGACATGACTTCATCAGAGGGCTTTGGAAAAATTATCAAAGAGTAGCAAACGTTTCATGAGAAGAAGATTTGACAAAATCTCATTTTGATCTATAGATATGAGACCACAAAAGAGGCAGCTGAGGAAGACTTGGACGTATTAGAGCTATAGAGACCCTGAAACTAATTGAAACGAAGATGCTGTCGCGAGAAGATGGGAGGCTTCCGAAAACCATTGTGAATACTTACAGTTACTTCGCTGACGCCCAGCACAGCTTTGATATTGGTTTCGATTTTATTGACACATCTCATACATCGCATACCAGTCACGAAAAATCGAGTTTTCAAGTAGTTTACTTCTGGTACCGCCTGATAGCCTAGACACTCGATAACGGTCACCAACTTGCTCGCCGAAACGATATTCGGATCGTAAGAAACAGTCGCATTGTTGCTCTCGAGGTTCACCTATACACGAAACCGAAAATTACTAATACTACTCTAGAGAAAACGAAACTAACCCCAAGTATCGACAAATAATACGTTCATACCGTCACAGAATAAACCCCAGCCTCGGCTGAAAGCTCCGATTCGATTTTTGACGAGCAGGAATGACAAGTCATACCCTTTATGGTAATCGTGCAGATGGAGAGCGACATCTCGTCTTCCGGTGGTTTCGCTTCGCTGAAAATTTTAGATAAAACGAGATGATAAACAAGAGAATACGGTAGGGTATTGAAACGACAACATCGGGAATATTCAAACAGTTATTAATATACGATATACACGCGTGCAAAATTCATAATTCATTAAAACCACTCCTCACCCTAACAATCAAGTGATAATTAGATTTTCATATTATTATTGTTCGAATAATGCATCACAATTATGTTTGAATACTACACGTATGACGTGTTTTTTATTTAGATAAGATGGGCATTGATTATTAAGTATTTATACAGCACGATTTACCCGATCACGCTATAGGTTCCAAATTATGCGGTTTCCCTACTGGTATAAGGCTGTACAATTTAATCATGACGCTAGTCACATAAACGCCAATTCAGGCAGGAAACTGAGGTTTTGATGGGACGACAACCACTTGAAAATTGGATAATTTTGAACGAAATAGATTGATTTTCTACCTTATTCACATAGGGGTTTCCCCTCAAAGTCCTCAATTCAATCGAGCAAGGTTCGTACGGATCAAAATTTTCGAATGTCACTGATGACTAATTCGAAAAGTATACGTAAAATTTGTTCTACTTCGGTGGTCTCGAAGAATGGTCCAATATTCCCAATAATTTCTTCGAAGTTCGGTCTTCTGTAACTTCACGCTCAATGTTCTTTTCCTTAACTCAATCTTCAATAATCTCAAAGTCCATCTTCCCGAGCTACTCTCACACAGTTACTCAGACATCGGTAATGATAGAAAAGGGGGACACGTGGACGAAGTTGAAACAAAACACTGAACGATCTCGGCTCAATAATAATAATTTCATATCAAATCCAAAACAAACAAAACCTCATTCAGTTTAGATTGAAGAATAAAAAAAACGAAGAAATAGACCTTTTTAATGTCTTTACCGGCACCCCACCCCACTATTGTAAATCCGCGAGCCGAGTCACCCCACCCCGGTAATGGACTTGGTTATTCTTGTTTGAGAAGTCGCTCCCGGTTTCGGGTGCTTCACCCGTCCTTCATACAAGACGCGGAACAACTTACTTCGTTTCATGTTCCCTGTTCCTGACGAAAACGAGTAAGAAAAAGTTTACAATTTTCTACTCGACTTTACGACTTCCTTATATGATTTTCTGAGCAACGAACCGAAAAATTGACGACTTCTTCATAATTTTCAGCGGACAGATAAGATCCTCATTGTAATATTTTCATAGTAGCGTGAAAAACACTAGCGCAATAATGGAGTATTCGAGAATGGAAATAGATATTAAAATCAAACTAAACAGAGCACTGAAATGAAAACTAACATTTTATCAACGATTATAGGAAGATAACAGGATACGGAAGTAATTTCAAGGCACCTAAGAACACCCTTTCCGAAAAAAAAAAGTGTCGCGCATCACAGTTATTCGAGTTTTATAATCTGCCAGCAGCATAAGTCAGATACCAATTCAAAACGTGAGAATTTTTTCTGTAATTAATTAAGGGTCATGTTTTCGTAGTAATCGTAAGGAAAAAAAAGGCGGGATCTGAGATGTCTCCTCCAGAAACACGTAGTGTAACGTGAGTCATAGACGAGTTCAGTCAAACCACCTTCCGGAATGTACGTGTTTAGCACAGTAATATCATTAGTATTGAGATGACGAATTATTTCTATGTGCTCGAGGACAATCCGTTTAAAGTATGAACTCTCCTTATGAATGAGACTTGCGGATCCCTCACGGAATCTATGGCCGCTGTTGATCAAGTGATGGGCAAATGATGATTCTCCCAAACGTCCCTTTTTCCAGGTCTTCAAGTGTTCGTCTAATCTCACCTTCATCTGGCGGCCGGTTTCACCAATATAAAAACCTCTACAATCCCTGCATTCCAATTTACAAACACCACTCCTTTCATCCACAGGTATACGGTCCTTTAACTTAACGAACAACCCTTTGACGGTAGTGGGGTTGTAACAGGCCGGTCTGAAACCGAACGGGTGAAGAGGACCCTATTCGGTAGAGAACCTCCTTAGAAAAGGGAGACTGATCCATCGGGATCTCCGATCACGGTTCATGTCTCGGTGGGATGGGAGGTGGTGGAATCGAGGCTTTTCCTTGTAATTTTTTTCCGAACCACCGCCTCAACATCAACATTGAAACCATTCACTCTAGCCAGGTGATTTATAGTCGCACACTCTTTTCTGAAAGCAGCCTGACTCAAAGGAAAGCGAGTCAACCTTTGGACTAAACTGTTAGAAGCTGCTAACTTATGAGCAACAGGACAGAATGACGCTCCGCGGACTAAAACATCGCTCGTAGTATCTTTTCTTTACATTCCAAACTCATGGATCTTATCTCTAACTGAAACCGACAAATCCAAAGCCACCAACTTCCAAAGTAAATTTTATGGAAGGTCATAATGAATTGAGATACCTCAGAAACTCACCAAGAAGATCTGGATGATCAGTCCACATACAAAGAATGTCATCAACGTACCTGAGCCAGTAGTGTATATGATTGAGTAACACCTGGCCCGAGGAGAAGAGGTCAAGTTCAAACTGCGACATGAATACTTCGGAGATGAGGGAGCCCAAAGGTGATCCAATAGGGATCCCTACTTCATCAGCGAACTAGAAAAATTTCCCTTCGAATTTACAAAAATTCCAGGACCAACAGATATTTAAAAGATTGAAAAATTCTTGGAAATCATTATGAGGGATATTGGAGTTGACCAATAACTGGCCCATATGCTGCATGGCGGCAGCTTTAGGGATATTTGGGAACAGACCCACGACATCAAACGAACAAAGGGTCGCGCCCGGAGGCAGTTTTACGTCCTTGAGAGCATCAGCCAAGGACACCGAATGGGGAGACTCATATTCAACACGGTTTTTGAACCAACGGCCCACGAATTTAGCAAGGAGGTAAGTGGGGGAAGAAACGAAAGAGACCACAGGCCACATCAGGGTGTTCTTTTTGTGTACTTTAGGCAACCCATAAAGAAGAGAAGGAGTAGGGTTAGGAACAAGGAGAGCTTTTTTCATAGCTGGCGTTCTAATAATAACCTTACAATTATTAATGACACTCCCGTTTAATTTGGAGGAACGAATCCGTTTAAAACCTAGTATATCGTATGTTAGGCGTGCTATAAACAAGTCCTTAAAGTAGGACAAGGTCACTGATGACGTCATCAAGCGTGACAAAAACCATGACGATTTTCGCAGGAATAGCCCTAGCAAAAACCTCGGGAAAACCAAGCACGGACGCAAGCAAATTTCAAAATCAGGGTAGGGGTCAGAGCAAAAACATGAAACATGTCAAAAAAAAAACCATAGAACACGTGCCCTGTTAGAATTTTGACATCCGAGATACATATGATAGGGGACTTACTTTCCTACCATTATAAGCCTTTTACACTTCGGGTTCTTAATGCGGATAGTATAAGCATTTGCCTGATCTGTTATCAAACTCGTAGTCAAACAAAAATTCAACTTTTTATTTTCAAATAATTTTTGTAATTTTGTGGATTATATTTACATTTTACCATCCCGTAAAGAAGCAAAAATAAAAATTCGCCCAAAACTTCCAAGAATTTTGTCAATTTTTCAATCTGCATTTCCTCATTTTGATAATATGAGTACGTGTATGATAAGAAAAATGTAAACAAACGCTAATTATGAAAGGCTTATAAAGAAAGAAAGCAAACAAGAAACTAAATAAATAAAAATACATAAATAGATAAATAAATGAATGAATGAATGAATAAATAAATAAATAAATAGATAAGTAGATAAATAAATAAATGAATGAATGAATGAATAAATAAATAAATAAATAAAAATAAATAGATAAAATAAATGTGAGGCAATCTAAAAAACCGTACCTAAACTTGTTTCAATCTTTTTTTTTTTTTTTTTCTTCTTTCTTTGCATTTTCAAGTAGAGGATGGTTTTCTGAATCTAACAAAAAAAATTTTCCACATGAGTTGAAAATTTCCTGAGACATGATCTTTCGAAATTGAAACTTTTAAAAAGCGAATCCTGAGAAAATTGGAATAAAAATAGGTACTGAAAGTTTGTAATTGAAAAAAAAATCGGAGCGAATTTAGGTACGGTTTCTCAAATCGCCTCACAAATAAATGAAATAAATAAAATGAATAGATAAATAAATAAATAAATAGATAAATAATGAATACACAAATAAATAAATAAATGAAATAAATAAATAAATAGATAAATAAATGAATGAATAAAATAAATAAATAATCCTCTACTTTCATACATAATACATGTGAGGAGGAATCAAGAAATAGGGTTAACGACCAAAACAAAAAATTGCGTAACAGAGTCAAGTGATGAAAATTCCAACAGGCGTTCCACAACATACAGACGCATCAAGCATTTTTGTTTATACTCTGAAGGAGGTTTGTTCCGTGTCTTATAAACATTACCATTTTGGAAAGAACGTGAAATTGTGCACACGGATTTGTCATGAACGGAAAAACGAATTTTTGGTCCTTCACCCTATTTCCTTATTCCACCTCACATATAACTCAAGAAGAGAAACAAAATTTTTCCAAGTCTATTTCAGCCGGACCTCGGGTGGCAGACGACAAATTTTTCAAAAAAAAAAAAAAAACATAGAACAGGTTCCCTATTAAAAACTCGAGCAGTGAGAAACTTTTTCGGTACCATATTGACATTCATAGATCTTTGGGCTGGGGGTCAGTTTGCAATCTGCGTCACATAATGCGACGCTGTATGACGTCATCAATGACCTTGACCTACTTTAGAAACAGAAAAATTTCGACCTTCAGCCTCTATTATACTAGGCCTAGTATACAGTATAATAGCCTTATACCAGACTAAAAAGGGGAGCAAACGAGCGAAGCGAGTGAGCTCCCAAAAGCTAGTTAGACAAAAATATTGTGTATAATAATATAAACCTATAATGAAGGCTCAACTTCCTACAGCAGCCGAGTATAGAATCGATATTTTGTTACAATCAAGATCATTAAGAACAGACGCAAAGCCTACCGAATTTATAACCGCTCTCGCTCTCAACTCGATTTCATCAACTACAAAAAATTAAGAGCCAAAACAAGACTCCTGATCCGTTCAGCAAAGAAGGAGTCATGGAGATCTTTTGTCGCCAATATCAATGAACTTGTTTCTAATGCCTCTATGTGGATAGACATTAAGAAATTATCAGGGAGGTTCTCTTCTCATCAAATTAACCACATAGAAATGAATGATTCAATCTTTACACACACACAGGATATAGCCGAAGCACTTGTCTCCCACTTTTCTTCTGTCTCATCGAACTCAAATTATTCCGCCTCATTCCTTCAAAAAAAATATGAATCAGAATCCTCCCTGATAAATTTCGATTCCTCCGACAACACTCACTGTTACAATCAACCAATCACTCAAATCGAACTCACCTCAACCCTACACAAAAATCTCAAAAATGCATCCCCAGGACCGGACAACATACATGCCACTATGCTCAAAAATCTTCACCCTACCGCTCTTGAATATCTCCTTTCTCTTTTCAATTCAGAAGGTATCTACCCTTCAGACTGGAAATTGGCGTTCATTCTACCTATTCTGAAACCTGGGAAAGATCCGTCTTCCCCCTCTTCATATCGGCCCATTGCCCTCACCAGTGTGTTGGGCAAACTGTTTCAAAAAATAATTAACAAAAGACTTTGGTGGTTCCTCGAACAAAACAATCTACTATCCCCTGTACAATATGGCTTCAGAAAAGGTCGTAACTCAATTCAAGCTCTTGCCGACCTCCACACCCAAATTCAACAAGCCTTCCTTTCGAAATCTCCCCTCTATACAATATTCTTCGATCTTCAAGAAGCGTACCCGCGGGTCTGGAGACATTACATATGTAAACAACTATTTACATTCGGTCTACGAGGAAATCTTCCAAAAATTCTCCAAAGTTTCCTACAAGACAGATTCATCTCCGTCAGACTACAGGACAAGCTCTCCTCTCATTATAAAATTGAAAACGGTGTTCCGCAAGGAAAAGTACTGAGCGTTCTTCTCTTTTTGGTCGCCATTAACGACCTTCCATTAACCACCAGCTTCCCAATTTCTCAAAGACTTTTTGCCGACGATTACAGCATCTCGCTCCGCTCTTCAAATCCTATCAGGGCTCACAGACTCTTACAAGAATCCTTGGACAATATTTCCTCTTGGTCATCTGACCGCGGCTTCCAATTTTCCCAAAACAAAACATTCCTAATTATTTTCCATAAAAAAAAGAAATCTCCTCCATCAACTCCCTCACTTTATCTTCAAAATTTTCCAATTAAAACCACTGATTCAATAAAATTTCTAGGACTCTTACTTGATCAAAAACTAACTTGGATTCCACACATCAAATTACTAAAAGCCAAATGTTTACGCTCGATGAATACCCTAAAATATCTTTCTCATCCTCGACTGGGTTGCAACCGAAAATTACTCCTAAATCTGTACAAAAGTTTAATCCGATCATAACTGGACTATGGAGCCCCTACCTACAATCTCGCCAATAAATCGTCTTTAGCTCTTTTGGACACAATCCATTCCTCATCTCTTAGGCTGGTTTTGGGAGCATTCAGAACGAGCCCTAGTCTTAGTCTGTGTGCCGAGGCAGCGAAACCACCTCTATCTGTTCGCCGATCCACCCTCTCTTCGAATCTTCTTATTTCGATATCTCAATTTCCAAATTCCCCCGTTTACAAATCTTTAATCTCTGAAATTAATCCAATTTTTAATCGTCAACCAACGAAACATATCCATACTTGCTTAGAAACTTCTCTCGCTCGTAATCTCAAAATTTCAACCCTTCCGCCTATCCTGACAGCTACCCCCCCCCCATGGCTCTTCTCCATTCCTGATATCAGACTAGACCTTACGGAAGTCCCTAAAGTCAGCAGTTCAATTTATCGAAAACATATAGCAAAACTTATTGACGAATTTGCAGGTTATACCCTTTGTCTCACAGATGGCTCAAAATATCGCCATAGAACATCTTACGCGTCCTCCATTGGTGGCGAAATGGAGGCATACCGCATACGAAATTCAGCGTCGGTATACACAGCTGAATTAAACGGTAATCTTGCCTGTATATCACAAATTGCGCAACTACTACCGGAACAAAAATACCTTCTTTTGACTGACTCCCTCTCGTCTCTACAAGCCATTGCGGATCCTTTCTCAACTAACCCCTTAATTCAAAGTATATTTTTGGCTCTCCACACTACGAAATTAATAAACTCTCATATCACTCTGGCTTGGATTCCTGGACACGTTGACTTTCCACCTCACGACTCAGTAGATAAAGCAGCCAAACAAGCAACATCTCTTCCTAAAATAACGGACCCTATTCTCTCACCGGCAAAAGACCTAAAAGTATATTACGCTTCCTTAATTTTCCAGCTTTGGCTTTCCTCTTGGAAAAATTTAACTGACAACAAATTGAGAAAAATTAAAACCAATCCCTCTTCTTGGTCCTCATCCCACAGACATTCTAGACGAGAGAAAGTCATCTTAGCTCGACTGAGAATAGGACACACTCGTCTTACTCATACTCACCTTCTAGCAAACCTTGGCCCACCATCATGTCCGCACTGTCTCGAAGACAATTTAACAGTTGAACACTTTTTCTCTTGCCCGACTTTACAACCTCTCCGATCTTCCCTCAACATTTCTATTAATATACAACAAACTCTCAATAACAACTCCGAAACAATTGACTCAACTCTAACTTACTTACGATCTCCTGACTTTTACAACCACGTTTAACTCCAAACGATGACACCAAAAAAAAAAGAAAGAATATTTTTGTTTTCCTTTATATTTTTATTTCATCTCAATTCTTTCACATGTATTTTGTTTTCAATTTTTCTACTTTATTGAATACTAAGTTTTTGTAAAAGCAGAACTATCTGCCGAGCAAATAGCCCTTAGCGCCGCTCCATTGCTCGTAAAAATAAAAAAAAAAAAAAGATCAATGTATCGATATAATCAAAATGGATATACCGATATGACCGAGATTGATATATTTTTACAACCCTCAAAGGTATCCATGAAGTAAAGAAATTTATTCTATATTTTTTAACGGTCGTTCTCACCCTTAAACAGCAAAATTCTCCAACATACAGTATATCAATTCTTAAAATTATAGTTGCACAATTTATTTTAAGAATAATTCAATTTGTTGTCAGTCTCGAAATTGGAAAAAAAGTATAGAAGGTCTAAACAGACAATTCTATAAAATCTTCAAAAATGTTTCACAATCCCCGCTCACTGGCATCATTCAAATCAAGTTTCGCAATAGAGTTCAGTTTTTGTGTCGCCTTCTGCGGAACGTTGATTCAAAGTACAACTTTTTATCCTCTCTTATCTGGTCTGTTTTTGGATCACCCTTCACTCGTTCGGTACTAAAGGTATTAATAGATACATGCAACTACTTTCAAAACTAAAAAAAAGTTAGTTCCTGTGAAAAATTGTTTTTCCTTTTTTACTGACTTACTTCTTCCCCCTGTTTCAAGTGCATGCACTTGAGCAATATTGCTCTGTTTTTGAAATTGGTCGGAAAATATTGCGAAAATAAATTCCGCGTATTTACAAAGATAAAACTATCGGTATTTTCGGGATGGAGGGAAGAAAGAACGAGTATTTAGAAGATAAAAATTGAAGTATCTGCTGTAATTTTACAACTCACGTTGTAATAATATTGGTTGTTTGTAAAACCACCATGCCTCAGTTTGTGTACAACTACAATGTACCTCTTTGCAGACGGATTTTCTTGAAATATCAGGTTGACGTCAGTCAATGGTCAACGAAAATTGAGACATTCTTTCTTCGAGCCATTCTCTCTCTCTGATAGATAAGTGTAAAACTACTGTGTCGACCAATGAATTTGTAGTTGTAAGCCTAAAACTTGCTAAAAATTATCAAAAGATAAAATCGAGTGCTTTGTACTCGAAGATTCGAGGGAAGTTGTGGTTGTTTGCCGGAATTTTCAAGTATTTACGGAAATTATTTGTAACGAAGTTTAGTTGTCGAGAAACTATGGTTACTGGCGTTCCTCGGAGACGCTTAACTTTCTCTCGATATAATTTTTCATTCTATGACATTTCGATCTATTTGTATCAACATGGTCACTAATGGTCTACTTTCCTATTCTCTTTCTGAAAATCTATCATAATGTCATAAAGTTCTCATAACGGAGATTTTCTTATCGACAATAATTTTTTAAAGGCTGTTCCAATGTGACGAGGAACTCGAGGCGAACGAAAAGAAAATGAATGTAATGAGAAGAATGTGCTCTTTATGCGAAGGTTTCCATTCAACGAGGATATGCGGAAGGCCATTAATAAAATAATATTGTTGAAGAGACGTATGAGTCGTTATACCGTAAATTAATGGGTTTAGTGAAATGTCTCGTGGCTATTTTGCTTGAAATACTAATATACGCAACGAATCATTTCAGATTATTGCAAGCGTGAAAAAAAGTTTGGTTGTACCCCACTGACCATCGAAATCGCTTGAAAAATTGGCAGTTTATTTATTTTTTTCGTCTAAATATATCGACAGGCTTCGAATGTTAGGCCCAATGAGAGAAAGAAGTTTTATTTATTTTTAATTTTTTCATTTTAACGAGCTGTACAATCACCAAGACTATAAACTTGACAACGGTCAAACTGTAAAATTACATGGTTATGATAGGTAACCTAAGCATGTAAAGATTTAGGATCGGGAAAGTTGTGGCATTTTGAGTCTTAACGGAAAAACCGTACGATAAAAGTTGATAAATGACGATGACACGAACCAAGTGTGAGTACGTGTACTCTTTCTCGCTTCTTTACGTCTAGAGTTTTAGTGAGTGGTAGGGCACTTTCTGGAGACAAGTTTATTACGTGAGCTTGGTTTCTTCACTGTCAGACGAAATCAATTCTTCTAGTCTGAGAACTGACATTGGTAATTTTAGAGAACATACGTGGGAGTTTGCAAGCGTTGATAGCGGTCAGGGAGAAAAGAATGAGATCAAACATGTCTTGGGTTGAAGGCTTCGTGATGAAGGATGTAGAGAGTGAATCAGAGAGTACAGCTATAGTTTCGTGGCTCCACCACTCGCTCACGAGGAGAGCTAGTAAAGCTCTCTGAGAAGATTGTGAGACATTAAAAAAAAGTGCTCTTCTCCAGTAGTGGGGTTTAAGTCTGAGATCTCTCGCATAAGAAGCGGTTACCGGTCGCAAAAAATCCGAGTTAGTAAAATTTAAGAATTCAACAACGAGGACTTTTGTATCCTATTTTTCATACCATAGACCTCTGATTACAGTAACTGAAGAAAATAACGCTTTGTAAAATAAAATTGAAATACAACGCGTTTTTAGCGGGGAACCCGCTATTCCTTTTGTTTGGGGTACTCTCAGGAAATTTTCGTCCGCGAGCGCGGGCTTATGACGTCACGGAGAGGGGAAGGGGACTTAGAAAAATTCCGACCTCCGAGCTATATATTATAAGAGGGGGACTTGGAAAAATTTTGACTCTCTAGCCAATAGCCATAATGATAGGAAGTGGACTTAAAAACATTCCTACCTCCGAGCTATATATGGTAGGAGGGGGACTAAGAAAGACGACGGCTTCCTTGAAATTGCAGCGCGTTCAAGTTGGCACGTCATGATTTTCAGGACTTGGAAAAACTTCAGGCTCTAGGGGACTCGGGACAGCGGGTTCCCCGCTGCCATTGCAGTCCTGCAATGGCATCTAATTTTTTATTTTACTTTCCCTACCATAGATCTCTTATTTTAAAGCTAGTCAGCCTAACATACTGTGAAAGACGAACATAAATTATGTTAGACGTGAAACATGATCTTCATTTATTTTGCCCCGCCAGAAAATTTTTCTTTCTAGTGTGAAAAACTAGCCGTCCGTCGTCCTTCCAGATAGATGTATGATAGAAATTTCTTCAAAAAAAATTGTTCTCCAATAAGTCATGAATATTAAAGGAGAGGGACTTGAACAATTTTGAATTCTTGTCATAATGCATAATAGAAGGATATTTTGCAAAATTGGTGTTCTCTCAGATCATTTCCACGTAGTGGTCGAATTGATAGTGCGTTTTTTTAGTAGTGGTAGGCCTATAAACCTCATTACCAAAACAAATTCGACCCATCGAACAGGTTTTCCGCGTTCCTTGTTCAACATCGTTAAGGAACGAGTCGATATTTCACGCCACATTGAAAGGGAAATTGATTTCGCGAGTCTTCGAAGTTCTAAAATTTGTCCTTGCGGCAAGATTTCTTTCTGGATACACTTTTCCTCATGCCTTTTCCGCTGCACTGCTGACAGGATCATGAACATGACGCAAACGATGGGACTGCCGCGTCACGCAGCGTTGCGTCTTGTATTCATGCTTTGGAGTGCGGGTCTGTATAGACTTTGAATATTATTTTCCAAGTTAGTTGTTTTACTCGAAAAAACAACAAAGTACAAGAATATTTTTAGACTTGAATATTTTTTCGAAATATTTTACTAAAAAAAAACGACCAAAGTACCAAAATACGTTTGGACTCAGAAAATTCTTTGAGATATTTCACTTGAAAAAACGACGAAGTGCCAGAATATTATTGGACTTGGAATATGTACTCAAAAGAACGATAGAGTCCGAGAATAATACCGAACTTGGAATATTTTTTGAGGTTTTTTACTCGAGAAAACGACACAATACAAGAATATTTTTGGACTTGTAAAATTTTTTAGGTATTTTACTTGAAAAAAAAAAAATAAGAAGTCCGAGAATATTATGGGACTTGGATTATTTTTCGAGGTGTTTTACTCGAGAAAACGACATAGTACAAGAATATTTTTGGACTTGGGATATTTTCTTGGATAATTTACTCAAAAAAAAGACAGAGTTTGCGAATAATTTTGTACTTAGAATATTTTTTGAGATATTTCACTCCAAAAAACAACCCAAGCACAAGAAAATGTTGGACTTGGAAAACTGTTTTAAGGTGTTTTACTTGAAAAAACAATCAGGTATATCTCCAGAAAATATTGTAAGTCAACGAATATTCCAAAACTACATTCTTTTTTGAGCGATCACAAGAAATATCCCAAACCCATAAATATATTCTGGTACTTTCTCGTTTTCGTCATTTTCTCGCGTAAAATATCTCGAAGAATATTCTGAGTCTAATATTATTCTTGGACTTGTCTTTTTTCAATTAAAATATCCTGGAAAATATCCTCATACAAGGCCTTCTTTTGAGTCAACTATCTTGAAATACCTAAAAAAAAGGTCAATTTCTACGGCCCCCAAGTTGTATTTTGGGGTCAGGAATGTTTGAAAATAATTGTTCTCAATTTGTTCTAAATGTTCTTCATAGTTTTGGAATTGGGGGGGGGGCTACAGAAATGGTAGCCCCCTCAATTGGATTTTAGGGTCAGGAATGTTTAGGAATGATTGCTCTTAATTTGGCTAAATGTTCTTCATAGTTTTGGAATTTGTTCCCACTCCCTTGTCCTTGTATTCGAAGAACAAGTTTGGGGGGGCTATAGAAATGGTAGCCCCCAGTTAGATTTTAGGGTCAGGAATGTTTGGTAATATTTGTTCTCAATTTGTTCTGAATTTTTTTCATGGTTTCAGAATTTGTTCCATCTTTATTCATCCACAAACTGTATTTTTAAATTTGGGAGGGGGACTAGGTTAAAGAAAAATGAAGAGTGATTTCCTCTCAAATTCAGATTGTTTGACTGGAAATCATGCTTTCAAGATATCCTGAAAGTCTACGAGTAGATCTTCAAGAGGAAAAGAATGAAATTATTACTCATTTATTATACTTTCTGAATATTACTGTATTTCAAAAACGATATCATTTGTATTGTATAACAATTATTTCATTGTTCCCTACTTTGTGCCGCACTCATGTCATCAGACTCAGAGCGTACATATGGTGGTAAAATTATTCACAACCGTAAGGAACATTTGGCATATCTTGAAAGTATGATTTCCAGTCAAAAAATATGAATTTGAGAGGAAATGACTCTTCATTTTTCGTTAACCCTGCATCCCTCCCAAATTTAAAAATACAGTTTGTGGATGAATAAAGATGGAACAAATTCTGAAACCATGAAGAAAATTTAGAACAAATATTACCAAACATTCCTGACCCTAGAATCTAACTGGGGGCTACCATTTCTTAGCCCCCGAAAACTTGTTCTTCAAATACGAGGACAAGGAGGTGGGATCAAATTCCAAAATTATGAAGAACATTTAGAACAAATTGAGAACAATCATTTTCAAATATTCCTGACTCCAAAATCCAACTGGGAGGGGGCGTTGAAATGGACCCTAAAAAAAAAATTCCAAGTCCAAAAATATTCTTGTTCTCTGTCGTTTTCTCAAGTAAAATATCTCAAAAAATATTCCAAGTCCAATAATACTCTGGTACTTCGTCTATTTTCCAAGTGAAGTACCTCGAAAAATAATCTTTTTTGAGTGAAATATCTTGAAAAATATTCAAAGTACAATAATATTCTCGGACGTGGTCGTTTTTTCAAGTTGTATACCTCAAAGAATTTCTGAAGTATATTTTGATACTTTGGTCGTTTTTTTCAGTAAAATATTTCGAAAAAAATTTTTCAGTCCAAACATATTCTCGTACATTGTCTTTTTTTTTTTTTTTAAATAAAACATTTTGGAAAATATTCAAAGTCCATACAGACCCGCAGTCCAAAGCATGAATACAAGACGCAACGCCGCGCAATACGAACGAGCGTGGAACTTGGAAGACTCGCGGAATCAATTTCCCCTCCAATGTGGCGTGAAATACCGACTCGTCGTTAACGAAGCCTCCATTTTCGATATGTTCTTCAGAAAGGTCCAATTAGAGGCGGTATAGACATACAATTGAAAAAATTTTTTCCATACGCTCTTTATTTCTCTTCGAAATCATCGAAAATTCGTCCATTTTCTGACGATGTGAAAATTTTTTGGAGCTAAAATTCGAATTTCTGTTACCATACTGCCTTCCGTTGAACTTTTCTGTTCAATATTTCCGGAGATCGAACGGAATATTTGAAATCATTCAACGTTTGTGAAATTGATACTCACATCCCTTTAGGTTTATCGTGCCTGAATACATCTGTTGCTAGAGCCCGAGAGTATCACCCAAAGGACTTGTCAAATACACTTTTACTCTATGAGAGGAAATTAAAAATTATAAATTGACCAACCAGAAGTACAAGTTTATCTGATGTATGGTTACTGTGGTGGTTGACAGAGAGCAGCTCTGCATCTGTCATCAGTAGAGCCTGAGAAAAGAGCTACTCAGCCAATTTGATTTGATTTAAATCATGCATCTGACTCTTGAAGCTGTTGAGGAACACTTTCTGCAAATGCGCACAAAATAAAAATCATGTTCATGTTTCGTAACGGTCGAGACGATAAGGCTCAGTCTTTTTCCACCACATACACGGTAGAAATATTGAAACCCTTGAATCCTACAATCTTACATCGGTTTCAGCAGTTCTAGACACCGATTCCCCTACTTGCCTTATCCTGTCTGTAACCGAAGCTCTACATTAAGGCTCTTCTGTCCGCTTCAACGAGAACGACGTGCTGCTTTACACACTAACTCCTAAAACGAGCACCTCTTTGAGACAGATTTAACCTGCTAACATCGAGAAACGTTATCGTCGCCGGAGGGCATTACAAGACTCCGATCCTCAATGAAGTCATTGCGGAGCAAAACTTTATCCGCACGTATTTTGAAGCCTGTTCTAGAAGTAAACAAGAGGAAGAGCTGTCTTTTGCTTTTAACCCATATATACCCCTTTTATCGAGTGGTCCCAAACGATGGATAATTGGACTAAGAACCTTCGTCTAAATCTCACAGGTCTTACGTCCTCATACGAATTCCTGAAGAGAGGGTGGAGGTTCAGAAAGGACATGGTACGTGACAATGCAAAATGAATGGAAACCATCCAAGCGACAAAGCAATACATCTGGAAGATTGGCAGCAATCAACCATTTGTACTTCTGGGAAGAGTGACAGAGAGTGAGATCCCCTCCTTTTCCCTGGGCATCGAAAATTCTGGACCCAATCTAGACAAAAATTATATTTCGCTCTGCTCGTTTGCCCACATTCTTAGTTTAGCACATTGTATATCAATAACAAATTAATGAGAAGATTTTTTCGTGGTTTCCACTATAAATAGAAAGAAAAGAAATCAGTTCGATCCTTTCACCGACCTGAAGATGACATATGAGCGTCGAAACGTCGTCCCATATACACTTGTCTATATATATTAATAAAGTGGTGCATAGTGCCTATTTCTTTTCTTTCTATTGTATGTCGAGCTCCCCAGCTCTCAGGGCCTCATTTGTATCTAGAGGAGCCTAGAAGACCTACATCTAGTACAAACTTAAGCTGGTATAAAACTGTCATGAAATCCTGTTAGTAGTCTACTGCATGGGCCTAGTATAAAGAGGAAGGTGTTCAACACGATTAGCGCCCACTTCTTTCGAGATAACTCTCATGTACCAAATACACAATTATCAAAATTTGTGACGTCGCGTCGCCTTATCTTTATAACGTACCATCGAATTTCATCAAGAAAAAGAACATCTACCTTTATGACAAGACGGAATACAATATCGAAGCGAACTTGAACCTCGAGACCACCATCGAAACTATGACTTTTCGCGCAGTCAACCTCAGCTGACCCTGATTCGCTCATCAGGTAATGAACTTCGTCACACGATTACATTAACCAGTTTCGCACCCATTGATGGATAAATGTTTCCATCGTACGCAGTAGTAAATCGTACGCTACACTAAACATAACTGAGATACCGGTTAAAATACATGAACTTCCGGACAGATGCACGATGTTCTTTTACATGGAAATACACTCCCGAACGCAAAGAGATGACCGCAGAAACTGAAATACGCGCAACAGGCAGCGAGAAAATCGATCGCGAAATGACGTCTCTTTCAATTCGTGCACATTATTGTCTGCCATAAACACTCTATAGTCGAGATTTTCAAATTTCACTATGTTTAATGGAATTCCCGTCATAAACACAAGTTCTTCAACGGCGAACGAAAACCACCGACTAAACCTTCAACCTGTGTTGGCTTCTCCCGCCGCGAGAATTAAACGATCCAGCATTACTAACGGCGGGTTCTTACCACAATTATCTTCGATCTGTCCGGTATTGGTACGAGTACTAAGCAAAATTTACACCCGGCAATCATCGGAATTATAATATTACAAATTTTACTCGGTTATATCTTGCAATTTCTTCCATCGTGAACACGACTTCGAGCTCTATTACGTACATGTGCATGGGAACTTGCTCCGGTGCCACTCGCACAAGGTTATACGTACCATACACTGGACGATCGTCCGTAGAAAACACTCTATTTAATTAATACTACCACATACATAACTGGAATTCTAAATACTGTATAATGTACATATATGAAGGCACGAAAAATTACTTCAACTGACCGACTAAGAGTGGAACAATCACTTCATACGTAAGAACTTGGCGAAAGAGGCGTGGGGCGATCTACCCGTATTTTCATTGTTTAAATACCACAGTACTTATATTATACTCGTTTCGTATGAGGTAAAGCCTAAAGAAAATGAAAAGAATATTGGTGAAACGTTTAACGAAAAAACTGGTGCAATATCTCAATGGTGAACGAGGACAAAGAAATCAATTTTGTCAAACATTCAATAGGTGTTCAGAAAACCTATTCTACATGTCGTGATCATAAAAATGAAAGATTTTTCAAGTCTAGTTACATCGACCCATATTAACCGGGAAATACGAGGAATGGGTCATCTCTGACTTGTGATAATTCTGACTTCAACTAAGCCAGGAAGATTAGGCTCAAAAATAAGAGTAAATGGAAATATTTGTAAATGCCGGCAAAGGTTTTTTTCGTGGATTATGTTTAAAATGGTTTTCTGATAAACATACTAAAAGTCCACAGCGATCAGAGAGCGGGCCGTCCCCCAAAGGGGGTCAAAGTACCACAAAAATTGGTTTTCTGAGAATAAATTGAAAACCAAGCATCAGAGAAAAAAAAGTTTCGAACAAAAGTTGTTCCTCATCAAATTTCCTATAAATTTCACTATATGTATGGAATGGAAAACTACAGGAAAAACGTAGCATACGAAATTCAGCCTATTTTCAGTCCGAGAATGGAGCACGACATGCTGGCATGACATACAGCCCCCTCATAAGGTTGGAGGGGGAAGAAGACCAGCACGAACGGAAAACTCTACGGCACAACCCAGTACAAACGAATCCACCCACTCCAACTAGAAAAATCGAAATGGGGAAGGGCTCGCATATTTACAGCCCCCCATTCAGCTTTTTACATATCATACATGCATAAGAAACGATTTTTAAAATGTCTGTCCATGTATGGAAAACTTTGTTTTCATGTATGATAGGCAGTTGATTATACCGTTCTCAAAATAAGATCCTGCAGCAAAGTCCCTGTGACAATTAATTAAAACTAATAAAATTAGTATACGTTTCATCGTATACTGTACTAGCGAAATATTAACGTTACCTTCGCGCGTAACCACCGCGCAACGACGTCATCTCTCGGCAAGGAGCGCGTTATTCACGGATTGGCATGGCAGAGGCTCAATCTCCATGAATTTTTGAGCTAACTATCACGTGTACGTTAGAAATGAAATACGTAGTCCGATAGGAAATTTCACGAGGAATAATTTTTGACCGATAACTTTGTTCTCTAAAATGCGTAATAAGCGAGATATTTACAAAAAACTGATTTTGAGGGGGGTTTCAACCCCCATAAAAAAGATGCTCCTGGGGAAAAACGCGGAGAAGTTAGTATGTTGTTTTGGACTTCGCTCTTGACTATTTCCTGCAATCAGACTTTTACTATGTCGCAACGTTTTTTTTTTTCCCCCGAAACCTGTCTAATTTGACTACACTAACACTAAAATCAAAAATTTTAGAAAATCGCTCAACTTTCAAACCAACTTTTCAGCTCGAGTTTTTGGGCTAAGTTGACATACATATAGTGAAATTTATAGGAAATTTGATGAGGAACAACTCATTTTGTTCTCTTCAATTTTTCATTTGGAATCAAAGAGAATCACGCTCCCAATCTTTAGATTAAATACCAAACAGCTATCAATCAAGCAAGGTATTTGTAGATTAAATAGTCTATCCTCATGACGTCACATCAACTAATACATTGTAAATGTGCCCAAAATTCAATAATAAAGAAACCTGAATTTCTTTTTCTTCTTAGGATAAAAGTGATCTAAAATCTACAAAACGTCTCAAGAAAATTCATTGCCCCTTCCCCGTGTCCACCTTGCTATGGGGCTATGAAAATATATCAATACGATTACTTCTTTGAATATCCTTGGGGAGAGATTCCTTATCATTAGTTCCCTCTGCCTTTTGAAGGGAAGAGAGACAGAACAAACGAAAAAAAAAAAATTGTGAGGTATTATTCGTCTACCCCTTCACCTATCTTGGCGTCGTATAAGTCTTCTATGAGAAATACGAGGTAGCGCGAAATCGCTCCGCTCGTTCGCCCCCTGTCTCCCTCTTGTATTGGAATGGTATGTGACAATTCAAGTCTAGGGGACTTGGAAAAATTTCGACTATCCAGCCTTTATTTATTTAATTATTTTAATTATTCAATTATTTCATTATTTAATTATTTAATATTATTTATTTATTTATTTATTTACCCCTTTACCTATCTTGGCGTCGTATGAGTCTTGTATGAGAAATATTTTGAGGTAATTGTGGGTGTTCTATATTTTGAGGTATCAACTTTCGTGGGGCGAACGAGCGAAGCGAGCTCGCTGTTGTATTGGAATGGTATGAGACAATTCAAGTCTAGAGGACATGGAAAAATTTCGACTATCCAGCCATAGATGATAGGAAGAGGGACTTAGAAAATTTTCTAATTATTAATTATATTAATTATTTAATTATTTATTTATTTAATTATTTAATTATTTAATTATTTAATTATTATTGAATTAATTATTTATTATTATTACGCGGGATGTACTCGCGAATTTCTGAATCACCCAAGGGGTAGAGATTTTCTAATTATTAATTATATTTATTATTTAATCATTTATTTATTTAATTATTTAATTATTATTGAATTAATTATTTATTATCATTACGCGGGGTGTACTCGCGAATTTCTGAATCACCCAAGGGGTAGAGATTTTCTAATTATTAATCATATTAATTATTTAATCATTTATTTATTTAATTATTTAATTATTAAGTAATTAATTATTTATTATTATTACGGGGGGTGTACTCGCGAATTTCTGAATCACCCACAGGGTAGAGATTTTCTAATTATTAATTATATTAATTATTTAATATAATTAATATAATTAATTATTTAATTATTTATTTATATTATTTATTTAATTATAATAATTATTTAATTATTTATTCATTTATTTATTTAATTATATTAATTATTTAATTATTTAATTATTTATTTATTTATTATTAATTATTATTACTACGCGGGGTGTACTCGCGAATTTCTGAATCACCCACGGGGTAGAGATTTATCTTGACGGGGGGGGGGAGAGGGGGGGGTACTCGCGAGTTTCAAAATCGGGGTCCGGCGAGAGAAAAGACATGGAACATGTCAAAAATGGAACCATGTGAGTCAAACGCCCTGTTAACTTCTTGTTCGCAGATTCCACGCATGAGATCCTGGAGCTTCATTAACGTAAATCTGAGCCCGGCAAAAGACACGAGCTGTTGTGGGTAGTCATGGAAGGTCAAATTGCTGGAAAGAGGTCAACCGGAGGACGAGAAAACTCATGGCTAGAGGATATGTGCCGATGGCTGAGATGCTCATCTTTGGAACTATTCCATAAAGCAGCCTCAAGGATTCAAGTTGTCATTTGGACAGCCAACCTTTCATGAAGAAAGCGTTCCAACAAAAAGAAGTTTAATTGCTCTACATCTTGAGTAAGTAAAAAGAAAAAAAATTAGATGCCATTGCAGGATTGCAATGGTAGCGGGGAACCCGCTGTCACCTAATTATTCAGCCAATCTTTTCAAGTCCCTTTCTTATAAGATACAGCTCGAGAGTGGAAATTTTCATTTTTGAGGTGTCTCTCGTATCATAATATAGAGCTTGAGAGCCAAAATTTTACCAAGTCAAGTTCCCATCATAGATAGCTCGAGAGTCAAAATTATTCCAAGCCCCCCCCCCCCCCCCCCCTTCTCATCATCTATAGCTCCAGAGACGAAATTTTTCCCGAGAATTTTTTCAAGTGCCGCTCCCATCATCTAAAGCTTGGAAGCTAAAGTTTTTCCAAGTCCCGAAAATGATGACGTGACAACTTGAACAAACTGCAATTTTAAGGGAGCCATCGTTTTTCCAAGTCCCCTCCTATCATTATATAGCTCGAGAGAGGAAATTTCTGTTAATCCCCTCTTACTCCGCTCCCACCAATCATATAAAGCTCAGAAGATGAAACTTTTCTAAGCTTCAATTACATATAGCTGGAGAGTCGAAATTTTTCCAAGTCTCTCCCCCCCCCCATCATTTATAGCTCAAGAGCTAAAACTTTTCTAAGCTACTGAAATTTTTCCCGATAATTTTTCCAAGTCCCAAAGCTTGGAGCCTGAAGTTTTTCCAAGTCCCGAAAATGATGACGTGACAACTTGAACGCGCTGCAATTTTAAGAAAGCCATCGTCTTTCCAAGTCCCCCTCCTATCATATATAGCTCGAGGAAGGAAATTTTTGTCATTCCCGCTCATGTCATATATAGGTCGAGAACTTTTTTTTCTCTGATGCTTAGTTTTCGATTTATTCTCAGAAAACCAATTTTTGTGGTACTTTGACCCCCTTTGGAGGAGGGCCCGCTCTCTGATCGCTGTGGACTTTCAGTATGTTTATCAGGAGACCATTTTAAACATAATCCACGAAAAAAACCTTTGACGGCATTTATTTCCATTTCAAAACCTAATCTGCTTGGGCTGAACAAGGAAGCAGACAAATCATTTTCTAACCTGTTTTATGAAAAACGAAAGACCCCTGTTTTACGAGGGATGATTTGATAAAAATGTCTGCCGTCCTTTTGGCAAACCATAGTTCCAAGGAGGGCGGAGACTGGGACCAACTTCGGGAACTTGAAAAAAAATTCCCGCCATTGAGGAACATTTACGTCAGTAGGCGGACTTGGGCAAATGAATATCGAGAAAGAACTTGGAAAACTTTCATGAATGAAGGAGGAAGACGAGGAAGCTGAGAATCAAAACGTCAAAAGGAGAATTCCAAGAATTTTCAAACCGTCGTTGTAGACGACCGTGCAAACGGCTCTCCGCTTGTTCTTTATGCTGCCAACAACACCTCAATCAAAACCTATGGCGTACGACAGCTCACGATCGATTTGGGTTTACGACGCGAATTCACGTGAAATTTCCTCATCGCAGACGTCAACACCCCAATATTGGGAGCCGATTTTCTGGCGCATCATCACCTATTGCTGGACCTTCGAAACCGACGCTGATGGAAAACCGCGGGGTTAATCGCGACCCTGTGAAACTCGCTCAACCACGTGCCACTCTGTCACATCATTCAAAAAAGGTACCGAGTTCACACGTCTCCTTGGAATCTCGTCGCCCACCACTAGATGACAATGCACAACACGTCATAATACAACCCACGTAATAGAAACTGGCCCACCCGAAACCCCGGCGCTTGAACGCCATCGTCAAAGAGAGGTTCAAGACAATGCTTGCAGAGGGCGAATGTCGACCGTCCAAGAGCCCCTGAGCGTCACCGCTGCACCTAGCCGCCAAAGGAATGGCGAATGTGCGGAAACGCTACACGACAGCTACCCAGTGCCAAATATACTGGACTTTAACGCTTCGCTCAGTGGGGCACAAACACTCTCAAAAATCGACATTTTACGTGCCTATTATGAGATTCCGGTAGCAGACAGCAACGTTGTAAAGACGATGGTGATCACACTCTTCGGCCTGTTCGCATTCCCAGCCATGCCCTTCGGGCTCCGGAATGCGGGCCAAACGCTCCAACGATTCATGGACTCAGCCCTGCGAAAATTCGACGGAGTATATGTCTACCTTGACGATATCCTAATAGCAACGCGCCCGGGCAAAGACCTTGAGCGACCCGTGCGCGAAGTCCTCCAACGGCTATATGACTTGGGTTTAACTGTCAATACCGCCAATTGCGAACACGCACGTGAGCGGGTCACTTTCCTTGGTTACACGGTTGACGCCAACGGTATTCGCCCCGATGACAGCCGTGTACAACCCATTCTGGACTTCCCCAAACCGCAAACAGCTGCTCAACTGCGAAGATTCCTCGGTATGCTCAACTTCTACCGTCGCAACATTCCGCACAATGCAATGAGGGTCCAGACCTTGGTCAAGACTAACAAGAATTGCGCGACAGAACGCCCCTCGAGTGGCCCGACGACGCCGAGAGAGCATTCTTGGAACTGCACGAGACCCTGTGACCCGAATTTACCTCTCGCGCTGTGCACCGATGCATCCGACATCGGCATCGGTGGCGCCTTGCACCAGATCCGCGACAGGAGTTTCAAACCCATCGCCTTTTTCTCACGGAATCTCTCTAGCACTGAGACCAGACCAGTGTCTGTGATCGTGAGTTACTCGCAAGTTTCGCCTCTATCAAACATCTCCGCAGCCAGCTAGAGGGTCGTGATTTTGTAATACTCACAGACCACCGCGCCCTCACACATGCTTTTCGCCAGAAGAACGGTAAGGCGGCACCGCGCGTACAGCGGCAGCTTGTGTTTATCTCTCAGTTCTCAACCGACATCCGTTACATCGAAGGCGAACAGAACACTGTGGGTGATGCTCTGTCCCGCGTTTCTGCCTTGCAGTCCTTTACGACGAGATTGCGCAAGCACAACCTCAGGACAGGAGCCGGAACTCCAGGATCTATTGAGGAACGGATCGTCACTCGACTTGAAACATTCATTGCGATACACGCACTGGCACCGCTCGCCCATTCATACCTAAGGAATACCATCGTCTCGTTTTTGAGTCCATTCACAACATTGCCCATCAGGGCATCCGTGCTACTGCAAAAATGGTCTCTCACCGTTTTGTGTGGCCAAAGATGGAAGCTGATTGCCGTAAGTGGGCGCGCGAGTTTCTCCCCTGCCAGCAGTGCAAAATTAGACGCCTCACTCGTTTCCCGATTGGTCGTTTCTAGGGTACGCAACGTTTTAATCATATTCAGATCGACATTGTCAGTCACCTACCCTATTTGCAAGGTAAAGAGTATGTGGTCACAATGATTGACCACGCCACCAGCTGGCCGGAAGCCATTCCAACCCAATGGATTACAGCCGAGGCAGTTGCAAAAATCATGCTTACAGAATGGATCGAACCCGGGTACTTTCCCCGCACTAGCGATACAAGGTTGATGACGTCACGGGGTAGGGAGGACTTGGAAACATTTCCTGTATCGCGCTATACATGATAGGAGAGGGACTTGGAATGATGTTGACTCTAAAGCTATATATGATGGGAGGGGGACTTAGAAAAATTTCCACTTTCCAGCTATACCCTATGATGGGATTTTCTGTATGTTCTACTTTTTGAAAGACCTTCCGTAGTGGAATACAGTCTTGCGGGTTCCCCACTCGTCGTTGCAAACCGGTATCCTAATTTTTGTTTTCAACATTTTTTGTCATTTTTACTTGAGCGTTAATGAAAATACTTGACTTGTACTCGTTTACTTGACCTTCTCTCAAATACTTGCCTTACTTGACCGGTAGACACCTCGAATTACTAAAAATGTTGAAAAGCGGGATGATGAAAGGTTCAATTTTACTCATATGATTAATGTAAAAACACAAAACCTTGATTTATTTCTCTCTCACATAGGAGACGCATCAGACGGCGTCCAAAGAACCCTCCTTCGTTGCCGATAGAAAAAGTAGCAGTAACAGTAAAAGAACTTCGCTCCTTCGCCACTGGCTTGATGCTAAAGAATAATGATCTGAGTATTCGAAAAGTTAGGAAAGCTAGATGACGTCGTCAGATAGAGCAGTGTTTCTCAACCGAGGTGCCGCAAAGTTTTGATCGAAGACAAACATAAACCAAAAAAAGGAGTAAATTTTTTTTACTCGGTTGGAAAATTGATCAAAAGCGCTACCTGATCGATACATTCCACCACTTGAATGATTCCAATTTTAGATAATCTCTTAAACTTGACTCTCCACTCAAAAACTTTCTGTGAGGTGCACCAGAAATACAGATCGTGTCTCATGTCTTCTTACAATTTTCGTAACTAGGAGAAAGTCCGGAGGAGAGTTTTTCCAGTGAAGACAAGGAAGTTCTACCGAATTCAGATCTATTTGAGTACATTGGTGGCAAAACTCAAAATTCTTCCCAGTCTCTATAGTAGGTGAAAGCTTCCGTCGTCTTGGTAGTTTAGGGAGAGGGAGGTTGAGACCTAATTTAGCCGTCTCGCACAGCCACAAATTCTGGAATTAAGGAGGGGATAGAGATATAAAAATGTCAAAACGTTAAAGAATGTTGAATAAAATTCGATGTTTTGGAAATACTGCGCGTGCCGCGGGAAGACGTGCAGATGGGGAAGAAAGGTCGAGAAACACTGACATAAAGATACCACAGAAATTAAGTCTAGGCCAGGAAAGTTCAAGTTTCTAGGTAATGGTGGTACGGATGGACGTTCGCAGATTGAGATCCAGGCTAAAAAATCGGAGTGAAAAATATCTTCAAAAATTTCCATAACTTATTTCACTGTACCACAAATAATGGTGGAGAATTAAACATTTGCAAACGGATATTCACAAGGCGAATGGTCGTAAAAATTGAAAAATAGGAATCATTCACGACAATGCTCGCACAATAGCAATAATGCAACAATGACTAGTATTTTTTCATTCACCTAATTTCACGTTCTTTCTATAGGGAACTATTATATACGTTCAGGAGTTCTTGTACATATTTTGTTTAACCTCCGGGTCATGTCTTCATTTTTTGTCCCGCCTTTTCTAATGCTTTTTCCGTTTTTGGCTCAAGTACACGAGCGGCGTTTTCACTTATACACATACTAGTGACACACGATAAAAACTAATTGAAAAAAACAGAAAAATGGAATGCACTTGTTTCGTGATTTTTTCACAGTTCAGTCAAGTTTTTGTAATTGAATTTGTACTCGAGACAACATGTCTAACTCAAATACTCGTCTATCACATAATATTCTGTTGGCTATCTGCGTTGCCTCACTCACCTCTCTTTTCCGACTGTCTTTCCTCTCTGCAAGCCATACAAAATTTTTACTCTTCCAACTCTATCGTTAAGCGCATCCTCACCCGCCAACACACTCCAACATTTTCTCTAACTTCAATTGCCTTGAGTCAATCATCGGCCTTCCGGAACACGGCACAGTGGACCTAGCAACCAAGCAACAGCTGTTCTCCTCCACAAATACTGACCTACTCCTTCTTCGACCTATGACTTCAAATCCTAATACCGTTCTCTAATCATTGCATCATGACACAAGCTTTGGTCTTCTCAATCTCACAATAAACTACTTTCGATTAAAAATTCCCGGCCCTCTAGTCCTAAACTCTATCTTTGAAATACCTGCGTCGTATGCTTGTACGGCAGCGCCATTAAAATTTTCTCCAACAGAGAAATACTTCAATGTTGTTCGTAACGATTTTCCGTGAAAAGATTTAGTATGGGAAAGAAATATATTATTAAGTTACCTCATTCTTCGAAAACTAAACAATTTTGTAGAAAATATTTGTCTTCTAATATTAGTGAAGACGATAAAGTACACCTAATGTCCTAAAGAAAAGTCGTAAGTAGCCTCGGACGCCATCCAAGAATAAATGCCGTATAGCTTTTATTCGTAAAAACTGTTTTCAAGGCTTTTTTTTTTTTTTTTTTGTTCTCCGATTAATAAGAAATTCTTCGCGTAGGAATTCAACAGATGTGCCACGTAAAAGGCGTCGACTAAATTCATCAAATTCACCCACAATATTAGAATATTATCGACCCTTCGAGAGAAAAGAGAACATTTTTCCACGCATTCATGACGCAGGTTCGCTCTAAATACTTTGATCCACCCACGCATCTTCTATTTTCATTTCTTCACTTGTTTTCCACTTTGTTCGTATAGACACCATTTTCTGGAAGGTTGCTTCACCCTCGTTAATTTATTATTCATAGAAATAATCGATTGAAAAAATCTGACGGCACTCCTCTGCTCTACCGTTGTCGAAGAGAAAGAGAAATCAAAATTAAAGGAAGTTTCAAGAAGTGAAGGAGGATGAAAAATACAAAATTAAATAAAACTATGAGAGAGAATTCCAAAGAAAAACTTGGGACACATTTTCGATTACGAGGGTACAGAATTCTAGTATAATTTCAGGAAGGTATACGCGACTCAAGTAACTTTTCTGAGTGGTCTACAAACGGTATACAAGAGATATTTTCTGACCGAACCAAATAAATAAAGATCATTTTTCAGGTCTACTAGTAAATTATCTCATTCATATTCTAAGGCCACGCCTACTTTGCGATGAAATTATGGCCTGGCTTGCGAAATTTTCTCACAGAGGCGTGCGCCCCGTTCTTTGTATACTTTAAGGTGAGCTATCTAGTCTTCGAACGGGTATGAACATTAGTGACGTCCTTCCAACACATGATAGCTGCCTGTGACGTCTTCAGCTTGGGCTCTCTCTCCCCTACTCTCTTCTATTCTCGGGATCACTCACTTCACTCATGTGCCTCCCAACAGTCTCTATTCCCTATAGTAATACTGCTGGAGTCTCCCTTAGACTAGGCCTTCACGTCATGGCTGATGAAGTTTTACTTGCAGAATTCAGAGTTGGGGTACTACTCCTTAGTGTCCATTATACTAAACTATACTAAGCCTACTTAGCCTTCATAAAACCAGGCCTACCATCATCACCTTCATCGTTCCATACGGTTGTCCTGTAAGGGACCAATTGAGTATCTTGTTTGGCAATCGATCGTTCTCTACCCTCTGCAGGAGACCATACCACACCAACTGTTTAGTCTGAATATCGTCCACAAGCGTATGTTCATTTCTCGTATTTCCCTAATTTCGAGTCCTTTCTCTCTTCTTGCCTTTCTTGCGGCTTGTCTCCAAAAGTCCGTTTCTGTTGTTTTTTTTTTTTTTTTTTTTTTAATACACCCTTTATTGTGAAAATAATAAAAACAAAAAAACAAAAAAATAAACAAAATAAAAAATAAAGATGAAAATAAAAAGATAAACATTACAAAACAAGGAAGAGAAAAACAAAATTACAGAAATTTAGAAGGAAGAGAAAAAAAAAAATACAAAAATACAAAATAATGATAATAAAAAAAAAAAACAAAAAAACAGGGTGTTGGAGGATGGCAACTAGGCCTTACCTCGTTTAACAAATTAGCTGTTATGAATTATGTCAGTCAAATTGTTATGGATTCCGGAAGATGTTTAAGGAAATGAAAGATATGAGGGAAAATGGATAATTCTTCGGATGAGAGAAGGTCAATAGCTCGGAGAGGGGTTGGAAAATTTAAATTCATACATTCTGAATAGAGTTTTTGTCTTAAATTTGGTAATTCTGAGCATTCAAAAAAGTAGTGGTTGATGTCGGCTTTTAAAGGGTTATCTGGATGGAAGAAGCATGCGTCAGATTCTATGAGATTTATGCGTTTGAGGTGGACAGGGAGACGATTATGTCCGAAGCGAAGACGGCTGATTTTGACAATGAGAGAACGAGAGATGTCGTGAAATTTCTGAAACCAAGGAGATGTCGGAAGAAAGGGTTGCACAAGTAAATAGTGAGAATTTTGATTGTTAAATGAATTTGAATAATTTAGAGACCAGTCATCCCGTGTGGAGCGTTTAGTGAGCGAATACAATTCTGACATGGGAAGAAGGTTTGATGAGACCTGAGATAGACGTGCTAATTTAGCTTTCTCGTCTGTAATTTCATTGTTAGTAATTCCCGCATGTGCGGGGATCCAGAGGAAATCAATTTTGATGGGGGAGAGAGAATGGATTAAGGATATAATTGATAGAGCTAAGGATGGATTTATGCGAAACGGAACGGAAGAAAGAGATTGAAGAGCGGAGAGAGAATCAGAAATTATTAGAAAATGTCCCATTTGGAAGTTTTGTTTAATATAATAAAGAGCTTGGAAAATGGCCATCTGTTCTGCATGAAAAATGGATGAGAAAGGTGGTAATGCAAGAAAGCAATGAAGAAGCATTGAAGGGATCCAGAAGGCCATACCGACGCCTTCATGGTCCTTCGAGCCGTCTGTGAAAATCTGCGTATGTAGAGGAAAGTGTTGTTGGATGTACGAATCGAAAAGTTCTTGAGAAGTGAAGTTCGGATTTTTGGGAAGTTTATGAATTTTTATATGTTTAAAAAGTTCCTGAAATGAGAAGGACGAGAGGTGGTAGGATGGAATATTAATTATGATGTTCTGAAACCGAACGATAATAATAGCTCTTTTGCACATTAGAGGAAGTCGCCAAAAGACAAATCTCCAATGATGAAGGAGGTATGAGATATTCTCAGTGAGTATTGAGTTATGATATGTGATACTACGGATTAGAAATCTGTCAGTTAGATAGTGTAAAAAGTTTTTTTGCTTTCTTAGAGAAGGGCCAGCTTTTGTATGTTACTTTGCTCTTCAGTATTGCGTCCAATATACGTGTGAGATGGTAGGGTGAACTACGCATCTTTCGAAATGGTCGGTCTCGATCCTGCTTAAACTATATGATAAATTTTGAATTGGATCATAATGCTGTCATGAGTAATCGTGCTCACCACTACCACACTGAAATCTTTCAAGTATCTTTATAGTACGTTCGCTCGACGTGTGCAATAATTTATTTATGTAGGTATTTTTTGTTTACTGAATTTTATCGTTTACCATTATAGCATTGTTTTCGATTTTATTAAAGAATTCATAAAATCGTTAACTTATTCGGATTTGATTGACGGATCGTCACCTACCTAACGATCCGACTTACATACGTTTTTTATTGTCTTTTGCGATAGCCTGGCCCCATAAGACTAACATACAGCAGTATAAAACCCAATACTAATCACATGTATAGATTACAAGGATGAGGCAACGTGCGTTGAGCTCGCAAATTTCACAATCAAGCTCGGGGTCACAGCTAATGACGTCATAATTTACTACAGAGGAAGAGAACGGATACAGTACAGAGGATTATTAGGGGAACTCAATATTTTCCAGCGCAATACGCTTAAAGTAAGAGCTCTCTTTGTGGAGGAGGGTAGGTGACCCTTCCTTGAAACCATGACCACTGGAGACATGGTGGTCCGCAAAGGCCGAATCATCTAAATTTCCTTTTCTCCAGGCCTTAAGGTATTTAAGATGGATAGTATCCTCATAGGTACGAGCCATACTGATTAGAATGAAGAAGACGATACTAAGGCACGTAACAAATATTTAATCAAGTTCATACGCGACCGGTTTCGAGCACGCTGCGGTGTTCATCGACAGGCGTCGGACAGAAAACTAACCAAAGAAACACGCCTGTCGATGAACACCGCAGCGTGCTCGAAACCGGTCGCGTATGAACTTGATTAAATATTTGTTACGTGCCTTAGTATCGTCTTCTTCATTCTAACCTTAAGGTATTTCTCTACTCGAATTCCAAGCTGGCGACCTGTCTCACCTATGTATACGCCGTCACAGTCCTTGCACCCCACTCCTCTCCCCCGCGAGATGAGGTCCTTTAGCCCAACAAACAAACCCTTCACCGTAGTGAGGTTATAAAAGGCAGGCCTGAAGCCAAAGGGGCGGAGGACACGAGTCAGCTTGGATGAAAATTCACCCAAAAACGGGAGCTTGATGCAACGTAGATTTTTATTATCATTATTACAACTCAGATCGCGGGGAGACAGGAGGTAGAATCAAGGCCCTTCCTCGTAAGCTTTTCACGGACCATGCGGTCAATGTCCAAGTTGACTTCATTCACAGCGGCCAAATGCTCAATGGTCGCAGGCTCCTTTTGGAAAGCTGGATGACGCAGCGGAATGCTGGTCAGTCGATGAATATAACTTATGAGAAAATGGACAGAAGGACGATCCATGAACAACTGTATCGGTGGAAGTATCCTTTCTGGAAATAGCGAAACCATGGTTCCTATCTCTTTCAGAGATAGTGAGATCCAGAAAGATTATGGAAGAACCTCCAATTTCTATAGTGAATTTTATGGAGGGATACATTTTAAACTCACCAAGGAGTTCTTGAGGACCGGTCCACGCACATAATATATCGTCCACATAACGGTGCTAGTAATGGATTTGACGCAGTAGCACTTGGCCCGAGGAAAACAAGTCAACCTCAAATCTGGGCATGAATATCTCCGAAACGAGAGAGCCCAAAAGAGAGCTGATGGGGATGCCTACCTCCTCAGGGAACTCGTAAAATTTCCCATTGAACTTACAGAAGTTAGGTGACCAGCACACATTAAGAAGACGAGTCACAAGAATATTCTAACCTTGAATTGCAATTCTCTTTAGTCAACTTTATTATTTGAAGCGAATAGGAAAACCGTTTTATAGGGGACTTTTTCGTGGCGTAGCCTTGAACAAAAGTTCTCGCAATAATTCATTATTTTCTGTAATTTTGAGATTGTCCAGACCTCTCCACCCGGGACTTCTGGATTTCGATAATATATAAGGGTCGGTTTTAACTTGATGCGGGATTGGTCCAAAGTCCTCTTCTTGGTAGAAACCTACGAGTAGCTCAATGATCCGAATGTTTCCAAGCCTTGTCCTCTCTCTTCATACATACCCTTGAGAGTCAAAATTTCCTCAAATTCTCCTCCTTTTAAACAACTCCACGTTCGACATTTCCCCCTCCTTTCCCGTCATACATATAAATTGCTAGATGGTTGAGGTTTTGTACAAGTCCCCCTTTTGAACTATAACTATAGTTGTAGATGGTCGAATTTTTCTAAGTCCTCACCCCGCACTCCTCCTACACACACAGTTCGGAGATCGAAATTTCCTCAAGTTTCTAAAGTAGATCTGGACACCCGCCAGAAATGACAATTGACAATCATTCTGGAGGTACAGCAGACATTTTTCATAAAACAGGATCCCTGTAAAAAAATAAGGAAAGTTATTTTCCTAACGAAGTCGTCGCGACAATTGTTCATCAATATTTTGTCTGGAGGGTGCCAGAGATTTTATCTCATTCGTTTTTCGAAGACACGTCCGAAGCTAAAGAGTGAAAGGAAAAGACAAAGCATTTTTTGATCGAAGAAAATGGATTTGAAAACCGATTCTTGAAGCACGATCATATTTTTATGGAACCAACAGAAGAGAATTTCCAACGCTGAACTGACAATGTTACGAGCAAGAAACTACAACTTAATATTAGAATTGTAAACGCTATGTGGGAGGATAGAGAAATATGGGTTGATAAAAATATCGTAATCATTCATGCATACCTTTCCAATTCTTCATAAAAACTAGAGGAATTTTTGCGCGAATAAACTAAGAAAAACCGAACAACAGGTTTTCGTTTTCTTAAAGTCCGACAAACGAGTTACGAGTCACTTGTACTATACTCAAGTAGTTAGAATAGCGATAATTATTGCAAACTTTTAAACTATTTTTTATAAGGGGGAGAAATGGCTACTGCACTCCTGCTGTGAGTGAAGCAAATGAGAATCGCTTTTCTCTCGACCCGAATAATGATTTTTTCGATATTTCATTGTCATCTTGCACACCGACTGATTAACTAAACAATGCCACTTGCACTACAAAAATGATAGATTTACTATCGTTACGGCGTGTGGTCATTCAATGTACCTACGTATTTTTAATACAAAGTAATAAAACGATTATCTAGAAAGGAAATGGTGAACTAGTGAGATAGTCCAAAAATATACGCACCAATCTTACAACAAAACACGTTCTGAATACTTTGGCAATTATCTTACTTCCCTTATTTAAAAACTCATTCTGAAATTGCACCATATAACACTCGTTCATGAAAAGTTGCGGACTTTAGCATACGAACGTAGATAAGAATAATATTGTCATATCATTAGCTTACCTGAACCAAAACCGACTCATTTAGATTTACATATTCTCCCCCCCCCCTCCCCTGGATAGTTCAGTTCTAATTTACGAACTGTAAAATGACTTTCAACAGGCAAACTGTTTTATCGACGAGGGAGGGGGATCGGGAAAGACGTCTCCCCGTCCGGCCGGCAAAGCTCGGAGCTCGAAAATTTTCCAAGTCTGCCTCCTACCATATATAGAGCGGTGGTCGGGGTATATAGCCTGAAAAATAGCCCCCTCGAATAACTAGATATGCAATACTTCATACACCAATCGATTTAGGCTCTTCAATGCACGCTTGGAACACGTCTTTCTAAGGTATTGTAAGTCCCCCTTGTATAATATCTGGCTCCAAAGTCTGGATTTGTAACGTAACAATCTGATGACGTCATAGATCAGTTCTTTTTCCGAGTATGTCGTATTATATATAGGTATCAAGTCCAGATCTGTGACGTTAATGTTGTCATAACTCAGCCTTGTGACGTCACAATCTGACGATATCATAGATCAATTTTTTTTCAAATCTATAGCTCCAAAGTCCAGATCTGTGACGTCACAGACAATTTGATGACGTCATAGCTCAGTCTTGCGTCGTCATAATTTATGACGTCATAGATCAGCCTTGCAACGTCACAATTTGATGACGTCATAGATCGATTTTTTTTTTTCCAAGTCCTTCCTATTATATATAGCTCCAAAGTCTGGATCTGTGACGTCACAATCTTATGACATCATAGAGCAGCCTTGTGATGTCACAATCTGATGACGTCATAAATCAGTTTTTCCTAGTCCCTCGCATTATATATAGCTCCAAAGTCTCTGTGATGTCACAATTTCATGACATCATAGATCAGCCTTGTGAAGACACAGGTCAGCCTTTGAAGACACAGATCAGTCTTGTGACGTCACAATCTGATGACATCATGATCAGTTTTTTTTTTTTCCAAATCTCTCCTATTACATATAGTTCCAAAGTCCAGATCTGTGACGTCACAATTTGATGACGTCATAGAGCAGCTTTGTGACCTCATAGATCAGCCTTTGATGTTACAATCTGATGACGTCATAGATCAGTTTTTTTTCTTAGTCCCTCCTATTATATATAGCTCCAAGGTCCCGATCTGTGACTCACAATTTGATGACGTCATAGAGATGCCGTGTGTCGTCATAGATCAGCCTTGTGACGTCACAATCTGATGATGTCATAGGTCAGTTATTTTTTCCAAGTTCCTTTGGATCATATGTGTATATAGTTTGGGGGCGGGCCTGTGATGTCACAGTTTGATGACGTCACAGTTGAACGTTGTGATATTATAATCTGCATTTTCCAGATCCCACGTGCCCCATAAAACAATCTCCCACCACCCGTAGTTTAACCAAACTTTGTTAAAGAACCCGTGAGTTTTTCTATGGTCTTTCTCGATTTTGTCGATGAAATCAAATAAGTACAACAAAAGAAGGAACTGGAAACAATTTTGAATTTTGAACAACATGGGACGGGGCAGAATTACTTGACCGAAATTATCCAAAAACTTTGAAAACCGAGCAGAATGGAATAAAAAAACAACCACACACTATTAAAAACTTATCAGAACTATCAGGAAAGATTAAAATAGAATGAAAATCGACCGAGATGGACTAACAAACGACCAAAATTGACCATAAAATGTTGGCGAAAAAAACAACTAGAGGAGGACCTAATGCGACCAAAAAACGACCAGACACGTCTGAAAATGCAGAAAATCTACCAAATATGCGGTCAAGAAATCCTTCAGAAGTATCAAATTTGTCCCGAAACGCAAAACAAGCAACTACAGGTATGGATCGTCCAGATTTTCAATTAGATTTAGCTCACCAGAGGTTATTGATGACGTCGTATTACCTCCGCCATCTCGCCACATTATCTATACAGCTTGAGGGCAAAAAATTTCAATTCCTTAAATTAGGTTGAGGTCTTCGATGACGACGTTCCTCGGCACTAATGTTTCTTGGCCTAGTATTGTGTATGTTCGGCTGACTAGCTGACGGACAAACCACTCGCTACGCTTATTCACTTGTTTTTCAAGTGCCTAAAGCAGATAAAGATCACTGATGACGCCATAGTGAGTTTTTTCAAAACCCTAAATTTAATAAACGTCATTGATGACTCATAGTGACAAAATCGAGACGGTTTTAGCATTCTATATGCTTAGAAGATTGAGACTACTCTCGGAAAAGCGTCATTAGAAAACCTCGATGACGCCATCAGTGATCTTACTTCTCTTAGGCTTAACATAGTATACTAAGCTTTCATAACATACAGCGTACTACAGGCTACATAGGGGATTCATACAATAAATGTTAGGCGAACTACCTCTTCCGGCCTCCAAAATATACTAGGCTTTCTCTATACTAGAGCTAAGTAAAGTATGGTAGGCTTGTTTTTGGATAGAAATGAATTTCTACCTTTGCTGCTATATAAGTAGCTTCTTAGCCCAATAAACTCAAACCAGGCCCATAGAGAGAGAAGATGAGGCGTAATATGACGTCATAGACTGACCTATACACTAGCCTGTTCAGGTGAACAAATAGAGCGAGTGAGCCAGTAACTCTGGGACGATGACGAACGCAGGATGTGCACAAAAGTTCTGGAGCTGGATCTACGCCTTAGCCTGGGCAAGCTTTGTCGGGACATGGTTTGATTTGCAGCTACCTATTCAAAATGAAAAGAAGATATAGCGACCGATGTGAATGCGAAAAAGAATTGCCGACGCATGTGCCTACAGAATGCTCCATTTATAAGGATGGAAGGCTAGGGGAGCTCGAGATACAATCAAGCAACACTATAGCGTACCTACGGTGGAAAAAGGAACCGAAATGCGGCCTCTGACCCACACTCCAAACTCTGAAAATACGGAGGGGAGGTTAAATATTATGGTAAAAACCATCTTAGCTAAAAGGAGTACCATTGGTTAATAAGCAGGCATGCAGTGTAAAGAGTTCTCAGACGCCATCAGGTAAAAGAACTCCCTATAATTTATTGTGAAACCCCTCTCTTTTCCCGGAGCGGGCTACGCTATAAATTATTCTAACGCGATAATACACTAGTCCCATCACTCTCGGAATGCGAATTGAAAAAAAATGGAGTACGACATGCACCGCCAATGGTACAGTCAACACGAGCACATACCTTTGACAAAACTCGTCATGTAAGGTGACAGCGGAAAATTCGATAACTGCGAACACACACGCGCAGCATACGCGGATGCATCTTAAGCCATCGCTAGCGTCATCCTAGAAGAACAAACGAGCCTACAGCGGCACCTCAGTTTCCTCCTATAATTGACTCAATCGAAACTACGAGTGACAGTACGAATAGCGCACAACAAGCTCTACCGCCGCACTAAACAGAATGGAAACGGAGAATCTCGCGCCTTAATTGCTGAACAGTCGTGAACGTATTTTTCACGAGATAAAAATACAGTACGTATTTACGAAGTGCTTTCACTCCGTTCGATTCTCATTACCTGACGATATAATCGCACAACGCGAGAGACCAACTTTCTTACCTGTCGTCAATCAAGAAGTACAGTGATACACTGCTACAACCGCCCGAGTACCGAACCAAATACTATACGCTTGAGAGACACGCGTAGAGAAAACCATCGAAAGAGCTACTGAACAGTGAGAACTAAAAGTAAAGCGCAGCATTTATACGTACATACGCGCTGTATAATGAGGAGTAAGTAAGATAAGCGAAGCAGCGTCAAACTAGTACTGCAAAATAGTATCAACCAGTAGGGCTTAGGGTGACGATAATCCACGAGCGCCAGCTTTCCCGATGAGCATTACACTTCGTCGATACTTGAGCGATAAAACGAATCATCAAATACTGACGGATATACGTTCACGTGTCGAATGTATTCGTCGAGGTTCGTATTTTCAACAATAATTCTTACTGCCTCCACGATTCGAAGCACAAGCTCAGGATCTCGATGACCTTACTAAAAGAACATAGAGCGTCGTCTAACCACATCTTCGGGGGAAAAACATTCGGTAGATTTATTTTCTACAGTCTACACATGGTTTCAACAGAAAGGAGAACTCTTCCCAAGGTTTAAAAAGAGATAAAATTTCTACAACCTCACGAAACCGAAACCAAGCTCCTAAAACGGGTTCATCCTCGCTTCGACTATTGCAATTAACCAAAGAGATACCACGAGTAGCGAATTTACATATGTACGAGCACTTTTGTATCCTTCTTTTTGTCTGCTCTCATATTTATATATATTGGACTCGATGTTGTAAGCACTACTTATGGGAATCCATGAGTTCCTCAACCATTCTGTCGCTTAAGACCAGATTGAATGCACTCCATTTATGATACAATACGGTCGCACCTCATACTCGTTCTCTTTCGTCAGAAGTTTTGAATCAAACTAAATAACTAAACAGAACTTCTTGGACTTTTTCATTAGCCTGTACCTCGTACATTCAATTGCCAACTTCATCTGTCATAATTTCGAATGAATGCAGTAAGAAAGCACTCCTTCAACGGTACAAAAGTCCAATTTGCTCTCAATTTGACCACGGATCTGCCATGTATCCACACTACACCTTTTCAACAGAATTCAATCCTCATAATCGCGACTGATCCTCGAAGTATCATTTCCAAGTCCTAAACGCTTTCTTTGCGCAGAAGTGGCAAAACCGGCTTATCCTGGCAATAAACTTTCTGACATTTGAAAAAATTATCGGTCCAAATCTACGCACAGACGTCATCCATGAGACCTCGACACGTTTCAACTGAAAAGCTGATAATTGAGGACGGGGGAGGTGACTGACCAAAAACAGGACGTGTCGTCATCAGAAGGAACTTCGAAGAATTTCGACTGAAAAGCAATTTATTCGAGAATCGAAATATTCTAAACCACACGCTGCATAGAGGAAAGGGGTTTGAGACAATCTGGACTCAAGAACAGAAAAAGGAGCAAGCTAAGCTATTTAACTCGATAAGATTAACGCTCGATCTCCTCTTTTTGCTTTTTTACATTCTTCTCTCATCAGAGCGGTGGCCTAGAAAAAATTACGATTCCTGAGCTCGAAGGCCAAGAAGAGGCTTTCTGAATTATTTGTTTAAAATTACGTCAGAGCTTGCCGATTAGCCTTTCTCTTTAATTACCCAATTATTTTTTTCTGCTCAAATTATACAGTCTTTGTATTTCTCGAACTTTATTACAAGAGCCTCATGAGCTCCTTTCTCTCAATCTAAACCGAAGATACGTTTTGATTAATTAGAAAAACAAAAAAGTTTTATAACGCACGATCTTAAACAATAATTTTAATATTATTGCAGATATAAGTAGCACGAAAAATGAGACTCAATTAAGATACTTAAAAAAAGATCATAGGGCAAGAAAAAAATCAAACGAGGTCATTTTTTGAATTACTTGCGCAGTAAAGATAACTTTTTATCGATGTATTTTATGCCTACTTTTCGATACTATCCGTCACTAGTCCATCATAAACTAGGTATTTTCTTAGAAACAGTCAAATATCCCGAAATATAACACATTTTGACATTATGAAGTTTTACAGCGAAAATTCCTCACACACCTTAATACATTAGGTGTTCGATAGGAAAGATATTGAATCCGTTCTTCATTCTTCTTTCCTCATTTACCGCAATTAGGATAAGAATGCAGGAAAGCTAGATAGGCTATGACCCCTGCAAATATTAACTTAACATTGATTTTTTGTTTATTAAAACGGGGAAGTGTACACTACACGTAATAAGTATCATGACACCTTACGCTTAGGTAAGTACCGATTTTTTTTCTCTTTTCATGAATTCAAAATAGGATATTTTATTAGGCGCCCTAAGCAATCACCCGATGATTTTATCCGAATTCGAAATTCCTTTCAAAAAACTATGGGACACAGTTGATAAACGGTAAACCGGGAAATGTCCCACAAACAATTGCTATATTTACGAATAACTCTATTTAAATGATCGTGAGTACCTCCCGCCTCAAAATATCGCTTAAAAACCTCACGAAATTTCTAACTTGAACAATATTAGAGCAGTACATCGAACCAATTGTCACACATGAATTCAATCAATTCGTTCGAGTTATCGCAAATTGTACATCGGAAACGATACGAAAATAAAAGAAGAAGCTCCTATCTCGAAAGTTCAACAGACTTTCGAGCAAATTAGGCATAAGATTGATTGTTCTTTTGATTTAACAAGTGAAGAAATTACTAAACACGTGTATAAGAGAAGAATTATCAACAGAGAAAGAAAAAGAAAATGCGTACCCAGAATGGTCATTCTTTTTCTCGGTGTTTGTTCTCGTCTCATCGGCAGGCTGTTTCTTTTCATTTTCGATATCGACGACCAATTTTTTCAGTTCATCGGTCTCCATTTCGCTTCATACAACTGAAATCAAAGTAATTGATCAAGTTTAAATAGACGCGAACGTTTCACATATCATCGTAATAACTAATATTGAATCAGATGGTGCTCGATATCTGAATGTTGAAACTTGATCGAGTATTATAACTACGTAGGTAATTATAGTACCTAAGTACACTAGGTACCTATCACGATAAGTCACTTTATCGCGAATGCAGTGACGTTAAAGTATATCAAACAGAATTACGCGAACTATTGACTTCAGTTGCTAATGAAATGAACTGTACTTCGTACGGTAATTTACATTCTTATCAAGAATCTCGTGAATGGTACAGTAGGCACATTACGAGTCTTTCAACTGTATAAGATGAAATCTCCGTGGACCAAGAAAACTGTCTGCTATGAAATTTGACGTCGAGTTCCTCACCAAATTTCTTTCATCAGACTGTTCTTCCGAACTCAATACATATTATTCAATTTAAATGGTGGACTATCATCCGAATAGAAGAATTATGAAACTTTTTTTTTTTCCACATACCTACTGAATAAAAGATAAATAATATACACTGGACAGTAATAGAATAATAACTGAGACCATACTCAATACGAAGTACATTGAACTTTAACGTATGAAATTTCAAATGGCATGACAGTGGCACACAGCAAGCAGGATTAATAACAAACAAAGTGATCTACGTAACCTAAATTCGTCTGTATAAACACCGGTATCGTTTTTTTTTAATTGAATCAGTTCAGTTACTCTCTACTACGAATGCTAGCCATTCTTCTCTCGAACAAGACATTACAAACACGTACGATAAAAATAAAATTGTTTTAACATTGCATTGTTTTTCCTATCCTATCTTCTACCATAATTTCGTGACATCATATCCGTAATCTCCGTAATGCCTGATTGATACAATATACTTCGGCATGAGCTCTCTTCTCAGTGTTACGATATAAAATTGAACTTATAGTGTTCCTATTCTTACGATATCCAAAATCTGCGCTCATTCAAGTCATCGAATTTCAAATGAACGAAAGAAGAAACTGGAGCAATAGAAATAGTAGTGGAATTTTAGTACACGTAATTCAACCCAACTCCTAACCTGAAAATAAAGCTTAATGACAATAGAATGAATGAAAAATCTAATTACATACGGAAAGATTTACGAACCTAATTTGAACAGGGAAGTTACACAATTTTTTAAAGTTGTCTCGACGAGTGATCTTGATACATGTTTTCATAAGGAAGCGCAGTATAACCGCTGATGGCAGAATCGACGATTATCGCGGAACAGATAAGCGTCTTTAAAATGAAGAAAAGATACTAAGATGACAAAAAAATACAATAACTATTTTCTAAAAAACTAAAATTTCGAAAGCAGCAGATTTTTACGAATAGCACTGTTGCATGCGCAAATCCGTCCTGTTATCAAAATTTGAAAATCCAGACAGTCAGAGACCTTTCACTTTTTGCTTCAAATTTGGTAGGGCTTTCGCTACTTTCTCTTAATTTTCTATCACATCGAAGGGCTCTGTGACGATTCATTTAAATAGGAGAACGAGTACCTCTCTAGGCGAGAAAGCGCGTGATATTTAGTGGTTTCTCCTGATTCTTCTATAGCCCAAATGTGAAATATTCACCTATGGTTTTTGATATGTGATATGAATTTCCCATGCACCACCCCAACAGTGTTAATAACGATGATGACAAAACTGAATTGACGATCAGCGAAAAAGGATCTAGTGCGGGAATTTTTCAATCTTTATAGTTCTTTGTTTTACCGGAAAATAATATGAAGAATGACCAACTTGAATGAAGAATTGGTAGGGGAACATAACAATAGCCAACATTGATAAACCATGTCATTTTTTGAGCTGAAAACCATTTCAAAGAAGTTCGATGAAGTACAAACTCGCGAAAAATTTTATCGCGGTACGCGTTCTTCATCCACTTCCTCTTTTACACCTCCAAAAATTTCTCATAGTCGTTCCGCTTGCTATGAGTCTCATCATTGTAAATCTCCTAGGATTCCATAACTTGTTCCAACATTATCATCCGATTGGAACAGAATTTAAGCTCAGTAGCTTAGTTCTGTGTCCAGTGGGTGGACGTTCTAATACAGATTTTCAAATAAAAATCGACGAATCTCCGTAGAAAACTCTTCAACATAAGCAAATTGAACACAACCTGTTTTTTGAAAGATAACTCTATCATTGCTCAGAGAAAAAAGCTGAAAAAAGTTCATAAGATGAAGAAATTAATTCATTTTATGACGAATTCTAGCTTCTCGGTAAGAAAACATGTTGGCTTGCACGATTGTGATATTCTCGAACTCTCTGACAAAGATTACTAAGACGTCATTGACGTCATAAACGGTGATACGAACTTTTCATTGGGGAACCAAAGAAATTTTCGGCAGCTCATCTCAGCAGAAGAATACAGAATAAGCTAATAATATTTTAAAAAATTAGTATTTTTCGGTACATCAAGCACGCTAACAAATCGAGGTTAAAATTAATCAATGAGATAATCGAAAGAAAATAATAAAATGAAATTAAAGTAGGAGACAAAAAAGCGAACTCAAGGATTATACTCGAAAAACGAAAGAAAAAAAAAGAAGAAAGAAAGAAAAATAAGATCGTTGATCAACGATAGCAAATAATATTCTTATTTCTACAAGTGCATATAATTCGAATGACGTCTTACTTTACAAATTCAATTATCATATCTATATAATACATAAGTGAATGAGAGAAATGTTGTAGCTCCTTAGTAAAAACTTAAAGATATCTTTTCGCGTGATCCTGTACAATCTCACTTCTCAAAAATCACGTCCAGCCAGCAAAATTGGAGTGAACATGATTAGAAATCAAAAATAGGTAACAATACCAAAGATAAACATTCTTTAGCGGATGACACACGTCATATTTCCACGAAATTTAAGAGAGGATGAATACAATACGAAAATAAGTTCGTAAAGAGATACAACAACGATAAAGTTTTTGAATAAAACATAAGACTTAATTTTCACACCTATCCAACGTCACTTGTTCAGATGGAGAAAAGTTTGATTTTAGAAAAAATGAATCCCGATAAATTTTAGCGCACTGATATTATTTTTAGAACCCCAAATTTCATCTATGATGATAAGAACGAAGTCAAAATGATGATAATCCTAATAGCACAATTCAATTTATTTAAAAAATTCAAAAAACCTAGATCTGAAGCATGAACAAAAGAGACAAGGGTAGAAACTTACGTACAAATTATTCAACCAATCGTCGCTCAAATGTCCTTAGTATCGAAATGTAATCATTCGCTTAAACTAGAGAGAAAAATATAGAAGAGAAACTAACTCATATTCATTACAAAAATTTATGTTGACTTGCGCGCACACAAGGCATAAACTCGAAGACTCTGAAAAAATCTATTTACATAATTACATACGGTTACACAATGGTATTAGGTCGATGAAAAAAACGCTAAGAAGTTGCTCGAAACCCCAACTACTTCTACAAGACGACATAAAATTATTACGGGCAGCGAATTAGAGCTGCTCCCACGGAGTCATCGTCAACGTATGACTCGATTCGAGCGATCGAGAAACTTCTTCGTGAATTGCGTGCCCTAACCAAATATTCTCTAGCTTTTTGTAGCGCGTTAAGCACAGTTTCAACGGATTTCCGCGTTTCAATCCCAGGTCTGTTTCGCCGTACTCGTCCAAATATGGCGTGGCTATAAGACAACCTCGATTCGGATACGAAAGCAGCAATATTTCGCATTCGCGTATTCGTAAGAATATGCCGGCTCCCAGACCGCAGGTGTATGCATGATGAGCGCAAGCTCCAACCTGTAACAGGAACTTCCATTAGTAAGGACCATTAGTAGGAGAGAGCTATAAAATCGCTAAATTACAAGGAAGATCTTCTGTAAAACACCGTTCCACGATAGAATTCTCTGACGTCCCTCCCCTGGTCCATGTGGATCGTAAACTGCTATTTTCCTGTTTCTCTTCTGAGTCCCCCTATATACACGTAGCTTGAAGGTTGAAATTCTTCTCCCTCTGTTTATACAGATAAACTCAAGAGTCCAAATTTATTCGAAGTCTCCTAACTCGAAGATCAAACTTCTCCAAATTCCCCGTTCCTTTCATACACACCACCGGGTCACCTTAATTTTCCAAGTTTCCCTTTTATCTATGTGTAATAATTTGGATTTTCCTCTCAACCTAGTCTCCCACCTCTTTTACAAAATTCTATGAAGGCCGCCGTCCCCCTCCATCTCATATCTTGGATTAGAGCTCTTACCCCCTTCAAAACCTCGCTTTTCCAGAAGAACAGCAATCTCCGACGCAGTTTCTGGGCTAAATATACTAGTGAAATTCGATTTAAATGATTGCACAAATTATACACTCACCATACTGCCCTCCAGGTCTTTTTGACAACAATAACTCTGCGAACAAAGCATCTTTCCACAAACCAAACACAGAGTAGGATTTTTCGAATCTTCGTGATCGCTATTCGGACACGTGAACAAGGAAACCGAATTGATCAGCTCGCTGTAGTCTTTTGGTAACGTAATCAGCCCTCGGTGATTGAAATACGTCTCAAATTTCAACGATACTTTCGCACCATGTTTTCGTTGACGTTCTTGACACGTTTTCGTCCACTTCTCGAACATTTCTCGGGCCATTTTGTCGTCCAGCAATTCTTTACACGTTTGCGGTAACCCTAAATATCGGCACATGTTTTTGTAGGTATCTCCGCCCACTTGTTTCAAGTACTCTGGCGGTTGAACGCCCGTCAAGTACCTGAAGAACAAACACGCACATCTCAAGAACGACAAAGATGAGTTGGTGATGTGCCTCCACAACGTGCGCGTATTCGTCGTCTCGTGATCTGGTCTCTGCAAGACTTTCAAGTACCATCTAAGACAGTCGGTATCTTCATTTTCAACAGAATTCTCATCGTCGTCGTCCACCCACTCTTCAAATTTATTGTCCACCTCCACACCGATCAAGATTTGCGTAATGGTGGCGACGAACGTCAACTTGGTAACGTAAAGGTCCAGAACAGAGCCGCTGGGAAACGGTGCCGGCGATTTCATGAAAAACAGACTAGGTAGAGACATTATTAAAGAGACTAGCATACCGAAAGGATCCCAATCGAGGACGCACGCCTCCTTGAACTGGAGATTACAATCGAAAATTAAACGTAACAACATCAATGCATAATTATTTATAACTCCTAGATTCCGACAAATTTCTTGCATAGTCGACAACCGTATCAATGCCTGTATACACTTCTTTTGGCGAGTAGGCAAATCACCGAGTAAAGATCGATTCTCGTTACGTAAAAGTACTTCAACAACGTGTAACGTGTATGCACAGGCTTTCCAACAGAACAGTATACTACGGTTTTCATCCCAATTGGATTCATCAAGTCCTTTTACATAAATGGATTTTGTGTGCGCAATAATTGTACTGCGCAGACTGTCAGATATCTTCGGATTGTGATCCGCAGCAGCAACCTGTGTGAGATCCATTATTTCATTGGGATTCGTCAACACTAGAATCTCCATAGGGTCGTCTCCTTCGTGATCTTTTGTAGCTGGTGAACCTGCCGGAGAGACGGCCGACCCATGACTTTCTAATTCATCCCACGCCATAGAAGAGGTGATCACTGCACAATTTGGTGTGTCATTACAGATGAAAGAGGTATCCATGCTTTCTTCATCGTCGCTATCTGAATCGTTAAATACGGACTCCAGCATGACTTCACTCTGTTTTTTAATTTTTTTTGCCTGTTTTGATTCTGATAACATAGATTTCTGCTTTTCCAGTTCTTCTTGGCGCTTCCTTTCAGCCGCTCTCTGAAGGCTAGTTAACCAAAATTCATACGTCATCAGGTCACTGATGTCCGGTTTCCCCGCACCGGCTACATTACCTAGAGGAGGTAAGACTGGAAGAATAGCGTTGTTTAACGACTCGCAGAGAGGACACAAAAACTCATCCTTTTCGACGTCAAAACTGATCGGCTGACGAAGACGGTAGGTGCGTCTGCTCTCCTTGGTCGACAAATTCTGAAAGTATTTTTCGTAACAGGTATGATGCATAACGTGCCCACAAGTACTCACATATATACTAGGGCTCAGCGAGCTCTGTAAAAAGAATAACTCTTTTGTCGCCATCTGCTGCACGGGAGAGTTGAACTCGTTTTTCAGAACCGACGACTTCTGAATGAAAGCACCGAACACCATCGCCGGGGCTTCCGATTTGACCACCTGATGTTCCTGACATAGAATGCACGTGTACGTCGGGTCAATGTCCACATGCGAAGTTTGATCGCGACCAACTGCGACGGGAAATTCGACACTCTCAGTGCTCTTCCAGCACATCGATTCTTCACCACGGAACGAGTTCGCCTCTTCATACAGTTTTGCATTTTCTTTTATGAAGCTTTTCTGCGCTGAACTCATTTGCGCTAAGATTTTCATTCTACGCTCCGCCGCCAGCTTAGCGATACGTTCCTTCTCTTTCTTCAAATTGTCTTCGTTCGTTTGGTCATCGACCGAGGCATTACTAACCTCTTCTACTTCCATTTTTTCACTCTCTTCGGGACTTGGGTTGGTAGAGACAGCGTTCTTTTTGATTCGCAGCACCTGCGTGCCATGGGCCACCTGTTTGTACTTAGTCAAGGTCCATTTTATAAGATCGCGGTAAGCGTCGACGCGCATATTTTTGTGTAAATCTTTAAGGTACTTGAGAATATCCCATTTTTCGCAGCGTTCAGTGAACATGAAGTAGTCGTAATCCCTACTTTGCTCTTCATTGAGCGCGAACCCAATTAAATAGAGAACGCGATGAAGTTGAGATTCGCTGAAACTACGAGCATTCAGATCGCAAGCGCGTTTCAGCACAAGCTGAATTATGTAGAACATGACGTCGCACTGTAATAAATTTATCAACATAGGAGTGAAGACATCATTTAGCGGAGGTAATGGAGGAGGAGGGCAGCAATCTAACGAGGACTCTTTATAACGACGCTTTCGCTGCGCCTCTTCCGATTTGGACAGCTCTTCTTTTGTATAGTGGTAGAAGAAAACATTGTACTGATCGTAATACTCGGGTTTCAGTTTGTACAAACCCTTTCCTGATCCGGTCGCCGGTTTCTCAAACGTAGCAACCTCGTCGATTATAGCGTCGATGTTTGTATCGTGACTGTCGTTGTCGGGTAGCGCCTTGCTTAGTTCGGAATGCGATAACGGCTTAATGCACAATTGCTGAATGATTTCTTTTTTGATGCAGTCTTTCTCGCTGACTTTACCAACACCGACGACGTAACGTTCACTCACGATGGTGATGACTAAGGCGAGAAATTCTTCGACCAACATTATAGTCTGACGCAAACTATCCTCTTCTCCGCGTCTACCTGAATTTTCATAGTCGGGATCGGCCCACTCCATCAATTTGAACTTATTCAACAGATGAATTAGAAAGTCGTTACTTTCAATTAAAGACGCTCCAAATTGCAGCAGAATGATGTCTTTGTTCAGCATTTCATTACGACATTTCACGTTATGGTAGAAATAAATTTGATGCAGAATCGAATACCCATTTCTACGCCATAAACCAGCGTGGACTTGTGCGATCATGACCTGTGTGCGTAGCACTGGTTCGATTAATTGTTCAGGGGTCTGCTTGGCGGTTGAATTGAATTCTGAGCTGTAGAAGTGTAAATTGTGCTTCTCTAATTGCAAGTAAAGACCGGCTAAAAATCTCGAAAGCGGCAAATGAATCGATACCGGCTTTTCGCTCACGTCGTAATTTATGCACAGGGCGCTGTGATCGGCGATCTCGCGAGTAACGCGGGGATCATTCAGAGCGGGGCACGGACTCTCGTACAATTTGCGTAACGTAACACGAAAACTTTTGATGAGCACCGTTCGATCTGAACCGCACCATTTAACCATGGACGTAATAACAGAGGATAATTTGATATGCAAATTAAACGCCGTCTCCCACTCGGGTTCGTATTCCATATGTTGACCAACCTGACGCGTGACAGAATCCATACCTTGCATGGCACTCAATAGTTTCAAAAAGAGCAGCAGACCATCAACAAAGCCTTTCCGTAACTCCGGCGTCCATTCGTCGGGTACACTGCTGAGCAAATAATGCAAATCGTAAATGATGAATTGAGCTCTTTTAAAGGTATCTCCAGAACTGCGTTCATTCCCTTGGAATTCCAGCTTATTATCCTTCAGGAAACCTCCGCATTCTGACCAAAATGTGTTCAGCAGTACGAACAGCACGTCTTGTTTGGCGATCAAGAAATGAGCGATCGTTCGCACAGTGTAGATTTGTAAGGCTAGGGAGGATATCGATACGCTATGGCTGTGATCGTCGCGAATGAATTCTTTCAAAATCGCTCCGTAGTGTTTCGTGAAGACAGTGGCGAAAGTTTTCTTGTTTTCGTACTCTTTCAACATACCGCAGATGAACAGTCTGTGCCAATGCACGCGAGCAGTTTTCCACAGAACTGAGTCTCTCAACAGGATACCTGCAAGTGAGAAAAAAGAATTTGAGCACAAACGGATAGATAAAATTCGATAGAAATGATAGAACGCTGAAGACTATTTGAATCATTTAAATCCTAATTTCGAGAAAAAAACAGACGAAAAGAAAGTGGGATAGGTAAAATTTACTTAAAAGCAAGTTCAAGGATTTAGTTAATAATGAGACCTCGAATGCACCCATTTGATTTACTCATCATAGAAAATATTTTCTTTTCATTATGTAGAATGTAGATACATAATCACAGCAGGCTGACTGCTGTATAATAAGAAGTTGTTTTTCCTCTTGATATTGTAAATAAATATAAACTTTGGAAAAGAAAATATAGATACTTTTCGGATTTTCTAATATGACGATAAAATTTTATCGCAATTTGTCATTCACTTTACGTTCAACTTCATTCCCATGGCCTCTTCCAAAACTAATCTTGGTCTGTGAACCTTAAAACATCCATAGTTTCTTCTTCATTAAGCACCGGTGACGTGACGAATCGCAAAAATTATTCTCATTACACTTCGTTTTCGGAATTACCGATTAGTACGAATTATATCGAGAACCGGTCGCACCCTTTTCTCTTAAGCATGCTTTTAATTAAATAATCGAAATTATGAATCACATCCCGTCGTCTGAACCCCTTTATTTCCGCCTAATGTCAAACCAGAGAACAGAACATAATTTATCCTGAACAGTAACTCTTCTCATAATCAATAAACTATTGAAAGAATCTCAACTTGATATCTCGTTACTGGCCTACTTTATACACTATGTAAGTCATCACTCGTCTCCTATTTAAAAAATAGAAGCGTATCACATTAATCTTTCGAGATTATTTCCGCATGCTCAGAGCTTATTAACCTTTTCAACCAACCTTTAGTCCCATCTGGGCGCAAAAATAATTCACATTTTTCAGCTACTTCAAGCTTTCGTGTTTCTTTACAAAGAGCAATCACATTTTGACTCTCCCCTCACTAAACCAGAATTCTGCGTAATCATATTCCATAGTAGGCTTGAAAAACAAGTTAAGATTTTCAAAATATTTCAAATTTCTTCTACATCGATAAATTTTTATATCCGTTTTACTTTGGAAGACGGCCAAAAATCATCTGTACGAGTTCGCCCAATAATAAGAGCTTACGAAAAACAGGTTTAACTTTAGAAACGACACTATTATAATCTAATTAGTGATGAAATAAACAATGTACCTTCGAGAATAGAAATATCATTCGACTGTTTTTGTTTCGTTTCGAGTACAACCTCGGCGAATATCTCTCTGAAACTTCTAGAATACGACAGTATTTTTTGAAGCCACGACAATAGTTTTAAAGCGTACAACTGGTGGGCGACCACGTGCGAGTGCTGGACCTGCACCTTCAAAGGATGGTTACTACTTCTTCCGGTAAACCGCTCGACCTCAGCTTTGAGTTCGTAGCAGTACTGGAAAGTGGCACACTTCACCACGGCTCGACCCTCCCGATCTATATTCGTCACATAGTCGACAGCGTCCTTTTGAGAGCACTTAATAACTTTCGTCAATGTATTGATGACAAGATCGAAGGTATGAGTTTCGTCGTTGTACAGGACAGTACAATATGCATCTTCGGTCAACAAATTGAATTCGTCTTCAACGTCTTTCAATTGTAGGCCTTCTGGTAACTTGGTCTCATGAGCGATGCTCAACAACTGATACGCGTATTGGAGAATCGCCCTGAAGGTAATCCGGGTTCGTTCTCGCATATCTTCGGGGAACTGAGATGCTTTACTCGCACCCTCTATGGTACCAACAATATGAATACTGCAATAAGGATGTTTTTTCCAAGCTTCGATATCACCACAGTCGCAGCAGCCGCCACCGTTAGAAGTGGACATTTTGTACTTATGATTACGATGCTCGGACTTCTGGAAACAATCGACGCATAAAACGCATGTTAAATCGGTGCCACATTCACGACAGTTATAGGTCGGTTCGCCCAGTTTGAAGACGCGGCCGCAAACTGAAGGTGGATTATCGAGTCGTTTGATACGTTCGAAAACTTCGTTAGGGTTTCCGCCACAAATAAATTCTTCCAGCGGCGCGAATAAGATATTCTGCACGTTGTTTTCATCGAAGTTATTTTCAAGACAGTTCGTATTGGGATCTAAGCTGAGGACTCGGGGCACAAAAAGCCTCCAGTGCTCTTTGAAATGCATGTCGTTCAATACGCCGTTTTCGAACTTTTCCTGCCATACTCCGACAACCTGAGCGACCGTCGGAAAACCACGAGGTTGATTGGATCTCGTTAAACGATTCTCTATCTCAATCGATTCGTCGTCACTCATTGTGTAAATAACTAAAACCACGAAAATAAGATAAGAATTAATCGTTGTACCGTACAATTGAAACTTGCTATGTATAACTAAGATAAGAGCGAGTATATCAACCTCGTAGCAGAAAACTACGTTTTAATTTGAAAATAAGAAAAACACTGTCTGACTCTTTCTACAAGTATTGACTGAATTATACAACAAGTACTGTATTCCGAGTCCTCATTACCGCATTTGTTCGTTATATAAAAATACAAGGCAAGAAAATTAATTTTTCTTCAGCGAACTATGATGACTGTTCTTTATTCACGCGAACGTACTTTCTTTGTTTTTGAAAAACGACGAAATAAGGACTACGTCATAAGACGATAAAAAAAAATTGTCGAGACATCAGTATAATGTGATGCGGAGACGGAAACTCTTTCTGCAAAACATTTCTTCTTGAGGTATTGCACATATCGTACAACCGTTGAAGAACAGAATTTCGATTAATAATAATGCATTCACAATTACCGTATTTTCGTCAAAATAAGTAACCTTCAAGATTCAAATAAGAGAATTATTATATAACACATTTTTAGGAGTAGAAGATAATTTGTTAAAACCCTACTGAAATATGCGGTCGTCACATCCACAAGATGAGGACGATGAAATTTTACGAACGAAATCGCGTAATATACTACTCATCATGTAAAACAAATTACGAATAAATTACTTACTGCCAGTCCGAGGAAGCTATTCTTTGTCCTTTCACCAGAAAAAAGGATAAGCGAGGGTTAAAGATGAACATTAAACATGAGTACGTACGCAGTTTGAGTATTGCCTTTCTAATATAAAATTTGTCAAATATAAAAATTGTACAAAAAAGAAAAACAAAAAAATGAGTAATTAAGAAGGCTAGTACTTTAGTGATAAAAGCTAACGAAATTGAAATGATTGCGAATAAATTCAATGATTTTTTCATCTAAAAATAAAAAATACAACAGCTGTTGTTGGGCTTTCGTTCAATAACAACAACGAAGAACGCCAGAGAAAGAGTGTGTGTGTGTGTGTGACGTACGTGTGTGTGTGTTCGTTCTAGACGGAATGGCAACCAATCATCGAAGATTCAACCGAGTAAAATCCCCGTTATACGAATGGTGCATCAAAATATTTCAGTTCTGTGCGAGCACCGGTGTTTACATGTTTATACAGCTCGTTCTTTGTTCTTCCTTCTAGGTTTTGAATAAATTGTTTGTACGAGTCGTGTAACGGGATATTAATTGGTCTAGTCCTAGTAATTTTCTCGTTACTTTCATGATTCACTTTGTAAATTTCGAACTAATTATAAAGAAGTCAATACCCAATACCCGTTTATACCCAACTGGACCCTTTTTAGCCAAAAGCAACGAAGCGACATGATAACAATTTAAAGAAATGAAGTTAATGTTCCTTTACTATATAAGCGGAGATTCTCTTTTCCACAGATCGTTATCATGTCGCTTGGTTGGGTTGAACTAAAAAGGGTCCAACTATAATCTACTGTGATAAATGAACACTTCCAAATCTTGTTCGTTCTAGAATGATATTCTCGCAGAATTCCTGTCAAAGAAACTATATTTTAATTTTCCAGTCTCAGTTGATAAATTTGTCAAAAGAGAAAATGTGATGTTGAATGAACATTATATATTTTGCAACAAAAAAAGTGATCTAGAAGTGGGCCTGACTGGCTAGACTCGGAGTTCAGACAAGGAAGCTTCTGTAAAATGATGAGTGGTCTCGACTGTTTTGAGGGAAGCACTTATAGTAGGTACACTACAAGAGATAGTTAGCCCAAATGTACTCATTAAAATTATTCTTATTCAGCTGGTTCATAGCGTTCATAGGTAGTTCAACTTCCAAGGTCCTAGTCAGTGCTCGGCAGGGTAGAACGTTACCAATAACCAGTGCACCAAGGAGGCCAAGAAATGTTACCAATTAAATGGGGATTTGGACTAAATTTGTTGTAGCGCAAAAACGCGAAACGTTAGACGTAAGTTTCAAATCTACAAAATTTTTATCTCAATTTTATCTTCAATTTGCGCCCTTACCCAACTTTCTACAACTTTTCTGAGCCGAATTATGGACCAAAATGTGCCAAAAATTGACCAATTTGCCAAATCGTCAAAAATTAAAAATGGACTTGATTTGAAAGTGAAATTTAACGCTGACTCCTAAAATAATACTATAACTGTATGAAGCTTGAGAATGGGGGAATTTTTAGTTTCTTATTTCGGAAATCTTGGCAAGTTGGTCAATTTTTAGTACATTTTAGTCCATAACTCGGCTCAGAAAAGTTGTTGAAAGTAGGGTAGGGGCGCAAATTGAAGATAAAATTAAGATACAAATTTCCTAGTTTTGAAATTACGTCTCACGTTTCGCGTTTTTACGCTACAACAGATTTAGTGCGAACTCTCATTTAACTGGTAACATCTTTAGGCCTCACTCGGTAAGTATACCAATATTGAGGACAAAAATAATTTCCTTCTAGCTTTTTGTTAGAGATACTCAATTCCTCAAAACAGAAGTCCAAGTATAGATAAGCCTATCCCATTTAGAGTTTAAAACAGCATACTCATACAAAATTTAATTGGATTTTGTATTTTTATAGCTACCGGTAGTAATAAAATGCTTTATATTGTTTAATAAAACGGCTTTTCCTGCACCTAATTATCCTAAATCATCTTTAAAATGCTTTATTTTCAATTTGAATAAATACCTACCGCCGTCTCTTGAGAAATCAATTTGGAAAAAAAAATGGAAAAATTTACACAATATACCTTATACAAATATTACCATTGTTTTGAAAAATATATTCAGTTTTTGAAATCCCTTAAGACAAATATTTCAAATTTATATTGCAAATCATAAGTAATTAATTTTTGCTTTTTGCAAAATATTTAATTTAAATCATTGTCGCATGAGTTGTGTCAGTTGATGTAATCTACGCTAGGAGCGTTGCAAGGTATTACTAAGGAGAAAAACTACATGAATACTACGTAATGTGAATTCATCAATTTTTAAAAATTTGTAGAGGAATCAGGTAGGTATCTACCTAAAAATCTGAAACTGGGTACGAATAGACAACTCACTATGCTCTACTTATTTAAAAAAAAAAAATATCTTCTTAGGTGAATTTCTTCATCTTTTACAACCCTCGAAAATTTCGTCAATTAGGGTACCTCCGGTATGGTTCCGTCACAGGTGGGGTGTGGAGGTAATCAAACGATCGCTGCGAGCGTAGCGGAATTCCATATGAATTAACACAGTTTGTGTGACAGAAATTTTGCGTTGAGTCAATACCTCTATAATGTACCGTGATTTAAATCGACCAAGACTTCATTACTAATCACATTTAATAATACGAGAAACTGCAGCAAAGATACTTGATAGGTGATCATTTTCTTATCCAGGTACCTATCATAAAGTTTCCTAAAATTTGACCGGACTTCCACAGAAATTATGAAGAATTAATTCAATGGTGCAGGTTCACAAAAGTTCAAATTAAATAAAAAGCTGTGACTAACTTATTTACAATCCAACTATAAAAATAGGAACCTAAGAATATAGGGGGATCTTAATAGTACAGAACACTAACGAAAAGAATTAAAAGCTCTTCCCGCACAAAGAGTTTTTAATTATTACAATGTTTTCGACCAAACTAATGGTCTTCATCGGGTACAGAACAAAACCGAAAAAGAGCTCGGTAGATACATCAAGTGAGTCAGAAAAAAAGTAAAAGTGAAGAACATGAAATTATCTCGAATTTTTGATAACTGGCAAGAGTGATAGGTAGAGCAAATTTTGCCTCTTTATACACGCCAGTTATCAAAAATTCCAAATAATTTCATTTTTTTTACTATTTTTATGACTCATGGTTTACACGTCTTACTGTATTCACATAGTTCTTTTTCAGTTTTGTTTTGTACCCGGAGAAGACCACTATAGTTTGGTGGAAACGTTGTAATGATCAAAAACTCTTTGTGCGGTAAGAGCTTTTAATACTTTTTGTTAGTGTTTGTCTCTCTTTGCACGTATGAAAAACTCCTGAAACTTAGTAGACCTACAGAAATAAGCACGAGGAGACAAATTGGGAAAACTTCAATATTTTTCACAATACATTTTCCTATATTAGGCCTATTTTTCTCTAAATGTGATCCCGTCTACAGAAACTCGACTTAGCGTTGAATATCGATCAGGAGAAAAGGATTTTTTACAGACGAAGGAAGATTCCTTTTCTCCTGATTGTGATTGAATAGTAACCCGGGTTTGTGTAGACGGGGTCACAATTATAATTATGCGCTCAGTTTGTAGGAAAAAGGCCTAAACAAAAATAGTCTTTTTAAATATCTTATACCATAATCAACTTTTCATGCTTAGTTGGAACTCGCTTCTGCACGCCCCCTGCCAAGCAACACGCAGTACCAAAACTTTTACCTTTTCTCGTGAGTTCTACAATATCTCTAACTAAATCAAATCCCTCGTCAAAAATTATTATTCTACCACCTTCATTTTGGTTGAAAATCAATTCACACCTTCTTAATTTCTTTACTTTCCTCGGCTGTCCAATATTCAGCACTAAAAACTTACAATCAATTATCCATCCACGTGAGCATGATGATATAACATCCCTTCCTTCATCAAAAATTGTACTGTTTTTTCTTCTATTAGACGCGATTGATTATAACGCCATTTTACTCGATTGATTCTTTCCGCCCCCCTCCATGTTTCCCAACGGAACATCAAAAGCCTACGGATCGATCGACTATATTCTCTTACAATCAATCAAGTATCCTCCTATAGGCCTACGTCTACTTTGAAATGGTTGCTGGAATATACTAGTCGATGATTCACTATGTTGCCAAATACGTAAGTACACATTTAAAAAATGAGGGAAAAGAGCCTGTTGGGTTAAAATTAAACATGCGGACCCTTATATATACAATACCCTTCCATCCACCAAAACTTTAAAACTTAATCAAAACTTTCCTAATGACAGTGTTTCCTGTACAACAAATCTATAACTGTGAAGACTGAAGACCAATTCTCTTATCACCAAACCATCCAGAACAGCATCCCCAGGTAAAAGTCTGAATAGTCTCTCTTTATCTGGTTAACTATAAATGACATTATTACAACTTGTGCCTCTTTTCCCATTTTGCTGCGCCTCTTCACCGATTATTATAACATTTCTCTCCAATCTTCAAACCCCCAGCATCAAGCAATACAAGGCCTCCCATAAACTTCAAATAAAATATGTGTATCTGCATGGACTTCAGCGGACACAACTGGTTTCGTGAGGGTTTCAGATTACTAGTAATTTCAAAATAACTTGAGAGCAAATAAGCAATTTAGGAAAAAATTGAAAGTACCAAATTTGTAGAGCGTAAAATTTTCTACAAATCATTTTTTTTTCATAAAAATCGATTAAATTTAGATTAATTTAAGGGAATCAATTCCACCCATCACCGCATTTCCCATCAATTATTCTGTTTTTGTTATCAGCTGTCCGGTTCAAATTTAACGCATTGTTGAAAGCTAATTATGCTGAGCTAGGTTATCCCAATAAATGATGCGCGTGCAGTGAACCGCCGACCTTCTTCATACTTTCAAACCACAAGAAACTAGTGCAAATTATTGACTTCATCTTAAAAACTACCCATTTTTAAGAAAAAAGAAAGAGAACAAAATTCATTTTTTAAGCCCCCCCCCCCCCTATAACAAATAGGAAGAATCATCTTCATAAGAATGGCCTCACGGCATTCCTGAATCACCATCATCAGATAGGAAACTAGAAGACAAACAACTTTAGTTCTCTTAGTCTTCATTTTTTTCTTGAAAATGTGATGTTTTCTGCAAAAGGGTACCACAAGTCGGGGATAAAACACTGTTTTGTCGCAATAACTATTCGATTAATCTTCGATTAACACGCTGTGCGACAGCAAAAATGTTCATTCAAAGTTGTAAAAACTACGCACTATTATTTTACCTAAAAATGACATGTGATTTTCCATTCTTACGCTGGACGTTCTTACCCGTGCCGCACGACCGTCTCTCTCTAGTATCAGGCTGCAATATTAAATCTGGTAATGTCGCGATGACAAAAAATACGGGACCGAGTTTTATACAGGCTCTTTGCAGCGTCACAAATTACGAGGACCGGGGAAATGGACCAAGCCAAAAAGGGGATCTCACTGTGAGAGGGAGAAAAACTACAGGGATGTCAGAACATTTTTTTTTTTTATGAGGTTAGAAATGCTCAAAACTAGGCTGGAAGAGATAAATTTTGGTAAAATAGCTTCAATCCAGTCTCTGAGAGACAGTACAGAAGTCCCGGACGTAATGGTGGACTACGATATTTGCGCTTTCGAGGAAGGACAGTGCGCGTGGTTAAAAAATATCCACCCTCTAGCTGAATTTAAATAGGGCATATTCAGCAGACCTAAAGACGGTAAAATAATAAATAAACAATAGAGTAAAAGGGGAAAAAAAGAATTTATTCGGGTAGCTCACGAATAAAATAAAAATCAACTTAAATAGACAGTGAATGACACAAAAATCCGCATTTTGAGGAAAATAAAAATAAAAGCGTGTCAAAACATCATAGACAATGAAAGGCCAAATCCACTCAATAAATCCCTAGAACAATCACATCAGCGATTTTGAGTATCAGAAAAGTAAAAAACTCGAGGGAATGTAACCCCCAGCATAAAATTATCCCACGTCGGGAAAAACGGATAGGAGATCGAACCTCCTCTCACGAAATAGGAGAAAAAAAATTACGGGATAAATAACTCAACTCGGAGAAATAAATAAATCAATAAAATCAATCAATAAATCAAATCAATAAAAGTACAGGGGGAGAAGTGCGCATATTAGCGACTTAGCCCTGTCCCAAATAAAAAAATGTGGCAATCAATAGGCCAAAAAAATCAACAAAGGTGGGGAACACATCCGACCAGAAAAATAAAATAAATAAAAGTAAAACAAATCAAGTAATCAGGTAAGAACAATGAACGAGATGTGCCCCAAGCCCTGAAGTAAAAGAAATAATCATCACGAGTGAGTATTCAAAAGTCCCGAATTGCAAATAAAAAGCGGAGGGAATGAGTTCGATCTCCGCCCCAATAAGAAAAACTAAAACCAATTTAGAGGTCAAAAGAGTGACAGAGCACAAAATAAAAAGTACGTACCGTACATAGCGTCGGAGGCGAGTTGTGCACAAATCGACGATCCGGAAGCTGATGAAAAGTAAAAGTTTAACCCTACATTTATGAGAAAGGGTGCTTAGGATGTTCCGAGGATTTAGAGAGTGGAACTTAATGTTTAGAATGAAGGAATAAAATTCAAGTCATAATAGTGAAACACCATAGGAATAACGGGTCAAATTAAGAAAGAGCGAATAATATAGTAAGAATTATAAATAAGATTGAGTCTCCAGTGGCGGCAACGGCAATTGATGGTTGGTCGGCATGAACAACCAGAATTTTCATCAGCACGGCCTCCTTGGCCATCGGAGACCGGCTGGATCGAACGGACAGGTGAAATTACGGCATTTTGGCAATCGGAAAGGCGGGATGGTCCCGCAAAATGGCTTACCAGCCCATAATTAAAATTCAAGTAAATATATGAGGCGCATCAACATCACAAGACGAATTTGAACAAATCTTCGACAATTTGAACTAATAAAATCGGCGCTTCAGATAGATAGGTACGGCGGTTAATCACGAGAAAACGAACGCATTCGAGTAAGAATTCCAACAGGTAAAATTAGTGGATGGCGCAAATAGAATCATAACCGAATTAAGAGGCGGCCAAAGGTCGAAAACTTTAAAAAAGAAACCCGATACCGATTTTTACATAAGAGGAACTGTGGAACGACGTGCTACAAGATACAAAGACACATGCTGTAACATCAGGTTCGAGAGTAACTTCCGCGAGATCTTTTCGACGTCTTCTTCTCGATAATGCAACATTTTCATCATCGAGAAAAAGAAACGCTGGCAGTTGGGGTTGAACAGCCAATCTTTGGATTTGAGAAGCACGTGGTAGTAAAAAACTTGAAACTGATTCGCAGGGCAAGATAAAAACTGAGAACGCCCTTCGAATGTACCTCCTGGACTTTAGAAAAGAAAGAATTAGATTACCAGGACAGAGACAAAGAAAGAATAAAAGAGGGAGAGAAGAAAAGTCGAGGTTTAGAACTATGAAGCACCGTTGAAACGACAGTAAAAAATCGGCGACATCCTGACGCTCTCGCCAGGGATGCACCAGGTAAATTCAAAGTCGTCTCAACGCACGTGTTCACGAGCGAAATCTTTTCTACTTCCCTTATATTTGATGAAGTATATTTAAAAAAAAATCAGTAAGAGAAGAGTTTTAGAAATGTACAGGTAAAGCAATAAAGCAGGTCCGGAGCGAATTGGTAAACGAATTTAAATGGACAATAGGAAGAGAAACGAGCTAAATTAACTGTCTGACCCCAGCTGCAACGACGATCGAAAATCGTCACGAAAGAAATTTTAGGATTTTCGATTTCTACGAGTATAAATGGCGTCAAATACCAAGAGGCGATATCGTAAAGACCTGTTCGTTCCTAGTCCTCTTTGTTTCTTTGCCGACGTTCTTCCTCAAGGTCGTAATCGGAGCGGGGTTTTGTGGCCCTTTTGAAGCGCATAACACGAAGGACACGACTTTGAAAATCATTATAATCCTTATAATCGGGAATCAAGAGCAAACTTCGAAGTCTATGGGGAAGCTTCTTAATGAGCTTGTCGAAGATGTATGAATCAGAGTAATTCCTGTATATGGCAGCTATAATTTCAAATACCATAATTCCAGTTGGTGACGAAACTCGTCGAGATAATTATAGTCCAACTTTTTTTCATCAAATTCAAGAAGTATATGAGTTCTTGCAAGGCGTCATTCCAAAAATGACTGAAAAATTCTTTAACCCAATGGTCGAAAGACTGGTGGATATCTAAATCAACATCCCAACAAGAGTCTTCGACTTTCACAAATTTTAAGAACACTTGGTTTTTAACGTAATCAGGGATATTAACACCCTGGAAGGCCTTGCGGTAGGCTAAATCGTCTAATAAAACGGTCGGGAGTTCCTCCCTCGTTTCTAAAAATAGGGCAGGCATGAAGTGCCCACAAACAGTCATTAGCGTTTTTTGTGATCATTATGGTAGATCACCGGTAAGTTTCCATGTAACTCGTAATAAATCGTATGCGAGAGGAAATAAAATAAAAATATCGCATCAACTCAGACGCAGAGAGGTATAAATCAATATTAAAATAAGAGAAAAATAAATGTAAATATTCATACAAATATGGGGACCACCCTCCATTTTAGCCTATAGCCGTATAGAAACAAATTACCGTAAATTATGTAGATTACGAGCCGTTATAAAGAAAAGATTAATCAGGAAATAAGGACCACTGATTGAAGAATCAAAATAAATCTAGAAATAATCTAAACATTATAGTTTAACGGGGGAAGTCTAAAGAAGACCGCTCAATATGCCCCCTGAGTTCACGCAATTTGCAGAGAAAAATCAAATAGAAAGATGAGAATCAAAACAGTATAGAGTTGAAGAAAAGAGCAAATAGATTCAAGTAAGATTGTCTTTTGAAGTAGAGGAGAGAAGACAAGTAATAGCAAAAAAAACAATTGGATTTCTGGAAGAAGGGCTCTCATGGAAAAACCTTCAAAAAACACGTTGATCATATTGATTTGCGAACAGTATTCGATTCCACCGATTCCCCGCTGACGTCATAGTGTTGATAACAGTGAGCGATGGTGAGTCAAAGTACCCATATTTCTAATCGATATTACGATTATTGGGCCAATCATGATATTGATTTTCATAAAAATACACAGGGAACGATTCGATCACATACAGATATTCAAAAACAAGATGTTCCTAATGTATTAGAGATCTCTATCTAAAATCTAGAAGTTCTCTGGAATTCAAATATGTAGCTTTTATTGCTAACAGCAGCTAACATACTTCTTGTTCTTGAATACTAGTGAATGATCGAAACGTTCCCTGTTTATTCTTATGGGATTCTAAAATGGCTGCCCCAAAGCCAGCAGCAGAGAACAAGCATTCAATCAAAATCGAAGATGTTGACGTTACAGGGAATCGGTCTACGAAAAGAGTAAGCGATTCTCGATTTTTTGAAATTGGTCTCATTAAGATTGATCAACTACGAAGCGAGGTACCTATTCATGTTTTAAAATAAAAAGTCAGACAGAGACCAAAGCGCAGTACATTTGCCCTCTGTCTGACTTTTTAGGTATTTTAAAATGCAGGCTGCCCAGATCATACTCTTTTTAGAGGAAAGTACTCTTTTGATGGTGTAAGAAAAGTGAACTCTACCTTTTTTATGAAATATCGCAAAAAGTACTCTAAAGTACTCTTTTCCTGAATTTCCTGAAAATCAGTACTCTTTAGTACTCTTTTTCAATAAAATTAGTACTCTTTTTCGATAAAACAGTACTCTCTTAGTTCTCTTTTTCTGCACATTGTCCGTGCGACCTTTTTTTTTTTTTTTTTTTGGTTGCACAATTGAAAATTTGGGGAAGTACTCTTTTTTTCTCAGAAACATCTGGGCACCCTGAAAATGTGAATAACTCGCTTCATAGTAGATCAATCTTAACGAGACCAAGTCCAAAATATCGAAAAACGTTGGCTTTTTAAATGACGTTCTCCGCATTTTCTTCAAAAACTACATCATATTCGTATAAAATCAAGTTTACAATGTTCACCCAAAGATACTATAGTACAAATTCTAGTCCCGTGCAACGTTGTCAAGTTTTGAATATTCCGGCCTGATACTAGAGACGGCCATGCCCGTACTGCCGAGATAATTCTCCAACTTATGGTACCCTTTTGCAGAAAGCATCACAAATGCATCGTTTCTGAGATAAAGCAAAAATTTTGTACTTCGCTCTACTTCCAAAAACTAAGACCAGCTGATAAAGGCACCGCACTCGACTGACTCCGTCCTCGGGTTTTGTCTCTCGTCTCGTCTCACTACTGCTCTTCACTCTTCAGTCATTCGACATTCGTCCAACCGTCCGTTTGTAAGTTGTAATGGTAGTACCACCAGCTACAGTTTAAGTTGTGCTCGTGCCCCTACCAGCCGGCATTCTATATCGCTTAGATCCTTACCCTTACGTTCCTTGCATCGCGAAACAGTTGCGACTGTACCTAATAGACGTAGTCGTACGCGTATCTTGACTCGTGACGTTGTGCAATTGATGTTTTCGGCTTTCCTTCGTTCTTCCGCGTGTTTTTTATTTGTTTATTGTTCTCCATCGTGTTAATCTGTGGCATTTTTGACATTTTCATCAGAACTAATAATGGCTTTCATGCAAACGAAGACATGCTGCTGTGGCTGCACTCTTAAGACGGGAACCGTCTTCCTTGCCCTGTTCCTTATGGTAAGTCGACACCATTTTATGAGCATTTTATTTTTCTCGCGCTCTGTATACTTTACATACTACCTACTTGAAGTGATAGCGAATCTGCCATGAAGACGTGGGTAGTCTTCATACTTTTCGAGCTGTTATTAGACGTGGCAGTTTATGCCTCATACCTAGATTCACCCAACTTGTGCGACGACCAAAGGTTACGACCATAAAGTTTGAGTCGACGTTATCTTTCAAACGAGATAGAAAACATGGTCGCGTGGATGCAACGTAATTTCGCCTTCTAGTTTGAGTGACAGTATACGACATGTGTAGATAAGAAACAGTCAATGATACATGATGTATCGAAACGTCGTATTGAAGCTTTTATTTTAAAAAAACGTTCTATTGAGTGGAAAATAGAGTCATTTTTCTCTGTATCTTATTTTATAAAATTTTTTCCACGTGTAAAATTGTGAAGAAATTATTCTGCGTATAATATACGCCGTATACTATGAAGGATTTTCCGAGATCACCGTAAGATATTGACACGTGATGCCACAGAACGCGTTCTTATCGACTTGTGGGCAAAATAACACAGACTCTTATGGGCGTTTTTCGGAATAATCGATTAACTTATCTCGAGAACGGTCAAATTCCGTGAAAAATTGAACTAAATTTACCTATTCTTCTTGTAATTTTGTATCTGATGGGATTATAACTAGAAAATGAGGGGTTACTTTCAATTGAAATCACCTGAAAAAAGGCTTTTTCTCCTGATCTGCCCAGATATGCCCTCAATTTTAATTGGTATTCTACGCATCCCGCTCCATCCACATAATTATTTATGTAAAGAAAGCCAAAGTGTCAACACCTTATAGTCGATAAAAATACCGAAATTGATCTCATATTATAGTCTTGAGCTTGGGTCATCGAAAATCATAAAAGTCGTCGAATTTCAGTTAGTTTTCTTTCTTAAATGGTAGTTTTTTTCTGATCTCAGTTTTGATTTTCTTTTTACTTTCACAAGCCTTGATTAGTTCACGTTTTACGATTTTTGTGGTACTCATTTAAATTGAAATATCTCAAAAAGTAGGAAATTCCTGGAGTAAATAGAAAGGAACAAATTTTTTTGGCAAAATGATTTTATTTTTCCATTAGAGCTATTTCTATACTTGCATGGATTCCAAACCGGTGTCCCGAAAATTTATCGCACGAAAACTTATAGCAGAAAATTGATCACATACAAAATTATAGTACAGAAAATTAATCGCACTAAAATTTACCACTCAATACTCAATTGTTCGAGGTCGGCGTCTCCAGTGATCTCGATAGCGCTCTAAGCGTCGGGATGCCGGAATAATCCCTGCACAGGCCGAGGATGTTCTCCTTTATTTCGAGGATACGTGGATAGGTAGGCCTCACCGAAGGGGACGACGGCGTCCGAAGTTTCCTCTGGAAATGTGGAACTGCTACTAGCATGGGCTGAAATCGATGCCGAAAACAATCAACAGTGTCGAGGGTTCGCATACCGGCTTTGAGTCCACCCCAATATTATCAAGTCCTTCGAAGCACTACATCGCGAACAGAATATAATTGAGGCGGTTATTGAACAAGTTATTGCGGGGAATCCTCTTCCGAAAAAAAGGAAATATTTGGACAGCCCTAGGAGACTGAAGGGGTTACGTTGATATGACAAACGACATTGATAATGGTAATACTGATGAGGACGAAGAAGTCCCTGAAGAAATACCCCTGCTAGTGTATTTAAGAGGCATAGCCCATAATATTAAATTCACGTCATGACATAATTATTCTAGACAGCTTTATTTACTTAATTAATTTTATTTTAACGCCCTCCCCTATGTTTTAGAATTTACTTGTTATTTTTTACCGGTTACTTTATTGGGGAATCGTATTTCTGCCGTTTTTGTACACCATGAACTTTCAAACATTTTTAAACCGTGATTTTTTTTTTCCGAGTTACTTATGCTGAATTTTTTTCCATGCGATCAATTTTTGTGCGATAAATGTGCTATAAATTTACGTCTGCGATAAATTTTCATGCGATAAATTTTCGTAGAACCTTCCGAACCTTCACCTTTTGTCACTGATAGGAGTAGTTGATACTAACGCTGCAGGGTTCGAATTGGTGTGAAAGAAGTGTAGGGAAATTCGCGTTTTGAGCTATGTTATCGAGAAGAAACTGGGGAGTTGGAAATCAGAATTGCGGATTCAGTATTGAAACGGTCACTGTTGACACATTTCCACTGTGGTGAAGCGTAGCCTCAAAAACGTAGAGAAGCTCGCTATGTGTTTTACTATTTTTGAGTTTTCAACCTTCTCAAGGTTGAGAGCTGAATAAAATTCCTTCACTCACTGGGTTTACTTTTCCAAATCCCTTCAATGATGTAAGGACCATGTCTCGAATCTACGCTCTTTATGCCGCTTGGTGGTCACAATTTTCCTTCAGAGGGCTCGGAGTTTAAAATTCTCCAATATTTTTCTATCGAAGCTCTAACTAGCAATGTTAGCAAAATCTAGGATCTTAAGCTCAAAATTTCTCTCCCTAAACTAGGCCAGCCAATCACCTAGACTGAATTGACGTTGGGTTTTGTGATTAGAAACACCAAGGGTTTTGAAAATATCCGTACATTTAAGATACCATATGACCCATTAATTAACCGCACGTTGCATTTTTTTTCGTTGATTTTGTATTTTTAATACTATAAGCTGTATAGGTTATCTTAAAGTGGGGTGTATCGGCAGTAATTGGGCCACAGGCTGTTGTCGGCACCACCCGGTAAAATAAACATGACGAGATCATGCACTCGTTTCGATGTCATTCTTTCAGTCATGATTTTCCGAGTTCCTTGATATCCTCAGTAGATATCAGGGCTGGGAAGATTTGAATCCCAAATTAATTAATTGAACCAATTTTCCTAAGAAAAAGGTGATCAGTGATTCGCATCGTATGTTGATTTGTTTCCGAATCATGTTTTTTTTTGTTGAAACTCCGAATCAGTCCCTGCTTCAATTAATTAAGTCGCTTTTTTTTTAATTTTTGAATTTTCAAGGGTTTATTTAAGTAAGAAGATGGAAGAATGGCAGGCGCGGATCCACGGGGAGGGGGGAGGGTGAATGGGAAAATTTCCCCCTCTCCACCCCTCCCCCCAAAAAAAGAACCAAAAAATAACAAAAAATCTGTAGTATCGAAGAAAATGTAAAAAAAAAAAGGTCCTTTAGACTTTTTTTGGACTATTTCCCCTCCCAAAGTGATCGTCTGGATCCGCGCCTGAGAATGAAGTTCAGATTTCAGTCAAGCAGTAAACTAGATGAATCATTTCGGAAATATTCTACGTATTTGATTAGCTTCGATTCTAAGTTTTGAGCAGGATTTCAAAAAAAAATTAAAAATTCCATACGCATCATCAGGGTGGCCAGTTTCTGGAAAACCGGGAAAAGTCAGGGAATTTGAGTGTTCATGAAAAAGTCAGGGAAATGTCATGGAATTTTGGCTAAGGTCAGTGATTTTTTTGAGACTCGCGTCTAAATAATCTGAGACTCCAGACTCTTGTTTTAATGGAATGTGGAAAATATTATTTTGCTTCAAAAATCACGAGAATTTTTTTTTTTTTTTTTTTTGAGCCGAAAAAGGGGAGATTTTAGTCTGGAAAAACCTGGAAGAGTCAGGGAATTTTTTCTCGGTAAAAAACTGGCCACCCTGATCATAGATCAAACATGGATTCGTGATTCGAATACTTTTTCTCTTCGATGACTTGAGTCCGCGTTTTGAGAAATTATGTTGTGCAAAGCCCCTCCTCAAGTCCATTCAATAAAGCTGATTTCTTTCCAGTCCCTTAAATAGCTCCCTCAAATAGATGACCGGTTTTTCAAGGTTCAACATTTTCCCCTTATGCTCTTGAAATCTTTTCAAATCCTCCTCCTGATATAATTATTGTATCCCAGGATTAAAATTCTTCTATTTCTTTATCTAAATTGCATTTCTTTAAAATCAAAATTTTTTCAAGTTCCCGCCCTCTAGCGCATAGATCAGACTTTGAAAATAGTTCAAGTTTTTCATTAGAGTAGAGTGTAAGGGTTGCTTTCTTGGACAAAAGGAGGAATTCCTGAGTTTGTACTCCCTACAAAATAGAAGAGGCCTACGGGATATAAAGACGTCGAGTTTTCTCATCTTTTGTATTTATTGGTGCTGAAAAATTACTGTGTATGACTTTTAAACGAAGTGTTGTGATACGCACACGTTGTAATTATATTATGTGTAGAAGCTGATGGTATTTTATGATCAATTCTGCTCCCGATTCATGGTCGTACGCATGATATTGAAGTATGAATACGCTGATTGAATGACTCGTGGGAATAATGCCATTGAAACAGGATATACGTAGAAGACCTTGAATTCCGAAGGCTTAAATACAAAGGACTGGAAGATATTGATAAGCTTTCGCGTCTTTGGTGGCATCCAATACCATGGCAAGTTGTAAATCTCGTATCGTATCGCTTCATTCTACACAGAATAAAATTACACTTAATATTGAAGTTTACATAATCATAAAAAACGACGGCTTCCTTAACGAAATTAAACGAGGAACGCAGGGAACCTGTTTTATGAGTCAAATGGGATTTGGTATTGAAAATTCTAGGAAGCCAATACCTAGATAAACCTAGTATAAAGAAGGCCTAGCCTACTATAAGCCTAGTATAATATAGTTTGAGAGTCTAAATTTTTCTCAAATCTCGAGCTATATATGATAGCTCGATGGTCGAAATTTTTCCAAGTCCCCTTCCTATCATACATAGCTCGAGAGTCGAAACTTTTTAAAGTCCCTCTCCTATTATTAAAAAGGGTTGTACTCAAGAGAGTAGCGTTTTACAAAAGATACCACACAAAAACAAGCAGCCGCGAGCGCTTTCGGTTAATTAACCACCTTCTAAGCGTAAGTGAACGGAAGCGTTTTGTTTTTTTTGTGTGGTATCTTTTGTAAAACGCTACTCTCTTGAGTACAACCCTTTTTAATAATATGTTCAACTATAAAATTGATGAACGAGTTAACTCGATTCCCTCTCCTATCATATATACCTAGCTTGAGAGTCAAAATTATTCCAAGTCCCCCTCCCATCACATATAGCTCGAGAGTCGAAATTTTTCAAAGTTTTTTGTTGGACGGCGGACGGACCAAGATAAATTTCTCAAAAAGCCCCCCATAAAACAGGTTCCCTGTTAAAATTGTGACTACTAGAGCTTTGAAGTAGACAAAAGATGGAAAAGGTGTCTCGAACGATGTTTTCAGTACAACAATTCTAGTGAATGTCCGCAGAAAGTTCAGTAAACAATCAGTTACAGTGAGCCTGCATAATCTATTATAAAGAATAGTTAATATTTTGTTACCATATCAGCAAACATTTTGGCACAATAGCAAGGAACCCAAAGATGTTGTGCAACAGAGATGAATAACATCAAATGTCTTAGTAGTATAAAATTTCCCACGTTTGTAGTCTGTATGAACATCAAAAAGCCATCAAAAAAATCAATTAAATCCACTATAACTATGTACCTATTATTTCTAAGTGTACAATATTCTACGCACTCCTAGCAAGAAGAAAATATTACAGAATTGAGTGCTAGTGGAGATAAACACTGTAACCGTAAAAGAAGAGTTTGCGAACGCCTCCATTGTATGTATGATCCTAGTGATGAAATATATTGTAATTACTTTTGATCACATAGGTGTTTTTTGTATGGTGTACCAACTTTTTTCCAACTCACTCAGTAAATTCGCGATGTTTACTAATTAACATTTTCAAATCCTTTTCAAAGTGACGTATGAACTCTGCCGCCTCCGTCTTTCTGGACTCCATATTGTGGATATTGTGTGCAAAAAATTTTGTTGCTATTGCAGATAAATTAGAAATATTCTTACAGTAGTTGACAACAAGATTGTTCATTTGGTATGTGAATAGTGATAAGAAGACAGATTGGCATACAGCGCTCACACATAATCCTGTTAATGAAACTAGTTCCAAACACATAATTAAGTTATAAACGAGTAACGATGGGACACGATCGTAAAAAGGTATGGGGAATGGATAGTGCAGAAGAAGGTGTGGTGTTTCTTGATAATCGAAGGTGACATAAAAAAAGGGCGAGGAAGCAAAAATTATGTTACAAATAATTTGAAGTAGGAACATTGCCATTGGTCCCTTTACAGGATTTTTATATGATAAAAAATCATTGAAAAGATACTCGTTTTTCATGTTAGTTTTCTTTGGTCGGATGTCCTTTAAATTTGAATTTTCAATTCGCGGCTTTTCATTCTGACTATGAAATTCAACAACAGTATTTCTATTATTCTTCATGTATTCAAATACAAACTCAATATCGGCTCGATAGTGGATGATGATTGTTGGGTAAAGAACTGCAATAACGATCACTACGGATACACCTAATGAACCCTCCATGAGGTCTATCAAATCAATTTCCCGACTCATATGGATGATCACGTAGTAAATTGTGGGTGTTACAGCGAGGAAAAGTAAATTGAAAACATTGTAGATAACCCAGGCGTATTTAATTTTGTTTGGAATCTTGGGCGAGACATAAATTCCTCCTGCCACGGCATACATAAGAAACATGATTCGCCAGGATAGTTTTTCTAAGTACAAATATTCATTCCTCTTTTGACCGGTAGAAATCCGTGTATTATGCATCCTGTAAAATGTTTTAATTTTTGTTAGGAGGCTATGGGCAAAATTACACTGTTCTTTGTTAATTATCGCAAGCTACCTTAATTCATTACTGTAGAAATAATTTTACATACCTTATTTGTTCAAGTAAGCATGAGATGTTCCTTCTGATGATTTATGGTCACTGATTAGATGATTGTATGTTATAAGAGATAGAGCAAAAGTGAGAACGTGACTTCCACTAGCTTAATACTGAAATTTGGTCATGTTCGGAGGTAGAAAATTGTTTCAGAGGTACTTAATTAATGTGAAAAGAAACCTTTCAAAATAAGTATTCATGTCTGTATAAATATTAAAGAGTAATAGTTGATTTTTTTTCTTTGGAAAAGTAGAATGTTAACTATTTGCGTTTTCAACACTTGCTTAATTGAAATCAGTCGTATCCTACAATCAATACGTCATATTCTCATTTTTGTCATTAATAACTAAAGGTCGTACTTTTAAAACTGAAAAACATAGTGAGCCATGTACAATTAACATTAAATAAGTTAGCAATTTCAACTCTTGGGATTACTTGGGCGGTTTGATGTAGACTAAGGAATTGGAAGTTTTTTAATAATTACTTCAGAGAGTATTGGAGGATAAGAAGGATTAGAAATTATGTTAAGGTAGAAGATGAGGGAGTAGTAATAGCATTTGAGATTGTACAAGGGGAAGGGGAACGTGAACATGGTCACTGCTTTACCGCAAGGTCCATTGTCTCAAGTTTCCCAAGGTTGATGTGTCCCGGTATTGAGATGGAGGATGAGGAGGAACTTGACGAGCGTATATTATAAGACGATAGGATTGGTAAAATGAAGGTCTTAGATAGTGAGTAACGATTAGAGAATCAGATATTGGAAGGAATTTTGCGGGGAGAAGAGAGAGGTAGAGGAAAATAGCGGTACATTCGGCGGTGAGTACAGAAGCGTAGTTCCTGACCAAAGGTTACGACCATAAATTTTGAGTCGACGTTATCTCTCAAACTAGATAAAAACATGCTCGTGTGGATGCAACGTAATTTCGCCTTCTAATTTGATTACGACTTGTGTATAAGATAAGAGACAGTCAATGATACATGATGTATCGAAACGTCGTATTGAAGCTTTTATTTTAAAAAAACGTTCTATTGAGTGGAAAATCGAGTAATTTTTCTCTGTATCTTATTTTATAAAATTTTTTCCACGTGTAAAATTGTGAAGAAATTATTCTGCGTATACTATGAAGGATTTTCCGAGATCACCGTAAGATACTTCGACCATATACTGATGGACATGCCATACTGATAAGAAATCGAAAACGAGAAACACCGAGAAGTGGCACTTTGTTATCATCATGAGAATAACACCGCGTTTTGACATGTTCCATGTCTTTTCTCTCGCCGGACCCCGATTTTGAAACTCGCGAGTACACCCCGCGTAATAATAATAAATAATTAATTAATTGATAATTAAATAATTAAATAATTAAATAATTATTTAATTGAATAATTAAATAAATAAATAATTAAGTAAATAAATAAATAAATAAATAAATAAATAATTAAATAATTAAATATATAAATAATTAAATAAATAAATGATTAAATAATTAATTAATTAATAATTAAATAATTAATTAAATAAATAAATAATCAAATAATTAAATAATTAAATAATTAAATAAATAAATAATTAAATAATATTAATATAACTAATAATTAGAAAATTTTTTTAAGTCCCTCTTCCTATCATATGTGGCTGGATAGTCGAAATTTTTCCAAGTCCCCTAGACTTGAATTGTCTCATACCTTTCCAACACAACAGCGAGACAGGGGGCGAACGAGCGGAGCGAGTTCGCGCTACCTCATATTTCTCATAGAAGACATGAATTTTCTCATATCATTCCAATACAACAGCGAGATCGCTCGTTCGCCCCACCGAAAGTTGATACCTCAAAATATAGAACACCCACAATTACCTCAAAATATTTCTCATACAAGACTTATACGACGCCAAGATAGGTAGAGGGGTAAACGAATAATATCTCACGAACACTTGACCTAGTAGAAGAATTAATAATAAATAAATAAATGAATAAATAAATAAATAAATGAATAAATAAATAAATAAATAAATGAATAAATAAATAAATAAATAAATAAATAAATAAATAAATAGATAAATAAATAAATAAATAGATAAATAGATAAATAAATAAATAAATAAATAAATAATATTAAATAATTAAATAATTAAATAAATAAAGGCTGAATAGTCGAAATTTATCCAAGTCCCCTAGACTTGAATTGTCTCATACCACTCCAATACAACAGCGAGACAGGGGGCGAACGAGCGGAGCGAGTTCGCGCTACTTCATATTTCTCATAGAAGACTTATACGACGCCAAGATAGGTAAAGTTTTCTAAGTCCCTTTTCCTATCATATGGCTGGATAGTCGAAATTTTTCCATTTTTCCAAGTCCCCTAGACTTGAATTGTCTCATACCAGTCCAATACAACAGCGAGTTCGCGCTAACTCATATTTCTCAAAAAAGACTTGAATTTTCTCATACCATTCCAATACAACAGCGAGATCGCTCCTTCCCCCCCTTCGAAAGTTGATATCTCAAAATATAGAGCATCCACAATTACCTCAAAATATTTCTCATACAAGACTTATACGACGCCAAGATAGGTAAAGGGGTAAACGAATAATATCTCACGAACACTTGACCTAGTACAAGAATTAATAATAAATAAATAAATAAATAAATAAATAAATAAATAAATAAATAATATTAAATAATTAAATAATTAAATAAATAAAGGCTGGATAGTCGAAATTTTTCCAAGTCCCCTAGACTTGAATTGTCACATACTATCCCAATACAACAGCGAGTTTCGCGCTACCTCGTATTTCTCATAGAAGACTTATACGACGCCAAGATAGGTAAAGGGGTAAACGAATAATATCTCACGAACACTTGATTTAGTAGAAGCCTAGACTGAAATATTTCAAGATGACTGATAAAATATAAAAGACATGGAACATGATTTTCATTTATTTGGCTATGCCAGAAAATTTTTTTTTTAAATTTCACATTTTTACCAAAATCAACCAAGATTTTTACGTGATTTATGCATAATTGTTGTCTACTTGTTAATTTCCGTTAAAAAAAACTGGAAACATCATTTTCTTGCTCGAAATAAGCTCGTAATCAAGGACTACTTTTCGTCACTTCTCAAGATCAATTTGTTTGGCTTCACGTTCTCATCAGTATGGCATGTCCATCAGTATATGGTCGAAGGTAAGATATTGACACGTGATGCCACAGAACGCGTTCTTATCGACTTGTGGGCAAAATAACACAGACTCTTATGGGCGTTTTTCGAAATAATCGATTATCTTATCTCGAGAACGGTCAAATTTCGTGAAAAATTGGACTAAATTTACCTATTCTTCTTGTAATTTTGTATCTAATGGGATTATAACAAGAAAATGAGGGGTTACTTTCAATTGAAATCACCTGAAAAAAGGCTTTTTCTCCTGATCTGTCCAGATATGCCCTCAAATTTGGTTAGTATTCTACGCATCCCGCTCCATCCACATAATTATTTATGTAAACAAAGCCAAAGTGTCAACACCTTATAGTCGATAAAAATACCGAAATTGATCTCATATTATAGTCTTGAGCATGGGTCATCGAAAATCATAAAAGTCGTCGAATTTTAGTTAGTTTTCTTTCTTAAATGGTAGTTTTTTTCTGATCTCAGTTTTGATTTTCTTTTTACTTTCACAAGCCTTGATTAGTTCACATTTTACGATTTTTGTGGTACTCATTTAAATTGAAATATCTCAAAAAGTAGGAAATTCATGGAGTAAATAGAAAGGAACAAATTTTTTGAGCAAAATGATTTTATTTTTCCATTAGAACTATTTCTATACTTGCATGGATTCCAAACCTTCACCTTTTGTCACTATGATAGGAGTAGTTGATACTAACGCTGTACAGTTCGAATTGGTGAGAAAGAAGTGTAGGAAAATTCGTGTTTTGAGCTATGTTATCGAGAAGAAACTGGGGAGTTGGAAATCAGAATTGCGGATTCAGTATTGAAACGGTCATTGTTGACACATTTCCACTGTGGTGATGAAGCATAGCCTTAAAAACGTAGAAAAGCTCGCTATGTGAAGTTTTACTATTTTTGAGTTTTCAACCTCCTCAAGGTTGAGAGCTAAATAATATTCCTTCACTCACTGGGTTTACTTTTCCAAATCCCTTCAATGATGTAAGGTCCTTGTCTCGAATCTACGCTCTTTATGCCGCTTGGTGGTCACAATTTGCCTTTAGAGGGCTCGGAGTTTAAAATTCTCCAATATTTTTCTATCTAAGCTCTAGCTAGCAATGTTAGCAAAATCTAGGATCTGAAGCTCAAAATTTCTCTCCCTAAACTAGGCCAGCCAATCACCTAGACTGAATTGACTTTGGGTTTTGTGATTAGAAACACCAAGGGTTTTGAAAATATCCGCACCATTAAGATACCATATGACCCATTAATTAACCGCACGTTGCATTTTTTTTCTGCGATTTTGTATTTTTAATACTATAAGCTGTATAGGTTATCTCAAAGGGGGTTGTGTCGGCAGTAATTGGGCCACAGGCTGCTTTCGGCACCACCCGGTAAAATAAACATGACGAGATCGTGCACTCGTTTCGATGTCATTCTCTAGGTCAGGCATTGTCTTTTCTTTTCAGTCATGATTTTCCGAGTTTCTTGATATCCTCAGTAGGTATCAGGGCTGGGAAAATTTGAATCCCAAATTTATTAATTGAACCAATTTTCCTAAGAAAAAAGTGGTCGGTGATTCGCATCGTATGTTGATTTGTTTCCGAATCATGGTTTTTTTGTTGAAACTCCGAATCAGTCCCTGCTTCAATTAATTAAGTCGCTTTTTTTTAAATATTTGAATTTTCAAGGGTTTATTTAAATAAGAAGATAGAAGTATGGCATGCGCGGATCCACGGGGGGGTGGGGAATGGGGAAATTTTCCCCCTCTCAACCCCTCCCCCCCCAAAAAAAAGAACCAAAAAATAACAAAAAATCTGTAGTATCGAAGAAAATGTAAAAAAAAAACTATTTCCCCTCCCAAAATGATCGTCTGGATCCGCGCCTGAGAATGAAGTTCAGATTTCAGTCAAGCAGTAAACTAGATGAATCATTTCGGAAATATTCTACAATATATTTAACGTATTTAATTAGCTTTGATTCTAAGTTTTGAGCAGGATTTCAAAAAAAAATTGAAAATTCCATACGCATCATAGATCAAACATGGATTCGTGATTTGAATACTTTTTCTCTTCAATGACTTAAATCCGCGGTTTGAAAAATTATGTTGTGTAAAGCCCCTCCTCAAGTCCATTCAATAAAGCTGATTTCTTTCCAGTCCCTTAAATAGCTCCCTCAAATAGATGACCGGTTTTTCAAGGTTCAACATTTTCCCCTTATGCTCTTGAAATCTTTTCAAATCCTCCTCCTGATATAATTATAGTATCCCAGGATTAAAATTCTTCTATTTCTTTATCTAAATTGCGTTTCTTTAAAATCAAAATTTTTTCAAGTTCCCGCCCTCTAGCGCATAGATCAGACTTTGAAAATAGTTCAAGTTTTTCATTAGAGTAGGGTGTAAGGGTTGCTTTCTTGGACAAAAGGAGGAATTCCTGAGTTTGTACTCCCTACAAAATAGAAGAGGCCTACGGGATATAAAGACGTCGAGTTTTCTCATCTTTTGTATTTATTGGTGCTGAAAAATTACTGTGTATGACTTTTAAACGAAGTGTTGTGATAAGCACACGTTGTAATTATATTATGTGTAGAAGCTGATGGTATTTTATGATCAATTCTGCTCCCGATTCATGGTCGTACGCATGATATTGAAGTATGAATACGCTGATTGAATGACTCGTGGGAATAATGCCATTGAAACAGGATATACGTAGAAGACCTTGAATTCCCAAGGCTTAAATACAAAGGACTGGAAAATATTGATAAGCTTTCGCGTCTTTGGTGGCATCCAATACCATGGCAAGTTGTAAATCTCGTATCGTATCGCTTCATTCTACACAGAATAAAATTACACTTAATATTGAAGTTTACATAATCATAAAAAACGACGGCTTCCTTAACGAAATTAAACGAGGAACGCAGGGAACCTGTTTTATGAGTCAAATGGGATTTGGTATTCAGGGGCGTAGCGAGGGGGGGGCGTGGGGGGTTGTCTCACCCCTCCACAAGTTATTGCAGTCGGCAAAAAGCGGAGCAGTCGGCTTTGATTTTTGCCGCCCCTGAGCCTGAGTCGGCACTTTCATAAATTTGAGTCGGCACTTCCACACATTCACCCCCCCACATAAATAGTCCTCGCTACACCACTGTTGGTATCGAAAATTCTAGGAAGCCAATACCTAGATAAAGCTAGTATAAAGAAGGCCTAGACCTACTATAAGCCTAGTATAATATAGTTTGAGAGTCTAAATTTTTCTTAAATCTCGAGCTATATATGATAGCTCGATAGTCGACATTTTTGCAAGTCCCTCTCCTATCATATATAGGTAGCTTGAGAGTCGAAATTATTCCAAGTCCCCCTCCCGTCACATATAGCTCGAGAGTTGAGATTTTTCCAAGTCCCCCTCCCATCATATATAGCTTGAGAGTCGATATTTTTAAAAGTTTTTTGTTGGATGGCGGACGGCGCACAACAAATTTCTCAAAAAGCCCCCATAAAACAGGTTCCCTGTTAAAATTGTTGAAGTAGACAACAGATGGAAAAGGTGTCTCGAACGATGTTTTCAGTACAACAATTCTAGTGAATGTCCGCAGAAAGTTCAGTAAACAATCAGTTACTGTGAGCCTGCATAAACTATTACAGTATAAAGAATAGTTGATATTTTTTTACCATATCAGCAAACATTTTGGCACAATAGCAAGGAACCCAAAGATATTGTCCAAAAGAGATGAATAACATCAAATGTCTTAGTAGTATAAAATTTCCCACGTTTGTAGTCTGTATGAACATCAAAAAGCCATCAAAAAAATCAATTAAATCCACTATAACTACCTACTGTTTCTAATTGTAAAATATTCTACGCACTCCCAGCAAGAAGAAAATATTACAGAATTGACTGCTAGTGGAGAGAAACACTGTAACCGTAAAAGAAGAGTTTGCGTACGCCTCCATTGTATGTATGATCCTAGTGATGAAATATATTGTAATTACTTTTGATCACATAGGTGTTTATCGTATGGTGTACCAACTTTTTTCCAACTTACTCAGTAAATTCGCGATGTTTACTAATTAACATTTTCAAATCCTTTTCAAAGTGACGTATGAACTCTGCCGCCTCCGTCTTTCTGGACTCCATATTGTGGATATTGTGTGCAAGAAATTTTGTTGCTATTGCAGATAAATTAGAAATATTCTTACAGTAGTTGACAACAAGATTGTTCATTAGGTATGTGAATAGCGATAAGAAGACCGATTGGGATACAGCGCTCACCATTAATCCTGCTATTGAAACTAGTTCCAAACACATAATCAAGTTATAAACGAGTAAAGATGGGACACGATCGTAAAAAGGTATGGGGATTGGATAGTGCAGAAGAAGGTGTGGTATTTCTTGATATTGGAAGGTGACATAAATAAAAGGTGAGGAGGCAAAAATTGTGCAACAAATAATTTGAAGCAGGAACATTGCCATTGGTCCCTTTACAGGATTTTTATATGATAAAAACTCATTGAAAAGATACTCGTTTTTCATGTTAGTTTTCTTTGATCGGATGTCCTTTGAATTTGAATTTTCAATTCGCGGCTTTTCATTCTGACTATGAAATTCAACAACAGTATTTCTGTTATTCTTCATGTATTCAAATACAAACTCAATATCGGCTTGATAGTGGATGATGATTGTTGGGTAAAGAACTGCAATGACGATCACTATGGATACACCTAATGAACCCTCGATGAGATCTATCAAATCAATTTCCCGACTCGTATGGATGATCACATAGTAAATTGTGGGTGTCACAGCGAGGAAAAGTAAATTGAAAACATTGTAGATAACCCAGGCGCATTTAATATTGTTCGAAATCTTGGGCGAGACATAAATTCCTCCTGCCACGGCATACATAAGAAACATGATTCGCCAGGATAGTTTTTCTAAGTACAAATATTCATTATTTTTTTGACCGGTAGAAATCCGTGTATTATGCATCCTATAAAATGTTTGAATTTATGTTAGGAGGCTATGGGCAAAATTACACTGTTCTTTGTTGATTATCGCAAACTACCTTAATTCATTACTGTAGAAATAATTTTACATACCTTATTTGTTCGAGTAAGGATGTGATGCTCCTTCTGATGACTTATGGTCACTGATTAAATGATTGTATGTTATAAGAGATAGAGCAAAAGTGAGAACGTGACTTCTACTAGCTTAATACTGAAATTTGGTCATGTTCGGAGGTAGAAAATTGTTTCAGAGGTACTTAATTAATGTGAAAAGACACTTTTCAATATAAGTATTCATGTCCATATAAATATTAAAGAGTAATAGTTGTTTTTTTGTCTTTGGAAAAGTAGAATGTTAACTATTTGCGTTTTTAACACTTGCATAATTGAAATCAGTCGTATCCTACAATCAATAAGTCATATTCTCATTTTTGTCATTAATAACTAAAGGTCGTACTTTTCAATGTCGGGAAACTGAAAAACAGAGTGAGCTATATACAATGAACATTAAATAAGTTAGCAATTTCAACTCTTGGGGTCACTTGGGCGGTTTGTGTAGACTAAGGAATTGGAGGTTTTTTTAATAATTACTTCAGAGCGTATTGGAGGATAAGAAGGATTAGAAATTTTGTAAAGGTAGAAGATGAGGGAGTAGTAATAGCATTTGAGATCGTACAAGGGTAAGGGGAAGGTGAACATGGTCACTGCTTTACCTCAAGGTCTATTGTCTCAAGTTTCTTAAGATTGATGTGTCCCGGTATTGAGATGGAGGATGAGGAGGAACTTGATAAGTGTATATTATAAGACGATAGGATTGGTAAAATGAAGGTCTTAGATAGTGAGTAACGATTAGAGAATCAGATATTGGAAGGAATTTTGCGGGGAGAAGAGAGAGGTAGAGGAAAATAGCGGTAGCATAGTTTCTCCAACGGGAGGATAAGATCCTCTGGGTCCCGATGTGGACCCGTTCTTGTTGCTGAGAAGATGGGATCAAAATTCTGAGGAAATGCTAATGTTGATGTGTTGTTTGTATATTGTTAGCTGTTTTGGGAATTTCAATATGATCGAATGGGAGTCAACCAATGGGGGGGAGTGGATGAAAGAGTAAGGCTCAAGTTTGGGATGAGCGCTAAGATGGTATCGAAGCGAAAGAGAGGAGCTTTTGAAAACATGGAAAGATTTGTGTATTGGGCTGATCAGTCCAGAAAGTTGGCAGTGAATGAGTGAGAACGATGGTGTCAGGAAAATTTGCCTGAGAAAACTCGCATGTTGTGAAAACTTGCCCTTCAATAACTTGCCTGAAGGAAAAATTTGCCTCGAAAAAAATGAACAATGAAGCTAGCGCCGATAAGACATTTGCACATGTAGAACAGTCCTATACAGGATGAATATTTCAGTGAGCGGAAATAAGTTTTGAGGTCTGATGAGGGGGGAGGATTTTTATCAGTAAGGCGAGGAAGGAAGTTAGCTTGTTTCGGCCTGATCGACGAGGTAGTGGTCCAGGAATCCGATGTATCCCGAGATCCATACAAGGGTAACAGTGAAGTTATTTGACTTAATCGAAGTGTTTTGAGAATTCGTTGGGTTCTTGGGTTGGAAGAGTGGGGATTAGAGGTAGAGTGCAAAATTAAAAGTTTCTTGAGTAGGGGGTAGTTGACTCCTCGGTTGACCAAAAAAAAAAGCAGGGTGAAGCAAAGTATCTGTCTTACATCATGCGATCACATACCCTTTATTGAGAGACAACGCCACGAATCTCCAGAACAAGTGCTTGGCATTTACCAACGATACAGACATTCAAGAATACCCCCGAGGAGTTGCTTATAATATTTCCTATTAATAAATTTAATCACGACGAAGCCAATTGGGCAAATTCTCACGTCAAGCAAGTTTCGTTTGCGGGAAAATTTTCTCGCGGCAAATTTTCCTATAACCGTAATACGTATTTAAGAACATTCCAGGAGTTCAGGTATTTCGCTCCCAAGGTTTTGATTTGGTGTGTCTAGGAGGTTGTGGAGTCGTAGGCGAAACAATGAAACTTGGCAGCCGATTGTACAGTAATTATAATGCTCTGTAGACACTGAGAAGGAAGAGGCGTAGGGAGTGAATATCTTTTTCGGTATAGTACCAGGGCTGTTTCCCTCGTCTGAATCTAGATGCGTTGATGGAAAGAGTATTGGTCTTGAATTCTAACCGTTAATGACTTGTCTTGGAGGAAGAACTGAAGAAGTTCGGGACGCCAGATACGTGGAAACGCTTTCTGGTAGGCAAAGAAAACAGTGTAGAGTTTCTAATGTAAGTATAGGGTTTCTTCAATCTAGAGGTTTAAGTGAGATATGGCTTGGAGGGTGGTGTAGTCTGTACGGAAGCAGTATCAATTTGGGGAAAGGATTTTTTTTGACTTACTGAATCACAATAGTTTTTTCCCAGAATTTTTTGGAAGAGGTCGGCAATGACAAAAGTCAGAGTGATCGGTTGGTTACATGTAGGGAGGGAAGAATCTTTAATAGGTTTAAATGTTGAAAGATGATGGTCAATCTCCACTTGCTGCACGTAATTAGAGCTGAAAGATTTTCACGCTGACGGACATCACATCATTCATTGTATTACCTACAAGTGCAATACGACATTTACTCACCAATTGCCCTGCAGTTTCCCTAGTTTAAAAAGCTGGAGACAGGGTGACTAGTTTCTGGAAAACAGAGAAAAGTCGGAGAATTTGATTGTTGATGGAGAACTCGGGGAATTTTGCCCTATGTCAGGTGATTCTTCAAGATACTTTGATAGAAGTTCTAGCTAAAAAGTTTTTCCTTCCTTTTTCTTTTTTCGGTTTTCAGTGGAGATTATGGTCTGGAAAACCAGGAAAAGTCGGGGAATTTCATCTTCAAAAAAAAAAACTGGCCACCTTGGTGAACTATATTATTCGGTTAGCTCACTTAAATATTGGTGCATATGTCGCAAAATAATCATTTTTCTTCTGAAGTAATATTTACTCTTTTTTTTATTAAAATTGGTACAAGAAATTAGAACTACTACATATTTTAAATGGCCGTGAGAACTGAGAAGTTCATAATTTTTTGTTGTTAATTTCATCCATTTGAAAATTTCATTGGAAAATATGAAATGAAAGGTGAGCAAATAATTTGAACATGCAATATTATAGAAATTGTGAGTTCAAGGTTATGTAGAATAGGTGAGATAGTGTTTCATTTTCAATTAGAAAATAACGTATACCTTATACATAATTTAAAGAACCGTGTCTTAACAATGTGTGTTTCATCGCTCTTGTTTACTATCAAGTTATACTGTCTCTTATAGTGCAGTTTTGTCGGTGGCAAAGGAAAGCGGGAAGAGATTTCAATTGAATTAACGAAGAAAGTTTATTGGTGAATTTTTAGAATCTCTTGTTATTGCTTGGTGGTATTTGATGAGCACTAAGTTATACTGCAGATTTATTGATGATGATAAACTCTAACTCTTCCTCATTCTAGTATTATAAGCGGAAGCGAACACTATAGTCCTATCTAATACCTCGTGTCCGTTTGTGAGAGTAGAAATTGATAAGGCTGTCTGCGTGTCGAGACCTATGTATTATACGCTTTTTACATGTTATAAAGGGCATATGTGTCGTCCAGTATTCCTAGATTGTCGACCCGCGCTCACCACCGCGTAGGAGGATATGCATCAAGTTGCAGTCTGTGTAAACAAGAAAATCTGTGATTTCTCAAATATTTCTGAACGGATTTCTCTTGAAAATAAATCATTTGATTTGTCTCCTTCTCTAGTACGAGTAGTTGAAATGAGCTCTCTATGATACTAAATTCAGTTGAAAGTGATATATTATGAGAAAATATCGGAGCGGTATGATCAAAGAAAATGAAAATTGAATTCAGCTACATACATTCAACACCACCGAGAGTGCGATGTTCCACACGCTACAGCGGCCGATTGCGGCAAAGTCCTTCGAAAAGTTATGCCTTAAGACGAAAAAGTGATGAGAAAAAAATTTATTGCTGTTGTAATTTCCTATCTGACGACTCCTTTTACGCAGATTTTTTTGTTTCCCCCATTAGGTATTTGTTGGTTTTGTGTCAATATAACTATTGATGGAAAGAAATACAGTAGCCAACGGAAGTCGGCATATCTGTTATAGCATTTTAGCTCAACGTTACACAACATCACAGTGAAGTGTGGAAAAGTGATGGACCATGAAAATCTTAGGTTAAGTTCATCACGAACGACATTAGGCTCTGGCGCTATGATAAATATTGTATTAAAATAATGGGTTTTTCAGAGTGATGTATTCATTGTCATTTGTATGGAGAAACTGAAAAGCAAATAATATACTCAGACAAGATACAATCTAAATATGCAATCAAATCCAAATAACTTAATTGATAAAACTAATTGGTACAAAAAAGGGATTGAATAAAAATTTTTTGAAGAAAAAAAATGTACCAAGACTGGATATATTATTATTATAGTCATGCCTATGATGTTGTTGAACTTCTCTAATCCTTTTGAGTTCTATTCTTGCGTTTCAACATCAATTCGTGAACGCAGTCGGAATTTATTTTTTTTTATTTTGATTACTTAACCATTTTGAGAGCTTCATAAAGTTACATCTCTCTTTGGACCACTTACTCAATGGGTTTCCATCACAAATAGTTTTAAACCGGAAGTTTAATCGTTTCTTTTTTTGGGTGGGTGGGGGGGGGGGGTAGTTTGCTGTTTGTCGTGCGGCCACCCGGAAAAGCTCGAACTAAGTCCCCCTTCACCTATCATATATATCTTAGAGGTCAAAATTTTTTCAAGTCCCTCTCTAGGGACGGGGTTTGTGACGTCTCAATCTACATTTTCAGATCCCACACGCCCCGTAAAACTGTATAGCTCCCAAGTGCGGGCCTGTGACGTCAAACTTTGATGTTGCAAGTCCCCTCCTATCATACATAACTTGGAGGTGGGGCCTGTAACGTCACAATCTGATGACATCATAGATCAGTTTTGACATGTATGTGTCTTTGGACTGAGGGTCAGTCTGAAATCAGCGTCATGCGACATTTTATGATGTCATCAATGACCTTGACCTACTTTAGGGACTTGAGAAATTTAAAACTTCAGATTTCAATATATTATGTAGTAAACCTAATATACATATAACTTGGCTCATACTAAGTAGGCCTCATGAGTATACTATACTTATTACTAACTAGCTCTAATATATAGTATGCTTCTTTGATGTTGTTGGGTTATTCCCCCACATCCCCAGAACCTCCCTAGAGCCACCGCTATCAAACGTATGAGTAATTTGCTCGTCTCTTCTGGTGTTCGTCATGAAGAATTGCGGGAATTTATTGACCTTTTAAACGTTCGTTGGTCTCCAAATTTTAACAGGGAACCTGTTTTATGGGGGGCTGTTTGAGAAATTTGCCGTGCGCCGTCCGCCGACCAGCAAAAAACTTGGAAAAATTTCGACTCTCGAGCCTCGTATGTGTGATGCGAAGGGGACTTGAAAAAATTTCATCTCTCATAGGAGTGAGACTTGGAATAATTTCGACTCTCAGTTATACATGACAGGAGGGGGACTTGGAAAAAATGTCGACTCTCCAGCCATATATGATAGGGAGAGGGACTTGGAAAAATTTCAACTCCCTAGCTATCATACATAGCTCGCAATTCGAGAAAAATTTAGACTCTCAAACTATAATATTATACTAGGCCTATACTAGGTCTAGGCTTCCTTGAATTTTCGATACCAAATCCCATAAGACTCATAAAACAGGTTCCCTGCGTTCCTCGTTCAACTTCGTCAAGGAAGCCGTCGTTTTTGTAGGTTTGACGGAAAATTTCTCGAGTTCCCTGAGGGGGTGAGGATCCATATTGGATCTCCTTTGGGTTCTCTTACCTCGGATGTGTATTCGAGCTTGACCTGTTTCCCTCTGGCCAGATGTTTTTGAGTCACGTCTATTATTGGCAGGTACCTTGACGATGTTTTGTGTGCGTGGAACGGTCCTGCAGATATCCTTAGTGAGTTTCTTGCATATTTAAAGAGCCTCATACCCTTCATAAAATTTACTTTGGAAGTTGATGGCTCATCAATAAATTTGTTGGACTTTACCATTTTCGTCATTAACTGCGTCCATGAATTCGGTATTTTTAGAAGAAATACCACGACGGATATTACTATTCATTCTGTCCTGTTGCCCACAAGATCACTGCGTTCAACTGTTTAATTTGTCGCCTGACTCACATCCCTTTAAGTCAGACTGCTTTTCACAAAGAACTGATGACGATAAAGCACCTGCACCTTGCCAGAGTGAATCAAGTCAACGTTGACGTTAACTTTATGGTTCGAAAGAGGCTTACAAGGAAGTGCCCCAATTCCACAACCTCCCTCTCCGGGATTCACGCCAAGATAGTAGGAAACGGTGGATTCGGCTCCCGTTTTGGGGTAATTTTTCTCCGCACTTGGGTCGCGTTATCCATCCCTTTGTTTTTCGGCCAGCTTTCATTAATTCCAATACAGTTAAGAGTTTATTTGTCAAATTGAAAGATCCTATTTCTATGGCTGAGAAAGAGGGCGTCTATAGGTTGGCTTGTAGAGATTGCTTGGAGTTTATATGGGAGTGACTGGCCGCCAAGGCTGAACAAAAAAAGGCGTGGGAGGAAGGTAAGTTGGGTTTTTTTAATTAATAGTAGACGTCGTTTTAGGGAGGGGTCCGAAGTCCTTCTCATTTAAGACGTTTGGCCCTCGAAAAAATGGAATTTTTCGACATAGGAATAATCGCGGCGTTACCGTGTAGAACAGGTACATTCTCAATGAGGGATTGATTGAATCAGGTCACATATTGATGAGCTAGTTCAATCATGACCTTGAAGGATATTAATGTTTCTTGTTGGTTTTAGGTTCAGTCGCTTCCCTGTATTCTTTGAAAATGGTTGTTCAACCGAAAGCGTTGTGTGTGTTTTTCGTACCTGGCGATTACTCTTCTTGAGTAAGGGGTCTCCTACGGTTAACGACAGTTGCCAACGAGCAACAAGCAATCTGATATCAAATGAACCAACTGGATTGCTCGTTGCTTGTTTTTCGTTGCCAACTTTTGTTCATTGTAGGATATCGCTAATTCGCGTCTTCTTTTATTGACTGTTTCCTTTCAAAAAATGGCTCAAATAATAACATTTGTGATTATTGTTACTGTTCTAGATTCCATCGGCGTACCTGCTTTACGACAATTTCTCGAACTCAAGAAGTTTCGGTAAGTCCTAAGGAACTCTAAATTTTTTAAGTTAATAATTTATCTACGGTGAGGAAAAAGAAATTTTTGGTAATCAAAAATTATCGAAATTGTTTGTACTCTGCTTGTACCCAAAGTCATGCAGTCCCGCTTGTTTAATCGCCACCCTAAAATCCTTGATCAGTATCTTTTGCACCGGATGGAAGAAGAGGTCCAGTAGGATGTTGGAACTTCATCCATTTTCCATTCATAGTGAACAATTATCGGAATTTGATCACAGAATAATTAATCATGCCAAACTTTTCATCCTTTCCTATACTGACGCACGATGTAAAAACTCGAAAGAATTGGGAGAAATCAAGCTCGAGATGGATATCTCAATATTGACTGCGAACAGAAACGTGAAAAAGAAACCGTCACTCCGACGACCGCCAACTAATTCAGAGAGCAGTGGTGGAGTTCAATTTTTTGTTCAGTGTTGTTAATTATTATCGGTGCAACCTCTATTCCATGTCATGCTTTGAACCCACGTTTTAAATGCGAGAAGTATTTGATAAGCGGCTAAGCGAACACGTGCAAGAAGTAAAAAGGAAGGAAAAATGGTGCGAGATATTTACTGCGTCACAAAATCACGTACGATCTTGTATGATTGTGTGTAAGTTATGGTGGACGACTGTTAATAAAACGCTGCGCTGTCAGAAATCTGAGTGCTGGAGAAGAAACAGAATGACTGGTATTTCATTTTTCACGACGTCTTGTAGATCGTTCGATTATTATTTTCTTCAATTTTTGATCAGCTTCTTGCTGAGGAAGAAGTAAGCTAGTTTTTTTCATCAATTCCTCACTTCCTCAATTTAGGCCAAGAAGCTAAAACACTCCTTAAATTAGGGTTCATGCGAACTTTCCGGCTTACATCAGTCTGTACAAAATCCACAGTTTGAACCTGATTCTGAAATCTGCGAGTTCAATCCACCTTCCTTCACCCTTGCAATCTATAAGTGGTTTAGTATAGGTTTTCTTACTGCTGTATGTTGGGCCTGGTTTCAAATAGGCTAATAGTAGGCCTAGTTTAGTTTGGTATGCTGTATAACCCAGTAAAGTAAAATCAAGAGATAGTACCTAAACGTCATCAGCTGTGACTCTGAGGCCTAGTGTAAGGGAGACTGTTGGAAGTCTTGCCAGCGGTGTGACTGATCCCGACATTAGAAGAGAGTAAGGAAGAGAGAATCCAAGCTGATGACGCCATTAGCTCGTGAGTCAACCTCATCCATGATGGCTGCCTGTGACGTCATTAGCATTCATAACGTCGCTTACGAACGGAGTGAGTGATCCCGAAAATAGAAGAGAATGAGGAAGAGAGAGAATTAGAACGACAATTACCACAATGAGTAAATGAACGACGAAACGACAAATACTACAATGAGTAAATGTACGAGGAGAATTTGCAGAAGCCGCAGAAATAAAACAAACAAAGTACCGCAAGCACGTTCGACTAAGAAGCCATCAACGGGCGGGGAATAGAAAGAGACTGACAGAGAAACAGTCGACGACAGAAAATAACGGTGAGATCATGATTGAACTGACGACTCCTCGCGATGTGAGTCATGCTCATAAATTAGTTCAACCAATCCCTCGTTCGGAATATACTTGTTAAGTACGGTTACGTTATCGCTGTTCAGGTGGCGAATGATCTCGATATTTTCCAGCGCTATCCGTTTGAAAAGCGATCTTTCTCCATAGAGGAGGGTCTCCGACCCCTCCCTGAAACTATGGCCACAGGTGATTAAATGGTCCGCGAAGGCCGATTCCCCCAAGTTGCCCTTTTTCCAGGCTTTCAAGTGCTCAGCCGCTACTTGGAGCTGGCGGCTAGTCTCACCCATGTAGATTCCGTCACAGTCGTTGCATCTTATACTATAAATCCCACTCCTCTGTAATGGTGGTATAGGGTTCAATCTAACGAGCAGTCCTTTTAATGTATTAAGATGATAGAAAACCGGCCGGAAACCAAAGGGCCGAAGGACGCGACTCAAATTTGACGAGAACTTACCCAGGAAGGGGAGCTTAATCCAACGCTTTCTGCCTTCACGACTCCCCTCCCGAGGGAGGGAGGTAGTAGAATCAAGGCATTGCCGCGTGATCTTCCTACGGACCATCAGGTCAATGTCCAAGTTGACGTCGTTTACCCGAGCCAAGTGCTTTATAGTACCTAGTTCTTTCTGGAAGGCTGCTTGACTCAAAGGGATATTAGTGAGTCGAACTTAGGCTGATGACGTCACTAGTAATGTCATACCCTTAAGTGGGCGATCCGCGAGCCCTTCGTGAGCTAGATAGACTAACTTACAGTTCACCACGTCTATATTTTAATCCTAGAAGGGGGGCGAATGAGTTTAAAATGCAGTGTATCAAGACGAGAGGCAAACGGGTGGAGCGAGTAAGCCCCCTGAGCTAGATAGTTCATGTTATATTAGTCCAAGAACAAGGGCGTACGCCTCTTTGAGAAAAATCCACAAGCTAGGCCATGATTTCATCATGAAGCAAGCGTAGTCTCAAAATATGAATGAGGTCATTTACTAATAGACACGACACATGATCTTTATTTATTTGACTATGCCGGAAAATCTTCCTTCTTTTTTTTGAGTATCACTCAAAGGCTATTGTTGAACACCATACAAATTATTCTCACAATCATGTGAAGATAATTGTGTACTGAAAGCGCTTATGGTTATTTTTTCATTTAAATACGGGTTACCACTTCCATTTATTTCTTTTTCACTCTTCTGTGTAGCTCGACTTGTAAATTTCTTGTGGCTCCCTCCTCCCCCTACGTATGTATTAGCTGGATGGTCGAAAATTTTCGAAGCCCCCCGTTTTCTAATATGTATGCTTGAATGTCAACATTTTTCCAGTCCTGAAAGTAGGTGAGAGCCGACCTCCGCTTTCCAGGGAACCTCAGTTTATCTAAGGGACGGCGGGCGTCTCTCCCGAATAACTCCTCACAAAACAAACTTCTCAGTGAAAATTCCAAGAAGTCCTCTGATGATGCCACATCAAGGATTAGATTATCATCGAGAGTAAATTTTTCCAGCTTGGCTACTTCATTATTTAATGAGTATGTGCTATAGCGAGAAATATTTCCATTGAAATTATATTCCTGGTTCGGTGAATCAAACTATTGATATCATTGAACCCGTCGTATTCCTAGTGAACATTAAAATTTACCACTTCACCTAGTGTAAGAATCAAAATGTTTCTCTTCCTTCCTTATTAATTGTAATTTCATATCATTCCCAACGATGTCGACAAGCGACAAGTCGGCCTCGAATCGGATTGTATGAGAAAAACGTGATCAAAATATTTTTGATGTATGAGCAGAAATGTTCTGCACGGTGAAAAATTCCTTATGTCGTTTTCGCTATTCGGAGCCATTAAATTCTTGAATTGCCAGATTGGAGAAGTCTTGATAAAGAGTAGCTATACTATTACCATTAATTAATTATTGTATGAAATAAAACGATAAACCAACAAAAGGTTTCGACTTTCGAAGGCACGCCTGTCATGTGTGCGATGCAAAATGAATTTATATACGTAGAAATGAAATGATGACAAATCATATTGAAGCGAGTAAAATGTGTCGTTTTTCTTATTTTAACTTCTTGAAAGAAAAAGCCGAGTAAGCAAGAGAAATTGAGATTTCACAACGCGAGTAGTTCTTACGATATTCTAAGAAATTGAAAATTATTATGTATAAAAAGATGGTGTGCTACTGAAAATCGAAGAAAGTGTTGAATGCCACAAGTTCCCTTTGTAGAAACTCACTGAATCGTTGGAATAACAAAATACTTTATTTTGCATTTGCCAGACTGTGTCTAGAATTTGCCTCATTGGTCTACAAACTCACGTTGAATTGAATTTTTGACTATCCAAGTGAACATACCTACCATTCGGTAAAGAAAGACGTGTTTTTGAAACTTATCAGGGTATCTACCAGGTCAACTATGTCAACTACGTCAAGTAAAGTCAACTTTTCTATCCGTAGGTCAACTAAAAAGTCCAAAAATGCATAATTTTGTGTAAAGAATGTTTTTCACATGTCTTCCTATATGCACAATATCAAGGTATAATCAAACTTCTGGCTTTTAAAATGACAATTTTCTCAATTAAATATTAATTCTTGCAAACGAATAAAAAAATACCAAAATTACAATACTAATTTGGAGAGGGGGGGGGGTGATATTTTTTAGGGTCAAATAAAATATCGAAAAAAGGTCAACGAATGTCAACTATTTCCGTTTTTCAATTCTGGTAGACATCCTGCTTATGGATGGTTTTGAAATAATGTCTCTTTCAGACGTTGAATGGCTCAGCCCAGTATTATCGTTAGGGAACAATAGGAATATAATTCAAGACGTAGCCAGCGTGCGAGCAGGGCGGGTGGCGTCCGCCCTATCAGAGTCGCTTGCCCGACCTAGGAAAGTCTGGTCATTTGTAGTTTTTGCTCATTAAAATAAAACGAAGTCTAGTCTTGCGGCTTGAAACGACTTTTACTTTTTGAGCTGGTTTTGATAACAAAAAGAAACATGATATTGTAAGCAAAGCGAGCAAAAAATTTGTACACTTATTTTTTGAAAATGTCTTGCCCTACCAAGAATATCGTGTGCCCCACCTGAGTCTGAAGACTGGCTACGCCTTAGAATATATTGGTATTGAATTTGAATTTACGAAGGGCGTCGCGCTGGTTACACTCGCTTGAGAGGGGAAGTGAGGTAGAGAATCTTATTTTTCAACAGGGAACGTGTTCTTGGTTCATTTTGTCAATCTTAGTAAACTGTGTTACCTATAAGCGATAGTTTAAGCACCCGGCATATTTTTTCATGTTCGCATATACGATTGGTTTGTGATATCGGTTTCTGTTCCACAAATTAGATTTCATCATAATACATTTTTATGCGTTATTTCATGAGCGAAGAGAAAAGTTGAGCATTGGTTATGTAGAACGTTGTAATCGTTCTCATGCATTTGTTTTGGAGCCTTTCAATGATGAGGCGATTGGAGTTAGCTGTTGCACCCTAGAGTTTGCAGGCGTAGGTCCATGTTGGTTTGAAGACTGTAGAGTAGATGAGTCTCTTATTGGTGAGGCTGAGTTTCGAATGACGTTTTTTCAGCTGCCTGTTGAGTAACACTCTCCTCCTTCAAGCGCGCTCCCGCCAATTTAATTACATTCAAGATGTAGGCCCAGATAGCGAGAGGGATCGTTTTCCCCTCAATGTAGATGAGAAAAGTCAACATGAACAGACTTACGCTCGTTTAGAGGGATTTTCCAGTCCGGTGCCCAGCTGCACATTCGGTCAACTGTATCTTGAAGGCCCGAGACCGCTGATCAATATTCCTTCCCGAGAGAAATCACCGCTGTGTCGTCGGCAAAAAGCGCCACCATAGCATTCTCGCTGACTGGAATGTCGGCTGTATATAAGAGGAACAGTAACGGACCTAGTACTGATCCTTGGAGGACCCCAGCTCCAATAGACCGATTCCCCGTGACGTCAACATCTTCGATTTTGATTGAATGCTTGTTCTCTGCTGCTGGCTTTGGGGCAGCCAGTTTAGAATCCCATAAGGATACACAGGGAACGTTTCGATCATTCACTAGTATTCAAGAACAAGAAATACGTTAGCAATAAAAGCTACATATTTGAATTCCAGAGAACTTCTAGATTCTAGATAGAGATCTCTAATACATTAGGAACATCTTGTTTTTGAATATCTGTATGTGATCGAATCGTTCCCTATGTATTCTTATGGAAATCGATGTCATGATTGGCCCAATAATCGTAATATCGATTACAAATATGGGTACTTTGACTCACCATCGCTCACTGTTATCAACACTGTGACGTCACCGGGGAATCGGTCTATTGGATGCCAATTGGAGCTCTCTGAGCCACACTAACCGAACCTTCAACGTATAACCAGTCGTTGATTGAAAAATTTTGCTTCCATCATATACTCTTGTCTTTCTCATCTCCATCTCCTCACCGTACTGTTAACTGACTCACTTTCATCTCTCGTTCGAGTGTCGGCGTTATTGAGGGAAGGGGGAGGGTAGGCTAAACTTCAAACCTTCTCCAACAGATTCGTCTCGTCTCGTTCCGACTGAACTCTACTCGACTGCAATTTATGATACAGGGCTGAAACTTTTGAACTAAACTAGCCTTGACCTTCAAATCCAATAAGGAGGAGATATCTTTTTGTATTCCCTAACTCTAAGATCAGCATCATAGAATCACGACAAACGTCATTAACAGATTAAATAAAAGATTCTAACTCATCGATGGTCATTCGCCTGCGAGCTAGTTGACCTAACACGCAATATACTAGGTTTATACCAGACGAAATATTGGAGCAATTGGGCCTGTTGGCTGTCTAGCCTTAAATACAGAATATTAGGCCCTAACCTATTGTGGGAACTAGGAAAATGTCGAGCTCATAATAGCCCAGAAGCTAGTCTATCATTTTAAGTCGCTGTTGTTGCCATAAGGTAAGCGTGGCTTTCACTTACTTACAGAACAAAAATAAAGTACGTATATACCACATACAAGGAAATATGAAATGAAATCTTCATTTATTTTAAAGAAAGTTCTATTTTTTATTTTTTTTGTGACAAACAGAGTTTAGTTGAATAAAGAGTCAGTTCGCTTTGTTGCCACCTTTTAATGCTCCACCAGAATATTTTCTATTTTTATATTGATGAAGAGTGGCCAGAAATAATGTTAAGACAGTGAGGGTTTGGACTAGTTTTGAGCAGAAGAAAGAAGAGTCAAACGATTTTTCAAAATTAACAGCTCTCATATTGTAAGATTAAATTGACTTTGTGCGCGTTTGGTCTGTTTCAGAATACGCCACCCATTCCTCGTTCATAGAAGCTATAATATGCGTATCTTGTGTGGCGGCCATGTTTTCCTGTAAAACGGTGAGCTACCTATGAATATATCATTATGTATGTATTGGTTCATTATGATGAAACGTAATATCCTTTTTTCTGTGTATGTGTTGTTAGGATCAACGATATTTCCTGTTACCATTCATGGGTATTGTAATCTTGATATTTTTAATGATGACTGCAATTTCTTTGTGCTTACTTCTGGCCATTTTCGGAATAAATTCGTAAGTATTGATTGCAATATTAACATTTCGGGAAGGCAGAATGTTAGAATGACTGCTAAGCATGTAGTTCCAATTGGAAAACTTAAATGTTTGATTCAAGGTTGGAAGTATGATTGTATGAGCAAGTTTTGAAACTTTTTTTTTCCATTACCGGTGGGTCAGATGATGACAGGAAGTACTTTAGGTTTATTCTACATCAGATAGAGGATTATAAAAGAAATTTGACAAATAGAAAGGGCTGAAGGACATCGATATCGCAGATTTAAGTATTGTCGAAAGAGAGTGTTCAAATCCATTTGAGCAATCTTTGAGAGATTAAGTTTTGAAAATGGAAGGGGGAGGCGCGACCAGTGTCTCTTTTCTAGGTTTTGCCCTGGTTTTTTTGTCGACTGCCCGGATATCCTCCCGTCAATACTACTAACTTGTTGCGGATGCGTTCTGAAAATAATATTTCCCCGCCAATAGAGTACGTGTACGCTGCTTTATTAGATGTTCTAGACCCATCAGAGAGGCAGCTGAGGAGGGGTGACATGTGAGGTGATATCATTGATAGCTATTAAGAAAACTTCGCCTCGGGGGACTCCGTTTTGGAACGAAAGCGGGGGGGAAGGTTATGTTATTGATTTTTACCAAACTGGTTCTGTTGTTGAGAAAGGTTTTCAGTATATTTGGAAGGTGACCTTGGAGACCAATTTCGTAGAATTTGGTCGAGATAAGATGTTTCCAGACTTGAGGAAACGGTTCCTGGAGGTTGAAGAAGATGGAGTACAGACAATATTTGTTCGTGGTTGCATCGTTGATTTGGGATTGAAGATCGAAAAGAGGTTGTACAGTGTGCCGTCCTTTTCTGAAACCGTATTGGAAGGATGAGAGGATGTTCTTTGATTCTAAATACTAGAAGAGGTTCAGTATTTTTTGGAATGATTTGCCAAGAACACTGAAGAGGGCTATAGGGCGTTATGAGACGGGGAGGAGTGGGTCAGAGTTGGGTTTTAGTATAGGGAGGATGATGACTGTTTTCTAAAAGTTGGGATAAATATTTTGTGCGAAGATGACGTTAAATAAGGAGAGGAGGTAAGAGAATGAGTTTGGGTGGTGATTTTAAAGGGTATGTTGTCAAGTCCGGGAGAAGCGTTTCTCATGTTTTTATTTATAGTAGTTATGAATTCATTTTCAGAAACATGGAGGTTGTATGGAAGGACATCATTTTTTGGAGGGACGTAAGATAATATACTCGTATCAAATTTTTCTTGATGGAGTTTATAACTTGAGAAATTGGGATCGTAATTAGCGTTAGAGGACGCTGAGGTGAATTGTTTAGCTAGTAATACGGAGATAAAAAGAGAATGTGATGTGATTGCGTCGTTTGTTGTCAGTTGGGTTATGGGACGGGGGGGTTAGAGTTCTTGCTTAGGCGCGGACTTTCAATCTTGTAAGGTATCAACTCAGTTTAGGTTCGGATGGAGTTGTTGCGTGTTTTGATGGCTTGATGGATTTCGTCTGACTACCAAGGGACTTGATTACGTTTCTTTTTTCCTGAAAAGTGAGGGATAGAGAGTTCTGCGGTATCGTTAATGAACTTGATAAGGTATCTAATGCTATGGAGGGGTTTCAGGGGTCTGGAAGGGTGGCCGTGTCTTGAAGAGTTATTGAATTGGAGAATCTATTCGCCTCAGAAATGCTTACTTGATAATTAATTTTCGCTTGTTCCGGTTCGCGAATGTTATGATTAGAGACCGGATTCCCGGCAGCTAAAAGACTTATTATCGGCATCAAAATAAAAAAAATCGGCATTTTTCGGCACATGTAAAAAAAAAAAAAAAAACGTATTTTCGACGGAAAAGTAAATTCTAATTCAGTTTTACGATTAAAAAGGATCAAAAAAATTGTTTATTGTCACAATCAGGTGCATTGACGGTTTCGGGATGAAAATTTTTCAAGCATAGCGATAAGAGAAAACACGGTGTTCTTCTTTGAGTCAATTAATCGATGACCTTGTGTGCGCAAAAGACATCAATTGTATACAATTTCCCTGACTTATTTATATTTTCAGCACCGTTTTGGCGTTTTGACCAATACGGCATTTATTACAGTTTCGGCTAATTTCAGTAAAAAAAATTTTTACTCTCGCTTCCTCTCACCATGACTCGTACTCATATTTCATTAGATTGTGTTCGCCCCTTCTACAAAAAAAGTGCCAAATGCCGAGGAATCCGGTCTCTAGTTATGATGTACTGCCTGGGGAGGAACCGGGTTTATCAATTTTCAAGGTATTTTTGTTTTTTACTAGAGCCTTGAATGCGATCCATCCGTCGAAATTCGTAGGAACTTTCTCGTTTGCTGAAGATAGATACGGCTCACCTAATCTCGACGTGAGCTATAAGAGCGGTAGTAGTTTTGCGGATACGATTGGGCCGGCAACCATACTGGCATTAGTTATCAGCGTAATAAACATTAGTAAGTACTAAAATAGTATTATAATATTGTAAAAAAAAATTCCATTTTCCAAGAAAATTGTAATAATTATGTTTGTTAATGCAAAACTTCTTAATGTGAGTGGGGATTTAGAAGGGCTAGAAGGAGCCTCAAATTTATTCGTCCGTCATAAAATTACGTCATCAGTTTTGAATAAATGAAAGATCTACTACCGATTGGTTAATTTTTATGGGTAACAGTAATGCTCTTATTATCATGCACTAACATTCAAACTTTTCTTCCTTCAGCTATTTTCTTGCATTTCGTTAAAGTCGTGTGTTCACTGTTCGCCGAAATGGGAACTCCACCTGCTTATGCTGGACATGGTATTATCTTTGGTCCAACATCACCATCAAGCGTATCGATGCCCCTCAACTAATGAGTAATGCAACGAGAAAAGCTCAATAATTTTGTCGCTACACAAGTTTATTTTTTCTTCTAATAATTGGGCTCAACTTTCTCATTAATCGTATTTCTTCAACAATCTTTTCGTTTATGAGTCATGAATAATTCTATCATTTTTAATATTTTGCATTTACTGGTATTGTTAGTTCTCAAAGAAGTGTTTTTTCTCTTTTTAAAAGGTTATGGAATCAAGACTGGTTTGATTCTCATCCGTGTACTTGATAAAAATGATTATGTGTGAGGTTACGCTTACAAGTTATTATTTTTAAGTGTCTAAGATAAAGTTGTTGAGGTACAAGTCTTTATATTATTTCAAAAATATTTCATCTTTGCTATTATTAAGAAATACTATTTCGTTTTTCAATTTTGTATTTCTTTTTGTTACTATTTTTGGACATTACTCAATACAAAAAATTTGATTTCTAAGATTAATATTCGTTATTAAGAGTAATTTTTTGTTCATTTCATTGAAATTGAATATTATGAATGACACGGTCTCAATTTTTTTATAACTATTGTGTCATCCACTGTAGGAGAGAAGAGTAGATATAAATAGAAATTTATTATAATATCAAGAACTGCTATTTTGTTTTTCAATTTTGTATCCGTTTTGGTACTATTTTTCGACAATACGTAATCAAAAAAACTTTATTTTCTAAGATTGATACCTATTGGCTTTTGAGAGAATCTTTTTGTTTATTTCATTAAAAATGAATTACAGATGACATAGTTTCTAATTTTTTATTTATTTATTTATTGTGTTATCGACTTTCGAGGGAAAGAAGAAATAAAATATAACTATATGGAGGATAATTGAAATCAAAAAAAATTCCATTCTGTGGATTCTGTTCTCAAAAATCTGTAGTTCTGTACCAGCGATTTTTTCCTTGTACTTTTTAATAGAGCAATATTTCATGCGTCTCTTATTAAGTAAAACTATAAGTTCGTCTACATTACCCGGTAAACAAAGGAAACAGGGCTTCAAATGGGAATTAAAAGGCTAGTTTTTCCCAAATTAAGCCCTGTTTCCTTTTTGTGTCCCTGAAGCCCTTTATATTTGAGGGCTTCATGAGGGCTTCAATAGGGAAGTAAGAGGGGAACAGGGAATCAACAGGGCTTCAAATGAGGGCTTCAGAGGGTAGTTTTTCCCAGGGGCTTCAGAGGGCTTCAAATTGTTTACCGGGTATTTTTCGGCCACCTAGGTATGGACCAGAAAGATGTTACCAGTTGAATGGGAGTTAGCGCTAAATCTGTTTTAGCGAAAAAACGGAAAACATTGGATGTATACTTTAAATCTACTAAAGATTGTATCTATATTTTATCTTTAATTTGCGCCAAAAACGAAGTCAGCCGAGTTATTGAACTAAGTAACTAGGTATATGATAAGATAGATGCGCCCAAGTGATAAGAGGACCGTCGCCGTGTTGACGCAGTTGATGGTGGAGCAGGGGGTTCAGGAGTGCCGTGAGAGATAAGAGAGTATCAAACATCGAATTTCGATTAATCAGAAAAATTATGAAATGAAAAACGAAATAAATTCTCGTTTATTTTTCATCGCTAGAATTCTTGTACCTAATTGATATTTGATGTTGAAAATTCTCCTAGGATACTACTTAGATTGCTCCTCCCTCGACTTTATCAACACGGCGATGATCATCCTATTTGTGTCGCTTGCGCCTACGTATCTTAGTTCCTCAATGGAACCAAATGTGCTAAAGATTGACCGATTTTCCAAGATTTCTAAAATAAAAGTTTGGAAATTTCGCCATTTTCAAGCTTTGTAGTATTATTCAGGTATTTTTTCGGGATCAGCATTAAATTTTTTCAATAGATCGAGTGAAATTTGAAAGTTTGAGAGATTTTTCATTTTTGAGAATTGGGGCAAATTGGTCAATTTTTGGCACATTTTGGTCCATAACTCGGCCCACGTGGAAACTTGATCGTAATTCGTATCGCGAACTAAAGATAAAATTGAGATAAAAATTTTGTAGATTTGAAGTGTGGTGCTATTCAGTGAAAGCTAATAGAATTCGCCCATCCAACAACGGTCTTATCGTTGAAAATTTCAGCTTATTTTGAATGGTTCGGCCGAGCCAAATCAGCGTTTGCGAATGTGTAGGCCTATAGACCCATGGGAAGAAACACAAGATCGCTAACTTCAATAATTTGTTGGTTCTGCTGCGCCTATAAAATCGTTGTGGTCAATCTTTAGCACTTCAACACAGGCTGTCAAGGAGAGTTGACCCTCAAAATCAATTTTTCTCGTAATTACCTATTCAGTTTCTCAATTAAAAAAAAATGAAGAGATGTGAATTTATTCCGCAAAAAATACCTTTCCAATATATGTATCTAACGACAAATGAATCCGTGAATTTATTTAACATAACACGTAGATGGCGAATTATCGATCTTGTGTTTCTAGGAGTCTGTACACGTGTGCTATGTTGTATTTTGTCGAAAGTGCAAAGCCTGATTCATTATGACACTTCCCACAAATTTTTGATTTTTTTATAATTTTGCGATCTTGGAACGTGTTTTTGCTCCAAACCCTTATGTTTTCCACAAAAATGGATTATCGCTGTACCCCCCTCCAAACCAGTGGAACGGTTGCTGAAGATGAGAACGGGAAGGAAAAGTGGAAACCTGAAGCGAATTTTTGACACAGTAATATTTCAGTGTAAACTTTAGCGCTCTCTACCGTGATACCCGCATGATCGTATGACGTCACGCTCATAACATGCTGTTCTGTTTCGGAAGTCAACAAATTTTCCGGTAAAAATTATGAACATCCCCAACATCGATAAAACAAGGAAAAAGAAGAAGCAAAATCAAAATTCAATTTTCAAATTTCGAGAGACCCTTGTACTCGTAATTCTACATCAGTCACCAGTCGACAGGATCTCCAGTTACGATCTAATTTCACATTACCAACTTGATGACTGAAGATGCCCTAGAATTCTATCGTCTGTATCGGTATGAAACTACGCAGGAATTGGTCCCATTTCTCTGTATTTCAACACAGTTTTATTGAGTGAGTACACCGCTATACATCTTCTAACCTGAATTACAGTCTCATACAAACACAATCCACTAAGACGTGTTCAAAACTTCGTTCACGTCTCTGACACTGTTCATGTTTCAGCAGATGAATTTTGCCGCACTGAAACCAGTATCTCATGCATTAGTATCTCTTCAATGGCTGTTGTTCATCCCGGTTTGAAGAGAATTATTTTCAAGAGATTCCTGTACATAACACTATGGCATGTGAGCATTCAGACCCTAGCCCTCCAACTTATTGCGTCAATAGATTTCAGCGAGCGTCCCGTGTTATGGTTAATAACATGGCTAGGAAATGTAGTGAAGCTTCGCTTCTTCGCTATCGCTCTTTTCCAGTCATTTCTATCAATTGTGTTTATATTAACCGAAAGTATTCAATACCTGAAAGTGAGTCCGTGCGAAAATATTACTAGATTCCGGTATATTTGCCAAAAACTCAGTCCTAACAATGTGACTTGGTTTTTGGTGTACTTCCTTCGTGGTATTCTTACTGTCATCGTATTTTTCATCGCGCTAAAAAGCTATTTCGTATATCCGACGGACAAAGCGGATATAAAGAAGTCGAATATTGCTGTAACCGAAACAATAATTATACTAATCACTAACTCTATATGGATGAACGTATTGTTTTTCTTCAACGATTTTATTTTCCAGAAGAGCTTCAAGTATTTCTCTTTGATTCAACATAATTATTCACTGACTATGCCGACTATGTTCGCAACAACAAAAAATGTTTCCGTGAGATCCGTTTATTATTGTTTCATATTCATTGTGTTCTACTTACTCAGAGGTTTCTCGTTTTGTAATTTTCTTTGTTATTTATTCTCAGTATCGGCGAACATTTCGTATTCAACGATATTTAGTCCTTATGTGCTGTTCTGTTTATGGCTTCTAAATGCGTATTTTCTGTTTAATATTCTTATTCTTAAGTTACTGTTTGATATCTTTTTAGTCAGTAGAGTCGAGTTTCCTATTGTCACTGACGTACAATCGCAGCAAAGTAATTCGTTTGTATTGAGGGACGCTCTCTCGACGTCTAATGTTCCATTGTTACAATATTTAGCTTATTACGATTTAAATATAGTGTCTCAGTTCGACAGAAGACGACGAATGGAGATATTCACGTTGAGTTATCCTGGTGGACATCCATACACGTGGAAAGAACTATCGTCGGAAGCCATGAAATTGATTACCGACACAGTCACGCAGCTTGAGAACCTTACTTCTCCGAAGTCTTTCGTTACAGAAACTAGTGACAAAAAATTGCCACCGATAGAGAGATATTATCCTAATGTACGGCCTCTCTCTCCGCGAAACTTTGTTCGTTACCCTTTGAACGAAAAAAGTGTAGACGATGGTATCTTCCAGGATGCTTTCAACTTCGTAAAAACTATCCGACTGGTTGCTTATCTCATCGAAGAACTAAAAGATAAGCAATTGGAAGCTGCTCTACAGCGATACCAGTCCGTATCCTTAGCGTGCCTAAGTTTAGCTAACTTGGCAGCGATTTCTATTGCCGAAGATAAATACGGAATAATTCAGCAAGATTTGGCTGCTATTATTCACGTTTTATTGAGACTGTTCGTAACGCTTAATAAATTGGTCGTAGTCAACAAGAAGACGAACGCGTCTCTGTTACAAGTGAAGAAAAATCTACTCAGCGTCGTTAAAAGTAGTCTTTATAAGATCGCGATCAATTTTGGTGGTTACGTTAAAGACTTGTCTCTTTCTTCCGAAGATCAAAAATTGTTCGAAAATTTCATTTATTTTAAGAATTAACTTGAACTCTTGTTAGCTTGAGAAGCATAGTTTATAAAGTCATGTTTTCAATTTTTTTAGTGCTTTTGTAATTAAATCATTGTTGTATCGAAGGAATTTATTTCAAGAAACATTGCTCCGTTGCACAATGCTTTTTTCATGATGCCAGGCTCACAAAGAGAAGAATTCGTCGTCATTTCTCGCGAAGATACCTTAATTCTTTTTGCTACTTATCCGTCAATTTATATCATATTCTTGAATATCTTTTCTGAACTCTAGCTTTGTGAAAAGTGTTGAGATTTCCAACAATTAAAAATGACCAAAATAGATTATAGGTATCAGCTCATGTAATGAGAATTTATGTCTTCCCCTCAGAACAAAATTTCATGATACTAATTTCAAGATAAATATATATTCCATAAATGACATGACAGAGTACAAAAAATTCATTGTATTTTTTTGAGTGACGAGGATGAAAATCTCATAAACGCGATTCAGGAAAGACGTGAAAAGAAAAGAGGATTCAATTTCCTGACTACAAGACGCTTTTAAAAACTCATAGAGTACAATTTTGATATTCATTTACGTGAGTTATTTTCTCCGACTTTTCCAGGTGTTTCGAAGTATTTTCAAAACTGGCCTCACAGAATTCAGACTAACCTCTTCAAAATTCCAAAACGTATAAATGGGAAACAAGAATTCATTTTCAAAAGAACGCGAAACATTTTTGACTTTGACTTTTGTCATAAAGAATTCTTCATTATAAAAACTGATTATCTGTATTCTCAAAATACATAATAGGAATACATTGCATGATTGGGCGACGAACAAGATTTTATTTACACAATTAAAATTAAACAACTCGAAATAAATTACCAGTTTAGAATTTAAAAACTTTAATTTCCTCCGTCTTGACAATCCGAATTATTTTTCATGACATATGGCAAGTCAGGTGGTGTTGAATAAGGTTCGAGATCCAGGGCTTCGAATTCACCGTTAGCTTCTCTGTAAAATTAAGGACAAAAAATTAATCACTAGAAAAGATCGAGCTCACTATTTTTCTGAAGTGCACAAACAACGAGAGCAAAGAAAAGAATTATAGATTCAGGGAAATGATAACACCATTGGAGTAACAGAGAAATGAATACGAAGCAACCATTTCAATTGATTCACGAAATAGGAATTATTCAGCCACTTTCTTACGAGAGCAGTTCTGATTGAAAAGAGAACAATGTTCACGTACTTCGGTATTAGAAAGTGAAATTATCTCGAATAATCCAAATTTGTAACTAGATAATCGGAACATTTCGAACAACAAAGGAAGAAAGAATCTCATTTTCATTGAGAAATAATCTACCTGAGTGACAGTCCGATGAGACCAGGTGTTTGAGCCCTCGACTGTGCTGCGGTATATCCGTATTCGTTGAGCGTTTTATCGTCATCCATGACTTGCTGCTCTTTATTAAAGAGCATTTGATCACCAGGAGGAACTTTAATTATACCTAGAATGCAAAGTTGAAGACCGTCACGTGGGAAACTTCAGTTATAATTCTACAGACGAAAAAGACTACTTTCAACAAACCTTCAATAATTTTTTTGACTTCATAAATATTCGTGTTATCTTTAGCGTCGGTAAAAATTGTTAATTTTTTACGCTGAATCATCAAGTAAACATCCTAAAATCATAATGACACAAAGATTTTGAGTAACAGAGAACATTCGTTTCAAGAGCGTCAAGAAGAATATAACATGCAACAATATAATTTACTTACCATAGCTCTAGGATTCTAAAAGCTTACGAAACTCAACAAATAGACGAATGCGTTTATAAAGACAAACTTATAGTAGAAATATACATTATTTTTTACAATTACAATTAAACGAGAATGAGGAATCGTTTTCGAGTCTCTCTCCGGGGTGCAGGTGCTAGAATCAACCTGAACCGTGTAAAAAAAATTGTTATCTAAAAAAAAATTTGTAGCACAGAATCAAAACAAACGTTATCGATAATATTAGCAATACAGTACTCAGCAATCAGCAGTCAGCAATACTTCTGATGACCGTCTGGAAGATATCGAACCACGATTAGGAGAATAAGGCGTTTGATTTGGTGAACTGAAAGTTAAAGGACCCTCGTTTTGCAAACACGTTCATTCAGGCCAGCGGCCATATAGCCGGTATCGCCGTATCGTTCACTCGTTCATACACCGTTCATATAATTAAGTCCCAATAAATTCCAACCTGAGCCTGAGGATAGCTCACTTCACTCAGATACACATTACCCACAAAACTGATGGGAAGCTAGTATTGAGATAAAGTTACAACGATTACAAAACAGCTGCTGGAGAGGAGATCGAATCAGAATGATTTCTAGGTTATTATAAGTAAGTATCCGAATAGGTACGAATACGAAATATATTTACAATAGGTACCTAGCCCTTCTGATTTCAGTCACGTTTGTCGGGCCCGTCAGTTCATAATTATTACCATCTGTGCATATTACATAGACCTAAATAGTCGAAGTTTCAAATTTTGATATCGTCGGAAGTCAATTTTTGCACATCAAGTTCGTAAAAGCTGAACTAATTCGACGCGCACTCCATTGAGCCGAATGGAATACGAAGTCAGCTGTATTTTTCCTAAACTTTGTGTTTGTAACTCATCGACATTAGTCTATCTGATAAGTATTTGAGCGAGATGATTTTAGGATTAGAAGCGGTTGAATACTTATTCATTCTTATTGTCAAATGTACAGCTTGAATATTCCATTATTTTGATCGAGTTAAGAGTCTTTTCTTTTTTTTTTTTTCTTCCATAGCGATACCGTAGAACGAATACCTCGTAAGCAACAAAAAAAAATCAACATAACTGCTATTTTACCTACACGTTTCAAATACACCGCAATCCAAAAATGACAATGGCCGCTTACGAGGTATTCGTGCTAGGGTATCGAAATCAAACATTTTGATCTTCATCCTATATAGAGATTTCAGATCTTGATGGTTCTGATGGAACTTAATTTTTAATTAAATACGGTATACCTCTGGAAATTTTATGTAAAAAAGTAGAGCTTGTCACCCAGAAAATGTACAAATCTTATAATGCTATCCAAATTTTGGGTAGACATAGGTGTGGGTATAGGCCTAGTTTTGCTGTTCCAGTTCTCAAACAAGTGACATAACTATCGTTCTTCGAAGTCGACTTATTCATTCAAATCTAATTTGGGTTCAGTATCAACAGAACGTTGGAATGAAAATTCAAAATACATCGTCAAAGATTGTGGGCTTGTACTTATTTTTAATTTTTCATTCCTATTATGCATCAATATTATAGTGTTGGTCCAGGATAATCATAAAATAAGTTAATAAATGAAATCAAATTTTAATTCGAATTATTATCTGAGGGTACACGTAAAACTCAATTGAATACGTAACATGCAATATTTTATTATAGCCGATGAGCTGTTATTCAGATGCAATAATTACTACATCTTGATTTATTAATAGACAATACAGAAATTGAATAAGATTGAAAAACAGACCATTACAGAATTAAAATCAAACATTTTGCAGAATGCGGTCAGCGGTCTTGCTTGCTAGTCGAATTTACCGCCGCGTGACTTATAATAATAAAAATAATGATCAGTTCGAATCAGATTCGGATTCGGTTCGTTAATCAACTCCGATTCGACTTCACCGCTTTTCGATCTTTTCGATGTTTATGAGAAGAAAAAATTTCAAAATGGCTGTTTCACGGTTAATGCCCGTTTATGTGTCAATAAACTCACCTGTGGTTTATGTACATCGACATCAACCACTTTGTTTTGATACGAATTTGATCGATTTCGGCTTAAAATTTTTGCTTACTAAATTCTTCCGCGTTTGGTAAATGCTACTTACGTTTTTACGTACATTTAGCGACTATAATTTGTGCCCATTATATATTTTAATAAGGTTATTTTACGTGTATCATTTTTTGAACTGTGTTAGTAATACGTTGACCTAATTTTTCAACCTTGAGAGCGATGGATTGCATGTATTTTAAGATTCTCTGCTCCATGATGTACAATCGTGTTCGTAATGTGTGACAATATCATCGTCGAAGTCTAAAATATCATCGGTATGTGTGACTCGAACAACAGCGATAGAGGTAAGTTCAGTTGCTCGTACCATTTTAGAAACTTTGGATATCGTATATTCGATTGCAGAGATCCTCTCTTTCAATTTTTCGATGAAAAGTGCATGATTACGCCCCGTGTGCCATAAAAACATTTGTAGCTAACTGCGATTCAATAATGAATGTAGTAGGGCCCTAGGTACTGTGAGTGTAACCTAGAGAGCTAGTGTTATCAGGAAAATGTCCTGTCGGTATGATGATCGTATAGATAGTTTTGACTATGACAAGTGTTGTATGAATATTTTATAGAATTAAACTAGGTGAACGACTCATGAAATAGTCGACGACACGACGTTCTTGTGTACGATTCAGTAATACGATAGATGGGAACCGAAAATTTCTGCTTATCAGTCATCAGAATTATTACCAACATTCAGTCGCTTGGATTTTTCCTCGCGACTGAGAGAAGTATCGTCATCAAATAAGAAAAATCGAGATGTTAGTGTCTATCTTTTTCAGCCTCCAGTGCAGTAAATAACATTTGAGCATGTGCAGTAAGTTGAATGAACGACGCAACGGTTCCGAATAGTTGAGAAAAACATGTAGACTATCGAGAGACAAGAAGATTTTACAAGCGGTCTAGATGGAGAAAAAAATGGTACTTTAACGCAAATTTTTATTCTACGGTAGCTTTAACATCGATAAGTCAAGTACCGATCGAGAGATCGTGCGATTAAGAGGAGCACAGATAGTCGATTTCGACGTGATAATCGAACCCGCCTTCAACACGAACGATGTTGCACTTCGTGATTTCATGTAATTTGTTTAGCATACAGACCGCTGATAGGAACATGTATGTCACCGACAATCATAATTATCCATGACGTGTACGAGTGCTCTCTTGTTATACCCAATACTTTTTTTTTTATCAACTCTCTCTTGTTTCACGTGTCGTTTATTCAAAACTAAAATTCAGCCTTCGATTTATATAGCCTATAATGTCTTTTTTACTTCATCGTAATTTAGGAAAGGTTCCTTCGTTTTAAATCAGGAAAATTTTTTTATATTTGAAGAAACGCTTTTAACTTAGTGACCTCGTTCCGTTTTGAATGAAAATAGACAGAAACACATAAGTAACCAACAATGAATACGAAAGTGATCCAGTATAGTAAAATGTATAATGTTCCTGTTATTCGTTATCACAGTATTCATTGATGGGCTAATCTCTCAAACTTTTTCTCTTTTCTCATTTGAATAAATTCCTGACGTGGAAGCGTGATTTTGTTTTTTCAGACTGTTTATTTTGATCCTATCTTCACATTCAGATATTTATGAATTCTCGTATGGAAGTTGTTTATTGTTGAGTCGAAGAAGTGACTCTGTCTTTAGTTTCTCGAAATTGAAAATCGAACCTTCATAGAATTAGAGCTAAAATACGAACAGTTATTGCCAGAGCTTGAGCCAGGATCTCTGTGTTAGCACGAGGTCGATATTTTTATTTACTTGGTTGATGGTTATCTTATTGGGGAACGATAAATCTTGATGCTGTTCCCAACTGTCCGTCTGAACGATATTGCAAGAGGTGACCGAAAGTGTAGGAAGCTCTGAGCACGACTGCACAAGGAGGCTAATATCCATGCTTGAGAGTTTTTGTACTCTCGCACTTTCACCTATGGTACAAAAATTTCGATTTCCTAAAACTCGCAGCCTACCTCATTTACTATTCGCCGGGTCTCTTTTTTGAAATACGTTGACTGAAGCGAGTTGGGAACCTGTTTCATGGGGACTCTTCTCGATTAGGATCGATTTTCTGGTTGAGATCTTTCTGAGGCTTCTTTTTGTTGCATTGAACCCAATGGAGGGAACTTTCTTAGCCTTCTCCTTACCTCAGGTTTTTTCAAGTCCTCCTGGTATTCACAGCTCGGTGGTTGGAATTTAATCGAGTATCTTCCCTTTCTTCTTTTCTATCTCGGAGATCGAAATTTTCCAAGTTCTCTTCCTGTTTTCTTTATAGGTCAGCGGTCAGAATGTTTCGAGTGTCCTTTCTCTTCTCCTCAATGATCAAAATTTTTCAAAGTCCTTCTCCTGATTTACATGACTTGGTTAGTATGGGCGTCCCTATATTCCTCAATGAACCTAGTCTAACAATCGAAGTGAGACATTTTTTGATAGGATGACTCGTGGAACTGAAGGGTGTGGGGTAGTTACAGATTAAATAAGGTACCTTTGGCGTTCATTTATTCGATGCATCCCCTTGTTTAGATTCATTATTTTCAGTCATTCTGGATTCTTTGAAGCAGGTCTCTTCTAAGATTTGAGAAGCGTTCGGGGGTAAGGAAAACCGTCTGCGACTCTTGTCTTTGCCGACGATTACTTTGTTCCTCTTAGCAATCTTACGTATGATGAACTGGGCAACTTTTCGACCATCTCTAGAGAGGTGCAAATTATAAAAAGTCACACGCTTGAAGTATGGGCAGGTTGACCCAGACGTAGTCTCCCCATAAATGGCGCACATTAAGTTTTTCTCGTGGAATATATTTGGATTTGGCATTTCAAAAACACAATAATCAAAAAATAGCGACCTAGGGGTCCCACCTCTCTGCACATAGACGAAAAGCTCAGGTCGTTTCTTTTACATGGCTCGGGACAAAGCGCCCCCTTAGTTTTGTCGCCCTTATGCGTTGTACCTTCGACTTGAGATAAATTGAACTCGTGTCCTTTGCTTGCTAACTAGCAGCAATTCCGACTTGAAATCTGCTTTATGGATGGGTCTTTAATAAAAATTTCTGACATCCCACCGTACGCAAAGCGAACTAACCTTCCTTTTTTGGGGAGGTGGGGAAACTCACTTTTTGAAACTAATTCATTTCCTATTCCCCCACCAGTGAGTGTAAGTGGGCAGTCTCAATGACGAATGTCATAAATATGATACAATGGAACCCAAGGTTATGTATTTACATCTTCTTCCTTAGGATGGTAGACTGGAAGACTGAAGAGTGTGTAGTGCTGGTTTATATATATATGGCGAGGTCTACCAAGATGCCCTACCTGCGATTTTCGATGATTAATTAGCCTGTTGACTTGCTATAGTCTCATTCGTAGGTCCCAGTCGGTGTGTGTGCGTTTGCTGATCAGCCGGACTTCAGCTTGAAAGGCGCAGAAACTAGAAAGCGACTTGTGCTCTTTCTCAGACTGCCTTTCTCCTCTCCCAGCCTCAGTTCGTCAGTTACCCGGCTACCTTACTTCAGCCTAACGTTTGGATCTCAATCCTTTGCAGACCCTGGACTGTCTTTTCCATACAGTGGAGATGGTGTTCGCTGGTTTAAGACCATTCCTCCTCGAATGTATGCGACGAGGTCTCGTCACCGAAGTCACTGTGGATCCTCGCGCGTATTTAAAACGCTGTCCCCAATCATTGTCGGGTACTTCAGAAGTTGGGCACAGAGTATGTCTTGACCGAGGAGAACAGAGAAAGAGTCCACTGCTTTTCTTTTGGCCTTTCATTCCATGTTTCACTGACAGAGGGTACCTGTCCTCCATCCTCTATTACAGATGTGACACTTCGAGAAATTTGGTCCTCTGAGCCATTCAGATGAAAAGCTGATGACGTCACAGTTGTAAGGGAACCTCGGGTTCACGGCTTATGACGTCATAGTTTATTATAAAGGAAGACAAGCGATAAAGTTTGCAGGATTATTATGGGGTCAACTCGCGGAGGTGGCGTGCACGCTGGGATTTAGAACTCGTCGAACTTGCTGATTTTCAGAATCATGTCTAAGGTTCCTTCCGAGGGGGTGGGGCGACAACTTGTGGGGATGGTGTGAATTTTCAAATGTTGGAATTAGGGACTAGGATTTAGGAAACTTGGGGCCATCTGAATTTTTACTGAGAATCGTACTTCAAAACTTCATTGTCAACCAACTCTGCTTGCTTTCGATACAGTCAATGACAGTGGAATTTTGCTCTTGAAAACAGCTTAAGAACGACTACAAAGAATTTGAAAACGTACCAAAAATTCAAAGAGAATGATCCTCCCAATTGTTGGCTTGCTAATTAAAATGGTGTTTTGATAATCCTCACTTCCTCCCTCACTCTTCTTAAACCACCCAGACTACCCCTCCTTTTTTTCTCTCAATTTTCCTACGTACAATGCGTCGTATTTCAAGTTGAAGGAAACCGAAATACAAAAGTGATGTACCAAGTCGTACGTGGCGTATTGCTCGAGCGAGTGTTTATAGGTTGGATTTATGTATTTTGTACATCGATTTAACGTCTGTAAGAATATGATGATATTCAGGTTAATGTATGTAAATGTAGACAATATAGAAATAAACGATTCGATCGGAAGTTTGAGTTGGGTGAGGTGCCAAATTTTACAGCTACCTATTCGCAGTGTATTTTAGATTACTTATTCGTATAAACTTCGACTTCAGCGGCGATTCCAATTTTATCGAATGGTCGCGATGTTCGTTATGACCCCTTCTGCTTTTTTCGTTCTCTCATAATATGTAGCCTAATTTTATGAAAATTTACCAACAAATCGTGGATGGGAAATCGATCGAGGACGCTATTTTTAGTTTTTCACGCGCTCGCACACCGAAACAGATCAGCTAGAAAGTGTGCGATTTTCTTTGGCAATAATAAAATAATAATGAAAATTTAACGTAAGAGAGAGAATAATCACGTTATTGTTGTGCTCGTATTTCTCGAAGTCTCCAGTAAACGGTATTTTATAGTTTATTTATTTGACGAATTCGACCTTGATCTTGACAAAATATATGTGTGATGTCAGTGACTGCATAACTGAAAGAATGACGACCACTGACTCAACTTTCGCGATTATATTATCGTCGTGTTCGTGAATGATTCAACAACGTCATTATTATTAACCTTTCTTAAGTAGACGAAGAGAGAGAGAGAGAGAGAGAGAGAGAGAGAGAGAGAGAGAGAGAGAGAGAGAGAGAGAGAGAGAGAGGAGAAAAATTATATGGAAATCACACAGGTATATAATTTCCGCGTTGAATTTCGTCACTGTATTTTTACCCTCAGTTTACAGTTTCAGTGTTGAAAATCTTCTGAATCAGGAAATGTATCACTCGCGCTCGTAATTAGAATACGCGGTGTCGTAAATCGTCCTCGTTTGTTTATGAATTTCATTGTTGTACGTTTATACGAATAAGGCACTTTATCTAGGAAACTCTTATCTTGATAATCTCTTTTCCATATCATTACACACTCCAATGACAGTAATTGTTCCTGTTTGTGGTTTTATGAAAATTTTTCTTTCGTTTAAAAATCGTCTTTCAAGTTCATCCGTGTTCTATTACGTGTACCTATCGATTTTGATGGTATTTACGTTACAATGTTAAATCCTTCAGGATCAATAAACGACGTAAACACACAGGCAGTTAAACGATAATAAGGTTACGTTTATCTTTTTCTTTCTTTACCAAGGTAGCCTAATACAGTCTCAATGTTACAGTTGTTTCGAAGGCGAATCAATTTAAGGTAACATTACGGAAAATCGGATAAAATCATTGTTGAATTTATGAAGTTATACCCGCTTTAATTTTAAGACGAGAAGGAATGAGCCAGGTTGTGAGCCTTGCCAGAGTCACGAGAAACCTATGAGAGCAAAGCAAGCGGAAGCATTTGGACGTACGTTTTCAAAAATAGTTAAAATTTGAGAAAAGAATAAGAGTGGATGGATACGCAGGATATGAATTGTTTCGTTTAGAAGCCAGCTAGTAAATATCAAACCTGTGCTAACAATTAGCTAGTCCGTATTAGAGGACTGATGGTGAAATTTGGCAATTTTTTTCATCAATACGAATCAGTTTTTCACATTTTTATCGATCTTTAATAGTGTTTCATTTGGCCGTGGAACTGCTCCACAGTAGCTTAATTTTATCCCGGAGCCATTTCGATTCGTTCCTAATCAAACGGGTGTGATCGAAAACTACACTTCTGCTATTTGTATAATTTTTTATACGAACGCTTGCAAATTTCAATTGATTTTTTAACAGCCCTACTTGACGGGAATTTCTATTCATTATCTTTGAAAAAATGGTGCATTTCCATTTTTCACGTGTCTATTTGTGATTGGTATGACGTTTTTTAACATTAGAAGAGCTATCTATGAATCTCGTGTGTCAGGCTGGGGGTTTTAAGACTACACACCTCGAATGTAGAAGATATTGACCGGTTCTTTACAGCAATGGTTGTGATTGTATGAGTTCTCGGGTCATCAGCCAACACGGTGTTGGTACGACTGGCAAATGAGTCGATTTAAGGTTGGTCGCATGATCCTACCTGTTGGTCAACATATAATCTTGAACGACAAAAGCGATCATCAACAGCGAATTGAGGAGAGCAGGGAAGCTGTTTCATGAGATTTATGTAGGATATCAGGACGTCACGTCATCATGGAATTTCAACTATGAAAAGGAGAATCAATGCGGTTTCTCAATTTATGGCCAGAAATACTAGACGAAGTCATACTCAAGCGAGTAATACAAACGGAGTAATTTACAATTTTAGCCACAGAAATTAAACGACGTCGGAGCGCTTTCGATTAAACAATCATTGTCAACGGGGACTGGAAAGCGACTGAACCTACTCCGGCTGTAAACTAGAAACATACGAGGAAATCAGGATTGAACCAGCGAGTCATCACGACGTGAATCATACTCGTAAACTAGTTCAATCAACCCTCATCAGGTATGTACCTGTTGAGCACATTAAGGTCGTCGTTATTTAAATGACGGATTATTTCGATGTTTTCTAACGCTTTCCGCTTCGAATACGCGTTTTCTCTATAGAGGAGGACCTCGGACCCTTTTTTAATGCTATGGCCGCTAGTGATTAGATGGTCCGCAAACGCCGATTCACCTATATTCTCCCTTTCCCACGCCTTCCTATGTTCAGCGATTCTAATTTTCAACTGACGGCCTGTCTCGCCGATATAAATTCCGTTACAATCCTTACACTCAACTTTATACACACCACTCCTCTCGGCCAGTTGGATGGGGTCTTTTAACCTAACCAATAAACTTTTTATGGTATTGGGGTTGTAATACATAGGCCGAAATCCGAAGGGGCGTAGGACACGACTCAATTGAGATGAAAACTGCCCCAAGAACGGAAGCCTTATCCAACGCTCTCTACTGTTTAGGGCCGTATTGCGGGGGAGGGAGGTGATGGAATCGAGGCATTTTCGAGTAACTTTCCTTTGGATCATAAGGTCAATGTCTAAGTTCACTTCATTCACTCTGGCCAAGTGCTTCATAGTTGATACCTCTTTTTGGAAGGCTGACTGATTGAGAGGAATACTAGTCAGTCGATGGATTAAGCTGTTAAATCCAGCATATTTATGGGCTACAGGGCAAAAAGATTTTCCGTGGACAGTAATATCGGTCGCAGTATCTTTCCTGTATATGGCGAATTCTTGGATACCGTCTCTATTACAGATCGTCAAATCCAAATAATTAATAGATGCGCCACCGATTTCTAAAGTAAATTTTATAGAAGGATATTGATTATTTAGATACTGGAGAAACTCCAAAAGGAGCTCTCGGTGACCAGTCCACGTACACAACACATCGTCGACATACCTGTGCCAATAATAAATCTGATCTAAATACGCACTGCCAGAGGAGAACAAATCGAGCTCGAACTTAGACATAAAGACCTCCGAAATGAGAGAACCCAAAGGAGAACTGATGGGTATTCCAACCTCTTCAGGAAACTCAAAAAACTTGTTATCGAATTTGCAATAATTGGGAGACCAACAAATATTGAGGAAATTGAAAAATTCACCCAATTCTTCTTGGCGAATATTTGTTTGAATCAAAAGGTCTCCCATATGTTGCATGGCGGTTGCTCTGGGGATATTGGGGAACAGGCCGACCACATCAAATGAATACAGGGTCGATCCCAGCGGAAGAATATTATCCTTAAGCCTATCAGCCAAGGAGACCGAATTTTTCACTCTCGATTTAAACCATCGGTCCAAAAATTTCGCCAGAGCGTACGTGGGGGAGGACACAAAGGAATGTCACCACTAGGCTGAACTTATTGGTCCATTCTAGACTTTCTGGCCTACTGCATCCGGGTGAGTTGGATCTGTTTATTAAGGCTATTAATGTTAAATGCCGCGGTTTTGAAGCTAAATTGAAAAGGAAGAAAAATAAGAAACTTTGTTCCCTCCAGAAAAAGAAAGAAAATTACTTCGTCTAGTATGAAAAGGAGGTTCGAACCAGATAACTTGGCTTTACAACACCCCTTCACCATCGATACAAAAATTGTACTCTAGGATAGAGTAGCGAAATATTAAAACCACACTAATCAAAGCCGCTAAGATCTTTCGGTTAAACAACCATCTTCGGAGCACATGGGCGAATTGCTCGTAAAATCAGGTGTCCCTCATGAGGAGATGGCGAAATTCAAATTTGAAAGGAAATTTTTCAAGTTCCCGGATGAGTGGGGATCCCCATTGGTTCTCCCTTGGGCTCTCTGACATCTGAGGTATTCATGTCCAAATTGGAGATCGATTTATTTTCCTCAGGTCGGGTGCTGTTAAATCATGTCTTTTACTGGCTTAGATATGTGGACGACATACTTTGTGCGTGGACCGGTCCAGTGGGACTCCTTCGTGAGCTTCTCACTTACTTAAATAGCCAATACCTTTCCATAAAATTCACCCTGGAAGTTGGTGGCTCATTGATAAATTTTTTGGACTTCTCCATTTTCGTTAGAGATGGCGTCCATGAATTTGGAATTCATAGAAAAGAAACGTCGACCGATGTTACCATTCACGGGTCGTCCTTCTGTCCAGCTGCACATAAGATCGCTACCTTCAATAACTTGATCCATCGCCTGACTCATATTCCTTTGAGTCAGGACGCTTTCCAAAAGGAACTAGGAACAATTAAGCACCTGGCTAGAGTGAATCAAGTGAGGGAGGATATCGACCCAATGTTCCGTAGGACGCTTACCAGAAAAAGTCTCGATTCTACCACCTCCCTCCGCAGGGATTCAAACCTAGACAGGAAGAAACGTTGGATTAGACTTCCTTACCTGGGTAGATTTTCGTTGAAGTTGGATCGTGTGCTCAGCCCTTTCGGGTTCCGTCCGGCATATTATAATACTAACACGGTAAAAAGTTTATTTGTGAAATTAAAAGACCCCATTCCTCTAGCCGAGAGGAGTGGTGTTTACAGCATAGCCTGCAACGATTGCCCTGGAGTTTATATAGGAATGGCCGGCATTCAGCTCCAAATAAGAATCGATGAGCATAAAAAAGCTTGGGAGAAGGGTAACTAATGTGAGTCGGTCTTTGCCGATCACCTTATCGAAAGTGACCACAGAGTCAAAGCGGGGTCTGGTACTCTCCTTCATAGGGAGAACTCATACTTTTGAAATCTTACGTCACCGGAATAATGAAGACTTCACCGTCTTAAACAGGTATATTCCTGATGAGGGTCTGGTTGAGCTAGTCTATGAGGATGATTCACACTTCGATGACTCGCTGGCTTAATCATGACCCTCAAGTTGGTTTCTCTGTCTTCGTTGTTGTTGGATTAGTCGCTTTCGTCTGTGCTCCGAAGATGGTTGTTTAACCGAAAGATCTTAGCGGCTTTGATTAGTGTGGTCTTAATACTTCGCTACTCTCTCGTAGAGTAAAACGTTTGTATCAATATGATCAACCATAATTGTAATATACAAGAACATATTTCACCAATTAGATTGCATAAATTTTGTGCCTTGTCGCCAACTCGCCCACATTTTCGATGCTGTAAATAGCAACACATCTTATTCGTGCCAAAGTGCCAAATTATCTTGAAGCAAAAATTGAAATTCTTTGGAGGTCCCCTCCTGATTTAATTTGCTCGACGGTTAAAATTTCTTTCAGCTCTCATCCCTGATGATTGCCAAAATTTTTCCAAATGAGCCTGAGAAAAGTAATATTTCCAAATGGTCCTCTCCCCCCTCCTTTGTGTGCTGTCCAGATGGAAATTTTTGTCCTCCACTTGATCGAAGTACCTTTAAATTCGAAATCTGTCTCAGAGGCCCTCTTTCCTTCTATATATATATTATACAGCTGAAGAGTCAAAATCTTGCTAATTCCAAATTATAAAATTTTTTTGCAAGAAAGGTATCGTTTCGTCATCTACAGTTGCCAATTCCCACTCTTCCATCTTATAAATCGGAAGGCAACCTTTTTTCGAGTCCTATCTAGCTCAAAGATCGACATTTTTGCGAGTTCAATCGTTTTCTCAAGTTCAGGCTTGCCATTTGGTCATTTTCTTCGCTTCGCGTCCCCACAATTCAGTTTTCAAAGTCCTTGAAGACGATGCATCAAGGTTAAATGGGCTGGTGCCTTTGATTCCTCAGTGGAAGATTCCAGGTTTTTTTTGGCTCATAATGTTGATGAAGGACAGCCCCCTCCTCTTCCTCATACTGTTACAAATTCAGAAATTAGGAGAATGAGGGTCAAATTTTTAAAATTCTCTTGAAATGAGTCACTACCGCTTCGCCCCGACCCTATATCCCTTAGAATTGATCCGGTTCTCAAGTTTACGGTCGGACATATCGAAGAAAAGCTCCACAATACTCGAAAAAGTAAACTGGAGGGCAATTTGCATTCTTGCGAATTGCCCTCCAGTTTACTTTTTCGAGTATTGTGGAGCTTTTCTCCTATATCCCTTCATATATTGGTTGAATTTTAAAGTAGTAACTTTTTGAAAGTCTCATATCTGTTTCAACGTCATTAGGCTCGCGAATGAAAGCAGCTGGGCGGAAGGACGGTAAACAAACGGATTTATGGGCTCTTGGTCAGCGTAAGCCCCAAAGTCAAGCGTGTCTTGCAAACGTGAGTAGATGAATTCACCGACGGAAGAGAGTAAGGGGACGTAGATTTAAATAACATGCCTCGAAAGTTTTCTCTACTGCAAACAATTATAGTATTTTGGTCATTATCTTATTTTCAATCTGTTACTTTTTCACGCCTTTTCTGTCACTTTTCATCCATTTTTTATCATGAAACTTCTGTGATTGGGTCAAGGGCTACAAATTGTCCGCAGCGGCAAAAATTTTCAGATTAATTCTCGTTTCCTCCCTCATCGCGCGATCTCATTAACTATATTTCAATAGAAGGGAATATGGATCCTACTTTATGGAACTTTTTCCTAGTCTCCTCCCTCCTAGGATACATCTGACCTGTATCATCAACCAACTCGTCTTGAATCGAGCATTTTTCCTCATTTGATACCCGGTAACCTTGACGAGTTCCTCTGAGAGCGTGGGGTGCTCGCAAAAGAGAGAGACATAAGCTTTCTAGGAGCCGCCGCCGATACAGATGTTGGTAATTGTAGTAAACATCCTAGAGAGATCCTCGGCCGGGCTGCAATGAAGACTTGTGAACAGCCGTATGTACAAGGGTCGGTCAATCCTGAGCCTGGGGAGAAATTATGTATTCGATCTTTTTCTGGATTATAGATTATTCGCATCTTTGAAACTTCAATTTGCTTACCACTATCGCAAAGCTAATATGCTGCCATATTTCTAATCCATCGTCTTTCACAGTTTGTTTTCTATTGTGCTAACCACGATTACGCGGTGGCGTAGGCATTTTTCAATAAATTTTACATCACAATTTTATTTCCCCCTTCCCCCTCCCTGACCATATCACTGTGATGACGTTGCTCTAGAAATCGTTCACGTAAAAGAAGTCCTGATAATTTAGCTGTCACAATATACTTGCACAGTCCGGGTACTCTAATTGCTGCCCTATATTTTCTCAGTATTTTCTACGGTGGCATGTGAAAAGCTCAACTTGTAGTGTAATTACGACGAATCATGTAAAAAATTTTCTAATTTTGTTCCTATTTCGCCTATCTCATGGACTAACCTAGGAACTTTGAAAATTGTCCTTGAGTTTCCCAACCTACCTTGTGCTCAAACTATCTTTGGGCTATTACGCACATATTTTTTCGTCTATCATTATCAAGAGGCAGCGTACTAAAATTTCTGAAGTTGTAACGTTACATTTTCTGAGTGGGTGTGCCTCCACCTACCAAAATCCATTCTTAGGTCAATGACTGAAGAATTTGCTATCATATTATAGAATGAATAACTGACGAAGCTGCTACATTCAATTTCGCTTGCATCACGATAAAATTTACGCATACGTCTTGCGATCTGTTTTGAATGTGAATTCAAAGGATGAAAGTTTTTCCGGCATATTGCTCAGAAATCATATATGTGTACTCTTTATTGACCTATTGTTGATTTGTAAACGAGGGTAATGTAGAAAATTTTTCATAATCGACACTATCGTGAAATCGCTTCGATTGCAGATTACATCAGCGCATAAGCTGCGGAAAAATGAAAATACGTGAAATATTTGTGGCCATGAAAACCGAATTACAAATCTGCATAAATTAGTCCGAAGCACGACAAAATATTAAAGTCTTGAAGGATTTATGAGAATCTCTTCTTCGAATGTGTGATGCTAATTAAACGCAGATGTCTCATGGGTCGATGTTCTTTTTTATAGATTATCTATATCGAACGTATGGTACAATTTTTTCCTACACGTAGTTCGATGAGGTTGTCTGATGTAGGCTTTCCAAATAATTGTATGGTCTGTACTTCAGACGCGTTGGTCGAGGTCGATATGTGGGCGAAAATTTCATCCATTTTCTGTAATAATGTTGCGTAAAACGTTCTTGTCGGCATCATTTTGTGTGTACTTCCTAATTTGTATCCGATATAGGCCTCTTATTGATAGCCTAAACATTTAGCATCATTGTGTTTTATTTTTCTTTGTATAACGTTTTCGTAATTGAATATTTTACATTGATTTTCTTCTTTATTCGTTCGAAGGTTAGCATTGTCTCTTCGAAACAAGCCTTAGTGGTTACTGCTATTTAATTAGAATTATTGTATTTTGATGAGAAAAAAAAAATTCAGTAAGTTTCTCGTTCTTCTTCGCCTCTTCATGCATACCTCCGGTTTTTTCTGCTCTTGGAAGAGGCAGAAACAAGATTTACCTTTAAACTTTAATTTCAATCATTCGTCACGTCGTCAATACGGCTGGTTTTCTGATTTTTTTCATCCTCTCTTCTAGAGTTCATATATTTTTCTAGCTCTCTTATAATATTTCAGCTCCTCGTTCATTCAACGAGCGAGGACCAATTTTAGGGAGCAGGGGGGGTCTTCGTCATTAACTATGTTAGTTAAGGCGAGAGTGGAACCTAGTTTAAGGGAGATTTTTTCTATTTCAATTCCATTAATTGAATAATGTACTATTGTAAGGAAATTAACTCATAATTAATTTTAAAAATCAAAGTTACTTGAAAAAAAATGATAAAAATAATATTTTAATTAGTAATAAACAATATTGATAGGTATTCTGGCTTAATTATAATATTTATATAATATATAATTTTCATAATTTTTTCATTATTGATTTAATACATAGAATAAATAATTAAAATTCTAATTAATACTATAATTATAGATAATAAGTTGAATTTATCAGAATAAAACAATCTATTGAAATATAAATTATTATTAAATACTAATAAATTCTAATTAAATTTCTATTATTAAAATTAATAATAATAGAAAAACATATTATTAATGAAATTAATAATTACATATAAAATTGATAATTGAATTTGGAAAATTATTATCAAAAATTGAAATCATTCATTAAAAGGGAGATTAATTATTGAAATTTTCAAACTAAATTCATAAAATAACATTTTTTATCTATTAATCTTAATATTAATTGAAAATTTTGATTATTTCAATTTTTAATAAATTTAATTAAATATTTTAAAATATTTTTTTATTATAAAATCTTATACGTTTAAATTCCTCACATATATAGCTGAAATTTAGCCTAGCCTTTTCTCCCACCCTCTTGTGGTCTTCAGTTATTGTAATTATTCAGAGTCTTCCCTTCCATACGTATGTAAAGCTCAAAGGACAACATTTTTCGACATCCATTGAGTAGGTTGAAGCCAGCCATTATTTACCCCCCCTGACCGCGATAGTAAAGGTCAAATAGACCAATACTTTACTCCTGCATGGTTATATTGTTGAAAATGACGTATCTTCCACTTATTTGCCCCGTAGATTTCGAGTCCACTTCTCTAAATTTTTCTATCGACCTGAAAACGACTGCTCTTAAAATCGAATGCTCTGTTGGGTCATTTTCTAGTCGTTTTGTAATTCCCTGGTAGTGTTCGCTGATTGACTTCAAATTGATCTAATATCGATGTCGATCTGGAGTTGATTTCGAGTCAACTTCTACGAATTTTTTGATCGAGCTCGAATCAACTACTCTGTTGGGTTCATTTCGAGTCGATTTGTTGTTTTCTGGTGATCTACTCGTACGCTGCTCAAATTCAGAGCGACCTGAAATCAACGTATATCTTGAGTCGAATTCGAGTCAGCTTCTCCAAATTTCTCTGTCGACCTCAAATCGACTGCTCTGTTGGGTCGGTTTCAAGTCAATTTGTAGTTCGCTGGTAATGTACGCTGGTCGACTTTAAATCTATCTAAAGTCGACGTTGATCTAGAGTCCATTTCGAGTCGATTTGCTCAAATTTTCTGTCGACCTAAAATCGAATTGATGCTTTGTTGGGTCAATTTCTCGCTGGTCGACTCTAAATCGACCACAGAACGACGTCGATTTGGAGTCGACTTTTTCAAGTTTTTCCCCCGACCTCAAATCAACTGCTCTGTTAGGTTGACTTCTTCAATAGGCCTGAAACCAAATGCTCTGTTGGATCAATTATTTTCAAGTCGATTTGTTGTTCTCTGATAATGTAGCCTGATCGACTTCGAAGCGACTTAACTATAGAGTCTTAAGTTAAATTTCTTCTCCGTTCTTAAAATCTAGGCTACAACTAAGATAAGTTGGGTTCAGAGAAGGATTTCAGGCGGTACGACTGATTGATTGGCGGTCAAGAAAAGATACATGTTGAACAAGAGCGTGACGTCAGTAATTAAGTGGTTCGAAGAATATGGAAGAACTTGAAAGTAAGCATGAGGGCATGACATAATCACAGCCAAAAATCGCTCAAAATTCCTTATGGAAGGACCTACAAACAAGCGAGCGTGACGTCATCAGAGGAATCTGTTAATCAGGGCAATTACGGAAACAGGTCTTAGGAGGCTTTCAAAATTAGAAATATGTAGAATGACAAATAAGACTGATGAAACGAAAATTGCGGGTTCATCACTCCCACCCCCATCGCCATTGCAAATGGTACTGAAATCCGCAGGTTTTCCCCTTCCTCCTGATAAATTGAGATCCTTCCCGGCTCCCTGGCTCCACAAACTGAAAAACCCAAACCCGGCCCTAAAAATCGCTATCCAAGTTTCAACTACCAGCAATTGTTTCGGATTTCGTTATTCTTAGGACTGAATTTCGACGAACAAGGAGCGAATAATGAAAAATGATTTTTTTCACTGTGCACATATTTTTCTAGGAAATATCCGTCCTCCCCCTTCACCTTAACTAGAGCGAATAATCGAAAATACGCTCGTGAAACTGAAAACTACACAATTAGGTTTAGGCAAGTTTCCAAATTCTTCATTCCGAGTCTATCGTAATTTCATCACGACAACCTTCCGTTTGAATTCTTGGCTATATTGATCTGAAATCACGCTAATTACGACCAGAAAATTGAGAACCCCAGATTCTGTTCAAATCTAGCCGTTGATGTGTAGATGTAAATGTATAATGGCAGTATGACTATATTTTCTGAAATTGGTCTCGCGATGGAATCGTAAGCAGGAATTAATATACAAATCTCGTATCATAATTTCACTCATTAGGATGAACGAGCGAGAAAGAACGATACTTAGTCGCAAGATGACTCCTAATATATGTTATTTCACGTTTACGAATAATATGGGAGGATTTTCTCTCTCGCACACTCTTATTATTCGTTGCACGTATTTGAATAATACTTTGTCGAAAAAATTTGTGTAGGATGTAATTTTTTTTCTTGAACCTCGTCGACAGATCTATACTATGACGTAGAACGGCACATAATAATGTTGGTGTTTTGTACATTTAGAAGTTTTCAATTTTTCTATTCTGTATGAATCTTCATATTTTACTAAATACCTCACGCCTTACGTCGATGATGGTGTAACAACCGCCGCGTCCGAGTCGCGGTTCACAAAAAAACATTGTTGCAGGTCATTTCAATGCCGTAATCGTCGCCACCACCATCGCCAACGAACAACCGGCTGCATATTTACTACTCGAATCCACACCATCGCGTAATACAAACGAATTCCATTATCCGCTATTTACTGTACCAAGTGTAAATTTTACCTATGTAGACACATATAGATATATACACTGTTTACATATGACATACAAATGAGGTATTGTACCGTATGTGCAAGCAGAATTATTGCAAGCTGGCCATGAATTCTCGCGTCGGAAAATGAGCTGATGGCACTAGAAAGATGGATTTTCAGCCAAGAATTGATAAACCGTTTCTGATTTTCTGTACTTGACTTATAATTAGTGTGGTTTTTTCTTTTCTCTAGTTTCGACTTACTAATGACGACGTCTTTGAATATTTATTGTGGGAAGAAATGGAGGAACCTGTTTTATCTTAATTTATGGAACACTTCATTTATTAATTGAAATTCATATCAATTTCCATACGTACTTTTGCTATTAAGCGAGCTTTAAAATTTTCCTAGCCCTTCTTACAAGAGTGAGCTCGACAATCCATCTTTGAGCCTCAATTTTTCGTTATTGGATTAATTTCACAGCCAATTGTACTCGATTACCCCGAGATGTGTCTATTCTTACCTGGATAAAAGACGCATGAGGTTCCTCCCAATCTCACCGCAGAAACTACCTTTCAAGTTTTATCCTCTTTCGCTTGTAACCATAAATCTATAATAGATTATGTAAGAGATCGATCTTCCTTGGAGCCCTCCTGTACAGAGGTTCATAGCTGCAAAGTCTTTGAAATCCTTTCCCTATGAAGGATCCAAAACTCGACATTTTTACGAGTCTCTGAATTGAATTGATGACGTCACAAAGGTCTTTGAGGTTGTCACCTCATAGTCTGGATATGTGGAGTTTCACCCTAAAATGCTCCTCGGGGCCTAGCTTATGTTTAGCCTGAGACTCTATCGTTATAGATGGAATAGTGTCCTCTAGTACGAGCCATGAGTAAAGTGAAAGAGAGAATTTTTATATCACAGGTATGAACCAGCTCTGAAACTCGCTCCTGCTGTGCATAACCTGACCAAGGTCTCCTCCTCCGATTCCGAAATGCGCTTGCTCAAGAAAGGGAAGGAACGTACTCTTCGAACCAGAAACACTCTCTTCTACGTCTCTCTGCTAGTCTGCATGGGGACTGTCGTCTAAACTCCACTCTTGTGAACAACCTGGTCAATGACACACTCCTCCATCAGTTGACTCTTGCCTTCATATCAGTATCAAGAGGGAGCTTGTTAAAACAGACAAAGGCGAATCTCTTATCATTATGTCTAAAAGGGACTACCATTCCAAGATGACGGAGTTTCTTCGAACGTTTGATGGGGTTATCATCAATTTTAACATATATAAACACTGCTGTGAGGAAATTCGAAACTCATCGACTCATCAGACAAAGTCATAATGGATCATCGAGCGTGTGACTCTCTCAAGAAAAAATATTTTTATACTCCCAGATTGAGGTATACAAACCTGGCCAGCCTATTCGACCAGTGGTTGCTTTTTGCTCGGATCCCTCCGTCTTTTTGTCGAAGTTACCCTGGCTTCGTATTAAGAACTCTGTAGAACTCGCTGAAGACCTCTCGAAGCTCAAGATTCCTCTCGTCGCGACGTTCGTTCCATGTACTTACCGGTCAAAGAATCATTTGCTGACTACTTTCCAAAAACTTCATGGATCAATGTGTCGTTCATAAATTGAAGGATCTTATCAACATTTGCGTCTCTCGTAATATATGTGTATTTGCAACTGTCTCTGTTATCAGTTCCCTGATGGTTTCCCTGTGGGAAGCCCTCACAGTACTGTTATCGTAGAGGTATACATGTGCGCCCTAGAGTCCTCTATTCCTTCCCCTTCTCTGGCTTCCTGACGTGATTGGCATCTGGACTGGTTCCAAAGACGATCTTTCTAGGTTACCTCACTTACATCGACTCCCTCCACCCTTCGATCAGGTTCACTCGCGAGATTCAAATATCCGTCTCTCCCCTTTCTCCCGCCTCTCTCATCTTATCGCCCAATTTTCTATCTTTTTTAAAGATACCTAGAGTTGGCATTCACCCCTCTTCCCTTCATTTTGGAGAATACAAAATGGCTGGTATCTCCTGTGCTATCCATCAACTCACTCGTATTCCCATGTCTCAAGATGACCAAATCTTGCCGTAATTGACGACCTTTTTCGTACTCGAATTGGCGATAACTCATCTTCGTGAACAATCGCGAGGCCCTTCGAGTTGTCCCACGAAGCGAGTCTTACTTATTTTGATGTTTTTCTCGCAGGCGATACCATTTGAGATAAAATTTTTTTCCAGACCTCCTCAATCGTCTGCTCAAAGTAGAAGGCAGAGCAATCGTGGCATTGGAAACGATTGACGCCACTTTTCTGGTCAGAAGCGGTGATCTCTTTTGGACTTGAGAAATTTTTTCTGAGGCTGCTGAGAGAGTAGAAAACAGGAGTGAGATTGTACGATGAATTTTGAAAGAACAGGCCTGAGATAGTGCATATTTTTTTGGCCTGACCCTCAATTTAGTCGTACTAGATACATATTCGGTTAAGTCCGAGCAAGGTTTCAAATTCTTTCACTTTGGACTCAATCTCAGGCCTGATGGTGAAGGTTCCAAGAAACTCAAATTGGTGGTATGAATAATGGAAAAATTTCGAGCTCCGAAGGCTGATGAGAACGATTCCGGTGTGAGGTAAAATTTCGTTGTTTAAAATTCCAACCGGTTATTTTCTAGAGAGTAAGGACTATAATTATTCGATTTTATTCCAAATTCCGTCGAATTTTTGCGATTTACGAGCATCGCTCGCGTATTCTCGATTGGAACGCATGTGTAGTGCGGCGCTAGGCTCTCTCATTATTTGTGGTGGGTAACGACACTTCTATTTTCGTTCTTGAACTTGCATACTTGGTATATTATAGTCACGACGAAACGGACCGTCGTCGTAGTCGTTCTTCATCATTTTTTTCCACTATCACATGGCATGTAATTATATCGAAGTATACGCGATAAACGATTGTAGTCTCGGTAAACGTTCAACTGCGGCAGCGGATATGAGCTTCGAAGGACATAAATAATTAGGGAACGGAAGTATGCCGAAAATTTTCTATGCGTACTCATCGCGGTTTTATGGTCGCATCAATTAGCGACTCTAAAACCTCCTCGTACGTGGAAAGTGGCCCCTGCACTGAGACAGAGTTCAGGAATCCTATAATACTGACAGAATACCGTATTTATGTGTAGTTTCAATTGGTAATTTTTCGTGATTCCGAATAAACGAGTATAATATTGGTGTGAATTATGCTAATGAAGAATTTTGGTTAATTTCTTTCGAAATCGTAAAATTTTGAATTGTAAAAAAGTTTAGAAACGGGAATGTGCGACCCGCCTCTCCTACTTTATTTTTCGAGAAGCTGAACCCTTTTCGTCATTTTCCCACTGATCGACGAAAAAGATACATCTGTTTCACTCTTCTTCAGCCAGTCGTAATCGACTATTGCTACTACATTTTCTGCTAGTTATGAGTCTTGAGATTCGAGATCATGCCAATTTTGGATGTGATTGTCACATTCCAGTGGGTTCGCGGTATTTGAGCTTCTCTGGTTCCTCTGTAGTTCTGTATTATGACCTTCCATCGCGGCTTCTATCCTCTGTAAGCCTGCTTATCCCAATAATCCTCGAGATTCAGTTTCTCAAGCGTCGCGTGCAATTGGCTTTTTTAACGCTTCCGTTGTCCGCCGGATGATCTTGTACCATGCTCAAGCTCACCGTATTAAGTGGCTTTTTTCGTGCACTTGGTTCCTCTCCATGATTACCCGCTCTGTCCAGCAGCTGATTCTGTACTTCTGCAGCTGTGCAGCTGACGTTACTGGAATTTTTCTAATTCTCTAATCTACCTTCGGTACAGCGTCCAAATTTCACTGGCATACAGTGATGTGGATAGTATTACTCAGCATTGAAGATTGCTTCTTTTGTGGCAGTCGTGGAGCGGTCGTCACCGATAGCGTCCGATATGTACCAAAAGCAACAACTCTAATTTTCATCATCCTAACGATTTCGCGCATTCCGAAAGTTCGGGTGACCACGCAGGCCGACAAAGATATTTCCGTGCTCCTGAGCTTGGTCGCGGGTGACCATCGGATGACGGTAAAGTGTTTTCGCAGATTTTCATCATCGACTGACAAGTGATGGGTTTGGAGCACGCTCCAGATGTCACGAGTATCGAGAATACGGGTTTTAGGCTTGAAGAAGGCCTTCGTGGCCGATCGTATGTGTCCTTGCACGTCAGTCTCCATGTCTAGTTTCTTTGTGACGGTGCTCCCCAAGTAGCAGAAATAGTTCAATAAACGCGAAAGGAAGAATGCGAAGGGAGAGTAAACAATGCAAACCGCAGAAAAAGTTAGGACGACGAGCGCTTTCGGTTAATAAACCATCTTCAAACCTGAAATCAAAGCAACCAACGAACAGAAGAGAAACAAGGTATTAAGATTGGCCAAACGAGAAATCGCAATGTGAATCATAAACCAGTTCAATCAGGCCAACTTCCGGAATGTACGAGTCAGGTACAGTAATGCCATGGGTGTTGAGATGACGCATTATCTCTAAATGCTCGAGGGCGATGCGTTTACGGTAGGAGTTCTCCTTATGGAGGAGTTTTTCCGATCCCTCATGGAAACTGTGGCCACTGTTTATTAAATGATCAGCAAAACCTGACTCCCTCAAGTGTCCCTCATTCGAAGACTTCAGGTGCTCAGCTACTCTGCCCTACATTTGGCGGCTGGTCTCACCAATATAAAAGCCTCCACAATCCCCACATTCCATTTTATAAACACCACTCCTCTCATTAACGGGTATGGGGTCCTTCAGCCTCACAAACAACCCTTTAACAGTAGTTTGGTTTTAAAACGTTGGTCTGAAGTCAAACGGGCGGAGGACCCGACCCAACTGGAGAAAGAACTTCCCCAGGAGAGGGAGACTGATCCAACGCTTACGACGATCACGGATCGTGTCTCGGGGGAGGGGGGGTAGTGGAATCAAGAATGCGCCTCGTAACTTTCCTCCGAACCATCACGTCAACGTCGATATTGACGCCATTCACTCTGGCCAGGTCTTTCTTAAAAGCAGCCTGACTCAAAGGAATACGAGTCAGACTGTGAACTAGTCTATTAAATGCAGCCATCTTAGGAGCAACAGAACAGAACGAACCTCCGTGGACTAAAACATCGGTCATAGTATCTTTCCTGTAAATTCAAAACTCATGGATAGCGTCTATTACAGATATCGATAAATCCAAAAAGTTTATGGAAGATCCCCATATTTCCAAAGTAAACTTTATGGAAGGATACCAGGAATTGAGGTACCTCAGAAACTCACCAAGGAAATCTGGGGGACCAGCCCAGGTGCATAGAACGTCATCAAATACCTGTGCCAATAGTGAATAAGACCTGGTTCGAGGAAAAGAGGTCAAATTCAAACTTAGACGTGAAAATTTCGAAGATGAGAGAGCCTAAAGGTGATCCGATGGGGATCCCTACTTCTTCACGGAACTCGAAAAATTCCCCTTCAAATTTACAATAGTTGGGGGATCAGCAAAGATTCAAGAAATCGAAAATTCTTGAAGTTCATTTTGAGGAATGTTGGCTTTGACAAGTAGCTCACCCATGCGCTGGATAGTAGCAGCCTTAGGAATATTTGGGAACAAACCAACAACATCAAGCGAGCAGATGGTCGTTCCCAGGGGATGACTTACACCCTTCAGGACGTCAGTTGAAGAGGCCGAATTCAAAACCGAATGAGGAGATTCAAAATCAATGCGATTTTTGAACCATCGGTCAAGGAATTTGGCAAGGAGGTAAGTGGGGGAGGAGACGAAAGAAACAACGGGTCGCATCGGGGTATTGTTCTTATGCACTTTAGGCAGCCCGTACAGGAGGGGGGGTGTGGGGTTAGGAACAAGGAGGGTTTTTTTCAGAGCAGGAGTCTTGATAATAGCCTCGCTCCTGTTGGTGACACTCCTAACTTCTTTGACGTGCTTCGGGAAGCTGAAATCCTCACTCTCTTTAGCATCACACTGCTGGAGCACTTTGTGAACCTTAGAAGAATAAGCGGACTTCTCCATCACCACAACAACATTGCCCTTGTCAGCCTTAGTAACGTTTAAATCACCCTCCTTAATCTTCCTCTTCCAACTTTGAATCACTCCTCCCAATTTGTTCCTCATGCCAGGGAGGGGGTGGTTGCGGACTATTTCGGCACAGACTTTCTGGGTATCAAAACCAGGACCAATTTTAACAGCAAGATCCGCAACAATATTCGCTAAAGTTTCGTCCTTCTTGAGGGGAGGTAGACTGAATTTCAATCCTTTCTCAAGGGGGGCTGTTTCGTCACTATTAAAAACTACCTGACTGTTATTCATGAGGGGGAGGGGGATGGAATTTCTGAACAACAACGCCGTCACTAACCCCTTCCTCAACCACATCAACGTTACTATTCACTAGGTAGGACAACTTCCTATTTTTCTTCTGCTTCAAATTCACGTCAAACTTACGACACTTTTCATTGACGTCCCGCACAAAGTAGTCAAACTCGTGGAGAGGAGCATACCGGAGAGTCTCGAGTGGACCATAAGGTTTAATCTAGTCGTAATATTATATTTCCGCAATTCCGTTCTTATCCACTTCTCCCTCATATAATTTTCCAGTTTCTTAGTCGTGACCTTACAATCGGAGTAGAACAGGAATTTTACGAACTTAGTTCTCAAATACAACACTGCTTCCAGACAAAGAGTTCCTCTTTCTCGGAAGTTTTAGGCTAAGAGTTCATCTGTGTATGAGTTTTCGTCATTCTTGATGGGGTGTCAGTGAGGAGTTGAGGATACAAGACAGTTATGATGTTTCTATTCTTCTACTTTTTCTGTATATAAGACCCACTAGCCTTAATGCTTCATCCTTTCCTTATGATTAGCTTTAAAGAAGAAGAACCAGCCATGGAAGAGTCGTACCTCCATGCCTCTTCCCTGGTTTCAGACGTGGACCCGTTCCTAGAAAATCAGTGCCTTGAAGACAGACATTTGGGGAACAGATCAAAGGTACATTTGATCTCGAAGCATATTATGAGAATGTAAGCGATGTAATGTGTGGTGGTGTCCCATCATAATGGGTGTGTCTGTCCTGACTGATGTGCTCCCAGCCTATCCCCATATATTCATATTTTCTCGCATCTGTGTGTCATTGAACAGTTGAAAGAAATTGAAATTGCCCTGTGTAAAAATATCGAGTGCCAATGACATTTAAAACCTTCGAGGTGTGTTTTTCTTCACTCGCTTTCAGTCGATTATGATCGGGTTTGTGTTGATTTTTGTCGTCTGTCGAAGAATTATCCGAGAATACTTTTCGATAAGGTATCGAATTTCTGCCAAAAACCGAAGCTCTCACGGACTGAGTTTATTGTATACGAATGAAATTATAGACGGAATTTTCGCGAACAATGACGCTGTCTGTATGGTAAATATCGCGATTTTAATCGCCGCACACATGCTAGACGCCGACTAAGGAATTCGTCATGACTTTCTTGCAGACTTTCATTTCAGATCGTTAACACCTAATTTTCTGAAATGTATATATAGGAGCGATGCATTTCGATTTTCAGTTTACGTCTGAGACGATGGTTTAGAGAAAAACGACATTGTATGCGTTTCTCGCGAATTAAAATCGGCGATAACGATAAAATTTATCCTTTCGGTTACTAAGTATACACGAATATGTCGTCGGTAGAAGAAAAATTGTTTATTTTACACTATAGTATGTTAGAAGGTTACGCCTTATCTATAATGCAAAGTAAAGTGTGATAAACCGATCACCCGAAACATCTTTTTCTCTCTGCTGCTCTATACAAAGAATTCGTCGCTTTGAAGACAACGGTAAAATACACTTTAGTTTTGTATTATTTTTACACTCGCTAACATGGTATACGGGAAATAGAAAATAGATTTTTCAGACGTTAAATTTGTTCATTGTTCGCAAATTGAAACACGCACTCATTCTGTATTGTTTTGGTTCAGAAAACAGATGAAGCCCTTCTTCGTCCTCCCCGTTATGTATTGAATTCATGACTTGAACTCGATCGAGACGCGGAAAAAAATCTAAGTCCTTGTTTTTCTTCTTTAAGTTCAAGAAAGTGATTCGCTCGGTTTCGAAAAATCAGAGTGAAAAGAAGTAATTGTAATGGTATTTATAGTCCACGATGAAGAATGATGCCATATTCGATGGATAACTTGGATTTTTTATGTTCGCAACGACTATAAAAAATTTAATGGAGTGTTTTAAACGTACAAGCAGACTTCGAACATCAATTGTTCCTCATTATTTTCAGTTCAAAGTGGCCTGGCGTATGCGTATAGCCAGGAAATTTTCGAGTTTTGAATATACATGATTTTTTATGCAATACATTAGCCTTTTCTGTAATTTTGATGGTATTTTTAAGTAAGTTTTTCAGTTTCGGCGGAGAGGGAGAATTTAGAGACCCCCTCAACCATCTCTCCTGCGTCGTGCCTCTGTGATGTATTGAGCATGAGATCCTTGAAAGTCATTTGAAGGAGCCTGTGAATGGAAGAAACATTTCCCTCATGAGTACGAGTTCACATTACATTATCAAGGGTTTCCACAGTCGTAACATAAAAATTCTGTCAATGGTGGAAATTACACAAAATTTTGAATCAGTTGAAATTTAAAAACGAACAAAACAAAAGGGTGAAATTTTTTTTTTAATTTAAATAACTTAATGCCATAAAAACGAAAAAAATATATATAAAATTTATAAAATAAAAACTTGAACAGAAATAATCTTAAAATTCACAAAGTTTGTCATTTGTGGATAATTAATGAACTTTGTGAATTTTGTGATTATTTCTGTTTGAATTTTTATTTTAGAAATTTTTTATTTCATCCATTTTTTTCGGTTTCTTTGTTTTTATTTTCACCCTTTTCGTTTTGTTCGTTTTTAAATTTCACCTGATTCAAAATTTTGCATAAGTTCTACCATTGACAGAATTTTTATGTTACGAGTGTGAAAACCTTTGATAATTGGACTAAGCAGCGCTAATATCGTACAATCGACGTTCGCCACAGAGGGTTGGCGGAAATCAATTTTTTCAAGAGAGTGTGTGAGGTGTGGGAAATTTGACGTTCTATGAATTTTGTTCTCGTAGCTCCGTTCTTGACGTGTTTCGAGTAAAATTCTTCGGAAAAGATGTACTGTGGCGTCAGTCATTTTGTCTTATGGAAAAATGGTAACGTCTCTGGTTTTCCCTGTCATTAATCCTCATAGATGTCATGCAGGTCGCTTTCCGAATGAGCAAACCTCTTTTTAAAAGAATTTTGATTTTGAGATGACTCAATTGACATTCGTTTTCATTTTTATCGATTGTAGCGCTCTCTAGCAGGTAAAAGAATAAAACTCAAAATCTTCCTAGTCACAGCAAAGATGAATTCCGCGATTATTTGAATAGATGATCGAGAGGGTTGTGAAGAACTTATGATTTATGAAAATTTCAGACCTAGGGTCAGCCCCACATTGAAAACATTTCGTCTGTCAGATAACCTGTTTTACCAAAAGGTATTCTGATATATGTACCGTTAAAATTGTTTGATCTAGACATTCATTTTCCTAGGAGCACAATAATGATGTCAGCCGTCACTCCTTTTCTGGGAGGAGGTGGAGGGTGAGTAGGACCAGTCACCCGGTGGCAGATTTTCTGCGGCGGTTTAAACTATGAATTCACATAGCTTGATATAGTGCGCATTCTCTTGTACTCCAGCGGAAAAGTTATATAATCACCACTGATTTCAACTCTCTTCATGAAGTTTTACGGTAATTTCTTGGACGAACTCTGATTAGTCGCTTAGTCTGGGAGAGAGATGACGACCACCTTCCCCTTCCTTCAAGATCAGAATTTACTCTCGGTGCTGATGAGCAGAAAAATCTGGACCGCGGTCGTTTGAAATATTCCTAGCTGTATCACTGCATGAATAAAAGAAAGTTTCTGTTGAAATCTAAAAACTCTATGGAATATGTGCGCGATGGAACTTGTAAAAATCTTGAATTTCATTTGAAAATGGGATCTTCGAACATTCGGAGACATGAGCGCACTTGCGATATTTCAATCGTACGGGAGCGTTAAAATTTTCGTTTATGTATGAAGCCTGAGATGTAAAATTCCCCAACAATCGTTTTTTAATTTTTGCGAAGTATTTTTTAAGCGAAGAATTGTCGTAGACCCCAATGGAGTATTTAGAATTCTTCTCGGAGGACGTCCAAAACTTTTCGGGTACAAAATTTCGATTAAGCAAGGAAAAAACAAGCTTACGGATTCGTTAAAAATTACTCGTAATTATACAGGTTTTTGGAGGTCCTCTGGGTAGGTGTTACCACCCTCCACCCCCCTCCCGTAATTATACCAATGAAACTCCCTGAGTAGGATCATACTTCACGTCCATATTGGCCGAAAACTGCCCAAGTCTCCCTCTTTGTAATGCATCCGATTTCCATAAGAGCATTCATATTTCCTTACTCGTGACTCGAAATTTTTCCACGTCTTTCAAATAAAGTCAGTCAGCCTCCCTGCTTTGCTGTTCAATCATAAAAGAGGAGAAGAAATTTATTTCGTTTTTGAATTTACTGACGATTTAATCAACTTTGGAGCTTACCATGGGACACTCATGGTGTTAATCGGTCATTCAAGTTGTCAGAAGGTCATATTTTTCTATAGGTTCGAAGAAATCCTGGCTTTCTCTAAGAAAAGAAGAAAAAACTGAAATACAACGACCTCAGGCAACCTGTTTTATGGAGGCGCGGTGTTTGCGTTATGCCCCCCTCTCGGAAAATTCTGGTGGTGGGAATAGGAACGATTTTTAAAAGAGTGACCACAAGTATCCGACATTGACCATAAGTATACGACGATTTGAAGAAGAAAATGGACGAAAAAAGATATGAATAATTTAGAAAAATTGGGGCCTATAGAGATATTTTTAAGTTAGGCAGTGAAATTTGGAAAATTTTGTATGGAGAGCGAGAATTCTGATCTACTTCGGAGACTCGGGGTTAAGAAGGGCGACTATGAGTATCACAGGACTTGAAGAAGAAGAAAAAAAGAAATGGTGGGAGAAGATTTGAAAAAATTTCAATCTTCGAGTCGTATATATAAATTTGGGAGGGTACTTGAAAAAATTCACCTCAATTTTGAGCCCTGAGCAAAAAAGGGGAAAAATTAGGCAAGCTTCACTGCTCCTTGAAAACGGCTGTCTGAAATTTTGTACATTTTCAAAATCTGATATTATGCTACGCTTCATGAAGTTTTTCTAACACTCACTTCCTCTCGAAGCTCTCGATCTGCTTTCTTCCCCTACTTGGGAACACATGCTGAACCTAGAAAATTTTCTAAGGGGTAAAATAGGTCATATCTTTCTGAGGACCTGATTTTTTTCATAATCTATTAGCCTAGACAAATTCTTTTAAGCAACATGACCTATTTGTAATTCAGGTTGATGATGTTCGAAATGAATGGCGTTATCGAAGTCGAACGCAGATGTTTTTCGAGGATGCTCCCCTTCTGTGCAACACAACTTGACCCAACTTAGGTTGATGACGTCTTAGTCGAACGTGGACATTTTCTGAGCATGCCTCTCTTCCATGCAACATACCCTTACCTGACTTGAGTTGATGACGTCATTGGAGTCGGGTGTGGACATGGACGATTTCCTAGGATGTGTCCAACAAGTGCGTAGTGGGTTCCCCGCCGAAAACATGATGCTACTGGGCAGGGAATATTGAGATATGATGGAAAAATTCACAAATTTCTCCTCCTTTTCGTGGAATTTGAACTCACAACTCCTCGCGATCGAGGTGATTGTGACAGAGTATGGAAACGAGCAGAAATTTATGTCCATCTCAATACATATTCCTTCTATACTGCTCATTGAATTACGTTCACTCGTAAGGTGGTATGGAAGAATGTTCGTGGAGCCCCATGAAACAAATCTCCTCGTGCTTGTTTCAATTAAGTAACCCCTAAGCAGCGAAAGAAGTGGACGTACGATTTTTTCATTTTCATATTGTTGATCTCAATTGCGTAAAATTTGAAAATTTTTGAATTCAGCTTTTATCCTGAGTTGTAGAAATATTTTTGTCTCTTCCTATGTTGATGAGCGCTTAGAAAGTGTGGGTGAGGATATTTCCTGTCTAACTTCTTAAAAATATGGAACGCGACCAAATCGTAAAACGTGTAATGAAAGTGATTATTGTGACTCCCCAAGAAAAATAACCTTTGAGCTCAATTATCAAGTTCTCATCCCACTTCTAATTTTGCTTTTTAAGGCATAAAGAAATAATTTAGTAAGGTTTCAATGACGTAAAACTTATAGCTGTATGATAGCTGAAGTTCAGTTTTGTTGATTATGGGATAAATTCAATAAAATTGACCAAATATATTTGGTCTGTAGCTCTCGTAATTCACAAAATCATTAAAAGAAATCAAAAGTAAATTTTTAAAATAATATATTATAGAATTTGCGCCTGCTCCAATATTAAAATTTTAGTTGGAAAATTACCTTAAAAATAACTTATTTGTAGATCCATTGAGAGCAAGTCAGCGACGTCGCTTTGCACACCGCTTGTAGATCTACATCTCTGGCTGATGAAGTATGAGTACCTGAATATTGAAAAAATTCATGATATAAAAATTTCATTTTATTAAATTGCGCTTACTACGTACAAGCACGTGTACCTTTATTCCGTTTTCCAAAAATACTGCCATTCAATTTTAGTTGATCTAATGCTCGAGGCGGAAGAGTAGGTTTACGATATTTTGAAAACCACTCCAGACAAGTCTCTAAAGCGGCCTCGCATAATTTTCGTATTATTTCTTCTCCTCTGGGAACGAAACTTTCTCCTACAAATTATATACACATCATGTACACTTTAGCTGAAAAAGTTTTAATGACTTAATGCATGAATATTAATTTTCTCGTGTACCTTGTTCTCCATATGGTGATCTATTTATACTTCTTTCTGGAATGTAGAGTGCCTCATATTTCGATAAGCGAATTATTACGAGATAAATTATTACGAGAAACGAAATTTTGACGCACATAATTTTGACGAACTTTCTGCAGAATTCAAAATATGGAAAGTTGGACTACGTATATCATTCAGGTGAATCGATGCGAACCCAATTAGAAGCGCAGGATACTGTATTTGATTGGAAATGCACTCGGTGTACTTTATCGGCAGGTATTCTCTTGACATTTGTCAAAAGTGCTTTGCGCATCCGCTGTATTTGTAGGTACTGCAAATCGAATGAGAAATAAGAAAATATTTCGCTTGAATTGATTCCGTTTTCCTCTTTTCAAATATATGTTTATTATTTGGTGGGAGATGACACAGATAGAAACTTTTACACATCTCCAGGGTGTATTCGGTTATGCTTGTTGAAAAAAACGTCATTTGTTCTGCTTTTCCCACGAAAAATTGCTCTAGAAGAGGAAACCAAGAAGAGACGAGAATAAGTGATAGAATAATGAAAATTGAAAATAAACTCGATCTGCTTCTCTGATATCAATTCAGTAGAAGATAAGTTTATGTTCAAATGAGAATATTATTTCAAACTACGAAGGACGCTCTAATTTATGCTCTTTTCAACAGAAAACTCGAAGCAGCTGCAATAAGTTGTGTTTCCATGCTGTAAATGATACCTTGTTGCTTGATAAGATTTCAATCTGAATAAGAAATTTAGAATTCAATTTGGAAATAATTGTATAATGATTCCTCGTCTGAGCCAACTAGAGTAATAGTCGAGAAACGAGGCTCAAGTCAGTTCTTTCTAGAGAGATTGCAATCTCTCATAATTCACCTACATTTTGGGGATGTCTGATGATAGTCTCAAACTTGAAATAATTTAATCAAGTCCAAGTCTTTCAGAGCAATACATTTCCTAAAGGATCGGATCCATTTGGTCTGCCTAAAATTGAGTCATTTCTTGCTTGTTCATCCTTCGCACAAGATTTTTTTCTACGCCCACTCTCCCTTAAGCTTCCTCAATTCATTTCGTTTCTCTTCTATAGGTATTCATGGAAACGCTGCGCTCTTCTACAGAGAGGAAGGACAGTTTTAGTACAAAGTTGAAGTATCTTTAACAATTTTTCTGTAATTCTATAATTTGAGGTCTCAGAAATATTCAGCATAAATACCAGGCTATGTAATGTAGCATTGAAGACGAGTTATGATGAGTTCCGTTGAATATTATAAGTAACCAAGAAACGACGAAGCGGAGGTGAAAAAAATGAAAACCGGTACCACTAAGTACGAAAACTAATTCATCGCAAACGGCAATGGATTTTCCAGACAGTCATTTTAAATGTAAAACAGACGAGCCTATGCCAAACATATTTTTCTAAGTATGCTTTCCATTTTTTTGTTGAAAATTTTCGTCATGTTGTACCTCCGATCTGTTCAGACAGTCGAGTGCAACTCGCGAGATGTATTGAAGCTGGATCGATTTTACCTTCGAGGAAAATTATGTAGATTTGTGTTTCTTAATCGTCGTTATACGCGAGACAAATTTGAATAAAATAATGTACTTCGAAAATTTGTAAGAAAATGTTATCTCGGAATGTGAGGTGTAAGGTCGGGCCTGTCTGTGGTCGACGTTTGTATAAAGTGAAATTGAAGGTCAGAGGCAGCGAGTGGGTAGTTCGAAGTAAAAGTCACTAACTGATGTGCATTTTTTAAAAATGAGGCAGATTCCTATTTGGATAAATGAATATCAAACTTGAGGAAATGAGTAATAATTTCCGATTCTGCGTATCTCCCAAAATTCTTTATAAATTTTTCCAAAACTTCTCAATTAAGATAGCCATTAAACTTTCAAAAATCTCTAGTTTGTCTCAGCAAGTGTCTGACTATATTTCTCAGTGATCCTGACAGAGCTGAAAATAAGAAGAGCACAAGAGAAAAACAAGTTTGGGTCATCTTTTTAAAACCTGTATCAATTTTTCATAAATTCGGGGTCTGTCTTGAAGTCCAGGCCCGGTGTACTTCCCCGATCCCTTCTCTCTCTCTCTCGTCAGGTTGAATCTTGATAATATTGGTGAATGATACTCGTAATCCAGTCAAAAGGCTCAACATTATTTCTCAATAAAACACATTGACTGACTTATGGAAAAAAATTCTCAATAAGTCAGCATACTATACTTTGAAACTTTTGAAATAAGCTTCACTTTTGAAATATTTGTAGAACTAATGTGTTTTCTTATTTATAATTTACAGGTGAGTCATTGTGGTTGGAATTAATTTGGAGATAAAGAAAATGTTTGACATTCTATTCTCAGAAATTTTATGGAGCGGTAATGTATTTTATCGTTAAGCTAAATGTACAAGAAAATTCCTACTCAAAAACTCCAGATAAAATTGCTGATTGAATCTTGAATACATGTACTCGGAGGTGAGAATAATTCAGGGTGACCACTTGGTCACCTTTTCCACCTTAAGTCACCCAAAGTCTGCTTTGGGTAGTTTTTGATGAAAGAGGTCCGCAAAGTCACCTTTTTTCTAATTTCTGTTGATCATGACCTTGAAAAGAAAGATTCAAATAAATTAATGGAGAGCATAACTTAGAATACGACACTGGATGCTCAAAAAATAAAGACGCTTATTGGCTTAGCCGGTAACAGGTTGTTTGTCATATTTGACAAGAAAATGTATACAAGAAAACTCGACCCAATCTTGATAACGCTTCCGTTGGAAGTAACGCAGGTCAGACTAGCTTTTGGACTCTAATTGTTCTTCTATCAATTCAGTCCCATTGGACTAGGAAATTGTGTTGAATTGCTCCCCTCGCACTCCGTATGATGTTAACCACTTAAAAGTCGAACATATTTTCAGTCACATTATCCCCATAAGTTTTCCAAGTCTTTCATCTAAATGGTTCAAATTCTTCCAAGTCCAGCTATGGTCTAATTTTTTTCAAGTCTCTCGCTATTCATTCATTAAATTATCGCATACAGTTCCAAACATCCAAGTCCCTGAACTAGAACACTAAATAGGGAGTGAAGACATACGCCATTTTGGATCATAGAAAAATCCTCCAAGGTACAACACGTCTCGCGTAACATCGCGGATACAACGAAAAAACCCGAAATTTGCCGCTCCGCGATGTTATGCGAGACGCGTTGTACCTTGGAGGGGTTTTCTATGATCCAAAATGGCGTACGTCTTCACTCCCTACTTAGTGCTCTATCTGAACGAGTTGAAAAGTCCCTGCCCGTCGAATAACCAGAACAGTTTTTCAAATTTCTAAACTAAGTCAGAGGCCCTGTCTCGTCGGAATCGTATATTATCCAACTACAGGTTAATAGTAGCATTCTAAGGCTAGAGATGAGACATTGTGTTTAAGATGGAGCGAAGATATAACTCACTCGGAGAAAGTTTATTGAAGAGCCCTCCCGACCGAAAATAATCCCAAACTTTCCTCTGTATCAATTCGAAGTCGCTCCATATTTTTTCATGTCCCTTCTCTAGATTTTCCGTGTCCGCAGCACTTCTTTCATCTATAAAGTCTCTTCTATTAATAGAGTGCACAACTTGATATTTTTCCTTAGCCTTTTCCCAAGAGGGTTAAGAGGCTCAAAAGTTTTCGCGAGTCTCCAAATTGGGTCATGGTCATTGGTGACGTCACTAAGGCTGTATACACCCACTTCCCCAAATCTTCTTTAAAGAAATTCAGAGTCCCTTCAACACAGGTCCTTCTCGCTACAAAATCTCTCGTTTGTAGAGAAAATAGCTAAAAATGAGTCCAAGTCTCTAAATTAGGTTGATAACATTGATGACGTACTCGCGCCCGCACCATTGTACAAAGTTTCTCTTGTATAGAATTTACAGCCTAAAATTGTAGCAGGCAACCTGTTCTGTCAAGCTCGTTTCAAAATTTTCGCCTCCGCCGTGACGTGAGGATCGCGTACATCCTGCCTCGTTTACCCTTTATTATCATCAATTATCTTAAGAACCCATAGAGGTATTTTCGCCATGTAAACAAACATGGCGGTTAGGTGAAGTGATTACGCGATTCGATGTTCGAGGAAGTGGCTTAACGCAAAGTGTTTGGAAAGGGGTGTGCTCAGCTTAATGTAAACAACGAGGCTTTAGCTGATCTCCATTTGAAACTATATAAAAACACGTCACCCGGTTTCGCGTCATATGTACTTTTAACGGGATACGTTTTCTTTACAATTACAATTGAACGGAGCACACCTCTTTTCAAACACTTGGGTTCAGCGGCCCGCCATGTTTGTTTACATTGACGAGAATACCTGTAGGTCCTTCATTACCTAACAATTCACGCATCTTTCAATTCCTATTATCTGACGCGTAATATTCATACTAAAATTTTACCGATTCATAACATAATATAGATTTTTGTGACGTCATCACCCTTAATTTTGAGACAGATCCTTTTTCTTGACGTCTTCAACCTGTGACGTCCTCAACCTCAACTTTAGTCAGGAAATTAACCTGGAACATCATTGCAATCCCGGTAATCATCCTGAATGACGTCACAACCCCTAACCTTAGGAAAGTCTCTTTCTTGTGATGTCATCAACCCGTGACATTAATCACCCTTGAGATATAAACACTTTTACCCCCAATCTTTAGATGTATACATTTTTGTCATCTTGTGACGCTTCTCAACTCCAATACTGGTGACGTCAACACCCTCAACCTTAGTGACGTTTTCATCCTTAACCTTAAAACAAATACATTTTTGTGACGTCATCTCCCTTAACCTTGAAGCCGTAGACACTTTTATAACGTCATTAACCCCAATGTTGATAACATCATCAACTTGGGACGTTGTCACTCTCAATCTTAGTGACACCACCACCTTTAACTCTAAGATATATTTTTGTGACGTCACCAACACTTCATCTAGCGTCATCACTAACGTTAAATTTTTTATTAAAAAAAAAAAAAAAAACAAGAAAGTCTTGCCAGGTACCCCTCAGAAAAGACATATCCATGTTAATATGTGCAATTCCATGAAACGGGCTCCCTGTTAATCTCAGTAATAAGTCTCTGTTTGTAAAAGCCCAAATGTTTTCAAGTCTATAGGAGTCCAGGGCTCAAAATTTTTCTCATGTTCCTCAGTCGATCAAAAGTATTTATGACGTCATGAAGGTTATGAACAAATAATTCTCTGAAGATGCACCCCTAATGAAAATGATGGCGGGTTCCAAGCAAAAAATTGTGGTGTAACAATTCATTCATTTTGTGAAAATTCAAAAATCTCAGAAGACAGCCAGGATTGATTGTGTCTTGAAATAGTCAAGTATTGATTTTTTTGATAGTAAAAAGTAGTATTTTTTGCACTAATTTTCAGAAAAATAGAGATGGAAACGCCTCGATTGCGACGGCCGACTTTCGCAATTAGCTTCACTCGGCTCCGCCCAGGTTTGCTAACATCGCGCTCGACTGGCAATCGTTTGTTTTTCCAAACTAGTTGTGTAAATTACTATTTTCTCCTCCAATTTGCCAACAAAGTATTATTCGGATTTAAACTTAGAATTGAGGAGTTGGTAGCCCTGACAATATTCACCCTTTCGTTCAATGCTTTTTAAATGAAGAAATTTCACGCACCATAATTAATAGGATATTAACAAATTTAAATTTATTTGTGGAATATTTAAAATCTAAGAAAATAAGACAACGGCTAATTCCACCAACTCAAACAGAATTTTTATGTCCGGTGACTTGGACAAAACGTCAGTGTTTTAAATAAAAATTCTGTTTGAGTTGGTGGAATTGGCCGTTGTCTTATTTTAATAGGATATTGTTTTTCAAAGCAAATACAAGCATAAATTTTGTAGTCTATATCATCAACATTAAATACAAAAAAAATTGTAGCAATACATGATGTATTGAAAAGATAACAGTTGATTGAAAATCAATGTACGAACGTACATCTTAAATTCTCTGATTCACCCTTTCAGTAGCGCTCTCTAGTGAAGGTTTAAACCACAATTGAAATATTCACTTGGCGTGGGGAGCATAGAGAACGGCTTGAACATGGTATGATCTTCTTTCCTCTTCAGTGGGACACCCTGCATTTTGCTTAGCAATCAGAGGTGCTTAGCCAATCGCATTGGCTAAAAACTTAGCTAAAAGCTAACCCTCCAAATTGATTGGCTTCAGCTATCAGCTAACGGCTAACCCAGTCTCATTGGCTAGCTAATAGCTAGCTAATTTTGGATCAAAATAGATTGGCTAGTGGCTAAGAGCTAAAATCTAACGGCTGAAAGTAGGGGTGGGGATCACTTCAATGTGGAGGGGTGAGGTGTGGGGAAGAGAAAATATTAGCTGTTAGCAATTGCAATTTGAATGGCTAACGGCTAGCTAATTTTTGATAAAAATTGCTCGGCTAACGGCTAATGGCTTTGGCTTAGCTGAGCACCCCTGTTAGCAATTCAGAAGATCACTATGAAGTCCAGTTACTTTTGATTTCTGATTCACTGGACCCCTCCCGCTGTATGTAGACGCGTGCTCATTTTCATCGTAAAATTTGGAGTTTTCAAAAGAACTCGATTTTCATATTTTTGGTATCCAACGGAAGTATTATCTTAATTGCATTTTCATTTGTTTGAAAATGCAAAATTTGTAGGCCTATTAAAGAAAACGACATTAAGACGTCAATAATGATTATCGTAATTGATTTTCTTAATGAATTTTCTCGAAATAAATGAGTAACAACAGAAAATTAATACCGCGATTTTTTTTCGCGCTATTTCGCATTCAATAAATGCGAGAGACGACCTTCCCAATAATGGAAATGGAAAGAAAATGAATGCGAAACCAATTTACGATAATATGTTTGTTCTCTCTCTCACTCTCTCTCGTCAAAGGTGAATGAAGGGGAGGTGCGGGAAGTGCGTGATTTTGAAATGATTGTATACGAAAACGATGGAAGGTGCACGTCAGAGGCAACACTGCAAAGTTCGTCTTCGGCGTCGTGAATATCTAAGTACCTTTATGTACGCTCGTTGAGTGCGTGTGTGTTTGTGTGAGTAGCCGATGGTGTGGTGATGAGAGGGGTAACGTTCGAATGTTCAAGGCTAAACGCTCTGTTCGTCGCGCAACTTTGCTTCCCGCTTCACACCTCCGCGTTACGAGCCTTCTTTTTTTTTATTTTTACGTGTTTTTTTTTTTCTTTATCTATTTTTTATTATTTTTTATTCGCGTACTCTTTTCCCCTAGCACCGCCGGTATCGTTCATTGCCATTGCCGCTGCCTCTTCCTTCTGCGTAGCGTTTTCAGTTTTCTGATGCTGTCAGTCGCGCGGTTTTTCTGAAGCAAAAGTGTACGAAGTATAGGAATAGGATTAGCTCGCAGCTCGCAGTCCGAATATTATACGTGTACGAGCTCGATGTAGTAGTGTAGAGTACGAGAAAAACTGTGTCAGTGTGTCCGCGCGCGCGCTGTGCCGATAGTGTGAACGAAACACACACATACACGACGACGAGTAGCGTGGTAGTAGTCGTAGACTGCCAACGTTTTGCTCCTCCTCGCTCAGCGTTCGTAATATAGGCTGTCGGCCAAGATCACTAGGTCATTTTATCCTGCCGCGATCGCGCGTACATCGTCGCCGAATGGGTTCGTCGTCGTGGTCGCGTCGAACGCGTTCTCTTATCACGTAAATTATCATTGGTACGATATTATTATTTTGTCACCGGTCCGCGGTCGAAGAAATTAATAATCGCGTATAGTTTCCGGCTTTTTCTCACTATCCCTCCGTACCTAAAATAAACACTCTCTTCGATAATCTGCTTCTGGTAGCTATTTTTCGCGTATTTCATCACGTGTTCTCGATCGCGAATTATTTTCGCAGTGAAGTTTTTGTTCGGTTAGAGTTCGAATTCCGAGATGATTCCAGTTCGGCTAGTCGAAATATACCGAAGATAAATTTTTCGTATTTTCGTTTCGCAAACTCGTTAGCGTGGTGATATTTTCGCGTTTGCGATGGTGAAATAAGTGAGATTTGCTCGCGTATTTTCGAAATTCTCAAGTTTTTCACACATCCTTAGAACTCGCGGTGGAGTAAATTTACGCACGATGTACAAGAAGGAGAAGCCTATGATGTCGGTGTCGGCGATCATTCAGAGCGCGGCCATCAATAGTTGGTCGGTTCGAGGTGGCGCAGGTGGGTTTTCGAGATAAATTTTGATTGTGCGCAGGATGGATGAGGCTCGGTTGCTTAGCTAAGTCGAAGCTTTTAAGTGTTCAAGCCTCGGTTTTCTGCTATTATACTAGCCTTCAGCAGATGAGTGACTAATTTTGGAATGATTATCCGATCGTTTCTTGAAATTTCAATCGATATCAACTCGTGATCTAGTTAATTTGATTGAAAATTGATGTGATTCGATGGAAAACCTTTGTCTTACCTCTTCGGCAGTATCGTAACATACTGAGAATCAGCTATGTACTAACTAGAGTTCGAAGTACGGAATAATTATTACGATATGTTGTGCAGTGTCCAAGCAGATGTAAAGAACCCATACAGAATGTTCGTTCGAGAATTTAGATAATTTTCACTCTATAACGAGCAATATTATTCTTATCAGTTTGTCGAATGCGTGTTCATCGATACGAATCCGATCGATGCTTACCTAATATCATTTGATTTAAGCAAATTGGAGAATTCTTTTAGGTAACAATACGAAAATGAAATTTTAACTAAATACAAAGTCGGAGTGAAACGCAGAATGATTTTAATCTAACTGCAAAACAGATTGCAATCACAAAGATGCGACCATTCGTCATTTTATATCCGGTCATTCACCATAGCTGGATAACGTCGTTATTTAAGAAGAAACGATCTAAACAACCTGATCTGTTGTATAATTGGGAAAGAACCGTTCTTTCAGATCATTTTGTTTGGACATTCACCCCTTTATGATATCAATATTGCACAGTAATTCAAATTTTGTACGATAGGATAAAAAAGTAACTGATATCTGGCGAACATTAGTCAAACTATCATAGAGGGGTATGATCACTGCGCAAAGTGCCGTAAGGGAAGGTTATCAACGTGAAATAAATTTAGGGGTGATAAGTTAACCATAATTGACTCTTGACTGGTTATGTGCTTCAAAAACTTTCACGCGTAAACTTTACATCAGCCTTTTTGTTATTCATAAGCGATAAAACTTATACAAGAGAGCGCTACGGAATCAGGTGTGCGGGTACAAGAGGAAAAAATGAAAAGGTGAGCTCGCGGTACTTTTGATGAAAGAATTTGTCCTGATTTTGTTGTTTGAATTGATTGAAATTGATTGTTTAGAGGTATTTGAAGAAAGCTTAGGGAAAACTTTCTTCCACCACAACGTTCTAATGGATTAAAATAAAATTGAATTTTGCTGTAGTGCAATGATAAATTGTGCGTGATCACCTTTTCAAACGCTTGAAACTTTCAAGTCTTATCGATTGTGGGCTTCTGTTGCTAAAAAATTGGGAAATATCGGAAAAAATAATGAAAATATTGAAACCAGCTGTTAGATGATTAACTGGCAGGGTTGGAAGCCGACCCAAGAAACGGCTTTTAGCGCTTATTTGACCACCTCCTGCTCAAACTCATCAGTCGGGGATAAATTCTCAAATTTTCCTAATAGTGTATGGTGGGTCACTTCCGGAGACAACATACAACCGGTAATACGGGTTCCTTTCCCCTTTCTATAGTTCTCTACCGGAAGGAATACCGGTATTATTGATGACAACTGGAAAAAACCGATTGTCATTCCCAATTTGGAGAATTGCAGGAATTTCAACTTTTTTTCATAGATTGATTGCTGGTAGGCTGGATTCTGCATACTGTGTCAAAAAAACAAAAAACAGCTGAGAAAATCGGCACAATTATCACAGATTCACAGAACAGAGAGCTGACCCTAGTGCCTGCCTAAAGTTGGACGTGAAAAAAATCATAAAAGTAGTTCTTGTAATTCAACAAAAGCTACTTTTCTGCAGCTACTTAGTTTTTTTCTCTTCTTCCGGGAATCCAAATTGCAGGTAATTTCCAGTCTGGATTATCGATCCAGGGAATCCCACCAGAAATCTGCAAGTTTACAGCGCGAATTCACCCGGCCCAGTTTATACTAGAGCAGTGTGCCGAAGTTATACTGGGTCTACGCTCCTTTTTACTGGGACTAAACAAGTCTAAGCCTCTACTAGGCTACAGGTCTTCCTAATATAGCTTTATGTTGCTCCTCTATACTAGCCTAAGCAAGTCTAGGCCTTCACTAGGCTACAGCTTAGCTAGTACATATAAACCTTTAGCAGGTCTTCCTAGTATAGCTCTATGCTAGGCTTATACTAGATCGATACAATTTTCAAAACTTAGCTGTAAACTAGGTCTAGGCTTTCTGTACCTTCCCCCTTGAACACTGTTTGTTCTATGCCGTTTATACTGAGTGCAGCCTACTAAGGTTATACGCCTCCCTATACAAAGTCGAGGCTAACTTAGCTCTATACTATGTCGAAGCTTTCCCTCATGTTTCATGTCTTTACTGAGCCCCGACCCCCTGTGCAGTATACTAGACTGAGAAGGGGGCAAACTAAGGCCCCGAAAGCTAGTAGCTTTTACACGAGGCTTCTTTTACAATGCTAAACCTACTACTCCAGCCTTTTTCCAGGCCTAGTATAATGAAGGTATCCTGGGATACTATATATTGAGCTTTGTTAGTGTAAGCTTGTATAGGTCTAGTATTCGTGATGTCATATGACGTCATCACAGTATTAATGAGCCTCCAAAAGCCAGTAGCTTGAAATAATCATAAGTAGAATCATACTAAACCCAAAAGGGGGGCGAACGAGCGGAACGATTGAGCCTCCCGCCAAAAGCTATCAACTGAAGTGCTCCTCGGTTCCATCCCCTTTTGCAGATAGTGAAGTATGGAACGATGAAACTCTCGCCAAAATGAGTAAAAAATTTCGTTGGAGGAGTGAACATATTGAGTCTTGGCCTCCGATTCGATTCCTTGGTAACAATCCTGTATTTTTGGTAGATTTTCTCTGAGTTCGAAGTGGCTCCGACTCTAGTTGCTTTCGTTCCTCCTAAGTATGTTAAAGAAATATAATTTCTCTAAGCTCTTTCAAATCTCCCATTCACTGTGTCATACTTTCCGATCGACTGAAAAACTCCCAAAACGTAAAAATTTTCTGGCATAGCCAAATAAATGAAGATCATGTTCCATGTCTTTTATATTTTATCAGTCATCTTGAAATATTTTAGTCTAGGCTTCTACTAGGTCAAGTGTTCGTGAGATATTATTCGTTTACCCCCTTACCTATCTTGGCGTCGTATAAGTCTTGTATTCTCGGTTGGTATTGGGTCGATTTATATGAAATTGAGAATAATTGAAGTTTTATATTTGCTGTATGGAATAGGGTTATTTTTTTGATAATCGGATTGATAGAATTAGAGATTTTTCGATTTTAATTTAGAAAAATTCGGAGCGGGGTAAGTTGAACGTCAGTTCGTTAACCATCCGGCGTTAAAGGAATGAATGTTGCTATGGAAAATGAAGAGTGTTACTGACTTGTGCGCAAAAAGTGTTTCTTTCTCAGAAGGGGAGGGGGTTGTAAGTTGTGTATTATCAGTACACGAGATTGAATAAAAAATAATGGTTGGCAAGTTTTGAAAATGAATTTCTATCGGAAAACGACGTCATTATTGTCGTTATTAACGAAAACGACTATAAGTGAAATATAATGTAGGCTAGCCAATAATGAACAAAATGGAAACTAAAAGAAATAGAGATGTACAAAAATAAGATACAAAAGTCGGTTTTGCTTTCGCGCTGCGAAGGCTTTTTTGAGGTATCACCTTTCGTGGGGTGAACTCGCGGGTGCGTAATTTCTTGGTGACACCAGTGCCGGTGAACGCTGTCAATGAAGGATCCACGGAGTTGTTTAATCTGCGCGAGAGTCTCATCACTTATGAAGACCCGGTCGCGAGTGTGCTGCAGATTCCGAAGGATGCAAGAATTTGTATAGTAATGGAGGCATTATGACTGCATCAAATTCAAACGAAAGGAAACGCGAATGCTACTTCTATGGCGACAACGCGCAAACTTTGTATTGCTGTCGAAAATTCCTCAGCTTATCGACCGAAGCCAGGAACCAATTTGTAAGAAAACAACGTTTATGTCCAGAATACTTCGAAGCCATCCAATTCTCTCACATTTCCACAAATGGACATTTTCGGAAAGAATCATCATTGTAAGAACTGCAATAAAGTAGTTTTTTATTGCAATGATATTTTTAGAAGAATACTGTCTCCGTCTTGATGTCGTTCATTTCCAAGGAAATGTAAATTAAAATCGTTGATCGTCGTGATTTGTCACACATTACGTACAAAAATGTAGAAGCTTATAAGAGAAATGCCGAAAGAGAATTCAAGTCTCCTATGAGAAATATGAGGTGTCGCATTTATATGAGAAATATTTTGAGGTATCACCTTTCGTGGGGCGAACGAGCGGAGCGACCTTTTGTATATTTTGAGGTATCACCGTTCGCCCCCTGTCTCGCTGTTCTATTGGAATGGTGTGAGAAAATTCAAGTCTTCTATGAGAAATATTTATTTATTTAATTATTTAATTAAATAATACTTTAATTATTTAATTATTTATTTATTTATTTATTTATTTATTTATTTATTATTGATTATTATTATTACGCGGGGTGTACTCGCGAATTTCTGAATCACCCACTGGGTAGAGATTTCTCTTGACGGGGGGGGGGGGGGGGGGGGTGTACTCGCGAGTTTCAAAATCGGGGTCTGGCGAGAGAAAAGACATGGAACATAAATTTCGACTATTTATTTATTTAATTATTTATTTATTTAATTATTTAATTATTGAATTATTTATTTAATTATTTATTTATTTAATTATTTATTTATTTAATTATTTAATTATTTATTTATTTAATTATTTAATTATTTATTTATTTATTTATTAAATTATTTATTTATTTAATTATTTAATTATTTATTTATTTAATTATTTAATTATTTAATTATTTATTTATTTATTTATTTAATTATTTAATTATTTATTTATTTAATTATTTATTTAATTATTTATTTATTTAATTATTTAATTATTTATTTATTCAATTATTTATTTATTTAATTATTTAATTATTTAATTATTTATTTATTTATTTATTTATTTATTTATTTATTTATTTAATTATTTAATTATTTATTTATTTAATTATTTAATTATTTAATTAAATAATAATTTAATTATTTAATTATTTAATTAAATAATAATTTAATTATTTAATTATTTATTTATTTATTTATTTATTTATTTATTTATTTATTATTGATTATTATTATTACGCGGGGTGTACTCGCGAATTTCTGAATCACCCACTGGGTAGAGATTTCTCTTGACGGGGGGGGGGGGGGGGAAGGGGGGGTGTACTCGCGAGTTTCAAAATCGGGGTCTGGCGAGAGAAAAGACATGGAACATGTCAAAAGGAACTCCTGGAGGATAACAGTTTGTATTGAAGAGTAATCGTTTCCCGTTAAATTCAGCTTCGAAGTCTTCACATTGTTTGAACGTATTCTCGAAAATGATGCTGAAACCCTGGTTCTTCAACCATAGAAGCCCCATGAATTTACAAGCCATCGCATCCGGGTCTGACCACCAAACGGTATCCCGTGCTTTTCGCCGCAGTAAACACTCAAGAAGCATATCGGTCATTTCGGTAATACTATATAGTACCTTCAATGGAAAAGGAAGTTCCTTTTTGACTGCTAATTCCATTTCACTCGCGTGTGCAGAACAAGAAGATGGTACTCCCAGATCAAGCAAAGCAAGTATGACAAAGATGAACTGGTATGCTTCCTTGTAAAAGACATGAGACATGATGTTCATTTATCTGGCAACGCCAGAACATTTTTTTTGTATTTTTTTTGCTTTAGCACTTGGTCTAGTTGTTCTCTCATTATTTCCACATAATGATAAACTGTTATCAGTACCTAATTGGAATAGGGAAGTCTGAAGAATAATGAACGATGTAGCGACTAAAGATGGCGTCCTGTAACCTCACTCATAAATATGAGGGCTCCACTAGGGACAGTTTTTTCAATTCAGTGTCAAAATTAACAAGATTTGAAAACTACCAGTGTTATCGATATTACCGATAGCTCTCGTCTACATTGGGAGTAAAACCTAAAGAATTTCCAGTCTACCGGTTGTTTAAATATACCTGTTTTTACCCACCACTATTATGTATCAATTTTGAATAACTTCTGTGAAACTGATTGGGATCTGATGGAATTTTGTTTCATTTGCTCGAGCGCTTCAAATTCATCTGACATTCTTTCTTTTTGAAACTTCATATTTTTCGAGAAAAACGAATCAAAAAAATTCTTCCCGTGTTACTCCATTTTGAAGTTCTACCTTAACGTTGATGATAGATTTGATGATGCAAGTGCCTTCACCGCTATGCAAAGTCGTTCTCGTGAGGTCGATTGATATTGTACTCAGAACCACCCCATACTTCTGGACAGTAGGCGATGGTAATATACTTTATTGGAGCTGAGATGGTGCTTCAGAACTTACTAATTCTTATAAGAATACTCGAGGAATGAAGATCGAAGACAAACCGAAAAACTGTTCTCCGTAAAAAGCTGAAAGGTTTTTGCGTTGAAATTTCTATTTTTCTTCTTCAGTAGTTCAGTATATTTCTTTCATTAGGGACCAAACATTGTGTATCTAGGCAAACTGCTTCAGTGTTGATTGAGAGATTGATATGTCTCATGAATTCTCTTCAGAGCTCATAACTCGTTGTGTAGGATTGAGGTGAAAAATTGTGTCCTTATTGAGAAAATCTCTTCAATACTTTTCGTGCTCAATAGACGAAGAAAGATTTTGAGCCAAACAGAAGCTTAAATTTTGTCTTTGTTTATGCTGATTCTAGTTTGAACCGTAATTTGCCGGGGTGCTAAGTAGGTTGTTATCAAGGTTCTTGGAAAAAAAATATTCTTCAAATGGCTGTTCTGGATTTGCGTCAGACACATTTTACACGGAAGTTATAACAAGTAGTTAGTTTTAAGCTGAACAAGAACCGATAGACATGAGCTTCCAAATCCTTCGGCCCATAGACAGATTTCCCAATGACGTCAAATAGTAAATGTAATATCAAGACTTGAGTATAACACACAGAGCACCGATCATCACAATACTAATCTAAAATAAGAAATTTCGTATTGACTGTAAGAGTTCATTTACAATTACTGATGATCATCTAAATTATGTGTACTTACCCTTGATTTCTTATTGAATTATTCATACACGATGATATTTATTCTATGTATTATTCTTACGGGAGTGTAAACGTCTTTACCGACGTTGGATAGTTTTTCCAACAGTGATTCGCTGTGTGACGTCATTGTAAATTCTTATATTTTAAAAACGGGTGGAGTGTAGGATAAAGTGACGAATTATGGAGACTCCTAAAATTCAATAGTAATTGTGAAAATTGGGATAAGTTTTCATCACAACTTTCCTTCGAATGTATGAACTGGGGGAGGAGTGGCGAGTATATATTTTTCATCAAACGAGAGTATTCGTCGATGAAAATTTATCTCTTATAAAATTTTCCTTATAAACTTCCATCACAAAGTTAGGTTTGATTATGTGGGAAACATAGCTAGTGTATCGATAAAGGTAATAGACGAGTATTACGTTATTTGTCCAATAAATACTCGTAGTTGTTCTACGAACGTGTGACGTCTGTGAGGAAATTGGGCGATGTCAGACTCGCCCACTCTCTAACTCGTAGTTTTATCTGTACTGATGATATGTCTAACACTGTCGCATGGATGTAGATTTGGAGAGACATAATATTATTTGAGTCTCATTTCAATCTTGCGTTCATCTGTGACTCGATTAGATAAATCCAGTAATTTAGAATGCGTCATCTGAGAAGCTTCTTGAACTTCAAAATTTTGAAATTCTCCTCGGATCCTTCAATATAACAGTTTTGCTGTAGCTGATTTTCGGGTTTAGCGTCTACCTTTTGAACTTTGGTTGGGTTACAGAGAGCCACATCGAAAAAAATTTTCTTCGGGAAGGTGATTCTTGGAAATTACGACTTACAAGTTCTATGGGATTGTCAGATGTCTCAAAAGCAGATTCAAAACCATGAAATATTATGCAGATAGGATTTTGTTATTGAAGTCGTGTCCAGTTCAAGCCTGATTGCCCTGGCCTGTAGAAGTTGTGGAGCTGTCGATTTTATGAATGCGAATGAAAAAACAAAGTTGATGATAATATGAAAGGTCACTTGATATACAGAATTGCTAGGCGAATTGATTCTTCGGAACAGCTGGCGGAAAATTGGTTAACTCCGCTCCGAAAAGCTGGGCGTATTTCATCCATTTTTATCTAGACCTAGCTGGAATTTTTCGTACCCCAGCCGAGCCAGACTGAAATTCAGAATGAACAGGTTAAACTTATGTGGACGGGGAATATCGAATACATTGATAACGGTAGTACGTAGATAAGCATTACGCAATAATGTTACATAAATACTATGGCTCGTGAGAGAACAATAATAGAAAATTCAACGAGCGTGTGACTTATAGTAGTTATTGTTAGAGGTGACTGGACTATTGGTGTTGTTCAGTTGATGCATTCTTGGAGGAGTTATGTTGAATAGGTTTGTGACGCAGAGTACCTAATGTGATTTTATTCGCTTATCAGGGAAATCTTTTTGAAATAGACCCTATGTGCTACCCCCAGACTCGACTACAGAGAATATGATCCAAGTTTATTGATGACCGAAATTGTCGAACATATAGAGCTAAAACGGTGTACAGCATCAAATCTGGCGAGATAAATTTTAATTTGAGTGACTACGTTGCGAGTTATTGGAATAGAATATTTACTGTTATGACCGAATATAGACTATCTGCACAATTTTAAGATTAGAAATAATAGTTTGTTTTAAGGTTGGACACTTTAGGCGTGTGAGTCTGTAGTCAAACCGTTCAACAGCAAAGTGGGTTAGCCCTACAGGAACAACATTTGACTGTAGGAGAATTGAGACTGATTTTGTGCATGATGTCTTGGGGATTATATAGGGTAGTTTCTAGGCTTATAGAATGATACAGTCGGTGCAAGAGATAGTTCATAGTTAACAAGATATAAGAGTAGAAAATACAGTGATAAAGTTAATTTGAGACATATTACGAAGGTTCAAATTTATGGATAAGGTGAGGATGGCGATAGTCAGCCGTAAAAACATCACCAAGTTCTACCTTGGTGAGGTTGTCAAGACGTGCAGTCTTGCAACAGTCGTTTATGTGTTCTTAATTTCATATTCCTTAGGAATTGAGAAGTTTCTGGCACTCGTTGTTTGCTATCATAACTACCCTGTCTACTTTTTTATCTGAGAGGTCTTAGCTTAGCTAGCTAGCCTCATGCAGTTTTGCTCAGTTCTTTTTTTCAGCATATCTACGTCATATTTAGTCCATCTATTTTAGACGTTATGATGTTGGGATCAAGGCTGAAAGAAACAAAGTTTGGTTTCAGTCTCAGGTATTTAATCATAAGTACAATTTTTTTTTCTCAGCCTCCTACATTAAAACTTCAACAATTAGGCAACCGGTTTGGAGACAATACCATCGATAGATCACAAAGCATAATAAAAATTCATTGAGCGCTAAAAGTTACATGATTCGATTGATAGTGACGCGGGTGTTTCGGTAAATGGTTGCTTTTTTGAACATATCGCCGAATTCTTGATCAATAATTATAACAAAATATGTAAATGTGCCTCGAAGGCTTCTCTTTTTTCGCTCGTGTCCCTCGAATTGAATTTTATTTTGCGATCCAAGGTCCAGGGAGGATTTCGTTTGTTTTCATGATCATAATTTTTAATATTCTTGACACGAACTGGTGCGTAGTGCGCGAAGGGCCAACTCGAGCCTGGAAAGATTGAAATTCATGGTTGTTTGCTTTTTCAAATTTTAATAAGAATGTAATTTGCTCATTTCACACTTTTCACCTTTGTAAATCATGGAGAAAAAACATTTCAAAATGGCACTAAGAAATTGACATTTTCGGAGTAAAAAAATAAGCTTGTTCCGATTTCGGCAATCGGTAGCCTAATTTTAAATTATAAATTGGCATTTAACAATTCATTTTTTTCAAAAATTTTTGTACATTCAAGTAGGAAAAGCAAACAGAGATAGAGGTTTGACCAGTTTCACGAAAGTACACGCGAAAATATCCTGAAAATATGCCGATTTTCAGAATTTTTATTCTCATTAACGTATCGTACTCTCATTCTCGAATACATAGTAATCATCAATTCTTACAACCTTGTGAAATATTTTGGTTTCGAAAAAATGACTATTCAATCTTTTTTTTTTGTGCGTCCAGGGTTTCTTTAGAAATAACCCGCCGTCACATGTTATGATATTTCGTTCGTTCTAATAAAAGAATAAAAATACGAAATCGAGGTACGTTTTCACCATTTTTTTTTTTTTTCTTAAATCAAATTTGGCGGAAAAACGTTGAATCCAGTTCCTCATTCATTTAATTAGCAAAAGTCGAGAGATCGTACGAGGATAAAAATATAACCTGTTCGCGCGAAAATTCTGTAAACATTACCGGGACAGTATCCGCGACTTGTATCCTTTCTCGTTTGTTTCGTATGTACAATATTATTATTATTGTGGTAGTTCGTTATTCGATGTGATCGCGAGATCATTGAACCGTTCTAGGAAAATTCGGGTAAAATTATTTGACAAAATTTGAAACAATACAAACTTTAGCCTTCGGTAGTATTATATTTTATTGCCAGAGAAATAGCGTACAATAGTTCGTTGACGTAGCTAATTTTTTTTTCCAAATTGTCTTCAACGCGAGGCGTGACCTAAATAACAAAAAGTGGAAAAGGAAGAAATTTCCCGAAGAATGAATGAGACGTACAAGTCGACGCGACGGAAAGAAAGGAGCTTGACCTACTTCTGTCCGAAGGGATGAATGTAGGTCGGTTTCTTCTCGTTACGAAAGTGGTACACCTGCAATACTTGAAAGGGATGGAATTCTCTGCTGACGTTTTCTCGGCTTGGAGCGAATTTTTGAATTATGTATTATTCGTTTAGTTCGCCGCAAAAAAATCGTAATAATGATAAATAAATAAATGGGCCCCTCCTCTGTAGTACCAATGTCGCTGTTAGGGTCGCTGGGAGTTTTTTTATCGAAGTATAGTCGTATCATCAGTTCGATAGCATGAATAGAGCTTTGTTGATTTTTTATTTTTTTTTTTTCAAGTTGAAGATGAATTTTGCGATGAAGATGCGGAAGAACTGAAACTGTGTAGAAAGAATGAAGGAGTGTTGAAGAAGGATATTTTGAAAAAAATTTTCTTACTATAGCTCGAAAAAACTCGTAGTTACAGGGAAGAGTTGGTAAGACGTAGTTGGATCATTGATTTTCGAAATAATAAGTTCAAGTTTTTCGCTCGCACTCATCATGAATATTCCGAAACAATCATTTATGGCGGAATATTCAATTTTTGTACACAAACAACTAATGCATACTTGAACCTCATGAATGAAATAACCGCTAAGGGTCGATTGAAGATTCAAAAATTACTTTCCTTATACTGTACCTCATTTGAAGCGAGTTCTGTAACAGCCGGCTAAGCGACAAGCCTACATTTTGGAGAAAGGGATCTCTTGTAGTTGTGCAATAGACCTTATTCTGTAGCTCGTTGAATATTGGAACGCGCGCATGTCTTAATGCACAAAGTTTTCACAAAAATTGCTACAATTGGGCAGAAATTCATGTTGGGCTCGTTGCTGTATTTAATTGGTCGAAATTCGGTGTTAACTTTGTATGTTGCAACAAAATTTTGATATCTACTAGAATATTTGAAGGCCCGCAGGATCATGAAAGGTCACAAATTTTTGTTAATGTGGCCCGCTAGTCGAAACAGGTTGCTACTAAGGTAGTCAAGTACTTCAACAAGGAATTTGAAAATTCTTCATTCTCGTCATCGCTATCACCATCAATCTCATCCTCATCATTTTCGGAGAACTTGCTAGCTAAATTTTGAATGTGAGCTGTCATGTCAAGATAGACTTTCTTCCGCTTCGCCAGCGGCTGACCAGCGATCAAAAATTCTGTGTTGGCGTCCCCTATACTTTGCTCGTGGAGCAATGCCTGAATAAGTTCAGAAATATTGAGGTGAACGGAATCAAGAGTTACCTCGAACCGTGTATGCTATCCTTGTCTTTGGCATGGATCTTTTCGCTGCTTTGTGGCAGTTGGGAGGCCATCTATCCCTATGGTGAGGGCGGCCGATCCAAGTGTCCTATCCACCAACCCGCGAACAATTGTATCGTTTACAATTCTTGCGATTTTCTTGTGCGAACAATTGTCATGCGAATAATTGTCCTGCGGATAATTATCCCACAAACAACTGTCCTAGAACCAGTTTCATTATCCTATCGTTTAGCCTAGTTTAGTCTAGTGCTCATTTTTCAAGCTAATGTAGGGAGAAGCAGTTCTCTTGAATAGTAGTTTTTCTTGGAGATTTTTTAAGAGAAGTTTCAGTCTTATAAGCAAGAAAACAACACTCTTGCGCTATTTGTATGTTCCTCCTGCTAGGCTTTCGACTCTTCTTTCCTCCGCAATCCTTCTTGACTTCTCAGTCTATATGAAGCTCCCTCTTTGTGCCATCCAGTGAAGTCTGGCAGCGGTTTATCACCAAAGCAAGATGTATACTTTTCACCTCATCGGTTCGTCTCCTCCAGTTTCGTGAAGAGACCTCTATACATGATAAGCAATCAGATACAGGTGATACAATGATGGTAAAAATATCTCGCCTAGTTTCGTGGTCAACGTTTAGCTCTGTTTCCTGTGATCAAGTCACTTTCATCTCACACCCACACATGCATTCTGATACCAATTTTCTTAGGTATTTTTCGTGCACCTCTCCAATGTTCCTTGTGCTGAGAGTAAAATTTTCTGTAACTGCTGTTTCTTAGAGTTATCATGCTCATTTCATGAGAATAAGAGAGAGTGAGTTTCAAACTGCTGAGAACAAAGCGATGAAGTTTGAAGGTTTTTGCGCGAAGCTTATTTACAAATGATTTAACGATCTTATCATTCTAAATAGTCGTCTTAGTGTTGTTTTATGATATTGTGTCTATCATCAAAAGAAGGAATTCGTTCATGTAAAGAAATTTACAGAGATTGATGGGCTTAGATTTTAGAACTGAATCTCCTCGCAAATTCTCAAAAATTCTCGTCAACGTTTTTTCAAAATTATATGTTATCATACAGAATCTGGAAAAATTTTCATTCACTATCCCGAGGCCTCTCTGTTTCATATTGCATTCGGTTTTACCTCCAGTATGACGTTTTATTTTCCTAGAATATAGAATTTTGTTTTGTGTCGCTGTATGTAATGAAGATGACTCCGGTTAACCTGACCTTTTCGTTAGTGAAAAACAAAATCTAAATTAAGGGTAGAAGAGATGGACGCTCGCTGTTTGCATTACAAATATTTCCACGCGTTTCGATGTGCATTAATTACCGGCAATAGTGTTTTTTTTTATTAAATAAACTGGTTTTATGAAATGTTGATTTGTAATTTTTTTGTGCAAAATTAGTAATAATGTATTCTGTACCTATATCGTATGTCTTGTACTTCACATTTCATTGAATTTATAATAGCGTGTTTTTGAGTTTTTTGGGTTTGAAATTTTTGTACAGTGGGCTCTTAGGGTGATGAACTAATCGGAAAAATGTAGAAATAGATTATTGGCGACGATCTATTCATTTCTGATGTGGAAAAGCTTTCGTTAGTTTTTCAAGACTCTCAGTGTAAGAATGTTCCAAGATTACGTCATAATCGTGGCCTCAGAATAAGCTCAGAATGTTTCTTGATGAGAAGCGGATGATTTTGATGAATGAATTGCAAAAAATATGACCAGAAGTGATCGGACATCGTTTGTTAAAATTTCTTCGGACAACTATAGGCGTCATTTGAAGGATGAAAAGTGGAAGCTTTCCAAAACTTTGTTTTTGTTTGCCAGTAACGTTGTACCTTCATGTATGTGAATGGGATATGTCAACCTGTTCTGGAAATCACCGATGTTCTTGAAAAATCCTGGATTTTACTCGGAGCACCCTCAAATTTGTGCGGATGACCTCAAAAGGTTGTCCAAGAATTGTAGTCTTTCTATGTGTATGAATATTGAATAACGAAACATAAGAAGGAAAATTAATATGATTGGATGTATTTCTTGCTTAAATGTAGGAAGATACAAAAGAATAAAAATTTTCCCATAGACCTGTTTGGAAAGTGTGACACAAATTATATCGTTTGTCCTACATTTTTTCTGACCTTGACTCTCGTTTCTATTCGTCTGTAAAAAACAAAAAAGTTAATTAGGTGGTCAATATCAATTATTTCAACGACGATCGCTCAAAATGAGAACGAATTTTTTTTTTCTAATTTGGTATAGATTAATCGAGTAAATTTCTACTACTCCCGAACTTTATCGCCTGTCTGTGTTTTATTTATGGTTGGGTAATTGAAGAAAATTTTAATCATATAGAATTTTATTTGCTTGTATTTTTGGCGAACTCTTTAATTTGGCCAGTTTTTTCTTAAATTCTTGTGTTATACTCATTAGGGGTACATCCTCAAACAATTTTCATACGAGCTCGAGCGACCTTTGTGACGTCAACGACGACCTGGACCTAATTCAGGGATTCAAAAAAATTTCCAGGGGAAGGCCATGGACGTAGACGCGTTTGAATTTGACCTAATTTTATGGATTTGGAAACATTTCGAGCTCTGAACTTAACATTTTGCTGGAAGTATTCAGCTATATTCATATCGCTGGTACATGAGCGAGGCTACACAGGATATAAACCAGGGTCAAAAGAAGAGTTCGACTTTATAAATTACATAAGACGGAAAAAGTTGATTGGGCTTCAAGGAAAGTGAACGATGTGGAAAGCTACGTTGCGACTTATGTGAAATGAAGTACTTTGTAAATTTTCTTCTCCATTTTCTCCAGGAGGAGATTGGAATACCATCCAAGCTAGACTACGAAAGATATAGACTGGGTCCACGGAATTAGTGTAGGCAAGGTCAAGTCCGAGAGGAAAGAAGAGCTTGTGTTCTGATTTGAGTGTAATATTAGCATTTAGTGATTTTAGAACAGGGTACCGTCTGAGTCCGCGCCTGGTCAGAAAAAGTTCATCACCATCTCTGCTCTAGCCAGAATCAATTTTGAGCTTTCAGAAAGGTGGATTGAAAAAATTTTGAGGCCATGCAATCTTTGCAAAGGCATTGGAAAATCTGCAAGCTCTGCTGTCCCCTGAAAAACAGTTAATCTGAAATTATGAACGTTATTTGAATCCAAAAATAAGACACCTTGTAACACCTTCCTTTGGATAAAGCTTTTCAAGCTCTTTGTTTCCTTCCTTGGAAACCCATACTGAGCTTACGCAAGTATTCTAAGAGATGAAATACGTTACATCTTTTGGAAAGCGTAAGTTTCCTTATAGTCTAGCCTATAGAAACTTCTATAATGTAGTCTAGCCTAAACAAATTCTTCAAGTTCCTCTTCTATCATGTATAGTACGGAAATCAAAATCGTCATACATGGCTCGAGGGCCAAAATTTTTCCAAGTCCCGTTACCTGACCCAATTTCGGTTGATGACGTCGTCAAAGTCGGGCGCGGTCGTGGAAGTTTCCAATCCTGAAAAGTCCCTAATTTGGGGGCGTCCATGAATTACGTGAGGCGATTTTTGTGATTTTTCGACCCCCCTTGGTGAGATATCGTGAAATTTGCCTTGATCCCCTCCTCCCCTCTTATCTCGCGTGTGATTTTCCGAAATGTGTATTTTTGCTTTAAATACGTTTATCTGTGCTTAATCGCGTTCATCTATTTAAAAAAACGTAATTTTCTTGAATTACATGAGATTTGTCGCGAGTTTTGATGGGACTTGACTGGACCCCCTCCTCCCCCCCAAATGCCTCACGTAATTTATGGACGTTCCCCTTAGAGAGATGGCGGGTTCCCAGCTGAAACTCGACCTATAGTACACGAGGAGTGAGACATAAAAAAATTCTGAAAGAGAGATACCTTAAGACTTGAAGAAATATCATTTTCGACTTATTTCATGTCTTCGCTGAATCTTACTCCTGACTCCCCATTCGACGTTCACATAACCGTAGAGGGCGGTTCTTATTACTCAACTCGTTAGCCTGAAGGAATTGGCAAGTGCTGAAGGAGGAGAAGAGGCGTAGCCATTTTGATATTGCGTCCCTAGAGTGGATTGACTTTTAACTACGTAAGGACTTCTTTGATGAAGTCACAAGCTGAGAAAATATTAATATTTGCCGCCCTAAGGAATCTGAAGTGGGCATTAGCGTTGAGGGGGAAAGTACATACCCGCCCCTCTCCCTTCCCAAGGCTGGTATATTATTTTTCATGTCTTTGCTAGTTAAATCCGAAACTTCTTGATAACGAAGGTATGAACTATGATTGTTTTTTCCTTTCGAAAATGTGTGAATTTTTTGAAAATTGAAGGAATTCAAATCATATACGGCCCGCTTTTTTTGGTTTGGGTGACCTAGTTTCAGACTTGACGGGGTTTCAGAAACATTACTAAATATGTTTAGATGAAGGGAGGGGAATGCAGAGGAAACTCGTTAGAAGTGAATACGCATTATGTATAGCAAAATTTTCAATATTGCCGTTGGTACAACTTTATTTCATTTATTAGTAATGGACAAAATGTAATCGAACGTAATTATTTTCCCTGCATTTATTTTGAAAATCATGTAATCTTTAGATTTCATAGAATTATCGATATGAATAAATTTTTCAAAAATTGAGACCATTGGAAATGGTTATCTTGTCTGATCCAAGTAATGAACGAACAGTAACTGTGCGAGAGGTGTTATTTTTTCTTCACCCAGTCGAGTAGGGAAACCAATCAGCGAGCATTTCATATTTCTGTTTCAACAGACACCCTGTAACTCATAATTTATGATGTGCGATTTGTTCGAAACTTCTAAGGATTTTCTGTCTGTCTTCTATATCACGTGGTCGAAAACGTGAAAGTCACACGCACGGTATTTTCCAGTTAGCGTACAAATCGTCGCCGTATTGATTCGCCTCTGAGTAAATAGAAAGAGTAAAATTCGTCATCATTGTTTGCGAATTCGAACATACCTAGTGAAATAATACCGTACATAGTGTTTGAAAGTGAATACGGATAGGCCCTTTCTGCTCTTATACGTGCCATCAGAGTGCTCAGACTTTCAATGTCGTTGGTAAATGGAAATTTTCGCCTACGCGAGAAATATAATACGTATAATACGAATCACGATACACACAGACGCGTGAGAACAGCGCCGAAGGGTGTTTTTTTGAGTGGAGGATGAAAAAGGGTTTATTGAGCGCGGTGACCTTGCGATATAGTTGCAGAGTTTCTAGGGGGAGCGGATACGGTACGCGTCGGCCGACATTCCCGTAGACAGTTCTAATACAAGTATTCATCGTCCTTGAACCAGCTGCCGAGTTACCATCCCCTCGTGCGTCGACAGCGTACCCTTATTCGTTTTTCGTGCGTCTCTTCCAACGGCCACCCCGCGCACATTGCGAAAGCTCGACGTAAACTTCGCTTCCTCGGCTCGGCGTCGCTTTCGTATGACGTTGTTGAGCAACGGGAACAGCCCTTCCATAATACCGTATACATACACGTATACGTAGGTATTATCGCGACAACAAGAAACCATAATACTTGAATTCGTTTGATATTTTTATCAGGTTCCCGCGTTTGTTTCAGAATGAAAACGAAACAAAATGCAAAACTTGTTTTCTATATTTTCCGTCGTCGTATCTCATCGATTTGTACGAATTTATCTTACTGTACCTATCGATTTTTCTCGCACGTCGTGATGGTGTGAATAAACCTCACTCGTGTGACTTCACTCACCCACATACACACTCACACATACGCTATAGGAATAGAAAAAAATAACAAATTTAACGCGTTGAAAGAATGGCTGACCAGCTTGCCAAAAATAGTTCAGGAGACGAATATTGCGAATACCCGCATCCCCTCGCTAAATTTTATGCACATTGTTTTGGCGACGTATATATCTGGTAGTTTTTGTAGAAAACTAGGCTGGTTTATGTACCGCAAACAGCAGACGGCACGACGTACAGACTATATTATAGACGTATATACATATATCTTTTTCCAGTAACTGTTTTTAATGTTGTGGCAAGTGAACGCCGCGAGTTTTCGAATAATTTATTCAGAATTAACCGAATACCATCGCCAAGAGAGTAGACTTTACGTGCCGCATCTACAGTGTCTGCGAATAGACTTTACCTAATTGACGTTCATTGGAAGACATTTTGGGCGAAAATTTTTAAAAGGAAAATTTACGATAATTTACTCTCGGCATGAGTTGGAAGTACTTATTTCTAGTAGTTTTTTGCGTTTTACTTCGAATTTTTTCGTTTTTCGAAATGTTTATATTATTACTTGTGATGAATGTCTGCGACTTCTTAAGTTGATCGTTCTACGATGTTCTGTAGGGTGCCTGATTTAATTATTTCGCGGACTGTAAAATCATGACGAAGTTGTTGGCGCGACAAAGTACTTCTTGTCCCTTGGGGCCCACGCCTGCGTTGTTTATACTCTTGTGCCCCATGTGATTCTGAATGAAATACTTTCAAGTACCATACATTGCCATTGTCAAGTCGGAATGATTTTTCAGGAGAGCAGTTTTTCGTAAATCGCGTGGCGCACTGGTGATGCTAAGCGAAAAGGACGTATCTCATTTTACATCTGATTAAATGGAAAATATATGTGTTTCTCATTTGCAACACTGACATACGTCTAATTCGCCTAGTATTTCATGATTTTTTTGAGATACGTCTTTTTTGTTTTCTACTTTTGTAATACGATTTCATCGAGTTACGTCGTTTTTGCTTGACAACATCATGCAAACAACGATGAACATGCATATAGACCTAATAACTCATTTTCACAAAAATCTTGAGATACGTCTTTTTGGCTTAGGAGGGCAGTACAGGAGCTCAGCACTCAATATTCGTCGAAGATCCTCCTGAATTTCCTGTAATCCCCACTTAATACTTGTAGCTCGAAGATCGAAATTTTTTCAATTATTCCTTCTTCCTTGTAGAAGAGGGATTTTCCTGAGCTCAATTTCTCATAGCACGAAAGTTATAAAATTCTCCAATTTCTCCACAAAATTGGACGGTGGGAATAAATTCAGGAACCTTATGCCATGTTTCATGTTGTTCCTAAAGTTTCCTGAATCCTTGCGAGTTGATACCACCCCCGGATGTTGTCTTCCCCATTCCCCAATAATCCCATATACTGTATCCCTTCTCTTCCTTTATGATAAACGAAGATGTCATTGGCCGTACCCCCGGGTTTCCTTCAACTATGACGCCATGCGAGTCACCTGCCCTCATCCTTGTAATCTATAATAGATTTGGTTTAGGATATCAGGCTTATGTTAGCCTAGTTTCATGAAGGCTAATAGTAGGCCTGTTTAGTATTCTGTATAGCTCAGTATAATGGATGCTAAAGAGTAGTACCCCATTTCTGAAATCTGCAAGTATGACGATGTCAGCCGTGACCCTCAGTTTTAGTATGATACCCGACTACATCAGTATTCCTACTAGGCCTAGTATAAAGGAGACTGTTGGGAGCTTACGAGCGGAGTGAGTGATCCCGAGAATATAAGAGAACAAGATAGAGAGTGAGCTCAACTCGTGCAGCCACGTCACTATGTGACAAACGCTGCAGAAATGGACATGTGCTGCATAAACCAGACTTACGTTCGAAAAAATAGTTGTTCGTTTTTTTAATGGATTTTTGGTAAGAATTAATGAAGGAGGCAAAATGTGGTATATCAGAACGGACGGAGCGAGTGAGTCCCTTCTCCTGAGGTAGATGGCTTATCTTACAGTATACCTCGCCCATTTTAGTCCAGGAACGGGGGCGTACGCCTCCTTCACCACAAAGTAGGCAGCCTCAACATGTAAATGAGGTCACTTACTAGTGGACATGAACATGATCTTCATTTATTTGACTCTGCCAGAAAATCTCTCTATTTTTTGGACGGCGAAAGGAAAGTTTCTATTTCCATGATCGATTATTCAAATTTTTCTCTTCGCCCTCTCGTGATCCACATCGATCAGCTGAGTGAGCGTACAAGTGCTGAAAAGTCCTTTAAGTCATGAAAAGTCGTAAGTTTTAGAGATAAGTGCTGAAAGTCTTGAAAAGGGCTGAAATTTCCGAAAAAAATCGTCCCAGTCCTACATTTTAATCTGAAGGCGGTGTATTAAGAAATTAATGATAAAAAAAAGATTTTTAATTGAAATTTTGACTATCGATCGAGGTAAACTGAAAAGTCCTGCAAAAATGCTTCATTTTTACTTTTCAATTTTTATAGACACCTCGAATTCATCGATAGGAATTATTCGGAGTTGCCGTAGGGGGAGAGAGGGTAGCTGAGCCTTCTTAGTAGTGACCAAAAATACAATCCCGTTGAAATAAATCATCATTTCGCTAAACAAAGGAGAGAAATGGCAGAGTGTTCTATGGTATAAATTTGTTTTCGATATTGAGAATTGAATTAAAAATTGCAGTCTCGAAAAGTCCAAAGTTTTTCGGAGTCCTCTTCCTGTCATATACCGTTCGATATGCCAAATTTTGTCGATTCCAACTTCTTTGATGATTTAAAATTTTCCTAGTCCTTATTCGAAATTTTTTCAAGTCTCCCAGTGCTTAGTTAGATTAGAGTAGGTCAGTATTTGTCGAAGGGCGGACGTCTAATTATCTTTTCAAAGGCCCCTCCTCCCCTCCACCCTCCACATAGAATAATTTCACCGTTAAAGAAGGGGGTGGATATTTTCAGTTTCTCCCTACCTCATAGAGCTCCCCTACCAGAGAATTCTTAATCACGGGTCTACCTTATATCAAAATTATTACAAGCCCGCCCTCCCCCCCTCACTTATGAGCATACCTCGATGATCGGAATTTTTTCATGTACACATCATTGTAGCTGACAACGAAATTTCTGAATTTTCCCCCTCCCTTCCTCTCATGAAGATTATCAGAGTCCATCTCTTGAAAATTTGGCAGGAATGTTGGGAATTTTCGAATTCGATTCCTCTCTCATTCCTGGTTTGTAAAACTCGACGACTCTCAAGTCCCTTCTTGTGGATATTCATAGCTGGATGATCAGAAATTTCTCAAGGTTCTGCTTTTCCCCCTGTGTAAATGTCTAGTGTCGAAACTTTTATGTCCTTGAATCAAGTCAAGAGTTACAAGCCCTCTCGGAACCATGATTTGGCAGATGGGGTTTCCCAATAGGTCCTCTGTTGAAATTAATTCATTCGAAAGACGTAGAATGTAGCAGATTTAAGATAAATTTAGCCAGCTGTCGCTTCCACACTACATAATCAATATAAAACTTGACTCTACTGCCAAGTACTATATTCTGATGGCTTCTCCCCCTCCCTCGCAGCGTAAGTACCGCCTCTCATAGTTTTCGTTTTTATGTCCTTGAATGATGGTTTCTATAAAAACTCACTAGATTTGGATCCTGAAAATTTTCCAATCTCGTTTTCACTCCCAAATTCATGATTTAAAATATTTTCCATACCCAGTCGGGACGGAGTATCAAACTTCTATGTTTCCCCCCCGGCAAAGTTACTCGGAACTCGATTCCATGCCTAGTTTTTATCCACATACTTGAAGCTAAAAACGCCAAATATGCCCAAGTTTCATGGGACCACACTCATTTCCAGCCTCTCGATGTTGTATAAGTGCGCATTAGAAATTTCAGTAGATTGATCAGGAGAGACTTTGTTCAGTTAAGGGATGAATATTATAAACCTAATTCCCTGCTACATAAAGCAGAAGAGATGTGGAATGATTGTTTCTGTCTATTTATGAGTTGTGCTTTCCGAGAGTACGTTCGATAAGATATTTGCGCTTTGTTCTTGAAGGTGGTGGGGGACAAAAGAAATGCATTTGTTATATTAAAGCTTTGTGAGAGAAGTAGAGAAGTTTTTCGTTCTGTGACGGAGCCAGAAAAACTCTGATCACAGTCAAAGACCGAGAACCAGGAATGAATTCACTATAGAGGGAGGTTTTAGCAGGTTCTCTTTGATTTCCCTAATCACTTCTTGAATTCTGTATTACCTCTTTTCAGAATTTGAATACATTTTTCGATCATTCTCTCTGAGGTCACTTTTTAGAGACCAGGTGGCGAATCATGATCTCTGGAACGACTAGATTTAGCTTACTACGAAACTGTTCTTAATTGAAAATGTGAAGCTTGTGAAAAATTTTCAAGAAGTGCAATCCCGAGTATTACCTTGTCGACGAATATTTTCTACTTTGTATTTCTTTTTATTTTGACTTATCGTATATGTACTTAGGGAGTCGGCCCTTTAAAGTTTTCCCTCCTCCCAATTGGAGAAGCCGGAAGAGAATAAATTCACGTTTCCTTTATTGCAGTGATAAAAATAAAATCGATGTATATTTAAAACGCTCGTCTGTATATCATATACAATGTCGTAGTGCTCAATAATGTGCCGAAAGTTTCCCATGTATGTACTTGCGGTGAAAAACTTGAATACGATGACGACCGGATATTGCACGGAAGTATTTAGAGATAAAAATGTTCAAAAATTTTTGTGTTCCCCAAATTTCGAAAAAATTGATGGAACGGCGTGTCAATTCTTCATAATGTACATCCAGAATGTGATACAGTAGTCTATGGTGATGTAACGAGTTTGAGAGCTTTGCGAAGATCAACTTTTTTTTCCGGTTCAACGACGTACTCGTACAGGAATCTTGTCGTTGTCGTATTTCTCCTAGATCATGTCGCTCGTGTTACTATGTAACCGTTTCGGCACAACACTGCTTCGCGTTTTTTCCCCTCTTGTGAGCGCACGTGATGCATAACATGCCGCCTACCCCACAGAAGGGCCTCCTTGGCAAACTCGTTCTGGAGTGCTTCCAGGCGACCTTGAAATTGATTGACCTTGAGCCGCAGGTGAAAGAAGAAGCTCGTTAATACATTATTTTTATTCAATTTCCTTTTCTCCTTTACGCTCTTTCTCGTGTCGTTTTTCCACAACGCTCGAACAAGAGAAGGGACCGGTTGCTCAACTATGTGAACGGGTTTCGTATACTTACCGTTTCGTACGTACGAGACGTACTCTCGTTCGTGACGATCAGAATGATGAGATAAAGAGCACGTTGTACATTGTAAGGTCTCGTTGCCGGTATATGGTCAGGTGCGAAGCTGTGGACGTGTGCCCGCGTTTCATTAAAATCATCCATTTAAACATATTTACTACCTGCATCTACATGTTAATTTGTACTTATTTTCTAATCGTCTGCGATGGGGGAACGTTTCTATCTGTATTTGTACTGTATACATACTCAGTGGTTGATTATCTGACTGAGGAAAGAAGGGCTAAAGTGTTGAGGTTATACTAAATTATAATTTGGGGACAATGGCTGATATTGAGGAGTGATGACCAGTTTCAGACTGGGACAAATTGCTACGAAAAAGTGAATCGATTCATTCGTGCTTTTGGAGAGATTCTCGGACTTTGTTTAAAAATAGATCACGCCTGTGTTGCTTCAAGCACCTTATTATCAATAATCGAGTTTCATATGCTGCGTTTCAATGCACTTGAGATAATTAATCTGAAATATGAGTGCCCTTGCTGCACATACATTTCAAACTTCACATTTTTTAGTCATTTCTTTTCGTTCTCTGGTCACATTTTGATTATGAAAGTTACTGTTTACGGATTCCTTGAACTAGAAATGAATATTTCCGGGGATTCGTAGGTGTGTGAAGGTCATATGAAATTAGGATCGTAAGTTAATTAAGTCATCCATCTTCACTGAGCCTCTCCCCCGTTTTGGTGCGGTACCTCGGTAGGTGATTCAGAAACCTGTGAGTACACCTCATATGCATATTTCATATCTTTACTGAGCATCTACCCCTAATTTTCAACTCCTACAAGTTGTCCCTCGTCACTCAGTTATTAAGTTGTCTATTTCACCTGGAGATGATATGAGAAGTACCGTATATGAAAATAAATGCGATATTGTTTACAAGACAACCTTCGCTGCCAGGTCTCACTGCTGTGCAGGAAAATGTAATAGATGATCTCTGGACGTGAGCATGAATCCAAATTTCATCAAACCTATTGAAAATTGAGGTCGCCTAAAGTCAACTATTTGCAGTTCTGAGGAAAAATGTTAGCGAGGCTGCAGGTGGCCCTCATCTCAAGATGTTCTGGAAGCTTCTACTTGCTATTTTCATTTCATGTATGGTACATCCAGAAATCATTGAGTTTCGGAAGGCTTATGATTTTTATCTTCTCAGTTTTGAAAGTCGAGAAACTTGAAATGTACCTCGACTAGCTTTATAAAACCAGTCATGTTCAGGAAGTCCTGGAAGTATGGAAATATGTGCATAAATACAAGCGGTAATCAATGATTCAATTTTTTGTTTGGCATGAAAGTATCTTGATGGTGATTTGAGTTGATTTGTCTTCGAAAAATCCCTCCTCCCTTCTCGAGTTGATGATCGAACTTCCTCGTTTCGTAAAATCTGTCGACACTCAGGAAAAGTGTGTAAAAAGTTCCTGAACTTTTATTCTTGCTTTCATGCGACACGTTGTATTCTTCTTTTGTTCACAATTGACCATTGTGAACTCGAGCTTGTGTCGAATATCATTGAGTTTTCATTTCAAGGATTCCAAAGCCTCACGGGATACTTGGCAAAAATATCGAGGCGTCCTTACGGAGACTTGAAACTTTTAAAGCCTTCTCCCTACATCAGGATGAGAATATTTTCAATTATTTATTATTTTTTGAAATATCTTCGAATCCGTGTTGAAGGTCAAAACCTCCCCTTCTATTAAATCTATTTTCCAATTTTGAATTCGATTCATTTTTTGAGAAAAACTAAGATTTTCCTATTATTATTCTACTATATTTGTCTGTTGGTACCATTGATTAATTATTTTGTTTTCATTTATGTTTCAGGTGAGTTCGGTTCATTTTATGATGTGATCATTTTTCTCTCTGAAAAAAAGGAAAGGACTGTCCTTATTTACAGAGCTTTATGATTTCGATACCAAGTGAGTGGGATCTTTTTATAAAAAGTTTGTAAACCGAAGCTTCTTCAACTGTCGTTGGGTGTGTGAGAATTTCTACGTTGGAGATCCTTTTTTTCTTAAGTAGGGAACCTCACCTGTTCCATGGAGGTTATCTTAGGAAAACGTCAGCTGTTCTTCTGAAAAATTGAAGTTTTGAGGAACTCACCTACCTTGAGAACTAAGAGAAGTTCCAACTATCGAGCTGTATATTATGCAGGGGAAAGAGGAAGACTTGGGAGTAAAAATTCGATTTTTGAGTTGGATTTGGGAAAATTTCAATCATTGAGTTGTCTATGAGGATGAAAAAACTCAGAAAAACTGTAAACATGAAGTGTTAAAGATGCGGTTATTTGTGAGGCTTGGAAAAATGTCGATCTATAAGTTGTATATGAGTTGGGGTGAGAAACTTGGAAAATCTTGACCGACGAGCTATCGATTTTCGACCCATTCGCTTGCGGCGCCGCTCGGTGGACGTATAGAAAATTTCTATCATCGAGCTGTATTGAGAGGATTCTGAGCAAATAATCTATCCTCGTTATTTATCGAAATTATAATCGATCCTCATCGATTATTGGATCCGAAAAGTAAAACCCATGAAATTGGCTCCCTGATCATCTCAATGAACGTAGTTAGAGAAAGAAATCTCACGAGCAACGAATGAAGTGAACTTCGAAGTGTTGAAAGAGGAACAAAGTTGGGGACTAAAGAGAGAATCCCATTCTTAGCGGACGAAGTTGACTGTACTCAAAATTTGCATAGAAGCTAGGAAAGCGAAATAAATTATATTTATATTATTGCAATCGTGGTGAATAGATCACCTTTTTAGGATTAGCTGAAAATCAAAAAAATTCGCTTCGTCAGGTATTTTTGATTATTATTTCGAAAGATACTTCGATTGGAATCTCAAATTCTCGGAGCTTCAAATATTCTGGAATGTTTCGAGTCTTACGTTCTCGCCAGAACTGGAAATTGTTTTGGATATTACAGTTTCTTTGTTTAAAACTGAAGCGGTGGTAAAATTTCATTCAAATCTCACTTTTCAAAGAGTTGCAGATTTTTCTGAGTCTTTTTTTTTTCTCTCTTTTCGTCGCTTTCAAATCTTTTACCTTATCCAACTTAAAATTATTTGCACATTCGCTTGAAACTTTAAATTTTAGAATTTCTTGTATCTCTCGGGTTCGAACATTAGGATCACTAGAAGTTTTAGAGCTCATTAGGCTGAGGGCCTGTTTTGCCAACGTCGTTCAAAGTCGCGTGACTGTTTAAACTTGGATTCAGCTTATAAGGCGCCCGAATTCGGGGATTAAACTTGGATAAGCTCTAAATCCGAGAGTAGCAGCGCTTTGGTGAAACTGACCCTTCGGCAGTCGTAAACGATTATTGAAGTGTGTTCAAATCTCCTCTTGGGACTCAAGCCCTAGAGGTTGAAATCTTTTAATTAAATCAGAGCATCAAAATTCCAGATCTTATCAGGCTGGTTTGCATTAATTTTCTGATGATGTTGCATGAGTATCCCACGTCTAGTGAAACTCGAGATTGCCTTCATGAACTGTGTTGATCGAGGTAAACGGGGAACCTGTCTTATGGGAGTCTCTTGAAGTCCTATCCCATCATATATAGCTCGAAAGTAAGTCATTCCTCCCTGTCAGATATTTCGTCCACTATACAGGCCTACATAGCTCGGAGGTGAAACTTTTTTCAAGTACCCAGTTATTCCGGACAGCGCCTGACCTTTTTCCTCAAATTCCTCCGCTCCATAAAACAGGTTTCCTGTTGAAAAGTTGTTTAGCATACCATAAGTGTTGAGTAACCAATGCCCTGCACGATGGATGAGTGTGAAGGAGATCCTTTGTCTTAATCACTCTGCCATGATGCTGGAAGATCTATGTGGATTCGTCAAAGTAGCCTCACAAATTTGTTTATGACTTCAAGTCTTATTGTCTTCATTGTCACAAGGTTCGAGTGCTATAAATCTTTTCATCTGCTGCGAAGCTGTGTTTTACATGGTACTGTTCGTAAGACTGCGAATTATGAATGGTCCTAAAACTATTGAAAAATTTTCTCCGTGTATTTTTACGTACACCACTCCGTCGGTAATCGCGTGCTACGAAATTCTAGCGTGGAATTATAAAAATATCCCCTTCTTCTTTTCGTCCGAGTGGAAGTTGTGTGCGCATCGACTTGATATGTGTGTAGGCTAATAGAAGCTGAAATTACGCCGAAATTATTTTGTCGGCGGCTACCAATACATAATAGGTGTAATATTTTTATCCGCACAACCGTCTGGTTTAATGGAATTTTAGCGTCAATTTATCGATTTTGCGGCTCACAATGAATTTTCTCTTCTCAAGTCCCCCTCGCTCTCGCTCTTCTTTAATGTTGTCGTAAATTTTTCAGTCAATTCGTTTCACAACGAACTCGTGAAATTGTGAAATGTACGATACAGGAAAAATGTGAGCGAGATTTGTACAGTATTACCAGAAGGTGGTCAGTTTACGACTTGTGCAGCGCTAATGTGAATATTGGAGAACGAGTATAGTATTATAATATTACGTACGAAACACTGCCCGTTTCAACGCAATGGGTCTTGGGTTCATCGTTGCGTGACGCGGAAGTCTACCTTAAATCGGCGTTACAAGAGTGAAGAATCACACGCGGGGGGAGGAGAAGGTGGTGTAAGATTCGAACAAGAAATCGCCATTCCACAGGTTTCTTTTTTTTTTTTCTTTTAGCCTAATCTGTAAAAAGAGACCTTGAAATTGTGACGACTACTTTTCATTGCCAAACGTTCCTCTGTGCGCGCCGCTGCCGCCATCTGTGTAGCTCCTCCTCTCTGCGCTGTTTGCCTCATAGCCCGCATCTCGAGCGAACAATTATTTTCCTTTTCATTAACACGAATTGTCTGTGTTCTCTCATACAACGTATTTACACGCTATCTTCTCGCCGCATCGAGAAAAAATACAGTATCATACTAATCTGGATCGATGTACTTACTTGGAAATCGGGGGAAATCTTTCAGCTTATATTTTAAGTGGTAAAATTTCGAAGAAGTTTTTACGATTATACGTTCTAAACCGGAAGAAGTTTAGATAAGGATATTTTCTCATTAAAAACGAGACCATTCTCATTGTGACTGTTCATATGGATCAACGAACTCGTTTACACCTGTCCTGTGTGATATTTTTCGTCGTGCGTTCTTCGATCGAATAGATCTGTTTTAAATTGAGAGTAATATCACTGCTTGTCATTTACTCCTTGGTAGTCTCATGTGTACTACAGCTTTATTAAGATTGGAAGAGAGAATCGTAATTATTTTTACCTCCACCGATTTCATTGTTTTTATGTAGAATTTTCTTAATGGCAACCTTTCTACTATCCTCAAGATAATGTGAGTAGCAAGGTCTCGAGTGTCCTTCTCGGGGTAAGAATAGGGTATTAATGACAATAAACATCAGAGAAGCTTAGAACCAATATTACCTATCATTGGGTGATATTCTACTCTTCTTTCTCAATCAACGAGCCCCAGAATGGGCAGATTGAGACGATAAGGATAAACATGAATTAAAATAGATGGCGTTGTAGAAATAGTGGGTGGCAAGTAGTGTATAATGTTAAATATTGAGGGAGTAAGGAGAGACGGAATGGTGAACCCGAGGGTTTTCGATGGCTGGATTAGAGAAGAAGTGTCGTTAAATAGGTCGGTGGCATCGTAGTATACCAATGAATGGGAGAGAGACGTAAAAAGAGAAAAGGCTGGGTGAGACGGGTGAAGATGACTCCTTTGCGTTGGGACAAGCAGTTCGAAGTAGATCAGAGAATATGATTTTTTTCTTTAATAGATCAGAGCCTATTGGAGAATAAGGAGGAGCAGAAATTATACCAGGAGGGAATAAGATGGCAGAATTGAAATTTCGAGAAATAATTCCTGTTTAAGTAACACTTCCCACGACCTCTGATGATTTGAGTAACATACCTCTCTGTCAGTTGATGAATGCTCGTTTGTACTCTCCATCTGTGGCTCTCTGTGCTGGCTCTTGTGCTGGTCATTTGAATATCCCATCGTCATGCAAGCCTTAGAACTCTTAATTCCTACAGTAGACCGAATTTTAAAAGGCCATCTATTCCTGCCTTACTCACCTCCCTCTTTCCCCTTCCTGTAAATCCCTGCGCCTTTCTGACCCACTTTCCGCTCTCCAAACGGTGCGAAACCACTTTCTTCAACCCTATCGTTCAGCGCATTCTCATCCTCATGGATACCTTAACATCTTCTCTATCTTCAATTCCCTTTCACTCACAACTCTCAAAATCGACCTAATTTAGAAAAACTATCTATCCCTACCTTAATCACCTCTTCCTTCTATCTTTCCCCGCAAACTCCTCCTCTTTTTCGACCCTCTTTCCGCTCTCCAAGCCACGTAAGACCTCTACTCTTCCAACCCTATCGTTCAGCGCATTTTCATCCTCTTAGGTCCATGTCCCCAGCTCCCCTCTCGATTCTTGGGGTGGGAATGGGTGGATTCGTTTGTGCTAGTCTCCTTTCCCTCCAGCCGTCAGAGGTTCTGCACGTCCGTCGACCGGCCGGCCGACAAAGCTCGGAGCTAAAACATTTTTCAAGCCCCTCTTATCATGTATATAGCCTGAAAGATAGCCCCTTCGAGTTTCTAGATATGCAATGCTTCATACACCAATTGACTTGGCCCCTTCAAAGAGTCAGATATACAACGCTTCAACACTATAAGACTCAAACGCCCTTCTAAGGTATCCTGAGCCCCTCGTCGGATGTCGGAATTTTTCTAAGTACCTTCCTATTATGTATCCAGGCCTATGACGTCATAGATATAGTACTTCAACATTTTTGAGATGCCACGTGCCCCATTGAACAGGTTTCCTGTCACCCCTCGTTCAACTCCGTTGAAGAACTCGTGAGTTTTTTGTTTGTGCGAGTCTTCTTCTCCTCCAATCCTTGGAGAAGAGGGACCCAGAAGACATGCGAAACCCAATTTTGATATTTGGTAGTTTTTAGGATGAAAATGCGTGGAATATTTTGTGCTGTATTCGTTCTGATGTCCTTGTCCTCCAATCGTTGTCTTCTGAGGTTAGGTTGAAAGCTCACTGTGAGAGATCGATTGCGACTCCGTGTTCAATGGGGCCAGACAAACTTGCTAAAATTCTTGTTGTTCTAGGCGATGTAGGGCTCGTTACCTGGGGTAAGAGATAGTCTTCGGCCACTCGTACAATCGAAGCGGGCAAACGTGTGGAAATTCTCATTCTTGCAAACAATGGAAGGAATGTGGCCAAGAAGCTTGTTATCTAATGTGTGCTTGCAGTGAGAAATCGACTACAGCCCCGTGTATGATCGAAGCAGAGCTCTCACCGCGACTTCACTACAGATGACCAGTTTGTCGGTAAAATTCCCTCCAAGGCCTGGAATAACGAAAATTTCTGCACGTATATCGGCCTTCTGGAACACGAAGCAGTGAACCTAACAGCTAAGCAAGCCCTACTCTCCTCCTCTATCACTGGTCTGTCCCGGTTCTTTGGTCTGCGACTTGAAATCTTACTATCGTCTTTGAATCATCTTGTTATGATACAATTTTTGGTCCTCTCAATCCGAGAATAAACTTCTTCAATTCGATCCTCACGCCATGGAGGAATAGTCATGGCACGATTAAGAATTGGCCACCTATCTTTCCTTCTTCTTAGGCTCGCCGCACCACTCTCTTACCAAAAACTGAGGAATGATCAGTCTTCCATTTTTTCTATTTTAATACCTCCTAAATTTCGGGAAATAATTTTCTGTCCCCTTGAAACCTTGTCTGCCCTAACAACAACTCTGGATCCAAAACTCTCACTCTGAACCTCCTCCGGCATTGACAGCATAAAACATAAAAATCGAACCCTCCGACTTCAGAAGAAAAAAAAAGAAATGGAAAAAGCATCCTTGGGCCTCTTTCTAAATCCGCCACTGCCGGTCCACATACTATTACAAATCCATTCTACTCCAATACTTTTTCCCGAGCTTATGATCGCAGAGCTCGTAAAAAAAGAAGGGACGCCATATTACGTCAATTCCGCGCCATCCCCCAGAGCGTTTGGATTCCCATGAGAACAACGAAAGAAATAATAATCATTTTTCTAATTAAAAATAAGGAATTTCTTGAGAACCATAAAGTATCTATTGATGAATACAAAAAATTTCCTAAAGTTATAAATACATTTACTTGTTTGGATTCTAAATCAGTTCTACCTAATGATCGTCGTTGGCTCTGTACAATTCCTACGGGTGTCTGTAATTGGGTTGTCGAACTTCGAGGGATCTTCCTATCGAATTCATTTAGATGTTCCGGAGAGGGCGCGGCTTAAGCGCAGTGTGACGTCACCAGGATTCTCAAAGTTCGAACCTCTTCGTCTATACGCTTCGGCTCGAGTATGAAGAGGACAATGAGTTTTCAGTCTGCAAACTAATTTAAAATTAGATTAAACATAACGATTGATGTTCGTGAGGATTATTGACGTATTTCCGTGAATTGTGGTTAACAAATCGTTTTTAATTTTTTTTTCGATCATGCTTCATTTTCGAGTTTCTTCATAGTAGTAGAATACTTTTGCCAAGAACTTTTTCATACTAGAACGACAATTGTCTGTGCCAGTACAAATGATTTGCAGTTCTTTAGACCAACTCCTCTCTTGAGGATATGTCTTGAATGCATTCAAGCTTAAGGCTTCTCCACATCCAAATAAACTCATCAAGATTAATAGAGAATACGACATCGATTAACCCTGCGTCTAGGTTCGCTTTCCGGTGTGGTCTCTAATGTTGAAAGTAACATCACAAGGGGCAGACAGGTGGTTCGTCTTTATCTCTTATTAGCAATTTTAGACTTCTATTTAGTGGATCTGCGCGGGTGGCTGAGATGTGCTCATTATATTTGTCGCCGTTGGGTGTGCGATAGGGTTCTGTTTGGCCGGGGGTCTACCTTCGCGACTTTTGTTGGAGATTCGTTTGTCGCCCTCACTTTCTCCCGGTCTCGTAGTATTGAAATTTGACTGTGTTCGGTTCCTCGAGAAGTTTTTGGTGGTGATCTTCCCAGAAGCTACTGCACTGTAGGCATTTGATATGTTTAGCGTAACGAAGATTCCTTTACGAATGAAATTCTCTTCTCTAAATTACGACTCATAATACCTTCCTAATTGATTTTTTTGTCTCCCTGCTTCGGCTTCAACTTTGCTTTGCTGAAAAACTTGTTGGTTGCAAGCCTCAAAGTGACCACTGACGACATCCTCTTATTGAATCGATCGTCGCCATCAACAATTGTAGAGGATTTATCCATAGAATCAGCTCTGGTGTGATGTATAGTTTCAGTGATTTTCCAAAAACGTCCTCTATTTTGCAGTCCATGAAGAAAAAATGATGTCATCGAAAATGGAATAAATACTTCCTCATCTGTAGTAAACAAGATAATTTTGTTCTTCCAATCTCGTTAATAATGCGTGAAGTGCTGCATTTATTGGAAATATTGGTGAATAATGATTTTGAATTTCCAATTACGATTCATCAGTTGATACATATCCCGATTTGAATAAAGCTGAAGTACAATTCTCCCCTTAATATGCGCAATATGAGCGAAAACTTGGATCGCCTCGAACTGCTCAAAGACTTCGTAAATAGTTTTCAAGTCTTCTTTTTCTTTGTATGAAAATATATATATCGCTCAAAACTTTGTTCGCTCCTCTCTCTCTCTTTCCCATCTTATCGAAGCGTGATATTAGATCGACGCCGGTATTTTCTTCTCTAGCTCGAATTGCCGTGAACGGTGCGTGAAATCATGGTTTTCTCGTTTTTCTTTCTTCCCTGCTGTCATTAACTTCACTTTCTAGTGCAGTATCATGTACACGCGATACTTTTATAGTGACCTTGTTCCGCTCTTTTCGTCTTCGAATAAATGAGCGAAGAAGACAGTAAGTCAGATCGGGGGGGGGGAGGAAATGGTTCCGATTGCGTAATTAATTGATGTGTGACGTATTCTGAGGCAGTATGACTGTCATAAATTAGGAGCAAAGAGCGTGTAGAATGTGTTTAGTGGACAGCGGCAGTAGGCTATTCTCGATAAATATTCATTAATTTTCTTCATTCAAAAATTTTCATAGCATTTCACCGCTGTATCACGCGACAATACGTGGTCGATATTTTATGGGCCTCTCGTGAGGACAAAAAAGGAGGATTGGATGAAAGATTCTGGCTAGTATACTGAAGTGTGAAAAGCAGCAGTGCGATCGCTCCAGGGCCGCGCGCGAAAGCTAAGTGAGACTCCCGGATCCAGAAGCTTTGTCCTAGAGAGCCACCGCATATCGCCTAAAAGAGTGAAGGGTTCTTCCTTTCCCCTCCTCAATGCGGGTCTGAGTCAAGGAAGACTAGATGGATCTTCATACTTGAAATGGAAATAGTTTTATTTCCCATTATACCTATCTTCAGTCCTTCATTCTCGATTAATGAGAATATTGTTGAAAAAAAGTAAGATGGATTTCTTCGAGATAGTTTTTGGTTGTTTCTGGATTGACTTTATATGAAGGATGAATTGTTGCCCAGCGTATGATGGCAATTTTTTCTATTTTCTGATATAAAAAAACTGCGTATAATTTTAGGACTTTCTATAACGATCTGTTATTATGCGTGTTATTTGTATTTTTCCGTTACTAGGTTACTTGATGTTACATTATACTATTAATGTGCTTCGAATACGATTCCATCAATCCAAATAATTCTATACTTAGATCAGCTTGTCGTTTTATTCTTTGAAAACTGCGCATTATACAGAATGGATTAGTTCTACATGACGACATAATATATGAGACTAGATTTGATAAAAATCTTAATAAGATTAATGCACTATGTAAATTATCATCATACGTGTATATCTCGGGGTTGATGTAAAAGAAGTTCAGTAGGGAACTCGTTCATTCAAAAAACTCGCTCTTCTTTTCTTTCCTTCTTCCCGTCTAAAACATTGCAAGTGAAGAAGAACAACAACTGGTATTAATAATGCAGTCCGAATGAATGAGAAAATACGCGAGGTGACCATAAACGGAAGTGATGTGGTTTGGGAACTGATGCTGCGTTCGACTCGGTGATGTTTTTCATTTAATTATTGAGTGATGCGGACGTTCTTTCCTGGATGAAGCACTTCGATATTCAGTCTACCTTTGAACTCTTTAATTGGTTTTTTTGTTCTCGTTGGATGGTGAAAAATTACCTGTTCCTCCCTGGAGCTTTCTTTTCAAAAAATGTCAGGCATCCATTTGACCTTGAGCCGCTGTCCTTCAGTAGCTGAAGTGCCAGGACATCATCGTGGTGATGGAGTCTACGCACTCGACGGCCAACAATTTCTCGCATTACATCGTTGACTGATTTGATCTCTAGGTCCCATCGTGTACAGCTCTTAAAAACTTATTTCGACCCTTTTGTGTGGTCTTTCGATTGGATTGTTTTGTGCTACTGCATATCTGGGCACCACGTGTTCAGATTGGCTTGACAATCGTTTTATATATCAGCACTTTAGTTACGAGTATAGCCCGACTAACCAGTACATTTCTCTTAGCTTCAATCTGATTTGTTGCGAGTTCAGATGATTGTCGAGGTGGAGGCTGGGGTACCTGACTATTTCTGCTTGAGGTATCTAGTTACAATTGACAAACGCGAGTTCATTCTGCAACCGGATCAATTCTATTCATTCTGTTACCTTATCCAGGGCTTTCTGCAATTGGCAAGTTGTTTCTTATTGACTGATAGTATTGCTGTATCATCAGCGAAGACACCTAACTTTTTGTGTGGTGGTATAAAATGGGTTCCAGTGCACTTCCCTTGGGAACGCTTGCTCGAATTGTGTAGAAACTTGAACGAGCATCTTCTCTGTGAGGTGAGACTGTAGCAGCTCTCACAATTCTTCCACTTTACTTATGTGAGACCTTCGTGCCAGACCTTGTCAAGGCCTGAGAAATGTCGAGGAAGACCGCCGAACAATTTTTTCTTTTCCTCAGGTTCACGTTCAATTATTGTGATTACTCTATTCTTTGATCAAAAAGCAAATTGAAAGTCTGGCAGGTTGGTTGAGGATTTTCTCAAATAATTTAGATGTCGCGGTCAACAATGAGACCAGCCTGCACGGGGATACTTGAAAAAAGCAAAAAAAAAAAAAAAAACTCATAGGTTTTCTAACGGAATTGAACGAGGGGTGGCAGGGAACCTGTTTTTTGGGGCGCGTGGGATCTGAAAAATGTAGATTGTGACATCACAGGCCCCGTCTTCAAGCTGTATATGATGGGAGGGGACTTGGAGAAGGTGTTGGAAAATTGTCGAGCTCCGAGCTTTGCCAGATGGCGGAGTTTTTTGTGGACCCTCCGATAAAACAGGTTGCCTGTTGAAACAGTATTTTTAGCCAATTCGACTTTTTTTAGCGGGAAACCTGTTTTATCGGGAGTTTTTCGGGAAAAACGTCCGCTTTCCGGCCGGCCGGCAAAGCTTGGAGCTCGAAAATGTTCTAAGCGCACCTTCAAGTCCCTCTCCTATCATATTATAGCTTGTGGGTGGGGCTTGTCACGTCATTGTTTGATAACGTTATAGGTCAGCCTTTTGACGTCACATTCTGATGACGTCATGGATCCATTTTTTTCAAGTTCCTCTCCTATTATGAATTAGCTACAAAGTCCGGGACTGTGACGTCACAATTTGATGACTTCATACGTCAACCTTTTGACGTCACAATCTGATGACGTCATCAGTTTTTTTCAAACCCCTCTCTTATTGTGTATACCTACAAAGTCCGGGACTGTCACGTCACAATTTGATGACTTCACAGGTCAGCCTTGTAACGTCACAATCTAGATTTTTCAGATCCCACGTGCACCATAAAACAGGTTCTCTGCCACCCCTCGTTTAATAAGATTGTACTATAAATAAATAAATAGAAATCCATTTGACCTTGGTCCAACTTTGAAACTCGAGTTTAGGCGGAGAACACAGAGAAATTTCAAACTATACGAATGAATAGTGGATGTGGAAGAATGTCGAACTCTGTGCCCTAGAGAGGAAGGAGGTGGAAGTATTTCAATCTGAAGTCAAAGCAGGGGGAGAAAAGGGACTTGGGAAAAGTTTGAACCGTGAATCTCTGTACAAATCGAAGATGTGGTAGCGTGTGATCGATCATCACAATCGAGGAATCAGTCGGTCCATTCTTTTGTGCGAACTGAGCTATTATTCTTTATCATGGTTCATAATTACAATTTGGTGTACTTGCCGAAACAAGTTCTCTGCACTCTCCGATAAAGTTTGCTAATGATCATTTACAAGTTTTTCCAGCCGTAGGGGAACCTTCGTGAGCGATCGCGCGGTCAGTTTATCTGTCTCAAGACGTGACCTTTCTCCAGAAATCGACTTCTCTTAATGCCTTTCTTCATGCTCTTTTCATAAACCTTCTCTCAATTTCAGAATCTTCCTTCTTTCATCGGTCTTTATTCACTTGTTATCTGCTCAACTCTACTCGTCCTAAATACACGAACTTATTCTGTGCCTAACCCCATCAGTTTGGCCTTGTCCTTGAGCAAATTAAATGCAATTATTCTGATTTTCTCGATCCGTTGGCCCGCGAGATGCCGGGTACACGAAAGTTTCTCAACACATTTCCATAACTTATTCGGGGCTGTGAATATAGGAATAAGAAATGAGTCTCGTACCCTTCGCGCAAATGTGTACTGTAAGTGCAAAACTTTATTTCCATAAATACATTATAAAAAATTGAATAGTTCTCGCATAATATGAAGTGTGAACGAGCGTACATCTACATACATATGCACATCGTGTAATCATTACAATATGTTACGAAGGTATTATACTACTATGTGTAATGCAAACATCAAACATACTGCATAGCATATTTTATACGCTCGATAACGCGCGTACAGCAGCACAGAGATACTTCGATATCGATTTGAAGTTGCATCATTTTTTGTAATGATAATCAGCTTTCTCCGCACTCATTCAAACGCCTCATCTCATTTTCTTTATACAAAACTCAACAAAGACGACCAGCGACGAACATCTCGTACACAATGCGAACATCCAAGATCACCCGTATGTACAACCTACATACGCTAACTCTTGGGATGTACTTAAATAGCTTACAATCCAGGACACAAAGCAGACGGGAAAAAGAAAAAAAAGAAGATGTACAACATAATATACATACTTGAGAAGAAACAGGTAACTATAGTCACCTGATGGAAACTAGATGAAGATTTGACGTTTCACTATATCTCAGCACGAATCAAACGCATTTCTTCTCTTCTGTAACAAATTAAAAAACTTCCTTCGATAGTGAATGTATTTTTGGAAGTGGTGACGGTAATGAAGATATCAACCTAAACACGAGGAAGTATCGAATAGATAACAAAACCAAGTTATGTTACAGAAATTAAAACACCTCGTTAATGAAAAGTTGAAAATCAAGGTGTTTGAATCAATATTAAAGTGGAGTAGTTTCAGTTGTGACACGTCAAATGAAGCTGAAAAATCGAGGTTCACATTTCTAGACATTCCATGACCCAAATCATGGTTTCTAAGTGTGTAAAAGAACTTTGCCGAACTGTAAATTATTACTCTGGAAAACTTTTCCTTCGTCCTCCTATTCTACTTCCAATTTACAGAATTGCGTGCGATTGTCAACCTTAAGCTCACTCGCATTTTATAATCGATTTTGTCCTTTTTGGTGAGCAGAGACCAAATTATTTTAAATTATGCAGCGCAAACAAGCCCGCTATGACTTTACTTTGGACAATTATACCATTTTGTTGATAGATTGAGTTCAAAAGGAACGAAAAACTAGGATGAAGTAGGTATAGTCTATTTGGCCGTGAAAGATGCTTCGAGAATGTCCAGGCAAACTAGCCGAAAAAAAATCGTGCCAAGCTAACATGTCTCCTCCAGAGACAAGTAATGTAGCCTTTTATACGCTTCATTCCTAAACTTTGATCTACTTTATCGATCATATTGAATCGATTCTATCTGTTATATCGATTCTTCTTACGCACCCATCTTGGTCATGATGACATAGCAAGGTCCTCCTTCACCAGTATTTTTTAGTTCAGTACATATGAACCCTTCTGTATTTTGGACTAACTAGTTGAAGGCTCATTTTTAGCCTTGCACGAGTGTGTTAAGTCAAGTGACTCACAATCTTACTCACAGATTCTAAATCTCACGTCCCTAAACTAAGTCAAAGTCACTGATGACGAAATCGACCATAACAACAAATCGTGACGATTGAAGGAGACAACTAACTAACCGAAGATACAGTATGTGAAGTCCCCAGGGTGAAGGTCATTGATGACGTGATCAAGCATGACAAAATAGCGTAACAGTTTTTTGTGAGTAATTCCAGCCGGGCCTACTAAACGTAATATAGAACTAGACACAAGATCAGAAACCTAGTGAAGGCTTAGTACTACTGTAGGCCCTGTATCCTAGTATACTGTATGTTAGGTCTAGTCTGCACTTTATATCGTGGCATTTGAAACGGAGAAATATGCAAAGTAAGTTGTGCACACAGACACATATAAGTTGTGCACGCCAAACAAGAAATACTCGGAACCCTCTGAAACAAACAAGTGAATAAAGTAAGTAGTAGCCTAGTATACGCAGGGAAGGTCGAAATTTTTAGTAGGGAACCTGTTCTTAGGGAGGTCTTTTCGAAAATTTTGATGTTCCGCCGTCGGTCGTCCAGTATCAGGTCATAAATGACCTGTGACGTCAACGGAGCCCAAAAATAGGTCAAGGTTACTGACGACGTCATAAAGGTGGCAAAAGACTATGACAATTTTCACGGGAGTAGCTCCAGCCAAGAACTTTCGGGAAACCGTCACCAAACCGTGATGGTTCTCCAATCTTAAAAGCGTTTAAAATGCTAAAAACTGTGTACCTAAAATCAATTCCGATCAGAGGTTCGTCTTTGCAAGTGTCTTCAAACTGAAGTCGTTTTGAACGTATTCATTGTTGTGTCATCCTCTTAAGGTCTACTGATTAATCGTGGAGGCAAAAGAAAAGCTCTTAGCGAGTGGAAAGTGGAGACTGCTATGGAAAGCTACGCGATTAGTTCGTTCTCTCAGTTCGTACTTTTCCATTTTGACTCAGTTCACATCCCTCGGCTAGGTTGGCGTGCCTCACCCTTTGACATTCGGACTTCGAAAAATTCTCACGATGGGGACTCACGTGTATGCTAGGCTAGGAAGGAGGGAAACTGCCTTAGCGTACGTCTCTCTTTGCTAGCGTTTTCGTGCTTATCATTCTGGTCGGACTAATTTGCTCACCAACTCAATCCAAAGCTTCACAACCAGTCATCGAGTGAGAAACTCAGCCTCCATTTTTCCAGGCGAATTCAACGCCATGTACTCTGGTCTTTCTCATCTCGAAGTTCAAATTCCTGCCGCTAACTGATTCGCTCTCATTTCTCGTGGCTGTGCAGGACCCTCGCTCAACAAATTCATTTACTTCTGCAAACATCATCATCCACCTCAACACCAGTGTCCTTGCTCTGGATTCCGGGCTACATCAGCCTTTAGGAACATGATGCGGTTGAGATTTCCTTTTCTCGCCTGTGAAATTTCCGATCTTGTGCTCAGTCAAACTCTTACTGGTCCCTGCTCGATTGCTGGTATAACTTTTAATAAACTGGGAGCAATCGTAAACAAACCGGTTCCCTGGACTTCCTCGAATAATCGATTCCTTACTCCCAATTCTTTACGAACCCTTCACAGTCCACTGCCCCGAGCTGATAAACCTTAGAGTAATTGTAGAGGTCGTCTAAGAACAGGCAACTTTCCACCTAAAAGCAAGTTATGAAAAACGAATCTCGTGCTCTATCAAATTATTCATTACGTCAGTAGACATCTCGAGGATTAATTTTTTGTTTCCTTATTCTTTTTTTCGTCTTTCCTATCTTGAGGTTGTCAGTATTACTACGAAATTAAATTCTTTATACATTCATTCGGTAATTTTTAGCCTTTCAGAGTTCGTTGCTTCAGAAATATTCGTCAGAAACATTTAAACGTGCGATGCGAAAATCAAATTTTTGAAAAATCGTCTTCGCAATTGTGATGCAGAATGAAAATAAGAAAATGATTAGCGCACGAAGTCGACGCGTGACGCGAAATTTCACATTTTACTCAACTCTTCTCTCTGAAAGTTTACGATAATAATCTGACCTTCGCGTTGGAACAGCGGTAAAATTTTATTACCGTTGATAATAGTTGCAATTTTGACAGAAAAGCGTCGAACGATATGTACGAGAAATACGCTCTATAGGATTTAATATACTTTTTTTCTACACACACTCAGTTTTTTTTTCAAAACGACGTGCGTGAAATGATTTGGAAAAATAAGATCTTTAACCTGTAGAAAATCAGTGTTAATTCGATTCTCGATTTGACAGTAGGTTACGAGGCTGTTCAGAACAAATTTCTATACTGGTTGAAGCTTTCGTACAATTTCCAACGATAGAATCTTCTAATACCTGAGGTGTCCGCCAAGTCTCCACGATTTGATAGCGCGAAAGATGGTTGCAACAATTTGAAAACAATCACAGATGTACGCGTACGTAATTATGGGTAATAATATTTTTTATTGAACATCAGCAAGAGCTTTTTTTTTTTTTTGCGTTTGTACAACTGGAGTAGTCAAACAAAAACGTCGCCTTAATGCGCGATTTCAAATTACGGATAGTAAAGGGCATTGATGTAAATCATCGACATGTACAACATTTATCTATGAAATTCTAATTCTGTCTATACTATCGAAGCCCCAATTTTTAAAATAATTATGATCATTCTAAAACATGTGTCGAATTCAATTAGGTTTACCTATTTATAGCCATTTGAAGGAGAAGCCGATGGGTGTTGAAAATAGCAGAAACATCATTGGTTTGAATTTGAAATTTCTATGTGGATTTGTCATCACGCTGAAATATTTCAATTACATCGACTCTATTTTTCGTATCGTATCATGCCCTTACAGAGTTACAATGTTGTTGTCTTTTTCTAGATGCAATGAATGATTGAAAGTTTCTCTGTATTTATATTTCCTAATGTGACGAAGTGACAACACTCGTCAACATCGAACGACTTGATATAGCTCAGATTGAAAAACTCATTCAAAATGACCCAATACGTGCACAATTAGTTCGGTTTGTTATGGTGAATTTACATTTGTTCCCTTGATCCAATAAACGAGTCTCATTAACGTTCCAACATACAGAACAATTGAACAATTCTAGGAAGTCAAAAATCTCTCTAGAGAGACCATATATCGTGATCACATTGAGGATTGTAATTCATCTTATGAGTCAAGGATGAGCTGAGCACAGCATTTCCAAAACTCAAAATTGTATTCTAAATTTTCCTATACGTTCTAATATTTCCATATCTCTACTGATTTTCTCTCCCTAGTTTTAGGATTGATGGCTATATGAGGCCTCTACCCTGCTCGCCTGGGAAATGAAAGCTTGACCCAAAATTTTGAGTTACGCGACCGATATTTATATGCAACAGGGTCTGAATTTCTTGCATTTACTGGGGTACCATGAAATACGATCTGTATTTTTTGCCACGGCGCAGGCAGTTTTTGCAGGCACAGAGTAAACAGAGGTCGTCTTCGCTATACTTACAACGTTAACGAATACGGGTATCATCCAAATTTGTAGTTTAGGTTCGCCTAACGCGTTGAGTGCGCGTCAAGCTCTGCAAACAGCTGTACACTACGCGAATTGTTGATAGTTGCAGATTTACCGCTCGGTCAACTGCGTTAGGCGAACCCTAAACTCTGCCCGTATCTCGAGCTCTCTTGGACGATTTCTGTTTACTCTCTGAGTGCACGTCTAGATTCAAGTTTAGGAAATTTTAACTGAAAGTGACGTCACTCAAAAGCTGGAACACATCGGTCACACCCGGATGGTGCTTGTGATTACTTTTTCAAATGGAACGAAAAAATTGGCTACTCTCTTTCTAGTTCATAACTTCTCCTTCTTTACGTTTAATGCTCCTGGAGCGTAGCGCGATTCCGCTGCGCTACTTAGCTCACCGACTGTTGTAATTCATCCAATCTAGCTATGAATATTCCGGAGCCATGACAGTTCCTTACGGCCAACTCCTCATCTCTCTCCTAGCTTTCGTACCATGATCAGTCTCAGCAGTGCGTACTTCTCGCCACGTAAAATGTGGCCAAGGTATCCAGTTTTTCGCTCCTTTGTAGTAGAGAATAGACATCTTTCCTCAACAGCCATTTCCAGTACTGTTGATTTTCTCATTTCCTGGGATCATTTTTCGGATCACCCACACTTCAAATGCCTCTAGCCGAGTGGTAGAATGCGTTTTCAGTGTCCACATTTCCACTCCACACAAAAGAACAGACCATACGTAGCACTGCACCATTCCGTACCTGATTGAAAAGGTTAAGTGTAAATTTTCAGGCGAGTTGTACAGAAAATTTCTCAATTCCAATGGAAAGGTGACATCAATTGTAGCTGACAGAAGATCTACTTGCGCTTTGAAAGAGAAAAACTTTCTGTTTAGAATTTTCGGTGAAGCATTACGTATCTGGAGAGCCTGAATTTGACGAATGTGACGCCCAAAATAACCCCAAGAGAATGCAGCTTTTATCGGGGGCGGGGGTTCGGAAAAAATATACGCTGTCCGGGCTACTGCTAAAGCTCGGGAAGTACCTTCTCATCATTTGTAACTCGGTGGTCGGTGTACACCGGGTGGGGCAAAAGCTGAATGGGAGTTTGCCCTAAATACACACCAGCTCAAAAACATCTCAATTTCATCTTCAATTTACGCCCCTACCCAACTGCCGAGTTATGGACCAAAATGTGCCTACAATTGGCCAAGATTTCCGAAATAAGAAATTGAAGAATCTCTCACTCTCAAGCTTATTTTTTTCGGAATCAGCGTTAATCAGATAAAAATATGGAAGTTTGAACAATTTTTAATTTTTGAGAATTTTGGGAATTTGATCAATTTTTGGTACTTTTTGGTCAATAACTCGACTCAGGAAAGTCGTAGAAAGTTGGGTAGGGGCGCAAATTGAAGATGAAAATAGTGAGATACAAATTTTATAGATTTAAAGTGCGTATCTAACATTTTATGGTTTTGAGCTGGAGTGAATTTAGTACAAACTCCCATTCAACTGGTAACATCAATTTGCCCCCTCCTCCAGTATAGCCTGAAAGATAGCTCCTTCGAGTAACTAGGTATGCAATGCTTCATACACGAATTGGCTTGGCCCCTTTAATAAGCCAGACATGCAAAGCTTCAAACACCAAAAGACTTAGAACGTCCCTCGAAGGTATTCTGAGTCGCCCTCCTATCATATATAGCTTGGAGATCGGAATTTTTCCATGTCCCCTTTCTATTATATATAGCTCCGACGCTGATGTCACCATTTGATGACGTTATAGATCTGACACGTCAACAGTTTTCAGATCCTACGTGCCCCATAAAACAGGTTCCCCACCTTCCACGTTTAACTCCGTGAGTTTTTTACTTGAGACTTGAGAAGTCTGAATTCACATGATCTCTCCATTACTTTCTAATCTTTACACTGTAGGCTATTATTATTAAACTCTGTCTATACGAGAATCGAATTGAGTGAATTGATAACTTTTTTACGACTGAATTTCCCGAACCATTGAGGTAGAAGACTATACCAAAGAGAAGAAGTTAGATTCTTTATGAAGATTAGTTTAGTGTTACTTGATTCAGAAGTCGGAATAATATCTTTTGAGTATAAAACTTCATCAGCATTGAGAGATATAAGGTAGGTGTGACAATGAGCTGTTGAGAATGATTGATGCCGTGATTCGAACATGAGTTTAACATTCAGGGATCAATTATTGCAAATTCTGATTTATGCTTTGTAAAGAGTTTACCTGGTAATCCTTGACCTGAGAACTAGATTTTGTACGAAGTATCGCGATTCAGCTTATCGCAAGTTTTCGGTCACTTCTACGTGCCACATTATGCTGAACGTTTAAAATGTGTTTCTAGCCGGAAAACAATACCAAAAAATTGACGTGCTTCATTTACTCGTGCACATCAACATGTCTAAAAATTTCTAATACTCGGGACACCGCGGGACGTCTCCCATCAAAGTGGTGATGCGTGAGGATTTCAGCAACTCTGGAGTCTGTTCGCTAATTTAATTATATACCTACGTGTGTATACGAGTTGTTTCCGATGATGGTGTTTCTGTACGCCAGGTATTCTTCTTCATTTCTTCTTTTTTTTTTTTTTTCCTTTTCTATACTGCGTATTGCGTTTCATTTCGGATGCGAATTACCCGGTGAGCGATGTTGATGAATCGCGAAACAAAAATAATGAAAGCGAACTCGTTCTCTCTCTCTTTACTATGTACTTATTATAATACAGTATATATGCTCGTATCCTTGAAATTTGACTATGCACCGAGAGAAGAGGCGTTTAATTTTACTTTGCCAAGTGTGGTCGGAGAGCTGATGGGGTGTCACGGAACACAGCCGCCGCACCTTCATTAATCACGCGTGAATGACCTTGTATTTTGCCACGACCGTAACATTGTAATATTCTTTCGCGCGTCGAAATATAAAATCCGCGTTGTGCAATGCGGCAACACTGCTTGCGCGCGGATTACGAAAAATTTTTCAGGTGCGATAAGTAACGTTTATGATTATTGCCTCGTAAAATTGTTGGGACTCGAATTGGCGACTCGGCGAGTCAAAGGTCGTTCGATGGTTCGGAAGATCGATTTTCCACACTGCCCGCCCGCAACCAAAGATCAGATTCGAATTCGCGTTGCTTATTTTATTCATTCTTGCGCTATGTTTTCTTCTTGTGCTCGAGATCAGGCTGGTCGCAATAAACAGTGTATAGTCTACGATGCATAATTATCGTTGAATTCTTCCTGAAACGCGGTTGTCGTTGATAATTTATGGGTATTTTATATTTATGAGGCTTCACGTCTCACTCGCTGTTGTCCAGACTCGTGTGGAAGTATTGTAATGCCGCAGTCTCTGTCTGTGTAGCCGACCTAGAACGGATGGTGATTTCCGTGTTTCTACATTGTGAATAATTTGTACCATCGGAGCTGGCGGCAACTGGGTGGGGCTTCTTTATACCTAGACGACGAGCTGTTTGTGGCAGGGTGTCTGCCGGTACCGGAAAATCCCATAATCTCGAAAAAGTCGCATATCTTACAGAATGAACCTGAAAACCCCGAATCCGGTTTACGTCTGAGGGACTTCCGTTCCCTGAAGTGGAAAACTGAATGTGACTAAGTGGCGTCTCCAAGGAAGAATCTCGGAGAGGTCCCGGAACTAGATTTTTTAATTTTGATTGATTTACCGGCTTGGGTAAATGCGGATGTGATAAGGTGTGTTTCTAAGGAAGAATTTCGGTTGGGTTCCCTAAGAGACCTGGATAGTTTTTGTGGACACCCCGGATGTGGTCTTGATTTCATCAGTACAGAAGCTGGAACAGCATCTCAGCTTTGCAAAAGAAAAAAAATCCTTGTATAACTCGTTTAAGCTTAAAAGTGGTGCAAACTGTGAACGGCCAAAAACCGGGTAGGTACCTTATTTGAAAAATTTTGAAAGTGCTGAAACGGAGACCTATTTTCTGTGTCTAGCGGCTGTGGTAAATTTCCTGAAGCTAGAAAATACAATAATATGAGGTAAATGCGGTTGTAATTACGTATGTCTCCAAGAAAGAATCTCGGATATGCCGAGTTTACATATTCCAATTTCGATGGGCATCTTGGCTGTGATTTTGGCGAACTTACTTTCTGTAGGTGGTCCGCTATGTCCAAAGGCTCTGGAAAATTTCGCGAGGAATCGCTCCCTATATGTGAATTAGAAAAACGAACTACGGCGAGGCGAATGGATGTGATTGGCGTGTTTCTACGGAAAAATCTCGGATAGGTCCTCGAAGAGCAGTTTCTGTAGTATCCCCGGCTGAGGTTTTCGCGAGTACATTTTTTGTGGGTTGTTCGCTTTCCTAAGGAATCATTCTATCTTTCTATGAATTAGAAAACGCAATACGACGAGGTGAATGGATGTGATTGCATGTGATAGGATGTGTCTCTGAGGAAGGATATCTCGGATAAGTCCCATTTCTAGATTTTTCACTTTCGATAGACACCCTGGCTGGGGTTTTTATACGCTCATTTTCTTGGGTGGTCTGCCAAGTTCAGTGCGTTTGGTGAAATTCCTAAGAAATCACTGTCTCCATAATTTAGAAAACGAAATATGATCAGGCAAATGTGGATGTGATAAAAATGATGTGTTAGGTTCCCTAAGAGCCCTGAATTTACGAGTACATTTTCTAGTTTCTGTAGATAATCTAACTGAGGCTTTTATGAACCTATTTTCTTTGAGTGGTCCACTGAGTCTACAGGCTCTGGTAAATTCCCTGAGGAATCCCTATCAGTTTCTTTCCATGAATCAGAAAACGAAATACAACGAGTTAGATGGCTGTGATTAGGTTTGTCTCCAAAGAAGAAACGCATAGGTTCTAGAAAGTCCCCGGGTTTACATTTTCCAATTTTGAAGGACATCCGTGGTTTGCTACGTTTTAAAAATCGCTATATTTCTTTGATTCAGGACAAGAAGTACAAAGAGTTAAATAGATGTGATCAGATGTGTCTCCAAGGAAAAATCTTGGATAGATCCCCAAAAAGCCGGATTATAGACATCCCGACTGAGGTTTTTACAAACTCATTTCTTGTAGGTTGCCCGCCGAACTGTCATGAGAGTAGGAGGCCAGCAAATATTGCTGTCCTTTGGACTGGTGTTTTTCTGACTTGGAACTTTATAAGGCTTATCGTTTGATCGTTGCAACCCATATTTCAATAGTAATTAAAACTTACAGAGACACGAAGTAAGGGGTTACAAGAGCTGACCCTTACATCTTACATCCTCTTCAGGACGTCTTTGCTATGGATGGTGGTGTCTTCCGGTCTATATGACAGCTTTGATGGTAGAGAGATGGTCCGGTTTTAGGCCTAACTCTTCAAGTATTGCTGGACCATTCCATAGTTGCTCAATACAAACTGCTCCAGAAGGTTGGTGCTATCCCGAGAGTGGGTGTCGAGGAAAATATAGTGTGTCCAGCAATCAAAGATGTTCCATTACCCCTTCAGATTTCAACGGTTTATCCCTGCGATCTTCCAAAGTTTTAAGACTAGTGCACTTTGGCAGATGGTCCTCATGTTGCACTTTATAGCCATGTTTTCGCAGTCACTACACTGAGTGAGTTGTAGTGGAATATTGATCTGCAGTTTGCCGGCCAGGTCCTGGTAAGACACTGCGCCAATTATGTCCTAGACGCTGCCTGCTTGCTTTTGAATGTGGGTAGTTGGATGAAGTTCTTAACTGTAGTCAACTCTCGAACAAGAGTCTCAATTTTGGTGACTTATTAACCACTTTATTAAACTCACTTCTCTGTCCGCACCTTTTGAAGTGCCGATTCTTAATTTGTATGTTTTTCACAGTCCTTGAAGTCCGTCTGCAGGTCTGTCGTGACTGGGGGGAAAGGGAGGCCACTAAAGTTGTTCATACAAACATAGTTGGCTAGCTAAAATAGCCCCATTCATACACTCTCCCTTAGTCACGACGCCGACAATATTTGTGTATTCTTCGGTGTCTTCTACCACCCCACTGATAAATTTTGAATGTTTCTGTCTAAAGCATTATTTCTATTATTTCCTCACCATTGGAAAGACCTCGCTACTTACGGTGACTTATCCAACTACCTTCAAATTCCTTATTATAATGACTAAACGATTCCACTTGATAAGATAATTCTAAAAATAAGTAGTTTTACTCGAGTAACCCTCTTTTGCTTTACGTTTTACTTTTCGGCAAAACTACTGTTGGTTGTACAAGAAAAAAAAAAAAAAAAAAAGGTGCAAAATATATCGCTTATTCTGATTATTACTCGTTAAATAGTTCATTTCTTGCTTTCCGCCGGCGATATATTTTTTTTGTGCCCAAGAATTAGTCGTCTACAATACTGTGTTTAGTCTACAAAATATCATTAACGTCGAAGTGATATAGGCGTTTTTGTCATCAATAATATTTATGATCATTCTATATTTTACGAGTATGAGACGGCGTGCCGCACTAGTTCCATCTAGACACGTATGGGTGTCATAATGATATTGTAGTAATGATGGAAGTTGTTGGGGTTTGTCGGCGTATGGTCTTTGTCTGCATACAGCCGACGGTATTTCGCGGAAAAACGGAAATTATGCTCTTTAAAATGGTGGTTAGAAAACTATTGCTTTAGAGTCTCCCTGAACTTATTGAGATGCTCGCTGTAGGCATTCGAACCTTTTTTTGTCACTCTTCCCAATCAGCGAAGCTCTTCCTCTCTCTCTCTTTTGGAATACTCATATTTTGTCTCATGCCTCTTACAACCTTCTGGTTGTTAAGGTTGACAAACTCGAAGTAGTCCTCTAAATCTGTCCCCGGTACTGAGGTCGAGCCATCTCGGTATTTCGCCAGTAGCCAGACGAGACGAGTTGAGATGGTCTGAACCCTTCTCATTTCCAGCACCGTTGATCTTTACGGTATATTCAGTTCGTGGATGAAAAGTCACTATGAAGGTTTCGATCAGTACTCAACTAGAATCGAGAAAGACACGAGACTGGACGCACACATATACAATTCTGTCTTAGATATCCATTCCAATTTTCCATCAGCGTGAGATCTTTTTACTTTTTCTTCCAGCACGGCGGCTCGAGTAGGATATTTCTATCCATATGAAATTCCTGAAAGAGAAAACGACTCTGTGACTTCCTTATAGACACGAGAGTAAGTTCCTTTGTCCACAATCTTTGATAATTCCGCTTCAAATATTTGGTCCACGAGTCAATCAGTTTTCGCGAGGAAGCCCTTTTCCGTGTACAAAAATCTATCTATACTTGTTGAAAGACGTATGCTCTCGAATTTTAACGACTCCTTTCTCCTAGTTTTTTTCCGCGAACAAAATCACATTTATAGAGGTTCCGGAAATAGTTTTATGTGAAAATGTACACGCGGCTATAAAATCGGGCTGCGTGAAAAAGAACAGAAGGGAAGAAAAATACGTACTCTACTGTAGAATTGAAGCTTATAAACTGGTTTCGTTTGTCGTAACGATGATATCCTGTGATCATCGTTAGTACGATTATTATTATATCTTCCACGAAGGGTTGCGTCGCATCGTATTTTAAATTCTATCTATTATAATCCTTCTAAGTTGTAGGCGGATAATTAAGTAATTAGCCGAACGTGGTTGGCGCGCTAATTACTGTTCACGAATATCGGCGAAGTGGAACGACACGACTGAGCATCCAGCAATCAATCAGAATAAAATATGGCCTCCTGTAAAAATAATGGTTTTTTAAAAACTTGGCAAAAGAAGCCGTAAGAGAGAAAAAAAAATGCGCTAAATTTAATGCTCAGCGATTTCGTTGAAACGATCATGCGAAATCTCGTATTACAAAGCTGAATGATTTACGCAAATTGCGAGTTATGTAATAATTAAAAACTTCCACCTTGTAACTGTACGTGAAAACTTATTAAAATTTCGCGCAAAGAGGGAAAGAATAAATTTGGCACCAAAAGAAAAGAAAAAAAAAAGTTCATTTGCTGTTCCGAATTGCTCCGAGGAACGAGACTTTTTATTCGTAATTAATCTTTTTTTTTTTTTCTTTCCTCGAGGCTCGCTCTGTTTAGTCTCGACTCGATTAAAACGTTCGAGTGTTTTTGGAGCAGAAAAAAAAATACATTGGCGTAGGCGGGTTTGGGCACCTGTGACACTGTGGCTATTCATTAAACTTACACAACTAGAGATGATATACGTAATTACAGCATCCTCATGATTAATTTATAGGATTTTGAGCTCTAGTTAGGGATTGACGTGTCATTGGAAGTCTTCTGTCACTCGTTTCCAATATTTCTTCTGAAATTTGAAAGATTTGATTTATAATACTCTCATTTTGTGAATCTTGGTGGTGTTTTTTAATATCGCGAGAATAAGAAAGTATACGAAAACTTACCATGGCCAAATGAAAATGGTTAAAACATACTAGAAAAACGATATAATCATTGCTGGACGAATAATATTTCGTGGGTGGAAGAAGGGTGGTTGTTTGAATGCAAAATATTTTTGGACTTGGAGTCATAAATTGAATGAGACTTGAGATGCGTTTTCTTCTCCTCCGCGAGTATCGAGACAAAATAGTCTCGATTTCGATTTGTACAACGGGCTCGAGAAAAGAGGCAAACTACGACCGTTCACCTATTGGATCACTTCTCCGCTACCGAAATTAAACTGACTTTTACCCTCATGAGCTACAACAATATTAATAATAAATCTGTGCTAGTAGGCGAAGAAAGGATATTTCTGTGTGATCGATTGGATTCGGAAAATTAAATGAAAGTCACTACTGAGACCGTCCTAGTGGAAAGCCCCGTTATACAGGTGCAACGGATGTATTGAAGTGAGCCAAAGTAGCTAGAAGAGCGGAAGAACCGCGTGAGACGTAGATATTGTAGTGAAAGTGTGACAGTATCGTAATCATTTTTGATTGCGGAGGAACTTGTAATGAGAAGCGAGCGAAAAGCAGTTGAGGGTATGAGAAGAAGTATTCAGTCATAAGATTTTCATCCTAGCAGTGTGAGTAAGATTGAGAAGATGATATGTAAGGCCTGATTAGGTAAGATTGTGCGTTGCATGTGTGACTTATTCTTAGTCTGTAGAAGATGACTCCTCGTCTGGAACTTTATTAGAGGTTGACCTAGGGATGGGAGTTTTCTTGGTAAGGAGGAGTTCGTTGTGGAGCTAATATTTCCAGGATGTATGTCATATTGTTGTATGATGTGTTTTTCCTGGTAGGAGACGTTTGATTGTCTGTGGAGGCGGTGGTTCATTTGGCCTCTTTGTCAACAACGCATGTTCTGAAAATGTTACGTTTCTGTTGATAAGACTTGAGTGCAGATTGTAGTGTGTGATTTCTTTGAATGACGGAATTGGAGCTGTATAGATCCGAAGATAATGAGCAGGAAATTACTACTTGCGATGATAATTGAGTGAGGAGAGATAGACTGGCGAGGATTACCATCAGTTTAGTGGTAAATATACCGCGGCCTTATTGTGAACTGGATAGGCCACCATAAAGCTGTCTCTAGAATAAGCTTAGGCGATTCTATTTGAGAAATTAGACCCGTCCGAGAGGCAGATGGAATGATTGAGATATGCTTGGATGTAGGGAGATTCGTAGCGGTTGGGTATTTGAATGGGAGATTTATTGTTAGTACAGAAGAGGGTAAGAGCATGAATATATGTTTCAAGAGGTTGACTGGAGAGAGTTTGTCGAGAGATTGTTCGAATCGAAAATAGTTTTTCAAATATGTATCAGTCTTTGGACTAGGGGTCAATCATAAATCTGTGTAACGGACGCTTTATGACGTCATCAATGACCTTGACCTACTTTAGGGACTTGAACTAAAATATGGAATACTATACTTATGCCTAACCAAAAATAGCGAGTGAGCCTGCTCAATACGCTAGACTTATACTAGGTTATAATACGTATACATTATAAGTATTAAATTTTATGCGTGTCATGAATCAGGGATGTCAAGCCAATAGTCACTGACTTAAACTTGAACGTAATAAATCGGCTCCAGAACGATGATTATTGGAAAAGTTTCGAACAGAGTGATATTCAAGAGACAGAAGAAATGATCAAAAAATCATCAGAATAAAAATATGAAATGGATGGAGTAAGTAGTGCGCTACTTCCGAAATAGAAGTGTGGGTGCGTGAAAGATTTAAGAGACTGAAGAAAAAACAAATTATTAGAAAGATAAGTTATACTTATAATGAATAGTACGAAGTAGTGCACCCATTCCAATGTAGGGAGGTGGTTATTGGGAAAGTTTCAAATGGAGTGAAAAAATTTTATAGACTGAGAGATCAAAATATTGGAACGAAGGTTTGAAATGAGAAGGAATAAGTAGTGCGCTACTTCCAAATGAGATCGTGGGTATTGGAAAAATTTAGGGTGAGAGATTTGAGAGACTGAAGAAATGACAAAATATTAGAAAGAAAAATAGTTTATAATGATCAGGACTAAGCAGTGCATCACTTTCGAAGTAGAAATATGGTCTTTGGAAAAGCTTCAGATAGAGTGAGAAATATGAGACTGAAGAAATGATCAAAATATTGAAAATATAGTTTGAAATGAAATGAAGAGGAGTAAGTAGAGCCCCTTTCCCAAAATAAAGATAAAGGTATTGGAAAAGTTTCAGGGTGAGAGATTTAAGAGACTGAAGAAATTATGGAAATATTGGAAAGATGGTTTCTAATACAGAGGAGTAAGTAGTGCACTCCTTTTATAGTAAAGACATGGGTATTGAAAGAATTTGAAGCAAAAAGAGGCTTCCAAGAGACAAGAAATGATCGAAAGATTACAAACCCTGCTCCCAAAGTAGTTTTATGATATTGCATGATTTCCAAATGGAATGAGAAATTTGAAAGACTGGAGATGGTCAAAATATTGGAAAAATTGTTATAAAGGGGAGTAAGTAGTGCATCCCTTTCAAAGTGGACCAAGGGTACCGGAAAAGTTTCAAACAGAGTGAGGAATTCGAGAGACTGAAGAAATGATTGAAAAATTAGAAAGATAGCTTATAATAAAGAGAAGGAAGTAGTGCGCTCTTTCCAAAATAAAGATATGGGTATTGAATAAGTTCTAATGGACTGAGAGAATGAAACTATACTGGCTCTGGAGCGGAATGAACCGGATACTAGGGGGAAATACGGGACTACTAGTTGAAGTCAATCACATTAGCTTTTGGCTGACTTCAGGCTTAAAGCCAATCATGAAAGAAATCATTTGCTGACTTAAAACTTGAAAATAACATTCAAAACAACGGCTCAAGTCTTATCTTAAGCCAATCATGAATTCAGCTTGACATCCCTGGGCTGAACTTACTATCGCAGCTGAGTATAGAATCAATATATCGATACAACCAAGATGATTGATACATCCATCTCTACTTTGTATTCCTTTGCAAACACCCAAAAACTTATACATACATAATTTGTTGTTTTTCCTGAAGTGAAGAAATGTACTTCAAGTAAGAACTGCTCGATGGTTACTTCTTGTGAGAAAAAATTATGTGGGGAAACTTGGAAATTGAGGCAAAGAAATTAAAGGTCAGAGGCGATTCCGCGGCCTATGTTGAGTTTGAGACTTCTACGGACCGCTCCCAATCTTATTCTGAAGGCGATCATCATTTGAAGCAATAGAAAGAGAGATAGAGGGTAAAAAAGGTCTTCATTCGGCAAGGTGTCCCACTCCTCTTTCCTGCTAGATTTTGCAATGGCTGTGGTCGCAACATAATGTTGAAATTCGTGCATTTTTGTTATCAACATGTTTCATTGGAAATTAATATGTGAAAGACGAGCCTAATGTCTTTGGTCTACTTTTGTAAAGAGGATAGGAATGTCGTTGGAATTCGAAAACTTGATGTGGCTCCAATTTCATCCATTTCAAGAATACTTTCAACGTTGTATCCAAAATTATCGGCAACTTTATTTGGAATTCTATTGTCAAACAAAATTATGCGTATGAGATCGTTTCTACCAGCAGAATATTTGGAAAATCACGAGTGCGTCTTCCCAGCATCAATTTGAAGCAAAAATGACGCGTTCACCTAATCTTTTGCAAGGTGGAACAGCGGCGTCGTGAAGGCTGTCTGTTGGGGGGGGGGGGTATTCCTGCTGACGAGCTCTTTTGTTCAGTAGTATTGTCTGCCAGGATTCGGGAAAGTAAGGAGATGAATATATTTTTCAATAAATTTGACGTGGGAGGCCCAGTCAAGGGGCGTTAATTATTTATATCCCTAATATTGTCTTCGTTTTTTGTAATTTTGATCCTGATTAGATTTCCCAGCTTGAGAAATTTATGGAGCATATTTTAAAGAAGAGAAAGTGTTACCTGCCAACTAACTTTGATTTGCTTTCCCGACTAAGTACGACCGAGAGGAGTTTCTCCGAGCTCCCCATGGCTTGTCCCTGTATTAAAACTGGCTCATTTCATTCGTAGTGATACGTATCTTTGAGATAAAGAAATTAAAAAAGATTTAAAATTCCGAATCGTTCTGCCGAGGTGAACGGTTTTTAAAAATTTTGGAAGCCGAATTGCTAACAATTTTGTCTCGATATTTTGGAAAATTATTGTTCATAAAAAGCTCATTTCTACCGACTGTAATACTATTCAGGATCGTGGGATGGGCGGGAAGTCGGAAATTTAATGGATTGTACGTACGTTTTAGGATTTTTATTTCTATTCCCATCCTCTTCTATTCGATGAGGGAATTGGCGTAAAACCAAAATTGAACGATCGTTAAGATGAGTTCTTCCAAGCTCACTCAATTTATGAGAATTCGGATATTTTTACACTGTAAACACTCTTTGCGAACATGGTGCGCAATCTTATCGTGTTTCGTATCATGTATTGAAAATTTAAAGTTGAGTGGTCCCATATTTTTGGAATGTTGTTTTGGATTGTGTCTTCGATGCAATAGAAGAGATCCATCGTGAAATAATGAACGGATGACGCAAAGGAGTTGGAAATTTGACCCGAGTAAGCTGAGACCTATACATTATGTACCATGGCTAGCTTCCGCATCTTCTTCTGCGATAATTTTAAGCAAAACTTTCTTCTCAGTAAACGCGTCTTGGCAATGATGCACCGTTCGTGAGTCGAGTCACGTATACACGTTTAGCAATTGAAAACAGGTTAAAAAGTAATAATATACGAGTAATTCTAATGACTTAATATGCATTACCTGGTTTGATATCATCGTTCGATACGTACACTGGATCGTATAATATTGAGTAAGGGCGGTGAAACAGCTGTTGGGAATCGAATATTTTCTCGTCCACATCGGTGACGTCACCAGTCAATGTGGCGACTCTCGAAACCTAAACGTTTTTATTCGGACTATATTTTTCTAACGTTTCTTAAAGCATCCGTTTCATTTTCAATCCTTTATCGTTATTTTCGTCGAACTAGACTGAATGGACATTTTTGGACAGATATATTACGCGTCAATAACCCGTCCATTAACGAGTTTCATTGTGAGAGGGATATCGAAATAGTAAGTTAATACAATCTATGTACAGTAATATTGAAAATGCGTTATCGTCAATCTTTTCTTGGCCTACATTTTGTGTAATAACGCGTGCTTCTCTACGGTGAAGTTATTTCGATAAAAAGTGTCTTAATGTTATCGGCTGTCGAAAGCTCGACTCTCATTCCTTCTCGAGAACTACCTTCAAAAAAAATTGAACAGTTCGTTGAATTTGGTGAAATTTATTGGTCCTAAAACGTCAACTAAAGTGAGCTATTCACTGTTTCAGTCAACATCGAGATGTAATTTATGTAAATTCCAAAGTAATATCCGTGTCAGTGGTTTTGCAGTTGCCTCGCATGCAGGAGATTGTGATTTTCGCCTCCTCTGAATGTAGAGTGGAAACTCAAACTTTTTTGTTATTTATATGTAGTTCTGACTTCGAATTTCAGCTTTCATATTCATAAAAAACAGTGAGATGGAGAACCTGGTAGAGTGCGATTTAGAAGAACTTGTAAAAATGGCTATCAAAAAAATTTTTAAAAATGGTGAAAAAGAATTGGATTTTTAGGAAGCTGAAATTTGGACGGAACTTCGTGCGTGTATGGTCCGTATCCTCTTGAGAATGATTGTCGGAGGCGGAATACGAATTTTCCATTTAACAATTAATTGTGCGTGACGATGCCGTTCGCTCGTCAAAATCATGAAAATATCAAAAATTCTCCAGAGACTTATGAAGTTCGAATTGTCGCCCGCCCTATCGTGGGAGGTCAATTCGCCGACTATCGAATGATTCATCTAGCGCTTCTTTGAGTGGATTATTTTTTGTTGTTTTTCTTCCTTCATTCATAACAATGTCGAATCTCGAGGGTGTTGTTCGGACATTCCAGTTTTTGTGATTCGCTATAAAAAACGACGACGGAATGAGAAAAAAAAAAGAAAAGAAAGTGTAAAGGTGTACCAGTAGGTCCAGGTCGAGTCCAGAGGACAAACGAAAAGGTGTCGTTAGTAGAAACTGTTTTTCCTTTGTAGGTGGGACAATTCCCTCGAGAGTGGTGATACGGCTAATTTCATTGTTGTTCTTTACTTGTGAATGTTTGTTTTTCTCTTTTGACCACCTTGAATTGCGATCTGTTACCCGCTGCGTCACTGAAAAAATGATCGCAAATTGGTGAGAAAATATCTCTCACCTGAAATAAATCGTATGGAGAGGAATAATGTTAGTTGAAAGGATGTACATGCTTCATTGATTCCAGACCATTTGATCACGACCTAGGCGTTCTAACTTTCCTTTATTTCTTCGGAATTGTCGGGTGAAGTTTTTCTTCGGCACAGTTCTTGTACCAGCACGACGTAAATAAAAAATTAATTATCTTGTGGAGTATAGCCTATTTACCTCCTTATGTGTACCTTTGGAGACGAAGTGTGGTACAGCAAAGTTTTTCTTCCTTTTGTCCATTCCATCCTCTGCTTACTCTTCACCTGATAAGAGTAGAGTAACGACTCTATTTTCGAGCTAGTGCTTTAAGTCAGAATTCTGTGCAATACTCATCCTACAGCAGGGATGACTAACCTCAGGCCCGCGAGGTGGACCCAATCTGCGACAACATTTTCTGACATTCACGAAATACACCATTCTTCTTTAAATAAGGAAACCGGCCGCGCAACCGTCAACGAGTTGGTACCTGTCCCGCTGGTCACTCCTGTCCTATACAGTTACCGTAATCATGGTGACTTCTGAGACAGTTTTCCAATCCGAAGAAAGAAGTCACTCACTTGGTGACGCTACTGTCTCTTACCATTCCTCTTTGGCAACAGGGCGCATTGTTCAGTGCACCTCTCCCTTATCACTTCAATTCTGCGATCAGAACTATGTCAACCTTTCCTAAAATCTGGTTCTCACCTTAGTCGTCATCTTTCTGACGTCCTTCTTGAAAAAGTTGGATTAACTGCTGAGATCGCCTCCTCTTATTTTCTCGTATGTAGGTGGAGTTTTTTAAGTTGTATTTTGTAGGTGACCCTGTATAACTACGCAGCCTGATGAACCACATTCACTCCGAATCGACGTCGATTATGAGTTGATTTGAGTTTTTCATCGCGTTTTTGAAACACTACTTGAAATAACCAGTCCTTTATAGATGAATGATTCAGAGTTGACCTTAACTTTGAATCGACATCATTCTGCGATGCCGGGAGTTGGCTCAATTTCGACGTCAACATTAAGTCGATGGTAAAAAGAAGCGGTCGACAACGGCTCCACACGGGATGACTGGTCTCTAAATGATTCAAATTCATTTAACAATCAAAATTCTCACTATTTACTTGTGCAACCCTTTCTTCCGACATCTCCTTGGTTTCAGAAATTTCACGGCATCTCTCGTTCTCTCATTGTCAAAATCAGCCGTCTTCGCTTCGGACATAATCGTCTCCCTGTCCACCTCAAACGCATAAATCTCATAGAATCTGACGCATGCTTCTTCCATCCAGATAACCCTTTAAAAGCCGACATCAACCACTACTTTTTTGAATACTCACAATTATCAAATTTAAGACAAAAACTCTATTCAGAATGTATGAATTTAAATTTTCCAACCCCTCTCCGAGCTATTCACCTTCTCTCATCCGAAGAATTATCCATTTTCCCTCATATCTTTCATTTCCTTAAACATCTTCCGGAATCCATAACAATTTGATTTACATAATTCATAACAAATTTGTTAAACGAGGTAAGGCCTAGTTGCCATCCTCCAACACCTTGTTTTTTTTTTTTTTTTTTTTTTATTTATTATCATCATTTTGTATTTTTGTATTTTTTTTTTTTTCTTTCTTTCCTTCTAAATTTCTGTAATTTTGTTTTTCTCTTCCTTGTTTTGTAATGTTTCTCTTTTTATTTTCATCTTTATTTTTTAATTTGTTTATTTGTTTATTTTTTTATTTTTTTTATTATTTTCACAATAAAGGGTGTATTGAAAAAAAAAAAAAAAACGGGGGAACTAAGGGTTCTCTAACGGAGTTGTACGACAGGTGGCAGGAACCAGTTTTATGGGGTACATGGGACCTGAAAAATGTAGATTGTGACGTCACAGGGCCCCACCCTCAAGCTATATATGATAGGAGAGGACTTGAAAAATTTCCGCGTTCAAAGGTTTCTTGTTAAAATGAGTCGACTTTTGGTATTAGATTCTGATATTGACAGGTGAGGAAATTCACATCGACATCGCGTCAGTCCGACCACTACCCCTTTGGTTAAGTGTAATCGGGATTTTCAATGGGCCTTCTCGTACAATTTTGACTACGTATTCTATCTGCGAGTATCGTACAATTTTGACTACGTATTCTATCTGCGAGTAGCGAAGTTACAAAACAGACAGATTATCACCAGGCGGTGATTGTATAATAATGTATATCGACCTATAAGATTGATGTCGATTTTAGGTCAGTTTATTGTTGACCAGCATACCAATGTCGACTAGCATACGAGTACATTCTCAGGAAACTAAAGACCAACTGTTGATGGACGCATCAGCAATTTCAGGTTGGTAAAAGAATTTGACGGTCTGGAATTGACTCGAGATCAATGTCGATGTGAACTTAATTTCAAGTTGACAACAAATCTATTTGAAATTGACCCACCAGGCCAATTTTCAGGTCGATAGAAAAATTTGAGGAAGTCGACTTGAAATTAACCAGCATCTAAGAATTGACTCACATCGACCCAACGGAGCAGTAATAAAACTTGAAGTTAACTTGAAAATTGACCCGTGCACGTTACCAGTGAACTCGATTCAAATCGTTTTTGAAATTGGACCTAAAAGGGCAGTCAATTTCAGGTTGATCAAATAATTTTGAAAAGTCCATTCATAATTGACTTCAGATCGACGTTGATTTGAAATTGACCCAGCTTGAAATCAATCAGCGAACGCTACCAAAGAACTACAAATTGATCGAAAAATCAATCCGAACAGTGAGCAGTTGATTCCAGGGCGATAGAAAAATTTGGAATAGTCAATTTTAAGGTCGGCCAGGAGCCTAGATTGCAAGAGAACTACGAATCAACTTGTGATTGACGCAACAGAGCAGTTAATTTCAGGCTGGTGACGAATTTGGAAAAGTTGACTCAGAATGGAACCTGAAATCAATGCGACAATTGAGTCAAAATAAATATTGAGGTTGACGTGAGGTCAATTGCAACAATTTATTAAAGGAATTTTGACCAAGAGCTCAAAGAGAGTACATTCCTGGCCTATTTTGACGTCCATTCTGGTGGACGCTCTTGATTGTTCTGGAACCATCTGTGAAAGTCAAGTCAAGTTAATGGTTTAAAATAAAACCGATTTTTTCATATTTTCACCTTCAAGGATTAGTTGAGAGGAATTCCCATGGAGGAGTGGAAGAAAGTGGGCAGTTTTGGTTTGATGGGACTTGTATGGAACGGTTTTGGGAGGTAAGTGATGATGGTTGATTATAGTTGGAGGGAATTGCGTCGGGGGTACCAGAAAAATCACCTAAGGTTAAAAAGCGTGCATCAGGGAGCACAAGTTGTTTTTTGTTATTTGCAGTAGAGAAAAAGTTATCAGTGATACTTGGTATGATAGTGGCTTATTTGGTCGTTTCTAATGGTTATTCTGGAATCCAAATTTAAAAGATTTTGGAATTAGTACGTTGAAGTGGGGACTGGAGTTGGAGGGGTCCGGTCCCTTAGATGAGGAGGTTAGAAATAGAAAGGGTGTTAGATGCACTTGGAGTCAATCGTGTGATGTTTGAGATGCAGAACAGAATCGCCATCAATTCGTAGATGTGAACCGAGGCTATGCTTCTGGCGGTTTCCATACAATCTTCTGGAGCCGTCAATGGACAAGCAGGCTGAACACGGTGCTCATCCAATATACCCTGATTCCATGATGTTGTTAATTGAGGAATGTTTCGTGAGATCCAAGCGGACGTTTGGTCGTTGGAGAGTCTAGAGTGGTGAGAATATTATAAAGATATTGTAGGGGAGGTGGTCTTGAACAGATTTTTTTTTTTTGGAGCGTGGAGTTTTAAGGGATGGAAGATGATTCTACGGGAGGGAACCAGAGGTTTTTGTGGCCTTCGCACTGTGGAATAACACTCTTGAGTTTTCACGGTATTGAAGTCAAACAAGGAGATTGAAATTATAGGTACGCACAAAGTTTATTTTGGTGGTAACCGCGGTTTCAAAACCCTCGGATTTATCCCCAGATCCTGAAAGCGATCTACTAAAATCGATTCAAAGCAGAAAGCAGGATTTCTATATTTCCCCAATTCATTTAAATTATATTCTTCTCATTTCGATGTTTTCATCGCGATCAAGATGATCAGCAGAGGAAGCGACTTCGAATCTTGGACACGTGCTTCATTCAAAGAGTCTTTCCCATAAAAAAAAAAGGGTTGTAGCCTATTTACATGATAACAGCAACGCAGAGTGTTATTCCCGACAAATAATCCTTATTTTTCCCCAGACGCGCTCAATATAAACATAATGGTAATCAAAAAAGGCAATGGACTAACCGCACCGCATTTCGAAGAGTTCGTCATTCTGATTTCTCCGTAAAGTGGTCGTTTCCAGGGGTCATCTATTCACCTTTTTTTTTCTTCTTTTTTTCTTGCTTCTCCGCGTGATACGTACGGTCCTTCTCATCGAATTCATGCTTAAACGGTGCTACAATAATCGGTCGATAAGGGTCTGTCCGTTGAATGAATTGGAAAGGTTTAACATGAAGTGGTGGGAAAAAAGAAAAAAAAAAGGATTGCCTTCGCGGAAGGGAGGAGAACGGCCACATAGTGTATTAGCTATAAATTTAGAATCAAGAGAAATCTTGTCGTCTTGGGGTGAAGACACTTGTTCGAATTATCTGGAGTGAGAAGTGTCGTGTATTGTCGAGTTGTTTCTTCAGTCCGAGCTTGCGCGTCAGTGTAATGAATCGCGAAAAATATGGATACTAAGTATATGAAGTTGAGTACTATGAGAATTTCAGCCTGGACACTTGATGAAAATGAGCTGGATTTAGGTAGGGCTGCCACTTCGTGCCAAATTTTTCGCGTCGCACCGATTCCTTTGTGTGTCGCAATCATGCCACGGCGTTCACGTTTATACTTGATTTTGTTTATCGTGTTTGCTAATGTTATTTCTGTATTTCCGTTTGTTTCAGGGATGAGCTTGGACAGCAGTAGTATGTCCCTACCATCCATGAGTTCCACAATCACCTGTCGAAATGAAGCCGGACACTGCCCACGTTTACTGGGGGCGAATTTTAGTCCGCCAAATTCGGTAGATCCTCTCAGTCCAAAGTAAGTGTAACCGCGTTAATCAAGAGTGTTATCTCGCGATTACTCGAGAAATGAGTACCTAAACGGAATTTCTGTTTGTTTTTTTTGTAGTCAATTCGGGATTGTTCATTCGAATTCTGTGATTACTGGGCCGTCGATGGTTAGTCCGAATTCAGGGTATCCTCCAAATCATCCGCTTAGTGGTTCGAAGCATTTATGTTCCATTTGCGGTGATAGAGCCAGCGGTAAACATTACGGTGTTTATAGGTGAGTGCCATTTAAAATCAACACAGTTTATTTTAAGGAACGAGTACCGTAATCTCTTCGTTGTTGCGTTCATACGTATGATCAGTGTGAAGAGCGTATAGAGAGGCGAGCCGTTTTCAACCTGTAAGAAGAAGGGATTCTAGGAAGATTGCGTATTTTAGTGCAGTGTTGTATTCATTACTCTACACCCAGCGTGATTTCCGATCCGTTCGTAAAATTTGCCGGTTGTGGGAGACGACGCCGTGTGTCTCGTTAGCGCGTAACTTAAGGACTAGTGTCACCCTTTGTCCCTAGTGGTACCTACGTAGAAACTGGAATTTCTTTGTGGGAAACTACCCGATTTGAAGTTCTTTCATTGAGTTGAGTTTTAATCGGCATCAGTGCATTATAACACCACACAACAATTAAAAAATTGTTTGAAAATTAAACGAAAGGAGAAAGGTCGTCGTTGTTCGAAGTATTTTTTGCGCTGAAGTCAGAATTATTTCTTGACGACGACGCAACGCGCCTCTCTTGTAACGTATTTTTACTTTTCGATATTCGTCCTTTTTCGATTCAATCATGTGTAAATTTTTTGGTACTTCTATCGTCTTATATTGCGTAGAAAAGGATGCTCATTGCTCACTGACAGGAACACCATTTCTCTTTGATTAGGTATCCAATCAAAGAGAAATAGTGTTCCTGCCAATGGGCAATGAGCATCCTCTTCTCATCGCAGGTCACAAACTGTTGATAAAATTTTTATTAAAAAAATGTAGAAATAGAAATTCTCCAGAACTAATTTGTAAAGTTCTTATGCGAACACGAAGTACTCGTAGCCACTCTTAATTCTGTTATTTACAAATTTTAGGTGAGGTACATGAGACAAAAGGAGTAATTCTGGGATTTAAAGTTATTCGGAATTACTTAGATCAATGCAAATTTTTTTTTGAATTTTTTTTCACCTTATAGCTCTCTTTCTCTCTCTCTCTCTCTCTCTCTCTCTCTCTCTCTCTCTCTCTCTCTCTCTCTCTCTCTCTCTCTCTCTCTCTCTCTCTCTCTCTCTCTCTCTCTCTCTCTCTCTCTCTCTCTTCATTTCTTTCTTCTTCTGTTTCCTGCATCCATCTCCTCTAATTATCCATATGGTAATCATTAATTCTACTTGTCTCCTTTAATCTGCAAATGAATGGACGAAAAATATTTAAATTCCAAGATTAGTTTAGGAGGGTTCTGGCAGAAGGGCGTCCGTCTCATATGAAATATATTGGGTGGGCGCCCTTTTGCCAGATACGTCCTCAGTTCATTCATTTTCCTCTTTCTCTTTTTCTCTACACAAGGTTGTCTTCGAAATGTTGTATTTTGTATAGGTTGACAGAGTATCATTGGTTGCTACTGTCTATTTGATCTCCAGCCACGATTAGTTCGATGACCTCTCTTTTTTACATGCAAATCAACGAACTCTTCTTTCTATTCTCGAGTTGATTGTGTTGAAATTTTGAAAATCCATGCCCAATTGGAACACATTTTCTCAAGGCTCGCATAATTAGTGTACTACTGTATGAAAAGGGACCATGTTTTCGGTTTCGCTTTTTGTGTGCGTTCTTTATAAAAACATAAATCTGCCTTTTCTAGGAAGCGATCGAGCTACAGAGCACCACAATACCTTGTTGGAAACATGTTCTGCATTGTAACGGGTTGCGCGTAACTTGAAATTGACAAGATGGTCCCTCATCATATGGACGTACACTTCTTTGTGTATTTTCTTTCGGGTTCACCCGTCTCCAACTAACGGTTATTCTTGACGTCGAGCTCTCATTTTTGTAAGTCGCTCTTCTATAGGGATAATTCTCTTAAATCTTAAAAACGTCAAGTCCTTCTCCATTTTGTAACAGTGTTGCCAGATTTCTTTTCAAATCATATTGTCGCAAAAATAGTACCGGCTTCGAAGCCGGTTTATATTGACCGGAACGATATTGAGCGTACAGAAAAAATCTGTTTCCATTGTTTTTCCGTACAAAAATCCTTACAACCTTGAAAATCCATATTTGTACGGACTTTTCCGTACATCTGACAACGCTGGTTTGTAATCTTGTCAACTACCTGATTTAAATGAAGGTTTATTGGGAAACCTGTTCTACAAGAGGGGGTGAAAATTCTGGCGTCTATCCATTTGCCAAGAATGGTAATTGAAATAAATTTTTCTATGTTCCTCTCGTATCACAAAAGCTTGAAAGTTAACGTTTTGCAAGTTACTCTCTTGTCATAATTATGTATGTCGTAGGCGATTTGGAAAATTCCGCCGTTTACAATCTGCCGTAGGCTGAATGTAAACTGCCGGCAGTATTAAAAAATGATTGACAATTGTCCAGTCCGCCTGATTTATTTTAGGCAGATTATAATCTACCCGAGCTCTGCCAGGCAGTTTGTGAAATGTACTTTACACAGTTCAATTGGCCTAACTTTCTTCCGGCTCATTGCAAACAGACTAAGTGTACGCAGGCAGTTTGAAAAAGAGAACGATACACAAATTAAAATGCGCAGAGGGCAGAAACGGGCTCCTGATCAAATGGTGGAAAATGCTAAGAGGAACTGCAACCGCGCAGAAGTTGGCGAGCGTTTCGAATGTCGATCGCGGGTCTCTGGACCCTCAAAATATAATAGGAAGAATTTTGAAAATTGACAATAATGTATACCAGGTGGACACGAAGAATGGAGTTTTGAAAAACTGGTACTCCTGTAACGACTTCGGTATTTCTGGCGCGGCATTCCAAGGTGATGTGCCAGACAAAGTGATTTCTCTACGCGAAGCAGTTTCTATGGAGTCGAAATTTGGCGGACAGGGATACGCGAGCTGCAACTGCGGTGCTTCGAAAGTGCAATGCAGCACAAAGAGATTCTCTTGCTTCAAAGCTCAAGTACTGTGCAACTCGAAATGCCACAAAAGTAGTCTGTGCGGAAATAAAGAATAAAGTGGTTCATGTCCCGTACCTCCCTTTACTATTTTTTTTTTCCGATATCCTTTTAATTCTCCCTCCAATACAGTACATGACATTGAACATAATCTCTTTTTCAAACTGCCTGCGTATACTTAGTCTCTTTGCAATGAGCCGGAAGAAAGTTAGGCTAATTGAACTGTATAATGTACATTTCACAAACTGCTGCCTAACAGAGCTCGGGCAGATTATAATCTGCCTAAAATAAATCAGGCGGACTGGACAATTATCAATCATTTTTTAATACTGCCGGCAGTTTGCATTCAGCCTGAGGCAGATTGTAAACGGCGGAATTTTCCAAATCGCCTACGACATGTATATTATGTAGCTCGATATATAGAATTTTTCAAGTTCCAACTCCTCTATTGGTTCAATGTGGTCCGCAACGTTTTAATAATTTAGTTTACAATCTCTCTGTCGAATCTCAGTTCATCATAAAAATATGAGGATGGGGTCCCTAGATTCTCTTTTTAACTATAGAGGTCCGTCAATTTATAAAGGTTAGGAAACTTGGTGAACTTTCTTCTACATCACCTTGAAAGTGTCATTTTACCATTTCTTTTTTTTCTTCTTCTGTTCAGGATTCGAAAATAAGTCGGAATTTCCTCTTCTCTCACAAAATTTTTCCATGTTCCCTCCCATCTCTTCTTCTCTATGTCCTCGGATACCCGATTTTCAACTCCCTGAAATATTTTAGATCACTAATAAGTGTCAGAGCCTTCGCCCCCACAACCTTTTCCAAATCCCCTAGCTTCTTGACTTAACCCAGAAATCTCTCTCCATAACTCGGGAGTCGACTCCAATGATCCTTCTGAATCCTCTCCTCATATCCCGTCTTCCTCTTCTTCAAGCTTGTAGTCGACCTTAAAAATTTTTTCAAGCTCCTAAAAGGAGGTACAGAACCTGCCCTCAGAGGAAGTACAATTTTCCATAATTTTTCCAGAATTGTATCCCAGTTGAAATTGATAGCCACTTTCGAAATTTTCTTCCAATTCCTAAATTGAGTCACAGTCTTCTCTTCCCCCCCCCCCCCTTAAAACCCTTATTTGTCGGGTAGAGGGCGATCGCTTTTCTATTCTTCTTTCGGAATTTTCGTGGAAGTAAGATTTGAATCGGTTGTCGTAAACTGCTTCCCCATAAACATTCATATCATCCTCCCTCCTGATCCTATGGCAAGTTTGCTGTAAATACTACTTTCAAGAACAACTTGTTGACTATTTCTCCATAAATATTTTCTTTTATGTTAGAATACTTGTCCTTGAGATTGAAGAATATCACCCGAGTCCTAGTTTCTTACGGTAGTAGAGCTAGTCGTTCTCTTTTGGGATTTTTAGCTCGAAATTTTTCCGATCAGTAGTTCAAACGTCGCAAATTTTCGAGGGCGTTTCCTCATTTTTATAGCTTTGAAATTGGCATTCTCCCGGGTCCTTTCACTGACTTCAAAATTTCTCCAAGATCACTAGCTTTTAGATGAAGCTCAGAAGTCGAAATTCGCCCAAGACTCTCCCCAAAGATCCTTTGCCTAATGGTTGACATTAAGTCTCTATTCACATTTGTGTAGCTTGAAGATTGGAATTTTTAAATTCTCTTTCCTCATAGGTATCCATAGCTGAAAGGTCTAAATTCTTTCGAGTTCGTGTGTAAGATCGAAGCTCCCTTTCTTCTAATCGACATTCTTATCAAGTCCCCCCCACTCCGTCCATCCCAAGGAATCAGATCGACGTGGGTTTCTCGTCGAATAAGTTTCGCCCAAATGTAACTGCAAATCGACCAGAAAGAATTGGAAGTCGACTCAAGATCGGCCGCTAATTGACTCAGTTTTGATATCAAGATAAATTGAGTCGATTCTGGTGTCGACTTTTAAGGTCAACTTTTAAACTCCACATCGATTCAGAATCTACATATTTTGCCTAACGATCAAAATTGCGTCGACTTTGAGTGACCAATCCAAAATAAGGAATTGAGAATTGGGGTTGAATGTGAGTTGAATTTAGGTTGTGGCAATTGGAAGCTTCAAAAATCGCAGTGTTAGATTATTTTTTCAAAAATCAGTACTCGTATGTTCGTGTTTTTTCCTTCGGAGTGTCGGAATTTGTACGAATTTTGTTTCTGTGCGGACTTCTTCGCTCCGGAATAAAATCAAGTCGCTCCAGATGAGCAAAATCTGTATTTTCAAACGTCTGGCAACATTATGATCGTTACGTGGCTGTTGCTGGAAGGAACAAACATAGTTGTGATTTACCAGACCCGCATCATAAATTATGACTAAGAACTTGATCGGCGAGTAGCAAAGATACTAAAGAGACAGTATACTGGGAATGGAGAGGGAGAGGAGGGTAGAATTTTCATCGATTACAGATTGACGTGAGGAATAAATCCATCCGCGGTCGAACCATAGTTGATTAGCGTACATTTTTGGAGCACTCTCGTCGATCAGCAGTTGATTCGAAGTCTATAGTCAAACATTTGAAGCAACTGACTCACCATTTTAAAGTACAGATTGCTGACCAATTACCCAAAATCAATTTAAAACATATCTGACCTTGGACCTAGTAAAATTGAGGATTTCGACATCGATTTGAGGATTCAATGTCGATCTCGAACACTAATAGACCCTTCATCTACACGATAGAGTAGTTGATTTTAGGTCGATGAAAAATCTGAGGAAGTTGACTAGATTTGAAATTTGTTGACAAATAAGTAGAAAAGTCGATTTAACGGCCACCCTGACGTCAGCGCACGACATGATGGCCACTTTTCTGGAGAAGAAAAGTTAGGGATCACATTTGATCGGGAGAGAGTCGGGAAGAAATACCCTTTGGTGTGGAGGAAGATGGAAGTTTTACATGGAAAATTCGGGAGACGTTCAGGGAGAAATCATTCTCTTCGATGTAGAGGAAGACGAAATTGGATACATTACGAGCCAATAACGAAGAATAATAGAGGAAGGAAAACTACAGGCACGTTACCTGTGGTTTTCGTCCTTTATTTATTCTTCTTAGTCATGGAAAAGTCGGGAAAATTCATTATTGGAAACGAGTTACCACCCTGGTTTCATCCATTGACATTGAATTGACTTTCGGTCGACGTGGTGGTTCATCCGAATACAAGTTTTCTGTCGATTTGGTCCCCTTTTTTTGTGTTAATAGAGAGACGCCTCGAGAATCTGTTAATGTGGCTCGAGCTTCAAGAACCAAAACTTGAAAAATCATTAGGCGTCGGGCAGCTGCTGTTTTCAACCCCTGTGGAAGACGAAGTAGCCTCGAAAAATAAACCTGAGCAAAATTAAACATACTCGACACAGTTATGGGTTCCTCGCTATTATACGCCAAGTCTTAAAGGTCGTGAATTACTTTTCTTCTATCGTTTTTATAAAACATTCTCGCAAAATGTCACTTTTCGAGTTGCGACACAAAATTGAAAAAAAAAAAAAACACCGGAATCACGCCTCTAATATCGATTGTCTTTCGCGATATTTCCTTTTGTTTATCGATCTTACGTAAGATTTTACGCACGATCCGATCTATCGATGGGGTAGGGGTGTAGCGTGAGTGCCCTGTCGAGTTTACAAACGTTTTTCCTATCTACGGTACTAGTTTGCATAGTTTGCATAATACAATAATAGTTCTCGATAATAATGAAGTGTTGCTATCCGACCTTGAACAACTGTTGACCTTTCAACACGCGCGTATTACGTATTATTCTTTTTTTTTTCTCTCTCTCACTCTCTCTCCTTCTAATCCTTCCCGAATATCGTGGACGACGACGGCGACGTGGTGTGGACAAGAAACACATCACGCCGCCGTCCTAACGCGTGGCACATGACTGTAGTCCTACGATAGCCGTCGCGCTGCCACTACTACTTTTTTATGCGCTGTAAATCTTGAACTTGGGACGAGAGCAAAATTAAAAAGTAGCGAGGCGCTGCGCGCGATATGGGGAAGTCTGTGTCACTCGCCGCGGCGGTGTCCGACTCGAAGTGTAGGTGTTTCTGAGCGTATTATTTCTTACTACTAGTAATGCTGTAAAAGCTCGCTGTCACGAATTCGCTACATACTAATAGATGACCTTGACTATAGTATTCGGGAGCGGGCGTTCGCGTTTGGGGAGAGACGCGACGGTACGCGATGCTTTTGTACGATATCATTACACGCGTTCATTATACTCTTATTGTAATTTGCGACGAATGTTTCCTAGGTGTGAGTGTGCTAAAGTACAATATAATTGTATGTAGTCGTGGAGTTGGAAAGAGAAAGAGAGGCTGTCTACATAGAACTTAGCAGCGTGTGTGGAAAGTTTATGGGTTGTTCTGATGTCGAATAAGACTGTCCTGAGTGTCTTGCGTTTGTTTGCTAGTCATGTCAACGTGAGTAGATCGATCAAGATGTTGAATCTCTTCCTGCGATATGAATTAACGATAATTTTTTCTTACAGCTGCGAAGGATGTAAAGGATTCTTCAAGAGGACCGTCCGGAAAGATTTAACGTACGCGTGTCGAGAGGAAAAACGCTGTACGATAGACAAACGTCAGCGAAATCGATGTCAGTACTGCAGGTACCAAAAATGTTTGAATATGGGTATGAAACGAGAAGCTGTCCAGGTAACGGAACGAGTTCAACTTCTTTCTATAATATTTCGATAAGATTACCCTGATTGGTTATGGTGGTAATGTCCTTGCTTACAGGAAGAACGACAGCGAACGAAAGAACGTGATCAAAACGAAGTCGAGTCGACTAGTTCTGTAATCACAGCCGATATGTCCGTCGACAGGATAATTGAAGCTGAGAGACGTATGGAGTGCGGTTCACTGATAACGGAAGATGGAAAAGTAAGCATGGGGGAGATTGCTGAAACTTTACGTGTAAGAATTTCTGTCGTGCAGAAAGGGAAATTGTTAGATTCTAAAACTAGAAATGTTGGAAATTTAGATGGTGGGTCATGCATGACGTCATACCCAATGAGAGTTACGAACGTATCGAGTCCTGTAAGACTGCAACAGGCAGCAACGATTATTACATAAATATTGAGAACATTCTCAACTCCGAGTGTTTGAGAAATCTTCTATGTTTGTTCAATATCGGTGCTCTCTGTGTTATTCTTAAGGGGAGTCGAGCACCTTCTTGGATAATTTTTTAACAATAATCGACTTTGTGATGGAAAATTTGTCTATTGATGACTATCCGGTATCAAATAACTGAACGATTACCGATATTGAACATCTGGTAGAAAGCGAGGTTGCCGCACATTTCGAGGCAAGTTCGCGAACGAATGTATGACTGAACGGTGACTGTAATTTTCATTAAGTACTCATTTGGATTTGGTCGACTACTCGATCATGACTCGTGCCAAGTTTTTGGCTTTCTTTTTGTCTAAAAGAAAAACTTCAAGGTGGTTCAAGTCGTCTGTGTAAATTGTAGTAGCAGATCCTGGAGAAAATTTGTTCTCTTTTGGGTGCAGTATTGTGATTATGGAAGGGGGTTGCACCTTCTGCAATGGGAGCGAAACACTTACATCGTGCACAAGGGAAATTGGGAAAATTGATGGGCGAAAGGTTCCCTTGAATCAATCTGAATAAATTCCCTTGTAGAAAAATTATGTTCTCTGATTTTTCTCCTAAATCGCTTCATTTTCAAATTATTCTGAGATGTCTCAATGAACGTGCAAATAGGAAAATCGCCCTAATCTTGTTTGTAATTTTTTCGATCGTAACGCTCCTAGTGTATGGCCTACTCAAATTACTTCTCTTTCTTTTCTACGTGGTTGGAATTATTGAGTTACTGATGACCGCGCAAAATTTTTTAATGAAGATTACAAATTTGATTCTAGACCTAGTAGAATAAAGACTGTAGAAATGCAGCCTGGTATACTGCAGATTAGTTCTTGTATGACCTAGGATATTGCATTGTTGGCTTATTACACTAAAAGCTAAGGATGCAGGCCCCAAAGTAAAGTTACAAGTCCCGGAAGTAGATCAAAGATATCGGACGTGGAAGTTTTTTAGGGCCTCTCAACAAAGCATATAATATTGCCCGTGAAAGCCATCATGAAGGAGATATAATCGCGCCCATTGCACCGTTTGCGGTTGCAGCTTTGCTCTGAGTAGTATGAACTACTTTTCTGTTCTATCTACGTGGTCCTCTGACGTAATTCCTCTTATTTTCGTAAGTCCCCTGTAAGGATTTAAACCGAAAACCATCTCCTGATGACGTCACTCTCTTGCTTGTACTTTTTCCTGCTTCAGGGACTCTAAAATAATGTCCGGCTTTCATGTTTTCATGCCCTCATGCTTGTAATTTTTTGAAGTTCCTCTTTTTAACGATCGTCGCGTCGCCGAGTCTTAATTTGTATAGTCTTAGCCTAAAATCCTCCTTTTGGCTTAGCTTATGTTAGCTGTAGCCTGTCCTCTATTCCTATAAGAGGAATTTAGCTCAAGAGTTGTAGTTAGCCTAGCTTGAAGGTTCTGGGCTCCGCCTCTACGGAGGTTCATAGCTTCAGATTTTCACAAGTCTCTCCTAGATAAAGGATAAGTTCCTAAATTAAGTCGAAGCCATTCATGACGGTTATCTGAGTATGTAACCCTCATAGCTCGAAATTAGTCCGATCACTGAGAGTCGCCTGAAATACTCCTTTGGGCCTAGATTTTGTTTAGCCTAAGACTCTATAGTTATAACCTACAGCTTTCAAGTTATAGCCGGAAATTTTCCAACCTTTTTAGGGTTTCAGAACTGAAAATTTCTTCAAGCCCTTTCTAGTTTCATGAGAACAGTAGCTCAAACTTTTCTCTATAAAGGATCAGAGTCCGAGATTTTTTCAAGCCTCTAATGAGTGACTTTTGTGAAGGTCGGAAGATAACGTTTACTGAGGAGATCCCCCTCCATCCTTGCTCTCTCAACAGAACTTGATTGTGAGTTACTAGTTGGAAGTTGGAATATTGCCTGTGAAATCTAAAGGAATACCATAGAAAATTTGCTCGTTTCTAATGCTTGGAAAGTTAGAAAGAGGACATCAAAAGTGTGGTAGAGAACCACAATCGGATCTTGGGAGTAGAAATTGATGGCGCTCCCTTCTGTAACGAACAGTTAGCAGAGTATGAAAGTAGAGCCGGTTGAAATTCGTTTGAAGAAATTTAAGGTCCCTGAACAATCACACCACCGACTCTTTTTTGTAGTATCCTATACACAGGTTCCTTTTAGTGACAAAATGTCCTCTCGTCCTTCCTTATCTCTCTCATCAGGCCTACAGCTACCTTGTATTCTGAATTTAGAGCAAAAATCCGAGGACAGTGGGATTTCAGTTTCAAATTAGTAAATGTTTCCCAAAATCAATTCAATTCAAATTCGTTTATTTTACGACGCATCCGCTGTATTACGATTAGCGTCGGATTAATGAGTACAATTTACAGTTATTACTAGTTACAATGTTTAGTTTTAGTAATGCATGGATTACATTTTGTCATACAGCTGACTGGTTCTTCCGAGTCGACGAGGGTTTTGTATACTGGATAGGGTGATTCTCCATAGATATTGGTTCTTTCATTCCTGAGTTTTGGACAGACGTTGAGTATGTTGTGAACAGTTAACGGGGAATCCACGCAGAAATCGCATGTTGGTACAGATCGATTGCGTTTCACACGTGTGTAGCCGGTGCGGATTCGACAAAGGATGAATTCCTCTTCTCGGTTGAGTCGCGTTGACATTTTCCAAATCTCTATCGAGGGCTTCAATTGGTAGAATTTTCTGTCGCTCAGTGAGTTCCAGTGGTCTTGCAGTTTGGCATATAGTTTCTGCTTGACATGTCGAAGGGCCTGACGCGCTGGCATATTCTCAAGGAATTTTGAATCTATTTTGTAGTCTACAAGGTATTTTTTACTGCGTTCGCCCAGAGGGAGGGGATTTGTATGAGGAATGAGGGAGAAGAATGTGCCGTAGTGGTTAATGTGTTGAGGGTTGTTTGCAAGAAGCAGGTAGGATTTGATAAGTAACATGTGACGGTGGTAGGAGAGAGGAAGGGTGGATGTTTCAACTTGTAGATTGATAATTGGAGTTGTGCAGAAAGCGCCACATGCTATTCGTAGAGCCTGATGTTGGATTGTATTCAGCATATTGAGTCGAAAGGTGGCCGCTGAATGATAGACTATACAACCGTAGTCTAAGATGGATCGGATGTGGCTGTTGTATAAACGCATGAAGAGTTTGCGGTCAGATCCCCAACGAGTCGATCGGAGAGTTTTTATCGGGCTTTTTAACAGGGAACCTGTTTTATGGGGGGCTATTTGAGAAATCTGCCGTGCGCCGTCCGCCGTCCAGCGAAAAACTTAGAAAAATTTCGACCCTCGAGCCATATATGATAGGAGAGGGACTTGGAAAAATTTCGACTCTCGAGCCATATATGATAGGAGAGGGACTTAGAAAAATTTCGACTGTCGAGCTATATATGATCTAGGCTTCCTTGAATTTTCAATACCAAATCTCATTCGAATCATAAAACAGGTTCCCTGCGTTCCTCGTTTAACTTCGTTAAGGAAGCCGTCATTTTTTGTTTTAGGGATTGTAGGTGTTTTCACCAGGTGAGCTGTGAGTCAAAGGTTACTCCAAGGAATTTATAAGAGTCAACTTCTTTAATTTGGCTATTGTTTAGGCGAAGCTGGATTTGTTGGGTTTGATGGCGGCGAGTGAAGTTTTTGATGTGGTAAAACTGATGTAGTTCTTCGTTCCCCATGTTTCAAGTTTAACTATGTTACTCTGTAATTTGTTTTTTAATTGCTGTATTTGACTTCCACGCCGATAAATTGCTAGGTCATCTGCAAAGAGTTAATGGTTGACGTCAATTTCCTCTTTTATACTATTTATCACTATAATGAATAGAAGAGGACTGAGTACTGAACCCTAAGGGGTTCTGGTTTCCTGGGGTCGGGGGGCCAACAGATAGCCTCCACTCTGCACTTGGAAAATTCTATTCGAGAAAAAGTTGAGCCAGGTTTCCATGGAAGCCGAGCTTGAAGAGGTTGTTTAGTATTGTTTGTCTGCTAATACGATCAAACACCTTTTCGACGTCAAAGGAGATACATGTGGTAGGCTGGTTCAGGGCGAATCCATCGAGTATTTCTTGTTGGGTTATCAACTGTTGATGGTGTTTACAAAAGCCACTCGAAATCGATCAAGTACTCCTGAATTCTCGAGCGGGTTGCAATCATTTTTTCCATGATTTTGCGCAGAGCGTTAGTTAGGGAGATGGGGCGATAACTTGATGGATGAAGTTCATTTTTGTCTGGTTTGGGGATAGGTATGATGTGCGCTTCTTTCCATTGCTGTGGTATTTTTCGTTGAATCCATATTTTGTCTACGATTTGAGTCTGTCAGGTGTTTAATCATTTGGGCATGGATATTATCTGGACCTGTTGCAGAGCTTCTCATTGAGTGGACAGCTCTATGTACTTCTGTTATAGAGAAGGGACGATATCTGAGATGTTGCTGTTGCCACCTTCATGGTTGAGCGAAAGCATTTCTTCTTCTGCTTTTGTGCTCTTGGTGATGTTATAGAAGTGGTCAGCCATGGTTTCTGCTATTTCTTGTTGGTCGTGGACAAGGTCGCCATTTACATTTTCGAGCACTGTGATCTGTTTCAGTGTGGGTTTATTTGAGATTCTTCTTAGTTGTGACCAGAGTTTAGAGGATGAGGTCCGACAATTTATGGACGAGAGTTTTCCCAGCAAGTTTTGTTGGCTGAATTTATATTTCATCTAGCTCTTGCTCGAACAATTTTAAAGGCGAGTAAATTTGCATTTGTTGGATGGCGCTTGGCCACTGAAAGCAAGTGATTTTTCATTTTTATTACTTCTTTATATTCCTTATTCCATCATGGAACATTTGACGATTTCGAGTGCCTTTGGTTTGAGGGATATTTGTTAGGGCAGCGCGCGATTTATAATTTGTATGAATGTAGTAAAAGCTTCCTCAACAGTTTTGCATTTTTTGACGGGTTCTAGGTTTGCTTCTTCAGAGTACGCGGTCCAATTTGACTAATGGAGTTTCCATCGCGGGTGAGCAATCCGAGGGGTAGATTCTTGATTCCAGTAGGACATAATTTGGGGGTAGTGGTCCACATTAGCGAAGAGCTGCAGAGTGATAGGTCTATACCAGAGTGGGTACCGTTGTATACGTTGAATCGAGTGGGGAGTCCGGTGTTGAGGAGAGTGGTTTGGTTAGCTGCGATAAGTGACTCTATCTCTTTTCCATTTTGATTTGTCGTGGCCCATCCCCAAATCGGATTATGGGCGTTGAAGTCGCCAGTGATGGTATACGGTTTTGGTAATTGGTCCGTAATTGCTTGAAGCTGGGGACGAGTTGCGGAAATACTGGGCTTGATATAGACGTTACACAAGGTGAAGGGTTGAGCAGTATGGGTACGTCGATGAGATGAGTTTATATTGAGACAGGTAGATGCAATTTGATTTTGGAGTGCCATCAAGACTCCTCCTTTCGCACTTTCAGTTGAGTTTTCATCGCGGCGATAAACGGCGTAGTCGATGAAGCGGCCTTAGTTTAGTTTCTTGAAGGCACAAGGCAATGGGGTTGAATTTTTGCAATAAGAGTTTTACAAAAGTATATTTAGAATTGGCGCTATTTAGGTTCCAAGAGAGAATATAATTTGTTCTTTGTTTACAATTCATGCTGCTGTAAGACTAAGGAGTTGTTTGAGCTGATGTCTATGTGTTTAAGTAAAGATGTGATGGTTTTCTTGGCGGATGAGCGTCCTAGTGGCTTGATTTCTGTAAGTAGATTGGTCAGCATTTTCCGCGTCAGGAGTACATTCTTTGGCGAGGGCTGTCTTATTGGTCGATGAGCGAGTAATTTCTATCAGGTTTATTAAGTCTTTAGATTTGATTGTTGTTTGTGGGTATTCAGATGGAAGGTAGGCAGATAGCTGGGTAGATATAAGATTTCTTTCAGTCTCTGTCAGTACTGGATTTTTTATTACTGTTTGCGTTTTCGCTGAGTCTTCAGATTGTTGGTTGTTCGTTTGGGTTTTTTCTTTATCTCAGGGGTTAGTGGTGGGTAGTAAGTTGTCCTCATTTGTTTGATTATCATCTAAGGCTGCGATTTGACCTCGTGGTTGGAGAGATTCGGCGCTTTGTGGTCATTTAAGTGGGGACACTCGGTGGCTTCATGATTCATTTCTTTGCATACATAACAGACACGGAAGGTCGTAATTGATGAATATACGATGATCGTGATCGTTATATTGGAGAATGAAAGAGCTCGGGATATCTAGATCCTCAAAGTTTGATATGTAGACTTGGCGCCTGCCACTAATAACATGAGCGAACTCCGAGTCGCAGGGATCAATTGGTAGCATGGAAATAGGAGATGCAAGTTTGAAAATTAATTTGTTGATAAGATATGTGTTGAGAATTGAATTTGGAATTGATGGTGACACGTTAGCGAGGATTATTTTTTTTGCAGGGGGTACGAGAGGTCTTCCGGTGATTTTCAAGTTATTTATTTCTATTTTGGATCCACACTCAATGAATTTCTGTACGTCATCTTTAGAATAAAGAAAGATAAGAATGCGGTCTTGACTTATACGTGATGCGGCTATGATGAGTTTAGCATCACCGATTTTATTTCTGACCGCTATTAAATATTGTTTCACGTTGATATTTGGAACATTTAAATAAGGAAAAATGATACCTTGGTCGTCTTCAGGATGTTGAAAGTTGACGATAGGGTCGATTCGACCTTTTGTTTTCTGCTTCGTTTTCGTGGAGTAGGATTTGTCGTCTTGCATGTTGGAGTTTGCCGATTTGTCGTCTTGCATGTCGGAGTTTGTCGATTTGTCGTCTTGCTCATCAGCCATGGCAGGTACACGGTTCACTGCCGTTGGCTTATTAGCCATGGCAGGTAGACGGTTCACTGGACCTTTTGTTTGCTGCTTCGTTTTCTTGGAGTGCGTTTTCTTGGAGTACGATTTGTCGGCTTGCATGTTGGAGTTTGCCTTTGGCTTATCAGCCATGGCAGGTAGACGGTTCACCTATGTACACAAACAGAAGATATCACTGTTTTCTTATTGTAAGAGCACAGAACACAACCGTTTCCCATCAGACGAACAAGAGGAATCCCTTTCCAAAATCGAACTAACATTTTCTTGCGACGCATTTTGTTTTGTTTTTTTCTTCATTGGTGTCGAATGATGTGTCAAATGTTTATAAATAATGAATTTTTTTCTACAAAAATGAAGTAAAAAACATGAAGTTACAAATCGCGCTTCGCTCCTATGCCGTCGTAGGAAAACTATAATCAATTCTTTTCTAGTCGACTTCTCTGGCTTCCTCTTTCTATTGTTCTTACCTCGTTTATGATTTTATTTGACGTTAATGGAATATCTATTATCAACGGGGGGGATGAAAAGAAACAGAGCCCAAAACGTCTTTTCCGATCAAATTTTTCAAATTTATGTGTAGATCCCAAATTCCACCATTACATCAAGTATATTTTGTTCTCTAATAATGTTGATTCTCCTTATCAAGGGGGGAAATTGAGTTTTTGAAGGCTTACATGTTGTTTTTGTAAATATGAATATCGGAAACTCATCGACAAAATTGTATTCAATTTACTCTGTGAAGGAATGGATTGAATTTCTATCTTTCACATTCGTTTTTTGAGCTTCAACCGTAGGTGACTTTGTTCCACACTACCTATTAGGAGCGAGCGAATTGGCAATATAATTACGCCTTGATTAATTCATATTATCTAATGTAATTTTCTTTTTTTTTGTTTAGGACTTCTGCAAAGTGTCGCGAAATCATGTACACCGATTAGTTGAATGGGCAAAGCATATTCCTCATTTTACATCCTTACCTATTCAGGACCAAATGGTATTGCTGAGAGCAAGTACGTCTGTCGTTCTATTTTAGTTTTCTCTGCAAAATATTTCGTATCTCATTGTCGAATATTTTTTCATTATTCTAGGTTGGAACGAACTATTTATTGCTGCCTTCTCGCATCGTTCAGTCGACCTGAAAGACGGTCTACTGTTAACAAATAATCATACCCTTTTTAGGAATTCACCCCACATGACGGGTATCGAGGGCGTTTTCGATCGGATACTTACGGAGGTGGTCGCCAAAATGAGAGAAATGAAAATGGATAAGACTGAATTGGGTTGCTTACGAGCCATCATACTTCTCAATCCTGGTGAGTATCGTCAGATCGATTGACACCACGTCTTCAAACGCTGACGATTCATTGCTTCCGAAAAAGCGATGGAACTTGTAAAAAAATCGCCGTACAAAAATCTGGTTCTTATCAGTATCACGTTTGTGAGTCAGACACTTAGCTGACCAGCTGTTTCTTTTTTCAAAGCCGAAAAAAGAGATATTCTGAGCTAATTGTAGCAAAAAGTCGAGTTCTGAATTTTGATAGATTCTTGATAAGAGTACTAAACAAATAATATTTCGTTTGCATTATTTACGCAATCAAGGAGGTGATTGTAGAAGTATATTTTAACGCTGAATTCAAATCCGTTTGTGAATTATGAAAGATCAAGATAATCATATTTTTATAACAGCATAAGTAACAAGTTGAAAACAATTTGATGATGAAATGAACTTGTTGACGCAATTTGATTTAGGACTGTTTAGCCGCTCCTATTGGCACTCGATGCTTGTATGAATAATTATACTCGGAAAACGCAAATGTTTTCGTGGCTATAAACAAATAACATGAAAGTGATGCGTGAGACAGTGAGCGCAGGTGAGCTCTTAGGAGCGTTATCATCAACAGAACTCAAGTATGAAAACCTGCTTGGCTTGAATTTTTCTCTGTCCCTCATCAGAAGTTCAGAAAGATGAAAAATCCAATATCTTTAAATGATTTGTGATCTTGCAAAACATTGTGTTTTAGATATGATACAGTTATCATCCATCATAGTTCCACAAAATCACAAATACTCGTTAGAGAACATTACATTTTCCTGATGTGTGTTAATTTTCATATTGTTCAAGTTTATCTAATTATGACCTGGTTTCAAGAGAAGGCAGTGAGCGTCCAAAAGCAAATTATCAACGGGAACTAAAACAGGAACAAGGGAGCAGAACATCAAAATATTGATATCAATGCCGTGACTGCACGGCTATCCATTAATATTGATTATGTTGTTATTGTTCATCATTACTATGTGAAAGAATAGCTGAAATTCATTCAAAAACATCGATGATACAAAATTTGATGTTTGGATACTCACTGCCTTTTCTAGGGATTGTTCTCAACGTAATAGTTATAATAATATGAAAAATTTTTGTATCACACCTAATTACTCAAAAATATGACATGATAGCGAAAAATGGATTTAAATTCAGCGTTAAAATACTTTTAGAATCAACTAGAGACTAACATTCTACCAGATACATATTTGGCAGTAATAATAGCTTTTGCAAGGAGGTATCAAGTTATATTAAGGAGCTCGAGAGTGGGTAAAATGGACAACCATTTTGTTTTCAAAATGAATTGAATTCAGCACCCCTTTGGTTAACATTGGAAAACAAGATGGGTGTCAGACAAGCCTGCGCGCTTTTATCCCATAATGAAGCCGTCAGCTGTCAGGTTACGGTAAGGAACTGTATAAGATAGGTATGCGCAAGTGATAAGAATAAGATCGTCACCACACTGATAAAGTCGAAGGAGGAGCAATCTGAGTAGTATCCTAAGAGAATTTTAAGCATCAAACATACAAACAAGCACCCCGCGGGCGGGCTGTTACCAGGGTCGGCAAATGACTGATATTACAAAGCTAGGATATCACATTCACAATCAATTTTTGATCATCCTATTTCCTGCGCTTTTTTATTTGTAACTTTAATAATATAGATTATTCATTTCATATTCCCATTGCGTTGTAAGACATTCCCTCTCATTTGTATTCAATTTCATTCATATTGTGTGAACCGCGTTTTCAAGATTTCACATCACATCTTTTTGATTCTATTTGTAAAAGCTAACACTCAACAATTAATAAGCAATAACCTGAAGTAACCACTGTTGAGTACAAATAACGCTGATATTACACCCTTCCAACAATTGTCATTTTTGTCATGAGATAAGAATATTAAGAAACACAAATTGTAGGCCTAACATCTGAATCCTTGATTAATTAATACTACCACAAACTTCATTTATCTGCTCAAAACCCAACGATGTAATTATTACTCTACCTTTGTAGTCATCTTCAAAGTACTTAGATCTAAGTATAGGTAAATTGAAATTCAAAATTGAATCGCGGACCACAAAGCCGGGATACCGCATTCGCGATCCATGATCGACTCTTAAATCATTCTGTTCCCTACGTTTTTATTCGATTTCAGTTTCCCATCGCATAGTAAAAAATCTCGTTTCATTTGTATTTCATAACTTGCAGATAGTAGAATTGTTCTTAGAAATAATCTCTCTCGCGTCCAATTTGTTAGGAGCTGAGCAATCTCTGATGAAATATAATCCATTCATCAATACTCTCGTAATCACATCTTATTGAATAGATGACTAACCTAACCTCCACTTGAGTACAATCTCATTTCATCACTCTAATTCTTTTCCATCGCAATTAAGACGTTTGGTTCCATTTGTAGTCATCTGAACCTAATCATTAAAATGAAATAAACTTGCAATTTGAACATATCAAATTTATTATTGCGAACGTTCGAATGTTCGATAATAAAGAGACTAGGCCTACTATTTTTATCGTTCCGTTCCTATGTGATTCTTACGACCCATATTACAACAGTTGAATACAATCAAAACGCAAAATGCAATGATAACACGCCAAGAGCCAAAGACTCGAGACTGTACAGCATACAGCTTACTCGACCATGACGTCAGCGTCTTAACTGAGACGAAGGACGAAGACGAAGAAAAAAGTGATTACAATACGGTCGGCTAGCGCCTGCGCCGACCCTAAAAATGAAGGAAATTCCCTAATTTCTTGTTTTCATCGATATAATCTTTCTAATTAACCAAAATTCAATGTTTGACATTTAAATTTTTCTCACACGGCCCTCCTGAAATCTTCTAAAACTGCTCCTCCTTCGACTTTATCAACATGGCGATGATCCCTTTCTTATCACTTGCGTATACCTATCTTACATAGTTCCTTTGTTACGGTTCTTGAAGTGTGTTTGCGCGTGATTTGCGGCCTTGACACCTTGTTGATAGGAGTTAGCAATCAGTGACGTCACGATAATCTGGTCTTTATTTTGTTTGAAATTCCCGGTCGAAAATGTAATTCCAGGAATTAGTGGAATAGCTGACCAAAGCTTCCCGAGCACGACTCAACACCTTAAAGAAAGTATGAAGATTTTTGAGAAGTACAAATTATTTCGAAAGAGACAAGATAACACTTTTTAGAACGATGAGTTGATTTCCGTGAAGCAGAGAATATCAGCTTCAGTCTGCTGTTATGGAAAATTGATCTAAATATGAAACGTTGCACCCCTAAATGGGGCATCAGTTGCTTTTATTCAAATTTATTTTGCGTACATTCTGAACTAAATTGTCTTCGTAGTCACCTTTAAGTTGTTATGTTTATCAAAATGGGTGAGAAGAAATTTTATTAGATCATCTCATATGTACACAATAACGAGCTCTGTTAATATTGACGTAAATTTTTAGTTTTGGTTATTTGAAAATCACCAGTAAATAACTTCAGTTGGGATATGACGTGAAGAGGATGGTAAAATAGAGATGTTAGTTTTGTGTGCCTTCAATTATCTTCTTCCTCTACGCCTACAAGCTCAGAGGTCAGGCTAAAAATCTGGAAATAAAGAGAAAAATAGTGACTAAGAGTGATGGGTTTGAAGTGGAGGATTTAGTTCCATTTGATTACCTGTATTCATTTATCCCAAAATATTCGATCATTTTAAGCAAATAATGTAATTTTAATTGTTCGCAGGCGTAAAAAATTTGAATTCGGTGCAAGAAGTTGAACAATTACGCGATAAAGTCTATCTGACTCTGGACGAGTACACGAGAATAAATTATCCAACCGAGACTGGACGGTTCGCGAAACTCTTATTGCGGTTACCTGCTGTACGTTCCATCGGGCTAAAATGCTCGGAGCATTTATTTTTCTACAAACTGATCGGCGAGCCTCCGATCGATAAGTTCCTGTTGGAGTTGTTAGATTCTCATAACGATTCGTAGTGTACGCTTAGAAGTTATTTTTCATTGATTTTTTCTCTATTATTATTCTTCTCGTATTTTTCTCAATTTCCTTGTGTAAAAGAGAATTAAGTTGAAAGAGAAACGCGGCTCCGATGTGATTTGCTAGTCCGTCGACACGAGGTTCTGAAAAGAATCGAGCTCGTAGACGTCGAACTTTCTATCGTTCTTCAGTCGGGTCTTGAATTCTGTGAGCTTTGTAGATGTCTATTCTTAGCCTAGGCTCCTAATTTGAGATGGGGAAGTTATAGTTTGTCCTTGTAACTTGGTAAGAGAGAAATCTTGTTCTATTTCTTCAACCGAGTCGCGAAGTTCAATTTTCTTGCCCTATAACAAATATACGAATGGCGTAAGGATTAGGGAATCTTGTATCATTTAAGAAAGGTGTCTTCTCTATGGAATTTGAATTGAAACAACAGCAGAAGCTATGACTCCCATCAAGTATTCCTAAGAATATTGTGTATCGCATTACGTGGAGTCTTTTCATCGTGATGAAGGGATTATTTCGATCATTCAAATTGTTCCCAGCTATCACTCTCATGAGTGTAATATTGTTTATATAATTAATTTATTGCGCTAATTATCACATTCGGAATGTAATTCCGTTGTTTTTTCTCATAATACTTCTATCGTTATGTTATTTTGAATCTAATGTATGAATTAGGTTGCTGTTCTTATTAGTTTTTGTTAATTTGTGAAATTGGTAGTTTTTCTTTCCTTGTGAGAAAAAAAAGGTCCTGTGTGCTGTATGAATGGTTACTTATGGATGTGTGATACAAGATGGGGAAAGAAGAGTAAGGAAAAATCACTAAATTGCTGTAATAATTTGCAACAAGAAATTCTATCTCCCTTTACTACTTCGTTACTCCGTGCCTTTCAAAGGTGCTATTTACTCCTTTGTTCTTTTTTTTCTTTTCGATTACTAGTTTGCATATTACTATTATTATTATCACTATTACTATGTAGATATGATGTAGTTTATAGAATTTTTTTTTTGTCGTAGTGAACTTCTTGAATCGAATATTATGTCTTTAGAATATGAGAAATTATCTGGTTTATAAAGCTGAAAAAAAAAAGAAAAATGTTTTCGAAACTTCTTACCCTTATTCTGTTATTATTTCGTTATCTGTCGTAGACTGATGATATTTAAGGAGTTCACTTTATATTTCTAATTAAGATTCCATCCTTTTTTTTCCCTCTCATTTTGAAATATAATATTCTGTTGTTATTGTTTCTTTAAAATTGGTTGAATAGGAATTTCCTTTTGGAAGTAGTGGTGCTCATATATTACTGGTACGGTTAAGGACTAAAAAGTGTTTGCTTAAATTTAGTGAGCGAAGGTTGCAATAAAATTTCAGTGCAATTTACTCTGTGACGTCGATTCCAACTATGAATCGAAACAGAAGAATTTGTGCCGTGGTTGGATACCATCACGAAAACTTGATCACTTTTTGTTTTTCAGATTTTTACAGTTTGTAGTCACTGTATACCAGTTTTTGTAAGGAATCGAAAAACCTTAACTTTTATCTCGTAGAAATGCGCACACGTTACATTTTTCTTTTAATATGTCGAAAAACAACAAGTATCACCGTTGAATGATTTTTTTTTTTTCGTTTCGTCTATTAACATGAATTTTTATTTTGTTATGTACAAGTGAAGAAGGAGAATATTTTTTGATCCAGTTTCGAATGTTTTTGTTCCTGTTTATTTCTTCTTTTTTTTTCCTTCTTTTGCTTGTTTGGTTTACTGTATTTTTTGCTATGTGCCTACTGCACTTCATAATAACGTAAGATTATGTCTGTACATTTAATCAACTTTTTTTGTTATTAGTGTTATTTTTAAAGATTCCAATCTTTTTCTTGTGTCTCTTTTTGTCGTGATTATTATAAAATATACCAGTTTTATAATTTTGTTATTCGACTTCCATTTTGGTTTTTGCTTTATCTCTTCATGTGGAGAATTAACTACTCGAATCAGAATTTATCCACTGAAATTTGAGATCCACAAGATCCAAATTCAAGTGTGGCACCTGCGTCGTTCCTTCAAAAAAAAATCCTATTCATTTCGGTCATTTTATTCAAGTTTGAGTAATCTTGTAACTCTTCGAAAGCGAACTAACGATTATTGTCATTATTGAAGAGGAGAGAAAAAGAAAAGCTTGTGCAGTAACCGAAGCAAGACGCAACTTTTTTTTTGAATATTTTCAAAATTTTAAATATTGTGATGCGCTAGTACGGAAAGGTTAAAAAAATCGAACAATCAAAAATTTGAAAAAGTTTTATAAGAAGCCTAATCTGAAACATGAAGAGGAACCTAATGATATCCCTGAATAGAATCTTACCACTATCCCAGCATCACCAAGTGAACAGAAATTAGAACGTTATTAGCATCGAAGAATAAACATTGAAATCTGAGGAGGCTGCGCCATTTATTTTCAAACTTATACTACCAAGTTTCTCTCCTGCTTCCTGGCGGTTCAAATATAATAGAACCACCAAAACTTATACATTTTCATTAATATAAAATAACATCAAATTATCTTTTTCACCTTTGTCGATACCAAAAATAATTCCAGGTATAAGCATTAATATCTTGAAAATGGACTTCTTGATAAACAACTTCCTCGGCGGCATAGAGATTGTATAATGACCGGGTATTATTGTGTGCATAATCAAGGATCTCGGGTGATTCCTCGTCCTTATTTAAGAATATTTTGAAATCCCAACTTCCACTAATTCCGGCGGTCTCATAGAGTGTTAATACCGCCTGGGGTTGTAATTGGTAAATGCAATCAATATCGTACCCGTAACCGTATGATGCATTTCTACTTAAAAAGCGAGGCTCCGGCCACATGATCAATATATAAACAGCAATTTCCTACAACGTTTGGGCGCACCTTTATGAGATGGTCTACAGATCTAAAATCAAGATCGTACTCGGGGTTAATATCAATAAGTGTGATATTGAGTTCTCTGCCAAAAAGGCCGTAATATGTTTTCATAATACTTCGATCGATGGAACCATCGCCGGATCCGACCGAAATAATCTCGATGATACCTCCTTGTGCTTCGTTTTTGCAGAAATGCGCTGCGTATGACATGAAATTATTTGTTCCGATACCGAGAATACCCCAATTGGAGGTAATGTTGGTGTACTTCAAATAACCTGACCGTCTTTGGAGTAATCCATGCGCTGATATAGGTGTTGGGTAGGTAAGATTTGATGATCTCTCATCGTTTCCCGAAAAAGATCTTCTCGCGTAATACAAACCCCCGAAATGTAGGTCTGGTACGGAATTCTCTATCATTTCAGACGGATCTGTTTCATTCATTTTCGATTCTACAAATTTCGCCAGTACGTCTGAGAGAATATTCTCAAAATTCTCGTTTGATGGTACAGTACCGGCATTCAACCTTTCTGGATGATTGGGATAAAGTTGGTACACAATCCAAGGGATCTGAACGCATAATAAAATCATCAGACTTTTGAAATAGGTCGACATATTCCAGAAATGTTCTATATTGTTGCAAACGAGAAAAGTTTTGAAATGAATGCCAATATTTCTCCAAATAATCTATATCTAGTTTCAGATTAAACGTGATTAAAATTGATGCGATATAGCTTTTGAACGTGTTGTTCATCTAGGTACAAGGAGTGATACTTAGCAAAAATTACCATCGAACAACATTCATGACGACCCATGAGATCGAATTTGATTAATTATTAAAGTTTATTATTGGTGCATAATTTTATAACTTTGACGGGTCCGTAGGTCAAGGATTCGATATCAGTTTTGAGAATGAGAAAAGTTACGCTGCGCGGAAAAGGAGAATCATCAAATAGGGATACAAAGATAAAAACTTCAAAATTATGATACAAACATTTCGTGACTTGAGAAAAAAGGACTAAAAAGTGTTTGCTTAAATTTAGTGAGCGAAGGTTGCAATAAAATTTCAGTGCAATTTACTCTGTGACGTCGATTCCAACTATGAGTCGAAACAGAAGAGATTGGTGCCGTGGTTGGATAGCATCACGAAAACTTGAGTTTTTGTAATGAATCGAAAAACCTTAACTTTTATCTCGTAGAAATGCGCACACGTTACATTTTTCTTTTAATACCTATGTCTAAAAACAACAAGTATCATCGTTGAATGATTTTTTTTTTTCGTTTCGTCTATGAATTTTTATTTTGTTATGTACAAGTGAAGAAGGAGAATATTTTTTGATCCAGTTTCGAATGTTTTCGTTTCTATTTATTTCTTCTTTTTTTTCCTTCTTTTGCTTGTTTGGTTTGCTGTATTTTTTGCTATGTGCCTACTGCACTTCATAATAACGTAAGATTATGTCTGTACATTTAATCAACTTTTTTTGTTATTATTAGTGTTATTTTTAAAGATTCCAATCTTTTTCTTGTGTCTCTTTTTGTCGTGATTATTATAAAATATACCAGTTTTATGATTTTGTTATTCGACTTCCATTTTGGTTTTTGCTTTATCTTTTCATGTGGAGAATTAACTACTCGAATCAGAATTTGTCCACTGAAATTTGAGATCCACAAGATCCAAATTCAAGTGTGGCACCTGCGTCGATCCTTCAAAAAAAAATCCTATCTTCATTACGGTCATTTTATTCAAATTTGAGTAATCTTGTAACTCTTCGAAAGCGAACTAACGATTTCTGATTGGCTTATTGTCATCATTGAAGAGGAGAGAAAAAGAAAAGCTTGAGCAGTAACCGAAGCAAGACGCAACTTTTCTTTTGCATATTTTCAAAATTTCAAATATTGTGATGCGCTAGTACGGAAAGGTTAAAAAAATCGAAAAATCAAAAATTTGGAAAAGTTTTATAAGAACAAGTGACTATTCTCGACATATATTTACACAAATAGCTCCTAATCTGAAAAATGAAGAGGAACCTACGGTAATGATATCCTTGAATAGAATCTTACCATCATCCCCCAGTATCACCAAGTGAACAGAAATTAGAACGTTATACTAGCATCGAAGAATAAACATTGAAATCTGAGGAGGCGCCATTTATTTTCAAACTTATACTACCAAGTTTCTCTCCTGCTCCCTGGTGGTTCAAATAATATGGTAGAACCACCAAAACGTACCACATTTTCATTATAAATATAAAATAACATCAAATTATCTTTTTCACCTTTGCCAACCTCAGTCGATGCCAAAAATAATTCCAGGTATAAGCATTAATATCTTGAAAATGGACTTCTTGATAAACAACTTCCTCGACAGCATAGAGATCGTATAATGACCGGGTATTATTGTGTGCAGAATCAAGGACCTCGGGTGATTCCTCGTCCTTATTTAAGAATGTTTCAAAATCCCAACTTCCACTAATTCCGGCGGTCTCATAGAGTGTTAATACCGCCTGGGGTTGTAATTTGTAAATGGAATCAATATCGTACCCGTAACTGTATAAATCATTTCTACTTAAAATGCGAGGCTCGGGCCACATGATCAATAAACAGCAATTTCCTACAACGTTTGGACGCACCTTAATGAGATCGTCTACAGTTCTAAAATCAACATCGTACTCCGGGTAAATATCAATAAGTGTGATATTGAGTTCTCTGCCGAAAAGGCCATTATACGTTTTCATAATACTTCGATCGATGGAACCATCGCCGGATCCGACCGAAATAATCTCGATGATACCTCCTTGTGCTTCGTTTTTGCAGAAATGCGCTGCGTATGACATGAAATTATTTGTTCCGATACCGAGAATACCCCAATTGGAGGTAATGTTGGTGTACTTCAAATAACCTGACCGTCTTTGGAGTAATCCATGCGCTGATATAGGTGTTGGGTAGGTAAGATTTGATGATCTCTCATCGTTTCCCGAAAAAGATCTTCTCGCGTAATACAAACCCCCGAAATGTAGGTCTGGTACGGAATTCTCTATCATTTCAGACGGATCTGTTTCATTCATTTTCGATTCTACAAATTTCGCCAGTACGTCTGAGAGAATATTCTCAAAATTCTCGTTTGATGATACAGTACCGGAATTCAACCTTTTTGGATGATTGGGATAAAGTTGGTACACAATCCAAGGGATCTGAACGCATAATAAAATCATCAGACATTTGAATTCGGTCGACATATTTCAGAAATGTTCCATATTGTTGCAAACGAGAAAAGTTTTGAAATGAATGCCAATATTTCTCCTATAATAATCTATCTAGTTTCAGATAAACGTGATCAAAATTGATGGCTCATCTAAGTAGATACAAGAAATGAAAGCAAAAATTACCATCGAAATAACAGCTACCTATAGGTAGGTACCTATCCTAATAAGTATTGCCAACATCCATGACGACCCATGAGATCGAATTTGATTAATTATTAAAGTTTATTATTGGTGCATAATTTCGATATCAGTTTTGAGAATGAGAAAAGTTTACGCTGCGCTGAAAAGGAGAATCATCAAATAGAGATACAAAGATAAAAACTTCAAAATTATGATACAAACATTTCGTGACTTGAGAAAAAATTACGTACCTATTTTTCCCTTCAAAAGTGAGGAAACTTTTTCGTACATACTGCGGTGTTTATGAAACAGTAGGTACTCAATGAATTCTTTTAACTGAGCGAGCAGTTAATCCTAATAGTAAAAATTTAAACTTTAACATTATCGTGAAATAATACTTAAGTAATCTAATTGTAATAATGGTTAATCAATTGAATGAAATATTATACCTCCCCAAGTGATTATAATTACCTCACTTACCTACGTAGTTTTGCCGGTTCATTTTCGAACTTTCAACCACCAGAACTTTTTCTCTCTTCCTTTCCTGGCGGCTCAAGTATGTGAGAGGGAATAAAATGTTAATATTTATTTTAATTGAAAATCGAATAACATTAAATCATCTTTTTCATCTTTGCCATCTTTATTCGATACAAAAGATAATCCCAGATATAATAATAATTCCCCGGAAATGAACTTCTTGATAAATAACTTTTTGTCACTAGTTGCAAAATATACTATTCTAGGCACTCTCGAAACTTTTCTCGTTGATCGATGAAAATTTTTCGCCATAAACGATCACGTCATCTATAGGTATATCTCGATATCTTGAACGAGTTTTACTCTGAGTGGCGAATAAGTAATTAGAATGAGGGCGGCCGAAGTCAATCTGTAGATCCAATTTGCGTTAAATAATTTGAAGACCTTTTTGTCCAACGGGCGTCCGTCCCATAAGAAATACATTGAGTGGACACCCTTTTGACAGAAAGGTACTAAATTTTTGTAGAATTCTTCTCTTTACAATATCTAGGTTCAAGATCTCAATTATTCATTTTCTTTCCCGCCAAAATTTCTAAAGGCCTAAACTTAATGGAAAAAGTCAGTAGGAGGAAATCATTCTGATTGCTAAAAAAAGAAAAAAAAAAAAAAAAAATCAATTACACCAGGTTCCATTAAAAAACTATATAAGAGAGGTATGCGCAAGTGATAAAGATAAGATCGTCACCGTGTTAACAAGGTTGAAGGAAGATTAATCTAAGTAGTATCTTCAGTCGAGAATTTTAGAATTCTAGCGACAAAAAAAAAAAAAAAAAAAAAAACGAGAATTCATTTATTTTTTTGTTTCCATTAATATAATCTTTCTAATTAATCGAAATTTGATGTTTGATATTTAAATTTCTCTCACGGCGGCGCGCACTCCTGGAACCTCCTGAAACAGCCCTTCTTCAACTTCATCAACGCATGGCAACGGTTCTCTTCTTATTATCACTTGCGCATACGTATTACGTGTCTTACATAATTCCTTAGTTCCATCAGGTAGGTACCTCGTCTCTCGATCACTGTCATTAGGGTTGCCAAGTGGTCGGTTTTGAAAGCTCGACGGAGCCACTTGCCAATTTTGCGAGTAGCAAAAAGCCACTTTTTATAAAAATACTCTAAAAGATATAATATTGTGACTCAAAATAATTCGAAGATGTCGCCCTTACGTTCAATAGTGTGACAATAGTCCAGGGTTTGCATAATAACAGTTATTTTTGGTTAACCGTTATAACCAAAATGAAAATAATCAATATTTTGACATTTAAAACCGTTATAATTCACAATAGATTTTCCCGGTGAATAATTCGTGTTCTCAAAAAACCCGTGAGACTAATCACCCATTTTAAGTACTCGAAGCACGACTCAAAGTATCCTCATTTATCCCGATTGAAAGTTTCATGAAACCTTCTCGACCAATCAGAGCCCAGAGATTCAGAGTGTTCAATTCTGTGATTGATTTCCTCATAATGTCCTCATAATATTATACTCATGGACGAACCCCCATTGTATCCTCATTATATCCTGATCATGTCCTCATAAAGAACCCTTTATTGTATCCTCATTATGTCCTCATCCCGTCCTCATAGAAGAACCCTTAATGTATCCTCACAATGTCCTCATCCCGTCCTCATGGAAGAACTATCATTTTATCCTCATATGAGGGGGCTTCTGGCAGAAGGGCCTACGTCCCATGAGAAATACATCGTGCGGAGGTCCTTTTGTCAGATACGTCCTCATATATGGTCTGTCACCTTCCACTTTGAGGTCGTACTTCTTCTACATAACCACTCAGACTTTTGTATCAATCACGTGGAAATAAATCCTCTTCATTGCAGTCACATCACAGTGAAGACAGTGAATCGACATAAAAAGTCGAAGATCCAGTAGAAATGCAGTTCGGCTGACTGCTCTCTAGGAATTATCATCTTCACACCTATTTCATCTTATGTAGATATCACTCGCTTCTTTCTCTGCGAGTTTTACTGCAACACTATAGACCTCTAAGAACACAAGATCACTAACTTCGATAGTTCGTTGGTTCTGCCACACGTACAAAAATCGCTGCAGTCAACCTTCAGCACTTTAACACAGGCTCTTATGGAGAGTTGACACTAAAACTCATTTTCCTCCACAAATATTCAGTTTTTCAAAAAAATGAAGAGATGTGAATTTATTCTGCATAAAATTTCCTTTCATATGCGTCAAACTTCGAGCGGATCCGTGAATTTTTTTTCCCCATAAGAATACATTGAGTGCGACTTTGCGACATCTGGTGGGATAAACTATAGAAGCAATTTCAGGGTACAAAAATTCAACACAGCGTAGATGGCGAGTTAGCGATCTTGTGTTTCTAGGGGTCTGTATGCAACACTATCAACAAACATTTTGAGGGTGTTATAATATCCTCTTTATGTCCTCATAATATCCTCACTGGTGAGGACACTTAACGGGTGTAGTAAGGGCACAATGCGGATGTCACAGTCTCTAACATATTTCCTCATTATACCCCCATTATATTCTCACCATTGAGGATACTTTCAGGTTGAAATGAGGATGTAAAGGAGGTATCAAAGTCGTCCTCTTTATGTCCTCATAATATCCTCAAAAGCGCGGACAATCAGCGGGTGTAGTGAGGACACAATGTGGATGTCACAGTGTCTAATATGTTTTTTCATTACATCCTCATTGTATGTCCTCACCATTGAGGATACTTTCAGGGTGAAATGAGTATATAAAGAGGATTTGTGAAACTTATGATCTGCTTCCTCATTTCACCCTTTAAATGTCCTCGATATGAGGACACATTGAGGACATAATGAGGGTAATGAAACTATTTTTCAAAAGAAGGCGTGGTCTTCAAATTAATTTTGTTGTATCCTCAATACTTCCTCATTAAGTGCTCATTGTGAGGACATAATGAGGAAATTTTATTCACCGGGATTAATGGATTAACCGATTTTTTTCTTTATAACTGCGTTATTTGACCAAAATTAGAGAACGTATTTGTCAACTCATTCAGCTATTCTCTGACCAATCATCATCATTTCGTGTACCATATTTTTAAGAAGTTTGAAAACTAAAACCAGGGCCTGACTAAAATTGAGTATAGAAGGGTTGTTCAAAGTGTTTAAACTCTGAAATTTTGAAGTACCTAAGGGAAATGAGAATCCTGAAGAAAACTAGAAAACAAAGAAAATAGGGCTGCAATGTTTTAAACGTGTTTAAGACAGACAAAATCGAGAAGTTTACATTGGCTCTTACAAGAATTTTTCAAACGTTTTGAACAAAGTTTTCGTTTTAAATGTGTTTTTTTTTAAAGAAACTGTTTTTACTGTTTTTTTACAAACTTTAAAGAAAAAAATATTGAAAATGAAGTGAATTTGCAACACATTTTGCAATTTTGGAGAAACTGGAGAGTGACGAGAGTGTCAAGTTTGTCCATTGTCCAGAGGTGCTAAGGTACCTCTAGTAATATTGAATTATTTTTAAATCATAGGATTTTTCGATGCATAATATGTGTCGTGTTGAAGCATTTTAATTCAAACGTTATACTTATAGTTATAACCTAAAACATTTTTCAACAGTCGTAGTGATTATATCGATGATAACAGTTAACCGTTCTTGGAACCGTTATATTTTCCAACATTTTGACAGATAACCGATAACTGAAAAAATTTGGGAGTTTATAAGACGGATAACCGTTCACCGTTCAAAAAAATTCGGTTACAAACCCTGGACAATACTCGTACAACCATCAGATGAGGGGAAAAAAAAAAGAAAAAAGGTCTCCGACCGTTATTCACAATTTGAAAACTTGGCAAACCTGTTTGTCATTATAGATTAACAATGGCCTAGTATGGAACTATAAGATAGGTATGCGCAAGTGATAAGAATAAAATCGTGACTACTGACTAGGTTGATAAAGTGGAAGGAGGAACAATCTCAGTTGTAGTATCCTCAGAGAATTTGAAACGTCAAACATTGAATACAAGAATTCAAACTACAAAAATAAAGGAAATAATTCACTAATTTTTTGTATTCATCAATATACCTAATCTTTTTAATTAACCAAAATTCAATGTTTGATATTCAAATTTTCCTCGCGGCTCTCCTGAAACCTCCTAAAACCGCTCCTCCTTGGACTTTATCAACATGACGACGGTCCTCTTCTTATCACTTGTGCATACCTATCTTATATATAGTTCCTTAGCGGCTTAGCCTAGTCAGAGTGCAGGTGAAAAAATGTTATGTGGCTCAAAGTAAAATTGATATTTATAAATAAATGCTGTATTTGATTCCATCAACAATGAATGTACCCATCGATCCTCTCCATATACTTTTCATCAATAATTCCATCATTCGACAGATCTACTCTGGGACAAAATATTAGTGCCTAATTCAGTAATTCTCATTCTGATCCACTTCATATGAATTTTTTAGAATGCCAGCGCTGTTTATAGCGCTGCCAAATTATACTGTGGCAGCACTCAACTGTTTTAATAGATTACCTAAACGTGCAATGCCCTTGTAAATATTAAATATAATTAATCTGTTTCCTATCTGTTCGCTTATCGAGATATACACACATCGAATACCTAGTTCATCTTCTTTGTTCGTTAAGACTCTTTTATTAAATTTGCAATCTTCGGTGAAATTGGCGCAAGCCGCCACAATACCCTCCTCTTTAAAATCTGTGCAGTCCTTCATTTAAACCACGGTAGGCACATGACTGTGTATAAACTAGTATAAACATACATACCAACCTGCCGTCCAAATAAATAAAGACGTACGTGAACGGTATATCCCATCTGTCAAAATCTTCCAACCCTTCCCTCTTCAAATCACTCAAATTTTGTCAACGACGACAAAAACCACCGCTTCTCGCTAATCATACAACTACAATGTTGTCCCTACACACTACACACACACACCCATACAAGAAAGAGCAGTATAGGCGTTAGTGTGTATGTGTTTATTGAACTCTGTGTGCTACATATTATATAATCGTATTGGTACGTCAATTTGCAGAAATTTGGTTATGAAGTACGTCATTTTGCACGAATAACTGAAGAACGAACGTTTCAAGTCTAAAATTAACAATACTATCGAACTCTACATTGAAAATTGATGAAGAAACAGTAGTTCCTTTCAGTTCTAATCTCATTTTATTTCCTCTTGAAATAAACAAGTCGAGTATTTCTCCTGTTCGCACGTATTCTTTATTTGGACGGCAGAAACGCTGGTGAAGGTTGCTTTTCAATAGTTTGCTCGACGTTTGCGTCGCACAAATTGACACGTATTGGACATTAGTTCCCCTGACAAAATGGTGACACATTCATTTGGACATAAGAAACTCTAGTGACATCTTCCCGCTTCCAACATAATTACTTGTCCTCGCCTTCAACTTCAGCATATTTCAACCTTAATTCCAACTTCGTAGCTAAGCCCTATTCCTTAGCCTGCTCTCATACAGCGACCAGCAGTTTTGTCAACTTTCAATATTATTATTATTCAGGTAAATTATAATCGACGGAAAAAAGAGAAATTTAGAAAATCGTAGCATTCTCTGTCATCGCATACGGGGATGAACAAAGTGAAAACACACACCCTCCAAATCCGCGTTATTGAATTAGTTACCCCTACCCTAAGCTGTACACGCATAGAATGATTCCTTGCCGACTGGACTGCTGGTCGATTTCCGACGATCACGAATCCCCACCATCAAGAATAATTCGAATTCCAGTCAGCTGTCACTACAGTGCTGTGTGTTACTTAGACGTAGAAAGTCTAGCGTGTTAGCGAGTTGGAGCGGTGTTAATGCAGTCATTTCACTTGTTGCACGCCACAACGTGTTAACAGCAGGTTGCCGGCATTTATACGGGCAGCAGTTATCAGGTGATTATAATGTGGATACGATATTGTCAAAACTTACTAAATTACTCTCTGGTCAATCAAATATTGTATAGTGACTATTCGAGACTATTAATGAAAATGAATTTCAGGTAGAACACGTTGGAACATAGTCGCAATCTTTCGTCTGTTACACGGCCAGAGATATGGTGAGCTCGTCGGCGTATCTAGCGAACCAACGTCATATTAGCGAGGGTATACAACTTTCCGAGGTAATATTATCTCTTGTGCATTATCTTTCAGTATTATTTGTTCGCCAAAATAATTCTCTTGAAAATGAATCATAATACAGATGCTTGTCAAGATATTCTCTTATCTCCCGCTACGGGATCGGAAGAATATTCGTCTAGTATGCAGAGAATGGTTCTGTGCAGTTTCGCATCCTTCGATTCTGAAAACCGAAAAGTTAGTCTGCGTTCGAGAACAGGATAAGAAACGAATATTCGATTTCCTCACAAAAATGGATTATGTTCGTCCGAATTTGGAATTTCACGGACTGTGCGTGGATCGAATGTCAAACCAATTCTGGAAGAAACGTGGTAAATCGATACAATCGCTGACTTTCGTTAAATGTACGTTCACTGCTAAAGCAGCCAGGTGTGTGATCGAAAATTGTAATCTGATGAAGGAATTGAGCTTGCAAAGTTGCTCGGGTTTTGTCACGTGCGACGTTTTTGATTACTTCACGAAGAAGAAGCTAACGAATAGTAGTCTGGAATCGTTGAGAATCGAAGACGACACCGACATCAACGACTATATTTTCGAACAGATTTTTCGCGTTTATCCGCAAGTGAAAAGTATCGCCTTGACGTTAGTCAACGATCGTTATTATGACGCCATTTACAGGAACGTGTATTTCGAAAAATCCGGACGACCTTCTCCTGTTTACCAGTCGAAGAATATATTTTCGCATTCGGCGGTTTACGAAAAATTGAAAGCCTCGCCGCAGTTGATACAGGATTTCGAATACGCCGAAATAGACAAAGACGTCTGTCACATGCACAATCTCAACTTCTTCGCTACTGTTTCTCGTAATGCGGATCTGAAACTAAGGAAGATAAATTTTTGCCCTAGTTCTTTTAACATACCCAGTCACTCACTTCTGAATTCTTTCTTCGCGCGACAAGATCAACTGGAGCACTTAGTGTTGAAGAAGAATCATTTCGACAATCATTTTTGTATTTTGTTACTCACCCATTGTCAGAATTTACAACATTTAGAATTGATGGATTCGAACGTCAACCAGGATGGATGTGAGCTCGCGCTAGAATCGATCACACTGGGCCAAAATCTACTGGATAAGATTCTTAACTCGAAGTTGAGAACTCTGAAGCTGCACTTCGATTTTCAATTCGAGGTTCTGGATGGTATTTCCGGTGTGGAAAATCGTACGTTACGTTGCTTGAGCATGAACAGCTCTTCTTTGTTTGCTCGAAACATCCTGACCTTCGTCGAAGCCTTTCGGAGTCTGACGTGTTTGAACTTGAGTAACTGTAATTTAGATGATGCGCTCATGCAGATTCTGTTGGAATACCAGGTAATAAATCCTGTGATCTGTTTTATTATAATTTTATCGATACCTATTGATTGTATCAGTACCAGATTTACTGATTCCTATTCTTCTATCTCTCTCATACTTTACTGGTGTCTTTTATCTCTTCTTACGTTTTCAAATTTTGGTCCGTGGAAATATCCAATGTTGAATTGAAGCCATCGTTTTGGGCACAGGGTGGTCACTTGTCTGGAAAATCTGAAAGTCAGGGAATTTTGGGAATTTTTTGACATACGTCAAAAAAAGTTCTAGCTAAGCATTTTTTTTTTTTTTTTGGATTATGGTCTGGAAAAACCTGAAAAAGTCGGGGAAAAGTGATGAAAAAGTCAGAAGTCAGGGAATTTCATTTCAGAGAAAAAGTGGACACCCTGTGGGCAGTATTTTCTTGGAACAGGAGTGGACGAGTTTTTATCTTCTGGATGGAGAACCTTTCTTCTGTAAAGGCCTGTATTCCCCTTTCTCTGTAATTGAGGAGCCTACTTATCTTTATTACATCCCCCTGCATAACACCGCCACAATTTCATGAATCATGGTAGAAAAATGTTGCGCAAGCCACGGCTCATTTCGTTTCTTCATGTATTAGATATGAGCCATTAAATTAGAAGAAATTTGGACTTCTACTTACGTCTTAAAAGAAGAAGGGGGAGCCAGTATGATTTTCAAATGTTGTTTCCTCTTCCATAACTACTCACATTATTTTTTGGATGAGTTTCAATTTCTTGAGTGTAAGACTTTGTAATATTAAGGGATAAATTTAGCATTTGCTTCATTGATTAAGCTTGATATGAGAGTAATGTATTTCATGTCTCCTCTTTTCAAAAGATCAATTTGGAAACCTTAATTCTATCATTCAACCATGGCATCACGGATTTTGGATTGACCGGAAAACCGTTGAAGTTGGAGCATTATATGACGTCTAAAGACACGTTTTCCATTAGTAGATTGAAGAGTAAATTGATATTAAAATATTTCCATAGGATTAGAACTGCAAGAGAGCGTTGATTATTTCAATACTTGTGTATCTAATAATTTTGTTTCTCTCTTACAGGACTGAAAATTTTGGATCTGAAAGACTGCGTACATATAACTGCTAGGAGTCTCCTGGAGATGATTTTACCAGACTTACAGTATCTTTCATTGCAGAAATGCCGTGAGGTAATCTTGTCCTGAAATCTTGGTATTGAAAAAATTCGAAATTTTCTTTTCACTCGTGGTCAATATAGAATTGACTCCCGGTATTATAGATTTATGTCAATTGAAAATTAACGTCGCTTTCGGATCGATTTTTGGTAAAAAAAAACTTGCAATCGAAGTCAAAATTTCGTAGATTTTAGGTAGTGCACCTTGTGATAGAATTTCACGATTTTAATGTCGACTGAAAATCGTTTCTACATTGTTGTCCATTTGACCATTGCTACGCTGGTCAAGCAGTAAGAAGATTCTTAATGGTCTTCATTATACAATCTGTCTGCGAGTAGAGAAGAAAGAGCGTTCCAAGGGGGTGACGGTGCATCGACTCCAAATGAATATTGATTTGAAGTCTACTAGCATATATTATCAGAGACTACAAATCAACTTGAAATTGATCCAACAAAGCAGTCGATCTCAGGTTGATAAGAAATTTATCGACTCGAAATACACGTGGCAAATAAGTCGATCACGTATCGACTTGATGTCGATGTCAAATTGATTTTTACAATTTTATTAATGCAATGTCGACCGAGTATCTGCCATCTATTTCTGCTGCCTCTTCTCCCCCATCCCCGTGAATTCCTCATACTTACCGACTATTCCCTACTCTACCAACCCCGACGTTCAGCGCATTCTCATCCTCCTTCCCACCTTAACATCTTCTCTAACTTCAGTTGTCTTCCGCTGGATTGCTAGCCGCCAAATAAGCCCTGCTCTTGTCCTCAATCACGAATACCTCTCTTCCTCCGTTCTTTAATCACCTCATTATAGTACAACATTTGGTCCTCTTAACTTCACAATAATCTTCGTTCAGTTGAAAAATCCCCTATCCTCTGGTCCTCATCAATTCGTTTCTTACGCCACGAAGGAATAATCATAGGACGGCCTCAAAGATTTCACGAAAAAAAAATCAGAAAATTATCTTCTGACCTCCTTCAAGCCTTCTCTGCCCCCTGCAACAATTCAAAATCCATTACTAACATTTCTTCCCGAGCCCATAACCCCCACCCTGTAAAAATTTTATAGTACCCTCTATTTTTTCCTTAGACAAAATGCATTTAAAAAATCAAAATTTGTTTATAGAGCTTTCTCATTATTAATTATTTGAAAACTTTGAACAATATTGTAAGAGTTTTTTTCCGCCTTCATTTTTAGTTTTATTCTTTCAGATTTCGTATGACGGTTTTCAAGTCCTCAGCGATAACTGCCCGTATTTGGAATTTCTCGATGTTTCTCATACAACGATCTCTCCGGAATCTATTGTAAGACTGTGCCGTAGTTTCAACAGATTAAATTTTTTGGATTTAACGGTAAATATATGTTAGAGTTTAAGACTAAATTGATTGAGGGGAATCATTCGATTATGAGTTTCGAAACTGAATGCGGAAAAGAGCACCAGTAGAATTGGCTTCTCATCGCATTATAACCGGTTTCTGCAAACACTTGGTATACCCTTGTGCACTTAGTCTTTCGTAAATATTGATCGAAACCAGTTTCTATTAATAGGAAAAAAGTAAATTTTATTACACGCAAAATTACTTAATTTGTAGCTACTTAAGTTCTTTTTCGTATTTGAAAATTTATAATATATCGTAAAAGTAGAGAAGAGAGCTAATTTCGGAAATGTTCTAAGTACCGCGATCTTTTGAAATTTTTTTTCGAAGGCAAGCATTTTCACTTTCTGTTTTTCCCTCGAATTGTTCTCCTAGTTGATAAAAACAAAAATGGGGGAAAGGAGAAGATGACCACCATTAATGATGAACGTGTAATCATCTTAGAAATCTGTTACACTCTTTTGTTTTTATCGATAAGATTCGAACACTCGAGATTAACAATCTCTTTTCAAGAATGAGAGTACGAGCTTATATGATATTCTTTGAACTGGTGTGCCCATTTCTCTCCTGATTTAGACACTTTTCAAATACCGGTACTCCGAGAGAAAATTCAACCTTTCCTTCGTGGCTGAAGAGAATTTCGTACTTCCTGCTGATTGACTTCTTTGATCATTTGATATTTCTTTATTTACTTTTTCAGTTCTGCACTGTCGATGAATTATCCATGAAAATAATATTAAATTGTAGCGAATCATTACGATATTTGCGTCATACTTCCAACATGTATTATTTTCACAGTTTCAAAAAACAATGGAAATCTACCAAAACTCGGTAAGTTGCTCCTAAAATAGAGAAGAATATACGTGTGAAGACGTTGTTCAGTTGTGTGGTTCGAAAGATTGATGGGAACAAGATAAAAACCAGGCGTATCCATTAGAATACCATTCGTAGTTTTCGAATTTCAAATTTAATTTGCTCGTTTGTTAGAATATGATTTTTCTAAAAAAAAGCGATGCGAATTGTAGAAAATATGCGAATTACGGTACATGAAATTTGGCTTTAATTTCCACTGTAGAAATAAAAGTCAAATTCTAATTTTACTGTTCAAAAAAATTTATCAAGTCGTTCGTCACAGAAAAACTTCAATCGATCAAGGTTTGAAGGAAAGTTTTGAAATTCAATTATAAAATCTATTTATAAAAATTTAATTTCAAATAGCAGGCGAAAGAAACAATAAGATTAGACTACGAGTAATTTTGAACATTTTGAACGAATTCCGGTTTGATAATGTATAATTTATAGACGTAGGCCTATCCTACTTACCTCAATCAATCGAATCTATACTCCGTACTTAGGGCCAAGTTTGATTCTCATTTTTTTTGCAGGATAAGAATGGAAGTGGACACTGATCGAGTGAAGAAATATTTCAGCCATACCGCGGATCAACCATTTGCTTTGAAATTTCCTTTTCCCTGTTGGAGGTCAAAATAAAAGTTACACGGTGTGTTTATAGGAAATGAACGAAAATTCCAAAGTTCTCGAACCTAAGGAATTTATAATTTTTCGCTCGCTGTAAATAATAATAGTATCTAGATTCGTGATCTCTCATTCACTCGAATTTGATTTTGAATTTCTTTGTGTGTTGTACTGCTTTTCCTACATTATTACTTTATTAAAGTCTTCGTTTACTCTAAGGACTGCTTTCCTTTTCGTTGTAATACTTTCTGATGTGGAATTCTTTTCAATATTTTTTTGCGGGCCCTGCAATAAGTCTGGAATATTGTGCATAGTGAATCAATAGAAGATCCAAGGAAGACGAGTGAACGATATCATTTCGACTTTTACAGACGAGGTATCAAAACAAAATGATGGAAAATTTAAGGATACTCAAAACTTTGCGAACAGATCAGATTGAAATTTGGAAAAGTGCGTTCAATTATAAATCTTTTTCAATTTATCTGCGGCGCAAATGATGAGATTGAAAAAAAAACAGCAAAAGGCTTCTTGGTTCCTTCAAAATTGACGATCTCGAACTTGTCCTGATTCACCCATCAGCCGTGAAACTATAAAAATTTTTCATTAATGACCCAAAGTAACAAGCTTTTTATTTCTTTTTGAGCGATGATTTTCTTAGTATTGAGGAACTATCCACCAATATTTGAATAATAACAACTAGAAAGTTTAGCTCTTAAAATAAGCAAGTAAGATTCCAAAAATCAAAAGTACGGTAGGTACGTCAAATTAGTAATTGTCCACTAAGTGAAATAGCGTTTATCTTCTATTCGAGTTTTCATAAAAATCTAAAAAAGTATGTATTCAGAATTTTCTTTTCTAATAGGGGATGTGTGACGTGAAAGATGAGATTTGGTGGTGGCAGGCAAACCAAACGTATAATTGAAGTCAAAAAGTTGGAAAAAAGGGGGAGACTAAAGTAAAATTTAGAAAAAATCACAAGATAAAAAAAATCGAAAAATAAAATGAATTAAAAGTGAAAATCACAAAAAAAAAATGAATAAATAATAATAATAACAATAACAAAAACACCGAACAATCAAAGGACAACTCACAAATAAAAAATCGATGAAAAAATATAAATTAAAAATTTGAACGTTACTCAGAGTCAAAATTTATGAAAAATTTTTAAACGAGCCAGGAAACTTCTAGTTTCAGATTATTTTATATGAACACTCTCGACCGATTTCGATCGTATGGGAACGATCATCTTCAGGACTTGATTTTTCGGCGTTTTTATTATTATTTCGCCAAATCAAAACGGCATTTTACTCGGAAAAAATTAGAGACAGAGATTTTATTGCTGAAATGTGTTCGTCCAGATGCCCTGAACTTACCCTGAAAGTTCACCGCCCCCAGCTCCCTCGTAAACCACAGAGGGGGCCGGAATGTCTCCCAAATTTCTGGTTTTTACGATTATCTTGGAAAATAAGCCGCCTATGAAAAAATTACAAGACACCAAAAGTGTTCCTTATAAAATTTTCTACCTGTTAGTGTCACATTTTTCCGTACTCAGGGCCATGAAAGTCTACAGGGGGCCAAAACGATTTCAGAATTTCAGTTTTTTTCGATTATCTCAGAAAATAAGCCGTTTATGAAAAAATTACACGATACAAAAATTATTCCTCGTAAAATTTCCAATCCTGTAATCGGCCCACAAGGGCTAGACCACGTTTTTCAACATTTCTGTTTTTCCCAATTATCTCGAAAAATACGCTCTTTATGAAAATATCACACAAAACAAAAATTATTCTCCATAAAATTTCCTTTCAACTGATGCCCATTTTTACCGCTCCCAAACATCCGTAAATCCATCCAGAGGGAAATTTTCGTTTTTCTCAATCATTTTGGAAAATATACCGTTTAGGAAAAAATTACAAGAGACCAAAATTATTTCTCATACAATTTGACCACCTCCCCCGACCTCGGGTGTTCCACAAAGGGCCAGAACGACTTTGTTGCAATTATTTCAGAAAATAAGTTGTTCGTGGAATGATGAAAACATACGGGAATTATTGGTTATAATATTTTTCAAATAATGATATCACATTTTCAGCCCTTTCACCTCAAATTTGCACGGAAGAATGTGAAGCGTAGTACGCTGAAAAATTTTTAATATGTGACCACACGTTGCATACATACATGAAAATTAGATGTAAGAATATGCTTGCATAGTCTGCATATTCTTGCACGCTGGCTACTCGCAGATAACATACGTAATTTAGGAAAAGAAAATGCGAAAGCTTCATCGAAATATTGAAAGAATGACAAAGACTGTAATATGTTCCTTTTCCAGAATGACGAAATAATTGCAATAATACGAAAGAAAAGACGTTCTGGTCCCTTGTGGAACTCCTGAGGTCGGGGGAGGTGGTCAAATTTGGCATCACTTGATGGGAAATTGTATAAGAAATAATTTTGGTCTCGTGTAATTTTTTCCTAAACCGCGTAGCTTCCGAAATAATTGAGAAAAACGAAAATTTCGAAGACGTTTTGTACCCCTTCGGATGGATTTAGGGATGTTTGGGAGCGGTAAAAATGAGCATCAGTTGAAAGGAAATTTTATGGAGAATAATTTTTGTTTCGTGTGATATTTTCATAAAGAGCGTATTTTTCGAGATAATTGGGAAAAACAGAAATGTTGAAAAACGTGGTCTGGCCCTTGTGGACCGATTACCACAAGTTGAGGGGGTAAAATTTGGTGTCAATTGATTAGAAATTTTACGAGGAATGATTTTTGTGTCCTGTAATTTTTCATAAACGGCTTATTTTCTGAGATAATCGAAAAAAACTGAAATTTTGAAATTGTTTTGGCCCCCTGTAGACTTTCATGGCCCTGAGGGCAGAAAAATGTGACACTACCTAGTAGAAAATTTTATAAGGAACACTTTTGGTGTCTTGTAATTTTTTCATAGGCGGCTCATTTTCCGAGATAATCCTAAAAAACTAAAATTTGGGAGACGTTCCGGCTCCCTGTGTGGTTTGCCAGGTCAGGGTATGTTCAGGGTATCTAGACAAACACATTTCAGCAATAAACCTTCGTCTCTAATTTTTTCCGAATAGCCCTCTTTTTTCATCTAATTTTCCTGTACTACAGTAATTGTTTTTTTGTGATCTTCACTTTTAGATTATTTTATTTTCAACTTTATTTTATTTTGGGATTTTTTCGAATTCTACTCTAATCTTGTGATTTTAACCAACCCCCTCCCCTTTTCCGACTTTCTGACTGCAAATATTTGTTCGGTTTGCCTGCCATCGGTGGTTTCAGTTATTTTATAATTGTACGTTGCGTGCCTGTATCTCCTTCATCGTTATTCTATACGGCTTGTACACACGAGGAGAACATTTAATTCAATTAACCCTAACCTCACTTTTATTTGGATTCCGGGCCATATCAACTATCCTCCACACTATGCAGTAGACGATGCAGCTAGAAGAACACTTCTTCCCTCAAAATAACAGACCATATACTCACGCCACCAGAAAATCTAAAAAATAATTATTCCGCGAAAATTTCTCAACATTGGCATAAAAATTGGAATGACCGAAATTTCAACACTTTACAAAAAATCAAAACGGAAGAAGTTCCAGACCAAAAGAAGTAATCCTCTCTCGTTTGAGAATAGGGCATACCCGCCTCACCCATACTTATCTACTCACAAACCTTGCCCCTCCATCATACCCTCACTGTTTCGGAGATTACTTTTCTGTAGAGCACTTTTTTTGATAGCCCACATTACAAAATACTCGATCAAAACTCAAAACACCTTCTACCATCACCTCAACACTCACGCGTAACCCAATTCTACAACTATGATATCTAGTTTTGTTGTTATAGTTATGATTATAATTTTTCACTACACATATACCTATATATTATTTTGTATTTATTATTATTTTTTTTTCTTCTTCTTCTCTGCAATTATCACTGTTACAACTATTATCATTTGTACCACCCCCTGGCCCTTACAATCGCCCAGTAAATAGCCGCTCCAGCTCGAATACTTATTCAAATGAAAAAATAAAAATACAGTACACTTCCGATTATCCGACCTCTCGATTAACCGAACTCTCTGCGCATTATCCGAACCGGATTTTTATCCGAACTTTTTATCATCCGAACCACCCATTACCCCAGTTAGGTCGGATAATCGGAAGTGTACAAAAATGAAACTTTCAACTTTATTTTCAGTTGACCAAGCCGCCAAAACTGCCATCTTCCTCAATCAAATATCTGACAACTCCCTCCTACCAGCCCTTGATTATGAAAACCACTACCGTTCCCTCATAGACTTTCTAAAATATGTCTCTTCTACAAACAATTTCGAAATCCTAATTATTTTTGTCTTCAAAAACACTTGGAACTTTGTCTAAAAATATTCCAAGGTAATGAATGAAAATGAGAGAATGACAATGTTTCTGTGTTATTCCAAAGGAGTTTAGTGCAAGAAAAAAGAGAGTTTAAACCTTGTTCCAAACTATTTTACAATAGAATATCAATAATGGGCACACGAGAGATGTATTAAATTTTTCTCAGGGTGAGGAAGAGGCAAGAAAATTTTTTTTTAATTTATCGGTCGGAATTTTTTTTAATTTCCAATTTGTTATTCTACCCTCCGTTGATTAACCTTTTGAAAAATTTTTCACCTACTTTTTGAGAGGATCTTTCTTCCCTTTATTCCGCCGCCTATGAGTGGGGGAAGAGGTAAAGGTTTCCCGAGATTGACGTCGTAAGTCATCAATAAAGATTTTACCCAATTTATTCATCTGGTTTTCAGTCCAAAACTAAATTTGAGAGTGTAACTGCATATGAATTGTAAGACTTGTGATTCAATTAAACAAATTGGAAGCTCATTTTCAGAAAATCTGAAATACAAGGGTTGAAAATAATACGGAGAAAGAGATCAGAATTTCTTGAAAGAAAGTATATTACATCGAAAATTTTTGGCGTACAAATCTGGTATTTAATTATTCTACAATATAATTAATCCATCACCACCGTTACAAAAACCGGTATATAATATTTATTTATTTAGCGTTTATTCTAAGGTGGTGCTCCAAAAAACTCTTTGTACCACCAATCTGTAATTCTGACACTTACGAAATAGGTATAGTACTTATACTTGTAGATAAAACCAATCAAAAATACTTATATTGATAAAAGCTACGTGAGCTTTTTTTAAAAAGTCATATTGGTGATACGTCACTTGCAACATGTTATCTACCATTGTTTATATAAATCATAACAATCTTTATTTGTGAAACAAACAAAGACGTTGCCCTTTTCTGTATTAATTTGGTAAGCATTTATTTCAATTTCTTTCCCATTTGGACATTCTGCATCTTCGATCAGGATTGGAATTAGGTTGATGCTTCCTTTTACTCCTTGCCATATCCCACCAGCTTCTTGGGCATATGCAATGGCTTCTTTATTAGTCAAAGTATCCTTATTTTCTAGTTTTATTCCAGTTTTGGTTGGATCAAAATTCTTAGCTACAATACATCCGAAGGAGCAAAATTAGATTTTTACCTTCATCATTAATATGTTGCATATTAATAAGAGAACAAAATTTATTGTAGCGTACTTATATCGTTACACGTATAAAGAAAGCTCATTTCGTCATCCCGTTAATTTCCTTTTCTTTCGCAGGATTTTGGGGTGTGTGCGTTTCGTGTGTTTTTGTGGAATGAGTAGATTAATTAATTTTAAAATTAATCATTTTCTCTAACCTTTCAGAAAAGTAGAGAAAAGTTACGTTTTGGAATGATTGGAGTAAACGCGTTCGACTCATTCAGTTTCAGGGCTCCTTGAAGGTATATTTTTCTGCGTACGTGGTGTATACGTGCGTGTATATAATATGTAAAACTGTACGTGTTTAGTATGTAAATGTTTCGCGATCTACCGAAGTAAAAATCATTAGAAGATATGTGGACCCGATGCAAGTCCATTAAATTTTAGACCTTACATTTTTACAATTTCTCTAAAAGGTTGGCGATCGATCAGTCGATCGTGATCGCTGGTTTGAGGAATACTGAACAAAATTTGAAAAAACTTTACAGAGACACGCAATTCTAGAAAAGGTAAATTTTGTTCAAAATGGCTCGCAACGTTCCGATCATAGAATTCATGAGGAATACTGGTCTAACGTAAAAATTCTAAAAACATCCAAATAAAAATTTATGTGTCCCAAAATTCTATTTAAAAGAAGAATCTTACATTGGTAGGTATTTAAGACTTTATATTGTGTTGCATCACATAAGGTACCAGTAGCTACGACGACCAAGAGGACAATCAATTTTCTCGTAGTCAACATGGCGTTCAAATCTATGAAAAAAAAAATCGCATTATACAAGCAAATGTAAAATCAATAGGTAACATGAAACTTTCCGTGAAAAATGGTGTCGCCACTTCCCTTCGAATAAATCGTAAAAAAAAAAAAAAAAAAAAAAAAAAAACTTAAGTTCAAATTTCCGATAGTTCATTTTTTTTTAAATCGAAATCATGACGTGGCATAAGTATAGTACAGCTATAGTAGATGTGTGAAATCGAATGAAATTTTACAAAACTTTGAGTCAATTTTAGTCCATTTGTTCTCCCTTTAGATCGACCTGTCAAAAATTTTAGGCGTTATAATAATTGCCTTTTACTGAACAACGGTATTTTTATTTCCGATCAATATCGATTGACTGTTAAAAAACAAAATAATAATTCGAAGTTTTATCTACTCATAAATCGCATTACATCGGTACAGACGGGGGAGAAAAATTTATTCACTCGGAATGAAATGATGTAAAACGATGTATACCGATTCTATCTTGAAAAACCGAACGCAACAAAAGTTACAAAATCACAAAAATTTCACGTACTTGTTTATACAAAATTGAAAAATTTTTACCAGCCGAGATGCAATAATACTTATCTACCTACCCAGTATATTTATTAAAATTTGAAAATATAAATCATAGGTATTCAAAACGTATGGTTCTCTACCCACCTGCAGTGTAAGAAAATATAGTGTATATGGTATTTGTAGTAGCACCTGATAATTCACGTAAAAAAAATTAGCTAAATGAACTAATGTAAAAATTTACAATAAAGTTGATAAGTTGACAAAATGTACGAAGAAAGTTGAATGAATAAGTGTAAAATAATCCGACGAGCAGAATTTATAGGAAAACTTTCGGTTTCTATTGAGCGTAAATATATACCTATCTGACAATTATAAAAAAGGATTTTTTCTTGAAATTTCCAACAGTTGTCGTCAATATCGATCATTAATTCTGAATCTAGACTCCTATAACCTCATTTCTTTTTCAACTCGTGTAAAAAGAAATGTGGGTACTTTCTTTATTTTACCACCCATGTCTATTGATAGGTTAGTACGAAATTACAAAACAATTAGTGTACCAGCTGTCTCCGATGATTGACGCGCGCAAGCATCATAAGAACTTTGAATCAAACTAGGTACAAAACACTTGTGTCGGAATGAGGATAATTATTGTTTACTAGGTAGCACGTGGATATGTTCTATGGGTATCAGAAAATTACTAAAAAATTACGAATCACCACAAGATGATCGTAGAACAGAACGATAAAACAAGAAGGAAAAATAGAAGAAATTAGGAAATTCATAAGACGTTACGTAGACGAGTATGTTTCATCTACCAAACCATATAGGTACTCTGGAATGAACTCATTAAGTAAAAAGGAGTCTGAATCATTGTTATGGCGAGTAATTTCAATGGCTTCTTCAAGAGCTAGCCGCTTTTGATATTTGTTCTCCGTGAATCCGCGCGTGGAGCAATATTTCAGTGCTTTCCTCAAAAGAATGGTTCCTCGCTATGGGAGGTGAGCGGCAAAAGCCGACTTCTTAGGATTTGTTTTCACGGAATGCTTGAAGGTGCTCGGAGGTTCTGATTGAAAATTGGGGACCTGATTCACCAATGTATACGGCAGGGCGATTATTACAACGTAACTTGTAGACTCCACGTTTCTCCTTACAAATTATGGGGTCTTAAAGTCTGCAAATTAAGTTGCTCAAAGTAATACAAAATACAGGTCGGAACCGAGGTTTAACCCTTAATGTACTATGTGCCACATTTGGCACGTTCGAAAAAAACGATCATATTTTCAAATGTAGACAATATTTTTTGATGAAAATAACGTAAGGGTGTTCAGTATTCGTATCCTCGTCAGCAAAACAAGTTTCACAAAAAAATATCCATAAATACGAAATTTATGACGTTCGGAAGTAGGGATATTGCTTGATTGAAAATGCAAATTTTTGAAGCGCTCAAACTCCATGATTATTCACTCAAATGAAGTTATCCTTATGAAAAATTAAAAGATAGAAATCTCAACTTCCCATTTCTGAAATCAGACTCAGAAATTTCCTCTTAGTATCGATAAAAATTACTCTTGAAGTTGAACGTGCCAGAAATGGCACATAGTACATCACGGTGTTTTTTCAAAATCTATCATAATAGTTGAAAAAGGTCCGTATCGTCCTATGTGCCGTTTTTGTCACAAACAGGTAAGGAAAACAGTATAAGGGATGCTTCCTATTGTAGGACAGAAAGAAGGCGGCACGCCGAATACATGTTGATTTTTTTTTCCTATCTACCTCTTTTTTTTTAGGTTAGGTAACAATGGATTTTTAAACAATTAACCTGTTCTCAATACAATGTAAGAGAAGAATGACTGCACTCTCATCACTATGATTTCGGCGTGCGAAGTATACCTCTTAGAGTTGCGAGATCTCTTACAGTTGCGTAGAATGGGAAGTTTACCAAAAAATACTTGAACAAAAGAGAAAGTAAAAGACGGAAAAATAAATAAAGAAAGGTCAGCTGACGGGAACTCCACCACTGTTTGTAAAATGAAAAAAAAAAAAAAAAATGAAAAAAAAAGAAAGGAAGGGAAAGAGAAGACAGTGAACAGGTAAGTGAACAGGTAGCAAACAGGTAGAGTTGAGCATTATCATTGTTGGAAGGTATAACCATCTTGTATGTATGTGCCAAAAGTGGCACATAGGACGAACCCGTGAAACAAGATTCAATAAATATAAACGCTCCCAGAAAATTAACGCTCGATCTGGCCCCTACTTAATTTGGGGTAATTACATATTTTAAACTACAAATTCAGAATATAAGGACGTTTGTCATCAGAAAATTAAAACAAGCAAGAAATAGCACTTTTGTTCGAATGACTCTAAAATTAAAGAATACAAAACCTCGGTAAAACTAATGTTAGCCGTTGTAATGAATAGAACTTCTATAACTCTAAAGAAATCACCTTTGGCGTGATAAAATGAGCAAAAACTATTTTTCCGCTCGTGAAAACGTGACATTTATGTTTTACACTCAACAACCCTAACGTACTATGTGCCACTTTTGGCACGTAGGGTCTCTACAAAAATTGAATGAGTAAAACTGAAATTTTTTTTGATATTCGGGATATATGGGGATACATCTATGATATTTTACGCAAAAATTCCAAATTTTAAAACATTTCAAAATCCAGTACATTAAGGGTTAACAGATTGGGATAACTTATTGAGGTCGAAAATGTTTCACCTTTAAAGATATAACCGAACCTAGCTGAAAGCTTCTTGACAAGTGGGGGAGGAGCTTGGAGGTGGCAGTGTCAAAGAAAGAAAGAAGCTTTTAGTTTACTGTTTATTTATATACGCATCGTAATCCTTTTTTCTTTGTTTTCGACATATTTGAGGATTCTTTTTCTCTTATGGGAGATAACATGTGAATCATTTTTGTATAGAACCTAGCAGAGCAGTAAGGTTAGGTTATGCTGTTGTTATCAGCAGTGTGGAAACAAAAAAACACGTCCCATTCTAATGTCTCTACTTGCCTCATTAAGGCTTGAATAATTATTTACCATTAATTACAACGCGCTGATCAACACTTTCAAATTTTGTTGATTATAGTGCTCCTAGCGGATGATCGACCCGTTGGAAATTGGAATGAAGAAATGTTCGCTCTTTGGCTACAAAACAACTAAGCAGAACTGATACACACAGATACGACAAGACGCATAACATTGTTGACTTTCTGCTGATTTCCTAATAGCTCAAACGCAACCTTTTTTCTTTACATAGCTCATAATAATTAACATTCAATTATTATTCGATCTACCGTCTACGTTGTTCCGTTTTTGCACTTGGGACTTCGCGGGTATCCGGGAACAAGGAAAACGAGAAGAACAATCAAAACAATACACGAAATGTGAGATAATAAGATGATGAGATTCAGACGATGATAATTTGTATCGTTCGCAGAAAATCCTAATTCCTGAAACTTCTTCCTATTTTTATTGATATATTTTCGTGAATCGTGTCGTCATCAATGATCGCCGGCACTGTATAGAAAATCAATATCTATCAATAAACTCCATTCGTATGTGAGTTTTCTCGTATTCGCTGATGATTTAATTATGAAAGTATTCATCACGCTTTATTTCATTGATTTTCCAGACAGTCTTCTTTTCTGTGATCTGCCAATTCTATGGAGTTAATACATGAAAGGATCGGAAATGATTTTTCACAAATTTCATGCTAGACAAGGTATTTATTTACACTCCTGCTACATTGTGTTGGTTCATCTTTATTTTTCAATCTTCGCGTCAAAAGTTGATAAACATTACATTAAGTCGATTAACCAACAACTTACTGCCTTGAAAACGTTCTCAAAATAGTATACGTTCGATTTTTTTTTTCGTACAGATTATTGCGCAGAATTTGTGAAGCGCCGAGTGAAAATATTTTAAGAGTTATGCCACTGTTAAAATGCCCAGCCTCTGATGAAGCTGAGCCTCCTGCAAACGTCGACGAATCAAAAGACGACATAAAATCGGTATTAAACTTTTAGTATGTTCGTAAAATCTCTGTTGTTTAATTACAATCGTCCGTTTCAACATTTAGGAAACGCTTAAATGTCGACGAAGTCTGAGAGCCAAGTCAAAGAATTCAGAAGCCGAGACGAGCAGTATGCCCGAAGAAGAATCAGTCAAGAAGACTGTCAAACGTAAACAACCAGCAAAAAAGGCCTCTCCCACGAAATCACCCAAACCTAGATCTAGAAAGAAACCGATAGAACAACAAGAGAGCGAAGTTGGTTTTATTTTCTATCATTAATTGACTGTAGAGATGTGAAAGGATAGTGCTATTAAGTAACTACGTGTTTCCTCAGGATTCTCAAGCAGACGTTCTTCAGATGGATGTGAAGATGGAACAACTAGAACGAATGATCGATGAAGCTACTGATGAGGAAGATATAGAAGAAGGAGAAATTCCAAATAACATAGCTGCTGACAGTTTGGCCGCAGAAAGTCGAACCTTTTATTCATGTAAATTGTGTCACAAGGACTTCACATCAGCGTTCATCCTGTATTTACATTTGCAAATTCATGAGAAAGTTGCCAATACAACGACGACTGAGGATGAGTCACCCACTGTCGCCGAAGAAGAATGCGAAACTAAAACTGTAAAGCTCGAGGAAGTTTATGAAGGTGATACGATAGCGGATGTAGAATGCGAAACTAAAACTGTGAAGCTCGAGAAAATTTATGAAGGTGATACGATAGCGAAAGTAGAAGAAGTAGAAGAAGTAGAGCAAGCATCGACTGAAGATGAATCAGTCGGATTGTCCAGTAAAAATTTCGTCGAAAATTTGAAACGAAATTTATCACTCGCTATGGCGAGAAATAATCTATGAATATCGTCGTTTTTCATCGGTGAACTGGATCAATGGAAAATGACTCGTAAATGAGTGCCTTAAATCATATTCTTCCTTAGTCGTAACGAATAATTTGAATTCTGTGTTAAGCAGCACTTTTGAATCGAGTTTTCATGTATAGTGATTAAGTGTGTACAGGTTTTGCTGTATGATGCGACCTGGGGTTACGCATTCGGTACGTAATTCTAAATTTTCTTCTGTGTTTTTCTTCATATGGGGTAATGAAAAATATCTGCGTTCTTTTAAAAGAAACATGTCTTATATTTACGTAAACGATAATATTGTGTGTTCAAATGGTTCACGAGTTTAATTCTCTCCTAGAGTATGGTGTTGAAGATATTTCTGAAAAACTAGTCACATTGTTCTGTTCAGTAGACGGAATTCTTGTTCGATTATTTCGAATTTGAATAATATTGAATTGTTATTCTTGTCATTCTCAATTTTCCCGTTTCAACAGGTACCCGTAACTATGAAAAACGGATGATGAAGAGAAACTGGTAGTTTACGACTATCTAATGGGCTCCGAACTTCTAAAAAGTGTTTAATGCTTTATAACGCTTATAACGTCGGCACTAGACTGTCAGATCAATCTATTAAATACTAATAAGAAAAAAAAAAACAACAGATAACAACAAAAAGGTGTCACAAAATCTTTCCCTAATTTTTTTTTTTTTTAATGAAGAATAAGTCAATATTTCTACGAAAACATCCTTCGTCTTAAAAATCAACTGGAGGTAATTAGGATCAGGAGAATAATCGAAATTTTAGGATTATTATTTTTCCAAAATACTCAATATTCGTCAAACTAACCAGTTGAAGCCAATTCATTTTGATTGGATTTATAAAATCAACTATTCTCAGTTCGATTCTTCAAATAGACATTAGTGAATTCAATTATTGAATTGAAAATTCACAACCTTCAATAAATTAATATTTTACCGGAACTTGGATTTTTATTTCGTTTCTGTTCTTTCTTCGTGTTTGTGCACTGTTTGACGAAAAAACGAATATGAAAAATAAGCCTTCGAATGATTCCATCCTTCAATATTACATGGGCTAAAATGATAAAGACTAGGAAAATTATGAAACTCATATAGCTCGCGCATTAGGATTTATAAGTCGATTTAATTGAACGATGATGAAAAATAAATTCGAAAAAACAAAATTAATGAAGAAATATTAAGTATTACCCTGATAAAAATTATTCAAGTCCACTATTGCGCTATGTAAGCTTCGTAATTTTCGAAGTCCTACTTCTCTTCTGTTCATGTTCTTGCAGTTCAGTCACAGTTCAGTATATTTTTCATATTTTGATACGTATAATTTTTCTGATACGCAGAATTGAGCCGTTAATTTCAAAAAAATCGCTAGTAAATATATGTTCATGTTCTAAATACCGGTAATTCAATAATCTCGGAAAAAAGATTGTAACCTAGTCTGAGTCAAAAGTGAGCGGGCATATTTTTAATTCTTTAAAAAAAAAACGAGATCGCATAGGCTAGATTTATTCTTTTGAGAACTATATTATTTTAGACTTTGAGAAAAAAGTAAAAATTTAATCCCTCGCTCAAACCAACGACGATGGAATCTGAGAAAAATAAGATGATATTATATTCCTATATCTTCAATTAGGTATAAGTATTTTTTTTTCTCATCCTAGCAGATAATGACCTGTTTCGTCTAACCGTTCAAAATATTAATTCCTTTTGTATTTTCCGGGTTTGAAATCATTCGTGATCGTTTCATTCCTTAAATCCATGATTCTCGACCAGATATTTGGTTTATCGAGTTAAACTTTGAACCAGATTTCATCCGACGCGGCATGGGCGTATATTTAAAATTCAAATATGACACCAAGATAGGTACGATAGAAAATTGAATCATCGTCGGGGCTGTCGATACCCGCTCACTACTACTTGCAGATGAGAATTCCGGTGATGGGTGTACGGGTGTACGTAATATTGAATCTACAACAAACACGATTACTCAAGGGAACCCGGATCGGCATGCTTGCTAGCACGGCCAGGGTGCTAGGCCGACTATCCTCTCGGCCTCCACGCGCGACCCTTTCTTGTACATTTTCCAACCGCAGCGTTGTTCAACTTTTTCCGGCCAATAAATTCGATTCACTTGTATGACTGTGGCTGTAGCCTGCAATTGGGATGTTAACCCAAGTTGCGTAAGTTGGTAGCCGTGCTCGAACATGTGGGGGATAATTTTAACGTACCATGCTTCATGATGGGGAATTTACAATTTTCAAATACGATTTAAATTATTACAATTCGTAATATCAAAAAATTATATCCTATAAATCGTTTAAACACTTCAAGAGAATCGATAACTGAAAGAAGTAATTCTAATGGTGAAGTATTGAGTCATCTACGACTAATTGAAAATCTCGTTTCTTATGGCCGAATACATTGAACGTAAAATCGTCACCCAGAAATTCAAGCGAGTGCGGCGAGAGAGGAAGGTGATTCTAGCGCTACCAAACATAGGTTAACATCCCAATGCGCGATTATCGAAAAATGTGGAAAGACTGGAAACGATACACTCGAGTATCGTTGATAATTTGAGAAACTATATCAATAGTTGAAAATTTTTTCTTTTCTTATCAAAATCACAAAAATAAGTGCAAATTGAATATTAAATGCGTCAGTTCAATGAATTAAGATGAGTCAGGCGGTACCAGAACTGTGCAATGAGCAAGGCACCACGTCTTTATGATTTTTTACAGTCGCGTCCATCATCTGGCAACATGAGAATTGAAGATGCATTCCTTGACAGGTCTTTCCAAAAAATAGTGACCGGGAGAAAGGTATCTATCCTACGTGTGGTATAGGTACTTTTCTCTTGATTGGCTTTTTCATCTAAACTATCGATAGTCTTGACAGTTTCAAGGAAAACTATTGGGACTACGTCCGACGGTCTCTTCAGTACCTACCTTGGATTGCAACAAATTTTGAGACTATCATATAGCATGAAACTATGGACTATACCGGTAATTGCACATAAGTATAAGCGGCTGAAGGCTGATTATCCATCGCTGTGTTATTTAAAAATCACCAGGGCGTCCGACAGACACACTCTCTTTCTATACGGTTAGGCCCTCAATTATGTTACGGGAGAAAATTCATTGTTGTAGGCCTATTGATGTTCTTAAACCAAGTTGTATTCATAGAACTTCTGACTCTCCATGCTTATATAGAGCCTGCCACTATTTCAACAAATTATTGTCCTGACAATGATTACTATATTTCTTTGTATAAAATCTGGAAGGAGGACAAAAATAACCCTCTAGTTTCACGTCCACACACATTTTCAACCTTCACGGTGTCGGTGAGAAGTTTCCTCGACTTGAATGTACTATTCTTGTACACAGACCTATAGATCCCAATTTATTGCGTTATCAAACCTATAGGCTACTCGCTGTGACTCTCCAGCAGTCCAGCCATCTCTTCACAATTATACTCAGATTGGCTTTCGGTGCATTCAAGCTTAAGGAACCTTTGAAAATAGGAGTATCAGAATGATCCAATCATAAAAGATTTATGGACACAAAAAACTACGAAATTTACGTATCTTATCTATGTGATTTAAAATTATCTGGGAAACTTGTCGGGGTTATGTCTCGGATGTTGGAAATTGGATTCGTATTCAAAAAAGTCGACCTATAGAGGCTACAACCGAATCTATCAAAAAAGCATGGGAATTGCTCGCTTTTATTTCTTCAAGCGGAGTACGTGTGATGCCTTAAAAATCCCCCATCTGCACCTTTTAAGGTATTATATTGAGTGACTCGGAATCTCTGAAATTTCCTGGTACCTAGCCAATATTAGTATCAACTGTCAATGCTCTAATGTACCTACCTAATTAACTATACTTCTGTCATTAATAGCCACGTCTTGCAGTTTCAGCAACAGAACCAGTAGTAGGTACCCAAGTATGAGTACCTATACGGTGTATGTATCGTATATAAAAAGATTCGTCTTAGCTGTTTTATTATTAGGCCTATAGTGTGCACATTTTCGCAGAACCACAAATATCGAGATACGTATAAATAAAATCGCAATTCAGTTCTCTGCTTTCATACCGGCAACACTGGACCAATGAATCACGCGCATAAAATAAACCCGACATGAAATTGCAGAGACGAGTCCGGAGTCCGGTTATTGTGTTTTTATGGTTTGGCTGACGGTCGTGTGCTGTCGTTGTCATGTTCTTGTTAATGATTACCGGTACGATGAGCGAATACTGAATGCAGACACGAACGGAAAAATGTTGATAATTTTGGGAGTTCAATAGTACTCACATGCCACGGATATTTGCCAGTGAAAGTAAGATTCTATTCATGTAGTAAGTTGCTACCTAAGATTTAGGTATTTGGTCATATCGACTTTCGTTCCAGAGGAGCTATTGATCTACGCAATTATCCAATTTCATGCTTGATATTCTTCATCTCTCGTATAGGTGGAGGAGACAATAACCAGAAGAAGCAAACGAAGACCTTGTGTGCTCGAGACACATATGAATATGACGTCCATAACCAAGGATAAAATCTGCCCATTTAAGCTCAGGAAACATTTCGCAGTCGAAGATTGTATAGGGCAAGGCACATTCAGCGTAGTGTATCGAGTTCGTAGCCTCAAGAACAAGAAAAATTACGCGTTGAAAAAAGTTTTCGTCGACAACATAGCGAACGAAGATCATCGAGCCAATTGTTTCAACGAAGTCAATTTATTGCAGGTAATTTATTTCGCGTGACCTTAAATGAGATAAGCTTATTATTCTTTGCGCGTTATCTCATCACGTGATTTGCCCGATTTCACCTTCAGAGAGCTAAGCATCCGAATGTGATACGATTTTTCTGTTGCGAATATAATCGAAGCGAGTTGGACAAAGCGTTGAATTTAATTCTGGAACTGGCACCAGCTGGAGATCTTCATCGGTTCATAACAAATCACGCGAAAAACGCGTCGCTCATATCGGAACAGAAGATTTGGAGATTCACGTCGCAATTGAGCGCGGGAATTGCGTACCTTCATTCTTGTCGTATTATGCATCGAGGTAAGGCGCAGGGGGGAGTAGGAATTTAAAATCGCGTATCGGAAACCGTCGATGACGTATCGGAGAATGAGGAAAATAACTGACGTGGAAAGTTTTGTCGCGACGTTATATGATTGTGATATCATCATGCAATATAGGCGTAGTTTGAGAAAGGTTTGATATTATTAGATGCTTTCGATGGGGTCGTTTACTCGCGTTAGATAATTTCACTTCAGATTGTTGCATTTGAGGAAGGGTGAAGAGTTAACTAAGGGTGATGAATCCTGTACCGATTGTGAAAGACGTGGTACTACTTCGTATTTTCATTTCAGGGCATGTAGAATACATCACTATATTATACGTTTCTTAATTCCTTGGGTATGTTCGCCGTCCCAACCGGACGGAGGTACGTAAATAATAAGCTGTAAGTTTTATGGTCAAGCTTACGGACGGGAATTCGCAGAGAGAGGAGGTAAAGCAGAGATATTGATCAGGTCAAGGAACACACAAAGCTTGTTTTTTGTTTAATCATAATTATGGGGGTAGGCTTTGCTCACACCTCTCCCTCACACCGACTTCTTAATCAGATACTATTCGCCCATTGTTTCCACGATTCAGATTTCAAAAACAGTCAAGGTTACTGTGAATAATAAATTGATATATTTTTTTCTAACTTTTCCAGATTTGAAACCAGCCAATATTTACCTATCAAAGAACGAGGTTATAAAAATTGGCGACTTCGGTCTCGGAAAGTACTGTCCGAACGAAAATGAACTTTTCGCGACTTCCGTCCTCGGTTCGCCCTACTACATGAGTCCAGAACGACTACTTCAGAAAAAGTATTATTTCAATTGTGATGTTTGGTCTCTAGGTTGCGTAATTTACGAGGTTTGTAACTTAAATTCGTAAAATTATCAAAATTTAGGCGAAAAGCCCAAGTGCGGGAATGCGTTAAGGACTAGATAAAAAGCTATAAAAGCCTTTTGGAAACTAAAACGTCGAAATTTCTGAAGATTTTCAAATTCTTTCGTAAATATCGCAGGGAATTCTCGAATGTCTAGTTTTTGAGAATCTGAAATGATCAATTGATCCATCAATTTTTATTCAAATAATTATATGCACGTAAAAGAAAGAAAGAGGAAGTGAATCACCAACAGGCGACAGTAACGATAATGTATCTCAGTCAGAGAGCGGCAGGAAATAACAAACAGGAAGAGGGAGGGTTGGGTATACACATATTACAAAAGTTGTAGAAAGTGAAAGGAGAATAGTCGATGTAGGGACTATAGCAGTCGCCTTTCCCAACTCGTTCCTCTATTTAAGAAGAGACTGTATCACGTAATTTCATGCAAAATTTATTATTCCGGGTGGACTTTTTAAAACGCAAATAATGAAGGAAGTTATATATTCTAAGAAATTACGGAAGAAAAACCAGAATGTATGCTGTGAATCTTTTTTCTCAAATTACCTAAATTAGTCATCTACAGTCCATTTAGAGACGTGTCTTAAGCGAGATCTTGCTAGCACGGAAGAAAAAAGTCTCATTTGCATGTAAATGGCATATCCTCTTTCTTTTTCTCTCAATGCTCATTACGAGTTCATTTCTCAATAATGAACGGGTGAGAATCGATTAATAGACGACTATTATGCGAAATTTTTCATTTAAATATGTGAAAATACCTTCACCCTCAACAATGGCGAATTCAATATTGTGTTGGCGATTTCTTTTAATCAGCCTGCGAAAACCCGAAAATACCTCGACGATTTCGAGTGGACCCTTTTCGCCTTACTATCGTTATAATTTCTATTTTCATAAATATTCATGACGTTGAAAAGATTCTAACGAGTCGAAATCTGTAGTATTTTATTGTATTTTCAGCTCGCAGCTCTGCAATCTCCCTTCTATGTCAACAAGTTGGATATAAATCTACTTATTAAGAGAGTGGCGAAATGCGATTACCCTCCGTTACCGTCTGACGCGTTTTCAAAAGAGGTAAAAGTAGTGTAGACCTTTTACTAAATAGTGGCCGTTTTCCATATTTTCCGAACGTGCGGTATAATGCCGTAACCGTTGTGAAACGTGCTTGTTTTCTTTTGTACATTCCTTCTTCTTCTTCCCTCTAACTAATTTTATCGTACTACATATTTTTATTACGATGGTTTTTCCGTTGCATTGATGTCACGGTCTGTAGTATGAAACTTGGAGTTTAGTTGAAGACGTCGACCGAAAAATAGAGTCACTTGTTCTTCAGTACTTTTCGAGGCAACCGATTTATTTGATTACTCCTTTTTTGTCACCTTCGTAATAGAACTTGAAATTATTTCTGTCTCCATCCTAAAGTCAAATGAAAGAGTGTATTTTTGTTCTTCGTAACCCCCTGAAATCATTCACTGGTGGATCGAAATCCAATTTTATGTTAGTTTTGCCTCCCCTCCCCCTCTTCGTCTCCTTTGATAGGGAAACATTAACGATTTTAAATCTTATCCTTCGATGATTTTTTTTAGCCTATTTTTAGGCTTACGATTCGATCAGTATACATTTTTAGAAAAAGACATGCTATTGCTCGAATCCCTACAGAGGAGAGACACAAATAAGCTCTCAAGCCTTAAATAGAGGTGAAGCTGGAAAAATTATGACTTCGGAGCGTAAAGTAGTCAGAAGATGGAAAAATTTCGAGCTCCGATTCCTGCAAAGGTGACGAAATTCAACTTCAAGCTTTGTAGAGCAGAAAAGGCTGTCTATGTATTTACCCTGACACCATCCTTAAATTCGTGAAATTTTGAGCATCGACGTACTCCAAAGCTGTCCAGACCGCGGATTTCTCTTTACGTTTATCGTCTTTTTGTCTAATTTCGTGCATTATACGTATCTTCGGAATTGTTCTTGTGCTTCTAATTTTTTCATTTTCTGTTTTTCCAGTTGCAGAAAATTATTGTTTTCTGTTTGACCGTTGATTCTTCGGAAAGGCCGCATGCCAAACATGTGTTTACCTTCGTTACTCAAGAAATCGAGAAGAATTGGAAGAATAGTGCAAGTTTGGATATTGAATAAATGTAATTTTGATTGATGATACTGACCTAATTTCAACGTAGGAAAAGAAAAGTTGTGCATTGAGTAACTGTGATAGTACCTATTTTATTCTAAGTTTTATTACTTTGACGAAAATGAGGTGAAAATCCGTGAATTTTAGATGTCATGTTTTTGGTGTAGATATTATGTAAAATATTTTTCTTTTATTGAGATAAATTTAAATCGTTGATATCGAATTTTTCCTTTTTTTTTTTTGTAATTATCGTATTTTGACTGATTTTTTGTGATACATATATTATGATATTTTAATGAAATTAATCTAAGGCGAATTTTAAGTACCGGTAACTTTTATTGTATGAATTTTTATGACTATCATTGCGATCAGTTTAGTAATTTTAGTAAAATATTACCAAACTCCATACTGTTGTAAGTTATGTTTCAAATTTGTTCTCTCTAGGTTTGTGATAAATATGAAATAGGCCTAGCAGCCTCGATTTTCAAAGATGAATTTCGTTTCGTTCTCTTCGTCGGATTGTCTCTTCTTGGTCTTTTCATTTCATATTAGGCCTACATCCATCGAATAAATGACCGATGAATTATTTATATAATCAGTATAATAATGTGAGTGAAGTTTCTATTTTGAGTTGATACATCGTCCGTGGAAATGTTCGTTTCCAAACCCAAAGCGCACTTGTCCTCTCTTAAAAGAGTGAATTAAAACAAAAGATTGTTTCCATTTTTAATCAATTCTAATTAGGTACAGTGGACTATCCTGCTTGAGTATAAGTTATCTAATGAACGATCCAGAGAAAAAAATATTCTGAATGTTTACCTACGGGTCTACAATATATTATTTTACCTACTCTTGAAATATTATGAAGATTATCTCGGAATTTGAGTTCAACATTCAATTAATTACCTAATACGAAATATTTCTCATAAATGGAGAATATGCGAATTGTCAATTGTAGGTAGAGGTACACCATTATTGTTTGATAAGGATATCCAGAACCCAGTGAATAGACTGGTTTTAGGTCTTATCGCGGGAGAGACGGGAAGGAAATTAGTACAGTCTATAGAATGATAAGGAATAAGACCAGCGTGGATTGATGAAGATGATTCGACCACGAAAGTAAGACAAGAATCTGTGCAGAAGTTTCTCTAAAGAGTGGAAATTTATTACTGTCATTTCTAATTGTCTTATGTTCAAAAATGTGTTCAGAATCTCGCATATCAAATTGTAGAAGTTGCAAAATTTGAGTAGTACTATCAACTCTTATTTCCAAGTTTGAAGTTAGTTAAGTAGCGTTAGGAAATGATGTAGGAATCGATAAATTCTTCCAAATAGGGCCGCGTGAATGAGGTCTTTTTCAGTTTCTTAGTCTTTTTTGATTAGATCGATTGTCAGGTACCTACCAGTAAGATCAGGATTGATATTAGGGCCGATTGTTATGAATAAGATTTTCATCGATCAGGGTCCATCTCCGTCAAAGTTGATTTGATGTATCTGATAGCTGTACCTGCAATAAAGAAAAAGCAAAAAAATTAGGAGAATTAAAGCTTATTTAATAGTGCTCACAGTAAGCTAAATTGATTTTAATATTTTTAATCTTATTTCGCTGATCGTAATTGTTTGCTGATGGCTGATTGCCTGACTCATCAGGATCTGGTCACATTGATAAGCTACATCATTCTTGTGACACTAATAATAATATTTGCAATGGTAACACTGATTCTACTGCATCGCCATTTTGCAAATCTTAGGTGAAAACAGTCGCTGGGTGAAAATAATAATATTTTTTATTTTGAATTTTCGATAGCTGTGGCGGAAAAATAAATTCTGTTTGAGATGAGATTGACAATGAGTCAATGACTAATACACTTTGATGGCACAATGAGTAAGCAACTATGATCAACTCGACCCCCTTGAAAAACTGCGATATCAATAACGTCCATAAAGGAAATGTTGACTGGTAAAAAATTGGAGGAACTTTGAAAACGTAAGTTACCAATGTTTACTTTCATTCTGAGCGATCACCTCAATCATTGAGAAACGTTTTATCATCAAATTACAGCTTGAAGAAGAAGATGCTTATAATTGGAATAGAGCAGAGATTACCCAGATCAATCATACTTAAGACAAAAGCGGTGAAGATCTTGGCGGAAGAGACGCCTGAGTTTTCACTTCCAAAAATGTGACGAAGCCTAGTTTCGATTGCTGATGAAGATGATTGGATTATCAAGTAAGATACATGGTCTTCGAGAAGACAATTATAGAACCCTGATGCCTGAACTGGGGAGGTATACCTATGCTACGTGTAGATAGTATTTCAAAGTTTCTCTGGTTCCGACGAAATGCAAAAACGTTCGGTTCGCTGCCTGACGGATTCCTCACAGTTGATTGTGTTCTTTTAGGAAGATGTGCAACTGTTATGGTTTAACTTTTCTGTTGTTTCATCCAGGTGGCTCGCCAAAACTACCTATACCTTATCTTTACTTTCTTTCTCTGTCGGCAGATCAAAACAGTACGAAAAATTGCGAGTAAATTGAGATGCACTCACACCCATCAATATTATCCTCGTCATTCGATCCCGCGGATGGTATGCTGATGATGTATGGTAGGCTATAATATCAGCTCTCAATGTATTCCTTGTCGTTGCTGTTGTATCTAGAAAGAGCACCTCGTTATCGTTAGAACTTCAATATTTTTTCATCCTCCTGTCCTAGAATTCAGTAATGAACGCTTCTGATGTTTCGTCCGTTAACTTGTACCGTAATATTGCCGTATAATCAACTTCAAAAATATTCCGGATGTCATGTAACATAGCTGCAGTGCGTTAAGTGGTTAGTAGTACCTATTTCCGTATTTTCGTCTGAATACTTCTTACATGAGAAAATGAATCTATTTATTGCTGATACCTGCTCAGGTTTCGACAGCAGTGATCGATCTGTGAAGAATTTGAGAAAATATTGCATATTAAAGACTGAAAAATTTTTCGAAAATCCGAACGTTTCGATATACCAATTCAAACTCGAAAATATACTTTTTTGGAGGGGGAGATGCGGAAATACACCTCTTTCATATTTTTCTCCTGGTTGTGGGGCAACAGCGTGAACTAGTGGAGTGTGGACCAGCTTTTCTTCTAAAGAAAGAAATATAACTATTGATTTTTTTGATATGAGCTTTTCGAATTTTATTAAATCTTATTCTTGGAGCAGGGTTTGTCATTTTTCGTTGTGATTGTGGTTTCTCGAGATCACCAGGATCGAATTAGGTATATCGAAAATGAGCGGGGCTGATTGGTCGGAGTTGTAACTGTGTAAATATAGGTATTGTACAATCCTATTATTTTTGAAACTCTTATCACAATGAAATAGATCAACTTTTCTTCTATTGGAATCGCTCGTGCATTCAAATCCGGTTGTTCGTTTCTTCAATTTAGTGTGATGGGAGAATATAATCTAATACTATCCGAAAATAGAAAAAAATATGAGAAGTGTCCCTCTTCCTAAATGCGATCCACGTGCTGAAGCGTTAAATTTTTCAATTTAAACGCTTATCCTAATTCCTTTTCGTTTTGTGGCCCTTTATTCTCATTCTGGCAAAACAACGCGAAACCGTATAAATGTAAAATTAAAAACGCTTTTTAATACGTAAATTAATATGAGCTCGTTTCGTATATTTTAATAAATTAAAATTCTAAGTACGTATGAAAGTATTCTAAAGAAAGAACGTCATCCGGTTCTAGAGTATTCGCGTACAGAAGCACTTTTCTACTACCCTTCGCGAAATCGTTGCTCTCAAAAAAGTTTAATAAACTTGGACCGATTAAATACTACCTTTCGCATAAATTACCCACATAAAATAGGAATATTACGGAAAACAGGGAGAGCTTTTCTTCCTTTTTTCTTATTCGGGATTCGACTTCTCTTCACATTTCGACTAGGTATCTCAGAAGTTTGAAGAAACATTATTTTTTTGTTTATTTAAAACGCTTCATACCTTTAAAATGTGTCGACGGGGAGGGCTAGAATTAGGGAGAGGTTATTAGAGTGGAACTTTTTCTGAACGTTGCGTGTTCCGCGCGCTGTTACAGAACGTTTTGCCTTAACGTTGCGGCGGCGTCGAATTACTCACGACGAATCTACATTTCAATTTAGCGACTAATTGAAGAATAAATTTCTTCTGTGGTCGTGGATAGAGTTTTCGTCTTCGTATTTTATCCTCTTTCTCTATCGTTTTTCCGCTTTTGTTTTCCATTTTTTCTCTACCCGAGCATAATTAGCTGCAAACACCGTCGTATAACTTAGTTTGCGAACTCCTTGATACCACAGTCTGCGAAATACGAAATTTTCTTGTGTATAGTTGCCGCGCGCGATTATATACACTGCGGTTCGACATTTGGTAGAAATTCCCATAGGTTTTACCAACTGACAAAATAGCTAAATACCTCCGCCGTCTGTATTCTCGTAAATATCGCCGGAAGATGGAAAAATACGGTAAATTCGCGATTACATTGCAACGCGTGAATGCAAATCTTTCTTTCTTGAAAGAGATTTCGCCAAAATTTACTGGCTGTGACATTGTTGAAAATATTGACTCAAAAGTAATTGAACGTACCTATGGAATCGTTTGAATTGAAACTTGATTCATTGCTGTGAGGAGGGAAGAAAGAGAAATTTTTTATCTCGAAATAGACCTCGATGAGATATTTTAGGCGCATAATTTATAACTAAATTTGAGTGTTTGATGGTGATGATTTATGAATGCAATCATTATTCTTGGTAGTACTTGAGCAATTTTGGAACATTTTCTCTTTCTTTCTTTGTGTTTCTGGACATGTAAAGCTGTTATAGAATTTTGTTTGCCCCCGGAAAATTTTCCTGCTATACCGCTGCATCCGAACTCCTGTCTCGCTTTCTGTTACCTTGGTCATTTGTTCTTATCAGGTTTATGGGTTCTCAATTAAGACTTTTAGTTCAATATATTTTTTTTCTTTCCCAAGTTGATCAGTTGTATTCTGTCCCTTCTTTAGTCGGAAAAAGCGCACGGAACGTGAAAGTCGAAAACAGAAACTCAACAAAAGTTATCTCGTAGTTTTAAATTGTGAAAAGTATACCGAGATGTTCGATTTACTTCTATAGACAATTTTTGTGCTCGATTAACGCGGTAATTTAATGGAAAATGTGAATGATACCAGGAGGTACAAATTACAAAAGTGAATACAAAGATGTTCTTTAAGACTTTTTGTGTGCTGAAAAGATGTCGGTGGATATTATGAAAAATAAAAGATGGAATGAATACTTAGGTACCAATATATAAGCTCCGACCGAGCGTAAAATTACCTCTTTATTTTTCCGATTGCACGCGGCACCCAATCTACCCTATTCGCTTTGCCCGCAATTCTTATCCGCAACCTGGTAACTCCTTCGACCGCCGCATTAGTAAACAATACATTAACCTCTTCGCACGAATCGAAGGAAGATGAACGCGCCTCGATAAAAGCTCCGTCAAATGAAAAATAAAATAAGAATAAAGCCAGTTGAAAATTATCGGAACTTTTCGTTCGCGCCAACCCTTTTACTTACAGAATTCGCCGAGAGAAAAGATCGCTATAGCTTCATCCTATATCCTCCCACAAATTCCGCTTGCTTCACTTAAAAACTTTGCTTCTTGTATACCATTAAAATTTTCTCTCTTCCTTGTTCTAAAATTCCGCAAACTATTAACGTGGACTCCGTTGCATGCCTCGATATTTTCAAACAAAGAGTTGACGCGTGATTTGGCCAATAATTAGAACAACAAGTGAACTTTGATAGTACAAAACATTAGGAAGGGCCTGGCTGTGATGCTAGAACATCTACCCTATGAGAATACCCCCTGTTGCAGGTTGTCTGATGCAACGTGTGACTGCGTTGTAGAGCCATGTTGTAATCTGGCTTCTGCCATTTTCCTGATTCCGTATCTCTTAAGAAGCATCTGTTGTTTTCTATTGATAGTCAGTCCAGTACAACTCTTAACTATGTCCTCCTCCTCCATCAAGCTAGTCAACAAGTAGTGCACCTTCTACAGGGTACTCAGCATGCTTCCGTTTTGATTGAGCTTTTGTGTGCTTTACTCTTTGCTGACCTTGTATGTCATCATTAGCAGGTCCATTTTTTTCTCACGATTCATTTTTTCTGTTTTAGTTGGTGAGCAACTGAGCATTGTATATGATCTAGTACAATTTTTCCATGTGAGCTCTAGTAGGCCACACCGATGTCAACGGATTGGTTCGGTATCTCTTGGCTTCACCCATCACTCTAGATTTTCAGAACGTATACCAATCTAGGGATTATGGACGTGGATTATTCTCGTTTCTAGGTCATAGAGTTTTCTTCTTTCACTGCCAATGTCGCTACCATATCGCGTTGTCTCACTCGGCTGGGCAAACTTATATTTATACTCAATAGGCTCTTTTTATCTATTTTTTATTCATTTTTTTTTATTAATTTTACGGATGCGTGAGAGGAAGTTCGCTTGTTGTAAGAAGTTGAATATGTTGGGGATTGAGGGAAGTCATCTGATAGTGCCTCTGTTGAGGGATGGATAAGGATTACAGAGTTGGGGCAAATTGGGGCAGCAGGAGATGGGTTGAACGGATAGGAGGGGTATTCAGATTCGCAATGAGGACATGAAAGAAGCATAAGATGAGAGATGAGATGGGTGTGCGTGAATCTGGTGTGGCCGATTCTGAGACGGGTGATGACCATTTCTTCTCTGCATGTTCACAGATTTGAAGAGTCCCATGGGATGAGAATGCTTTTAATTTGGGCTAGTTTGTTTGAGTGTGATTTGAGATTAGACGAATGAGTGAACCATGCTTGAGTTATGAATTTGTTGATATGTTTGGAGAGATTTAAGCGTGAGGGGAGGGAAGAGCGGTTGACTGATAGATTATGGGTTGCTAGTTTGGCTGCTTTGTCGTCATTTTCGTTTCCGATACCCTTGTGACCACGTATCCAGATGAAGAATAATGGGATGGGGATGGTGTGAAAGGTGGCAATGAGATTGTGTATGCGATTAATGAGTAAATGGGAGGAGGTGTGGTTGGATATGGCGTCAAGTGATGATAGGGAGTCAGAAATGACCAAAAATGGGTTGAGCGGAAGACGGGAGGGTATGTTGGTGAGGATGTGCTCTAAACAGCTAAAGATTGCTTGTAATTCTGTGGTGAAGACAGATGCGGTGTTGCGGTGTCGGTGAGAAACTGTGATGTGACTTATTGAGTATGCAAAGCCGGTTTCGTTTTGATATTTAGATCCATCGGTGAAAAATAATGTAGGTTTGTAAAAGTTGTTGAGAATTTTGTTAAACTGTGCCTGGTATTCTTCGGAAGAAGTTGAAAGACGAGGAAGGCGTTCTAGGTCGCGAATTATTTTGGGTGGAATAAAAGAGCCAAGGAGGGCTTGAGGGAACGATGTGGTTAAGACAATGGAACTTGGAGAGGCGTGCTAATTGGAGTTCTATATTGGAACGTAGATTGGTCGTGGAATTGTGGTTTTGGTTGTGGTGAGGGTGGAATATAGGATGGTGGATGGGGACTTGAGGATATGGTAGGACAGTTGTGAGGAAGTTGGTTGTTAGTTTGAGACGTCGATAATGAAGTGGGGGGAAGCCAGTGTCTGCACAGAGGCTTTCAGCGGGACTGGTTCGGAATGCTTCAGCAGCTATTTGGAATGTGACGAGTAGTTTTAAATGAGAGGGGGGGGGGCCGTAAATGGATGATCCGTAATCGAGGATGAATCGGATTAAGCTCTGGTAGAGGTGGAGAAGGATTTTTCCGTTACAACCTTTGGGAAAGGAATTTCAGGATATTGAGTGCTCCAATGCATTTTGATTTAGTTAGTTTGATATGTGATGGTTGTCAAAATTGAGGCCAAGAACTTGAGTAGTTTTAACTTATGGGATAGGGTAGTTAGCCATTGTAAGAGGGGGTAATTTAATGGTTTTTGGAAGATGATGAGTTTGGTTTTTTGGTAGGAAATGCGGAATCCTAGGAGGGAAATCCAAGCGTGTATTTTATTGATTGTTGAAGTATAGACGATGGGCGCGTGTTGTGTTACTGGAACGTAAATGGATGCTTAGGTCATCACAGAATAGTAGGGTGTGAATTGGAAATTGTATGCTTTTTGTTATATTGTTGAAGGCGATGAGAAAAAGGGTGCCACTAAGTGGGATCCTTGGGGGATACCATTTTCTCGGGGGAGGGTTGGGGAATACTGATCGCTTACGCAGATTCTAAAAGATCGATCAGTAAGATAATTTTGAAGTAGAAGTCCACGTTGGTGCAGGATAACGCATATGTGGTATGTCCACACTCTCGGGAAAGCGTTCTCCATGTCAAAGAATATCGAGGAGAGGTTCGCTCCGTGAGCATGGGCGTCGTAGATTTGGGAATCGAGGTCATCAAGGGCCATTAGAGCTGATCAACCTTTACGGCAAACATATTGTGTATTACTTGATATTTCGTTGGAATCAAGGAACCAGGAGAGTCTATTACTCTGAAATGTGTTCGAATTCATAACTCGTTGTGACCCACCTATCGCTTCCCTCACCTCCATCATACTGAAATGCTGGTGACTCCCAAACTCGTATAATTTAAATGAAATGGCGATTCAAATAAAATAATACTGTCAAGGTAATTTTCGTGAGTGATCCCGCGTTTTTCTTTTACTTATGGGTTGAGGATAGTAATCGTTTTTAGCTTGCGGTTTTACAGTTTCCACCCGGTATTTATGCTGTTTTTGTTCTGGCTCAAGTATATTTCTTCTGCACCAAAAATGTACGGAAAATTTCTGATATAAGTACAATTTCTACTGCAACGTAGATTAAATTTCCAGCCCGAGGTAAAACAATCTGATCTAGGTATATATACGTTTTTAATCTCGCGAAGTCTTCTCCTGTCTACGGTGAATAGCTAATCATTAGTAAACTAGGTACCTCTATCACCTAAATAAGCTCGCTTAGCTCGCGGCGATGTTTTCGAAATTTTAGTGAGCTGCAAAAGACGCACGTAGAATTTAAGTCAAATTAAGATATCTTATTCATCTGACGCTAGCTCGTGCGTTCATGCCCGCAATATTCTGACGCTGTCGAGGCGAGAACGTAGAGCTGTAAATTGTAATGAGAAGGCAAATATTAATACTTTTATTCGTGTATATGTACAGCTCATAGTAGACGTCAAAATGTACAACATTATACAGACATCGTTGCTAATTCGATGGGTTCTTGATTAATCGCGAAGTGTAGTTCGAAGACATTCTAATTGAATAAGGTACGTAAATGGAACGGGAGTGTAGGTTTGCATCAGGTACAGACATGAGCGAGCTTCTCATTATTTCGTTGTACGACGAGGGAAACAAATTACTCATTCGCTAACTCGTCGGATAGCGACCTCAAATTGTAAATCGAGCGTTTCACACAGCTCCCTATATGACAGAGAGTCTGAAATGAAAATTTTATTCATGTCAGATACAAATTTTCCCTTTCTTTATTTTTTACAAGTTCGGTGCTCTAGCTACCAATTAGAAGTATTTAGAATACGATAATACTAGCAAAAATTAGGTACAGTTCAAGGTACGGTTTTTATAATTTTAATTTCAATTAGTATCCGGAAAGAATAACGAGTGGAAAAACAAACAAACTTCGGTAAAAGAATCCAGTCTGTATTGTACAAGGGCTATCGGCTGACAGTCGGAATTAATTAACAATTTAAAGCAAGCAGCGATACTACAGTACCTCAGTCTACAGTAAGGATCTCGTCTACCAAACAATTTTTCGTTCTTTGTTTTCTTTTTTATAGAATTTTTGTCCGTGTAAATGTAGCAAACTGTTGTTACACAAATAGGTAGCGTAAAAAAATGAAGCGAAGAAAAGGATGAGAAAAGTTACAAAATCTCATTAATCTTGAAATACGAGTGCGAGTTTCCATGGTAACTGGCCTGTATACAAGACGGCTATTGTTAAATACCGTTTTCAAATTAACGGACGAAAATAGAATCGACAAAAAATAATATCCGACCGATTGTACTACTTTCCCTCCACAAGGATAAGAAATGAAAGTCTGGCGAATGAGGAAACTGAGAGCTCAGGAAAAGCGAGAAAGAAGATAGAAAAGTGTTTTGTGGAATTCGTTGAATTTTGGATGTAGATCGTGGTGGCGAAGAGGCTAGGAGAAGGTGAATTGCCGATAGCGGAAAAGATGGGAGCAAAATTTAAATGACTGGATTGGTTGCAAATTGACTCGCAGCCACGTTTCGTAAGTCCATCGGAGTAGGTTTATCTGTATTTTGTTCGCCTCATAACTTCCAGACATGATCATTAAGGTTTTCAAAAGGGTTCATACCTTACTGAAATATTGTGCTCAATTTGCGCCAATTGTGCCACAAGGTTTCGGAATTTGTGCCACCTCCCTTCATCCTGTATTTGAGAAACAAGTTTAGGGGGGCTGGAGAAATGGTGCCCTCCCCCGGATGGAGGTAGCCGGTTGGAATATGAAAGAAAGAAATGTGCTCATTTGTGCCAATTGTGCCACAAGGTTTTAGAATTTGTGCCACATCCCTTCCGTCTGTATTCGAGAAACAATATTGGGGGCTGACAAAATTCTTCCCCCTCATGTGCTAGGGATTGAAAAGGGGAAAATGAGCTTAAAATATTATTCTGAATTAGTACTTAGCCCCCGTCCGGCTTTCCAATGTCACACATGTTTTCCATACAATTTTAATCGAATCAGGTCAATGTCAGCAGGCCTCCCATTTCAAAATTTTACCCCAAATTTGTCCAAATTGTTTGTTCTACGTCTATTCCGGCTAGTTCCAGCTTTACTTCTATTTGTTCCAACCTTTATCCTCATAAATCTCTTCAGGAGTTGGTAACACAGGCTCATTCGTCTCTATATCAAATTTCTTCCGCAAAATAACGTTTCAAGCTCATTTTCCCTTTTTTAACCCTTTACACATGAGAAGGAGGATTTTTGTTAGCCTCCCAAACTTGTTTCTCCAATACAGAGGGAAGGGAGGTGGTACCAATTCTAAAACCTTGTGGCACAATTGGCACAAATTGAGCACAATTATTTCTTTCATATTCCAACCCCCTATCTCCATTTGGGGGGGGGCACCATTTCTTCAGCCCCCCCAAACTCATTTTTTCAATACAGGGGGAAGGGAGGCAGTACAAATTCTGAAACCTTGTGGCACAATTGGCACAAATTGAGCACAATAATTTCAGTAAGGTTCCGACCCTTCACCCTCATTTGGGAGACCATAGAAATTAACCCTTTTCAAATCCGTGAGACTGTGGCCAAGTTGAAAGTCACCCATGTGGAGATTCGGCTCAACAGCGCAAGCATGAGACGAGGCATTATCTCCAAGTGTGGAACAATCAAGTTACCAGGAAGTAGTGCAGCTATGAAACGCAGCAAAATACGAGCAGAAGGACTGATATTGAAGAGAATGACTGTCCAAGGAGATCCCCAAGCTAAATGGTTTACTACGACCAATATTTCCACCTGAACAAGTTGCTGGACGACCGAGAATTTGGAGAAATGGTATTCAACAGAAAAAACGAATATGTAGAACACCGAGTGGAACTTTGGAAGCCCGAACCAAATGGATCAAGAAAAAACTTGCCAAAGTGATCCGAAAGAAAGGAGAAAGATACCAAAGTACAACTTTGCTCTTAAAATGGAAAATCTGACGAAGAAGAAAGACTCCCGCAAAAGACATTGAGTGTTAGCAGCCAGAGTACTTCATGCAGTAATCCAAACTATAGAATATAACGTGAGACCGAAAGCCCGAACCAGGATTGGGAAAAGGAGGTACTATGCCAATGACAGAATGCAAGTAATGCGGATGAAAGTCACAAATCTACAGAAAACGATCCGACAAAACAACCTGATTTTGACAAAGGCGGACAAAGGCATCAGGACGGTAGTGGTAATGGAGAAGGATGACGCAAAAAACTGGAGTCGTACATTATAGAGAAGGGATATACCAAAAGCTAAAGAAGGACCCGACCAGACATACCAAAACCGGCTGAAACCTGTGTTGAAAGAGAACAATGTACCTGGCAATGAATGAATCCGGTTGAACAAAAATTCAATGGGATTGTAAAACTCCACAAAGCGAACCATTTGACGCGGCGGCCATTGGTCAGTAACCTTTAATCACCAAAGATCGTGGCCAGACTCTTGAAAGAAAACTTTAGGTCAGAAATAACAGAGAGCAGAGCGAGTTAGCAGTGAGTAAAAAAGCGCGACTACGGGAAGGATATGGGCTGGTGTGTGGGGCGCCAAAGGCTACTAAAATTAAGTCGAACAATATCGGGATTGCGATTGTTTTGATGAAGTTGGTATAAGTTGGAGAACCGTATTCGAAATAGGAACGGATTGGACCATTAAAGAGCTGCTGAAGGAGGAGTTCGCGGTTACAGGGTGTGATCAGTGTTTGAGAACGATTGAAGAATTCGGGCATTCTGGTCATAAGGCTTTGATATGGGCGGTTCTGGAAGTTTTTAAATCGAAGATGAGACCTAGGAGCTTCGCAGACGATTGGACGGTAATTGTGAAGCTCCGTAGACGCAAAGAAGGAAGAGATGTAAGACTCAAATGCATATCTAAAAACGCTATCTAAAGCTGAGAGCTGCATTTATTATTCCTTAATGGTTATTTTCGATTCCAATTTGCCATAAAAAAATTGGAGGACGCGGTCTTTTCAGTTCTGGTTCTTGAAGCAAATCGAGGGAAATGACCATTTGGAGATAGTATCAAGAGGTAAAGGGGGTAGTCTTGCTGTTCGTCAAAGAAAGATGTCTTCTCATCTTTAGAACTGGACTAGAATAATAAGTACATAAAAAGAGAAAAATCTGCTGACAGTCAAACACTTTTATTCGTTTTATAAATTATGACTTATGAGGTTAGTGAGGAACAACATGTTGTATCTTGCATTACCAACTCTGAATCATTTGTACTGGATTTTTTAATACTTGTGCGCATGTTCTAACAGGATGGGTAGTTAATCTTGAAGAACTGCCTTAGAACTTACTTATGCTTACTTTTTCGGTATCAATTTGTATTTTCATTCGCTCATATAACAGACGTGTAAGAATTGAATGCTGAAATTTTTTAAATACTGTAATACATTATTTCAATTTAGTTATGAAAGAGCTTTTTCTGACATTATAGTTTGCTTTTGGAAGTGGAATACAACAAATAGTGCCAAGAATAGATGTGATTGTTTTCGTTTCTCTTTGTCGTCAATTTCGCGATTTTTGAAAGTTTTCCTATTTTTCCAAACATACTCATTCAATGTGATACAGATGTGATATGAAATCCGGTGTCGTAAATGGTTTTATGTTAATATGACCGTCAACTGTATGAAACTGATAAACTATTGTGTGCTTGTTGTATTCTAATGGAAAACAAGAGCTTCTCCAAAGTCCATTTCAGTGAGACCTTTTGAAGTAAGCCTGCTTGCAACCTCAATATGAAACTTATTCAATAGAAATTTTAATTTGGATTTCAATTCGATATTTGTACCTATAGCAATTTGATTTGAAGACAACTTTTCGGTGTGATGAGAAGAGTTTCATTTAATTGTTATCAAGAAAATCGATTCGAGTATTCTCAGTATGTTCATTGACATTATTTGTATCCAGATTGAACCTAAGCTCATATATTTGCCATTATAAGTTATTGTGAACGTCATCATAATTTTATCTGGCTATTTAATTTTAAGTATAATTTAGCTTACGTCAGATAGATTTTGTATTTGTGAAGATAAAAGTCATTTGGTCAATCATTTATTATACAAAGATCTCGAAGTTGACCGAAAAATAGTGAATGTGAATAGGAATTTGAAAAAGGTTATTATCTTGGATATAAATTTTCTTCTAGCACATAATTACAAAATGGACAAATATACACATAAAAAGAATAAAGAAAGGGTCCATAATGAAAATGTTCATAACGCCATAAGGAAACTCAGCCGTAAAGAGACTCTGGAATCGCACAAGAGAGATGTTCATGGTCCTCGGTATTTTGAATGCACATATTGTGATAAGACATTTGGCCGCAAATCTAGACTGGAACAGCATCATAGTTCTGCTCATGGTCCTAAGAAATTAGATTGCAAAGATTGTGATAAGAAATTTGGCTGCAAATCTGCTCTGGAAAGGCATAAGAAAGATATTCATGGCCCTCAGAATTTTGAATGCACATATTGTGATAAGACATTTAGCCGCAAAGCTGGACTGCTAGAGCATCATAGTTATGCCCATGGTCCTAAGAAATTTGCTTGCGATAATTGTGATGAGAAATTTAGCCGTAAATCTGAACTTAAAAGGCATGATAGTGGAGTTCATGGTCCTCAGAATTTTGAATGCGAAGATTGTGGTCGGAAATTTTCTTGGAAATTGAGTATAAGAAGGCATAAAATTAATGTTCATGGTTCAAAAACAAAGATTACAGGAAAAATTTGGCAGCGAAGTCCTACTAGAAAGACATAAAGTCAGTTATGAATCATTGCCAAAAGAAATTGTGAGTGCGAGGCTCCAGCTTAGTACTTGTTATGGAATCATAGTGAGTTTTATCCTCTGAGTATATAAAAAAAAAAAAATGAAGGTGATTATAAAAGTGTCGTTGATTTTCATGTCATTCATCTTTTTAATTTTCTCAATTTTTAAGAGGAAAATTTGTCTATTTGTTCATTTGTGTCAATATTTTTAAAAGGTGAGTTATTATGAATTCATGGTATTGTAAATAATATTATATATTGACACCATTTTATCGACATTTGATTATATTGTTGTGATTCTACTTCTAGATAATTTTAATAATTTTCCTCTGACTGCTTATTCTTTCCATTCATGTTTTTATGAACAGCGTTTAACACACCGTTTTTTGTACATTACATATTCTACACCTTTTTCTTCTTTTTTTTTCTGTTTTTTTTTTTCATCATTGAGGCATTTGTCGGAAATTTTTGATGCAGGGAGAGACATGCTGAGGCCGGATGTTCTCCAGAACTGGGCATGAGGAGAAGTGTACAACGGATAGATCGTCAATATTGCAATATAAGCATTAAGTGGGTGAGAGGTTTAAAACGAAAAAAGAATGAGAGTAACGGGTATGGCCTACTCTGAGACGAACTAAAGTGGCTCCTTCGCGTCGGGGAACTGGTGGGCGGGTTGAAATAGACCAAGAAATTTGAGATTTTAACAGGAAACCTGTTCTATGGTTTTTTTTTGAGAAATTTGCCGTGCGCCGTCCGGCGAGAACCTTGGAAATATTTCGACTCTCGAGCTATATATGACAAGAGAGGGACTTGGAAAAATATTTACTCTCGACCTATATATTTCGAAGTCTCTAAAATAGGTTCAGGTCACTGATAACGTCCTATTATATACTAGGTTTATATTAGGTCTAGGGACTAGCTTTATACTAGGTCTAGGCTCGCTTGAATTCTCTATACCAAACCCAATTTGACTCATAGAACAGGTTCCCTGTGTTCCTCGTTTAACTTTGTTAAGGAAGCCGTCATGTTTCAATAGACTGGAACTTGTTGGAGGATAAGGAGGAGCAGAAATCATACCAGAAAGAGAGGATGAGAAAGCAGTAATAGGATCTAAGATGATACAAGGAAAAGAGGGAGGCGTCAGTTATGGAGGGTGAATGCAGAGTCTGTTTTGCGGTAAAACACGCTGCGTAATATTCCTTAAGGACGATATGTCTCGGTATTCTTAGAAAAGAGAAGGAAGATGAGGAAGAACTAAACGAGTGAGTAAGAATGAGGATTCGTTGGACGGAAGGGTTGGTAGAATGAGGGTCTTGGACAGCAAATAAGGGTGATAGGGAATCAAATAGTATCAGGAATTTGCAGGACTTTGGCGTTTAGTGGTTATGATGTGAATGTGGGTATCCATAACAGCCCATCTATGGTGGCGGTTGAGGAAAGAATAATCAGATAGAACAAAACTCCCCAGATGGCCACGGTTTGAGACTGAAAAGGCGATTGAGATCTTGAAGTACTCCATTTTGAGGAAAATCATGTTAGTATCGAAAGCTTCCATGAACCTTTCGTTGAATCACCGGACAATGTACGATTCTTCAGTTGGCCAGTCTACCCGTGACCATTCTAGAATTTTATTTCTGTTTGATACGTACTTCATCTTGTCGACTTTTTCGACTTCTGTTAAATTTTTTCTAATCTATTCATATTATGATCTTTTGAAAGTTTGTAAGCCCTGCTAGCATTCAACACCGCACCTATTAATTAATTTTATAATTGGCGAGGAGGGTCCATCGATTTTCTAAATACTGTCGAACGATTAAAATAGAATGATTTTGTCAACATTTATGAGACGTAAGCCAGTGCTGCTGAGATTACGGTTTGTACCTGGATGGACGACGTACAAATATAAACTTTGTTCGTACCGCTCAAAGCAGTTTCCCGGGTACATACGGGATAGTTCTGGTAATACCGTCGTATCCTCTGTACAAAGAAGAGGGTAGTAAAACGTTAACGAACCGCATTAATAGAATTTAGAGCGAACGTTTTGCTAGAAAATACGGTCATTCTCGAATTTTACGTACATTATTAGTTGGTACTTGACGTTGTTGTGCGCGAGTACGAAGGTGAACGTCGCCGTCGTCCGGTTACGAGCTGAATATTCGTCGTAAATTTTCGATTACTGCCGCGCAAATGTCCGCGACGGTGGCGGAAAAACGTGTTTTAAGGGGCAAATTAAGCCAATCTAATTGCGTGTGTACTGTTGTCGAGAATTAGAAATAATTGAATTTATGAAAATAACGCTATCTCATCGTCGTCGTACGAACGAGTTCGGATGAAGAGAGACCGCAGACGCGGGCTCATTACCGTCACACGTTGCAGTGTCGCCGCATAAAATATCGTGGCTGCAGCTTCTCGATCTCCTCTCGCGCACCATTCGTTTATGATCGCTTTCGATAACCGAACGCCGTCAAAAATTATTCGCTTACTTTATGAAAATTACGAGTGAAACTTCGTCGTATCTTTCGCAAAATATGTAATGAAAAATTGAATCGAAATGTCTCCTGGCAGGCACCGCTGCCACATCCAGGACTGCGTGTTTGTTTCTAGAACTCTGCTTGCGTAAGAAACAGATATTCTCATGCTAGACGATAGGATGCAGAGAGTTTTGAGCTGGGTTCTCGACGGCAGACTCGTTTCTCCTAAGGTATTGGACTTTGTGAGAGACAATAGAATTGAAGGCTCATTAAATAGGTTTAGGAGAACTGCAATAGAAGGATAGGAACTGGGAAAATCCAGCGTATTGTGCCGTAATTTTTCATATCCCGCTCTCTAAAACGTTTTTGTGACAACCTTCAAGCTCGCAAAAGTAGGCCAGCCGCAGGTGTATGGGCCAGAGTAAAGGAGAAGTGTGTATATTAAACATGAAAGAGGAATACTCCGACGTGGAGTAAAACATGCAAACCGCAGAAAAAATGAAAAGACGACGAGCGCTTTCGGTTAAACAACCATCTTCAAGCCTGAAATGAAAGCAACTGACGAACAAAAGAGAAGAACGAGGTATTAAGATCGTCCAAACGAGAAATCACGGTGTGAGTCATAAACCAGTTCGATCAGGCCATCTTCCGGAATGTACGAATTGAGTACAGTGATATTGTCAGTGTTGAGATGACGAATTATCTCTATATTCTCGAGGGCGATACGCTTACGGTAGGAATTCTCCTTATGGAGGAGCTTTTCGGATCCCTCGCGGAAGCTGTGGCCACTGTTTATTAAGTGATCGGCGAAAGCTGACTCCCCCAAGTGTCCCTTCTTCCAAGACTTCAGGTGCTCAGCTACTCGAACTTTCATTTGGCGGCTGGTCTCACCAATATAAAAGCCTCCACAATCCTCACACTCCAACTTATACACACCACTCCTCTCATCGACAGGTATGGGGTCCTTCAGTCTCACAAACAACCTCTTGACTGTGGTAGGGTTGTAAAACGCGGGTCTGAAGCCAAACGGGCGAAGGGCCCGACCCAATTGCTGGGAGAACTTCTCCAAGAAAGGGAGACTGATCCAACGCAAACGGCGATCACGGATCGTGTCTCGGGGGAGGGAGGTGGTGGAATCCAGGAGGCCCCTCGTAACTTTCCTCCGAACCATCACGTCAACGTCGACATTGACCCCATTCACTCTAGCCAGGTGTTTTATTGTGCGTACTTCTTTCTTAAAAGCAGACTGACTAAACGGAATACGAGTCAGTCTGTGAACTAGGCTATGAAATGCAGCCATCTTGTGAGCAACAGGACCGAACGAACCACCGTGGACTAAAACATCGGTCGTAGTATCTTTCCTGTAAATTCCAAACTTATGGATACCGTATATTATAGAGATCGATAAATTCAAAAAGTTAATGGAAAATAACCCTATTTCCAACGTAAATTTGATGGAAGGGTACCAGGAATTGAGATACCTCAGAAACTCACCAAGGAGATCTGGGTGACCAGTCCAGGTACATAGAACGTCATCAACGTACCTGTGCCAATAATGAATATGATTGAGTAACACCTGGTTCGAGGAAAAAAGGTCAAGTTCAAACTTAGACATGAAAACTTCGGAGATAAGAGAGCCTAAAGGTGATCCAATAGGGATCCCTACTTCATCAGGGAACTCGAAAAATTTCCCTTCAAATTTACAGTAGTTGGGGGACCAGCAAGTATTTAGAAGATCGAAGAATTCGTGAAACTCATTATGAGGAATGTTGGCTTTGACGAGTAGCTCACCCATACGCTGGATAGAATATTCGGGAACAAACCAACAACATCAAAAGAGCAGATGGTCGTTCCCGGGGGAAGAATTACATCCTTGAGGACGTCAGTTAAAGAGGCCGAATTCAAGACCGAATGAGGGGATTCAAAATCAATTCGATTTTTGAACCAACGGTCAAGGAATTTGGCAAGGAGGTAGGTAGGAGAGGAGACGAAAGAAACAACGGGTCGCATCGGGGTATTGTTCTTATGCACTTAAGGCAGCCCGTACAAGAGGGGGGGGGGGTGGGGTTAGGAACAAGGAGGGCTTTTTTCAAAGCAGGAGTTTTGATAGCAGCCTCACTCCTGTTGATAACACACAACACTTCTTTGACGTGCTTGGGAAAGCTGAAATCCTCACTCACTTTAGTACCACACTGCTGTAGGACTTCATGGACCTTAGAAGAACAGGCCGATCTCTCCATCAGTACAACAGCGTTGCCCTTGTCAGCCTTAGTGACAATCAAATCTCCCTCTTTCATCTTCCTCCTTAAACCCTGAATCACTCCTCCCAATTTATTACTCATGCGAGGGAGGGGGTTATTACGGACTAATTCGGCACAGACTTTCTGGGTATTAAAACCAGGACCAATCTTAACCGCAAGATCCGCGACGACATTCGCCAAGGTTTCATCATTCTCATCATTCTTGAGGGGAGGCATACTGAACTTCAAACCTTTCTCAAGGAGGGATGTTTCGTCACTATTGAACACTACCTGACTATTATTGATGAGGGGGGGGGATGGAATTTATGAACGACAACACCATCACTCACCCCCTCCTCAACCACCTCCTCATTAACCTTCATTAGGGAGGACAGCTTCTTATTTTTCCTCTCCTTCAACTTCGCCTCAAACTTCCGACACTTTTCATTGACGTCCCGCATAAAGTAATCAAACTCAAGGGGGAGGAGCATGCCGGAGAGTCTCGAATGGACCATAAGGTTTAATCTGGTCGTGATATTAAATTTACCATACCATCTTCGCAACTCTGTTCTGATCCACTTCTCCCTCATATAATTTTCCAGTTTCTTAGTCGTAACCTTACAATCGGAATAAAACCGGAATTTAACGAACTTGGGTCTCAAATGCAACACTAAACACCGACGAAGAAACCAAATATGAGAGGAAAACGAAGCGCGTTAGACTGACTCGTATTCCTTTGAGTCAGTCTGCCTTCAAGAAAGAGTTAATCACAATAAAACACCTGGCCAGAGTGAATGGGGTCAATGTCGATGTTGACGTGATGGTTCGGAGGAAAGTTACGAGGGGCCTCCTGGATTCCACCACCTCCCTCCCCCGAGACACGATCCGTGATCGCCGTTTGCGTTAGATCAGTCTCCCTTTCTTGGGGAAGTTCTCCCTGCAATTGGGTCGGGCCCTCCGCCCGTTTGGCTTCAGACCCGTGTTTTACAACCCTACCACAGTCAAGAGGTTGTTTGTGAGACTGAAGGACCCCATACATGTCGATGAGAGGAGTGGTATGTATAAGTTGGAGTGTGAGGATTGTGGAGGCTTTTATATTGGTGAGACCAGCCGCCAAATGAAAGTTAGAGTAGCTGAGCACCTGAAGTCTTGGAAGAAGGGACACTTAGGGGAGTCAGCTTTCGCCGATCACTTAATAAACAGTGGCCACAGCTTCCGCGAGGGATCCGAAAAGCTCCTCCATAAGGAGAATTCCTACCGTAAGCGTATCGCCCTCGAGAATATAGAGATAATTCGTCATCTCAACACTGACGGTATCACTGTACTCAATTCGTATATTCCGAAAGATGGCCTGATCGAACTGGTTTATGACTCACACCGTGATTTCTCGTTTGGACGATCTTAATACCTCGTTCTTCTCTTTTGTTCGTCAGTTGCTTTCATTTCAGGCTTGAAGATGGTTGTTTAACCGAAAGCGCTCGTCGTCTTTTCATTTTTTCTGCGGTTTGCATGTTTTACTCCACGTCGGAGTATTCCTTTTTCATAAACACAATAATGAGCTTGAAAGCACTGTCGTCTTAAAAAAATTTTTTACTAATACGACGATCGACGTTTCGAACGTACACACGTTCTTCTTCAGGATCGATAAGTACTACAATGAGTAAAGCTATTAACAGGAACAAAACGGAGCAGCAGCACAGGGAGCGTGAAAGAACAAGAAAGAAAGTACATTACTCACGATTATTATACGAGTAAATCGCTGGCGAATAAAAGTTACTAATCCTGTAGCTGTCGGTTTTAAAGTTTATACTGTCCTTACATTTCATAATTTCTATCGCTTCACGAATTTTTCTTTTCCTATCATGCTTTTCGAAGCAACAAATGGACGCATTTTCAAAATCAAAAAGATGTCCCTCACCATGAGAGTGCTCACATAAGGCCGTACATTTTTGTTTAAGTTTTACATCACTTTTATGTTGACTTATTCTACAACGAAGCAACTGTCTCGTTTCGCCAATATAATGAGAATCACAATTACTACAAGGAATATCATAGACTAGGCCTGAGCACTCTCCTTGGGCAAATTTATCTTTAACTTTGGTGAAAAATCGATTATTTCTGTTGATAGTACTGAACGTTACGTTAAATCTAGAGTCCAGGCTCATAAGGAGCTTCTTTATCATAATACTGGGGGTACCAATGAAAGGAATAGAAAAAAATTTTTTCCTTTCAGTATTTACGTTATTCAAAAGGGGGGAGGGGTTAGTTACGTTAGAATATATAATAGAATTAATGAAAGTGTCCGGATAATTATTATATTTAAGTAAATTACTAAATTCTACTTTAAGGTCATCATGATACTGAGGGTCTGAAATACTAAGTCTATTCTTAAAAATGTTTCTGGCGGTATTAACTTTAAAATGAAACGGCTGATTAGAATGAAAATTAATAATTCGACCAGTGTATGTCGGTTTTTTGTAGTGTTTAAATTTAAGAGTAAGGTCTTGATTCTTAACGATAGTTACATCCAGGAAATTGATCGCGTTACTCTTTTCTTTTTCTAAAGTAAAACAAAGACGGTCATGAAAACTGTTCAACGATTCGAAAACAGACGACAGTGCTTTCAAGCTCATTATTGTGTTTATGATATACTCGTCTGGACAAGTCTTTTTATTATTTTATTTCCTTTTTCATGTTTGTTATGGATAGCCGTAACTTGAAGGAACGGATTCGTTTATGTGTGTATATTCCTAGGTCTGAATTTTCCCGAGTCACCCTACTCTCTTACAAGTCTAAATTTCTTCAAGCTAGCTCGATGGATGGCAATCCTTAGTCTCTTATTTACGAGTATAGCTCGATGGTCCAAGTTGTGCGAAATCGCCAAGAGTTCTTGTCCCCTCTCAGGGCAACAATTTACTCCTTCCATCTCCATATATAAGTCAATGGCCTATAAAAATTTTCAAAGTCCACCTCAAAGTAGAGAGAGCAATCTATTATACCATACGACGAACCTTTTCTGAAAGCAATGGGAAGATTATTCTGCGCGACTGAGCATAATTACCTGCTCAGGACCATCTGCGAATGTAATTCATTATGGGAGTAGCATCACATTTCTTTCTCTACTTGTGCCATACTTATCAAAAATATTTCAGAAAACACCTGAGCTTAATGACTGGTCGACTTTTCCCAAAATTATTAAAATAACTGTTATACTCAGAATAAAATTCAAACAAATGATGAAATATATCCGAGAACACCAGGGATTCCTGAATGAATGTGATACATAAAACTTACTTGGGTTTTGAAATGTGAAGTTGAGATATATTCTACAACAGAATAGGAGACTGATGATTTCTATTCACAAGAAAATTTGATATTTCAGTTGTAGCTTGGAGGCTTACATAATATTTTCATGATTTTCAATTGAGTGCATGCAGTAGGTCCTAAAGCTCTTAATTACTTAATAGCTGGATGGGCTTACCATGTCTAATTGAAGAGTCCAGGAATCTTCTAAAGAGAAGGCATGCAGATTGGTTTCCTATCTCATATTGAAATGACTTTTTTCCATGAGTCACTGGAGTCCTTTATCAAAAACTTGAGGTTCTTCTCAAGCGTTCAACTGTCCAAATATTTTGAAGATCTACTAATTTTGTCAATTTAATTTCAACTAAAATGAAAAAGCGGGATCCTTTCTGAGTAAGTAAATTGAAATGCATTAATGATGCAATAGGTACTACAGTAAAACCTGTTATTATAACGGAATCGCACGGGACCGAAATTTTTTTCCGTTATGAGCAGTTTTCCGTTGAACCCAGGTTTCACAAGAAAAAAGAAAAAAAAATTTAATGATACAATGTACATAATATGCCTGAACAGTACACTTTGTAAATATACGTATTGAAATTCAATTACTCTATAACATTGCGATGAGTAGAAGGAAAATAATGAGTAATTTTTGTCTGTTGTCCTGCATTTATTCCCAAAACGATATCTTTTTCGATAATGTTTTGGGAAACTTGCGGAGTATCATGCAACTCATTATTTCCTCTACTTATCGAAAAATGGTCCGTTATTTTTTGCTTTTTCTTCGCATTACCAGAAGTCGCATTGCTTTCCCACTCAGTAAAAACATCAGCTTTCCGTTTCACGAGTTCATAAATCTGTGTTCTTCCGCACCCAAAATCTTTCTGTACTTCTGAAATAAAACGTTCTTTTTTTTCGAGTAAATTCAAAATCTTTATCTTTTCTTTCAAAGATAAACATCGTCGACTTTTTTTTGAATTCATAGTTACGCACTGCACTTGATCAGGTTGATACATTGACTAACCCGTTAGAGTGGAAGACACTAGATTATAATGGTAAAACTTTTCTTTTATCTAAGCATGTTATTGTGAACATGTTTCACCACGTCTGGAAAGACAGAATTGTAGTTCGAAACGATAAGATTAATTACGCTATTTACAGGTTCAATTCCTTCGTAGGCTTGATTTCACCTTTCCGTTTCCGCGTTCGACAGTTTCCGCTAAATACAGGGTCCGTTATGGACAGGTTTTACTGTATTTATTTAATTTTGCTACAATTTTTTGAAACAGAGAATAATCTAAATATTCGAAATTTTTGAAAACAAAGGTATATTTAATTACTCAATAATTGAAACGATGAACTTATTTCCTTTTGAGAGTTCTCATTCGTTTGTTAAAACCCAGTTCGAAGTGATGTGACGGATACCTTTGTCGAAATATTAACAAGCTCCATAATGGAAGAACTCATATCCTAGAATGAGAGTAAATGTGCGTCATTTTTTATTGTTCACGAAATGTTTACAGGTGAATGTAGTCAACATTGACTCAATTGAGATGTTATAATATGGAATTGTAAGGACTTGGAGGTACGAGTATATTCTCATGAATGTAAACAAACGCTGAAATCACGCTGGAAGTGGTGCGACCATAGTACAAATAAGAGTGGCATTTCAAGTTGAACCACTTTCGCAAATCTCAAAACCACTTACCACGTTTGTTTTTATTATGTGAGGATCTTCTAGGTCCTTAAAATTGAACTGATAAAAACATATGAATACCTATTCTATACGTTGATCCCATGAAAATCTCCTACTCAGATAATTATGAGAAAAACGGTTGTACGATACTCACGTCCTCCTCTAGCGTTCTCAGCTATCATGTCGTTAATACTGGGGAAGTTTTGAAGTCCACCGCTACGCAGGTCTATTGCACAAATGGTAGCTTGAGAAAAAGCTACAACGCAGGCGAGAAGCACGAACAACAACGCGATGGTTTTCATTTTGGCGTTTATTAGAGCTGATGGATCAGAAACGAAGGTTCATTATAAAAATATTCAGTAGGTCCAATATCAAATAACCTACGAATGTTAAAATTTGTATCCTCTACTCCACTTTTTTTGAAGAGATCGTCGACGGAGAAGAAGTTCAAATTAATTATTGGTGCACCTTAATCAATTCTAAACTCATTTTAGGAGCGGTGGAAATGAATCTAAAATGTATAATCATTATAGATATAGAAGTACAAATAAGAATGGCGACCAAAATTTTCTTGATAAGTGACAGAAGAATGAATTGAGTGTCCCGTTATAAAGTATGTAATTCATTATTATGGGAGTAGCATCATATTTCTTTCTCTACTTGAGCCATATCTAACAAAAATGTTTCAGAAAACACCTGAGCTGAATGACATCTACTTTTGGGTACCAAAAGATGTCGACTTTTGACAAAATTATTGAAATTTCTGTTATACTCAGAATAAAATTCCGAAAAATGATGAGAAGGTTTCAAAAACACCAGGCACCTGAATTTTTTTTTTATCATTCGAATCACCTACAACTAATAGAAAAAGCAAAGTTTCCTATTGTTGCAAAATTATGTGCGTAGATATTCTAAAAAGGTTATGTGTCAATTGCAACTTATGACTTGTAGGTACTTAAATTCAGCAGAGTAGGTCACATCGTGTTCTCCAGGTATAGATTTTGAGAGAAAAAAAAATGTATATTATATATCTTACATTTTCCATAATTGTACAGATGACGTCGAATGAATTAAAGTAATTATTGTGTCAAATTTTCTTAACCTCTATGTCAGCAGTAAAGTGGATGATTATGAATTGAGGATTCGGACTTGTATGCGATGTTGAATCAAACAGGAGAGAGGTTGCAAAATAGACCGCAGATTAACGTGACTAATTAATCAAAATCAGGTCAGCAAAAATGACTTCTTAGGCAGCAGGCGTGTCATGCCTCTGTGCTAATATTCCAGCAGTCACCCATTGACTCGTCAATAAATTAAATTATACCACCAAAATTTTTTTATCACGAGTAAAGTATTAAGGTCTTCTGAAGAATGAGAAAATATCGGAGCACAAGAAACCGTTCTAATCCTCATTTCCAACCAAAAATATATGTTGAGCAAAAGGTATAGAGAATAGCAGAGAATCAGTTCAATTCAGAGATTCTCGATTTACCTAAAAATTTAGACCCTCTTCCTCATTTTTATTTCTTGTTCAAGTAATTAGAATTTTTTTGACTTCTGCCAATAAATTTTGAAACATGAAAAAGTGCATTATTTACAATTATAAGAACATCAGGTGCTCATAGGTAAATGATCATGACACATAAGAAATAAAAGCAAAACTTACTTGGAGAGAAGTGTGAAAGTTGGTAGTATTTAGTACTATCTTCTATGACACGACCCAAGAGACTATACTCTAACGTCCAATTCAAAGTCTTTTTATATGGGAAAAAGTCATGAAAAAATACCCATTTTTTCTTTTCCTTCAGTTATCATTCGAATCATCTACAACCAGAAACATTTAAAAAAATGTATATTTTGTAATCTTGAAATTTTTGACGGATCTACCTAGGTATTGAATATACAAATACATGAAGATAAAAATCTTTGAAACAAATTTATGCGTCAATTGAATTCGTGTCTATATGTGGTATAGTTCCTAGGTCTATTCGTATTTTCTGTACATTTTTGGAAGGAAAGAAAAAAAAAAAAACATATTTTACATGTTTCACAATTTTACAGATGACGTCAAATATCCGAATGGATCAATGGACTAACATTTTGCCAAGTATTCTTATCATTTTATTTCAGCAGCACAGTAGGCACAAAGATATATCCATGTCTACGAAAGCTCTTTTTTCACATCGGATTTTAATGGTGAGCATTTCCAGAAAAAAAAGAAAATACTCTGTAGCGAACGCTAATATATTTTGAAACAATACCCGATATCGTGATATAGTTGTATGCAACACAGCAAACAATTTTTTACAATAATGATATCAATAGACGATAACGTGACATTGTCGTGGGTTGTTTTCGTTCTTTGGTATCCACATTATGTCGCGGAAGGCGAGTATTATGCCTGCGGCTCACGGATTAGTCCACTGTATTTCTCACAATAATTTTCAACTATTTACAATTGTGTAGCATTCCTACTCGCACAGAAAGTACGCGTTTGGAACGTACAAGTACTTCTCTGATATTATGCAATGAATGCCTCTTACTTACCGTTTAATTTATTCGAAGAAAGACAAGTTCACTTCTTATCTTTCTCGACATGGCACCCGAACAGTTTTTATATATGACTTTCATCGCTATCCCTTTTCTCCTATCTTTCTTTGTTTCTTTCCTTCTTCTTTCTTCTTTCTTCTTGGTGAACTAATATCAGCGACGAGTTCACTAGAAGTTATTCACCTCTCTCTCTCTCTTTCTCTCTTTTGTTTTAGTTTATTATTTATCATTTTCGCAGGTAAGGAAACGCAGCGCTGAGTGCGCTTGAGATTGTCTTACCTTACCCCTTTCTTTTCAACTGGTGAGCTAAACGCAGTGCCGAGTGCGCTTCAGGTTTTCTCATCACACACTCTCTCTCTCTCTCTCTCTCTCTCTCTCTCTCTCTCTCTTTTTCGTTCTTCTTTTTTAGTATTTTTTATATGTATATGTAAAATTTAGGTACTTACACCACCTAATTTCACGAACAATCGTGTGTACGATTGTTCACTCTCTTATCTGTCTATTCGGCTGGTCTCGTACATTGAAGGAACCTTTTCTAATCAGTCGAATAGCTGTACTCTCTGATGAACAAGTTCGTTTATATTACAACAAATTATTCGTTTTTAGACTCGGTGATATTAATCCTTAATTTAACGATTCACACGCATGTTATTTTGTACATCGTTATATTAATAAAGAAAAATTTACGAATCAAGTAAATTGATTTTACAAATCGTTAAATTTTTCGTGTATCGTCGTGTCGAGAAACGTGAACACAATTAGAATGTCGGTGAAGATTCAATTCTTGTTGGCCTGTGAGGCGTCGCTATCAGATTCGAAATCAAATGTTCGTAATGTGAAATCTATTCAGATCGTTGGTGAATCAACCGCATACAGTTTTCCGGTCGAATCTCAACCAATTTCGATGCATCCAGAATTAGCCAAGCACCCTTCAATCGAGCAAGCGCTGAAGCAGCTGGACAAGCGCGGGAAAACCCGGAAGATAAAAATTACACCAAATGAAGATCTGCTTAAAATCTACCTTGATGAAGACGAAAATGTAATATTTCGAAAAATATTTCTCGATGAAACAGCGCCACTCACGCCGAATCCACAACTTCGGACGAACGAGAAACCCGAACCTATCGTTCCTCAAAAATCGTTCACTTCATTAACAAAGGAAATGGTTTGTACAAAATTTTCGGGAAAAAAACAGAACGCCACGGTATGGCTTAATATTTTTCAGAAAGAGGCAACTCGAATGTCTCTTCCGGAACATCGTTTTTCCGAAGCATTAAGATTATTCCTCGATGGTCCGGCGTCCGATTGGTACGATATTTGCTACCGGACGGTTGGCCTGGAGGGTACATGGGGTAGTTGGAGAGTCAGCTTTCTCGAAAATTTTGAAAATAAAGGGTGGTCGGACATTGTATACGCGTATTCGTTTTCATATCTCGCGGGCGCCTTTACCGATTACGCCCTTAAAAAAATTTAATTACTCCTAGATGTAGAGCCGTCTCTCCCAGAGATCGCTAGGATTAATCTTGTAATCGTAGGTCTTCCTAGCAATGTACGTGACCGGCTGGATAGACCCGATATCCAAAATCAGGGTGACCTAATGGCCGCTCTAGGTAGTCTTGAAAATATGGTGACAACAGTCTCTGATAAGGAAAAGACGGGTAAGTCAACAGTTAATAAGAAACAAAATAAAGTAAATTACAAACCTTGCTCTATTTGTGAAAAATTAGGTCAGCGTAATCGTTTTCATCCGGAAGCTAAATGCTGGAGCAACCCTAATAACCCAGAAAATAAATTAGAGCCATTTAAAAAGGCACACCGGGATCTTGAAAAACCCATACGTGTTGCAAACAATGCAGAACTGCAGGACGTATTAAATTCTATCCCTAATCAAAAAAACTAACTTTGACTCCTCTCATCGTTCTACAGATATTAGCAGAGGACTGCCCCGCTCAAGCTCTCTATGACGGCGGTGCAAACGTATCAATGATAAATTCTAAGTTCGTAAACGAACTAAAAAAATATATAATTCCTCTAAAACCCTATTCCTGTAGAACGCTGGGTGGAGTACGACTCCTAACTGGAGTAATAAAACTAAAAACAAAAATAATGAATATAGAAAAAGAAATTTGGTTTTTTGTTATACAAGATGAAGATTTTCATTATGATGTTCTCCTCGGATTAGATTGCATCCAAATATTCCGTCTAAATCAGGACTATAAATTAAATATTACGCAGACTATAGACGAGGATGAATTCAAAAATAATACAAATAAACCCAAAGAAATAATAAACACCCCAATAATCACAGTCAATTGGAATGAATTTATGCCAATCGAGCAGTTCCAAGCTGAAACTGAACATTTAGATCCTATTAAAAAAAATAAAATAGAAGGTTTAATTGATAAATACGAAACCCTATTTGCTCGAAATCGCTACGACGTAGGCAACTTTTCAGAGCAGGAAGCTCATATAAAACTTTTTGAAAATAAATTTATTGCAAGGAAGCCTTATCGTTGTTCACTAGAAGATCAGCTTGAGATTGAACAGCAGGTAGCTGAACTTCTGAAAGCCGGTCTGATAGAGGAATCCTGCTCCCCTTTTGCGGCCCCTGTGACCATGGCCTTTCGAAAGGCAGAGGGAAAAAAGAATAGGATGTGCTGCGATTTCCGTGCACTAAACAAGTTGATTGTTCCTGAGACTTTTCCTTTCCCTACAATCGACGACGTAATTGTACAAACAGCTGAATGCGAATGGTTTAGTGTCATTGATATGAATTCGGCCTTTTGGTCAATTCCAGTAAGAACAAAAGATAGGTATAAAACGGGTTTCGTGACCCAAGAGGGTCATTACCAATGGACTTGTTTACCCTTCGGTATAAAAATCGCATCACCTACTTATCAAAGAATTCTTTCTGGTATCATACGTAGGAACAACTTATCAAAGTTTTGTACCAATTATATCGATGATATACTCATTTTTTCTAAATCATTCGATGAGCATGTACAGCACATTGAACAGGTCTTTAAGGCAATACAAAATGAGGGATTCAAAATAAAATTTACTAAATGCTCATTTGCTGTAAAGAAAGTAAAATACCTGGGACACGAATTGTCCAAAAATACCATAAAACCTATGTATGATAATGTTATTTCCATACAAAATTTTCCAACACCTAAAAATAAAAAAAACATTCGGCAGCTGTTAGGTAAAATTAATTTTTATCACAAATATATAAAAGATGCTGCTAAGATATTGGAGCCTTTCCATAATCTCCTTCGCAAGAATGTAGATTTTAAATGGAGTCAAGAATGTGAAAACTCATTTATAAAAATAAAAAAGTATCTAACATCCCAACCGATATTGGCGATCTTTGATCGATTAAAACCAATTCTGATATACACTGACGCTAGTATAGAGGGTATCGGTGCCGTTCTAAAACAAATACAAAAAGACGGGTCAATAAAACCTGTCGCGTATTTTTCAAAAAAACTTACGGAGGGGCAGAAAAAGAAAAAAGCCGTATTTCTAGAGTGTCTAGCCATCAAAGAAGCCGTGAAATTTTGGCAGTATTGGCTGCTGGGCAATCATTTCACTGTCTATTCAGACCACAAACCCCTGGAAAACCTGGGAGTGAATGTTAGAACAGATGAGGAGTTGGGGGATATGATGAATTTTCTTTCACAATTTGATTTCAATATAATTTATAACCCTGGTAAATCAAATGAGGAAGCAGACTGTCTTTCCAGAAATCCGTTTTTTGACTCGGGGGAAGTTACCGGCGATGATATTTTGTGTACGGTGAATCTGTTCACCATAAATGAGATCTTAAGTGATCAAAAGCAAGTAATAAAAAATAAAGACCACTTTGTAGAAAATGGGATAGTTTACAAAAAAAGTAATAATAAAAAACAAATCATCCTTTCGGAAGAGGGTGCAAGAGTATTAATAACCAGAATACATAATCAGTTAGGACATGTAGGAACTGATTGTCTGATAAGAATGATAACGCCGCTTTACTGTGCTAAAAATATTTATAAAACAATAAAACAGATAACTAAAAACTGCGAGATATGCATAAAAAATAAAACTCGAAAAGGCAAGAGTTTCGGTTTTTTAGGCCACTTAGGCCCACCAACCAAACCCTTCCAAATAATGTCACTGGACACTATAGGAGGTTTTGGAGGAAGAAGGTCAACTAAGAAGTATCTACATCTCTTAGTGGACCACTTCACTCGTTTCGCCTACATACTTACGTCAAAAACTCAAAGCACAGAAGATTTTATAAAAATAATTCATTCGGTTCAGGCTAATAACAAAATAGATATTCTTCTCACTGATCAATACGGTGGTTTGACGTCTGATAATTTTGATCAATATCTAAAAGATAACCAGATAAATCACATATTTACAGCAGTTGATGCGGCATTTTCACTCGGTCTTAATGAACGCCTCAACCAAACCTTGGTGAATAGGATAAGATGCCGAATAAATGAGGAAAATAATGATAGAGCTTGGACTACGGTCGCTAAACAATGCGCAGAAGAATACAATAAAACAGTGCATTCAGTAACCAAATTTGCTCCTGAATATCTATTAAAAGGGACAAAATTTCCAATATTGCCTCCTACACTCGAACCTTTTTCAGATCTAGACACGGATCGATTAAAAGCCTACCACAACACACTAAAACATCATCAAAAAAATAAAAGTAGGTATGATCTTAACAAAATCGACCACGAATTCAAGTTGGGCGATCTTGTCTACGTTGAAAATGGCAATAAACTAAATAGGCAAAAATTGGATCCCATCCGAATTGGTCCATTCCCAATAATTGAATGTCTATCAAAATCTGTGTACAGGTTAGCATGCGGCTCATCTGAGCGCGAAAAAAGGCTTTTCCATGTATCCAAATTTATACCAGTAAATAGCCTTTAAAAACATGGATCTTGTCGTCCTATTGCATTTAAATTTTTCTTTGTCCCTTGGTGGGGGGATGTAAAATTTAGGTACTTACACCACCTAATTTCACGAACAATCGTGTGTACGATTGTTCACTCTCTTATCTGTCTATTCGGCTGGTCTCGTACATTGAAGGAACCTTTTCTAATCAGTCGAATAGCTGTACTCTCTGATGAACAAGTTCGTTTATATTACAACAAATTATTCGTTTTTAGACTCGGTGATATTAATCCTTAATTTAACGATTCACACGCATGTTATTTTGTACATCGTTATATTAATAAAGAAAAATTTACGAATCAAGTAAATTGATTTTACATATATTATCTACACTGTCCAGCGACGAGTTCGCTTGTGGCTATCTTTTCTCCACGACCGCATTCGTTGATCGCGTCTTATCAGCATTATATAGGTTCGTTACACTATTCTTTTTCGAGATTTAGAGTCGTTCATTTTTTACTAGATAAAAAACCTACCCCGAACGCAGTAGGTATCTCATACAGTTTTCTTCTTTTTAGGTAATTAGGCCGTCTCATTAGATAGGTAAAGGACGAATCGAGCGAGAAATCGCTATTGAATTGTTCTCAATAATAATTGAAATATTTCTTTTTCTTTGAGGTCTTTTTTTTCTCTTCGCCTCTTATCTTCGATTCTCTTATTTTTACGGGAAACTTTTTTTGCTGGGAAATTTATTTTTCTCACAGCATCTTTATATTCTTAGGTTATTTTATTACCTTTGTAATTATTAATTAGCATTTTGCTTTCTTATTATAGAAATTTCTGTTACTAGCGTTTTCGCTCCCATCTTTTTTTTCTTCTCTTTTATTATATTTATGCAACTCTATTTGTAATTGTTTCTAGCATTTGCTCCCTTACTTTTCACTCTTCCCTACGAGTTACATTTAACCCAGAATTTTTTCTTTCAGCAATCTAGCGTATTCGAATTTCTCAAGACTGATTGTAATTAATATATTTAATGCAAGATGGTCGGAAAGGCTGTGTTTCTGCGAAGGTTTTTGTAGTGGAAAGCTCGTCTTTTCTGCTTGATGAATTATTATGCGCGCGACTACAGTCGTTGAATCTCGTGCTAGCGTGACAGTGCTGCCAATGCAAAGTGCACAGAACCTTTCCTCCCATCTTGCATTAAAACATCGTACGTATCAGTGTTGGAAGGGAACCAATTCCGTTCCGCCACTGATACGTAATATACTATTAATCCTTATTCTATCTGATCGTATAGGTACTATTTATATCGTATATCATAATGTCTGGAGTAATTAGAAAGTCCATAGGACCTCGTAAGAAAAATTTTCTGGCGTAGCCAAATAAATGAAGATCAAGTTTCATGTCTTTATATTTCATTAGTAAAAAGGCCGAAGCAGAGACGTTTGGTGGCAAAATGAGAAGAAGTGTATCTCGCGGTATCCCTTACGGCTCTGTCTTGGACCCTTCTACGTGGAACATCGCACTTAATGCCCTATTTGCGACGAGGCTGCCACCAAGGTGGAGCTCACATGCTACACTAACGACACTCTGGTGGTTGGCTCGGCCGTCACAGTTGTCGTGGTGAAGACCAAAGTGAACCAAGCCTTAGAGGCTCTCACCCGTTGGATCAAGTCGGCTACATTAGGCTTGGCAGTTGACAAGACGGAAGATCCGTCGAAAGTTTTATCCACTCCCCTTTCGTCTGCAATGTATGGACATCGAGACTAAGAAGATACTGGAGCACCTGAAGCTCTGTTTCGAAAGCAAGCTCAGCGTTCGGTACCATTTTAATAGGAAACCTAATGTATCGGGGGGGGTCGAAAGAAATATCCTCCGCCCGTCCGACCGGCAAATCTTGGAGCTTGAAAATTTTCCAAGTCCCCCTCCTATCACATATATCTCGGTCGAAATTTTTCCAAGTCCTCCTCGTATTATATATAGCTTGGGAGGCGGGGCCTGTGACGTCACAATCTGATGACGTCATTGATCTGTTTTTTCTCCAAATCCCCCTGCCTATTATATATAGCTTGGGGGCGGGGTCTTTGACGTCATAGTAGGTCAGCTTTGCGATATCTCAATTTGATGACGCCATAGATCAGTTTTTTTTTCAAGTCGCCTATCTATCATGTATACCTTGGGGGCGGGGACTGTGACGTCACAATTTTATAACATCATAAGTCTGGCTTGTGACGTGACAATCTGCATTTTTCAAATCCCACGTGCCCCATATTTTTAACAGAGAACCTGTTTTATCGGGGGCTTTTCGGAAAAAACGTCCGGACGGGGTCTGTGACGTCAGCCTTTTTTTTTCAAGTCCCCTCCCTATCATATATAGCTTGGGGGGCGGGGACTGTGACGTTACAATTTGATAACATCATAAGTCAGCCTTGTGTCGTCACAATCTACATTTTTCAAACCCCACGCGCCCCATATTCTTAACAGGGAACCTGTTTTATCGGGGGTTTTTCGGAAAAAACGTTCGGACAGGGCCTGTGACGTCACAATCTGATGACGTCATAGATCTGTTTTCTTCACAAGTCCCCCTGCCTATTACATATAGCTTGAGGGCGGGCCCTGTGATCAGCCTAGTGACGTTACAACCTACATTTTTCAGATCCCAAGTGCCTCTTAAAACAGGTTCCCTGCAACCCCTCGTTTAACTGCTCTGAAGAACCTGTGAGTTGTTGAGAAAGTGGTGGAAAAAGTTTCCAGTGTTTTGACACGTTTGTCCCACCTATTGTCAAACCAAGGAGGACCAAGAGAAATTAAGGGAGGACTGTACATGAGCCTAGCAAAGTCAGTTCTCCTTTATGGAGCCCCAATGTGGGCCGACTCCATGAAGATTGAGTACAGAAGAAGAGAAATGGAAAGAATCCAACGAAGAGCTGCGTTCAGGTATGTTCATGCCTACCGTGTTGTGTCGATGGCTGCTCTTTGCGTGTTTTAGCACGGACACCGCCAATTGATCTGTTGGCAGAAGAGCGAGCAATGGTGTTCAATGCAAAGAAGGAGACAAGGACCATCAGACAAGCCTTACGGGTCAAGCAGGGCCAGACGCTTCTTGCATGCCGAGCAGGAAGAGCGACTCTCTGAGACAGAAAAAAGCGAGTTGACCCGCGTGCTAATACGCGATCTTGACGAGTAGATGAACCAAGACCATGGCCACTTGAATTTTCATCTTACACAAATGATGAGTGCCCATGAGTGTTTCAACAAGTACCTACACAAAATAGTGAAGTGGAGCGAAAGTTGTGTTCACACTGTGTTCAGGATCGAGATGATGGACCACTGCTTCCCTTCTTGGAGTGTGATGCGTGGAGGCGTGAGTAGGGTGAGTTAAAACGGTCTCTCCATGAGATCGGGCAAGATGGAGAACTCATCCCAAGTAATCTGGTTCCATGTATGCTGCAAAAAACAGGGACATGGAACCATGTATTTACATTTTCCGCTGAGGTAATGAAGAAGGAAATGGACGCAAAAGATGTAGATTGTCAAGCTATTGCCTCGCGTATCTACGTGTACCATTAGCCATAATTCTGCTGCTTCTCCAAACACAAGGCGATCAGAAGGGACCGCCAACAAAACAAAGGGGAAAAAGCCAACCAAAAAAAGGAGAAGAGAGGAAGGAAGTGAAGCCCAGAGTTGCTGGTGATCTCCTGGTGAGCTCTCTGTGGTGGATGAAAGCTCGGGTGGCGGAGTAGATACGCGTGCGTCCATGGCACAGAACTACCTGAATTCCAAGTTGAATGCTGAGCGCTTCCTCGGGCAGACCTCTGTAGTGGCCTTATTGACAGACATTGCACAGCGCTCCGGACCTCGAGGAGAAAATGGAGCCAGGTCACTCTCAATCCGACCCCTTCGGACTAACGACGCAATGCCCTAAATGGGTGGATACCGGTGCCGGAGGAGCGGTGTGTCGGGGGAACACCTACATGCTCCAATGCCCCCCTTTCAAACGCGGATTCTACGGAATTACCCGGGGCGACGAACTGTGTAATATTTCCCTTTGAAATTCGATTGGGGCCAGGTAGGCCTAGTTGTTGTATGATGAGCAAGATCCTGTTTGTAATATATTTGTACTATCGCGTTCCTGTACAAGTGAGTTGGCTACGATACGAAGCGAAGAGTCGATTTTCTACTTGTCGTGAAACTACATCAAGTACGAGTACACACATTACCTTTTTTATTCAATTTATACAGCGTGTAGAACACATCAAGATTATAACTTTCGTCTTAATATCATTATGACTCTCCGGTACGAGTAATATACCGTGTCGTCTCGTAGGTAATTCCTTCACATTCTCATTACGAATCACAGGAGTTTAAATTAAATTCGGTTCCCTCTCGCAAGCGCCAGTAGCGCGCGCTCGCGTATTCCAACCATACGAAAATTTTCTCCGGCACCCTGAAAAGGTAATTACTTACGAAATGTTCCGCAAAATTAAATGTTACGAAGCAGAACTCGATAAATTACGATTTCGAAACGAGCGCGGATTAAAATTTTGCAGTTTCTCCCGCTACATTCATAATATGTTCATTATGCTGTACCTAGAGTAACGCGGACAACTCTTCTGACGTATAATCTACAAATAGAATTAGATTATTGTACAATGTTGTATGGTGTAAGACGGGCCAAATATGGCAGGGCAACAGGTGTACGAGAAGAAAAATTCTCCCAAAATCTGGCCACGTTTGTGAGGCGCGGGATAGAAAATGATATTCCGTTCATCTCCGGTAGGATTACGTTAGAAAATTACAAATACAACGAACGCGATGTAACGTAATCTATTATAGGGGGTAGGAATAATTCAAGTCACGGCGAGAACAATTGTGTAAGAGAAATTCAAAGATTTTTGATTTGAAAATCCCAACGAAACACGCATTTAGCTTTATTTCACTTTCCCCGTCGTATACGTGGTTTATTTACTTCCAGTTTAAATATTGCTCCGGCACCGTTAATAACCGCAGAAGGGGAGGCGATGTAAAGTCGAACTATTTTGTACGTGAAGACGGGAGGGAAAAAGTTCACCCGCAATTTCCATAATCGTCTTTAACGTCGTGAAATCCCCGAGTGCGCGAATGATGACGAGACGTGGAATGTGAATACAGTCTTTCGGTTGTCGAAAATAATAGCAAAGAAATAAGACAATGCACCTAGTGCATCTTAAACTTTTCACATTCTCCTTCCGTCCTTGGGTTCAATATATGACAAAACGAAGGCCTAAAATTTTTAACAAAGAATTGTATAACTACCCCATTCAAAGTTACATGTGCCCAGCATCTGCTGCGTGAAATTCAATCAGTATACTTCCTTCAAAAATGTTGACCCATTCCTTCCACATGAACCAATTACCATGAGAGGAGTGCAGGTATTCAATTTGAAATAAAGTCATCATTACCTTCGCCATCCTTCGTTTCCTCGAACGAATTGGAATTATTATATTCACCGAATACAGAAACTGCCAAGCAGTGGCAGTCTCATCTAGGAGTTTTGTCCCACTCTTATTATGTAACCTCGCTTTCCAACCGCTTCATATCTGCCATCCGCTCGCGAAAGGCTTTGCACTTCTTTACCAAACACCATCTCTGCGACAGAGGTTGGTGATCCATAAAGCAATGGTGACCTTCGGAATAGCAGACCGGAATAAATCGATTCACGAACATCCTAATGAGCGTCTCAGATCCTTCATTCTGGAGATTTGTCCTACACCTGCACTGAGAGAAGAGAATAGTCTTGGTGACTAGAAAAAAAAGTCAACTTAAGACAACCACCTTTTTTTTTGTCAGGGGTTGATCCGTTTTTCCTGTTATTTCAATTGTAAAATCTAGTCATAGTGAATAGAAATAGGTGAGATGTCTTGAGTTAACACTTTTTTTCTAGTCACCAAGACTATTGTTGTCTCTCAGTGTGGGTATCTAGCCTCGCCAAGTCCGAGTACGTCAGTTTTCAACTGTTGCTTTTTATAGTCCAGTTTGCCAGCATGTTCCATATTTCCACCAAAAATGGCTCCAGCCGCATATTTCACACCCCGATCCCAGATTTCAGGACGCCACGCCAGAACAAAACATTTCTGAGGCCGTGCTTTGAGATCATCTTACATATATTTGTAGATGATTAGGATGAATACAACGGTTGTTTCCCCTTACCCTCCGTCGGGTTTACTGTTAGGATTTGCTCCCTTAGTTGGAATGTCCAATTTTTGGGCCCTCCCAGATCAACGCTAAATGAAATGATCGGAGCTACCACTGCACTGTTGCCAAGTAACTCAAAGTAGCAAACCGGTAAACATTTGGTTGCCCTTTTGTAGCCCCCGGAAAATCTGCCCTAAAAAATCCATGTGCTTACCCTTATACGTACCTCCATAAATGCCATAGGACCAATCAGAATGCTTCTTTAGCGGGTAACATTCGGGGAACAAGTTTCCCTTCATTTTCAGTGCGATGCATGTGACCTATTTATCACCCATGCACATGTTACCCTAGGTATCACGTTCTTTAATTATTTCTTATTTTAATTAAAATCAGTATAAAATAAAAATTATGTTCACTAAAAAAAGAGTAACAGGAAGTGCGAGGGGAAAATGTGAAGGAGAAAAAAAATCAAAATGCGTGGCGTTTTATCACCTCCCGTATTGGGCTCGGCCGGGGTTCGAACTTGAAGTACCTAGTTTCCCTGTCGCGCCCTAACTAACCTACCTACGGGGACCTATCTCCCAAATGAAGATGAGTTTGGTATAGATGTTGGAGACTAGGATTTTGTAAATATAAATTATTCTAGTAGGTAAAGATGAAAATACGCGAATTTCTTGGTGAATTGGTGATTGAATTAAATTATATTTAGTATGCTTTGAACTAAATTATAATTAGGGATCAATAAATAAAAAATTATAATATTATAGGTGAAAAATGGCTTACTTTTCAAAAAGTTGCTTGAAAAAGAATGAAATATGATATCTGAAGTGAAAATACTCATCACTGGGTCTGAAATTGGTTCTATTGACGAAGATGGGCCAAGGCTTCAGCTGCCCGAACGTTGAACCATTTTTATACTAAATACATCAGTTTAAGTGGCCCGTCTTCGACAACTTGTGAAATTTAAATTTTGTAGAAAATTTGTGGATTTACCCGTATCTATAAATTAATTTTAAAATAGTTTTATGAAGAACGCTAGTGAGTATACAGCCAAAAGGTTGTAATATAAAATTTATTTGTGAAATTCAGTGCTATTTTTAATTATAGGTAATGTTTATAGTTAAACGAATCCGTTCCTTAAGGTTACGGCTATCCATCATAAACGAAAAAACGAATACTCTAAAGGGAGAGTAAACAAATGCAAACCGCAGAAAATAAAAACGAAGGGAGCGCTTTCGGTTAAACAACCATCTTCAGACCTGAAATGAAAGCAACTGACGAACGAATGAGAAGGAAGAGGTATTAAGATCGTCCGAACGAGAAATCACGGTGTGAATCATAAACCTGTTCGATCAAGCCATCTTCCGGAATGTACGAGTTGAGTATAGTGATACCGTCAGTGTTGAGGTGACGCATTATCTCTATATTCTCGAGGGCGATACGCTTACGGTAGGAATTCTCCTTATGGAGGAGCTTTTCGGATCCCTCGCGGAAACTGTGGCCACTGTTAATCAAATGATCAGCGAAAGCTGACTCCCCTAAGCGTCCCTTCTTCCAAGACTTCAGGTGCTCAGCTACTCTAACTTTCATCTGGCGGCTGGTCTCACCAATATAAAAGCCTCCACAATCCTCACATTCCATCTTATAAACACCACTCCTCTCATCAACCGGTATGGGATCCTTCAGTCTCACAAACAACCTCTTAACTGTGGTATGGTTGTAAAACGCGGGTCTGAAACCGAACGGGCGAAGGGCCCGACCCAATTGCCGGGAGAAATTCCCCAGGAAAGGGAGACTGATCCAACGCAAACGGCGATCACGGATCGTGTCTCGGGGGAGGGAGGTGGTGGAATCAAGAAGGCTCCTCGTAACTTTCCTCCGAACCATCACGTCGACGTCGACATTGACTCCATTCACTCTAGCCAGGTGTTTTATAGTAAGTAATTCTTTCTTATAAGCAGATTGACTCAACGGAATACGAGTCAGTCTGTGAACTAGGCTATGAAAAGCAGCCATCTTATGAGCAACAGGACCGAACGAACCACCGTGGACTAAAACATCGGTCGTAGTATCTTTCCTGTAAATTCCAAACTTGTGGATACCGTCTACAATAGAGATCGATAAATCCAAAAAGTTAATGGAAAATACCCCTATTTCCAACGTAAATTTGATGGAAGGGTACCAGGAATTGAGATACCTCAGAAACTCACCAAGGAGATCTGGGTGACCAGTCCAGGTACATAGAACGTCATCAACGTACCTGTGCCAGTAGTGAATATGATTAAGTAACACCTGGTTCGAGGAAAAGAGGTCAAGTTCAAACTTAGACATGAAAATTTCGGAGATAAGAGAGCCTAGAGGTGATCCAATAGGGATCCCTACTTCCTCAGGGAACTCGAAAAATTTCCCTTCAAATTTACAGAAGTTAGGGGACCAGCAAGTATTCAGGAGATCAAAAAATTCCTGAAACTCATTGTGAGGAATGTTGGCACTGATGAGTAGCTCACCCATCCGCTGGATAGTAGCAGCCTTAGGAATATTCGGAAACAAACCAACAACATCAAACGAGCAGATGGTCGTGGGGGAAGGCTTACATCCTTGAGGACATCAGTTAAAGAGGCCGAATTCAAGACCGAATGAGGAGATTCAAAATCAATGCGATTTTTGAACCAACGGTCAAGGAGAATACTTGCTGGTCCCCTAACTTCTGTAAATTTGAAGGGAAATTTTTCGAGTTCCCTGAGGAAGTAGGGATCCCTATTGGATCACCTCTAGGCTCTCTTATCTCCGAAATTTTCATGTCTAAGTTTGAACTTGACCTCTTTTCCTCGAACCAGGTGTTACTTAATCATATTCACTACTGGCACAGGTACGTTGATGACGTTCTATGTACCTGGACTGGTCACCCAGATCTCCTTGGTGAGTTTCTGAGGTATCTCAATTCCTGGTACCCTTCCATCAAATTTACGTTGGAAATAGGGGTATTTTCCATTAACTTTTTGGATTTATCGATCTCTATTGTAGACGGTATCCACAAGTTTGGAATTTACAGGAAAGATACTACGACCGATGTTTTAGTCCACGGTGGTTCGTTCGGTCCTGTTGCTCATAAGATGGCTGCTTTTCATAGCCTAGTTCACAGACTGACTCGTATTCCGTTGAGTCAATCTGCTTATAAGAAAGAATTACTTACTATAAAACACCTGGCTAGAGTGAATGGAGTCAATGTCGACGTCGACGTGATGGTTCGGAGGAAAGTTACGAGGAGCCTTCTTGATTCCACCACCTCCCTCCCCCGAGACACGATCCGTGATCGCCGTTTGCGTTGGATCAGTCTCCCTTTCCTGGGGAATTTCTCCCGGCAATTGGGTCGGGCCCTTCGCCCGTTCGGTTTCAGACCCGCGTTTTACAACCATACCACAGTTAAGAGGTTGTTTGTGAGACTGAAGGATCCCATACCGGTTGATGAGAGGAGTGGTGTTTATAAGATGGAATGTGAGGATTGTGGAGGCTTTTATATTGGTGAGACCAGCCGCCAGATGAAAGTTAGAGTAGCTGAGCACCTGAAGTCTTGGAAGAAGGGACGCTTAGGGGAGTCAGCTTTCGCTGATCATTTGATTAACAGTGGCCACAGTTTCCGCGAGGGATCCGAAAAGCTCCTCCATAAGGAGAATTCCTACCGTAAGCGTATCGCCCTCGAGAATATAGAGATAATGCGTCACCTCAACACTGACGGTATCACTATACTCAACTCGTACATTCCGGAAGATGGCTTGATCGAACAGGTTTATGATTCACACCGTGATTTCTCGTTCGGACGATCTTAATACCTCTTCCTTCTCATTCGTTCGTCAGTTGCTTTCATTTCAGGTCTGAAGATGGTTGTTTAACCGAAAGCGCTCCCTTCGTTTTTATTTTCTGCGGTTTGCATTTGTTTACTCTCCCTTTAGAGTATTCGTTTTTTCGTTTATAATGTTTATAGGTTGGTTTGATTTTGAATTTCAAATATTTTCGGTAATTTTATTTGAAATTTTTCAATATAACCGGTGGTGTCTCTAGTGTAGTACCCCCTCTCCTTGCTGTATATTTCTATATAATATATACTTTTTTTTTTTCTCAACTGAAAAACTTGACGCGTCGACTTGAGATTTTAAGACTTATTGTCGCTATGATATAAATACTTTGTAAGTTTACAAAGACAAATTTTTTAGAAGAAGAATACGTTTCAAAAATGAATTTTTCCTTAAAGGGATGAAATGAATAGGTATTCTAATATTTTCATTGAGACATATGAGTTCTTTTGATACAAATCACAAAATTTTGAACAAATTCGATCCAAGAATTCTCGTATGTTTTTTAAGCATTAATTGTACCTGATATGTAGGATTTTAGCCTCAAAATTTTCAAAATTGGACTTTTTGAAGTTTTAAATAGCCTTGGAGAAGCGTTACAATGCGTTGTTGACTTACAAGGAATTTGAAAAATTCATATTCTTCAAATTTTTTTCTATAAGAAGCCACACAAAACCCACTTTTGATGAAAAGTCGACTAAGTACAAGGTTATACTACAACAACAATATATCTTGATTGTTGCCCACATTGCCCAAATATTTTTTCCAGAAGCTAACGCAGTAAAATTTTATCAATCAGAAACTATGGAATTAATCCGATCCTCTAAATTACGGCTATTCATATTAACGGATACTCGCGAGAGTCAAAGCAAAAAGCAAAAGCAAAAAGCAGAAAATTATTCACGAGAGTAGAGAAAGTTGCAAAAACTGCAGAAATAAATTCAACGAACTCGAAGCGCTTTCAGTTAAAAAACCAACTTCAGCGAGAACAAGAAAACAACTGACCCAACGATGAAACAATACAATGACACCAAATCGAGACAAAAAAGAAGAACTAATCATTGAGTTGTGACTCATAAACAAGCTCGATCAGACCTTCATCCGGTACATGCCTGTTCAGCACAATGACACCACCAGTATTCGTATGACAAATGATTTCTATGTGTTCCAGAGACCTGCGTTTACAGTACGAATCTTCCTTGTGGAGAAGCACCTGAGAACCCCCCCGGGATGTATGCCCACTGGTAATTAAATGGTCACCAAATGCCGAATCTTCCTCGCTGCCCTTCTCCCAGGCCTTCTCATGTTCAGCCACCCTGATCTTCAACTGCCGACCAGTCTCACCGACATACACTCCAACCTAAACACCCAACTCTTCTCCTCCTCAGAAACTCGGTCTTTCAGCTTGACAAACAACATGTTCAGCCACCCTGATCTTCAACTGCCGACCAGTCTCACCGACATACACTCCAACCTAAACACCCAACTCTTCTCCTCCTCAGAAACTCGGTCTTTCAGCTTGACAAACAACCCTTTGACTGTAATAGGATTGTAGAACGCAGGCCGAAAACCAAAGGGGCGAAGGGCCAGCGCTTTGAGTTGTAGAATTTATTTTTGCAGTTTTTGCAATTTTCTTAACTCTTGTGAGTAATTTTCTGCTTTTTGCTTTCACAAGAACTCTTGTGAGTATCTGTTAATCAAAAACTAGTTCCCAAAACTGGATTTAACCCTGGGTAACATGGGAAAATACAAGGTAATATCAGGTTTTCATAACAGCTGAAGGAAGCTGCCCTTTAATTCCCCGATCACGCTCTTATTACTCGGGAGACTATTGAGAAAACAGAGGGTAATATTAGGTCTCGTAAAAATGGAGGCAAAATTACCCTTTAATTTCCCTATTGCCCTTTTATTATTCGGGAAACTATTGGGAACACAGAGGTCAACATTAGGTCTTTGCGAAAATGAAGCGAGGTTGCCCTGTTATTCCCCTATTGCCCTCTTATTGCACAGGAAACTATTGAGAAGACAGAGGGCAACATTAAGTCTTTGCAAAAATGAAGCAAGGTTTCCCTGTCATTCCCCTATTGCCCTCTTATTACACGGGGAACCATTGGGAAAACAGAGGTCAACATTAGGTCTTTGCAAAAATGAAGCAAGGTTACCCTGTTATTCCCCTATTGCCCTCTTATTACTCGGGGAACTATTGGGAAAACAGAGATCAACATTAGGTCTTTGCAAAAATGAAGCAAGGTTACCCTATTATTCCCCTATTGCCCTCTCAATACCTGGGCAACCATTGCGAAAATGTTTACCGGGAAACACGGTGAAGCACCTTTTTGAACTGTGGCAAATATTAGATGTTCCCAAACTCTCAGATCAAATTTTTTAGGTGGGGCTGGGTTGAATCGTAAGTGCTACGTGTGTGCTGACGTCGAGATTTTCAATTGTGATGGTCTCCTTCCCCTTTAATCCTTCTCGATGAGGAAAGCAGTAGATGTGCAGGACCCAAATTGGACAAAATGGTTGGAATTGATGGTGCTACGTTTGTTCTGGCACCCTTGCTCTCCAATCTTAGTCTTCCGTTGTAAGCTTACGGCAGTTTTTCTCAACCGGTGTACATCAATGTGCCGCAAGTGTGTACCATAGGTGTGCCGCGAAATTTGGATCAAAAACATGAACCAAGAAGAACTAAAAAAAGAATTGCAAATTTTTTTTATTTACTGGTAAAACTTATCATGAACATTATTTGACCGATGTGTTCTAGCCTTTAAATGATGTCAATTGCAGTTATAATTTCTTTAACTCGAGTCTGTTGATGTGTGAATACGGGCTATCTTGACCATGGTATTGATCCTGCAAATCTGTGCTTCTTCTTTGGTCTTTCTGAGATCAAGTAAATTCTTCGAAAATTTCGTCGACTGTTTCCGTCGGTCGAGTGACTAGCTGGGAAACACAAAAATTAGAAAACAGGTATATTGAAAGATGCGCAGCTAGAAAAATTTTCAGGGAGAGAAGATCCTGACTTCAACAAAGAAGAGGACTAATTTTATTTCGTATAATGAAGAGTACATAATAGAAAAAAATTATGCAACGCTCTCACAAACGATCTTTCCCATTTCCTACAAACAAAAATCCCACGAGGATTCTGTTTTAATTCGTCCGCGAGTTCGAAATAATCAACCATTCTTCCAAATCGACTCCAATACAAGTTATAATTAAATCGCGACAAAAAGACGTCGAAATTAAACATCTCAAGTTAGAACGGAAATCTGGAATTTCTATATTTATCGGTGACTTCCTAATAATATGATACGAAATTGACGTCTTTTTTGACGACTTCTATCATCTTTTGTTGAAACTCATTAAAACTTGATAATCTGGGCATAATTCCTTTTTCCATCTTTTCCGTATTATTTTCACGATCGTATGATTGATAATCGAAAAAGCACTGTGTGGTACAATTTACGTCTGACGTTCTAAGGTTGCCACACGCATTTAAACTCTAAAAAAAAAAATTGTTTGAACTACGAGAAAGATTTAGTTCGATTAACAAAACTTATCACGAGAGCTGCTATATTATGAAGTAAAATTTTCGAAACTATACCGGCGAGATACGGCTGTACGCAAATTTGCTAAACTTATATTGTCGCTGTATATACATATTATACTTCGCATTCGACGATATTTTAAAGCTGCGCCCATGATAAAATAACGTTCGAAGTTTAATCAAAAATAACGCGTCGAATCACGATTTTCATGACATATCCAAAAAGTAAATGGATTTAGAGACGATCGAACAGGATTTTGCGGGAAGAAACGCTAATCCTTTAATGACGTGCTGGCAAGATGGCACAAAAAAGGCTCGTCTTTTTTGATGGTACGGCGAACGACGTCGCGCGTCAACAATCGACAAACATTATTCCAGAAAGCTCGTCCGCATATTACTACGCTAAATTTAAATTATTCTAACTTAACTTCTGTACTTAAGCAAAACGACTTTGCATCGAGTCGCGCATTAGGTGGATGAAAAGTTCGTCGATCGATGGAGAAAATCACCTCGCCCGCTATTGCGCGTCCTATTCTTTCAACGTCGTTAATTAACTTCGTGGGAACGATTGTAGACTTGCTATCGATGAAACGAGGAAGTGACCAAAAAAATGCTCGAGTCCTCTCGCTTCTTGCTCCTTCATTTCCTTCGAATGATGAGATAATTTCAAAAGGTAGCACGGCGTGGACGGAAAATGGATTTGATTCACGTCTATAGGGGCTCTAAGCCACCTTTCTCGTTGCTCGCGTGGCCTCTTTCATTAAGAACGTTAATTGAGGCGAAAAAGGAGCATGTTTCATAGGCGACTTCTAGATTTCGATAATCGGATTAGACTCTTTCAAAGCCCCTCTTTTGGAAAAGCCCTTTGGACCACAGCCCTCATGCATACAGCTCGAAGGTCAACATCTTTTCAAGTTCCCTAATATAGCTCGAAGGTCGAAATCTCTCCAAGTGGCCAAAAGCTATAAGCTCCCGAAAAACGCAGAGAGTAGAAGAGTTTCCTCGTATTTACGCAAGCGCGCACGTATACATTTCCTTAGGGAGGGGCTATTCTTCCCTCACAAAAAGCAAAACAAAATGCGCGCAAAAAATGTATCACTATTCGGTAATGGTCAATAAAATAGATTCATTTTTTGAGCCTAAGGGGGAGCTTTAGCCCACCCAGCCGCTCTTCGATACGCGCCTATATTCATGAAACATAGTTACGTGACTGTAATTGTGTTTTCTTTCTAGTAGGTCACAGTGTTCCCACGCATTTTTCCAAATAGCCTTTGGCCTTCTTGATGTACAGCTTGACGGTCAAAATCTTTCAAAATCTTCTGATATTATTATACAGCTGTATAGTCGGAATTTTCCTCGCTTCTCTGGCCATATTTGATCTGAATCGGGACAGGAGTTGATTTACCCCCTTGAGTATGAAGTAGGAGACGAGTTTCCTAGTAAAGATTCAGAGTACAATGAGAAGTTTCGCAGTTTGCCCGCTTCAATCAAACGCAGAGTTGTAGTCAATCCCTCACCGCGAGTCCATATAGAGCTTCTCAATCACATTTCCTCCATCGCCTACCACAAAGAGAATTTTTCATGTTCGTCAGCTTCAATCAAACGCGGGGCTGTAGTCGATCTTTCGATGCGAGTCCACAACAGAAGACGATCTTCTCGGTATCATTCTCCCCTCCCTCGCTCCACATAACGAGAGGTGTTGCACACTTGTCCGTAATCACACATGGGGATGCAGTCGGTCCTTCCTCGCGACTCCACAACAGAAGACAACCTTTTCTGTAACATTTTTCTGTTTATCGCTCAACACGATTACAACGGAAATTTCTATCAAAAGCGGGGTTGCAGTCGATTTCTCGCCGCGAGTCTATAACAGGAGACGATCTTTTCGGTAACATTGGCCAGCTGTCCATCGCTTGAAAAACGAATAGTAAAATGAAAAGCCGGGACTTTCCGGGGTCTTTCGGAGACTTGATCAGACTTTTTCGGGATCTTTCTAACACATTTTTTCACCAATTTCCCATAAAACAATTTTTTCAAATAGATTTGGAAAAAAAAATCGAGTTGACCAAGCTGAGTTCCGGGGCAATCTGTATTTCCGGGCCTTCTTCGCAGAATCCAGGACTTCTTCGCGGTTCCGGGGTTTTCGGGATCGGTAGACACCCAATAAGCCAAGCTGTAGTCGATCTGTCACACGAGTCCACAACAGAAGACAAGCTTCTCGATAACATTCCCCCCTCCACCGTCTAACACAACGAAAACTTTTGCACATTTGACCGCTCCCTGGGGCTGAAGTCAATCTTTCGCGGCGAATCCACAATAGGAGACAAACTTTCCGGTAACGTTTTACTTTCGATCTCTCAACACAACGAGAATTTTCGGCGAGTCCATACAAGAGCTTTTCCCATTCCCTCCATCGCTAAGATAATTTTTTTCTTTGACGGCCTCAATCATACGTGAGACTGCAATCAATCTTTCATCTCGAGTCCACAATATGTCACGAGTTCCTCAGTAAAGTTCTCTCCATCGTCTAATGCAGTGTTTCTCAACCGGTGTGCCGCGGCACACTCCTGTGACGCAAGCCCACTTTAGGTGTGCCACGAGATTTCGATCAAAAAAATAAATTAACATGAGCTAAAAACAGAAATTCCCAATTTTTTCTATTGATTCGAAAAAGTGATCGTAAGCACTACCTACCTGACTGAGATGTTCTAGCTTTTGAATTATATCAATTTTCGTAATAATTTTTTAAACTGGAGTCTGAATCTACACCGGATGTCATGAAACTCAAAATTTTCATGCGATGTGGCCAAAAATGCAGATCATATTTCATTTTTCCTCTCAAACTTTGGAAACAGGTGAGCTCAGGGGACTCTCCAGTGAATTCAAGGAACATCCACACCTTTTTGTGTGTATTGATGGCAGAACTCAAAATTTTCTCAAGTCCTGGCGGAAGGTCAAAGCTCTCATTGCCCGAAAACGCAGTATAGGGAAAGAGGGCCGAGGCATTCTGAAGATTTCTCACATGACACTTCTCAACACCCATTGAAAATTGACAGAATTTTGTACGATAATCCCTCCCTCCCTTGATGAACATGAGTGATGTAGACCAAAAATTTGATGCAGATCATTATAATTGTTTGGCTGTTGTTATACACAATAGTCTCTTACTAGGGTTCCAAGCCAATAAATGGGAAAAGAAAAGCTCACCAGAGAATTAGTCGCCTGAGATGGAAAGTCAAGCCATTTTATCACAATGTTTGTTCGCATTGGGTAAATAAATATTGCGGGTATTTGAGAAGCATGAAATCTTTATATTCAAAATAGATTTTCAAAAATTAATTCCACAATGTTGAAAGCTTATACCTTGATAAGCTCCAGAGCTGCCTAAGGGCTGAAAGCGTTCAGAAAAATAATTCATAATACTCAAATTGTGAGGAAGTAGAATAGTATGTCACCTGTCAATTCTATATTACAGGTTGCTTATTAATTGTGAAAAAGAACAAATTTTGGAAGAAGAAATATGATCTTTGTTACCAAGCAATCCACTAAGAACTTGTTTCAAATTCAAAATTTGATAATTGCCACCCCTTTCATATTATTCTTTCATTAGTGGGAGAGGTTTACCAACTGGTGTACCTTGGTCAATATTTTTAGACAGTTAGAGTATCTACATTTGTAGTCACAAAAACAGAACTGCTGAAAATGAATAAATCTCTGTAATAAAAACGATTCGAGGAAAGGTTATTGAGAACAATTAGAAAAAATCTGTAAGTGCATGCTATTCAAGGTAACATCATTATGGAAGTCATGGAAGATAATAATTTATAACAATCTGTAGTATAAAATAAAAACTTGACTGATAAACAGAAATACTCAGTACATAAAAGTAGAGGTTGCTAAAAAAAACTGTTTCCTATTTACAAAATTTCACTTGAACTTATCAGTGTGTCATAATTATATCAACATTTCATGAACCATTGCGGCTAGTTCCTCAAAAATACCCCATACCAGTTGAATACCTAAGTGTTAGTCACATTACAGGTACCTACTTATATTATAATATTACAAAAAAAAATTATACAGCTAAACTAGATGACATTGATCAGAAATCACTATAAGTATTATTAAAATTGTTGTATGTACTCTCTCAAATACTGGAACTTTCCATTCATTATTGATTGAAGGTAAGAATATATTAGGTATGCATTATCAGCTCAGAATGGTGATAGATAAGTAACTTTAATTTGGTCTAGATACATGGGTTATAACATGGCTACTCAGATTCTTTTACAGTGCAAATTTTTTTCTGCAAATCTTGCTTATGAATTGATTTCTCAAATCTGTATCAGATTCATGGATTAACATATGCCTCTTTAGAATGCTTTTCATCATAAATCTTTTCCCACAAATATCACATATAAATTGATATCTACTTTAAATTTGGATCAGATTTGTGGATCAACATATGCTTTGCTAGGTTGCATTTCCTTACAGTTTGTTTTCCACAAATATCGCACTTGAATTGGTATTTTAGATCGAGCTTGGATTCATGGACCGCCATATGCCTCTTCAGATTGCCTATCCATGTGAATTTTTTTCCACATATATTACATTTAAATTGATACCTTAGATTGGGATTAGATTCATGAATCAACATATGCATCTTCAGATGACCTTTCTGAGTTGATTTTTTGCCACAAACAGCGCACTGGTATTGATTCTGACTGTTGGGGTTAGAATCATGGGTTGAAATATGCATTGTCAAGTTGAACTTTTGTGTAAATTTTTTACCACAAATATCACAAATAAATTGATACTTTAAATCTGGATCAGATTCGTGGATCAACATATGCCTTGTTAGGTCACCTTTCCTTGTAGATTTTTTCCCACAAATATCACATATAAATTGATACTTTAAATCTGGATCAGATTCGTGGATTGAAATATGGCTCCTTAGAGCGCTCTTTTGTGTAAATTTCTTTCCACAAATATCGCATTCAAATTGATATCTCAGATTTAGATCAGATTCATGAATTAACATATGACTCTTTAGAACGTATTTCCACGTAAATCTTCTCCCACAAACATCACACATAAATCGATACTTTAAATCTGGATCAGATTCGTGGATCAACATATGCTTTGCTAGGCTGCATTTACTTACAGTTTGTTTTCCACAAATATCGCACTTAAATTGGTAGTTCAGAGCGGGCTTGGATTCATGGACCACCATATGCGTCTTCAGATTGCCTATCCGTGTAAATTTTTTTCCACATATATTACATTTAAATTGATACTTCAGATCAGGGTTAGTTTCATGGATCAACATATGCATCTTCAGATTACCTCTGTGACTTGATTTTTTGCCACAAACATTGTACTGGCATTGATTCTGACTGTTGGGGATAGAATCATGGGTTGAAATATGCATTGTCAAGTTGAACTTTTGTGTAAATTTTTTACCACAAATATCACAAATAAATTGATACTTTAAATCTGGATCAGATTCGTGGATCAACATATGCTTTGTTAGATCACATTTCCTTGCTGAATTCTTCCCACAAATAGCGCATATAAATCGATACTTTAAGTCTGGATCAGATTCGTGGATCAACATATGCTTTGCTAGGTCGCATTTCCTTACAGTTTGTTTTCCACAAATATCGCACTTGAATTGATATTTCAGTTCTGGGTTGGATTCATGGATTAACATATGCCTCTGCAGAAGGTATTTCTGGATAAACGTTTTTCCACAGGTATTACACTCAAATCGATTTCTCAAATTTTGGTAGGAGATGGGAGTCGACATTACAGATCTTTGGACAGTTCTTACTCTCACATGTAGAAGTTAAGTCACTGATGTGAAGAATAACCTAAACTGATAGGCAAGGAGTAGATGGTGACACTGAAAAGTTGAAAACGCTCACAGTAAACACGTTCAGTGAGGAATTACCGGTACATAGATTTAGTTATATAGTCCATTTGATAGGTCCAAAATTAATCAAATCGCTGTAGAACTGCAAAATGACGTTGAGATTACTACAGGACAACTTTGAAATACTTTTAAATCATAAAAATTAAAACATTCGATTCGAGAAAAAAATAGATTGAATGTTTTTCATGTAGAAGACCATAATAATAGAAACAATTGAAAACAGAATGAAAGCTACCTAGTTTGTTTTTGGCTGGACGAGTGAAGATAGCTAGATTAGAAAAAACAACGTTGCCGGATTTTTGTTCTACCGCAGGCCAGAGAACGATTCAAATTGATAATTGATAAAATTTAGTTAACTTTATCCATCTTTGGAGTGTTAAGTATGCTGTACGACTCGTTTTAAATTGAAGAAGCTTCATATTTTTTGAATTATTCCGATTTCTCAAGTTACTGTTGGGATACTTCAAAGAGGCGGTTTTTGCAAATTTTCTTGATGAACCATTTTATTTACCCGTTGGAGTATCTCTTCCTGTGCACTCTTATTCTCAAAAATAATTTTTTAAGCAATTACCTTTAATTAGGCTTCATAATAAGCCAGAGGCATAAACTCACCTCCATTTTATATCTAATTTTTAGACAGTAGAAAGTTAGCAAAATTAAATGTCACTACCTACGGGCGTAACCTTCAAGAACAAATATAGCAATTAGCATTAATTTAGAGTGCATTTGAGCAGATGATGCAAGCCAATCACGCTTGAGGTTTCAAGCTATATTCAGAGGCGGATTTCCTATAAGGCTGATAAGGCTGCAGCCTCGGCGCAAAATTTTTGAGAAAAAAAAAAAAAAACTATGTAAGCATAATGCATATTTTTTTTTCTTCATCGTTCTATTTCAATTATTGTAATAACGATAACGATAATAATAATAATAATAATAATAATAATAATAATAATAATAATAATAATAATAATAATAATAATAATAATAATAATAATAATAATAATAATAATAATAATAATAATAATAATAATAATAATAATAATAATAATAATAATAATAATAATAATAATAATAATAATAATAATAATAATAATAATAATAATAATAATAATAATAATAATAATAATAATAATAATAATAATAATAATAATAATAATAATAATAATAATAATAATAATAATAATAATAATAATAATAATAATAATAATAATAATAATAATAATAATAATAATAATAATAATAATAATAATAATAATAATAATAATAATAATAATAATAATAATAATAATAATAATAATAATAATAATAATAATAATAATAATAATAATAATAATAATAATAATAATAATAAACGCGAAGCGAGCAAAAAATTTTTTAGGAGTGGCGCAAATTTTTTGATAGCCTTAGGCGCAAAATATCCAAGTCCGCCCCTTCTGCCTGTTCTTACCAGACATGAGATTTTAGCCGATCTTTCACCATAACTCAAAATTTCTTACAACCTCTCTCACATCGCGGCACAGCACTTCCAAAACAACAAATAGTTTTGACATTGTCATGTCTCTACTGATTTCCTCCCCATATTTTCAGGATTTATGGCCGTACAAGATGGCCATATGAGGCCTCAACTCTCTTTCCCCATACACGGCTTTCATCTTCTGCCGGGACTCGAGAAAATAATGATTTCTGCCACCAATATGCGCAAAAGGATCTGGATGTTTGCGGACTTCATTTTATTTTCCGGCGAGCTCCGTAGAGCTGTAATCATAATGAATGAAATTCAATTTATTTCATTGAAATGGGATAAAGATGCATCTCCGAAGTTGAAATACCTGATTGGGCTAAAAATTAGAATAGATCATTTACGTGTTAGATAGAAATTAAAAAGGGAACCAAAATCAGAAAGTCAAATAAAAAAAATTTGGACTCTTTGGATTTTGTTACCAACTTTACCAAAATAGCTGGCTTTCAGCTTACTCGGACTAGTTTTTCGCTTTGGACTTTAGTTTTTGGTTGATATATCATAAATTCCTATTATATCTATCTTTATAATGTCTTAGTTTGGTTTTGGCTGGGAAATTCACGTTTGTGTGACCATACTTCGATACCTACCGGAGTTGTCTGGGGTCTGTATGGGAACATTGTTGCACTGACGGTAAGAGCTTGTGCTCTATAGTAACTAGAGTACAATTTAATAATTATTATGAATCCCGTCTACAAACAATTCAATGAATAGTATATCTTCTCTTTGTTTCGACTTCATGAAGTCGATTGACAAAGTAATGCTCTTTTTTATATAGCGTGGAAAAAATCTACATTTTAATTAGCGCGAAAAAAACAATTTTTAATCTTCCTAATTTATTCGCGAATACCATTACCCCTGTATACGTACTTCGAGAAATGAATCACTTTTAAATAATCACCGATCTAAGTTAATAATCGAGTCTTTTGTTTACTCTAAATAACGACGTTGGGTAAAGACAACAAGACTTCATCCGAAAATAAATACGCCAATCTCGACTGATGGAGAGACAGCGACAAGCATCTTCATTCTTGAGTGTAGGTAAATATGTACGTATACTCGTAATTGAATTGAAAATCGATTAACTTGGTAATTAATTACTTCGTAATATTATTTAGTCTTTACAATACTCCATGTATTCGTGCGATTTTCTTAAAATCATATCTTTAATTACTTCTAGTATTTTCCCGCTCTTGCATTTTTTTTTTTTTTTTTTTCTGACAAATATAGTCAACGTTGAGTGAATTAAGAATGCAATCTAATAGATGAATATTAAAAAGAAACTATTTACTCGTCGCATAGTAGTGTACAGAGATGAAATAATTTTTTTTAGGGATATTTGCATTCGTTCAGGCATTAATCATCAGCTTCATGCGTCGGAGAACTAGCCTACTTTACCTATTTTTCAAGAGGAAAAAAAAAAGAAAAACGATAACTTCTAGGTTTGGAGATGACCCGGGGTTAGTCGTCTCGATTGCGTCTTCCTTCGGTTCACATCAGCATAATCAATGGAAAACTATTGCCAAAAGAAAATATAAACAGCAGAAATTTTACTACGTAGCTGTACGGTACTCTACTATGTATTTTGAATATCCTACTTTCGACTTGTAGGTTATTACGTATTTTCCTCCATTTTTTCCCCTCTTCTTTGATGCTCGTATAAAAATATAGGTGAGCTCAACATAAAATGGGAGCTGTATCAAAAACGAAAAACGAGAGAAAGAGGAAAGAATTATTCAGTTCTTCTTTTTTCATTTTCACTCGATAATATTGAGTTTTTCTTGTACTCTTTTTAGTTATATGAGGTGTAGTAGGATGAGTATGGTCGATGTGCCTCCAAGTGGGTGATGGACCTACCAAGCTTTTTAATGTAATAAGTTCATGAAAATCCCCAGCCTTTCCTATACTTATTTCATTGTATCTATCTCGGTCTTAGTATACGTAGGGTCCTAATTGTAAATCCGCTCAATGTGGCTGTTAAAAGCAACTTTATGATTGATTATTGTTCTACATACCCAGACAAACAAATATAGCCTGTATGCCCATTTTTCTCACTGCCTGTTTTCCGAGGTACACCCCCCCCCCCAAGTCTAAAAAGCTCGTTCGTCTTGAGAAATATTGACTTTTTTAAAAAAGTTTTCAAACAAAAATTGTTCCATTATATCTCTTCTACAACTTTACTCCTTATCAAAATTTCATTTTGAACAATCCTCACGCTTTAAATTTGAAAAAAATGGTAAAAAAAACAAAGAATCACGTTTTTTACATTCTTAATGAGAAATTCCAAACATACAGTCAAATATATGGTTACAAAAAATAGAATTTAATTTCCTTTTGAATGAGTATCAAGACAACTTCACCCCACCCCATCCTCATTTCAAAAGCTCCAACCCCGGGCCCTCTTCTTACCTCGCAAACATTTGATTAATGATTAATTTTCAATAGAAAGTAATTTCTATGGTAATTTTACTGAAAGGGACTATTATACATCTGAGTCAATAGCTGTTTGATTCAGTTTACAAAGCAATTCTGATAAATATTACAATTATTTTTAACTTATGATTATTTTACTTTATTTCCCATGAATTCTTTTCTCAAAATCTTCCAGGTCGCCGTTCTTGTTGTTGTTGTTGTCACATTCTGCATTACACGCGCAAAGTTCAGAGCAGTTCATTTTATTTCTGAAGCACCCACACTTTCCCAAACACTTCTTTCGACATCCGCATTTAATCAATTCAATTACAGCTAAAGGAGCTGGATTTTTGATGTAGTTTTTGGCTTGTAGTTACCATTGGGATCAACATCCCAACTATAGTCTTTGGGATCAAGGTCAACAAACGCCAAACTTTCTGTCAAGTGACTTCATATATAAGAGACGTAGTTTGCTCTTTGGACGTTTTGCTCAAATGCGGCAGGAGAGGGAGGCAAATTTTCAGCCTTGCAACTTTTGTTGGAATAGAGATACCATCTCAACTCTCCTAATGTATTTATTTTGTTGTTTTTGTACATTTGACACAACAATTTTTGTAAATTTCCATAACAGATGGGCTGAAATGAGCATTGTACAGGTTGTTCAAATAACATAATTCGCTTTCCTCAGCTTGGAGATGAAAAGCAAAACACCAATTTTTTGTTTTTCCCAAAAACTTTCCCCTCACATTGGTCCCGGTGAATGCATGGAAAGCCAGAAAAGCTTGGCATCAAGGTTTTCCCAGGCTTGCGCAAATAGGACCTAAGGGGATGGTTTGTTGATTCTTACCTGATCCGTACAGTACAAATATATTTCTCGGAAGACATTTTTCATAAAAATGAATTAAGAGCATTAAAACATTGGTATCTGATAACATCACAGTAACAGAAGTGTCTTTTTTTCACAGTTGAAGCATGCAAAATGATAAGTGTGTCAGCTTCTTTGTGTCTGTGGATTCTCAAATTCTTTGGTATGTTACAATTTCCTTCGGTCAAATTTTTGTATGTTACCATAATTGTTTTTTTTTGGGCTGTGGCGAAGTATTAAAGTATTCCATAACTTTAGAAACAATAAGCTGAATAAGTTTTTTTTTTTTTTTCATTGAAAATGACTGAACAGACCCTTGAATGAAATATGTTTAATATTACTCGCTGGTGTTTGTAGTAAGTTGAAATTTTGCGTGCTCTTTTCCTTCTAGTGAGGTTTTTTAAAGAATTTGGAATGTATCTGTCAAATACAAGTCACACACCAATTTTTGTAAAAAAAGCTGATAGAAATCCTTCATAGTTATCATTTGGTCAATTTTAGTAACTGTATACACCAAGGCCATACCATTGATTATTATGACTTTTTTACTAAAGCATTCAACAATTGAAGAATTTTGAGATGTACCAGAAGTAGTAGATATCTCGCATTGCCTTTTTTAATTAGATCTTCTAATTTATAAACCATTTTGGATTTATCAGAGGCTAAGAGTAGAAATCCATCGCTAGCAAATAGAGATTGAGGTATCACACTGATGCAGCCACCACCAATGGTAACGCTACCAATAGTAGAAGAGGATGGTATATCCCTCCTAGGCACCGAGGAGGTTGATGCAGCAGTCAATAGACTGCGGGGTAAGTATTGGAAGGCTCCAGGCCCGGATGAGATTCCAAATCCAGTCTGGAGCGCCATACATTCAGTTGACCCAGCACTGCTTGTTGATACATTCAATGCGGCAATTGTTGGGAGACTGTTCCCTGTGCGCGGAAGAAAGCCAGGCTAGCGTTGATTGATAAGAAGGATAAACCACCTGGTCTACCATCCTCTTATCGTCCACTTTGTCTGCTAGACAATGTTGGGAAACTTCTAGAAAGAGTGATAGCCAATCGTTTGGAGAACTATCTGAAGGAAAGAGATATAATCTCTGATAGCCAGTACGGTTTTCAAACTGGACGCTGCACATCAGATGCTGGGACCTGGCTGAAGAGGATAGCCAAGTCAGCAATTGATATGCGTCAGTTTTGCGCAGCCGTCAGCCTCGACATAAGAAATGCGTTCAATTCAATTCCATGGACGATGATATTGGAAGCTCTTGTGAACGCAGGAGTGCCCGCATACCTGCTCAAGATGATCAGCAGCTATCTTAGCTGCCGTGAAATCCAGGCAGAGACGTCTGCTGGTACAGTAAAGCGCCCTGTCACTTGTGGGGTGCCGCAGGGGTCGGTCCTTGGGCCGCTTTTGTGGTGCGTCGCATTTAACGGAATCTTTAAGGCGAAGCTGCCACCGGGGGTTAAGCTTACCTGCTATGCGGATGACACCCTGGTGGTATACACCGCCGAAACAACTGTAGCGGTGGAGAGCAGGGTAAACCGGGCCCTAGAGGATGTGACGCGTTGGATCGAGTCGGATGGACTTGAACTAGCAGCAAGTAAGACGGAGGCCATTTTATTCCGACCCGTCGGAAGTTCAAGCCACCCACCTTTCGCCTGCGAGGTGTGGAAATTGAAATCAAGAAGCAAATGAAATACCTGGGCATCTGGTTTGACTCAACGCTGAGCTTCAGGTACCATTTCCTGATGGCAGCGGAAAAGGCGGGCCGGGTAGTTGGATACCTAAGCCGCCTGATGAGGAACCTAGGAGGACCGAGAGAAGCAAGGAGAAGGATCATGATGAGCACCGCCTTGTCGATCCTCCTGTATAGTGCGCCAGTATGGGCCGACTGCATGAAGATACCATACCGAAAAAGAGAGATGGTAAAGATCCAACGAAGAGCTGCGCTAAGGTGTGTTAGTGCCTACCGCACTGTCTCGACGGAGGCTCTTTGTGTATTAGCACGTTCACCACCAATCGAGCTCCTTGCCTAGGAGAGAGCGGTGGTGTTTGAAGCAAAGAAGAAAACGACGACCAACCGAGAAGTTTTACGGGTCAAGCAGGAGGCCAAGCGCTCCTTGCCTGTAAAGTGGAAAGCAAGAATTGCCCAGAGTGAGCTGGGCACATGGACAACTCGTGTGCTAATACGCGACCTTGATGAGTGGATGAATCGACACCATGGTCAGCTGAACTTTCACCTGACGCAGGTGTTAAGCGGCCATGGCTGCTTCAACAAGTACCTTCACGAGAAGTTAAGGAAAGTTGAGCAGGCAACGTGTTTGCACTGTAACCAAGGGCGGGATGATGGACCACAACACACCTTATTTGAGTGTGAGTCGTGGAGGCGTGAGCGGCACGAGCTTAGTCGGTCTCTTCAAGAGATCGGGGTAGATGAAGCGCTCGACGCGAGTAGCCTGGTACCCACCATGCTAGGTTCCGAAGAAGCGTGGAACCAGGTGCATGTCTGCATTTGCGGCCACCACCATGAAGAGAAAGATGGACCAGGAATGGAATAGGCAAATGCAGAACCACGCTATAGCCTACTCAACACCCGTGCACCATGAACATCCAGATCTGTGAAGGGAGAAGAAGATGAAGATCCTCCAACAGTGACCTACTGTATTGTACATTGTGGTGGTGTTTGTTGTTGTGAGTGTTCTTATATTTTTGTGCGTGCCAGGGGGGCACTGCAGCTTGGCGGTTGCCAAAGCAACTTGGCAGTTGCCGAGTAGAAGAGGGGGTTCGCCTAGGACATTCCTCCTTCACTGAAGTTATACCTGAAAAGGTCGATTCCGGTGTTGGAGGAAACAATATTAAATGCATACGCAACCCGCACCTACTCCATAATGGATGACGGGCGGTGCTGTACATGCGACACACAAGATCTGCTTTGATTATAGATCTGGAAAAAAAAAAAAAAAAAAAAAAAAAACCCACTCGTCAAGGACGATTTTATTCAACTCTCGACTTTTCAGAAAGTGTGAAAACCCCGGTCCCCATTTTCGGTACATTTATTTTCGTTGGCATTCTTAGAACGCCGCGCGTAACGTTAATCATTGCTAATTTCTGCCACTCAAAAATCACTTGTTTGCTTCCCTTCTTTATGCGGCGCGGAAAAGCGGAAAATGGTGAAATAATATATCAGAGGGTTAGAAAGGAGAGACAAGCAGCTGTTGCTATTAATCAAAGTCGGTTAGTCTTTTAAGATGAATGTTTCTTCTAATTACATAATCGGGATGGTGGATGGATGACCGTATTTCGTGTAACTGTTAGGATGTGCCACTTATCCAAATCGTCTCTGCGGTCAGCGTGGTTTAAACGAAAATAAATCACTTTTCTGGCCGGACTATCGCTATTGTACTCAACAGTCAGCAAACACGTACGTTCAAGGTATATAGAATATACTGGCCCGGAGAAAATGTACGCTTTTCGGATCACCGCATGTCGAGAAAAGAACGAGAAAGAAAAAAAGATGAACGTTATAGAAAATAATGTGGTTCTCGTCCCCACGTTCCCAGAACGCGTCTCCATATTTTCTCGTAAAAATACGCTCGAATGTAAATTCAGGTCTAGGAGCGTGTACGTCAACTTGCTATAACCCTTGGGTACTGGCACATATTTAAATCGTTCGATGAAAAAGATGGTATCGAGATTTACACAGCGACTAATATTGACAGAAATTTCGAAATTCGTCTCGCAGACAATCTAATTCGGGTGGCATTTTCGTCGCGTATATCCGTACGATACGAGTTACGTTAATTCACAAAGGAATCAGCAACGCGCCATAGGAGAGAACCTCATAAAAATCTATATAATCCGGAAGAATATATATACGACGAGAGAAGAAGCAGGTTTTGGCGAAAAGAGAAGTTCATCTTTGGAATCAAAATGGAATAAAGATGTCTTTAGGAAGAAGAAAGACGTTTCCAGTCACGGCGGCGGTAAAGCGTGTGCGAACAACTAGCAAGAAAATTGTCACACCTGACTAGTTCCCACGTGGCCTTCTAAGAAAAGTGTTCCTTTTCGTTTTATAAAGCGGAAGATATCCGCGGTTCTTGGTCGACAAGGCAATGCTTTTCGCCATACTTACGTCGTTTATCTGTACCGTTTCTTTGCGGTTTTGCATTCCGACGGAGAACATTTCCTTTCGTCTTAGTTAGTTTTCAAGTCTGTGCAGTACTCAGATAGTTGCCTTGTAGTAGTCTTTGGGGGACAGCGATACGTTGATATTTTCCGACGAGGTGAAACCGGAGGGAAGGAGTGAGAACTAGATTATACTCGATTTTCAACTTTTTATACGTTTTCAAAGTACGTACATGAAAGGTGCTGTTTGCGTAATCGTAGAAATATTCCTCAGATCCGGTAGAGGTAGTCGCTTCACAAAATATTTTTGCTGAGGATCGATTTTGAGCTAAGCCTCTTTGATACAAGATCGAGATGGTATGCCTTTATAGAAAAAAGTGACACATTAGCGCTCTCTGCGCCTACTCATACCCAAGGTTCTTTTGAAAAGAGGTTTGTTCACACGGAACGCAATCTAACGATGGCAGGTAACCAATGAGGTCACTTTTTTCTCCACAGGATATACAATGCAATCGACAAATCAGTGGCATCACTGCGCCTGCCGAGTGGGCAAACTTTGTAAGCATTTTAACTCATACTATCGCACATTCTTTCACGTGTAACCGACCGCATTCTTATGACGTTTATCAACTGATTGGAGAGAGTGGTTATTGACAGAAGTACCCATTATCTCGATTGATAATATGCGAGAGTATCCGTTGTTAATGAGTGTATCATCAATTCTATGAATACACAGGGAACAAATCGATCATTTATTGGTAGATATTAAAATTCTGTTAATTCCAACGTACAAGTATCTCAAACTGTACCTCTGGTTTTTTGCTATTTATCTCTTCTTTGGTATTGAATTCAAATTATTTTTTCCTGAGCACAAAGTCCAGTTCCATATTCCATACTAATTTGCCTCATCTCGGTGGGTTTCCTATGAGTATTGCTGGACTGCAAACTCATTTTCGATCCGGTGTCAATTTACCATAACACCAATGTTAGGAAGTCGATTATATTGATGAAAATCAGGCAAATAAGTATGTAATATGAAACAAAGTAAAGTGAAGTTTGTTTACTTTTCCTAAGCACCATCAATCACAAATTACTGAAACCTAGTTTGTTTCTGATGTCGCACTGTCAACAAAGTGGACGGGCTTTTATAATTTGTTATAACGGCTCACAGGTTATTGCAGTACAGTTGATTGATAGTTCAGAGAATAGGTATATTCAATTTAATTGACATTATTACAATTCAAATATCCTCACAATCATATAATTATCATGAATTATCAACCCAATACATAAAAATATTATTGATTTAAATATAGCATAACTGAATGTATAAATGTAATATACATTATTGATTATTAATATTAATAATATAAAACTGATTAACTTGAATTTTTTATTGTTGATAAAGCTATTGATTTTTTTATATGTGACCTGCGATGAGAAAAGGATGCTCATTGCCTATTGGCGCAAGAACACCATTTCTCTCTGATTGGACATCTAATCAGAGAGAAATGGTGTTCCTGTCAGTGGGCAATGAGCATCCTTTTCTCATCGCAGGTCACATATCAAAAATAAATAATGTTAAAATTCTATATTATAAAATTCCAATTATTAAATAAGTATTATGTATTCAATTCATTTTAAATTTAAAAAATTTAACTATTAAAAAGTAAAATATACTCCAACTCTAACTAAAGATGATGAATGAACTAATGAAGAAATAGGTAATGATGCAATATAGCTTTTATTCGTTATAAATTTAAAGGAAATTGTGATCCTTTTATTAAAAAAAAAACATAAAATTAATAATCAATATTACAATTAAAATATAACAATAACTTATTTTTAGAAGAAAGGAAAAAAAAAATCGTTATTAAAATTAAGAATGTCCTAATTAATTGAATGATTTAACTAAGATTGTTATTTTTATAATAATGATATAATTATTGTGATAAATAATTGATAAAAAAAGATATTAAACCTAATAAATCTCATCAAAAAATTATTATCATCTAGAAATGAATACAATATTATTGTAAAAAAAAAAAAAAAGTATGATTAAATATGATTAATTATTAGGTATTGTTTAAATAAATAAAATTATAGTAAAATAATTGAAATTCCATAATTATGAATGAAGAATTGAATATTAATAAATCTAAATTGAATAATAATTTTATTTTTATTAATAAAATTAGTATAATGAAAAAAATTAATAAAATCCCGAAAATTTAATTAAATTAACAGTAATTTTGTAGATCATTAAAAAATTAATAATTATAAAAATAAATTCACTAATTATATTATTCATTATTATAATAAATTTTTCTAATTTATATTTATCTCTTGAACATTCAATGAAAGTGAGCGTACATTCACATCTCCAAATGGGGCGACAGAATGCTGAATTTTCAAATTTCTTGTAAGAATGGTGAGGATTCCATAAAATTTAAGAATGGGACCTCCTAACAACAAAATCAACTATTTGAAGGCTTATCAAAAATGATTTCGGCGTCCGTCATTTCTCCATTTTTCTGAGAGAGTTGTTGAAGGTTACTATTGTTCACTATCATCACACCTGAAAGATGTGAATATCATTTATGAATAGTTTGATATCTGAAGAAGAAAAAAAATTCTATTCGTGACAAATTAAGATCACATGACATATCCATTTCATTGGAAGATTTTCAAAATTCCTCTCACTTCGAGCGTTTCTTTCGTGGGAGAATACAAGTCCCTCCATAATTTGGTAGCAGACCTCATACTTTTTCTACATCTTCAGTTGGTAATGTCATTGGACTCTATAAACCACCTTGCAAACCACCTTGTTTACTGTTTGCGAGATATCTTAAGTCCAAGTTCTTCGATCCTTTGGTGACAGACCTCAAAATTCATCCAAAGTAAACCAAGGTAATTAGACGGGAGTCTATAGACTCCTAACTTTCTCAAGCTCTTAACATAAGACCTTTTCGATACCGTTGCAAAATCAGAAATGAGGAACGATGCTCGAATTTTTCCAAATTCTAAAACTCGTTCATAATCGAATCGATTTTGTCCACTAAGTTACGGCCAACATAATGGAGAAACACTCCACAATACTCAAAAGAGCAAGCTGAATCTTTTAGCAGAGAAATAGCTGGCCGATTAGAGTTGAGGGTGCTTGAAATTCAAGATCGAGAAATTCCAAAAGTTGGTATTCCAGGGAAATGAAGGTGTCGTTCTTCTTTCCCCGAAAAACGTCCTCCATTTCCACCACGCCGAAGTGTATGTTGATAGCGTAGAAGCTTGCATTGAGGCAACCAATGTGTCAATTACTGCCGCTAGTAGATTTCGTTTTTGGAAATTTTGCCTGATAAGCGCCCTGCCACCAGGGAAAGTTTTTTGTGCCGTGGGTGTTGGAACATGTCAACAGAAATGAGTAAATTTTTTGAAGGTGACAATTCAATTGTTTGCGAGACCAAGAGGTCCTGGAATAGAGGGAACCAAGGTTGTGCTGGCCAGTTAGGTACTTCAATCCTTGTTGCCTTATCTTAAATGATTTTTTGTAATACTCTCGGAATAAATGTGAAGGAAGGGAGGGAGGGCATAGAACCTTTCTTGAGCCAACGAGATTGTAAAGGCGTCCACCATTTCGGAACCTGGCTCACACTTCCAGGACACATACCGAGAACATGCAGGTCAATATCTAGTCTGCCTAATTGGTAAATAATAGGTACTGTGATAAGAGGTTGAGGAAAGCTCGTACTCCGTTTCTCTATCTAGTTTGCGAGGTTTTTCGTCTGCCGTTTTGTTATCTAACAAATTTATGTAAGACGCAACCTCAATAAGTTGAGATTTTTCACAATATTGCCATATCCTTAGGGCAACTGAGCTTAAATGGGGGAAGCGGAGTCCACCCAACCTATTTATATATGCTATGGCCATGGTGTCACCTGTCGATGTTAGATAAACTCTTAGTGAACGATTGCAGGGCGAACAACGCTGCCAGCAATTCGAGTTGGTTTATGTGAGATTCTCGTTCTGTCGGATTCCAGGTCCCTCGGGTTGTCACACTCTTGCAAGACGCACCCCAACCTTTTGCTGCACTGTACTATCGAGGATATTGCATGATGTCCTGGTTGGAGGAAGCATATTTAACGCCGAGCTAATACGAGTAGCCCTACTTGTAGCTGGAGCTCGTCAATATGAATAAATAAGTAATTAAGACTTGAGGAACTTGACGAAATTTCGACACCCGAGCCATACAAATGAGCATTTGAGCACCGAGGAAAATTTCAGTAGGCCTCCTACCTGTACATCTAATAATTTTAAAGTCTTGTTTTTCAGTAATTAGCGATGGAGTAGTACCCAATTGTACACTTGACAATTGATTTACTTCAGATTCAGCCTGCTATACAGTGGGATCGGAAGACTTAATATGTATTGTACATTTGCTTCTGTCTTCGTCTGAATTATCTTGGAGCAAGCTTTGACCTCGAAAGTTGGAGAAATAATCAGGGGAGTTTTGCTTCGAGAAGCGTAGTGCTGAATGTGTTCTCTTGTTTTAAAATTTTCTTATGCAGCACTGGAAAAATATACCCTTTATTCCGAGCAAAATAATCTTGGTTTCGATTCCTTCTCCGCAAGAGTACAAGCAATCGAAACGAGTTCCTGTAGACAAATAATTGTGTAACTCACATCGTTTGATGTTGGAAATTAGCATAACTAAAAAATAAATCAAACGCTCGGAGAAATGATGAGCCTTTAATCATACGTATAACTCTTTCGCGATTTTCAAAAAATGAAATATACGACTGTTTACAAGTTTCGCTACATTTTTCATCCCATCAGCGGGTGCATTCAGACTGAGGAGAATATGAGTGTATCGTTTGAAAAATTATTCGTTTGCATTAGCTTTTGGAAAAGAACAGAAAAAAAAAGTACTTGCGTAAATGAAAGAGAGAAGAAACACTCTCTTTCTAATTTTCAAAAATTTTAATATACACGTGCGGAACGAACATTCGAAAGACTCTAAAACGTTCATCTCCTATTCAATACAATCATTCTTTCCAGCAAAAAGAATGATGAAAAATAATAAGACGCTTTTACTGAGCACGCTGTAGCTCTTATACGTCATTTGCTTTTTTTTATTAGAGCTTTCAAATTGTGTATTAAACGCTTATACGCAAAATGAGCGACTACAGAAGGGTGAAATCCGTACAAGAATCATATTTTATACGGTACATTATAATCAAAAGGCTTAATAAAAACGTATCTAGCAGTATCACATTTCGAGCTTTTGTGCTTATGAACTTTTTCAAACGTGGATGGGTTATGCTCTACGTACTATAGCGACCCAGTGTGACTCGAAGCTATATTTTGAAAATCAGCTCCACCCGGAAATTAATCATTCTTTGATTGATAATTTCCTTTCTTAGCTGTCCTCTAAATACTAGGAAGAATGTTTCTATCTTCAATTATAAATTAACTGATCAAATTATTATTCTTCTAAGTAGGTGCAATCTAATGGCTACAAAGACCCTCTAACCCACAGAGAAGTTTAAACGAGGCTACTGGACCTCGCCTCCTTTTTACCTTAAGTACCCACGTTTTTCAGTTTCAACCACCTCTTAATTGTCGAAGATTATCATTAGGTAGATTCTTCTTAGAGTTTGTGCCTATTCCAAGCGTCCAAAAAGTTTTTGTAAATCGATATCTCTTCAACTAATGTAGGCAAATTAGAGCAATAGATTGGGGAAAAAGAAACATTTTGCTGGAGCAAACGTTTCTTTGCTGGAAATGGTTCATGGTTCAGGATGTGGTCCTGAACAACATCGCCCTCGAGCTTCTTTTTTTATGGAGGTTCGAACCCCCCAAAAAGTAGTTTTTCGTCTATATCGCGCAAAATTGAAATTTGTGACTTGTCACAAGAAAACCCCCCTTAGAGTCCAAATTTTTAAAATTTTTTTTCGAGCTGGTTTCAATTGATAGAAATCACTAAAAACCTCAGAAACGATTTTTGGGTCGCTAAGGGGGATTTGCTTGTGACAGGTCACATTTTATTTAAAAATGTTTCAAACAAAAGTTGTTCCTCGTTAAATTTCATATCAAATAACGTATTCAACTTTCAGCCTACACCAATTAGCGCCTTTGCAACGGCCGTTCAAAAGAGGACCAAAATCAGTTTTTCCATATAGTATCTCACAAAATTGAAATTTTATTTAAAAATGTTTCGATCAAAAGTTGTTCCTCGTTAAATTTGCTATAAAATGAATTATTCAGCCGTCAAGAGGTTCTTTTTTTATAAGGGTTTAACCCCCCCCCCCCCAAGATTTGGTCTTCTGTTTATATCTTGTCTAATTGAAATTGTATTAAAAAATGTATCAAACAAAAATTATTCCTCGCTAAATTTCCTACCAAATAACGTATTCAATATTCAGCCTAGGTCAATTACTGCCCCGGCAAAGCCTGCAAAGGCCATTCAAAAGAGGACCAATTCAGTTTTTCCATATATTTCCCAAAATTGAAATTTTATGAAAAAATATCCTCGTAGAATTTCGTATCAAATGAGCTATTCAGCTTTCAGGATAGAGCAAATAGTCTGCAAAAAAGGGCTTTCGATGGGTTCGAACCTCCATAAACGTTTGCTCTAGCAAAAGGTTTTTTTTTTCCCTTATTTGCCTACACTATAAATGCACCAACCCAAAATGTCACCAGAAATTCGCGAACGAGTCTTGGCAATATTTTCTTGGTCTCTACAGCCCATCACTAAATCAAAACCCTCAGTTCTCTTACCCCATCGTCAAACGTATTCTCGTCTTGAACAACATCATAGTTGCCACCTTTGTAACTTATATAGGTCTTACTGATTTTGATATTGTAGACAGAGTTTCTGAAGATACCACCAAAAATCCAAACGTACATTGTTGCACCCGATCTTATTCCCAATCTAGACACAAGAATGGAAAAATAACCAATGAATTCTGAAAATCAAACCTACCCCTAGTCTTCGGACAGACTCGTCGTCACCAGGTTTATCTTATACTTAAGATTAGTCCCACCGCGAACTCACTCACTTCTCTTTCTTCTTTCGTCTGTTCCTTCCCGAGTAACCAAAATCAAGGCCAAATTTTCTCCTCTCTCACCAATTACACGTACAATATTTTAAACACATTCATGGCATCGATTCGATTCTGATATCCAAGCCTCAAAATTTTATTTTGTCCTTAAGTATCAAGAGAAAAAAAAAATCTTTCAGCGCAAACAAGGGGCGTTTTATATGTATCATAAACATTTTATTTTTCTACAACGTTCTTCAGTTTAATTTAAAACTTGGTACATCAAGATGAAAGTCGCCGCAGTTCGCACCCTGTAGTCACTTCCTATACGCTTTTCCGGTGAATTGTACGAGGGTGGCTTTTCACGTTTCCTCACATTTGTTGCTTCTCGAGATTTTGGGTTACCAAAACAGAGACTATTAGCAATGAATCTTGTCAAAATTTATACGTGTCGAGTATAAATTATTTTCTCTAATCAATAGTTTGTAGACCTTATCATAATCGAGTACATTACACGATTAAATATTGAATAGGTAAGCAGCGGATGGTACATTTACGTATTTCCTGAAACTGAAGATTGTCATCGAATGGCAAACTCGAGTACAGGTTTCGATTTCTCCCGGTTAAATGGTTTTGTTAATGAAATTGAATTCCGTGAAGTATAGAGACTGAAAATAAACTCTCCTTAGTTGGTGAAAATACTAAGATTTAGGAAGTTCTTCAAGTAAGGACCTAGAGGTATTCTCGCTCAAAGTAAACAAACAGTCCCCACCATTTGATTTTCGGCTTGCACATCTGTTTACATTGAGCGAGATTATCTCTAGCGCCTTACTTTAAGTAATGATAATAATTTTCATGAAGGATAGAATTTAACTTTTTGGAACTCAAACTGATCGTCCGCTATATTATTTTTATCTAACTTTTTCTGTCAGTCTAATCGATACTTTCTATTTTTTTTATTTAACGAGCTTTAAAAGTGCACGGTTATTAACTCGACGGTAAGAATATAGAATGAGGATAGATGGAAGATAAGTCTGATGACCTACGCATCCATTTACGTTCCAGTAACACAACACGCGCCCATCGTCTACTTCAAGGAACAATCAATGAAATACACGCTTGGCTTTCCCTCCTAGGATTCCGCATTTCTTATCCAAAAACCAAACTCATCATCTTCCAAAAACCACGCTAGAAAACCATTAAATTACCCCATCTCACAATAGCTAACTACCTCATTCCATACGTTAAAACTACTAAAGTTCTTGGCCTCAATTTCCACAACAGTCACTCTTGGGAACCCCCCTTATCAAACTAACTAAATCAAAATGCATTCGAGCACTCAATGTCCTGAAATTCTTTTCCCACCCTAAAGAAGGTTGTAACGGAAAAATCCTCCTCTACCACCACCAGGGCTTAATCCGATCCATCCTCGATTACGGATCAGCCATTTACGGTCTCGCCCCCCCCCTCTCATTTAAAACTACTCGACACTTTCCAAATAGCTACTGGAGCATTCCGAACGAGTCCCGCTGAAAGCCTCTGTGCAGACACTGGCTTCCCCCCCCCACTTCATTATCGACGCCTCAAACTAACAACCAACTTCCTCACAATTGTCATCCCCAAGTCCCCGTCCACCATCGTATATTCCACCCTCACCACAACCAAACCAAAATTCCATGACCAATCTACGTTCCAATCTAGAACTCCAATTAGCACGCCCTTTCAAGTTCCATTGTCTTAACCATATCGTTTCCTCAACCCCTACTTGGCTCTTTATTCCACCCAAAATAATTTGTGACCTAAAACGCCTCCCTCGTTTTTCAACTTCTTCCGAAGAATACCAGGCACAGTTTAACACAATTCTTAACAACTTTTACAACCCTACATTATTTTCCACCAATGGATCTAAATATCAGAACAAAACCGGCTTTCACAATCTCTCACCGACACCGCAACACCGCATCCGTCTTCACCACTGAACTCATTAGCTGTTTAGAACACATCCCCACCAATCTACCCTCCCCTGTTCCTTTTGACTCATTTTTGGTCATCTCCGACTCTCTATCATCACTTGACGCCATATCCAACCACACTTCCTCCCACTCACTCATAAGTCGTATACACACTCTCATTTCCACCTTTCACACCATCCCCCTCCCATTATTCTTCATCTGGGTACCTGATCACAAGGGTATATACCAGGAAACGAAAATGTCGATAAAGCAGCCAAACTAGCAACCCATAACACATCAGTCAAACGCTCTTTTCTCCTCTCACGCTCAGATCTCTCCAAACACATCAACAAATTCATCACTCAAGCATGGTTCACTCATTGGTCTGATCTCAAATCACACACAAACAAACTAGCCCAAATTAGAAATATTCCCATCCCATGGGACTCTTTGAATCTGTCAACACGCAGAGAAGAAATAGTCGTCACCTGTCTCAGAATCGGCCACACCAGACTCACTCACACCCATCTCATCTCTCATCTTATACCTCTCTCAAGCCCTCATTGCGAATCTGAACACCTCCTATCCGTTCAACACATCTTCTGCTGCCTCAACTTGACCCAGCTCCGTAATTCCTTATCCATCCCTCACAACCATCCAGAGGCACTATCAGATAACTTCCCCTCCATCCCAACATATTCAACTTCTTACAACAAGCCATCTTCCTCTCACGCATATAATCACGAAATCTCGCCGAGCTCATAGCCCTGAAGGCAGGCTGCTAGTAGCTCGTAAATTAAAATAAAAATAAATCTAAAAAAAGTAATTCCTTATTAGCATTTGGAGGAAGTTCTTCAAATTGTTGATGACGTCATATCCAGTATGAGACGTGAAATATAATCTTTAATAACAGAGCGAACCTGTTTATGCGAGGGTTTCGGTTTTTCGGTGTTCTCAAAACAAATTGTAATTCCAAGAAGGGCGGTGGCTTTTAAAAAATTTTGACATCCGAGTTAAGTATACTGAGCGGAGGCGTCTTTGAAAATTTCTAAAATTTCCTACCATCGACCTCGAAGCAATTTTAATCGATCATCAAGATAAAAAAAATCTTGATTCTCTATCCGCCTCAATTGATGTGCTTGAGCCCGCAAGTAGTAAAGAAAGGGATGCGTGAATTTTTTCTGTTTTTTTCTATACTGGGAGAAGAAGGTAGGTAGATACCTTCCATCGAACAGCCCTTCTTGTCTTTGCCACTACGATTTTTTTTTTTTTTTTTGTATTTATGATTTTGATGCAAGATTTCGCTATTCCAGGTATTTGAAGTACGCGCTCGTTTCAGATCAAAAAATTTAATTTTATTTCTTCAATAAATAAGCACCATAACAAAAAATTATTTTTTTGAAATTGAAAAGTATTTTTGATATTCTAATAAAATGGATAAGAGAAGTACCTATGTAGGTAGATAAATACATAAAAATAGAAAACAGAAAAAAAAAATACTCGTAATACTCGTGATAACGTATTAAAAATGCGTAACTTTTAGAAAAATTACTCAGCAGGCTTACTACTGTATTTAGTTGATTTTAAATAAATCTTTTTAAATTTAAAATAAGGGGAAAATGAGAGGCTGAGAAGCAACCAATAAACTACACTGGAAGAAAAGAAAAAATCTTCTAAGAAACTATACCTTCGGATAAAAAATTTCAAGGTTTAAATTTTAAATTTAAAACGGGATAAAAATCGTCAACGAGTACAACATTTCTTTGAAATAAAAATTACATCAATAGGGTAATGAGATGATAGGTGGTATTCATTGATTCTTAGAAGTAGTAGCACCTTGAAAAACTCTACGACTCAAATTGAGGAATAAAATAGGTACTAAAAATAAGTAATACTGAAAGAAAACTCCTTTAATATTATGTACTGTATATGATTGATAAATTTAAATTAATGCTATTAAATGTAAAACAAGAAACAAATAAAAGGCTGGAAACCAATAAACTAAAAACAAAAAAATTATCCTTCAACAAAATACACCCATTGATTAAAAGATTTACTAGTATGAAAAATTTTGAGTTTTAAATTTAAATTAGGATAAGACAAAAAAAAACTGTAGAGTATTAAAAACACTATTGATATTCCTTAATTTAGGTAGGAGCAGTACCATGAAAAACTCTGTGACTCAAACTAAGTACTCAACTTCTAGTTCAGATTAGTTGAGAATTAAAGCCATAATAGATCAAAAAGTGTGCCTCCAGGCTGATATCCGTCTAGCTACGATTCTTTCCTTGTATGATTGTAATATTGTAGTAAAATAGGTATAATCATGATTAGGTACCTATATTTCAGATTGAGATTGAATTATGATTGTGTCATAATAACTTAGGTACATTACAAACAAACTTATTTATATTTCAGTTCAGGTTTGAAATCATGCACTAGAATGGTATGTCGTTTTAAACTTCGCTTCTGCGCGAATCTTCTTTCGCAAGTGGTACATTTAAACTTGAATTTCAATTCCGGATCGGATTCATGAATCGAAGTAAAATGTCGATTTAACTCTTGTTTCCGAAAAAATCTCTGCTTACACATACTACATTCGACTTTACAAGGTTCAGGATTGAATTCATGGACTAAAATAATATGGTTCTTCAGATTCCCTTTCTGTGAAAATTCTTTCTCACATAAATCACATTTGAACTCATATTTTAGTTCAGGATTGGACTCATGAATCAAAGCATGTCGTTTTAAACAATGGCGCCTGGTGAATCCTTTCATACAAATGCTACATTTGAACTTTTGTCTGAGTTCAGCATTGGGTTCATGGGTTGTAGCATGTTGTTTCAACCTCGAATTATTCAAAAATCCTCTCATACATATACAACATTTGAACGTACCTTCAAAATTAGGATCAACTGTGTGATAATATGGTCTTTTAAATTACCTTTTCTTATAAATCCTTTTGTACATGTATAACATTGGAACTTATACTTCAGTTTGAGATTGCATTCATGAGTCAAAACATGTCGTTGTAAGTCAGCCTTCCTAACAAATTTTTTCATACATACATCACAATTGAACTTATAACAAAGTTCTAAACTAGGTTCATGAATCAAAACATGGTCTTTCAAGTTTTGTTTTTGTATAAATCCTTTCTTACATAGATTACACTTGAACCTGTACTTCCACTCAGGATTGGATTCATGAGTGAAGAGATGCATGCTTAAATTTCCCTTTAGAGAGAAACCTTTCTGACATATATCACATCTAAACCTATGCTTGTGTTTGGGATCAAATTCATGAAGCAAACTGTGATTCTTTGCGTCTTCAAATTCCTTCTGAGGTGTGTTGTATTGAAATGAGGACATCTTTGGGTTTTATTTGAGGCTCACAGTTCCAAGAATACATTGTAAAATGTACACATAATACACCTCATTCTATAAACCAGGTCATTAACTTAGTAGGGTTTACCATTTGTCTCGAACTTATGAACAAAATTTTCCGAAAAATCTTGATGCTCTGCTGTAATTTGTTTTTAAAACTACTACTATAAATGACAGCTTACAAATTGGATGATGTATGCCACGTTCAAAAAGCTGTTCTAATCCTAGAACAAAGTTCATTGTACGATATTGTAATTGTTAGAATAATAATTTTTTATAACGAAGAGTTTTTGTCCGATTAATAATGAAACAGTTGAATTATCTTCAGAAGCTCAGGAAATGGTAGAATCTTAATTTTCCTTTTTTTTTTTCTCTCCTTCCTAAAAAATCCAAGAGCAAATTTTCAATGTGACAAAAACAACTAGATTTCTCAGCAAGGAGTGCTTCTCTTTGACTGCATTCCACAAATATAACGTTAACGTCACCCACAGTTTATACCTAATCTTTGAAACTGTTTCAATTAAGGAAAAAGAAAAATGTTTCATTTCTAAATTCTGTCTAAAGACGATTTTCTTCTATTTTATGTTCTCGAGTTTTGAAAAGATGACCAAGATTTGAGTAGGTACTGTATGCTATTTGCATGAATCTTTGAAAATACTAGATCATAGGTTCCAAAATTTTTTTAATGAACATTATCTTTTGTTAATTGGAAAATCTTATCAAGTACTTACTATATGAATGATTGAAAGACTTTTTGAAAATTATGTAGATGCCTATTCATAGTCTGTTTTGAATAAGAGTGAAATTTTCAAGTGAAAATAGCGTGAATTAAAAAGCAAACATGCTAGTGCATACCACGTAAGTAAACCAATAATGAGAAACAATGCATATTGTCGTCTGGTGTGAACTCCTTTGTTCCAAAACGTCTATTGACAATTTCCAAAAATGTTACTCTCATTTGGAACAGAGTAGGTATAGGTTAATGTAATGAGAATCAACTCACCAAGGATGATTAGAAAATCTTTGTTCTTCACAATACTTCTTACCATTGAAAATCCAATATACTCAATGAATACCCAAGTATCAAGAAGAATTCTAAAACATCTATTGTAGGTATGATTTCCCAGAAATCAAACTTTGGAATTCCTAACTAGGCAATTGTCCAATGTTGATTGGAAACTGTTCCATTATAATCAAAATGCTCAATACAAATATATGTCCTGAGTGATTAATCACCTTATCTTTCACAACCTAGAGACACACTTTGCTGTTGCCATATCTTATAGGTACGCAAAAATTTCAATTGAAGTTTTTATACAGGCTGATTTTCTGGTGCTTGGAGCTTTATCTAAATCCAACTGTTGAAATGCATTGTTTCCAATATACGAGTGATGAGTAGTTATTTGCAAATTTGGGAAAAAGGTCTGCTCTCTAGCGGCATGCTGTTTGCTGAATAGTACAATTTAGTTGAAAAGGTGAAGATGTGAGAAAGTTCTGAACTCATCTAAAAGAATAATTATGAGAGCTGCAACTTTCATTTCCTGTGTAAAACAATATTTAAGGTCTAAGGGTTGATTTTACCATATGTGAAACCCCTTATGATTAATAAAAACACCATGTTTGCATTTTAGTACATTTTAGATACTGTCACTAGCACTCCTACTGGACTCTAAATTTGCAAATAATACATTCTTACTCTGTTAGAGTCATGTAATGTTAGATAATGCACTACAAACTTCATAATGCAAGAATTCAGTTGTAATTTGCGACGGTCATGTACAAATTACTGCAAGGAGCACTAGCACGTGTGGTTTGTTCAACAAAAGTAGAACTTTTGCAAAATTTGAGAACAAGAGGAGCTTATCTCATCTCATTTTCAGGATCTATGTTTTAGAATGACAGAAAGCTCAAATAAGGCTTTTCCAGCGTTCCATATTGCATAATTATTTGCCTGATTCTTATCAATACAGTGGGCTCCCTAACATTGATCTTATGGCAGGTTGACACCGGAATGAAAATGAGTATGCAACCTAGCAATACCCATAAGAATAATGTTAGAAAGCCCACCGTATTGATAAGAATGAGGCGAATAAGTATGCAATATGGAACGCTGGAAAAGCCTTATTGCCTTAATTTTAATGTCATTGATTTTTTTTTTTTTTTTTTTTTATAACAGCATATCTTACATTCTGGTAAGTTGGCTCTCTAATCAGGAAACACATGGACACTGTCTATTTGAGCTTCTTAATAGATGGGTGCGGAAGTTTTCCAAAATTGATCAAAATGAACTTCTATGTGTAGGTAACTTTGGTGGTGTGTTTAAAGGAATGGCCCCTGCCCTACCCTCTAAGAACTCTTTTAAAATACCATAAATTCAATAATTAATGATATATATTCCGTCACATCAAATTTTTTCTTTTGTGTCTTGAAATCTTCTTCAAATGCAAATTTTACGCTCGACAATTTTTGTCGTTCTCCACATTTTTCTGCTGTACACATAATTTATAGCTGTATTCTCGATTTACTCCTTTACAGACTTTCCAGTGTTGGTAGCACCACATACAAAGGTGGTTATGGTTGCGCATGGATTTGCGATCTGTGAAAAGTTTTTCAATTCTGTTTTCCAGTTTATTTATGAATTTAAGGAAAAAATATTTTTTGAGAATATTCTACCGCTTTATTCTTGTACTTTTCTTGTTCTCTTGATAAAAGGTCTCCCAACTTCAGGAAAAGCTTTTGAACTAACGCATCTATTTTATCTAGATCCATGATCACACTTGTGACAAGCGCCATCTATTGTTTGTTACGCCGCCTATTCAAATGGGAAAATACTGTCTCGATTCTGTTTTCAATTTTATTGATTGTAGCGCTCCTAGTGGATGACCGGCTCTAATTTCGGCCTCGTTCTTTCAAACTTTTTGTTGATTTCTTGAAAACTTGGAATAATTGTTGAGTACACTCTTGTTTTAGTCTAAGGCGTTCAAGGAAAGGAATATAATAATTATAAAGGAGATATTTGGCCCGTCAAATCAACAGAATGTATACAATCTTACCCCTCACCTCCCGTCGGGATGAGTCTTTTCCAAGGGTGGTAAGCGATTTGATTTTAGGGCTCAAGCTGAAGTATTGAACTTGAAGTAGAATTTATTTTCACTTGAGATTAAGGCTTAAACTTGAAATAAAATTTCTTTTCGCTTAAACTTAGAGTTTATTTAAGACTAATGAGTTTCAACTAAAACTTGAGCTTTGAGCTTGAAGCTGAAAATACAAAATATGTTGTTGTTGGAAAAAACCCGTTTTTTTTGAAAAAAACATGTTTCTGTTGGAAAAATTTTTTTTTTATTTAAAAAATAAAATATTAAATGAATAATACAATTTTTAATAAACATTATATCAGGAATTAATTTAATATAAAAATTGAAAATAAAGCTAAAAACTATAAATTCATAATTTAAAAATCAAATTTTTCAAAAGAAATTTAAAATTAAATTTCAAATTTAAAACTTAGAAACATGTTTTTGACATATTTTTGCCTTTTTAAGTTCGAACTTTTGTTTCGCTTATCAAGTCGCCTAAAAAAATAAATAAATAAATAAATAAATAAAATAAATAAATAAATAAATAAATAAATAAAATAAAACAAAAATGAAATAAAAAAAAATAAAAAAAAAATAAAAAAAATAAAATGAAATAAATAAATAAGATGATAAAATAAGTAAAATGAAATAAAAACAGAAGTCATACCCTTTTCCAATAGGTAGAGTCAAGTGTATAGTTATACAGTGTATTTCGAACTCGTCATGAGAGGGATGGGGAAAAACCATGGTAAAACCCACCCAACTCTCATGACTAAATGTAATGTTTAAATTTAAATAAATAAATAAATAAAAAAATTAAGCGAATAGAAAATTGTTTTGCTCATCAAGTCGTCTAATTAAGCAAATAAAAAATTGTTTTGCTTTAGCTTATTTGCAGCTTAAAACTGAAGCTTACCACCTTTGGTCTCTCCTGCTTATTTGCTAATAACTCAAGTCAATCTTTTTTTATGTAATTTTCAACTCTGATTCTAGAAGAACGATGAACATTTTATCTTTTATTCTGATCAAATTGCTATTGAAGAAATATGAGATCGTCATTGGAAGTATTATTCTTAGTACCTATATTATTATTTTGTATTTCAGAGGTGCTTTTGTTTTTCTTTCACTGAGCATATCTCTGGTTGTTTTTGTTTTCCACTGCAAGAGGTTTTGTTTTCTGCGCGTTTTGTGAGGATTACTCACTGTGAATTGGTTTATTCCATTCTGCTGACTACACCTAATTTCACAACAAGTTCTAGAATGTTGTACAGCATTTACCAAGCTGTTGAGAAAATAATTCTCATCAAGTCCTTTTATTTGTGTTTTTACTTTCAGGGGGATCTATGGACAAGGGCAGGGCACAGTACTTTCCTAATAACCGTTCCTTTGCAAAATTGACAAAAGAAGTGTTTCTTTATTGAGTTCCCTCCAAAAACTACTATCCTCTTTTTGTTACATTAGTTTCTTTATTCTTGTTTACATACGGTATAAATTATATTATTATTTTTACATTTATAGGGCTCTACCTCGATATTATATTGCATACTTGTTTCCCTGATTAGTAAAACCTCGATGTGAAAACTCGGTACTGAAAAACCTCATTATCTGCAATAAAATTGCCGTCCCTTCACCTTGAACTAATTTCCCATGTAAATGTTACTCCTCAAGTGAAAGAAACTGAGTAGGCATGACTCGCTAACTGAAAAAAAAAATTAGCTTCAAACAGCTGATTTTACCCCCTAAAAGTCGTCTATTTTCTCTCACTGTTCGAAGTTTGACTCCACAAGTGAAATGTTTTATCGAAAAACTCTATTGTACAGTAAAGGATAAGGCGGGTGAACCTGTAACAACTTGATTTACTGCGACTAACTGACGGGTGGGCGATCGTGCTTTCTTTACATTTTCGTTTCAAACGAACAGTGAATTCATGAATGACTTAACGCTATGGTGGATAAGAAGTTGACGTCTTTATCGATCAGTGATAAGATTAAAGTGCTTGAAGAACTCGAAACAAATTCGAGAAGTGATGTAGGTAAGAAGTTCAAGATTAGCCAATCGACCATAACTCGTATTCTTCGACAGAAAGACGAACTCCTCGCAGGTGATAAAAATTCTTCTCGAAAACGACGCAGAGAAGTAGAACATCCAGAATTGGAGGATTGTCTGGTGAAATGGATAAAGAAAACGCGAGAGGATAATGTTCCCATTTCTGGTCCAATGCTTCAACGTCAAGGTAAGAAGTTTGCCGACATGTTAAAAATTCCTGCAAGTTCGTTCAGCGGTAGTAATGGATGGCTTGGAAAATTCAAGCAGAGGCATGACATAGTTTTTCGACAAATAAGCGGTGAAGGCAAAGCTGTAGATGGAGAAGTATGCCGAGAGTGGAAAGAAACTTTGCGGTCCATTATCGAAGGTCATCAGCCCCGTGATGTGTTCAACGCGGATGAGACGGGACTCTTCTATCAGTGCCTACCGAATAAAACCATGTGCTTCAAGGGAGAAACATGCCAAGGGGGGAAACACAGCAAAGAACGCGTCACGTTATTACTCGGTGCTAATATGGACGGATCTGAGAAGTTACCTCCTCTGATGATAGGAAAATCCCAAAAACCTCGGTGTTTTGCCAAGGTGAAAACGTTTCCCATGGAATATTTGGCGAATAAAAAAGCATGGATGACGTCGAACCTATTTAAACAGTGGCTTTTGAAGCTGGACTCCACAATGAAGTTTCAAAAACGACACGTACTGCTCTTCATTGACAATTGCTCGGCCCACTCACCCCTACCACAGCTGAAGAATGTCAACGTTCAATTTCTTCCACCGAACACGACCAGTCATCTACAACCACTTGACCAGGGCATAATTCGAAATTTCAAGAGTTTCTACCGCATTGAAGTTATCGATCACATTTTGGAAGCCATCGAGCAGTCAACAGATAGGAAAATTAATGTCTTACAGGCAATGAGAATGGCTCGTATGGCATGGAGCAATGTCACGCAGTCTACAATCGCGAACTGTTTTAGGAGGAGCGGATTTTCGTTTGAAACTGAAGCTGTGATGCCTGCCACTGAAGTGACCGAGGAACCACCTAATTGGCAAAAGTTGACAGAACTTCTTCCTGGTGAAACGAACGCTTCGTTGACTTTTCAAGATTTCGTGTGCTTTGATGATGCCGTTCACGTATGCGGTCAAGTCAGTGATGAAGACATTGTAGCTGAAGTCACAGAACCACATGAAAGTGCTGATGAAAGTGAGGGAGGCGAGGATGATGGCTCCCCGCCTGAAAATATTATACGACGAGATGCACAGTCTGCTCTTCTTACTTTACAAAAATTTTTAGAAAGTAAAGAGGGTGTGCCCGATTCATTTTTTTCTACCCTTGTAGATCTCCAGAAATTTGTAAAAAATAGTACTGAACATACGCAATCGAAAATAACGGACTTTTTCGCGAAATAAAATGTACATGAAAAACTCGTTAAGTGACCATTTTTTCTCGCGTCCTCTCTAAGTGAAAAGTTTCTTTTACTGAAAAACTCGTTAAATGAACATTTACAGGCCTTCCCTTGAAAAATCACTTATCGAGGTTTTACTGTACTTGCTTTACATTGATCTTGAGGCAGGAGAATTGAGTATGCAATAATAGCATATTCATCGCCTGGCCATAAGACTAATGTAAACTGAGTTCCATTACAATAAGAATCAGGCAAACGAGTATGTAATATCTCTGTCTAGTTAAACTTGAATTGATAACATTATTACATTGTTGTCATAATATAGCGTGGTATAACACAGTTTCAATCACAGATATGTGATCTACGATGAGAAAAGGATGCTCATTGCCCTTTGACAGAAACACCATTTCTCTCTGACTAGATGCCCAATCAGGGAGAAATGGTGTTCTTGCGCCAATGGGCAATGAGCATCTTTTTCTCATCGCAGGTCACATAATGTATGTATTAAATAACCTAGGTATCGTACTCGCTATACAACGCCGTGTAAATTCCATGTGAGCGGTCCTAGTATAACGATTCCCCTAACAGCAGGCAGAAAACGAAATTCTTATAAGACGCCATACAACTTTGAACTTGATTTACAACAAAAGTTTATTTCCTTTCGATTCGAAATTTCGCACAATTTTTTTCATCATGATACTTAATCGACAGAGAGAAGTTTTGTATTTGGTAATTTGAAGTGTAGCTGCCATAAGACAAGTGTTAAAATGTGATGTACCCTGCACCACTGTCACCTGACGCTAATGCCTGCCTCGCTCACAGATACTTCGACGAGTCCGATATCTAGGTTATTATTAAACGTGATGGTTTGTTAATGAGGCGCTTTGGACAAGATTGTTAAACAACACGAGCTTAGGAAGGTTTCGATTCTGGCTGGTCTGGCATTTGAGGTTCCAAAGAAGATGAGTCAGAATGTCGGCAGATATTGATGGCATTTTGACGGTATATCTCATTTTCTATTTAGATTTGATAGCTGTTAGGAGTGGTTGCCCTGTTGAGTATGGTGCCTAAGGTCCAATTTCTTTGACAATGGATATCCAATTGGAACCAGTCGGTCTGACCATTTTGAAATTCTTCTGCTGGACATTTGTTCTGACTGTATCTAAGTTGAGTGCGTTGTTGATTAGTAATTAATATCTTATGGAAATTTCTTGTTGGAAAGTATGGTTGTAGATGGTGTAAGTGAATTGGTAAGGATGTTCATAGACGGCGACCCATTAGGAGTTGAGCTGGTGAAGGAAGATTGTCTTTTTCTGTGGTATTGTAATCCAGTATCATAAGCACCATGTCTGAGTTGTCTTCCAGTCGAAGTTTTACAGTTTGAATGGCCTGTTCAATCAGTCCATTTGACAAAGGGTAATGTAGATTACTTGTGTAAGGAGTGAAGTTGTATGGTTTGGTGAAACTATTGAATTCCGCTGAATTGAATGGAGGACCATTATCAGAATAGAGAACGTCTGGAATGCCATTGTTTGGAATACGCTTTTTAGAGCAAAGATTATCTTTGGTGCTGTTGTGGTTTTGACAAGGCGAATTTCTACAAATTCGGAGAAGTAATCAATAGATAGTTGGTTGGTAGTATTGGTTTTTGAACTGAAATAAGTCCACTGCTATGTCTTCCCATGGACGAGCTAGTATTTGACGACAAACAAATGTAGAGTGAGTTTTATTTCAAACTGTAGCATTACATATGTTACGCGATTGTAATTTCATGTCCGTGGGCTCGACGAATAGTGATGAAATCCATGGCACTTGTGCATATATACAGTTGACGGAGGGAGGCAGGTACAAAGATAAGACGACCTCGCATTACTACATCTTTATCAATATATAATTCTTGGCGTTAGAGGACCAGATGTTTCGCCGTTCTTATGGCAGTGATTTTTTTTATGAGTTGCAAAGTCTGAATTAATGATGTATCTTTTCAAATTACTCAGTACTGGATCAAGGTCAGTTGCGCCAACAAGTTTGTGGCGATGAGACTCTTCCATGACCAGGTCCAGGACTTAAACTGGTTCAACATCTTATTTTCACGCGTGATTTGTTTCGTAGGTATGGTGGTGATGATGATTAAGAAAAATGGAGTCACGTGAAGGATTCACTGTCTTGCGATTGCAGTGGAAGTGAGATAATGTGGCATCGCAGATAGGCTGATGGTTCAGATATATTTCCAGTCAAAACGAAGGTAAGTATTTAAAAAATATCACCGTTTACTTTTCATCTTTATAAAGAATTCTTGATGAATTAGATTTCTACTTGAAACAGTTGTATTTACAAGCAAAGTCTAAAACCTGAAGTTAAACATGCAGCCTATTTTGTAGATTCATTTCACCTAGTCACGCCATGCTATAACCTGATTAACGTAAATCAAAGAGAGAATTGATTTCATTTTTCTTTCATCAAAATCTGTACCGAATACGTTGCCGTATTCGTTCCCCCTTCATTCTTATTTTCAGGGCACTGTAGTTGAGGTTTAGGGTCAAAACATGTCTTTTATGACGTCTATGGTTTGAGCAGCGATATGATTTATACCGTTTGTTCGAGCTCGATACGGATAGCTTTCCGTGCCGATGGTTTTCGAGTAAAATTTCTAATTCAACATTTTCTTTATTGTTTGATCGAACAAAAGGGCGTACGGTTACAGACCTTTACACGGAGCAGCTTTCGTACACACATGTAGACCGTATAAGACGAGGCGTGTTTTTACGAATACGGCGCGGGAGGAAAATTTTCGACCTCGATCTCGTGTATGTTTTAGGACGAGGTACTGCGGTAATTATTAATACCGGTGTGTTGGTAGACTTGCAGAAGTATTTTATTGTGAAATATAGCTGGGCGACGTATACATACATTTTCCTTTCGTGCTTCTGATAAATAGGCAAAGTTTCTGCATAGGAAAATTTCAACAACCTGTTAGAGTATTTATCTAATCTGAAACTTCGGTGAAAAGTTCCGATTAGCGTTTGAAACTGATGATGTTCGCTTCCCCGAATCATCGATAACCGCTAACTGTTTCTAATTTATCACATCGTTGCAACTTAGAGAGAGTGGAAAAGAAGGAGAAATAGGAAATGAAAAGAAACGTTTTACCTTTATAATACACATCAGGATAAGAATAAAATACACGCCTCGTACGAATCATTCGAAGGTAAAATACGCGTGTAATGTAACTTTTGAAAATTTCTTAAAAGTTTTCGAAGTTTCGTTATACGCGGGAAGGAATATTGCTGTCTAGCTACCTACTTTTTCACATCGTCGTCTATTCTCTAAAAAGGAGTGTACGATGCTAAAATTAAAATTGGAATATTCTATTAGGATCTTTCAAAAAGTTTTACCGAGTCTACGTCCTAAATCGAATGTTTTTTGAGCTTTCAACGTCAAGGAGAATTAATTCATTATATTACTTTTTACTTTCAAAAAAGGTGATATGCTGCGATGACTTGGACTGAATACAGTACCAAATTTCTCTCCCTCTGTCCACATGTTTCACCTTGGTATACTTGGAAAATTTTTACTGTCAACATCATACCGTAATTCGTTATTCCTCTGTCCAATTGTGGTTCAACGACATTGGGGACTATAATTTACTTTTGGAACTATCAAAAATGCTACTATCATTCCCCTAAACTTGGGATTTAGCATCTGTGTGAAAAGGGAAGGGAGTTAAATGTTCAAATCTGCCTCATACAAATCACCTATTCTTCTTTGAAGTTACGTCGCAACAGCGAACGATGGTCAAGTTCCATATTGGAGGATAGGGAGAAAGGATGAAGCTATGCTGCAAACTCTTCTGTGCGCCTAATGAGTGTGACTGACTTTAGGATTGGAGAAAATTTGTCAAGTCCAGTCTTAGTTTTGGAGCCCCTCTCCCTAAATTCTGAATTCGCCTCCGTGAGGTAAAAAGAGGCCACTTTCTGAGGCTTTTCATGACGTCAGGCACTCTTAACTCTGAACCACGAAAGAAAAGAAAAAGAGATATATCGATTGATCGAAAGAGCCTGAGGAGTGGATAGTATCCTCGCCCTATCTATTTTCACACGCTATTCGTTTTCTTAGTCTACTCTAAATGCCTACACCAACCCCCCCCCCCAACTCCATTTAAAACCCTAGGCAAATTCTCAACTTTTGCAACTCCTCCAGATGTATAGATTAAGCTACCAGACATACTCGAATGGGTTATCAAGACCAAATTCAGAGTTCCCATGTAAAGATGTGATGAGAGAAGCCATTATTCCGCAATACACGACTATCAGGAAGCAGTGCAGCCGTAAAACGCACCACGACGCCAACCAAAAAACTGAGGATGAAGAAAGAGGTACCACAAGATCAGCAAGCTGGATGGTTTACTGTAAGACCAAGGAAGTTGCGGAACCACCCAGAATTTTACAGACAAGAGGAATATGTGAAAGATTAGGTCCCAAAACAATGGAGGGAGAAAAAAAGAGATGGCAACATCAAAGCACAACTTTGCTCCCAGAACTGAGAACCTATCAAGCGTCAAGGAGAAAGACTGCAAGAGATAGACTATCAAGTACAGCCAGCCAGAGAAATTGACTCAGTGTAAGTTCAAAAATAAGGCCAATAGCTGTGAAGAAGTAAATTGCAGAAGAAGGTCACCAGCAATCTACAGAGGAAGATCCGACAGAACAACCTGCTTCTGACAGAGGTGAACAAAAGCGATGCAGTAGTGGTAATGGTGAATGATGACTGCCCACAGAAAGTGGAATCGTAAGATTGCAGAGAATGGATATGCCAAGAGCTGAAGAAGGCTCACAAATAAAGGCTGAAAACTCTGTTGAAAGAGAACAATGACCCTAGCAGTGAAAGAAAGCTTGAGATGGACCCAGTTGCACCAAAATTGAAGTGGCTTCCATAACTCCTTAAAGCGAATCGTTCAATGAGACCAAATTCAATCACCATGTTACAAGATGGCGAATATCGCGGCCACATTCTTGAAAGAATACTACCTATTTGCACCCAAACAAAGAATCAGAAACTACAGAGAGCTGTCGGAGGAATTTGTCAAAGTGGAAATCAAGAATAACTACTAATTGGTATCCTGAGACCTGACAAACGTGTTTACTATCATACAAAAGGAGGAACTGCTCATTTTGCTGCGAAACGACAGATACCATGGGAACCCTGACGGGCTGAAGTACACCAAAATAAGGCAAGGGATTGTGGGACAGAATTACTGCCGAATTGACAATTTCCACAGCCAGACTGAAGGGCTAGATATGGTATATCATCGCTGTTACCCATCCTGGAGAACTCGATCAAACACTGGTTTGGGGTTGACATCCTAATTGTAAGGTTAGGACTGATAAAGAAGTGGGCCAATTCCGTCTGGAAACAAATTTAACTATTTGGACCTAAGACTAACACTGGAGCAGTGGCGTAGGTAGGATTTTGCAATGGGGGAGGATATTTTTTCCTCGGGGGGGGGGAGAACAATTATTGCTTCCACGATAGGGGTGATATTGAGCCTATTCTCGATTACCTGTCTCTTTCTAAGTTCATTCACTCGATTTTCAATTCCTTGTCCCCGCTCCGGTCAGCCATGCAAGTCAAGAAGGTAGTTCTATCAGCTACTGCATTGATATGATATTGTTCAATTTCATGACTCCTAAACTCCTGTCCAAGAAAGTATTGGAAAAATTACTTGGAAGAGCACCCGATCTGGTATCCCAGCAGCGAAATGGGGGAGGATTTTTCTTTGTTATAACAATAAACCTAACGATTTATCGAGCTTTTCCTCTCCCCCTTTCTCGAATTTCAACTACTGCGCAGACTATGCAGAGTCACTCACTTCTTTTGCTTTCTTCCAATTATCAAATTTCCGCGTAACGAGCTGACGAATTGGCTGAGAACCCCTACCACCAGTAGAGGCGAATGCCACACATGGGACGCAAAAAGCACCATATTCCATCTGAAAATAGGCCTTTTCGATCCATTGAGCTTGAAATTTCAATTTTCGACCCCCAAAGCAATGGAGGGGATATATCCCCAGACCCCCCCCCCCCCCTTATCTGCGCCACTGCACTGGAGAGTAACAGGATAGATAATCAAACCAACGCACACCCACATCATCAAACCAAGGGAATCCTACCACTACTCCGGGCAAAAGTTAGCAAAGATTAAGAACTACTGCTATCGAGCAATTTGTGTCCTGAAGGACAATGAAGAAAAGAGGGAAGGCATCGAGATGGTAAAGCAGAAGGCTACTCTACGGGCGTGATTGAGGGAGTTCTCGGAAAGGTGGAAGCAAAGAAGGGGACCCATGACAACGCAGTGAGAAAATATACTCCTTACATAAGAAAATACGCAAACAAGGTGATAAGGGTTTGCAGTGGTTCTGATGTGAACGTGAGCATTCATGACAGCCCACCCATGGTGAAGAGAGTGAGTGGCCATCTGGATACGAATGTTCAAACGTAAATCGTAGAACGAAGCGCAGGCCAGGAAAGAAAAATCAAAGTCAGTATGGAGGTAAGGACAAAATGGTTCTGGAGTACACTCCTATGTCAAAAAGACAATGAGGAAGAAGATTGTGATGCTCCGGACTTCGGTTGAAAATTGGACTGTCTCGAAATAGTGCACTTGGAATTACTAATTTGCGATCGTCGAGAAGTATTGCAGGAAACTATTAACGCTCATGTGGAAAATTAAATACTATATTTTACTGTACACGCTTTCGTTCGAAATAGTCGACATAAATATCTTGACAGTTCGTGAACAACATTTAAATTTAACAATAATGAAACTTCTTTTTGAAATGCCCATAAGTCGCGCTTCTTACGACGCGCACTTCCGCTTGTCGAAAGCCGATTTATCTCACCATTATGATAATGATGAAGTAATAAAGGCTTTTTAAAAACTCATAGGAAAATCGAGTACTACTCATTTCAGGGCTTCCTATTCTAACATTTTCTCACTGCTATATCCCTTCCTTTCGACGGTAGCACGTGCGAGTGTGGTGTTAAAAAAAAGAGAGAGAGAAAAAAAAAGGATAATAAAAAACTTCAACTTTTTACGCTACATTTAAGATGCGCGTCTGAGGAGAACAAAATTGTTATAAGGGGGATAAATCTTCACATATTATTATAAGGAATGAGGACATTACATTGGAAATATTTTCGCTATTCTTGTAAAAAAGATGCTTATCGAGTGTACGGAATTCAAAAATAAAGGGTCACGCGGTCGACTTCCGACTACGCGATATTTATTTTGGGCAGCATTAAACGAACAGAATTGTAATTCGAACTTTTTTTTTTCATTTTCTTCCGACTACTATATTTTCGAAGGGTGAGAAAAAAAAAAAAAAAAACTTTTTCGCACGTCCATCAGAAGCAATGAGATCCGCACAGATCGTACATCAATTGGAAGTGTTAATTTGAAAAGGTGGAAACCTTTTTTACATTTTGAAATTCTGCGCATGGTGTCGGAAAGTAATGGCTACATTTTTCTTTATTCGTTAACTGACGACGGGTCATTTTTCAATGTAACATCTAGCCATTGGGAGTTTTCTATTCGGTTTTCGAGTAAAACATTTTCAGACGAATAGCATCGTACGTGTACGAGTAAATCGAATTGTATACATGAATAGTGAAGACATGGATCGACTTTCACTCATCTCCGTCATTATTTATGCCCGCAATAAAATCAATAAAAAGATACTCAACTAGAAAATTATCTTACCTCATCCTGAACAGTAGACGACTTATCTATTAACGAACTTTACACGCTGTACCCGATCGGCTGTTAGCTCGAAGTTGGAACGGGTTTTGAAATTAATTGATTAAAACCGTGCTTATGCGGTAATTAATTTTGGACATGGATATGTCTTCTGTCTGGGGATCATTCTGAAGTTTGTATCACAAAATCGCCGAACGAAAATTGCGTCACGAGCAGATGACGTCATAGGAACTCCAAAGAAGTTTGATCTTCGTTATCCTCAGGCTTCATCATACTACAGTTAATATCTTCTTCCTGAGGAGGAGCAGTGCTGTTCAAAGCAAAAAAGAAGACAACGACCGATCAAGAGGATTTTTGGGTCAAGCAGGAGGCCAGACGCTCCTTGCTTGAGGAATGGAAAGTAATACTAAGGTCAATATCTTCTTCCTGAGGAGGAGCAGTGCTGTTCAAAGCAAAAAAGAAGACAACGACCGATCAAGAGGATTTTTGGGTCAAGCAGGACGCCAGACGCTCCTTGCTTGAGGAATGGAAAGCAAGAATTGTTCAGCGAGAGCTGGATGTTAATACGCGACCGTGATGGGACCATGGTCAGCTGAACTTGCACTTGGCGCAGGTGCTGAGCTGCTATGGCTGCTTTCAAGTAACACCTTGACAAGAAGTTAAGGAAAGTTCAGCAGGCAACATGTTTGAATTGCAACCATCAGGGATGCGATGACGAACCCTTGAGTATGAGGCGTGGAGACGTGAGCGGGACAAGCTTAGTTGGTCTCTCCAAGAGATGGGGTAGACGAAGCGCTTGCACCGAGTAGCCTGGTAACCACCGTGCCAGGTTCCAAAGAAACATGGAACCACAGGTGTCATGAAGAAGAAGACGGACGCCTTGAAATGCAGAACCATGTATGTATTATGGCCTACTCAACACCTAAGTACCATCCACATACAGCTTTTCAGGAAGAAGAGGAAGATTAACTGAGCCTAAAGATAGAAAAGGAAGAAGAAGAGATTCCAACAGCGATCTACTATATCTAAGGTCATGTTGTTGTTGTGTGTCCTTAGTGGGGATGTCTATGTCACTTACCCTGCACTTTGTGATTAAAAAGTGATACTTTGCACATATGTATGTCTGTTATATCACAGCAAATACTTTAAGATACGTTGTCGGCCTCCAACCCCTGTGGAGGACGGGTGTGGGGATTCTTGCTCCCGAAAATTAGTTTTTGGGAAATATCTCGTCAAGGTTCAACATTAGAGGAAAAATCTTCAAACGAAAGTTGTTCCCTGTAAAATTTCCTACAAAATGCACTATAAACACTTCAAGTTGGCTTCAAAATCAACGCTGAAATTTGGCTTTGAAAATTATAAAATTTGATTTTTACAGGTTTCAAGTTATTTTCTTCAATATATCAGAAATTCACTTTGGGGAAAAAATCTTTATACAGATGTTGTTGTATATAAAATTTCCTACAAAATGCACTTTAGACATGTGAATGTAGTAATAAAATCAACGCTCAAAAAGCGTTAAGGTACCTAAGTAAAAGCTAAGATTTTTGAGGATTATATCCTGCATATGACATGTTTTGTCAAGTACGTAGAATTGAGGCTCATAGGTTCCGGATGGTCAGTAGCCACATTCTGCAAGTGTGTTGGATCACAACAGATGATTGAAGAGTAGGGGTGGGGCTGGAGGATTTTCGTACCCCCAAACTAGTTTTGGGGAATATCTTGTCAAGGTTCAACATTAGAGAGTAAGATAAACTGACAAAAATCATTAGTAGGTATATAGTGAGGAACAACACTTTGCATCTTGTACTATCAACTTTTGAGAAATTTGCTCTAGTGATGGGCAATAGTTGATAGCTTCATGCTATTGATAGTTTGGATAGAAAATGCCTATCAAGAGAAAAGGCTGTAGGATAGATATCTTTCTCCTGATGGTTATTTCTTTGAAAAGTCTGTCAAGGACTCATGGTATGTATCTCAGCGTTACTAGATAAAATCATGAAAGCGTGAAACCATACCCATTGCACAACTGGTACCGCCTGATTGATCTTAATTCATTGATACTGGCGCATATCTTCACTTTTCTCTTGTCAGTTCACACAAAAAACCATCGACGACATTCAAAACTATCGTTAATAATCCTCATTGTTCACGTGACGTCATCAACTGATAACAGTGAGTGATTGTGATCAATAGTTGGACAATATTGCAGAATTTTGCGATAGTATCATGCAATGGTGCTTAGAACATTATCGACTCCCATAACAATACACAAGGAACAATTCGATCATTTAATTGTCCAAATTCAGAAGTAAGAAATAAATAAGGAATTCTACGTTGATAATGAGGATGTCGAAGTACCCAAATATTTGAAAATGTATTTTGGTTTCAAACTTATATTCTTCTTTTCAAGTATGAACAAATGATCGAATTCAATCTTTTTTCTTGCGGAAAAGTCCGTATAAAAATAGTTTGTGTGTTTTTCTGAAGCACCATCGAATTCAAATATCAAAACCCAGTCTGTTCTTGATGTCACCGTCAATAGTGATAGTCTTTCGATAATTCGCAATACTCAAATTAAATTTGCTGCGCATTTGCCAGTATCGAGTCCGCAGACAGCAGCCTGTGCTTACTATTATGAATCGTCGTTCACTTATGAATCGCTTCAAATTTGTTTGATACATACAAACTATGGATTGTGAGATCACTAACTCGATAAGGGTTGTGATACAGATTGTGGTTATATTCTTGTAAAATTGTATCAGAATAGTTGGTCTTCATTGCAACTTGCAATAATTTTGATTTGGCAACCTTGGAACTTATCCTCACATTTTTGATTTAGATATCAGTTGGTTTTTCATGAAAATTTAGAAGATAACATATTTATTCCAAACAGTTGAAAACAACCCGCCTCACACACTTATTTGTTGCAGAAAGTGAAACATCAAGGAAAGATGTGTTTGTACTTTCTTATTGTTATCAACTTGCATTAATTGTGAATCAATTCAGGATTGTAATTGTTCTTATTTCCCAAAACACACGAGTATATATTGTGTGAGTGATACAATATCAAATTCAGTAATCGCCATGGTTTGGTTGATATGCCCGTCAACTCTATTCATTTGAAAAAAAAATGTGAAATTGGTAAGCTTTTGCATGCTTGTTGTAATAATTATGCAAACATTGTAGGTACCCGAATATCTTCTGAGAAAAATTTGTGTTGGTTGAAATTATTGTTTTAGTAGAGTACAACAATCCTTCCAGAGTTTACTACAGTTAGACCTCTTGAAGCGAGCATAATTGGAACCTCAACGTCAAACCCATTCATTTGGATCCAAAAGTGAAGTTTGATTCTGGTTTCCAATTTATTCTTGGAAGCACTTGTTTGGAATTATTCTTGGTGTAACAAGACGATAATAATTAATGGTGTAATACTGATATAAGTATGGTAGATTGGAATGGGATCTCATTGAGCTTAGTCATTTTATTTGTATTTCAAACGTAAAAGTTCATCCAGATCAATCACAAGCTTTACAACACCATCATATTGAATATCATCAGTTCTATCTGATGACCTAAAGTAATTCTAATCGATGCAAGATCAATTTTGGGAATGCTTTATCGTGCGAAAGATTTGAGGTGAATCTTTTTGTAGTAAAAGTTTTATTATATTTTCTTAAAACACTAAAATGGGTGAATATGAACGTGATCAAAATGAAGAGAAATTGAAACAAATTTATTCTGATGTTTTGGTGGAGAACAAAGAAGAATTTGTTTGTATGGAGCCTGGATGTGAGAAGAGATTCATGAAAAAAACTTCTCTGAATAAGCATGTCAGATGTGTTCATAATGCCAAGCAATTCAAATGTAATGATTGCAATAAAAAGTTCTTCGACAAATTTATGTTGTTAATTCATATTGCTCGCAAGCATTCAAAGTACAGTCGACGCAAATTTGTATGCATTAAATGTGAGATGAGATTTGTGGTAGAAGCTGAGCTGAGAAATCATGTTGAAAGTGTTCATGGCCCTAAGAAGTTTAAATGCAAAGATTGTGATAAAAAATTTGGCTACAAAGTTAGTCTGAAAAGGCATTATAGAGTAATTCATGACCCTAAGAAATTTGAATGCAAAGATTGTGATAAGAAATTTGGCTGCAAATTTGATCTGGAAAGGCATAATCGAGTAGTTCATGGCCCTAAGAAGTTTAAATGCAAAGATTGTGATAAGAAGTTTGGCTACGAATTTAATCTGAAAAGGCATAATAGAGTGGTTCATGGCCCTAAGAAGTTTGAATGCAAAGATTGTGATAAGAAATTTGGCTGCAAATTCAATCTGGAAAGGCATAATAAAGAGATTCATGGCCCTGAGGAATTTGAATGCAAAGATTGTGATAAGAAGTTTGGCTACAAATCTAATCTGAAAAGGCATAATCGAGTGGTTCATGGCCCTGAGAAATTTGAATGCAAAGATTGTGATAAGAAGTTTGGCTACGAATTTAATCTGAAAAGGCATAATAGAGTGGTTCATGGCCCTAAGAAGTTTGAATGCAAAGATTGTGATAAGAAATTTGGCTGCAAATTCAATCTGGAAAGGCATAATAGAGAGGTTCATGTACCTAAGAAGTTTGAATGCAATGATTGTGGTAAGAAATTTGGCTACGAAGTTAATCTGAAAATGCATATTAGAGTCGTTCATGGCCCTAAGAAATTTGAAAGCAAAGATTGTGGTTTGAATGTCAGATGTGAATCTTATCTGAGTGAACGTAGCAAAAATTTCCGTCTAAAGAAGTTTGAACGAGGAGATTGTAGTGAAAAATACAGCCACAAAGACAGTGAACCAAAATTTGGAGTAGGTGAAGATTTTGATGAGAGATTGATGAGAAATATTGAAAACAGTGAGCACATTGAAAATCTTGATGATTCCCAGACGTTTGAATGTAGAGAATGTGACTTGAAATTTGATGAAAAATTTCTTCTGGTATTGCACAATTGTTGCGAACATTCCTAGGACAAACCATACAAATTTGTACAAAATAATAGCGATGATATTATTTTTCTTTGCAAAGTTGAAGTGAATATGCTTGTTGAAAATACATTCATTGTTCTAAGGAGTCTTGCATAGGTAGTTGAAATGATCAGATGTCAAGTTGTTTGAACGCGATGATGAATATGATGAGAAATTATTTTGAAGTATGCTCTTTTCATTAATAAATATTTCATAGCTGAGTTTTGAGGGTCAGTACTTGTTCAAGGATAATGTTAGTTTTCTATTAACTATTCTATGAAATTTTTATCAACATTATAGCGTCGTGTAATATAAATGTGAGTCACTTTTCTCTTCCTCAGTCTTTCAATTTCCCAAAGAAATATCTACCCATCTGTGAATTTATGTCGATATTTCAAGACCAATGTACATAATGGGTTTTATTAATTATTGATTATGGTGAATTTTTGTAAATTTAATGTCTTTTTTATACGGTCCGTACTCTTAGAATAACTATACTTTTTTAAATGTGTATTGTTTGTGTAATCTATCTTTGACCATATAAAAGAAAGCTAGAAAACAAAGGTAACGCGATCGTAGTCTTGGAGAAATTCTCCTATGTATCCAAGGTTCAGGAAGTTCTCACTCAATGTGGAGCTATTGAACTTTCCTAACTACGTCGAAGAGGTTAGAAAAGTTGTGAACAGGAGTGAGTTTATTATGAAAATTTCTTCGCTCAAAAGAGCCCTGCAGAAACCTAACCCCGCCCCCCTCCTCTCCGGGCAGCCTAAGATGCACAAGAGGAATACTCCTACGCGGCCTGTCGTGTCTTACATCTCCTCCCACGGCCATTTTCTAGCCAAGTTTTTGGATCGTTGGTTCAAATCTCGAATTGAGTATGAGTCCCCTTACTCCGTTAAAAATTCGGTTCTCTGGCCGAGAGGCTCAAAAATGATACTCTACCTCTGGGTACAAGTCTCTGCTCATTTGATGTAGTCGGCCTTTTTCCCAATATACCAAGGACCCATACTATGTAGTATATGGGTGACCTACTTGTCAAGTTTAATACTCCTCATAACGAGTCACAAGAATTTTTTAACGTTCTTAATGTCTGCTGGTCACCTAACTTCTGTAAGTTCAATGGGAAATTGTACGAGTTCCCTGAGGAGGTAGGCATCCCCATCGGCTCTCCTTTGGGCTCTCTCGTTTCGGAGATATTCATGTCCAGATTTGAGGTTGACTTGCTTTCCTCGGACCAAGTGCTACTGAGTCACATCCATTACTGGCACCGTTATGTGGACGATATATTACGTGCGTGGACCGTTCCTCAAGAACTCCTTGGTGAGTTTCTTAAACATCTGAATAAAATGTATCGCTCCATAAAATTCACTATAGAAATTGGAGGTCCTTCCATAAACTATCTGGATCTCACTATCTCTGAAAGAGATGGGAACCATGATTTTGCTATATTCAGAAAGGATACTTCGACCGATACAATTCGTCCTTCTGTCCATTTTCTCATAAGATCGCTGCCTTTAATAGTTATATTCATCGACTGACCAGCATCCCGCTGAGTCAGCCAGCTTTCCAAAAGGAGCTTGCGACCATTAAGCACTTGGCCGCTGTGAATGAGGCCAACTTGGACATTGAACGTATGGTCCGTAAAAAGCTTACGAGGAAGGGCCTTGATTCTACCTCCTCCCTCCCCCGCGATGAGTTGTAATAATGATAATAAAAAACTACGTTGGATCAAGCTCTCGTATTTGGGTGAATTTTCATCCAAGCTGACTCGTGTCCTCCGCTCCTTTAGCGTCAGGCCTGCCTTTTATAACCTCACTGCGGTGAAGGGTTTGTTTGTTAGGCTAAAGGACCCCATCCCGCGGGGGGGGAGAGGAGTAGGGTGTACAGATTGGAGTGCAAGGACTGTAACGGCGTATACAAAGGTGAGACAGGTCGCCAGCTCGGAATTCGAGTAGGGGAATCCCTTAAGGCCTGGAGAAAAGGAAATTTAGGTGATTCGGCCTTTGCGGACCATCGTGTCTGCAGTGGTCATAATTTCAAGGAAGGGTCAGCTACTCTCCTCCACATAGAGAGCTTTCACTTTAAGCGTATTGCGCTGGAAAATATTGAAATAGTGCGTCATCTGAACAGTGATGAGGTTACCGTACTTAACGGGTATTTTCCCGACGAAGGTTTAGTTGAATTGGTCTACGAGCTTGAGTCACCTCACGAAGGCTCGCTTGTTCAATCTTGATCTCGTTGGTATTGTGTTTTACGAGTCGCATCTGGGTTAGTGGCGTTCTAACTTTGTCCGATGATGGTTTGCTAACCGAAAGATCTCGCATCTTCTTCTGTTTATCTGCGGTCATTGCAATCAGTCTTTTCGATTACTCTTTGAGTATTCTGCAATTATGTCGAGCCGTAACATATCGGACCGCGCTAATTCTATCATTCAAATACAATTTTCGAGATATTGTAGTCACCTACGTATGGTTCGATGCATTCCTTATCTAAGAGCTCGGAGATATGAGTATGCAGATCTAAGCTCTGAAAGTATATTGTCTGCATGAATACCGGTACTGGATGCAATTTTCATTTTAGTGAGGAATTCTTCGTTAAATTCATTTTTCGGTACACGGGATGATTCAGTTCCACCCGTTTGCCCATCAAGTCAGCAACCGATTTCCGATAAGAAAGAACATTGTACTGTTGCCTGCGGAGCATTTTCAGTTCCAGCAATGTAACTTTTCTTGTTTCCAGTCCATTGATGATACGACAGTTCAATTTGTGAATTTTTGTCACAATGTCTTGCATGACCTCTGGTTCTGTTCTCTAAATAGGAGATCTACGCACCACTATAATAACCATAGTAGGTTTTACAGTTTTAGGTTATTGCTCATGCATATTTTACTTACTACGACTACACTTCTTAAGTTTCTAACAAAGATGTCATCGCCATATTCTAGACTTTCTCCTTTGGGTGTTTTTTGTGAAAGAATGGTAAGCTTCGAGAGCCTGCGTTTCGACGTTCGTTATGTTTATGTTTGGCGTGGATGGTGGAGAGAATTTTGATCAATTGATTTCTTTGAGATTGATTTCTTGGAATATGTTGAGAGTTACCTACGTAGTTAAAGAGGGATGTAATTTTGAAAGCTGGTTTGTTGATCGAGCTGAATAAGAGCTGGCAGATCTGTGATGACTTACCAGTTAAAAAGCCAAGTTATATCTTCTTTACAAAGAGTAAGATCTACAGCTGAAGATGAATGCCTCCCTGTTCCAGTAGGTTCACCACTATTAATCATAGAATAAGTGTTAGATTTCAGCGAGGCTTCCTCTAGAAGCTGTCCAATATCATTGTATTCGGAATCACCCTATAGTGGGGAATGGGAGATGGAATCTCCTGTTATAATATCTAGTTTATGTAGTTCGTGAAGTAGATTTTCTGGTTGTCAAAGAGAAATAGGAGGGTTGAGTCACCTAAAGTAAAAATTTTGCTTGCAAGGTGTACCTTTACAGCTTAAAGGAGGAACTTGGACTAGGATTAGTAGTTTGTAAATGTGAGCGGACGTCATAACGAAGGAGGGTCATCGAGTCACCGTAACCGTCAGGGCGGTGTGTTCTGTAAAATAATTTGAAAGTTGGGGATGTAATATTGAGTTGTAGGGTGTAACGGATAATACTAAGATGTGCAAATTTTCTTGATCTATAAAGTGTAAAATAGATTCTCTATTAGCTCGTGCACTCCTACAATTCTGTTGGAAGATATTGATTGTGTCTATGTGAGGCATAATCGGGATTTATGGACGATAAAATGACAAACCTGAATAACAGCGAAGTTACTTCACCGTCGACTAGCTTGTATTTTTATAGGTTACAAATAAATAATTACTGTACGATTACAAAATTGAATAAATATCGACAAAAGCCCATCGTCTTGGGTAGAGTTCAGAGAATGAATCCTCATCAGTTGTGCTAAATGAATTTTCTGGGTCGCATTGAGCGCTCATGTGATTCTGTTCCTAAGGCCTCGGTGGTTTGAGAGTGGATAAGAACGGAATGAAAAGATCGGGCTGAGGGACGTAGTTAGGGAAAGTTATATCCTTTTAATCAGCAAAATGCTACTTTTTCTTCTCCGGTTTGTAAACGATATCAAAAATAGAACTACAATGAGATTATACGCACCCGCAAATCGAGAGTAATTTAATTAAAAATCACCTACACGTGCCGTAATCAGACAAATATTTGCCGCAGCACAGCAGCATAAAAAGCCACTCGTCCGTGGCCGGCGTTCGAATTGCATGAAAAATGGAAACACGGTACTTAGCATTTTTAAAGGCAGTTTATGTAATTCGTTATAGAGTTATAGCAGAGCATAATTTATTTATTAAGGCGCCGGACTGCGGTGCTGTAGTTGTGTGTCCTACTGTAATTAGAAACTCGAGCGTTTTTTTTTTTTTCACTCTTTTCTTTTTATAATGTAGAAAGCATAGAGGGCTGGACGATAATATAAAGAAAAAAATAAACAGGATACCGAGTGTAAAGAACAGAGATGGACAATACGAGGGGAATAACTTCATTTTTGCCTTTTCGTACTCGCGAACACGTCGCGAATAAGAGTTTACCAAAAGTACCACGTATCGTGTAATAAAGGTGAGCTGTGGAGCGCTAAAGGCTTGGAGCTGGATTATTCTTCATGAAAACCTGTAATACCTCAATTTATGTAATGCGATGAATGCACCGATAAGATTATATTTTCTAGCTCGTGCATGTGTTTTGAATACCTTTGAAAACGTATTTTCTCGTTTATTTTTTCTGAATAATAAGAGAGGAAAATTGATCAGTCGCACGCGCTGACTACCTACCTACTTTTCCCGATATTATTTCCATATTGGTTTTAGGAAATAAGAAAAAGAGAAAAAAACGAAAAATTATAATAAAGAACCGTTTAGCATCCTTGATCTGACATTATGAACGAGGAAAAAAATGATAAATATGGCGGAATGAAATATTTCAAGTATTTTCCACATACCGTTGTTCACTCTTCGTGTGCACGCTCAGATCAACTGACGATATTAATCCGCAGAGAGAAATATTAATACGTGTTCGGGCGTCTTATCGCGCGGGATGCATCTGAAAAAGCCTTCGCACGAAAAGCCTAGAAAGATTGAAACGGGTTGGTTGATTTCAATAAAATGTGAACGCGAAGTACTGTAAAGTCTAGGACAGAAGAATCTTCGTCGATTGATTGAGCATTTTTCACCACATCTTCTTCATCTGTGAAAAGTGATTCAATTCTCTTGCTTTTCCCCAGTTCCTGAAGAATAGTCGACCTTTCGTTTTGAAATGGAGCTCTTCTGTAAGAGCAAAATGCCCACTGTATATTGGAAAGGAAAATTTGAAGAACTTCCAAATGCGTTGGACGATTGAGTTGGCTAAGAGGTGGTCGAGTCTTACCTACGTAGATAATAAGAGTCAGAAGGAATCGGCAAACAGTATTCAGTAGTATTTTGGATTTGATAGTAACTCTTAGTGGCGTACCTAGGATTCGAGGAAAGGAGAGTATAAATGCTCTTTTTCTTCAATATTTTTCAGTAAATTTCACATCATTACGAAATCATTCCGATAGAAAATTTAGTCAAGGGGAAGAATTCACCACTTCTGGCTGCCCTCGAATTTGTGGTCCATAAGAAATGGAGGTAGCTTTCGAAATCATAATAAGAGATCTTCTGATTTCTCTAAAAATCAATGAAATGCATCCGTAAGACCTAACGACAATCAGAACATTGGGGTAGTTGGGGTTCGTGAGAAAGTCTCGTGTATCTCCTTCCAAATATTTGTTATTTTTCCTATTTTGTACTCATCCTATCTCGCAGTGCTTTCGGGAAATTTTGCCGAAAAATATTAGGTGAAGATTTTCTCAAATACTCTCACGACATTAAGTGATTTTCCTATACCGAAGCAATTTCAAGTTCCGAACCTCTATAGGAGAAACTTAAGAGACCTCTAAAAAAGAGAGGAGCTCTTAACCTTTGTTGGAGGGGAACTACTTCAAGCTATAAATCTCTAAGGTGTAACTATGGAGTCTTAAACTAAACCTAAGCCTGGCGTGGGATATATGTTAGGGACTTCTTACGTCCAAATTGATTTCGATCCCTGGGGGTTACTTCTATTTTCTTTGGACGTTGTTGAAAGTTTTTGGCAATCCTGAAAGTTTCCTTCCTCTTTCTTGAAAAGAAGTCCCTTCTGTATAGTGATTTAAACCAAAAATAATCCGTTCAAGACGTCACCCTGTTCTGCGAGTACTTTCCTCATATCTACGGATCTTAAGAGATGTCCATCTGCTGTCCAGCCTTTATGATGTTATGCCCTCATGTTTGTAATGTTTTCAAGTACTCCCTCTATCTTCTTCTGACCTTCTAAGCACGGTTCCCTTCCCTGTCGATTTGGTACGGGACTCAAAATGTCACAGAAAATCAAAATTGTATGGCCGCTGTTTGGATGGTTGTCTTCTATCCTCAGATAAAGTGTACGACAACTGGGGAGTCTCATGAAATGCCATCCCTTTGTAGATCCTTATTAGGTAGATTTACCCTAAAATATTCTATCATAGCTCAGCTTTACCCGTTCATCAGCAGAGAAGTAATAAAACCTAACATTAAGTTAAATTCAACACATCTTACATTGATATTTCTCATCCTTATGACTATTTCCTATCCCTCATTAAAATTTCATAAGAATTGTAGCTCATCAAATCTGTAGAAGCTGACCAAAAGGTAGCCGCCTATTGATTGTAACAAGATGGTGACTAAGGCATACCTAGGCAATATCATTATATCTAGCATCCCAATGCTGGGCTCGCGGTACTTGTGCGGAAGTAGCGGGTCCCGCAAGCTTTAGAACGCAATGCAGATGTAGTGATATTGTCTATATATCAGCCGTCATCCCATTACAAAATTAGTAAATATGTCTTACAACAAAAGATCAGTCCATGTTATAGTAAAGATTGTTCAATCAAAGCGAGTAACAATACAAACATAGTAGCGTGATGATCTACCTACAAGTGTGCTGTGGACTCTTAGACCATCACGTGTGACGCGTGAGTGACTGGATGAGCCAATGAAATAACATTCGCTAGCAAACGCGCGCCGACCCTAAAAACAAAAATATTCAAGCTAGCAAATTGCTCAACAACACTGAGAATGTTTTGTTTGGTAGCTTTGTGATGTACATAAACGAGTTGGTAACAAAATTGTGTAAATCCTTCTTCAGTCTCCTTGTTTCTAGTTTTTAGGGTCGGCCCACGTCATAAAGACCGGTACTATTGAAATCATCTTCTTTTTCTTAGTTGAGAGGTTGACTCCTGGGTTATGATTTCAATCTGATGATGGAGTGCTCTACTTTAAAACCGGTTTCTGTAACTTAAAATTTGAAAATCTTTACGTGCCTGTAATGCTACTCTCTTCTGTTCTTACTTTTAGCCCTAATATTTTAGCCCAGTTGCAAAAAAAAAAAAAACTTTTGTGTCCAGAAAGGAATGGAATTTCTCTTGAAAAAATATTTTTCCAAATGAACAAATCTACTTCATTAGTTGCTTTTACAAGAGTACTTTCGCGTGCTAACCCATCATCAGTTGTGTCGCAACCAGAGAACAAGGCTTGTTGGTAGGGTCGACTCGCGTTGCAAAGGCCGACACTATTGAAATGATCCCTTCCTTTTTTTCTTCCGTACCAACTAGGCGTGAATCACGTGTGAAGACCCCCCCCCCCAAAAAAAAAAAAAAAAAAAAAAAAAACCAGTGAATGTGTTTGATTGTAATATTTGGGATCTATCAAGTTCTCAATTCCCATAAGAAATATGCTGGAACGTTTTAATCATACGTTCAAATTGGGCAATTTATAATATTTATATTCAGAGTCAGGAAGTTCCGAAGTATTCAATGGTTCTTTATTTATTTCTTGTTTACAATTAATGTGGACTTGAGATTGAAACATTCCTGTGTCTTTCTTCTTCTTTCTTATGGAGCATTTTTTTGTTCACTATCCAAGTTGGTAATATGGGGTAAGATTGACAATTTTAAGCGAACTATAGGGTATGTTGGGATAAACGGATGTGGAGCTTGTGACGTCATCATAACTTAGTCTGTTCAAGACGCTGACTTCTTGGTGTAGTTGCGATCTGATGATGTGAGTGTTTTACTTTGGAACCAGTCATTGTAACTTAGGATTTGAAAATCTTTACGTGCCTGTAATGTCTTTCTTTGTTCTTGTTCTTAGCCCTAAAATGTAATGATTATGTTTTTGTCCTGTTGCAAAAGAAACGTTTGTGTCCGAGAGCAAATAGAATTTCTCTTTCTCGTTTCAGGGTCGGCCCACATCACGAATACCGACACTATAGAAATCATATTTTTCTTCTACATCTCTTTTTCTTCTTCTTTGTTTCAATTAAGGCTCGTGTGGGAAATGCGAAAGGGGGGGGGGATAGCTAGAGTGGCTTTGCTGCAGTGGAAGACGTGCTGAAAACTCAATCTGAGGAAAATATCGAGACATACGAGAGATATAAAATATATTTATTTAATTAAGAGGATAAATCGAATAATTATAAGTCCGAAACGTGTCTGAATGTGTACCATGGTCGTCATCGACGGATCATCGGGAATCTAACGGACAGAGAATAAAACATTTATCCGTCAGTCTCGCGAACGAGAGTAAGTCGATTAGAAATAAAAGAAGATTGAGGTCGTGGATCGTACAAGTCCTTAACGGGTCGAACCAGAATAATAAGAAGAGTCGAATTGTCTAAGAATAAGTACTTACATCAATTGGAACCATCAGGAATTGCAGAGTCGGCGTCTGCTGATCCGACATCGTATCGCAAATGTTTGTCATTGTTTATACGTAACTCGTAATCGAAATTCGTAAGCAGCGAAAAAGGATTAATGAAAGAGTTTGAAGAGAGATATTGAAAATGGGTTGATTTTCCATTGCTATGGATTTCGTTATTTGTTTATCAGTCGGCTATTGCCGCAGCGATGAAACTTCAGTCGAAAATTGCAGATTTTCGACAGCTCGCTAACTCCTCGGTTTGATTGCGATCTGATAATGAAGTGTTCTACTTTAAAACCAGTTATAGTATCATAAAATTTGAAAATCTCTATGCGCCTGTTATGGCACTCTCAATTTCTTCTTGTTCTTAGCCATAGGACGTAATGATTACGTTTTTGCCCACAAAAAAGACCTTCGTGTCCTGAAGCGAATAGAATTTCCCCTTCTCGTTTTTAGGATCGGCCGGCAACACAAAGGCTGACACTATTGAAATCATATTTTTCTTTTTCATCTCTTTTTCTTTTTCTTTATTCCAATTAAGACGCTGACTTATTTGTAGGGTAGCGATCTGATTATGGAGTGTTCTACTTCAAAACAGGTCTTTGTAACTTGTAATTGGAAAATCTGTAAAGTCACTCTTTGTTCTTGTCCTGAGCTCTATGACATACTGATTATATTTTCGTCCAATTGTGTCCTCAAGCAAATAGATCTCACATAGCATTTCACGTAGGACAAATATATAAGAAATTCCTAAAGTTATGCAGAATATTGATCTGTAATTCGATGGATTTGATCACCAAATGAAATGTTCATTTTGAAATGTAATTTTCGAAATATTTAATCATTATACGCAATTTTATTGGATCCACGCTCGTGACAGAAAAGATGAATATACACACGTGTCCAAAAGACATAATATTATGGATCAAAGAGAATCAGACCTATTTGTACGTTTTTTTTTTTTTTTTTTTGTTAACCGTTTTCCGAACGTGAATTTCTCGGTATTTTTTAATAATAAAATTCTCAGTCTCCTATCACATATTTCAAATACGCAAAAGCCGACGCGGGGTAAATTGTACATTTATGATCTTTTGCAGTCATAAATGGAGAAAAAAGACGAATGTACGAGTATACCCTCCGTGTGACGGTGGCTGATGTGCGTTCATTGGGCAGAAACGATTTCTAAGAAAGAAAAAAAAAAAAAAAACGAGAAAGTATACGACGACGTCTCTGCCCGCAACGACCTGAAGCGTTTGCTCTTGGCCACAGGACCACGATATTCAAATGTGATATGTCAACGACATAACTGCTTTCGGAATGAAATATCTTTTCGCTCCGGATAACGAGAGTCCGTTAGAAGGGGTAGAATGTTGACAGATAACTTAGACAAAGTTTTACGTTTCGGAAAACCGCGCTCTCCACGTCACTCGCGTCTTCTGTAGGAAAGAAAGCGTGATAAATTTTTCGCTCACATACCCACGACGACGTCCGTTAACGCTATCGGGAACGCTACAAAATTTTAGATGGTCCTAAAAAGTGTACTAAACGCCTAATTTTTTTTTGTCCTCTTTGTTATTATTGTTCTTTTTTCAAATCGATAGAAAAACACAAATGTCGTCGCCTCGTCTCCGTTGTAATTTCTAAGTATTCTTATTCTCGTTTCTGAGGTGAAGTCATTAATTGTATTCACATCCTTACGAGTAAATCGAGTAAACTGCGTTGAATTTTGATTATGGCCGTCAAATTTCCGCCAAGAATAAATCACTTCTTGCGCTCGGGTAGCTGTAGATTCAAAAAGTTTGGAAGACTGGAAATGTGCAAGGTGACATTGGAGAATGCAAAATTTTCTCAGAGTAAAAAGAGGCATATTCAATGCACGAGTTATGGTCAAAAAGTACTAAAATTTATACCCAACAATCATCAAATGACTTTCATTCAATCTAATTGGATGGACTACTGATTGTCACTTTTTCATATAACAACTATATAAATTCACGTGTTCGGTTGAACGAATGCTGAAACGGTCTTCAATCACCTCGCGGTACAAAAGAAAATACTCATAAAGGGATGAGACGATGATCTCGCCGCGTAGAAACGTACCTACGAAACTTTCTTATATTATACTTTTCGAGGCTGATTAATGCGGACAAAAATTTGTCTACGTGAAAAGAGCTTTAATCGCGAAATTATCCTGCTATCGAGGAGGCAAGTGAGTAAAGAATTCAAATAGCATTTTATTAATACTTGTGCAAAGACAGTGGCGTGTTGTTTAACTCTCGCACGGGGATCTAACCGCGCGAGCTTTTATTTAGGATTTCCAAATATTTGAAAACGATTTTCGATTTATGCGCATTCCGCAGCCGTCGCCGTTAGAGGCGTGCGGTCGAAATGGAGAATAATACGGAATTCTTAAATTTTAGTTTCCTATCACGATCGCGCGTGTATTTCGCTCGCATTCGATGGCATTCTTGTGATAATTATTTAGCGGCGACTCGGGCTCAGGCGTCGCGTCGGTGGCCGCGTATCTTCGCCACATTTTATGACAGGTGCGACAAATTACCCAGCTTACTGTATACTAATCTGACGCCACGCGAATGTGTCAGAATTTTATGAAGTTGGATAGAATTTTAGGATGAGGGGAGACGGTCGATCGAGTTGTCAAAGTTTTTGCCGGGGAGAGACCTTAGAAAAGGTTGCTAATTTGATAGATGGGTCAGTTCATTTTTTTCTCTACAAAATTTATGAATTCGTGAATTTCTCATTTTGATTACCCATTCCAACTCCTGCAATGTTACGAATATGCAACCTTTCAGACGTAAGTGACCACAATATTACTGTGTTCTTATATCTTTTTTTTGCCTGTAGGTAAAAAAGGAGGCGAACGAACAGAGTGACTGAGCCTCCTATCTAAGAAGGGCTGTAAAACCCAGACCTAATATACAGTATACTAGCCTAGTACATAGCTAAGCTATACTATTTTACAATTTATACTGGGCCTATACTAGATCCAAACCTCCTTTTTACTAGCTTCATACTAGGTCTAGGTCTGTTGTACTACAGGCTTAGAAGAAAGCTGTAGCTTCAAATATTCTAAACTACACTTATACACATACATTCTTCACTAGAATTATCTAGACGAAGAAGGGGACGAACGAGCGGAGCGAGTGAGCCCCCATAATCACCAGATCGAGATGGAGGGCAAACGGACGGAACGACCTGCTCATAACACTAAATTATTCGATATTGCATACTAGACTTATATTTTAAACTATGACAGACATGAAACATGATCTTTATTTATTTGGTTACGCCAGAACATTTTTGTCCTTTTTTTTTTTTTTCAATTACCCAAAGGATCTACCAAAGTACCTATATAGAAAAACCCTCACTCAATAATTAGTACACTTTTTTCAATAATTTGGGCTCCTAAATCGCTGTGATATACAATAAGTGTCCACAAATGTTTTGAAGCATGCAATCTAGAGAAATAAAATGAAAAATTTGGAATAACTCTCGAACAAAGTGGAATTGAAGTTTTTGTCATTTCATCTGATTTTATCCAGCGGCGGTATTGGTTTTCCAATTAAATGTTTCTTTATCGAGTTATAACGAAATATCGGCGTACATTTCCATCATTCGCTCAAAAATGCAGTCTTACAAATATGAGTGCTCGTATCAGTAACTTGAGTGCAGGATTGCGATATTTTAAACGAAACGGGTGTGATTTTTCCGCTCGAAATGAAGAGACCAAAATCATCCAAAAACACAAATGCAATTAGCGATTAATAATCATTTCACCAAAATAGAAGAGAATGGAACATAAAAATAATTTTGTACACATTAAAAAATTACGTTGAATGAAAAAAAAAAAAATTGACAAAAGATTTTAATATTCTACAGAAAAAATTGGTAGTAATTAAAAAGTCTACATCAAAAATTATTAGGTATTAATTGAAAAGTTCACATCACAATTCATATTTTGTTCAATTCAGTCATTATTTTATAAGTAAAAGATGAATTGAATATTTGTGTGATGCTCTACAGAGTAATTAAAGCTCGTTTACCCTTACTAGGCCTTCCCCGCCTACGCTTTTGGACCGTTGTTATGAGCTTGGCCTCTGGGAGCACCGACATCAACTTTAATCCTATACACATTCCGACAGTATGCTCACACAGCCAGCCTTTCAAATATATAGGGCAAGTGCAGTAGATTTGCATAAGTTTGCAAGAAATTCTAGTTATTAATTAATAATACTCAATTCATTCTAAATTTAAATAATTTAAATATCGGAGAATAAAATGTACCCCAACAGTAACTAATGTTGATGAATGAACTAAAGAAGAAATAGGTAAAGAAGTCGTTCAAGCAACTTTTTCTTTTTGTTCAATTTATTATTACCCAAACGAAATTGTTTTAAACAGTGTTTTAAACATGTTTTAAACATTGGAATTTGAGAAAAAAACGTTTTAAACATGGATGGCACGTCATGAATTTAAAGTCACGCGTACTTACGCACAAGAAAGCGTGAGTGTCTGTCTAGGGAAAAAATCTGGAGAAACCCCGCAATAAGCGCTAGGTTATTATGTTTAAAACAACAAAATATTTGACCTGGTTCCAAGAAAGGGACCGGAGCGTCCATATATCAATCTGGAGATATGGGTCTTCTTGCGTCTTCAGGCAGACTCTTATCTCCGGATTCATATTTGAACGTTTCCATTTCTTTCCTGAAACCAGGTCACATAATACAAAATTTGTGTAGAAATGCCGTTTTAAACATGTTTAAAGCACTGTTTTAAACTTTGAAGAAAGAATACTATTTCTAACATGTTCTAAACAAAAAAAAAACGTTTTAAACTATAAACAAACACATTTTTTGTTTTTTTTTTTAAAAAAAAAAAACAAAAAAACACATTTTTGCAACCCTGTTTGAGTGGCATTTTTACACAAAAATTCCATTAAAATTGTTTTTTCGTCATTATCATTACGTCGTCGTCGTCGTCGTCGTCGATTCTTTACCCTACTGAGAACACCCATTCAGTTGATCTGACCTGTATTTCAACATGACATATCAGTTCTCTGTGTAGGTGGCCACTGGGGTGCGCTTACTCGGTCCTACGTGTTGACACCGAGGGTGCTATCGGCTATCATTCGGCCATCGTGATACTATTTTTTAATTGGTGCGTAGAACTAGAAAATTTCTAATCGTCGGCTCTCGTGTCTAGCGCCTCATTATTATCACTCCGTTGTTTTAGGTTGAAAGTTTTGAAACTGTTCAGATTTAAAAATTACTGGAAAATAACCTGATCTGAGAATTATTTTGCCGAAAATAACGAAACAAAATTAAAAATTGTCGGATAATATCCAATGACCTAAATATTTTAGTAGGTATAGGTATTATAGATTCGTGATCGCATCTAGCTTCGGCTTTTTGTGAATTATGAAATTTGGAACAAAGTCCTAATTAGCAAAAATTTGAACAATTCCTGAGAGTACCCAGCATACAATATACCTAAATGTTCTGCATTTGTGTTTTCTTTTGTGAATGAAATTGCTTGGATGAAAAGACTAACAATAAGCGCAAGTGAATCTCATTAACAGGAAAAAGAGGATTAAGTAGGTTGATGTGTTCTTGATCAATTGCATCAATGAAATCGTGAATCCAATTATGAACACAGACGTGATTTTCGATCGCATGAAGTGATACCTGCTCATATTTATTTATCAATCGAAATGTAAATTTTCATTAGGCCTATCGTCAGACTATTTCGTAGGTCCTCATGTTTTAGTCCGAACTTTCAGAGTGCTTGAAATATTGAATGAAAAACTATGAGATTAATTCCACAAATTGCGGAACAATATTTGAAAATGTTTCATAATGATGGAAGAGGTAGATATTTCAATCGACAGTACTGATGATACTTGATCGCATGTATAGCTTTGGCTTTTTGTGAATTATGAAATTTCAAATTATTTTGTAGTCCTTATAGCTACATTTTGGTTCTCAGGAACTTAAATGCTCTAGAATGTGATCTTTGATTGTTTAAAATGATATCTAAGCTAGGTAATCAATTTACTTAATTATCAATCGCATTATCCAGTTTCAGTAGAATTTTATTATCAGAGAAAGTGGTTAGATATGGCTGTTGTGATATTTATAGTGAAGGTTTAAAGAAATTCTGAAAAACATAATACCAGCGTGGGTTGTTTGGTGGTTGAGTTTGGAATTGCGTATGTGTGTGTACTAATGGGAACAGTGAATTGGATGGCAAATGGGAATACCTTTTGTTTTGTAGACGTTGGAAGGATATTATAAAGCTTTATCTAAAAAAGCTACAACAAAAATTCCTTTGCAACCTTGTAGCGAGACAGCTTGTTAGTGATCCACTTGAAGCGCTAGATGGACTATTTGCGGAAATTATACAATCTTTTTCGATAATTGTGAAGAAGATTGCATGTACAATTGTACATGGAAATCATCTAATGATGAAACAATCATAGGTACGTTCAAACGTGTTGAAGGTGGCTGTATCAAATTTTACTGGAACTCGATCAAATGTATGGTAAGCTTCGTGCTTTTACGCTTAAACTCTGTTGTACAAGAGACCCGCTTTTCAAAACCAATGTTTTGGATATACCTAGGTCAATCTCACTTTGTACGGCAGAGCAGTGATCACACATCACAAAATCATCTGAATCTGAACTTGACATCAGATTCAGCATGCTATCCTACTAAGGTCCTACGACCAACAAAAAACCAGACTGTTATCACCTATTCCAAACAACCAATGAGAGTTGGACTCTACCAGCCAATGAGCCACTTGACTTGGGTAAGTCCTTAGCGAGCTATGTAAGGTGTAAGGAAACAATCCACATAAGATGGAGTAAAAGAGGTATGAGAAAAGCATCTGGTTCCAGTATATTACATTCCATTCCAATCCTGATAATCCACAAATTCTAATCCTAATTTTTGAAGTTAATTTGTGATCTGCTTCTAGAAACTGAACTCCACCAATTCAAGTTTTTGTAATTTAGTTCTGTCTGTTGAGTTCTTTGTACCTTGAGAATGTCTTATGAAAATTCATTGTTTGCGAAAACTATTGAAGGACATCTAGACAAGTGGAATGAAATAATTACTGCTGCCGAAAACTATACAGATGCTGAAGCAGAAGAACTTTACTTTGCCGATTATAGTATCTCAGTCAAGCCACAATACAATGTTGTATCCCAAAAACGAATGCGTGATTTGCGCAAATGCTTATATGTAGAGCAGCTCAAAACACATCAAGTACGTGCTAAAAAAGTTCTATCGGACATTGAGAGTATGAAGCTGATGTTTCTTCAGACATATATGAAACCTGAACATGGATTTATCACGGGGAAGGGGCCGACTTTACTAAATTTTGCAGCCGGTTTACTGGAAGCAATGATGAAATTAAAATTCAGAGCTGAGCAGGTGATGACTAAAATGGAAACGTGGTTGTACACAAGTAAATTCACTATGATGTCGAGATTGAACTCTAACATTGTGGATTACCAGGATGACATCAAGATGAGCGTGGATGCAGTAGCGGCTAAATTGGATGATATCAAGTATAAGTTGCCGTGATATGCCATAGACTACCCCACTTGAAATGTTGAAACCTTTGATTTTATGCTACATAATATAATTTTGAAAAGTAATTGATAGTATTGGATATCATTTTGAATCTATAATTTCCCTTAATTTTAAAATTTTAATACGGTATTCGTAGTCTATTCCTACATAACAATATGACATTTATTTTCTATAAGACTTAAGAATTTTTCACGTTGGAAGTATCTTTAGAAAATATTTAATGCGTTAATCTTCCATTATTTGTAAGTTGAACGTATGCGTAATTTGATAGGCGGAATTTCGTCTTGCTTAATAATGATAATTGTCAAGATACATACCTTCAAGATAGGCATAAAATAATGAAAAAATTTCTGTTTTCAATTAACTGTAAGCACGTTTCTTTTATTCTTAAAGCTAGATCCTGCATTACGTACGGTGCAAATTCATTCTTGTTTCGATAGACTTGGCCTAGAATAAGGGGTCTTCAAAGAGTATTCTCTTTGTCTCACAATTTTCTGAATATTAATATGTAAAGTAGCCTACTATTTTTGTTCTTGCAATAGCTTTTCTGTATTTGATCTGGATTTTAAATGTAAATAGGCTACTTATTTTTCGTTGTGAATTACTAATTGTCTTAATTATTTGTGGGTGCTTCTTTTCTGAATTTTACTGAATATATACTTTCCTACATAAATCATCTGAATTTACCTACAGTATTTGATTTTAGGTTGGTGTTCTAAAAAAACTGAAGATATTGATGCTAGTTCTGATAACAATTGTAGCCAATCCAGATGAAAAGTTCCTCAAGAGAATTCTTTGTTCATTTGCAGAGAATGTAATTGATGAAGTTTCCTGCTGACAATTATTGTCTCTACAAATTAGTGACAAGATCCTTTGTTTGAAAAATTTCATCCTGATAACTTACAAAGGTGTAAAGTAGATTTTTTTTTTCAATCTTGTCATCATTCAATGTATGACTGTTTTCGTCGATGAGACTGAACTATATCTACAGAATTTCTTCAAAAGTAGGAAAGTACGGTTGGAAACACAAAACTCTTACCAAAATGTTGATGGACTGTCGGATTCCCAGGAGTCAAAGTTTGCTCTTTTAGAAACTCTTCTTCAGCTTTAATTATTCGTGTTCTCTTGGAAAAATAAGAAAAAAATTTCAAGTTCTCTCATTCCAAGAATAATAGGTATCAAAAAATTTTGTGCAAACAATTTGAAGTTATCTTTAATTGGTAGGTAGCGGAAAAATTTGATTCGTGGCAGCGCGGCGCTGCTACTGCACTTTTCCCCCTTTTTTCTAGTTGTAAACCTGAATTTAAAAAAAGTGGCAGAATATAGGTACTACTCAACGTTCTATTTCTTTCACATGGTATGTGTCTGCGTGGACCAATGAATTTTTTGAAGGAGGGGTTTGGCTTCAATTGCTGCTCGATGCCATTTCTCAGCTTCATCACGTTGACCCAAACGCGCCAATCCCAATAAATCATATAAAACCTGAAAAAATAAAAAATAAGTACGAGTCTTCCTGATATGATGATATCGTTCATATATATAGTCAGCATTGAAACAAAATAACTGACCTGCGGTTGATAGTGCTCAAGAAGCGATGACACAGCCTCTTTATAAATGGTAACCGCTTCTTTGTATTTTCCTCGATCTGCTTGCAGTCTTCCTAGATGAAGTAAAGCTGGAATCCGCGTAGACTCGTGTGACTTCGGATCATTTACACCATTGGGTACGGTCTAATTTTGAGCAATGTCTCAGAATTTCTTCAGCTTCTTCACATGAGCCTTGTGACATTAACAGTTGTCCTAAATTCAAATAAGCCACTGTCAAAAAAAAAAAAAAAAAAAAAAACGAGCATTAAGGTACATTTTGAATGTTGTCAACTTTTATTGATTGGTAGAGTGTTAATGGCAGATTGATGTAGAAGCGTACCTATATATTTTATAATTTCGAGGTATCGTTTGTTGACGTGAAAACAACACATCATAGATAATACGTAGTTTAAATCAACAAGTTCTAGAGAATCACGGGTACCTACCTATAATCATCAATTTGATTATGAAATTTGAGATCTGGTACTATAAAACAAGAGGTGAAACTAAAAATTTGTATTTAATGGAACTGTTAATCAGCAATTATTGAAAATTGTTCTTGAAAATGATGGAACAAGTTTTGTGATCAAATTCTGACTTCTGGTCTCAAGTGGAAAAAGAGTGGAAAAATTTTGCCAATTAGTCGAGATTTATTGTTCATTTGGAAGGTCTTGGTATTAACAAAAAGTACATACTTTTGGATCGGCGTCGACAGCTACGCAATTCTACTCTCAAAAATTGGAACCATTATTAGGTCTCCAAATTCATTCGGTGAACTAGAAGACAATATTTATTTTTCGGAGCACAAGCAGGACAACACAAATCACAAAAACAACAACGTCGTGTCATTGAAATTGGAACTTACTTTGTGGTTGATGAGATGTAAGTAGTGCACTGGATATATAAAGGATCTCGAGAGTGCTATTTTACTTTATTAATTACTTAGCTTACAAGAGTACTTTTGGTTGTTACCTCATCATCAGTTGTATCGCTGCATATGAATGGAAGTAGAGTGGAGAAATTTTGCTAGTTAGTTGAGAATTATTTTCCGTTCGGTAGGTCTCGATATTACATGAGTGGGTATATTTTCGGATAGGAGTTATTGACAGCTACGCAATTTTACTCTCAGAAATTCAAACCATTTTCAAGTCTCCAAATTTATTTGGTCAACTAAGGGACAATATTCATTTTTTCCGCGTAAGGAGGGCAACACAAATTATGAAAATGACAACAAACTTGAAATAAGATTGCAGTGTCCTTGAAGTTGATTGAAAATCATCTTGAGTTTGATGAGATGTAAGTAGTGCACTGGGTATTCAAACGATTTTGAAAGTTCGTTTACCAGAGTAGGTACTTTCAGTTGTTACCCCATCGTCAGTTGTGTTGCAAATGAAGAAGAAGGCCTTAAACATGAGTCTTTATAATACATATAATACTGTGATCTTATTGGCTATAACATACTGCTTAGTGATTGGTTCACTCTATTGGCCTAGATACTGCGTTTCTATTGGCTACCAGGTTTCCTGCCATCTTATTGGTTGGCTCTGTTCTTCTTCTCTCGTCCAATCACCGAGGCGACTAATTTTTTGCTATCAAACGTGATTACATTATTCAAGAGGCTAGCTGTCGAAAATCTGCAATCTGCAATTTTCGACTCAACTTCTTCCCGGAGTTGAAGTTTCATCGCTGCGGCAATAGCCGACTGATAAACGAATAACGAAATCCATAGCAATTGTAAATACTGTAAATATTTTGTGGTAAGTTTTAATCTAGCAGTACCCACTATAACATATATTTGATACGACGAGAGTAATATTGTATGGCGAAAGCCACGTTGTCCGAAGCAACCGTGACGATTTAAGAACATCAGTGGATATTTCTCCTACAATAATATAATAGGTGGTTTTAAAACCCGGAAAGAAAGGAAAGAAAGGCGTAAGACACACGGAGTCCAGGTAGATGCGAGCTGGAGTCCAGGTAGATGCGAGCTCGTTGCAGTTTTGTCATTTCCTATTGTATTGGGTGCTGTTCTCGACATCTCTGCAGCTAATGAACATTAATACGTGTAAAAAAAACTAATAGGAGAATGTGCGCGTAGGACACGCGATCAACTGGTACCGGAGAATGGTACTGGACAGGGTAGCCTCGTAGTTTGGCCGAGGGTGGAATTTAAACTGCGTATAGGTGTAGAAATCAGTCTCGTGTTATCGTCGTCGAGTCTTTCACTAGTTGTCGTCTTGTCTTTAATTCATTGATGTTTCGATTAAATATTGTTGCCGATTAAGTATTGGTGCCGTTGTGTTATTGACGCGTCTTTAAGTTGTGTATTTTAGTGTGTCTTGTGTTGGATTTACAAATACATACCCATTGTCGGTGAGTTGGTTCACTGAGTATATCTGTAATTTACACTTGTCTGCTCGATAGATAGGGTTCTTTATTTTATACTAATGTAGGTATTAATTTTAAGTGAGCGATACTGGGCACACAAGATAGGGTGTTTGTTGATGAATTGGAATTATAATGAAGGGTCCGTTTGTGACTGGAGCCCTATTGTCGGTGTCTAGGTGACGATGGTTATATCGTGAAGTACATTTGGTTATCCAGAAGGTAGTCAGCTAACGTGGGCTGTACATAGGTCTTCAGAGATGGATATCTCACATGTGGTGAGGCGTACTTGGTAGACATCAAAGATATCTTGCATCAGCCAGTGTGGGCTGTGTGTAGGCCTTTAGTGGTGAACATCTCAGGTTGATGAGATGTATTTAAGTGACACCATGGATGTCTTAGCAGTGCGGATCTTGTTCTTGTCTAAGCGGGGAGGTGACGAACCCCGGGGACGTAAGGGCCCGAGTTGCTGAGGGTCGCGCCTTCAGGCTGGCTGAGCCAGGCAGAGTTGTGAGTCTTGCGGGGCCACTACTTAGGGAGGAAGATAGGACGCCAGGGGGAACTGGGCTCGATAGCAGTAACCAGTCTGCGTTGGGACCCGGTGGCTCAATGGTTGGCGGACTCCTTCAGGTGCGGCGACACCGGTCGGGGAATGCCTGGAGTTTGTCTCACAAATCCAAAACGGGGGAATGCGCAACCCCTTTGTTGCGGTGGTAGAGAGGCTGCTCTGTCCGAGGGACACTGCGAGGGAGATGAGCCCTGCGGGGCAAGATTCCGGGAACTCGTAGCCGCGGCATTGTGGAATAGCAGTGTTGGCGGGGATCCGTTATTGCAGTTGTTCCTGATAGGAAGGTTAAGCGGTCAGACAGTTATCTAACTAGTTCGGGCAGTGGTCCCGAGGGTCGGCGGTACCCGGTTTAAAGTTGGAGTCTGGCGCTTGACGACAGTCTATTCTCTGATGAAGTGTGTGCTCAGTGGTTAGGTAGGTTATAGTAGGAGTAGGTTTCGGGTATGCTCAAACGAGATTTTAAACAGGTTGCAGGTAGTTCAGAACGTGGTCCGGCGGGTCATCCAACAGCAATGTGATACTTGGTTTCATCCAGACAAGGTATTGTTTATAGATAAATTATGATGGTAGTCTTGACAGACGGATGCCCAGTGTGGTTTGGGTTGTATCTACTAGTTTGCAGGCGCACGAAAGTGCCTTGGGGAAAATTTCAGGTTACACAATGAAAAATCAACCCATTTTCAATATCTCTCTTCAAACTCTGTCATTAATCCTTTTCCACTGTCTACGAATTTCGGTTATGAGTTACGTATAAACGATGATAAACATTTGCGATACGATGTCGGATCAGCAGACGCTGACTCTGCAATTCCTGATGGTTCCAATCGATGTAAGTACTTATTCTTAGACAATTCGACTCTTCTTATTATTCTGGTTCAACCCGTTAAGGACTTGTACGATCCACGACCTCAATCTTCTTTTATTTCTAATCGACTTACTCTCGTTCGCGAGACTGACGGATAGATGTTTTATTCTCTGTCCGTTAGATTCCCGATGACCCGTCGATGACGACCATGGTACACATTCAGACAAGTTTCGGACTTATAATTATTCAATTCATCCTCTTAATTAAATAAATATATTTTATATCTCTCGTACGTCTCGATATTTTCCTCAGATTGAGTTTTCAGCATGTCTTCCACTGCAGCAAAGCTACTCTAGCTATTCCCCCCTTTCGCATTTCCCACACTAGCTTTCTTCCTCTTTGCTTTTGCAATCTCCATTTGTTCCCAGAGTTTTCTTCTCCTTGTGCGATTGTCCGCATGTATTTCAAATATTCTCTCTGCATTGTGGTGTTCTTTGTTACAGTGTTTCCCAAACAGTGACATGCCATCTTATTTCTTCCTCTAATTTTTGTGCTCCTTTTTCTTGATCTCAAACTGTCTCCCAGTCTCACCGTTGTAGATGCCCTCGCACTGCTCATAACTAAGCTTGTACACTCCGTTAAGGCTGTCCTTGTCATTTTCTTCCGTCTAGTCATTGCTGATTCTCTTCATCATGGGTTGGTTATTATCTGGATACCCACATTTACATTGTAGCCATTGAACGCCTTTAATACCTTGTTCGTGTACGTTCTTATGTATGGTATCAAACCGGAGTACTTTCTCACCTGCGTCATCATGGGTTCCCTTCTTTGTTTCCATTTTCCAAAAGACTCCATCCATCACACCTCCATGGTAGCTGTTGGCTTCTGCGATTTGCTTTACTATCTCAATCTCTTTCTCCTTCTCTTTGTTGTTCTTGAGGACAGAAATTGCTTGATAGAGTAGTTCTGAATTGCCGCTAACTTGTAGATTTTGTATTCAATCCTGTTGTTGTAAGGTCCAAATAGTTGATGGTCTCATTGCCTTTTTTTACTGTGAATTTGATGCTCTCATTCATCGCGTTTGTTTCCAAAAGGAATAGGTCCACCTGTCTATCAGTGCCTGACCACACAATCAGGTTATCATCTACATATCTGGCCCAGTGTTGATCGAGTTTTGAACTTGCTGCCTCTTAATATCTTGTTTTCCATATCATTCATGAATATCTCCGCTAGTATTGGCGACAGCGGTGATCCCATCGCAAGTTCCTTTTCCTGACTGTAGACCTGTTATTGAAGCGGCTATAGTTTTGCTCATCGGGGTTCCCATGGTATCTGTTGTTTTGAGCAGAGTGAGAAGTTCTTCCTTCAGTGCCGCAACAAAGGATATCAGCTTGTGTCGTTACTCTCAATTTCCAACTTGTCCAGTTGCTCAATCAACTCTCCGTTGTCGCTGATGCTTTGTCTGGAGAATGTGGCTTTGATCTTCGCTATCTTGTAGCATGGTGATTGAATGCTGTTGACCACGGGTCTCATCGGACGGTTTGCTTTGTGCAGTTTTACAAGCCGCTTGAGTTTTGGTGCAACTGGGTTCATCTCAAGCGTCCTTCCATTGCCGGGTGCATTGTTCCGTTTCAACGCAGCTTTCAGGTCATCTTGGTATTTCTGTGTTGGATCCTTTATCAGCTCTTGGTGTCCATTCACTGCGATGTACGACTCCACTTTTTCGGTGTAGTCTTCCTTCTCCATTACCACTACCGTTAATATTCGTTTTTACATGGCCGCAACAATGTCCCGTCGTGATTGGTTCGTTCTTTAATCTGTGTGCTGGCTGCGTTTTATTGGCTACCACAATGCTGTTATCTTATTGGTCGGTTTTGTTCTGCTCTCAATTAATCACCATGTGAAATATAATCTTTTGCTCTTACATGTGATAGAATTGTTCCAGAAGCTGGATTTTCTCCTCTTCGCCTTTGCAATCTCTACCTATTTCCAGAGTCTTCTTCTTATCGTGCGGTTGTCTACACGTATATGACTTCAAATATTCCTTCAACGTTTTGCTGTTTTTCTTTACTGTGTGAATTTCCATATTTTTTCCCCTTGATATTTCGTACTCATTTTTCTTGGTCTTGAAACTTTTTCCAGGCTCACCAGTCTAGATGCCTTTGCACTGTTTCTAATTGAGTTTCTTATCACTCCGCTCAAGTTCCTCTTTCTAACTTGCGCCTAGGATGGTGTTACGAGTCGTTTGGAGTGGTGGTGTTGGTGTGCGTTGTCTTCCTGTAGATTTGGTCTTGTATCCTGTTATTCACCACAGTAAATGTTAGGCCCAAATATTTTATGGTCTCATTGCTTTTTTCCACGGTGAATTTGATGCTTTCATATCGCATTAGTTTTTAGAAGAAATTGGTTCACAGCTGACTAATGATACCTGACTACAGTACGTATTTAACCCATTGTTTAATCGAGTTTCCAAACTTGCTGCCTTCCAATATCTTGTTTTCAACGTTATTTCTCCGCCAGTATTGGTGATAGTGATGAACCCATCCTAGCTGTAGAACGTCATTGAATCAGCAATAGTTTTAGTCCACGATCTCTTCAACAATTTCTCGTCAGGGTTATACTATGGTATGTATTGTTTGAGAAATTCCTCCTCTGTGATGGTACCAAATATGTTCCGAGGATACCAATTTATAGTTACTTTTGGTTCCCGTCTTTTCCAGCCGCGTCGCATAGGTAGTTTCCTCTCATGAATCGGGCCGTGATCTTTACTATCGTGTGAGGTGGTGATTCAGTGGTCTCATCAGATGGTACACTTTGTGGAGTTTTACAAGCCCCCTTGAATTTTGTTGCTACCGGGTTCATCTCAAGTCAGGGACATTGTTCTCTTTGCCTCTTCATAGTGTTTCTGACCGCACATAAGTCAAAGAGTAATCGCTTGTGTGTCGCATATGCAGCACCGCCCGTCATCCATAATGGAGTAGGTGCGGGTTGCGTATGCATTTAATATTGTTTCCTCCAACACCGGAATCGACCCTTTCGGGTATAACTTCAGTGAAAGTCAAAGAGTAAACCAATCATGATATCGTATTGTTGTAGCAATAAAATCACGGTATGGCCTTGTTTTTCAGTAGAGATACCTACAACTGATAATAGGGTGATAACCGAAAGTACTCTTGTGAGCCTAAGAAGAAAGTAGGTCAGTACACTTGAAATCATATTCTACCCGAAATTAAACAGCCTTCAGAGTCGCGGCATTAATAAAAGGAGAAACAGGGAACAACTGTTGAGGAATTATCATGATCCTGTCTTTTAGTGTCTGATATTTGTAGTTCTGGTTCTATTCTTATGTTGAATAATTAAAGAATTTGTGGCACAATATCACCCGACTTGAGCACAGTCTATTAGGCTACTTTTGAACTTCAAAACTGAGATGGGTCCGGAAACGCAAGCTATTGAGGATTTCTTTTTCTTTTACGAGGATTACATTCAGTCTTGACAGTGTAAATATGTAAAAAACCGTACAATACCCTCGAAATGTTCGAATTTACTTAGAGGATTTCTCGAGTCAATGATATTTCAAAACTTTTATTTATATGCTGCCACGAGAGTGATAGAAATTTCAACAACATCGTATTGGTTATTGTGATCATTATTTTGTCGCGCCAAGATGTTTCCTATGTCATAATCATCCGAACAAATCCGGAAAATTTGTCTGCAAAATGTTAGTAACAATAGAATCGACTCCGTGTTTTATGAACGTGTAAAAGAGGAAGAAAAAAAAGAAAAGAGAGTTACATAAAAATCGACAAGAGAGAAAGAAAGGAAGAAAGTAATGAGGAAAAATATATAAAAAAGTATAAAGAAATCGTCGCTTTTTCTTGTGTGTGTTTTGTAATGGCGCTAGCGGTAGTAATTTCTTACTTATTTTCAGTTATTATATTGTCGTTCGAGGAAAAGAAATTATTCAGAAGAGGGTGTGTAAGTACTTTGGTAGAATCTCTTCAAAGAGAGCGCTTCCATACATTAGTGGAGAACGAGAAACTTAATTCCTTTTTTTTTTCTTAGATATAATAACAACAGGCTGTAAAAATTCGAAGACGTACCTTATCGACTATCCTTTAAGGGTTGTGTATGTGTAGATGGAAGTGCAATTCGGCGAGCGGGTGGACGACATCGATGACGACGGCGACGACGACGACGGAGAACTAATGGAAAATTATTTTACGATTATTACGGTATCGGTTATTCTGAATCCCAAATCGCTTTTTAGACATTCGATAAAATATTAAATTCGAAGACTTACCGCATTAATGTACGCGATCAGCGTCGAAGGGGTGAGCTTATTTTTTCACCGCGTACTTTCAACGCCGCCGCCGATCGTTTGTACAAAAATTTCCTTTAATTCGCCATTCTTTTGTTTTATATTCGATTTATTAATTTATAACCAAGTTCTGCTTTCGATTTCCTTCATCTTCTGCGTGGCGCCACCCTTTAGGCAAAGTTTTATGTATAGGTTTAAGAAATATTTAGTATCGTATTCCGATCGGAATATTGCCGCAAAATCTATGACGAATTTGTATTTTTACGATAACATCGGCCTACACACACAGTCCTATAAAGTATTTTTGATAGAGATAGGAATGTACCGCATATTCAGCCAGAACTCTATAATCGAGAGTTATCCGTGTGGCAGTAAAATATTGTGCAGATTTTGCGTGTGTCCGCTCGACAAGATATTGGGACAAGTTGAGGCCCTGACGAGCGCAACACGGAACGTATTCTATGCTTTTGCTTCCCTCAAAACCGAAAAAAATCGACATCCGGCGCGGCATCGTTTGACCTTGAGATGACCATGGGAGTGGAACAAATTTGGCGTTCGAGCTATAGATTCGTGGAGGGGGACTTGGAAAATTTAAATGTAACATGAGCAGAGGCTCATGGAGAAGTTTTATGTATGTTTTCTTTCCTTCGTATGTGCAGCTTAAATAATTATACCGTTCTTCTCGTGAAAGCTATCTTGCAACGTTCAGCTTAAACTCTCGTCATTGTAGTTTGTCTTTCTTAAAACATTCGGTTATCTCTTTATTTCAGTCGCAGCACCTCAGTCTCTTGTGATGGAGATCCTTTAATTTTCTCAACAGAACTTCTGTCATCTGTGCTTAATATTAGGAATGCAGAGATAAGAAGGCACTTCAAACAGGTTTGTTCAGTGAGGGTTTTATGCATAAACGGCTTTGTAGTTCAGTTGGAGCCTGAGAAGTGAACCACAGAGAGCGTGGAAGTAGGTTCATGTAGTAAAATTTGTGCATTGGCTAAACCAATTTCAATTGTCAAACGAGATTCAAAAAGGCTTCATTCAGCAAGTGGTTCAAGTCCTCAGACCCCTCTGTAGCTTAATAAGAGCTCAAGTTATAATCGTTCAATTTTGTAGAATTTAATTTTGAAGGTTTATTTTGAATATAAAGCTATCATACTTCTCAAATACTCCTAATATTTATTTAGTCAACGCGAACGGATTTTGTGATAAATAGCTTACCTTTCTATCTCAGGCGACTAATTCTCTAGTGCGTTTTTCTTTACCTCCTCAATGGCTTGGAACTCTAGTAAGAGACTATAATTGTAAGCCAAACAATTATAAAGACCTGCAACAAATTTTTGGTCTACATCACTCATGTTCATCAAGGAAGAGAGGGATCACAAGACATGGAAGAAGACGGGCGAATTTCTGCTAATTTTTGAGGGGGTATTGGGAAGTGTGGTATCAGAAATCTTCAGATTAAGGCGATCAACTGCTTCTAGCCCATTTTCATCAGAATGTCTGCTTGAGTCAGGATTAGAAGTGAAGCTTGAAAGAGTGAAACTTGGTGTAAGAACTTCAAATATTCTGAAATACGGCTCATACGGCTTGGAACCTTGGGCTTGATAGGCTTGCATCACCTGCTCAAAGACGCTCTAAATTAATGCTAATTGCTATTATTGTTCTTGACGGAGTCACCCGTAGGTAGTGACATTCAATTTTGCTGACTTTCTACTGTCTAAAAATTATATGTATTAAGAAGTATAAGTTGGAGGTGAGTTTATGCCTCTACCTTATTACAGAGCCCAATAGAATGTAGCTGCTTACAAAATTATTTTTGAGAATAAGGCTGCACAGTGTAACTGTGCTCAGGGAGAGATACTCCAACGGTTGAATAAAATGGTTAATCAATAAAATTTGCCGAAACCGCCTCTTTCAAACATTCCTCCCTCAATATGGCCAACAGTAACGGGAGAAATCGTAGTAATTCAAAAAATATGAAGCTTCTTCAGTTTTAAACTTGAGGAGTACAGCGCACTTAACCCTCCATAGATGGATAAAGTTATGACTAAATTTTATCAACTATCACATTGAATCGTTCTCTGGTTGCGATAGAACAAAGATCTGGCAACGTTGTTTCTTCTAACCTAGCTATCTTCACTCCTCCAGCCAAAAATAAACTGGCTTTCATTCTGTTTTCAATTGTTTCTATTATTATGGTCTTCTACGTGAAAAACATTCAATCTATTTAAATCTGGAATCGAATATTTTAATTTTTATGAATTAAAAGTATTTGAAAGTTGTACTTACTGTAATAATCACAACGTCATTTTGCAGTTCTACAGTGATTTGATTGATTTTGAACCTATCAAATGGACTATATAACTAAATCTGTGTACAGGTAATTCCTTAGTGAACGTGTTATACTGTGAGCGTTTTTAACCATTCAGTGTCACCATCAACTCCTTGCATAACAGTTTAGATTATTCTTCATATCAGTGATTGAACTTCTACATGTCAGAGAACTGCCCAAAGATCCATAATGCCGACTCACATCTCCTACCAAAATTTGAGACATCGATTCGAGTGTAAAACCTGCCGAAGAACGTTTATCCAGAAATACCTTCTGCAGAGACATATGTTAATCCATGAATCCGACCCAGATCTGAGATATCAATTCAAGTGCGCTATTTGTGGGAAGAATTCAGCAAGGAAAAGTGATCTAACAAAGCATATGTTAATTCATGAATCTAACCCCAATCTGAAGTATCAATTTAGCTGCGTTATTTGTGGGAAAAAATCAACAAGGAAGAGTGATCTAACAAGGCATATGTTGATCCACAAATCTGATCCAGATTTAAAGTATCAATTTATTTGTGATATTTGTGGCAAAAAATCAACTCGCAAAGGTAATCTGAAGATGCATATGTTGATCCATGAAACTAACCCCGATCTGAAGTATTAATTTAAATGTAATATGTGTGGAAAAACATTTACATCTAAAGGCAGTCTGAAGAGACATATGGCAGTCCATGAATCCAACCCAGATCTGAAATACCAATTTAAGTGCGATATTTGTGGAAAACAAACTGTAAGGAAATGCAACCTAGCAATGCATATGTTGATCCACAAATCTGATCCAGATTTAAAGTATCAATTTATATGTGATGTTTGTGGGAGAAGATTTACGTGGAAAAACGTTCTAAAGAGTCATATGTTAATGCATGAGTCTGACCTAAATCTGAGATATCAATTTGAATGCGATATTTGTGGAAAAAAATTTACACAAAGGAGCGCTCTAAGGAGCCATATAACGATCCACGAATCTAATCCAGATTTAAATTATCAATTTATATGTGATATTTGTGGGAAAAAATGTACAAGGAAAAATGACCTAACAAGGCATATGTTGATCCACGAATCTGATCCAGATTTAAGGTATCAATTTATTTGTGATATTTGTGGTAAGAAATTTACACAAAAGTTTTACTTGACAATGCATATTTCAACCCATGATTCTATCCCCAACAGTCAGAATCAATACCAGTGCAACGTTTGTGGCAAAAAATCAACTCAGAAAGGTAATCTGAAGATGCATATGTTGATCCATGAAACTAACCCCGATCTGAAGTATCAATTTAAATGTAATATATGTGGAAAAACATTTACATTTAAAGGCAGTCTGAAAAGACATATGGCAGTCCATGAATCCAACCCAGATCTGAAATACCAATTTAAGTGCGATATTTGTGGAAAAGGAACTGTAAGGAAATGCGACCTAGCAAAGCATATGTTGATCCACAAATCTGATCCAGATTTAAAGTATCAATTTATATGTGATATTTGTGGGAAACGATTTATGATAAAAAGCAATCTGAAGAGGCATATGTTAATCCATGAATCTGAGACAGATTTAAAGTATCAATTTATATGTGATATTTGTGGGAAACGATTTATGATAAAGAGCAATCTGAAGAGGCATATGTTAATCCATGAATCTGATACAGATATGAGAAATCAATTCATACGTACGATTTGAGGAAAAAAATTTGCACTGTAACAGAATCTGAGTATGCATGTTATAACCCATGGATCTAGACCAAATTAAAGTTACTTATCTATCACCACGTTCTGAGCTAATAATGCTTACCTAATATTATATTCTTACCTTCAATCAATAATGAATGGAAAGTTTCCTGTATTTGAGAGAGTACATACGACAATTTTAATAATACTTATAGTGATTTCTGATCAATGTCATCTAGTTTAGCTGTATAATTTTTTTTTGTAATATTATAATATAGGTACCTAGGTACCTATAATGTGGCTAACACTTTTGTATTCAACTGGTATGGGGTATTATGGAGAAACTAGCCTCAATGGTTAATGAAATCTTAATACTTATAATTATGACACACTGATAAATTCAAGTGAAATTTTGTAAATAGGAAACTTTTTTCTTAGCAACCTCTAGTTTTATGTATTGAGTATTTCTATTCATAAGTTGAGTTTTTACTTTATACTATACAGATTGTTATAAATTATTATCTTCCATGACTTCCATAATAATGTTACCTGGAATAGCATGAACTTATTGATTTTTTATAATTGTTTTCAATACCGGTAATCTATCCTTGAATCGTTCTTATTACAGCGATTCATTCATTTTCAGCAGTTCTGTTTTTGTGACTACAAATGTAGATACTCAAACTGTCTAAAAATATTGACCAAGGTACACCAGTTGGTAAACCTCTCCCACCAATGAATGAATAATATGAATGGTGTGGCAATTATCAAATGTCCAATTTAAAACAAGTTCTTAGTGGATTGCTTGGTAACAAAAATCAAATTTCTTCTTCCAAAATTTGTTCTTCACAATTAATAGGTAAGCAACTTGTAATATAGTATTGACAGGTGACATACTATTCTACTTCCGCACAATTCTAGTATTATGAATTTTATTTCTGAACGTTTTCAGCCCTTAGGCACCTCTGGAGCTTATCAAGGTATAAGCTTTCAAAATTGTGGAATTAATTTTTGAAAATTTATTCTGAATATAAAGGTTTCATGCTTCTAAAATACCCGCAATAATTATTCACCCAGTGCGAACAAACATTGTGATAAAATGGCTTGACTTTCCATCTCATGCGACTAATTCACTAGTGAGTTTTTCTTTCTTGGAACACTATTAAGAGACTATGCTGCACCAAATTTTGGTCTACATTACTCATGTTCATCAAGAAAGGGAGGGATTATTGTACCAAATTCTGATAATTTTCAATGGGAATTGAGAAGTGTGATGTCATAAATCTTCCGATCAAGGCGATCAACTGCTGCACCTAGTCCCATTTCATCACAATATCTGGATGAATCAGGATTAAGAGTTCAGCTTGAAAGAGTAAAAGGTAAAACATCGAGTAAGAACTTCAAATATTCTGAAATACACTTAATATAGCTTGAAACCTCAAGCCTGATTGGCTTCCATCATCTGCTCAAAGGCACTCTAAATTAATTCTATGTACCGGTAATTGCTATATTTGGTCTTGACGGTTACGCCCGTAGGTAGTGACATTTAATTTTGCTAACTTTCTACTGTCTAAAAATTAGATATAAGTTGGAGGTGAGTTTATACCTCTGGCTTATTATGAAGCCTTATTGAAGGTAATTGCTTACAAAAATATTTTTGAAAATAAGGGTGCACAGGGAGAGATACTCCAACGGATAAATAAAATGGTTAATCAATAAAATTTGCAAAAACCGCCCCTTTGAAGTATCCCGCCTTGAATATGGCCAACAGTATCTTCAGAAATCGGAATAATTCGAAAAATATGATGCTTCTTCAATTTAAAACGAGTCGTACAGCATACTCAACACTCCAAAGATGGATAAAGTTAACTAAATTTTATCAATTATCACTTTGGATCGTTCTCCGGCCTGCGGTAGAACAAAAATCCGGCAACGTTGTCCTTTCTAATCTAGCTATCTTCACTCGTCCACCCAAAAATATGCTAGCTTTTGTATACAACTAACTCCATGTACTGGTGATTCCTTACTGAACGTGTTATGCTTTGAGTGGTCTTCTACATGAAAAACATTCGATCTATTTTTTTCTCAAATCGAATCTTTTAATTTTTATGAATTAAAAGTATTTGAAAGTTGTACTGTAATAATCTGAACGTCATTTTGCAGTTCTACAGCGATTTGATTAATTTTGGACCTATCAAATGGACTATATAACTAAATCTATGTAGGTACCGGTAATTCCTCACTGAACGTGTTATACTGTGAGCGTTTTCAACTTTTCAGTGTCACCATCTACTCCTTCCCTATCAGTTTAGGTCATTCTTCACATCAGTGATTTAACTTCTACATGTCGGAGTAAGAACTGTCCAAAGATCCGTAATGTCGACTTCCATTTCCTACCGGAATTTGAGAAATCGATTTGAGTGTAATTCCTGTGGAAAAACATTCATCTGGAAATACCTTCTGCAGAAGCATATGTTAATCCATGAATCCGACCCAGAACTGAAATATCAATTCAAGTGCGATATTTGTGGAAAACAAACTGTAAGGAAATGCGACCTAGCAAAGCATATGTTGATCCATGAATCTGATCCAGACTTAAAGTATCGATTTATATGTGATATTTGTGGGAAAAGATTTACTAGGAAAAGCAGTCTAAAGACGCATATCTTGATGCATGAATCTGAGAGATATCAATTCAAATGCGCTATTTGTGGGAAGAATTCAGCAAGGAAATGTGATCTAACAAAGCATATGTTAATTCATGAATCTAACCCCAATCTGAAGTATCAATTTAGCTGCGATATTTGTGGGAAAAAATCAACAAGGAAGAGTGATCTAACAAGGCATATGTTGATCCACGAATCTGATCCAGATTTAAAGTATCAATTTATTTGTGATATTTGTGGTAAAAAATTTATGCGGAAGTTCCACTTGACAATGCATATTTCAACCCATGATTCTATCCCCAATAGTCAAAATCAATACCAGTGCAATGTTTGTGGCAAAAAATCAACTCTCAAAGGTAATCTGAAGATGCATATGTTGATCCATGAAACTAACCCCGATCTGAAGTATCAATTTAAATGTAATATATGTGGAAAAAAATTTACATGGTTGGGCAATCTGAAGACGCATATGGTGGTCCATGAATCCAAGCCCGATCTGCAATACCAATTTAAGTGCGATGTTTGTGGAAAACAAACTGTAAGTAAATGCGACCTAGCAAAGCATATGTTGATCCACGAATCTGATCCAGATTTAAAGTATCAATTTATATGTGATATTTGTGGGAAAAAATCTACAAGGAAAGGTGACCTAACAAGGCATATGTTGATCCACGAATCTGATCCAGATTTAAAGTATCAATTTATTTGTGATATTTGTGGGAAAAAATTTACACAAAAGTTCAACTTGACAATGCATATTTCAACCCATGATTCTAACCCCAACAGTCAGAATCAATACCAGTGCGATATTTGTGGAAAACAAACTGTAAGGAAATGTGACCTAGCAAAGCATATGCTGATCCACAAATCTGATCCAGATTTAAAGTATAAATTTATATAATATTTGTGGGAAAAGATTTATGATGAAAAGCATTCTAAAGAGGCATTATGTTAATCCATGAATCTGACACTGATTTGAGAAAGCAATTCATACGCAAGATTTGTGGAAAAAAATTTGCACTGTAAAAGAATCTGAGTAGCCATGTTATAACCCATGAATCTAGACCAAATTAAAGTTACTTATCCATCACTACTCTGAGCAGATAATGCATACCTAATATATTCTCACCTTCAATCAATGATGAATGGAAAGTTTCCTGTATTTCAGAGAGTACATACGACAATTTTCATAATACTTATAGTGATTTCTGATCTATGTCATCTAGTTTAGCTGTATAATTTTTATTTGTAATATTATAATATAGGTAAGTACCTATAATGTGACTAACACCTTTGTATTCAACTGGTATGGGGTATTTTGGAGAAACTAGCCGCAATGGTTAATGAAATCGGAATATAATTATGACACACTGATAAATTCAAGTGAAATTTTGTAAATAGGAAACAGTTTTTTTAGCAACCTCTACTTTTATGTACTGAGTATTTCTATTTATAAGTCAAGTTTTTACTTTATACTATAAAGATTGTTATAAATTATTATCTTCCATGACTTCCATAATAATGTTACCTGGAGTAGCATGCACTTATTAATTTTTTCTAATTGTTTTCAATAATCTAAGTATCCTTGAATCGTTCTTATTACAGCGATTTATTCATTTTCAGCAGTTCTGTTTTTGTGACTACAAATGTAGATACTCTTACTGTGTAAAAATATTGACCTAGGTACACCAGTTGGTAAACCTCTCCCACCAATGAATGAATAATATGAATAGTGTGGCAATTATATCAAATGCTGAATTTAAAACAAGTTCTTAGTGGATTGCTTGGTAACAAAGATCAAAGTTCTGCTTCCAAAATTTGTTCTTTTTCACAATTAATAAGCAACTTGTAATATAACTTGGTTAGAATTGACAGGTGACATACTATTCTATTTCCTCACAATTTGAGTATTATGAATTATTTTTCTGAACGCTTTCAGCCCTTAGGCAGCTCTGGAGCTTATCAAGGTACTTATAAGCTTTCAACATTGTGGAATTAATTTTCGAAAATTTATTTTGAATACCAGGTTTCATGCTTCTCAAATACCCGCAATATTTATTTACCCAATGCGAACAAACATTGTTATAAAATGGCTTGACTTTCCATCTCAGGCGACTAATTCTCTGGTTGGTTTTTCTTTTCCCATTCATTGGCTTGGAACCCTAGTAAGAGACTATTGTGTATAACGACAGCCAAACAATTATAATGATCTGCAACAAATTTTTGGTCTACATCACTCATGTTCATCAAGGAAGGGAGGGATTTTTGTACCAGATTATGATAATTTTCAATGGGTATTGAGAAGTGTCGTGTGAGAAATCTTCAGATCAAGGCGATCAACTGCTGCACGCAGTCCCTTTTCATCACAATATCTGGTTGAATCAGGATTAAGAGTTCAGCTTGAAAGAGTAAAACATAGAGTAAGAACTTCAAATATTCTGAAATACACTTAATATAGCTTGAAACCTCAAGCGTGATTGGCTTGCATCACCCGCTCAAAGGCACTTTAAATTAGTGCTAATTCCTATTTGTTCTTGACGGTTGGGCCTGTGAGTAGTGACATTCAATTTCGTTGACTTGCTACTGTTTAAAAGTTAGATGTATTGAGCAGTATAAGTTGAAGGTGATCTTATGCCTCTGCCTTATCATGGAGCTTAATTAAAGTAAAGGCCTATAATAACTAGTGAGGATATGGGCCGTCATGTTTAGTCATTACGTCAATATTCATCTTCAGACTTCTCTATATCAATGACTGATGACAGTTTACGAGAATTTGTTTTAGAATACAGGTGTCAGTGTCAAAATAAAATGCAAAACATAGTGCTATTAAATGATACGAAATAACTCCACCAATCGTATTGATTTATCACCCTATTCAGGCCCGGATTTAGGATTTTCAGTAAGAAGGTCCCAAGTTATGTGGAGGCTCCCCTCAATATTTTTCCAAATAAACATTTTGCACCCCCTCGCCCCTCCTCTCTTATCAATTTTTACCCACTTTAAAATTGGAAAATGAGTAGTTGAAATAAAGAAGTAGATAATTTTATTTGTGCAAAGTGATATAAAATAATGTTACATTTTTATGAATCCAAAAATTGTTTTTTCACGATTTTTGATGAGCAAATTGCCGAATGACCGACTCAAAAGATAAATTTCGAAGGATATCATTCTCTACACTCAGTAGCATAAGATGAACCAGAAGTTCTTGGGTTCTACTCGTTCGTTGTCTATACTTCAATTGTAAGAAGTAAAAGAAGAAAAGCAACTGAAATATTTGGAAAATGGAACCGAGTAACACAGGTAATTGCGAGAGTTGGAAACTGTGTTGGAAATGATTGCACAGGTCAGAGGATACAACTAAGAAAATACTTTGTAGGAAGTATGTTGATTTTGAAGAGTAGGACAGGAAAAAAGGTAATAGGTTTTCAGATTATCTGTATAATAAGATAGTAAGGATTGTAATGAAGCTTCCAATCAGATTTCTATGATTCAACAAAAAGAAGTTCAATTGAAGGCTGTAATAAGAAACAATCCCGTGTTTAATAAAGTTGAATAAGGAATTCTCACATCCTCTTCTATGGGACGGATTGGTTTTGATATTGAGAATAATTGAATTCAAAATTGGAGGGATTCCAAAAAGAGGAATTACATTTGATGAAATTTCGAAAATTAAACCAGGAGAGACTTGGAAAAATTGAGACTTTTGAGCTCTATTATGATAGATAAGGGATAGGAAAAATTTTCAATATCAAAGGAGTCAGATTTGAAAACATTTTTAATATTGGGAATCGAGCTAGGTATATAAGTATGACAGGAAACGAACTTGGAAAAAATTGAACCATCAGAAGACTTGAAATTGAAAACGCATTTTGTACATCGATCTATGTAATTATGACAAGTGGATAACTTTAAAAAAATTCAACTTTCAAGCTATATTTTTTAAGAGAGGAACATGGAAGAATTTTAACTTCCAAGATATATATGACGGGAAAAGGACTTGGAAAAATATCAACCTTCATTCTAGGCAAATGGCGAGACGCCAAAATTTTCAAAAATCCCTCCCCCTATGGTTTCCTTTTAAACCTCGATTTAGGTTATGTAGTTGACATTATAAAAAAAATGGAGATATTCTTAACATCATCATGATTTAACAGAAGAATCCTTATAGAAGTGAATTACAAAAATCAGGACTCGACGTCAGGAATAATTGTTAGCTGGAGGTAGGTGGACCCGAAGGAATGTATTGAGGGTCTTGAGACATTTTGTTCTAAATAAGCTAAATGAAAGTAGGGATTTTCAAAGTCTCAACTTGATCAACTCGAGAATAGAAGGAGGAGTCATTTTATTTGCATGTAAAAAAGAGAGGTCATAGAACTAATCATTGCTGAAAATTGGAATGACTGTAGTAACAAATTATACGTAGAATAAATTATCACTGTAAGTATGGATAATTGGAGGAGATAGATGCAGAAAACTGAAAAAGAAGAGTGGGAAGAGAGGGAAAAATGGAAGAGTGTGATACTGATGAAGAGAACAATTCGGAAGACTCAGGAAATGATAAAGAAATAAAAAAAAAAAAAGGTTGTATGGAAGAACACGACAAGTAAAGAATGCAAGAGTGTAAAATTGAACGAAATTAAGAACGAAGGAAAGCTTGAAAAGAAAATTAAGCAGATTGAATTGAACTACGAGATGAAAAGATACAAAGAAAATGGTGCATTTAACTAAGAAATTCCAAAGGATATTAAACTCCAGAGTTACTCCCTTTGTTTCATGTACCTTACCCAATTCCTAAATAACAGGATTAAAAGTAGCTATGAGTACTTTGTGTTTGCATAAGAATTTTGAATACAGGTCCAAAGAAAAGTCATCTGGAGAATTTCTACTTTTTTTTCTTTTTTAATGTCCAGAGTAGAAATACATGATATTATCTAGATAACTTACCGAGGTTATTAAAAATTATTCCTGTTCATATATTTTCTACAGAAATTTTCTTCACCAATAATTTATTCATAATTTCTTATGTACTTCTGTTTTGTTAAAAGTGATAGGCAATATAAAAAAAAATATTTTGAAAATTTAGATGATACAAATACCAAAAAATGCATAAGATTAAATGAAAAAAATAATATATTATATTCGAATTCCGAAAAAGGATATGTGACAACGGCGCGCCGTTTTGCTATTCTTTATAGGTAAGTTCCAATTTAGAAAAAAAAAACGCTCTCCCAAACAATTGGTGGCCATCATTTCGACGTTAGGAAAAGTTTCACCTAAATTATTTTCTATAAGAATGCGATATTGAAATTTTTCCACTGACTCGAAGTCACGCATTTGGTTTTGGTAGTTTTTTATAAACTCAGTAAAATGTATCAATTCGGTCTTCAAGCTAATTTCCAAATAATCAGGATAGTTCGGTTGTAAATTCTTTGCTTTTGCTTCAAGTGTCACTGCATCACAAGTAGGTAATTCTGATAGAAAACCAAATCTATACTTTACAGTCTCATACGCAGATACTGCGTCATCTAGCGACGTTCTTAATTGATGAATGACCTGAACATAGGCCTCCGTTCGAAATTTTTCTCGAGGTGTTGACTGCACAGCGGGAGCTCTTCCACAATCAAGAGGCTGAAGTCTTTCATTTCTCGATCGTACGCGTACATTCTCGTAAATGTTGTTCCCTGACAGTGTTATAGCTTCAGCTTCATATGTTCCAAATTCGTCTCTCTTGGACTGTATGAACACAATTAAAGATTCGAGCAAATTTATTGCCGTATTCAGTGTTATTTTGAGGCATTGTAATTGATGATTAACAGCATCAAATCTCTCGAGTATGTCGTACCAAAAGAGAGTATAAATAGCAGTTTCAAGACGAGCCATTTTCTGTAAAAGACCTCTGGCTTCACCCTTTACAATATCCTTCTCTTCATTATCTCCGAATATCGCCGCTAATGCTCCCTCAATAAGAGCGTAAGCATATGCAAGGGCCTTCGTTGCATCAGCCCGGCAAGACCAATGGGCAAATTTTTCAAAACGTAACATTTTTTCTCATCATTCAGGCTGCGTAATTTCTCTGTTAAAATCTTGTATCTCGATGGCGAAGCAGTAAAGAAAACAAACAATTCCTGCATAAAATTGAAAAACTGAACAACTTGCAAACAATAATTAGCAGCAGCTTTTCCAATTAAATGTACTGAGTGACCCATACAAGGAACATACACAGCATAAACATTATCTTTCAATATGAGCGCCTGCATCCCGTTGTATTTTCCTTTCATGTGTGCAGCGTTGTCATAGTACTGACCTCGACAATCTTTCAGACCTATGTTTTGTTCACACAAAAATGATTTAAGAGCTTCAGCCATGTCTTCACCTTTGTGACCACAGTTAGGGATAAATATTAGATAGCGTCCAACAGGATTCAGATCTTCTAAATATCGTATAACCACTGTCAGTTGATCAATATGCCCTTTGTCCGGTGTAGAGTCGACCGATACAGAAAAATATTTTGCTACTTTATTTCGTTTCACAATTTCAGCAAGTACCTCACCTGTCATTAAAGCTACAATTTCATTACATATTGTGTAAGATAAGTAATTCACATACCCGCTTCCTTTGTTACCATGAGTTTTTAAATGATTACTCAAGGAAGGATCATACTCTGCGAGTAATTCTAGAATACCTTGATAGTTCCCATTATGTGTTGATCCAACAATTTCATTAACAGGGTCCCTATTAAGGAACTACAAGGATTGATGATAACGTAACGACTAAAAATGGCGTTCGATGTCCTCGCACATTATTAGAGGGCTCTAATTAAAGGTAGCTGCTCACAAAATTATATTTGGGCGTGACGCCACCGGATGTAACTATGCACAATGAGCGATACTCCCAAGAGTGGACACAATTTGCAAAAACTGCCTCTTTAAAGTACCCATTTTTCAATATGACTGATGACAATTACTTGAGAAATCGGAATAATTTAATACACATGAAGGCGTACAGCTTACTTAACGCTCCAAAGATGGATAACGTTAACTATTACTTTGAATCGTTCTCTGGCCTGTGGTAGTACAAAAATCTGGCAACGTTGTTCCTTCTAATCTAGCTATCTTTACTCGCTTAGTCAAAACAAATACCTTCTTTTTCATTTCATTTTCAATTGTTTTTATTTGTGGTCTTGAATCAAATATTCTAATGTTTATCAATTAAAAGTGCTTAAATGTAGTACAGTAATAATCTAGACGTCTTTTCGCAGTTCTAAGACGATTTGATTAGTCTTGGACCAATCAAATGTACTACAGACAACCAATTCTACAAGTATGTGCAAGTACTTCCTTATTGAACTTGTTATACTGTGAGCGTTTTCAACTTTTTAGTGACACCATCATCTCCATTGCATACCAGTTTAGATTATTCTTTACATAAGTGATTCAACTTCTTCGTGTCGGAGCAAGAATTGTTGAAGATCCATAATGTCAACTCTGATCTCCTACCAAAATTTAAGTCATCAATTTGAATGTGATACATGCGGAAAAACGTTTATACAGAAATACCCTCTGCAGAAGCATATGTTGATCCATGAATCCGACCACGATCTGAAATATCGATTCAAGTGCGATATTTGTGGGAAAAAAACAACTCACAAAGGTAATCTGAAGACACATATGTTGACCCATGAATCCGACCCAGATCTGAGACATAAATTCAAATGCGTAATTTGTGGGAGAAAATTAGCAAGGAAAGATAGTTTAACAAAGCATATGTTAATTCATGAATCCGACCCAGATTTGAGATATCCATTCAAGTGCAATATTTGTGGAAAAAAATCAACTCAGAAAGGTCATCTGAAGATGCATATGTTGATTCATGAATCTAATCCCGATCTAAGGTATCAATTTAGATGTAATATTTGTGGAAAAAAATTTGCATTGAAATGCAATCTGAAGAGGCATGTTATTGTGGTCCATGAAATAAACCCAGATCCGAGATATCTATTCAAGTGCAATATTTGTGGAAAAAAATCAACTCAGAAAGTTCATCTGAAGATGCATATGTTGATTCATGAATCTAATCCCGATCTAAGGTATCAATTTAGATGTAATATTTGTGGGAAAAAATTTTCATGGAAAGGCACCCTGAAGCGTCATATGCTGGTCCATGAATCCAACCCAGATCTGAGATATCAATTTGAGTGCAATATTTGTGGAAAACAATTTGCAACAAAACTGAACATAAGAAGGCATATGTTGAACCACGAATCGGATCTAGATTTAAAGTATCAATTTATATGTGATATTTGTGGGAAAAAATTTACATTGAAAAGCATTCTAAAGACGCATATTATGATGAAGCATGAATCTGACCTAAATCTGGGGTACCAATTCAAATGCTTTTGTGGAAAAAAGTTTGTATGGAAAAGCAAACTGAAGGCGCATATGGCAGTCCATGAATCAAACCAAGATCGGAAATATCAATTCATGTGCAATATTTGTGGAAAAAAATTCTCAAGGAAAGACACCCTGAAGAGGCATATGACAGTCCATGTATCCAACCCAGATTGGAAATATCAATTTGAGTGCAATATTTGTGGAAAAAAATTTACATGGAAAAGCGACCTAAGAAAGCATATGTTGATCCACGAATCTGATCCAAAATTAAAGTATCGATTTGTATGTGATATTTGTCGGAAAGGATTTACACAAAAGTACAACTTGACAAAGCATATTTTAACCCATCATTCTAGCCCTAATTGTCAGAATCAATTCCAGTGCAATGTTTGTGGAAAAAAATTAACTACAAAAAGTCAAATGAAGAACCATATATTGATCCATGAATCTAACCCGGATCTGAAGTATCAATTTATATGTGATATTTGTGGCAAAAGATTTATGATAAAAGGCAATCTAAAGAGACATATGGCGGTCCATGAATCCGACACAGAATTGAGATATCAATTCAGATGCAATAACTGTGGAAAAAAATTTATTCACAAACAGAATCTGAAAAGGCATATCATAACCCATGAATCGAGACCAAATTGAAATCATTGAAATTATTTATCTATCATGACTCTGAGCTTGTAATGCATAGGTACTTGATATATTCTTACCTTCAATCAAGATTATGATGAATGGATAGTTTCCTTGTTTAAAATACAATATTTGAAACAGTACCTACATTCTACAATTTTTATAATACTTATTGTGATTCGTGACCAATGTCATCTAGAGTTTAGGTGCATGAATTTTTTTTCATCTTATTATGGTGTAGGTAGATACCTAAAATGTGAGTAACACTTTGTATTTAGATGTATGGGGTATTTTTAGGAAACTAGCCGCAATGGTTGTTGAAATCTTAATATGACACACTGGTAAATTCAAATGAAATGTTGTATAAATAGGAAACAGTTTTCAGCCACCCCTACCTTTAGGTACTGAGTATTTCAATTTATAATTACCTAATGTAGTTACATAATTGTTATTAATTATTTTCTTACATGACTTCAAAATTGATGTTACTTTGAACAGCACGCACCCATTAATTATTTTTAATTTTTTTCAATCACCTTTCCTCGAGTATATCGTATTTCAATTCAATTTACGCCTAAACCTAATTTTGATTAATCTCTTGTGAATATTTATTTAAATTTCTAGTTGACTTACCTGTAATCGCACGCATTTTAACTCTTTATATCTTATCTAAATTTGTTAGTGTGGGTAGGAAATGTTTAAATGTTTCACAAATAATAAAAAGCGCATTTAAAAAAAAAAAAAAAAAAAATCGTCTTTATTACAGAGATGTATTTATTTTCAGCAGTTCTGTTTTTGTGACTACAAATGTAGGTACCTACTCCAATTGTCTAAAAATATTGACGAAGGTATTCCATTTGGTAAACCGTTCCTGCCGTGAATGAATAGTACTAATGGTGAGGAAATCATCAAAAGCATGCACTTATTGATTTTTTCTAATTGTTTTCAATAACCTTTCCTCGGATCGTTTTTATTACAGAGATTTATTCATTGTCAGAAGTTCTGTTTTTGTGACTACAAATGTAGATACTCTAACTGTCTGAAAATATTGACCAAGGTACACCAGTTTGTAAACCTCTCCCAGGAAATGAATAATATGAATGGTGCGGCAATTATCGAATGTTGAATTTAAAACAAGTTCTTAGTGGATCGCCTGGTAACAAAGATTAAATGTCTTCTTCCAACATTTGTTCTTTTTCACAATTAATAAGCAACTTGTAATACAGAATTGACAGGTGACATACTATTCTATTTCCTCACAATTTGGGTGTTATGAATTATTTTTCTGAACGTTTTCAGCCCTTAGGCAGCTCTGGAGCTTATCAAGGTATAAGCGTTCAACATTGTGGAATTAATTTTTGAAAATTTTTTTTGAATATAAAGGGTTCATGCCTCTCAAATACCCGCAATAATTATTTACCCTATGCGAACATACATTTTCCATCTCATGCGACTAATCCTCTGGTGAGTTTTTCTTTCTTGGAACCCTATTATGAGACTATTGTGTATACCAAATAATTATAATGATCTGCAACAAATTTTCGGTCTACTTCACTCATGTTCATCAAGGGAGGGAGGGATTATCGTAAAAAATTCTGTTTGATGGGTATTGAAAAGTAAGATGTCAGAAATCTTCAGATCAAGTCGATCAACTGCTGCACCTAGTCCCTTTTCATCACAATGTCTGGATGAATCAGGATTAAGAGTTCAGCTTGAAAGAGTAAAACATGGAGTAAGAACATCAAATATTCGGAAATACGCTTAATATAGCTTGAAACCTCAAGTATGATTGGCTTGTATCATCTGCTCAAAGGCACTATAAATTAATGCTAATTGCTATATTTTTTCTTGACGGCTCGTAGGTAGTGACATTTAATTTTGCTAACTTTCTACTGTCTAAAAATTAAATATAAGCTGGAAGTATTACAAAGCCTAATTAAGCTTAAAAAATTATTTGTGAGAATAAGGGTCATAATAGAAAATAGTGGTTTTTGGTACCACGTGGGGGGACAAAGCGTCACTTTGGGATATGTTAGTAGGGGTGATACTTGACATAAAAAACGATGATAGACATCTGAGAAGAGCAGCTTTCCAAAATGGCGGATCGGTCTTCTGGTAAAAGCCGAATAACTCATATTGTGTGGGTCAAATTTTCTACTTTTCTTTTTTTAAATAAAAGAAAATAGGGCCCCGAATAATACATCCAACTTCCTAGCTCCCAAAAATCAATGTTTTGCAAATATCTTGAAAAATTGGGCATCAATCATGAAAAGTTACAGATAAAAAATATTCCTCGTGAAATTTGTTATAGAAAATACCATTTAAACTTCGCTGTGCGTCCAATTATCAGCTTAAAAAGTTCGTTAAAAGCTGAGAACTTTGGGAAAAAGTCAATTTTTCAGCAATAAGTATCTAGAAAATCAAACACAAATGAAATAAAATTTCAAACAAAAACTTTTTATTGAAAAATCTTAACTGCCAAATAGATTGACTAAACTATCATCCAAACTTTGTCGAAAGTTCTGAGTTTTTGGAAGGAAATCGATTATTGTAGGGTGTCCAGTTTATCACTTTTGAGTGACTTGGTCACTTTTTTAGGCTTTAGTCATTTTTTGGCCCTTTTTAAAGAAAATAGTCACTTTTTCATCCATACTTGAAAATCACAAGTTTTTCCAGTGTAGACATCACTTGGTATGTGTTTGACCGCGTATCTTTCTTTCTGTCTTTTTTTATCTGGTACCCTCGTATCTCGCTTCCTATACCACTTAGAGCCTTTTTCTTTTTTCCGATAATGCAGTTACTTTTTGGACCAATTGAGCGTTTCCTTCTTTTTATCAGTCCAATTATTATAATTTATTAACAAAAAAATGTTTTGGGACACACCGTTTGCATCATACATATTTTCAACTAAAAATAATTCAAATTAAATATTGAAAAAAAAAAAAATACTCAGCTGTTGCTCATGAAGTTGATTGAATTGACTTTATCGTAAGTGAACTAAAAAGAAAAAACAAGAGTTTGAATCAAAAAACTCTATAGTTACCAAACAAAATATTAAATCATTTTGTAATCAAACATTCATATGTAAAAGCTTACAGCAGCAATATAGTATTCACTTATACTTATAGAAGGCAATAGTAGAGGCTGTTTGTTCCTAATAATTATAATGGAAAACTGAATAACTAAGTGATTGTATCACTCATGAGGAAGCGTAAGGTTATAAGAGTTTGTAGGATACGGGGATGTTGCTGTAAGATTTTACATAGGTACCCCTCGTATGAATGTTTAATTATAAAATTATTTAATATTTTATTTAGTAAACAGAGTTTTTTCAATTCGAACTCGTGTGTTTTTCTTTTTAGTTCAGTTATGATAAACTCAATTCGATCAACTTCATGAGCAACATCGGATTCTTTTTTACATTTACATTGTGTTCTAGGATAAATAATTCAAAATAATTAGTAGATATGCAAAAATCTATTTTGTGTGGTTTTAAGAGATTGCAGCGCCATGAGCGGATGAACAGCTTGAATACCTATTCTTTTCATTTTGTTCAAAGTACAGCAACATCAACGCGCATGTCGGCAGACGGCAAATTTGGTACAATTCCTCATCAAGATTTTATTCCTCTGACTGCAACTGGACCACTGAACTGTTATCGGCATCACTTACCAATAAGAATACTTTAAATAAATAAATAAAAGTATTCAATGTGATTCCTATAGATTTTTTTTCAATGTTGAACCTCACAATAGACTTTTTATGATGACCATTAGCTTTACAATAAAGATGTAGTGAATTTTGTGAGAATCACTTTTGGGTTAAAACTTTTCCTCATTAAAGCTCTAGTTTGGAGGATATTTGGAAACAATCACTTACCTTCCAAACGCTCAGAACTTCCGACAATTTTTAAAAGGAACCAAGTTTAAGTAGTCTATTTTACAGACAATATTGCAAAAGGAACATATTTTTTTTGAAAGTTTTTCTTATTGAATCTTAGTTCTCCAAAATATTTACTATGAATCGATTTTTTCGGATGCTCACAACTTTTAGAAGCTTTTCAAGATTATAACTAGACTGACAATGAAGTTCAGATGGTCTGTGATGAAGTAAAATTGATGAAAAATATTTTTTGTTTGGAACTCCTTCTTATTAGAATAGGCCTAGCTCATTTTTTTGTAATATTTGACAACAATTGATTTCCTTCCAAAAGTTCAGAACTTCCGACAAACTTTGGAAGAAAGTTTAGGCAATCTATTTTGCAGTTAGGATTTTTCAATAAAAAGTTTTTGTTTGAAATTTTATTTCATTGGTGTTTGATTTTCTACTTAGATATTTATTGCTGAAAAATTGACTTTTTCCCAAAGTTCTCAGCTTTTAACGAATTTTTTAAGCTGGTAATTGGACGCATAGCGAAGTTTGAATGGTATTTTCTATAAGAAATTTCACGAGGAACATGTTTTATCTGAAACTTTTCATGATTGATACCCAATTTTTCAAGATATTGGCAATACAATGATTTTAGGGAACTAGAACATGCCACAGAAAATTTATTAGGATGCGAGACGCCGGAAGTTGGATATGTTATTCGTGGACTTATTTTCTTTTATTGAAAAAGAAAAGTAAAAAATTTGACCCACACAATATGAGTTATTCGCTTTTTACCAGAAGACCGATTCGCCATTTTGAAATTGGCCGCCATTTTGGAAAGCTGCTCTTCTCAGATGTCTATCATCGTTTCTTATATCAAGTATCACCCCTACTAACATATCTCGAAGTATCGCTTTGTCCCCCCAAATGGTACCGCATTTTTATATGGCCCATGGACTAAATAAAATGGTTAGGTAATCAAGAAAATTTGCAAAAACCGCCTCTTTGAAGTATCCCGCCCTGAATATGGCCAACAGTAACTTGAGAAATCGGAATAATTCAAAAAATATGAAGCTTCTTCAATTTAAAACTTGAGGCGTACAGCACGCTTAACACTCCAACGATGGATAGACTTAACTAAATTTTATTAACTATCACTTTGAATCGTTCTCTGGCCTGCGGTAGAGCAAAAATCCGGCAACGTTGTTCTTTCTAATCTAGCTATCTTCACTCGTCCACCCTTTCATTCTGTTTTCAATTGTTTCTATTATTATGGTCTTCTACATGAATAACATTCAATCTATTCTTTTCTCGAATCGAATATTTTAATTTTTATGAATTAAAAGTATTTGAAAGTTGTACTGTAATAATCTCAACGTCACTTTGCAGTTCTACAGCGATTTGATTAATTTTGGAGCTATCAAATGGACTATATAACGAAATCTATGCACCGGTAATACCTTACTGAACGTGTTATACTGTGAGTGTTTTCAACTTTTCAGTGTCACCATCTACTCCTTGCCTATCAATTTAGGTTATTCTTCACATCAGTGATTCAACTTCTACATGTCCGAGTAAGAACTGTCCAAAAATCTGTAATGTCGACTCTCATCTCCTACCAAAATTTGAGAAATCGATTTGAGTGTAATTCCTGTGGAAAAACATTCATCTGGAAATACCTTCTGCAGAAGCATATGTTAATCCATGAATCCGACCCAGATCTGAGATATCAATTCACGTGCGCTATTTGTGGGAAAAAATCAGCAAGGAAGGGTGATCTAACAAAGCATATGTTAATTCATGAATCTAATACCAATCTGAAGTATCAATTTAGCTGCGTTATTTGTGGCAAAAAATCAACTCACAAAGGTAATCTGAAGATGCATATGTTGATCCATGAAACTAACCCCGATCTGAAATACCAATTTAAGTGCGATATTTGTGGAAAACAAACTTTAACGAAATGCAACCTAGCAACGCATATGTTGATCCACAAATCTGATCCAGATTTTAAGTATCAATTTATATGTGATATTTGTGGGAAAAGATTTATGATGAAAAGCATTGTAAAGAGGCATATGTTAATCCATGAATCTGACCTAAATCTGAGATATCAATTTGAATGCGATATTTGTGGAAAAAAATGTACACAAAAGAGTGCTCTGAGGAGCCATATTTCGATCCACGAATCTGATCCAGATTTAAAGTATCAATTTATATGTGATATTTGTGGGAAAAAATCTAGAAGGAAAGGTGACCTAACAAAGCATATGTTGATCCACGAATCCGATCCAGATTTAAAGTATCAATTTATATGTGATATTTGTGGGAGAAGATTTATGTGGAAAAGCGTTCTAAAGAGTCATGTGTTATTGCATGAATCTGACCTAAATCTGAGAAATCAATTTGAATGCGATAATTGTGGAAAAAAATTTTCAAGGAAATGCAACCTGAAGAGGGATATGACAGTCCATGTATCCAAGCCCGATCCGAAATACCAATTTAAGTGTGATATTTGTGGGAAAAAATCAGCAAGGAAGGGTGATCTAACAAAGCATATGTTAATTCATGAATCTAATACCAATCTGAAGTATCAATTTAGCTGCGTTATTTGTGGCAAAAAATCAACTCACAAAGGTAATCTGAAGATGCATATGTTGATCCATGAAACTAACCCCGATCTGAAATACCAATTTAAGTGCAATATTTGTGGAAAACAAACTTTAACGAAATGCAACCTAGCAACGCATATGTTGATCCACAAATCTCATCCAGATTTTAAGTATCAATTTATATGTGATATTTGTGGGAAAAGATTTATGATGAAAAGCATTGTAAAGAGGCATATGTTAATCCATGAATCTGACCTAAATCTGAGATATCAATTTGAATGCGATATTTGTGGAAAAAAATGTACACAAAAGAGTGCTCTGAGGAGCCATATTTCGATCCACGAATCTGATCCAGATTTAAAGTATCAATTTATATGTGATATTTGTGGGAAAAAATCTAGAAGGAAAAGTGACCTAACAAAGCATATGTTGATCCACGAATCCGATCCAGATTTAAAGTATCAATTTATATGTGATATTTGTGGGAGAAGATTTACGTGGAAAAGCGTTCTAAAGAGTCATGTGTTATTGCATGAATCTGACCTAAATCTGAGAAATCAATTTGAGTGCGATAATTGTGGAAAAAAATTTTCAAGGAAATGCAACCTGAAGAGGCATATGACAGTCCATGTATCCAAGCCCGATCCGAAATACCAATTTAAGTGTGATATTTGTGGGAAAAAATTTACATCGAAAAGCGACCTAAGAAAGCATATGTTGATCCACAAATCTAATCCAAAATTGAAGTATCGATTTGTATGTGATATTTGTGCAACAGGATTTACACAAAAGTGCAACTTGAAAATGCATATTTTAACCCATTATTCTAGCCCTAATTGTCAGAATCAATTCCAGTGCAATGTTTGTGGAAAAAAATCAACTACAAAAAGTCAAATGAAGAAGCATATATTGATCCATGAATCTAATCCGGATCTGAAGTATCAATTTATATGTGATATTTGTGGCAAAACATTTATGACAAAAGGCAATCTAAAGAGACATATGGCGGTCCATGAATCCGACACAGACTTGAGATATCAATTCAGGTGCAATAATTGCGGAAAAAAATTTATTCACAAACAGAATCTGAAAAGGCATATCATAACCCATGAATCGAGACCAAATTGAAATCATTGAAATTATTTATCTATCTTGACTCTGAGCTTGTAATGCATACTTAATATATATTCTTACCTTCAATCAAGATTATGATGAATGGATAGTTTCCTTGTCTAAAATACAATATATGACACACTGGTAAATTCAAATGAAATATTGTAAGTAGGAAACAATTTTTCAGCAACCCCTACCTGTTGGTACTTGGTATTTCAATTTATTATTAATGTAGTTACATAATATTGTTATTAATATTATTTTCTTACATGACTTCAAAATAGATGTTACTTTGAACAGCACGCACTCATTAATTATTTTTAATTTTTTTCAATTAGTTCCCTCCAGAATATTGTATTTCAATTCAACTTACGCTTAAACTTAATTTTGGTTAATCTCTTGTGGATATTTATTTAAATTTCTAGTTGACTTACCTATAATCGCACGCATTTTAACTCTTTATATCTTATCTAAATGTGTTAGTGTGGGTAGGAAATGTTTAAATGTTTTTAAAATAATAAAAAGCGCATTAAAAAAAAAATCGTTTTGTTACAGAGATGTATTTATTTTCAGCAGTTCTGTTTGTTTGTCTATAAATGTAGGTACTCTAATTGTCTAAAAATATTGACCAAGGTATTCCAGTTGGTAAACCATTCCTGCCAATGAATGAATAATACTAATGGTGTTGAAATCATCAAAAATGTAATTTAATAGAAGTTCTTAGTGGATCGCCTGGTAACAAAGATTAAATTTCTTCTTCTAAAATCTGTTCTTTTTACAATGAGTAGGTAAGCAACTTGTAATGTAGAATTGAAAGGTTTGTTTTTATTTATTAGGTGACATTATTCTACTTTCTCAGATTTTGAGTATTTTAAACTATTTTTCCTGAGGTTTTTAGTTCCCAGACAGCACTTTAGCTTATCAAGTTATAAGCGTTCAACATTGTAAAATTTGTTTTTGAAAATTTATTTTGATTATATTATGTATAGCTATCATGCATCCCAAATACCCGCAATATTTATTTAGTCAATGCGAACAAATATTGTTATAAAATGGCTTGACTTTCCATCTCAGGCGACTAATTCTCTGGTTGGTTTTTCTTTTCCCATTCATTGGCTTGGAACCCTAGTAAGACACTATTGTGTATAACGACAGCCAAACAATTATAATGATCTGCAACAAATTTTCGGGCTACATCACTCATGTTCATCAAGGAAGGGAGGGATTTTTGTACCAAATTATGATAATTTTTAATGGGTATTCAGAAGTGTCATGTGAGAAATCTCAGATCAAGGCGATCAACTGCATCACCTAGTCCCTTTTCATCACAATATCTGGTTGAATCAGGATTATGAGTTCAGCTTGAAAGAGTAAAACATGGAGTAAGAACTTCAAATATTCTGGAATACACTTAATATAGCTTGAAACCTCAAGCGTGATTGGCTTGCATCACCTGCTCAAAAGGCACTCTAAATCAATGCTAATTGCTATTTGTTAGAGTGAACGCGTTCCTCAGTTTTATAATTGGACATTACGACAAAAAGTTGTACTCGAACGAGTAACACCTAGCGTACGTTAAAGAAAAGCGACTGAACCCAACACGAACGAAGGCAGAGGAACTCGAAATAAAAATCATGATTCAGCCAGCGAGTCATCAAAATGTGAATCATTCTCGTATACTAATTCAATCAATCCCTCATCAGGAATCTACCTGTTTAGGACAGTGATGTCTTCGTCATTCCCTTGTCTAATAATTTCGAGCCAACCGCTTGAAATACGAATTCTCCCTATGGAGGAGGGCCTCAGACCCGTCCTTAAACTTATGGCCTTCTCGATTAAATGATCGGAGAATGCCGATTCGCCTAATTTACCCTTCTCCCATGCGTTTTTATGCTCAGCTACCCGAATTTGGAGCTGGCTGCCAGTCATCCCTACATAGACTCCTGAGCAATCAATTGAACCGATTCGTTCCTCTAAGTTACGGCCTGATATCATTAGAAAGACAAATACGACAGAAAGTAAATGAATGAAGAAAGGTGCATTAGCCGCAGAAACAAAACAAACAAAGTACCGCAAGCACTTTTGGCTAAGAAGCCATCAATGGGAGGAGAATAGAAGGCGACTGAAACAGTCGACAACAGAAAACAAAAGTGAGATCATGATTGAACTAACGACTCACGCGATGTGAGTCATACTCATAAATTAGTTCAACCAATCCCTTGTCTGGAATATACCTGTTAAGTATGGTTACGTTATCGCTATTCGGATGGCGAATGATCTCGATATTTTCCAGCGCCATTCGTTTGAAATACGATCTTTCTCCATGGAGGAGGGTCTCTGACCCCTCTCTGAAACTGTGGCCACAGGTGTTTAAATGGTCCGCGAAGGCCGATTCTCCCAAGTTGCCCTTCTTCCAGGCTTTCAAGTGCTCAGCCACTTTTATTTGGAGCTGGCAACCGGTCTCACCTATGTAGTTTCCGTCGCAGTCGTTACATCTTATACTATAAACCTCACCCATTAGGGTCCTTCAATCCAACCTTTTAATGTATTAAGATTATAGAAAACCGGCCGGAAACCATAGGGCCGAAGGACGCGACTCAAATCTGACGAAAACTTACTCAGGACGGGGAGCTTAGTCCAATGCTTTCTGCCTTAACGATTCCCCTCTCGAGGGAGGGAGGTAGTAAAATCAAGGCATTGCCGTGTGATCTTCCTACGGACCATCAGGTCAATGTCCAAGTTGACCTCGTTTACCCGAGCCAAGTACTTTATAGTACGTAGTTCTTTCTGGAAGGCTGCTTGACTCAAAGGGATATTAGTGAATCGATGAATGAAACTATTAAAAGCAGCTATTTTGTAGGCGACAGGGCAGAATGACGCGCCGTGGACAACAATATCGGTCGAAGTATCTTTTCTGTATATTGCGAACTCATGGGCCCCATCTCTTTCGGAGATGGTAAGGTCCAAGAAGTTGATAGTACAATTATCGACCTCCAAAGTAAATTTCATGGAGGGGAACTGAGCATTTAGATACTTAAGAAACTAACCAAGGAGTTCTTGGGGACCTGTCCACGCACATAGCACGTCATCCAAATATCTGTGCCAATATTGAACGTGATTTAAGAAAGACTGGCCCGAGGAACAGAGGTCAGCCTCAAATCTTGACATAAAGACCTCCCAAACGAGGGAACCCAACGGGGATCCAATGGGAATGCCCACTTCCTCCGGGAATACAAAATATTTATCATTAAATTTACAAAAATTAGGGGACCAACAGACGTTTAGTAAATCGAAGAACTCCTGCAACTCTTCATGAGGAGTATTAAATTTAACAAGAAGGTCACCTAAATATTGGAAAGTGGCCGCTTTTGGGATGTTCGGAAACAGACCGACCACATCGAAGGAGCAAGATGTAACGACTGTGACGGAATCTACATAGGTGAGACCGGTCGCCAGCTGCAAATAAGAGTGGCTGAGCACTTGAAAGCCTGGAAGAAGGGCAACTTGGGAGAATCGGCCTTTCGCGGACCATTTAATCACCTGTGGCCACAGTTTCAGAGAGGGGTCAGAGACCCTCCTCCATGGAGAAAGATCGTATTTCAAACGAATGACGCTGGAAAATATCGAGATCATTCGCCACCTGAACAGCGATAACGTAACCGTACTTAACAGGTATATTCTGGACGAGGTATTGGTTGAACTAATTTATGAGTATAGGAGTCGTTAGTTCAACCATGATCTCACCGTTGTTTTCTATTGTCGACTGTTTCTCTGTCAGTCACCTTCTATTCTCCCCCCGTTGATGTCTTCTTGGCCGAAATTGCTTGCGGTACTTTGTTTGTTTTGTTTCTGCGGCTTTTGTACCTTTCTTCATTCATTTACTTTCTGTAGTATTTGCGTTCTAATCCTGAGCAATTGTTACATGCTAAACTGTAAACTCCACTCCTCTTGGCCACTGGAACAGGGTCCTTTAATTTTACAAATAAACTTTTAACCGTATTAGGATTATAAAATGCTGACCAGAATCGAAAAGAGCGGAGGACATATCCCAACTGCAATGAGAGACTGCCCAGGAAAGAAAGTCCAATCCACTTCTTTCTACTGTCTAGGTGGTCCCTGGGGAGGGAGGTTGTAGAGTCGAGGCTCAATGTCCACCCTAACTTGACTCACCCCAGCCAGATGCTTAAATACCTTTTTGAAAGCCGACTGACTCAAGGGTACATGAGTCAGTCGCTATTGAAAGCTGCAATCTTCTGAGCAGTAGGACAAAAGGTCGACCAGTGGATGACAATATCGGTCGACGTTTCTTTTCTATAAATTTCAGATTCATGGACGCCGTCTCCATCAGAGAAGGACAAATCCAAAGAGTCAGTTGATGAGCCACAAACTTCCAGAGTAAATTTTATGGAAGGATATGGGCTATCCAAATATGAAAGGAACACACTCAGGAGTTCCACAGAACCGGTCCACGTACATAACACGTCGTCCATGTACTTACACCATTGGTAAACGTGACTTAAGCACACCTGCTTGAAGGAAAATGAACCAATTTCAAATTTGGACATAAATACCTCCGATATAAGCGCACCCAGGGGAGAACCACCGGGAATCCCCACTTCTTCGAGGAACTCAAAAAATTTCCCCTCAAACTTACAAAAATTCGGGGACCAACAGACGTTTAGAAGGCCAAAGAATTCCGCAAATTCTTCGTGAGAGACATCAGGTTTAACGAGTGTGATGGGCTACAAGGGTAGAGAATCGGAAAAAAACTACTAAGTTCACTTGGTGCAAAAAAAAATATTTAATTATACAAAGTATCGCAAAAACGTTGTGATTAGGCGAGAATGAGAGGTGGAATGAATTTTGGTCGAAAATTGATTTACGAGGTAACTGCGTATTCGTCGTGATACATAGAAAATAGATGATGAAATCTCTCAAATTTTGTCATATGAATCTAGTGGCCTATTAGTAATTTAGTGTACATCTTATTCATATTGTACATGCAGTAAGGTGAGTCAGACTTAACGAACGTTGGTGAATAACGGTAAAAAGAGAATAAATGTACGATCGGATATAATATACGCTACAATTTTGCTTTGACGAGTTTCGAACAATTCTACTATACGAGGGATACGTGACGTCGAACCTCGTCGACGTCACAACGAGTAACTCACCCATGTGTTACATAGCGACGGCCTTTGGGGTGTGAGGAAATAATCCTACAACATCAAATGAACCTAAAATCGATTCCGGAGGTAAAATTGAAGGACCTCGTTCCAGTGGCCGAGAGGAGTCGAGTTTACAGTGTAGCAGGTAACGATTGCTCATGAGTCTGTGTAGGGATTACTGGCCGCCAGCTCGAAATTCGGGTTGTTGATAAAAAAACTTCGAAGAAGGGCAAATTAGGTGTGTCCGCATTCTTCGATCGTTTAACCGAGAAGGCCATAAGTTTAAGGAGGGGTCGGAGGTCCTCCTCCATAGGGAGAATTCGTTCTTCAGGCGGGGGGCTCTAGAAAACATCTAAATTATTAGACACCGGAATAACAAAGACAGGTACATATATTCCTGATGAGGCATTTATTCAATTAGTATATGAGGATGTTTCACATTTCGTTGACTCGCTAGTTGAATCATGATTTTCATTTCGAGTACCTCTGCCTTCGTAGGTGTTAGGTTCAGTCGCATTCTTTCACTTACGCGTAGAAGATGGTTATTTGACCAAAAGCGCTCGCGGCTGCTAATTTCATGTGGCTTTTTGCAATCTGTTACCCGTTTGAGTACAACCTTTTGTCATATTGCTATTTGTTGGTGACGGTTGGGTCTGTGAGTAGTGACATTCAATTTTTTAACCTGCTACTGTCTAGCGTATCAAGCAGTATAAGTTGAAGGTGAGTTTATGCCTCGAGCTTTTAATGAAACTTGATTCTGTTTACAATATTTTTCTTGGGAATAGGGTTGTATAACGTAATTATGCACAGGAAAGGATACTCCAACAGGCAAATTATATGGCTAATCCATAAAATTACCAAAAATCGCCTCTTTGAAGTATTCTTCCCTCAATATAACCGACAGTCACTTGAGAAATGGATAATACAATAAATATGAAGCTTCTTCAACTTAGAGCTTGAAGTGTACAACATACTTAACACTCCACAGATGGATAACTTCAAAGCCTCCTATAGTTAGAAGCCATGAACGTAAAATTGGCAACTGCACAACCGTGGGCCGACTTTTACATTGCTCTTATGGGGAGAAACTCTTTGAGCGTCTGTTTCTTAAGAAAATATTAAGTTTTTGAAAAAATCGAAAAGAACAAAAGTTGTAGCTTGTGAAATTTCCTTTAAATAAGGGTCAACTCGATTTTTTCATGAGAGAGGTGTTTTACATGTAAATGCGTGGGCCGAATGCGGTGTTGCCTTTCTACGTTCATGGCTTCTAACTATAGGAGGCTTTGATAACTTAAACTAGATTTTAGAATCGTTCTCTGGCTTGGGCTCGTACCAAAATCTGGCAACGTTGTTTGTTCTAATCTAGCAATGATCACTCGTCCAGCCAGAAATATATTAGCTTTCATTCTGTTTACAATTGTTTCTATTTGTGGTGTGCTAAATTCTCTGATGAAAAACATTCAATCTATTTTCTTCTCGAATCGAATATTTTAATTTTTATGAATTAAAAGTATTTGAAGGTAGAAATCTTCGCAGTTCTAAACCGATTTGATTAATGTTGGACCCATTGAATGAACTATATAACTAAATCAACGTACCGGGAATTCCTTAGGAAACTTGTTATAACTGTGAGCGTTTTCAACTTTTCAGTGTCACCATCAATTCCACGCCTATCAATTTAGATTAGTCTTTACATCAGTGATTTAATTTCTGCATGTCAGAGCAAGAACTGTTCAGAGATCCGTAATGTCGACTCACATCTCCTACCCAAATATGGGAAATCGATTCAAGTGTAATATCTGTGGAAGAACGTTTATCCAGAAACACTATCTGCAGAGTCACATCTTAAATACCCATGAATCCGACCCAGAGCAGAGATATAAATTTAAATGCGATATTTGTGGGAAAAAAAACGTCATAAAAGCCATATTAAGGAGCATATGTAAATTCATGAATCTGACCCAGATCTGAAATATCAATTTTTGTGTGATATCTGTGGAAGAAAATTTGTATGGAAAAGCGTTCTAAGTACCCACATGTTGATCCATGAATCTGACCCAGATCTGAAATATCGATTTGAATGCGCTATTTGTGGAAAAAAATTTACCCAGAAAGGTAATTTAACGACGCATGTGATGATCCACGAATCTAACCCAAATCTGAGGTATCCATTTTGGTGTAATATCTGTGGAAAAAAATTTACATTGAAAAATAATCTGAAAAACCATATTATAGCCCATGAATCTAGACCAAATTAAAATCATCGAAATGATCCACCTTTCATGACTGAACTGACTGTTCTTAGTACATTATTACGAGTACTTCCAATAAATGTTACAATATAAATGGAAAGTTTCATATACTGTCTAGAATATAGTATTTGAATGAGTGCATTATACACTTTTAATATAAATATAGTGATTACTCATTGTTGTTATCTATTTTAGGTGTTGTGAATCTTTGCAAATAATTATTATTATATACAAAATACCTATCTTTAATGTGACTAGAGAATTTGTACTTTCATAGTAGAAGTTATTTTGAAGAAGCAGGCCACAATCATTATTGAAATTTATATAATAATGGTATATACTGGGTACTTGAAAAAAAAGACACGTTATTAGAAAACTATTTTTTCGGTAATCTTTAATTTCAGATTAGAATCAAAGTTATGTACTCAGAATTTTAGTTTATATCAAACAATTACTTTACACATTATTATCATTGTACATGACTGCAATATTATTTTTTATGACCTTGAACAGGACTTGTCCCTAGATTATTTTCTAATTGTCCCTAAAGACTTTTTCTTCAAATGATTTCCTTTTAATTCAATTTAGACCTAACTACGATTCGATTCAACCCTTGTAAATAATATAAAGATATATTTGAACTTGAATTAAATGGCTGCTCTGTTTTCCTTCACTTCGAATATTTTGAATAATTTTGAGGACGTATGATACGTAGGAAAGAAGGAAAAGAACACAACTACTCAACCGCAGTATTTTTTATCATACAATGTACTTTCGAGGCAGTGTCCATCATCAGCGAACAATAAAATACAAGTGACAGGAAATTGATGGAATATGAATAAGAATACTGCATACAGACAATCAGGAATAAACACGAGACATTGATGAAACACTGATAGACAAGAAACGTTGATAAGTCATTAATCGGAGCTTTCCAACCAAGCGAGATCATCAACCAAGGTTTCTCCTTTTTCGTCAGCCGCGCCATCGTTGTCCATACTTTGAGGGGGAGGGAAGACGCGATCTTGCGTGGTCTGCGGTACCATGGCTTCTTCTTCTTGAAGTTCCACCTTTTCCTCGCACGACGTAGTAGAAGTTATTTTAAAGAAGTGGGCTCATTAACTTTTGAAATTTACCGAATACTTGTAAATTTAGAAGAAATATTGTGAATTATAGAAAAGTATTCTTTCAGTAACCTTTATTTTCAGATCAGAATCAAAGGTACTCAGATATATACTTCATCAGTTCTTTACACACGACTGCAAGCTATATGTACCTATTTTATGTCCTTGGACAGAGCTTGTCTCTACATTCTTTTCTAATTGTTCCTAGAAAGTTTTCCTGATTTTATTTTAATTCAATTTAGACCTAATTACAATTCGACTCAACCCTTCTAAATCTTTATTGAGGTTGTATTTGAACTTGAATTCAATTGCCATGATACTATAGGTACCTGCTCAGTTTTCCTTCACTCCCGAGTATTCCGAATTATATTTGAAAACATATGATACGTAGGAAAGAAGGGAAAAAACATAATTATTGAACCGCAATATTTTTTATTGTACAAAGTACATCATCAAGGTTTCTTCTGATCCGTCATCCTCGCCGTCGTTGTCAATACTTTGAAGGCGGGGGAGGAGGTGATATTGCGTGGTCTGTGGTACCAAGGCTTCTTCTTCTTGAAGTTCGACCTTTTCCTCGCACGACTGATTAGGAAGTAGCCACAAATGAGTGCGGATGAGCCCATACTCAGACAGAGCTTTATTTAGGACGTAATCTCCATGTTTCAAATGGTGGCAAATCTACATGAGGGAAACGGGACTGGAAAAAGTGGAAAGATACAAGTACTTGGAGAAAATCATGTCATTCGAAAAGAAAGTGGGTAAAGAGTTCGATTCTAGACGAAGACAGGCTTGGAAAACATATTGGTTCCTCAAAAACAATTTTTGAAGCACAAGATTCCTCGGATCGAATTGTTGACGATAGCGACACCTACAATATGCCCAGAACAAATAGCTTTAAATCGTTCCCTAGCCAGAGCTAGTATCTGGCAACAATGTTTCTTCTAATCTAGGTAGCTATCTTTACTCGCCTGATCAAACATACACTATCTTTCATTCTATATTTCTAATTTTTTGTATCTGTCAACTTCTATATTCTCTGATGGAAAGTTTCAATCTACTTTTTTCCCAATCCCAGGAGTTCAATTTCTATGAATTAAAAGTGGTTGAAGGCCGTACTGTAATAATCTAGAGTGTCTTTCTGTAGGTCTAGAATGATTTGATTGATGGTGGACCAATACAATGGACTACTACAACTAATTCTACGTACCGATAATTCCTTACTAAACTTGTTACACTGTGAGCGTTTTCATAGATTCACCATCAACCCTGTAGCCAACCAGTTTGAGATTTTTCTGTTCATGAGTGATTGTACTTTTACAATTACAGCAAGAACAGTCTGAAGATCTATAATGTTAACTCACAACTCCAATCGAAATTTGCGACTTCCATTCAAGTGTGATACATGCGGAAAAACGTTTATAAAGGAATACCTTCTGCAGAGGCATATGTTGATCCATGAATCCAATCCAGATCTGAAATACCAATTTGATTGGGATGTTTGTGGGAGAAAAACGGCAATAAAAGGCGACTTAACAAGACTTATTTTTCCGCACGAATCTGATCCAGATTTAAAGTATCGATTTATATGTGATATTTGTGGGAGAAGATTTACAAGGAAGAGCAGTCTAAAGACGCATATGTTGATCCATGAAACTGACCCTGATCTGAGATATCAATTTGTGTGTGATATTTGTGGGAGAAGATTTACAAGGAAGAGCATTCTAAAGACGCATATGTTGATCCATCAATGTGACCCAGTTCTAAGATACCAATTTGAATGCGATGTATGTGGCAAAAAATTTACATGTAAGAGCGATCTGAGAAGGCACATTATGTTGATCCACAAATCTGAACCAGACTTAAAGCATCAATTTATATGTGATATTTGTGGGAAAAGATCTAGAAGGAAAGGTGACCTAACCAAACATATGTTGATCCACGAATCTGATCCAGATTTAAAGTATCGATTTATATGTGATATTTGTGGGAAAAAATCTACAAGGAAAGGTGACCTAACAAGTCATATGTTGATCCACGAATCTGATCCAGACTTGAAGCATCAATTTATATGTGACATTTGTGGGAAAAAGTCTACAAGGAAAGGTGACCTAACCAAACATATGTTGATCCACGAATCTGATCCAGACTTGAAGCATCAATTTATATGTGATATTTGTGGGAAAAAATATACAAGGAAAGGTGATCTAACCAAACATATGTTGATCTACGAATCTGATCCAAATATAAAGTATCGATTTGTATGTGATATTTGTGGGAAAGGATTTATACAAAAGTGCGGCTTGACAGTGCATATTTTAAGCCATTATTCTCACCCCAATTGTCAGAATCGATTCACGTGCAATATTTGTGGAAAAAAATCAACTCAGAAAAGTAATCTGAAGGTGCATTTGTTGACCCATTAATCTAACTCCGATCTGAGGTATCAATTTAATTGTGATATCTGTGAAAAAAGATGTACACAGAAGAGCGCTTTAAGGAAGCATATGTTGATCCATGAATTTGACCCAAATCTAAGTTATCCATTTTTGGTGTAATATCTGTGGAAAAAAATGTATATTGAAAAAGAGTCTGAAATGGTTTATCACAGACCATGAATCTAGACCAAATTAAAATCATCGAAATGATCCACCTATCATGACTGAGCGGACTGTTCTTAGTACCTACATTATAACTTCCAATAAATGTTACAATATAAATGGAAAGTTTCCTCTATTGTTTAGGATATAGTATTTGAATGAGTACATTATACAATCTTAATATAAATATAGTGATTATTCATTATTGTTATTTATTTTAGGTGTTGTGAATCTTTGCAAATAATAATTATTATATACAAAATACCTATCTTTGATGTGACTAGAGAATTTGTACTTGCATAGTAGAAGTTATTTTGAAGAAGCAGGCCACAATCATTATTGAAATTTATATAATATGGTATGTACTGGGTACTTGAAAATTTAAAAGACATGTTATTAGAAAATATTCATTCGGAAACCTTTCTTTTCAGATTAGAATCTAAGTTATGTACTCAGAATTTTAGTTTATATCAAACAATTACTTTACACATTATTATCATTGTATATGACTGCAATATTAATTTTTTATGACCTTGAACAGGACTTAACCCTAGATTATTTTCTAATTGTCCCTAAAGACTTTTTCTTCAAATGATTTCCTTTTAATTCAATTTAGACCTAACTACGATTCGATTCAACCCTTGTAAATAATATACAGATATATTTGAACTTGAATTAAATGGCTGCTCTGTTTTCCTTCACTTCGAATATTTTGAATAATTTTGAGAACGTATGATACGTAGGAAAGAAGGAAAAGAACACAACTACTCAACCGCAGTATTTTTTATCATACAATGTACTTTCGAGGCAGTGTCCATCATCAGCGAACAATAAAATACAAGTGACAGGAAATTGATGGAATATGAATAAGAATACTACATACAGACAATCAGGAATAAACACGAGACATTGATGAAACACTGATAGACAAGAAACGTTGATAAGTCATTAATCGGAGCTTTCCAACCAAGCGAGATCATCAACCAAGGTTTCTCCTTTTTCGTCAGCCTCGCCATCGTTGTCCATACTTTGAGGGGGAGGGAAGACGCGATCTTGCGTGGTCTGCGGTACCATGGCTTCTTCTTCTTGAAGATCCACGTTTTCCTCGCTCGACAGAGTAGGAAGTAGCCCAAAATGAATAGGGATGAGCCCATACTCAGAGAGGGCTTTATTAAGGACGTAATCTCCATGCTTTAAATGGTGGAAAATCTACATGAGGGGAACAGAACTGGACAAAGTGGAAGAATACAAGTACTTGGGGCAAATCTTGTCATTCGAAAAGAAAATGGGTAAAGAGTTAAAATCTAGACAAAGACAGGCTTGGAAAGCATATTGGTTCCTCGAAAGAATCTTTAAGAGCAGAACATCCCTCGGATCAAGAAAGAAAATCATGACATCATACATTATACCGGTGATTACATATGGTTCGCAAACCTGGTATTTAACACCAAAACAAAACCAATGCAATAAAATACAGATACTGAGAAACATAATAGGAATAAAAAGAATGGAAAAATTATGAAACGAGGAAATGATGAAGAGGGCAGAGGTGGAGGAGTTTCTAACAATCATAAGAAAAATGAAAATGAAGTACGCAGGGCATGTATCAAGAATGGAAGAAAAAATATGGAGGAAAGTAGTCGCAGAATGGGTACACTATGAAAACGAACAAAAAGGAAGACCGGCAGAAGGTGGCGGGACGGAATAGAATAAAAATTAGGACTCCTTAGGTGAAGAACAGCAAAAAAATAGGAATGCTTGGAGGAAAGTTTGGAGGTCCATGCCCAGGAAAGGGTATCCGGTAGGAGAAATTGATAAGCGGAGTATGTTGCAATGTAATATCCTCGTTTGTGTTATGGCGATGTTTAGGTTTCCTTAAAATTACTCATAATGGGGCGATTTAAAGAGAAGAAAAGAAAAAAGAAAAAAACAAATTCCAAGAGTGTAAAATCTCCTATCAGATGACCTGATTTTCAGATTTTGAATTAAATCGGAGCAATTTTTGATTTCTTATAGCAATTACATTGAAGAAATTGTTGACGATAGCGACATCTACAATATGCCCTGAACAAATAGCTTTAAATCGTTCCGTAGCCAATGCTAGTATCTGGCAACAATGTTTTTTTTCTAATCTAGGTATCTTTACTCGGCTAGTCAAACATACACTCTCTTTTATTCTATTTTCAATTTTTTCTGATTGTGGTCGCCTCCATTCTCTGGTGAAAATTTTCAATATATTTTTTTTCCCCGATTCCAGTATTTCATTTTTTATGAATTAAAAGTGTTTGAAGGCAGTACTCTAATAATCTCGATTGTCGTTCTGCAGTTTAGAATGATTTGATTGATGGTGGAATGGACTACAGTACCTATGTAACTTCCGTATTAAACGTGAAATACTGTGAGCGTTTTCAACTTCTTAGCTTCATTACCAACTCTATTGCTTATCGCACCAGTTTTAGATTATTTTCTTGATGATCGAGTGATTTTACATTGGCAATTACAGCAAGAACAGTCAGAAAATCTACCTATAATGTTGACTCACTACACCAATCAAAATCTGAGTCTTCAATTCAAGTGTGATATATGTGGAAAAACATTTATACAAAAATACCTTCTGCGGAGGCATATGTTGATCCATGAATCCAACCCAGATCTGAAATACCAATTTGAGTGCCATATTTGTGGAAAACGATCTGCAAGGAAAGACGAGCTAACACAGCATATTTTAATACACGAATCTGATCCAGAATTAAAGTATCCATTTATATGTGATATTTGTGGGAGAAGACTTACAAGGAAGAGCATTCTAAAGACGCATATGTTGATCCATCAATGTGACCCAGTTCTAAGATACCAATTTGAATGCGATGTATGTGGCAAAAAATTTACATATAAGAATGATCTGAGAAGGCACATTATGTTGATCCACGAATCTGATCCAGACTTGAAGCATCAATTTATATGTGATATTTGTGGGAAAAAATCCACAAGGAAAGGTGACCTAACAAAGCATATGTTGATCCACGAATCTAATCCAAAATTAAAGTATCCATTTGTATGTGATATTTGTGGGAAAAGATGTACACAAAAGTGCCACTTGACAATGCATATTTTAACCCATTATTCTAACCCCAATTGTCAGAATCAATTCCAGTGCAATATTTGTGGGAAAATAACAAATCATAAAGGCCATATTAAGGAGCATATGTTGATCCATGAGTCTGACCCAAAACTGAGATATCAATATTCGTGTGATATCTGTGGAACAAATTTTAGTTGGAAGAGCGTTTTAAGGACACATATGTTGTTCATACATGAATCTGACCCAGATCTAAAATATCGATTTGTATGCGGTATTTGTGGGAGAAAATTTACGCGGAAGAGCGATCTGAAGAGGCATATGTTGATCCATGAATCTGACCCAAATCTAAAATATCGATTTGCATGCAGCATTTGTGGAAAAAAATGTACTCAGAAAGGTAATTTGAAGAAGCATATGATGATCCATGAATCTAACCCAGATCTGAAATAACAATTTCGGTGTAATATCTGTTAAAAAAAATTTACGCTGAAAAAGAATCTGAAAAAGCATTTCATGAGCCATAAATCTATTCCAAATTAAAATCATGGAAATGGTCGCCCTATCATGATTGAGCTGGCACTGCTTAATACATACTTACCTCTAATTTATATCATAAGAAATGAAAAATTTGCTCAATCGTCTGGATTATAGTATTTGAATGAGAACATTACATTGTACAATTTTAATATAGTGATTATCTACTCCTTATTGTTTTCTAATTTAGCTGTTATTAATCTTTTCATAATATTATGATTTATTTACCTGACTAAAATATGACTAGAGAATTTGTAGGTACTTGTATAGGTAGTTGAAGTTATTTTAAAGAAGCAAGCCGCAATAATTATTGAAATGTATAAATGATATAGGCCTGTATCGGGTACCTACTTTTAAATTTGAGTGTAATATTGTGAATTAGAAAACTATTCTTTTAGTAACCTTTATTTTCAGATCAGAATCAAAGTTACTCAGAATTTTACTTTATTAGTCAAGTACTTTACACATTATTATCATGGTACATGACTGCAAGGTATATATTTATGACTAGAGTTAGGATTTCCATGATACTGCATGTTCTTCTTGGTAACTGGTAGGCTGAGTTTGATCGAAAATGTAGATCAATCATGCATGTAGGGAACTTCCTGTAAAATTTTATATTGCACGTTTTTGCACGTTTCACGTTTATAAGAAAGTTACATGAAGATGACGCTGTTAGCATTCAGAAGCATAAAGGTGTTGTGCAAAGGTTGTCCGGGAATTTGCCTTCATAAAAACTTACGCGAGATATTTACCCACCAAAATGACAAAAGTGGAGGGGAAAATTTGTCTTTGCGCCCGAGCAGTTAGAGGTCTTAGATATCTAACTTCGGAAATAAAATAGCCTCGATACCGAAAAATAGCGGAGTCTGACTTCGCGACAAATTCAATTTTATTTTTAACAAAAACAATGGATTACAATTCCTGCAGGAAGTTGATGAGGGCAACGAACCTTCCTGAAACTATGAATCCGGAGGAACTCAGTGCATTTGAGGGTGCTCCGTTAACTTCTGTTTTTTCTAAGTACAAATATAAACCTATTTTGACCAGTAAACGTCATGCAGGTAGTTTTATCGACACAAACCTAGAGAAAATGGTAACTTTAAATTCTAATTCGCATATTCCTTAATTTTAAATCGATTTTTCCCTATTCCTCCTCCATATATTAATTTGGGACTATTTTGGAGCTTCAAGTATAATACACGATTCGCTGTTTTTATTTCACGTTTTCATTGCATTTTTCAGTATTTTCTTGGCCTCTTTTCATTGCACGAAAATCCCAGCTCTAGACCTTGAACATACATGTGGAAAAACATTTATACAAAAATACCTTCTGCGGTGGCATATGTTGATCCATGAATCCAACCCAGATCTGAAATTCCAATTTGAGTGCCATATTTGTGAAAAACTATGGAAAGGCGACCTAACACAGCATATTTTGATACACGAATCTGTTCCAGAATTAAAGTATCAATTTATATACTTGATATTTGTGGGAGAAGATTTACAAGGAAGAGCATTCTAAAGACGCATATGTTGATCCATGAATCTGACCCAGATCTCAGATGTCAATTTTTGTGTGACGTCTGTGGAAGAAAGTTTGCAGGGAAAAGTAGGTAATCTAAAGACGCATATTTTGATCCATGAACCTGACCCAGATCAGAGATATCAATTTAAATGCGATATTTGTGGAAGAAAAACAGCAAGGAAAGACGACTTGACAAGACATATTTTGATGCACAAATCTGATCCAGATTTAAAGTATCAATTTAAATGCGATAATTGTGGGAAAAAATTTACCCAGAAGTATTATTTGAGAACGCATATGATAATCCATGAATCTAATCCAGCTCTGAGGTATCCATTTTGTTGTAGTATCTGTGGAAAAAAATATACATGGAAAAAGAATCTGAAAAAGCATATCATAGCCCATGAATCTAGACCAAATTAAAATCATCAAAATGATCCACCTATCATGACTGAACTTACAGCGCTTTTAATACATTATTACCTCCAATAAATGTTACAATATAAATGTAAAGTTTCCTCGCATCTACTGACTAGAATATAGTATTTGAATGAGTTCATTGTATAATTTTGATAATACATATATAGTGAATACTCGTTATTGTTAACTAATTCAGGTGTTGTGAATCTTTTAAAAATATTATTATGATGTATGTAGGTACCTACCTAAAATGTGACTATAGATTTTATGCTTTCACAGTAGAAGTTATTTTGAAGAGATAGGCCGCAATAATTTTTGAAATGTATAAATGATACTGGATGGTATGCCTATACTTGTAAATTTAATAAGTGAAATGTTTTAAATTAGAAAACCATTTTTCAGTAATCTTTATGTTCAGATCAGAATCAAAGTTACTCAGAATTTTACTTTATCAGTCAATTACTTTACACATTATTATCATCTTATGATTGCATTTCAATTCAATTTAGAGGAGCTACGAGTCGATTCAACCTTTGTAAATATTTGTAGGGATTATATCTGAACTTGAGTTTAATTACTATCATACTAATTACCTGTTCAGCTGTTATCCATCACTATGAGTATCCTGAATCACTTTTGAGGACGTATGATATGTAGGAAAGAAAGGAAAAAACACAATTACTTGACCACAATATTTTCTGAAATACAATGTACTTTCAGCGATGTAGCCATCATCAGCCAACAATAAAATACAAGTGATAGGAAATTGATCGAAAATAAAATAAGAACACTACATAGTATATTATACAGACAATCAGGAATAGATAGGACATACCGACGAAATCCTGATAGACAAGAAAAGATGATAAGTCATCAATCGACACTTTCCAACCAAGTTTCATCTTTTTCGTCAGCCTTGCCGTCGTTGTCAATACTTTGATGGTGAGTGAGGAGGTGATATTGAATGATCTGAGGTACCAAGGCTTCTTCTTCTTGAAGTTCCACGTTTTCCTCGAACGACTGAATAGGAAGTAGCCCCAAATGAGTGCGGATGAGCCCATACTCAGACATGGCTTTATTAAGGACGTAATATCCATGTTTCAAATGGTGGCAAGTCTACATAAGGGGAACAGGACTGGAAAAAGTGGAACGATACAAGTACTTGGGGCAAATCATGTCATTCAAAAAGAAAGTGTGTAAAGAGTTAGATTCTAGACGAAGACAGGCTTGAAAAGCATATTGGTTCCTCAAAAAAATTTTTAAAAGCAGAATAATCCTCGGATCGAATTGATGACGATAGCGACACCTACAGTATGCCCAGAACAAATAGCTTTAAATCGTTCCCTAGCCAAAGCTAGTATCTGGCAACAATGTTCCTTCTAATCTAGCTGTCTTTACTCGACTGATCAAACATACACTATCTTTCATTCCATATTTCTAATTTTTTGTATCTGTCAACTTCTATACCCATCGTACACGACTGCAATTTATATATATTTATGACGAGAGTTAGGATTTCCATGATACTGCATGTTCTTCTTGGTAAGTGGTTGGCTAAATTTGATTGAAAATGTGGATCAATCATGCTTGTAGGGGACTTCCTGTAAAATTTTATATCCCACGTTTTTGCATGAAGTTTATAAGAAAGTTACATGAAGATTACGCTGTTAGCATTCAGAAGCTTGAAGCTGCGATGTGTTGTGCGAAGGTTGTCCGGGAATTTGCCTTCACAAAAACTTACGCGAGATATTTACCCACCAGAATGACAAAATTGGAGGGGAAAATTTGTCCTTGCGGCCGAGCAATTAGAGGTTTTAGATACCTAACGTCCGAAATAAAATAGCCTCGATACCGAAAAATAGCGGAGTCGTACTTTGCGACAAATTCGATTTTATTTTTAAGAAAAACGATGCATTACAGTTCCTTCAGGAAGTCGATGAGGGCAACCAACCTTCCTGAAACTATGAATCTGGAGGAACTCAGTGCATTTGAGGGTGCTCCGTTAACCTCTGTTTTTTCTAAGTACAAATATAAACCTATTTTGACCAGTAAACGTCATACTCGTAGTTTTATCGACACAAACCTAGAGAAAATGGTAACTTTAAATTTTAATTCGCATATTTCTTAATTTTAAATCGATTTTTCCCTATTCTTCCTCCATATATTAATTTGGAACCATTTTGGGGCTTCAAGTATAATGCACGATTCGCCGTTTTTATTTCTCGTTTTCATTGCATTTTTTAGTATTTTCACAGCACGCTTGGCCTCTTTTCAATGCACGAAAATCCCAGCTCTAGACCTTGAACATACATGTGGAAAAACATTTATACAAAAATACCTTCTGCGGTGGCATATGTTGATCCATGAATCCAACCCAGATCTGAAATACCAATTTGAGTGCCATATTTGTGAAAAACAATGGAAAGGCGACCTAACACAGCATATTTTGATACACGAATCTGTTCCAGAATTAAAGTATCAATTTATATACTTGATATTTGTGGGAGAAGATTTACAAGGAAGAGCATTCTAAAGACGCATATGTTGATCCATGAATCTGACCCAGATCTCAGATGTCAATTTTTGTGTGACGTCTGTGGAAGAAAATTTGCAGGGAAAAGTAGGTAATCTAAAGACGCATATTTTGATCCATGAACCTGACCCAGATCAGAGATATCAAATTAAATGCGATATTTGTGGAAGAAAAACAGCAAGGAAAGACGACTTGACAAGACATATTTTGATGCACAAATCTGATCCAGATTTAAAGTATCAATTTAAATGCGATAATTGTGGGAAAAAATTTACCCAGAAGTATTATTTGAGAACGCATATGATAATCCATGAATCTAATCCAGCTCTGAGGTATCCATTTTGTTGTAATATCTGTGGAAAAAAATTTACATGGAAAAAGAATCTGAAAAGGCATATCATAGCCCATGAATCTAGACCAAATTAAAATCATCAAAATGATCCACCTATCATGACTGAACTTACAGCGCTTTTAATACATTATTACCTCCAATAAATGTTACAATATAAATGTAAAGTTTCCTCGCATCTACTGACTAGAATATAGTATTTGAATGAGTTCATTGTATAATTTTGATAATACATATATAGTGAATACTCGTTATTGTTAACTAATTCAGGTGTTGTGAATCTTTTAAAAATATTATTATGATGTATGTAGGTACCTACCTAAAATGTGACTATAGATTTTATGCTTTCACAGTAGAAGTTATTTTGAAGAGATAGGCCGCAATAATTTTTGAAATGTATAAATGATACTGGATGGTATGCCTATACTTGTAAATTTAATAGGTGAAATGTTTTAAATTAGAAAACCATTTTTCAGTAATCTTTATGTTCAGATCAGAATCAAAGTTACTCAGAATTTTACTTTATCAGTCAATTACTTTACACATTATTATCATCTTATGATTGCATTTCAATTCAATTTAGAGGAGCTACGAGTCGATTCAACCTTTGTAAATATTTGTAGGGATTATATCTGAACTTGAGTTTAATTACTATCATACTAATTACCTGTTCAGCTGTTATCCATCACTATGAGTATCCTGAATCACTTTTGAGGACGTATGATATGTAGGAAAGAAAGGAAAAAACACAATTACTTGACCACAATATTTTCTGAAATACAATGTACTTTCAGCGATGTAGCCATCATCAGCCAACAATAAAATACAAGTGATAGGAAATTGATCGAAAATAAAATAAGAACACTACATAGTATATTATACAGACAATCAGGAATAGATAGGAGATACCGACGAAATCCTGATAGACAAGAAAAGATGATAAGTCATCAATCGACACTTTCCAACCAAGTTTCATCTTTTTCGTCAGCCTTGCCGTCGTTGTCAATACTTTGATGGTGAGTGAGGAGGTGATATTGAATGATCTGAGGTACCAAGGCTTCTTCTTCTTGAAGTTCCACGTTTTCCTCGAACGACTGAATAGGAAGTAGCCCCAAATGAGTGCGGATGAGCCCATACTCAGACATGGCTTTATTAAGGACGTAATATCCATGTTTCAAATGGTGGCAAGTCTACATAAGGGGAACAGGACTGGAAAAAGTGGAACGATACAAGTACTTGGGGCAAATCATGTCATTCAAAAAGAAAGTGTGTAAAGAGTTAGATTCTAGACGAAGACAGGCTTGAAAAGCATATTGGTTCCTCAAAAAAATTTTTAAAAGCAGAATAATCCTCGGCTCGAATTGATGACGATAGCGACACCTACAGTATGCCCAGAACAAATAGCTTTAAATCGTTCCCTAGCCAAAGCTAGTATCTGGCAACAATGTTCCTTCTAATCTAGCTGTCTTTACTCGACTGATCAAACATACACTATCTTTCATTCCATATTTCTAATTTTTTGTATCTGTCAACTTCTATATTCTGTGATGAAGAGTTTCAATCTAATTTTTTCCCAATTCCAGGATTTCAATTTCTATGGATTAGAAGTGGTTGAAGGCCGTACTGTAATAATCTAGAGTGTCTTTCTGCTGGTCTAGAATGATTCGATTGATGGTGGACCAATACAATGGACTACTACAACTAATTCTACGTACCGATAATTCCTGACTAAACTTGTTATACTGTGAGCGTTTTCATAGATTCACCATCAACCCTGTAGCCAACCAGTTTGAGATTATTCTGTTCCTGAGTGATTACACTTTTGTAGTTACCGCCAGAACAGTCTGAAAATCTATAATGTTGACTCACAACTCCAAGCGAAATTCGAGACTTCCATTCAAGTGTGATACATGTGGAAAAACGTTTATAAAGAAATACCTTTTGCAGAGGCATACGTTGATCCATGAATCCAAACCAGATCTGAAATATCAATTTAAATGCAATATTTGTGGAAGAAAAACAGCAAGGAGAGGCGACTTAACAAGACATATTTTGATGCACAAATCTGAACCAGAATTAAAGTATCCATTTATATGTGACATTTGTGGGAGAAGATTCACAAGGAAGAGCAGTCTAAAGACGCATATGTTGATCCATCAATGTCACCCAGTTCTAAGATACCAATTTGAATGCGATGTATGTGGCAAAAAATTTACATATAAGAACGATCTGAGAAGGCACATTATGTCGATCCACGAATCTCATCCAGACTTAAAGCATCAATTTATATGTGATATTTGTCGGAAAAAATGTACAAGGAAAAGTGACCTAACAAGTCATATGTTGATCCACGAATCTGATCTAGGTTTAAAATACCGATTTATTTGTGATATTTGTGGGAAAGAATCTACAAGGAAAAGTGACCTAAAAAGTCATATGTTGATCCACGAATCTGATCCAGATTTAAAGTATCGATTTATATGTGATATTTGTGGGAAAAAATATACAAGGAAAGGTGACCTAAAAAGTCATATGTTATTCCACGAATCTGATCCAGATTTAAAGTATCGATTTATATGTGATATTTGTGGGAAAAAATATACAAGGAAATGTACCCTAACACGCCATATGTTGATCAACGAATCTGATCCAAATATAAAGTATCGATTTGTATGTGATATTTGTGGGAAAGGATTTATACAAAAGTGCGGCTTGACAGTGCATATTTTAACCCATTATTCTAACCCCAATTGTCAGAATCAATTCCAGGGCAATATTTGTGGGAAAATAACAACTCAAAAAGGCCATATTAAGAAGCATATGTTGATCCATGAGTCTGACCCAAAACTGAGATATCAATTTCCGTGTGATATCTGTGGAACAAAATTTAGTCAGAAGAGCGTTTTAAGGAGACATATGTTATCGATACATGAATCTGACCCAGATCTGAAATATCGTTTGGAATGCCATATTTGTGGGAGAAACTTTACGCGGAAGAGCGTTCTGAAGAGGCATATTATGTTGATCCATGAATCTGACCCAGATCTGAAATATTGTTTCGAGTGCTATATTTGTGGGAGAAAATTTACGCAGAAGAGCGATCTGAAGAGGCATATGTTGATCCATGAATCTGACCCAAATCTAAAATATCGATTTGCATGCCGCATTTGTGGAAAAAAATTTATCCAGAAAGGGAATTTGACGACGCATATGATGATCCATGAATCTATCCCAGATCTGAGGTGTAATATCTGTGGAAAAAAATTTACATCGAAAAAGAATCTGAAAAGGCATATCATAGCCCATGAATCTAGACCAAATTAAAATCATCCAAATGTTCCACCTACCTATCATGATTGAGCTGAAAGTGCCTAATACATTCTTACCTCTAATTTATATCATAAGAAATGAAAAGCTTCCTCAATCGTCTGGATCATAGTATTTGAATGAGAACATTACATTGTATAATTTTGATATAGTGATTATCTACTCCTCATTGTTTTCTAATTTAGCTTTTATTAATCTTTTTAAAATGTTATGATTTATTTACCTGATTAAAATATGACTAAAGAATTTGTACTGGTATAGTAGAAGTTATTTTAAAGAAGCAAGCCGCAATAATTATTGAAATGTATAAATGATATATATCGGGTGCTTGCAAATTTTTGAGTGAAATGTTATGAATCAGAAAACTATTCTTTTAGCACTTTATCTTCACATCAGAATCCATGTTACTCAGAATTTTACTTTATTATTATTATCATCGTACACGACTGCAATTTATATATATTTATGACGAGAGTTAGGATTTCCATGATACTGCATGTTCTTCTTGGTAAGTGGTTGGCTAAATTTGATTGAAAATGTGGATCAATCATCCTTGTAGGGGACTTCCTGTAAAATTTTATATCCCACGTTTTTGCATGAAGTTTATAAGAAAGTTACATGAAGATTACGCTGTTAGCATTCAGAAGCTTGAAGCTGCGATGTGTTGTGCGAAGGTTGTCCGGGAATTTGCCTTCACAAAAACTTACGCGAGATATTTACTCACCAAAATGACAAAATTGGAGGGGAAAATTTGTCCTTGCGGCCGAGCAATTAGAGGTTTTAGATACCTAACGTCCGAAATAAAATAGCCTCGATACCGAAAAATAGCGGAGTCGTACTTTGCGACAAATTCGATTTTATTTTTAAGAAAAACGATGCATTACAGTTCCTTCAGGAAGTCGATGAGGGCAACCAACCTTCCTGAAACTATGAATCTGGAGGAACTCAGTGCATTTGAAGGTGCTCCGTTAACTTCTGTTTTTTCTAAGTACAAATTATAAACCTATTTTGACCAGTAAACGTCATGCTCGTAGTTTTATCGACACAAACCTAGAGAAAATGGTAACTTTAAATTTTAATTCGCATATTTCTTAATTTTAAATCGATTTTTCCCTATTCTTCCTCCATATATTAATTTGGAACTATTTTGGGGCTTCAAGTATAATGCACGATTCGCCGTTTTTATTACTTGTTTTCATTGCATTTTTTAGTACTTTCACAGCACGCTTGGCCTCTTTTCAATGCACGAAAATCCCAGCTCTAGACCTTGAACATACATGTGGAAAAACATTTATACAAAAATACCTTCTGCGGTGGCATATGTTGATCCGTGAATCCAACCCAGATCTGAAATACCAATTTGAGTGCCATATTTGTGAAAAACAATCTACAAGGAAAGGCGACCTAACACAGTATATTTTGATACACAAATCTGTTCCAGAATTAAAGTATCAATTTATATACTTGATATTTGTGGGAGAAGATTTACAAGGAAGAGCATTCTGAAGACGCATATGTTGATCCATGAATCTGACCCAGATCTCAGATGTCAATTTTTGTGTGACATCTGTGGAAGAAAATTTGCAGGGAAAAATAATCTAAAGACGCATATTTTGATCCATGAACCTGACCCAGATCAGAGATATCAATTTAAATGCGATAATTGTGGAAGAAAAACAGCAAGGAAAGACGACTTGACAAGACATATTTTGATGCACAAATCTGATCCAGATTTAAAGTATCAATTTAAATGCGATAATTGTGAGAAAAAATTTACCCAGAAGTATTATTTGAGAACGCATATGATAATCCATGAATCTAATCCAGATCTGAGGTATCCATTTTGTTGTAATATCTGTGGAAAAAAATTTACATGAAAAAAGAATCTGAAAAAGCATATCATAGCCCATGAATCTAGACCAAATTAAAATCATCAAAATGATCCACCTATCATGACTGAACTTACAGCGCTTTTAATACATTATTACCTCCAATAAATGTTACAATATAAATGTAAAGTTTCCTCGCATCTACTGACTAGAATATAGTATTTGAATGAGTTCATTGTATAATTTTGATAATACATATATAGTGAATACTCGTTATTGTTAATTAAAATTCAGGTGTTGTGAATCTTTTAAAAATATTATTATGATGTATGTAGGTACCTACCTAAAATGTGACTATAGATTTTATGCTTTCACAGTAGAAGTTATTTTGAAGAGATAGGCCGCAATAATTTTTGAAATGTATAAATGATACTGGATGGTATGCCTATACTTGTAAATTTAATAAGTGAAATGTTTTAAATTAGAAAACCATTTTTCAGTAATCTTTATGTTCAGATCAGAATCAAAGTTACTCAGAATTTTACTTTATCAGTCAATTACTTTACACATTATTATCATCTTATGATTGCATTTCAATTCAATTTAGAGGAGCTACGAGTCGATCAATCGACACTTTCCAACCAAGTTTCATCTTTTTCGTCAGCCTTGCCGTCGTTGTCAATACTTTGATGGTGAGTGAGGAGGTGATATTGAATGATCTGAGGTACCAAGGCTTCTTCTTCTTGAAGTTCCACGTTTTCCTCGCACGACTGAATAGGAAGTAGCCCCAAATTAGTGCGTTTGAGCCCATACTCAGACATTGCTTTATTAAGGACGTAATATCCATGTTTCAAATGGCGGCAAATCTACATAAGGGGAACAGGACTGGAAAAAGTGGAACGATACAAAGTAGTTGGAGCAAATCATGTCATTTGAAAAGAAAGTGGGTAAAGAGTTAGATTCTAGATGAAGACAGCTTGGAAAGCATATTGGTTCCTCAAAAAAATTTTAAAAAGCAGAATATTCCTCGGATCGAATTGTTGACAATAGCGACACCTACAGTATGCCCAGAACAAATAGCTTTAAATCGTTCCCTAGCCAAAGCTAGTATCTGGCAACAATGTTCCTTCTAATCTAGCTGTCTTTACTCGACTGATCAAACATGCACTATCTTTCATTATTTCTAATTTTTTGTATCTGTCAACTTCTATATTCTGTGATGAAAAGTTTCAATCTAATTTTTTCCCAATTCCAGGATTTCAATTTCTATGGATTAAAAGTGGTTGAAGGCCGTACTGTAATAATCTAGAGTGTCTTTCTGCAGTTCTAGAATGATTTGTTTGATGGTGGACCAATACAATGGACTACTGCAACTAATTCTACCTACCGTACCGATAATTCCTTACTAAACTTGTTATACTGTGAGCGTTTTCATAGATTCACCATCAACCCTGTAGCCAACCAGTTTGAGATTATTCTGTTGATGAGTGATTGTACTTTTACGATTACAGCAAGAACAGTCTGAAGATCTATAATGTTAACTCACAACTCCAATCGAAATTTGCGACTTCCATTCAAGTGTGATACATGTGGACGTTTATAAAGAAATACCTTTTGCAGAGGCATACGTCGATCCATGAATCCAATCCAGATCTGGATGTTTGCGGAAGAAAAACGGCAACAAAAGGTGATTTAACAACACTTATTTTGATGCACAAATCTGATCCAGATTTAAAGTATCGATTTATATGTGATATTTGTGGGAGAAGATATACAAGGAAGAGCATTCTGAAGACGCATATGTTGATCCATGAAACTGACCCTTATCTGAGATATCAATTTTCATGTGATATTTGTGGGAGAAGATTTACAAGGAAGGGCATTCTAAAGACGCATATGTTGATCCATCAATGTGACCCAGTTCTAAGATACCAATTTGAATGCAATGTATGTGGAAAAAAATGTACACGTAAGAGCGATCTGAGAAGGCACATTTTGTTGATCCACAAATCTGATCCAGACTTAAAGTATCAATTTATATGTGATATTTGTGGGAGAAGATATACAAGGAAGAGCATTCTGAAGACGCATATGTTGATCCATGAAACTGACCCTGATCTGAGATATCAATTTTCGTGTGATATTTGTGGAAGGAAATTTGCATGGAAAGACGTTCTGAGGAGGCATATGTTGATCCATGATTCTGACCCAGTTCTAAGATACCAATTTGGATGCAATGTATGTGGAAGAAAATGTACACGTAAGAGCGATCTGACCAAACATATGTTGATCCACGAATCTGATCCAGATTTAAAGTATCGATTTATATGTGATATTTGTGGGAAAAAATATACAAGGAAAGGTCACCTAACAAGGCATATGTTGATCCACGAATCTGATCCAAAATTAAAGTATCGATTCATATGTGATATTTGTGGGAAAAAATATACAAGGAAAGGTCACCTAACAAGGCATATGTTGATCCACGAATCTGATCCAAAATTAAAGTATCGATTTGTATGTGATATTTGTGGGAAAAGATCTACAAGGAAAAGTGACCTAACAAGTCATATGTTGATCCACGAATCTGATCCAGACTTGAAGCATCAATTTATATGTGATATTTGTGGGAAAAAATCTACAAGGAAAGGTGACCTAACCAAACATATGTTGATCCACGAATCTGACCCAGATTTAAAGTATCGATTTATATGTGATATTTGTGGGAAAAAATTTACAAGGAAAGGTGACCTAACCAAACATATGTTGATCCACGAATCTGATCCAGATTTAAAGTATCGATTTATATGTGATATTTGTGGGAAAAAATGTACAAGGAAAGGTGCCCTAACAAGCCATATGTTGATCCACGAATCTGATCCAAAATTAAAGTATCCATTTGTATGTGATATTTGTGGGAAAGGATTTATACAAAAGTGCGGCTTGACAGTGCATATTTTAACCCATTATTCTAATCCCAATTGTCAGAATCAATTCCAGTGCAATATTTGTGGGAAAATAACAACTCAAAAAGGCCATATTAAGGAGCATATGTTGATCCATGAGTCTGACCCAAAACTGAGATATCAATTTCTGTGTGATATCTGTGGAACAAAATTTAGTCAGAAGAGCGCTTTAAGGAGACATATGTTGTTGATACATGAATCTGACCCAGATCTAAAATATCGTTTGGAATGCTATATTTGTGGGAGAAAATTTACGCAGAAGAGCGCTCTGAAGAGGCATATGTTGATCCATGAATCTGACCCAGATCTAAAATATCGATTTGTATGCGGTATTTGTGGCAAAAAATTTACCCTGAAAGGTAATTTGAAGAAGCATATGATGATCCATGAATCTAACCCAGATCTGAAATAACAATTTCGGTGTAATATCTGTTAAAAAAAATTTACGCTGAAAAAGAATCTGAAAAAGCATTTCATGAGCCATAAATCTATTCCAAATTTAAATCATCGAAATGTTCCACCTACCTATCATGATTGAGCTGACAGTGCTTAATACATTCTTACCTCCAATTGATGTCACAATAAATGAAAAGCTCCCTCAATCGTCTAGATTATAGTATTTGAATAAGTACATTGCATTGTACAATTTTAATATAGTGATTACCTACTCCTTTGTTTTTTAATTTAGCTGTTATTATTCTTTTCAAAATATTTATGATTTATTTACCTGACTAAAATATGACTAGAGAATTTGTACTGGCATAGTAGAAGTTATTTTAAAGAAGCAAGCCGCAATAATTATTGAAATGTATAAATGATATATATCAGGGAACTTGTAAATTTGAGTGAAATATTGTGAATTAGAAAACTATTATTTTAGTTTCCTTTTATTTTCAGATCAGAATCAAAGTTACAATTTTACTTCATTAGTCAAGTACCTACTTTACACATTATTATCATGGTGCATGACTGCAAAGTATATATTTATGACTAGAGTTAGGATTTCCATGATACTGCATGTTTTTCTTGGTAACTGGTAGGCTAAATTTGATCGAAAAGGTGGATCAATCATGCATATAGAGAACTTCCTGTAAAATTTTATATTTCATGTTTTTCACGTTTCACGTTTATAAGAAAGTCACATGAAGATGACGCTGTTAGCATTCAGAAACTTAAAGGTGTTGTGCAAAGGCTGTCCGTGTATTTGCCTTTATAAACATTTACCCGAGTTAATTACCCGCCGAAATGACAAAATTGGAGGGGAAAATTTGTCTTTGCGGCCGAGCAGTTAGAGGTTTTAGATGACGTCCAAAATAAAATAGCCTCATAGCGGAGTCGTACTTCGCGACAAATTCGATTTTATTTTTAACAAAAACGATGGATTACAGTTCCTTCAGGAAGTCGATGAGGGCGACCTTCTTGAAACTATGAATCGAGAGAAACTCAGTGCATTTCAGGATGCTCGTTTGACTTCTGTCGATGGAGAACACTCTTTTTCTATGTACAAATATAAACTTATTTTGACATGTAGACGTCATAGTTTTACCGACACAAACCTAGAGAAAATGGTAACTTTAAATTTTAATTCACATATTTTTTAATTTTAAATCGCTTCTTCCCTATTCTTCCTCCATGGATTAATTTGGGACTATTTTAGAGCTTCAAGTATAATAAGTATACGATTCGCCGTTTTTATTGCATTTTTTAGTATTTTCACTGCACGTTTGGCCTCTTTTCATTGCACGAAAATCGCAGCTCTCGACCTTCAACATCAGGACTTACCTATTGCTTTTTTTCTAATGGTTCCTAAAAACTTTTTCTTCAGATTATTTCATTTAAATTGAATTTAGGCCTAACTACGATTCGATTCAACCCTTGTAAATATTTATAGAGACTATATTTGAACTTGAATTTAATTTCTATCGTACTTGGTACCTGCTCTGTTTTCCTTCACGTCGAGTATTCTGAATTATTTTCAAGGACGTATGATACCTAGGAAAGAAGAGTAAAAATATGAGTATTGAACCGCAATATTTTTTATTGTACAAAGTACTTTCGGCCAAGTAGCCATCATCACCGAACAATGAAATACAAGTGACAGGAAATTGATGGAAAATAAATAAGAATACTACTTACAGAGACAATCAGGAATAAATAGGAGACATAGACGAAACGTTGATAGACAAGAAACATCGATGAGTCATCAATCGACGCTTTCCAACTAAGCCAGATCATTGACAAAGGTTTTTTCCTTTTCGTCAGCCTCGCCGTCGTTGTCAATAATACTTTGAGGTGGAGGGAGGACGTGATCTTGCGTGATCTGCGGTACCATGGCCTCTTCATCTTGAATTTCCACCTTTTCCTCGCACGACAGAGTAGGAAGTAGCCCAAAATGAATGGGGATGAGCCCATACTAAGAGAGGGCTTAATTAAGGACGTAATCTCCATGCTTCATGCTTCAAATGGTGGCAAATCTACATAAGGGGAACCGAACTGGACAAAGTGGAAGAATACAAGTACTCGGGGCAAATCTTGTCATTCGAAAAGAAAATGGGTAAAGAGTTAGAATCTAGACAAAGACAGTCTTGGAAAGCATATTGGTTCCTCAAAAGAATCTTTAAAAGCAGAATATCCCTCGGATCGAAAGTGGAAGTCATGACATCAGGCATTATACTGGTGATCACATATGGTTCGCCAGCGTCGTACCAAACACGTAACCAATGCAATAAAATACAAATATTATAGAGGAAAATACTCAGAAACATAATAGGAATAAAAAGAATGGAAAAAATGCGAAAGGACGAAATAATGAAGAGGGCAGGGGTAGGGGACATTCTAACAACCTTAAGGAAAATGAAAATAAAGTACGCAGGACATGTAGGGAGAATGGAAGGAAAAAGGTGGAGGAAAGTAGTCACAGAATGGGTATACGCTATGAAAACAAAAAAAATGTTATGGCGGAGCCAAATAAATAAAGATCATGTTTCATGTCTTTCCCTTTCTCAATATAGGGCAAGTATTCTGCTGTTGAGTGTCAGAATGGCCGTGTAAATGAAATACACAGAATGAATACTTATTTGAATCATATCTGTACTATACCTCAGTACATACCAGGGTGTCTACTTGAGAATATTTCAAGCTAATAGCTTTATGGTATTCAAGCTAATAGCTTTCGGGTAGCTCACTCGCTCCGCTTGTTCGCCCCCTTCTCGGTCTACCTCCTTGGTCTAGTATAAGTCTACGTTTAGGCCTAGTATAAAGGAGCGTAGACCTAGTATAACTACAGTACACTGCTCTAGTACAAACTAAGCCGGCTGAACTCGTGGCTTGAACTCGCGGATTTACGGGGGGGGGGGGCACTCGCAGATTTTTGAATCACCCTTGGGGTAGGTAGGGGTTAAGGGTGGCACTCACAGACATGGGAGAAAGGGGAGGCACCCGCAAAATGTCAAATTAGGGGTTAGGGCTGAGTAAAGACATGAAACTTGTCAAAAAAGGAAGACCGGGAAGAAGGATGTGGGACGTGGAGTACTATGGAGTAGACGACAAAAAATAGGGATGCTTGGAGAAATGTTGGGGAGGCCTATGCCCAGGAAAAGGTGTCTGATAGGCGCGCCGGCATTACTAATATTACTAACTTGAGTTATACAATGTTGTAGTAGTAAAATAACCTACCGAATAAAGGCTATATTATTATTACATTTTAGGTGCGCCATTGTCGACTCAAGGAAATTGATAAGCGGAGTTTGTTGCAAAGTAATATCCTTAACACGTTCGTTCGTATTATGCGGATTTTTAGGTTTCCTTAAAATTACTTATATTGGATTGATTTAAAAAAAAAAACCAAACAAATTCCGAGAGCGTAAAATCTCCTATAAGGTGACCTAATTTTCAGATTTTCAATTAAATCGGACCAATTTTTAATTTCTCAAAGAAATTACATTGAAGAAATGAGTCCCGCAAGTCGCGGCACTGTTGCGATAACGTGAGTGACGATCAAAAGTGTAGCTCGTGTACCATCCTGTAGCGGATGTAATTCATTCTCATCGCCCAAGAACTGTTGTACACGTTCATGCATGGTATCAAGAAAAATATTATTCATATTCAAGTATCTATCACCTTTTTTTCATGTATCACAGCGAATTGTGATTCTTGTGTGTCCGATTCTATTGCTTCGACATCCAAACAATATGTTCCTTGTCCTCAGATTACTGTATAGGAATTGCGATAGCAATATCGGAAAGTTTTTGAAAAGTCGCTTTCTATACCTCGAGAATAGCTGTTTAGCCTAAAGCGCTCGGTAATGTAATTTATTGCGATTATTTGTATCTGTTCATTTTCTCTTTGCGAGTATACCTCATTACGACTTGAATTTTCCATCATCAAACGTGAATGTCGAATTGGCTTCGTTATTCTTTTTGATGAGTGGCCTGCTTACCGTTGTGTACCAAGCCATTACGTCGATCCTATGACCGGAGCTTACACCCAAGCTGTCGAGCGTTCGCGGCTGGATGCCAAAATTAAAATATTGAAAAAGATGAGAGGTGATCCAATTTCAACCTTTCAGGCTCATTTCTGGAAGACTTACGAGTGACTTCCACCTATCTCACCATTGACAATAATTATGACCAAGATATTTTGTGACGGCTGCGCAAAACTGATGACTCGGCTATCCTCTTCAGCCGGCTCCCAGCATCTGATGTGCAGCGTCCAGTTCGAAAACGGTACTGGCTAATAGAGTTTATATCTCTTTCCTTCAGATAACTCTCCAGTAGATTGGCTATCACTCTTTCCAGGAGTTTCCCAACCTTGTCCAACAGACAAAAAGGACGATAAGAGGGTGGTGGACCAAATGGTTTCAACGCTATCCTGGCTTTCTTCCATCGCGTAGGGAACAGTCCCCAGCAATTGCCACATTGAATGTATCAACAAGCAGTGCTGGGTCAACTGAATGTATGGCGCTCCAGACTGGATTTCCCGGAGACTTCCAATACTTACCCCGCTGTCTATTATAGACTGCTGCATCCACCTCCTCGGTACCTAGGTGGGATTTGAACAAATTTCCACTCCTTCTACTTTATATAAGTTAGCCTCTAATATATAAACCCCAGACCCGGGGAAAAAGGGATCCTTTTCCTCCTTTTGCAGGGTCTGGGTATGAGCGGGACAACCGTGTGTTAAATTAGTCGTGTGCGAAAGAATTCCGACATAGCGATGGGAAAAAGATTCAGAAGTCAGAAAATAGAAAACGGTATTCGAGGATAGAAATTTGTTTGTAGTGGGCTCCCACCTCCTTGCCCAAAGAACCAGGAAATATCTTGACCTATTCAGGAACTACTCTCATTACGTCATAGACTGGAAAAGTAGGGACCTAGAAAGGGCATTTGGCGGGGATCTACACCTCGCTCTCCTCCTCTAAGGCTATAGTTTGTCAAATCACTCGACTGAACAGATCTGAAGATGATCTTCATTATTGCTAACGAAAAGTATAAATTTTGGTATTGATCGATTGAACACAGAGACTATTTTTTTTGATTTTCCTTTCTGTGGGTAGCACTTGAAAATTTTCAAAGTTTTTCCGAAAGGAATCTTCCGCAACCTTAGGAAATTTAACGTTTATGATGTCATCGATGACTCTGTTCCAACTTACTTGTAAATCACCTTCAACCACACCCCGCTTGGATTCTGAATTCGCGCCATCTATAATAAATCTTTCTAATTCATCCTTTTCTGCTTCGGAGCTCCAGCTCCTTCAACGGGGGAAGAAATTCTCCTTACCCCCGGTCGAATCGATCTCAAAGCTTCAATCCGTTGTGATATCGGACTTATCCATTGGCATTAGGAATGATTTACGTCTAAATACTGAACGTGTCCGAGATCTAATAAATGACATGACCGACGAACTGAAATCTACGCGCACTCCTGATTTACGCACTTCCTTGTGTTCAAGAAACGTCTCATTCAAGAAAACTTGGTTCTGATAAAAGCTGATAAGGGCGAAACACTCGTAATCTTGGAACGCCACCTATACGATGAAAAAGTCTTGAAATTTCTGGATTCCGCGGGCGCTACTCCTATTGTCTTCTCCTTCACATTGTACAACAAAGAGGTCAGAGCAGCTATCAATAATACCAAGTATATCCTCCCAGAAAACCGTTCCAGCATTCTCCAGATGAATCCAAGCCTTCCAAAAATATACGGGCAGATAAAACTCCATAAAGATGGTTGTCCTATCCGCCCCGTCGTCGCTTCCTATACCGATCCAAGTTATAAACTGGCGAAATTTCTAACCTCTTGGTTCATTGCGGCTCCGGACTTCACTCCCTCGTTTACGATAAAGAATTCTGTCGATCTTTCTAAAAAACTCGGTTCTATGAAATTCCCGGCAGGATCTAAGCTGGCCTCTTTCGATATCGCCAGCATATTTACTAATATTCCTGTTGTAAAAGTGATTCCCATCATGATCCAATTCTTGGAGCAAAAAGCCATCTCTCCTCCGATTATTGATGAATTTCGGTCGCTTATCTCGATCTGCCTCAAACACAACCTATGCGTATTTAGACAGCGTACCTACAAATGGCCTTCCCATGGGAGACCCGCTTTCGATGCTTGTCGCTGACATATTCATTCACCATCTAGAAAAATCCATCGTAGACTCATCTACCTCATGGAGCAACGTCCGGTTCTGGTCGCGATGTGTGGACGACATTCTTGTTGTGTGGAACGGTTCCGAGACCTCCCTTCAGGACTTCCTCCTCACTTTGAACAATTTGGATCCGTAAATAAAATTCACAATGGAAATTGGTGGTGATTCTATAAATTACCTCGATCTCTCCATCTCCTTTTCTGAAGCAAATAACGTGTTAGTCCCGGTGTTTGGGATTCACAAGACGGAGACCTTCACGGGAATCTCAATACATCGCTCTTCATTCCACCCTCCCGCTATAATCACGACGCCTCAAAAACTACGGCAAAACTTTTGCACGTGAGTAATAAAGGGCGCATCATGAACCGACTGGAGGAGACAGAGACCATCGCTTCAGCGGTCTCCGACGGTGACATTTTACTCAACGATCTACATGCTACCGTCCTCAATCCGTTCATCCGTTTCTTCCACAATTACTCACCGTAACTTTCATGCCGTTGCGGGCTCCGCTTCTTCTTTATCTTCGATTCACCTCTCGTCAACGCCCCTCGCCGTCTTCAGTTTAAATTTACATCTGATGATGATCGGTACATCTGATCGAATCCGTATCTGACAAAATTTTTCGACTTTAATTTATTAACCTGTTCTCTACCATTTTATATCCTTCTATTTTATTATTTATTTAATTTTATTTTATTTATTCCCCTGTTTCGACGTTTTTCTTTTTTACTAACTTTTTTTCAATTTTAATTATTTTTATTTTTATTTTCGTTCTATTTTCTTAATTTATTTTCGTGCTTTTGTCGCGTTTTCGTTTTTCCCGTTCGTGGGTTTGCAGTTTTAATTGATTTATTTTATTTTATCTTATTGTCCGACTCGGGGAAATCTTTGTTACGTGTCTGTAACCTATTTAATTACACAATATTGACTCTGTTCCAACCTGGAAAGTTTGAATAATTGCGGGGAGGGACTTGGAAAAATTTAGAGTGACGAGAGGAGTTGAAGTCTCTGGGGAGCACCAAGTTAGGCTAGAAGGTAAGTCAAGCTACATAATGCAGAAACCAGGTCTAATATTAGACCCTGAGATTATAGTGTGGCAGGAAAACGAGTGCGATGTACAAGGAGGAGAGGACTTAGAAAGGTACTTAGGACGATTTTGAAATAGAAATTAGAAATGAAGGAGAAAAAACGCGGTCCTTCGAAATGAGTGCGATGGCCGTCATGTCAATCTTTTTTCCTTCCCTGGACAGTCAGTTTTGAGCCTTTGCCTTTTACGTATTCAATAAAGTCAATACTTACTCAAGATATCGTTGAAGTCACTGTGCTCATGTAAGGAATCAAAGGTTTCCATGTTCTCTCTATTAAGATCGAAGTTTGAATTTCCAAGCCTTAAAATGACAGTTGGCCGATTATGTTTATTTTCGGTGGTATCACGAAGCAGGTTTTCCGTTTGCTCTTCTATTTGAATAAAATTTCGTATCATTCTAGAACAAATAGAAGTTACGCGATTTACATCATCTCTTTGAATGAAGAAAATAAATTCTCGAATGATGAAGTAAATTCCTATTACGGAAAAACTCTTTGAATATTCGGAGGGAAAAAATGCGACCGATAACGATACAAAGGATTTTAAAGAGTTAGTATCGTATAATGGGTATGTTTCAGTAGGGAAGCGAGCGAGCGAATAAACGACAAGTGAATTCTTTGTAGTTGAAATTATATTTTCACTCGAATGATAAATATTCTGCATTCAGACAAATTACCGGTATCGCAACCGACAGAATTCGTTCGCAGTGGTTGTCCTTTCGCTAGCTTCGCTGTCAGAGAATTTATTTATGCTCGATTTCGATTCTGTTGTCGCACTGTATATAGGTGAACGAGGAGGAAGAAGGAATGACGAGAGACGATACGTAAAAAGATGTACCCGGTACCGGTATCAATAAGAAACTTTTTTGAAGAAGACATCCGGAGAGGGAAAACAAGAAGTACAGTATTTTCTAGAAACAGGAGTAGTTTGTCGTAAATAAAATTCCAGTCCAGCGAACAGATAAAAGAATAGAAAGTTTTTAATAATGTTATCAATTTCATATACTTTGCCGCAACGTTTCTCATCGACAATTCCTCCACCCCTCGCCTCGTACGCTCCCCTTTCGCGATTTTCCGCATTCGCTTTCTTCTTCGTCGGCCGCGCCGCATCGAACGCGAGCGCTCTGTCTTCTGATGCCGTCGAATTTTACCGGAGAAATGCGTAGCACACTCGCACGATAGGGGGGCTTCCATAAAAAAGCAGTTTTTATTGCATTCGCGCGAATATTTTCCGTTCGCGATACCGAAATTGTAAACAGCATAGCGGAAATAGCGCGGTTTCCATTCCGGCAGCTTTCAAACTCAGTCGGTTGGCTTGATCAAGAGCTTTCGCGAGATAATTTCACGTGCAGTTGTGTATAAGGAGAAAAATAAATATTTCAATCGTCAGATCGGGTGGAGAACAAACGAATGGAATACGGATTCATTGAATTTCACGTAATTGTATCAGAATGTCAAACAGTAAATACTGACGGTATACGGCAGAAAGGGTGGATTTGTAGTAGCGTTCTGCGATATATCGTATATACGTTTGTTGTTCTATGCAGTCTTTTTGTGGATTGGAATAACGCAATATGTTTGCTCAACTTTCAGGTAGACTGAGTACGGTATGCGAGTTATCTTGAGAATGTTTTAATGGCTCTCTATATTATGAAAAAAAGGATAAGATTTTTGTTCGATACATTCGCGAGTAGCAGCTGCTCAATTCGAATGGTTAAGACGTTCAGATAACGATGTAACTGACCCATCCTCGCTTTCCACTACATATCAGTTCAGATGAAAACTACGCCGAAAGTTTCGGAGCTCAAAAAGTGATAGACGAAGCCTTCCCGATCGACTTTTCCACCGAAGACGAAAACCTACCCATCGAGTCCCTGGAACTCAACATGGCAATTCATAGTGACATTGAGAATACATCACCAGATCCTGATAAGATACACCCACTCATGCTCAAAAACATGGATGAAAACTCTGTTCACTACCTTCTTAAAATATTCAATGAAATTTTCAAATAGGGTCAATATCTCAACGAGTGGAAACTTGCCATCATTGTCAAACTACTCAAACCGGGCTATGACCCCCTATCGGCCTCCGCTTTAACCAGCGTTGTAGGAAAAAATTTTGAGAAAATCCTCAACAAGAGATTGATATGGTACCTCGAATCAAACAACCTTAGTTCACAATATCAATTCGGTGTACGTAAGAAAAGAAGCTCCCCCTCCCCCCTTACCTTAGCCAATTTACAATGCTACATACAAGACAGCTTCTTATTCAAAAATGCATTCGATTCGACTCCATAAAAGAGGATATTGAAAGCTCTTGTGGACGCATACCTGCTCAGGATGATCAGCAGCTATCTTAGCTGTGGTGAAATCCAAGCAGAGACGTCTGCTGGCGCCCTGTTACTTGTGGGGTGCCGCAGGGGTCGGTCCTTGGGCCGCTATTGTGGTGCGTTGCATTTAACGCGATATTTAAGGTGAAGCTGCCACCGGGGGTTAAGCTCATTTGCTATGCGGATGACATGACACCCGAAATAAGTGCAGCGGTGGAGAGCAGGGTAAACCGGGCTCTAGAGGAAGTGACGCGTTGGATCGAGTCGGCTGGACTCGAACTTGCAGTTGGTAAGACGGAGGCTAGTTTATTACCGACCCGTCGGAAGTTCAGTCCACCCACCTTTCGCCTACGAGGGGTGGAAATAGCAACCAAGAAGCGAATGAAGGCATCTGGTTTGACTCGACGCTGAGCTTCAGGCATCATTTCCTGATGGAAGCGGAAAAGGCGGGCAGGGTAGTTGCATACCTAAGCCGCCTGATGAGGAACCGAGGAGGGCCGAGAGAAGCAAGCACCGCCTTGTCCATCCTCCTATATATGGGCCGACTCCATGAAGATACCATACAGAAAGACAGAGAAGGTAAAGATCCAACGAAGAGCTGCGCTGAGGTGTGTTAGTGACTACCGCATTGTCTCGACGGAGGCTCTAATCGAGCTCCTTGCTGAGGAGAGAGCGGTGGTGTTCAATGCAGAGAAGACGATGACCAACCAAGAGGCCTTCAAGCAGGAGGCCAGGCGCTCCTTGCTCGTAAAATGGAAAGCAAGAATTTCCCAGGGGAAATATATAAGTGCACGCCTCATAAAATTATATTTACCGCCAGTTCCCCTCCCGCCATGCAAAAAAACTGACACGACGTTGAAACCGCGACGAACGCCATAAATGCACGCCAGGACTGGCACACGACCGGTATTTCAAAAGAAGATAATTTTGCTGCATTTATTGTGAGGAACTCCAGCCAGGATGGGCTTGACAGTAGAGACTGCCTCACCATAATGAACCTCAAACTCCCTATGAGTGAGGTATGACTGTTGATGGAGGTGTTTTCTCAGTTGTTCCACCCCAGAGGAGTCAGTCGAGTCAGTGGGTTAATGCATTGGATTTCGAGCATTGTCGTGAGATCTTCACTGGTTGGTCAAATACTGAGGTTCGTCGTCAAAATAAGATTATTCGGCAGAAGTATGATGCCAAGGGGATGCGCGGTAGTTATATGGATCAGTGCAATAGCCGCGGACGTTTCATTATTGACTTGTATTCAAGAGTTTGCCATTTTGACAATATTCGCACTTCTGATCCTTCCCGTGATTTCCCAATTCCACTCTTCCTTTTCGCAGGCCCTTTTTGGCAATCAAGGTTCTTGATGAAGTCTAATCTTCAGGCCCATTTGGAGCTTCCTTTCGATCTTCAGGAAGCTTTTCACGCTGCACATGTCAAGTGGTAGGCGGATGTCAATTTCGACTCTTCTCGGCGTTCGTTATTATGAAGGCAGATACCATGTAGTCTTGAACTCGGACCTATTCAAGAAGCGGTTAGGCTTAGCCGTTGGAAATTATTTGAAAACTTATGTTTGTTAATTGCATTAATATGTATCAATCTTGTAATGTCTTTATGAAATATATGGTGGTGGTAAAGAGAAAAAAAAAAAAAAACTCCACTTGGAATGCTGCCTTGAGGCTTATGCTGACTTGTCAGTAACCAAAGCATTCCATTGTCTTCTTTCCTGTTTCTTCTTCCTGTATCAGGTTTACTTACTTATAGTTGAATGAATTGAATATGAATCGTACATTGTTCTGCATGTCCTTAAAAGTGCACTATATGGGAATGTGTGCACTACTTACATGGTGGTGTATTTGTCCTATGGATTTTGAGTGTTTTGATTTTGTGTTGCACAACTTTTATCAAGATGTGTGCACTACTTATACTTGGTATATTCGTCGATTTCATAGGGTTTCTAGTGTTTTGGATCTTGAGTGCACAACTTATATGAGATGTGTGCAATACTTACTTCGTTTTTATCCGTGTAATACATTTCTTAGGCGTGTCAATTTTGTTTCCTTGGCGTGTTATCGATAGGCGAGCAATTTCGTTTTTTGAGGCGTGCGATTAAATGTATGCCATTTCCCAGAGCGAGCTGGGTCAATGGACTACCCGTGTGCTACAAGTAATACGCAACCTTGATGAATGATGGACCGACTCCATGGTCAGCTGAAGGTGTTAAGCGGCCATGGCTGCCTCAACAAGTACCTTCACGAAAAGTGAAGGAAAGTTGAACAGGCAACGTGTTCGAACTGTAACCAAGGGCGGGATGATGGACCACAACACACCTTATTTGAATGTGAGGCGTGGAGTTGTGAGCGGGGCAAGCTTAGTCGGCCTCTTTAAGAGATCGGGGTAGATGAAGCGCTTGCCCCGAGTAGCCTGGTATCCACCATGCTAGGTTTCAAAGAAGCTTGGAACCAGGTGTCTGCATTTGCAGCCACCGTCATGAAGAGGAAGATGATATGGGTAGGGATTAAGCAAATGCAGCATCACGCTATGGTCTACTCGGCAACTGTGTACCATCAACATCCAGTTTTGCCTGAAGAAGAGGAGGAAGGTCATCCCTGAAAAAAGCATAAGCAGCGATCTACTATGCGTAGTTTGGTGGTGTTGTTGTTGTGTGTGTTCTTATGCTTTTTGCGTGCCAGGGGGGCGCTTTAGCTTGGCGGATCTTTGCAGTTATACCCGAAATGGTCGATTCCGGTGTTGGAGAAAACAAAATTAAATGCGTACGCAACTCCACCTACTCCATCAAGGAGGACGGGCGGCGCTGCACCTGCGACACAAGCGATACCTGAGTACAAATGTTGTATGATATGGAACAGTCAACATCCCTTGAAGCATCTCTTCTGATCTGATTTACATATATGTAAGATCGTGAAATCTTAACAAATCATGTCGATGCAGTGTAAACACTGAATCGAAACAAAAAGTCGAGAGTCCCGTAGGAAATGCAGGTCAGCTGACTGCTCTCGGAAGATAACCAGATAACTATCGAAATACCTAATAAAGTCTACATGCAGAAAGAAACCTGCGAGTAGTGGAAGACTAAAAGAATGCATGCATTCTTACATATAATAGGAGAGGGAAAAATATGGCCATCCCTTGTGGAACAGGTCCCCTGTTAAAATTTAGACTTGCAAGCTGTATACTATAGGAAGGGAAATTAAAAAATGTCTACCTCCGACCCTTGACGTCACGATCTGAGATTTCTCCTTTTTAGGCTTAGCAAAACGAACACAGAACGACACATATCAGCCCAAGTAGAAGTACCCGAGCCTATCATATTCTTTGTTCATAAAATGTGATAGTAGTCGTTAGAACAAAAACTGTGCGAACTTTCGGTTCTGCGTCATTTTTCTTTTCTAAACTCGGGTCCAGCCCAGCCGATTTGCGAACGAGCGGCAAAAACTATTCCATAATTCACGAACTAGTGACCGCTATAATCTCACGTCGAAACAAATTCAACAATAATTCAACCTTCCTCCGCGGTGTCACGACTCGCTTTTTCTTCCCGCATCCGCGTCGCAGTTATCATTTTGATTAGAGTAGCGAGAGAATACCATCTTCAATGATGGTCCGCGGACTTCAACGCGAATAATACACCTGTATGACAAGGTGCGGAAACGAGCCCTCGATTCTCGCGCTAATCTTTCAAATTTCGTCGTGGTAATTAATTAAATGAACGTCATCAACCTTTTCTCGTGTACACTAGGTCTGTACCGTATTATTGAAGCTCTCTTCGCGGCGAACGGAAACCTTTGTCCCTTTCGGTCGTTGAAACTTAATACCGCGCAGAATACATCTTTTGAACGAGAGAAGGCGGCGGAGAGGCCAACGCGCGAATTAAAATGTTATAAAAGGACGACGTTATATAGATACTTTTCGAACGTGTTCCTCGCACTCCTCTCTGAAAAGTAATCGGGTTTTATTAATGGACCTTCGGCGGTAAACCTTATACCGACTTGTCTCCATGACGGACCTTTAAATTGACGTTGAACGTTGCAGCTACTAGCCTTCGCGGTCACAGAGCTTTCAATTTGTTTGCGGTGTACAAAGAGCAATAACTTTGTTACCGGAAACCTTTTCATTAAACGTTATATAGGTATTTCACGAGTCCCGGGTTCAAGTGACACTTACAGAAAACAGATGCAACTTGCTTGTATTGTGTGTGGGTAGGATAATTGAGAAAGTTTGAAAACTCTAGTAAAATCGATTGTAATATTGTCAAATATCGTTGGATGAATAATTGATGATAGAGAAAGAGAAAGGTGTGTGTAACTGGAAAACTAGAAAGACGCATGAAGATATACTTCCCATTGATCGGAAAATTGCTAAAATGGCGCCTAAATTAACTCGTTACGATCACGAAGTCCATTTAATCTAGGGAAAGAGGAGTCTGAAAAATCTTGACCCGAAAGCAAAAAGAAAGTTGACTGCGAGGGAGGAGACGTGAAAAACTTTGTAGGATGATAGGTTGACATTTCTCAAAGTTTCTCGGGTTTTCAGCTGGTTCCTTTTTCGTCTGGCCTCCCTGGTATGGGTGGATCCTTATTCAGCTCCTCGGTGAATGTGTTCTTATGTGACTGATGAGTCCTATTTTTGAGGTTATTGTCCTCCCGCATGTATCGCAAGTGAAGAGGGATGCCGGCATATCCGTAATCTTCGTAATGTTCGATCCCCGCTTGGCAAAAAGGCCTGCATTTTTGTTGCTTAGGGTGCGCCATAGGTTCCGGTCACTGCACGATGTCTCCCACACTTTGTCGATTTTTGCGAGTTTCAACGCAACGTGGCACTGATCTTTATATCTTTGGCGTTGGCCTCCAGTACGCCGTGCTTCCTCCTGCAGTTCTCCATATGGGAGTTGTTTGGGCCGTCAGGAGTCGCTCATACGTTGGACATGTCCCAGCCATCGGAGCATCGAACGTGTGATCATATTTTCTATAGTTCCACATTTTGCCACTTCCAAGATGCCGGCATTCGTCACGAAGTCTGACCATTTGACTTTCATTATTCTCCTTAATTGGCGTTGGTGGAACTTCTCGAAGGATTTTGATTGCGATTTGTACATTGTCCAAGTTTCTGAGCCATACATCAGAGTTGGTGGAATCACTGCCCGGTAAACTGCGAGTTTTGTACCGGTCCTCCGGTCGCTATTATCGAATACTCTTGTCCTGAGTTTAAATATGGCGGCTGAGGCCTTGCGCAAACGTTGGCCGATCTCCGCGTTAAGGGATCCATCACGAGTCATTATGCTCCCTAGGTAATTGAACTGCTCCAGTCCACGTCCTCAACATAGCCGTTTCTAACTCTCAATGGCGTGTCTCCGTTTGAACTACAGTTGATCTTGAGTCTTTTTGTTTCAGTTTCAAGGGCGTTGTAGGCGCTTTCGAATGTGTTGGTCATACTTTGTATCGCATTTGCAGACCCACCGAGCAGTGCTATGTCGTCCGCATATTGCAGTTCAGTCATTGCTCGGGTCTTCGTCTCCTTTTTGCCTCTCAGTCGACTGATATTAAACAGACCTCCATTCTCGCGGTAGCGAATAGCGACACCGCGATCTACAAGTTTCTTGTCGACCAACATCATCATTGCTGTGAGGTATGTGTTGAAGAGGAGCGGTGCTAGGACACACCCTTGTCTCACTCCATTTGAGATGGTGAAGCTGTCGGTTAGCGTTCCATTAACGATGACGCAGTTTGTGTTCCCTGAGTGGAGGTCGGCCAAGATGTTTGTTATTTTCACAGGACATCCGAACTTACACAAGATTTTCCACAGGGTGCTTCTGCTTACAGAGTCAAAAGCCTTCCTTATGTCAATAAGTACGGCGTACAGCTGCACCTGTTGTTCTATCGGTTTTTTTTTTTGCATCTGTCGAAACACAAATATCATGTCCGTTGTTCCTCGTTCTGGTCGGAAACCGGCCTGTGACTCAGGGAACAGTCCCGAAAAAACATCCCTTAAGCGATTTGCCAGTATTCTAGATAAGATCTTCCCTGCGACACAGAGTATTGATATACCCCTGTAGTTCGTACAGTCAGCGTGGTTCCCTTTTTTTCTCATATAATATGCTGACTATTGCTGCATCCCGGAAGTCTTTAAGAACCTTTTCGGACTTCCATATTTCCGTGTATAGCTGCTGAAGCTTGCGACATACCGCGTGACCTCCGCACCCAAGTCGTCTAATCCGGCTGCCTTATTGTTGCGGCCATCATTTCTTCTTCCGAACGAGAGTTGTCCATTCCATCTTGTTCAGGGTACTGTGGTAGTAGTTCAAGGATTCCTTCATTGACAATAGGGAATGTGTTCAGTAGTTCGTCGTTATATTTTCAGCTGGCTATGGCGAGGTCAAGGTTATTAGAAGTGTACGCCTTGCTTCCTTCTCTAGTTCCAGGATGAACATTTCTCCTTGGTCATTCATCTCACTAGTGTCAGCTTCAAAACAGAAAACAACAGATTGATAATTTTCTGCTTAGAGAATTGCATTTGCGTCTGGAGATTTTAATGTTTCGATTCATGGAGACTGCTGCTCATTCTGTGTTTTTAACTGACCGATCACATACTCATTTTGTGTTTGTTTCACAATGAAAAATGAAGCATTTTCGTCACTCCTTCCACGTCATGAAGCTCGGAAGAAGAAAATCGCTTATATGATAGGGTGAGACTTGAGATGAAATGTTGACATCATTTGCTGGGACTCTGATAAATTTATCGGAACGAAGAGAGTGTTCCTGAAATTTCTTAAATGACATAGTACAGGCGAAAGTTCTCTACATTATTCGCAATCGCACTCGAATTTTGACGCGCTGAAGAGAGAAATATTAATAAATTCGATCGCATTATTATAAACGTGCCTAGTTTTGCACTCTATAGACTTTTTATTATATGTGAGTGGAAATACTTCTTTTTCAAACACTTCGCAGACGACGTAATTCGATTGAATTCTTTGAAAATTGGTTCAGTCGAACCTAATTATAATACATTTCGAAACGATAAGAAGCTTTACACGTACTATTGTATACCGCTCAGGGTACTCGGTATAATATCCTAATAAGAAACGGGGGACGCGTGTACGACGCTGCAACCCGCACAACGTCGACGAGTTTATTGTAAATAAAATACAATTATTTCGAAAATCGGACTCTCAACTCCTTGAAGATATTCTTATTAAATTCCTTTTGCAATTTCGACGTCGCCACGCCGCCATCCATTTTCGGAGATTACATTTCACGCACAGCTTTTCGCGTCCGTCTTTTCCTTCAGCCACGCTCACCCGTTTGTCGATATCTGCAAAGAAGATTAACGTCAATTGTTGTCGAGCGCTTATTCTGCAAAATATTCATAATTGTGTTTAACTTTCGCGCAGAACGAGGCGCGTTTAAGATGGAAATTTCGTATACGTTTCAGGTATATACGATTGTTCCGCGAAAAGGAAGTCTCTAAATCGTTTCCGCGTCACCGATAAATATTTTCCGCATCTTGAACGTTTTCTCCGACATCCTAAAATGCTCTGTTGCATTATGATGTTCGCTGATTGGAGGTTAGTTTTTGTTGGGGAGACTCGAAACCGCCCGGCCTCAGAAATAAATGGGAAAATTTTGAAAGTGGAAGAAGACTTTTTCCCCACCTCAATGGAATACCTTCCGTTAAGAAAAGTAAGGAAAGCTTGAAGCTCCGAAATAGAACTTTTCCAAAGATGGTGCCAGTAAACCACATGGGAAGGGAGGTGAAAACCTGACTGGAATACCTCGAGTCCACCAAAGGCCGAACCGTGAGAATGTTCACGATAGAAAGACTCAAGAAACTTGTCTTGGCGGATAATCAATAGAAAGAAAATTCACAATCGACACTGCCGTCATAAAATCACAAAATGAAATTAAAACAGGTCAATTACGATAATTTTCCAAATTTTCTGGATTTTCCTCGAACCTTTCAGACTTTTACTAGGATATTTTCCAAATTTTCCATTATTTTTCAACATTTTTTCTAGATTTTCAAAACTCCTGGATTTTTCAAGATTTTTTCCGGATTTTTTAAAAATTTCTTCGTATTTCTTCCAAATTTTCTCAATTTTTGCATCAAAGTTTGTGTTTACTCTTGTATAACCCGCACCTCAGATTTTCAATCTTGAAAAAAAGTGCATTTTATACTCGGGGAAAATACGGTATCTTAAAACCACGCCCAGGTCCATATCCGCTTTACTGCCCTAACCATCGTTTTCGGAGAGTTATTTCAGAAACTTCTGAACGAAAGATGACTTTGGTCCCTCTCACTATCGCAATACGGCTCTGGAGAAGTCCGCGATACTACCCAAGTCCTACTCGATCTTTGAACCAAAACAAATGAAGCCTCGCTCTCATAATCCGGCCTATACTCATTATTCTTTGACCTTTGACCTTCTAAGAAGCCTTCCCCAGGATGTGGAGGCACCTTATCATCAAAGAGCTTAATTTACGAATTTGGCCTACGAACCACCTTACCGACGTCTGCAAGAAACCTTCGACATCATTACTTCGTGGACAGCAAAAAATGGCTTTCGATTCTCATCTATTTGATCATTTTCAAAACAAGGCTGTCTGAATTTTTCATCAGTAACTCTCGAGAACTGGTGGAGAGAATCAATTCTTCACTCTTGTTTCTTTTGATGTTGCTGGTATATCCTGGAGTACCCCTCTCCTTCCCCCCTTCATGTCACTTCTTGACTTGTGTCCTTCTCCTAACTTCTGTCAGTTTCAACATCTTATTTATAAGTTTTTTGAGAACATCGACGTTCCTATAGATTCTGCTCTTGGCTCCTTGGTGTCTGAAGTTTGAGAATGAGGTACTCCAGTCTAGATTCCACCTCCTACAGTTATGTTGACGATGTCCTTTGTCTTTGACGAAGCTCTAGCTCCAAGCTTCCTTAATGGAATGTACCCCGCTATCAAGTTCACTTTAAGGGAGGGAGGAGGGGTCTTCTATTAACTTCCTCTACATCCCTATTTCCAGTGAAGATGATACTCATAGTTTTGGTACTTCCCGTAAAGATACTTGCACGGACATTACAGGCCATGCTTCTTCGTTCAGCCCCACCTCCCACAAATATACTACCTTCAATAGCATTATCAACCGCGTTTCCTTTCTATCTCCCTTTCTCCTCGGTTGTTTCATGAGGAGGTGTCCGTCATTAAGTATCTCGCTTTTTCTAATGGATTTGAGCTTGATATTGATAGGATGATTTGGAAGGAACTTATTCCCCCTTCTCTCACTCGGTATATGTCTGATTCGGAGAGGAAAGAAAAATTTTCTCGAATTCCGTTTTTAGGAGAATTGTTCTCTGAACTTACCCTCCCCTTAAGCCTTTCGGTCTTCGCCTCGCTTTTTCTGATCTTCTCTTTTTAACAGGAAAACAAAACGGGCGCCGATCGGCAAAACATGGGGCTTGGAAAAATTTCGACCTCCGAGCTGTATATGATAGGAGGGTGACTCGGTACACATGTTCCCGACACTCAATTTGGTTGTATAATGAAAAACTAGACTAAATGCTGGTGTTGATCTCATAGTGTTAACTTGCATCACATCAATTTTCGAACGAGGAATAAGGAGAACCTATCCTGGGACAAATTTGGTTTTGATATCAACAGCTAAATTGAAAATTGGAATCTTTATTTGGACAGTCGAAAATTTGAATTGTATGGACTCCTAAACAGTACGATCCATTGAATATTGAATTAATAAGAAAACTTATTATATAAATTTAATACGGTAATAATAATTATATTTAAAAAAATTTATATTTAAAATTAAGGAAAAAACTATATTTCACTAAAAAACCTTAAATTGAATGGACTATTAATTCTAAGAAAAAAATTATAAACATAATTAAATACAATGAATTTAAAATTTTTATTAATGAATTATTAATTAACATTGAACGTGAATTTCTCAATAAATATAATAATCCTCTAATTTTAAATAAAAAAGAACTAAAACTATGAAAAAAATTTATAAATACAAGTATATATAATATTCTTAAAATTTTATTTGTTATTAATATTATTAAAGAAAAATTTATATAAATCTTTGATGATATAGCAATTATTAATTTTAGATCTAAGACTAAAAAAGTAATTTTTTTTTTTTTTTTTTTTTTACGAGAAATGCAGCTGCGCTAAGGGCTATTTGCTCGGCAGATAGTTCTGCGTTTCATAAACTTAGTATTTAATAAAGTAGAAAGGAAGGAAAGTTGAAAACAAAATACATGTAAAAGAATTGAGATGAAATAAAAATATAAAGGAAAACAAAAATATTCTATTTTTTTTTTGGCGTCATCGTTTGGAGTTAAATGTGGTTGTAAAAGTCAGTAGATTGTAAGTAAGTTAGAGTTGAGTCAATTGTTTCGGAGTTGTTATTGAGAGTTTGTTGTATATTAATAGAAATGTTAAGGGCAGATCGGAGAGGTTGTAAAGTATATTGAGTAATAAATTATTCCAATTAAACCTAAATATAAAATTAATTTTATTATAAATAAATTTAACAATTTTATAATACAATTATACCAAACCTACCTAATTTCAAAATAACAGGAGATAGTAAAATTGAAAGATTTATTGAAACTTCACAATGAACCAATGAACTTTTAATAATCAATAATAAAATATAAACATTGATATTTTTATTTAAAAAATTATTAAAATCATTAATAATATTAAATTTCTTAAATTTACTAAATTAAAATGTAGTCATAATAGTTTTAAGTATAGGCCTATATATTCAACTTAAATATGAAAAAATTATTATATATAAAATTGATCAAATAATTAAATTTATTCCTTCATAATAATGTCTATCTTTACTATTATTAAAATCATAATGAATAAAATAATTTCATAATAAATGAATAAATTTAATTATTACTAAGTAATATAAAAAAACATATTGAAATTAAATAAAATGATCAATTAATAATTTTATAATTATTAATATTTATAATAAAAACTATAATTAAAATCAATAAAATTAATAAATAAAATATTAAAGAAATTAAATCAAAATAAAAAGTATAATTAATAAAATTTTCAAAATATTAATTAAAATATAGAAATGAACAATACTTAAAAATATAAAAAACAAAATAAAATCTAATACTTTACTTGATTTTCTGACACGATCAACCTACTGGTTAAAATTCCTGTTCTTTCAGTTATTTCAATTTTACTCGATACACATTTGTGTTAAATACGTGATTCTTGTAATTGTCTGATGATAGGATGAGACGTTCCCGAAACCGCGGTTAAATTTATATTTCTCGACTCTCAAAATTCGTATTTTTTCGACTAACCCTCTCTTTAGTTTTTCTTTGATCTCAATTCTTTTCTCTTTGTTTTATTTTTGTATCTTCTGACTTTTACTAAAACCACCCTCCTGTTTCGATATTAATCCTTTTGTAAATTTTAGGAAACGTTACATTCCTGTGTTTTCCGCTCCTTTATCTTAAAGTCGAAAATTTCCCAAATTCAACTCCTTCAATGGCTCAAATTTTTTAAATTCTGTCTGCTATCATGAATAACTCGAAACTAAAATTTTTTTCAAGTTTTCCTCTTCTGTATAGCTCGATGGCCAGAATTTTTCACTCTTTATCGAGCAAAACAGTTTTGCAAACTTGGTTTTTGTCATTTTACGGAGGTAGTCAACAGAAATATATTTGGCTACCGAAAATCCTTTTTTAAGGTTGTTTCATTGTTATCATATTTGGGTGTGTCTGTTATCGTGATTCAAGCGAATTTTTTATCTTTTAATCAGATGTCATGTGCGTGTTGTCATGAGTCAGTCGACTTCATCAAAAGGTAAAATTTCGCCTGCTGCGCAACCGCAAACACCGAAGAAAAGTTCAACAGCTTCGGGGAGCCCGTCTCCCAAAAAAACAATTTCTAGTTTCGCTAGTTTTTCTAATTACATTCGCAAATGGAAGTGGCAAATTCTCGGGATTTTTCTAGCAGTTTTTGGCCTCCTCTTTATAATCATTATCTTATTGGTGAGTTGGAATACCATCTAAATAACCCAAGAACATAGAAGCTAGGTTCCTTTTTGACGTTACAACAGCTAGTGAGGTTCAATGATTAACTTTGAAGCCTTGAATGTTGGTAGACTTTCCCTCTGGTGGTGTGACGGCATTGATAAAGGTGAGTGAAAGAATCAAAATAGGTACGTTTGTGTTTGATAGTCAATTATTGGTTGAACCACTTAATCGATTTCCATAAAATTTTGATTATCAAGACGTTCCCCATGTACGCCTTATTCTTATGGGTTCTTGGGTGGTGGCTGGTACCAGGCCGCAGCAAGCAGCCTGCTTAATAGTCACAGGGAGAAGGTCTATTTTTTGTTTCTATTGTTATCAGCTTCCGTGAACCGAGTTTCTATTTCAACGTGTAGCTATTAAATCCATCTTCACTCGTGCTTTATAAACTACCGTAATCATACCGATGGTTTTACGTCCACTATGCATTTTTAAATCGGATTGATACGTTTCTGTTACAGCTTATATTCCATCATGACGACGTCCCGTCTGACGAATATCCAGAACTCCCTCGGGGAGGAACTCGTGCGCCTGTAAGTTTGAAATATCATCGCAAATCGATATTTTTATCGAAAGGTGCCTGAAAGAAAGAGCGTTAAAGATAAGAATGAAGGATTTTTCTCGTAGTGCGGAAAGAAATGCGATTTTTGCAACATTTTTTCTGAAACAATATCTCATTTTCCGGGCGAACAAATGACCTCTTCCAGGTATCTATTTGGAGGAGGGGCAAAGTGAAGGCTGCTGTACGAAATTTCTCAAAGTCCTATGATGAGTGATAATGACTATTAACGGGACACATTTTCTTTTTGTTCTTTTCTTTTGTAAAATTCGTAGGAGGGCCACCTAGAAAAGTTTTGAAGTTACTAGAGTAAACTCTACTCCAACTTTTGTGTGTCTCATTCTTAAAAATTGATTTCATCAATATAGTAGTGAATAACTTGTAATAATCATTCCTGCGTCATTTATTTGGGCTGTCATACAACATCATCTTCGAGTGTAGCGTGGAAAGTGGCGTTCATCCTAGCAGAGCTCTGTAACAGACGCATAAAATGAACCGTCTTATGCTCTTTCGCTCGTTACAATAATTTCAATTTCAGCCACTCGGTCCGGTAATTCATTTATTTGGTGAAGATTTATCATTCCCAGAATCTTTGTATTGGGACGACACTACCCGGTCTCTCTATTTTGTAGACACAGTCGCGGGGTACTTTTACAGGTGGAGCACTCGAAACGGCACCGTTACCTACGATTATTCTCTCGCTGATTTCAGATTAATCGAAAATAAGTTGCGACGTAAGGTATTCATTTTTTCCTCACGAGCGTGGAAAGTGAGATTTTTTTCGTAAGATTAGTAGACACGTTGCAGGTACACATAAAGATGACAGGCCGTACAATCTCAAGTTTATTTATCCATTCGAAGGGGCCCACTTCTATGGAGGCTTTGGTTCTGCTTTGATATCGATTAAGTGGGAAAGGCCGTGGTCGAATACCGTTGCAGAGGCTCATTGGAAAGCTGAAATATGTGAAGCTTCCAAAGAAATTTCAGCAGGCAGAATTACACCCAGCGGTTCACTTATTTTTGGTAATTTGCACATTCTGCGTTAGAGCGAATAGGATTAGAAGTTGATTGATAAAAATACGCAATTCCACCAACGGCTTGCATTGTCTGAATTTTTCCTCCGCTTTATTCGCTTTCTGAAAGTTCTTCCTCAAGAGCTACTATATTCTTATACCCCTGCGTCTAGAGTACGAAGCGTGGTAAACCATTCGCTCACGTATTTGTGAATGACTTGGAAAATTATTTACATCCCCTAATGCTCGCCTCTTGGCGCGATTTCTATTATTACAGTTTGCAAGGATATAGAAATTAAAAATTCTTCTGAAGTGACCTTCAAAAGGTTCTCCGAAAACAGAGTCGAGGACGTGAAATTGTTGTGTTTTTTTGATTCTTCGAAAGCGATGGTTGAACATCGTTCCATAACCGGTATGACGTTTGATAAGGAGGGTCATCGGTTATTTATGGTTGATACGCAAACTTTCGCAATCCTCAAATGGAACTATGCAGTCTATAATAGAGTGGAACAATTAAGTGAGAAGAATGTTTTTGTATTCTTTCCTTAAGAGCACATAATATGTTGAGGTCGAAAATAGGGTTTCATTTTTCGCTTCGGCCTCATCTCACATTGAGCAATTACTTCACACAAAAAAAAAAAATTGAAAAATTCACGAACGAAATTATAAGATTCTAGAAGTATTTACGACGCTGATCACGATGCCGTCAGCTATTTTTCAAAATTGGCTCTGGTTATCGAGAAATGAACACATCAGGTTCTCGCAAATTGTAGGGACACGCAGTCTATGTTACCCAGCTATCGAATTTCGTGAGTATGAGAACATGGACTGCGCGTCGCTACGATTTACGGGAACTTGATATTATGTTCAATTCTCGATAACCAGAGCCAATTTTGAAAAATGGCTGACGGCATTGTGATCAGCATCAAAAATACTTCTAGAACCTTATAATTTCGTTCATGATTTTTTATTATTTATTATTTTTTTTTTTTGTGTAGTGTCATCTAATGACTCTTGCTCAATCTCAAAGCAAATTTTGCCTGCTTAAAACTCTCTCTATTTAAAAAATATTCTGCAGGCTGAAATTATTAATTTTTAAAAAATTAATTATAAAGATTTAAAATTATATCTTAATTTTAATATGTACATATTACCTGTCGATTCAAAATTATTGAATAAGTCGATACATAGTTATCAAATTGGAAAATTTAATGTTATTATGATTTAAATTTAGAATTTAAATATAAATTTAATAACTTAAATTTTATTAACATTAGTTGGAATAGGATTTTTTTCATTAATTGAACGAAAAATAATAAGAATAATTCAATTTTGTTATGGACCCAATAAAGTTATATTTATTGGTTTATTGCAATTTTAATTAGATATAATTAATTTATATTTTAATTAATTTTAATTATTGATCATTAGGAGATCAAAATTTTTCTATTATTATAATATTGTTTATATTAATTAAATTATTATTTTTAATTTTTTGTTTATTAGTACAAAAATCTATATAATATGTTGGATTACAAATTAGTTTTATTTGAGCTATTATTCCATTCTTATCTTATGATATTTTAGTAATTGTAATAATATTATTTTTTATTGTAATTATATTTAAATATTCAATATCAATATGTTTATTAATTATCAAAAATTTTCAAGTTTTCAATATATAAATTTTATTTGTTTATTTATATGATTATCAATTTTATTAATAGAATTACAACAACTTCCATCTGATTTTTATGAAAGAGAGTCTGAACTTATTCTGGATTCAATGTAGAATGAAGTTCATTTAAATTTATAATTTTATATAGTAGAATATTTGGATATAATTTATTTTATTAATTTAACAATAAAATTATAATATTTTTTTAAACTAATTATATAGAAATTTACAATTTAACAATTAATTTTATTAATATTTTTATGAATTCGAATATTATATTATTCATTTTTGTTATGATTCAATAATACAAATTATATGAAAAAAATTTCTTTTGTATATTTATATTTATTATTTATATTTTAACTATTTTTATTTAATAATTTTATAATAATGAAATATTAAAAAAAAAATTATCAATTGATTTACAATTATAATATAATGTTCTTTAGATGGTTTTGAATCAATAAAAGAAATTAAAACTAATACATAATATGATTAGAATATGAATGAAAATTTTTCTAATTGGAATAAATTTATTATTAAAAAATTGTTGATTTATTTAAATTTGGTAAAAAAAAATTAAGATAATAATTGATTTTAATGTCATAAATATTCCTAATAATTTATTAATAATTGAATGTAAAATTGAATAAAAAAATTAAAAATATCATTCTGGTTCAATATGATTAAATATTATTATTTGATTAAAATTATCTGGATTATTTATTTTTAATGGTACAATGTATATTAAATTATTAAGAAAATATATTAAAAAATAGTAATATTGACATTATCTTTAAAAATAAATAAAGGATTCAAATGAATTTGATCAATATTATTATTTTTAACTTTAAAGGATTAGATGATTTATTACCTAATATGTAAAATAATTAAATGATGATAATATTACGCTGAAATAAAATGAATTGAAAAAAATTGATTAATTAAAATATTGTTAATAAATCGATTGCGTCAAATTAAATATAATAAATTATTTCCAATTAATGGAATAACGGGAATAAAATTAGTAATAACTATTCTTGTTCAATAAGATATCTGTCTTCAAATAAAAGAATATCCAAGAAAAGAAATTATTATTAATAAAATTATTATAAATAAACCAGAATATCATATTTTAGTATTTATAAAATTTTTATAAATTAATCTTCGTAGGTTAATCCATCTCCATTTGTCATTCAAACTACATTCCAATAGTTTACTCCACTGTTTTTAGCTTGGCCCGAATTGGTGATGAGAACCAAGGCCAGACCTTACGATGTGGCTTGTGACGGTGACAATTTCTTATGGGTAGCATTAATAGAAGATAATAAAGTACGTTGACACTCTTTATTCCAACAGTTACGCTACTATTATGAAGCATAGAAGAAATATTTCTGTATCAGGGTAGAGAAATCTGTCCTTTGAAGTTTCGTATGTTTTTCGATTAATATTCTGTAGAAATATCAACGTCCTTAGTCACATTATTGAAAAATTCTTTTCTATTGCAGATAATTCGGATTTCTACGACAAGAATTCCGACCCAGGTGGCCCAGGTAGAGTCCTATCCAGTACCAGGTCGAATGACAGTTGGGCTTCGTATTGGTTTGAAATCATTGAATAAAATCATAATTTCTACTGGCAAAGAATCCCCTTCCAGTCTAAACTTGAAAAATGTTGAAAACAAATACTCAATAGGTGGAGTGTACTTTTTGAATAAGACCTACCCGCCTATGCCGATTCGCCATCTACAACGTGGTATGCTGCTGGAGGTGAAAGCGAGTACCACCACAGTCCCTTCACACAGTAATGTTGATGATTATGATGCCGAATGTCGGTACATCTGAACACTAGTTTTTTTATTTTAATCACGTAACTTAGGTATCTCTCAAATATAATTATGATGGGTAAAATTTCTATCAAGAAGAAATTTGTTCTTTTTTTATTGCGACGACATTGAGGATGTGTATAAGCTTCGAATCAACCAATCAGGAGTGAGAACCCGTCATCATCCTACCATCCTGAAACCTGGCTCAGACCCACTCCTCCCGCCATCATATCGTCCTATAGCATTATTCAGTGTCCTGGGTAAACTATTTCAAAAAATACTTAATAAAAGAATACTTCGGCAACATTCTCTCACCTTACCAATACGGCTTTAGAAAAGGACGAAACACCACTCAATCCCTTGTCGATCTCCAATCGCAAACCAATAAGTCTACGCTCAGAAAATCCTGTCTTAACTCCATCTTTTTTTATCTCAAAGAAGCCTTCCCCCGAGTCTGGAGACACCTCATTGCAAACAAACTTCACGAAATTGTCCTTCGAGGCAATCTCCTTAATATTCTCCAGAGTTTCCTTCATGACCGATCATTAAAAGTACGAATTCGAAATACAACCTCTTCCTCTCTTCCTGTCGAAAACGGTGTGCTCCAGGGAGAAGTATTTAGTGTCTTGCTCTTCCTCGTAGCCATCAATGACATCACGAAACTTGTTAACCCTCCCCTTACCCAACGTCTTTTTGCTGATGATTCCAACCCTCGAAGGGCCCACAGACTTCTCCAGGAAACTCTAAACCTAATTACTACCTGGACATCAAAAAGTGGCTTCAAATTCTCTACCTCCAAAACCTATCTAGTTATTTTCAAAAAAAGACGCATTACCCCCTCCCTCCAACCTCTCTTCCTACAAAATTTTGAAATCCCACTCCGAAATTCTGCTAAACTTCTCGGCCTCCACTTTGATCAAAAACTTATTTAAATTTCTAAAAGCAACATGCACGAGTGCCTTAAGTATCGTTAAGTTCATCTCACACCCCTCCAAAGGATGCTCCGGAAAACTACTACTACAACTCTATAAGAGTCTTATTCGAGCTAAATTAGATTACGGAGCGCCAGTATACAATTTAACCAACAAATCTGTCCTCTCCTTACTCGACTCTATTCAAACTTCCTCTCTGAGAGTGGTCCTAGGAGCCTATCGCACAAGCCCTAAACTCAGTTTATGCGCTGAAGCCGCAGAACCTCCACTCTCCTTTCGTAGACTTGTACTAACTTCATATTTCTTATCCTCTGTTTCTCAATTCCCTGATGATCTCTCTTTATGATTATAACACAATCTTTCTCCAAAACATTGAACCCTTTTGACTCACAATAAACATATAACCTCTCCCTCAATAAGCCTTACAAAGCAGATCCCTTGCAACTCATCTATATTACCTCCCCCCTCCCTGAATCAACAAATCCCCAAATCAGACAACATCATTGCCATCCAAAACATTCGAAAGTTGATACGAGACTATACTGGTTACACAATTTGCTTCTCAGACGGATCCAAAAAATCGAATAAAACTGCTTACGCATATTCCATAAATGGATGCCTAACTTCCTGTAATATGTAATATTGCATCCACATTCACAGCCGAATTGATGGCTATATTCTCCTGCCTTTCTCATCTATCTCAACTCCCTCCAAACGGCAAATTTCTTCTCCTTATTGACTCACTTTCTTCTCTACACTCTATGATGGACATCTATACCACTCACCTCCTCATCCAACGCATCTACCTTACATTACTCAACCTCAACCTTAACTCTATCAACACCCAAATCACGTTCATATAGATCCCTTGGAGCCGCCAAGAACGCCACCTCCTTACCTAGAACAACTGACTACACCAGGCTCCACTTTGGTAACAGATGGAAGTCCGTGAGCAATACTAGGCAATTTATCACAAAACAAGTAAGAACCTTTATTAGTTTTGCAAACTTCGTTTTGGCTACAGAGGTCGTCTTTGCTACACCTATAAAGTTAACAAATACGGGCATCATCCAAATTTGTAGTTTAGGTTCGCCTAACGCGTTGAGTGCGCATAAAGCTCTGCATACAGCTGTACACTACGCAAATTGTTGAGTGTTGCAGATCCACCGCTTGGTCAACTGCGTTAGGCGAACCCTAAACTACGAATTTGGATGACGCCTGTGTCTCGAGCTCTCTTGGACGAACTCTGACGGTAATTGACGGAAATATATTTGGCTAAGTACCTGATTCAGTTTTTTTAAGCTTATTTCATCGTTATCAGTTATCGTGATTCAAGCGAACTTTCATCATGATACTTATCCCCTTTTATCAGATATCAGTTACGTGCTTAAACTGCCATGAGTAAATCGACTCCATCAAAAAGTGAAGTTTCGTCTGGTGCGCAACTACAAAGGCGGAACAGAAGTTCAACAGCTTCGGGGAGCCCATCTTGGAGCGGGATACTTGTTGGAGTTATCGGTGTCATCATTATAATCATCATTATCTTATTCGTAAGTTGGAATATCATCTAAACAACCCCAGAACATTTACGCTGTGAAAGAACAGCGCCTAGGTTTTTTTTTGACATTGTACAAATGCTAGTGAGGTTTTAGTCTGAGTAAACTTTCTCCACGGTGTTGTGAGCATTGATAACGGCGAGTGAGAGAAGCCAAACTGTTAGGTACTCATGTTAGCGATTTCCATGAGATAACGTAGGGGACGTTTCCCTATTGATGTTCACGAATAAAAAATCTATAAGGAACCAAGGGTTTATGTTTAGAATTTGGATGTTTCTTCATTCATGTTTGTTTTGAAATACTTATCAATAAATTATATTAATAATCGAGACCAATCACTAATTCTTATGAAATCTTGGGCAATGGTTGGTACCATGCCGCAGCGAGCAGCCTGTTCAATATGTCACGGGGAAAAAGTCTATTTTTTGTCTTTATTATCATCTTGTGAACTGAGCTTCTTTTTCAGTAGAAAGCTATCAAGCCCACTTTCACTAGTGCTATTTATAAATTACCGTGATCATACCGATTGTGTGTATTTTTAAACCGGATTGATATATTTCTGTTTCAGTCTGTGTTTCGCAAAATTCTGCATAAAAACGCTCCGCCTAGAGAAGAATCTCAAGACGTTCCTGAAGACCTTTCTCGTAGACCGGTACGAGTAAGTTTGAAATTCAATGCATTGAGAGGTGTTAGGATCTTTGCAAATTGATGTGTCCCTTCAAGACAGCGAATGAAAACAGTTCATAATAATTGTATACTCACACCCACCCTTAAGAGGAAAATGAAGCAAACGATCGGAAGAAATGGGAAAAAAAAGGAAGTGTAAAAAGTCCTGAATAACAATTAGCAGAGTACGAAAATTTGGTGTATGTGAATACTCTAAAACAGCGGTGCTCAAACTTTTTGGCCCTGGGGCCTCATAGAATGAGTTGAAAATTCTGGGCCATGAAAAAAAGTAAAATTTAATGTTGATTATTTTTTAATAGGTAATTAACAGGTCCGCAGTAAAATATGGAAAAGAAGACACACAATTACATTTCCCCTACCCATGAAAAAGTTACAAATAATATTGTTCACTTCTTAATCATAAAATTGCTTGCCATTTTTATTTCCCCCTTTTTTTTTTTTTCCTTTTATCCTTATTTTTTTATTTCATGTTACGGGCTCGCGGGCCGGATGGAAACCCTTCTGCGGGTCGGATTTGGCCCGCGGGCCGTAGGTCGAGCACCGCGCTGCCTTAAAATATCTGAACAGACCATAAAAATGGAGGTTTTTTTTGTAGAACAAAAAAATGTGATGTCTCTTACCTCGCTCGTGTTGATCATTCCAGTAGTCTCTTGCATCATTTTTTACAGAAACAATATCTATCTCATTCTTCCTCTCTTCCAGGGAAAAAAAATATTAAGGGGGGGTCGAAAATGCAGAAGCGCGATATTAGTCTTTCAAGTATCTACTTGGAGCTTAGATTAATAAAATGAACCGTTTTATGCTACTTCCCTCGTTATAATTTCAATTTCAGCCGGACTATTCAATAAATCATTTATTCGGTGAAGATTTGTCATTTCCAGAATCTTTGTATTGGGACGATATTACCGAAACTATCTTTTTCGTGGACGCAGTCACTTGGTCAGTTTACTGTTGGAGATCAGGCAGGCTTTGCGGTCAAAATACCGTTGACTATAAATCAATCGAATCCAAGTTGCAACGTAAAATGATGTTCACTTGCTGCTGATAAGCGTGGAAAGGAGTTTTTTCTCAAGATTAGCTGATGTGTTGCAGGTTCCGATAACGATGACAGGCAGTATTATCTCAAGTTTATTTATCCAATCGCAATGTATTTCCCGCACTTCTACGGAGGCTTCGGTTCTGTGTTGATATCATTCAGATGGAATTATGCGTGGCCGTCAAAGCCTATAGAAGTTCAATGGACGGCTGAAATATGCGAAGCCACCAAGGAAATTTCAGTGGCCAGAATTACACCTCACGGTTCACTTATTTTTGGTAGTATAAATCTAATTGTAGCGTAGTTTGCAGATTCTTCATTAGAGTTAATGAGCTTCCAAATAAGATTAGAAGCTGCATCGTTAAAATATTATGTAATACCGCTACTTGCCTATTGTCTCTAAGATTTTTATTAGTTTTCCGAATATTAGTCCATACAAAAGGTGAATACGTCTTTGGCCTTATACCCCTACATCGAGAGCACGATGCGAGAAACCAAATCGCTGTAAATTCCCAATTCGTAGCCCATTTCATTTACACTCTCTAATGCTCGCCTCTCTTATATTTATACAGTTTGCAAAGATATCAAAATCAACAATTTTTCCAAAGTGACTGTCAAACGGTTCGCCAATAACAAAGTCGAGGACATAGAAATGTTTTGTTCTAAGAATTCTACCGAAGTGATGGTTGAACATCGATTCATAACCGGTATGGCGTTTGATACGGAGGGTCATCAGTTATTTATGGTTGACACCCAAACTTTTGCAATCATCAAATGGAAATATCAAATCCATGATAAAGTGGAACAATTACGTGAGAAGAAATTTTTTGTATTTCTATCTTAAGGGTGTACTTCGCCTGTTAGGGAACGCCAAAACGGTTTACAAGAGGTTGTATACACACTCCCCAAATACCTTGCAAGGTTCGGATAACGCGACGCTTGTCGGGCATGTGTGGATAGTCCTTGTAAGGAGTAACTTCACAAGACTTCACAGAAAAGTTGCTGAAAGCTCCATTTTCCGAAGAATTTTTTCCATCTCCCGAATTGTAGAATAGAAAAGTTCAACGGCAAGGTGGTGTAATTTTTGCTCCAAAAACATTTTACGTCAAAAAATATTATACGAATTTCCAATGATTTTGATTTGAATTTAAAAGCTTATGGAAGAAAATTGTTCAATTCTGCTTTTGATACCGCCTCTAATAATGGAACCTCTCTGAAGAACTTTTCAAAAATTTAGAAAAATGTGAGAAACTTTTTCAGTACCATAATTATTTTTAATTTTCGTTTTCACGAGCGAAGCACGTCTATAAGGAAACATATGTTGAGGTCAGAGATAGGGTTTCATTTTGCTTCGATCAAGCCTGATATTCTTTCTCGCCCAATCTCAAAGAAAATCTCACCAGCTTTAAGATTAGAATGTTTGAAATTTTTTTTCTTAAAATTTAATTCGAAAAGTATTCTGAGGAGTACGGTGAGAGTATTTTAGAGACGCCACTAGTCTGGGAGTTTTGCGCCACCAGATCAATATTTATTTCTGTTCTCATCCAAAATTACAGGATCGGAGGAAAATAACCCATCTTCATTCGACACTCGCCTTGCATTCTAATAGTCTTCTCTTACTTTTCAGATTCGCCAGAAATGGTGATGAGAACCAGTTCCAGACCATACGATGTGGCTTGTGACGGTCTTGATTTCTTATGGGTAACATTAATGGAAGATAATAAAGTAATTTGATATTTTTTATGTCAACAGTTACGCTACTATTATGAAGCATAGAAGAAACATTTTTGTATCAGAGAAAATGTTTTTTGTGAAAATATCAACATCCTTAATCAGATTATCGAACAATTTTCTTCCATTGCAGGTAATTCGGATTTCTATGAGAGAAACGCCGTTCTGGATAAGAACCTATCTAGTACCTGGTGCAATAACAGTTGGGCTTTGTATTGGTTTAGGATCATCGAGTAAAATCATAATTTCCACTGGTTGTAAACCCCCTCCCAACCTGAATTTGGAAGGAGTTGGAAAGAACTGCTCTAAAGGTGGTGGATTATACGTTTTGAATAAGAGCGTCTTGGCTACGACGAATCGCCATTTATTTCGGATAAACCTGCTGAAAAGGAAAGCATATGCCAGGCCAGTCCCTTCAGGCAGTCTTGTTGGATATACCAAATGCCAATACACCCATGAAAACACTGGTTCATTATTTTAATCATGTTAGGTACTTATCTTTCTGAATTATAATGAATAGAATTTCTATTAAGAAGACATTTGTTTTTCCTTCTTAATTGTGACGACATTGAGGACGTCTACCAGCTTAGCATCAATGAAACATGAGCCAGAACCTAGGAGAAAGAGAGAATTCTACAGGGAGAGATTATTTGTTTGTCCGTTATCTATTTCTTGAAGAATGTTGTTTCACATTCTGAATTTAATCTACTTCAGGATATTCTTGGTCGTTTTTCTATAAATGCTGTCCCTCAAAACATATTTTTACCAGCAAGCTGTTTATAAGCTCACCTGGAGACAAATTGAATTTCAATATTTCTAATACATACAAGAGCAAATGATGATAATTAAATACAGTGCATTCAGTATTACTTTCTGAGACTGACCAAACGTGGGGGAACCGATCTAAAACAATTTTTGAATTCATTGTGAACAAGAGTCCAAAGCATCAATTCAATTTTGTGAACCTACATGAATGCACGTAGGCTATCCTTGAATCAGTTCTTAAGTAACCGGTATAAAATAGTGTAGGTACCGGTAACTGTTTATTTAAATGGTATCATTTTCAAGTGATTTGAAGAGCAAGTTAACATTCAATGTCGTTAATATGTCAACACAATAATTGCTCAACATTTTGTTCCCTATTGTCACGGTTTGAGAAACTGTCCGCACAAATACTTGATTATAAAAAAGGCGTACAGTGCCGTAGCCACTTATTTTTTGTTTCATTTTGTTTGACAAAATTGATATCACGTACGGAGACGTTGCTTGAGAAACCTATCAATATTTTATGCCTGCATCCTCTGATTATAATTATTTTTGATTGTCGAATTTCTCAAGATATAATTCTATACGAATTCACAAGCACAGAATGTAGTTTATGGAGTACAATTGAACAATTACTGATTGACAATAAGAAATAGGCCAACTTGTCCGAAGAATAAGTATATCAAAATTTTAATCTCGCAAGACGATATAATTCGAGTACGGTACAAAGAAATGGAGAGCATTAGACGGCTCATAGCTGACTGTTCGAGTCGTACAAGAATTCTAGTTGGATTTATTGCTGTTTCTGTGATTATAAATCTAGTGTTAGTGGGGTTGTTTTTGTGGTTGGTCGTTTTCAAACCTGAAGTAAGTAAATGACATTTTGATTCTTATGAATTGAAGATAACAGAAGAAAATTTAGTCTAGATCTCATTATCAATTCCATTTTATTGATGGACGAATCTGATTTGTATTTTATTCTAGGAATTACCCGAGCCTTGGAGATATTTCACGATCGATTACGAACGCAACGTATTCATTATGGACGGTGAACCATTTTACTTCGTTTCGGGTGAATTTCATTATTTTCGCGCACCACGGCAGCGTTGGAGGAATATACTGCAGAAGATGAGAATAGCCGGTCTAAATTGTGTTAGCACGTAAGCTCACTTTCAGTGAAATCGCTATATAAAATAAGGAATCACAGGTAGAAGAGATCCATGTAACATTCAAGTCTTTCCTCACGACTGCGACTATCGTTTTCTATAAGTGGTGGCTCAACTTGGAATGTTTTTAAATCCAATAATCATATCACATGCTCTATTTTCGTTGCTTTTCAAAGTCTCGTGGAAAATTCTTATTGACAACCTTCCTTCCTAGAGGCCGAAGGTTCGAAACTTGGACATTATCCCTAGTCGCCTTCCTTAAGTTCCAAGTGCTTTCTTCAATTTGAAGCTTGACCTAGAGTACAAGATTTTTCCAAATTTCGAGCTCATTATCCGACTTCAAGAATTTTTCTGTCGTTCATCAGGAAGTTTTTGATTCATATGCCCGCAGTGGAACTCCGGAGAAAGTGGTCCTCGGCGACTGAGTGTTAATAGGCGGAAAAGTCCATTCTCACTAGGAACGAGAGACTGAAAGACCAGAAAGTGTGTAGGTACTCTAAAATATTTCGAGAATGAATGCACGGTCAGAGTGACTAAAGGAGGGAGGAAACTTCTCCTTTTGGTGTGCAAAAGTTTCTCATTACAACCAATTTTTATGATAGTTTTACTACCGACAGAATCCTGAAAAAAAACTTGTCTTGGACAGGCGTGTTCTAAAATATCTGGTAAAACAATTGGAAGACAGGAGAGGATTAACAGAAAAGGAGAAAAAGAAAATATTTTCAGAAACACAGAAATGAAAAGTGACGCAACAGAATGAAGAGTCGTGCAAGAAGGGAGACTAAAGTAGGTGACGTAATTTTCATGTAGGCATCGATTTCTTCGACCGGTACTTAAGACGCTCTTTTGTTGCAGTACGGATGAGTGAGCAGATGCCAAATGGAAGTCGCTGCTCGTATCAAGTGACTTCTCGGGAAAAAGTTTCATTTCAGCAGATTTGTGTTTATTCAATCTCCACAATCAAGGAGTTCGTCCTATTTGCGCTCATTAAAAAGCATCGCAGTCCTTGCACAATATTCGGTAAATGCTACACTTTTCTATCAGTACGAGTGGCTTCTTTGATGACAAAAATAGACCTTGAGTGAGTGAGTAGCGAGCAAAAACTATAGGTTGGAAATCGTAGCTCCTCAAGATTTTGTAAATTCGATAAGAAGGGCCCTAGAATAAAATCCTTATCCATTATTTTACGGTCTCGGCATGTAGGAGTCCATGAAGAAGGTAGTTGGGTATTAAGAGTGTTCGAGAATATTGTAATGATTATGAATAATACTGAAACGAATAAACTGTAAATTGCAAAAACCGCAAAAGGTAAGAAACACAGTCGCCGAGCGCTTTCCATTAATCAACCGTTCTCGAGAATAGGTCAAAGTCATTGATGACGTCAGGGTTATAGCATTTCTAGGCCTTCTTTATACTAGTCTTATCCTAGGTCTTGGTATCCTTGAATTCTCAATACCAAAACCAATTTGAGTCATAGAACAGGTTCCCTGCGATCCTTGTTCACCTTCGTTAAGAAAGCCGTCGTTTTTAACCGAGAACCCCTCTTTTTTTTTTTTTTTGGCGGGTTTTTCGGGAAAAACGTCCACCGGCCGGAGAAGCTCGGAGCTCAAAAATTTTCCCTTTCTGTCATATAGATTCTATATGACAGAAGGAGCAAATTAAATATTCTAAAATTTAGCATATTTATTTGTAAAAATATATTTTTTGATATAATTTATTTAATCAAACTTGATAATTTTTTTTTAGAATTATTTATTTGATAAAAATATTTATATCAATTTTTAATTTAAATATTAAATTTAAATTTGTTATTATTATATTATTTTTCATTAATTTATTAAATTTAATTTATATTAATTTATTAATTAAATTATTTTCGAAATTATATTTTTTAAATAATTTTTTTATTAATTGATTTTTTTATATTTTAATTAATATAATCTTATTTAGATTTTTAATTAAATTAATAAAAAACAATTATTTCATTTAATTTATTTAATATATTATTTCACCCCTTAAATAAAAATTTAAGAATCAATTATTCATCAATTTTAATAATTTTATACTTTATAATTTAATTTTTTTTACAATTTTAATAATAATTAATCTAATAAATACTTTGATAAATATTATACCTATAATATATTCCATTTCTCATAATATTTCATTTATTTAAATAATAACATTATTTTTATAAATCTTTTACCTAATAAAACTTCATTATCATTGATTATAATTATTAATTTAATTGAATTTAACAGACTATTATTTTCAATTTTATCAATTTCAATACGATTAATAATTAATACAATAATAGGACATTTAATTTTTTATATTATTATCGATAAAAATCCTAATCTATTCACATATGATAATTGAAATTTTTATTATTATAAATCAAACATACATTTTCATTACTTTAAATATTAATTTTATTAATATAAAATTAATTATTAATCCTTCAATAAGCCAGATATGCAACGCTTCAAACACCATAAGACTCAGAAGGCCCTTCAAAAGTTTTTAAGTCCCTTTTGTATCATATACGTGTCCCATGAAACAGGTTCTTTGCCTCCCCTCGTTGAACTCCGATAAAGAACCAGTGAGTTTTAGTTTTTCAAATTTTGTCAAAGAGGCTAGAAGTCTTATTTATTAATGGTAGTAGAATCATCATTAAGAGCCGTTTAAATCCTATTCTTCCCCTCCTTTACGGCTTGCCTAAAGAGCATAAGTTAGAAGCTGCAGTAAAATTACAAAACTGTTCCGTAGTTGTTGAGATTTTCCTCGCAACTGGAGAAGACACTCTCAATGAAGAGTTTTGTGCTACAACTGGAGAGTCATTTAAGAATAGTAGCCAAGAATCGATAGATATCTGGCCGGTCGTTTCGTTTGTGTCTTCTCCGACTTGTTCCCTCACAAAATTTCTTGATTGCTGCTTCAAATCACTTGTGGATTTCGAGTTTTCCTATTCCATTAATAACTTGGGTTCTCTGGCTGACAAATTCGAAGGGTATAAGTCTTCCTTCGGGATTAACTTTATGCTCCTTCGATGTTATTCAGTTATTCTCTAACATCCCCGAGGCCATTACGAGACTTGCTTGGTAAATCTAGTACCCCTCATGAGGGATTGGGTTACTTTTTTTTTGGTCCCCAAACTTATGTAAATTTGATGGGAAATTCGTCAAGTTCCCTGAGGTGGTGGAGATCCGTATTGGATCTCCTTTGTTTTTTCTCATCTCAGAAGCCTTCATGTTTAAATTCGAGGTTGACCTATTTTCTTCGGGGCGCGTGTTTTTGCGTCACGTATCAATCATTGGTACAGGTACGTTGATGATATTTTATTGCCGGTCCTACAGAACTCCTTAGTGAGTTTCTTGCATATCTAAACAGTCTGTACCCGTCCGTAAAGTTTGTGGCTCCTTTATAAACTTCTTTAACTTGTCCATCTCCGTCATTGACAGTGTAAGTCCATATTTGCAGAAGAAATATGTCAACCGATGTTACTATCCACGGGTCGGCTTTTGTTCCGGTTGCCCACAAGATTGCCAAGGGTTTAATACATTGCCTTACTCACATCCCTCTGAGTCAGGCCGCTTTTCATAAAAAAAAACAAAAACTAGTGACGATGAAGAGAGGGGATCTGGTCAAGATGGACATTGACCTTCTGGTTCATAGGAGGCTTTCTAAGATATGCCTCGATCCTACAACGTCCCTCTTCCGATATTCACCCCCTGATAGTAGGAAACGGCGTATTAGGCTCCGTTCCTGGGCAAGTTTTCTTAGCAGTTGGGCTGCGTCCTCCGTATTTTTGGTTTTCGGCCGCCTTTCTGTAATCAAACCACAGTTAAGAGCCTATTTGCTATAAAGAAGGGTTCGAAGTCTTCCTCTACAGGGAAAATTCGTAACTCAAACGTATGGTTCTTGAGGAAAATGAAATTATTCGATATCGGAATAACAACAGGTACATTCCTGAGGAGGGATTGATTGATTAGTCAACGAGAATTTTGATGACTCGCTGGTTCAGTCATGTCCTCGTTCGATGTTCCTTGTACTTGTTGGTGTTGGGTTCAGTCGCTTCCTTATGTTTCTTCAGAATGGTTGTTTAACCGAAAGCGCTCGGTGACTGTGTTTCTTATTTCTGTAACTTAAAAAAAAGAATTGATTCAATATTGTGATTACTTCACTTCATTCACCCATTAATAATTAGAAGTTTTTTAACATCCTCTAAATCTATTAACGTTTGTGTTACAGATCTATAGAATGGAGTTCTCACGAGACGTCTGAGAATACATTTGAATTTAGTGGCGATAATGATATCGAATATTTTCTTACAGTTGCCTTTGAGGAAGACTTATACGTTATTTTACGTCCGGGACCATATATTAATGCCGATAGAGATTTTGTAAATATTTCCCATGTTTGTCTTATCATCATTAGGCTAGTTACATTCAACAGTGGTAGTTACCAATTTCTATTTCTGATAGTAGTTACTCCGATTTAAACCTAATTGAATTCTATCTATCGCTGAAAACTCATTGTTTTGTGATTTGCAGGGCGGCTTGCCGTCGTGGTTATTGATCAATTATCCTGGTATAAAAATACGGACCTCGGATAAAAGTAAGTGCGGCTTGCTTTTTATCATTCTTTGGGGAATGAAGGGAAGAATGCACAAGGAAAAATTGTTACGAGGTAACATTTCGATAGTGATTACCTCGTGCTTTTTCAAATTTTTCGGTTTTGGGGTGTTCTTATCCTATTCTCAAACTTCAAAATTTCAAAATTGTTCCTAGACTTTATTTACGCAGTGGAGAACTGGTTCAATAAACTCTTTCCAAGGTTGGAGAAATATTTTTATGGGTATGGTGGGCCAGTGATCATGGTACAGGTATGACAACAATTTTTATATTGATTTTAAATTTTAAAGAGAATCTGTAGAAAAAGGCCGGACATCGCGCCGTCTGACAAAATGTGACGCTTGAAAGGATTTTGACCTCCGAACTGTACTGTATAATTATGATAGGAGGTGGACGTGAAAAAGACTTTTAAACTATACCTGATAGGAGGGAACTTTGAAACATCAAAATTTCGATATTCGAGTCGTATTTGATGGGAGGGAGACTTGGAATAATTTTCAAAATCGAGATCCATCTGATAGGGGGAAACTTTGAAAAATTTGGACTTTCAAGTTTAAACTCTCGAAGTGAAGAGAAACAAAGTTCAATCTCTATTACTGTGGAAAACGTATAAACAAAGAGACTCCTACGTAAAACAGGTGCCCTGTTTATTTTCTCATTTTATGCCTAAAATTTTGCGAAAATTTTTTCCTTGCAACTACAAATCACTGGAGTAGACTTTTGGTTCTTCAATCTTGAATGAATAATAATTACCAGATGGTCCTTAGTGATCCTAGTTTTTATACAGAATTACTTGGAAGATAACGAAATGTAGAGTAAATACTTACCGAGTTTTGTAATAGCCGACCAAGCAACACGGCAACGATCCATAGAATGAGGTTTATTGCACAAGTACAAGAGATCTTTCCCTCCCAACTGTTGGCTTATCGCTCGTGGAGAGCGAGAGGCTGAGAAAAATGGAATCCTTTGAGCTATGCATTTATTGATCACTTGACGGACGGACTGAACTAGCTCGTCTAGCTCCCTTCTTATTCGCACTTGGTCAGGAACACAACAAAAATCGCTACTTCGTTGAACAAATAAAAAAATGAAGGCAATGAGAGTTCGTCACAGCAGAACTTCCGTGGAATTCCTCACCCTCTTTTTCAAAAATTGGACTCAGGCTAGGGGCCTGATGGAAGAGGGGAAGTGAAACCTCGACATTGCTCATACCAAACCCAAAAGTAGTCCTAATATTGCTACTTAAGATGAAAAGAGAGTAAACGCGAAAAAGACGAATACTCCGAAGGGAGAGTAAACCTTGCAAACCGCAGAAAATACAAAACGACGAGCGCTTTCGGTTAATAAACCATCTTCAAGCCTGAACACTGACGAACGAAGGAGAAGAACAAGGTATTAAGATTGGCTAAACGAGAAATCACGGTGTGAATCATGGACCAGTTCGATCAGGCCATCTTCCGGAATGAACGAGTTCAGTACAGTGATACCGTCAGTGTTGCGATGACGCATTATCTCTGTATACTCGAGGGTGATGCGCTTACGATACGAATTTTCCTTATGGAGGAGCTTTTCGGATCCCTCACGGAAGCTGTCGCCACTGTTTATCAAATGATCAGCAAAAGCTGACTCCCCTAAGTGTCCCTTCTCCCAAGACTTCAGGTGCTCAGCTACTCTAACTTTCATTTGGCGGCTGGTCCCACCAATATAAAAGCCTCCACAATCCCCACGTTCCAACTTATAAACACCACTCCTCTCATCAATGGGTATGCGGTCCTTCAGTCTCACAAACAACCCCTTAACTGTTGTAGGGTTGTAGAACGCAGGTCTGAAGCCAAACGGGTGGAGGGCCCGACCCAATTGGAGAAAGAACTTCCCCAGAAAAGGGAGACTGATCCAACGCAACCGGCGATCACGGATCATGTCTCAGGGGAGGGAGGTGGTGGAATAAAGAATGCTCCTTGTAACTTTCTTACAAACCATCACGTCAACGTCGACATTGACCCCATTCACTCTAGCCAGGTGTATTATTGTGAGTACTTCTTTCTTAAAAGCAGACTGACTCAACGGAATACGAGTCAGTCTGTGAACTAGGCTATGAAATGCAGCCATCTTGTGAGCAACAGGACTGAACGAACCACCGTGGACTAAAACATCGGTCGTAGTATCTTTCCTGTAAATTCCAAACTCATGGATACCGTCTACAATAGAGATCGATAAATCCAAAAAGTTAATGGAAAATACCCGTATTTCCAACGTAAATTTGATGGAACGGTACCAGGAATTGAGATACCTCAGAAACTCACCAAGGAGATCTGGGTGACCAGTCCAGGTACGTAGAACGTCATCAACGTACCTGTGCCAGTAGTGAATATGATTAAGTAACACCTGGTTCGAGGAAAAAAGGTCAAGTTCAAACTTAGACATGAAAATTTCGGAGATAAGAGAGCCTAAAGGTGATCCAATAGGGATCCCTACTTCATCAGGGAACTAGAAAAATTTCCCTTCAAATTTGCAGTAGTTAGGGGACCAGCAGGTATTCAGAAGATCGAAAAATTCCTGAAGCTCATTGTGAGGAATGTTGGCTCTGACGAGTAGCTCACCCATCCACTGGATAGTAGCAGCCTTGGGAATAGTCGGGAACGAACCAACAACATCAAAAGAGCAGATAGTCGTTCCCGGGGAAAGACTTACAACCTTCAGGACATCAGTTAAAGAGGCCGAATTTAAAACCAAATCAGGAGATACAAAATCAATGCGATTTTTGAACCATCGGTCAAGGAATTTGGCAAGGAGGTAAGTGGGGGAGGAGACGAAAGAAACAACGGGTCGCATCGGGGTATTGTTCTTATGCACTTTAGGCGGCCCGTAGAGGAGGGGGGAAGGAGGGTTTTTTTCAGAGCAGGAGTCTTGATAATAGCCTCACTCCTGTTGATGACACTCCTAACTTCTTTGACGTGCTTCGGGAAGCTGAAATCCTCACTCTCTTTAGCACCACACTGCTGGAGAACCTCGTGGACCTTGGAAGAATAGGCGGATTTCTCCATCACCACAACAGCATTTCCCTTGTCCGCCTTAGTGACGATTAAATCTCCCTCTTTAATCGTCCTCTTTAAAACTTGAATCACTCCTTCCAATTTATTACTCATGCGGAGGAGGGGGTTATTGCGGACTATCTCGGCACAAACCTTCTGGGTATTAAAACCAGGGCCAATCTTAACAGCAAGATCCGCAACAACATTAGCCAAGGTTTCATCTTTCTTGAGGGGAGGTAGACTAAATTTCAAACCTACCAGCCGCCAAATGAAAGTTCGAGTAGCTGAGCACCTGAAGTCTTGGAAGAAGGGACACTTGGGGGAGTCAGCTTTCGCCGATCACTTAATAAACAGTGGCCACAGCTTCCGTGAGGGATCCGAAAAGCTCCTCCATAAGGAGAATTCCTACCGTAAGCGCATCGCCCTCGAGTATATAAAGATAATGCGTCATCGCAACACGAACGGTATCACTGTACTCAACTCGTTCATTCCGGAAGATGGCCTGATCGAACTGGTCTATGATTCACACCGTGATTTCTCGTTTAGCCAATCGTAATACCTTGTTCTTCTCCTCCGTTCGTCAGTTGCTTTCATTTCAGCCTTGAAGATGGTTTATTAACCGAAAGCGCTCGTCGTTTTGTATTTTCTGCGGTTTGCAAGGTTTACTCTCCCTCGTGCTTCGGAGTATTTGTCTTTTTCGCGTTTATTATGGATAGCCGTAACCTAGAGGAACGAATTCGTTTAATGAAAAGAGAGCTCAAATCATTATTTTAATACCAATAGGTTGAAAACGATTACGGAAGTTTCACTACTTGCGACAAAGACTATAAATTATGGTTGCGTGACGAAATGAATTATTATGTTCGCGGCGCAGCTGTCCTCTTCACGACCGACAAAGATAACTTGTCGCTGACACGTGGCTCCATACCCGACGTCTATGCCACCATAAACTTTGGACCAAGTAAAAATTTGATCAGTAATGTAATACTCATTGGTTGTTTTCATAACTAGATTATGTTTTCAGGTGATGACATGAAGTGGAAATTTCGTGAAATGCGTCATCACTCAGCACGTGGACCGCTCGTGAACTCACAATTATATATTGGTTACCCTTGCTATTGGGATGAAGAGATAAAACTTATGGACTCGGCGATAGTCAAAAAAGCCACTTTAGACCTACTGGACATGAAAGCAAATTTTATATATTATATGTTTTTTGGTGGAACTAATTTTTATTTCAAGAACGGTAAGCTGAAATAACAAACGATTTTGTTACCCTTCAATACAAAAATATTTCAAACGGTTCGTACACGATTACTACGGAGTCGCTAGGTTGAACGCAACATTATTCGGGATTCACCATAAATATTGAACATAAAGATGTGGACTAATAAATTTGCTGCACGGTGTAATATGTGGTGTGCTGAGTTTAATCTAATGAATTTGGCGCTAGTGATACAAAGCCATGTGACGTGTCCTATGTGGGTTGCTTTTCTCCACCGTTGATCTGAGAATACCTCTTTCCATACACTTTGGCCCGGTATGGGATCTTGGGCTTCATAATACGTTACATCTTGTATACGTGCAGTCCCGTCGTCCAACATCATCTTTCAATAACTTCTGAAACCTGAATTGGAATTTCCCAATGATGTGCAGGTTATTGTCTCTTGTTTAATGCCTTAGGTAGATACTCGCAATCATTTGTTCATGTGTATGTGTGCAGTCTAGTAACAACTACGTAACACACCAGCAGACAAGTTCGATCCCTTTTATAACCTGAGACGAACTTAGAATTGGATTATGGACAAAATCTAAGGCCCGCCTTCTCGTACACACGAGAAGTCCTAGGTTCATATTCCAAAGGAAAGGGGCAGAAGATTGTGCGTCCTTGCAGCAATTATTACAAAATTGACCATTAAATGACTCATGTGATGCGAAAAAATCCCATGTGTGAGACCAATATCTAATGCACCAAGTACAAGACCTGAAACATTTACTGGATGAGAAACGTTCTCAACTCTCTGGACTCGATTGTTACCATAATTCCATAGTTTTTTCGGGGAAAATTATTAACTAATGACGCAATGTGGAAGATGGTAGTCTGTGCCATAAGAACTCCTCCACTCTTCAACTGTTCTTGTGTTTGGAAATGTTTCAGGAGCCAGTTATCGCCTAGACGGCTATGGCAGAAAGACTTACCGATCTATTTGTACTTCATACGACTACGATGCACCACTAGATGAGGCAGGTGATTACACCCAAAAGTATTTTGATATACTTGATGTACTGGCCGAAGTAAGCAACTTTGCATCAATACAATTAGCAACTTTGTGAACTGAGTGAGCTTGCAATTATTTCTTGAGTGATAACAAAAAGTGCTCACGAGGGCAGATGAAAGTAGATGGTTAACTTGGTACATAGCGTCTGGAGTGTCTCTACTTCTAAATACTTGGGATACAATTGTAATTTTTTAGTAAATGGGTTGATGTGGGCGCAAAATTTGTGAATACAGGACTGTTCACTGATATATTATGAACCCCTTTGAGCGAAATTATACCACGCGAAATATTGTTTTCAAGTTATGTTATACCAAGAGAAAGCGTTTAATGAGTAGAATCTAAGAAAAAAAAATTGGGATGCCGTTGCAAGTTTTGTAACGACGAACAGGGAGCCCGCAAGAATCTTATACCACTGCGGAAAACTTAGCCCCTTCAATGAATGATATGCAACACCATAAGACACAAAATGTCCTTCCAAGGTGCTCCATAAAACAGGTTCTCTGTGTCCCCTCCTCCCTCCTATCATATTAGCCTCGAGAATGAACATTTTTACGAGTCCCCCCCCCTCTCCGTGACGTCATCAACCTCGAACCGCGAGCGCGAGTTAAAGTTTTTCAAAGTCCCCTTCCTATCATAAATAGCTCAAGAGTCGGGAGATTTCCCAAGTCCCCCGCCCGTCTCCTCACGGTCATCCACGTCGATCGAGTCGAAATTTTTCGAACTCCCCCCCGCTCCTTGGCGTCGTCAACCTTGTGACGTTGTCAACCTTGGACCGCGACCACGAGTCAAAATTTTTGAAGTCCCCCTCCTATCATAAATAGCTCAAGAGTCGAAGTTTTTCGTAGTCCTCCCCTCTCTCCATGACGTCATCAACCTCGAACCGCGAGTTGAAATTTTTTCAAGTTCCCTCCTATCATAAATAGCTAAAGAGTCGAAATTTTTTCAAGTCCCCCCCCCCCTCTCCGTAACTTCATCATCCTCGAACCGCGAGCGCGAGTCGAAATTATTTTAAAACCCCCTCCTATCACAAATAGCTCAAGAGTCGATGTTTTTCCAAGTCCCCCTCCCTGCCTATGACGTCATCAACCGCGAGTCGAAATTTCTCCAAGTCCCCCCCCCTCCTCTCCGTAATTGCATCATCCTCGAACCTCGAGCGCGAGTCGAAATTATTATAAGTCCCCCTCCTATCATAAATAACTCAAGAGTCAAAGTTTTTCGTAGTCCTCCCCTCTCTCCGTGACGTCATCAACCTCGAACCGCGAGTTGATATTTTTCCAATTTCCCTCCTATCATAAATAGCTCAAGAGTCGGAAGTTTTTTCAAGTCCCCCCCCCCCTCTCCGTAACTTCATCAACCTCGACCCGCGCTATTTTTCCAAGTTGGCCTCCTATCATAAATAGCTTAGAGGTCGAAATTATTCCCTCTCCTATCATAAAAAAGTTCAAGAGTCGAAATTTTTCCTACTCCCCCTGTCCTTGACGTTGTCAACCTAGTATTAGAACACACACACAACAACAATACCACCACATTACACACAGAAGATCGCTGTCTGAGTCTCTTCATCCTCTTATTTCTTCAGGGATGATCTGCCTCTTTTTCCTGCACATCTGGATGTTGGATGGTACGCAGGTGTCGAGTAGGCCATAGCGTGGTTCTGCATTTGTCCATTCCATTCCTGGTCCATCTTCTTCTTCTGACGGTGGCCGCAAATGCAGACACCTGAATCCATACTTCCTCGGAACCCAGCATGGTGGATACCAGGCTACTCGGGGCAGGCGTCGATTTCTTGAAGAGACCGACTAAGCTTGACCCGCTCACATCTCATATTCAAATAAGGTGTGCTGTAGCTCTCATACACTTATCTTTTAGATGAGTTCTACTTTAGAGAACTTTTTTTCGCATCTTCACCTTTTAGTCCAAATTGCATCAATCAGCATACAGTATTGGTTTTGCCAATGCAGGATAAGCACTCTGTCCGAATTTGCAAGTATACCTCATTCTATGTAAGGGAAAGGCGACGACTCTTTCAACTTGACAATTTCCTCCTAATATTTTCACCGTCCAAAACAACTGTCCTAAAAAGCATTTTTGTAATCCTTTCAAAGACTTGATCCACAACTAATGGAGGTTGTAAATGTGGTACACTGAAGGATAATTTTTTGCAGCATGGTAACTATACTGCACCAGATGATTTTGCACCAAAATCGGCGCGTAGAAAAGGAAAGTATGGGTTAATTCACTTGAACTTGACAGCAGAATTAGTCTATGTAATCCATAGCATAAGTGACAGAATAGAATTCTATTCTGAACATCCAGAAACAATGGCACGAATTGGTTTACCGTACGGTTACGCATTTTACATAACCCAGATTCCAGAAAGAAAAATCTTTGCAAATGGGTATACGGATTTTACGCTTATTCATGGCTTTGCGGACAAATGGTACGTCTATACATCTAAGGTTCGTATTTCATAATAACAATAGCCAAGAGCCATAGGTCATGAATCTTATCTGCAAAAGTACAATAATATTTTTCAGCCTACGGAACCTAAAGTGCAGAGAAGGGATATTAGAAGACGTAACGAGTATACGAAAAAGACCAACCACACAATTGGATCTTTTCAAGGTTACTTGATAAGAATTCTAGTCGAGAATCAAGGACGAATAAGTTATGGTGATATGAACGATCCAAAAGTGAGTTTTGAAGCGATGACAAATACCCATTATTTTAAGTTATTTCGACGCAGTTTTATGATTTGCTTCAATTTAGGGCTTGCTTGATGCGCCGATTCAGGATGACGGGAAACCTTTCGTTTCGTGGTCCATGACGGGCCTTCCATTCAAGGACATATCTTGGTTACGGAAATACAACACACCATTCTATCCAGATTACGAACCTAAACCTAATTTCCCTGCGTTTTTTGTAGGAGAATTAGTCTTACCAGCCCAGGCCACGCCATTGGACACTTATATCGACTTTTCAGGCTGGGAAGAGGTGAGTTTCAGACCTAGTATCTTAAAAAAGAAATATAGAGGATTTATGTTCGTCCGAGGTTTTTTTTTTTTTTGATATGATGGCGATCGTTATGTCGAGAGAATATTTTGACGAGATTTCCTAGAAGAAGGCGCTAGTTCCGGCCAACTCTTCAATATTCCGAATAATTTAAGAGAATTACTGTTCGCGCTAAACCAATTGCTATAGTCTTTTTTCAAAATACGTCGTTTACTTGAGAATGTGGGAATATTTTGTGATTTGTAGTCCGAAGAGAACAAAAATGGAAAGATGGATCTGAGTTGTGAGTTGACTGTAGAATTTATTTTGTCTTACCTTGTGGAACATTTCAAATTACACGACATACCTTCATCAAATTAGAGAAAATAAACCAAACTGGATTAGACCCAGATCAGTATCTTCCAGTAAACAAGAGTTAAAAATCTACAAACCAGTTCTCTGTTCAGTGTTTTAGAGAGCAAATGCTAGCCTTCAAACTGACTGGGGACACGTGGATACATTATCCTTTAGGCGAACAAATTGAACATAGGAAGGAGGTGAAAGAAGGAGAATGAGGGAAAAAACCTTCACCCCCCTCTGAAGTTTGCAAGCCCCAGATCACTTTCCAAACCACACTGAAAAGTCAACCACAGTACGGTCATCATATTGGATAGAATACACAGATTTATAAACAAGATTGTATTTTGTGTAAGACAGGAGCTACTTTTGAATAAATTGTCAAGCTACCATGACATCATCGATGACATCATCAATGATGTCAATAATTGAAAAGGCACCTCATCAGTGATGACACCAATGAATTTGAGTCAATAAGGGTTGTGGAGGGGAGATTAGAGGACAAAACAAGCTTACGACTCGAAAATCTTCATGGAAACATTGTAAAAACTTGTTCGAAGTCCCTTTCCCGTGTGGGACCATGCCCGAATCGCTCTCACCTCCTCCTAGGTCTTCACGACCTTCCGCCGTGTAACTACTGATATTCAGATAACCTTACCGGTCAACATCTCTTCTCATGTCCCGTCCTCGAAACCCATCCTCCGCACTATCCAACATCCCTCGTCTGCCTTCATTCTACCTAATTCTTCCGAATTCTTCAATTATAAAACAAATTTGTAAGACAATTATTGTACAATCGAATCAACGCGAGCTAATGACCAGTTTTGAGTAGTCGCGTATCTCCTAAATAAATCACATTTCAATAAGAGTGCTGTTTCGCATCCCAAATTTAAATTGTTATCGAGACAACTTATGGTAGCCGAAATCAAAAATACAAGCTCAGGATTACACAGGGAAAATTTCTGTAGAAGCTAGCCTACACTTATTAGTTCAGTTTCCAGTATTTAAGTGAACAACTTATTATTAAATCTATAGCGTAAACCGTTCTATGAGCCTACTAATATTAACTCGTTTGCATCGATCGTTAATTGGTATTTCAGGGAGCGGTCTTTATAAATAATTGCTCTCTTGGCCGATTTTGGGCAAATGTTGGACCTCAAGTCACCGTATTTGTCCCGAGAAGTTGTTTACTAGTTCATCCGAAAAAAAATTGGATTGCATTATTTGTACCTTTCGGGGCGATAGAGGGCGATCCATCAATTTATTTCACAGACACACCAAAGTGGCATAAACCGGGCTAGAACTTTTCTGAAGTTTGTCGGTAATTAATGTCTGAAGAATCACGATTTAATTTTTAAACTATTTGTATATAATTGCCTTCAATCTGTTTTTAAGGAGTTGTTTTAAAATAAATTGCTGACTGGTGGGATCGAGCTGTGTTTATTCATTTATTTGTTTAAAGTATTGATTTTGACACGTTTTAGCGACCTACCCTAATTCCAAAATATGCGTCCGTACGTCCGCACAAACATGACCTTGACACTTGAAAAAATTCCTCTGACCGCCCACCCTAATTAAGAAATTTACGTCCGTGTGTCCGTCTGGCCTCTCCTTTACATTGTTTGTAGGCCTATACTAGTCGTATATACATACAGTTTAGTAGACTTAGGCTATTTTATACTAGGCTTAAACCTATTGTACAGAGTTAATTTGTTCTTCAATTTTATGCTTAAACATTATGAGTTATGACAAATTAACTCTATTAATAAAGCTAGCGTGGCGTATTTACTGTTCTTATTTTGGAAGTTTCGAACCCAACGATTGTCTTACGCCTCTCATATTTGTTTTCTGCGAAAGTGTCTTCAATTCCATCTAAGACCAAACTTCGTGAAATTTCGATTTTATTCCGACTGCGAAAAAGTTGGAAAATCTCATAACGCTCTAATGGATCAGAACGGAATTGAGAAGGTAGTATGGACAGCTTAATATTACTACAAGACTTGACCACTTGGTCCATTCAAGGTTATCTTCCCTCCTTTGTTGTGGTGAGTTTGATTCATTTATACAATCCTTTAACGATGATTTTCGCGTTTTGAACGGAATTAAAAAGAAAAGAAAAAAATTAGATGCTATTGCAGGAGTGGAAAACTTGATGGCCCAAGAATTTTTCCAAGTCCCTCTCCTATCATGATAGCTCGAGAGTCAATATTTTTCGAATCCCCCCTCCTATCATAATTATATAGCTCAACACTTGAAATTTTTCCGAGTCCTTTACAGTTCAGCATTAAATGAAGAATATGTGGTTCAGAATTTCATATCAAACAGCTGGTCCAGCATTGAATTGCAAATATGTGGTTCAGCATTGCTTATGGTATATGTGTTTCAGCATTGCTTCTGGAATATGTGGTTCAGTATTGCTTATGGAATATGTCGTTCAATATTGTTTATGGAATATGTGGTTCAACATTGCTTATGGAATATGTGGTTCAACGTTGCTTATGGAATATGTGGTTCAGTATTGTTTATGGAATACGTGGTTCAGTATTGCTAACGGGATATGTGGTTCAGCTTTGCCTATGAAATATGAGGTTCAACATTGCTTATGGAATATGTCGTTCAATATTGTTTATGGAATAGGTGGTTCAGTATTTCTTATGGAATATGTGGTTCAGTATTATTTATGGAATATGTGGTTCAGTATTGCTTATGGAATATGTGGTTCAGCATCGCTTACGGAATATTTGGTTCAGCATTGCTTATGGAATATGTGGTTCACCATTGCTTACCAAATATACAGTTTAGCATTATTATAGAATATGTGGTTCACCAAATATATGGTTCAGCGTTGTTAATTAAATAAACGGTACATCTCAGGATTGCAGAGCAAATATGTGTTTCAGCATTACCTACTTATTGAAAATGTGTTTCAGCAGCGCTTATCAAATGTCGAGAGAGAGAGAGAGAGAGAGAGAGAGAGAGAGAGAGAGAGAGAGAGAGAGAGAGAGAGAGAGAGAGAGAGAGAGAGAGAGAGAGAGAGAGAGAGAGAGAGAGAGAGAGAGAGAGAGAGAGAGAGAGAGAGAGAGAGAGAGAGAGAGAGAGAGTGAGAGAAAGAGAGTTCTGTCCATCCACTTCCTTAATGATTGCGACTGGTAAAATATTGAATTAGTCCGTTTTTTGCTGCAATACAGCCTTTACCTGTCAAGTTAGCTCTTACCGTTGAAATCCAAATATTTACAAAACACATTATATCCACTCAACACACAGCTGGCAGTCAGGCGCGCCGCCAACCGATAGTTGTATAATAAAAACTACTGCGGTTGAGTAGTTGTGATGTTTTCCTTCTTTCCTATGTATCATACGTCCTCAAAATTATTCAGAATATTCGAAGTGGAGGAAAACAGAGCAGCGATTTAATTCAAGTTCAAATATAATCTCCATAAATATTTACAAGGGTTGAATCGAATCGTACTTAAGCCTAAATTCAATTAAAATGAAATCATCTCAAGAAAAAGTTTTCAGGAACCATTAGAAAAAAAGCAGTAGGTAAGTCCTGTTCAAGATCTAGAGATGCATGTAGGGGACTTCCTGTGAAATTTTCAATTGCACGCGTTTTTGCACGTTTCACGTTTGTAAGAAAGTTACTGAAGATGACGCTGTTAGCATTCAGAAGCTTAAAGCTGTGATGTGTTGTGCAAAGGTTGTCCGGGAATTTGCCTTCATAAAAATTTACGCGAGTTATTTACCCGCCGAAATGACAGAATTGGATGGGAAAATTTGTCTTTGCGGCCGAGCAGTTAGAGGCTTTAGATAACGTCCGAAATAAAATAGCCTCGATACCGAAAAATAGCGGAGTCGTACTTTGCGACGAATTCGATTTTATTTTTAACAAAAACGATGGATTACAGTTCTTTCAGGAAGTCGATGAGGGCAAATTTCCTGAAACTATGAACCCGGAGAAACTCAGTACATTTCAGGTACAAACTTACTTTGACCAGTAAACGTCATAGTTTTATCGACACAAGCCTAGAGAAAATAGTAACTTTAAATTTTAATTCGCGTATTTCTCAATTTTAAATCGATTTTTCCCTATTCTTCCTCCATATATTAATTTAGGACTATTTTAAAGCTTCAAGTATAATGCACGATTCGCCGTTTTTATTGCACGTTTTCATTGCACTTTTTAGTATTTTCACCGCACGTTTGGCCTTTTTGCATGATTAATCCATATTTTCGATCAAATTTAGCCTACCAGTTACCAAGAAGAACATGCAGTATCATGGAAATCCTAACTCTAGTCATAAATATATACCTTGCAGTCATGTACCATGATAATAATGTGTAAAGTACTTGACTAATAAAGTAAAATTCCAAGTAACTTTGATTCTGATCTGAAAATAAAGGAAACTAAAAGAATAGTTTTCTAATTCACAACATTTCACTCAAATTTACAAGTACCCGATATATATCATTTATACATTCCAATAATTATTGCGGCTTGCTTCTTTAAAATAACTTCTACCATGCCAGTAAAAATTCTCTAGTCATATTTTAGTCAGGTAAATAAATCATAATATTTTGAAAAGATTAATAACAGCTAAATTAGAAAACAACAAGGAGTAGGTAATCACTATATTAAAATTGTACAATGCAATGTACTCATTCAAATACTATAATCTAGACGATTGAGGGAACTATTCATTTACTATGACAATAATCGGAGGTAAGAATGTATTAAGCTCTGTCAGCTCAATCATGATAGGTAGGTGGAGCATTTCGATGATTTTAATTTGGTCTAGTTTCATGGGCTATGATATGCTTTTTCAGATTCTTTGTCAATGTAAATTTTTTTTTCACAGATATTACACCGAACTTGTTATTTCAGATCTGGGTTAGATTCATGGATCATCATATGCGTCGTCAAATTACTTTTCTGGGTAAATTTTTTTCCACAAATACCGCATACAAATCGATATTTTAGATCTGGGTTAGATTCATGGATCATCGTATGCTTCTTCAAATTACTTTTCTGAGCAAATTTTTTTCCACAAATACCACATGCAAATCGATATTTTAGATCTGGGTCAGATTCATGGATCAACATATGCTCCTTAATATGGCCTTTTTGAGTTGTTATTTTCCCACAAATGTTGCACTGGAATTGATTCTGACAATTGGGGTTAGAATAATGGGTTAAAATATGCATTGTCAAGCTGCACTTTTGTGTAAATCCTTTCCCACAAATATCACATACAAATCGATACTTTAATTTTGGATCAGATTCGTGGATCAACATATGCCTTGTTAGGTCACCTTTCCTTGTAGATTTTTTTCCACAAATATCACATATAAATCGATACTTTAAACCTGGATCAGATTCGTGGATCAACATATGACTTGTTAGGTCACCTTTCCTTGTAGATTTTTTCCCACAAATATCACATATAAATCGATACTTTAAACCTGGATCAGATTCGTGGATCAACATATGACTTGTTAGGTCACCTTTCCTTGTAGATTTTTTCCCACAAATATCACATATAAATTGATACTTCAAGTCTGGATCAGATTTGTGGATCAACACAATGTGCCTTCTCAGATCGTTCTTATATGTAAATTTTTTGCCACATACATCGCATTCAAATTGGTATCGTAGAACTGGGTCACATTGATGGATCAACATATGCGTCTTTAGAATGCTCTTCCTTGTAAATCTTCTCCCACAAATACCACACGAAAATTGATATCCCAGATCACGGTCAGTTTCATGGATCAACATATGCGTCTTTAGACTGCTCTTCCTTGTAAATCTTCTCTCACAAATATCACATATAAATCGATACTTTAAATCTGGATCAGATTTGTGCATCAAAATAAGTGTTGTTAAGTCACGATTTTTTGCCGTTTTTCTTCCACAAACATCCCAATCAAATTAATATTTCAGATCTGGGTTGGATTCATGGATCAACGTATGCCTCTGCAAAAGGTATTTCTTTATAAACGTTTCTCCACATGTATCACACTTGAATGGAAGTCGCAAATTTCGATTGGAGTTGTGAGTCAACATTATAGATCTTCAGACTGTTCTTGCTGTAATTGTAAAAGTACAATCACTCATGAACAGAATAATCTCAAACTGGTTGGCTACAGGGTTGATGGCGAATCTATGAAAACGCTCACAGTATAACAAGTTTAGTAAGGAATTATCGGTACGTAGAATTAGTTGTAGTAGTCCATTGTATTGGTCCACTATCAATCAAATGATTCTAGAACTGCAGAAAGACGCTCTAGATTATTACAGTACGGCCTTCAACCACTTTTAATTAATAGAAATTGAAATCCTGGAATTGGGAAAAAAGTAGATTGAAACTTTTCATCAGAGAATATAGAAGTTGACAGATACAAAAAATTAGAAATATAGAATGAAAGTTAGTGTATGTTTGATCAGGCGAGTAAAGATAGCTAGATTAGAAGAAACATTGTTGCCAGATACTAGCTTTGGCTAGGGAACGGTTGAAAGCTATTTGTTCTGGGCATATTGTAGGTGTCGCTATTGTCAACAATTCGATCCGAGGAATATTCTGCTTTTAAATTTTTTTTTGAGGAACCAATATGCTTTCCAAGCCTGTCTACGTCTAGAATCTAACTCTTTACCCTCTTTTTTTTTTCAAATGACATGATTTGCCCCAAGTACTTGTATCTTTCCACTTTTTCCAGTCCTGTTCCCCTTATGTAGATTTGCCACCATTTGAAACATGGAATCAATGCGTTTTTTAATTTTACGGTCATCCATCATAGAGAAATATACTCGCGAGAGTAAGGAACACAAATACTAGAACCGCAATAAAACAAACAATCCGAGCGCTTTCGGCTAAACAGCCATTCTCACGGTATAGAAAGCGACTGACGAGTAACAACGAACGAGGAGGTCATGACTGAACCAGCGAGTCATCGAAATGTGAATCATTCTCATAGACTAATTCAATCAATCCCTCCTCAGGAATGTACCTGTTCACCACGGTAATGTCTTTAATATTTCGGTGACGATGAATTTCAATTTCCTCTAAAGCTAAGCGCCTAAAATAAGATTTTTCCCTGTGGAGGAGAACTTCAGATCCCTCTTTGAGGCTATGACCACATTCAATTAAGTGGTCAACAAACGCCGACTCCCCTACTTTTCTTTTTTCCCATGCTTTCCTGTGTTCATCAACTCTAATTTTAAATTGACGGCTAGTCATCCCTATGTACACACTCGGGCAATCACCACAGGCCACCCTATAAACACCCTCTCTCTCGGCCATCGGTATCGGATCCTTTAACTTGACCAAAAGGCTCTTCACCGTATTGGTACTATAAAACGCCGGCCGGAAACGAAAGGGACAGAGGAAACGATTCAACTCCGAAGAAAACTTCCCCAAAAACGGCATCCTAATCCACCGTTTACGCCTATCAAGATGCAACTGGCGGGGGAGGGAGGTAGTAGAATCGAGACTTTTTCTTATAAGTCTCCTACAGGCCATGAGGTCGATGTCCACTTTGACCTGATTCACTCTAGCCAAGTGCTTTATCGTCACGAGTTCCTTATTAAACGCTACCTCACTCAAAGGGATCTGAGTGAGGCGATATATTAAACTATTAAATGTAGCAACTTTATGGGCACAAGGTTCGAAAGACGACCCGTGGATAGCAATATCGGTCGAAGTACTTTTCCGGTAAACACCGAAATCATGGACCCCGTCAATGACGGATGGTCAAGTCCAGAAAATTTATTGATAAGCCGCCAACTTCAAGAGTGAACTTGATGGACGGATATAAACTATTCAAATAAGCGAGAAACTCACTAAGGAGCTCCACAGGACCGGTCCACGCATACAATATGTCGTCCACGTACCTATGCCAATAGAAAACGTGATTCAAAAACACCTGGCCCGAAGAAAACAGGTCAACCTCAAATTTAGACATAAAAACCTCCGAAATAAGAGAGCCTAAGGGGGAACCAATAGGGATCCCTACCTCCTCAGGGAACTCAAAATATTTATCATCAAACTTGCAAAAATTAGGTGACCAACAGGCGTTCAATAGGTCGAAAAATTCGCCAAATTAATTGTCAGGAGTACCCCATTCCACGAGCAGTTTGCCTATTTGTTGCATAGTGGTAGCCTTGGGAATATTGGAAAAAAGCCCAACGACATCAAACGAGCACAGAATTGAACCCGGAGGAAGGTATGTGTCCTTCAATTTTTCAGCCAGGGGCGCTCGAATTCTTAACTGAATAGGGAGAGTCAACCTCCACACGAGCTTTGAACCATCTATCCAGGAACTTAGCGAGGGAGTATGTAGGGGAGGAAACAAACGAAACAACCGGCCGCATCGGCACATTTTCTTTGTGTACCTTCGGCAACCCGTAAAGGAGGGGAGGAACGGGATTCGGCTCCAAGATAGCTTTCTTTAGAGATGGGCTCTTAATGATTACCTCACTACCATTAATAAGTTTCCTAGCCTCTTTAACGAATTTTGGAAAATCAAAGAGAGGGGCCTCCTTAGCCCCACATTGGCCAAGTACCTCGTAAAACTTTGAGACGTAGGAAGCCTTATTCATCACTACGACAGCATTCCCTTTGTCAGCTTTGGTAATAACTAGCTTTTCCTCCATAATCTTCCTCCTCAGACCCACTATCAATTCACTCCCTTCATCACTTATGCGAGGGGGGGGGGGGTATTACGAACAATTTCAGCACATTTTTTCTGGGTATTTACGCCAGGGCCGATTTTTATAGCTAAATCAGCTACAACATTTGCCAACGTCTCCTGATTTTTTAGAGGGGGGAGCCCGAACTTCAATCCATTCTCCAGAAGTGTCATCTCATCACGGTGTGACGATAAAGCACTTGGCTAGAGTGAATCAGGTCAAAGTGGAAATCGACCTCATGGTCCATAGGAGACTTATAAGAAAAAGTCTCGATTCTACTACCTCCCTCCCCCGCCAGTTGCATCTTGATAGGCGTAAACGGTGGATTAGGATGTCGTTTTTGGGGAAGTTTTCTTCGGAGTTGAGCCGTGTCCTCCACTGGCGTTTTATAGTACCAATACGGTGAAGAGCCTTTTGGTCAAGTTAAAGGATCCGATACCGATGACCGAGAGGGAGGGTGTTTATAGGGTGGCCTGTGGTGATTGCCCGAGTGTGTACATAGGGATGACTAGCCGTCAATTTAAAATTAGAGTTGATGAACACAGGAAAGCATGGGAAAAAAGAAAAGTAGGGGAGTCGGCGTTTGCTGACCACTTAATTGAATGTGGTCATAGCCTCAAAGAGGGATCTGAAGTTCTCCTCCACAGGGAAAAATCTTATTTTAGGCGCTTAGCTTTAGAGGAAATTGAAATTCATCGTCGCCGAAATATTAAAGACATTACCGTGGTGAACAGGTACATTCCTGAGGAGGGATTGATTGAATTAGTCTATGAGAATGATTCACATTTCGATGACTCGCTGGTTTAGTCATGACCTCCTCGTTCGTTGTTACTCGTTCTTGTTGGTGTTGGGTTCAGTCGCTTTCTATACCGTGAGAATGGCTGTTTAGCCGAAAGCGCTCGGATTGTTTGTTTTATTGCGGTTCTAGTATTTGTGTTCCTTACTCTTCGCGAGTATATTTCTCTATTTGAAACATGGTTGGAGAAAGGGAGAGAGAGGAGAGATGTATTCACTATTGTTTGTGAAAGTGTTCTAATTTTTTAAAGAAAAATATTGTTTGTTTGTCAATCTGTATTATATTTCGTTAACAAAGCTGAACTGTATTATCAGTGAACCACATATTCCATAAGCAATGTTGAACCACATATTTTTAGTGGCTTGCTTGACAAAAATCGCAAGTTGGCCTCCCTCCTATGTACAATGACCTCAGTAGCCGAGAAAAAAGATTCTGCTGAAGATGGTACTTGTATTATCCAGCAATTTCAGCCGCGGGTTATGAACTACAGTTAAGTTGAGTTGAGTAATGACAAATTAATCCTCTTGGAGAAGGGACTAAAGTTTGGGCACCCCCTATCGAAAATCGAGAGACCCTCGCAAACGTAGTGGCTGATCTGACCAGTGAAGATTGGACCTTAGGTAAGTTGCGCGGAAATGGTCTGCAGTTCCCCCTCCCCCTCATGAGTAACGCTTGTAGCGATTTAATCCTAGGCTTAAAGAGGAAGGTCATGTAGAAGGGGTTAATCTTTACTAAGACAGGTAAAGTCTATTGATGCTGTTGTATGTAGAAGTCCTCCTATGTATCCAGAGTTTATGACGTACTCAGCCAGAGTGGTGCCTAGGAAAATGCACTTTTCAGTTGTCCAAATTTTGTGCAAACATGTTGCCTGCTTATCTTTCCTCAACTCCTCGTGAAAGTGCTTGTTGAAATAGCCATGGTCGCTTAAAACAGCTGGCCATGGTTTCAGTTTACCCACTCGTTACATGAAGTAGACTCTATTGCCAGCAAATACTTTTCTTTCTTTGGGTAAATCGGTAAAACTGAGACCAGAATATCTAAAATACAACGGATAGTTTCAGTAAATTTTTCAAAAAATTACCGATACAACTACAGCAGCACGACTCGCGTTAGTTTTGTTCATTAATTTCTTCCAATCTGCCAGGTAAATTATTTTCAAATTAATTAAGGTACCTACTACGTGATACTGTATCGTAGCCAGTTATTTTTTTCGTTATTTTGTCAGGTAAAATTGATATCACGTACAAAGAGGAAGTTGAGTATTGAGTAATACGTGAACCTGATAAGATGCCCTCTATGTCATTTAATTATATTAATTATAGAAAAATAAACATCGAATTTCGTGAGATAATGTATCTTTTATCACAGTCTACCAAATGTGCAGAATTTAAATATGGAGTACGTTTTGAAAACGAATGATTGATAATAAAAAAATAGCTCGATTTATCGTTTTAGGAGCAGCTACCAAATCTTATTCGAAGACAATCATTTCTGCGACCAAGAAATGGAGAGGATACGACGGTTCATGGCCAACAGTTCCAAGCGTAAGCGTATTCTAATTTATGTTTCCATTGCTGTTGGTGCTCTGATAATACTGCTGTTACTCGTTCTGTTAATTTGGTGGTTGTTCCGTTCCACGCACGTAAGTAAATATGACTGCCTACAGAATTGTAGACGGATGTCAGGAAACAATGTTTAACCCTTGAATATAGACATGGGCTTGCCTTTGGGTGAACGAAATGAAGGACCAATTTTTTCAATAACAATGAAGTAATAAAATGTAGTTTGGACTGCGAAACAATTACCTATAGTGAATCAGGGCCAAAATCAAAAATTAAGTTAGTTTGGAGAGCTCATAAGTTCCAAAGTGTACCACACGTAATTTTTTTAATACCGGTAATAAACGGACGTAATTGATTCCACGCAACTGAGGGAATTTGAAATATCGCACCGAGAAAAACACAAGAAAAAGTCTAGCCTTTATTAGAAATTCCATTTCGCGATAGATACTTATATCTGATACATATTAATTATTGTATGTTTCATTCTTGTAGAAGTTACCAGAGCCTTGGAGACATTTCATAATCGATTACGAACACGACACATTCGTAATGGACGGGGAACCATTTCACTTTGTTTCGGGTGAATTTCATTATTTTCGCGCACCACATCAGCGTTGGAGGAATATACTTCAGAAGATGAGATCAGCCGGTCTAAATTGTGTTAGCACGTAAGCGTACTTTTAGTGAAATCACCAGACTCGCAACTCCCAAGTCACCAGTTTTTCACATTACCTAGCACGAAAAGCTCAATAATGTTCAAAATTTTTTCAAATCTCACTTTTCCCTATTTGACTCCCGAAATTCTTGAGTTTTATGATCCACCTGCCCAAAATAAAACTCTCGGGAAAAAGGTCGTGCTTGGTCCTTTAGCCGCCTCAAAGTAAGCTAGCAATGTGCATGCAGTCATTGCTCGAAGAATATTACTTGGCCGAAGTGAGAAATCGAGAGACAAGGATGAAGGTACTCAAAAATATGTCGAGAGAAGAATTTAGGAGTCTCAAAACAATAAAGAGGAATACTCCGACGTGGAGTAAAAAAATGCAAACCGCAGAAAAAATGAAAATACGACGAGCGCTTTCGGTTAAACAACCATCTTCGAGCCTGAAATGAAAGCAACTGACGAACAAAAGAGAAGAACGAGGTATTAAGATCGTCCAAACGAGAAATCACGGTGTGAGTCATAAATAAGTTCGATCAGGCCATCTTCCGAAATATACGAATTAAGAACAGTGATACCGTCAGTGTTGAGATGACGAATTATCTCTATATTCTCGAGGGCGATACCGGTTTTATTCCGATTGCAAGGTTACGACTAAGAAACTGGAAAATTATATGAGGGAGAAGTGGATCAGAACAGAGTTGCGAAGATGGTATGGTAAATTTAATATCACGACCAGATTAAACCTTATGGTCCATTCGAGACTCTCCGGCATGCTCCTCCCCCTTGAGTTGGATTACTTTATGAGGGACGTCAATGAAAAGTGTCGGAAGTTTGAGGCGAAGTTGAAGGAGAGGAAAAATAAGAAGCTGTCCTCCCTAATGACGGTTAATGAGGAGGTGGTTGAGGAGGGGGTGAGTGATGGTGTTGTCGTTCATAAATTCCATCCTCCCCTCATAAATAATAGTCAGGTAGTGTTCAATAGTGACGAAACATCCCTCCTTGAGAAAGGTTTGAAGTTCAGTATGCCTCCCCTCAAGAATGATGAAACCTTGGCGAATGTTGTTGCGGATCTTGCGGTTAAGATTGGTCCTGGTTTTAATACCCAGAAAGTCTGTGCCGAATTAGTCCGTGATAACCCCCTCCCTCGCATGAGTGATAAATTGGGAGGAGTGATTCAGGGTCTAAGGAGGAAGATGAAAGAGGGAGATTTGATCGTCACTAAGGCTGACAAGGGCAACGCTGTTGTAGTGATGGAGAGATCGGCCTATTCTTCTAAGGTCCATGAAGTCCTACAGCAGTGTGGTGCTAAAGAGAGTGAGGATTTCAGCTTTCCCAAGCACGTCAAAGAAGTTAGGTGTGTCATCAACAGGAGTGAGGCTGTTATCAAAACTCCTGCTTTGAAAAAAGCCCTCCTCGTTCCTAACCCCACACCCCCCCCCTCTTGTACGGGCTGCCTAAAGTGCATAAGAACAATACCCCGATGCGACCCGTTGTTTCTTTCGTCTCCTCTCCTACCTACCTCCTTGCTAAATTCCTTGATCGTTGGTTCAAAAATCGTATTGATTTTAAATCCCCTCATTCGGTCTTGAATTCGGCCTCTTTAACTGACGTCCTCAAGGATGTAAGCCTTCCCCCGGGAACGACCATCTGCTCGTTTGATGTTGTTGGTTTGTTCCCGAATATTCCTAAGGCTGCTACTATCCAGCGTACGGGTGAGCTACTCGTCAAAGCCAACATTCCTCATAATGAGCTTCACGAATTCTTCGATCTTCTTAATACTTGCTGGTCCCCTAACTATTGTAAATTTGAAGGGAAATTTTTCGAGTTCCCTGACGAAGTAGGGATCCCCATTGGATCACCACTAGGCTCTCTCATATCCGAAATCTTCATGTCTAAGTTTGAACTTGACCTCTTTTCCTCGAACCAGGTGTTACTTAATCATATTCATTATTGGCACAGGTACGTTGATGACGTTCTATGTACCTGGACTGGTCACCCAGATCTCCTTGGTGAGTTTCTGAGGTATCTCAATTCCTGGTACCCTTCCATGAAATTTACGTTGGAAATAGGGGTATTTTCCATTAACTTTTTGGATTTATCGATCTCTATAATAGACGGTATCCATAAGTTTGGAATTTACAGGAAAGATACTACGACCGATGTTTTAGTCCACGGTGGTTCGTTCGGTCCTGTTGCTCACAAGATGGCTGCTTTTCATAGCCTAGTTCACAGACTGACTCGTATTCCTTTGAGTCAGTCTGCCTTGAAGAAAGAGTTAATCACAATAAAACACCTGGCCAGAGTGAATGGGGTCAATGTTGATGTTGACGTGATGGTTCGGAGGAAAGTTACGAGGGGCCTCCTGGATTCCACCACCTCCCTCCCCCGAGACACGATCCGTGATCGCCGTTTGCGTTGGATCAGTCTCCCTTTCTTGGGGAAGTTCTCCCAGCAATTGGGTCGGGCCCTTCGCCCGTTTGGCCTCAGACCCGCGTTTTACAACCCTACCACAGTCAAGAGGTTGTTTGTGAGACTGAAGGACCCCATACCTGTTGATGAGAGGAGTGGTGTGTATAAGTTGGAGTGTGAGGATTGTGGAGGCTTTTATATTGGTGAGACCAGCCGCCAAATGAAAGTTCGAGTAGCTGAGCACCTGAAGTCCTGGAAGAAGGGACACTTGGGGGAGTCAGCTTTCGCCAATCACTTAATAAACAGTGGCCACAGCTTCCGTGAGGGATCCGAAAAGCTCCTCCATAAGGAGAATTCCTACCGTAAGCGTATCGCCCTCGAGAATATAGAGATAATTCGTCATCTCAACACTGACGGTATCACTGTTCTTAATTCGTATATTCCGGAAGATGGCCTGATCGAACTTGTTTATGACTCACACCGTGATTTCTCGTTTGGACGATCTTAATACCTCGTTCTTCTCTTTTGTTCGTCAGTTGCTTTCATTTCAGGCTCGAAGATGGTTGTTTAACCGAAAGCGCTCGTCGTATTTTCATTTTTTCTGCGGTTTGCATTTTTTTACTCCACGTCGGAGTATTCCTCTTTATTGTTTAGTATGGATAGCCGTAACTTAAAGGAACGGATTCGTGTAATTAGGAGTCTCACTCTATCGCCAGGCGGGTATTAATTATGTGGTGATCTCAATACAATCACCCAACAACGAGAAAATAGGCCCGTTCCTTGTATTTCTTAATGTTTATGTCGTAGATATGTAGAATGGAGTTCTCACGAGACGTCCAAGGGAAAATTTGACTTTAATGGCGATAATGACATCGTACAATTTATCACAACTGCTTTTGAAGAAGACTTATACGTTATTTTACGTCCGGGACCATACATTAATGCCGATAGAGATTTTGTAGGTATTTTCAAATTTGTCTCCTGATCCGTAGTCGAAAATTATAAGAGAAGAACATGGTTGTGATTTTCTATTTCTGATAGTCGTTGCTCTAATCTAAACCCAATTGAATTCCATATTTAAAAAGAAGCTATTGCAGGAAATATTTTGTTTTATGATTCGCAGGGTGGTTTGCCTCCGTGGTTGTTGACGGATTACTCTGGTATACAAATACGCACGATGAATAGATGTAAGTACGAACTGCTTTTTATTATTCGTGTGGGGGGGGGGGGGGAGGAAAATTGCACAAGAAGAATTTTTGACTAGATAAAGTTACTTCATCCCTCTGCAAATTTTTCTTTCTTGAGATGTTCACATCCACTTCTAAAACTTTAAAATTTCAAAATTGTTTCCAGACTTTGTCCTATCAGTAGAGAACTGGTTCGACGAACTATTTCCAAGGTTACAAGATCATCTTTACGGATATGGTGGGCCGGTAATCATGGTACAGGTATGAAAAAATTTTGACATTGATTATTAAAATACTTTCTCAATTTATGCCTCTTTTAAGCTGAAGAAAGAGCTCTAACTGGCATTCTAACGTAATTTTTCGACAAAAAGGTTGAAAACGAATACGGAAGTTTGAATAAATGCGACGAAGGATACAAAATATGGTTGCGAGACCTATTTAAATCACATGTTGGCGATGCAGCTGTCCTTTACACCACCGATAAAGATGAAAAGTCGCTAAAGTGTGGTTCCATACCTGACGTCTATGCCACCATAAACTTTGGACCGGGTAAAAATTTGTGAAAATACTTTAATCAACGTTGGCCCTTTTCACGACTATTTAATGCCTCCAGATGATGACGCCGAGGTAAAATTTGCTGAAATGCGTAATCACTCAGCACATGGACCGCTGTTCAACTCACAGTTGTATACAGGTTATCCGTGCTATTGGAGAGAACCGATGAAAATTATGGATACGGCGGTAATAAAGAAGGCGACACTGGACCTACTGACAAGGAACGCAAATTTCAATTATTATATGTTTTTTGGTGGCACCAATTTTTATTTTAGAAACGGTGAGTTCGAACAACGATGAGCATTCTTGGATCTTTGTTTTTCGACAATTGGTTTCCACATCTGAATGTCCGAAAGTTATCGATTGTTGCTCCCCTCATCATCACATTCCGTCTGTTGTCTTCTTCTTTTTCAAGGGGTTTGGTATCTTCGGCTTATAAACCTTTATTCCAAATCAGCTCCGTAGTTGATGTGATCAAACTGAGCGTCTATTTCTTGACCACTTTCTATCTTTCTATTCGTGCAGCCCCGTCGTCCAACATCGTCTTCCAAATGCTTTTGGAACCCAAATTGGAACTTCTTGATATTGCGAAACTCTTGCCTCACAGTTTGTTCGCTATTATTTGTGAATGTCCATGAGGTATTCTTGCAGTCCGCTGTAGCAACTCTACTACAGAGCTACCCTGCTCAGTAATGACTCAACTATGCGTTGTGAATCGATGAGAGCAGATGTGTCATCCATGACGCCATCCAGGCTCTTCTCGATCATTATTTGAATTTCATTTTGCGACAAAATTGCAATCGACAGAATGGGAGATGCGTTATATGTAAGAGCCAGAAATATTACGGAATGAGACTTCCAACTGTATGTCATTCTGACTTTGATATATGGTTGAATAATCATTAATGTACTCAACTCTTACTCCACTGGACCCGCATCAGTCACGATAACTTCACAGTTTTTGAAGAGAAAATTAATCTCAAGGACGCAAAGTGGAAAATGCTAGGTTATAATTATCTAACTCTTCAATAAAATCACTCACCATTGTTTTTGTGTTTGAAAATGTTTCAGGAGCCAACATCCTGACAGACAAAGATGGAAACAAAGTCTATCGTGCTATATGTACTTCGTACGATTACGATGCGCCTCTAGATGAGGCCGGTGATTACACAAAAAAGTATTGGGATATACTTGATGCACTGTCTACGGTGAGCCAATTTTGCATTTCATCAAATTTTCAGTATTTCTTCAAAACTGGGCTCGTAAAGAGAAAAAGAGGGGGGGGAAAATTAAAATAGGTCAACCACGTTGGGGTTTTATTCAATTATAAATTATTTATAGAGTTATCATTATGAATCCCTTCCGGCTAGATTTTGTGAGAAATTTAATAGGCAATCTGATGCACACCAAGAAGCCACATCTCAAGAGGTCAATGGCAATTTCATCTCATGTACACTTTTGCCCTGCTCTTCTACTCTTACTTGATCGCTTTTGTCGCGTCTGCAGGACCATCCCTTCCTCCATGGTGGAGTGAATGCGGGTTGCGTTTCCTCCAACACCGGAGTCGACCCTTTCGGGTATAACTTCAGTGTTGAAAGAATCTCTTCGGCGATTCCCTCTGCTTCTTGGCTACCGCCAAGCTCCTGTGCCTTCTCTGGCACGCAAAACATTAGAACACATAACAACAACAACAACAACAACAATAACAACAACACCACTTTTAATGTAGTAGGTAGATTGTTGTTGGAGTCTCTTATTCTGGACGACGGACTTTTCGTCGCAGGATTTTCGACGTCAGCGTTTCGCCGCGAGAACGATTCGACGTAGATCTTTTGAGTCGCAGAAAATTCCACCACTGACAAAAAAAAAATCGTAAAAAAGGAAAATTCGGAATGGGTGCATGCAGTTTGCAATTCTATATTAATGCCTACGAAGGAAGTAGGCTGCAATACTTTGAACACAAATTGAAGCGTGAACGTTCATGCAATCGATTGATTACAATGACGGAAAGAATTACCATTGAATCAGGGGTCTGAATCAGAATCTGCAAGAACTTGTTCACTCCCAGAAGGTTGGTTGTGTCTAAGAGACAGTTCAGACTCGCAGTTTGTATTACAAGGTTTTCGAAGTCCGCAATTCATTTCATATTATGTTATTTTAGTAGATTAAAATGGAAATTCTTACTAAAAGGGGAAAGAGGAGGGTTGAAGAGTACGGTTCTGAACGGAATATTCTTGAATACTTACGAGCAGTAGCTCATAATATGTTGAAGGAAATATGATGTTTTTCTCTTTTTTTTCAATTTATATTCATTGTGCAAAAACACGACCACGCATCACCTTTTTTTTTACAATTATTTTTATTGACGGCAAACTTCTAAAGCTGCAAAATTTCCGTTTTTATTTTCAATTTTTTCCTTATTATCATTTAATACCAGCATTTTGAGCAATAACACGATCATGCATGTTCTTTTTTTCACGATTTTTTTTGTCGGCGGCGAAATTTTCTGCGGCTGAAAGATCTGCGTTGAATCGTTCTTGCGGCGAAACGCCACTGGCGTCGAAAATCTTGCGGCGAAAGTTTTACGGCGAAAAGTCCTACCTACACCCCTTATTCTTTCTTCAAGCTCAATTCATCTTCCTCTCCTTCCTGCACATGAGGATGTGTATGGTATACAGGTTTCGACTAGGCCAAAGCGTGGTTCTGCATTTGACTATTCCATTTCAGGTACATCTTCTTCTTCCTGACTGCAGCCGCAAATGCAGACACCTGGTTACATGTTTTTTTGTCGAACCTAGCATGGTGGCTATTAGACTACGTGGAGAGAGCGCTTGATCTACCCCAATCACCAAAAGAGACCGAGCAAGCTTGCTCCGCTCAAGCCTCCACGCCTGACACTCGAATAAAGTGAGCTGTGGTCCATCGTCCTAACCTTGGTTAGTTGCTTAGTGAACACGTTGCCTGCTTAACCTTCCTTAACTTACCGTTAAGATACTTGTTGAAGCAGCCATGACCGCTCAGCACCTGCGTCAGGTTAAAAATTGGCTGACCGTGATCTCGGTTCATTCACTCATCATGGTTGCGTATTAATACACAGGTCAGCTCACTCTGAGCAATTCTTGCTTTCTATTTCTCGAGCAAAGAGCACCAGGCCTCCTAATTGACCCGTAAAGCCTCTTGATCGGTCGTTGTTTTCCTTTTTGCTTTGAACACCGTCGCTCTTTCGTCAGCAAGGTAGTCGATTGGTGGTGGACGCTCTAATACTCAAAGAACCTCCGTCAAGAGAATGCGATTCGCATTAACACGCGTAAGAGAAGCTTTTCTTTGCCATATTTCTTCTTCTGTAGGGTATCTTCATTGAGTCGGCCCATACTGCGGCACATATAGGAGGATCGACAAGGTGGTGTTCATCATAATCCTTCTTCTGGCTTCTCTCGGCCCTTCTAGGTTCCTCATCAGGCTTCTTAAGTATGTAACTACCCCGCCCGCCTTTTCTTCTGCTATCAGAAAATGGTGTCTGAAGCTCAAAGTTGAGTGAATCCACCTGCTTGGTCTTGATTTCCACACCGAGCAGGCAAAACGAGGGTGGACTGAACTTTCGACAAGTCGTGAATAATATAGCCTTCGTCTTATCTACTGCAAATTCTAGGCTAACTGACTGGACACAACTCGTCGCTACCTCTAGGGCCTGGTTTACCCTGCTCTCCAGCGCTACAATTGTTTTAGCAGCGCATACCACCAGTGCCGCCCGTATAGCAGATAATTAAGCTGAACACCCAGTGACAGCTTCACCTTGAAGATATTCTTAAAAGTAACGCAACACAAGAGTGGGGCGGATCGACCCTCGCGGTACCGCAAAAGTAACTGGGTGCTTGACTGTACCAGCAGACGTCCCTGCTTGGATTTCTTGGCAGCTAAGGTAGCTGCTCCATCATCCTTAGCAGCACATGCGGGTACCTCTGCATCTACGCGGGCTTCCAATATCTTCTGCCATATGGAATTGAGTTGACTGCATTTCTTATGTCAAGGATGACGGCTGCGCAACGTATATCTATTGCTGACTCGGCTATCCTCTTCCGCCTGATACCAGCATCTGATGTACAGCGTCCAGTTTGGAAACCGCACTGACTAGTTGAGATTTTATCTCTTTCCTTCAGGTAGCTCTCAAGTCGATTGGCAATCACTCTCTCTAAAGGTTTACCCACGTTGTCTAGCAGGCTAAGTGGTCGATAAGAGGTTGGTAAGCCAGGTGTTTTATCCTTCTTATCGTTTAACGCCAGTCTGGCGTTCTTCCACCGTACAGGGAACAGTCCCCTAGTAACTGCCAAATTAAAGCAACGCCGGGTCAACTCAGCGTATTGCGCTCCCTACTGGATTCAGAATCTAGTCCGGACTTGGAGGCTTTCAATACTTACCATTCAGTCTATTGCCTGCTTCATCCACCTCCTCGGTTCCTAGGAGGGATATACCCTGGGAAAAACAATGAATTGTGGATATGCCCATCTTTTGGTATGAGCCAAATTAGAATTGAAAAGGAACCGAAAAAGCTCTCAGCTTGTGTCGATGATGAGGATACTGATTATATCGATACATCGACTAAACATCGGTTTTTTCCCACAGAGTCGAATACTATGCGCAAATTAACGATCAACATACATATTTTTCAAGTGTGTTTCCATAGTGCATGCATAAATCTTGGCCCCAGCCAATGTTACCAATTTTTTCATATTCCAGCCTGATACAAGAGACGGCTGTGGTTCACCTATACCATTGACTATTTGGACTGAACGCCGCGCCGTTCGCGCCAGCATCGCGACTCCTATAATGTGTGAAGTACGATATGACGTATTTGCATATCAACTATCTGGAGAATGAGATCTTTAGGGTGACCGAAGTGTGTGTGCGTGTGTGAAGACAATCACGCTATGCATTTACGAGAGCTGATTTGCAAATACCTACGTCCAAATTGGACGTACGGTATCTACATTTATGAAATTTTTTGGAAAAACAAAACATCGTTACCCTAAAACTTTGTTGAAAACTATTCTCAGAAGGAACTTGCTTCTACTTTATATTTACTGTCATTGTTAGGAATTTTTTAGAGGAAATTAGATATTGGTGGTGGCTGCTGTGGGAACAAACCGTGAATGATTTCCCCCACAATATCCGGCTCCATTCCGCTCATTACTGTGAGGCCCTTCAACTTCGTCAGCACTATCTGATAAGCTTGCCAAATGGGTCCTCCTCTGCCATTTCGTACAGCTTTCTATATACAGCACTCTTGCTGCACTTTATAGCTTTCTTCAGCCTCTTATGAGCCAGCTGGTATTCAGTTGCCACCGCCCGCGCCTCCCGGCGGCCTCTCCTATGCTGGTATAGCCGACGCTGATAGCTGGCAATATTATGGATCAGATTTCTAGTATTTCTTCGTGACCAGACTCATAAAGAGAGGGAAGGGGAATTGAAAAGGATGAAGTAGAATACGAGGTCGATCACGTTGAGGTTTCGTTTAATTATTTAGTAGCGTAATCATTAGTCATCCACCCCGGCTAGAAGTTTTGAGAAATTTTATAAGCAATCTGATATAAACCAAGGAATGAAATCTCAGGAAGTCAATCGTAATTTCACCTCATGTACCTTTCTGACCTGCTGCTCTTTTCGTACCCGATAATAATAATTATAATTTCACCCTCCAAAAATTGACTGTGTCCTTCTTCAAGTCGCGAGCTTAGATTTACCCTGAAACATAGCAAGTTTAGAAATCATCGTAAGTTCAATACAGTATCTTGGGTAACGCTAAATGAACTGAGCCGCAATTTGATCATCATTTTTTGGGCCGCAAATCGACCCATCTTTTCAGTATATTGGGGACGCACACATAAAACCATGCCTCGCAGTAAAACTTTGATGAACCCGGTTTTAAGAAGGCATCACTGAGTGGACCAAAGATACTCACTTCTGAGGGTTTTGGAAGGCATATATAACTAGAAATAGGTATTATTGTAAATATAGTATATTGAAAGAGGATTATTTACAGCGTGGTAATCCTCTACCAGATGATTTTAAACCAAAAGCCGCACGTAAAAAAGGAAATTATGGGACAGTGCCCTTGAAGGTAGCCGGAGAGCTATTTTATAATATCCATCACATAACTGACAGAATAGAATCCTACTCTTACCTACCAACTAAATTTGAAGATATGGGTTTGAAGTACGGTTATGCACTTTACATAAACGAGATACCAAGTGTAAAATATCTTCCGAATGCGTTAGATTCTATTACACTATCCGATAGCTTCGCAGACAAATGTTTCACCTATACAAATGATGAGGTACGTATTTCATGATACCGATCGCCGACAGGCATAGGTCACATGCAATTACAAAAATACAATATTTCTCAGCAACAAGGACATTTAGTGTTGGGAAAGGGGATTAGGTTACGTGGCGAGACTACCAATGTCAACAAAACAGTTGAAATTCTTCAAGGTGACTTATTAAGAATTTTAATCGAGAATCAAGGACGAATAAGTTCTGGTGACATGGACGATCCAAAGGTGAGTCTTGAAACAATCCATTTATCTAATATCAACGCAAAAATATAATGCGCCTTAATTTAGGGTTTGTTCGAAGCGCCGATGCATAGACAGAAACTTCTCACTAGATGGTCAATGACGGCCTTACCATTTGAGGACATATCGTGGTTACGGACAATGGGACCATATTCGAATACATTCGTTAATGTTCCTTTTTTTTATCAAGGAGAATTGGTCTTACCTAAACAGGCTATGCCTCTGGACACGTATATTGACTTTTCAGGCTGGTTTGAGGTAAGTTTCAGATAGAAAATCTTGAATAAATTATTTATACTTTCTTCAACTGAAGGTGAAATGAACGTCTAGATTGCATAATTATTAGGCCTTTGTTTGCATAGGTAACTATCATATTTCATTTGAATGATCGCCATCACGAGAATATAATATTATTTATTTCAATCGTTGAAAATAATTAATTTTAAACGTCTTTCCCAACAATTCTGTAAAGGAATTTAAATTGTTTTTGGGTCGAGTTCAGGAATATATAATAGGACAATTTCTATGGGAGCCATAATAGGTATTCAGATTTCCTCAGTCCCCAGCTAGTATAATCTACTACATAGAACGTTCTATGAGTCTTCCATTAGTACTGTCGACTCGTTGGCACTGTTGATGTATATAAGTGGTATTTCAGGGATCCGTCTTTATAAATAATTGTTCTCTTGGCCGTTTTTGGGCAAACGTTGGACCTCAAGTCACCATATTTGTCCCGAGGAGCTGTTTTCTAGTTCATCCTAAGAAGAATTGGATTGTGATATTTGTACCTTACGAATACCCGTTGCAGGGCGGACCGCAGCAAACAATCACTTTTACCGACAAACCAAACCTGGGTAAACCAAACTAAAACACTTCCTAGGTCTATCTTCAAGAGAAGTAAGAAGTGTACCTATGTATTTAATTATGTATTGAAGAAACTTGTGTGAAATAAATTTGTGCGCTACGTGTATTCATATATTTATTTGTTTGAAGTGCCGTACTCACAAGAGTTATGGGAGTATCATATTTGAAGAAGGCCGAGACGTGAAAATTGAGAAAAATTCTACCTCCGAACTATGTATGATATGAGGCAGGGTGTATAATTAATTGTACCTAAGCTTCCATAAAACAGCATCCCTTGCCTCGGTTAACGCAGTTAATGAAGGAAACCCCGAGTAGCTCACAATATCGGCTGCGAGTTTCTATAATTTTATTGTTCTATGTTGTCATATTGACGCAATAATTACTCAACATTTTCCCCTTTACTTCGACAGATTAGCGACTGTCTCCAAGAACAATGAATTTCTAATAAGTTTTACTAATTTTGTAAAAACTCAGTTCGTGAACCGCTTAATGGAGGCGGTGACCAGACTTGATGAGGATTGTAATGAGCTATCGTCTCAAGCTTTATACGGTGCTTACCAAAAAGTTCTCTCAAAGTACGTCTACACCAACCGAAGACACGGATTAGAGTCCCCAGAATTGATTTTAAGGTTACCACTTCTACCAAAAGGTCCAACTAGTCTTTGAATCTGGGAGATGGCCTACGGTGAAGAGGGAGTAATTCACGAAAAAGTGACTTGATCGTCGAACACTTCAGATATTTGATGAAAAATAGGGTCCAGGTAAGAAAGCCGGATCCATCTTTTTCTTCGAGTGCTGGAGGACGTGTTGGCTGGAAGAAGGGTAGTAGAAGCGGTGCGAGCACGCTTGTGAAGCTTACTCGGGCTACTTTATGAACGTCAAACTAATCATCATTCCTGTCGGCGAGCTGTTGGATTATTCCATTTTCTTCTTCAAAATCCTCAGAAGTAAGTGGTATGGAAATGAGTCCGTGGATCATGGACATGAAAGCGGTCTGTTTGTGAGACAGTATGTGCACAGACATTAATGGTTACTCCGGCGTTTGTCGGTTTTCTGTAAAAGCTGAAAAACGGAACGAGACAGCGAAGGTTGCTTGAGCGGCCCAGGGAATTGGTACTTGAAACTCCAACCTCGCAAGTCAATTGAATATTTGCGTTCACTGCTGGAATCAGGCTGAAGAGGATAACCGATCAGCAATGGCTGTGCGTCAATTTTGAGCAGCCTTCAATCTCGACATAAGAAATGCGGATATTGGAAGCTCTTATGGGCACAGAGGTACCTGCATACCTGCTCAGGATGACATAGCTGTCGAGAAATCCAAGCAGTGACGTCTCTGTCGGTACAATAAGGCGCCCAGATACTTGTGGAGTTCCGCAGGGTCGGTCCTTGATCCGCTCTTGATTTAAAGAGATTTTCGGGTGTTGAGCTTATCTGCTATGCGGGTGGCGCTGGTGGTTGTATGAACTACAGCAAGAGTGCCGTATGGAAGAAGTTGTAAAACATGGAAGAGGAGGACCCATTTGGTAAGTCCTACAAGATACTGCTGACGAAGCTGAAGGGCTTCTCAGCAATGAGTGGAATGGAGCCGGATATTGTGGAGGAAATCCTTGACGGTTTGTTCCCACAGCAGCCACCACAATGGTAACGCTAGCAGAAAAGGATTGTATATCCCTCCTAGAAACCGAGGAGGTAGATGAAGCAGGCAATAGACTGCATAGTAGATATTGGAAGGCTCCAGGTCAGGACGAGATCCCTAATCCAGTAAAGAGATACACTCAGTTGCAGTTACTGGGCGACTGTTGCCTGTGCGGTGGAAGAACGCCAGGCTGGCGTTAAACAATTAGAAGGATAAAACGCCTGGCCTGCTAACTTCTTATCTACCGCTTTGCCTGCTAGACAACGTGGGCAAACCCTTAGAGAGAGTGATCGCCAATCGATTTGAAAGCTACCTGAAGGAAACAGATGAAATCTCCACTAGTCAGTGCGGTTTCCAAACTGGATGGTGTACATCAGATGCTGGTACCAGGCAGAAGAGGATAGCTGAGTCAGCAATAGATATACGTTGCGCAGCCATCATCCTTGACATAAGAAATGCAGTCAACTCAATTCCATGGCAGAAGATATTGGAAGCCCTCGTGGTTGCAGAAGTGCCTGCATACCTGCTCAGGATGATCACCAGTCGAGAACTCCAAGCAGGGACGTCTGCTGGTACAGTAACGCACCCGGTTACTTGTGCGGTGCCGCGAGGGTCGGACCGCCCCACTCTTGTGTTGCTTACTTTTAAGAAGATCTTCGAGGTGAAGCTGCCACTGGGTGTTAAGCTTAATTATCTGCTATACGAGTGGCACTGGTGGTATGCACTGCTGAAACAATTGTAGCGCTGGAGAGCAGGGTAAACCAGGCCCTAGAGGTAGCGACGAGTTGTGTCCAGTCGATCAGCCTAGAATTTGCAGTAGATAAGACGAAGGCTATATTATTCACGACCCGTCGAAAGTTCAGTCCACCCTCGTTTTGCCTGCAAGGTGTGGAAGCCAAGACCAAGCAAGTAATGAAGTACCTATGCACCTGGATTCACTCATCGTTGAGCTTCAGGCACCATTTCCTGATGGCAGAAGAAAAGGCAGGCGAAGTAGTGCGCCCCCTAATGAGGAACCTAGGGAAAAGCAAGAAGAAGGATCACGATGAACACCACATTGTCGATCCTCCTATATGGTGCATCAGTATGGGCCGACTGAATGAAGATACCCTACAGAAGAAGAACGATGGCAAAGAAGAGCTCTTTTACGTGTGTTAGTGCCTATCGCATTGTATTGATGGAGGTTGTTTGCGTGTTAGAGCGTCCACCACCAATCGAGTTCCTTGCTGAAGAAAGAGCGGTGGTGTTGAAAGCAAAAAAGAAAACAACGGGTCAAGCAGGAGGCCAGGCGCTTCTTTCTTGAGAAATGGGAAGCAAGAATTGTACAGAGTGAGCGAGGTAAATGGACGACGGATCAACCGAAATCATGGTGAGCTGATTTTTAACCTGACGCAGGTGCCAAGCGGTCATGGCTGCTTCAACAAGTGAGCAGGTAACGTGTTCACCTAGTAACCTAGGGTAGGAAGATGGACCACACTTCACTTTATTTGAAGGTGAGGCGTGAGCAGAGCAAGCTTGCTCGGTCTTTTTTTGTGATTGGGGTAGATTAAGCGCTCGCTCTATGCAGCCTGGTAGCCACCATGCTAGGCTCCGAAAAATCATGGAACCATTTGTCTGCATTTGCAACTACAGTTATGAACAAGAAAATGTACCTGAAATAGAACAGTCAAATGCAGAATCACGTTTTGGCCTACTCGAAACCTGTGTACCATCCACATCCAGATGTGCAGCAAAGAGAGGAAGATGAATTGAACTTGAAGAAAAACACCCATCTACTACATTCAAGGTGGTGTTGTTGATGTGTGTTCTAATGTTTTGCATGCCTGGCGGTTGGATGCCGAGGAGAAGCGGAGGTTGGCCGAGGAGATCCTTCCAACACCTGAATTATACCCAAAAGGGTCGATTCTGGTGTTGGAAGAATCAAAATTATTGCATACACAACCCGCCCCCAATCCACCATAGAGGATGGTTGGCGTTGCACTTGTGTCAAAAGCAGTTTCTAAAGATATAAAATTCTTGAGTAAGAGAGAGCACCAGCATAAGATAAGAAACTTGTATAGGATATGCTGAAGAAGGTCTACGCCCGGAAAAGTGCCATTCTACATTTATTTTGGCTTATAAAATGAATAAATAAATACTGTCCCAATAGTGGATGATTTTAAACTATTCCAATATTTTTTCAATAGCAGAGACAGAGTCACTAGTATGCGATACATCAAAGGTTTTTCGTGACTTTGACCATTCGTAATTGATAAAAACGGTGACCCGGAAGGGTATGAACTTCTTGATAAACAATTTCCTGCACATTGTACAAATTCCATAATAATCTAATCTTTTGCTCTTCTTTGGGGTCCCAGGAGTCCCAAAATCGGTAATATTCTTTATTTTTGTCCAAAAACATTTGGAATCCACCGCTGCCGCTGATTCCGGTAGTCTCGTAGACCGTTAGTACAGCCCATGGTAGTAATTTTCGGATAGATTCAATTTCATATCCCATAAAACGATCTATCTGGTGGTCATATAATGACGGCCAAACGTTAGGACGCTTTTTTATAAGATCGTCTACTGTTCTGAAATCGACTTTATATTTTTCCCAAATATCAACGAGTGTGATATTGAGTGTACTGCCAAAATGGTCGCGATATGTCTCGATTATTCTACGCTCGATAGAACCATCACCGGATCCAACGGATACGATCTCGATGGCACCTCCTTGCGATTCGTGCTTGCAGAAATACGCGGCATACGACATGAAGTTATTTACTCCCAGTGCTTGGATAGCCCTATTGAAGGATACGTTGGTGTACTCTTCGAAAGAAAATCCCTTCATGTCTAATGGCTCGATTAATATAGGTGTAGGATAGACAAGAGGTATTCTTACGATGCTGAAATTGTTGCGAAATAAGCTTATGGAATTCATACTGAAATCGTGTTGGCCATCCGCTCTCCGTGTAGATGCATTGATAGTAGTTTCCGAACATGAGCTAGTTGCTGAATTATTTTGATTATGGTTCGCCATCTTTGATGTAGCCGATAGTCGATAATTTTCGGTGTATTCTTGAGGCACGAAATGATCGCTAAAACTTCTTCGGTGCAAGTTTGCGCGAGCAAAATATTGACATAGAATGATGGAGGTCCTAACAATATACAACAACTTCATGACGGGCAAGAAATATTCCAAAAAACCTAGAATTTGACTGAAAGAGTTGAAGCATCAATGTGTACAGCCGAATGGAATGTTTAAATACAAGATTCGATTGAAAATTAACTTATTTGACGTTTTTAACAAATTAGTAGATAACAGGTTTATATGCAGCAAATCGATCTCACGCGAGATAATCCTTCTAATCTCAAACACGGGCTATTCTGATTGTAGGCTCACCATATTACTGGAGAGTTCTGTGGCTATCCCCGTTTTCCACGTCAGAAAAAAATTCATCTAATTCCATTAGTACTAACATCAAAGTGTGTCAGAGATTTATGTCTATCGACTGAATCTCTTTGTCTATTACGTACAAATTCTAGGACTGGCCTCCTCCGTCCGGACAAATTGATTCTTAAACAAACCTTAAAAGGACGTTCTGGATCTCATGGCAATATGATTGGGGGAATTAGAATATCTTAGAAGGACTTTTGAATATTAAGGGTGTTGAAGCGTTGCATATCTGGCTCATCGCAGGGGCTATTGTTGTATGTAGAATTGCATAACTGGTTACTTGAAGGGGCTATATTTTATGAGCTATAGGGAGACTTAAGATACCTCAGAAGGACATTCTGAATCTTATGGTGTTTGAAGCGTTGCATATCTGCCGCATTGAAGGGGCTAAGTCAATTGGTGTATGAAGCATTGCATATCTAGTTACTCGAAGAGGCTATCTTTCAGGCTATATACACCGACCACCGAGCTAAAAGAACTATCAAAGTTCGCAGTTAGGGAATTTTCGTGGATTTAGCGAGGAGTCATTTTGAACAGATAGATGGAAAACATTATAAAATTATTGGAAAGCAAGCAAGCACTACAACAAAGTAGCACTTGCGAGTTGATGGGACGGGCTCTATTTGGAAGAGACATATTAGGCTTAGTTTTGTTCATCCCCTGCTCTAGTCCCTCAACGAATTTGTTCCAGCTCTCTTGTTTGAGTTCCGTGTAATCCTTTTCGCGATGGCTGATTTTTTGTTATACTCAATTTTATCTTCCGTCTTTCTCGAGCTCAACCATTTTCCAAAGGCCATTCTTTTGTTCTCCACTGCATCTTTGATTTCGTTGTTCCAAATTCTTAATCCCTTTCTTGTTCTTTTACTTCTTTTGGTGCCTAAACTCTTATGTGCTGCTGCTTGGAGGTCTTCTTTTAGTTTCCGCCAGTGTTCTTCCAGATCCTCATTTCCCTCTAGACGTTTCTCTCCCTCCAGTTTCTGAGTAGTTCTTTTCGAGTACAGCCACCTAATCGTTGATTGTCTTCAGACATTGGACTTTTTCTTATGCTTATTGTCCAGCTAGGAAGAAGTCGCACTTTGGATATTAGAAGATGGTGGTCTGATCCAGTTGTGCTACCTCTCTCGACTCTGACATCCAAGATTGATTTTGATAACTTCCGATTGGTTATTACATAATCTATCATTGATTGTGATCCTCTGGCTTCCCATGTGTGTATACTTATACACATCCTTGTGCCTAAAGAATGTATTCATGAGTTTCATGTCTGTATAGCGTGCGAAGTCTACCAACCTTTTCCCGTTATTGTTGATGGTTGGTTCTCCGTGGATCCCAATTAGGTCCATGACCCGTTTGTGGCCTACTCTCGCACTCAGGTCTCCACTGATCATTATTAAATCATTCTTATTTATTTTGCGTCGAATGGACCATTAATTCAATCATCAGATACCTACAAAATTTGAAGCTTTTAGAGGAGAATTCGAGCCCCCCCTCGCTGCACCTCCTAAGAAATCTTGGCTCGTCTTGCCAGAGTAGCTTTATACTGATGGTTAATAGTCATTATCGTTGTCAGACGCAGCCAAGGACTTGACGCATACTACAGAAATATACTTAGTATCCCTGAGCAAATTTATCAATCACAATGACATGCAAGTCTGGGTTGATGTGCCACCTTTAAAAAAACCTGGACTTTCTGTGATTTTCGTATTTTTCCATGCTGGTTGTTGAAAATTTTTCCCATCAATATTATTTCAGACTTTTGCCACTGAGACTGTGGAAATATCCTGAGCTTCGTTTTTTGTTTTCATCGTGGAAAGTCGGTTTCAAGTTTTTTTCTTCGTCAGCAATCGAAATACGCGTACGTCTATGAGGTGGAGGCAAATGAACCAAAATTACATAAATCAAGCAAAAAGATATGTTTGACTTTTACGTTTCAAACTTACAGTTCGTTATTATTTATGCATGTGCCACGTTCTTCGACAGTATGTAACCTGACCTAATAATGCATGTACGATGTAGAAGTTTATATTTATGCGTGCGCCATAAAAAACTCCGTAGATAATAAAATATTGAACGTCAATATAACGAGAAGCGGTTGTCATAAACTCGAGAGAATTTACAGTCGATCTCTTAATGAATTGTCCGAGAATTTCATTAATTAGATCGCGACAACGATGACAGACCGTTATCGAGATTAAGGGTTTCAGGCGGAAGAAAAGAAGCGGAATTGAGGGAGAAACCTGCATTAGATTGAGTATAGAGGCTCGAAATTGTGGCGCGGCGTTGATGGTATACGTATAATACATAACGCTCGAAGTCACTTCTTAACGTGACATGATGCCGTATGTTAACTGTCATGTCAATGCATAACAAAGCATTTATCACCGACCCAGTATGAGCAACTTGCACGCAATACTCACATACATAAATACCGACATGAGCTACCGAAAGGCGCTTTCTTCGCTGTGGAGTGTATTATAAAAATAAATAGCTTACTAATATTATGTGCTTCTTCCATATAGTGCGGCGAATCTTGTTACTTATGGAAATTGAAGAACATTTTGACTCTTGATCTGGGTATAAGGGACGGGACGGAGGAGGCAGATTTTGCAGAATTTCGACTCCAGAGCTAGAAGAGGAGAAGGAATAGGAAAAATTTTGACCATTCAATTACTCGAACATACATGAAAGCTCGGGGCGGTTTTTAAAAATTGTTATCACGTATACATTAAGAGGAGGGACTTGAAAAACTTCCGACTATCCAACAATACGTATGAGGGAAAAAGGAGAGCTTGAGAAAATTCCAACTGAAGCTACCGCAAAATTCTACCAGGGAAAGGGACAAAACTCCGCTAATCTGATTGCTCATTAGGACCGATTTCCGTTTTTCTCCTTATTAAATTATGGTCTAGGAAAGGACAGATGGGAACAATAAAGATAAATTGTAAATGAGTTGGAGGTGGATCGGAGGCAGTTCATAGGAAGATCGTAATACAAAGGGAGACAGAATGGTCAGGCCGGCTGTGTTTCAACAAGAGAAAAAGTCTTGCGGATTGATCAGTAGCATTGCAATATACGTGTGAAGGAGACGAGAGACGTAAAAAGAGAAAAAGATGGGTGAGACGGGTTAGAATGACTTCCACAAGCAGATCAAAGGATTGGAGCTTCTTCAATCGATCGGAGCTCTTTGGATGATCTACAGGATCAGAAAAAGGAGCAATAATCCTTTTACTATTATTTATAATGTCCGCCTGAAAATTCAGCAAAAGCTAAAATTATCGCAAGCGATGTATGAAAAAAATCTCGACCGTCGACTTACACGTATAAGTGGTGGGGCTGGAAAATTTTGGTCAGTAAACGAACTCTGGTTCCGTAGCGGGCTGGATCTTTAACCTGGTTGAAAGACTTCGAAAATTCTTGACTTCCGAGAGAAACGCATTTTCCTGATCAATCATAATTCACTATCAGAATCGATTCTAATCGAAATATCCTCATGAAACCGAATCCTCGTTCACCATAATTAATGTGAGTAATGGAAACGACCTTCCGAACAGCCAACAATTTGAGCTGCAACTTCAATTAGGGTCGTAGCCCCACCCCCCTCCTTCCTCACATTCCTATAATCATCACCGAAAGTTGTTGAAAATCCCTTGACCATATCAAGCTCCGCTCCTTTCGGAACACCAATTTGCTGTTCATGAATATATTAGCTCGGAATTCAAAATTTCCCAAGTCGCTAAACGAGGTCAGAACTCGTACTCTTTTCGCAACCACAATCTGTTTTCATGTGTGTACATCTGGCTCAGGAGCCAATGTTATTGTTTCCTCCAAGTAAGTTTAGAGTTGCTTCAGATTTCAAAATTTGTCGAAGTATACCTCCTGTATCAAGATTTCAAGTTCAAAGTTTTTCCCAATCCCTAATTTTCTGAATTCATCCTCTGTGAGCGCCATGGTTCATAGCTCAAAAGTCAAAACTTGTTTCGAAATTTTAAAATTAGGAAATCCCTCGTTCTCGTAGAAGAGGTACCAAAAAAACTACCGCTCGCAGGGTTTTTTTCAATTCTTGTACACAGTTCAAGGAGAAAATACTTCCAAGTCCTGAGATCCTTCAGTATCAGTACCCTTTATCTGTAATTTTTCCAAGTTTTTAAGGTAGCTTAGAGTCATTCAAGTGTTAGGCCCATTGTTCACGCGTGTTAGAGGTAAAAAGGCTCTAGCCGGGTAAGGGGAAAAAATGGCCTTGGTCGAACAATGTTTCAAATGCCCGTCAAAATGTTGTCCCCAATGAGTAAACTCGAAACCCAAAAATTTGGACCCATCCGCTCAACCACATGGGCTGCAGAGCTATTTTTCGGCCTAAAATCCAAATGACTGAATCTCAGGCAATAATGATTGCACAGCAATGTAACTTGGGGACATTTTAGTATTATGTGAATGTTCATCCATGGTATTTTTTTCAAAAAAAAATCATTCATATTTTCCCTAGTTTCTAGCAATAGCAAAACTTTAAACTCGAATATTAAAAAAATCGGGGGAGGAGGCACCTGGGGAAAATCATTCACTTGAAGCGCGATATCCTCCACTACAACATACATTAGTACCATAGTCCTCGGTGAGGCGGAACATTCTCAAGAAAAATTCAATATTCAATGAATTTCTGTGATTTTTCCATGAATAACGGGGTGAACTACGACTGCTACCGCAATAGACCGCGTGAAATCAATAGTCAATGTTCGAGCTGAAAAATATGCACTCCTCTGGGGGGTGAAATGGGAATGTAGATAGACCAAAAATATAATTTTCAGTATTTCGTTTATCAATTTGGTCAATTCTTATGTAAACAAATCCACGGATTAGGTGGAGTGCGTTAGATTGAGAAAAATAGTTGAAAAATTCTCCAGTCGCTGGAACAGTCTGAAAACAGTAGGGAAGTGAGAAAATCCACTTTTTCACCCTGGAGGACCGTGAGTTTTGGTATTTCGTTCATCAATCAAGTCAATTCTTAAGTAAACATATCCGTCGCATTTGAAAAAAATTGTCCAAAAATTCTCCAGCCGCTGGAACGTTTTGGAAATGACAAATAATCGAGAAACTCAACTTTTTTACCCTGAAGGACTTTGAGTTTGGGTATTTCGTTCATCAATTAGGTCGATTATAATGTAAACATGTCTACCGAGTTTGAAAAAATTGGTCAAAACATTCTTTAGTCGCTGGAACAGTCTGGAAATCATAGAAAATCGAGGAAGTCCACTTTTTCAAGATGGAGAGCTGTGATGTTTGGTATTTTGTTTATCAATTACGTCAAATCTTATGTAAATACGTCCGCTGAGTTAGAAAAAAATAGTCAAAAAATTCTCCAGTTTCTGGGATGCCTTGGAAATGGTAATTTAAATGGATGATAATATGGACAGAAATCGGAGAATGGTATCTTTCTACATTCATAACAAGCCTCTCTTTTCTGCTGATCGTTTCAGGCTGCATTTCAATTGAATTTAAACGGATGATAATATGGACAGAAATCGGAGAATGGTATCTTTCTACACATATAACAAGGCTCCCATTCTGCTGATCGTTTCAGGATGAATTTAAATTGAATTTAAATTCATGATAATATGGATAGAAATTGGAGAATGGTATGTTTCTACAAATATAACAAGGCTCCCATTGTGCTGATCATTTCAGATTGAATTTTAATTGAATTTAAATGGATGATAATATGGACAGAAATTGGAGAACGGTATCTCTCTACAAATATAACAAGGCTCCCATTTTGCTGATCGTTTCAGGCTGAATCTCAATTGAATTTAAATGGATGATAATTCCGGCTAATCCACTTTTCCATTAACATGAAAAACCGTGACTTTTCATATTCTATTTATCAATAAGGTCAATTCATATGAAAATACATCCACCGAGTTGGAAAAAAATAGTCAATAAATTCCCCAGTCGCTGGTATGGTCTATAAATACATTTTTTCAACCTGGAAAATCCCTTGTTATTATTTGTTTATCAATCAAGTCAATTTTCATGTAAACATATCCGCCGAGTTTCCAGTGGCTGAAACAGTCTGGAAATGGTAGAAAATCAAATAAATTCACCTTTTCAACCTTCAGAACCATTTCTGGCAATTCATCCATTGATTTGGTCAATTCGTTTGAGAACTCGTACTCCGCGTTTTAGAAAAATTGAGAAATAATTCTTTATTCGCTGCGACGCTCTGGAAATAGTAAAAAACCAAAGATAGATACCCACCCCTATGATTCATTTCCTTTACTTTAAAATATTAAATGTTTATTGTTGTCCCTCTGAAGTCGTAGTGGTACAAACTGTGTTACTAGGTACCGTGCATTTGCATGAAGTGTAGGAATCTCCTCTCGAGTTGAGGTGACAATGCTTCAAATATTGAAGTTTATGAGCATGGCAATACAAGGAGATGATTGTCTTCTATTGTATCTCGGGAGAGGATTCCTCCACTTCATATGGGTGCACGGCTATCAGTATAACAATTTTTACCGCACTGCGACTTGAGTAGAAAAGTAACAAATGAATAATAGTGAGGGGAGTGTATCTTTGATTTTTTAGTATTTCCAGAGCGTCCCAACGACTAGAGAATTTTTTTCAATTTTTTCAAAACTCGGAGTAAGTGTTCTTATAAGAATTGACCATACCAATGAACAAATAGCCTAAAATTACAGTTTTCCAGGTTGAAAATGTGGATTTTATTGATTTTCCACTATTTCCAGACTGTTCCAGCGACTGGAGATTTTATTAACAATTTCTTCCAACTCGGAGGACGTATTTATATAAGATTTGACGTAATTGATAAACAAAGTACAAAAAATCACAGCTCTCCATTTTGAAAAAGTGGACTTCCTCGATTTTATACTATTTCCAGACTGTTCCAGCGACTGGAGAAATTTTTCGAACTCGACGGACATGTCTACATTATAATTGACCTAACTGATGAACGAAATACCAAAACTCAAAGTCTTTCAGGGTGAAAAAGTTGAGTTTCTCGATTATTTGTCATTTCCAGAACGTTCCAGCGCCTGCAGAACTTGGGACCATTTTTTTCAAACTCGACGTATACGTTTACTCAAGAATTGACTTAATTGATGAACGAAATACCAAAACTCACGGTTCTCCAGGATGAAAAAGTGGATTTTCTCACTTCCCTACTGTTTTCAGACTGTTCCAGCGACTGGAGAATTTTTCAACTATTTTCTCAATCTAACACACTTCACCTAATCCGTGGATGTGTTTACATAATAATTGACCAAATCGATAAACGAAATACTGAAAATTATATTTCTTGTCTATCTACATTCCCATCTCACCCCCTAGAGGAGTGCATATTTTTCAGCTCGAACATTGACTATTGATTTCACGCGGTCTATTGCGGTAGCAGTCGTAGTTCACCCCGCTATTCATGGAAAGATCACAGAAATTCATTAAATATTGATTTTTTGGGAATGTTCCGCCTCGCCGAGAACTATGATACTAATGTATGTTGTAGTAGAGGGTATGGTATTTCAAATGAATGATTTTTCCCAGGTGCCCCCCCCCCCGATTTTTTTTTAAATTCGAGTTTGAAGGTTTGTTATTGCTAGAAACTATGGAAAATATGAATGATTGTCTTTGAAAAAAATACCATGGATGAACGTTCACGTACATACTAAAATGTCCCCAAGTTACATTGCTGTGCGTTCATTATTGCCTGAGATACAGCTATTTGGATTTTAGGCCGAAAAATGACTGCAGCCCATGTGGGTGAGTGGATGGGTCCAATTTTTTGGGTTTCGAGTTTTCTCATTGGGGACAACATTTTGACGAAGATTTGAAACATTTTTCGACCAAAACCATTTTCCCCCTTTACCCGGCCAGAGTCTTTTGAAAAAGTTTTGACTTTTGAGCCATGAACCATGACCCTCATAGAGGTTGGATTGGGAAAATTAGGGATTAGGAAAAACTTTTAACTTGAAATCTGGATACAGGAGGTATAGTTCGACAAATTTTGAGATCTGAAGTAACTCTGAACTTATACTTGGATGAACAAATGACATTGACTCCTGAGCCAGACGTACACACATGAAAACAGAATGTGGTTGCGAAAAGAGTACGAGTTCTGACCCCGTTTAGCGACTTGGGAAATTTTGAATTTCGAGCTAAAATATTCATGAACAGCAAATTGGTGTTCCGAAGGGAGCGGAGCTTATGGTGAAGAGATTTTCAACAATTTCCGACGGTGATTATAGGAATCTGTGGAAGGAGGGGGGTGGGGCTACAACCCTACTTGAAGTTGCAGCTCACAATGTTTGCGGTTCGGAAGGTCGTTCCCATTACTCACATTGATTATGGTGGGCGAGGATTCTGTTTCATGAGGATATTTCGATTAGAATCGATGGAAGTCAAGAATTTTCGAAGTCTCTCAACCAGGTTAGAGATCTAACCCGCTACGGAACCATAGTTCGTTTATACTGATCGGAATTTTCCAGCCCCACCACTTATACGTGTATAAGTAGACAGTCGAGATTTTTTTCATACATCACTTGCGATAGTTTTAGCTTTTGCTAAATTTGCAGGCGGACATTAGAAATAATAGTAAAAGGATTATTGCTCCTTCATCCACGATCATTATTGCCTGAGATACAGCCACTAAAAATGACGCTGCAGCTCATGTGTTGAGCGGATGGGTCCAATTTTTTGGGTGTCGAGTTTTCTCATTGGGGACAACATTTTGACGGATATTTGAAGCATTTCCCCCACCGCCTTACCCGGCTAGAGCCTTTCAAAATTAGGAAATCCCTTGTTCTCCTAGAAGAGGTCCCAAAAAATTACCGCTCACAGGGTTTCCTTCAATTCTTGTAAACAGGTCATGGAGTGAATACTTCTAAGACCTGAGATCCTTCAGTATTAGTACCCTTTATCTCTAATTTTTCCAAGTTTTTAAGGTAGTTTAGAGTCATTCAAGTGTTAGGCTCATTGTTCACATGTATAACTCCACGTTAGAGGTAAAAATTTTCTCAAGATCCTGCTACGAGAGTCACTTTTTGGCTCACAGTAGTTCCTATCAAAAATAAGATCAGTACTGGATCAGAAAGGATAATGACTCCTTAAGAAATAAAATTACTACGACGAGTTGGAGATGATTTCGGATTTCCTGGTCCGTAAATCTATTCCTTTGTCCGTATAATGTGAGTATGTACTCAGCTTATAGTATCAATAAACGAAAAAATAAACCCCATTCTGAACGATTAGAGCGCCGACGCGTTCAAAAAAATTACACGCATGAAACGTCACATTGATAAAACGCGAATAATAGGTCGGTAAAAAATAAAAATAAGAAGCGGTCGTGCGGACATCGCTTTTTTCTCGGTAAGAAAACTTGTCGTTTTCACGTGGAAGACTTCCAGCGGCGTCGAAATGGAAGCCACTCTATCTCGAACGAAAAATTTCGCGTTCAAAGTGGATCTCGCCCAACAAAAAGGACTAATAACCGTAATATATTTTAGCATCATCCTTTAAGATATAGTTTTCGAAAATTTGCCGTTTCTTTGTTAGACGCGCGCTTATAACGACGATAACAATGATAATAAGTACAATATACGAAGAAAAAAAAAAAGTGGAGACGAAAAGAAAGATTCTTGGTTATCTTGTTGCCTGGCTGCCAACCTTGTTCCACTACAATACACTCTCTAGGTTACCATAATCGAATGAAAACGTCTTCACGTCCATTACTGCCACTAGCGTCACCGCCAGTCCTTTACTGCTGGACTGCGTCATTTTGCAGAAAATTAACGAACTGTTTACAGGGTCAATGTAGTAAAAATTCACCCTCGTAGTACGTCGTATAGTCGGATTAGCATACGAGAAAATGCAAATTTTGGTGAAATGCAACTTACGCATCGTTGTAGTCTATGGAAGCACCAGATACCGCCATGCATATGTATACTCGCTTCGGTACATACCTATTATGCTTTTCATTAGACAACTACGACTGCAGCCTGACGATAAGTTGAGCCATGGGCCAATTTAACGTGACGTATTGAGAACGTGGATAAAGTTTTTTTCTTTCAAAGGCCTCACTTTACAGACGAGTTTTTGTGCTGATGATGTTCAAATTCAGGTATGGCAGTTCATTATGGTTAGTCATGGCGCGAGGTTTTGCTTCAAAAAAAAAAGAGAGATTTTCTGTCAGGGCCAAATGAATAAAGATCATATTTCGTGTTTACTAGTTTCGAAAACTGCATTTATATCTTAAGACCACGCCTAAAGCCCAGCTAGCCTAGCGGAATATAGGCGAGGTGAAATTTAAGTTAGGCTATCGAGCTCAGGTGTAGAATTCAATAGTAACGTCATTAGCTCGTGACGTCATAATTATCTGTGATGGCTGCCTGTGACGTCATCAGTACAGCTTGGGCCCTTACCTTTGACTATATACCCCTTATGGACTGAGCTAAGACGACGTTTACCGGCCGTGGAAAGATATGATGAGAAAATAAAATGCGGAGGACCCAAAATAAGCGACGCGGTTGATTGCCGAGGGAGGAGAAGCTTTTACTCCTCCGCGCACTCACCCGCGCTGCTCAAGTTGGAGTCCTTCGCACGCATACATGTTTCCACGCTCGTTCGACATTGCAGTATATGGACGAAGCTCAGTCCATAAGAGATACATAGTCAAAGGCCCTCACTCTCTTCTACTCTCGGGATCACTCAAACCGCTTGTAAGCTTCCCAACAGTCCTACTAGTGATACTGCTTGAGTCCCCATTAATTTATCCGGTTCACGATTGATGACGTCATAAATACAGATTTTAAAATTGGGGTACTACTTGGTTTCCATTATACTAAGTTATACAGTATACTGACTTACACTAGGCCGATTAATTAGCCTTCATAAGTCCAACATACAGCAGTATAAAAGCCTATACCAAACCACTTATGGATTAGATAAGGGGAGGTGGATTGAACTCGCCGATTTTAGAATCAGGCTCGTGGTCACGGTTCAGATTTCTTTCCCCTTCTCTTCATTGCTCTTTGGTGGCAGTTGGTTTGAATCGCCGTTAACTTGTGTCTGGGCTTGTGGCAGGACTCCTTTAGGATGATGGTTTTGATGTGCGAGTGGTTTCCTGGAGATTCAGGCGGGATCTTTTTGAAAATTTTGGCGTTCAGGCGTCCACTATGCGGTGTCCGGTAAAAAATGACCGACGACGTCATCAGATATTACGGGGAGGTTGAATTTAGCGGGACTTATAAACAAATTACAGGGGGAAGAGTAAAGATGTCAAACTATATACTGAAATCTTCGCTCCTCTTTTCTTTTTAGGCCACCTTTCAGGGACTTCTTCCCTCCCCCTGTTTCAACCTTGAGGAAGTCAACAAAGCGGAGCAGAAATTCAAAACTTGAAGCATGCATCTTTCAACTTCTCTGTTCGGGTTGATGCGGGTCGGGGTAGGGATTCTGTAAATGAGAGAGAAATCAATACAAAAGTTGTCACATTTCTAGCCTCTTTATATAATTGAACATAGAATTATAAAAGTAATGAAAATTCGGGACATCATACTAATTTTAAATACCACAAACCGCATGAAAAATACATTGAATTCACAATAATTCACTATAATTAATTATTATTCAGTAATTAAAACCCATCGCACAATGATCTTAAACTATATACACACAAATAAATAAACAAATAAGTATTCATTTACCTTCTGTAAACTGAAGAAATTGATGGAAGAAAGGGGAAATGGACTCAGTTATAATATTTTTACAAATAATGGCCTAAGATGAATTTTGATATAAATTTCATCTCCTATTCGAAATACGTGAACTTCATTACCTACTAATAATAGTGACTTCAGAAATGCAAAATGAATCACGATCTTCCATAACTCAATGGCCTTGGACTTATGATTGAACAACAAAATGCGTGATAATGACGGAAATATTTTGGAGTCAAGTTTTCCATCACTTTATTCGTGTTCAAAAAATATCCTGAAGCCAGCGGATTTTAACGACCTACACAGAACTTCTCGGAACCGTGAACAGTTTTTCCATTCACATTTAATTCAACTTCCCAAACGAATATTCATTGTATACAACATTTCATTAACTCATTAAGGAATGCTCGTAACCATTATGTAACACTAAGATAAATTCAGCATCAAATTGCAAGTCACATTCTTTACATTCAAAAATCTCGAAATGATTAGGATTTTCAACAGGCAGGCTGGGCGCGACACTTGTCTCAACATCTTCGCGCACAAGTGTGGGTTGAATATACTGTGAATGATTGGAATTCATCGGCTGAAACATCAGACCTTTGTTGTTGTCTTTAACACCAAAATCTCCATATTTAAACTTCTCAAGACCATGAACTTCTGTATTGTACTCGTCTAAATTTCGTATCATGATTTTGGCATTCCAACTTCTCAGAACTATGAACAATTCTATTATGTCTTTCAATATTAGTTTTGAGGGTGAATTCTTCATCTCGATCTTTGCATACAAAATTGTTAGGACTATGGACGTTCACCTTATGCACTTCTAGACTAGATTTGCGGCTGAATTTCTTTATCGCAGTCTTTGCATTCAAATTGCTTAGGACTACAAAGTCGAACGACTCTATTATGTCGTTTCAGCAGGGATATTGAGCCAAATTTTTTATCACAATATTGGCATACAAAGTTTTTAGGTTCATGAACATTTTCTATATGACTTTCAAGACATTGTTTGAGACTGAATTTCTTATCACAATCTTTGCATACTAAATTTTTGGGACCATGGATGTTCTCCTTATGCATTTCCAGAGTAGATTTGCGGGTGAATTTCTTATCGCAGTCTCTGCATTCAAATGACTTGGGACTGTGAACATCTCTATTATGTTGTTTCAAGAGGGATCTTGAGCCAAATTTTTTATCACAATCATTGCATACGAAATTTTTAGGACTATGGACGTTCACCTTATGCACTTCCAGCTGAGATTTTTGGATGAATTTCTTATCGCAGTCTCTGCATTCAAATGGCTTAGGACCATGAACTACTCTAGTATGTTGATTCAGCAGGGATCTTGAGCCAAATTTTTTATCACAATATTGGCATACAAAGTTTTTAGGTCCGTGAACATTTTTTATATGACGTTCAAGAAATTGTTTGAGACTGAATTTCTTATCACAATCTTTGCATACTAAATTTTTGGGACCATGGATGTTCTCCTTATGCACTTCCAGCTGAGATTTTTGGATGAATTTCTTATCGCAGTCTTTGCATTCAAATGGCTTAGGACTATGAACTTCTCTAGTATGTTGATTCAGCAGGGATCTGTAGCCAAATTTTTTATCACAATCATTGCATACAAAATTTTCAGGACCATCGACGTCTCTATGATGTAACTGCAGATTGGATTTGTGGAAAAACTTTATAGGACTATATTCGAACTTCTGAGGATGTTGTGCTTCTCTATTGTGCCTTTCCAGATGAGATTTCCCACTGAATTTTTCTTCGAAATCATTGCATTCAAAATTGTCAGGATCATGAACATTTTCGATATGCATTCTCGAATCAGCTTCTGACAGATATCTTGTCTCACATTTCTCACATGCAAATTTGCATTCGCCGTTCTCCACATGCTCAAGATCAATATGGTTTGTAGCGAGAAGATGTTTGATGCTGAATGGGTGATCAAACTCATCACGTTCATACTCGCCCATTGTAGCGTTTTGTGACGACTGTAGATTATGCACAACCTATACTTAATGATCTACATTCACTACAACAATCAGGTGGCATCCAAAAATCGTTTAAATCAGATTGAAAAGTCTGGTTGAATTATGTTGATATTCACAATACGACAGTAGTTAACATAGGCTTGAATTCAGAATGAATACTCACGCTTGAAGAACCATACGGCAAACGAATTAAATTTAAAATACTAGTCAACTTCAAATCCCAATCTACGTCAACATTACACTTCCGTAGTCGTTTTTGTTATACCAAGGATAATTTGAAACGAGTGCTTTTGAGAATAAACTCGGATGCGGTACCAGATTTCACTTTGAATGAGTTTGATATTCCGAGGTTCTAATTATGCCCACTTCAAAGGTCTGACTGCAGTAGACTTTGGAAGTGTCTTTGTACCTGGACCAATAATTCCAACAGACAGGTAAATATTCTTTAGAAGGTACCGGTATTTAAATATCATACGTTTACATAGTAAATGCAGCATATACAAGCTTACAAACTTCACATCATTCAAACAAACTGTCCTGACGGGAAAATCAATCGAGCCACAGTGGTAACTGAATTCAGTATTGCAATATGTTTCAAAAAATAAGAAAAATTCAAGTTCCTACATAAAACATAATTCTGAAAACGCGAACTGATAGCGAGAAAAACGATCACAGTCATCTCTTTTTGAAGTTGTTTGCAGTACTACACACGCGGCAAATGAGTGTTGGAAGAAGTCTTTCCCAATCGATTCATGAACTATGATACAAAAAAATGAAGAAACAAAGAGATGCAGAAAATTTAAAATGTAATAATAAGTTTTGAGGTATAGTAACGATTATCAAGATTGATAGCACTCGCGGACAAGGTCAACATCATCTATGACAACACAGTCATATAAGGTATGATGATGATTTGCGGCGAACTGAGCGCAGGCTGATGGCTGTGGTCTGAATACTGATAAATTTGCTTGTGTATCGCATGTGCTGCACCGCCCGTCATCCATTATGGAGTAGGTGCGGGTTGCGTATGCATTTACTATTGTTTCCTCCAACACCACACCGGAATCGACCCTTTCAGGTATAACTTCAGTGAAGGAGGAATCTCCTCGACGAACTCCTCTTCTACTCGGCAACCGCCAAGCTGCAGTGCCCCCCTGGCACGCACACAAACATAAGAGCACTCACAACAACAAACACCACCACAATACACAATACAGTAGGTCACTGTTGCAGGTTCTTCATCTTCTTCTCTCTTCAGGGAAGATCTTGATCCTCTTCTTCCTGCAGATCTGGATGTTGATGGTACACAGAGTTCAGCTGACCATGGTGTCGGTTCATCCACTCATCAAGGTCGCGTATTAGCACACGGAACTGAGCGCAGGCTGATGGCTGTGGTCTGAGTACTGGTAAATTAATATAACTGATGTTGAGATAAGGGACCATAGTGGGTACAAATGAATCAGGAGAACAATATCTTTGCAAAGGGAAAGATACGCGCCAAGACATTGTTTACATGATACATTTGTGGCCACCAAGGTACCACAGCACACGGCGGACTGCAATTTTCTCAAATTCTCCCCCCCCCCCCCTGAAACAGGTTCACTGTCGAAAGGCTATAGCCAGTTAAAGGGGGGGGAGGGCCTTGGTCGAAATATGTTTCAAATCTCCGTCAAAATGTTGTCCCCAATGAGAAAACTCGAAACCCAAAAAATTGGACCCATCCGCTCACCCATATGGGATGCAGAGTCATTTTTATGCCTAAAATCCAAATGGCTGTATCTCAGGCAATAATGAACGCACAGCAATGTAACTTGGAGACATTTTAGTATATGTGAACGTTCATCCATGGTATTTTTTTCGAAAAAAATCATTCATATTTTCCCTAGTTTCTAGCAATAACAAAACTTCGAACTCGAATTTAAAAAAAAAAATCGGGGGGAGGCACCTGGGGAAAATCATTTATTTGAAGCTCCGTACCCTCTACTACGACATACATTAGTAACATAGTCCTCGCTGAGGTGGAACATTCCCAAAAAAATCAATATGTAATGAATTTCTGTGATTTGTCCATGAAGAGCGGGGTGAACTACGACTGCTACCGCAATAGACCGCGTGAAATCAATAGTCAATGTTCGAGCTGAAAAGTAGGCATTCTTCCGTGGGATGAAGTGGGAATGTAGATGGACCAAAAATATTTTTTCAGTACTTCGTTTATCGATTTGGTCAATTCTTATGTAAACACATCCACGGATTAGGTGGAGTGCGTTATTTTGAGAAAAATCCAGTCGCTAGAATCGTCTGAAAACAGTAGAAAAGTGAGAAAATCCACCTTTTCACCCTGGAGGACCTTTAGTTTTGGTATTTTGATCATCAATTAGGTCGATTATATTGTAAACACGTCCGTCGAGTTCGAAAAAAATAGTAAAAAAATTCTCCAGTCGCTGGAACGTTCTAGAAATGACAAATAATCGAGCAACTCGACTTTTTCACCGTGGAGGGCCGCGAGTTTTGGTATTTCGTTCATCAATTAGGTCAATTATGATATAAATGTTACAGTTAAAACCCGAAATCAGTAAATTCTAAAATTCACTAGTCAAAACTAGTGGCCACAAATGACTTTAGTCAGAACTAGTTTCGACTAGTTAACTCTAGAATTTACCGTGACCCTCAGCGTTGGAGCTAGTTTTAACTTAAATAATTTCAGGTAAAACTAGTTTTTACTAGTGAAAACTAGAATTGACTAGTAAAAAGTGAAATAGAGAAGAAATTATGACTAAGTAGTTTTAACTAGTGAAAACAAGAAGGGTGAATCCAATCAGTAAAATGAATTTCTTCCCTAGTACAAATGTAATTGTATTTTTATCAAGGGTGTTGGAGGCATATTTTTTTTAGAGGCCTCCGGAACGAATACAGAAAATGACTCTCCGACTCCGGTTGCCTCCAGTGGACACGTTTGGAGGCGTCTTCTGACCCAAAGTATGTCTCTGGAAGTACCTCAAAATGCCTCCAGCGCAATTACTGAGATTGGAGAAAATGCCTCCGGAGGCACTGTTGAAGAAACCGAAGACGTCTTTAGAGACGCCTCCGAAGGCACTTGTAACGTTGATCAGTGTGACCAGATGTAGCATATTGGCCTACCAGTGTTGCCAGATGACAAATGATACTCACAAGGTGTATTTAAAACTTTGGCTTTTCTTCGAACCGAGCAGCGCTAGCATCAAAGTGGCTGAATGAGGGTTCGAGGAATAGAATACTGTTGAAAAAAGTGCCTCCTAAAGGATCTTTGGAAGCACCTCCAAGCCTCTAGGTGGAAGCAAGGTACCTCCGGAGGCAAAATGCTCCAGCCTCCAACATCTTGGTTTAAATCCTCACCATCTTCGCCTCATTGGAGGCGGAGGCTAGGTACCTCCAGAGACAAAATGCCTCCAGCCTCCAACACCCTTGAATTTTTATTTTTCACAAAGCTTGTTTGTACTTGAATGGTGTGCGTCAATTAGTCACTGTTAGATTTGCTCTTGTAACGTTTATAGACCGACGAATTCGTATGATATACGGTTTAATGTGTGAATTAAGGAAGAAAAATTTAGAACTTTTTCGTATATTTTATTCCAGTGTGAGCTACTTATCCTGAAAGTTGAGCAGAACTACCAAATATCTATCAATTTGGCCGAAGTATGTCTGGAAATACCATCACCTTTTGAACTCGAACAATTTCAATTCATTTCAGTTATAACTAGAATTTACTGATGAATTCAAACAATTTTTTTATTCTAGAATTAACTAGTCAAAACTAGTTCTGACTAAAGTCATTTGTGGCGACTAGTTTTGACTAGTGAATTTTAGAATTTACTGATTTTGGGTTTTAACTGTAACATAAACATATCCGTCGAGTTTGAAAAAAATGGTCAAATCATTGTCCAGCCGCTAGAACGTTTAGGAAATGACAAACAATTGGGAGAAACCACTGTTTCACCCTGGAGGACTATGAGTTTCGGTATTCCGTTCATCAATTAGGTCAATTACCTATAATGTAAACATGTCCATCGAAGTTTGAAAAAAATGGTCAAAAATTTCTCCAGTCGCTGGAACGGTCTAGACATGGTAGAAAATCGAGAAAATTCACTTTTTCAAACTGGACAACCTTGATTCTTATTATTTTGTCTATCAATAAGTCAATTTTCACATAAATAGTGTGCTGAGTTTGAAAACAATATGCAACAAATTCTCCAGTGGCTGGAACAGTGTGGAAATAGTAGAAAATCAAGGAAATCAACCTTTTTCAACCTTCGGAACCATTTCTGGCAATTCATCCATTGATTTGGTCAATTCTTTTGAGAACTCGTGCACCGAGTTTTAGAAAAATTGAAAAAAATTCTCTAGTCGCTGGGACGCTCTGGAAATAGTAAGAAACTAAAGATACATACCAACCGACTGGAGAATTTATGACCATTTTTTGAGGTATTTACATAAGATTTGGCCTAATGGATGAACAAAATACCCCACCGCTCTCCATATTGAAAAAGTGGTCCTTCGTCTCGCCGAAGAGGCTTAGATATTGGTATGAGTATAGATTTTCTAGACCGTTCCAGCGACTGGAGAATTTACTGACCATTTTTTTCTAACTCGGCGGATGTATTTACATAAGATTTGAACTAATTGATGCCTAAAATATCATAAATCACGGTCCCCCAGGCTGAAAAACTGAACTTTCTCGATGATTTGTCATTTCCAGAACGTCCCATTGACTAGAGAATTTTTGCACTATTTTCTTTCGAACTCGGTGGACGTGTTTACATTATAATCGACCTAATTGATGAATGAAATACCAAAACTCACGGTCCTCCAGGGTGAAAAATTGTATTTTCTCACTTTCCTACTGTTTTCAGACTGTTCCAGTGACTGGAGAATTTTTCAACTCAATCCAACGCACTCCACCTAATCCATGGATTTGTTTACATAAGAATTGACCAAATCAATGAACGAAATACTGAAAATATATTTTTGGTCTAATTCTACATTCCCATTTCATCCCACGGAGGAATGCGTATCTTTCAGCTCGAACATTGACTATTGATTTCACGCGGTCCATTGCGGTAGCAGTCGTAGTTCACCCCGCCCTTCATGGAAAAATCACAGAAATTCATTAAATATTGATTTTTTGGGAATGTTCCACCTTGTCGAGAATTATGATACTAATGTATGTTGTAGTAGAGGGTATGATGTTCCAAATGAATGATTTTCCCCAGGTGCCCCCCCCCCGATTTTTTTAAAAATTCGAGTTTGAAGGTTTGTTATTGCTAGAAACTATGGAAAATATGAATGATTGTCTTTGAAAAAGATACCATGGATGAACGTTCATATATACTAAAAGATCCCCAAGTTACATTGCTGTGCAATCATTATTTCTTGAGGTTCAGTCATTTGGATTTTAGGCCTAAAAATAACTCGGCATCCCATGTGGTTGAGCGGATGGGTCCAATTTTTCGGGTTTCGAGTTTTCTCATTGGGGACAACATTTTGACGGAGATTTGAAACATTTTTCGACCAAGCCAATTCCCCCCCCCCCTTTCCAGGCTGGAGCCTTTCAATTTTCGAGTCACATCATCTGACATTAGAGGGACTTGGAAAAATTTCGACTTTTGAGCCATAGACGGACATAGAAACATGGATCACTTAACGGAGTTAAACGAGGGGTGGCGGGAAACCTGTTTTAATGGGCACGTGGGATCTGAAAAATGTAGATCATAACGTTACAAGGCTGACCTATGACGTCATCAAACTGTGACGTCACAGACCCCGCGACTCAAGCTATACGTATGATAGGATATCCTAAAAATTTTTGAGCTGTGAATTTTGCCAGTCGGCCGGACCGCGGACGTTTTTTCCGAAAAACCCCCTTGATAAAATAGGTTTCCAGTTGAAATTTTGAGTTCCATGCTATCATCATATTGGAGCGGTTGGAGCTCCATGTCCTAATGAAAGAGTTGGACTCAAAAAATTTCTAAATTTTGAGTTATTTAGGGTGAGGCTAAATGACGTCACCACTCTCCTTCAAGGCTCTTACGGAAAAGTGGTAATATAATTTGGCCTTACTCTATATTCTACGATAGGAGGTAGACTTGAAAAAATCTGAAAACCAATTCGACCCATTGAACAGGTTCCCAGCGCTCCTTGTTTAACTCCGTTACAGAAGCCGTGGTTTTCTATTCTATCCTGTTGAAATCGGTATGAGTGTTATAATCAAATAGTTGATGGCTCCATTGCCCTCTCCCACTGTGAAATGACGCTTTCATCGCATTTGTCTCCGAAAGGAAATTGTCCACCTGGTCCGTTAGTGGCTGACCACAAATTTGGATATCAACTATACATAGCCAAGTGTTTGAAGGAGTTTCTAAAGTTGCTGCCTTTCAATATTTTATTTTCCACGACATTCATATATTAATATCTTCGCTAGTATTGGTCACAGCGGTGATCCCATCGCTAGTCCTCCTTCCTGATTGTAGAACTTGAATCGGCAAAAGTTCTGACTCACGATCTTTGTTGTACTAAAGCCCGTCAGTGTTTCTACGGTATCTGTTGTTTCCCAGCAGTATGAGAAGTTCCTGTTTTGTTATGATACCAAAAATATTTGTCACATCCAAGGACACCAGTTTGTAGTTATATTCTTGATTTCCAACTTGTCCAATCGCTTCATCAACTTTCTGTTGTTTCTGATACTTCGTTTAGGCGCAAACTGGTTGATTTCTTTCAAGAATTTGCTCGTGGTCTTCGCTATCTTGTAATAATATGATGATTGGATGCCATCAACCAGTGGTCTCATCAAACAGTTCACGTATTGGAGTCTTGATTTTCGGTTCAACCGGTTTCATCTCAAAAAATCCTTTCATTTCCGGGTACACTCACTGTTCTCTTTCAACACAGTTTTCAGCGAGTTCTGTCATTTAAGGTTCGGGTGCTTCTTCTTCTCTTGGTATCCATTCTCTGCAATATACGACTCTAAGTTTTGTGTGTAGCCGTCCTCCACAGATACCACAACCGAGTAGTCTTTATTGTCCACCTCAGATCTTTTTCTCTAGTTTTCCTCGGCATTACTTGCGTTCTGTCATTGGCTCTCTTCATAAGATAATACTCAACTTAAGTTCTGACTCTCACTAGCTATCCCTCGATCTTGAACAGTGTTCATGTTGGTCTCTCACAAGTGCTAGCCCACCAACGAGAACTTTCATCTCTCATTACCATACAGTCTCCACACTGCATGACATTTGAAATCTCTAGATCAAACTCGATTAAAACAATCTAACACATACCGTGCTAAATGATTTGTAATTCAGTTTTATGTGAGAACCATCATTTGATTTACTTACAGCGTAGAAAGATGTATTATAGTAGACGTACATTGTCTATAACTCATGTACAGATGGTAGTTTTTGTAAGAGATTCTTTACCAAAAATGTGTACGTTCATAAAAAAATTTTCTCATGGTTTCGAGCATATGGGAAATAGATAAAAGCGATTATTTATTGGGAGGGTCGACCATATTCAACCACGTTATCTACGGAATTTTTGTCACTTTGTTTTCATTCTTCTCCTTCGCAGCTCGACGAGGCTCCGTACGTACGGCCCCTATACGAGAACAATTATGCAATAGACGGTCATCAAGAGGTCTACTGTAAGTGTAAGTGCATTAGTTTATACAAAAGAAACAAAACAGGTACAAATTTAAACAAATTATAAAAACATTTCCAACGGGAAGTATCAATAGACGGAATCTACTTCAACAGTTAACAGAAAAGGGAGGAGGTCGATCGTATCGTAAAGAGGACATTGTAGTAATGTTAATCTATCTCTCAGTTTATAGTTAGTAATGAGCCTTGATTACCTCTATGATATGTGTATTCAAGAGAGCTCGTGTCATCGTTGTTTTTCCCCTCTCTATTCTTCGAGAACGCAGTCGAACTGTATTATAGACCTGCGTAAACTACCGCGGTACTAAAGATTAGTACCGTACGTACATTGCACTATTAGAATACGGTTCGTAAGTAAAATATTTTTTTACAGCTGCAGTCGACGTTAGAGAAAGAATAAAAACCTGAGGAATTACGGTATAAACGTCCGCTGCGTGGAAATGAGAATGAGATGAAAATAGAGCAGGTCTGCAACCAACGATTCAGATAAGAGGTGTTCATTCCATCCATTATCTGATTTAAATTAGTGCAAGGGTGGTCTCGTCGCGCGTAACCGAATTTTCGGCCAAAACGATTCCGAATTTATTAGAAGAAAGATCGCTGGAAGGAACGAGCGAGCGGAGCTATTAAGAAGGATTATAAATTAATAATTCTCGAATTTATTTTCGTAAAAGCGTAATTTAAAATATTTCGAAGAAGATATACCGTATTTTTTCTTTTTACGATTCATCATTAATCGGTTAGAAGAATTTTTCTTCGATACCAGGAAGCCCTCATTGTGTTGTGGATATCGAAATGAGGGAATCGAGCTCGGGATTACGGGCGCGAGTAATTTGACACCCGCGCCGTTTGAGTGAAAGCTTTTGAGAGTTTAGTGAAATTAGGTCAAAAAATAGGTCCGCGATAAAAATGTGGACCACATAATTTTGTATGATTGCTGAGTGAATTTTTTTATCACTCGCGAACCACTAGCAAAATGTGGAGTTTAGATTTTCGTGATGAAATTTTTTCGTGTAGTCAATTCAGTCTCTCCAATTTAATCAAAAGAATTTCTGACGGAAAGTAAAGTTGGTAGGATGTATGCTTGTATAAGAAAGGTAAGTACTTATATTCCCAATTGAGCGTTTATGCTTTCAAATAATACCTGCAAGCAATTTTCTGGGATACGATTTAATTGGGAGTGAGCGTGAAGCTGAAGGATTGCCAACAAATGCTTTGAAAAAATTACTAAAAATAATCAAATTTCCAATTTCACTCGAAAATTTGGAATCTCAATCCGAATTACCAACGATTTGTTATCATTTCATTGCCTTATCAACTCTTTAAAGAAATTTCTCATTGAAGACTTTTCTGCGTTCTCGAATCCTCGAAGAGCAAACAACTTCTTTTTACATTTCCCATATCTTTATTCTTGGTTTGACCACCCCTCAACTTCTGAGCTCATGGTCGTGCTGCCGCGACCTTAATTCCATCTTCAATTCTTAACTGACCGCCGCGCCATCTCCTTCGGAGCTGTCACTTTGAAATTGACTACCACACCTGTAATCATTTTGCAGCTTCACGATAGTGTGTTCATGGGTTAGGGTGATGCTAAGGGCTGTGCCATGCTAAGTTCATGGGTTTTACAAGGAGAGCATAAAACATACAAATGTGCATTCGCGCGTATTGTATTTTACTGTTTTTAAATATTATAAAATAGTACTTTGGTCGCACTTGAAAAAAAGAAAAGGAAACCAAAAGAAAAAAGAAGAAAAAAAAAACGTTGCTTGACCATAACCACAAAACCAAAGTCTGTTCTAAATTTATTTGTAATATTCATTCACATTTATAAAAAGAAAAATATTTTGCCAAACGTTAACCAAACACTATGTTAAAATAAGTTGACTTGAGACGCAAAAAAAAAAAAACATATTGCTAGGCATTAACCAAACCATATTTTAAAATAAGTTGTACTTCATTCGCATTATAAAAAAGAAAGAAGACATATTACTAGACCTTAACCAAACCTTATCTTGAAATGAGTTGTGCTTCACTTCGCCTGAGATGGAAAGGTAAGCCATTTTTCACAATACCTATTCGTTCGCATTGACTGAATAAATATTGCGGTATTTGGGAAGAATGATACCTATATATTCAAAATAAATTTTCAAAAACTAATTATACAATATTGAACACTTATAACTTGATAAGCTACAGTGCTGTCTGAGAATTAAAAAAGTTCAGAAAGATAATTCAAAATACTCAAAAAGTGGGAAATTAGAATAGTATGTCACCTAAGGAATAAAAAACAAACCTGTCAATTCTGTAGAACAATTGTTGCTGATTCATTGTGGAAAGGAACAGATTTTAGAAGAAGAAATTTAAGCTTTATTACCCTGCGGTCCACTACCTAAGAGCTTGTTTTAAATTCAAATTTTGATGATTTCCACAACATTAATAATTATTCATGAGAGGTTTCCCAATTGGAATACCTTTATCAACATTTTTAGACTGTTAGAGTACTTATATTTCTAGTCACAAGAACAGAACTGCTGAAAATGAAAAAATCTCTGTAATAAAAACGATTTTTTTTTTTTTTTTATTTATTCATTATTTTTAAAACATTTAAACATTTCCTATGTAAGTACCCACACCAAAAAATTTAGATAAGATGTAAAGAGTTAAAATGCGTGATTATAGGTAAGTCAACTAGAAATTTAAATAAATTTTCACAAGGTATTATTCAAAATTAGGTTTAGGCGTAAATTGAATTGAAATACAATATTCTCGAGGAAAGGTAATTGAAAACGATTAGAAACGATCAATAAGTGCGTATGGAAGTCATGTAAGAAAGATAATAATTATTTATAACAATAATATATGAATTGAAATACTCAATACCTAAAAGTAGGAGTTGCTGAAAAAAATTGTTTCCTATTTAAAACATTTCATTTGAATTTACCAGTGTTTCACAATAACATCCCAATAACCACTGCAGCTGTTTCTTCAAAGTGCCTCATACCGTTTAAATAAAAAGTGTTAGTCACATTTTAGATTCCTACCTATATCATATTATAATTTAAAAAAAAATTATACACCTAAACTAAACGACATTGATCAGGAATGACTATAAGTATTATTAAAATTGTAGGATATGTACTCTCTCAAATGGTGTATTCTAGACAAGAAAACTTTCCATTCATTATAGTGTTGATTGAGGTCTTGGTTGAAGGTAACAATATATTTGGTAAGTATGCATCATCAGCTCAGAGTCATGATAGATAAATAATGACAATGATTTTAATTTGGTCTAGATTCATGGATTATGACATGGCGTTTCAGGTTTGTTTTGAATACGAATTTTTTTCCGCAATTATTGCATATGAATTGATATCTCAAGTCTGGGTCAGATTCATGGACCATCATATGCACCTTTAAATTACTTTTTCTCATGCATCTTCTGCCACAAATATCACATTTAAATTGATATCTCAAATCAGGGTTAGGTTCATGGATCAACATATGCATCTTCAGATTACTTTTCCGACCTAATTTTTTTCCACAAACATTACACTGGAATTGATTTTGACAGTTGGGCTGAGAATCATGGGTTAAAATATGGATTCTCAAAAGGCACTTTTGTGTAAATCTTTTGCCACAAATATTGCATGTAAATTGATACTTTATATCTGGATCAGATTTGTGGATCAACATATGCCTCATTAGGTAGCCTTTGCTTGTAAATTTTTTCCCACAAATATTGCACTTGAATGGATGTCTCAAATCTGGGTCAGATTCATGAATTAACATGTGCTTTGTTAGATCGCCTTTCCGTGCTGATTTTTTTCCACAAATATTGCACTTGAATTGGTATCTCAAATCTGGGTCAGATTCATGAATTAACATGTGCCTTGTTAGATCACCTTTTCTTGATAATTCTTTTCCACAAATATCACATTTAAATTGATATCTCAAATCAGGATTAGGTTCATGGATCAACATATGCATCTTCAGATTACTTTTGCAATTTAATTTTTTTCCACAAACATCACACTGGAATGGATTCTGACTGTTAGGCTGAGAATCATGGGTTAAAATATGGATTCTCAAAAGGCACTTTTGTGTAAATCTTTTGCCACAAATATTACATACAAATTGATACTTTATATCTGGATCAGATTCATGGATCAACATATGCCTCATTAGGTTGCCTTTTCTTGCAAATTTTCTTCCACAAATATTGCACTCGAATGGATATCTCAAAACAGGGTCAGATTCATGAATTAACATGTGCTTTGTTAGATCACCTTTTCTTGCTGATTCTTTTCCACAAATATCACATTTAAATTGATATCTCAAATCAGGGTTAGGTTCATGGATCAAAATATGCATCTTCAGATGACTTTTCCGACTGAATTTTTTTCCACAAACATTACACTGGAATTGATTCTTACAGTTGGGCTGAGAATCATGGTTTAAAATATGGATTCTCAAAAGGCACTTTTGTGTAAATCTTTTGCCACAAATATTGCATATAAATTGATACTTTATATCTGGATCAGATTCGTGGATCAACATATGCCTTAATAGGTCGTCTTTGCTTGTATATTTTTTTACACAAATATTGCACTTGAATCGATATCTCAAATCTGGATCAGATTCATGGATCAACATATGGCTCATTAGGTGGCCTTTGCTTGTAAATTTTTTTCCACAAATATTGCACTTGAATCGATATCTCAAATCTGGGTCAGATTCATGAATTAACATGTGCCTTGTTAGATCACCTTTCCACGCTAATTTTCTCCCACAAATATTGCACTTAAATCGATATCTCAAATCTGGGTCAGACACATGAATTGACATATGCTTCTTTAGATTGCCTTTACTTGCTGATTTTTTTCCACAAATATTGCACTCATATTGATATCTCAGATCTGGGTCGGATACATGGATATTTATGATGTGACTGTGAGTCGACATTACGGATCTCTGGACAGTTCTTGCTCTGACATGCAGAAATCAAATCACTGATGTAAAGACTACCTAATCTAGATTGATAGGCGAGGAATTTATGGTGACACTGAAAAGTTGAACACGCTCAGAGTATAACAAATTCATTAAAGAATTACCGGTACTTGGAATTAGTTATATAGTATATTCGATTGGGCTAACTTCAATCAAATCATTTTAGAACTGCAAAAGGACGTCTAGATTGTTACTGTTCTACCCTTAAGTTAATTCTTAAAAATTAAAATAATTGATTCAAGACCACAAATAGAAACAATTGAAAACAGAATAAAAGAGAAAAGGAGAGTAAAGATAGCTAGATTAGAAGAAACAAAGTTGCCAGATTTTTGTACTACCGCGTTTCATAGTGATAGTTGATAAAAGTTAGTTCACATTATCTATCCTTGGAGTGTTGTGTACGCTGTACGCCTCAAGCTGTGGTAGCTCATTAGCGAAAGGAAGAATACTCCAAAGGGTGAGTAAACAAAATTACACGACGAGGGCTTTCGGATTGATAAACCATCTTCGGTACTGATATGAAAGCAACTGACGAACGGAGGGGACGGCCCGTAACTTAGAGGAAAGTGTTGAAAGCATGTGCTCTGATGGTAGCATGCCAACAGATTATGAAGATTTTTCCATAAACTAACTTACAGGAACAGTCAGTGACTAGAGAGATAGATTAAAGTGGAAACTGGCGACAGATCTCATATTGGCGCGGGGCGAATGACTCAGTTAAGATCGCCCAGGTGCAAGGGCACCGCACCTTCATATAGACTTGAATATAGTAATATATCCGAGTAATGCAATGATCATGACTTGAAGGACTTTCAATTAACGTTCCTCATCTCGTTCAAGCTATACAGAGAAAAATAGCCCACTTTTTGAGCCGCTCGGGGTTGCCTTCATCAACTTTGTTAAATGAAGCAAACAGGGAGCCTGTTTTATGGACGTCACTATTGTGTATTCTCATTCCTAAACAGCTTGAGCCTTTGTTATTCTATGAATTTCGAACTTCAGCCTTCATTATACTGGGCCTAATATACTATACTTCTAGGTTCTTAATTTGTAGCCTGGAAAATGTCAAACATTAGCCTTCATTATACTAAGCCTAATAAGCCTAATATACCATACTAGGCCTATAATAACTAGCCTCAGGAAATTTTAACTTTAGCCTACATCATACTGGGTCTAACATACTATACTAGGCCTATAATAAGTAGCCTAAAAAATTTCAAACTTTAGCCTTCATTATATTGGATTAATATACCACACTAGGCCTCCAATGACTAGATTGAAAGTATAACTAGTCTTATACCAGGGATGGGCAAAGTGATTTCTAGTCGATCGCGATACAATTCCAAAATAAGGTGAAAAATAACCAAGAACGTGAAATTTGAAACATTAAAATTACGTTAGAGAAAAAAAAATTGATAAGATTTCTATACCGTACAATTTTCCAGTGACCGACGACTCTAATGTTGTGATGTGGCACTAATATGCATTTTAGTACTGCAAAATATGACCTTCTCCCCGCTGTGGATCATTCAGCACAAGGGGGAGGGACTCGGAATTTCAATATGTTATTTGGGACCACTTATGAAACATAATATACTAGCGTTTGTTGCGTTGTCGCTATGCCTCGACGACAGCCGCTAGCAAGGTAAGCACCAATTTTGAAATAAAAAAACAATTTCTTCCGATGAAAAATTTATAAAAAAAAATGTTTCAAACCGGTGTGGTAATTAACCACAAAAAAATCAGACTATTTCCATTTACTGGCAAAAAAGGAGAGAAAGGGCCCCCATGAACAGATTCAAGTATTTTGTTTTGTGGATTTTAAATTGCTTCTCTCCAGAAAAAAGAAAATTGCTCATAAGAACTTTCTTATTTTGAAACACGCTGCACTCCTGCACATTCTTTTGTTCACATATAAGGGTACAAAAATATTGCTCACTTTAACCAAACCCTATTTAAAGAAAATACTACCTCAGTCACAATTTAAAAAAAAAAAAAAAAAACGAAAAAAAATCAGTTTGCTAACCCTATTTTGAATGAGCATAGGTTTTTTTGATTATAGAAGAGTATTGAAAATAGAAAGCAAAATTCAATTCAGAGTAACTCCCTCAAACTCAATGGGCGCACCAAATGGCAATGGTTTTGAAATTGACTACCACACCTGGGATCATTTTGCAGCTTCACGATAGTGTGTTCATGGGTTAGGGTGATGCTAAGGGCTGTGCTATGCTAAGTTCATGAGTTCTACAAGGAGAGCATAAAACATACAAATGTGCATCCGCGCGTATTGTATTTTACTCTTTTTAAATATTATAAAATAGTACTTTGGTCGCACTTGAAAAAAAAAAAAAAAAAAAAAGAAGAAACGTTGCTAGACCATAACCACAAAACCAAACTCTGTTCTAAAATTATTTGTAATTCGAAAAAGAGATTTACTCGTATATCGGCACTTAATATCACTATTTATTTCTTGTACGAGACCGACGTTTCGTCGCGTGATGCGACGAAACGTCTCGTACAAGAAATAAATAGTGATATTAAGTGCCGATTTTTCTGTTTTTCTTTTTTATTTGTAATTCATTCACATTTATAAAAAGAAAAATATTTTGCCAAACGTTAACCAAACCCTATTTTAAAATAAGTTGTACTCTAGTCACATTTTTAAAAAAACATATTGCTACACCTTAACCAAACCATATTTTAAAATAAGTTGTACTTTAGTCGCATTATAAAAAAGAGAGAAGACATATTGCTAGACCTTAACCAAACCTTGAAATGAGTTGTGCTTCACTTTGCCTGAGATGGAAAGGTAAGCCATTTATCACAATACTCGATCGCATTGACTAAATAAATATTGCGGGTATTTGGGAAGAATGATGATACCTATATATTCAAAATAAATTTTCAAAAACAAATTATACAATATTGAATGCTTATAAGTTGATAAGCTACAGTGCTGTCTGAGAACTAAAAAAGTTCAGAAGGATAATTCAAAATACTGAAAACGTAGGAACTTAGAATAGTATATCACCTAATGAATGAAAAACAAACCTGTCAATTCTGTAGAACAATTGTTGCTGATTCATTGTGAAAATGAACAGATATCAGAGGAAAAAATTTAAGCTTTATTACCATGCGATCCGCTAAAAACTTGTTCAGAATTCAAATTTTGATGATTTCCACAACATTAATTAATATTATTCATGAGAGGTTTACCAATTGGAATACCTTTATCAACATTTTTAGACTGTTAGAGTACTTATATTTCTAGTCACAAGAACAGAACTGCTGAAAATGAAAAAATCTCTGTAATAAAAATGATTTTTTTTTTGTTTTTTTTATTCATTATTTTTCAAACATTTAAACATTTCCTATGTAAGTACCCACACCAAAAAATTTAGATAAGATGTACTTAAAGAGTTCAAATGCCTGATTATGGGTAAGTCAACTAGAAATTCAAATAAATATTCACAAGGGATTAATCAAAATTAAGTTTAGGCGTAAATTGAATTGAAATACAATATTCTCGAGGAAAGGTAGGTAATTGAAAACGATTAGAAACAATCAATAAGTGCGTGCCGTTCAGAGTAACATCAAAATGGAAGTCATGTAAGATAATAATTTATAACAATAATTATATGAATTGAAATACTCAACACATAAAAGTAGAGGTTGCTGAAAAAAATTGTTTCCTATTTACAACATTTCATTTGAATTTACCAGTGTTTCATATTAACATTCCAATAACCTTTGCAGCTGTTTCTTCAAAGTACCCCATACCGTCTAAATACAAAGTGTTAGTCACATTTTAGGTTCCTACCTATATCATAATATAATGAAAAAAAATCATAGACCTAAACTAGATGACATTGATCAGGAATCACTATGAGTATTATTAAAACTGTAGGATATGTACTCTCTCAAATGGTGTATTCTAGATAAGGAAACTTTCCATTCATTATAGTCTTGATTGAGGTCTTGAATGAAGGTAAAAATATATGAGGTAAGTTATGCATCATCAGCTCAGTCATGATAGATAAATAATTTCAAAGATTTTAATTTGGTCTATATTCATGGATTATGACATGGCGTTTCAGATTCTTTTTGAATATAAATTTTTTTCCGCAATTATTGCATATGAATTGATATCTCAAGTCTGGGTCAGATTCATGGACCACCATATGCATCTTTAAATTATTTTTTCTCATGCATCTTCTGCCACAAATATCACATCTAAATTGATATCTCAAATCAGGGTTAGGTTCATGGACCAACATATGCATCTTCAGATTACTTTTCCGACTTAATTTTTTTCCACAAACATTACACTGGAATTGATTTTGACAGTTGGTCTGAGAATCATGGGTTAAAATATGGATTTTCAAAAGGCACTTTTGTGTAAATCCTTTGCCACAAATATTGCATATAAATTGATACTTTATATCTAGGTCAGATTCATGAATTAACATGTGCTTCGTTAGATCGCTTTTCCTTGCTGATTTTTTTCCACAAATTTTGCAATTGAATGGATATCTCAAATCTGGGTCAGATTCATGACTTAACATGTGCCTTGTTAGAACATCTTTTCTTGATGATCCTTTTCCACAAATATCACATTTAAATTGATATCTCAAATCAGGATTAGGTTCATGGATCAACATATGCATCTTCAGATTACTTTTCCGACTTAATTTTTTTTCACAAACATTACACTGGAATTCGTCCTGACAGTTGGGCTGAGAATCATGGGTTAAAATATGGATTCTCAAAAGGTACTTTTGTGTAAATCTTTTGCCACAACTATTACATATAAATTGATACTTTATATCTGGATCTGATTCGTGGATCAACATATGCCTTGATAGTTCGCCCTTGCGTGTAAATTTTTTTCCACAAATATTGCACTTGAATCGATATCTCAAAACAGGGTCAGATTCATGAATTAACATGTGCTTCTTTAGATCGCTTTTCTCTGTTGATTTTTTTCCACAAATATTGCACTTGAATTGATATCTCAAATCTGGGTCAGATTCATGGATCAACATATGCATCTTCAGATTACTTTTCCGACTTGATTTTTTTCCACATATATTGCACTTGAATTGATATCTCAAATCTGGGTCAGATTCATGGATCAACATATGCATCTTCAGATTATTTTTCCGACTTGATTTTTTTCCACAAATATTGCACTTGAATTGATATCTCAAATCTGGGTCAGATTCATGAGTTAACATATGTTTTGTTAGATTGCCTTTACTTGTTGATTTTTTTCCACAAATATTGCACTTGAATTGATATCTCAAATCTGGGTCAGATTCATGAATTAACATGTGGTTCCTTAGATCACCTTTCCTGGCTAATTTTCTCCCACAAATAACGCACTTGAATCGATATCTCAAATCTGGGTCAGATTCATGGATTAACATGTGCCTTGTTAGATCACTTTGCCTTGTTGATTTTCTTCCACAGATATTGCACTTAAATTGGTATTTCAGATCTGGGTTGGATTCATGGATTAACGTATGCCTCTGCAGAAGGTATTTCTGTGTAAATGTTTTTCCACATGTATTACATTCAAATCGATGTCTCAAATTTTGGGACATCTGAGTCAACATGATGGATCTTGGATGTTTCTTGCTTTGACACAAAGAAGTGTAATCACTTATGTAAAGTATAGTCTGAACTGGTAGGTAGTCTATGGAGTAGATGGTGACACTAAAAAGTTGAAAACGCTCACAGTACATAACAAATTCATTAAAGAATTACCGGTACATGGAATGAGCTATATAGGATATTCGATTGGGCCAACATTAATCAAATCATTTTAGAACTGCGAAAAGACGTCTAGATTGTTACTGTTCTACCCTTAGGTTAATTCATAAAAATTAAACTGATTGATTCAAGACCATAAAGAGAAACAATTGAAAACAGAATGAAGAAGGTATTCTTGACTGAGAGAGTAAAGATAGCTAGATTAGAAGAAACAAAATTGCCATAGATTTTTGTAATACCGCAGGCAAGTGAACGTTTCAAAGTGATAGTTGATACCATTTAGTTCACATTATCCATTCTTGGAGTGTTGTGTACGCTGTACGCCTTAAGCTGTAGAAGCTCATTAGTGAAAGGAAGAATACTGCGAAGGGTGAGTAGGTAAACAAAATTACACGACGAGGGCTTTCGGATTGATATTTAATCCATCTTTGGATTGATAAACCATCTTTGGTACTGAAATGAAAGCAACTGACGAACGGAGGGGAGGGCTTATAACTTAGAGGAATGTGTTTGTTTAATTTAGAACGCTTCTGCGGCGTATTTTACAGTTCCTTTTTCTAAAATTTTGGAAGCAATGCGCTTCGTTTTCTTCTCATATTTTGGTTTCTTTGTCGGTGTTTGGTGTTGCATTTGAGACCCAAGTTTGTCAAGTTCCGGTTCTACTCCCATTGTAAGGTCAAGACCAAGAAACAGTATTCTTCCGGGAGGTAAAATCAATTGAAAAGTTTCTCAGTTTGATGTTCACTTATCTGCGCGCTTTGAAAGAAAAGTGATAGACACTGGAACCATTTTTAGATGTCAAATAATTATGCTATCCTTCTTACATTATTTCGGGCGTATGAGTACGAGATAATTGTGAGCCTTGCCCCTACCGATTTTTTTCTATAGTATTGTGGCCATGATACTAAGCATGTACTCTGATGGTAGCATGCCAACAGATTATGACGATTTTTCCATAAACCAACTCACACGAACAGTCAGTGACTAGAACGATAGATTAAAGTGGAAACTGGCAACAGATCTCATATTGGTGCGGGGCGAATGACTCAGTTAAGATCGCCCAGGTGCAAGGGCACTTTCTAATCGCTGAAAACCGCATAGCTTAGACTTCAAACCGCGCCTTCATATAGACTTGAATATAGTAATACATCCGAGTAGTGCAATGATCATGACTTGAAGGACTTTCAATTTACGTTCCTCATCCCGATCAAGCTACCGCTCGGAGTTGCCTTCAATAGACTTTGTTAATTGAGGCAAACAGGGAACCTGTTTTATGCATCTCACTATTGTGTATTCTCATTCCTAAATAGCTTGAGCCTTTGTTATACTACAAATTTCGAACTTCAGCCTTCAATATACTGGGCCTAATATACTATACTTTTAGGCCTGTAATCCGTAGTCTGGAAAATGTCAAACATTAGCCTTCATTACACTAAGCCTAATATACCGTACTAGGCCTAAGCCTCAGAAAGTTTTAACTTCATCCTACATCATACTGGGTCTAACATACTATACTAGGCCTATAATAAGTAGCCTAAAAAATTTCAAACTTTAGCCTTCATTATATTGGATTGATATACCACACTAGGCCTCCAATGACTAGATTGAAAGTATAACTAGTCTTATACCAGGGATGGGCAAAATGGGTTTTGCGATCGACTGGTCGATCGCGAAATGATTTGTAGTCGATCGCGATACAATTCCAAAATAAGGTGAAAAATAACCAAAAACGTGAAATTTTAAATAATTAAAATTACGTTAAGGAGAAAAAAATTGATAAGACTTCTATACCGTACAATGTTCCAGTATTGACTCTAATGTTGTGATGTGGCACTAATGTGCATTTTAGTACTGCAAAATATCACCTTCTCTCCCCTGTGGATCATTTAGCACAAAGGGGAGGGACTCGGAATTTCAATATGTTATTTGGGACCACTTATGATACATAATGTACTAGCGTCTGTTGCGTCGTCGCTAGGCCTCGACGACAGCCGCCAGCAAGGTGAGCACCAATTTTGAAATAAAAAAACAATTTCTTTCGATGAGAAATTTATGAAAAAATATGACTCAAACCGGCGTGGTAATTAACCATAAACAAATGAGACTATTTCCATTTACTGGAAAAAGAGGAGAGAAAGGGCCCCCATGAACAGATTCAAGTATTTTGTTTTTGTAGATTTTAAATATTGCTTCTCTTCAGAAAAAAGAAAATTGCTCATAAAAACATTCTTATTTTGAAACACGCCGAACTCCTACACATTCTTTTGTCCACATATAAGGGTACAAAAATATTGCTCACTTTAACCAAACTCTATTTTAAGAAAATACTGCCTTAGTTACAATTTAAAAATAAAAAAACAAAAAAAAAAAAAAACAGATTGCTAACCCCATTTTGAATGAGCAAAAGTTTTACTTCAGTTGCATTTAAAACAAAAGAAAAAAAATATTGCTCACCTTAACCAAACCCTATTTTAAAGTAAGTTCTATAGCATTTAGGGATTTAGAGAATTAAAAAAAAAAAAAAAAAATGGGATTGATTATAGAAGAGTATTGAAAATCAATTCAGAGTAGCTCCCTCAAACTCAATGGGCACACTGAATGGCAATGGTTTTGATTTTGACTACCACACCTGTGATCATTTTGCAGCTTCCCGAGAGTGTGTTCATGGGTTAGGGTGATGCTAAGGGCTGTGCCATGCTAAGTTCATGGGTTTTACAAAGAGAGCATAAAACATACAAATGTGCATTCGCGCGTATTGTATTTTACTGTTTTTAAATATTATAAAATAGTACTTTGGTCACACTTGAAAAAAAAAAGGAAGAAAAAAAAACGTTGCTAAACCATAACCACAAAACCAAACTCTGTTCTAAAATTATTTGTAATTCATTCACATATATAAAAAGAAAAATATTTTGCCAAACGTTAACCAAACACTATTTTAAAATAAGTTGACTTGAGACGCATTAAAAAAGAAAGAAAAAACAAAAAAAACATATTGCTAGGCCTTAATCAATCCCTATTTTAAAATAAGTTGTACTCTAGTCACATTCTTAACAAAAACATTTGGCTACGCCTTAACCAAACCATATTTTAAAATAAGTTGTACTTAGCTACTTTGGTCGTATTATAAAAAAGAAAGAAGACATATTGCTCGTTAACCAAACCTTGAAATGAGTTGTGCTTCACTTTGCCTGAGATGGAAAGGTAAGCCATTTATCACAATATTCGTTCGCATTGACTAAATAAATATTGTGGGTATTTCGGAAGAATGAAACCTATATATATTCAAAATAAATTTTCAAAAACAAATTATACAGTACCTATTGAACGCTTATAAGTTGATAAGCTACAGTACTGTCTGAGACCTAAAAAAGTTCAGAAGGATAATTCAAAATACTCACAAAGTGGGAAATTAGAATAGTATGTCACCTAATGAATGAAAAACAAACCTGTCAATTCTGTAGAACAATTGTTGCTGATTCCTTGTGAAAAGGAACAGATTTTAGAAGAAGAAATTAAAGCTTTATTACCATGCGATCCACTAAGAACTTGTTTTAAATTCAAATTTTGATGATTTCCGCAACATTAATAATTGAATCCGTTTTTGCAAAAAGGGCCTAAGTGTGCTTTATGCCCTTTTTGCATTCGTTGATGTTCGATGACTATACGACTATACGACCCGTATTAACACGTGTACATACGTTGTATCATCCTTATCAGTTTCCAAGTTCCCGGCTATCTGTTGCTAATAATATTTTTTAATTTATTTTTCTTACATACTGTTCTTTCAAAAAAATTTTATATGCCTAAAAAATTCGATTATATTATTTCACGTGCCCCTTAACACGGTAAAAATTGCGTTTTTACAAAAAGGGCCTAAAAGGTAGTAACTTTTCCCGTGTTTTCATCAGCACAATGATCTTCACAGATCCTCAATTCCTTCAAAATATTGTAGTCCGATAACTCTAACCTTCATTCCCAACTTGTCTTACAACATTTCGTTTACTCAGATTTTTAATTTTGAATGTTAAAATTTCAAACACGTTTTTCTAGAAACAAGATTTTCGCACTTGGGCCCTTTTTGCAAAAACGGATTCAATTATTCATGAGAGGTTTACCAATTGGAATACCTTTATCAACATTTTTAGACTGTTAGAGTACTTATATTTCTAGTCACAAGAACAGAACTGCTGAAAATGAAGAAATCTCTGTTAAAAAAAACGATTTTTTTTTTTTTTTTTTTTTTTTTTTATTATTTTTAAAACATTTAAACATTTCCTATGTAAGTACCCACACCAAAAAATTTAGATAAGATGTACTTAAAGAGTTTAAATGCCTGATTATATGTAAGTCAACTAGAAATTCAAGTAAATATTCACAAGGGATTAATCAAAATAAACTTTAGTCGTAAATTGAAATGAAATACAATATTCTCGAGGAGAGGTGATTGAAAACAATTAGAAACAATCAATAAGTGCGTGCCGTTCAGAGTAACATCAATAATATGGAAGTCATGTAAGATGATAATTTATAACAATATATGAATTGAAATACTCAATACCTAATAGTAGGGGTTGCTGAAAAAAATTGTTTTCTATTTACATCCAACATTTTATTGTGATTTACCAGTGTTTCATATTAACATTCCAATAACCATTGCAGCTATTTCTTCAAAGTACCCCATACCATTTAAATAAAGAGTGTTAGTCACATTTTAGGTTCCTACCTATATCATAATATAATTTAAAAAAAATTATACACCTAAACTAAATGACATTGATCAGGAATGACTATAAGTATTATTAAAATTGTAGGATATGTACTCTCTCAAATGGTGTATTCTAGACAAGAAAACTTTCCATTCATTATAGTGTTGATTGAGGTCTTGGTTGAAGGTAAAAATATATTAGGTAAGTATGCATCATCAGCTCAGAGTCATGATAGATAAATAATGACAATGATTTTAATTTGGTCTAGATTCATGGATTATGACATGGCGTTTCAGGTTTGTTTTGAATACGAATTTTTTTCCGCAATTATTGCATATGAATTGATATCTCAAGTCTGGGTCAGATTCATGGACCATCATATGCACCTTTAAATTACTTTTTCTCATGCATCTTCTGCCACAAATATCACATTTAAATTGATATCTCAAATCAGGGTTAGGTTCATGGATCAACATATGCATCTTCAGATTACTTTTCCGACCTAATTTTTTTCCACAAACATTACACTGGAATTGATTTTGACAGTTGGGCTGAGAATCATGGGTTAAAATATGGATTCTCAAAAGGCACTTTTGTGTAAATCTTTTGCCACAAATATTGCATGTAAATTGATACTTTATATCTGGATCAGATTTGTGGATCAACATATGCCTCATTAGGTAGCCTTTGCTTGTAAATTTTTTCCCACAAATATTGCACTTGAATGGATGTCTCAAATCTGGGTCAGATTCATGAATTAACATGTGCTTTGTTAGATCGCCTTTCCGTGCTGATTTTTTTCCACAAATATTGCACTTGAATTGGTATCTCAAATCTGGGTCAGATTCATGAATTAACATGTGCCTTGTTAGATCACCTTTTCTTGATAATTCTTTTCCACAAATATCACATTTAAATTGATATCTCAAATCAGGATTAGGTTCATGGATCAACATATGCATCTTCAGATTACTTTTGCAATTTAATTTTTTTCCACAAACATCACACTGGAATGGATTCTGACTGTTAGGCTGAGAATCATGGGTTAAAATATGGATTCTCAAAAGGCACTTTTGTGTAAATCTTTTGCCACAAATATTACATACAAATTGATACTTTATATCTGGATCAGATTCATGGATCAACATATGCCTCATTAGGTTGCCTTTTCTTGCAAATTTTCTTCCACAAATATTGCACTCGAATGGATATCTCAAAACAGGGTCAGATTCATGAATTAACATGTGCTTTGTTAGATCACCTTTTCTTGCTGATTCTTTTCCACAAATATCACATTTAAATTGATATCTCAAATCAGGGTTAGGTTCATGGATCAAAATATGTATCTTCAGATGACTTTTCCGACTGAATTTTTTTCCACAAACATTACACTGGAATTGATTCTTACAGTTGGGCTGAGAATCATGGGTTAAAATATGGATTCTCAAAAGGCACTTTCGTGTAAATCTTTTGCCACAAATATTGCATATAAATTGATACTTTATATCTGGATCAGATTCGTGGATCAACATATGCCTTAATAGGTCGCCTTTGCTTGTATATTTTTTTACACAAATATTGCACTTGAATCGATATCTCAAATCTGGATCAGATTCATGGATCAACATATGGCTCATTAGGTGGCCTTTGCTTGTAAATTTTTTTCCACAAATATTGCACTTGAATCGATATCTCAAATCTGGGTCAGATTCATGAATTAACATGTGCCTTGTTAGATCACCTTTCCACGCTAATTTTCTCCCACAAATATTGCACTTAAATCGATATCTCAAATCTGGGTCAGACACATGAATTGACATATGCTTCTTTAGATTGCCTTTACTTGCTGATTTTTTTCCACAAATATTGCACTCATATTGATATCTCAGATCTGGGTCGGATACATGGATATTTATGATGTGACTGTGAGTCGACATTACGGATCTCTGGACAGTTCTTGCTCTGACATGCAGAAATCAAATCACTGATGTAAAGACTACCTAATCTAGATTGATAGGCGAGGAATTTATGGTGACACTGAAAAGTTGAACACGCTCAGAGTATAACAAATTCATTAAAGAATTACCGGTACTTGGAATTAGTTATATAGTATATTCGATTGGGCTAACTTCAATCAAATCATTTTAGAACTGCAAAAGGACGTCTAGATTGTTACTGTTCTACCCTTAAGTTAATTCTTAAAAATTAAAATAATTGATTCAAGACCACAAATAGAAACAATTGAAAACAGAATAAAAGAGAAAAGGAGAGTAAAGATAGCTAGATTAGAAGAAACAAAGTTGCCAGATTTTTGTACTACCGCGTTTCATAGTGATAGTTGATAAAAGTTAGTTCACATTATCTATCCTTGGAGTGTTGTGTACGCTGTACGCCTCAAGCTGTGGTAGCTCATTAGCGAAAGGAAGAATACTCCAAAGGGTGAGTAAACAAAATTACACGAAGAGGGCTTTCGGATTGATAAACCATCTTCGGTACTGATATGAAAGCAACTGACAAACGGAGGGGACGGCCCGTAACTTAGAGGAAAGTGTTGAAAGCATGTGCTCTGATGGTAGCATGCCAACAGATTATGAAGATTTTTCCATAAACTAACTTACAGGAACAGTCAGTGACTAGAGAGATAGATTAAAGTGGAAACTGGCGACAGATCTCATATTGGCGCGGGGCGAATGACTCAGTTAAGATCGCCCAGGTGCAAGGGCACCGCACCTTCATATAGACTTGAATATAGTAATATATCCGAGTAATGCAATGATCATGACTTGAAGGACTTTCAATTAACGTTCCTCATCTCGTTCAAGCTATACAGAGAAAAATAGCCCACTTTTTGAGCCGCTCGGGGTTGCCTCCATCAACTTTGTTAAATGAAGCAAACAGGGAGCCTGTTTTATGGACGTCACTATTGTGTATTCTCATTCCTAAACAGCTTGAGCCTTTGTTATTCTATGAATTTCGAACTTCAGCCTTCATTATACTGGGCCTAATATACTATACTTCTAGGTTCTTAATTTGTAGCCTGGAAAATGTCAAACATTAGCCTTCATTATACTAAGCCTAATATACCATACTAGGCCTATAATAACTAGCCTCAGGAAATTTTAACTTTAGCCTACATCATACTGGGTCTAACATACTATACTAGGCCTATAATAAGTAGCCTAAAAAATTTCAAACTTTAGCCTTCATTATATTGGATTAATATACCACACTAGGCCTCCAATGACTAGATTGAAAGTATAACTAGTCTTATACCAGGGATGGGCAAAGTGATTTCTAGTCGATCGCGATACAATTCCAAAATAAGGTGAAAAATAAACAAAAACGTGAAATTTCAAACATTAAAATTACGTTAGAGAAAAAAAAATTGATAAGATTTCTATACCGTACAATGTTCCAGTGACCGACGACTCTAATGTTGTGATGTGGCACTAATATGCATTTTAGTACTGCAAAATATGACCTTCTCCCCGCTGTGGATCATTCAGCACAAGGGGGAGGGACTCGGAATTTCAATATGTTATTTTGGACCACTTATGTATGATACATAATGTACTAACGTCTGTTACGTCGTCGATACGCCTCGACGACAGCGGCTATCAAGGTGAGCACCAATTTAGAATTTCTTTCGATGAGAAAGTTATGAAAAAAAAAGACTCAAACCGGCGCGGTAATCAACCATAAAAAAATGAGACTATTTCCATTTACTGGAAAAAGAGGAGAGAAAGGGCCCCTATGAACAGATTCAAGTATTTTGTTTTTGTAGATTTTAAATATTGCTTCTCTTCAGAAACAAGAAAATTGCTCCTAAAAACTTTCTTAGTTTGAAACATGCTGAACTCCTGCACATTCTTTTGTCCACATATAAGGGTACAAAAATATTGCTCACTTTAACCAAACTCTATTTTAAGAAAATACTGCCTTAGTCACAATTTAAAAATAAAAAAACAAAAAAAAAAAACAGATTGCTAACCCTATTTCGAAGGAGCAGAAGTTTTACTTCAGTTGCATTTAAAAAAAAAGAAAAAAAAATATTGCTCACCTTAACCAAACCCTATTTTAAAGTAAGTTCTATAGCATTTAGGGATTTAAAGAATTAAAAAAAAAAAAATGGGATTGATTATAGAAGAGTATTGAAAATAGAAAGCAAAATTCAATTCAGAGTAACTCCCTCAAACTCAATGGGCACACTGAATGGCAATGGTTTTGAAATTGACTACCACATCTGTGATCATTTTGCAGCTTCCCGATAGTGTGTTCATGGGTTAGGGTGATGCTAAGGCCTGTGCCATACTAAGTTCATAGGTTTTACAAAGAGAGCATAAAACATACAAATGTGCATTCGCGCGTATTGTATTTTACTGTTTTTAAATGTTATAAAATAGTACTTTGGTCACACTTGAAAAAAAGAAAAAAGAAAAAAAAAACGTTGCTAAACCATAACCACAAAACCAAACTCTGTTCTAAAATTATTTGTAATTCAGTCACATTTATAAAAAGAAAAATATTTTGCCAAACGTTAACCATACACTATTATTTAAAATAAGTTGGACTCGTGACGCAAAAAAAAAAAAAAAAAAAAAAAAACATATTGCCAGGCCTTAACCAAACCCTTATTTAAAATAAGTTGTACTACTTGTACTCTAGTCACACGTTTAAAAAAAACATATTGCTACACCTTAACCAAACCGTATTTTAAAATAAGTTCTACTTCATTCGCTTTATAGAAAAGAAAGAAGACATATTACTAGCCCTTAACCAAACCTTATCTTGACATGAGTTGTGCTTTACTTCGCCTGAGATGGAAAGGTAAGCCATTTATCATAATATTCGTTCGCATAGACTAAATAAATATTGCGGGTATTTGGGAAGAATGATACCTATATAGGTATTCAAAATAAATTTTCAACAACAAATTATACAATACCGGAATTGAACGCTTGTAACCTGATAAGCTACAGTGCTGTCTGAGAACTAAAAAGTTCAGAAAGATAATTCAAAATACTCAAAATGTGGGAAATTAGAATAGTATGTCACCTAATGAATGAAAAACAAAAGCTGTCAATTCTGTAGAAAAATTGTTGCTGATTCAATGTGAAAAAGAACGGATTCTAGAAGAAGAAATTCAAGCTTTATTACCATGAGATCCACTAAGAACTTGTTTTAAATTCAAATTTTGATGATTTCCACAATAACATTAATATTATTCATGAGAAGTTTACCAATTGGAATACTTTTGTCAACATTTTTAGACAGTTAGAGAACTTATATTTCTAGTCACAAGAACAGAACTGCTGAAAATGAAAAAATCTCTGTAATAAAAACAATTTTTTTTTTTTTTCCTATTTTTTATTTATTTATTTATCAGTTTTAAAACATGTAAGTACCCACACTGAAACACTTAGATAAGATATGAAGAGTTAAAATACGTGATTATAAGTAAGTCAACTAGAAATTTAAATAAATATTCACAAGAGATTAATCAAAATTAAGTTTAGGAGTAAATTGAATTGAAATACACCATTCACGAGGAAAAGTAATTGAAAACGACTCGAAACAATCAATATAAGTACGTACCGTTTGGAGTAACATCAATATGGAAGTCATGTAAGATAATAATTTATAACAATATAATATGAATTGAAATAGTCAATACCTAATAGTAGGGGTTGCTGAAAAAAATTGTTTCCTATTTACAACATATCATTTGAATTTACCAGTGTTTCGTATTAATATTCCAATAACCATTGTAGCTGTTTCTTCAAAGTACCCCATACCGTTTAAATACAAAGTGTTAGTCACATTTTATATACCCACCTATATCATAATATATTCAAAAAAAAAATTATACACCTAAACTAAATGACATTGATCAGGAATGACTATAAGTATTATTAAAATTGTAGGATAGGTACACTCTCAAATGGTGTATTCTAGACAAGGAAACTTTCCATTCATTATAGTCTTGATTGAGGTCTTGAATGAAAGTAAAAATATATGAGGTAGGTATGCATCATCAGCTCAGTCATGATAGATAAATAATTTCAAAGATTTTAATTTGCTCTAGTTTCATGGATTATGACATGGCGTTTCAGATTCTTTTTGAATGTAAATTTTTTTCCGCAATTATTGCATATGAATTGATATCTCAAGTCTGGGTCAGATTCATGGACCACCATATGCGTCTTTAAATTGCTTTTAGTCATACATCTTCTGCCACAAATATCACATTTAAATTGATATCTCAAATCAGGGTTAGGTTCATGGATCAACATATGCGTCTTCAGATAACTTTTCCGACATAATTTTTTTCCACAAACATTACACTGGAATTGATTCTGACAGTTGGGCTGAGAATCATGGGTTAAAATATGGATTTTCAAAATGTACTTTCGTGTAAATTTTTTTCCACAAATATTGCACTTGAATTGATATCTCAAATCAGGGTCAGATTCATGTATTAACATGTGCTTCTTTAGATCGCTTTTGCTTGTTGATTTTTTTCCACAAATATCGCACTTGAATTGGTATTTCAGATCTGGGTTGGTTTCATGTATTAACATATGCCTCTGCAGAAGGTATTTGTTTGTAGATGTTTTTCCACATGTTTTACATTCAAATGGATGTCTGAAATTTCGGGAGATCTGAGTCAACATTATGGATTGTTGATGGTTCTTACTCTGACACAAAGAAGTTGAATCACGGTGAAACTAAAAAGTTGAAAACGCTCACAGTATAACAAATTCATTAAGGAATTACCAGTACACGGAATTAGTTATTAGAGTACTTTCGATTGGGCCAATATTAATCAAATCATTTTAGAACTGCGAAAAGACGTCTGGATCATTAGGTACTATTTTGCCCTTAAGTTAATTCATAAAAATTAAAATATTTGATTCAAGACCACAAATAGAAACAATTGAAAACGGAATAAAAGAGAAGGTATTCTTGACTAGGAGAGTAAAGATAGCTAGATTAGAAGACACTACGTTGCCAGATTTTTGTAGTACCGCAGGCCATCAGAGAACAATTCAAAGTGATAGTCGATAAAATTTAGTTCACATTATCCATCCTCGGAGTGTTGTGTACGCTGTGCGCCTCATGTTTCAAGCTGTAGAAGCTTATTAGCGGAAGGAAAAATACTCCAAAGGCTAAGTAAACAATGCAAACCGCAGAAAAAAATTACAGGACGAGGGCTTTCGGATTGATAGGTAAACCATCTTCGGGACTGAAATGAAAGCGACTGACGAACGGAGGAGGGGAACCGTACTTTGGAGGAACGTGTTCGTTTAATTGAGGACGCTTCTGTGGCGTATTCAAAGTTCCCTTTTCTGAATTTTTGGAAGCAACGCGTTTGGTCTTCTTCTCATATTTGGTTTCTTTGTCGGTGTTTGGTGTTGCATTTGAGACCTAAGTTCGTAAAATTGTGAAATTCTGGCTCTACTCCTATTGTAAGGTCACGACCAAGAAACTTTGTTTTTCCGGGAGGTAAAATCTGTTGAAAAGGTACTCAGTTTGATATTCACTTATCTGCGCTCTTTGGAAGAAGAGTGATGGATACTGGAACCATTTTTAGATGTCAAATATGCTATCCTTCTTCCATTATTTTTATACAGTCATTATCCGGTCAAAAGGGTGACTACAAAGGAAATAATTGCTACTTAAAATTTTATTGATGGAAGTTCTTGAGCATGATCCCAAGTAATACCGAAAAAAACCCATGGCCCCACGCCACTAGAAATCCAAACCATTGTGGTAAAGGAGAGTACCTATGATAGAAACACAGTTATTATAAACAACATTATCAGTTAAGCAATATTGTAGTGTGCTTTCAGAGCCTTTTGAACTCGTGTGAGCCGGTTTTTTGCAGTGCGATGCTTAATTACCAAATGACTTCTTTGAAGTAGGTCGATTAGGATTGGAATTTCTTTTGTAAATTTGCAAACAATTTCAGCGGCTCGTTTTTGTTGGCTGCAGCGATCATTCAGTAAGAGTAATTCTCTGAAGGCAATGGGAAATTTATTAGGATTTTCTTCATAGAGCTTTTGTACTGGAGTAAAGATGTCGGCAGAATGAGTGGGCTTTTCTGATGCTCCTGAGTCAGAGTTGTATGTAGAGCTTATTGGCGAATTGGGAGATGAACTAACGGGTTCTTTTGTTGGGTTTGCCAGTGGTTTTTTAGATTGTTTTTTCTTTGTTTTTCCCAATATCTGTGAGCTACCTTCAGAGTCCCATCTGTGTGATCGTTTGTTATTGGTTGTCAATTCCATGTTTTCTATGGTGAGTGCTGAAGAGTTGGATGCGTTGGTTTTCCTGGTTTCAGGATTGTGAGAGAGAGAGAGAGAGAGAGAGAGAGAGAGAGAGAGAGAGAGAGAGAGAGAGAGAGAGAGAGAGAGAGAGAGAGAGAGAGAGAGAGAGAGAGAGAGAGAGAGAGAGAGAGAGAGAGAGAGAGAGAGTAGTACCCTGTAATTCACTAGTTGAATCAAATAAATTTGGAGGAGGATATCGATCAGGGATAGTTTGCTGATTTAACTTAGTATAATCTCCCACAATGCGAAGTTTTTTACAATTTAAATCTAATGATTTTTTTCCATTACTTTTATTTACATTATCCTTATCTTTAGAAACGACAACAATAGGGCTGGCCCACTGTGCACTGGATGGTCTGCAAACGCGGGGGATGTTGTAATCTTCTACATTTCTCATTGACACAGGTGGACTGGTAGTGGTGATATGGTGTACAACGTCATGCGGTGGGTTTTCTTGATATTTCGGAAGTTTGGTTAAATCCGGAACTTTCTGAAGTATGCTGACCACACTTGTAGGAAATTGGGTGAAATTTGTGACAATATGCACACTTTGATAGGTGACGTTCTTTGTAGTGCAGAATGAACTGATAAGGGTATCCCCATCGATTAACAATCTTAGAGTAAGGTCCGAGAGCAAGTGAAAATGACTCAATAAGTCTGCGCCTATTATTGGTGTAGATACGTTGGCAACAACAAAACTCCACGAATACACTTTCATTAAATTTTTGAATTTCAGTGATAACGCTTTTAATCCATACGTTTTTATCTTCGAATGATTCGCAGCAAATTATTCATAGGTCACTCGAACATCCAATTGTGCGATGAAATGGCTAGGTAATACTGAGACATCACTGCCCGAGTCGATAAGGAACAACACACCGCTATTTTCATCACGAATAAACAACCTGAGCGAAGCGGTGATTTGGAGAGAAGATTTCCAGTTAAGGCCTACTCAGTGCATAGACGACAATATAGGTTATGCCTATATCATGCACTCAATATTGTGAACACATGAACAGAATAGAAACAGTTTTAGAGAAGAAAAGAGAAGAGTTAACGACGTGAACACGGAACACGCATCTTAACCTGGTCAAAACAACCGTAAAACTTCTCACAATATTATTTTGTTTGCATTGACTAAATAAATATTGCGGTATTTGGGAAGAATCATCCCTACATATTCAAAATAAATTTTCAACAACGAATTATACAATACCGGTATTGAACGCTTGTAACTTGATAAGCTACAGTGCTGTCTGAGTACTAAAAAAGTTCAGAAAGATAATTCAAAATACTCAAAATGTGGGAAATTAGAATAGTAGGTCCCCTAATAAATGAAAAACAAAAGCTGCCAATTCTGTAGAAAAATTGTTGCTGATTCAATGTGAAAAAGAACGGATTCTAGAAGAAGAAATTTAAGCTTTATTACCATGAGATCCACTAAGAACTTGTTTTAAATTCAAATTTTGATGATTTCCACAACATTAATATTATTCATGAGAGGTTTACCAATTGGAATACCTTTGTTAACATTTTTAGACAGTTGGAGTACTTATATTTCTAGACACAAGAACAGAACTGCTGAAAATGAAGAAATCTCTGTAATAAAAACCATTACTTTTTTTTTAAATTTATTTATTATTTTTAAAACATTTAAACATTTCCTATGTAAGTAACCACACCAAAAAATTTAGATAAGATGTAAAGAGTTAAAATGCCTGATTATAGGTAAGTCAACTAGAAATTTAAATAAATATTCACAAGGGATTAATCAAAATTAAGTTTAGGCGTAAACTGAATTGAAATACAATATTCTCGAGGAAAGGTAATTGAAAACGATTAGAAACAATCAATAAGTGCGTGCCGTTCAGTGTAACTTCAAAATGGAAGTCATGTAAGATAATAATTTATAACAATATAATATGAATTGAAATACCTACTCAATACCTAATAGTAGGGTTTACTGAAAAAAATAGTTTCCTATTTACATTTCATTTGAATTTACCAGTGTTTCATATTAACATTCCAATAACCATTGTAGCTGTTTCTTCAAAGTACCCCATACCGTTTAAATTATACAAAGTGTTAGTCACATTTTAGATTCCCACCTATATCATAATATATTCAAAAAAAAATTAAACACCTAAACTAAATGACATTGATCAGGAATGACTATAAGTATTATTGAAATTGTAGGATATGTACTCTCTCAGATGGTGTATTCTAGACAAGGAAACTTTCCATTCATTATAGTCTTGATTGATGTCTTGATTGAAGGTAAAAATATATTAGGTATGCATCATCAGATCAGAGTCATAATAGATAAATAATTTCAGAGATTTGAATTTGTTCTGGATTCATGGATTATGACATGGCGTTTCAGATTCTTTTTGAATCTGAATTTTTTTCCGCAATTATTGCATATGAATTGATATCTCAAGTCTGGGTCAGATTCATGGACCATCATATGCCTCTTTAAATTACTTTTTCTCATGCATCTTCTGCCACAAATATCACATTTAAATTGATATCTCAAATCAGGGTTAGGTTCATGGATCAACATATGCGTCTTCAGATTACTTTTCCGACTCAATTTTTTTCCACAAACATTACACTGGAATTGATTCTGACAGTTGGGCTGAGAATCATGGGTTAAAATATGGATTTTCAAAATGCGCTTTTGTGTAAATCTTGTGCCACAAATATTACATATAAATTGATACTTTATATCTGGATCAGATTCATGGATCAACATATGCCTTATTAGGTTGCCTTTGCATGTATATTTTTTTACACAAATATTGCATTCGAATCGATATCTCAAATCTGGGTCAGATTCATGAATTAACATGTGTTTTGTTAGATCACTTTTTCTTGCTGATTCTTTTCCACAAATATCACATTTAAATTGATATCTCAAATCTGGGTTAGGTTCATGGATCAACATATGCCTCTTCAGATTACTTTTTTGAGTTGATTTTTTTCCACAAACATTACACTGGAATTGATTCTGACAGTTGGGCTGAGAATCATGGGTTAAAATATGGATTTTCAAAATGTACTTTCGTGTAAATTTTTTTCCACAAATATTGCACTTGAATTGATATCTCAAATCAGGGTCAGATTCATGTATTAACATGTGCTTCTTTAGATCGCTTTTGCTTGTTGCTTTTTTTCCACAAATATCGCACTTGAATTGGTATTTCAGATCTGGGTTGGTTTCATGTATTAACATATGGCTCTGCAGAAGGTATTTGTTTGTAGATGTTTTTCCACATGTTTTACATTCAAATGGATGTCTCAAATTTTGGGAGATCTGAGTCAACATTATGGATTGTGGATGGTTCTTACTCTGACACATAGAAGTTGAATCACGGTGACACTAAAAAGTTGAAAACGCTCACAGTATAACAAATTCATTAAGGAATTACCAGTACACGGAATTAGTTATTAGAGTACATTCGATTGGGCCAATATTAATCAAATCATTTTAGAACTGCGAAAAGACGTCCGGATCATTAGGTACTATTTTGCCCTTAAGTTAATTCATAAAAATTAAAATATTTGATTCCAGACCACAAATAGAAACAATTGAAAACAGAATAAAAGAGAAGGTATTCTTGACTAGGAGAGTAAAGATAGCTAGATTAGAAGAAACAACGTTGCCAGATTTTTGTAGTACCGCAGGCCATCAGAGAACAATTCAAAGTGATAGTCGATAAAATTTAGTTCACATTATCCATCCTCGGAGTGTTGTGTACGCTGTACGCCTCATGTTTTAAGCTGTAGAAGCTTATTAGCGGAAGGAAAAATACTCCAAAGGCTAAGTAAACAATGCAAACCGCAGAAAAAAATTACAGGACGAGGGCTTTCGGATTTATAAACCATCTTCGGGACTGAAATGAAAGCGACTGACGAACGGAGGAGGGGAACCGTACTTCGGAGGAACGTGTTCGTTTAATTGAGGACGCTTCTGTGGCGTATTCAAAGTTCCCTTTTCTGAATTTTTGGAAGCAACGCGTTTGGTCTTCTTCTCATATTTGGTTTCTTTGTCGGTGTTTGGTGTTGCATTTGAGACCTAAGTTCGAAAAATTGTGAAATTCTGGCTCTACTCCGATTGTAAGGTCACGACCAAGAAACTTTGTTTTTCCGGGAGGTAAAATCTGTTGAAAAGTTTCTCAGTTTGATATTCACTTATCTGCGCTCTTTGGAAGAAGAGTGATGGATACTGGAACCATTCTTAGATGTCAAATATGCTATCCTTCTTCCATTATTTTTATACAGTCATTATCCGGTCAAAAGGGTGACTACAAAGGAAATAATTGCTATTAAAATTTTATTGATGGAAGTTCTTAAGCATGATCCCAAGTAATACCAAAAAAAACCCATGGCCCCCATTCCCCTTTGTGCGGATGGGATGAAAATGTGGACCCGTGATCAGTTTTCTAAATTTTCTCGCTAAATATGTACTTTTGAGGAAAATATCAGGAGACCGAATATATTTTGCCTGCAATTTTCTTCAAAAATGGTTCTTCAAAAAATTGTCGTTACGATCATTTTCACGGAGTTAGAGCGCTTTGAAAGTACAGGAAATGTGAAGAAAATGTATTCCACCGCTGTACGTGGCTTAGTACAGGCAATAATGACATCGTCGTAAAAATTTTGGAGTACACAAGGGCCGGAAATGATGGTAAATGGTCAAGTTTGGTGCCCCGACAAACATATCAAAGTTCTCATCCCCCATACCTTGTGTTGAATTTGTTGTAGCACGTTTTAGCCCCCCAAAATCGGTTTCTTGCAAATATCTCGAAGAATTTGGGCTCGAAAAAAAGTCTTCAAACAAAAAATATTCCTCGTAAAATTTTCTACATTTTTGTGTATTCGAACTCCGTGGTAAGTTCAATTATAAGCTCAAAAAGTCCGTACAAAGTTGAAAGCTTTTGGATGAAAATCTTTTTTTCGGAAATATCTCGAAAAATCAACCTCCATTTGAAAAAAGTTTCAAACAAAATGTGTTCCTCGTGAAATTTGCTATAGAACGGACTTCCTCAAATTCCTACGAAAGTTGATTAAAAGTTTGAAGCTTTTGGAAGCGAATCAAGCTTTTTCAAATATCTCGCAAGATCGAGCTCCAATTAGAAAAAAATTAATGTTTTCTGAGAAATTTTCTTTAAAATTGACTACCTGTATTTTGTTTCAAAGTACGCTGAATGCACCCAGCTTTTGAAAGGAAATTGATTTTTTTGAATATTCCAAAGAATAGAACTGCAATTTAAAGATGTTTCAAACAAAAAGTGTTCCTCTTGAAATCTATATATCGATCCTGAAGAAGAACGTGTGTACGTTCGAAACGTCGATCGTCGTATAAGTAAATTATTCAAGACGAAAGTGCTTTCAAGTTCATTATTTTGTTTATGACATACTCGTCTGGACAAGTCCTTCTATTATTTTATCTTTTAATCAACTTTCGTAGGAAGTTGAGGAAGTACATTCTATAGCAAATTTCACGAGGAACACTTTTTGTTTGAAACTTTTTTCAATTGGAGCTTGATTTTTCGAGATATTTCAGAAAAAAATATTTTCATCCAAAAGCTTTCAACTTTGTACGAACTTTTTGAGCTTATAATTGAACTTACCACGAAGTTCGAGTACACAAAAATGTAGAAAATTTTACGAGGAATATTTTTTGTTTGGAGACTTTTTTTCATTGAGCCCAAATTCTTCGAGATATTTGCAAGAAACCGATTTTGGGGGACTAAAACGTGCCACAAAAAATTTAGCACAAGGTGTGGGGGAGTGAGAACTTTCATATGTTTTTCGGGGCACCAAACTTGACCATTTAAAATCATTTCCGGCCCTTGTGTACTCCATAATGTTTACGACGATGTCTTTATTGCCTGTACTAGACCTGTACAGCGGTGGAATACATTTTCTTCACATTTCCTGTGCTTTCAAAGCGCTCTAACTCCGTGAAAATGATCGTAACGAAAATTTTTATAGGAACCATCTTTGAAGAACATTGTATGCAGAATATTTTCGGTCTCCTGACATTTTCCTCAAAAGTACATATTGAGAAAAACTTATTTCGGGTCCACATTTTGATCCCCCCCGCAAAAAGGGGAATAGGGCTGGGGACCATGGGTTTTTTTTGGTATTACTTGGGATCATGCTTAAGAACTTTCATCATTAAAATTATGGGTAGGAATTATTTCTTTACAAAATCCGGATAATGACTGTACTATTTTGGACGTATGAGTACAAGATAATTGTGAGCCTTGCCCCTACTCTACCTTACCGATTTTGTTCTATACTATTGTGGCCATGATACTAAGCATGCACTTTGATTAGCATTCCAACAGATTATGAAAATTTTTCCAGAAACCAACATATACGAACTACAGTCAGTGACTAGAGAGATAGATTACAGTGGAAACTGGCGACAGATCTCATATTGGCGCGGCGCGAATGACTCAGTTGAGATCACCCAGGAGCAAGGGCACTTTCTAACCCACGAGAAAGAAATATCGCTGAAAACCGCAAATTTTTATTACGGTACTAGAGAAAAAAAAAGTATAAAATAATCAAAAAAAGAAAAGAATTATTGTATAGAGGAAAAACGATATAACCATGTACATACTTAGTACGTACACAACATAAAAATTCAGCAACGACAAAAGACTACAAAGTGTATCTCATATTTTATGAGCTTTTTGATAGATTATGCATCTTACAGTTCGACATGCTACGTATACAGTATACTCTACGCGAAGAAGATATATCTATTTTCGTTTATATTATTACGTTTTCTTCTGTACATCTATATCAATAACCCCTCTTCATCGGGACCATGTGAGCTACTCGTCTATAGATACACATACACGCACCCGAAAAGTTTTTCTCGAAAAACCGTAGAAAAAGAAGATATTTAAATTAACTCCGTAACGTTACATTTATTTCTTCGTATTTTAAATTGACTTCCGCTGTAACGCGTAAAACTTGTAGCATAATCACACACCATAAATGTCGAAGTAATCTCGACGCTGCGGTTTTAATATTTCCCCCGAGAACGTCTATAACCGAACCCGTAACTGTTTCCTTTTTACCCGAAAACGTCTTCAGAAATTATTCTGTATATACAATGACAGATTTAGCGGTCGCCTTTTTCGGATATACCGGAATATTATTTTCTCGCCGAAAATCGGCGCGCCCGGACGCCCGCCTCCGTCTATCCGCTGATCGCCGCAGCTTCGAAGATGGACGCGCGTGTTAAAAATCATCTTGTCCAGTTACTTGTGCTCCCAAGATTCCAAAAATGAAAGAAAGTTGAAATTTGGGAAATATGGTCCATGTACAGCCAGACGAAGTCATACTCAATACAATCGGAGTAATTTACAATAGCCACAGAAATTAAACGACGCCGGAGCGCTTTCGATTAAACAATCATTGTCAACGGGGACTGGAAAGCGACTGAACCAACTCCGGCTGTAAACTAGAAACATACGAGGAAATCAGGATTGAACCAGCGAGTCATCACGACGTGAATCATACTCGTAAACTAGTTCAATCAACCCCTCATCAGGTATGTACCTGTTGAGCACATTAAGGTCGTCGTTATTCAAATGACAGATTATTTCGATGTGTTCTAACGCTTTTCGCTTCAAATACGCGTTTTCTCTATAGAGGAGGACCTCGGACTCCTCTTTAATGCTATGGCCGCTAGTGATTAGATGGTCCGCAAACGCCGATTCACCTATATTCTTCTTTTCCCACGCCTTCCTATGTTCAGCGATTGTAATTTTCAACTGACGGCCTGTCTCGCCAATATAAATTCCGTTACAATCCTTACACTCAACTTTATACACACCACTCCTCTCGGCCAGTTGGATGGGGTCTTTTAGCCTAATCAATAAACTTTTTATGTTATTGGGGTTGTAATACACAGGCCGAAATCCGAAGGGGCGTAGGACACGACTCAATTGAGATGAAAACTGCCCCAAGAACGGAAGCCTTATCCAACGCTCTCTACTGTTTAGGGCCGTATTGCGGGGGAGGGAGGTGATGGAATCGAGGCATTTTCGAGTGACTTTCCTTTGGATCATAAGGTCAATGTCTAAGTTCACTTCATTCACTCTAGCCAAGTGCTTTATAGTTAATACCTCTTTTTGGAAGGCTGACTGATTGAGAGGAATACTAGTCAGTCGATGGTTTAAGCTGTTAAATCCAGCATATTTACGGGCCACAGGGCAAAAAGATTTGCCGTGGACAGTAATATCGGTCGCAGTATCTTTCCTGTATATGGCGAATTCATGGATACCGTCTCTATTACAGATCGTCAAATCCAAGTAATTAATAGATGCGCCACCGATTTCTAAAGTAAATTTTATAGAAGGATATTGATTATTTAAATACTGGAGAAACTCCAAAAGGTGCTCTCGGGGACCAGTCCACGTGCACAACACATCGTCGACATACCTGTGCCAATAATAAATCTGATCTAAATACGCACTGCCAGAGGAGAACAAATCGAGCTCAAACTTAGACATAAAGACCTCTGAAATGAGAGAACCCAAGGGAGAACCGATGGGTATTCCAACCTCTTCAGGAAACTCAAAAAACTTGTTATCGAATTTGCAATAATTGGGAGACCAACAAATATTGAGAAAATTGAAAAATTCACCCAAATTGCTCCTGGAGCTCAACCCTGTGCCTCCCCTCTTGCACGGGCTACCAAAAGTCCATAAAAAAGATAACCCGATGCGTCCGGTCGTATCCTTTGCGTCCTCCCCCACGTACGCTCTGGCGAAATTTTTGGACCGATGGTTTAAATCGAGAGTTGACCATGAGTCATCTTACTCGGTGAAAAATACGGTCTCCTTGGCAGATAGGCTTAAGGATAATATTCTTCCGCTGCGATTGACCCTGCGTTCATTTGATGTGGTCGGCCTGTTCCCCAATATCCCCACAGCAACCGCCATGCAACATATGGGAGACCTTTTGATTCAAACAAATGTTCGCCAAGAAGAATTGGGTGAATTTTTCAATCTCCTCAGAATTTGTTGGTCTCACAATTATTGCAAATTCGATAACAAGTTTTTTGAGTTTCCTGAAGAGGTTGGAATACCCATCGGTTCTCCCTTGGGTTCTCTCATTTCGGAGGTCTTTATGTCTAAGTTTGAGCTCGATTTGTTCTCCTCTGGCAGTGCGTATTTAGATCAGATTTATTATTGGCACAGGTATGTCGACGATGTGTTGTGTACGTGGACTGGTCCCCGAGAGCTCCTTTTGGAGTTTCTCCAGTATCTAAATAATCAATATCCTTCTATAAAATTTACTTTAGAAATCGGTGGCGCATCTATTAATTACTTGGATTTGACGATCTGTAATAGAGACGGTATCCATGAATTCGCCATATACAGGAAAGATACTGCGACCGATATTACTGTCCACGGTAAATCTTTTTGCCAGCTGTAGCCCATAAATATGCTGGATTTAACAGCTTAATCCATCGACTGACTAGTATTCCTCTCAATCAGTCAGCCTTCCAAAAAGAGGTATTAACTATAAAGCACTTGGCCAGAGTGAATGAAGTGAACTTAGACATCGACCTTATGATCCAAAGGAAAGTTACTCGGAAATGCCTCGATTCCACCACCTCCGTCCCCCGCAATACGGCCCTAAACAGTAGAGAGCGTTGGATAAGGCTTCCGTTCTTTGGGCAGTTTTCATCTCAATTGAGTCGTGTCCTACAGCCCTTCGGATTTCGGCCTGTGTATTACAACCCCAATACCATAAAAAGTTTATTGGTTAGGCTAAAAGACCCCATCTAACTGGCCGAGAGGAGTGGTGTGTATAAAGTTGAGTGTAAGGATTGTAACGGAATTTATATCGCCGAGACAGGCCGTCAGTTGAAAATTAGAATCGCTGAACATAGGAAGGCGTGGGAAAAGAAGAATATAGGTGAATCGGCGTTTGCGGACCATCTAATCACTAGCGGCCATAGCATTAAAGAGGGGTCCGAGGTCCTCCTCTATAGAGAAAACGCGTATTTGAAGCGAAAAGCGTTAGAACACATCGAAATAATCCGTCATTTAAATAACGACGACCTTAATGTGCTCAAGAGGTACATACCTGATGAGGAGTTGATTGAACTAGTTTACGAGTATGATTCACGTCGTGATGACTCGCTGGTTCAATCCTGATTTCCTTGTATGTTTCTAGTTTACAGCCGGAGTTGGTTCAGTCGCTTTCCAGTCCCCGTTGACAATGATTGTTTAATCGAAAGCGCTCCGGCGTCGTTAAATTTCTGTGGCTATTGTAAATTACTCCGATTGTATTACTCGCTTGAGTATGACTTCGTCTGGTATATTTGGCCATAAATTGAGAAATCGCATTGGTTCTGTCCATGTACAGCTTGTGTACCCGTAAAAAAAAGTACTCAATCGCCTTTTTTTCTGAAAAATCTTTATCAATTTTTAGACGTAGAAATCGGCATCTTGACCGGAAGAGATGGGGTCCATGAATTTGGTATATATATATAGAAATGATACTTCGACCGATATTGTTGTCCACGGCTCGTCATTCTGCCCTGCTGCCCACAAGATAGCTTCTTTCAATAGCTTCATTCATCGATTGACCCACATTCCGCTGAGTCAGTTGGCGTTTCAAAAAGAGCTCCAAACTATAAAATACTTGGTTAGAGTGAATGAGTTCAGTCAACCTGGATACCGACCGCGTCAATTCCATAATTCTACCACTCCCCTCCCCACGATTCAAGTCGTAACAGTAGGAAGTGTTGGACCACCTTCTGCCTTTCTCCTCTCACCCGCCCCTTCCTACAAATTCCTGATACTATATTTAATTCCCTATCATCCTTAATTGCTATTCAAGACCCTCATTCTACCAAGCCTATCGTCCAACTAATCCTCATTTTTACACAGTCGTTAGGTCCTTCCTCATCCTCCTCCTTTCTTCGAATATCGAAATACATCGATCTTAAGGAACATGACGCAGTGTACCTTACCGCAAAGCAGTTTTTGTATTCACCCTCCATAACCGACGCCTCCCTCTCTTTCTCGTATTATCTTGCATTCTATTACTGTTTTCTCATCCTCTCTTTCTGGCATGATTTCTGGTCCTCCTTAACCTGCAATAAGCTCCAATCTATTAAAAAAATTCATTTCAACTGAAATCGTTTTCTATGGGGAGGGGGGAGGGGGAAGGTTTACGTCCTTCAACCTATCCGCCAAGGAGCCCGAGTTCTGTACTGAATACGGGGAGGTACAACCTAGATACTTGTGATTCAAACCATCGATCTATAAATTTAGGTTGTAAGTAAGTTGGTGACGAGACAAACGACACGACCGCCTCCCATTGGAACATCTTTTCGGCCTTTGCCGATCACCTATCGAAAGTGACCACAGAGTCAAAGAGGGGTCTGGTATCCTCCTCCATAGGGAGAACTCATACTTTAAACGTACGGCTTCAGAAAATATTGAAATCTTACGTCACCGGAATAATGAAGACTTCGCCGTCTTAAACAGGTATATTCCTGATGAGGGTTTGGTTGAGCTGCTCACTGGTTCAATCATGATTCTCAAGTAGGTTTCTCTGTCTTCGTTGTTGTCGGATTAGTCGCTTTCGTCTGTGCTCTCGCTACTCTCTCGTAGAGTAGAACTTTTGTATCAATATCAAGAAGAAATGGTCTCAGAATCGGCCGCACCAGACTCACACACACCCTTTTCATCTCCTATCTTATGCCTCTCTCATGCCCTAATTGAGAGAATCAATACGGTTTCTCAATTTATGGCCAGAAATACTAGACGAAGTCATACTCAAGCGAGTAATACAAACGGAGTAATTTACAATTTTAGCCACAGAAATTTAACGACGCCGGAGCGCTTTCGATTAAACAATCATTGTCAACGGGGACTGGAAAGCGACTGAACCAACTCCGGCTGTAAACTAGAAACATACGAGGAAATCAGGATTGAACCAGCGAGTCATCACGACGTGAATCACACTCGTAAACTAGTTCAATCAACCCCTCATCAGGTGTGTACCTGTTGAGCACATTAAGGTCGTCGTTATTTAAATGACGGATTATTTCGATGTGTCCTAACGCTTTTCGCTTCGAATACGCGTTTTCTCTATAGAGGAGGACCTCGGACCCCTCTTTAATGCTAAGATCGCTAGTGATTAGATGGTCCGCAAACGCCGATTCACCTATACTCTTCTTTTCCCACGCCTTCCTATGTTCAGCGATTGTAATTTTCAACTGACGGCCTGTCTCGCCGATATAAATTCCGTTACAATCCTTACACTCAACTTTATACACACCACTCCTCTCGGCAGGGTTGCGATGTTTTAAACAAATGATGTTTAAAACATCTTTAAAACATGTTCTAAACACCGGCAAAAATCGAGAAATTTACATTGGCTCTTATGAGAATGTTTTAAACGTTTTAAACAAATTTTTTGTTTTAAACGAGGAATACTAGTCATTCGATGGATTAAGCTGTTAAATCCAGCATATTTATGGGCCACAGGACAAAAAGATGTGCCGTGGACAGTAATATCGGTCGCAGTATCTTTCCTGTATATGGCGAATTCATGGATACCGTCTCTATTACAGATCGTCAAATCCAAGTAATTAATAGATGCGCCACCGATTTCTAAAGTAAATTTTATAGAAGGATATTGATTATTTAGATACTGGAGAAACTCCAAAAGGAGCTCTCGGGGACCAGTCCACGTACACAACACATCGTCGACATACCTGTGCCAATAATAAATCTGATCTAAATACGCACTGCCAGAGGAGAACAAATCGAGCTCAAACTTAGACATAAAGACCTCCGAAATGAGAGAACCCAAGGGAAAACCGATGGGTATTCCAACCTCTTCAGGAAACTCAAAAAACTTGTTATCGAATTTGCAATAATTGGGAGACCAACAAATATTGAGGAGATTGAAAAATTCACCCAATTCTTCCTGGCGAACATTTGTTTGAATCAAAAGGTCTCCCATATGTTGCATGGCGGTTGCTGTGGGGATATTGGGGAACAGGCCGACCACATCAAATGAACACAAGGTCGATCCCAGCGGAAGAATATTATCCTCAAGCCTATCAGCCAAGGAGACCGAATTTTTCACCGAGTAAGGTGACTCATGGTCAACTGTCGATTTAAACCATCGGTCCAAAAATTTCGCCAGAGCGTACGTGGGGGAGGACACAGAGGATACGACCGGACGCATTGGTTTATCTTTTTTTATGGACTTTTGGTAGCCCGTACAAGAGGGGGGGCACAGGGTTGGGCTCCAGGAGCAATCTTTTTGTATTACTCGCTTGAGTATGACTTCGTCTAGCCCTAATTGAGAATTGACTCAACCCCCATCTGTCTGTTCAACACATCTTCTGTAGCTCCAACTTAACCCAACCACACAACTCCTTAACCATCCCTCATAATCATATACAGAAGCACTATCAGGTGACTTACCCTCCATCCCCAACATATTCAACTTTCTGCATCAAGCAAATTCTCTCTGACGCATCTAGACACAACTTCGCCGAGCTCATAGCTCTGAAGGCAGGCTGCTAACAGCTCGTAAATTTAAAAAAAAAAAAATTTAATTTAAATTTAAAAAAAAAGAGAAAAACTTTTATAATTTTAAATAATAATGCACTATAATTAAATTGTGAAGTCGAGCCAATAGCCCTATGTGAAGCTAATGCTCGTTAAAATAAGAAAAAAAAATGCTTGATTTCATTATATTGAATAACAAATAATCACTGCCCACGTGAGAGAAAAAGAAACCAAAACACACCGTAATTTCGGAGCCAATATAAAGTTATAAAGAGTAAACCACATTGGGATTTGTTTTCTTTTTTCCTCTCCTACTCGAGTGTATAAAGTGTGTACACGCTCTTAAATACGACGACGAGTATCTTAATATTTGAACACGACACGAGAAGCATTAAATTTTCACGAGCTACCGCTGCTTTTTGGACACTTACACACCATAAATTAGGGGCGCGTCGGTCTTTCGATACACGCTTCGGTGTGTATAGGAAATTATTGTAAACTGCAAACACACCATTTGTACTCCGTACTCGAGTGAAAAAATCTCCGGCCAGCATCCACGGCACACACATTTAAATGTGAAGAATGCGCACCACCTCGTATCCTATTAGGTGGTAAAATATTACTTATATTTTCTCGATTTTCGCCGGATTAGTGGTACGCCCTATTCGCTGACGGGAGCGTGTATTTCAAAACGCGCCAGTATTGAAATTATAACCGCGGGTCAGCGTAAAACGTTTTGTATTAGGATAAATAATGGTATTTTTAAGTAGTACGAAAGCCAGGTAGTCGTGCTCCTTTAATGGTCTACCGTATATACCACATAATAGTACAGTATGTATATTAGATATTCGATATTATTATTTGATCGTATTCCATATCGTGCAGCACCCGACACTGTTTTACCAATTGGAATGATAATTAAAAACCCATCTGGAACAATGATTAAGTTGACGCGTCTCTTTTTCAGACGATAAGAGAACATCACGTATACACATCTCTACTCGCGCGCACAATTTGTATTCTCGTTTACCGTTGAACTTTTCGGGGTACATTCATCCCGGTGTATATTATGTATTCGGAACCGAGATTTAAATTAATTTCCAAAATTCATTCACTAATAACTGGCTGTCTGCGCTCACCGGAAATTAGGTCTCGCTTGTGTGTGATGAGCGCTTTGTGAGAAACGTTTCGGTTCGGACTTTATAAAAACTAAGGTGCTGCGTGTACTGTGTATGTACAATTGTACACATTCACGAGTAGAATAAATAAATAATAAAGGACTATGTAGGATGCATTACCCTTCTTTTCCTGCTTGTACGACGATGATCAGCTAGAAATATAAAACTGATTAGCGGACTCTTATTCTGACGTGAATGTTGGTATCCGCAGCGTGTAGAACGATGACTTGGACATTTTCTTACCTCGTATTATCCGATAGATTATTACAGTACAGTACAGTACATAGCCTATATATTTATTATTTATTTCGATTTTTTTTATTTCTCCGTATAGAAGCGCACTCGCTGTGGAAACCAACACAATAAATTGGACGCTCGTCAGTCCAACTTCTTCTGGGTTATAATGCGGTATAATGAATTATGACTGACCAATTCGTACTTCATTAAAACAATACGTACTGTTTAGGAAAGATATACGAAGTGAATACACGCGTACTTCGTGTAGGTCTTCAAAGGTCAATATCTGCCGCACGAGGTAAGAAAGACGTATCCGCGGATTATAACGATGTTGAGAATAGATTCTTCGCGTATACGTCTTTGTTCAAAGATGATTGTTCTTACGGATCTTTCACTTGCTTCTTTTGGTTGCAAAGTGGATACTTAGTGACAGATCTTGTTCTCGCGTCAAGCCAACTAATTGAAAAGGCTACCTACGTGGTTTTAGATTTGCCAATTGTAAAATTTAACAAGGCATTTTGATGTGCAACGATTGAATCATAAGCACAAGTATGACACGATAAGTGACTTCAGTAATTTCGGATCAATCATACCTATCAGCAGAGTATATAAGGTAAGGAAGATTTCGTTTACTATTGATGAATCCGAGTTTGTAGCCAATTTCAATTTGCAGTAAGGGGTATCGAAGTTCGAGGAGCCCTTTCGATTTTTCACCGACTTTTCCTAACGGAAAAGTAATTACACCCGTCCGTTCAGGTTTCCTTATATATTTTCGAGGTCGACATTCATTCAAGACCCTTCTTCTTGGAGGGGCGTAGCACACACTTTTCTCAAGTCCCCTCTATGGAGGATCGGAACTCAGAATTTCAATGGTTTCTTAACGGGGAACCCGCTATCCCTTTTGTTGGAGGTACTTCCTGGAAATTTTCGTCCGCGAGCTCGAGCGTGGGCGCGAGCGTAGTTGATGACGTCACGAGGTTGATGACGTCACGGAGAGGGAAGGGAACTTGGAAAAATGTCGACTTTCTAGCCGTATATGATAGGAGAGGGACTTGAAAAAATTCCGACCTCCGAGCTATATATGGTAGAACGGGAACTTGGAAAAATTTCGACACTCTAGCTATATGATAGGAGGGGGCTTGGAAAGACGATGGCTTCCCTGAGATTGCAGCGCGTTCAAGTTGTCATGTCATGATTTTCAGGACTTGGAGAAACTTCAGGCGCTAGGGGACTCGGACAGCGGGTTCCCCGCTGCCATTGCAGTCCTGCAATGGCATTGGCATTTAATTTCTTTTAGCGGGGAACCCACTATCCATTTTGTTAAGAAATTACATCCTCAGAAAACGTCCGCGTCCGTAGGTTAGGTTAGGTTATGGGACAGAAGAATTTCGAGTCTCGAGCTATATATGATAGGAGGGGGACTTGGAAGAATTTCGAGTCTCGAGCTATATATGAAAGGAGGGGGACTTAAAAGAATTTCGAGTCTCGAGCTATATATGATAGGAAGGGGACTTGGAAGAATTTCAAGTCTCGAGCTATATATAATAGGGGGGGGGGGGACTTGGAAGAATTTTGACTTTCGAGCTACCGTCCGCCGTCCAACCAAAAACTTAGAAAAATTTTGAGACTCGAGCTATATATGATAGAAGGGGGACTTGGAACAATTTCAAGTCTTGAGATATATATGATAGGAGGGGGACTTAGAAGATTTAGAAGAATTTCGAGTCTCGAGCTATATATTCCTGAGAGGTCGAGTTAAGGAATTGCGGGTTCCCCGCTGCCATTGCAACGTCTGCAATTGCTTCTATTTTTTTTTTAAGTTTGGTATAACGCCCTCCACCGTCACGGACCTATCCTAATTTTAAGGTCACTGGGTAAAAATTGTCTCCTTTCAACAGGGAACCTGTTCCATGAGGGGAGGGGAGGGACGAATTCAAAAATTTGGCATCTACCATCTGACGAAATCAGAACTATCCTAATCTAATTAGATCCTGGGAAAAATGTTTCCCTTTTTTTTTCAATTTTTCTCCCTCTTCCCGCTTTTTTGGTGTCGAATATTGAACTGAGAAAAATTCGTCGAGCTCTACAAAGGGTGGAAAGTTGAAGAAATTTCGACTTTCAAGCTATGCATGATAGGGAGAAGGCAGAAAAATTTCAACTATCCAAAGAGTTGGACTTGGAAAAAAATTGCGATCTCGGCGCTTAATAGGAGATAGAAAGGGGGTTTTGAAAAAATTTCGATCTCCAAGCTGTTAATGATAAAAAAATAAACTTAGAAAATTTCGACCTTCAAGCTACATATGACGGGAAACGGACTAGAGAAAATCTCGACCTCGGAGAAAAATTTAGACTTTCAAGCTATGTATGATGAGAGAGAGAGACTTGGAAAAATATGGACTGAACAAAGTTTAATATTTATTTAGAAAAAGTATAAACAAAGAAACCCTCATGAAACAGGTTTTGTTTGTTAATTGCCTCGATTAACACAGTTAATGAAGGCAATCTGAGCAGCTGATGAGGTAGGCTGCGAGTTTTTTGTTTTGGCCGCGCATCATAAGGCGCATGGCAAATTTTCGGAAAAAGCCCCCACAGAACAGGTCCCTGTTAAAATTTTAAGTCTTGAGTTATTATAATTATGATGATGGGACGAAAGCGAGCCCACTTGTGTCCGACTTTGGACCAGGAGGACTTCTCTTTCCCACTTTTTTAGCCTATCGAGTATCGAAAGTGGGACTTAGAAAACAACTCTGGCCCTCGAACTATTTAGAGGTAGAGGGTTTGAAAATCAGGGGCAAATTTGGAAGATGATTTTCAGGGGCGGGAAATAAACGACTTTTTAAATATTAGACAAAAGAAAAAATTAAGGTGCCGTTGCAAGTTTTGCCACGACGAGCGGGGAACCCGCAAGACCTTTACACCACTGTAGAAGGTATTGAAAAAAACAGAATATATAGAAGAACAACTATTGCTGAGGATGAATAGTTTAAATTTAAGAGTCGAAATTTTTCCAAATCTACCTCTCCGTGACGTCATCAACCTCGGGTCGCTCGCGCCCGCGTTCGTAGACGAAAATTTCCTGAAAGTACCCCCAAAAAATGGGGATTGCGGGTAGGTCGAAGTTTTAACAGGAAACCTGTTTTATGGGGGGTTTTTGAGAAGTTCGCCGTGCGCCCTCTGGCGAAAAACTTGGAAAAATTTCGATCCTCTGGGCATAATTATATTTTTTCTAAGTCCCTCTCCTATCATATATAGCTCGAGAGTCAAAATTTTTGTAAGTCCCCCTCCTATTATGTTTAGCTCGAGAGTCAAAATTCATATTATATAGCTCGAGATTAGAGAAAAATTTAGACTCTCGAATTATATTATACTATAAAATCAACGATTGAGTAGTCGTCGTTGCGCGTCATTATACCAAAGAAAAAGAGTACGGTTTTACGTAGAACCGTACTCTTTTTCTTTGGTATATTATACTAGGCTATAGAAGGTCTAAGCCTTCTTTATTCTAGCTTTATACTAGGTCTAGGCTCCCTTGAATTCTACCAAATCCAATTTGACTCATATAAAACAAGTTCCCTGCGTTCCTCATTCAACTTCGTTAAGGAAGCCGTCGCCCCCCGCCCCTCCGTGACGTCATCAACCTCGGACCGCGAACACGAGTCGAAATTTTTCCGAGTCCCCTTCTTATCATGTATAGCTCAAGAGTCGACATTTTTCCAACGCCCCCCCTGCTCTCCATGACCTTATCAACCGCGGGCCGAAAATTTCCTGAAAGTATCTCCAACAAAAGGGATAGTGGGTTCCCCACTAAAAAAATCTTCTGGTGGAAGCAAATAGAAAAAGATCATGTTTCATGTATGTGAGGTTTTCACTTCACTTTCATTATTAACCTGGTATACTTTTTATTCAACTGAGTGGCCACGGCTTAGGTACAGTGTTCGAAGCCAAAGTTTAGTATAACAGAAGCCTAAACTTAGTATAGAACTAATATGAACTGCATAGGGGAGGCACTCTCTCCATTCAGTTTCATTCTTTCTCCTTCTGTTCGTTCACCTCCTTTTTTGTCTAGTATAAGAAGCCTTGTATAAAAGTTACTACCTTTCGGGGTTCATTCACATCCTCTTGGTTTGCCCTCTTCTTAGCTTAGTATACTGCATATGGGTTTGGGGCTCAGTGAAGAAATAAAACGTGGGGGAAAGCCTTGACCTTGTATAGAGCTAATATAAAGCAAGCTTCGACTTTGTATACGGAGGCGTAGAGCTAGTGTAAGCCTGGTATAAAATTAGTATACTGATAGAGCTAGTATAAACTGCATACAACAAATAGTGTTCGAGGGGAGAGACATAGAAAGCCTAGACCTAATTTAAAGTTAGGATTCTAGATCTAGTGTAAGCCTAAGATAAAGCTATACTGGGAGTATCTAATAAACTGTATGCTAGATTTATACTAGCTAGGGTGTAGCCTAGTAGAGGCCTAGACTTGTTCAGGCCTAGTATCAAAGAGCGTAGACCTAGTATAGGCTTAGTATAACTTGAGTATGCTGCATTATTATAAACTGAGGGGGGGGGGGGGAGAATGAACTCGCAGATTTCTGAATCACCCACGTGGTGACGAGGGTGAAGGGACTGGGGGGGGGGCACTCGCAGAATTTCATATTAGGAGTCGGGGCTCAGTAAAGACATGAAATATGCCCCCAATTGACTTTTTTTCCTCTCTGATTTCTTCGGTTTTTTTTTTTTTTTGGGGGGGGATGTCTCTGAGTTCCCCCTTTCCGTAAATCCACCCCTGGTCAAAATAATTTACCTTCAAGCTTTATATATTAGGAAAATTTTCAACTTTCGAGCTGCATTTCAACCATCAAAGAAAATGAAAAAATTTCAACCATCAAAGAAGTTGAACTTGAAAAAATATATTTTTGAAAGTTAGGTCAAGATCATTGATGACCCTACTAACGTCACAAGAGTTGAGCGTGGATGCGGCCTCCCCCCCCCCCAACAAAACAGATAGTGGGTTTCGCACAGACATAGGTAGGGTGTGAACCTGGAGCCACTCACGTACATGGTGACCAAAAAGCCCAGAGTAGAAAGTCGAGCATCTTCCGTGCTAACTGGGATCGGTGATCAAATGAAATACGGCGGCTTTCTTAACGAAGTTGAATGAGGATCGAAGGGAACCAATTTTGTAAATCAAATTGGTTTTGGTATTGAGAATTAAATTTCTTAGTCCCCCTCACATCGTATATTGTGGCTTGAAAGTCTAAATTTTTCGATGTCCAAATCCTTTATTGGGGTAGGTCAGTTTTTGCCGGACATTCGACAAATTTTCCGAAAACCCCACTCATACAACAGGTTACCTGTTAAAATATCCGACGTCCGCTGTCTGCCTTGGCAAATCAAAATTTTAAGGTTCGAAGGACTTGACCTAACTTGGAAACTTGGAGATATTTTGAATCCCCTTAATATCTGATACTTAGGCACCCGATTGTCGAAATTAATATACAAAAATCCTTGTCTGAAGCAGGTTTTCCGCTCGTCCCAATATATCCTTCGTTTTCTAGCTAGACAGGTCTTCCGAGATTGTGAAAATTCTCCCAAGCGTCACAAACATTTCGCTTTAAAACGGGTTTCGAACAATAATAATTAACATCGTCTCACCCTGCAGTGCAATTAATATCCGAATCTAGCACCGTTGACCTAGATAAAATTGAGGTTTCGCTGATGTGTAATTGGCGTGGAATTCCGCAAAATATTGGACTCGTCTTCAGACCATAAGTGGCGTCGAACGTGTGAACTAATTAATTATCGATCTTACACACATCTAAAGGTGGTGTCACATCGCGATATTTCCTTCGGTCACGCTTCTATTCTCTAAAAAATTAGATCACAATTCTCAAAATTCCAATCAGAGCAGTTAAGACAAATTGAATACCTATATATGTACAGTACAACATCTCGAAACGTTCATCTGATAATAATATTATCGTCTCCGTATAGGTACGTTGTGTATATAGTGAATTGAAAATTCTTAGGTACCGTCTTTTTGACAACACACGAATCGATCAATCTCTGATTAAAGTCGTTAATGGCTCATTTTACTTACGTATAGGTTGCATTCCTTTTAATTTTGATTCCATAGAAGCCTGCACCATAGGTACAGCGAATTAATACCCTGCTCACGATTATCATCTAGGTTCAATTATCCTTTTCGTGAGACTGCTATGATAATCACGAGCCACTTTATGTTTTTCATTATTATTCACTTAAAAATTTTAACGTAAATATAAGTTGATATACGATACCTACGTTTTCGAGTGTGCGCTTTTCACGCCACATTACGCGTACTCGACGCGGAAAAATCACTCATCAATTACACGTTACCATTAGATATTTATGGGGTCGTTAAAAGTTTATGTTTACGAGTATTCAGTATTATTATGTGTGTATAGCTTTTTGTATTCGCGCTGTACGGTATACTTCAACGTACAACAACAAAGAGTGCAAAATGGAAGTCATCAAAAAAAAAAAAAGGAATAAATTGTCAACTTTGCGGCCGTTATAAAATTTTGTTACGCGAAAATTTTCTACTATATTGTATATTGCTGAACTAGCAGGTTTTGCAATACAGCTTATACAGCATACAACATCCTCGTCATGGAGTAATTGTAGAGGAATTTGTAGAAATTACTCTACTCGTATTATAAGCTCGTTTTTTTTTTCTTTCCTTCCCTTCTTTCTCTCTTATTTCTTTTTGCGAAATTTCAATAACCTTAAGGAAGTCCGTCTCGAAAGCGCGGCGAAAATTGCGTATTTTCCTGCCAGATAGACCGTTTAATGCGGCTTATTCGTCGAGCTCAAAAATTTTGACACTTTTATGATGGATGAACAAAATAATGGAACGTTAAACTTTTCTACCTCTCATCTCGTTTTCTCTCTTCTTTCCTTCTGAATCGGCCTTTTTTTTTTTTTTTTTTTTTGTCTACGATCTTCATTCGCCTTCGTATACTCTAATGTAGCTTACAAATCTCTTTTTCAGAAATTTCTCATTTGCGATAAAATTAGATGGCGAAAATTTCGCTTTCGAGATTAAGCAAATGGATCCGAATGAGTAGCGATCGCGAACAGTATTAGGAGGAATAAATACGTGACCATTTTCATTGCGGAAAATATTTTCGAGCTGTTACGCACAAAATGGTCCAGGTCCTGTTTTCATTTGCGGCGATTTTTCTTATCTTAAAACGTATACCTACTTTCAGGTAGTTGTCTTTTTTAATTTCTTCGATTTCCTTAGCATTTAGTTTACTTTTGTCGTGAAAATTTTTGATCGATCCAACTATTTTGTATTGTTTCATTACTCTATGCATCTTTTTTAATCATCACACGGAAAAAACAAATTATTATATTAATATTTTCAGAAGTCTGATTTTAAAAAAACAAGGGTGAAACTTCAAATGTAATTATTCTTAATCTGAAGAAGACTCAAGACTTAGAATTCAATAATTATATACGCTCACTTTTCAATAAAGTTTATATCCTTGTTGCGAAATTTAGACTCCTTAGTGAAACATTGATAAGAAATTTCTGCTCGAATGAATTTTGTCCTTATCAAAGTATTATTTTCTAACCGTTTATAAGTGCTGCAGAAATTAACGTAGGCTTGGTGAGTAGTCTGGTTTTCTACTGAATATAATTACTTCATAGATAAGAAATCTTCACTTGGTATACAATAAGAAAGAAACAAAAATGAAATAAAATGAAGAGATTTTTCGAGTACTATAATTTGTCAGTGAACGTTTTCACTAATCATATTTAGTGAATCATCTTTACAAAATTGAGCAGAGGTAATTATCTACGACATTTAATCATTCAAGAACTCATCCTTTATTGTTATCCTAATATCCTATTCATACAAAATAATTATGGTAAAATAGAACAGTTTATCTTGTAGATCTACTTATATTGTACCTATCTTATTTTCAATATCCCTATCAATAAGAATAGGTACCTAATTTAATTAGGAGTACTTTCTCCATAAATTTATACAGGTCTGTAGCTATAGGGTACAAACTCAATTCTACAATATAATTAGCTTATTAGACATAAAATACAGATGAATCAATGATTATTCACAATCGAAAAGACATGTCACAAGTCATAAAGAAATAATTGCTAATGCATAGAGATTACTTATCCAGAATTTCATGAAAGTTGGTTCATGACAATTGGACAGTAAAGGTACTAATGACTAATTAGTTGCATCCTAGTATCAATATTTACAAGAATTTGTTTTTCTTTACAAAATTTAGAATTGACTATAACTGGATATCAAAAATTTGGAGAATATTCATGAGATCTTTAGCTTTGATTGCAGTGCGTGAAAATTATTATCACGCTGAGTTTCTACAAGAGCTAATTTGGAAATATTTTTACCAAACAATTCAAATATTGTAATCCTAATTAACTTTCAACATCGAATTGTTTGTTGAAAGTAGGCCTAACAAAATGGGTCCACTTCATATTTACCATCATTATTATTTTCAAAAAAATTAGATTGTAATGTTTTCTTTAGTGATCCTTGATTCTGTATAGATAGGTACCAGTATCTAAAGAAGAAATTTGTGGGTACTCTGCGTCGGCCTCTTCTACTTTGAAATAAATTGATGTATGTACCTATAAGTACATTCTGTAAAATATCTCAAGAATGAACATGGGAATTAAAACTATTATCAATGATTTCCAAAGAAAACTATTTCTTCTACAGTCCCTTCCTACTTTTAATGAATAAATTTGATGTTATTTTTGTTTTGTTTGTTTTTTTTTTTTTTTTTTTTTCATTATTAGGTACCGGTCTATATTTATTTATTTTTACTATTGAGCTATGCGACACACTATGAATCATGAGCTTAACAATGCTTAGAGTACAAAAATTTAAATAATTAAAGATTATAAGTACCTAGGTAGACTATTGTAAAAATAATTGAACAATCTGCTTATATGCGTTAATTTCAAAGTTGAGCAAAAAGATAAAAAGGGAAAAAAGCAAAGAAAAGAAAGAGAAAAAGAAAAAGAAAATAGGTTCTTACTTGTATATATACTTAGCTTATAATTACAGTGGTACTAAGTGAAGTGAGTTGAGTGTATTGGTGAAAGAAGGATAATAATACCTTAGGCCTATGTAAATCATTTGTAGAAATGATTCAAACGTATACAAGAAAATTGTATTCATATTATTAGAGTTGTTGCTGAGTGCCGATTAATTAGATGAAGAAATTTTGAGGGAGGATCTAGTGGGTTGTAATGTGGAGTCTTAATTGTTGTTTTGTTGTAAACATTTTTGAAAAAAAAATTGCATATAGAAGAAATTGTTATAACTACCTATCTCTTCTCACCAATCAATGTGCAAAGCTTGCCAATTCAAATTCACTACCATCTACATTCTTCAAAGTAGGTATACAACAAGATATTGATCAGAAAAACAAAATAATGTACTTATAATTTTAGAAGAATATCTTCAGAAATCAAAGATGAGTGGATTTGGAGCAAATTTACAAAGAAAACATTCTCATTTCTACGCCAAATCAATTTGTCTTGTGGGTAGTTCTAAATCCCTTTTTTTTATAGTTAGGTATACCTATTATTTATTATTATGTCAGCAACCCTTGGAAGTTGATTGCTGATGTATAAATATAATAAATATGCCTAGGTTCATGTTAATTCAACTTTGTAGGATGAAGGGGTACTAGCTGTAGTTCCTTAGTTTCTCTGAATCAATACCTGTTATGAGGAAGTTGCATTATAGACACTTTTACCAACATGTAAAGGAACTACCAGAGTACCATTGCCCGCTTTGGATCTCTGCTTTACAATTAAGTTGAATTTAAATGTATCTTCAAATCAAATCAACTACCTACTAGGAAGAACCTATTTTAATATATATTTTCATTAATTACGGCTAATGCAGTTGTAAGTATACTTATTTATAGTCAATTGTTGTGAAATGATATATCAATCCAAAAATTACTGATCCAATTCTATCACCTGCAAAAGACTTGAAGGTATATCACACTTCATTATCACAAAAAATTTGGCACTCATCTTGGGAAAATCAGTCGAATAACAAATTAAGAAAAATAAAATGTGAACCCACATTTTGGTCCTCATCCTAACGAAATTCAAGGCAAGAGGAGGTCATTTTAGCTCGGCTGCAAATAGGCCACACTTGTCTTACTCATACTTATCTTCTCACTAATCTCGCTCCTCCATCATGCCCTCACTGTCTCCAAGAAAATTTATCAGTTGATCATTTTTTCTCATGCCCTGTCCTGCAACCCACTCGAACCTCCCTAAATATATCTTCCAATATCAATGCAGTACTAAACAACAACTCCGAAACCATCGACTCAACCCTAACTTATTTACGCACCACTCAATTCTACAACTTCATATAATTCTTCAACAAATTCCGTTTGATCGACACTCAATTCCACCAATACCTACGTACCTAATTTAACCTAATGTAAGTAATGTTCTAAAATAAGATTGTAACACCGAGCAAATAACCCTTGTGCAGTTTATAATGCTTGTAAAATATTTAAAAAAAGAAAAAAAAAAGAAAAAAAAAATTGAACAATTCAATTACCTATCATCCCATACCTCGTTCTTTTGATAAAAACATCAAAATTCAATATTCATTTTACAACAATTTAGAGAAGAGTAGGTATTTATCATACACATATAGGCCTAAACCAATTAAGCTCCAGTTTCTCAGATTGCAATTTTTCTCTGTTATTCCACCAATGAATCAATGAATCATCACAGCACCTAATTTATTGTTAGGTATATTATGATTCACACACTTGCATTAATTATCCAGATAAGATCTGATCAATTTGAGTACACATCAATATATATATTGCCATATACAGAGTTGGATTGATGTTTTTGCAAAACAAGGATTAGGAAAACAAGGCTCATCATACTACTGTTCTGCTGATTGTTGTTTTGTAGGTAGATTGTCAGAATGAGTCAAGATTGTATGGTGAGTAGAATCAACATATAGCTGCAGAATCAAGGATTGTGATAAAAGTACCTACATTACGCTCTGATTTTCTCAAAAAATTTTCCTACTATGACAGTATATATAAAGTAGACGCAAGTTTTGAGAATTATTTTCAATAAACAATTTGATAGTGAAATTAATTTAATTTCAGGATAACAATGATTTGTTGTTCAAAAAACTTGTTCAACGCGGGTACGTCCAAATTATTTGAACTTATCATTCTGTATAAATTGGCTCTTGTAAGTATATTGAGTGATTGCTTTTGCAGTTCACTCACAAACACACTAACATTTTGATCAAGCGAAAGATCTTGTAATCATGTCTATTTTGTACAAGGGTGGTAGGTAACTGGTAAGCTGAAGTTTTATTCAAGTAAATAAGCTAGAGCGAACAATTTGATGATGAAGTCAGTTTTAGGATAACAATATTTGTTTTTCAAAAAACTTTATGAGATACGCTCAAATTATATGGACGTGCTTGCAAGTTGGCTCTTGTAAATACGCAGTGTAATTGTCTCATACACACGCACGCATTGACACTTTCATCATGCCCAAAATCTCATTCTCCAGATTGTTGATATGCAAATACATCAGACAGATATATTTTTGGATTGGAAGATTTTAGCCGCTTATACTCGTAGTCATCAGAGATTGGTAACTCTGGATCACAGAGCCTTGTCCTTGAACTTGAACTCATGAAGCGAGTCATGACCGTCTCTAGTATCAGCAGGCCGGAATTGGCAACGATGCGGTGACGAAAATTATGGGGCCGAGTCTTATACACGCTCTTATGGAACAACCTTCAAAAAACGCGTTAACTTAATCGTTGATTTCCGAATAGTATTCGATTCTGTAGGGAAAAGTTTCTAAATAATATTTGTATGGAAAGAGAAAACCATTCTCGATTTTTTGAGCTCGGTCTCGTTAAGATTGATCTACTACAAAGCGAGTTATAAACATTTTAAAATAAAAAGTCTGACAGAGGGCGAAGTGTGGTACATCACCACGCTTTTATCCCCTGATCAAAAACGTTTTTGTACATCAATCTTAACGAGACCTAGCTCAAAGAATCGAGATACATTTACTCTTTCAATGTACAAATTCACGATATCTTCACGGAACTGAATACTATTCGCAAATCAACGATTAACGTGTTTTTTGAGTTTTTTTCCATGAGAGCGTGTACATTCGTAAGCCCCGAACGACGTTGCCGATTTTCGAATACTCCGGCCTGACACGAGAAACGGCCATGGTTGTCAGTTTGCTAACTTGACTTCAACGTCTGCAATAATTAAAACATTCATATCGTCATCGATCAAGTTGCGTCGCTGGTCTTCTCTTGATAATTTCTAGTGTTAAATCAGCGCCCGGTGAAACAAAAAATGATTGTATTTGCTCTCGTTGAAATTCGATGATGGATAATCGAGTTCACTCGTGAAAAGAGGAATACGGTAGGAAACTGAATCACCGAACTGCATTAGCTGTGAAAACTATCAGATCTAATGGGTATGTCTCTAGATGTTGATGTAGGAGCGCTTGACACGACACTGACTACTTCACGGCTTCATTCAACAGTACGATGTACGTTAGGTTGAAAGACAAAACATCAGAAGAGATCACTTTACTGTGTGTTCTCATCGAAAATGAATTATTAAGAAAATCGTTTTGCATGTGATTCGTGTGTTGTTCGTAATAAGAGGAAAGCCCTCGTAGGTCAGGAGGGACCGCATTCGTAGCTCGCGCAGTTTATCGCATGCGATTCGGCGGTGACTCAAAATTTCGAATGTACGCGTTGACGACTTCGAAGCGAATTCACCGGCTGTTAACCCAACCAACAGACGGACGACAGTCTTTTCGTTTCTATCGGCGGGAGCGTACGTGCGTTCGTTCGTTTGTCGGTGCGCTTTCTTACGTTCGTATTCACGTTTTTCTTTTCGTAATTATTTACGTATTTTTTCTTCGTGATCGTAGCCTAATATCGAAAGCTTAATCATCGATATCATAATATTGTGTATTCGCTGTACGAATTATTTCTTCGCGAATTTCATTAGTTTTATTCAACGATATCTATCTATTATTAATGAGTTGTCGTGTTGATTGTTTTATTCGGATAATCGTAAATTATGATTGGTTAATTGTGTGTGGTTGTTTGTTGTACTTTTGTTCCCCGTGAAATTTGCCGACCAATTTGCTGCAGATATATTTCCTCGTTGTGCAGAGAATGGGTGAAAATATGGAAAATTTTCGTCTGCTCATCACCTTATCGATGCTATGCGTCATCGGAGTATTATCAGGTAAGTTTCTGCTGCATTTTTATTCGTTTGACAAAAGGTTCGGTCGATGATCCTAATCATCATCACTCATTCGTTGTGATAGGTGTAGGTTCAATCTTGAATCCTCTGAATCAATTTTGGAACTATTTTGGTTTTGTGTACCGGCTTACGATTTGATTTTCACCGAGGGGCGCAATTTTTCCGGCAGTCGTTTTTGTAAGGAATTATTTACGAACGATTCAGTGATGCGATCATTTGTTCTTCCAGTCAAAGTCACAGGGTTACGGAAAAACGCGCCATTTGCGTATGAGCGAACGCGAATTAAAACAGCAAAACTTGCAGCCCTATCTGCTTTTCCGTTTGGTAATATTATTATGTTCGAAAATAATTAACGACCTGATATAGAAAATGGCGTCCTCCGTAGCTATCCGATTCTTCAAAATTTTAAACCTTCTCCGTGTATTTAATAGACCCGGTCTCCCCGACCAGCAAATTTTTAGAATTCAGTGGGTACTCTTGGTCACTTGCTTACGATTTTCAACTGTGTACGTGGGGCGCTGTAAACGCGAATTCTACTTATTTAAGCGCGCTGTAGGCGTGGGAATTCTCTTGCGCCTATTTTAGCGATTAAAATTTTATCCATCCATTCGAAGGAGATCCAAAGAAATTCGGACTCATAGGTACGGTTATTAAGAATGAATTTCGTTTTAACATCAAAGTAAGCAAAAAGTAAATACAAACATTAGGTATAATAGCGCGATTGAGAGATAAGGACGAATAAATAAAAATCGTATATCTGCATCAGGGACTACCGCGAATTGAGAATAATATTTCGTATAATATGAATTTAAATAAGTAATAAAAAGCCAGAGACGGTCCGAGTCGATTCGAGATTTCAAGCATTACTGAAATTCTAGAAGCTCGTTAGATGCGATCAGCGAGCATTAATTATTATTTTATAATATAATTTAGGATGCCAGCATAGTAGTATAATAATGTTGGTCGTGGGTCCGATAGAGCTGGAACTTTTGCTTGGAGAAAGGATAGAGCCTTTTTTTTTTTTGATTCGTTCAGATGCTGTCATCTGTTGGCTGATTATTAATAATTTATCGATGGTGAATATCTTCGTGGACGAAAATTACATGCACGCGACGTTGTAGGTAAAAAATGTACACGCAGCATTATAATGACTCGCTGTGCGCGCTTATCACCGGCACCTGAGTGATATTTTCGTGTAGCTCGGCCATTTTTACAAATGCGTCGACTACCGTCGTATATTTAATAAATTTATTTTTCGCCCGAGCCGCTCCACATAATTAGAAGAAATGAGTGAATTTTCCTCGAGAGACCGGGTTTTCGGTATAGCGTTATCGTCCTGAGTTTAGATGATAATTTTGGACTAAATTAAAATTCTTCTCTCGGTGCGAAACCACAATTTGAAGATTTTTTACTCGTTCAAACGGCTGGGAAAACTTTGAAACGAAGATCGAGACAAATTTTATGACAAGTTAGTTTGATTTGGCAATTGGTGTAGACAATGATCGCAAATTCTACAAATTCTTGGTAAAATTAAGATATTTGAGTATATAATCAGATAGGAATTGACTCTAATTGGCTTATTTGTACTTCTTTCTCGTTGATAGCATGTCATACGAGGCTTATAACTCTGGAAAAATGAATTTAGAAGTTTTTTAGTTTTGATTGAGAAATTAGAAGAGAAGATTTTAAATTGAACTGTAGTCCTGGTGAAATTCTTGACAAACTTTCTTCAAAGTGCAAGGAAAAATTTCAGGTAAACGTCGGTATAGGATGTGTAGGAGTATGAAATCCTTTTCTCCCTGTAGAATTACTGATCCAATTATGTCGCTATGTACTTGAAATGGTCAGCAGTTTTACGGCGATTTGGTCTGAATTTGTCGGCGATTTGGTCTGAATTTGTCGAATAGTTTTTGTCGATATCTTTTCTCTTGTTTCTTCGACAGCCCTGTCATGGTGACCAGTTTCTAAAAAACTGAAAAAAGCCACCCAAGTTAGGGAATTTTTCGAGGCTCGCCGCATTAATTGAGCAAGTTGTGCACTTAGCAATTTACAAACCAGTGGTCAGAATTATCGATGAAATGCAAAACGAAGAAGCCTGGGAATTTTTTCAGATAAAAAACTTGGTCACTCTAACGGTATACTTTTACCAATATAAACTTTAAATACGTACAAAAAAATTGATTTTACGCATCACTATTTCAATCCCTTAGTTTATGCCCGTGATGGGTTATGATGTAAGTATCTTCAACTCTGAAATCTTTGTAAAAAATTTATAATTAAGAGAAATGATGAGTCTAGAAAAATCCATTCTTTCCCCTTATCACCCAAAAATTTGTCGCTAATGTCTTTACGGTGACTCACTGTTTAAAATTCTATTCAATCTCACATTTAGGAATGAAACTTTTGAATCTGAACCCCTGGAGAAAGTGACCTTATAGTAAAGTGTCTTCATAATGGAATATCGTTCAAATCGATTTTCCTCAGTGTACTACAATTTTTTTCTAATTATTATGCTTAAAGTACATAAGTGAATTACGTTTCCTTCCTACCTCTCCCCCACAATTTCTTACGTCTCCAGCTTTGGTCTAGACATTTTGAGGAGAAATTTTTCAATTTGAAAATTTTAATTTTTTATTTCGTTGTATTAGAGTCGAATCTTTTAGCCAGTGGTCAATTATATCATACCTCGAAATTGTTTCTAGGCAAGTGTAAGTACGGTATAAATCCAGGAAATTGAATGACTTTTTAATGAATTTGAAGACTCTGGCGCCTTCCATTTTGCAAAAAAAATATCTGCTTAAATTCGGGGGTCGGAATTCTTTTGGACTCTCAATTTTAGGTTTTTGAAAGCTGACATATTCAATTTGGAGGTCGGAATTCACTCGAATGCGGTCGAGATTTTTCCTCATCTGATTGTTCGTATTCTGAAAAATCTACGTTTCTCCGAGCTCAACCCTTTCTAAGCCTAAAAATAGAAAATTCAGTAATTTTGGCCTTCCTCAAACAGGTAATTGGACCCCTCCTCCCCTACTCATTTTTTTTTTTGAAAAATATTAGAAAAGTCGTCAAATTTCATTCAGTACTACAGAATTACTTGATTTTTATTCTACCTGACCGCAGTATACTTCCTCCCTCTCCCCCTCCTCCGCCATCCCCTTCCTCCTAGATTGAAAGATATTCTATTCCTTTCCCTGAAATTCGTGGCATATTTTGTATCAGCTGAGTCGAAATTAATTTTTGCTTGCGTACTCGAAATTTCTTCGAAGCCCATATTTGTGGAAGTCCTGCGGTTCTATACAGGTTTTCTATATCGCTAATGGAAAAGAAATTCGTTAGTGAATTTTGAATCGACCAATTTTATGGCAAGTATTTTATTTGTCTGATTGGAAATTTATTTTGAGCAACATTCCATCGAAAACCGCATCAACGACTGACTCGTGTCTAAAATCGTGAAAAATCGTCACTTGTAGTGGTGAGTAAGAAAGATTTGTTTGTCGCGACAAATTCTCATAATTAGAGAGATGAAAATAAATAGTCTATTCACAACTCTGCCGTCGTTTTATTACATAAAAGTTTATCCTTGCTCTCCTAACCGAACTCGGTAGCGTACTATTTTGGTATGTTCTTGGACCCCGAAGATGATATAAGTTCTATTCCGAAACTTCGGTCGGTGTATTCTTTTATGAAACAAACGATGGCAGGACCGGGAATAAACTGAAATTTATTTTCATATCTTTTACGTGAATCAAGTGGTGAGGAAAATTTTGTCTTGTGGTCCAAGATGTCGCAAACAAGTCGAAGACCGAGACTTGAACCTGGTTATCTTCGAGAATCGTTTTCTTGCCCAAGTCTTGAAAGCTTGGTCTTTTTTCTCCGTTTTATGAGAAATAAGTCCGTTCAATAAGAACGAATTCTCTTCTCCCGGATTGATGATCGTTCAATTAAGGCTATTTCTTGCTTAACACGGCAGTAAAATCCTTTTCTGCTCTTTCATGGACATCTAATGTCTGCCTGTTACTGTCCATTCAAACTTTGTTTACTGCTCCATTATGCTCTTCTAATGTTCGTCTGTTACTGTGCTCTCTCAACCTCTTTACTGCTCCATTTTGCTCTTTTAATGTTTGTAGGTGTGGAATTATTCTTTTTTAATGTGCCGATAAATCGCACCCTACGATATAAGGCTTAGATCTCGGAAACTTCTGTTGTTTTGGGAATGAGTCTAAGCTGAAGCTTAGAATTTATTACAATTAGAGAATCGTTATTCTCTTGTCCAAGTCTTCTTTTCTCCCCATACTGACAATAAGTCTCAGAACTTAGAATATCTGTCGTTTCGGGAACGAGTTGGAAGTTCTAGGCTTGAATTTGATTAAAAATTCGTTCGTCAAATCTTGGAAGTAAGAGTAGGTCTTCTTTCTCTCCCTTATTGAGAATATGGTTCAGAGTTTAAAATCTCTCGTCATTTTGGGAACGAGTCTGAGGTCGAGGCTTGAATTTGTGTCGCTTCGAGAATCGACGCAATGTTGGTGTCGATTTTCAGTCGACATTAAAGTCGACTCTATTTTCATCTTGATTCTGGAACCTCTCATTAAATTGTGCTCTGATAATCTACGAAATTGCAATGTCAATTACGAGTCGTTTGCCGAGAAATATGAAGTATGATCGATTCAAAACTACTATAGATTTTCAGTGGACATCAACCTACAATACTGGAAAATTGATTCAGTTTTGACGTGGACGATGAAGTGGCTCCAGTCATTTTGTACGGATTTGAGAATCGAATCAATGACGTCATTGTGGGTTCTGTTGTTTTGGGAACGACGAGTCTAAGATCAAAGCTTGAATTTCTTTCACTTCGAGAATCTCTTCTGGAATTGAGCCTGGAAATGAATATTCTTTCTCCCTCTCTTCACAAATGAGGCCCAGAGCTTGAAATTTTCGTATTTATTGTTGCTCGAAGTTGAAATTTTTCAAACTTCCAAGGTTTATGGCGCATAATAGTGAAGTTAGGGCGTCTTCGCTTCAAATGTGGAAACATCAATTTGTCCGCATTCTTCGTTTTAACTTCGACGAAAAGAACGCATTTGTGAATTGTTCTCGATCTTTGCAGATACAAGGTATCATAAACTCTACCTAATCCGTAGACAGGTGGACGTATCGATAATATTGCTCGGACACATGTAAAATCTTTTAGTCTGTATTTATCGAAGCCGCCAAAATAACGCTTCATTTTCCACGTTTTATAGTAAAAATTATTCAGAAGTCTTCAAGATATGCCTACGTGTGTACAAACGTTGCGAAAAGAAGTGCCGAAAAATAATTTCCGCAGCGCGGACGCTCGATATACTCGTAATTTATATTCGAACTTTTTCGACCCGGTCTACCTATAGTGTATAATTTTGGAGTCAAACGTGAGCCTACGCGCGATATTCCCATTTCCACAGCGGCCACTAATCATACATTACGTCTATTTTATTGAATGAGTTGAAAAATGATTCCTTTTTCGCATTTTCCCTCTCCCTCCTCGCTCCCGTCCCACTGCCGCGATATACAAAACTTCTACGTCGACGTCTTTAATAATACCGTTCGAGTCTTATGCAAAATAGTTTAACACATTTTTATGAGTTTAGTAATGGGTCTTCCTTTTTATAACCAATTCGAATGGGCGAACTTTGGAGACTTCGTCGTGATGCGTCCTCGTAGAAAATACTGAAGAATATTTTTTTTTTCTCGAGAGAAGGACTAAATAATTCCATTTCGAAACATAAAGAAGTTGATGGCCTATAGTCGTAGGAAAGTTCTTTAATTACTGCGTACATCGAACCTTATACTCTTTTAGGAAGGTCGACGTTGTGCTAAGGAACTCGTCGTGATTCTCAAGGTCACCGTTGATTCGTGTAAGGCTCGTAATTGGCCAATTAGAATAATTCTGAAATCGCGTGTATACTTTTTGGTCATCGAAAATCTCTACGATGGGTCACTTTTCTAGCTTTTTCAGCATTAGTTCTTGTGATGATCCTCTTGATGGTTACGATTTTTTCATCTTATGCCATTGGAAAAAAAAAATCTGTGAGAACTGCTGCTCTCATAGAAGAGGCAATTTTGTATGATAGTCAGAAAGGACTCGAACAGACTTAGAAAAGGTGGAATCTTATTATTGCTCATATTATCTAAATTCCAGGGTTCTTTCAGAAATTCACACTCCTGCTTCGTTGTTGAAATTGACGTTCAAATCTCCGACCAGAATAAACGGAGTCTCATGCAAGTACTTTTTGAGGGGTGTTTCGACTTTTTTGACGTCGAACTGTAGGTCGGTAAATTTAGGTTGAGATTAGGGTTGAGGTCAGACAAAAGACGTGAAATATGTCTAAAGAATGATAATTTGTAATGAGATGAAGTTTTCTCGAAACTTGGCCCGGAATATTGAATGACAATTTTGAGGTGAGATGGAAAAATTTATCTGCTGATTAGTCGTTGCTTTCTGTCTTAAAATAGAATTAGCTTTGCTACATGACACATTTGCACTCAATAAAATCGAGTACTTTATTCATAAGATTTCACGTTACAGAGCTCAACAGTTTCAAACTGAACAATATAAAGTATCTCACAACTACTACGATAATTGAAAAAAAAAAGAAGAAAAGAAACAATTCAAGGAAGTTGTTATAGCGTGAAAACTTTGTTCGTTAAGCGTTCACTAATCTCGTCTTTATATCGGTTTGTAAAATTTTGCGTCCATTTATAAAATCTCCGCTTCAACTTTTTTTGCGCTATGAACGAATATAATATTCTTTAATTTACAACGGAATTTTTCTGTTACCCGCGAAAAATCCTTTCCAAAATTATACTCGAGAGATTGTATCCATTTCCATTGCAATTATTGTTTCGAATTCCAAAATGCGAAACAAAATGACAGAGAATTGTCTTTTTTTTTTCTCTGCTGAATGTTTTTTCCAAATTTGATCTTAAGTTATATTGAAATTTTAATATTATATATTAAAAACGTGATTTCAATTTTATTTTTATATATCTTCATTTTTGGTATGTAGATGAATAAAATTTTCTATTAGGATCGTGTTTAATGGAAGGTTTGGTGATAATTGTTTTATTTCGATTGTCGATAATTACTCGATGATCGATTACTTGGAGGACTTAGAGGATCTTTCCTTGTTTCAATGTATCGCCGTTTCTCAATTCCCACTTCTAGGGTTTTATAAAGCTCGCAATCTTTCCCATTCCCTCTTTTATAATGGTTTCGAGCTCGAAATGTCCAAGTCGTCCAGTTTGCTTGGGTTCGAAGCTCGAAATTTCTGCTCGAGTCCTTCTCTCTGTAAGGCAGTGTTCCTCAAACCGTCGATCGTCAACCTTTTGGAGAGATTGTAGAAATACGACCAAAAACGAAATATACTTGCGTCAGGTTGCATTCGACTCCTGATTTTTACTTAGGTCGATCGCAAAATATGTCCAATTTTGAAAAGTAGGTCGCGTCTCGAAAACTTTGAGGAACACTGTTGTGAGGGTTGGGAGCTCGAAACTTTCGTTCTTATTTATAGGGTTTCAGCAGTTTGTCATTTTTCCAGAACCCACTATAGCTCATTAATTTTGCTCGATTCCAAGTCTCTAGGTCAAAAAATTCGTGACGATGGACATCGCTCGGGAAAGAGCCTTCCTTAGAACAGGTGCTCGGTTGAAATTTGAAATAATTTTTGTATCCAAGCGTCTTAGGTGTGTGTGACTGAAATTTGATTTCTTTGTGTTATCTCATTACGATTCTGCAAGACTGTGAGGAAGGAGGGAGAGCTTTTCGATAAGATTCAAATAACTTTGAAATTAATCGTGCTTGTTTAAAATCAAGATGGCGAGTTGGTAAATTTCGGTCCGATTTTCCTCTATCCCAAATACTCTACGTGACATAATTCCGTAGAAATATTTTCTCCAAGTCGAACTCATTTTTTCATTTATTTTTCCTGGACTCCTTGTTGAGCGCTCGAGTTCGTTAACAAACTGATTTTTGGGTTTTTTATTATCCCTATACAAAAAAATCGATGTGTTCTTCAATGACCAAAACTTCAGCTAATATTGTCCCATGAAGACCAGACCTATGCTTTCTATTTTTCACGCTTTGAAGATAGTTGTTTAACCGAAAACGCTCGGCGATTGTTTTATGATTCCTTGCGGTTTTTCGTATCTTGCGGTACTTCTTCGAATATTCTCCCTTTTAATCAAACTGATTCTTCGGTCGATTTGAGCCATTTTACTCCCCCTCCTCTTCCCCATCTTGCCCATCTGTTTGACCTGCTTGTTCTGAGTTTCCTCTTACTGCATGAGAGTCTGTGATTGTTATATTTCTCGTTATTCTTGAGGCTTTTCTGCCATTCGTTATCTCTTACTCTATCCAGGTGAATTTATTTTCATTGTTTTGTGAGCTTGACACTCACCAACTCGAACCGTTCGGAATGCGGTCTTCTGTGTTGCTGGGAAATGGTTGAAGTATAATAGGGCGGTAATAGGCGGAATTTCACCTAAAAAGCTGAAGTGCAATACTCAATTTAGTGGAGAATTGATGCAGTTGCGGGAGGCGAATCTACGTTGAAAGGGGGCAGGGAGGTTGTGGCATTGAAATAGTATAAACTGGGACCCTGTTTCATGAGAGGTTATTTGGAGAAAAAAAGTGTCTGTTGTGGTTCCGATAGAGTCGGAGGTTATTTGAGAAAGTGTCTTTTGCGAAAATTACAGAAGCCTTCTGATATTTCCCGAGATCTTGAAAAAAATTCCGACCTTCAAGTCTTGTTTATCGGTATGGGTATTTGAAAAATTTTTGAAGAAGGGGAAGAGAAATTGGAGAAGTTCCGACCATCGAAGAGATTGTGGTCCTCAGAGAGGGGAGAGGGTGGGGAAGAGAAATCATTCTGGAACGAATGTTCAGGATATGAAGTCAGCTTCAGGCTATTTTAAAAACTTGGGCCAATTTCGACCTTCTAACTTTTGGGCGACGTGGCAGGATTTTGACTATTGAGGTATGTATATGAGAGGCTGTGGTTCCGAGGGTGGACAGGATTCAGGAAAGTGACTGCATATTGGGGGAGAAATACCAATCATCGAGCTTTAGATAAGATAAGCGGAGGGGTGTGGAATTTCGATTATCGCTATTGAAATTGAAAAATCCCTTTCTGAAACAGGTTTCCTGCTCGCCTCAATTTAGGCCGTCCATCCGCTAGAACCGCTACTACCAACAAATCGGGAACGACATCAAGATATCAATATTCCTTTTTGAATGTCAAGTTAACCCGAAATAAGTCGAGAACGAAACCACTTAGCTGAAAAATAAAGAGAATGAAATTTGTGGAGGGTAGAATTTCCGATCTATCCATTCGTAAAAATTGATTTTCATCAAAGCCCGCCTTTCGTGCCGCTCATGGATTGATCCGTTTTAGTTATGCGCGATAATGCTCTGACTTTCACAAATTGATTTCGTCCATAGAAGAAATCTTGAGAACATCGCACGAAGTGAGTTGCGAGTTTTGTTCATCATTTTCCTTCTTATCATACTGTCAAAATCAATATTATTTAATTGTTAGGGATAGTCGAATTTCTATTCCACTTAGGCGCTTATCACAAATTTCAACCCTAACTTCCATTTTTTTTAATCCAATCTCCAGTCATTAACCCTTATTCCTGAAAGCCGTCTCGATCTCACTAAGATGTCCAAAATAGCTTTATGTACAAACAACACATTAACAAAATCATTTTTTTAGAATTTTGCTCACACCTTCTCTGCTACACGGATGGGTCCAAATCGAAACCCAAAACTGCTGGATATGCAGTCGCCATTCAGGATGACATGTCTGCCTTCCGTATGCGAAACTGCGCTTTCAGATTCACCGCGGAATTTACCGCTGTATTCACTGGCCTTTCCCTTCTCACCCACTTGCAAATTCCTTATACTATTATCCGATTCTCTTTAACCGTCATTCTACCAATCCGATCGTCCAACGAATCCTTATTTTTATACACTCGTTAAGTTCTTCCTCAATCCTCCATCTCTTTTTTTTTTGATACCAGGACTAGACATATTGACCTCATGGAGCATGACGCAGTGGATCTTTCCGCAAAACAGACACTGCGTTTACCTTCCATAACTGATCTCTCCTTCCCCTCGTATACTTCTCTTGATATAATTTTTGGTCCTTCTTATCCTCTTATGAGCACTAAACCAAGTTCAAATTCCTTGGTATCTTCTCGTCCTGAAGAAGTCATCCTAATTCACTCTTTCATCTTTTTTCGCCTCTGACCTCTTGCGGGACTGTACTACTGGAATGCTGACGATCTATCCGTCCGACTCTTTTTTTTTTTTTGACATCCAGCTCCATCACTCAGTCTCCCTGCCTCGCGTCGCAAACACCCTCTCAAGTAATCATGAGGAAATCATTGGCACCATGAACTGTCTCTGATCCTGCACCTATTTCCATAACACCATCTAATTCATGGTCATTATTATTGTCCTCATCTGCCCACTTCGAGCCCATAATCTTGTGTGTAGTTGCGAGGCTCGTTGATTTATTTAAAAAAATAAGTATATTCTAGTATGTGTAATTCATGATAGAAACCTTGTTGGATGTGAAAAGTTCACGAACTGAACCAATATTGAAGGCGACTTATTTGTAGGGGGTGGGGTGATAAACCGTCAATCGCCAAATCAGTTCACGTTCCCTTGCTAAAGATACCAAAATCACACCTTGTTTGTTTTTTTTTTTTGCGATGGTGTGATTTTGTTAATAATTTTACCTCGAGGGCGTCGGAAACACCGGAAGAACTGAAGACTGGAGGGACAGCGTATTTCCCAAAAAGTTACGAATTTAACTGTTGGTGAGAATCGTTATGCCGTTGAAATTGTTGTCGTTAATTTGGAAATTTGGTTTCGTTAAAAGGGTGGATGGACCAATCTTCGTCGCACCTGTATGCTCGCACGAGCTGTTCATCGAACTATATAGGAATGAGTTTTCTCGCACGATTCGCGGAGTCGTTCTAATTTTGGAGTCATATTGCTGGCGACTGTCATATAATGGTGAAACAGAAACAGCTACCACACATATGATCCGTAACTTCCGTATTCATTTTGACACGCAGATCATTTTCATATACAGTATAATATATATATCATAACAAATACCGTGTTGATAAAGCTCGCCTTTTTTTCTTTTTTTTTTTTTCCTCCACTTCCACTAATTAATTCTCTGTCGCCTGTTAGTGTAACACGAAAAATTCAGTGAATCACGTGTACGAATTTAATAAATCACCAAATTAAAACTCGCAGAGCGCCTGCATTCCTCCCTTTTTTCTTCCCCATTTACAGTCGCCCGTGCTCGTTTGTCGAGTCACTGTACACCATATTATTCTGCAACGCGTATTAAGTTATATCAATAACAAAAATGAGTGCACGTAAGTTCGGTAATCTGATTCTAAAGTACATTTTTTATTTTTTATTTTTCCTGAAGTGGGAATGTTTAGCATAATTTATAATTTTTTATACGGCAATTAAAAACTCCGAAGTGAAATAGTAGAAAAATACCCCTAACCGTATTATCGTTTCGCGTATCATACGAATGGAAATCTATGTAATTAATGTTTCGACCGGAATGTCATTTTTTCTCGAGGAAACTCTATCACGAGAAAATAAACGTCTTCACGTGTATGCGGAAGGGAGAGAAAATTTCAGTATGTCCTACAATCGAAGGGAACGTTCGTTGGCGATATACAGTCGCATGGGTCAGAAAGGTAGAAAGCGTTTTCGGAATATGAAATGCCATCGTCATGTTCGTGTACATATATTTATAGTATAGGAGAATATGACAGTATAATTTCATACGTTTATCGGTCCTGACTGTTGTACGATGTACAGTCAGGGGTATTCATCTCAAGCGTAATACATATAGGAAAGTAAATAAAGTGCACTTCACTAGATCTATCCGTACAGTACGTACGATGACGAAGGTTTTAGAAGATATCTATAGAGAGCGAGAGAGAGAAAATATATTGCATATCTATCTCATTTGCTGGCTGAGAAAAAATTGCAAATCATCTCGTCGATTCTGAAATGCAGACCTTTATTTATATAATAGGCCTAGTTTATGCGCGGAATATTCTTGATGGTGCGAGCTATTCGACTTCTTTCTGTACCTATGTTGTGTGTAACTTTTACGTGTGTAAACCAATAATCCATTTCTGATTGAATGTTAGTTTCGTCTGTTGTTGGGCTCATCTATATGTGTGAAAGGCACTGATATGCGTGCGAGTTCGTTGACATACAAATCGAAGTTGTTCATTTCGTCCGTACTCGCCGGGAGGAAAAAAGTGCTTTATAGTGTACGTCGTACTGGATTCTTGTACCAGGATGTTGGTTTGCAGGGGTCAAAAAAGTCGTGTAAGTCTAGTAAACGTCTAGTCGTAGACGTTACAAGAGTGAGAGCTGTCTGAAAGGTACAACTTGATCGTTTGTGAAAAAGGTTTCATTGATTGGAGCAGTACAATCAAGAATTTATGAAACTCCTTTAATTTAGGAAATGATGTGGCTCCTTCGAGTCTTAGGTTTTGTTTGGCGTAGCTTTTAGCATCTACGTGGTAGGAAGAAAGAAGGTCAAAGGGATCTCCCCCAAAACTCGAAAATTTGCTTCTCAAAACGTATCTCGTCAGATCCCTTCCGAGAATTTGATGGCTACGCCAGGGAAGTGTTTTCGTGCAAGTAGCAACGTGATTTTAGTATTTAGTATTAAGTAGGTAAAAAAAAAAACTTCCTACTTTCTTCTCTCTATAATCAGTAACGCGTAGCCTCCCACCTGCAGAAGAAATCTCCGACAATTATGGCAATATTCTTTGATATAATTTTTTTGAAAAATTTGATATCAACTTTCTCTTCCTGCGGGCGTATTCTCACCATTTTCAGGGTTTCCTTCCCTAACATCCGTGTCTCAGGCAAGCTATGAAAATTCCAAATTTTGAAACGGGTAAAATGAATCGAAAATTCTTGGGAAGAACCCCCGTCTGAGATGCCAGTTTTGATGCGCTTGCATGAGCTCCTGGCGAGCAGTAGTGGCTGAAGATAAGTGCGTGTCCATGATACAGGACTAACTGGCGCTCCCTCGATCAGAGAGGAAGACCCCTGGAATGACCTTTTTGACGAACATTGCACAACGCACGAGCCAGACCTCTCTTAATCCGTGCCCATGTCCAAACAGGTGGCCGGTGCCAGAGTTGCGGTTTGTTGGGGGCCACTTATGGCACGCTTGCCGCGCCAAAGAAGATCCTCATCCTTATCAGGAAACCTGTTCTATGGGGGGTTATTTAAAAAAATTTGCCGTGCGAAAACTGACCTGTGACGTCATCAGATCGTAACGTCACAGGATCGATTGTCGGAATTTTTCCAACTGCAATCCCGTTCTATTATATATTATGGCAGGGGTATTGGACAAATGTCGACTTTCAACTCTGTGACGTCACGACCTGATAACACCATGGTCAGTGGAATTTTTCCAAGTACACTTTTTTTCATACAAAATTATGGCAAGCGACTTGGAAAAATTTCGACTTTCGATCCTGTTACATCACGATCTAATGACGTCATAGTCGGTGAAATTTTTCCAAGTTCACCTTTCGTCATTATATTGTGGCAAGGACTTGGAAAAATTTCGCCTTTCAACCCCGTGACGTCACGATCTGATGACGTTACAGGTTGGTGAAATTTTTCCAAGTCCACCTTTTATCATAATATTGTTACAAGGGACTTGGAAAAATTTCGATTATCGACCCTGTGACTTCACGATTTGATGACGTCAAAGGTCAGTGAAATTTTTCTTAGTCCTTTTCATAATATATGACAGGCAGGAGACTTCGGGAAAATTTCAACTTTCGAGCCATGGTATAATAGGAAAAGAAGTTGGAAAAATTTCGCCTTTCAACCCTGTGACGTCACGATCTGATGACGTTACAGGTTTGTGAAATTTTTCCAAGTCCACCTTTTATCATAATATTGTTACAAGGGACTTGGAAAAATTTCAACTATCGACCCTGTGACGTCACGATTTGATGACGTCAAAGGTCAGTGAAATTTTTCTTAGTCCTGTTCATAATATATGACAGGCCGGAGACTTCGGGAAAATTTCAACTTTCGAGCCATGGTATTTAGGAAAAGGACTTAGAGAAATTTCGACTTCCGACCCTGTGACGTCAGGATCCGATGTCGTCAAAGGTCAGTAAAAGTTTTCCGCGTCCTCCTTTTATCATATTCTCTCCGAAAAATTTCAACTTTCGAGCAATATTATATGAAAGCTGAGGGACTTCGAAAAATTTAAAAATTTCAAGCTATATTGCTATATTATACCGTGATGAAAAAGGAATCGGAAAAATTTAGACTCCTCTCCTCAATACCAAAACCAATATTGGCCTTCTATGGTACCGCAGTGTCGTAATTCATACGATTCTCATCTGATTAATATGAATTTATTTAACGACGCCACAGCATGGGCTCCGGTGTTGATTTTTGTGAAAAGTTTTCCCCTACATACGTCTCAGACTGGGATCAAAGTCGAAGGAAATTTCTTCAATCTTACGTCTCAGACTACCTAAAATGTTTGTAAATCGTTTTTTTGAAACTACGACACTTTCTCCAGCCTTGCGTTAGAAAACTTCCTAGTCACTCTAAATTGAAAATCATTTTGAAAACCTCTCCTTAAGCTTCGTTGCGGGATCATTGCAAGTCTTTTTAACAGGAAACCTGCTTTCTGGGGGGGGGGGGGGGGGGTTCCGAAAAAAATGTCCGGCTGGCCGGCAACCTCAGGGTCGTTTAGAGGTCGACCGTAAATCATATATAGCTATGTATAGCTTGAAAGTCAAAATTTTTCGAAGTCCCTCTCTTATCATATATAGCTTAAAGGTCGAAATTTTCGTAAGTCCCTTTCCTATCATATATAGCCTGAAGATCAAAGTTTTTACAAGTCCCCTCCCAACATACATAGCTTGGAAGTCGACATTTTCACAAGTCCCCCTCCTATCACATGTAGCTCTAAAATTTGGATCTGTGACGTCATAATTTGATAATGTCATAGGTCAGCCTTATGACGTCACAATCTGATGATGCTATAGATCCTCCATAAAACAGGTTCCCTGCCACCCCTTGTTTAACTCTTTTAAAGAACCCGTGAGTTTTTCTCTTATATTTTTCATTTATTATTTATTTTTCTTGCAACAATAAATATTTTTTAAACAGAGTCTCCTTCCTATATTTTTCTTAATTTCGTCCTTTTGTGACGTCATCGCCAAAGTTCAAAAATCATTCCCTCGATATATGAGCTCAATTTCGCCCCTTCCTTTTCCTATAATGAGTGACTCAGTGGTCGAAAGGCCCCTCCTAATGTATTTAGCTGGTAGGTCACAGCCTAGCCTTCGCCCTGTATTAACAGGTTCCCTCTTAATAAATAATATAGGTAGTAGATAAAATCCCGTGTACGTTTTCTACAAGGATGGCGGGGGGGGGGGGGTATTTAGTGACGCCATGATGGTGCAGACGTTGTTGAAGCGAGATGGTATTATTGACAGAGTCTGTTTTGAGGTCAGATCGAAGCTAATGACGTCATAAAGTAGTTCACGCTATTGTTCCCTTATCAGCTATCGAAAATTGTTTCATCTTAACTGATAACTGGATCGAGCAACTACAAAAAGACATTAAAAATGATCTTCATTTATTCGGCTTCGCCAGAACATTTTCTTTTTTACCCCACTCTTAACTGATAATGTTCAGTCTCTAGCTGCAGATAATCTGGAACTTTCCAGGACTATTTGCGAGTATGGATCAGCCCTGTTGTACTCCAATTTTGCCGCAGAAGAGTATCATTTTTATTCTTCCACATTGAAGTGGTGACTGAGAAGACGAGTACACTTATGAAGCGACTTTCTCGTAGTTCGAATCGATATACTTCAGCTGGTAAAATTTTGTTTTCCAATCTAGAGTCGGTATCGTTTTCTCGTTCATTAAATGCGCTGACTTGACATGTTCAGAATTTTATCGCCCCGATCTGCGAAGGCGTTCTAATTTTAGAATTCCAGCGACGAAACATTTTGCGTGAATATTTTACTACCCTGTTGCGCTGCACCGTGGAGCACAATGATGCTGTATCCATAACGAGCATTTCGCTGTATAGTATATGTTGCTCTTGTGCAGTACTCCTCGCATGGAGACCATTACCTCTTGTACTCGGCAACCTTACCCCTATTAGTTACACTTATATGGAAATGAAAGTATGATACATAAAAAATTTGCGAAAGGAGAATGAGACGATTTTTACGACGCCGCGAATCTTATACACCATCGCATCATAACGGCTTCACGTGGTTGAATAAGCGAACGAATATAATGAGAGTGTTCCAGCTATCCTTGCAATGTATGTACGACGATATGCATCTAGATGCTCTACACAGTTCGGGTCATAAAAGTCTAATCCGAATTTTGAACCGCTAACCTAAGTTACGAGCTCGTATCTGAATACAGTATATAAGAGATACTAAAGGACGACTCGAGTATAGAAATAATAAAGTCTTCATCATACCTACCGTACGATTTTGCCATGCTGTAAAGTATACTATAGGATTGGTGAGGTGCACGTCCATCTTTTCTGGTGGGATTAGGTTGAAAATTGTTGCTATATAGACTTTCGCATTTATAGGAGCTCAATTAAATATTTAAGTAAGCCTATCTTTTCGTTCCTCCATTTCCTTATTGTCCCTTCTTCAGTTTTTAGTAACTCTTAAAAAGTTTCATAGTGAGCAAATAATGTTGCGAAGATTACTCCGCAAGTTAGCTAACTCACTTCTTCACGACCCGTCTATAGCGGTAGAGGGTCGCACGTGAGTATTAATAACGAGGAGCATTTCTAACTTTTACCCAATATAATACGATAGTAACTACGAAGCTTTACGTTTTTCGAACTTATGTGTGTACGAAAGTCGAAGAAAAACACTTGTTTCCGATTGGTTTCCGGCCGGCGCTGAACCTTTAAGTGCACAGCTAAAAGGACTGCGAAGCGAAAGGAGGTTAAAAACTTTTATCTCACGCTTAATCGGATTTTACAACTTTTTTAAAACGTTACTGACACGTATGCGCGCGAAGACGCGCGTGCCCCCCGCTTTCGCCCCGCGCACATCATATGGTTACACCATGCGATATTATCTTCCGGAGTGGAATAATATACTGTACCGTATCCTTTTGTTTCTTTTTTTTTTTTTCTGTCTTTTTAATCGGATTTCGGTCTAGTATATGTAAAGGAAACCTTTTGGTAAAAAATCTTTTAAGGTCGTAGCCCGTGTAACGTAACCTAAACGCACGGTACAATGAGATAATAAAATGCTCATGCTTTTTTTTTTCCTTTCTTTCTCCTCCCTTCAATACCTTTTTGGTCGTTCGAGTCGCAGCATTGTATCAATGGTCCGGTGAAGGAATTCTAGTTTGTAAAACGCGGTAAAAGAAGCGAAAGAGAGAGATACCGCCGCCGCCACCCGTTAAATGAAAATAAATACTATATAAACAAGGAAATAAATCATCGAGAAAGCTCGTTTCCAAAGATGTATTATGTACGTAAATATTGTGATGTATTCGTTTTGTGGTTTTTCTGTGTGAATGCCTGTTGAATATGACTCGACACTATTTATATGTCGTCGGGTTTTTCAGCAGCTCGATCTTTTACAATGTATATCCGCGACAAAGAAGGGCGTACGATAGATATTATATCGTATGTGTGTACACCTATGGTATTGTACAGAATGGGCTGGTTGTAAATCTGAATGTCGTCGAAGATTGAGTGCGCGACTCGAATATTGGGCTCAAATGTTTGTAAACGGAGTGTACTCTCATTGTAACGAGAAGGAGAAAGGGGAGGAAAAAAAAAAGATAACTTATAGGTACCGACCACGTTAATCTGGATTTGTGTGAGTATAAGGAAACCAGACCTATAGGTTCTCTCCGGCTGTATGATAAGTCTTCGAGAATTGACGGGATATTTATGTTAATAATGCGAAATAAAAGGTAAGAAAAAACTCGAAGCTCGTGTTATGATTTACAAAAATTATTAAACAAAAGACGCGCGTATACGTATATAATATAGCCTAAGGAAGGAAATCGGTGTTGGCCTGTTAACTTCGAATGGGTTTTAAGCGATTTTTATAAATGTCCGCGTATAAATCAAACATCGTTCGCTGATGTACTCGAGTAACTCATTTTTCCTTCAGGATATGTGACCTTCCACGCTCGAAGTTTGTACTCGCTCGTATTAATACGTGTACTTACAAGGTTATTATATTGTTTTTCAGTCAGTGCACACATAACTTTTCTTCTCTCTCTCTTTTCCAATATCCGAGTACGAAATTCTGATAATGTACGGATATAGTGAACGCTTCGCTTTGATATAGGAAATACTTTCTGTATAGAAAGTTTGTACTCTTGTTTCATTCCTCTGCATAAGGGAATTCCCACTGCAGAAAGCTCAAGACCTAAAGATATATTATAAGGAATTACGAAACAACTTACGAAAGAGGAGGCTCTTTCAGTTTCATTTGTGGAGGTTGACTCACTAGCTCCAAAGTGAAAATCATTTGACGGAATATCACACTTCGAAGGAAACTCCAAACAGAAATAGCACTGAACAAAACTTCTGCCCGACTCAGACTAGCTAGCCAACTTTGTCATTGTCGTATCCGTGTCACGTATCAATTCTAAAATTTAGATCTTCAAATATCGTTATTCTTCAGCGAGAACCAATTTGGAGATTCTTACAAACTTTGCAATGGCAATGGGAAGCCCATAAGCTCTGCTGCCCCATGAAAAATAGCTAGATCAAAATTCCAGAGTTCACCACATTTTATGAAGACACATTATAACACCTTTCTTGGATGAAGAAAACCCGCGTGCCGAATTGAGTCCCAAACTATATTTTTTAGCCGAATTGGGGGCCGAGTTGTCGAGAGGGTGGTAGAATAATATCCGAATTGAGTCCCGAGTTCACGAATGATTCTCATTTCCCTTCTGTCTAAACGTTTCTTCAACTTACGAATGTCGATGATTTTGGCATAGGTGTCGCATTGGACCTCAAGAAGAGTATCTATGAGAATGAAAATATTGGGGTGTGCAGCGTAGAAGGAACCGAACAATTCCAAGGGTTCAAACTCCAAGGCGAGATCAATTGTTTCATTTACAATATGTCGAAAGACTGTTTCATAGGCTTCAATCGTCTTATTCGTCAGAAGACAAAATACTAGAGGAGCATGAGCGTTTTACTTGAATCCATGAACTGTAAAAAGCTGAGATCAAGTTGCCTACAGCAGAGGACGAAGGAGAATGAACAAGTTCACCCATCTTCCAGACTTAGTACCGCCGACACTTTGGGACTCAATTCGGACTCAACCTTTTTCTACCGCCGACACTATGGGACTCAATTCGGATATTATTTAACCATCCCCTCTTCCGTTGGAACACAATTCGGTTGTGTACCCCCGCTCCCGGGACTCAATTCGGTTAATCCTGAAAAAACACTTTATCTTCAAGCTCTTAATCTACTTCATCTTTCTCACGTTTCTCAGCTTGGAAAGGTATACTGAACCGACAACAATATCAAGAGTGCAGTAGGTCGCATCTTTCAGCAAACTCAGGTTTTCTTGTAATCTAGACCAATTCTTATAATATGGCCCTGACAAATTCTTCTAAACAAAGTAATCTAACCCACTACCTACCGTAGGTTGATGAAGTCACAAGTCGATGACATCATCAAAGTCTAACGCGGGCGTTTTCTGAGGATGCTGCAACATGACCAAACCTAACTTGGTTTGATGATGTCATCAAAGTCAGACGCAATCAGATTGATCAGTCATCCTTGCACTCACTCAACAAGAGACTGAAAGTGATCTACCAACATAACCAGAAAAAGAAGGAGTATTCTCAATGTTAAAAAGGATCAAGAGGAGCTAGGGAAAGATGGAAAAATTAGCACTTGAACGATAATGAAATAGCTGCCATACTCGCACATACGGAAGAACTAGAATTTGCCTTCCAGACTGCTTACGCTATGCCTGCGAACTGCGAGGATGAAGAATCGATTTCAATCGCCTCATCTTAGTGCAATTGACCAAAATCACGAGCGCTCCATGGGTGAACTTCGATCTGACCTCAAAACAGACTCCGTCAATATTTCCATCTCGCTCCAATCAGCGTCTGCACTATCATGACGTCACTAAATAACCCCCGTCCTCGTAGAAAATGTACACGGGATTTTATCGGGCTGTTACCTACTAGCTAAATACATCAGGAGGGGCCTTTCGACCACTAAGTTACTCATTATATTAGGAAAAGGAAGGGGCGAAATTGAGCTCTTATATCGAGGGAATGATTTTTAAACTTTCGCGATGACGTCACAAAAGGACGAAATTAAGAAAAAAAAAAAAAAAGGAGATTCTGTTTAAGAAAATATTGATTGTTCTAGAAAAAATGAATAGTAAATGAAAAAGACATGGGAAAAACTCACGGGTCCTTTAACGGAGTTAAATGAGGGGTGGCAGGGAATCTGTTTTGTGGGGGATCTCAGATTGTGACCGCACAAGGCCGACCTATGATGTTATCAAATTGTGACGTCACAGGTCCGGACTTTAGAAGTACATGTGTGAAAATTTCGACTTCCAAGACCAGCGGTACTCAACTTTTTTGAGCCATGATCAACTTTCAAAATTTCCAAACATTCCACGATCGACCAAAAAAAAAAAACAGGAGGTGGAAACATATGATTTATTAAAACTTGTGACACAAAAATGATAGAAATTAGAATGGTATTCGTAAATTTTCTGATGAATGAAAAGATGTGGAATACGAGTAGACATACTTTCAATATGAAGCTTCACACTTTCTTTCACTACAATCTTTTCCATATGAGGCTCACACGGAGTGAATGACATATGCATGCATTCCAAATGTCGATTTTTAATATTTATCAAGAATTTGAGACATTAATTTTTTTTTTTGACAATTGCTTGAGAACGCTGGCGATCGACCCGTTAAGGACCGTTGCAATAAACAGTCGACCTCTAAACGACCTTGAGGTTGCCAGCCAGCCGGATGTCGGACATTTTTTCGACACCCCCGAGAAAACAGGCTCCTGGTCATAAATACTTGGAAAGATCCTGCAACGAAGCTTAAGGGTAGGTTTTCAAAATGATTTTCGATTAAGAGTGACTGGAAAATTTTCTAACGCAAAGCTGGAGGAAAATATCGTAGTTTCAAAAAAACGATTTAGAAGTACAATTTTAGGTAGTCTGAGACGTAAGATTGAGGAAATTTCCTTAGTACCCCAATTCTGAAATCTGGAAGTATTTCGTCATCAGCCGTGACCTGGAGGGCTAGTAAAATGGAGACTGTTGGTCGGCTTACGAGTGGAGTGAATCATCCTGAGAATAGAAGAGAGTAAGGAAGAGGGAGAGCCCAAGCTGATGACGACACAGACAGCCGTCATGGATAGTTATGACGTCACGAGCTAATGACGTCATTAATATTGAAACGAGCGGGATGAGTGTGCCTCTCGTAAGCTATAGACAGCTCAGAATTCAATATACCGATGATGGGGGGGGGGGGCGAACATGTGGAGCGAGTGAACTCCCTTGAGCTAGATAGCTTATCTTACAGTACACCACGCCTATATTACTTAGTCCAAGAACGAAGCCTACGCCTTTGTGAGAAATTTCTCTAGCCAGGCCATAATTTCATTACAATGCAGGCGTACCCTTAAAATATAAATGAGTTCACTTACTAGTACAGGGTGTCTATCGGTCAAGTAAGTCAAGTAAATCAAGTAACAGTCGAGTATTTGATAAAAGGTCAAGTAAACAGGTAAAAGTCAAGTATCTTCATTAACGATCAAATAAAAATGGGAAAAATGACAAAAACTTTTGAAAAAAGCCAAAAAAAAAAAAACTCATAGTTCTCTAACGGAGTTGAACAAGGGGTGGCAGAAAACCTGTTCTTTGGGGCATGTGGGATCTGAAAAATTTGGATTGTGACGTTACAGGTCCCGCCCCCAAGCTATATATGATAGGAGGGAACTTGGAGAAGGACTTGAAATTTCCGAGCTTTGCCGGACGGAGGACGTTTTCTGTAACCCCCCCCCCGATAAAACAGGTTGCCTGTTGAAACAGTATTTTTAGCCAAATTAACTTTTTTTTTTAGCGTGGAACCTGTTTCTTATCGGAAGTTTTCCAGAAAAAACGTCCGCTTTCCGACCGGCCGGCAGAGCTTGGAGCTTGAAAATGTTCTAAGCGCACCTCTAAGTCCCTCTCCTATCATATATAGCTTATGGGCGGGGCCTGTAACGTCACTGTTTGATAACGTCATCGGTTAGCCTTGTGACGTCACAATCTGACGACGTCATAGATCAATTTTTTTCAAGTTTCCTTTCTATTATATACAGTTTCAAAGTCCGGGACTGTGACGTCATAATTTGATGATTTCATACGTCAACCTTGTGACGTCACAATCTGATGACGTCATAGCTTTTTTCAAATTCTCTCCTATTATGTATAGCTACAAAGTCCGGGTTTGTGACGTCACAATTTGATGCCTTTACACGTCACAATCTTTTCAGATCCACGTGTACCATAGAACAGGTTTCCTGCCACCCCTCGTTCAACTTTGTTAAAGAACTCGTGAGGTTTTTTTTCCTTGCTCGTTGACTCGTTTACTTTCTAAAAAGGTCAAATAAATGTCAAGTATTTTCAGAATTTCCTTTCAGTAGACACCCTGTAGTAGACATGGAACAAGATCTTTACTTATTTGGCTCTACTCTCTTTTATTTGCTACATTATCCATCGATAGGAACCTGTTTCATAAGGGGGGGGGGAGGCATGGCTTCTGACTTGACCAAATTTTAGTAAATTTTTAATCGACACTTCATAAAACTTAGAATCGACCCTCAGTTGGCGATCGACAGTCTCCTGATTCTTTCTCCTATGGTATCGTATATGCTGATTGGTCTGCTTGTTCAGTAGGGTGGGATTTTTTGAAAATGAAAATAATGTTTAAAATTGATTTTTCATGCCGTCCACTCCATCTCCTTCTGCTCCAGAAATTCTGCTTCCAGTCTCGATCAAAATTAGGTCTTGCTATCCTTCACGAACTCTATCAAACCACGATCTCATCTTGTTCTTCTTTGGGTACCTATTCGGTCTTTACAAATTGCCAACTTAAGCGTTTAGGTCCCCACATACCAAATTGATATCGTATGCTTTGAGCGGTTGGAGCACAGTTTGAACTTGATCATAGAAAGTCTCAATCCGTGGTAGGGACGTATACTTGGATTGTATTTGTGTTGATCGGCCTCCCGGCAATCTGAATCAAGATTATGCGATTGAATATTGCTATGATCTTCCGGACGGCTCTCTTTACTTGCTCGCTGACCATCACGGTAACTCCTTTTGGATGTCTATCTTTGCTGTTTCCACCGATGTAGTACAACGTTGTTCCGTCATAAAAGCAAGTCTCGATCAAAATTTGGTCTTGTTATCCTTCACAAACTCTTATCACTTCAACATCTTTTGATAGAATCCATGCATATATAGAGACGAGATTTCTAGCGGTTTTCTTTTTCCACCCTCAGATGGCACTCAGCATTGTTCCTTCGAAATAACTCTTAACTAGAACAGCGAATTCGATAATCCGCCATCCTAAAGGATTTTAATCGACGAATTAAGATCTCGAGATAAGAGAGAAAAGTTTTCGAATTCTTCGGGTAACGCGCACGCAAAGAGGAAGGCGAGACCCTCGTCGTTCTCATTTCCGTTGATGGACTCTTTCGATTTTTGTTTTACCTGCGCTAACTGTACAGCAATTAGCGTGGACATCTTAGTTATATTTTCTTGCTGCGTCTCTTCAATAATATTTTAGTAAATTTTCTAAGCATTCAAATATACCTAGTAAGTGCGCTATAAAACAGCTCGAATGTAAATCAGATTGCTGCTTTACGACTCATCAAACAGTTCTCCATTATACCTTGTATTATCGTTTCCGATACGAAGTCATCTCTCGCTGACACTGCTTGATGTCGACGTTCTCTTCAGGTCGACTAATTTCCGAACTGGATTCACTATGTAATAAAATAGTGTGTATGTGAACGAGTAAACGATCTCGTATATAGAAGCAAATCCATTAAGGGAAGGACGAAAGAAAATATTATAGATGGATTCATTCATTCCATCCCTCTCTCCTGCTTCTACTGTGTGTTTTTTTTTCTTCTTTTTCGTCGATATTTTTTGTGTATTATATCTTTTAAATTTACTTTTGGCTATCGTAAATAAAGATTAAAGGCTTCGACGACTTAAGATAATACTTTCATCGTCTGACATTCGCATTAGACTATATATAGAGAAAGAGAGAGGATGAAAAAAGTTGAAGAAAAAGTACAACGAGAAAATGGTTACCTTCCATTAGGTTTTAAAAGCTCCCTAATAAATTTATTTTCACAGTTTGATTTCGTCGGAACTATCTAATACTTTCGCGAAGTACGTACAAACTCCGCGAGATTTCAAATTTACCATATCTTTCGAGTTCACCTGATTGCGAACAAAGACAAAAAAACAAACCAACTATAAATACTGGAAAGATGTTCTGATTGTTTTTTTTTTTTTTTCTAACTTCGTGCACGTAGGAGAGAAAGGAAACTCTTATAGGAAGAATATGACTACAAGTAGTAATTGTTTTCCGATAAAACGTTCGCGTTTAATTGACCGAAGTTCTTTTATCTTTTTTTGTTTTGCGATCCACGCGGTATTGCAGATTAAATACCGCGTGTCGTTAGATGGTATCTTTGCGCGATTGTACCGCGAGAGTATTTATTTACAATTTAAATGCCATACAATGGATAATTGCTTCTAATTAATGTATGTACAAACGAATACATTTTTATAGGATTTTATTCAATTTTTTTTTCTCTCTTTCATTCAATCGTACGTACAGGGTATATGAGTCTGTAAATACGGTAGCGTATATATTCAAATTTTACGAATGGTGCGCCTGCCGCGCAGCCGGACAAAAAGAAGTTATAGAGAGACGACGGGTATATGTATAAGGCATTCCGCGGGCTTTTGTTTTACATACCGAGGAAATAAAAACATTCGTATGAATAATTTATTTTTATATTTTAGCATTTGATGCATAAATAACCGGTGCGATAGAGAAAATATGGTTCGCCGGACAAGCTTCATGTCTGGGCTCACTGTTGTTCGTGATGTCGAATATTATCTGAAAAGGATTATAGTATGAAAGAAAAAATTGATAAAAACTCCCGTTCCTTGTATAATATTTCGGTTACGGTGGAAAAAATTGAGTATCGATATTCTCTTTTCACCCGAAGGTATATTTGCATTCGCGGTATCCGTTAAAGAGCAAATGTCGACGAACAAACGTACGACCCGTGAAGTCGAAGAACTGGAAAAAGTAAATACTGAAAAAAATAAGGAATATTTTGTTCCTTTCGATTGGGCTTGATCATGTGAGTATCGTGCCTAAAAACCGCTTTTTTGCTCCCTCGCAAGCTGGGGTCTTGGGCTCCAGCGTCGTCGAACGTGCTGAGATAGTTGATGATTAGGTCACTCAGTTTAAAACTTGATAAGTCACTCTCTCCAGCTCGATCCAGATACCTCTAGTAGCGTTACCGAAGTCTTCTACTTTGTTTACCTAAAAACAACGAGTAATTTGTGCCACCATGTCTATCCCTTACTTAACCTGTTTCTCATGTAAGGGTGTTCCATAATGCATATTTACTCTCATTCGTGACATCATTCTGGTAGTATTTCTTAGCATTGATTCTGTGGGTGCTAGGTTGCATAATTATCTTCATTTCAGGGAGTTCACCGTAAGCCCAATGTTGGAAAAGCTACTAGATTGATTACACGTATGAGAATAAAAATATGCAATATGGAATACTGGAAAACCTTAGAGGATTCAAAACTCCTGTGGGTCGGTAATATTAAAATTTCGTACAAGTCGAGCTGATTTTCAATTCATTGAACATGAACCAGCCGAAGTCTGTTACTGTAGTTAAAAACGGTGACACGTGAAAATGTTCATTAGCGAAGGGCGGGGGCTGCGCGAGGGTGTGACAGCGTGGCTCGAGCCACACTGATCCTGGATGTATAGGCGCCAAGCAAAAATACGGGAAAAAATTTGGTGAGTGGAAGGCAAACTGAAGGGCGTCAAAATCTTGACAAGCCACAGGCGCTTAAAAGTCACACGCTGCCGCTGTCGAAAGGGGATAGGGGAATTGACCGAGATCTTCAACCCTCTGATGACGTTACGAGATGGGGTTGACTTCGTATTTTAGATTATTTCAGGGTTTCTTTGTCTTTGACTTTTCGTCTTCGCATTGAAGAAAATATAACTGCCCCTCGTAGACTGCAGTATTAGTCTAGAGGATCAGTTAGCCTAATATTGTTACGTTCTCAAAGACTTAGTCCTTTCGATGACGTCATTATAGAGGAAGAATGTTCTTGAAATTTGGATCATTTTCATGAGAAAGGGTATTGCTACATGAGAGGACATCCGATCCCAGTTTTGGAAGAGGGAGCGAGGGAGGACAACGAGAATCGAGTCAACGACATGAAGAAAGGCAGAAATTTCATTTCCTGACAGTATACGTCTGGAGCGGGGGGCTTTTCAATGATTATAGCGGGTGAAATCGAGGAGTCGAGACTCATGGATGAAGGATCTTGGGTGTCCAACATAGTGGATACCTCATCCGTGGGAGCTTCTGGTCCATTTTATTTCCGCATCTATCTTACAATAATACACATAAAATTTTAATAAGACCCTCTCTAATTAACAGCACTAATCATCATCCATTGACTCATATGTCAACATAGAATTTGTTTTCTTCGCAAACACATATCGACGCTTCTTCTCGGCTTGATTTAAGGCGCGCTCGAATACTAATCCACACTATTTACCAGCTTTAGGCGACCATAAGAATCCTAATAAATTACCATTTGATGAACAAACGATCGATGGTGCTGGAGATTCAACAACAGGTGCAACATCGGTAATGACCAACGGACGACCATTACGTTATAGAATATACGTGTACGAATCGCGCCAAGGGAAAGGAAAACGCGCGCGGGGGGAAAAGTTTGAAAGATCTTTACGTTCACACCCACTGCTCGTTAAAAATAAATTGTTTACACTCCGAACCGGTTTTGAAAGCTAGAAAAATTACGAAGAATTACCGTTCATTATTCTTTTTTTCACCCATCATGATTGGAAAAGACGAGCGGAATCTAGAAGGCGTCCGTATATACGATTTCGATAATTATTATTTATATTTCTCTCTCTCTCTTCCTTTTTGAATCGTTCATCATCTTTCATTCCAATGATGAAGTAAAAAAGCCTAATCAGAAAAAAGAGGAAGGAAAGGAAAAAAAAAATCATAATTAAAAAGATAATATTACGAACTAGCTGCTGACTATGTAATTTAAGTCATCCTATATAGCGAAAAGAAAATGACTTCGTGAACGCAACCTCGTTAATTAGTTTACGAAAATAATACACTCTATGAGCGTACACGCGGATCTTTTGGGAGCGAGGAAAAATTACGCGAGTGCGCGTGCAATTGTACACGATGACCGGCGAACTTTTTAAACTACCAAAAAACCCCCGCCCACGCTTTCTCGACGCTTTATTGTCTTCTTGGGTAAGTTTGTTTATCCACTTCGAGTGCTCTATGCACCTCAAAACGAGCTTTTCGTGTTCGATTTTCCTCGTATATAGCTGGCCGACACGCCGGATATTATTTGAAATTCCTTTGCTTCGATGTAACATTTTCTGAAAGGCATTCAACGCGTACAAAATACGAGTATATACTCCTCGTCGTTTTTAAAATACAAATACGTGTTTTAGCCTCTTACGAGAAAACGTGTATAGCCTTTACAGTAATTAACAGACGATTATGTTCGGTATTTGATTTTGCCCTTTATTTGGCGAGAATAGACAGATTTCCAGACCGCGCGTATACATACATTCGACGGTTTTTGGTATGCTATTACACACGTTTCAAAGGAATATTTTCGGTTCCGTCCGGAGAAGGTGTTCGGTATAATATATACCTTAGCAATACTGTATGGATTTCGAAGCACGCGAATGCATTAAAACCACTCTATATACCATACGCGAATTCGTGCATTGAAGCGTATACTATACTGTGGAATATACGCGAATGCAGTTCATTAATTAACGACCTGCATTAGAGAAATTTTTTTCAGAAAATGATTAATAAAAATAATTTCACGTAGGTATTCTCCGCCGTTAGATACTATATAGTCATCAGTGTTTACGTAGAATCGATACAGACGCGTGGGAAAGAAGCATAACCATCCGAGAATCCAATCACGTAATGTATCTTCTGGTATACGACGTAAACACGATGATAAACTGCAGGACTATTGCAGGGAATGCACACTAAAAGAAGGGCTACGGTGTAATATTTTGTGAAATATCTCGTACAAGAAATTCAGGACGATGTACAGAACCTTCTCCTAGACCCCGAGACAAAAAACTTGGACAAAAGTTATTCAGCTATTAGTAAATTTAATTTATAAGAGTATACTTCATCGTAAAGTTAACCATCAATTATTCAAGCGTTTTCAATGACACAGGTGTTCGATAACTGTCCCTGAGAATTGTCGAAGGTCTCTATTTCTTTCTATAATCTTTCCTTCCGCTGACTCTTTCTCGCTTATTCCATATTTATCTGAAAGTCATTGCATCATCCGCTATCTTTAATTGCTTAGGGACTCTGCCCCGATTCGTCCATCTAGTTCTCTTCCAACACCTTCCCTTCTTCATAAGATTTTCTCAAAAGTTTATATAGTCCTCGATCTTCACACCATCCAATTTTCAATTACTTAATTCATTCTTCGTTCTTCTATTAGCATCGACCACCATTCTCTTCGAGTATTCCGTCCAACTAGATCAGCATCAACATCTGTAATTATTTTCATAAGTTGAGGTAACTTACACTAATTCTCATCTTTCTCTGCTACACAGTTCAAAGGGACTACTTTCCGAGTACAAATTTGCGATTCGAAAATTCTCAGTACCCACTCCGAGCTCCGTTCCTCTTCTTTTTATAGCGCTACCCAAAATTGAACGATATAGGCTATATTTTCCCTCTTCAGCGAACCTGTGAAGGCAATGTTCATCGTCCGCCTGGAGAATTGCAATTTCGAAAGAAAAGGGGCGGTGAGATACTTGGAAAGGTTTTTCTTGAGAAAATCAACAGGAACCTCCTGATAAAAGTAAGATGATGAACGACTTAAAATATGAGAGAGAAAGATAAGCCTTCTAAATTCCGGTCGTCTTTTACAATCATGATGGGTGAAAAAAAGTATAACGAACGGTAATTCTTCGTAATTTTACTAGCTTTCGAAACCGGTTCGGAGTGTAAACAATTTATTAAAAATTTCAACAATTAAGCGATTCATAAGAGGAGGAATAGAAAAAATTACGGTTTGTTGGAAAAATGTACGGGAAGTCTCTGACCTACTTCAGGGATTGAGTAGAATTTCGGTCATCAGGCCTGTATGTATATACTAGAAGAATTTTGACCTTCAAACAATATATTATATGAAGAAGGGAGGAGAAAAGGAAGGAGACTTTTAGGAATTTCAACTTTCTAGTCATGTAACAAAAGGAGAGGGATATAGAAATACAGTATTCTGATTACCGAGCTTTAAGTATAGGGAGGGGTACTTTTAAAATTCCGATCAAACGATCGATTATCGGAATCAAGAACAAATTCCCTGCTCACCTCAATTAACGTAACCTGCGAACAACGAGCAGTTCTTTGTAAACGTCCCAAGGTCTAGAAAAATTAGCGATTTCCCCTTTCGGGAAAAACATTGAATTATGAATGTCTTTTCATCATACGCCATAAGCTACAATTAGTAAGAAGAAATTCTACCATTCAACAAACAATGCATATAATTATGTAGCTCGATGATTGAATACACGTATTTCGAGTCGACTTCTAAATCGAAATTATCGCTGAATCCCGATACATCGAATTTACATCGATGCATCAAAAATATCAACTCCGATATCGAAAATATTGATATTACATTGAATTTATATCGATTTATAGGCTTGCAAGAAGTATACTGTATGTTAGGCCTAGTATATTGAAGACTAAAGATACAAGTCTGAAAATTCGCGCAATACAGAGCGTTTGCGCTGCGCTGGAGGTAGCGATTTACAGAAACTGGACGAGAGGTTGATCGATATGAAATCAGCTGAATTTCTATTAAAAAGTACACAGAACAGAAATTGTAGCTGTCGAAATCTTCTTTTCAATTGCCCGATTTTGAAGTTGCAGAACTTCTTTCATCCCCATTACCTACTCGTCTCAATCCATTTATCAGAGAGACCGCCGCGCCGGCAGATAGCGCATCCCTCAATGTATTTTGTGAATAGCGAAACAGGTCCCAAAGTAAGAGAGGTCCAAATTTCCCTAAGTCCTTATGACGCCGTCAACTCGTGATGTAATTTTCGTCTCGTTCAGAATGACTCCCGCTTCAAGACTATCCATGTCAAAATGGGGAGAAAGAAGGAAAGAGAAGAAAATTAGACAGGACCATTACGACCAGGGTAGTTCGCCTTTCTCCAACCAAATATTAGAGTCGGCAAATTCTGCAGAAAATTCGGGAGAAAGATCATAAATTGGCAAAATATTCTCCCCCCTCCCCCCGAAACTCAATAGTGTAGCCTTTACGACGGCCCTGAAAATACAGAATTATTCCGAACACACGGCGGACAGCGAAAATTTTCGATTAGGCTTCGATACAAGAAATCCCCCAACCGAAATTCTTCATCTTCAAATCAATTTCAACACATTTATAACCAGAATAAGGCTAGCCATAAGTTTGACTTCATTCAGGAATAATTCTCGATCCATAAGTGTTTTTGGTAGGACATTCTCTATTGTGCGGGCGCGGATCCAGACGAGCAATGTAGGGGATATGGGGGAAGGAGGAACTAGAGGAAAATTGGACTACGGTTTTGTTTTGCATCAAAATTTGACATTTTTCGCAATTTCTCTCGCGTTTGGGAAGGAGGGGGTGGGGGATTTTCAAACCTCTGCCTTGAAATATCATGGAAATTCCTTCAAAACCATATTTTCTAGAAAATATTTTGGTTCAACCTCCCCTCCCCCGAGTAAATTTTTCTTACTCAAAATCTCCCTCACGGACATTTTCTGGCTACATCACGGCATTTTCTCTCCCGCGGATCCCTGCCTAAATTAGAAATAGAATACTTGAATTGTAGACAAAATGGCGCGTCTGATTTTATACAAGATTTAGAGGTGAATATTTGGATTCCAGACCCAATTATAAATAGAGCTTCTTGATTCCAGAAATAATTGTAAACGGTGATAGATTATTTGGTTGTGTAAGACGCAGACACGTAAGAGTAAACAAGAGATGGAGCTGCCTTCTCTATGGCCTTAATTTATTGCTCGAAGATCAAAATTCTTCAGAGCGTCGAGTCCCCGCGTCTCTCATGTAAGTCGAAATTTCTTCAAATCATACTTTCATGTAATCACATAGAGAGCTTGAGGCGCATGACCGATCTTCAAAGTCTCCCGATGACGTCAGGTCCTCCTCCAGCCGCCTCATTCTAGGTTTATGAAGAGCTCGAAAATCAAAATTCCAAGTTTCTCTCTAAAGAGATCGAGTTCGTATCTCACCTAACCCCCCCCCCCCTCCACCGCAAACAAAAATCAAAAACATAATTCTACAGTATTTGCTTACTCTAGCCTACTATATTAAGGAAATTTTACTCAAACTCCACATTTTTTGGTTGCCAAAACAGGTTCAGGTCATCCAAACCGTTACAACCCCCCCCCCCCCCCCGCTCAAAGATAAACAATTTCATGTCAAATAAATACAGGTTCCTTCGAGTACGAGAATCAGTCAGCCAGAAACTTATATTGCCCACAAAAATAGATCAAAGCACTTGTCCAGGCTAAGTCCATTGTCCAAGACGTACCTTTTCAAGTGTCCTAAGTCGCAGTTTTTCAAATGAGCTCTTTTCGGGAAAATAAATGTTTGATCTTATTAGGGTTAAGTCGAAATGTTTGATGAATGTTACTTGTTCCATTTGCTCATTGATTTTGCGTTTGTAAACCAAGCGTGGTGACTGAAGAAGAGTAGGGGTACTTCTCTAGAGTACAAATGCCATGAATTAGCAAGTCTTTATCTGTCTTAGAGCATAAATCTTGTCTCATAGTGGTGGATTGACAGAATTTCCAATTTTCAACATCTGTTCTACTTGAAACGGAGTTGTTTCGACCTAAAAACTATCTGATTTTCATTACCCTCCCTCTCTCCCCCAAACCAGATGATACAATCTTTGTGTCGTGCGATCTTCTCTTTGTAAACTTGAGCGTGGCGCCTGCAGAGGAAGAGGAGCGTTTCTCTCCATGGGATGCTGAAGTGGCAGATCGTGCAGAAGTTATGTCAGTCAGCTACTCTTTATCAGTACTGAAGTTCGGATCTTGTAAATTAACAAAATTGTTGAATACCGTTCTTTGTAAGATAGAGCCTACCGACAAAATTCGTAAATTCTTATCCCTCTCTCCCCCTCCCCTAAAGGATGATGGTACATTCTTTTTTTCACATTCTTAGGACACTCATGGATTTTGTGCGAGTGTGGTGATCGCAAAGAGGGAAGGTTGCTTCCTTGTTTGAGTTGCTGAAGTTTTGTGAGGTGTACAAAAATTTCGTCGGTCAGCAGTACATGCGCATGACTTTTGGGGCATGTGGGATAGCCGTAAGCGACTTTTATGCCTCTCGATAATGTGTTTACCTGAAAAATTGGCAAATTCTCATTTCTCTCCTAAAAGAAAATGGCGTAGTCTTTTCTTTGTGTTTTCATATAATATCGATCTTCTTCTTGTTAACGAGAGCGTGAAGATTGCAAAGAAGAAGGGGTGCTTCCAGCTATAATATGCTGGAGTTCAAAAATCATGCGAAGATTTGATTGGAAAAATCTTGTCTGATATTGGTGGTTTATGGAGGATATTTCCGGTCTACATGAGATGGAATCATGTCAACTCAGAAATTAGCCCCTCTCTCCCTCCTGAAGGAAAATGGTCTGATCTTTTCTTCGCGTCTTCATGCCACTTACTGATCTTTTCTTTGTGAACCAGAGGGTGAAGATTGCATCAGAGGAAGGATGCTTTCCTCCATGAGGTGCTAAAAGTCGGTAAATTGTGCCAAAATTTCATCATTCAGGAACTTGAATCAGTATCAAAGCAAAAATCTTGTCTGACATTTGTAGAGTATTGACGAAATTTCTATACTTAAGATGAGATTATGTCAGCCTCAAAAATTGGCCAATTCTCATCCTTCCCCCCCCCCCCCCCCGCCTCCAAAAACGAAGAAAATGATACAGCTTTTGCGTCGCGTTTTTAGCAAATTCTCATCCCTCTCCCAAGTTTCGCGTCGTGTCTTCGTGGTAATCGACAGAGTTGCCTTTTTCTGGATAACTGAAAAAAGTCCGAGAATTCCGTGAGACCTGGAAAAGTCAGGAAATTCCGGCTCTAGTCAAAGAAATTTTCTGAAGATAACAGAAGAGAAAGAGAGAGCTTTTTATACGTGCAAGGACGACACAGTTTTTTGCGGGAAAAGCCTTTTTTTTTCAATAACAGAAGAGGTTTATTACACCACGCTGAGAAAAATTTCGTTCGGAAATTTACTACAAATTCCTTCTCTCTTTCTCCCCCCTCCCCCCGTTTCGAATTATTGCCATAAAGTCGAGGAAAATGAGAAGAATATGGTATAAAAAACCGGGAAGGACATTGTAGGAAAAAAGTAGCAACCCTGTGAAAAAATCGATCAAAGTAAGAAATTCTATCAAGCTGTGCTGTTGAAGTGACTAGGGACCAAAATAATCCTCGATCATTGGAAAAAATTGAGAATTTTGCCTAGAAAATTCTAAAATTGTCTACGGAAATTCATTATGGAAACAAATGGCTACCTTCATGGATCTTTTCTTTGTGAAGATTGCAAAGAATTAGGTGTGTTGCTCTCCTCCAAATCTCGTGCAAAAATTTCGTCGTTCAGCAACTTTGATTAGTTCCATAAAGAAAAATGATGGATTTTTAATAGTACCTCTTCATTCTCGTACTTTAAATTCTCCACAGAAAAAAATCATTTTATTTTACCCGGCTCTCTTTATGAAGTGCACAGGGAAATTTTCAAATTTTGTTTTACGTAAGATGGAATTATGTCAGCCTGAAAAACTTCTCGTCTCACTCCCTCACTCCCTTCGCCTCACACCTTCTCAGAATTGTTGACTTTTGTTCGAGAGCTACTGAGTCGCATGTTTTTCGCTGAGATGAACAAATTTTCTTCGTACATGATCCGTTTTGGTTTGGGTTGGTTATGGATTGCTATCTAAAATTGGGTTTTTACTCACATGACAGGTGTTGTTTGAAGCACTTCTCGCCCTAAGACATGTTCTTCATTTTTCGCTCTCCACTCTTGAGGGAGCAAAAACTAGTCTTTAGTGGTTGAAATTGATTTGTCGCATCAACCGGAGTAAATTTGTAATTCAGTTTATCAAGTCAAATTATTTAGGAATCAAAAATAAAATAATACATTTTTAATTCATATTATGTATGTTAATGTAATTTTTAGTACATACAAGAATTCCTTGAAGTTATTTAACCTGTATTTCCACTCTTTTTGTTCTGCAGGTATGTTTGTGATTGTCGTCATAATTGAAAAATGGAAGAGGGAGATGTGTTGTAAACGAGAAGAGTTCGTATAATATCCAGGTTTAGTACTAATTTTAAATCTTTTACGAGACAAGAATGAAGCATCTGCAAAAGTGCATGAAAAATTTGCAATTCGGTCCTTATCTAGGAACTTTGAAAATTTTTTGGACTACATCCCTGCAAAGGAGCAGTGTAAACTTAATTGATGGTATTTGGGAGAGCCAGTCTGTAAAGTTGTTCAATGTCCCACTCCTCTCTCGCATCACTACCCGCGTCCGCACCGTAAAAATTCTCTCCCTTTCCTTGGACCCCGAAGTATTGTGAAAAGTCCGTACAACCTTCGCTTCCTTATAGCCTCACTAATAGAAATTCCTTGTCAATTCAAGAGAGACTGCCGTCAAGTTCGGAGTAGAACACGATCGAGATGTTCGTAATCTAGGTAAAAACGATGTTCATTATTATTTCCCTTTCTTCGGATACGATAATATCTATACCGGAATCGATACTTCGACGATTTCCTCGATTTCTCAAATCCAATTGACCCAAATCTCATCGATAAAAATCAATTTTCAGCATGATAGTGGCTAGCTTATCAACTCGCTGACATGACTGACGGAGCCGTCTAGTTCTCAATCAACGTAATTTACGAACCGTTCGAAGATGCTCTTCATGAAATGGGTATATGATTGAGTCTTCATTCCGCGAGACAACTGATCTCGACAACGGCTGTCTAGTTGTCTCGCTATTGACAAATGATCACGCGAAGAGGATCTGATTTAGAAGGCTCGAGTTTCATTCTAAGGTCAGCAACAACTATAACTCTCTCTTCCAACTCGTGATGCAGACGCAAATTTTTATAGGGTGGTCAGATTTATCATCGCGTGTAGGACTACATGTCCTCCTTGGCGGGGCGAGTCATCGGATTGCGACATCGTCGTATTCACGGAATACGCATTTTTCAAATATTTCGCGTTATTAACGATTAATTGCTATTCGATGTAAACGAATGGTTGCAATTTTTTTCGCTGGTCCACGATAAAAGAATTATGTCTCGTGGAGGATGTACTGGTATACACTTAACGTAACTTTATTATATCTACCGAATTCGAAAGAAAAAAAAAAAAGGGAGTCATAAATAGCAATAAATTAAAAACCACCGTGGCGATATATGGTCTCCAAATATCGCGAAGAAGAATCGATTACCTATGCGCAACCCAAATTAGATAGATATTATACCGGTATATATCTCTGTGCACCGATTCATTCTTCTCGGAATCCGGGGTTTTTTCCCTCCCTTTCCCTTCCACGTACGTACGGCCATTCATCACGCGAAAGGTGGATGCGAAAAAAGTTGTTCGTGACAAAACAAACCCACAAACTCTCGCGACAATATTATTCTCGATTAAAAAAGCCAAGTAATACCTAATCTGAAGAAACATCTTTTCACATGCTACCGAATGACCGGCGTTAATTTATGAGGGTACCAGCGCGCATTTAATTCTTACGTATACCGGTCGAATATAATTATTCCGTTAAAAGAACATAAATTTAAACTTAAGTAGTCGGCGTGTTATATAGGCGATATATATTTCAAAAAATTTTCGGCAGCATCCGGACTAATCTCGAAATATTTTTATGTACCACTCGTTGCGTATGTATAGCATACATTGGGAGAGAAGAAAAGAGTCGAGCATTTTACGACGACGAGGCTGGTGCAGAGTGTGGGACGACGGGAAAATAGTCGGTACGAACATCAGAGAGAAAACTCGGACCTTAGTCACTCTTCTGATGTAGGTATGCGACGAAATATGGAGCCTAATTTGAATTCTCGCGAGAGTTCCAAGAGTTGATGGATTTTTAATCGACGCCGGTGATACGCAATTTGTAGGTGTCCTTTGTTCGCGAAAGTTCGGCCAACGATACGAGCGAATATCCGTGATAACTTTTCAGAAGAGTCGAATAAAAATATTACGTATTATAACGAAGTATACGGTACGTCTAAAAAGTACAGAAAATTTATAATGAAAGGTACGAGAATACGCATGAAAATAATGAATGGAGTCGTTTAGTATACTTTTCATCATCTAATCATCGCTCACGTAAGTATTTAAATGACTAATTTGATGATGGTTAAAATAATATTCGGGCTTCCTATTTCATTTTGAACAATTCGATTCCGCTTATTGATCAAATAGTGAGGGAATCCCTTTTAACAGCATTTCAATATGTTTTACAGAGCAATAATACTTGGTCTTAACTCCTCTTCCCTTCCGTACATCGGCAGTGAGTTCGTGAGCCTGCTCGGACTAACCACTCATCTCCCAAAACTCCTTGAGTTCGTACCTGTCCATAACGAAATATTTTTCTATACCTTGATGGTTTTCAAGTTGTCACAGGTTTTCATAGGGCTCGAATCATGGATATTCTGAAGCACAAAATTTCCTCTGCCCATGCTTTAGCGAATGCGACAATTTTCTAAGAATGTACCATTTGTTAATGGCGAATCTTTTCTGTAAAAGGGGAGGGGAAGAATGAATCACGTGGTCGACCAATCACTTTCAATCATTTCCTGCGGAAGAAATTAATATTTTAGATGATGGGCCGGAGAAGGAAGGTTTAAAAATACGAACTCCCTCCCACCTCTTGCATATCATAATCATCTTCTGTACCTAGTCTGAAATCGTACGCAGCAACATTCGATCATTTTAACAGGAAACCTATTTTATCGAAAAAAAGCGTCCGCCGTCCGCCGGCAGGCGAAGTTCGGAACTCAAAAATTTTATAAGTCTCCCTCTTATCATACAGTTCGGTAATCGGTCTGTATAGCCTGAAAGATAGCCCCTTCGAGTAACTAGATGTGCAATACTTCATAAATTAATTGACTTAGCCCCGTCAATGAGGCAGATATGCAACGCTTCGAATATACCATAAGACTCGGAACGTCCTTCTAAGCCTCTAAGGTATTCTAAGTCGCCCTCCCATGTAGTCCCAAAGTTTGAACTTGTGACGTTACAATTTGATGGTGTCATAGATCTGGTCCGTCTATATTTTCAACAGGGTGAGGAACCTATTTTATTTATTTATTTATTTATTTTTTTTTTTGGAAAAAAGTCCGCTACTCAAGTGGCCGGCAAAGTTTGGAAATCAAAAATTGTCGAAGTCCTTCCTACTGTATAGCTTTGGCGCGGGGCCTATGACATCACAGATTGATGATGTCATAGGTCAGTCTTGTGACGTCACAATCTGATGACGTCATATACCAGTTTTTTCAAGTTTCCCTTATCATATTATATAGCCAGGTGATCGGTCATAATAGCCTAACAGATAACACCTTCGAGTAATTAGTTATGCAATGCTTCATACATCAATCAACTTGGCCCCTTCAATGCAGGAGATATGCAACGCTCCAAACACCACAAGACTCAGAAAGTCCTTCTACAGCTCCAAAGTCCAGGCCTGTGACGTCACAATTGATGACGTCATAGATCTGGCATTTCAACATTTTCAACAGGGAACCTGTTTTATCGGTGGGTTGGAAGGGGGGGGGGGGGTGAGGGCTGGAAAAAACATCCGCCGGCCGGCAAAGTTCGGATCTCATGTTCCTCCATTGAGAGCGAGGGCCTGTGACGTCACACTTTGATGACGTCATAGATCGTCCCACGTGCCCCATAAAACAGGTTCCCTGCTGCTCCTCGTTCAACTCCGTTGAAGAATCCGTGTTTTGTTTTTCAAAACACCGGGTTTTCTTGCAAACAAATATTTTATCCGGGAACCTGTTTCATCAGGTTTTTTTTTTGGGGGGGGGGGGAACGTCCGTCCGCTGTCCAGCCGGTTGGGAAAGCTCGGAACTCGAAAATTTTCCAAGTCTTCTTCCTATCATACATATCTTGGAGCGCTGGGCTTGTGACGTCACAGTTTTTTGAAGTCATAGATCAGTTTTTTTTCCAAGTCCTATATAGCTTGCAATGCGGAGTCTGTGACGACACAGTACCCCATACTAGAGGGTTCCTGCCCCCTATTTTAAAGAACCCGTGAATTTTGTATCAGGGAGCTAGTTAAATCGCGGGAAGGGGGGGGGGGGGGGGAGAGGTCGGCGGGCCAGAAAAGTTTGGAGCTTGAAAAATTTCTCCAAGTCCCTCTCTGATCATATATTGCTCGGTGGTCGCTGTACAGCCTGAACGATAGCCCCTTCGAGTAATCAGATATGCGATGCTTTACACACTAATTGACGTAGCCCCTTCACTGAGCCAGGTATGCAACGCTTCAAACACTGTAAGACTCAGAGCCCTTGTAAGGTCTCGTATGTTATCATCTGTAGCTTGGAGATCGGTGTATATAACCTGAAAGATAGCCCCTTCAAATAACTAGATATGCAATGCTTCACACACCAATTGGCTGAGCCCCTTCAATGAACCAGATATGCAACGCTTCAAGCACCATAAGACTGAGAACGCCCTTCTAAGGTATTCTAAGTCCCCTTGTCGCATATATGTGCCCCATAAAACAGATTCCCTGCCTCCCCCGCCCCCCTTAATTCTGATGAAGAATCCGCGAATTTTAATCGAGTCGTTTTTTGTTTATGGTTATATTTTTGGTGGTGGAAGAAATTTGACTCATTTTGAGCGCAATTCAATCGTTTTTATCATACTAAGGATTGTCTGAACCACGTTTATGTTCATTTCGTTCATGGGCAAGGAATGTGCGGGGACGGTGTTCACTGCTTTAAAAGCTAGGTGATTGACTAACTTTGTTTCCTTTGGATCACCGTTATCAATAAATTTGGCGTCATAAAAATTTTATCAATTGTTCCAAATAAACGCTTTTTGCCGCTCGAACGCCGTTTATGTGGTTTTCATGAAAAGATCCGAGCGTTAATCCTAACTTATTCAAACTCATACCAAACAATTTTCATGAACGCTGTTCATTTAGTCTTCCCAAAACGAACTGTTTTACTTCCTGGTAAGCGTTCATATTAATCTGTTTCATATTGGTGATCCCACCGACCTACCCCAACAAAAATTCGTCCTCAGTTTAATGAGCCTTCCATTCATTTGGTCTTCATAACATGATTGTACTCATTTATTTCGTGGTGGGCCTTCACACTAACTTGAATCAATATTCCCTTCGAAAAAGTTTGGTGACGGGAAGGGAGGGGGGGGGGGCAGGTCGCGATTGTAATCCATCGCTGAAATCGAAAAATACCTCGCGTAAAAAAATTTGCTGCTCGCGTGGCTTACAAGTTTTTGGTTTGGATAAATTACATTTGAGAAATTTTCGAAGTTTTGCAAATTTCAAAATCTGATCAAAAACTCAGAGAATTTCCGCTTTAAATTTCCAGTTCAAACCGAAAGCAGAAGATGAGTATCACTGTAAAAAAACGATCCCATATTAGAGTCAAAATTCCACTTCCAGTTGATCAAATTGATATCAGTTAGTTGAGCCGAGTGTTACGTAAGCTCGCAGCAGCTTAAAGGATACGTACATTAAAAACAAGTGCAGGATTTACTCGCATACAATACGCTCTACTAGGTATACATAGTATATACAAGACTGAAAAAGCACTAAACAGAAAATTCGTCGCGTAAACCGCGAACAGATCGTACGGAAGTTAATACCTGCGGCTAATTAAAAAAGGAAGAAAACGACCAAAAAGCTGTGCGATAACAACGAGGAAAGTAGCGTGCCACAGTCATAAACCAGTCTATTAATGGAAACTTTTATAGCGTCATCGCTATAAATAATTAATAGGGTCAGTGTAATTACTCGTAACATGAGATGGTGTTCTTCTTGTTCTTCCTTTCTTCGTAATTAATTCCCTATTTAGTTGACTCGCGAAAGTTATTAAACTCTTTAATAAAGTTTAATGAAGACACAATGTCGCATGAAGTGCATTATCGTTTACAAATTGTACCTAGCCGTACTTTCAAGTTCGGGCCAGCACGGAATGGCCGAAATGTTCTCGCCATTCCGGTTTAGGCTCTTCAATGTGATGTTCAAACTTTGTCTAGCTGGCCTTGGGCTGGGGTCGTTCAGAAGCATCAAGAGATAATTTGAAGAGGGGAAGTCACCTGTCAACATGAAAAGTAGAGCGCTCTCAAATTGGAAGGGGGAACTCCATAGGTAATTTATTTTGTATGCTTTTTCACGCGCAGATTCCTGTATGAAGCAGTAAACACGGGAAACTAGTCGCATTCTAATATTTTTAATCCCGCGTAGAGATATTTGATCGAGAAATATTCCCTATCGTAATCCGCGGTAAAATATTGTCTACAATAGGCTTTTTTCACTTCCTGGAACGACGCGAACAGAAATATATACTTTCCGTCGAAATAATAATTTTAAAACTCTCAAGCGTGAGGATTTTTTTTTTCTCTCTTTTTATTGTTCGCATCGAGGGAATCTCAATAATGGTAACTTACGGGGGTATATCGTGTTATTTATTTGCACTCCAAAGAAGATGGATGACTTATAGCGATCCTGGCCGGGACGACAAACGTCAAAATTCAGTATCGTTTCATTTCGCCTAGCTCGTGTGTGTGTGTGCGCATGAAAGTGAAACGGGTAAATCTTCGAAAGTCGAAGCGCAACAAGTCGACATTTCTCGCCGTAAAGAACAAATCGGCACTATACGTGATTACTTGGCAAACACGACGACGAACAATCAGAAATATATTGCGTTTATACAAGAAGAATATAAATAAAATCATTTTTATTGCATCTATACTACTCCCGCGGTCGGGTTACAAAAATAAGCGCGCGAAATGGAAACATTAAAGACGACGACCGGGGAAAGGGGTGAGGCCACATTTTCCCCATTATTCCGTTATATAGACGATTAATTGGGCTGCGTGTGCGTAACTTTTACTGCTTAAAAGTTCGCGCATTACATAACGTCTTCCTTGTTTCCTCGATATAGATTCAATGTTTGAAGCGTAAACTTTCGTCCGAACACCTGCCGCGCATTATTATGACCAAAGTTCGTCGAAGCTGAATTCAAAGGAGAGAAGATAAAGAATCATTCCGTATCTTTCAGTATTGTTCTATACACACAGGCATTTTAGTGTTTACTTTACGTTATGCTGATGTATACAAGCTGTGGATGATGATGGGGGAAGGAAGGGGGTGGAAATCATTTGCATCTTTCGACATCGCAACCTCTCTTTTCAGCACGGGTGCCTCGCTCAGTAAAATTTGCGGTATTTATCTTAATATGTTATGATAAATGCGGAATTAGCGTCGCGAATTTTTTTTCCTCCTCTTTTCGCGATCAGCCAGCGCCGCCGTCGCAAAAGTAACCAACACCTATTCGCGGCACGAGTAGATAATGCTCGTAAAACAGATTTATTGGTGAACGTATTGGATAAGTTTGGTAACTTTTTTCAAAGTGTGAAAGTCATTTTACATGTCAGGGTGGAAATTTGTTTTCTTTGCACGCCGCCGCCGTTACGATACTTTTAAAATAAGCGCGTAGGAAACTTTCGTTTACAGGGTGAATGTGTATTTCTCAGTTTTGAACATACTCTGAACCATATAATCGCGCGGTTAGTATGATTAAGAATTACGATTTTTTGCACGAGTTGAAGAAGAAATAAAATCTGCGTATAATTTCCGAAGTCATTCTTTTGTGAAGCGGTTTAAATTAGATTTCATTTCTATAGTCATGCTGGTAAAATTGCAAAATCCTTATCCACGAGAGATGAAGAGGAATGTTTTCTCCTGATATATGTAGAATTATCAGGCTCTGTACATCCTGCAGGTCAATCATTTCACTACACTCTTTACTATCATGTTGTCAGACGACCGATTAATGTCTCGCGAATCAAGAATTTGGAATGTGAAATTGGCGTTTTTGCTTGGCATGCTCGTTGTATATTTGGAGTACTAAAGTTGAATCTAAAGGAGTTGAATGGCTAGGCTCGTACTATGCTATATCAATAGTAGTCTGCATTACTAGATTGCTATGCTTTGTCCCCGCGATTTGATCCAGAAATTTGTGAGTCCGAGTTCTCCTGTCCGAAAATATAGTATATTTGGCTGTACTAGCTTTGAATTAGGCCATTATTGGAAATCCGCGAAGCCAAGTTGCCCTTCCCCCCCCCCCATACTAGACAATACTAGGCTTAGTCTCTTTAATGAAGTGTGTTGCGAACACATGATCAACAGAGATCACTTAGCCTCTTCACTTCTACCCAGCACTCGCCTACACGTGATACCCCTGTCACACTGAGTAACCTTGTGGAGGGTCGTGCTAGCTGATAGTGGCGGGAATCCAGATCTGCCAATCAAAAAGTGTACGGGCGGTTCAGTTGGGGCAAGTAAAAGATCCAATTCTGGAAAAGGTCTGCGTAACGGCTCAGGCAGTCAGAACAGCGGTGAACCAAGCTCAAGTTAGTGGAGCTACTGCCTATATTGCTACAGAAGCCTGCCATCAGCCCTAGTAATCGCGGACCTCCTTGCCAAAGGACGGGCTGTAGTAAGCTGTAGCAGCGGGCAAAGACTTTGCGCAGACTTTCTCGTCTCTCTCACGCGAAGTCATACTCATCTAGCTCACCCACATCACGGACACGGCGGATGTAAATATAAACTCCGGAGGTAAAATACCCCGATGCTCGGATGTCTGCATCAGAGGCACTTCGTCACACCCATGGAAGATGTTAAGAATCGCATCTTAGAATGTAAGAACGCTCCTGAATATAACAAGAAGTGGAAGGCCTGAGAGGAGGATGGCCCTAGTGGACATGAAGCTGAGCAGACTGAACATTTATGTGGCCGCGCTAAGCGAAACCAGTATATCGGAAAGCGGCTCCTTTAGAGAAACCAATTACACGTTTTACTGGTGCGGAGGAAAGACAGACGGTCCAAGACAGCCTGGTGAAGAGTTTGCATTTAAGAATACAAATAGAAATCTGATGCGGCCATACACAAAAATAGCCGTTTTCAAGACCACCTTGCTGCCCGCCTTGCTTCATGGCAATGAGACGTGGGCAGTATAAAGGCCTTAGAGGAATCCCTTCAAAGAAGTCTACGGAACATAATGGCTGTCTACTAGTACGAGTTTGTATCCAATACCAAGACCCTGGAGCACATTGACTGCCCAACCATCGGATACCTCATCACGCGGAACCATCTACGCTTGCTTGGGCATCTATCGCCTGCTCAAGCAGGTTCTGTACCGTGAACTGCTCAAGTGTAAGCGCAGTGCGGGAGTACAGCGAAAACGGTATAAGGGCACGTCAAGAGCTATCACCAGGAATATTTTGATACATGACAAATAGGAAGAAATTGCAGAATATCGAAATGAATGGTGCCAATACTGTTCTCCCAACAAAGGAACATTCACAAAGCGAGGCCCAGACGTAGGAGGAACGAGGACTCGGAAGAGCTTTATCTGCGACGTCTCCAGAAGGCGAATCACATCCAAAATAGGCATCATTAGCCATCTCAAAACACTCGACCAATGGATTGGATGAGCGACTACTCAACACCGCGAGTTCGTTACGATGATAATGATGAGCCTGCAGTACACGCGTAACTTAATCGGAAACCTGTTAATCCAAACTATAAAAAAGGGAGGTATGTTGATGACGTCACACGCAAATTAAAGCTGATGACGTCACAAATTAATGACGTTACGGATGGTGATGACGTCATAAGCAGATTTAAGGAGGTTTGAACTGGTTGATGTCTTTACTATGTCTTTATCTGCTAATGGAAAATCCCGAGTTTGGTACTGGGTTTCCTCATTTTAATGTCTTTACCGGCACCGGTGCCCCGGACGTCTATTAAGAATCTGCGAGTCCAAACCAAGTCTATTGGAAATCTATAAGTTACGTACTTGTACAGTCCTACTAACTAAAATAAGTCGAAGTCTGAGTTGGTTTTTCCCTCCTGAAACATATCTAAGGAAACCTTGACTTGATTCAAAACCGTTAGCTTATTACACCAGACTAAGAATGAGGGTGAATGAGCGGAGCGTGTGAGTCCCCGAAAGTTTAGTTAGCCTAGAATATGTATACCAGACGTTACGGCTGTTGATGAAATTACAAAGAGGTTTGAGCTGGTTGACGTCTTTACTGTGTTTTTAACCGCTATCAAAAATTATTTTGTCTTGAATGGTAGCTGGATCGAGCAATTATAAAAAGATATGAAAAATCAACTTCATTTATTTGGCCCCGCCAGAACATTATTTCGAAATATCTTTATAAAACAGTTTCCCTCTTGAGTATTCTGCTACCAACTAAACAGATCTCAAAACATTATCAGTTGGTAGTTGGAATTTTGCTCGAGTCCTTACATTCACGTGTGAAATTCGAGGTGGATATTTCTTCAAATCCCAGGACTCGTATGAATGTAAGTCTAGAAAGAAAATTGGACTACAAGGTCAACAGGGGTGTGTAGGACATTCTCTTAAGCTCAACCGTGCGGAATACAAACAATTCTTCTACCAGAATGACCCATTGAAAAATGTCTGCAAAAATGATGGCAGTTCTATTCAAAACATTTGCGTCGTTGATATCAATTTTGATGAGTTATTTTTCCTTCTTCTTTGTCTTAGAAAAATTGTAAGTTAGAAAGAAATATCAATGTTTGAGACAACGTAGAAGAAAGCTCTCTGGGCTGAAATTGTGTAAGACAAAATTCCTTGAGTTCCTGTTCTTTCATTCTTCTGAATCCCAAGTTTTGGATTCAATGTTCTTCCTAGTTCTCTTTGGATCTGTGTATTGCCAATGTGATACTCCAACTACAAGAGATACAGTGGACCATCATTTTGTATAGGATTAGAGTTTTGAGCTAGTCGGTGTTCAGAAATGACATTTCTTAAGCGTAGAAGCCATCAACTGAAAACCCAATCTTGTGGGGCCTAATTCAAGCCTCCTAATGATGTCACAAATCCTGAGCTTGGGTGTGAATAAAATCAGCAATTACCAGATGTTATTTTCCCATGAATGTCATTAAAATGGTGTGTGGGACTTGAAGAAAATTTTAACCCCAAAGTTATACATGTAAGAATGTGCGTTCTCAAGACCAATTTGTGTAGGTAGTGTTGCACTAAACTCGCAGGTAGAATTCCTAGTTATTAGTATCATCAGAGCCAAGCGTCATAGCTTTGGCGCTCATCAGTTTGGCATTTTTGTTGCCACATAATCTTTGACTATACATAATATGGACTAGAAGCGCGTTTTTGAAAAACGGTAGGCAATCAGAAGTACCGCTTGGTTGCAACTACCCTTTTTATAACTCCTGCTACAAAAGTGCGTTTTTTGTTAGTCGATTTTAGGTGCGAAAGTAGCTGTTTGAGAACTCATCTACTTTGCAGGTCGTCTATTTACTTTTCTATCGTCTTCTCTCATTTTACCGCCCACTTGCTACATTACCACCCTGAATTCACACTTTTCTGCCCTCTCCATTCTCGACGGCCATTTTCTCTTTATTATTTTTTTTTGTCTCCGCGATCGGGGCTCAAACCACGCACTCCTGACTTTACAAGCCATTGCACTACCAGCTGCGCCGCATTGCTCCATATCGACAGTGGGTGATAATGCTCTATGTTAGCAGCAGGAGAAATTGCGTGCAACGGGCCAACGGCGACCGGGTGACGAGTTGACGACAAAACAAAAAACGCACAGACAAAACAAAAAATGCACACTCGTAGCCGTCGTTATAAAAAAAATCTTCCAAGACAAGGAGCGAAGCGACTCGATTGACTCGTTCGGCTTGCTCCGCTCGTCTTCGACTCGCGTCGCAACTACACGGAACTCGTCACTCAAAACGTCGCTTTCGCACCTTGTCATGAAATATACTATTCCCCGCTGGTTATCAAGTATTCTTCTTTGTGCGATCTTTGCAATGCGTAACTGGTAACTGCTACAATAATGTAATCGAAATGTAGCGGGAGTATCTGTTGACAGAAAGGTTTGCGTTTGGATCCATCACTCAGCCCTTGGATCCATCACTTGTAAACGCATGCGAGTTTATATCATGTAACCGGGATGGGGTAACGCGTCAGTTTACTGCCATGTTCGGAGTAAGAGGCAAGTAAGAGTGATGCCGCGGGACTTCAGAATATTTTTGTACTTCTTGGACTTGTAAAATTATTCATTTTCGATTGTCGGACTTGGAAATATTTTCGATTGTCGGATTTGCAAATATTTTCGAGTGTTGAACTTTGAAATATTTTCAACTGTTGGACTTGGAATTATTTTCAAATTGTGGGACTTTGAAATATTTTCATACTTCTTGAACTTGTAAAATTTTTTATTTTTGATTGTGTCCCACAGTTGAAAATATTTTAAAGTCCAACACTTGAAAATATTTCGAAGTCCCATAATTTGAAAATAATTCCAAGTCCAACCGTTGAAAATATTTCAAAGTCCAAGAATTGAAAATGAAAAATTGTACAAGTCCACTTATGAAAATATCTCTAAGTCCCACAATACAAAATTTTGAGTCTTATGTATATGATTATTTAAAATAGAGCTCCAAAGGAGGCAACTGAAAGAGAGTGTAACTCATTAAGGAGGGTGGTATGGATATTTTATTATGGTATTAAATTTAAGGATGAAAGATTTTCTCTCCATAAACATCATTATTGACCCTCATTTTGAATATGTAACGTAGAAGTTACCACCCGTCTTCCCTCTCTCAAGAAAATAGGATTCCTTATTAACTTGTATATTACACCATTAGCAAAGAGGAGGTTTCAGTTGCTGTTTTGGCCATAAATTTCTTCTCACATCGTTTGGTCATATTCTTACTGAAATTTGTTGTCCATAAAAAGCAATTCTCTCTTACAATTTATTGTTCACTTTTTTTTATATCTCTCGTTTCTTTATTTCAACTGTATGTTTTCACGAGGCCAGCCTGCGGAGATATTTCTCTGAGAGGTGCAATTACAGATTCAGCGTACTTTGAACCCTGCAAAGGTTATGAAACGCACTAAGGCCAAGAAAATATTGTCAATTTATAGAATTATGACCCGGAACGCAGCAGCGTAGCGCCTTATGAAAAATGTGCCGAACTCATTGTTTTCTTTGTCGAGCCTTTTTTTTTTTTTTTCGAGCACTCATCGAACGTCAATATTTTCGTTCGAACGCTTCCTCGTTAGCACCCTAGCTCTACACCACTGCCGCGTTGTTGTACAACCTGTTTGATAAAAATCAGTATACTCAATTCATTTGCGGCTTACGTGCGGTAGTAATTTTAACTTAAGTATCATTCGAGTGTGAGCCAGCATATTCGCCTAATTTCGTTAAGCGCGCTCTCTTTCGCTCGAATAGCCTCGTTAGTATTCTACAAATAAAGCGGTCTTAGGTCCGCGTGACCCGTTATTCGCTTTTCCCCCGTATTATATTCGTACCTTCTTATAAAAATAAAGAGTCGGATTTTATGTTTAGTTTTTAATTAAAAATATTATGGCGTCTGAAAACGAGTGTGTCATCATTATTAGCGAAGTTTTTAGTGCGAGTTGTCGAAAAAAAAAAAATGTTCAAGATGTTTTTCGACTTGCGAGATAGTGCTGCGGCGAGAGAAGCGGAGAAGGAAACCTTATTTTTGTCATCAACATGTACAGTTGTTGTGTAGTACTCATCCACATTCTTCAAAAGCGTCAGGTGCGGTGGAGGTGAGGGAGGAGGGGGACGAAAATAATATAGAAATTGTATATTACGTGTACACTCTGTGTGCGCTTGCTAAGCTAAAAATATTTTCATCTTTACGACGACGAAGGTAGTAAAAAGTACTGTTGAATTTCGGTTGGCGAACGCGATACACGTTCGAAATTTTCCCATTTCTCCTGCACGACGATGGCAGTTTTCTTAATACGTTTAATCTCGGTTGAAGTACGCCATTGTATAATTTCACTTTTCCATTTTATATTCTAATTTTTCTACAATAACTATAAATATAGCGGATTCATATTCTTTCGTCGCAAGGAGATGTATACTGTATATAATCTTCAGGTGTAATGAGCTTTTTGGTGGATAGAACGCGCTCGCAGGTAGGCTGATGGCGTAATTATTTGTAGAAAAGCGTACCGTAGTTGCGAGTTGAGTGAAAATTCGAGATATTTCTGAATTGTTATGACGAATTTTGAAGAGAGGGCATTAGCATTTAACTACGGAAACCGTTATCGTCGAATGACCGTCAAGCTACCTAGGAGGACCAGTACCATCGCCTAATGAAAACAGAGTTAGAACCACGGGTACTCGGCAAGATGCTGCATCAAAATTGTGCGATGTGCCGAGCGCGAGCTGCTCACCAACGCCTCATGTCGTACCTACTCCATGTTCCATATCTTTGCTGAGCCCTACCCTTATTTCCTGAAATTGCGTTTGTACGGACGTACACCTTCTAGCCTGAACGTAGCTGACCCAGTTCGTTAGCCTAAGCATATTGTGGGAAGAGAAAAAGGCATAACCATCGTACGTCATATCCTGGGAGGATCGATTACATCCTCTTTCTGATGAATATTGCTTCATGATCGGATTTTTTTCGAACTCACCTCTCATATGATTGTATAGCTAGCTATAGATAATCGTTATTCGCAGACCACCACCTTGGTCAAACTTTTGCAAGCTGGATGGTTAGAATGATTCTTAGACCCTTTCCTCTTCATACACGTAGATCAACAGTTGAACTTTTTTGATATGCCTTTTACGAGTATATTATTTACTGAGGCTTCTACTTGAATAATTTGAAAATTCACGAGTTTTCTTTCTACCCCTGCTCGTTGAAAATGGTGCTCTCAAAACGTCAGACTTGAAAAATTTTCCCTACCTTATTTTACGATTTTTCCTCCTTGGTCTATATTATTAATAATGGTATCTCTTTAGACACGAGAGAGCGAAAGAGAGCGAGCTTCGGAGCTAGTTAATAGGCGAAGAGCTCGATCCTCCTCATCACCATAGCTCAAGGGTTAAAATTATTCTTCATTTCTCCTCCTCCCCTCGTGTAAAAGTCTTCCGTTTAAAATTTGTGGCTTAAAGTGGAAATATTTCCTAGTCTTTCGCCCCTCCTTTCATTTTCATACACCCATTTCTAAGATCGAAATTTGTCTACACGTTGCCCCCCGCCTAGTGTTTGAAAGCTCGGAAATCGAAATTCTTTCAAGTCCTCCTTTTGAGGTATGTAGCATGAAGTCAACATTTTCCAGGTTTCTCCCTTCCCGTCTACCCCATTTCAAAGGTCGAAATTTTTCAAAGTTTTCCTTTTTTATGAGAACACCACAAAAATCGAAATTTCTGCCAGTCCTTCTTCTGGAATACCTTGGTCAAACTTTTGTAAGCTTGATGGTTGGAATGTTTCTTAGACCCTTTCCTTTTCACACACGTAGATCAACAGTTTAACTTTTTTGATATGCCTTTTATATTTACTGATGCCTCTACTTGAATAATTTGAAAATTTTCGAGTTTTCTTTCTACCCCTGCTCGTTGAAAATGGCGTTCTCAAAACGTGAGACTTCAAAAATTTCCGCCATCTTATTTTGCGATTTTACCTCCTCCTTGGTCTATATTTAATGGTATCTCTTTAGACATGAGAGAGAGAAAGAGAGCGAGCTACTGGACCTAGTTAATAGGCGTGGTGCTCGATCCTCCTCATCACCATAGCTCAAGGGTTAAAATTATTCTACATTTCTCCTCTTCCCCTCGTGTAAAAGTCTTCCGTTTGAAATTTGTAGCTTAAAAAGGAAATTTTTCATAGTCTTTCGCCCCTCCTTTCATTTTCATATACCCATTTCTAAGGTCGAAATTTGTCTAGACGTTGCCCCCCGCCTAGTGTTTGAAAGCTCGGAAATCGAAATTTTTCCATGTTTCCATCCCCCTCCCTGCCTCCGAACCCACATTTGGAAAAAAGAAATTTTCTGAAATTTTGCCCCCTTCATATTGAAAGCTCGAAAATCCAAGTTTTTTCAAGCGCTCCTTTTGAAATTTGTAGCTTGGGATTAAAACTTTTCTGGGTTTCCCCCTCTCCCTGCCTTCATACACACATTTCGAAAATCGAAATCTTTCCTTCTCGAGTCAGGGTGTCTAACGCTCCTATAAATGCAATAAATCCTCTAAAATTCCAATATTCGAAAAATGATTCAATAAACCCAATAATAAAAGTCCATTAATTTCATTTCTGACTCAATGAAAATATTGAAATTTGAGTTCCTAGGTTGAGTGGGATTTTTTTCTGTAATTTTGATGGTAGTTGAAGGCAGATTTTCAAGTTCAGAGAACGTCAACACTTCCTGACACAGTCCTCCTGTGCTTCACCACTGGAATTATGGTTTAGAAGTTCAATAATTTCAATTTTTCTCCCTGCGTATGAAAAGCTTGGAAATCCAAGTTTTTATAGTGCTTTTTTTGAGATGTATCGCTAAAAGTCGAAATTTTTTCAAATTTCCACCTTCCTACTTTGAAACCTACATTGCGATAGCAGAAATTTTCCAAATTTTTCTCTCTTCATCGAAAATGTGAATTTTCTTGCCTACCTTCAAATCTACGTTTCCAAGGTCGATATTTCCCCATATTTTACCTCCCTTGTGTCACTTGCAGCTTAAAAATCCAACTTTTTTCAAGTATTCCTTCCAAGGTATTTGAATTGAGGTCGAAGTTTTTCCTGCCTGCCTCCCCCCCCCCTCCCATCTCCACACACATTTCCGAAGGGGAAAATTTTTCCTTCTCTTCTGAACAGCTTGAAAATTGGAGTTTTTCAAGTCCTACTTTTGAGGTGTGTCCCTTAAAAGTTGAAATTCTTTCAAATTTTCCTCTTCCTGCCGTCTCATTTCGACAACCGGTATTTCTCCGGATTTTGCTTTCTTCGTGTTGAAAGATCGAAAATTGAAGTTTTTTTCACCGTCCTCCCCCTCTGCCTTCAGACCTACGGTTCTAAGGTAGACTTCTTTCTATATTCTACCCCCCTCGTGCTCCTCGTGTTGTTGAAAGCTTGAACATTCAAGTTTTTTCAAGAGCTCTTTTCGAGATATAAGTAGAGCTCAAGATCGATATTTTTCATGGTTCCCCTCAGCCTTCATGCCCACATTTCGGAAGTCGAAACTTTTCGTATGAACAACTAGAGAATCGAAGTTTTTCCAAGTCCTTTTTCGACATAATGTGTCTAGCCCGATACTTGAGATTGTTGAAAGTGCCCCTTCTCGCTCTCTTTCTCTCCCTCGTACACACCACTCAATGGTCATCACATATATAGCCAGATAGGTGGAATTTTTTCATGTCCCTGAAGAAGGTCAAAGCCTGCGTCCCTCTGGAACCACAATTTCATAGAAAGACGATGGATATCTTGCCCAAATAACATCCTTGGTGAAATCACTTAAAATTTGACTAACATGTTTTTTTTTCAGTTATATATTACAATAGACACAATTCCGGGTAAATTTCCATCAGAGCTGAGCGCCAAAAAATCGGGTTGAATTTTGCTATGAAGCTTGTAAAGGAAAGTGTCATAAGTGTTACCTGTGAAATTTAGTAAACTTAACCTCCGTACTTTTCATAAATTTCATCTAACCCAATATTTGAATATTTACAGTCTTTCGCCCCCCTCGAACTATAATTTTGAATGGAGCTCTCTTCCAATCGAGAGTAACCCCATCACCTATACTCGGATATCTTAATTGTCAGTTTCTCGCAATAATTTTTTGTCATTTCAGAATCTATTTTTCTTGGCATAAATTCTCGTGATCCATTGATTAGAATGATTTTTGATGACGTGGACATAATGTTCGAACAATAGGGTCGACATTGCAACGTGAACAGAAATAACAAAATTGTTTTAATAGTTCTTTTTATGATGAATTCTTTCGTCTCCTAAATAACAATTTTCTCACCCTTCAACGATTTCAATCGAAAATATGCTATCGACAATTATCGCACACTTTCGTCCGCGTATAAAAATCAGAAAAAGTCACGTTTATCCGTCACTTCTGTCCGAACAAAGCTTACCCACGGCACATACGAGAGCTATAATGATATTTTAAAAACGTCATCATCGAGTCGTATCAAGTAGCAATGACATGTGACATACGTCCAATGTGTTTATTAAAAAAAAAAAAAAAAAAAAAAGTATATATATATGAATAATATAACGAGTAGGTTTATGGAATACATGTATATTCCATCGAGAAATTTAATACATAATCCTCGGAAATAGCAAACAGCCCGTTATACCAGTTAGGAAAAATAGCCTATAAAACTGCGCGATATAAATTTTTAGCGATTAAGCCATCGAGTTTCCTGTGTAAAATACTCGAATGCTACCGACACTAAAAGGCGAAATAAATATAAATTTATGGGGTATTATAGAAAAAAAAAAACTGAAGAGGGTGTCCACAAACGACTTTTTTTTTTATTATTAGTCGATAATGATGATGAGAACGGGCAAAGCTTTTCCCGCTTTTTTAACTTTTATTTCTCTCGTACGATCGACACTCGATAACGCGGTATTAAAATCACGATTATATTACGAATTTCTCCCAAAGTGTATCAAGTTTTCTGGATATTTTCCCCTTCACGTTCGCGACAATGAGAAGGAAAAATTGTCAGCATTAATTTTTTCGACGTTGAACAACTCGAGCAACCGTGTGCCCCTTCTCTTCCATCACTTTACTTGGTACAGATGAACTAAACTAATAATTAGCGTCGTTGTCTGAAATAAATCAAACTGTCCGTAGAAATTCCAATTATAACGCATACTCCTAGATATACACGAATATAACGAAAACAAACGTGTAAACGAACGCACTAATTGGTTAGAGCAGATACCTCCCATGCTGCCGCCGGTTCCATTTCTAATAGGGGCGATTATTTATCCTTTTAATTTGCATTAAATCAACCCGCGTTGAAATACGAACGATCATCACTACTTACTGGTGGTACATGGTAGATATGGGGCTTCACGAGTACTTTTGATCGTACGAGAAAGGGACGCGACCGAACGAATTTCAATATTAATTAATGCGGTGAATTGAAATTTTGATGGTCGACTGTTCCACGACTATGATGATACCGTATCCTTTCGAAGACAGAGCTACCAGGAACGCCCTTACAAAGTATTCTTCGTGGTACGTGATTTGTGAACTTGTGATGTACCTAGTCGATGACTGGATTCGGTTTACGTTTTTCGTACCCTTTGCTGATGCTAAGTCTGATAAGTGATACTGTAGTTAAGATGAAGCGCCTCACTCTTTGTCACGTCGTCGTTACAATCCAAGGAATAAGAATACGAAATTTAAGGATTTTTGGACGGTCCCGCGAAACTGAAACAAAAAATAAAAAGCGATTCCATTTGAACATCGTGCTTCGACAAAGATCGTGGCATCATTCATTCAGAAGCACTTGAGTTCAGATCGAAGTGGACAGGTCGATTTTTGAAACTACACACGAGTAATCAGACTGACTCAATTCTAGAGAAAATCACTGAAGAGATCGATTGAGTGGCGTTTTTGTAACGAGAGATCGTTCCATGATTGCTAGATTTGAATCACGAGCTATGCCCTCCACCCTATCTCGACTCTTGGTCGACTCCATATTTCGACCCAAAATCAACATCAAATCAACGTCAATTATGAATCGATTTAGTTCCATTCAATATCGACGGCAAATCAACCGTCAATTTTTGTCTTTTCACTCATTTCCAACGCGGCGTCGATATGAATTTGACTTCTGGTATTGGATTAATGGCGACTTGAAATAGAAGTCGTCTTTGAGTCTATCATACGCCACTTATCGGCAGAAAACTATCAATCGACGTCGATATTGCGATGATCGAGGCCCGAAAAGAGCCCACTCTTGGTACTGGATTTCAATCGTCGTCGTCTTATTGTTCAAGCGTGTCCGAGGTGACCACGATGCCTTGTTCTTTGTCATCCTCTCGACTTTTTTCCGTTTAGTGTACTCTTCGATCCTTACCATACGGTCCGTATGCTCTCCCCTTCTTTTCCTATTATTCTCGATGACAAAATTGTGTCAATTGAACCACTGCTGCACTGCTTATCGAAAATAATTGAGTTTTTTAACGACCCTCATTATATAAATATGGCCTCGCATTTTGTCTGCGAGTAGCGAGGTCATCAAACAGACAAAAGACTACTTACCCGATGGACCATGTCGAATCAACTCGACTCGCTATGTCGATCAACAGTTAACTCAATTTAGTTTCGCTCAATGCCGACCCCAAATAGGCCCCAAAATAACTGGAAGCCGACTCAAAATCGACCGTTTCTCGTCATCTTCGACTCCTGGTTCATCATTCATCGGTAGAAAACTTGCAGTTGCCGTCGACATTACGTCGATTCCGAAAGCGCAACAGAATCGAAGTGAAAAATTAGTCGACTTCTGGTATCAGATTTCGATGTCGACTAAAAATCAACGTTGATCCGACCATCGTAATTGAGATTCTCGATGGCTGACTGCACACTCCGCCCATAACATCCCCATTTCCCCAAAATGTCCTCAAAATATCATCATATGGGGACTGCCGCTAGTTGAGATTTATAAAACAGACGGAATGCTATGGGGGGAAGGGAGTGATTCTAGATTAGGTAGACCAGCGTACACTCCTAGTCTTAATGGATTCTCCTATCAACACTGCATCCCTTCATTCTGGAGGTCATCATCACGCTGAGTGACAGTCTGGTGGCCGGCCTTGGCAATGATTTTTGGAACTGGAGTTCCCCCTGTCTTGGGCCCTTATGCTCTATAGTTCTCGACACATATAAAGACATTAACATGACGCTAAACTGTATTAAATTTTTGTGTCCAAGAATGGTTGACCTTCCAGATGTCACCGAGTCACATGCAATGTATTCTCATGGGGGCGGGGAGGGGGAGGGAGAGGTCGCAAACTCACTCATAGAAACAGTTAGAATTTCCATGATACTGCATAGTAGGTTGGGGGGGGGGGGGGAATAGACGATCCATGCATTTAGGAGGCCCCTATGAAATTTGATATTGCACGTTTCGCGTTTATGGACAGATTTGATACTTCTGAAGGATTTCTGGACCGTATATTTGATCAATTTTCAACATTTCCAGTCGTGATGACTGATCGTTCTTTGGTATAATTAGGCCCTCCTCTAGTTGTTCTTTTCGCTTGTGGTGATTTTTGCGGTCATCTTCGGTCATTTTATGGTTGATTTCAGCCGTTTGTGGTTTATTTTGAACATTTTTGATAGATTTTGGTCGTTATTTTTTGTTCTGGGCTACTTATGGTCAATTTTGGTCATTTGTAGGTCCATTTTGAACTTTTTGATGAATTTTCTCGTGTTTTGGCTATCTTTCATTTTTTGGTCAATTTTGGTCGCTTCCTGGTCGTTTTTCGTTTGTTTTGAAAATTTTCTGATCTTGTGTGGTCGTTTTTCATTCCATTCTGTTCGGTTCTCTAAGTTTTTGAATAATTTTCGTCAGTTTAGGTCATTTACAGATTGTTCTGTCAGTTTTGGTAATTTTCTGTCACTTCTTGTCCGATTTTGGCCTCTTATTGACTATTTTTCAGTGACGTGTTGGCCCGGCCAGACGGTCGGGGATACGCGGCCAAAAAAGGCCCGCGAGAAACTTCTTGAAAATTTGATTTTGGGAGTTTTGGAGAACCCGACGAGCTGAATACCCGGCCATCGGCCTAGAAAATGTGAGCCAGCACGTCACTGCTATTTTGGTCGTATTTTGGTCATTTTATGCCGTGTTCATTGTTTTGTGGTCAATTCTGGTCGTTTTTTCGATTTCTGTAATTTATGAATCTCTTTTGGTCGTAGTATACATTGCACGTTCGTTCGTTCTTGATTTTTGTGCCACATTTTTATTGCTTTTTTTTTAGTGTTTTTACTGTTCGTTTGACGAATTTTTACTGCACAAAATCCTAACTCTACTCATAAGGGCTCGCATCTGAAAGGTAATCTTATTCTACATAAATTCAAATCTCTTCTTTTTATCGAAAATCTGAATTCTTAACAAGAGCTCCTGGTAATTTGTTTGAATCCTGTTGAATCGTGACACTTCGCTTCAATTGAAGTATTAATGAAAGAGACCCCTTGAAAGCTCATTTCGTTTGCTACTCGTCTGGACACTTCGTCTTCGATCTGAGTACTCAGTTACTGCTGACAGCATAAATTGAATCCACGAAGTTCAACAATTGAAAAATCAGTCTTTGTGCCCAACGAACATGCATTACTTAATGAGTTGGATTTTTTCGTACGAAATAAAAAGTCGGAAATCACGAGAAAAAAAAGACCTGAGCGGTTAACAATAATAATTTCACGAAAAAAAACTCACAGCCTTCTTTGTTATCTCTTCATTAACTGTATTATTCGAGGCTAAAAGGAATCCTGTTTCATGAGGGTTTTTTGTTTTATTTTTCCAAGTCCCCCTCATAGCTGGGAGTCGATAATTTTCCAAGTCCCACTTCTCTTGTGTAGAACTCGGAGGTGTAAATTTCTTCAAGTCCCCTTCTACAACATATAGCTCAGAAGTAGACATTTTTCCTAAGTCCTCCCTCTATCAGCTCGGAGATAAAAATTGTTTCCAAGGCCCACCTTTTGCTGTCCATCGCTAGGGGACGGTGCCCGGCGCCCTTCACTTTTCTCCAAATTACCCTCCCATAGAACAGGCTCCTCGTAAAAACTGACGAAAAAACAAAAAAATCACGAAGAATTAAAATTTTTGACCAAAAAGTTGATGCATACAAAAGAAAGCATGATAACTAATATGAAATAAATTGAAAAACTAAAAAATTCTAGTAATAAAAATTAATTTGTAAAATAACAAACACGCAAGTCCAGAAACTAGTCGTATTACTCAATAAAAAATCTCATAAAAAGAAGAAAATTCTGGGAACAAATGGAGATTGCAACAGCAAAGAAGAAAAAAGACGTCTTCTGGAACTATGTAATAACATTTAACAGCGAAAAATTATTCGGTCTGGTGACTGGACGAGAGGAAAAAAGTGAAAGTGACCAATAAGATGGCAGGAAACCAGGTAGCCAATAGAAATGCAGCATTTATGCCAAAAGAGCGAACCAATCACAACACAGCGTTGTTATGGCCAATAAGATAATATTGTTATACTAAAAAAACTTGTTTTCCAGTTGCGACACAACCGATGATGGGATGATACCCGAAAGCACTCTTGTAAAAGTAACTAATAAGGTAAAATTGTACCTTTGAAAAACTTTTTCAACTTTAGTGCACTACTTACACCCGAGTTACTCAATATGAGTTCCAGTATTGACAATTTTTTGGACAATCTCTGGCATTTCAAAAAGTTTATACCACTCGAGAAGTATTTTGAATGCTGAAAGCGACGCTGTTTTCTATTTTTCGATCTGTCTTTCCAATCTTGTTTACTCATCGGTGATCAGAGCGGAACGCATTTACGATTGCAGTATCAAAACACTACAACGTGCGATAGGTTCCGCAACGATCCGCGGCGACTGAACGAGATCATAACAAGAGATTGGGAAGACGGACGAAAAACCGAAAACACCGTCGTTTTCAGCGTTTAAAATACTTCTTAATGGTATAATTTTTTCGAAATACCAGAGCATAACATCGCGCTGTGTCATAAGACAAGTATTTCCCATGTCCAGACGTACGAGGAAAAGATTTTCTTTCTGATGCCTATGTATGCGTCAAGACTGAAGATACGGTATTGCTACAAGTTCAAACCTACATCTCTCATCCTCTTGAGGAGCCTATTGTGCGTGCCTCAAGATTGCATCTAACCAAATCATGACTGAATTAAAAAAAATGTTGATCGTTCGAACACACTGAAAATTTATTGCATTTCTTTTTCTTTTTTTTCGGGGGAACGCCCGAAAATTTCGTTTGCTGCACTTTTCGTTACCACTACTTATTTCGTTATACTGGATAGTTTTTTCGTGGTACTATTTTTCGTTCAAATGCCTTCTCCTTTTCGTGCAGTTTTGTTTAACATTCCCCTTACTTAATTGCCTTTATTTCAAATGCTATTCTTTAATGTACTTCTAAAATCTCAAAGACTCAAGAGCTAATTTGTAATCGTTATTTCTTTCTCTGCTTTCAGGTGAGTTCTGTAGAAAATGATAACCCGCTTCATTGTACCTTCTTCCATATCAACGATCATTTTCACACGCGATGAGTTCGGAATCCGCCATCGTTGGATGCGCCGGCTCGACGATTTTAAAAATTCTATCGAATCCTGGTACATGAGAAATTGTTAATAAGCACGCGTAAAAAGTGCCAATACCTGTTCGAGTACGTACTTCAATTTAGAGGGTTTATTCTTCCATCCGCTCTCTTAATCGCTGAAACCTTTTTGTTCGCCGACATTGTATACGATATAGATGCACGTACAACGACGTAAAATGAAATGAATTTCATAATGTTTATCGAGGAAAAAAATAAACGTCTTCCTATAACGCGCGAAAAAATCCTTTAAAATTGCGCCAGTCCATCGAGTACACCCCATTAAGTAGACATGTGAATCTCCATTCTGCACGTTTTAGAGGCTAAATCGAACATTCATACCTACCTTTTTTCTCTCTCTCTCTCCTCCTCACCACTCGTATGTAGCCTTTTACGCGCTCGATCTGGCAGAATAAACTCATTTGCGAACCGACAGAAGAGAAAGGTGTCCGAAAATATTTGCAGACGTGCCGAAAAATCATTCTGCTGGCACAATTTTTTTTTTTGTTTTTTCGTTCGAGGACCAAAGTATATATTCTCGTTTTCAGTTTCATCGCGGAGCCTGCGCGCATAATATTGTAATGCGTTGACAATCTCTTATAATATCGTGTGCACACAGTCAAATGAGAAAGAGCCGTACGGTTTATAGAGAAAATCGTACACCGACGGTAGACTGTTTATGAGAAATACGACGAGATAACACCCAGACACGTCGGCATTGCATTGTAGAAATCTCCATTTACTGATGCAATCAATTCGTTCTTCTCATTTTGGCTGTAAGGTGTATATTGCCTATAAGCCTACGTAGGTACGGATTCTTTATTATCGGTTCGCCGGTACGAATCGATATCACGTACATATTTCCTTGGCAATGAAAAGACAAAATTACATCCATGAGATAGATTTGAAAGAAAGAAAGAAAAGGGAGAAAGAAGAGAAAAAGAGACGTCCGTTGTCTTTTTCTTTCTCATTTCGTCGTCTAGTAGTATAGTAGTGTTTAAAACGGGAACGCGGTTTCAAATCATTATCGTTACAGGCGACTAACTATACAGAAGGCCCTATCTATAACGTAAAAGTATATAGACATCACCCGTCACACAACTACCAGCGATACCTCGATGGACTGACTGTCAATGCGAGACAAAAGTGATCCTCGGTATATGTGAACGCTAACTCCATTAAATCGTACGTCTAAATGAGCGTGATTATTAACGGTTATGGACACATACTCGCTCATCTGTGAGTGAAGTATCGTACTACCACATCACATTGGGTAACACAATTTTCGTTTATGTATTCTAAGTATGTGGGTCTGAAAGATTACATTAAAGAAAATTATTATATCCAGGTAAACGTACTATAGACGTTTGTAGATCCGTACGATATGAAAGTGGAAAACGCAACAAATTTATTCGAATTCGACATTAATATATTCATAAGATGATCACCGCATGGAAGAGAGAGGACTGATAATTGAAAAGTTAGACTGGAAATCGGTGTTTGAATGATCTTGTCTACGCATTGATAGAGGCACAGAGCTTTGCGAAACTGCTCGCGGTTCGTGATGTTGAATTAGATCATGGTAAAGAAAGTTTCTGAAAATGTAAAATGCAGACCTTTGAAGGTAAAACTTGGAAAGGATAATTCTAAAAGGGTTTTGTAAAGGCTGTGAATGATCACTCGTAGTACTGGAATGAAAGGTGACTAAAAATTGGATGCCATTGCAGTACTGCAATAAGCTCGGAGATAAGAATTTTTCTGAGTGTCCTTCCTATCATATATGGCTAGAGGGTTGACATTTTTCCAAGTCCCCCTCCTATCATATATAGCTCGCAGGTAGGAATTTTTCTAAGTTCCCTTCCTATCATATATGGCTAGAAGGTCGAAATTTTTATAAGTCCTCCATAGCTCGGAGGTTGGAATTTTTCCAAATCCCGCTCCCGTCTCCGCGATGTCATCAACCTCGCTCGCGCCCGCGCTCGCGGACGAAAATTCCCTGAAAGTACCCCCAACAAAAGGTATAGCGGGTTCTTCGCTAAAACACTTCGAAACTGAAGCTGTGGAGGAAATGAATTTGAAAATGGGATATGAACTTTGAGGATGAACTTTGAAGAACTTCTGATCCCCTTCAGGGAACTTCAAAGAATCTATATGATGGCGAAGCTATTAGATTTAGTGCTTGGATTGTCAAGGGTTGATGGGGACCTGTCCTATTGCGGATCAATATCTGGTTTATTTAGTTTGAGTTGATCCTTTGACTATGTAGAGTATGGTTTAGCAGTACTCCATAAAAGCAACGCAAAAATTCTCGTACAAAACCGGCATTTTTTCCAAGCAATTCAACGTACGTCGCGCCAACACCCCACGTTGTTATATATCTATGTGGTAGATAGTCCTATACAGTGATAATGGAAACGTGTTGCTGGCCGGGTGTACCTCAAATTGCCTACAAAATGCACCGCTTTGATATTGTGAATATTTGTTCGCAGGGCTAATCCACGCGCTATAGAGTCAAAAGAGTTGATCTCATCATCATTCATCAATGATGAAGCTTCTGAGAATTGATATACTTGCAAGCGTGAGATGGATGTTTGGTTCAGCGTGGCTTTGCTGTAATTGGATGTGTTGCCTACTTCAGAGACACTTAAACGCCTCAGACAGCGGATCGGCAATACACGACTTAGTTATTGCTGTGAAGGTTGTATAAATGAAGCGATCTGGCAATCCGTCAGAGAGTGTGTGAGAGAGAGAGAAAAAGAGAAAGTCAGTAAGAAGGATCCTTCTTTTAGTCCAGTCAATAAAGAATTTTTATGGGCCAAAAATGTGACGGAAGGTTTTTTTCCGTAATGTGCTCAGGATAATCCCCTGATTAAAATACCGATGAGTTCTACGCGCTCTGCCTCTCGCAAAGTCCCACCGCGGCCCCCTTTATCCCCGAAATTCAGTTTTTCGCAATTTTCTCGAAAACTAAGTATTTTAGAGAAAAAAATTCCAAACAAAATTCCTCGTAAAATTTCCTACAAAATTCACTATTCACTTGTTACCTTACGTTTATTGGTTTTTAAGTACCTCATTTTGTTCTTACGAGTCATTTTTTGCGTTATATCGGATTCAATTGATGACTTAGAAAGGAATCTTTTAGGTAAAAGTTGTTCATAATAATTTTTCTGACAATAATAATCAATGTAAATATTTTAAGAAATTCAAAATAATCATTCTAGAGCTCTCATTGTTTCGCCTTGAGACAATAATAAGCGTGAATGTACTGAACAAAGCTTCCGAGAAGTGAACTCAAATGTGGGCGAGAATTTGCTGTGAATCAGTTCTTGTAAGTTCTACACTGTACACTCGGTCTACTCGTTGGTTCCGCGATCATACGATCCCTAGTATTGGGATATTTATGGATTTGGTGTCACTGATTCCTGAGTTGAAGTTACAATTTCGGTAATGAAAACTGTCTTCGACTTACTCGACACCAACCAAACGTCCTCTCTCAGGATTACCCTGGGAGCTTATCGTGCTAACTCCAAACTTAGCCCTTAGAACCTCCCCCACTTTCAAAGACTCCTCCAACTATTTATCCTTTGTCTTCCGGTTTCCACAGCTTCCAACTAACAAACGAATCTTTCTCCTTCACAACAAGCAACCACCCACCCACCAAACATATTCGTCTCCGATTCAATCCACTGCAACCTATACGTTCGACTTCCCCTCCTTAGACTCACCCTCAACCTAAAATACGTCTCGACCTCAATTACCACAAAATTGTTTATACTTTACACAACAGGACACTGTTTCAAGAATATCCTCATTACACACTTTGCCTCTCCAGCGGGTCTAAAACATCCAATAAAGCAGCTTATGTCTACTCGGTCGTCTGGGAAATGCAACATAGCTTCTACATTTACAGCCGAACCTATGAGCCTATTCACCTGCCTCACTCACCTCCTCCCCTCCGAACGGCAAATTCCTTCTTCTTACAGACTCTTACACTCCCTTAAAGACTCATACAACTCTAACCCAATCATGCAACGCATCCCTCTCGCACTTGACAATCTAGACTCAATTAACACGCAAATAATTTTCTTATGGATCCCCAGGCACGTTGACCTCTTCGAATATGACGCTGTTGATTAAGCCGCCAAACAGGCTACATCCTTCCCCGAATAACTGATGATTCCACTGTCCTATCTCTAGACTATAAAAAGTTTTTTATTCAGTAATTATTTGAAGGAAGGGGGGATTTTTGTACTATTTTTTATTACATAGGAAATTATTGAACCAAGAATATGATTTTTTGAAATACTACAAATAGCTTACGTTTACAAAAAATTCGCTATTTTTTAACCAACCAATAGATGTAAAAAATCATCTCAAGTTAGTACTGAGGAAGCTTTCTTCAGTGAAATTATTTTCTTAATTTTTGGAAAAATCACAAAAAATGCAACAATTGAACCAAAACTGTCACTATAATCCGGTATAACGCAAAAAATGGCTTGTAAGAACAAAATGTGGTACTTAAATGGCAATTTTCAGACCAACCAATAAACGTAAGGTGACAAATGAATAGTGAATCATGTAGGAAATGTTACGAGGAACAACTTTTGTTTGGAATTTTTTCCTCTAAAATGCTTAGTTTTCGAGAAAATTGCGAAAAACTGAAACTCGGGGATAAAAGGGACCGCGGGGGACTTTGCGAGAGGCAGAGCGCGTGGGACTCATCGGTATTTTAATCGGGGGATCACCCTGAGCACATTACAAAAAAAAATCTTCTGTCACATTCATGACCCATAATTGTCATTTTTTCATCTTCATTGACTGGACTATTTGGAGACGGGAGCCTGCCGGTGTACGTGGAGCTGGTTGGGGAGAACGAAACCCTTCGACTGTGGTTTCCGCGGTGTATAGGAAAATCGGAATGTCGTAACGCCAACTCGTGGTTACCGCGGAGAACGACGAAATGAGAACTAGGAGGAAGTACGCGGCGTACACAAACCAAAGACGTCGCACCCACGATCTTCACGGCGAGTAAAGGGAAGAGGTCAGTACTAGCGAGAGAGGAAAGCGGTAAGAAAGAGGGATCTGAGATATGAAGGAGAAGCGATTGAAATTATGAGAAAGCTAGAGAAGCTGAAAAGGAGATGTACGGACTTTTCAAAAATACGAGACATGTTTCAGAGGAACTTAGAGAGGATAGATACAGTCACGTAACAATTTTTATTATCGAAAATTAAAACAATCGAAAAATACTTCACTCGAAGAAATCAATAAGTCGATAGAAAGAACAATCGAAAAATCAATAAAATCGGAAGAAAGCTCTTTAAAAAATCTTGATGATCTAAAAAATACGACCAGGTTTCGTGTAGACTTGGCTACGCATCATCAGGTACTGTACTTAAAGTCGAACTTCGTTTCTTTCGTGAGATTATCGCACTCGAAAAATGAGAAGCGGCTACGATTTCATATTCCTGCAGTCGTTTGAAGAGCCGACCTTTGGTAGCTCTATGGAGCAACTTGAAGCTAATCAGATTAAAGTTGTGACTCTTCTGTATGCAATGTTTGGCGATGGCGGATCTTTCAGGAAGCCCGCGGCGAAAGGCCGCAAAATACTCGGCAGAACGCTCTTTGAGAGTGCGACCAGTTTGGCCAATATAGAAATCAGAGCAGCCAGGAGCATTGCAAGTAGCTTTGTAGACGCCACAACACTCTTCAGGATATAATTTATCTTTGAGAGAAGATAGATTTCCAGTGGTGAGAAGAGAGTAAAAGGCGCATTTGTATCCGTAAGATTCAAGGATACGGGCGATTTTGTAGTTGTGATGACCCAAGAATGGAAGGCGAATCCAACGAGTACGTGAAGGGGGATCGGCTCGGAGAGGTGGTGAGATAGAACGAAGAGCGAGCTGGAAAGATTTTCGAGAGATAATTTTCTCGATGTCGTGAAGAAGATTGTTGATGCGAATGATGTGAGATTTTTCGATCTCGAAATCATGATGAGAGAGAGGAATAGTTAGGAGGCGGTGGATGAAAGCGAGAAGAGCGGAAGATTTTCTCGTGTGATGATGAAAAGAAGAGCTATTAATGAGGATGCCGGTATTAGAAGGCTTGCGGAAGATAGAGAACGAGGAACAAGATAGTTGTCCTCTTGCTGTAGGGATACAGTGAGGTTGATAGATTTGCCTCCTATTTCAAGAGTGAAATTGACATTGTGATGAATGGAGTAGAGATTCGAGCTCGGACGAGGAACCATCCCGTACACATAGAATGTCGTCAACGTATCTCAGCCAGGTGATAATGTGAGGTTGAGGAGAGAGAGAGCAGTCAAGAAGGTTGGATTCGAATTTGTCCATGAATACATCAGCAACCAACGAAGAGAGAGGAGCGCCCATGGGAAGGCCATCAGGGAATTGATATAGAACGCCCTGATATAAACAGATGTTCAAGTTCAGACATAAGGAGACGAGAGTCTTGAATTCAGCGATAATGTCAGGATGGACATTGCACTTGGAGAGATGGTCCATCATGTACGTCATAGTAAGGGCGACATGAATGTAAGTATACATACTGGACACATCAAAAGAGGCAAGAGAAGAGTCGAGAGGAAACTTAGAACCTTTCAACTTTGAAGCTAAATCGGAGGAATTTCGAACGGTATGTCTAGGAGAAAAATCGGGACAAAGTCGGAACCATTGACTTAGGTAGCGAGCCAACTTGTAGGAGGCATCGGTGTAATACGCAATAATGGAACGGATGAGAAGGTCAGGCTTATGCGTTTTCAATTTGCCGTAAAGGCGCAGGATTCATCATTAAGACGGCGTCCCGATCGGATTTATCGGAGAGTATTAGTCGGGAAGAGAGGATTGCACATCTTATATTCTGATTATAAGAGTTGTCAGGGGATTATCCTGAGCACATTACAAAAAAAAACCTTCTGCCACATTTATGGCCCGTAATTGTCATTTTTTCATCTTCATTGACTGGACTATTTGGAGACGGGCGTCTATTGGTGTTCGTGGAGTTGGTTAGGGAGAACGAAACCCTTCGACTCTGTTTTCCGCGATGAGCAGCGGGTGTAGAGGAAAATTGGAATGTCGAAACGCCAACTCGTGGTTACCACGGAGAACGACGAAATAAGAACTAGGAGGAAGTACACGGCGTACACAAGCCAAAGACGTCGTACTCACGATCTTCACGGCGAGTAAAGGGGCGAGAGAAGAGAGCAGTAAGAGGGATCTAAGATATGAAGGAGAAGCGATTGAAGTTATGTGAAAGCTGGAGAAAGGAAGCAGGGCAGAAGACAAGACTGAAAGCCAGGTTTCGTTTCGAGAAGAGTAAGAAAGCGGGGTTCAGCCGGGAGAAAAGATAGAAGCAAACCAACCTGGACTTTAGGCCATGTTCGGCTTCGCGAACAGTGATTTTTTGACGTCTCCGAGGTAGTTTTATAAGGCTGGGTGGGTATCGTACGAAACTTCGATCGGGAGTAGTGCATTCGTTTCGCGTCTGAAACGATTGAAGAGTGAGAAAAAATTTTCGAATAAATATAAGGAATCGAGAGTACAACATCCTTTCCAGTCAAGCAGTCGTCAAAGTAACGAGACACCCAAATAGAATTATTGACACTTCTTGTGACAGACCGATCCTTGATGTGTTCCATCATTGAGGTCATTACTTACATAAACGCAGACGCCATGGTAAATTTTCCATTTCAAATTCGTTCACTAGAACGAAAAATTTGCTGCTCGGCTCTTTTATTCGTATTTTTACGTGCAAACTTTATGATTCACGTCCTAAACTAAAGCGTACTTGAGTATACCACGCGAGACTCGAAAAAATATTTGAAATTTATTGTCTCTTCTAGTGGCGTGTGCACTTCCCTGCGCGATCGTTCGAAAGAACGACAAGAGGACAGAGAGTAATACTAAAATAGTGATATTCATCGGCGAGCGAGAGAGAAAGAGACCGAAAGGCTTTTTCAGCCGAAGAGGTTCATGGTATAACCAGAAGTTCCCGCCAATTCTGATGCGGCGTCGTAATTATCGCCGACGAGCGAACCTTTTCTTTGCGACTTTATGGCTTTTTGATAACCGCAATTTACGAAACTTTCGGAATAGACCCACCAACTTCGGCTAGGATAAAACTATTAAAGCTCGTTTCGCCTTCTCCACGTCGACTGCAGCGCTCGATCGTAATTCGCATATCGAGAGTATCTAGTACGTATTTCGTTTTCGAACGATTTAAATATACGTTTCTTTATTACGACGTGTCCGCGTGCCGAATGTATGTCACAGCATTTTATGTGCGGGAAATTCGATCGTCAATCCTTTTTTTTCAAATCTTGCGGTTGCTTCAGTCGGGTGTATAAGAGGCGCGCGCGGTTTCCAAAGAGCGGTTGTATTTACTCAATATGGTAACTCTATTCAATGAATATAAATCCTCTATTTATATACTGCATCGACGGACGGAAAGAGGAAGGGAAAAACCTCGTCTACGTTCGGTTTTTCTTCTATTTCATTTTTTCGCTTTATATACTGTACTACATAACAATTTTATTCTTAGTATATATACATAAAGTGTGATGTAGAGTTGTAGTATATGAGAAAAACTGTGTACCTTATTTTGATTTTTCTATCTCCATTTACGTATGCTAAGGATGGAAGAGATTTCGGTGCTAGATCTTTTTATTAAACGAATAAGTTAGAATATTTTGCGATTGAGAAAGATGCTACTGTTCGCAGTATAGGAAACTATAAAGAATACCAATAGATACTTCGTATATAGCATTTATTGCGAATTTCGAATATTTTTGGTAATTTTATTTATGTATAAAAGGCGCCTTTATTCGCCGGATATCGTCTTATTACGTTCGACCCCCTTCTGTACGATGTTTGTCGTGTTCCCCCTCGCGTACGCCATTTGTATACAATTCTAATATCTCGTTTCGTTGTCTTATAAAAAAAGTATATACAAACGAATGTTTGAACGTGTTACTCTTTGCTCTTTTCAGCCAATATAAACGCTACGTATGGCGCATATGTAAGCATTTTTTTTCTCTTTTTACCCGAGCAATATACAGAGCTGTAAAAGCAATAATGGTTCCGTTTCTCATGATGCTCGGTATGAATATGGTTATTGATGCGAGGACGTCTTAATTTCACCTCGATATCAACGTGAATGGTTTTCGGCGGATTCGGATCAGTTTTAATGAGGCTATTCACTATTTCGTATAAACAAACAAAAAATAGTTGAACGGATTTCGTCGCCTTTTTTTTTTTTTCTCCGACAACTTTTCGCGCGTGATACGAGGAAAATCTTTTCGTTTAGCCGATAACAGCGGCATTTGAGGTGGCATTTCGAATTTCAAAGGGAACGCAGTTGGAACTGTATAGCGTTCGAATGTGAATGTCATTGAAACAAATTTCACTGCCGACGAAATGAAATTCCTTTCTGTAGAGTTTACTTTTACGATTGTCGTTCAACATTGAATGAAGGGATGATTCGAATACTTTTTTTTTTCCTTTTTTCACGCGGTACTTGTCTGACGGCTCGTGATTTGGCCTAGATATCGTGCCTCGGTTGAGCAACCTTTGCCCTAATTCGTCTCTAAGTGAGAAACATATTTTTCCGTGTATCTAGATATCGTTACTTCACATACATTTTGCGAACTCCGAACGATACGACGAGGCCGAAAGTTTGATCGTGGAACCTGAGCGATACATCCTCTTAGGAAAGAAAGGAACGGTATCAAGTTGGAAAAACGGATTCGGCAGCATAGGAAATTCAAACCCCCCACCCCCACAAAAAAAAAGAAAAAAATCTTCCAATGATACCTCAGGAATATTTATTGTACTAAGGTGTCCAGAAGCCAATTTCTAGAGAGGACACATTCACTAAGAATTTTAGGGGGAGGAAAGTTGAAAATACGGGTATGTTGTGCCCGGCCAGAAACTTGGTTGAAGCACATTTGTCAAGGGTGAGCAGTTTTTTCCCTCTCTCAGTAGCTAAGACATGTAAGGATGAGACTAAGTCCAGGGAAAATGGACCAACCCTAACCTGAATGGATTCGAGTTATACAGGGGTGGAGGACTTGTCTACTTTCTAGCTATAGACATGATAGCGAAAAGCTAGTGGAAATTTGAACGATCGACGGAGTGTGATTTGGGAAAATTTTGAATATCGAGCATTATAAGTGACAGGAGGACGACTCACAAAAAGTTGAGACTTTTTGGGACTCCAATTTGCAATTTGATTTTCAATATCGAGACCGAACTCGAGTCCCACAGAATTCCTCGTTTCACTTTATTATGGAAGTGCTTTTTAATGAGAGATAAGTCACAAAAGCAAGTTCGAAGGTCATCTTAGACATAGTTTTGTTGAGAACACAATCATCAAGAAATGAGTGATCTTTAATGCTTCATAAAGATGCTACACAAATTAACACAAGTCTGAGAGTCCATGTTCCCTCGATGTGGCACTCGACATTTTCTCATCCGAGTGGACTGGAGAGCACTATGCCCAGCTAAATTTTCTAAATCTACAATTTTTTGAGGAAATTTTGAGATCTTTTTATGAAAAAACAAAATATAAATAAATAATCGATATTAAAATTAAAATTTAATATTAAATTATTTTGAGAATAAATAAAAAAATTAAAAATTACTATTAAAATCGAAATATCCACTAATCGATTAAATAATATAACTAAAATTCTCATTTTTATACTAATATAATTATTATAATGAAAAAAAATGTTTCAAAACTATTTTTAATTAAAACATCTACAAATTTAAATATAAAATTTATTAATAAAAAAATTATAAAAATTATAAATAAATTATTTTGAAAATAATTATTTACTAAATAATTTCTTATATTATTTAAAAATGATTTTTAGATTAAATTTTGAATCTAAAAATTAAATAATTTCACTATTAACAATATTTAATTAATCGATTTTTTTTTTTTTCAATTCATTTTATTTCAGCAATTATAATTTTAATATTATCATTTATTCATTTAATTATTTTACATATTGATAAATCTTCTGGTCCTTCAAATTTAATTTATCAAATCAATTTAAATCCTTTATTATAATTCATAATATTAAAGTTGAATTTAAAATAAATGAAATATTATGAGAAATTGAATATTATAGGTATAAAATTTATTAAATTAATTATTAAAATTGTAAGCAAAATCAAATATAAAATTTGAGTTACGTATTATTAATATTAAATCTCATAATTTTTGAAATTAATAAATCATTATACAAAATATTAATAAAAATAAATATAATCATTTTCATTTTAATAATTCTAAAAGAAAAAAAAAAAAATTATTTTTAATTAAATGAATTATTTCGTTTACAAGCTTAGGCCTCCGTCGACGTGGATCATCAGTTTTGGTCGGCAAAAAGATATTTGAAAACGAAAACAGGAAAATTTACACTCGTTAAATATTAGTACGAAAAACTGGGGAATAAATATTCTCCATTTTTTCATTCGTTTTTCCACCTACGTGTTACCGAAGATAGTTCAAACCGACGTGGATCACGATAGATTTTTCGCGGCTCGATCGACATGGCTGCCAAAAGTATCTATACTGAAAGGTAAAACAAAATTTCGTTTGGACTTAGCCCCCTCTCCTGGACTGATTATTTGACATGAATGATATTTTCATATCTGAGGCGGGTGAGGAATAGTCGATCCCATGTATAAGGATTTTATTTTTTCTTAAAAATTGATTGTTTATTGCATAGAATCGCCCACTCACATTGATGGAAGAGTATTTTAACATAAATATCTGTTGTTCCGAACCATTCTAGATTTGGAACTTTCGAATTTTGAGGTCTTTGGGGACACTAGGACATACTGGGTCTACGTCTCCTACAGGTATATTAGCTTTATACTAGGTCTAGGCTTCCTTGTTTCCAAGTCCTTAGAATAGGTCGAGGTCACTGATAACGTCATCAGTTGTTCTCCTTTTCTTCCGCTCCATTCAGTGTACTAATTTTATACTGGGCTTATACTAAGTCTGTAGGCCTCTTTTATGCTAGCTTTATATTAGGTTTCCCTAGAATAGGTCAAGGTCACTGACGTATCATGTGTCCCTACTCTTCTTCGGAAGACAAGCCGGCAGCTTTGTACTCTAATTCAAGAACATCTTGACAAAATCAATAGTACCACCCTCCGAAAAATGTTGGTTTTTGCTGAACATCTTTCGGATTCTGACCATAAATTTGACTCCAACCTGCAACCATCTTGCTCCATTGTGAGATTCCTTCTATCGACAATCGGCCCTCGAACACATTAAAATTGTTCGTCATTCCACTAATGAGAATTTTACACTTTTGAATCGTTGTTTTCCTGAGCACGATCTCATTGAAATATTCTACACTCTTCCTCCTTCTCCTAACGACTTTGAATCATCCTAATTTTCCTGTCACCTCTGGCCTTTTTCATTTACTTTCTCTTCGTTCTTTTTTCTCTTTGATTTAGCTAATTTGGTATTCGTCAATAAATGATTGCTTAGTCGAAAATATAAATGTATATTCAAAATTTCTAATTTTCAAGATTTTTCTTGACTTTCGACGTTTTACGAATTCATAGGAACTTTAATAATTTTTGATATTTTACGACCAATTGTCGTTCCTTCGATTTGAATTAAAAAATTTCTCGTGCAGTAGTAAATTGCATTGATTGATTCCGATCTTTCCTTCTTCTTTCGATATGTGCTGCAATGTAGCTTCCGATACCATACAAATGGAATGTAATCTGTTCAGAAGAATAAACTAAACAAGAAGTAGGTAAATTCTTAAAGTCTTGCTGAATACCGCTCAAATTTATGATGTGAACGTATTAGCACTTTCTGAGGTTCGTTATCAAGAGATAGGATTTAATTAAACGATTAATGAATTTCAATAATCCACAATAGTGCAAACAATTTCCAACTACTGTCATTCTTATAGGTATACCACATTCAGATATTTTATATTCGAAACTATAGAAAGAAAATACCTGAAATATAAGATTCATAATAATTTTTCAAAAATTGGGTCGTTGATTGCTTTCAGTCGTTTCTTAATATTTACAATGATTCAGTCAATTTTATAACTAGACCAGTTGCACGACGTAAGGCATAGACCCCGACGGAAACATTGTTGATATTATCGTTAGCTAACGAAGTTGAATTTAAGAAGGTGGGAGGTTAACATTATCTGCGAGTTGTACCGCAACGTAATGTATTTTCTTTAAGGCTTATACAGTTTTTTTTTACATTATGTGAGGCGATCTAAGAAAACATACCTAAACTCAATTGAATGATGGAGATACTGAGGCACGTAACAATCATTTAATGAACAAGTTTACACGCGACCGGATCGACGGGCGTCGAACAGAAAACTAAACAAAGAAACCGGTATAGAAGGGTGAAACACGAGACAACAAACCCGAATTAATTGAAGTTGAAATGAAAAATGAGGAAATGAAAAAAAAAGGGGGGAGGACTAAAGTAAGAAGGTGAATCACGACAATCTAAACAAACTCGGAATTCACGATAAATTCATTAAATAAAATTAAAACCATAAACGAAAAAAGGAGAAAAGACAAAGGAAACAATAGGTAGAATTAGTCAAATAATAAATAATAAAACGAAACAGCATATAAACAAAAAACTGAAATAAGATAAACAGAAGTAAAACTATGGAGGTCTAAAAACCGAAGTAATAAATAAATAAAATAACTGAATGTGTCAATTGTTAGTGAAGTTGTAAAAATAACGAACAATTGGTGATACAAAAGTAGCGGAGAGATCGTTCAGCAGCAAGTCCGATTGGCGGGTGGAGGCAACGTTTTCTACTTCTTCAAGCTTATTCATAAGAGCACCTTTTGAACACTTCCTAATGATTTTGGTCGTGACGGATGAGAAAGGGTGGTTGCTTTCCAAACAGTGAGCAGCCATGGCTGAATCTTTTGGTTTGTTGGAATTGTATGCGGTACGGTGCTCCAAAAGTCGTGAAGTTAAAGCTCTCCCTGTTTGACCAACATATAGATGGAATCACAGTTACCACATTGAAGACGATAAATTCCTGAATGTTTCAGCGATGGTGTAGGATCTTTGGCGTTGAGAAGGTAAGAGTGCAGTCAGGATATTCTTGGATTAATTTTTTGATGTGTTGTACATAGGTTGTTTTGTGAGATTTTGGGATTTTTGTGAGGTCAAAACCGACATTTGGTTGAACGAGAGTCCAGGGGCGAGATATTCTATACATGGGTTGTAGGCGATTCGCTTTGAAGGATTTGGAGAATGATTATGTTTGGCAGGAGATCGTTCATCATCATGGTGGAAAATTTTGTTGAAGATTGGAAGGTGGAGAAATTAGCAGACAGAGGACAAAAAGTTGGAAGTTAGGATGAGTCTACGGAAAGGGAGTGGAGGATCAGCGGCTTTTGCGTATTAGCTGAGCTTAGGGCTGGTACGGTAGGCACCTATGTCGAGTAAAACAAGGTGGGATTTGTTGGCTTAGTTATATATTCGGGCGGCGTAGTCCAATCTAGAGCGAATCAGGCTTTTGTATAGTTGAGAAGTTATTTATCTGTCGATAGAGTATGCGTTACCAGCTTTGTTGGATGATTTAGACCCATCGCTGCGGCAAAGAGTGTAGTTAGATATTGAGCGAAAGGAGAATGTTACACTTGAGAATCGTTTTTCCCTGATGAGAACGGATTTCATCGAAAAATTCTAGACTCTTCTTTCTTCTTCCAACGACTTTGAATCATCTTGATTTTCCTGTCTCCGCTGGCCACTTTCTTTTACGTAGCTCAGTTCTAATTTAGTATTCGTCAGTAAACGACTGCTTAGTCGAAAATATATACATAATATATTCACGATCTGTAATTTTCAAGATTTTGCCTTACTTCCGACGTTTCACGACCTCGTCGTTTGTTCGATTTTTGTATATTTTTCGAATTTTTAGGCCGTAGTTTTCTGTTAGCCTTGAGCAAATTCTCGCTTCCAACTTCATCTTCGTGGCTAGTTTGTTAGATTAGACTCCTGTTTTTCGTTTGTTCTCTGTAGTCCCTTCCCCTATCGTCTATCCTCTCTATCAGTATTATTTCTACTTCCGTATCTCTCCAGGATAGGAATTTCAATATGGCTGGCAAAAGCTCGGCCGAGGCCTCAATAGTAACCCTAATGATCCTGACTTCTGAGGTCTTCTACCGAATGATTAAAAGACTTCTACCCTTGTCCCTCCCTGTCTACTGAATATACCCCATGAGCTGGGCTCTATAGGAGCCCAAGGATGTATCCGTAAATTCAAGATAGACTTCGTAAACGTCGTCTAAGACTAATATGAGAAAGTAAACCTCAGATTCTACCGAAAGTTTGCAGCCGTTAACTGTGTAAACAAGTATTCGCATTCTTGGCAAAAGAGTTTAGCCCGCTCGAAATAGCGCGTTTACGCGAAAAAGGCACGAAATCTTTTGGATAATATTCAGAAAATTATATAATAAACTTTTCGACTGGCGCAGGAAACGAGCCTTTTTGACTTCGCGTTTTTCGCGTGCGGAAATTAGCGATGTATATATATACCGACGAACACAAAGAATGGATGAGAAGATTTTTCCTGGTGGTTCGCTCTTGTGGTGTACGTACGTATATGTACGCGTACACTATTAGGTTAATGTGAAAACGTATATACCGCGGCAAACGGAGTATAACGCCAAGAATTCGACCTATTCGAGGCAACAAGTGTATCACTTTTGTGTTATACACGAATGTTCTCCGAGGACACCCTACAGTGTGGTAGAGTTGTTTCATTTTATATTCCGCAACTTCAGCAGCGAAATAACGTAACGAGGGTAGCAATGCGAGTAGACAACTTATCGTTAATAAATTCCCGATAAAGCGTAATAACGAACCGGCACTCGGGAGGCGATGCGGCGCAGTGCTGCTAGATACGCTGTAGTAGGTAGCGCCGGTATCTGGAATTATTCCACCCAACGGATACCTTAATCTTTGAACGCGATAAAGGCCCGAGGGCTCGGTTGCCGTAAACAAGATCTCGTATTTATTGAACTTTCAATATTGCTTTCGCGGATTAATATACGAGTATCGTCATCGCGAGATTAGCCGCGCAATGTTGCTGGCGAGACGAAACGGCGGTGGCGCGACACTTCACACGCTATGCAGTCTCTCACGATCTTTTAAACTTTTAAGAACTCTTTCCGTCTCTTTCTCTTTGTCGCTGTGTGTGTGTGTACTTGTACGCACCTATCCGCTGACAATCTCCGCGCTCTGGTTGTGTAATGAATCAGTTTTCGTACGTGCCTGACAATTATAGCGATTAAGGTAAAGGTGTGAGGTTCGGTCACGTGCTAACTTCGTTATTGAGTATCGTTTAACGTTCATACTTCTTCGAGAAAACGGGAACCATAGTTTCGGCTCGATTTAAGAATGGTGGAAAGTGTAAAAAAAAAAAGACGAGATGGTAATATAATGAACTGTGGCATTCTTTGTTACTGGACAGAGGAAAACAGAACGTTTTCTTTGTCCTTCGTTCGCGGGTGGATAGTAAAGCTCATTCAAAGATGAATAAACCCTAGGGGAACGGTATATACGAACTAGATACGGTATTCATTAATGGATTGCGGGTTTTAGATTGTTGCCAATTTCGTATTCACTAGATAATTTAGTAGTTCGATTTCTGCTTCGGAGAAATCACGTGCATTTGACCTAATAGAAGACTGCACTCCTTCCTTGTTTTTGATTAATGAAAGAGGGAACCAGTTTTTTTTTTATAACTTCCTAATACGATACTATTTCTCCCCTCTTTACCTAGGATTTCAAATGCAGATGAGCATAAAATAATTGCCATCATAAGAACTCATTTTGAGTATTATGACGTGTAAGTAGTGCACTTCCTATCAAAAATATCTCAAGAGTACCTCTCTACTCTATTAGGTATCACACTATCATCAGTTGTACAGCTATACTGAAGGACAAGGCTGTCAACTTTTGTTCATAACATTGTGATCTTATTGGCCGACTCGGTTCTTCTCTTGTCCAACCATCAAGTCGAATAATCTTTTGCCGTCAAACTTAATCGCTGGCTCCCTTTGCAATCTCCGTTTAACCCCAGAGTTTTCTTCAAATATTTCTTCTCATTGTAGTGTTTGTCAAACAGTAACTTCCGATTTTCTTTTCCTCCTGATGTTTCGTGCTCCTTTCTCCTGATGTTGAGCTTTCTCACACTCTTACCGATGTAGATGCCTTCGCACTGTTCACAACTGAGCTTGTACGCTCCGCTCAAGTTCCCCTGTAGTCCTCTTTTCCGACTGGTTATTGCTTATTCTCTTCACCATAGGTTGGGGAAGCCCACATTCACAACATCATGATCACTAGAAGCCTTTATCCCCTTGTTTTTGTACTGATCCGGAGTACTTTCTTTATTGTGCTGTCATGGGTTCCCTTCTTTGCTTCCATTTGTTCAAGAATACTCGAAAGCCAGCCGTTGGTTACTACAATCCACTTCACTATATCAATTTCTTTTCTCTCCTCTTTATTGTTCTTCAGGACAGAAATTGCTCGGTAGCAGTATACTTCTGAATAGCCTCTATATTATGCCTGGGATGATTGTAGGAGTTGTTTGGTACCATGGTGTAGGTGTGCGTTGGTTTCCTGTAGATTTTGTATTCTCCTTTCATCAGTTTTGGTAGTAATGGCTCCTGTGTAGTCCGACTTTCTTCAAAACCTCAGTATTCCTAATCTTGTCTGTCCACTTGATTCGCATAATCCTTCGGTAGCACCCTCGATTTTCTTCTTTGTAGCTTTTTTCAATGTCGGTATCTCGGCGCTAAATGTGGACCATATGCTATTTTAATATCCTCATTTGCAAGCTTAACGCTATTTTCCTGTCTTTCAAAACTCTCCATATTGCACACGTGAACAAATTTCAAATTTTTGGAATGAACATGAACTATTGAGAAAATTTCTAGAAGTATTTTCAACGCTGAGCATAATGTCATGGGGCGTTTTTTGATATTTATTCCTATTATTGTACAATACTCATGTTTAATTCCCGCGCTTCATCGCGACAGGCAATTGTACCTTCTCCCGCGTTGAAATTTTGTAGTTTGATAAGTCACCAATCCGCGGTAACTAAACGTAAGTGTTGCACTATAATATCAAAAAACGGCAAATGGCATGCTACTGGGCGTCGAAAATACTTCTAGAAATACGTACCTTTGATAGTACATGTTCATTCCAAAAGTTTGAAATTTATTCATGTGTGTTAATGTGTTTTTTGCTGCTCTTGTCCTTGCCTTGTTTTCATGTTTGTCTCCGCTATCCTGAGTAATTATCGCTCCAAGTTATCCATATTTCCCCTTTTGTTCTAGTGTGGTATTACCAATCTGTATTTTGATTGGTTTCCTTTCTTCCCCCACTTGCATCGGTTTTGTTTTGGTGACATTTAATCGTATTTCTCACTTTCTGAATAAATTTCTGAAAATTTATACCGGCAAAACATGGACTTGAAAAAATTTCGAAATTTCGACTTTATGGGAGGACTTAGCTAAGATGGAGCCGACGGGAAGGAGACTTGAAAAAATCGCGACTTTCAAGCTACGTATGATAAGAAAGGGATTTGAACCTTTGACACTGCACGCCAGAAAGTTGTACGGCTACTGAAGGACAAAGCTTTCAATTTTCGTTCTTATGGTATAACATTGTGGTCTTGTCGTGTTTGGTTCACTTGTCATCTTCTTGGCCGGTTCTGTTCTTCTCTTGTCCAATCATCAAGCCCAATAATCTTTCAAGTCTTACCAGGAGTCGTGGATTAGGAATCGGTAATAGTTGTTGAGATCACAGGTAGAAGTGGGTATAGGGTCAACAATTTTATGGGAGAGGAGAAAATCTTTGGCCACAAGGTTAACCGCGTCCTGTTCCGTGAGGCTGACGTGGCCCAGAACCTGATGAGTAGATTTATTGTGGCGTCTTATGTTGAATCACTGTTATAGAACAGCGTGGTCACGTGTCCTACAGGAACATTGCAAGACCAAAAACCAGGTGAGCTAGACTTTGGGGTTTGATGGAGATGGTATCCAAAGCTTTTGATGGATCATCAAGATACGTAATCATCAAGTCTCTTGGAACTTTTCATTTCGAAAATCGAAATCTTCCCCATCAAAAAACTTCACGTCACATTATAGCAACAATTCGACACCCTATAAACGACCGCATTAAGCAGTGATGATGACAGATGGTAACCTTTTACACCCTTGTTTCGGGTGCGTGCGTGCATATGTAGATGACAGACGACGCATTGGTACTGACCCAAATAACTGGTGACCAGAAAACGTTTCACATCTACCTCCAAAATGTTTGCAGTAGGAAAGTCATACTCGAGGCAAGAAAAGTTACAAGATTCAAAAAGACTAGTTGAAGGAAGTGCGTTGGAAGAAAAGTACGCGCAAACAAAAGACAGCGGCACTTGTAAAGTGTTCGTGCCGAAAATGAGCGCCACGCCACCTTTTCGCTCGAAACGCTCTATTCACATGACGCGTCGCGTCGTCGTGTTGCACCACGTCCCACTCCTTCCGATCGCCCCATATATCATTTCGCCGTGTTTTGTAAATATTCCTTTTCAAAGGAGTTCAGCGCAAACCAAATAAGCGCTACTTTGTTATAGCCGAATTAAATTTGAGGCAGACACAAGGATTCCTTTTTCAATTATCAGCTAGCGGAAGTTTTAAACGGGGGCCAAAATACGGGTTACAAAGCGCATCACTTTGAAGTGGTGCTTTTCAGATATCGTCGTCGTCGTCGTTGTCGACGTCATCATCATCATCATCTCAATTATCGTTTGTATGAAGTTACTTAATGGACTTTCGTATTGAGATTCGTTTAATTTCCGACGTTTTCTTCCTCGATGATGATAATTGAATAAGAGTACCAAACCGCGAAATTTATTTCCTTCAAGCCGCAGATAGGCTATATAATACAGGCGCGCTCTCTGTTTTGGTATTGCTTACCGCACTCGTAATCTTTTGTTATGTACTCGCATGGTGGTGGGGAGGGAGGGGGAGTGCCTCTACCCGTTATATGACTCCCTTCGGAAAAATTTACTTACGTCGTTTTTATTTTCGCTTTTTATCTGCGTTTCAGCTCGCAATTAATTTCCGCAGCGCACAGCCCGAAGAAAACCGCGTTCTCGCTTTGATTTATGCATTGACCGCGCGGCACGCAATACACGCGGGCAGCAGGTAGAAATTGTTATCGTTTCGCCGGTTTCCCAAAACCGACGCCGTTGCCCGATGTAATTGTAAATTTTTAATTATCGAAAACCATAATTCAAAATGAGTTTTCGTTCTTTTTTCTTCTTTTTCTCTTGCCTCTTTCGTTAACTCGTGAATCCTTACTCACTAAATTACCTAAACGATTTCGTCTTTAATTATAAAGGTTGTTAACCGTAATTATATAGGAGTATATATACGAGAGCATATTTTGCGGTGTGGAATATGCGAATATGTTGCTACCATGACGGGAGCAAAAAGAGAGATGCTTAGAGTTATAAATGGTAGTTTAAAATGTGAAGATATTACTGGAATAAGGGTTATGAAGAGAATGACTTTGCTTTCTGATCATCCGTCATGGAAGATTGGTGAACTGATCGACCAAAGGAAACGACCCTTGTACACAATGAGCCGAGGACCTCGCAAAGGTCCCTTTTCCCTGAAGACTGGAAACAAATTTAAAACTGGCAGTCCAGAGGCAGGCTGAGAGAGGAATCTGGGACTCCCTCCTACATGGGATCACTCTGGGATAGCAACACCTGCAGACACAAGAAATCAGTTCTATGGTTTGAAATCAGTCCTGAACAAAGTATTCAAGTTGTATTTTTATCTTACATGAGTAAAATGTTGATGTCACCGTCTGTTCGACGAGAGCGCGAATAAGTTACGGAAAATACAATAAATAGCGTATAAGAGTTCGAGTTTTTCTCTAGTTAAAAAGACGAGATAAATTAGTAATTCTTCATACCTGTAACAATGTACGTTCTTGGTACCCTACTTCGATGGAAAATTCAACAATAGAGAATTATTAATCCGCAAAATATTTCGTACGTCGAAAAATGACTGATACAATTTAATTCTTCCGGTATTCGGGCATACGTATAGCGCAGTACCGTACCATCATACTATGATAGATCAGTCAGTCAGTGGCAATTGGTATTTACCACCCGTGAGTTATTGTGCTGAAACGTTATGATTTGAAGATGGAGGAGGAGGGTGACAGCGAAGATTCATTTGAGACAGCGGTTAATTAACTGAGTGCCGCGAGATGTACAGTTTTTTTTTTTCTTGTACTCATCTTACGTTATCAGCGTATCGTGTACAAATAATAATTGTCGCGATTATTAGTACTATAGGAGATACTCTGTGTGGTCGCGTCTTGGTGAAAGGATTCTGTGTGTAACCCGCGTAGTTGCTGCTGCAGCTCTGTGGGTTAACGTCCATTCAGTATAGGCGCAGCATCCAGTGCAGCGCGGTCCACGGATACCGTATTTCAACCTTCGAAAAAAAGCGTTCTATCTTCGTCGGCCGAATCATTTATTCGGTAAATCGCTTTCACACGGCTGGATGAGATGCACACTTTCCTTCGCTCAATTCCATTATTACCTTCTCGTCTGGTAGAATAGCGTGTAAGTTTACAGTATATTTACACTGTGCGAGACGAGAGTGGCGGCGGCGGTGGTGGCGTCCTAGCTCTTTCCTTAAAAGGCGAAGTCGAGCGTTAATTAAAAATTCTTGTGCTTTAAAAAGCGTGCTATTTTTGAAGCTTATTTGTCGACGCGTTATAAATATTTTAGAAGCTGCGTTGGGGGAGACTTCATCCTCGCGCGCCATTTAGTCAGGATATTGGGCCCCGTTCGTGTGTACGCCGGAACAATGCTCGTTGCGCGAGCGAACGTCGTTGAATAATATCTACGTGTATAGGACGAATTGCGCGCTTAAAAAGGAGCGAAAAAGGGAAAATGAAGCGGCAAGTCCGAGTGTTTATGTTAGCGTCTGCGAAAGGCTTGTTATACATAAGGGTGATAAGTTCCGGTGGATAATGGATTTTTACCCGAATGAACGCGATCATAACGTCACCCAGTCTGCCAGCATCATCAGCTCCTGTTATATGCCTTGTCTGCGTGTTATTTGTAAACAAAATGTTCGTCTTAACGAGTACATCTACCTTTTGGTACATTTCAGAGGCTCTTGTCGTTATAAAGAAGGTCTTTTGAGTGGGGAAGGGAAGAAGAGCTCGTCGAATTCCGCCGCCATAAAGGACTTTCAAGTACACGTACACGTTTAAATACATTTTGTTCGGTGGAATGTAACTTCTGACTGCGTGCACAACTTCTTTTTCTTTGCATAAGATAGAAAAATGAAAATTTGTTTTTAAATTGGAACTTGTATAGACCAATTTTCTTGTTCGTTTCTTCGAACTAAATTGTTGATGCTGTTCCTGCACGTACTCCGAAGATGACTGTTGGTAAACATTCTATTCATTGTAGTTTTGTTGTTCCAAAAGTACTGGAGACTTGTAGAATGGATAAGGATCTGGAAGTTTAAAAACAAAAGTGAAAATTGCTCGGTGCTGTTGCCGGTCCAAGTTTGCAGTATACATCAAATGTGTACTTAGTAGTGTAGTGTGGTACGCGGTCCCTCCTAAGAGATCTTCGGAACCTTCGTGGAAACGGAACCGATTCAGCTGGACCATGGACGATGAATAGAAGAATTATGGGTTTCAGCTTCAAGGAAAGTGTTAAATTTGATATTTTTATTTGGGTTCAGCGTTCCAATGTGGTTGCACCGAGATTACGCCTCAGGTTGAGTGCCTAGCGTGTAATTGCTTCACGACATCGCTCACGGTCCCCAACAAATTACGAAATTTTAAAAGTCAGCTATCCACGAGTCACGACCGGTTTTGAAAAAGAACACTCCAGTGGTCGTAACTTGGAATATTTACGTGCCTGAAATTGTATTCTTTTCTCTTGTTCTTATCACTATACTGAAGATGATTGCCGCTGATCCAATACGAGTACCGTTCTTCATCCTCATTGGCTAATCTGATCTACTATTCTCCATTCAAGATATGAAGCTCTGTTTGTCTGAAACTAATATTCCAATTCACTTGTTTTATAATCTGATGAGTTGAAAGACGTTCTTTATTCGGTTTTAGTGTCATCCAATCATGAAGCTTCCTTTATTCGCTTTCTGCGCTGCTCTCAGTCTTGGTGTCTTCCTTTCAATTTCTAGGTCAAACAGTTTTCCTTGGAGGAGGGAAAATTTATGAAGCAGTAGGAAAAGTAATTTAATCCTTCCTTCCTTTACGCTTTTTGTTACGGTGTTCTCCAGGACAGGATTTAGATCCTTTATGCCTTTTTTTCTGTCGCCAAACTTCTGTAATATTACAATACTAAAGATTTTTTCGCGCAGAGAACATCAATGGTTAAGTAAAAACGGCTTTGCTCGCACTATTTTTCATTATAATTACTCGTACAAACAAGTAAAATTTAAGGGAGGTTTACGTTTCAACGTACTACGACGTCTTCATCAGAACCAACTAAAAAAAAAAAAAAAAAAATTGTTTACAACCCAAGAGAGTGACCCTATCCTCCTTTTCCGTTTGGTCACTAACGATCCTCTGTACCATTGATGGGTCGTTATTCACATTGGTATTTAGTTTTATGAACGCCTGCGTTACCTCCCGCATAAGGTATGGATCAGGATTACTTTTCAGGGTCGGCGCGCGTTCACTGACGATCCATATTCAATTGTTCATTCTCCATACTGTTCAGATGCTCACGCATCACGTGACGGTAGGATAATTCACAGCGCACTTGCGGGTAAATCGCCTCGCCAAAATATTTGTGTTCTTATTTGTCATCATTAGGAATGTTTGACTTTATTTATGGTGCACAATTTGACCTTAAAATATTACATGTATCAAGATGTTCTTGGTTTAATTATCGATCTGTTGAATTGTTATTTTGCAATTGCTGTATTTGTATTGCAACATACTCAGTTTGATATTCCAATCAAATTTCCTTGATGTTATTGTAGTGTATCCTTATCCCTGTATCCAAATCTTTCATTGTTGTGCAGTGCCTTTGGATAGTCTTGATTGAAGTGTGCAGTTATTGTCATCAAATGGGATACAAGTGAGGCTAGATGAATTGTTGAAATCTGTTGGAGAATTACAGTATAAAAGACAGCTGTAACAAGTGTCAGTGTGACATGAATGATTGTGGACTGGTATCTGAACAGAAGATCAATGTACTGTGGTACAAATAATCATTGTTGTTGGTCTCAGGAAGAAGAAGATGTGATAGGTAATTCTCGAGTGATTGTGCTGCAAATGTTTGGTGCAGCCTCTGCCTGAAAGAGGTTGTAGAGGAGCTTTCCCTCCATAAAACAAATTCAATTACAATAAAATGTCAATGTAAGACAAAGCTTTTGTGGAAATGTGATAAAGATTGATTTAGAACATGTACTTTCAATGAAAAAATCTTGGCGATTCACAGGAGTGAGTATGGATTGCAAAAAAGTGAGCCAAATTTGTAGTTGTAGATCATACATTATTGGTTTTGAAACTTATTGGCTTTTAGATAGATAGTAGCTGTAGTGTGTTTTGAACTATCAAATCAGAAATCATATTTGTATTTTGTTGAGGCTCTTAGGAGAGAGTAGGTAGGTGAACTTTTGGTGCAGCTTGTGCATAGAGATCGATTTGGAAGGTGTATGATGAAAAAATTGTGGTGAATAATAAGAGTGTGATCCTTTATTTTGGAACTTATTGTGGTTCCTGGATTGATAGTAGTGTGTTTCAAACAATTCAATGTGTGAATGGTAGATCACAGATATGGCTTTATGGATTGACAGATCACGTTGATTGAATGACAATAATCATACAATTCTATTGGAAAATTACTACAATGATGATACTTATTTTTATATAGGAGCAAACATATTGCAATACAATGGGAAGCAGTTGTGATACAGAAAATCTCAATAACACTTAGATGAGTGAAAATGAAAACAAATAAACACAAATGAAACAAGAAGACAGTCTTACAACATCATTGGTGTCTGAATGATCTGATTTGTTGAATGTTGAACATCAAATGTCTGAAAGCTTCTTGTTGCGGTTTGTTTGTAAGATGAAAAATTATCCAAATAGTCGCCGATCATAAATTGTGCATCAAGGATTGTCAATTCAGTCTGTATTTGGCCCTGATGGGTTCAGAGTTGATTGAAACAAAAAAAAAAAAAAAATGGTGGTGGATGAACGATCAATATATTAGCCGACCCTCCTAACACCTCGCGCAACAAGGTGTTTGTTTATATAGTGATTCTCTTGGTATTTGGTTCTGTCTTCTAGCTTATTGTAAGATTTTATGTACCCGACTTTCAAACAAAGTCGAGTTTTTTGTTTTTTTTGGGGGGGAGGGGGATTATTCAATTGCTGGGAAGTTCGAAGCGCGATTACAATATTATAAATACTCTATTATTCTCTCTTGAGAAGCACTTTGAAATTTTTTATTCATTGAGAATGATGATCAGTGTACGTTGAAATTGTGGGAGTCCGATTTTCTAAAGAACATTTCTCCCTTTTTTATTCTTGCATACTTTTCATGGCTTTATAAAGAGTAGCTTAATACAACTAATTTTTCGTATGGATCTGGTACTAATGGGTACAATGAACATAGGAACATAGCGCATGCCGTTCCTTCTCTCTGAATTGAAGTTCTGGATTGTAGGCGGAACTGGAACCACTAAAACCAATACTGGCAATGGTTCAAAGGCTGAGATCAGATAACATCGGAGATCTTGTGCAGTTCTGCCAGAACAGTGAGCCTGTTTTCATGTTTAGTCGAATTTTCTTCATCTCTACTTAGACCAATGGGGCCGAAAGTTTCTCCGCGTCTAGGATTTCTTGGGAGCTCGCATAGCAGATTTTTCCCCGGGCCTGATTTGGCTCTTGGGGACCTTGTACTCTGATATGACTTGGTAGAGTTAGATGGTGTAGAATACGGGTTTAGTGAAAAGTTCCTAGATCGACTGGAAGGAGGAGATTGAACTCGTAGAGAGTGGGGCAGGTGGAATGTCCGTAGAGAGTGAGAAAATGAAGATAATTGATTCTGATGGTGGATCTGGAGAGAGTAATCCTAGTCAGAAGCTGAAAGTGTATACGTGATAGCAAGACCTAATATTGATCCAACGGTCATCTTGTATCCTCGTTCGGGAACAACACGTCTTTTATGTTTGCTACGTAGTTACATCATTGTCGAAGGGGTGGGAAAGATAGTCGTCTGAAAATTTTTGGAAACTCGTACGTGCTCGTACATTTTCCAATTTCATACACTCACGTGAGAACGTTATCTCGTCATCTTTTCATTGTGTACAGTAGAAGAATGAAAAGGAGAAAGAAAGAAAGAAATTAATCGATTCACTCTGAATGGAGAATGTACACACCCAAACACTACTATAGATAATACACTTTTTTCTAATATTTTTCATTTACCCTCGATAATGCTTATTACTGTCCTTTTCGACGGAAACTAATTTTCTCGTGATGGTGTGTTGCGGGTGGTCTTTCAGTACCGTATATATTGCAGTTTCTCTCTTCGCCATTTATAATAACTTCTCGGTGGACTAATTAATGTAAAAGTTCTTTTATTTTTTTTTTTCTGTGTGATTTTACTCGGACTGACCGACAGCAGATAATGATGAGTCCGGCGTGGACACGATGTCCAGTCCGTATATTATACTAACTTATTTTCACTCGCTCGGACGTTTGTGTAAATGTCGCTTTATCTGAATCTTAATCGAGGAACCGAGAACATCAGTTTCGTGTCCGCGATGTCATTGTCGTAAATTACACGATTGTAGCGAGTTTTCATTCGCGCCAGAGCGGAGTGAGGTATAATGACCGTTCCGATTGATCAGTATCGTTTGGTTTATTTTTCGTTCTTTTCATTCGTAATTGATTTTTTATTAGGTGTTCGAATTGATGTGTGAAAAATTTTAAATGTTGATGATGCGATGTCGGATTCGCAACACGGCAACGATAACGAGGACGCGCGGAGTCTGCGGAGAAACGTGAAAAAAAAAAGAAATATATATAATGGTAATTAATGAAACGAGTTGGGAGATAACGTGATTTGAAAATAGGTACGAAAATTGATTACAGCGCTCAAAAAAAAAAAAAAAAAAAAAAAAAAAAAAGGAAGAATAGTGTGTTTGGAGAAAGGAAAAAAAAGAACCCGCGGTTAATTTAGTTTGTAGATTGTTCATTTGGAAAATTGTAGTTTGCACGGAATGTTTTCTCGAAAGCTCGGTGACAAAATGAGACCTTCCTCATTGAGAGCTGTACAGAGCATGATACGATTTAACTGACCGTGATGTGTCGGTAAATTGGTTTCTTGTTGATTCTCAATCAAATTTCGATAAGCTCGTTCCGTTTTGATCCGAGAAATTCATTTTGTGGAGCAATCAATATTCTTGTCAGATTTGATCAGAAAGAATTGATGAAATTTGTGACGCGATTCAAACGTTCGCCGAAGGCTGTTCTAGAAAAGATATCATATTTAGGTCGTCTTTATCTGTACTCTGCTCAAAATCTGAACCAAATTTTTGGTCGCATTTAGATCAGATATCTGTCATCGAACTTGTCTCGGGTCTCGATCAAACATCCATCGAATCGATTTACCAAGTTCCCTAAAAAACTCTAAACTTGATTCATTCGCTAGGTACTCGGAGAGTCTTTTTCATTATATTTTTATTCGGTATAATTGACGTTAGCATGGGCAGGATGGTCACTTTTCTGGAAAAACTGACGTCTCAAGGAGAAATCATGGAAATGTCAGGGAATTTCGACAAATTCGATAAAAATCGAGGAGATTCTGCGAAGTTACTCGGGTCCAGCGACTAGCCAAGAGAAGACTGTAATCAGCCAAAACAAAGAACAGTCAGGAAAAAGTCATGGAAAAGTAAGGGAAATTTATTCCCAGAAGGGAGTGGTCACTCCGATGGGGGGAGGCAATCCGGTGGGGTCGATTCCGATACCGATAATATTGGGATCAAATATTTTGATCAAAATTTTTCCAAGTCCCCTTCCACAACAACATAATGACTTGAAGATAAAAGGTGTGTGTGTTTGGGGGGGTTATCGCGCCAATTTCAACGCGTAAAATCATCCAACCAGAGAAATTTTCTTTTCTGAGTGGTATTCTTGTGTTCAAAAATTTTTGGACCCTCTCAGAGCTCATTTCTATGCCGCTACCTTCTCTGATCCATAAAGCTTGATGATTGTAATTCTACCATGCTCACCTTTTCCCACCACGTGTGTAGCTCGAAGGTCTTCAGCGCACATTTCCCCGATCAGCTTAGCTCCGAATCTACCCACCCTCTAGAACTAATATGTTGAAGGTCGAAATCTTATCGAGTCTCTGCAGGACTTGGGGCCAAGTCCTGAAGTAGATCAGCACTGGCTCCCGTACATCATCCAGAATAGCCTCCAAAGCCGCTTGAAGGTCACAATCTCTGAAGTCGCCCAACTTATAACTCGACAGTCTGAATTTTTCGGTTCCATTTATATATGGCTCGAAGGTCAAAGTCCTTCGAAATCCTCGAAGTTACGTTGTCGATTTATTCCATTACATTTTACGGAATCAATTTCACCTAAAACCGTTTCCGAAAAGCAGCCTTTCCCTTGGAAATACAATTTAGACGGCGGAATATCGACTCTATCACGGTCATGATGACGTCATTGTGACGTTCCCCTCCACCAGTATTTCTTAGTTAACCTAGTATTCTGTATATCAGGCTAAGTAACTGACGGGCTCACTCGCAACGTTTGCAGCCCTGGCGCTGGGAACAAGCAAAGCGAGCAGTTGTTTGTAGCGTCAAGCTTAAGGAAATTTCACGATCAAAAAATATTTCCGAAATCATTCAAAATTAAGGGGCCTATTGCCTTTGGGATAGGGCGGCAGAAATTAAATTTTCCTTGCAACGCCAAGAAACCTCGTGCCAGGGCTACTGTATGTTAGGCTCAGTGGCTCAAGTGCTCACTCGCTTCCGAGGGTCGAAATTTTTCCAAATGCCTGAACTGAAGCCTAGTATAAAGATATATAAGAAGACTAGTTGTCGGTCGATCTTCGATGACGTCATTGAAGACAAATCTGTGACGGGAGCCTCGGGACAGGCGTAATATACAAGGTATGACACCCCTAAAATAATTAGGGCTGAGGACCCAGGTTTCGAAAAAGCTAACCTAAATTAAGTCAAGATCACTCATGACGTCATCAAGCGTAATTGAAAACCGTGACGGTTTCTTGAAGAGTCCTATTCTAATAAGCGTCTGAAATGTTGAAAGAAATTCAGTTTATTCATGACTTCATTTAGCCTCTTTATGAAGTCAAATTTCAATTCAATATTGATAGTAATAATCTGAATTTTTGGATATGATCTTGTCTGTGATTGAGTCTAATTGAATCATTCGCATAATTATTTTGTCAGAGGGTGAGAGGATACGAAGAGATGGGAAGGGGACCGAGAAGCCCGCTCTATACAGAGGGGGCTAATGAATTTTGGAGGACAACATGTGGTATCATAGGTCTATATCCACGACTAGAAGATGTTATTGTCAGGTTTCGTGACGTTAAACTTTTCAGCAGTTTCCAAAACAATCGAGCCTCCATAATCAGATGCACCAACACAGTAAACATGACGTGCAGGGCAGTAGTCTCATTTTTTTGGGGGGGGGGGAAGAGGTAGAACAATCAAGTGAGGGAATTCCCAGTGTACATATTTTAGGTTTTGGTCGTCTTAGAAGAATTTCTGTATATTTAGGTGGGCAGTGTCATAGGACCGAGGGAAATTCGCGATCACTGTATCGAAGTTAGTTTTCCTTACATCAAGGACAGGAAAATTAATTTCGTGCGTGAATTTTCAATTAAGAGAAATCTTGGGCAGAAGAACAGGTGAACATGTTAGTTCAAATGAAGAAAATCCTTGTTTAGTTTGAAGAGGTGGTAGGAACAACCTTGATGAAGCCAGTCTGCTTTGCAGTTTTTTTCGAATTTGTATTGGCGGATGGCGGAAACTTTCTCTTTATATACGAAGCGACGAAAGTGTTTTTGTCGTACCTACAAAAGATGAAAAAGAGTAAGTAAATTAGGACAAAGTCGAGATTGCTCCGGGGAATGAAATGAAAATGAAGTTATCTTTCATCTCCGGATATCATAAAGAGAACAGCTACTATATACTGTATTATAGGGTGGCCACGTGTACTACGCTTGTATAAAGTTATAAATCTTCAATTTTCTTTCAGATGTCAAAAATTTGAGTTAATTTTTCGAACAATCTAAAAAGACGGTGGATGACAGTACGGTATGCAAAGGGGGAAAAAATTAAATCCTTCTAAGAAAAAAGTGGAATTAACGTCCTACTATTTCATTCTCTTTTACTCTATTTTTTTCCACTCTTTTGTTCTGTTTTCTTACGCCCAGATCTGTAATTCTCTGTGCTGCATTACTTATTTTTTCGTCTATATTCCATTGCTGTATTGTGTACGTACAATAGATAAGAATTTACGGAGTAAGTTCGCATTCTATACTTAAAGAGAAAATGGAAGTTGAAGAAGAAGAAGAGAAAAAAAAAAGAGCGGAAAATGTATAAATAGGGGTAGAAATCTGTAGGCAGGTTAGGTGGTGGATAATTTTATGGTTTGAAAGTTTCATCGGAAGTTGTTATTAAAAAACTTATATAGTACGGGGCCGTTTACGAGTTTGAAAGGTAAAGAGACTTTCCCTATTTTTTTTTTCCTCCTCATAATATTACGATATTTATTCGATATTTATAGAAAATAACTTACGCTCCTCTGTGTACACATTATATAATACATTTTCGTTTCTTCGTTCTCGACTTACGATTACTTTTTACTTTTTTTTCGCGTAAAGCCGAAAGTAAAATATTCTGTTTCTAAAATGTGAGTCTGCTTCGCAGTAAAATAGAATTTTCGGCCAGAAAAAGGGCAGGAAAAGTGATTATATTTTTTTCTCGAAAATACCCTCTAAATAAAAAAAATTGAAAATATATTGATAATATAGATCACTAGGATCGCCGTAAGCGCTTCATTGAGTTTCGTGGATTTTGATGACGTCATTTAAGTCGATTTTAATTGTAATTCTATGTTGAAAGGGTTCAAGAGTGTGGCCTCGAGGCTTTTCTTGCGCTGCTTTCTCTCGATTCCAAAATTGTGATCCGACTCCTTATCCAGGGCTCGAAGCTTGCAATCTTTTTCCAAGTCCCTTTCCATCTGGCTGGATGCTCGTCTTCTTCCAAGTCTTCTTGTTCATATCGAACCCTGAGCATCTTATGCTTGGTTTTGTAGGTATTTAAATTCGGATCGTATGCCTGTGTCTTGGTTGCTTGATTTGAGCTGCGAGTATTATTATGGCAGATTTAGAATAAGGACCATATCCCCAGCCCTACCATTGGTCCGGAACTAGGCTGAAGCGTTTGTGCTAGATTGTGCCGTCAAAATTTTTGTTTGTGCTGATTTTCTTCCCATCTAACCACTTGGAGAGGCTGTGGACAAGTACACCCCCCTCCCCACATTCTGATTTTCGGCCTTGAAACTGGCTGAATTATTTGTGTTACATGGTGCCGTCGAAATTTAGTTTTTTGCTGGTCTCCTTTACATTGAATCGCTCGGGAGGGCTGTAGACATGTGAGACCAAATCTGGAAAATAAAAGAGATTTTTGGGATTGTCTGTGCTGGATTGTACCGTCGAAATTTTTGTTTGTGCTGATTTTCTCCCCATCCAACCGTTTGGAGAGGCTGTGCACAAGTACACCCCCCCCCCGCACTGATTTTTGGCCTTGAAACGGGCTGGATGGTGCCGTCGAAATTTAGTTTTTTGCTGGTCTCCTTCCCTTTGAATCGCTTGGGGGGCTGTAGACGTGTGAGACGAAATTTGGAAAATAAAAGAGACTTGTGGGATTGTTTGTGCCGGATTGTGACGTCGAAATTTTTGTTTGTGCTGATTTTCTTCCCATCCAACCGTTTGGAGAGGCTGTGGAGAAGTACACGCCCCCCCCCCGCACTATGATTTTTGACCTTGAAACGGGCTGAATTATTTGTGCTGGATGGTGTCGTCGAATTTTAATTTTTTGCTGGTCTCCTTCACTTCGAATCGCGGGGGGTTGTAGACATGTGAGACGAAATTTGGAAAATAAAACAGACTTTTGGGATTGTTGGTGCTGGATTGTGCCGTTGAGTTTTACGTTTGTGCTGGTCTCCTTCTACCCCAACCGTTGGAAGAGCTGTAGACATGTGAGGTGCCCTCTCATTTAATTTCTGGTACGAAAATGGGCTGAATTTTGGGTCCTACGTTTCCTCTAAATCATACCGTCGAGTTTTTTGTGATCGTTTTTAAAAAAGGGGGCGTATGGGCGTGCATACGTGCACGCACGCCCAAAATGGTCCCCTAGAAACCGCACCTCCGGCAAACACCCTTTAGGGCAATGCGTAGTCCGGAGGGCTCGAATTGAGAGTGGCCTGGCTCCATTTTCTCCTTGGGTTCCGCGCGCTGTGCAACGCCCGTCAATGAGGCCACTACAGGGGTATACCCCACTGATCGAGGGAGCGCTCAGTATTCGACCTGGAATTCAAATCGTCCTGTACGATGGACGCACGCGTATCAACTTCTCCACCAGGGCTTTCAGTCACCACTGGGAGCTTACTAGGAGCTAACCAGTAATTTTTCGCGGCCCTGGCTTCTCAGGTGGGGTTTCTTCCTCCTCTTCTTTTTCTTTTGTATGGCTCTTTTTTTTTGCCCTTCCATTCTTCTTGGCGCTCCCTCCTGAGCGCCCTGTGTTTTGTTGTGCTGGTGTTGATAGGAGCAGCAGCATGGGGGATGATACTTGTAGGTGTGAGAGGCCATAACGTAGCTCCACATCTGTCGCTCATTCAATCCTTGGAGGCTGAAAATATTCAGGAGCTAATTTGTACAATTTGTGCATTTTCGGGATAAACATGGACGGAATCGATTGTGCTAAATCTGTTCGATCCTCTGTCATTAACATGTTTCAGAGCCTCAATTCTTGTAAGCTTACTATATGGGACCAGTTATGGATCCGCCGTTTGAAAACGAGGAATTTCTTTTCCTCGCGATTTTCGAGGAACGGAAAATGAACGCGTTTTCCTCTTGCGTTCTCGTAAAAATCAACGTCCAACGATTTCAAAATCATTTCCTAAATGTACGGTATCGCGTCACCTTCCGAGGCAGTCTACACCTATCTCACAGGAAACTTGACATCAAACTATGAATGATTCACAATTCGAGAACTACTTCCAGAATCACTAATTCATATTTTGTAAGACAAAGCTATTTCTCGATCAGGATTATCTGTCCAGCTCATCATCCGACAAGATCGCCGTCGATTATAAATACGATTCACTCTCGCGACGGTATCTTCCCGACAATTTCAAAACATGGGTACTTACATTATTGTATTCGTTCTCATCAATAGATTTAGTCTAAGTCAACATGTTAACAAACGCGTTGTCCTCGTCTCTCTTCCTCTCTCTTTCATCGTATCATTGTCTCCATCCGTTTCGTAATGAAATATAAATTATGCCGAACAAATGAAAGACCACGAAGAAAGAGAAAACATTGTATTATTTACAATCGGATATTCTCGGCTATCAAATAAATCAAAATCATTCGGAAACCACTTATCAATCAATTTTCGACCAGCGCCTCGCACATTAGCCTTATCTATAGGGCGCGAGAGGGGGGAATGAAACGTTGTATTACATGCTTTTAAGAAGGCAAGGGTTAAAAATTCGGTAAGATGACAATACATGTTACCCGTCAGATATTTATGATACACTACATGGCTAATGTACTCGACCCAGTCGCGGGTATTTCGTAATGTGTACTCCCACGGATGTCGAATATTAAATATACGTTGGACCAGATCATCAATGACACCTTTTCGGAGATCGTTTAGTCGTTGCACCCTAACGCGCGCACGCAGCAGACGAAGCAACAGAATAAAATCTCTCGAATGTGGCGGAAAAAAAAATCGTATATTCCTCGTTCACGAATAATTAACGACCCTTTTGGAAAGCGATAAATCAAAAGGACCGCGCGCGATCGCGAAGGCTTTATTGAAACCTATAAATATATAGGCATCGGTATAATATCGATTCTTGCACGTTTTTGTATTGTTTCTCTCCCCTGCGCGAGATATTATAGACTTTTTCAAAGCTGGATATTAATTGACGAAGAAATTAGACGATTAATCGTCGTACCAAACACGAGTACGTACACGCTCTTATTTTCACGGAATAATTAATTTTTGATGAGTTTATATTTTATCGCGCGTTCACACATTATCGTCGATATATCGTCTGGCTGCTATCTTACCCCTCGACCCTGTGTCGCGTGCCGAGTTTAAAAGAGAGTTTGTGCACTCATCACAAAAGAACGTATGATAATTAAATTAGCTTCGGTACGTAGGTATGCGAAAAATCAACGTTCGCCACTCAAAATATTACCAACATACACATAAATAGTTGCAACTTTTTGTTAATAAATTACCCAGCCAGGATCGTTTTTCACATCGCTCGCTGAAACTTAAAACTTTCTTCGCGTATAATAATAAGGAAAAGTTTTTCGCGCTTATAGCCGTTCTACAGGTAATTTCCTATAATTGTAAATTCTCATCAGAATGGGAAATTAATTCTCGTGTTATATTTTCACGACTATACGCTACCTATATAATAAAAGTCGTTATGATTCCACTTCGGCGTTCCCGCGCTAAACTTCGAAACGCATATCTAATAAAAACTCGCATAGATTTATAGACAGCGAACGGATTTTAAAATTTGGACGATTTTTCCACCGAAAACACCGTGGATTTCAATCATTAAAATGGAGAGCACGTTGATATAAATTACCTAAATTGCTCTGCCCGTTCAGAGTGCGCATCGACAATGAGGTTAAGATAGTTTGGTAATCTGTTTCATGAGATGGTACTTTGGCTATTCATTTTGTAAGATTTACACGCTGATTAATCAATCGAAAATGTTATCTATAGTCGTCGAAACCCACCAAAGAGAGAGATAGAGTGGAGAATTTCTTTCAATCCTGAAGACCTTTTCGGAAACACTTCACAACTCCATGAACCATCTCCAATCCAAATCGACACGATATTTTGAAAGTTGACTTAGTCTACCCAATACGTCCCTAAATGACTAGCAGTCGACTCTCAAAGATCGACAAATCGTAAGCATTAAAATTGAGTCGACTCACGCCATTGATATTAAGTCCATTTCAAATGCACAATCTGAGATCCAAAATGAGTCCATTTTTGGTATCAGATTTTAATCTCGACTGAAAATCAACGTTGAAATTGCGTTAATTCAATCATTGCTGCACTGCTTGAGATTATAGCTCAGACTCTCAAAGGCCTTCATTATTATATGACAACACATCTAGCGAAGTCACCAGACAGGATATTACGAGGGCGTGACTGTGAACCGACACCAAATCGATGTAGATGTGAGGTCCATTTAAAGTCGCCCAGCATTTATTACCAGGAAACTACGGATTGACTTGAAATCGACCCAACAGAGCAGTCGATTACGGGGGAATGGAAAAATTCGCGTAATTCGCCAGGGTGCACTACCAGAAAAGTATAAATTAACTTGAAATTGACGAGGAGCATTCAATTTCAGGTCGATAGAAAACCGTGGTGAAGTCGAATCCAAATCGACTTCGATTTGAGGCCGATCTAAAGTGAACCAGGGCATCTACAAATCGATTTTAAGTTGATACAAAGGAGCAGTCGATTCCAGGTCAATGGGAAAACTTGTATGATTCAACACGAAATCGACTCTATGTTGACGTCAATTTCAGGTCGGTTTGGAGTCGATCAGCGCACATCACTAGGGAACTACAAATCAACTTGAAATCGACGCAACAGAGATGCAGTCAATCTCAGGTCGGTGATGAATTTGATGATGTGGACTCAAAATCGACTCTAGTTTGACGTCAATCTGAGGTCGAATCAAAGTAGATTAGCGTTTATTACCAACGAATTGCAAATCGACACAAGCAGTTGATTTCAGGTCGATGGAAAGATTTAGAGAATTCGATTTGTAATCGATTCCATATCGATGTCGATTTGAGGTCGATTCCTAATCGATCAGCGCCTACCTGTTACCTAAGAACTACTTATCGACACCAAAGAACAGTCGATTCAATGTCGTTGAATAAATTTGGAGTAGTCGACTAGAAATCGACGTCAATTAGAGGTCGATTCAAAGTCGTCCAGTGTGCACTACCAGCACACTAAAAATTGACTTGGAATCGACCGAAAAGAGCAGTTGATCTCGGGTCGATAGATGAATTTCGAGAAGTCGACTCGAGATCGACGTCAATTTGAGGTCGATTCAAAGTCGTTCAGTGTACACTACCAGCACACTAAAAATCGACTTGGAATCGACCGAAAAGAGCAGTTGATCTCGGGTCGCTTGATAAATTTCGAGAAGTCGACTCGAGATCGACGTCAATTTGAGGTCGATTCAATGTCGTCCAATGTGCACTACCAGCACAGTAAAAATCGACTTTGAATCGACCGAAAAGAGCAGTTGATCTCGGGTCAATAGATAAATTTCGAGAAGTCGACTCGAGATCGACGTCAATTTGAGGTCGATTCAAAGTCGTCCAGTGTGCACTACCAGCGCACTAAAAATTGACTTGGAATCGACCGAAAAGAGCAGTTGATCTCGGGTCGATAGATGAATTTCGAGAAGTCGACTCGAGATCGACGTCAATTTGAGGTCGATTCAAAGTTGTCCAGTGTGCACTACCAGCACAGTATAAATCGACTTTGAATCGACCGAAAAGAGCAGTTGATCTCGGGTCAATAGATAAATTTCGAGAAGTCGACTCGAGATCGACGTCAATTTGAGGTCGATTCAAAGTCGTCCAGTGTGCACTACCAGCACAGTAAAAATCGACTTTGAATCGCCCGAAAAGAGCAGTTGATCTCGGGTCGATAGATAAATTTTGAGAAGTCGACTCGAGACCGACGTCGATTTGAGGTCGATTCAAACTCGATCAATGTATTTCACCAGGAGAGCATAAACTGACTTGAAATCGACAAAAAGGAGCAGTCGAGTTCGGATCGACTTCGGGTCGACACGATGTTGATTTAAGTTTGATTTAAGTCAGTCAGCGCCGGCACGTAACCAGACAACTATAAATCGATTTGAAAGCGAAACAAAAACTAGTCGTGATTGAAAAAATTATAAGAATTTTGTACAACACCGACATCGAGGTCGATTTAAAGCCCGAGTAGCACACATTCTCAGAAAACTGAAAAAGGGACTCGAAGTCTACGAACCAGAGCAATTGATTTCAGTTCGATAGAGAATTCGACTCAAAATCGACCCCGGATCGACTTCAATTTGAGATCTATTTGAAGTACACCTTGGTGTTATACCAGAAACCTGCAAATCAACTTAGAATTGAGACAAAGGAGCAGACGATTTTAGGTACATAAAGAAATTAGATGAAATGGACTCGAAATGAATTCGAGTTTGACTTGAATTTGAGGTTGATTAAAAGTCGACCAATGCATATTACGAAAGAACTGCAAATCGACTTGAAATCGACTCAAAGGAGCAGTCGACAGTGGAAATATTTGGAGAAGACTTGGAATTGACTGCTGGTGAACTCGACTTAAAATTGACTCCAGATCGATGTCAATTTGAAGTCGATTAAAAGTCGATTATCGCACATTTTCAAGGAACTACAAATCGACCTAAAATCGTCCGAATGGAGCTGTTGATAGATGGAGAAGCCGACTTGAAATTAACCTGAAATCGACATCAAAGTGAAGCCGATGGCAATAAAATATTGTCGACGCAATTTGGACCAAGACTATGAATGAAGTGAATTCTGGACCGATTTGACGTTGATGCTTGGGTGACGCTGGGCGTCGACTAGAAATAGACGGCAAATCGACGCTTGAAACTTAATGAGCATGTTTTCAAGTTTTCAAACTCTAACTCTTGCTTGAGATTTGGTTCTGTTCTGAGAGTGATGAAGTTATTGAGAAAGTCCATCAATAAAAAGAACAAAGACCAGCTTACGAGAGAAGATGGAGTATTACCAAAGGGTGTTTACTCGGCTTCTAACTTTCCATATTATAATCTAATTGCTGGAAATATTAATAACCTATCGACGAGTACTTTTTTTGTTGGACTGTCGCCCATCTGGCGCATTTAATTCAACGTTATCTCCCTACATACATACATAATAAAATGCTCTGCCACCAACTCAATCGCATCTATAATGTGCGCTTATCGTCACGAACTCTTCATGGTATTCGGGCACTTTTTTTTTTTTTTTTTTTTTTTTTTTTCTCTTTCGGAAGAAGAAAAAAAAAGAAGCAGTATAGTAATTAAATTACGAAAATTTATTGTTAATGTGTCGATGTTTTATCTTTTCAGGTAAGTGAAGTGGCTCGTTAAAAGACCAGAATGTTACCACGCGCTCTTAAATTGCTGTCACACGTACTCCCGATTGCGTTGGCGGGTGACGATTGTTATCTGCCACACAGAGAATGATCGTTTTTAATGACTGTACGCGGCCCGGTGAGTTTCGAGTATATTATTCACGTGTTTTGGAAGTCGTCAAATCGGAAGTTATCGTTTTAGATGCCAGTTGTAGAGGTCTCGCGGCGGCTCGATTGCGCTAAATGTCGCCGACATCACTTCGAGTATATTCAAATTCGTCTATTTGGCTATAATTATTCGTGGTGAAGTACGAGATTAATGTTTAATCTAAATTCGTGTAGACTTACCGCGTAAAATATTATGCTTGTATAAGTGGTCTCTGGTGGAGCGATGGACGCGTGGGATATCCTAGGAATATCAGTTTTTCATATCGTACAATGATGTATACGGTTAAATCTGAGAGTTTTTGAAGCGAGAATGAAGAATAAATTTTTAATTGAATTGATAGTCGTTTAAAAAGAGATAATCGATCCGCGTTTGGTGAATTTCTAAATATCTCTCCCTATCAATTATAATGTTTACAAGCAGAATGCCTTATGCAAACCCGAGCCTGGAACTTCTTGAAGTTCGATGATCCCTTCTTACTTGTCCAGCTACTCATTTTCTTTGACCTCTGCCTTTTCCATCGCTTCAATATTTTTTTTTTTCACCCTTAACGCTTATCCTGTATATTGTGAGATTGATAACACGCCATGAGAGACTTTCTAAACTCACTGGATCTACAAAAATCCAACACTTCCACACCCACACACATATACTCTCACTTAACTCGTGACCCTATCCTATCGACCGCATGGTGACCCTGAACAATATTTAATTATTTATCAATCAATGTTAACTGTAACTTATCAGCACTCGACTTGTACAAGTGGCACCTCACTTACCAAAAAAGGAATTTATTTGCGCAAGATTACTCCGTTTGGTCATATTCCTATACCTGATACTAATAAGTAAATACCCACTGAACTCTTATCTACCCATAACGCAAAAACTCAACAAAATCATCTGTTCTTCTTTATTAATGAACCATACACACTTTTCTGTCTATCTGCTTTCAAAGTAAACCAAGCTCTCGGCGTCCAAGCTCTCAGCCTCTGCGTTATTACTGGTAACACAGCCCCCCCAAAAAAAAAATGCTTCTTCCTAACGCTCACTGCCGATTTCCTTGCACCCACGGCTCAATTCACTAATATTGAAAAATTTTCTAGTGTGTAGCTCTATTTTATTAATAGCCCAAGTTTTTGTGACGTCAATCAGTAAATAACCATAAGCAAGACTACCCACCTTGTTGATCGAACTGGCAAAAGTGACTCTCATAAGAATAACGTGGGGAGCGACGATCATAACATAAATAATTTGGAATGAGACTTAATTAAAACATCAGGCATAATAATTTAGAATCTTTAAAATTCTCAACGTTTGTTCATCAATTCGGGCTGGACAGCGCTAGCGTCGCGCTGTATTTTTACCGAGTGGGGGGCATTGAAAACGGAAGCTAAACTATGGCGGTATTTGGGGAATTAAGGAAAAAATCAAAATAACACTTGAATGAAGCAGATTTGCCTTCCGGACATCCCATAAGAGATGTTCACAAATAAAAATTCTACAAATTAGATGAGCTGACAAAATCTTCAATTCCGCTTCATTCAAGAGTTCTTCCAAGTTTTTCATTTTCCTCTCATATACCGCCATAGTTTAGTTACCGTTTTCAATTTCGGCAAAAATACCATTTTAGGTAAACGAACCACGCGCGTAATTAGCGATCCTAGCGGATGGCCGGTCCGAATCTCTAAATATGAAGAAATTCGTTATGATTGAACAAAGACACAATAATCTTAGCTATGGAAGTCAACTGTCAGTTGGATCAACGTTGGGTAGTTTTGCTAGCAATTATTCGCTGTTTGACAACAATTTGACGTCACAGAAACCTGGGCTATTAGTTGACAAGAGTACTTTAGGGTATTACTCCATCATCAATCGTGTCACTACTGAAGAACAAGCCCCTAAACATGAGTTTTTATAATAACACTGTGATCCTATTGGCTATAACAATGCTGTGAATTCTTACAATATGACTCTGTGTTCTTATTGGCTATAAAAGCTGCTTAGTAATTGGTTCACTCTATTAGCCTAAATACCGCGCTTCTATTGGCTACCAAATTTGCTGCCATCTTATTGGCTAGTTCTTTTCTTCTCTCTTCCAATAATTTTTTGCTGTTGAATGTGATTACAATGTTCGAGAGGCTGGCTTCCTTACTCTTCGCCTTACAATCTCCATTTGTTCCCAGAGTTTTCTTCTCTTTGTGCAGTTCTCTGCTCCCATCTTTTTTCTCCCTCGATGTTTCGTACTCTTTTTCCCTGATCTTGACTTTCTCCCAGTCTTACCTATGTAGATACCTTTGCACTGCTCCCAACTGAGCTTCTACACTCCGCTGAAGCTTTCCTTATCATTTTCTTCGGTCTGTTCATTGCTGATTCTCTTCACCAAGGATGGGTTACTATAGGTGCCCACATTCACCGCCTTTGTCACTTTGTTTGTGTGCTTCCCTCGATCCGGAGTACTTTCTCGTCTCGCCATCTTAGGTTCTTTCTCGGCTTCCATTTTCCCACAGATTTCCTCCGCCACACCTCTACGGTAGCCGTTGTTTCCTGCGATTCATTGTTCTTCATGATAGAAATTGTCCGATAGCAGTAGTTCCGGATTGCCGTTATTTTGTGTCTGAGGTGTTGGTCCGAGTGATGGTTTCAGTGTGCGTCGTCTTCCTGTAGATTTTGTGTTTACCAGGGTGACTGTCAGTTCCAAATAGTTGATAGTGTCATTGCTCGTTTCTAGCGTGAATTCGATGCTTCCATTCATCGCATTCGTTTCAAGAAGGAATCGGTCCACCTGTCTTTTAGTCCCTGACCACACAATCAGGATATATCATCTACATATCTGGCCCAGTGTTTGATCGAATTTCTGAACTTGGTGCCCTTCAGTATCTCGTTTTCCATGTCACTCATGAATATTTCCGCCAGTGTCGATGACAGCGGTGATCCCATCGCTAATCCCTTGGAGCGGCAGTAGTTCTCGCTCAAAATTTCTTCCACCATTTCGGCCCATCGGCGTTCTCGTGATACCTGTTGTTCCGAAGAAAGGCGGGAACCTCCTCCTTTGGTATGGTACTAAACGTGTTCGTCACATCCAAGGATATCAGTTTGTCATTATTCTTGATTTCCACTTGCCCAGTTGCTCTATCAGCTCACCGTTGTTTCTGATGCTTTTTCTGAGTGCAAACTGGTAGTTTTCATTCAAGGATGTGGCTGCGATCTTCGCTATCTGGTAACATGGTGGTTGGATGCTCTCTCCCTCTCTATCTCGTTCACTCTTTCTTCCTCTTTCCTCTTTTATAATACCTTACTTTGCCTCTCATGTTCCTCCTCAGATCGTCCTGTTCTCTTCCTCACGTTGTTTTTGCTCGTTTTCTCTCAGGTCATTGATTTCCTCACTGCACTGCAGTTGGCGTCGTGGCGTTGAGATTTTCCACTCTTTTCATGAGTTTCTTTTCTTGTTTTGCCCAAGCACCTCTGAGGTGTGAAATTCAGTCCAACATTGAATAACCTCCCAGAATTTTCAGATTTGGATTTTCTAGTCCTTCGGAAACAAAAGAGAATTTTAAACAAGTTTTCCAAAAGAAGACGATTCAAAATGGTGTCAGTAATATTAGAAATTTCCTCAGATTGATGTAACTATATAAGTAAACTGTCTCCTCGAGCTGCGACTCCGACTTCCTTACACTCGTTCTTCATTTTAGATGTATTTAGCAGCCAGTCTAGATAATAGCCTTACCCCACCGAGGAAAAGACATATCTACCATAATATTCGTACACGAAACATGCATTAAGTTCTTCGTGTCTACACATAGTATTTACGTACATGCGTATACGGTATTATATAGGAAAGATGGGGCGAATCGTTTCCCGAATACTCATTTCGAAAAATGACTTCCGGTTCGAAATCGCCATCTCAGGGACCCTAGTAGATAATATACGGTAAGTAATACGAACGATAATCCCTTACATAAAGACGTCTCCCTCGTCTTTGTCGTGTACACGATTCAAAATTAATCGCATCGACTCGCGCGCAAACATACGAATATCGAGTAAACGAATTTTTACAACTTAATAGCGCGTCGATTTAAGACGGAGAGTCGTGCGCGACGCGGCGCGCGACAAGGACGCGTCGGAGCCCCGCGACTAACGACGAATACCGTATGAGGGATCCCAAAAAAAAAAGAAGATAAAAGGATGAAGGGCTATTTACGATATATACTCCCAGTAATAAACCGTTCCCGTATATTGACTTTCGTTAAGTTACTTGATATATTACGCGTTTCCGATGTCTCTTTTTTATACCAGTATAATAGAGTCAGTGGTACGCGCGCGCTTTCGCAATATATACGAGCGAATTTGGTGCAACTTGTGTATTATATACGTTAACACGGGACTCCGTATTACTGTATATTCGCTAAATGCGAACAAAAAAAGACGGCGTGAGAACGGGCTCTCATAAATGTTTCTCAACTTTTGAGGCTATTTATCGTACTTCGGCTCTCGAAGTATCGTACTGCCAACTTTTATAGTATATACGCTGAAGCGAGTGAAGAAAAGCAGCGAGAGAAGAGAAAAAAAACACGCACACATGACGAAGTACGTACGGGGACAACGTACGTATTAGAGGCGCCACAATTTCCGGCAATACGCGCGCGTATCCGTCAAAGAGCTTTTTTCCCTCCTATTTTTACTTTTTTCTTCGCACTCCAATTCCAGTACATAACTTTTTACGCGTCGAAAACGGGAGTTTCCACACACAGCGAAAAAAGCTCCGCGTGCAATATATAACGTCTGTATTTGAAGAAGTTGTTCTATAAGACACTGCGGGGATTCAGGATCGTTGAGCTGAAGCATCTGAACTTATCAAGGTATTTTTGATCTTACGGATGAAATTTGAGTTCATGCAGTAGAGACCCAATCCGTCTGTGTCCCCCTGAACGTTAATTGAGGACCCGAAGTTCGCACATTTCGCTTACGTCTCTCTCCTCTCCAGCATCTTCCAAGGGCGGGAGCGTACACTCGTTTTTACATTATTGATTTAGAATCGTCACGAGTATGAGAAAAGTCGGACAAAGAGCCATATGAACGGCGATTGTGTTGATTCGAGTTTTCCACTTTCGTATTATAGTCTCAATAAACAAGGGAATGTAACGTCATCCTCAAAAAGACTCTCCGCTAATGCACTCATTCACTCTTGCTACAAATATTAGGGCAGATGACAAGAATTCAAGGCTTTTAACATCCTGTGCAAGTCTGTCCACAATTACAAAACAAACATACGTACCCCTTTCGCTGACTATAACGAACGCTCTCTCACTCTTTCTCTCTCAACAAAAAAACAAACGCGACGACCACCCACTTCGTACGAGACATTCTACTTATCGCGCTTCACTTGAAGCTCTTCATATTATTCGCATCATCGAGAGCAATCAATTTCTCGCGTAATTTACTACGAGTATATCACGATATACCGAACAAATTGCCAAAATGCCGATCATTTCGGAATTCACCACGACAAGAGCGCTATTTATCAAGAGAAATATTTATATTTATGAAAAGAAAAAAAAAAGTCGAGGCTCGTACCTTTTAGTTTCTTTTCAAAACAGTCTTCCTACCTATCCATCTTCTCTGTGCGACTTCACTCACGTATCGCGCACTTGCATTTGCATCAAACTGTGGCGCACGCCATACTCGTTCTATCTCTGTTACTCTCGGTACCGCTAGGTTCTCTTGTCGGCCACCGCTGAGTTACGACAAGCATCATTAAAGCCGTATATACCCAATTATTATTCATCCTGTTCGTAAAGTAGCGAGTATTTTTTTTTCTTCCCTTCCTCCCTCCCTCCCTCCGTTGCCTCGAGATGTGTAAACAAACGATGACGCGCGACATTTTTTGACATGTAGCTGTCACGATCGCGGTTGTCGTCGAGATCGCCTTGCATCTGCTGACAAAAGTGCTTACAAAATATGAGTGAACAATGGTAAAAAATGGAGCGAAGAATTGTTTCACATAATATTGATCTGTTCTTAATCGTCATCTCGAGGACCTCGCAAATGAGTTAGCTTTTTTTTTGTTCCTTTGTGCTAGGAACTTCCCAAATTTGATCGTAGCAATACGATCTTCCAAGTTACGGCTACGCATAATGAAAAGGAGATACTCTGTATTTTGCAACTTTTTAGTTTTGCTCGTTAGAGTATCCCCTTTTCATTACCTAATTTAATTTCTTCACTTTTTTTTCTGCGCACGGTTTCCATTCTTGCAAACTGTATAGAGTCCAACTGGAGTTACCTGCTAGATTTACACATATTATTCCTTGTTTGCTCTCATCGAGTGGCATAACCAGGAAGAATAAGGGTGATACCCAGGATCAGAATTCACTCGATCAAAGTACTGATAAGCAGGGAAATTTTTAGTCCTTGCCTTTGGACCGTACTCGTTAATCCTCCCTATTCGCTTCCCAGGGACATTTCTCACTACCCCACTCCTTTCATACATCTTCGACTCTTCGACATAGTCATGTTCGTGATGCGCTCTAAGAAGTTCACGAAAACATTTTTCCTAGCTGAAGCCCAGAAAAAAACTACCCATATTTTCCCCATTTGAAGTCCGATTCAATTCTTTTGAATTCCATCTAAATGCTCTTGTCAAAGAGGGAATCAACAGGGCTGAAGCCTGAAGCCTCTGTGTCAGAAAAGTGAATCAACAGGGAAAGCTTTAGAAAATCGACAAGGCCCTGGATGAAGCCCTGTTGATTTTCTCTTCCGATAAGGGCTTCAGGAGAAGAAGAAAGTATTCAGATGGTGTTGTGGGAATAAACGTACGTTTTCCTGAGTGCTGTAGAAAGGACACAAATCGTATACCGGGTTATCTTATCATCACTGTATTGCCATTGAAGGTCGATACAGCGATTGATTCACTCTGAGGCTAGTCTGTATTCCCATTTCACTTGGTTTCTGTTTGTACACCAAACGGAGACGACGACGACTGCTTCAACGGCGTTCTTGGTCCCCATTGGCTTATTCTGAATCATAATGCAATGCTTTGTTGTCTGCGCTGCCATTGACTTATTATCTTCGTGTCTTGCTGCTAATCACCAAGCGAAGTATTTCTCTGCTTCCACAGCTCCTAACATCGTCAGTGTTACCAGATTGGACGAAATTTCAATAATTGGAAAAAATGAACTTGAAATGTTGGGTGTCGAAATAGAAATTGTGGTGGCTCTGTCTTTGAAATCATGGTTTATAATTGTCATACAGAGTAAAAGAATAGAGGAAAGATTGAAATCAAGATAGTAAAGCAGATCGCAGCGTCTAACGGCTATTCGAGAGGCGTAGTTGGGGTCGTAGGAAAATGGGAGCAAATAAAGGAACCAATGATAGAACAAAGAAAAAGTGCTCTGGATCAGTACAATATTGTCATAAGAAGTACACAAAGAAGGTGACTAAAGTGTAACTTTTGGTGAAAAGGGGGACTCGACCAGAGTGTACAAGCTCAGTCCCAAACAGTGCAAAAGCATCTCCATTGGCGAGACTGAGAGAAAGTTCTATATTTGGAGAAAGGAGTACAAAACATCATCGGGCAAAGAAGACGACAAGTCACTGTTGCAATGAAGAACAGCGCAATGCTGAGGGAATATTCGAAGTCACACGTGAGGGGGACAGGAGAAAAAGGGGGAATGTCCAAACAAAACAGTCTGGAGAAACAGAAACACCAACTATCCTGATTCACCCTTTTCCCATATACCCTTCACTTGTAGGAAACCACATGCAGAGAAGAAAACCCTGGTACCAGATGGAGATTGCAAAGGTGAAGACGGGAAAAAATCAGACTCTAATCACGTTTGCCAGTGAAAGATTATTCTGCTTGGTGATTGGACGAGACAGGAAGAACAGAACCGGCCATAAGATAACAACATGTTTGGTAGCCAATAGAAATACAGTGCATAGCTAAATGAGCCAATCACAACGCAACGCTGTATTGCTGTGGCCAATCAGATAACAGTGTTATACTATAAAAACTAATGTAAGGCCATGTTCTTGAGTAGCTATACGAAAACGTTATTTTATCTGCGAGTAGCAATGTCACCAAACAGACGGAACACTATCAAGCTCGAGAAAGGGGTCATCAGTTTACGTGGTTACAAATGAGTCAAAATGGAGTTATCGATCCAATATTAATGTCGGTGTCGAAAGCTCGAATTGAGGATTTTAAATCAATTTGGAATCAATCAGCGTACACGAATCCGAAGGAGAAGATGTTAAGTCGTGCAGGAGAATGAGATTGCGCTGAACGATGGGGTTGGAAGAAGAGATGGCCCGCGTAGCTAGGAAAGGGATTCGGAAAGGAAAAGGAATCAATGGAGGGTGGAAGAGAGATGTGATTAAGGCAGGAATAGATGGCAGATAGTTCAGCAGAATGTATGGAGGTGGAGTTTTCCTTACGGAAGAGCCAGACTTCTTCATCGACAGAGATGGTGTGGCCAGTTTTGGAATCCGATTGGGATCCTTCTGTAAAGCACAGATTGCGGGAGGGGAAATAATGAACAATAATGTCTTTGATGTATGTAATATAGGTTACGTTAGGTAATCCCGGTAAGTTAATTAGGTCGAGGCGTATGTGAGGCCCTGGAAGTGCTCAACAAGGAGTGAATGAGAGCGGACTTGAGTTTGAAAAGGTAGTCTGGATGGGTATCCAATGAAAGGAGTAGGGATTTGGGAAAACTGAACCGTGGACGCGAGAGAGTTGCCGGTAAGCGATAATGAGCGCAATTGTAGAAGAGGAATTCAAGCTTTCGCGCATACTCTGAACGTTGGGCTCGTGCGCAAGGCACCAAGGCCTAAACACAGGGCAGAAGATTGTAATGTACCCAGTGATTTCCAAGAGGATTTACACGTATTAGCCTGGCCGCAGCGGCGGTTTTAGGAGGGGGGTGTTGGGGGTTTAACACCACCACCGCCAACCCCCCCCCTTGTAAAAAAAAAGGAAAAAAGAAAGAGGAAAAGGGAAAAAATGGACGAGATAAATATTCTAAAAGCCTTCCTTTCCATGACCCCCCTTCCCCCCACCCTAAAAAAATTCCTAGATCCGCCACTGCCTGGGATTTATGATCCAGTTGAGAGTGGATCAGAAAATCGCATAGTTGAAGCTTACGACTGCAACCAGTACAAATGTGGGATAGATATTTAAGGATATAGGTTGGCTTTCGAGAATTCTATGTCGAAAGTCCAGGAGTATTTAGAACCAGAGGGAAGTTGAAGGAATTTGGTGAAATATTGGGGGCTGATCTGAAGTGGAGGAGTTTTAGAAGAGGAAAGACGTAAGTGTCTTTTCAGGAATGTAAGTAGAATATGCTAGAAAAGCGAAATCCACGATCCGAAGCTCACAAGGAGACCTTAAAAAGGTTGAGTTGAAGAAGACCTGCAGCTTGTTTGGAATTTGTAGGAGCAAAAGAGAGGAAATTAGAAACACATTAGATTGTTTATGGCAATTGAGAAGAGAGGAGCACTCAAAACGTCACCCTGGGCGAAGCGACGCCACTTTAGGTGGAGTAGAGGGAAGAATCTCTTTCTCTCTCTCCTTTTCTTCGTCTTCGTCGTCATCTCTTCCCGTTGCTTGAATGTTATTCAGTCTCAGTGTAGACGTCCTGAGTTTTATTTTCTTCAATTTTGTCACTGTCCCTCCCCCTTACTTAAATACTGTCTCTATTCAGTGCTAGCATAGATGTCCGAAGTCTCAGAATTTGTGCGTAGAAAGATATGTAATGGATCGTAAGGATTTGAAAAATATGAATTACTTTCTGCAGAGAGTATATTTCCTAATTGGATACACTGTACGTGATTGTTCCATTAAAATGCTTTACGGAGCAACACATCTCTCTTTCTCACTCTCGCACGGGCACGCACACTCGTTTTCTTTCTCTATCGTCGCTATAACGCATTTGTTGGAAATTCGATCGCAGATATCCTGATTTATTTTGATACCAGCGTATACCGTCAATTTGTTTTTATTAACTAGAGGTTAAGTTACCTTTTTATGAGCGTACGTGTGCAAGAGCGTTGCCATTTCACACATCATAAATTCGCGTTAACCAACGTCAAATAACACTCTCGTACTGACATTTGAAACTGATAAGTTACGACAACGACAAACGTATTTGAAAGTACGTATACGTATAGTACATATATGTGTATACACATACAGTCGAATAATTCTCCGCTTTTAATGGACGTGTATACATACGTACAGAAACGAAAGTCATCGCCGCACCACGCGGTAACCTTTAATCGAGTTCTTCTTCACGAAGACCTCTACACGTCGAATACAATCGTGTGCAGAAGTTAGTTAAAGGATGAGACAACAAAGTCTGCAAATGCCGCGAGATCAAAAAGGGCAAAACTTTTGCATGATCGCGCGTCGCGCCGTATCGGGTCGAGATAGACTCGTCGCGAAACGATAGACCTGCGGCCGATGACGTCATATTTTGCGGCCAATTAATTCGAAATTACTGTACTCGGAGGGTTGTCTCCAGATTGCTATAGCGTACAAACCAAATTGATACGATCAGAGGAAATGATAATTCATTGTCTCGGTTTCCAATGAAAACGACGACGACGGTGGTACATCAGACAATTCTACAAAGCTCGTTTCTGTGTGCGTGTCTCGACGTTAACGCTCCACCACCGCGGCGGTATATTACGGGGACTTTTTCAATGAATTTTAAAACCGAATGTCTCCCTTGATAACGCGAATATTGTCGCCGAACTCGGCGAGAGGACAATTTTATAAACGTTTCCCAAATCAGTTTTTCGGTCGGCTGTTTTTCGCGGGCGGAACGTGAAACTAATGTTAAATAATTCGTTAACGGTCTGCTGGTATCTACCGCGAGTGTAACATAATTGTAAATCCCTTTGTACTTTCTCTCGACACGTTTATTCGCACGAGCGCGTTCTTTTTTTTCTCCGCGAAATAGCTGGTCAACGTCGTCGAGGAAAATGGCTCAAAAAAAGTTTTCGAATTTGGCTACACGTTCAAAGGCGTCTACGAATGCGTTAGAATGATTAGACGGCGCGGCGTCCGTTTCAATCTTAGGTACTCTGAGGCATCATCAGCGTGCAGAATCAATAAAACAAAGTTGAGAAACAATCTCTTTGTTGTAAATCAAACTGTGCAGAAATGGAGTTTATTGTGTAAGCAGCTGAAAATTCGAGATCCGTTCGTTTGGATGCGACTTCCATTCAGCGTAAAATGCTTATATTATATAGTGCACGCGCGTTCGTAGCTTGCCATATTTCAAAGCTGCGAAAGTATAGACTAGATAATATAGAGGTACTGTGTATGAGATACTTCCTTTCGCAATTTAAATCCGGACTAAATAACGCTGATCAGATTACGTTGCACATTGCGAGTTTAATTTAGTCATTTACTCACGGTATTCTGGAATTTAGTGCTTGTTGAAGTGTACTGATGTGAAATACGGCAACTTACATCGAAACTCGATCACTTCGGCTATAAAACTGTGATACTTGTTTTCAAAGTTGAGTGAGCAGAAGATTCGTTCATTTTTTTTTTAGTGGAATTTTGATATAGGATCGCTTATCGGCCTGAATTATTTCATTTTCATTTTGGTGAATACGACTTCCCCGATTACTTAACTAACCAGGAGTTGAAATTGGAGTATAGAAAACCTCCAATTCGGAAAAATTTGCAACCAAATCCCTCGTAGGTCCCCTCGAGCGGCAACCCTTCCGAAGCGATTTATAAAGCTGTGAATTATGGTGTAGTCCAAGGGGTTGCTGTTTTTCATTGTTGATCTGATACCGACTTCAGCGGACAGTCATTGACAGAATTTCAATCAAGACTTGTAGGCTAGTAGAGAGCTACAGCTCGATGTGAATAATTCCTGCCGGTTTCTCTTGAATTTAGTGTTGATGATTTCCAGGCGATGGCGCTGTGTCCCCAGCCATCTTGGATCCGGAAACAGAACGAAGAATTGTAAAGATGTCAATTTTCAGTTGATTTTGACTCGATTTTTGGTTGACTCTCTATATATCAACTTGGAATAAACAGGTTTTCGAAAGTCGACATGGTTCCTTAGTCCCGAACCTGAATAAATTTGATTCTCAGTAGGAACTTGAAAAAAATCTAGACTATGGTCCTACGCCCCAGCCTCTTAAGTAAGTCTAATGACCTCGAATTTATCAAATTTTGATCTTAGTACATGCCCCCTAGTAAGCCTCATATCTTTGACCTAGAGTAAGAACTCCATCTTAATAATATGAGGATTAAGGATGGTTTTCATTGTATTTTTCTCCCGTGTCGGATTCTGCATCTCATATAGTCGTGCAATTTTATGAGTTGAACTTCACTCAAAATTAGGTGGGCAATTTTCCATACTTTTCTTTTGTTTCTTCGGTTGTTTTTGGAGAGCTTCGGCAATATCTAAGGCGGTGGCCTTGATCTATGCGTCGCGTTGGTCAAAGAGGGTCTTTAAGTCCCTAAGATGAACCAAGATTCTGAAGGTTTTGGCCTTCGTTAGGCTATAAGAAATGTAGACATCTGATGACGGCTTACATCGGGTAATTTGTGACGTTCATGGCCTTGTCCTGATATTTTTTATCTTGTCCATTTGATCAATTTGATGACGTCATGAAGTGAATAATTTATGACAACATCAAAGAGATTCTTTTCCTGAAACGTACTTCATCTGCGAGTAACGAGGGTACCAAACATTTCGAGGAAGCAAACTTGGAAGAATTTCGCCTTTGAAGCTACATACAAATAATATGAGGTTTTGGAGACTTCGAAAATTTTCGACCGTGAGTTACGGATATGAGGGCATGGGGGAGACAGTCGGGGGAAGCTTTTTTGCCAGATGTCTTTTATTGAGGAAACGATCATTAGCTGAATAAGGTCGTTAGACTAATATGTAATTGTTGATTAATATAGTTGAATTAGGATATCTGCAAAAGAAAAGGATACCTATTCGCTAAAAACTGGAGGTCCATTTTTGAAGACTGACCAGACTGGGTTAGAGTTATGTGCCTTACATTGGTAAACCCATATCATGTACCATTTATCGTTGGTAAATTCGTTTAATGCTGGAAATTTGAATTCGACTTAATCTTGTTTTCATATTGAAGACGACAGCTTCCTGAACGAAATTGAACGAGGAACGCAGGGAACCTGTTCTATGAGTCAAATTGGTTTTTGGTATTGAGAATTCAAGGAAGCCTGGCCCTAGTTTAAAGGAGGGCTAGATCTGCTATAAGCCTAGTATAAAATAGGGAGTCATCAGTGACCTGGACCTATTTTAGGGACTTCAAAGTATATAGCTCAAGAGTCAAAATTTCTACAAGTCCCCATCTTATTGTATATGGCTTGCAGATCGAAATTTTTTCGAGTTCCCCTCCCATTACTCTTAGCTCGAGAGTTGAAGTTTTTCGTCGGATGGCGAACGGTGCACGGCGAATTTCTAAAAACAAAACCCATAGGGTAGGTTCTCTGTTGAAAATTCGTCTCCGATTTATGACGACCCGAGTCTTAGGCCTGCATTGAGCGAAAAAGAAGTAGCCCATCTGATGACGTCATATATTGGGAAATTTATGACACTGGCCTCGTCCTGGTATTTGTTTCTATTAATACAAGGTTATCTAGTCCGACTGATGAATCTGATGATTTCAGGGAGTGGGCAATTCTTGACATCATCGGAGAGACATCTGTTCTAAAACATACGTAATCTGCGAGTAGCGAGGCTACCAAACGTTTCAAGCTTACATTAGGCGAAGGAATGTTGTCCATTCAATGACGTCATTTATTGAGCAATTTATGACATTGGCTTAGTCTTGGTATTTGTTCCCGTAAATACAAGGTATCTCTGGTCCATGTGATAAATCTGATGACTTCGTGTAGTGAGCAATTTTTGACGTCATCTTAAAGACTTTTGTCAGGGTGTCTACCAGGTCAACTAAGTCAACTAAGTCAATTAAAGTCAACTTTTTTGAAACATGGTCAACTAAGTCAAGTAAAGTCAACTTTTCTATCCGTAGGTCAACTAAAAAGTCCAAAAATGCATAATTTTGTGTAAAGAATGTTTTTCACCTGTCTTCCTATATGCACAATATCAAGGTATAATAAAAAACTTCTGACTTTTAAAATGACACTTTTCTCAATTCAATATTAATTTTTGCAAAAGAATAAAAAAATACCGAAATTACGATATTAGTTTGGAGAGAGAGAGAGAGAGGGAGGGGGGGGGGGTGATATTTTTTAGGGTCAAATAAAATATCGAAAAAAAGGTCAACTAATGTCAACTATTTCCATTTTTCAATTCTGGTAGACACCCTGTTTGTTCAAAAATATACTTGATGTGCGAGTAGCGAGGGTACTGAACGTTTCAAGATAGTATTTAGTGAAGGAATGCTGTCCATCTGATGACGTCATATACTGAGCAATTTATGACATTAGCCGCGTCTTGGTATTCGTTTCCATAAATACAGGGTATCTAGTCCATCTGATAAAATTGGTGATTTTATAGAGTGGGCAATTCATGACGTCATCAGAAAGACTTTATTCTGAAACATATTTAATCTGCGAGTAGCAAGGCTGCCAAACGATTCACGAAAGCAAACCCTGAAAAAATTTCGTCTTCGGAGCTAAATATGTGAGGGTTAAGGGACTTGGAAAACTTTCTTTCTTGAACTATGGATACGAGGATACGGAGGAGATAGTCGGAAGAGGAAGATGTTCGTTGATAAAAGAATTGATAGCTGAATGGCGTTGTTTCACTAATAAGCAATTGCAGTTGATTACAATATCTACAAAAGAGAAAAATCTTCCCTGGAAACTGGAGGTCCATTCTTGGAGACTGACCAGGCTGGGTTAGAGTCCACGTGGTCTTACGTTGGCAAATCCATATAATGTGCCATTTTTCGTTGGTAAATGCGTTTAATGCTACAATCATGAATTCAACGGATGGGTTTCCATTATTCAAATAATTTTTATGGTAAAAATTCCTCTTTGATTTATGGAGGTCGAAGTCTTAGCCCTACATTAGGCGAATGAATATGGTCCATCATCTGATAAATCTGACGACTTTTTAAGAAGGGGTAATTCATGACGTCATTAGAAAGACTTTTGGCCTAAAACATACTTTATCCGCGAGTAGCGGGGCTACCAAACCTGTTGAAAAAGCGAAATTGGAATTGGAGAAATTTCATCGTTGTGGCTAAATACATGTCATGAGAGTTAGAGGGCTTGTAAAAGTTTTGACCTTGAACCATAGATTTGAGGACATGGAGGAGACAATCGTAGGAGAGTATTTCATTGCTTTTAGCTGAATTGGGTCTTTCACTAATATGTAGTCGTTGATTAGTACATGAATTAGAATATTTGCTAAGCACAGGAGGTCCATTCTTGGAGACTGATAAATCTGGATAGGTTCATGTGCCTTACATTGGCAAATCCATAAAATATGCCATGTTTCGCGTTGATCAACTTCTGTTTGATGCTAGAAATATGAATTCAACGCAGGGGTTTCGCGATAATAAAAATTTCTCTTTGACTGTCTTCCTTTAATACACCGAAAAACTGGTATTTTTTTTTTTCAATTTTCTTTTTCTTAATTTTTTTTCTTCTTCATTTTCTTCTTGAACATTCTACCTTTTTTTCTTCTCCTTCACGTTACCCTTCATAACATTCTTTCTTTATTATTCTTCATTGTCGGAAAAGCAAAGAATCTGTAGAATTCAGGCCCTGTACACGCGTACCGAACAATATCTACTGCTATATTGTAGTAGACTTCTGCTTCTTCTTCCTCCCTCCCCGACAGACTTAGCGCGCTCGAGAATTATCTGTACCGAGTCAAAGGAAGTAATTTGTCATATCTCAGCTCCCTCGTCGGACTTCAACACAACAACAACGCCCGACAATGGAGCAGCTAGCAACAATAAATACGATCGGCGCTTCTCTATACTTCATAGCGAAAGCAAAGGGTTTTTCGCGAGAGAAAGCAGGAATAAGGGTCGCTTTCTTCTAATGCCGCTATAAATCTCTCACTTAATACAGTTTATACCGTGTATGCATGTGTTCGCTACACGGGCAAAAGTCGTCGGTTTACACTTTTCATCCTGTTATACAGGTATATCGTGTATTCGCGATTTTAAGCACGAAAATCTGACTTCTCCCTTCCCCTTTACTCCCGCCCCTCGTCCACGCGCAGCAGGTTGAGATATAAAAAGTGTAAATAAAAATGAAATCGGCTATACGCGAATATTGTGCCGACGTATCTTATTATTGCAGAACGGGAAGACATAAAAACAAAGAATTCTCGTAGGAAAATTCAAATCTCGTATATGTATTCTGCCGAACATAATAATATTTTTTTTTTTTTTTTTATTACTATCGAATTACGAAATGAAAAGTATGAAACGAATCTTTGCTCGACTCTCGCGCGGTGCTTGAGAAAAAAATGTCCTCGTAGAATAACAGCGAGGGGGAACACGCGAAACGTGCAAACATCATCGCATAGATCAAGTCGACTAAAAGGCGAAACTCGAAGAGATTCTGTAGAACAGCCGCCCACTTGATAAAAGTAACAACAATCGTTGTAAGTACGGACTCGCCACTTTTTAAAAGTACGAGCGAGCCACTTTGTTATACCGTCTTCCTCTGGGCACATAATATATAAAATAGTGCGCTGTGAAATGCCCTATTCTTTTTCCTCCCTCCCTATACGTGTCACGAGATATACGAGAGCGAAGGATGGCACAAACGTGAGCAATCTATGATAAAAATGCATTCTTCAACATTGCCGCACTAGAAGTTGGAACTGTGCGAGAGTTGCATAAGAGCGATTTTATGGCTTGCAGAAAGATTATGTTTTCATTATCAAAATCATCTGCAAGTGAGAGTAAAAGCTGGAGGTGCGTCCAATTTTCTACAACAGATGGAAAATAATCAGGGAGGTCGAAGCTTTAGTATGAAGCTTCTACTCCCGACTGATAAATTTACCAGACACGTGGTTCAAGAAGCAAAAGCTGAAGTTACTGCTGAAGAAGCTAAGATTTGGTTCTTGTCCATGGGTCAAAAGGAGACGTAATAAAATGCAAGTACGAGGGGTGGAATGAGTCATGAGGAAGCTTTCAGTATTAATTGATCTCTATACAATGAGGAGGAAAAAGAACGAATATTAGAAAATTTCAAAGTTCCATAATTTCTTCCCTCTCGACGGTCCCGACATGCAACTTTTCACTTGCAAAATGGGGAGATTCTTGCTAACTGATTATTGGACTTCGAAGTCACGCTTGTTTGGACCAAGAAGTAGCCCTGTAGCAAATTATATTATAGTCCAGAGAAGATATCGCCGAGTGTCAAACGGGTCACACGTGACCAAGATCTGTTGATCGCCAATAGTTTTTGTGAAATAATTACCGACCTTTCGGTGTGACTTCTGTTCTTGGCAAACTGTTCCCAGAAATGCTAAACAAAAGTCTATTCTAGTTCATTGAATTAAATAACATCCTCTCCCTTCGTCAAAACAGCTTCCGCGGAGGCCTTGACAACCGCCAAACCATTTCTAAATTAAATCTTCAAATTGAGGAGGCCTGCCACTCTGTCAACATTACTCCATTTTCTTCGACCTCCGAGAAGCGTTGCGCCGTCACTACGTCTCCTACTAATGGATTTCTATCGGTCAAGTAAGTCAAGTAAATCAAGTAAAAGTCAAGTATTTGATGAAAGGTCAAGTAAACTAGTAAAAGTCAAATATCTTCATTAACGGTGGAGTAAAAATGGAAAAAATGACAAAAATTGTTGCAAAAAAAAAAAAAAAAAAAAAAAAAGCTCATGAGTTCTCTAATGGAGTTTAACGAGAGGTGGCAGGGAATCTGATTTTTGAGCACTTGGGATCTGAAAAATGTAGATTATGATATCATAGGCCCCGCCCCAAGCTTTATATGATAGGAGGAGGTCTTAGAAGGACGTCACAGGTTCGGACTTTGGAACTATATATAATAGGAAGGGAACTTGAAAAAACTATCACGTCATCAGATTGTGAAGTCACAAGGCTGACCTATGACGTCATCAAGCTGTCACGTTAAAGGCCCCGCCCCAAACTATATATATGACAGGAGGAGACGTGGAGGGGACTTGAAAAATTGCCAAGTTTCGAGCTTTGCCGGATGGAGGAATTTTCTATGGCCCCCCCCCCCCGATCAAACAGGTTGCCTGTTGAAACAGTATTTTTAGCCAATTTGACTTTTTTTTAGCGGGAACCTGTTTTATCGGGAGTTTTTTGGAAAAAACGTCCGCCGTCCGGTCGGCCGGCAAAGTTCGGAGCTCGAAAATGTTCTAAGCGCACCTCTAAGTCCCTCTCCTATCATATACTTATAACTTGTTGGCGGGGCCTGTGACGTCACAATCTGATGACGTCATAGATCCATTTTTCTTTTTCAAGTTCTCTTCTTATTATATGTTTATAGTTCCAAAGTCCGCGACTGTGAAATGTGACGTTACAATTTGATGACTTCATGCGTCAACCTTGTGACGTCACATTCTGATGACGTCATCAGTATTTTCAAGTTCCTCGGCTATTATGTATAGTTACAAACTCCAGGGCTATGGCGTCACAATTTGATGACTTCATAGGTCAGCCTTGTGAAATCACTATCTACATTTTTCAGATCCCATGTGCCCCATAAAACAGGTTCCCTGCCACCTCTCGTTTAACTTGTTAAAGAACCCGTGAGTTTTTTTTTCTTGCTTGTTAACTCTCTTACTTTCAAAAAAGGTCAAGTGAATGTCAAGTATTTCCAGAATTTCTTTTTAGTAGACACCCTGTCATATGACGCTAGCCTTCGAGGTAATTATCTAACCTCACACATCTTTTCTCCATTACAGGTCTGTAACGGTTAGAATTTAAAACCAATCCACCTCTCATCAATTTATCCAAAATCTTGTCCCTGGGTAGAAATATGCCTTCCTAATAACGAACAGTGCCTTACCAAACACCTCCTTGCGGATAACTTCGGTATCTGCCTACTAACCTCCAATCCCAACGAACAGCAATACTACTCTAATTGACCCATGAAAAAATCCCCATACGGTACTATGGGGGTCACACCCTTGGAAAACGGTTATGTTCGATCTCTGTGACGTTATCAATGACTTTGACCTAATTTAGGTACTTGGATTTTCAAGTTTCGATCCTCCATACAAAGACTTGAGGAAAGTCACAGTTAATTTGAGAATGTAGTCGCACGTGTGTAGAGGTCAAAGGCTGTAAGCATTTTACCACACCGACGGCGCGGCGCATACGCTAGAAAAGCTCAAGAAGCCTGCAGTCTAAACTCGAGTTGGTATTTTTTTTCGATTTGTGAGCACCTACAGAAGATGAAGTTGCTGTACTTACGAAAAGTACGTTTCTGGTGCTTACTGCTGCTTCAAAAAATAAGGGTAAAATCTAAGACGGATTCTTGTCGTGCGAAAAAGTTCGCTGTCATCTTCCCGTTTCTGTAAGAAGGGCTAGCGGCTTCAACTTAAGTCACAAAGTATAACGACATAACGCTCGGTAAACAAACGGCGAACACGCGTCCTGCCCGTCCCTCCTTCATTCGGCGCGGACGTAAACAAACTTTTTCGACACCGAGCGTCCAGAATGCGCGCGGAATGCGTCGCTGAACCATAAAAAACAAATCAACGTGATATTTTCGGTCGACCGATTCTTTCAGAAATTTTTATGCAAACAGTGGAAAAATAAGAAATCGCGAACTCGAACGAGACGAGGAAAAAGAAAAATCTAGGGTTAAGAAAACAAACATCAAAATTGGTACGGTAATAACGTGCAAAGCGAAAACAAAAAAATTTCGTCTCTAGAAACGAGAGAGAGAGAGAGCTATATACGCGAGGTAAATGTAAAGTGGATAGTGGAAATTAAATTTTAATCACCCTAATAACTATCGTCGACATTGAGGGGTGGTGAGGGGTGAAAGGTTACGGTTACTGCGTGCGACTGAAAGTGTCATTTGTCGTGTATTCTTCGTATATAGAATAAATCGTGAAACGTATCCCGCCATAACGACACTGTCCACGAATTAGGTATATATACTGATACTGTATTACGTGGGTAAATGCTCTAGGGTTTTGGTCGGATGTAGGTATGTACCCCGGGTACCCGCGGTATTTCGTTGTTGTCCTTTTCCTCGTGCTGCGGTTTTCCCTTTCACGATCTTATTCTAACGTTTAAGTTATTTTCAATCGGGTAAATAGTAGATGAAAAACAGCCTTGACAGCATTTTACAGTAGGCTTTTGCGTACGAGAATTCAAAGATTGGCCGGCAGCGGGTTTCGGGACTCCATTTTTTTAGCGAGAGAAAGAGAATCCATTCTAACTGTCCATGTGTGGTATGTTTCACGTCTTTGATGAAACTGATGAATGACGCTTCAGCAGAAGTGTTTGATAGGTGATTTTTCTGAACGAATTATCTTTCTATCAAACAGTAAAATAGGTTTGTCATCTTTTCAATCAATTTTCTTGAAAAATCTCCAAATTCCATTCTTCGACTCTGGAGGACACAATTCATTTACCACAGCTCAATTGAGATCGTGAAAGCTGAATGATGCACACGTACCCTAAAAATTCAGAAATTTATATCACGTCCTTCTAAAGGGTGGAACAGGAAAATTCTCCCTGAATTATGGTGCATCGATGTGTAATTTTACCCATAAATCTGCTGTTACTCCTAACCATTTCTCTAGAAGCCTATTGCACGAGCCCTAAACCCAGGTAACACGCGAAAATTTCCAAACCTAAACCTCTTTCTTCTTAAAACCTAGAGTCATAAAGGGCTCCAGCTTCTTGTCCTCCGTATCCCAATCCAATTCTCAAATCTTCATACCTTGAACTCAATCTTTCACTAAAACTTGAATTCACCGGAGACTCCTTCCAACGAACATCATCTTGAGCCACACGGGTCTCTTCTTGGGCCCTCACCAATCCGAATATTAGTCACGATCCCACAAAACTACCTAACTCTTGCAATATCGCCTACATTTGAAATATTAGAAACTTGATACGAGAATACCTTACCTTGGTTTCACAACTTGCATCACTGACGGATCAAATAGCATTCATAGAATCAATACGTTTTTGAATTTTACGGTTGTCCATCATGATGAGGTATACTGGAGAGGTCATGACTGAACCAGCGAGTCATCAAAATGTGAATCATTCTCATAGACTAATTCAATCAATCCCTCCTCAGGAATATAACTTAATATCCTTATTATTCCGGTGACGAAAGATTTCGATTTCCTCCAGACGAATTTTCCCTGTGGAGGAGAACTTCGGATCCCTCTGTGAAACTATAACCACTTCCAATTAAATGGTCAGCAAAGGCCGACTAACCTACCTTTCTTTCTTCCCACGCTTTCCTGTGTTTATCAACTCTAACTTGGAGTTGACGGCTGGTCATACCTATATAAACACTGGGGCAATCTCCACAAGTCACTTATAGACCCCCCCCCCCGTTCGTTCATCGGAATAGGGTCTTTTGATTTGACCCGTAGGCTCTTAACAGTATTAGAACTGTAAAATACCGTCCGAAAACCAAAGTGACGGAGGACACGGCTCAAACTTACCCAGAAACGGCAGCCTGATCCACCGTTTCCTACTATCAAGGTGCGATTCTTGGGGGAGGGAGGTCGTAGAATCGAGACATTTTCTTGTAAGTCTCCTTCGAACCATAAGGTCGATGTCCACCTTGACCTGATTCACTCTAGCCAGATGCTTATTGTCACGAGTTCTGTATGGGATGCAACCTCACTCAGAGGGATGTGAAAGAGGCGATGGATTAAACTATTGAATGTAGCTAGTTTGTGGGCGAAAGGTACGAAGTACGACCCGTGGATTGCAATGTCGGTCGAAGTACTACCGAATGCGTGGACACCGTCTATGACAGAGATGGTCAAGTCCAGAGAGTTTATGGAAGAGCCACCAACTTCCTAAGTAAATTTGATGGGAGGTTATAGGCTAATGTCATCCACGTACCTGTGCCAATAGAAAACATGATTCAAAAACTCCCAGCCCGAAGACAAATCGGTCAAGCTCCAATTTGGTCATGAAAACCTCCGAGATGAGAGAACCCAAGGGGGAACCAGGATCTCCACCACCTCGGGGAACTCGAAGAATTTCCCATCAAATTTACAGAAGTTGGGCGACCAGCAGACCTTCAAAAGATCGGAAAATTCACCAAGTTCTTCATGGGGAATAGCAGATTTTACAAGCAAGTTTCCTATCTGTTGCGTAGTAGTAGCCTTATAGGGATGTTGGGAAATAGCCCAACAACATCAAACAAGCATGAAATTGAACCTGGGGGAGACATGTGTCCTTCAGTTTGTCAGCCAGGGCACCCGAGGTCTTAACTGATTAGGGAGACCCCACCTCCACACGAGCTTTGAACCTAACCAGGAGTTTAGCGAGGGAGTAGGTCGGGGAGGAAACAAACTAGACAACCGGGCGCATCGGCTTGTACAACAGTTGTATTCTTTTCTTTGTCGTCAGAGAAGGAAGCCCAACCTCATCCTCCCCTCTTTCTACGGACCTGGTCAGCATACATTCAATTTCAATTGTATATCGACACAACCTCATCCACAACTCGTTTTTTGAATCAATTTTTGGTCCACACTGTATGCAAAACGAATCGTCTTCGTAATGAGAACCAAAGATGAGTTTTGAAACCTGGAACAATTTGTAAGCTTCAGAAATTTCGGAGTGACTCAGAATAAATCTGAACCCGAGTGTGTGTTAAGAAGAATTTCAATCTTCGAGAAGGTACGATCATTAAAGTTCAAATCTAAAACCGTCAAACTTGGATTGATATCAAGTCCTAAACTTTATGGTGGAGAAGAAGTGAGACAAATTTGACATTGTTCCTTCGAGAAAGTCTGCGACGGCGTACGTTTTTCCACCGCAATAGAAGAAATTCGAATTCGACGTATACGTTTTTCCACGCGTGCACTCTGGATATCGGACGAGAGTAGAAAAATAAGGTTATCAATTATCGTGCCATAATACACTTTTCTAAATGAGAAGAAATCTTTTGCAGTCGCGTATATAGACCGACCATGCAGCAAAATAGCGATACTCTCGAAAATGATTACGTCGGCTGGGAACGTCGTGAACATTTTTCTTCACTTCATTACCATTTTCATTTACACGGTTCAAAGTGTACAAAATATTAAACTTTTAAAAGAATTTTTTCCAGCACTTTATCACTGCGGATAGGAAAACATTTCTTTAACAGCCTTTTTCTTACCCAACCACGTTTGTTCCGTTCGGCTCCTTTGTCGTACTCCCTCTTTCACTTGTTCTCCTTTCTTTCTTTCTTCCTTTCTCCCGAGTTCAAATCATTCTTTTTCCATATACTGTGCAATACGCGATTTTACGAGATTAGCAAATCGCGAGTCGAGTATTCTTTTGTACTCGACGAAATCTGATTTCAAAATATGAAAAATTGCAAGAAGAGTCGTTAAGTACGAATTTCTCATAGTATGTGACATACGCATTTCCTCTTCATCGCAAGTATGCGTTGGAAGAATGATATTTTTGTAACTTCTTTTTTTTCTTTCTCATTTATGCGGCATTTCTAATAATACTCGTATATTAAGGGGAATTCTCATGTTTGCAATTTCGCGCATGATTTGGAGCTCGTGCGCCTGCGATTAGACTTCCTTTACCGTCAATCGGTACAGAAGTCTTGAATACGGTCACTAGGTGTATTCTCCACGTCCACTCGGTTACGTTCTTTAGGGTTGATATGTCTTGGTATCCATAGAAGAGAGCTGGAGGATGAGCAAGCACTTGACGAGGGTGTAAGGATTAGGAGTTATTGGACGATAGGATCGGTAGAATGAGGAGTTCCTTCGCTCCCGATGCAGAGTCCGCTATCAACCTTCCTCTACCGTCAATCTAACGTTTTTAAGCGTATCCTTCGTCCATTGCGTCGTATTACTCAAGGTCGATGTATTTCTGTATCCATGGGATAGAGATGAGAGGATGGGGAAGAACATGACGAGGGTATGATGATGACGATTTATTGGACGATATGATTTGAAGAATGAGGGTCTTGGATCGCGAGTCAAGATGACGCGAATCAGATAGTATAACGAAATTGAGGGATGGATAGGAGCGAGTGGCAGGTAAGTTTGACGATGAATATGGAAGCGGAGTTTCTCGTACGGAAGGATGAGATGTTAGGATGAGGGTCCTGATGTGGGTCGGTCCGTGAAGTAGAGTAGGTGGGACGAAAATTCTGAACAAATGCCTTTATTGATGTAAGTCAGCTGTTTTGGGAATTTCAGTACGATCATTACGGATGTCAAGGACAGAGGTTACCCATGAGGCATGAAAAAATAGGAAATAAGGGCCTGGATAGTAGTGACATGTCAGATTACGTGAGCTGAGAGCATTTGAAAGGATAGAATGGTTGAGGTATTGGGCTTTTGAAGCCAAAAAGTTATCAGTGAGTGGAAGAATGCAGTAATGAGAAGGAAAAATACCTGCCCTACAGGCTGGATGAAGGGCAAGTGTGTACTAGGGTGGCAAGGGCCAGTTAAAAGTCGGAAGATTGGATGGAGTCCAGCAATTTAAATGTTGTTGAAATGATGTCTCCTCTCCCCTTCCCCAATGCCAAGATTTGCGTGCGCGTGCGTGCAGATGACCTCCGCACTAATTTACTCCCTCTCCGTTTGCGAGAATCCCCTTTTCATACTGAGCTTATACTAGCTTTATATTAGGTTTAGGTTCTCCCTCGAACACTTAGTTCTAGGCCCTGATAATCCTGTATACTGTATCCCCTCTTTTCTTTTATAATTAACTGAAACATCATCAGCCGGTGACCCCGAGGCCTCTCCAATTCTGACGTCATCAGTTGGTGACTTCATGTCCCGAGCCTGATTCTCAGATTTGCGAGTTTAGTCCACCTCGCCTCATCCTTGAAATCTAAATGGGGCCTAGATACCTCAAGATACAGTGTTCTACATCTATATTAATCTAAGAACGGAGGCTCACTCAGCTAGACAGCTTCCGCCTTTATTAGTCTGAGAACGGGCCGTACGCTTCTGTGAGAAAATTCCAGGCTGTAATTTCTGTAGCTCGAAATTAGTGTGGACATTAAGAGTTCTGGCCTGAAAGGTTCCTGTGGACTCAGCTTGTCTTAGTTCTTGCTTAGCTTTCATACCCAAGGAAGAAATTCAGCCTAAAACTCCATATTTATACACCAGAACTAAACTTCCTTCTGGGACCACTTCTACAGAAGTTCATATCTCCGAATTTTCTGGAGTCTCTCTATATGGAGGATCAAGACTTGACATTCCAAGTCTCTAAATTAGTTCAAGACCATTGATGACGTTACAAAAGTCGAACACGGACGTTTCCTCAGAATGTAGCGCCCATAGTTCAATAGCTTTGAATTTTTTCAATTTCGTTTGTGGATGATCGAATTCCAAGTCTCTAAATTAGGTCCAAGGTCATTGGTGACGTCATGGATGTTTTCCTGCGATGTAATTCCCGTAGTTCGATAGCTTCAAATTTTCTCAACTCTCTTCGTGAAGAATCGAAACTTGAAATTCTAAATTCCTAATTTTGGTCAAGACCATTGATGACGTCACGAAAGTCGAATGCGGACGTTTTCTGAAGATTCAACCATAACCTGCATAACAATTGATCGGAAGATGAAGAGTTTTGGCCTCAAATGTTCCGGTGGACCTAGCTTATCTTAATTCTTGCATAGCTTTCATGCTTTAGGAAGGAACTCAGCCCCGGTTCAGCTTTCACTTCCACAGAGATTCATAGTTCCGAATTTTCTTAAGTCTCTGTAAGGAGGATCGCAACTTGAAATTCCAAGTCCTTGAATTAGGTCAAAGTCATGACGACGTCACAAAAATCGAACATAACGTTTTCTAAGGATGTGACCCACATAGTTTGAAATTCGTATTGTTGCTTGAACTTTTTTCCACCTCCACGGAGGTTCAAAGCTTGAAATGTTTTCAATTCTCTTCCTTCTAGAGGGTCAAAATTCAAACTTTTTTCAAGTCTCCCCTGTCAAGGATCGAACCTCGAAACTTTCCAAGTTTTTAGTGAAGTCATGGTCATTGATGACAGGATTCATCTTCTCCCTTCTCCTCTACAAAACAGAATCTGATAGTGGATTTTCCGCTGATCATTGGATATTCTCTCTCAATCAAAGGCGTATTATGGATTTGAAAAAGAGGAGATGAGGAGAAATGTATAAAATTTGAGTGCAAGGTTTTCTCGTAAAGGCAAAAAATTGAGATTGAAAAAAAAAAATTGATTTATACACTCAAAAGTTCTTGATGTAGATCCCGATGCCATGAAGTTTTTGAGAGTCCTTTGAACTGAACAACCTAGAGCACGGAAAAAGCTTCAAGTTTTCTAATCACGTTCAAGTTGAGTCGTAGCTCGACAACATTTCTCTACCTTTGCAAATGTGTACCAGAAATCGGTTTTATGTGAAAAGCATGGATTCGAAACTATAAACTATCTCATTCGCATGGAGTTATGTGGTCGAATTAACATGCCAGCTACATTAATTCCCTCTCCTTTATGCTATAGTGTTTAGATTGGCTGTCAGATGTTCTTTGATTCGCCTCTCTAAAGTAATTTTCGTTCCGTATCTCGTCCCGATCCAATTTGGAACCTATTATGTAGGCTTTCACAACGCTGACAAACCTCTTTGTAAGGACTCCACCACTCGTGAAGAAGAATCTGCTTCTTCTGCAAGTAACCCTTCTTCAAACGGTAAACGAAATTACAGATCGTCAGAGTTCGCCCTCTCGGTGTCAAATGACGTCCTCATCATTCACCTTTTAGGCACAAAATTTCGTCATTTTCTTTTGGAAATCGCGTACCTCCCTCGCATATTCTCGAAAGCGCAGCGAGAGAAGAAAACAGAAAAACGTCCCTATTTGTGCAACGGCTAAATACAATTTATTCCGCACAAAGCCATCGCCTTTCACACCGATGTGAAATCACGACGTTGAAGGATAAAGTTTAACCTCTGCTCTGTCGGTCCGGACGAGATGAAATTATCAACACGCGAGAGGGAGACTTGTATAAAGTTCTATGATTCATATGTGAGGATGACTTGCGACAATTACCCTAGCGTACAGTCGGGACAGTGAGACACGTCTTCGGCATGTGCATTTCGTACGATTTCCGCTCGTCCTCCTACAGCTTCGTGATAATATTATAGGAACCTTATCCGAAAACTTACCTTTGTTCGCTCTCTCTAATCTACGCACGCTGCTGCAGAAAAGTTAATTAAACAACGATATAGACAACGTAATCACGTTAACAAGCAACGCATACTCGTTTTATATGCTCAAAGTGCTTTCGCCAATACGTTATGCGCTGTGTCGGCGGAGGGGGAGTGGTATATATTATGGAAATATCGACGGATATACGTGTAGACCAAAATATGAGAGTCATCCTTACAAATAATTGATGTATTTCTTTTCACGAGTGCAACCCTCTTTTCAAACAGAAAGAGGAAGAGGTTAAATAATGGTCATTCGTGACTGCTATGAAAAGCAGATATAATATAATGGGGAGCAACGTGGAATTGGCGAGGGGCAGACGGAGAAGAAAAAAAAAACTGCGCAAAAAGTAGAAAAATATTACTGTGTAAGCGGTACTACAGTAAAAATACTGTATATATGAGCAATTTTAGTTATTGGATAGTTTTTTTTATCGTCTCAAAGTTCTCGACGCCACGCTCTCTCGTTCTCTCTGTTTCTCTTTACACATTCGACGTATCTTTCAAAAATATGGCGCATTACCGTCCAGAAGAAAAATTAATTAAAATATAAGAGCTGATGAATGCATCCCTCTTTTTCAGTTTTACTGAATAATATCGCATTGGGAGGGGTTGGAATCGAAAAATTGTGCGGGTAGTTTACGGTAAAATTTTGGTTCGTATCATTATTTATAATTATTAGGATTTCGATGGATTACGTGTTCGTAGAACTCTATTTCCTTATAATGGCTCGTAAATTCGAGGCGAATATTCATTCAGTTTGTACATTTTAACCTTAATTTGTCGTCTCGAGTTGTTTGGTATTGAGAGGTGGCGCATTTGTTGCGACCGCCTTCCCTCCATGGTGGAGAGGGAATTTTGTTACATCGATCTTTTCGGATGTAAGTTCAATCTTGGAAGAATCTCTTCGGCAAACCCCCTCTTCTTCTTTACAACCACCAAGCCACCTTGGCAACCGTCAAGCTGCAGTGCCCTCAGTAATAATAATAATAATAGTCAGCCTTTATTCCGCAGCGATACAGAACAAAGAAATATAGTGCCCTCAGGCAAGAGGGAATCTCCTCGGCAAAGCCCCCTCTTCTTCTTGACAACCGCCAAATGGCACTGCCCCCAAGGTCGCAAAACTTTTGAATATATCACAACACACGATCTATCGCTGTTGGAGTCTCTTCTTCTTCGATCTTCCTCTTCTTCCTGCATGTCTGTATGTGGATGGTACACAGGTGTGAAGTAGACCAGAGCGTGGTTCTGCATTTGGCCATTTTATTCCAGGTCCATCTTCTTCTTCATGACCGTGGTTGCGAATACAGACACCTGGTACCACGCTTCTTCGGAACCTAGCCAACTCGGAGCAAGCGCTTCCTCTACCCCAATCTATTAACTGTCCGACTAAGCTTGCCCCGCTCACGCTTCCACGCCTCACACTCAAATAAGGTATGCCGTGATCCACCCTCCCGCCCATAGTTACATTGCGAAAACGTTGCCTGCTCAACTTTCCTTACTCGTTGAAGCAGCCATGGCTGCTGAGCACCTGCGTCTGGTGAAAGTTCAACTGATCATGGTTCATCCACTTATCAAGATCGTAACACACGGATCGTCCATTCATTAAAAAAAAGGAATTTTTCTTTACCTCAAGTATAATTTCAATACATCTTTCATACACCCCGGCACGACGTTACGCACAGACCCCAAGTAGTAACGTTGAATTTCCGCGAAGCTCTACCTTTAACAGAGTGCATCAAGAACTTTATCAACGAGTTCTGTTGCAACGTGGTGTATTCAATGCAGCAAGAAATAGTAACTGAGAATCGTTTTCTTGTAAATTCATGAATTTTTCTAGGATCTTTGTTAAACTAGTATTAATATTTTTTCTTTTACACGACTATTTCAACGCGGTTATCATCTCAACTACGAGGTAGAGTAAAATCTACTCGTTTCATCTTGTACCTTTTACAATATTATCATTTGAGGTCGATTCAAAATCGATCACCATGAAGATCTTAAGGAAACTTTAGAAAAGCTGAATCCATGTTAACGATAACACCTAACGACAATTATTCCGTGTTAACGAGTATAAAAAAAAAAAAAAAAAACACTGAAACGGTATCTCAAAATGTAACTCTGTTTTAAGAAAATCATATTTTGAATTTTTTCAAGAACCTCTTATCCCCAATGATTTGACTTTGATCAAATTAGAGCGTGGAGCACTTGGAGAGGTTGACTCAAAACCGACTACAAATTGACGCGTCTAATCAGTTTTGATCAGGTCAACAATTTCATGTGGACTCGATATCAACGTCCCCAAGTAATAGTTGACCAATGAAGCATTTAATTCAACGTCAATCTGGGCCTGTACACATTGCAATAGCACTACATATTGACCGTATAAAGCAGTTGATTTCAGATCGATCAAAAATTTGGAGAACTTGACTCGAAATCGACTCGAAGTCGAAGTTACGAATGGGTTGAATGAGCCTCATTTCGACTTGACGCCAACATTAGCGTCAGACCCGCAGCTGAAGTCAGGGGCGAATTATTGACACCATTTTCTCTTTGTCAGTTTGGCACTGATATTTTTTTCATAGGGTTGTTTTTGTGGTGAGATTAAAGAAAGTCCAAGAAGTTGGGAAGTCACTGTTCCGCGAACACTGCAGTGAAGAACATCACGATGATGAAGGAATATAAACCTTCCGGAGAAAAGATAACTCTGGGAAAGATGGAGATTTGAATGGCATAGAGGAGAAGAGCCTATCACGTTTGACAGCAAAAGACTTGGAAGAGAGAGGAAGAATAAAACCAAGCAATAGAATGTAAGGAAACTTGGTAGCCAATAGAAACACAGCGGATAATGTTCGGTGAACCATGCAGACTTCAAATCAATCCCAAGTCAACTCTTTATTTCGACTTATCGATTTACCAGCGAATAATTATTGTGTCCTCCATGTGAGACCAATCACCCATTTTAAGTACCTGAAGTATCCCCATTTATCCGGATTGAAAGCTTAGGCCGATCAAAGCCCAGAGATTCGGGTGGTTCAATTCTACCATTGATATCCTCGTAATGTCTTTATAAAAGAACTCTCATTGTGTCCTCATATATCCTCATCACGTCCTCACAGAAGAACCCTCATTGTATCCTCATATATAATCTGTCCCATTCCACTTTGAGGTCATACTTCTTCTACATCACCACTCAGACTTTTGTATCAATATGTGCGAATAAATCCTCATGGTTGCAGTGAAGACGCTGAATGACCCAAAAAGTTGATGGGGTTCTATTGGAGTGCAGTTCGGTTGACTGCTCTCCAAAAATTATTACCCACACACAGCTATTTTATCTTATATAGAGAGCACTTGCTTCTTTCTCTGCGTGCATTACTGCAACACTATCAACAAACACTTTAAGGCCGGATGAAATGAGGATATAAAGAGGATATCAACGTCGTCCTCTTTGTGTCCTCATAATATCCTCACTAACAAGGACACTCAAAGGGCGGTTGTAGTGAGGGCACAATGAGGATCTCGCAGTCTCTATTATGTTTCTTCCTCACATCCTCATAGTGTCCTCAACATTGAGGATATTTTGAGGAGGGAATGAGGACACGAAGAGGATTTGTGGAACTTATGATTTTGAAGATATTACAGTCTCTAATATGTTTCTTCATTACATTCTCATACACTGAGGACCCTTTGAAGATGAAATGAGGACACAAAGAGGATATCAAAGTCTTCCCCTTCATGTCCTCATAATATCCTCACTAGCAAGGACACTCAACGACTGTAGTGAGGAAACAATGGGGACATCACAGTCTCTAGTGTCCTCAACATTGAGGACCCTTTGATGATGAAATGAGGATATAAAGAGGATATCAAAGTCAGAACTTTATGTACTCATAACATCCTCACTAGCGAGGACACTCAACGGCTGTAATGAGGAAACAATAAAGATATCACAGTCTCCACCCTCATTGTGTCCTCAACATTGAAGATACTTTGAGGATGAAATGAGGACATGAAGAGGATTTGTGAAACTTCTAGTCTACTTTCTCATTTTACCCGTCAAGTATCCTCAATATGAGTGCACATGGTGGGTTTGATGAGGATGATGGAATTCAGGGTGTCTACCAGGTCAACTAAGTCAAGTAAAGTCGACTTTTCTATCCGTAGGTCAACTAAAATGTCCAAAAATACATAATTTTGTCTAAAAAATGTTTTTCACATGTCTTCCTATGTGCACAACATCAAAGTATAATCAACAGACTTCACACTTTTCTCAATTAAATATTAATTCTTGCAAACGAATAAAAAAATACCGAAATTACGATATTAGTTTTGAGGGGGGGGGGGGGGGGGAGTTTATATTTCTTAGGGTCACATAAAATATCGAAAAAAGGTCAACTAATGTCAACTATTTCTATTTTTCAATTCTGGTAGACACCCTGGAATTATTTTTCAAAAGGGAGCGTGGTCTTCAAATCGATTTTGTTGCATTCTCTATATTTCCTCAATGTGTTCTCATCGTGACACAATGAGGAGGTTTTATTCATCGGGATAGTTTTGCCCGTGTCAACTGTAAATTGAATGTCGACTCAAAATCGACCGTTTGTTCCTTTCCATCGATTCATCGTCCACTTCGATTTTTGGTCGATTATACGTCATTCATCGGCGAAAATCATGAGTACGATATTCCTAAATTTTAAGTGCGCGTCGAGGTCAAAAATGAGGGGTTTCTTAGTAGATTTGTATGTCGAAATTGCGTCGATTTGACCATTGCTGCCTGATTGGGATTCTGAATGGCAGCCACTCTATGATTATAACCATTAGTAAAATCACCAAATATGAAGCTCTACCAGAGCTTAATCCGATCCGTCTTCGATTACGGATCACCCTTTTACGGTCCTGCCCTTCCCTCTCATTTAAAACTACTCGACACTATCCAAAATTCTTCACTTAGAATAGCTACTGGAGCATTCCGAACCAGTCCCGCTGAAAGCCTCTGTGCAGACACTGGCTTCCCCCCACTTCATTATCGACGCTTCAAACTGTCAACCAACTTCCTCACAACTCTCCTAGAATATCCGCAAATCCCCGTTCACCATCGCATATCCCCCCCCCCCCCTAACGACAACCAAAATTCCATGACCAGTCCACGTTCCAACCTAGAACTTCAATTAGCACGCATCTTCAAGTTCAATTGTCTGAACCACATCATTCCCTCAACCCCTCCTTGGCTCTTTATTTCACCCAAAACCATTCGCGACCTAAAACGCCTCCCTCATCTTTCAACTTCTTCCGAAGAGGCACAGTTTAACGAAATTCTTAACAACTTTCACAACCCTACACTATGTTCCACCGATGGATCTAAACATCAAAACCAAACCGGCTCTGTGTACTCAATAGGTCACATCACAGTCTCTCACCGACACCGCAACACCGCATCCGTCTTCACCACTGAACTACAAGCAATCTTTAGCTGTTTAGAACACATCCTCAACCTTCCCGTCTTCCTCTGAACCCATTTTTGGTCATTTCCGACTCCCTGTCATCACTTGACGCCATACCCAACCACAATTGCTCCCAATGTCGTATACATGTTACTAAAATTCACTAGTCAAAACTAGTTGCCACAAATGACTTTAGAACTAGTTTTGACTAGTTAATTCTAGAATAAAAAAATTGTTTGAATTCATCAGTAAATTCTAGTTATAACTGAAATGAATTGAAATTGTTCGAGTTCAAAAGGTGATGGTATTTCCAGACATACTTCGGCCAAATTGATAGATATTTGGTAGTTCTGCTCAACTTTGAGGATAAGTAGCTCACACTGGAATAAAATATACGAAAAAGTTCTAAATTTTTCTTCCTTAATTCACACATTAAACCGTACATCATACGAATTCGTCGGTCTATAAACGTTATGAGAGCAAATCTAACAGTGACTAATTGACGCACACCATTCAAGTACAAACAAGCTTTTTGAAAAATAAAAATTCAAGGGTGTTGGAGGCTGGAGGCATTTTGTCTCTGGAGGTACCTTGCCTCCGCCTCCAATGAGGTGAAGATGGTGAGGATTTAAACCAAGATGTTGGAGGCTGGAGCATTTTGCCTCCGGAGGTACCTTGCTTCCACCTAGAGGCTTGGAGGTGCTTCGAAAGATCCTTTAGGAGGCACTTTTTTCAACAGTATTCTATTCCTCGAACCCTCATTCAGCCACTTTGATGCTAGCGCTGCTCGGTTCGAAGAAAAGCCAAAGTTTTAAATACACCTTGTGAGTATCATCTGTCATCTGGCAACACTGGTAGGCCAATATGCTACATCTGGTCACACTGATCAACGTTACAAGTGCCTTCGGAGGCGTCTCCAAAGACGTCTTCGGTTTCTTCGACAGTACCTCCGGAGGCATTTTCTCCAATCTCAGTAATTGCGCTGGAGGCATTTTGAGGTACTTCCAGAGACATACTTTGGAGGTCAGAAGACGCCTCCAAATGTGTCCACTGGAGGCAACCGGAGTCGGAGAGTCATTTTCTGTATTCGTTCCGGAGGCCTCTAAAAAAAATTGCTCCAACACCCTTGATAAAAATGCAATTACATTTGTACTAGGGAAGAAATTCATTTTACTGATTGGATTCACCCTTCTTGTTTTCACTAGTTAAAACTAGTGTTCTTCAACAATCATAATTTCTTCTCCATTTCACTTTTTACTAGTCAATTCTAGTTTTCACTAGTAAAAACTAGTTTTACCTGAAATTATTTAAGTTAAAACTAGCTCCAACGCTGAGGGTCACGGTAAATTCTAGAGTTAACTAGTCGAAACTAGTTCTGACTAAAGTCATTTGTGGCAACTAGTTTTGACTAGTGAATTTTAGAATTTACTGATTTCGGGTTTTAACTGTAACATACACACTCTCATCGCCACCTTTCACACCATCCCCCTCCCATTATTCTTCATCTGGGTACCTGTGGTCACAAGGGTATCCCAGAAAAGGAAAATGTCGAAAAAGCAGTCAAACTAGCAACCCATAACCCATCAGTCAACCGCTCTTTCCTCCCCTCACGCTCAGATCTCTCCAAACACATGAACAAATTCATTCACTCATTGGTCTGATCTCAAATCACATACAAACAAACTAGCCCAAATTAAAAATATTCTTTCCCCATGGGACTCTTCAAATCTGTCAACACGCAGAGAAGAAATAGTCATCACCCGTCTCAGAATCGGCTACGCCAGACTCACTCATACCCATCTCATCTCTCATCTTATGCCTCTTTCATGCCCTCATTGCGAATCTGAACACCCTCTATCCGTTCAACATATTTTTTGCTGCCCCAACTTAATCCAACTCCGTAATTCTTTATCCATCTTTCACAACCATACAGAGGCACTTTCGGATGACTTCCCTTTCATCCCTAACGTATTCAACTTTTTACAGCAAGTCAACTTCCTCTCACGCATATAATCTCGCAATCTCGCCGAGCTCATAGCCCTCAAGACAGGCTGCTAGTAGCTCGTAAATTTAAAAAAAAAAATAATGAATAAATAAATAAATAAAGCTATATAAGAGGTCGACTTGAAATCGATTCTAGATCAACGTTAATTTTAGGTCAATTTAACTAGCATAATTACATTCTTGCGGAGAAGCACAAATCGACAGTTGATCGACTCAGAAGAGCAGTCGAGTTTAGGTCGATACAAAAGTTTGCAGAAGTCGACTCGGAATCAACTCCGTAAGAACTTTGACTTAAGGTCGATTTAAAGTTGACCAGCGTACATTCCCTGAGAATTGTAATTAACGCAACAAAGCAGTCAATTTCAAGTCAATAAGAAATTGGGATACGACTTGAGATCGTAAGTCGACGTCGATATGGACGCAACTGCGACCATGATGTGAATTTTGAATCGACCTACTTCATCGGGTCGCCGTATTTATCTTGATCAAAGTTGTAACATTTACGCGAACTGCAGTTCTTTCCACTTTTTTTTCATTTTCTTCATATTGAGCAGCCGTCAAGTAGGAGACGGCATATTCGCACCTACAAATTACCTACTTTAGAGGCAAAGGTTTTCGCTGTACCCTTCACCGTATTCTGCTTTTTGTCTAAAAGCTCACGTTCTTTCCTCTCCTCCTTATACCTATTCGACGTGTATCTCTCAAAATATGGGGCGTTACCGTCGAGAAGGAAAATTAATTAAAAAATAAGAGCTGATAAATGTAGCTTTCGTTTTTAGTTACACCGAAAAACATTGTATTTAATTAGGGAGAAAAATACGAAAAATTGTTCAGGCAGTTATCCGAAAGGAAAAAGTTCGTTGAAAATTTTGTATACGCGGAAGGAGAAAGGTGTTACGGTTTACTCGTCCGTATAAATAATAAGTTTTTTCCTTTCTTTTCTTCGGAATTATTTTTCTCAATTTCATTCGGTCGCGGGTCACAAAAGTTTTAAGCACCTTATCAATATCAGACTCGCTGTTTCACCGCTAATGAGCTCATCAATATCACGAGCAGCACGGTGAAGATCTCTCTCCTTTCGTTCTTCCGAGGGCGTAAGATTTTGTTGTACGAGTATTTTTCGAATAAATTACTCCGTATATAACGCTAAATTAAAACCTAATGTATTACACACCATTATACTCGTATTCGCTCGCTCTTACAGTGTATTATTTTGTCTAAATAGGTACGTAGCGTAATAAACGCCGTTGATGGAAAGCTCATATTTATATGTCGGAACTTTACATTGCGAGTTAAGGTTAATATCGAAACTATACTCAGGTATTAATGTACGGCGGGTAGATGTATAAACTTGTTTGTTCAGAATTTTAATCTAGCCTCCGCACGTCGTTTAAAACGTCGACATTCGACGACTGTATTTCGCGACGTGTGACGAAGTGTACGCGAACTGCCTCCCATCTTACTGCGTATATAAGCTAACTTTATTAAATGGAAATTCGCATTCCCCACACCATGGAATTCTAATTAGCGAGAGAACGCCGTCGAGAGAAAAAGATATGCTTCTTTTCTTACACGCGACTCAATTTTGACAGGTTCATTAGAGTGTGTTGTTTTATCGCACGTATAGTGCCAGCGGTTAGTGAAATGTTATCGCAAAATCTTTATAAGCTATAAAACTTGGTAAACGCAGAAAATAGTATGGAAAGGTTTCACTTCGGAAGTTGTGGTGTTGAAAAATCACTTTCCTGATCATGGGGAATGGCTTGCCTAAATTTTTTTCAACCTTAGCACACTGGCCGATTTAGGTGAGAATCGAAGGTAGAGCAGCACACGAACCGAACAAGTAAGAGACAGGTTTGCGAAATGGATGAACAATAGTGAGATCTGGGGTTTAAAAAAATTGACCAAGTAATGAAATATGCACATATTTTCGTTACCAAGTCTGCTAGAATTTTTCTATACCTCACGACATCACCTCAGGAACGCGACTTTCAACGGCGACGTAAAAAACTTCGCCTATTTTTCCGCGAGACTCCTTTTTTTTTTCTTCTTCGTCGTTGTCGCGTTCCTCGCGCGCGTCGACGTGAGGCGGAAGTCGTGCACGAAAGCGGCGACAAACTTGCGGTAATATGCACATTGTTGCTTCGTAGATATAAGGTGTAATTAGTGTAGCGAGATAATATACAGTATACACACTTATCTTAAAGCGTTTTAAATACTATATTACTATACTACTAGAGTGTTGTATTTTTCTTATTCGTTTTTATCGCGGATTTCGATCGGTTAGACGCGCGCGCGTTTTCGGAAATAAATGTTTTTCTCGTCGTCGAGGGGTAATTAAAACCATTCTCGACAATAACAAACAGTACAGCGGGAGAAGATAAGGAACTTAGCAGATCCTGTGTACGAGCATCGAAGAGTTACAACAGTACGCTTTTTTAGCTGCATGAATTAAAAGGAGCGGGGCGGCGGCGACGGCGACGGCAGCGTCACGTCGGTACATAATGAGAAAATAGACTTTATGCGAATTTGCGCGCTCGTTACGATTCTCTCTCATTTTCATCTTCTGATGCGAAACATTATAAGCGTGTCTGTCGAGTTTGGGATGTTTAGTGTGTATTTTCATTGTTGCTAAAGTCTTCGGAATTCGGATCCTTTGCTCTTTTCGCATGTTCGCTAAAAGTGGACGAGAATCAGTTCTATTTCTTACGGTTAAGTACCGAATCGAGAGTACTTTTTTCCGAGACTTGGAAGACGGTGCTCTGACAAATTGATCTAAGATATCATTAAGACGGTTTTTAATGTTACGACACATTTTAATTATGAGTAGAGACACGTTTATCCGCCCGTCGATGGTTTATCTACCGAAAGCGCTCGCGTAAAAAGATGTAGGGCCCATTATTACATACGACATTTGTAAACGTATCTTTACTCATATTATTTGAATTGATCTAAGATGGAAATAGAAGACCTATGAATCATCCTCGAGCTTTTAAAAGTAATTTTTTGGAATCCAATTGATAAACCGTGTCGACTGCATATCGACATTGACTTGACATCCCTCAAAACAGCAGTCGATTTCAAAATTAATTGGAAAAGTCGACTCAAAACCCGACTGGGGATCGGCATGAATTTGAGGTCAATTTGAATTCGTCGCGAGAGAACCACAATTCGATTTAGAATCGACTTGACAGAGCAATCGATTTCAGATCGAGGGAGAAATATTGGAACGATCGACGTCGATTTGAAGTCGACTATTATACATTACAAGAGAACTTTAAATCAACCCAGAAGAGCAATCGATTTCTGGTCGAAAAAAATTGGAAAAGTGGACTCGAAATCGACTTGCGATCAACGTTAATTTGAGGTCGATTTGAATTCGACTATCATGCATCGCCAGAGAACTACAAATCAACCCAAAAGAGCAATCGATTTCAAGTTCATGAAAAAATGAAATCGACCAAAAATCGACTCCAGATTGACGTCGATTTGACGAAGTCGACGAGGGTATATCATCGAAAAACTACAAATCGACTTTAAATCAACCCAAAACAGTCATTGATTCTACATCGATAGGAAAATTTGGAAAGGTTGATTCAAAGTCTACTCCAGATCAAAGTCGATCCGAGGTTGATTTAAAGTCGATCAGCGTATAAATCAACTTAAAACTAGAGCTCGAAGTGCAATGAACGCAGCAGGGCAATCGATTTCAGGTCTATAGAAAAATTTGAAAACGTCGATTCAAAATCGACTCCATATCAATGTCGAATAGAGGTTGTATCTGAAGTCGACCATCGTGCATTACGACTGAATTAGAAATCAATTTCAAATCGACTCAAGATCGGTCGGAAAATTGGGAAAAGTTACTTAAATTCGACCTCAGGTTGCGACAGCGGTTTGAAGTTGAATATCGTACATTACGAAAAAACTGAAAATCATCTTGAAATCAACCCTAAACACCTATCGATTTTTTATTGATATAGGAAAATTTTAGAGTTTATTGAAAATCGACTCCAGGTCGAAGTCGATCAGCGTACATTACCTGTAAACTACTTGAAAATCATCTGGAAATCAATTCAAAACAGCAATCGGTGTCAGATCGATAGAAAAATTTGAAGGAGTCGACAAAAAAATTGACTCCAGATCCATGTCAATTCGAGGTCGATTTGAAGTTGACCATCGTACGCTAACAGAAAACTAGAACTCGACTCGAAATCGACACAACAGGGTAATCGATTTCCGGTCGATAGAAACATTTGGGATCGTCTATTTGACATCGACTCCAGGAAAACTACAAGTCGACTCCAAATCAACCCAAAATAGCAATCGATTTTCGATCGATGGGAAAATTTGAGAGAGTCGATTCAAATTCGACTCCGGATCGAAGACGATCAGCGTACATCACCAGTAAACTACAAATCAACTTGAAATCAAACCAAAACAGCAATCGGTTCCAAGTTCGATAGAAAGATACGTCAATTCGAGATCATTAAAAATCAATTTGAAATCGACTCCAGGTCTATAGAAAAATTTGGAAACGTCGATTTTAAATCGGGCGACTTTGATTGGAGGTCGATCTAAAGTCGACTCTAACGCTACTGTCGACCATCGTACTTTGAAATCGATTCGACCTCCGTGGATTTCAGACCGATCGGGAATTGGAGAAAATTGATTCCAGATTGACGTCATTACGAAAAAACTACAATTTAAGTTGAAATCGACCCAAAGGAGCAGTCGGATCCATGTTGATCGGAAAATTTGGCCAAGTCGACTCGATTCCAGATCGACGTCCATTTGAGGTCGATTCAAAGTTGCCCAGCTCACATTATCAGGCTCCCTACGAACCTGATATCGAAGTGGACCTGAGGTCAATTTTGACGATATCGACACAACCTCGATCTTTCGGGAAGAGAGTTATCCTGGAAGGGAGGAGTGGGAACTTGAAAAATTTGTAACTAAGAATCGTAAGAGTTTTGACCTCTGGAACATATGCATAATATAGTGATTGAAATTTAGAAAATATCTAGCTATGAACACCTCTAAAGGTGATACTTGGACTTCTAGTCGATTTGCAGTCAATCACGGGACGGAATTGAATCAATTTACGTCGTCGACCGAAAATCGACTACGAAAATGGTCTATCTGGATGTCTCTCTTCGGTAGAACCTCCTTCTTTTTCGAAATTTTTCTTGTCTTAGGCTACGACTCTCTTCTCCACCATATAAGTCGAGTTTCATGCTAGAAAACATTTCTAAATTCACTATGTAGGAAGGTATTGGGGGTCAGGAACGTGATATCACGGTTCCCTGAATGGAGGGCTTACATCCTGTCACCGTATATTGGTCGAGTTCTATGGTAAAAACTGACCGAAGTTTCTAATGTATAGGTCAAGGCCATTCTGGAATCAGAGGCGTATTCCTCGGGTCTCTTAGATCCAGGTTCACTCGAGCCCCCCATCGGGACCACGATTGGTCGGATGATATACAGCTCGAAGGTCGAAATTTGTTCAAGTTTCAATGTGAGGATGTATGAAGGCGAATTCAGAAATTTGGGAAAGAGAGGTGAAAAAGTTTTTTGATATGTGTCTGTCTTTGGGCTGGAAGTCAGTCGGATATACGCGAATTGATGTTTTATGGCGTCATCAATGCCCTTGAACTCGGAAAAATTTCGGTCTTTAGCCTTCATTATACGAGTATTAGGCCTAAACCAGGCTGCTGTGCAAAACAAGCAGCCCTCTGCTCAAACTCAAAACTTCTTCAATCTTTTTCGAATCCCAGAAAGCGTTTTCCCGTATTTGGCGTCTCTGCATCTCTTCCAAATTATGTGACATTGGTCTTCGAGGCAACTTACCAGAAGTCCTTCAATCCTTTCTACATGACAAGTCTCTAACGGTTAGAATTCGAGACCAATACTCTTCTCGCCAAGTCTTCCGGGAGAAGTGTAGAGTGTTTCTCTCCTCCTAATCGTTGGTTTAGCTTTCATTGTATAGGCCCTAGTATGCAACATACTAGACCACGAAGGAGGGCGAACAAGTGGAGCGAGTTGGCCCTCTAAAGCTAGTAGCTTAAATTATTGTACAGTTTTATATACGTGTATTCCGGGCCTACTATAGCAGCTGAGTATAGAACCGACATTTCGATACGATCAAGATCAGTATGTCGGTATAATTGAGATTGATATACGAGTATTTTTACTTTGTAATTCTTTACAAACGTCCACAGATATGCACATGATTCAGTATTTTTCCATGAAGTGGAGAAGTTAAACTTTTTTTTTCAAGTGACACTCTCCAAATGACTGCAACTCTAATTTTCATTTTGCAGACATATCCTAAGACGGTGTTTTATGACTTAGAGGCTACTAATAATTTAACAGTTGTACTTGCATTAATTTTTGATTAATGTGGTTTCTTCTTTTTGGTTCTGTTTCAGGTATGTTTAAACTTTGTGTATACCAAGTATTTCCTCATTCCAGAATACTACTAGGAAACGTTCCGTATTAGGTGAGCTTATATGATTTGCTATTAAATGAACTTGGACCATACCAATTTTGAAAAGTTTGAACCTAACCTGCCAACATCATGTGATTTGGATTGATAATTTTCCGAAAGCAAGGACATGTAGAAGGACACTGGCACCCGTATACAATAAGCTGACCATTTCTCGTGATTTTTGTCAATTTCTGTTAAGAGACCCTTTCACGGAGGGCGTGAAGTTATCGCACAGACTTGTAAAAATATTGACTCGAAAGCAGAAGGGGTAGGTTTATGACTAATTTGACGTTAGCAAGGAGCATCGGAGCGTGGTGTCATCAGTAGGTAGGAAGGGGATGAGCTTGACTATCCTTGTAGTATTTTCAACAAGAGAAGCGTGACAACGAAGAGACTTGTAAGAATTTTGACTGAAGAGCAGAGAGACGAAAGACATTTTCTTATGAATGGACTACTAACTTGTAGCAGATTTGTTTGCAGAATCGCTTACCAAAGTTGGTTGTATCAATGTCTTGTGTTCATGGTTACTATCATGCCTAGTCTTAGATCATTTTGTCGTTTTGTCATTGTCTCTCCGAAAGAGCACTCGAGATCACCTTAAAGTGGTAGCACTTGAGGGTTCTGTCATTAGATTTTAATTTAATAGGCATATGGTAAATAAGGCATTACAAATATGAATCCACATTGAGATACGGTGTCGTTGAGCGATTAGTATGTCGAGTTACGAAATCATTCCTTGCACTTGTAGGATAAGATCAATTGACAGTGGCGACACATCGCAGTAGATGTACATTTCAATCAAAGAGCTGAAGTTATTGTGCTCAACGACCTATGCAGTGACATCGTGTGAATATCAATATCTACATACATATTTTTTAGTCTCGATAGTAGGATTGTCTCTCCAAGGCAATTGGTCGAATTGTCTGTCGTTTCTCGCTTCACTCGAAGATAACATGGCAATTAACTTTGGCAACTAAGTTTAGCCGCTGACAAACCGCGAAATGCCAAGTGGAGCTCGAAGTATTTCGGGGAATAAGTCATCTACTTAGAAGGAGCGAGTCTTTTAATGCTGGAACTGACTCGTCTAATTCGTGATAAGTTGGCTGCACGAATTGAAACTGACACGCACGTGATCGCGCTACATCTCGCGTATAAACGTTGCACTTTCCAAGGCAATGAAAAGGTATGCACCCTCGCATTCCACGTAGACGCGAACTTTTCTCGCGCGTATTCGTCGGAAGCAGGAAATAATATGTATCAGTATTAGTAGGGGGTTTCGTGCATACAAGCGAGAGTACCTCAAGTATATCGAATGCTTTGGTGCACATATATACTGCAAGACTGCGTTCGCGGTATGAATTATTGAAGAAGGAATGAACGATTTTCTTCGTCGATTTTTTTTCAGTGCTACCTTATATTGAATGTGTCAATGACCGTATGAAAGATTGATTACGTACATATATAAATCGTACAGAGAGTATGAGCGAGCGATCACCCATCGTGCTCGAGAATTTCGGAAACGTAATCGTTATTCAGCATTCTTTGCTATGCTGATGTGTAGCAGCAGAGGTCGGCCGATTTCTCGATATATTTTTCGACGCGCGATGTAGATATTAAATTTAAAATTCAATACAGGAAAAGGATGATGAGAATATGATACTGTACAAAAGGAAAGCGAAAAAAAAGCTCACGGGTACACACGTTGATATTAGATGTAAATTTCGGACCAGCTTTTCGTCCATTTTTCCATTGACATTAACCGAATATATGGCGGTATAAATACGTATGAGACTCTATAGTATACAAGAGATTTTTCAAAATTCAACCTAAGTCGAGTACTAGCGCGCGTGCTAAATTTTTCGGTCTTTTTTTTTTTGTCGAAAATCGTATACGCCATAGAGGATAATGCGATACCCAACAAAAAGATCGCATTCAACGACCAAGGAGGAAATGCGGATATAAACATATAAATTTCTTATTAAAAATATAGTCTAAGCTGCGAAAAAACGAGCGAAACGCAAAAAGTTATACAACCGAAAGACGCATATATCTGGTGGAACGACCGTGGCAACGTCGTCGAGGATATAAAAATATTTTTGGAAAAATTTTCGGATACAATAGTCGAAGAAGAAGAGGACTTATCCCTTTCGCGTATGTCTTCTACTATATATAGGTTACGGATATAGTTTTCTTTCGACGTTTGACAATAATTGGTGGTTCGTTGAAAAGCAACAATAGCAGTAAAAGCCGAACCAAAAAGCTAATACGCGTATCACGAGCATATGGGGGTTTGCCCGTAAAGTATGCATAAAGTTCGACGACAAAAATATTAAATAAGTTATACTTTTCTTGTCGGACAGAAAAACGACCCCGCGTTATAACCTTAATACTACATGCAGCTGAAGTAGTCTATACTGATCTGTTCTATACGGTAGAATATAGGAAGAGGTTTTACCAACGTTGTACGATATACAATTGCCTGTGTACGATGTGAGCCCTCGAGGGAAATAGGTAATAATCTTCGAGATGGTCTATAGACCATCATTCTTCGCCATTTCTCCTGTTAGGATGTTCAACCAAGCCTTCCTTTCGAATTACGCTTCACGAATGGAAAGATTGTGAGCGAGACTAGCATATTGTAAAGGGAGAGGAAAAAAAAAAAAAGTAATTTGTCAGATGAAATTCTTTCTCGTTTCTGTTCCTCTAATTTATCGAAATAACTTATATTTTTATAAAAACGCTGGTACAAAAAGTATGTTCATGCGACGCATTCTTGGGGTACTTCGGTACCGAAGACGACGAGGGAAGTGCTTCTCCGCTGAAAATTGGATACTTTTCTTTGAAAATCGTCACCGTGTAACGGTTTTACGATCGCTTGTTTCCAGCTTAAGTACTATACGTTCTCGATTTCGCGAGCTTATTATTAGAATTTTTAGTTAGTCTGATTCCGAATTTCCCTCTAGTTTACCGTGCCGGATTTTGACCCATCTGGATAACCTGTTTTATGAGAGGATTTTTCGATTTTGATAAACGTTCGAGATTGATTTAATATGTACATAGAACTTTATAAACTGACTGGCGCGAAGTAACCGTTCTCGAGGGTGGCTATTGCACGTCTCGATCTTGACACATCTCGCTGTTGAGCCAACTCCGCCTCAAAACTTACTTCTATCAGTGGTCTCGTGTGCCTTAAGCCTTAGTAGACTGTTCCTTCACGCAAGGTTGAGATTTGACGAGATCTCCTTGTTTTTTCTTCTTGGAACAAGCTCAAGGCCATGCTTCGGTTGTTACACTTGTAAAACTTGCTGGTCACGTGTCCACTTAATGTCGAGCTCCCACCAAGTCTTCAATGACAAGCTGGTGGCTGCAGGCTTCAGCAATGTCACAATTGCCCTGTAGTTCTACTTACAAAGGCAGGGTCAGTCCACGCTACCCCCGAAATCTCACTTAAGCGGTGCCTCCATTTCCTAACTAGCCGGTGCCGACCACTACAGAAGTTCCGCGTTGCGAGTTCATGTCATAGCTTTGACCTCTTTGGTCCTGCCCTTTGCAGAAAGGCGTCATCGGTGGAACCAAGACTCCAGAGCATACCGACGGAGGAGACAAGACTCACATTACTAGAGATACCCGTTGGTCAGTTCGATCCAGCTCACTATCCAGGTCTTGACTTTGGCAGTCACTACAGGTTGGCCCTGAATCAACGATAAGTCCAATACGTTACCGTTCCCTATGACCACAAAAGTCAGCATACTCTACAACAGTAGGCAACCTTAGTGACCATGAACTACATTGCCTTTAATTCTACTCAAGCCCGCGCGCCGGCGTCGTATGACGTTAAACTACGATACTTCTATCCGACTAAACCGATTCCACCGAACTGATTTACGTGTGATGAAAGCAATTTAAAGTCTACCCTCGTGAGCTGCGCGTATCAGAGCTGGATACCTCAACTTTTTTTGCATTCCATTGTCGGTTTTTTCCACATGAGTTTAAATTCTTTAGCTTTAGAACGACTCAAGTCCCAACAAATTCGGTGGTAAATGTCTGGAGTGCAGCCAACTCACGTATACCCAGACTCTTTCCTTCCTCTTTCTCAAGGCTGACCGAGAGGAAAGAATTGTATCAAAAGTCCTAACCACCCACGACTATCACTTCATGTATTTTTGGCTCTAGTTGTTTTCTAATATACACTCAACAGACACTTACGTACATCAAACTACAAAGTATAAGGTGTTCATATTTGGCCTTTCCTGACCAACACCTTGCCTTCAAAGTGCCTGGTGATCTAGAATTTCTCACGGAATGAGACTGGCACTTCTACCTCCACCTGCTGACACTTCGAGACCCTCACTTCCATTCCATTCTTCGTCTAGCCAACCCCTGCAACCTACTGGAAGTGCCTCCCTCTGGTCCTCATGTGCCTCAGCAAGTCAGTTCACTCAATGGAATTGGAGTGGCTTCCAGGAACTCCTGAGACTACTTTCCTAGTATAATTTTTGGAAAAATTATTTATGATAAAATGTTCTATTTCATATATCGTGGGAGGGGGTTTGACCCCTCTATCCCCCCTCCCTACACCACTAGTTTGTCAATGCCCCAATCATGTAGTGCATCTCACATGCTAACCAGTCGAAGTTTTCTACTCTCGACAGAATAATTCTTTTTCTCGGATCTGCGGCTACAACTTCCTGGTATTGTCATGATTTAGCATTTGAGATCCTTCTCTCCCACTGGGTGCTTTAAAAGTGGAGTCGGTGACATATCAGTGCCTATCGATGGAGTGAAACCACTTTAGTTATCACCGCCGAGCTTGTCAACAACTTCTTACCGAGAATCTGTTCTAAAGGAGGGTATATGGTAGAATTATCTCCTATTCTTCGTCGTAATCAAAGGCAGGAGCTTTGATCTTCTTTGAGGACTCGAAATTCAATTTGACCTCTGATGTACGGATTTAAGGAGGGGGCCTGGGAAAAATTCGATCTCTGAACCTTGAGAAGAGATAATTTCAAGCTCCAAACTCTTGTAGAAAAGGGTTCGGAAGAAATTTCGGCTGCAAATTCTGTAGAGGAGGGAGTTGTGGAATTTTGACTGCCGAGCTACATATTTGTATTATATGAGGTGGGTTTGAAGAAATTTTTAGCTCCAAACTATTCTGTCGCAGGGTTTTAGCGAGGAACCCGCTCTCCCTTTTGTTGGGGGTACTTTCAGGGAATTCTCGTCCGCGAGCAAGGTTGATGACGTCACGGAGAGGGGGGGGAGAGACTTGGAAAAAACGACGGCTTCCTTAACGAAGTTACAATAGGAACGCAGGGAACCTGTTTTATGAGCAAATTGGGTTTGGTATTGAGAATTCAAGCAAGCCTGGACTTAGTATAAAGCTAGTATAAAGAAGGTCTAGATTTACTATAAGCCTCCACTGTTGAGCTATATCATTATATGACTGGATAAAGACTTGGAAAAACGACGGCTTCCTTGAAATTGCAGCGCGTTCAAGTTGTCACATCATCATTTTCCGGACCTGGAAAAATTTCAGGCTCCAAGCTTTGTATGATAGGAGGGGGACTTGGAAAAATTCATGGGATAGTGGGTTCCCCGCTGCCATTGCAGGGCTGCCTAATTTTTTCTGTGTAGGGCTTAACGCGTACTCCCATCCCCCTCTCCGAGAGCTTCCCAGAAACAGTTGTTTTCAGTACGGATATCCTATATTTTCAATGTGATCGATCGACGACACATTTGGAATAGGTATGAAGTATCGAACGTACGAGATTTCTAGAAGTATTTTTGACGCTGAGTGTAATGCCATTTTCCGTTCTTTGATATTACGTCTCATTATTGTGCAATACTCACATTTAGTTACACCGGTTCGTTGCGACTCGTAACGTACCTTATCGTGCTCCAACATTTCAATGCGCGAGAAGGTACACTTGCCTGTCGCAATGGAGCGCGGGAATGAAATATGAAGATTGCGGTAATATCGAAAAACGGGTTTGTTTGTTATGCCTTTGGTTTTCGGGTCAAGTTTTGTGCATCAATAAAGGATAAACCTGAAAAATTGCGAGCCCTTAATCCCTTAGAAGTAGAAGTGAGTGCAATACTTACGAATACGAGTTTTTAGACTCTCACGTCACTCAGAAATTGGTTCTCGGCTTTCCTCGAATAATGTGGGCTGTGGTAAGTAATTTCAATAATTAATGATTGTTTTTACAATTTCAAATATTCTACTTCTTGTTTTCGAGCTGATAATTGCATCACCATCCCCCCAAAACAAGTGCCTCTCTGCACGCTGCCACTTGCTGCTTAATTCGTGTTCTCGTGTCTGCTGTTTCTAAGGAAGTTGGATGTTAAAATGGAAATACCATAGAGGATGAGGGAAAATAGACGGCAATAGTCGTAAGGAATTCGTAAAGATTTGCAAATCGAATTCCAGAAGATTTTGTTCGGGGGGGGGGGGCATTTGTACAAGTAGTTGGTGAAAGAAAATGGTAGCAATGTACAAAAAGGTGAGGTACAATTACCTGAAGATGGGTGAGTTTTCTCTGGGGTGGGTACGAGTATGGCTGCTCTGTCATTGGTCATTAAAAAATTCGGGTGTACAGTATTTTCGATCGCCCGAGATTGATATTTCTTTGTTTCGCTTTGCTCTTGTTGCACTTGCCCCAACAGTGAAGAAGTTTGATTTCAGAGACCTTTTTTGTATTCTCTGAATCAGCCATTCTTGAACCAGATTTCGCGGCACCTGTGGAAGTGCCGCAGGATTTTCAATGGAATGTGGAAACCATAAGAAATCTGAGGCCTGTTGATTGAATTTTATACAGCTGAAGAGCAAGATGACGCAGTTGAGGGATGAGACAGACAGTCTGCTTGCAGCTCACTTACTTAGCGTGCTCAGTTGGAACGTTTCTCTGCAAGGACGACATGAACGAATGGTGGTCGAAAATTTCGGTCTTTCCTCGCCTAATTGCAGTTGTTTCCTTCCTTGATGAATTTCTGGAAATAGTCAATTTCTCAACCTGGTCAGAAATTTCCCTCTAGAAGAACTGGTGAAACAGTCATTGTTCTTGAATTGAATTTATAGCAGGTCCTCACTCTATATCTTTCCTCCAGTTCCTTGTATTCGTCTTCATTTCTTTAGATTTGGTCATAAGTCTGAATGTAACAAACTTCAATTTTCTATTTCTATATTGGCTGAAGATATAAAAATGAAATACGACGTACTTGTGGCTTTCGTCAGGCTTTTTAGTTTCCTTAACCTGATGTCAGTGGAGAGAGAGAAAAAGAAAACACTAGCAAAAAATGTTCGAGTTACAGACCACTCGACCGCAGTCGAGCCTCCAAGCTCGAGGTTAGAAGTCAGCTTGGTTGCAAAGTTTTTTAATAACCTTCTTCTATCATGTTTCTATCATGCATTTGTTCGTTCACCTATAAGTACAGGATAGGAAGACAAGGAAAATAAAAAGCCTTTTCAACTATAAGCGCACAATTGCTAGTCGTTCAGGTCGTTACCTTTTTTTTTTTTTTTTCGCAACAAAACCGCATCCAGCCCTTAAGGTCTATGTTCCTCGCGTGTTATTTGTCCTCTTTCTCTCGTTCACTCTTTTTTTTTCATTTTATTTTTTTATCTCCTCTAGTTTCTCGTGCCTACAATATTGAATTAAATCGTTTCAAGCTGTTTCTTCTTCTTCATTCGTTTTTTTCTCCGTCTCTTTCCTTTTGAAATTCGATTATTTTCGTTGGACGGAACGAAATTAGCTTCCTGCTCACCTGTTACGTTCTATTATACACGTGGCGAAAGCCCGCTTAAGCTCTAATATGTAAAATAAAAAGAAATAATACAATGCAATGGCTGAAGAGGGGCGAAAAAAAAGGAGTAAGCGTACAGCGGCGCGGAAATGAACTAAAATATTTACTACTTGTTAAAAACAACTTCCTAGTTCCGAAAATATTCCAGTTTCCTTTCGCTATTATCGTGCACATCTCTCATCTAAATGGATAAGTGTACGACCGCCCTTGCCTTCTATTATCATAAACTTTGACTACGGTATGTAGTTATGGTGCGTATTATACTGTACAGAACCTTAAGTCGAGAAAAAAAAAAAAAGAAATGTCGAGTATTTTTTTCCCTTCGCGTCGTTTAACTGCTCCCTGTTTTATTCCTCAGAACGTAAGTTCTACTATACAGAAAAAAAGAAGGAAGAAAAGAATACAGAGCCGAGAAATGAACGAAAAGCAGTAGAAAAAAAAAAACAAAATTTAATTCTCGACTTTGCGCGAAACAATCCTGCAAATGATATTTATTTATTTTGCCGTTTGTTCTCTTTTTCAGATAAGTGGAAACGAATTCTGTTTTTCTCTCTTTTTTTTTTCGCGAAATTTAATAGGTTTTACGTGCTCGAGTTAGAGTCGATATTATTACAGTAAGGGGGAAAAAAATTATTTGTCGATGGTTTTTGTTTACTTTGGCGGGGTCAGATTATTTATATACGAGAATATTTCTCGAGGAGGAAGGAAAAAAAAGAAAAAAAAAAAAGAAAAATCATTCAAAATACATCCAAAAACTGATTTGAGATGATAGGCTAATTCATTTTAGCAGCTGAGGGACTGAAGCGAGTTCGGAGAAATTGATTTTAAAAAGAACGCCGCGTCAGAAAAAGCTGAAAATTTTCCAGGTTTCCTTTCCTCTGGTTTTTTCTTTCTACTCGCGCCATTGGCATTAAGTGAAGACGTATGATTTATTGAAGCGTTCGTACGCGCGTTGTATCGTTAGTTTATTTATTCCATATCCTCTATATCTCATTTTCTCCCCTCACCTCTCTGGCGCGTAAGTAGTAATTTTTTGTTCCGAACAGAAATATTGACATCGAATTCTTTCGAGCGCGGATGGTTATTCACATTTCCGTGTGATTAGCCGAGATAAACGAAGTCGAGAGGGGGCAGAAGGAGACGTTAGAATTTTGGAGGTGATATTGGTGTAGCGAGTGCTCTGCAAAATACGTGTGAAGTATCGACGAATCCGCGAGCACTTCTTTACCTTTGTTCTCGATTAGGGGAAATTCTTTGAAACTGTCTTCGCTTACCTGTAGAGAGACAGGCTCGATGACGAAGAAGATAAGGAACCCTTCCTATGGACTGGGACTTGCAGGATGTCTCTGATGAACTCTTGAGTGCCTCTCAGTAGTTTTGAAAGTTCTGGTTACGGGCGTGTCCAAGGCATAAGGCTACCTGAATTCCAGGCTGAGTTCTGTGTGAGTAGCTCTCAGTAGCGTTGAAAGTTCTATTGGAGGAGTAGACAAGCGTTTGTCTATAAGGCACACGCCTATCGGAATTGCACGCTATGCTCTGAGCGCTCCCTCGGTCTCTAGAGTGGACTTTCGTTGTGGTTTCATTGATGGACATTGCAGAGCGCGTAGAGCCGAAAAGATTGAGCCAGGCCACGTTTGATCCAAGCCTTGCCCGAAAAGGTGGGTCCTTTACCGACACAAAGCGATCCTACATATAGCTTGTGATTTGAAATCTTTCAAAAATGTATATAAAATCGGTCAGTAAACTCCCTTCTCTTTTCGTCGAACAAAATTTTTCACTCCCAAAATTTCGGCCTCGATATTGGAGAGAAAGGTTATTCAAATGACCCGAAAACAATTTGTAATCATCGATCTGTAAACGGAAAAAAGTTGGACTCATATTTGGTGAGGTCGGGGAGTGCGGTGAAATATGAAAACCATTTCATCCTTCGAAGCTTTGCGCAGCAAACATTGGGATAACGTAGAGAACAATCTTCTGCGTGGGGAAATGAAGAACAGTTTATTTCTATACTTTAGTGCTCATTTTTTTGTCTTCATGCACAATTATCAATTATTGTTGTCAGTTCCCAATAGCTCACCTAAGGATAATACCGACAAATTCTTTGGACAAATTGAGGTGAGGCTATCAGACGGACTATTGAGACAGAAAGAAAACAAGCTTTCAGTTGAGAGCCTACTTTATGGGAGGTTATTTAGGAACAACCTTTGCCTCTCTTATGTCAAATAGTGCTTGTTCTGAGCAGGGCGATGGCTATTCGAGAAAATGCATGTAACAACTTTAAGAACTTCGAAAAATTTCGATTATTTAGCTGTGTACGAGAGTAGGGGGGGAGGAGGAGGCGTTTTATCAGAATCAAGTATAAAACCGGTTACCTCTGCTTATCTTTTTGAACATAACTAACGAATTTATTTGTGAATTGATACAAGCACCATATTCGGGACATGGAATGTTTCCAGCAGTCAGCGTGTTGTAGTTTTGAGTGGCTGTTATCCACTGCTCATTTCTTGTCCCAGGTACCACCTACTTGTTCCAGATCCATCAAATCAAAAGTCAGTTTATATTTTTCGTATCATTCAGAATTCGAAACTTCTGCTAGGCCATTTCATCAAGTGAAGAATGGGAACGATTACAGATCGAATTTAAAAAATGAATATCCAATGTTTTGGTGTTTCATCGGTCATAAAAATAAGCCGTAAGAGTTCCTAGAGAAGGTGTACTCCCATCTGGTTTGTGGTCTTGCAACCAATATCTTTCTCCAGATCAACTGGTTTTGGATTTTGATGACAGACTGCTTCTGAAGAAAGAGAGGGACTTCTAAATTGTTCTAACATACAAGCCCTTGATAAAAAAGGATGGACTGATGAAGAGGAGTGAGGAAAATTGGACGACGACAAAGGAATCGCCTACGAAACGGGAGTGTATGAGCTTGTGTGGTCCACCACAAACCGCACCTCCGGCACCAGTATCCACCCGTTAGGGCATTGCGTCGGTCCTCAAGGTCCGCGTGCTATGCAATGTTCGTCAATAAAGCCACTACAAGGTCCGCCCTAGTGACCTAGGGAGCGCTTAGCACTCAACTTGGAATGCAGCACGTATCTACTCCTCCGCCAGAGCTTTTAGCTGTCAGGAGCTCACCAGCAGTGCTTCGCGATTCTGGCTTCCCTCTTCTTCTTTTTCTTTTGTTTGGAGTTGTTTTGTTTTGTACTTTTTTTCTCTTCCTTTTGTTGGCGCTCCCTCTTGAGCGCCCCCTGTCTGGTTGTGCTGATGTTGGTGCTGGTGTTAGTGGTAGCAGCAGGAACAGCAGCAGCAGCATGGGGGATGGTATACAATACATAAATGTGAGGGCCCATTACGTGACTTTACATCTGCCACGCCCATTCCACGTTGATTTTCTTCTCCATTACCTTAGTTGTAAATGTAGATAGCTGCTTCCTTGCCTGCATTGTTCTGAGCATGCATGGAACCAGATTACTTGTAGTGAGTTCTTCATCTTCTCCGATCTCAAGGAGAGACCGTTTTAGCTCACCCCGCTCCCGTCTCCACGCCTCATACTGAAAGAAAGTGCGGTGTGGTCCATCAACCCGCTCCTGATCACAGTTTGAACACGACTGCTGAACTTTCCCTATTTCGTGAAGGTCCCATGGCCGCTGAACACTTGTGTGAGACGGAAGTTTAGCTGACCATGGTCTCGTCCCATCCACTTGTCAAGGTCACGTATTAGCAAATGGGTCCTTCCACTTGGCAAGCAAGGAGCGTTTGTCCTCCTGCTTTACCCACAAGGCTTGTCGGATGGTCCTTGTCTTCTTTGCATCAAACAATATTGCTCGCTCTTCTGCCAACCAGCAATTGGCGGTGTCCGTGCTAATACGCAGAGAGCGTCCGTCGACACATGGCTATAGACACTAACATACCTAAGCGCAGCTCTCCGTTGGATTTTTTTTTATTTTTCTTCTTCTGGACTCAATCTTTGTGGCGTCGGGCCATCTTGGTACTTTGTAAAGCAGGACTGACATTGCTACGCTTATATGTAAAGTCTTTTTGTAGCTTCTCTTGGTCTTCCTTGGTTCGACATTAGGTGGGAAAAACGTGTCACCACCCTGGAAGCTTTCTCCATCGCTTTCTCAAAATAATGGCAGAAGCTGAGCTTGCTGCCCCATCATCCATTAGAAGAAGGATCGGTTAAAAACATTTCAACCTGCGATGTGATTTGATTGACTCTGAATGCTGAGTAGCACTTCTAATAGTGAAGTGAGTGAAATGCCCGATTCCGATCAATGATTTTAAAGAAACAGTTGTACGGAAAACTTGGTGTCTTCCCCCCTAGTTAGATTGTTTGTCCCAAGTTTTGTTCTATTCACATTTCATTCTATACGCATAAGTCGCAGCAGTACAGAAAACCTTCTCTCTCAAACAGAACTACACAATTCAGTTCAATAAACGACATTTTTCTTCGTTAGCTGTGAATTGAAGATGAAGAGCAGGTCTCGAAACAAGATAAATTTTTCGTATCTTAATCTATACGCAGTTTCTCTCTCTCTTCTCCATTTTGCTATTCACTCTCATGCAAATCGATCTCCACCTATTCGGGCGATATTGTACTTCCTTAACGTTCCGTGTCTGCCAATAATACGAAAATTATACTGCACGAATACGTAAATTCCGACCTATTCTCGACGTACCCACAATCGAAAACAACGGCTGATGCGACTATAAAGTGCAGCGAAAAATAGGAATAAAAAAATCGTTCGAAAAAATTCCAACGCCAAAACGGGGGGTCGATGCTTCGCCATGTAGCTTTGCGAGTATATCCGCGCGAGTATAACGCTTATAAAAACGAAATTAGAAAAATAATCCGTTCGGGGGGGAAGAAAAAAGCTCATAAGAGAGTAGATGTATTATAGATTTTGTATATCGTAGAAAAAGTCGAAATATATCCGAACTCATAAAAGTTTCAACACGTGAAAGCCAATCTCGAAAAAATTCGTTAAATCCGCACGAGCGAGAAATCTCTGCAGATTGTCGACGAAGTCGTGAACGCGTATAAATGACTACAAAAGACATGCTTTTCCAGTTTTGCCAGATCAAATGCACGAGAGTTCCGTATCCTCTTACGCGTGTGTTGGTGGAAAAAAAAGAAAAGAAAAAGAGAGGACTATCATCAGACTTCGTAAAATGACTATCAGAAAACGAAATAGCACTTGTAAATTGTTAAAAACGACGGAATTCCGTTACTTTTCTTCTTTTTTTTTTTCTTTCTATATCTGCGGGATGAAAACCCTTTGCAAAAAAATGCTACAATCATACGAGAAGCATCTTCTTCGCTAAAGAACACACACATGACGTCCTATCCGATCGATGTCGTATATTTCACTCTTCCTTGGCCAATTATTTTCATTACTCGACGATGTACAGTTGTATAGCCCTCAATTACTCGTCGTAGAAATCCAGCTCATCTTCCGGCAAATGACCTTTTTCTCATTTTTTCCCCTCTCTCTGTCTCGGATCTTCTTCCTTGTTCATTTTTATTTCGGTTCAACCGAGTGTATTCATTCACATTTTCAGCAACTTTCTCCCTAATAGCGTTCTTTTTAACGTTTTCAGATATAAATAAGAACGGCTGTCATTTCCTCCCCGATTATAACAATGCTCCGTAGACGCTCCATTTAATTCATCTATAGCTCTCTCTTCCTCCGCGCTTTTCGTCCCATTTTAGTGTACGCGGTAAAATGGGCATCCAATACATCTCCTTTCTTGAACCTGATCTCTTCAATTTGGTCTTATGTGGTATCTGTAGGTGCTGAGAAAAATTGTCTCTCGGTTGTAGGCGTGATTTCCATCTTCCTCGATTTTCTTTTGATGACGCGTCATGGGTCGAAAGCTGGATCAGATTGTCGAAAAGTATGATTCAGGAACTGAGAAAAATCATTTTTATGTTCTAGTCGTCAACGAGAGTCGTCGCCAGTCAGCTTTTGGCAACGCATTAAGGCTCAAAAGTTATGACTTTGAAAATATGATATTGAGAAGATTTTTGAGGCTACGAAAAATTTCCTTTAGATGAATTTTTTCCTACGTTTGAATTTCTGGTCTCAATCTTCAAGCCTCACGTGTCTGAATTTTCAAGAATCCAATGATAAATTTGTGATTGGGTTTTCAAGTCAAAGTTTGAATCTGGGTTTCGACTTGTGGATTTTCAGGAATCCAATGACAAACCTACCAGGGTTTTTTTCCAAAGCCTCAGTGGCGAATTCTTGTCTGGGTCTCGACTTGTCGATTTTCAAGATCTCAATGACGATTTCGTGTCCAAGTTCGACGTGTCAATCTTTTTGAAATCCAATGACAAATCGATCTGGATTTTCAAAGGACGCAATGGCGAATTGATATCTGGGTTTGACAAATTTGTGTCTGACTTCGTCTTGTTAGTTTTTTTTAGGAATCAAATGACCTATCTGCATTTTCCAAGGACCCAGTAGCGAATTTGTGTCTGGGTTTCGACTTAATTTTTCCAGGAATCCAAAGAAAAATTCATATCTGGATTTTCGAAGGGCCCAGTTGCGTATTCGTGTCTGAGGTTTTCAAGGACCCACTGGCAAATTTGTGTCTGGATTTTGACTTGTTAGTTTTCGCAGGTATCCAATGACAAATTCGTTTTTGGAATTTCCAAGGACCCAGTGGCGAATTCATGTCTGGGTTTTCCAACGACCCGAATCCAATGACAAATTCACATCTGGACTTTCCAAGGAAGCAGGGGCGAATTCGTGTACAGGTTTCGACTTGGGACGGGGTTTTCGAGGAATCCAATTCGTGATTTGGAGTTTGGTCAAGTCAACTTTGTACGGCAGAGTGGTCGAAAGTGTTTCAATCACGGTTTTTGTAGATGCACTAAATGTCTCTTCCACCCCCCCTCACCTTCAGATACAGCTGAATGATCGAAATTTTCCAAATCACGTCTTAAATGTGTGCAGCTAGAAGTACGGAATTTTTTCAAGTCTTCCTCCTCTCTGCACGTACAGCTAAGTAATCGAAAGTACTTCAAGTCGTCATTTTGATACATGTACTTAAAACCTCCTCCTCTTTCTGCACCCTCGTACATAGCTTAATAATTGAAATTTTTTGAAATCCCTACAAATATGTGTGTGGTCATCGCCCTGCTCAGAACCTCAATTTGGCAGAAGAGAGGCGGGAGTCATTCCCAAATAACTTGCCATAAAGGAGGCCCCCAATTGAAAGATAATCTTTAATTATTGTCTGAATAATTCGTTCGACTGGGTGAATTTAAATTATGGGATTAAACTATTTTTATGAAGAAGTATTTTGAAAAATTTTGGAACTTTGGCTTCGATTGGGTGACGTACTTCGACTCTCTTGAGAGGCTCATAATCCAAGCTGAGTTGTGATATATGACTTTGAATAATTCCGAATACAGAATCAGCCTAAATGTTGAAACGGTCGGAAAAGAACCACAAGAGATCGTGAAATTTCCATGTTCGAATCCGTTTTTTACTCTCGATAAGTTTTTGTACGATACGAGCGGCCAAATTTTGTATCTATTTGTCGCAAATTCTACGTTTCAAACTTCATTTCCGCATGATCACTTGTTGCCGTCACTCGTCCTCTATTGTGGAGTGGGGTGAGGATTGCGTGTGCATCAACTTTGTTTTCTCCGATACCGGTATCGTTCCTTTGTGGTATAACTTTAGTGTTGGAACAATCTCCTACGCGGACGTTCTTCTCCCTGGCAACTGTCAACCAATATTGCTCTCAAGCGCGCAAACTTCAGCACTCATATCAGATAGTCGCTGTTTTGAGTCAAGTCTCTTCCTCTTCTTTCTCCATATTCTGCGCTTCATCTTTTTCCTGCGGAGTGTCTAGCGTGACTCTGCATTGTCTGTTCCAATCCGTGCCCACTTTCTTCATAATGACTGTGGCTGCGAATGGTTCCATGCTTCTTCAAAACTTGGCATAAGAGCAAGCGCTCCATCGACCCCAATCTCTTGCAGAAATCGACAAAGCTTGCTCAGACCTCCACGCCTCATATTCGGATGAGGTGTGCTGTGATTCATTACCGTGATACAGTAACTCCAAAAAATTTCTCCTCGTTTTCAATCCGGACTGTTCACTATTATGCAGATAGTTTATATTCGATTCACGAACTTGCGATTTATTTTGGCTTCTCCATGTGATCTATTAGCCCCATGCACGTGTGCCCGATCCAAAAAATACGAATACAATATAAGCAGAATGAACCACATGAAATGGAACGAAAAACTAAGTCAAAGGGGGTGGAGATGACCATGATCGTACTAAGAATTTCCCGTTTTAAGAAAATTTTCCATTCTGAGAGGTAAAATGGGCGGATAAGATCGTAAATCCATCCCTTAAATTCTATTAGCAATTGATTTATGCTCCATTCGCGCCCTTTATATTTGTACTTATTTTTCCCGCTTAAACATCGTTGCGCAGAGTTTTCGTGTTTTGGTTTTTTTTTTCTGCTCTATGAGACTGTACTTTATGTTTTATTTTCTTTTTCGGGGGAATATCAAACGACTGTAAATTCTGATTCAAGTTTATGAAAAGTTGGACTCGATCTTTTTTTTTTTCTCGGCGCATTCGAGAGCGTTTATGCACAATTATTATTTTTTTTCATATACTCTTTACTTTGATGTAATAAAAGATATTTCTGTATAAATATACTTTTCACCCTTGTTTTTTTTTACGCGTTTAGGGTAAGACTACTTTCCGTGACATTAATGTCACATCTAGAGGCCCCTTCTTCTCGCGCGCATCACTCTTATATAATATTAATGGGAATAAAAACGTTCTATATTTCGTTCGTCCTGGTACTTGGTTCTATTCAGGCATTTTTCTACAGCACAATGAGTCGGACGTTGAATCATTGATGGGTTTTTTCATTTTAAAGAAGTGCACATATACTTGTGCAAAAAAAAAAAAAAAATCGTATATTATTTATTTTTTCAAAAGATGTATCACTTATAGGAATGAATTATTTACGATTCGAGGATGGGGCATTTGAAAAGGAATAAAGTTTATTTTAGCGATTACTGGCGGTCTTCTTTTTTTTTAATAGTCGGCGCGCGAGTACGTCTCGTATTCATGCGGATGGTGTTATTCAGTTTTAATAGGATTTAGGAAAAATGGAAAACTATATAAATGCGTAATGAAAGTTCTAATTTGACAGTTGAAGATAATATCTGCGGTAATGATTAATTTTTACGAGCTGCGGGTGATACTGTTCCTTAATTATTGTGTAATTATACGGAAGTTAAGGACGACGCGAAAACGTCGCGAGCTACAAAATCGTCTTCATTTTTCCTGTCTTGTATTTATATTATAATCGTTGCACTAATTGCGTCGTGTGACATTAGCATTTTGTTGTGTATCAATGGGGCGTAGAAAGTTCGAGAATCTTTGTATAAGTTTTGTTGTTCGTTATTTTACGCGAAGGCATCAGCTTGTCTCCGACCTCGATTTAGGATGTTAGGTTGGTTACGACCCCTAATGAATAAGTATTTTACGTATAGAATTGTGGTGTCGGTATTTTGGAAATCGCAATGTATCTTATTCCAGATGGTCTTGAAGAGGCCTCCACAAACCACGCTCAAAATATTCAACGCGGACGTAGGTTTTCGTAATTCTTGTAAATTGATGCTGATTGTTCTTTTGATTTCGACTCCTTCGGAATCGTCCTTTTCTTTTCAGTCGTACCACTGACAATTTCTCTCAGTCTTATGATGGTAATAATTGTACAGTGGTTTCTCTCACTTCACGAGCAAAAAACGATTATGTGAGCTGCCAGTTTGATTGCTCTAGCCGGGTAGGAGGGGGGGGGGGTGGCCTTGGTCGAAAAATGTTTCAAATGTCCGTCAAAAATGTTGTCTCCAATAGGCTAACTCGAAACCCAAAAAATTGGACCCATCCGCTCACCGACGTGGGCTGCAGAGTGATTTTTAGGCCTAAAATCCAAATGGCTGTATCTCAGGCAATAATGTTCGCACAGCAATGTAACGTGGGGACATTTTAGTGTATGTAAACTTTAATCCATGTTATTTTTTTCAAAAAAAATCAATCATATTTTCTCTAGTTTCTAGGAATAACAAAACTTGAAACTCGAATATTTGAAAAAATCGGGGGTGAGGCACCTGGGGAAAATCATTCATTTTAAGCGCCATGTCCTCTACGACAACATACATTAGTACCATAGTCCTCGGTGAGGTGAAACATTCCCAAAAAAAACAATATTTAATGAATTTCTGTGATTTTTCTATGAACAGCGGGGTAAACTACGACTGCTACCGCAATAGACCGCGTGAAATCAATAGTCAATGTTCGAGCTGAAAAATACGCACTCCTCCGTGGGATGAAATGGGAATGTAGATAGACCAATAATATATTTCCAGTATTTCGTTTATCGATTTGGTCAATTATGTAAACATATCCACGGATTAGGCGGAGTGCGTTAGATTCAGAAAAATAGTTGAAAAATTCTCCAGTCGCTGGAACAGTCTGAAAACAGTAGAGAAGTGAGAAAATCGACTTTTTCACCCTGGAGGACCGTGAGTTTTGGTATTTCATTCATCAATTAGGTCGATTATATTGTAAACACGTCCACCGAATTTGAAAAAAATGTTCAAAAAATGTTCCTGCCGCTGGAACGGTCTGAAAATGACAAATAATCTAGAAAATCCAGTTTTTCACCCTGGAGGACCGTGAGTTTTGGTATTTTATTTACCAATTAGTTCAAATCTTATGTACAGAGCCCGGATTTTTCGGCAAAAAAAATTACATATTTCGGCACTTCAACATTGTAATTTCGGCAATTTTCGGCAAAAAAGAAAAAAAACAAAAAAATTAAGAAATCCGGGGCCGACATTATGAAAAAAACGATAATATTACAAAAATTTCTGATTATACATGACAACTAGATGTTTTTCAATGTTCTGTTGGAGAAAACTTGTATACGATGGTCAGTGAGAAGTTGTTTGTAGTCGGAGAACGACGCGAACTCACCTGAATTACAATGGGACACCACATGATTTTTTTTCTTACATGCGAATTCTTTACCCCCCGAGCGGATTTATTTCATTTTTATGCTTAATCTCTCGCAAATTTGTAAAAATACGCTGTTTCGGCAATAATTCGGCGTTTTACCCATTTTCGGCAAAAAAAAATTTTCGCCAATTTTCGGTAAAATAAATTTTCGTTAGTAGCTTCTACTACCCCCAAAACGTATTTCTATTTCATTTTCATGCTTCCCGGACGCACTGAAATCATTCGGCAAATGCCGAAGAATCCGGGCTTTGCTTATGTAAATACATCCGCCATGTTGGAAAAAAATAGTCAATAAATTCTCCAGTCGCTGGAACGGTTTTGAAATTGTAAGAAATCCAGCGAATCCACTTTTTCAACTTACAGAACTGCAATTTTTCATATTTCGTTAATCAATTAGGTCAATTCTCATGTAAATACCTCCGCCGAGTTTGGAAAAAATAGTCAATAAACTCTCCAGTCACTGGAATACGTAGTCTAAAAATGAAAAATTGAAACTATTTACTTTTTAACCTGGAAAACCGTGATTTTCTATATTCTATTTATCAATAAGGTCAATTTTTATGTAAACACGTCCCTACTTCGAAAAAAATAGTCAATACATTCTCCAGTCGCTGGAACAGTCTGAAAATAGGAAAAAATTGAATATATTCTTTTTTTCAACCCGGAGAACCGTGATTTTTTATATTCTTTTTATCATTAAGATGAATTTTTATGTAAACATGTCCGCCAAGGGAAAAAAATTGTCAATAAATTCTCCAGTCGCGGGAACGGTCTAGAAATAGAAAATCGAGGAAGGCTACTTTTTCAATCTGGACGACCGTAATCTTAGGCTTTTCGTTCATTGGTATGGTCGATTTGATTCTAATAAGAGCACTTACGCCGAGTTTAAAAAAAAATTGTAAAAAACTCTCTAGTCGTTGGGACGCTCTGGAATTATCAAAAAATCAAAGATAGTTACACACCCGGGCTATGATTCACTTGTTACTTTTTTTCTCCTCCAGTCGCATCGGTACGAATTGTATTACTGGTAGCCGTGCACTCCTGTGATGTGGAGGAATCCCCTCCCGGGACACAATAGATGACAGTCATCTCCTTGTACTGTATTGCAATGCTCATAAACTCCAATATTTGAAGCTTTGTCACCTCCACTCGAGAGGAGATTCCTCCACTTCATGCAAGTGTACGGCTCTTGGTAACACAGTTTGTACCACTACGACTTCAGGAAACAAACATAAACATTTAACATTCCGAAGTGAAGAAATGAATCTTAGGGGTGGATATGTATCTATGGTTTTTTACTATTTCCAAAATTTTTTTCAATTTTTCTAAAATTCGGCGTAAGTGTTCTTATAAGAATCGACCATACCAATGAACGAAATACCAAAACTCACAGTCCTCCAGGGTGAAAAAGTGTATTTTCCCTATTATTTGTCATTTCCAGAACGTTTGAGCGACTGGATAGTATTTATACTATTTTTTAAAACTCGGTGGACGTGTTTACATTAAAATCGACCTAATTGATGAACGGAATACCAAAACTCACGGTCCTCCAGGGTGAAAAACTAGATTTTCTAGATTATTTGTCATTTCCAGACCGTTCCAGCGGCAGGAAAATTTTTTGAACATTTTTTTCAAACTCGGTGGACGTGTTTACAATATAATCGACCTAATTGATGAATGAAATACCAAAACTCACGGTCCTCCAGGGTGAAAAAGTCGATTTTCTCACTTCTCTACTGTTTTCAGACTGTTCCAGCGACTGGAAAATTTTTCAACTATTTTTCTCAATCTAACGCACTCCGCCTAATCCGTGGATATGTTTACATAATTGACCAAATCGATAAACGAAATACTGAAAATATATTTTTGGTCTATCTACATTCCTATTTCATCCCACGTAGGAGTGCGTATTTTTCGGCTCGAACATTGACTATCGATTTCTCCCGGTCTATTGCGGTAGCAGTCGTAGTTTACCCCGCTATTCATAGAAAAATCACAGAAATTCATTAAATATTGTTTTTTTTGGGAATGTTCCACCTTACCGAGGACTATGGTACTAATGTATGCTGTAGTAGAGGGTATGGCGCTTCAAATGAATATTTTCCCCAGGTGCCTCCCCCCCCCGATTTTTTTAAATATTCGAGTTTGAAGTTTTGTTATTGCTGGAAACTTGGGAAAATATGAATGATTTTTTTTTGTAAAAAATACCATCGATGAACGTTCACATGTCCTCAAGTTACATTGCTGTGTGATCATTATTGCCTGAGATACAGCCATTTGAATTTTAGGCCTAAAAATGACTCTGCAGCCCATGTGTGAGCGGATGGGTCCAATTTTTTGGGTTTCGAGTTTTCTCATGGGGGACAACATTTTGACCGACATTTGAAACATTTTTCGACCAAGTTCATTCCCCCCTTACCCGGCTAGAGCTTTTGATGACTTGTAGTATCGATTTTGTAAGCTTTACCTTCGCTTGTCTCTATTTGACTATTTTGTATTAAATTGACAAGACGTCCTCTCTAGCTCCCTTCCCCGTAAAACAGGAGCCCGGCGACCTTCGCTTAACTTCGTCGAAGAACCTCCATGCGTTTTTCCACCTCTACGCGGGTCCAGAGCTCAAAACTTCATTTAGAGGTTCATATCTCGAAATTTTTTCAAGCACCCAAAAGGATTGTTTTCCAAGTTCCTAAATAAGGCCAGGGTCATTGATGCTGTCCTGAAGGTCGGACGCGGACGTTTACTGAGATTGCTCGCCCCACAAAACAGATACAGCCGGTTCCTCGCAGATCAATTGAAGAAAAATCAGTTTTTCGGACCCCTATATGCAACAAAACCTCTCAAAATGGAGAAACCACCCTCTCGCGTCTTAGAACTGAAGATTTTCGCTTCATTCCTCGTCTATGCACTACAATTTCTCAGACAGGACCTTGACGTGCCAAATGTTCACACAATTTTTTTACGCGATCAACAGAGGAGAACACCATTATTTGCAATCAATTTATTTTTACTAGCTCGTCATGAGACGGATATCACGATAATAAAGTGTTCCCATCTAATTTTTGGCTCCAGTTCAAGTGCGAGACTATACATCATACCAATATAGCTAGAAGGATGTACGAGGAAAAAATGAAAAAGACGAGATGAAGGGGAAAAAAACACAAGAAAGAAGTTTCTATCGAGGAACCACTTTTAATGACGCGCTTTTGTCTTTTGCCAGATCAACAGGTGGAATGAAATACACACCATCAAAGCTTATCGGAAAGCGTATACTTCGATTGCTTCATAAAGGGTATTGCAGCTAAAAAATATTTTCTCTTTCAAAGAGCACATACAAAACAAAGGAACACAACTAAGTTGATTTGAATCGAGATACTTCAACAAATCGAGACGAATACAGTATACGTAAACCCGGTCGGTACCAGTACTCAAACCCTAATTTACCGAGTACCTAATGAACCAAGAGATCTCCACCTTATACGTGAATAGGTACTCTTTTTTTTTCCATTTTTCATCAAGAATCTACACTCTTTTTTTCTTTGACGTGTTTTTTGACAACCATTCATTCCAAGGATCTGTTTTCGACAGTACACGCGCGCATTTCATCCAATATACTGACATATATGTATTCGTATTATCTATCGTGCATTCTTAGATAAGACGCACACATATACATCGTCATCAGTCCGTACACGGGAGGATTCCGCTTCATTGCGGATACTCCTGTATTACACGATTTATCGTAAAGGAAATAAATAAATAACGTTACAGACGCCTAAACCAGCAAATCCGCGATATGAAATATACGCGTGTGAATCGATCTTCTCTCGAGTAAAAATTCTTCGCGTTTTGAGATGGATAAGAGCGAAGGAAGTATACATATATTTTTTTTTTTATAAATTTGCTGAAAATCGTAAGAAATTTCAGCGAAAGATTGTGCAACTCTCAGAGGTTCGATTACACGTGCCCGTTCTCTCGATTCTCTTGAAAAGAAGCTCGTGTATCACCCTTACACGTTTTAAATAAAATTTGTATTTGCTATTGAATGAGAGTGGTTCGCCGCAAGTGGCTTAGAGGCCCACGACTCTGATCTCGTTCTCAACAACAAAATACGCAGACCTTTCCACTAACTCGAAGTATGAACGACGATGTTGTGGGCCGAGAGGCCTTTCTCCTCTGGAGCAGTCAATATTTTCTTTCACCAATTTTTATCTATGTTCCTTCATGATTCTGCTCTTGTTCTCAACAACAAAAATTGCTGACGTCTTGACCAATTCGACGACTGTGCCTAAGGAAGCTAGACTAGGCTATAGAGCGTGATAACAAAAAGATTCCGAGCTCTAATAATCTCATAGGGGAATCAGAGTGGCTTGGAGGCGCAGGACGCTGCTTTTGTTTTGTTGAATCTTCTTTCCCGTGTGATCTCTTATTCTGTTTGGTTCCTCTCTCTCATAAATATATCTTGTTTGATTCATCTCTTTTGTCAGATTTTATTTCAGGGTTGCCACTTTCTGGAAATCGGGGAAAAGCCAGGGAAAGTCAGAGAATCTTGTTAATCATTGAAAAGTCAGGGAATTTTTCCAAATATGTCGAAAAAAGTTGAAGCTGAAATTTTTTTTTTTTTTTGCTTTTCAGTGGAGATTGTGTTATGGAAAAATCTGAAAAAGTCAGGGAATTTCATCTTCAGGAAAAAGTGGCAACCCTGTAATATTCAATCTCGGTGATGATCATTTCTTAACGGCACGTTCTCCTAAATGTTATAAATTTTCGAGGTTCCTCAAGGTTCTTATTTCCTATATTGCACTAGATGTGGTTCACAATGCTTAACTATCATTGATATTCTGTCACGTGTAATTTAGATTTGTGCGCTTACTTAAAAACTTTCTTTCAGGTTGGATTTTTCCTAAAAACTCGCTTGATTTTTACGCATTCTCGTTGAGAACTTAATGTGATAGTCTCTAAGTCGACCTTCTACAATCATGTAACTGCATCGGTTCAGACAACGTCTCGTGATTCTCACGTTCACGGAGCAAGAAATCATTAAAATTAATAATAATAAATATTTGTTGACCGATCATAGTACGTATATACCGAAGTACAAAGCGGAAAACGTCATTATTATTTCATAACGCTCTTCCTGAACGTGGATACGCTCGTAATATAATCCTGAGAAGCAAGTCGAACCATACCACTCGACTCGTAAGTCAATCCTGCCCCGAGGATGATACAACAACATTTTTTTCTTCCTCTCTCTATTTCTTCATCGACAAAAATCGTATTAAACGTCGTTCAAACAGATACACACCCTCTGGAAAAATAAGGGCGCGTGCGTATATATCTTATAGGATATTTTTCAACAATTTTTTTTTTTTTTAAACTCGACTCACGATACGATAATATTATTGTATAATAATCACAAATATTACCGGAGTAGGGTAGTTACGTGTAATAGTTGAAGGAGAAGTGGATCGACCTTTCAACCTCGAGAAAATTAACTTCGAAGATCTCATGAAGGCACTATTCTAATTTACCTTCAGACTTACTCGTATTTCCATAATTTCTGGTGCGGATACCCAAACAATGCCCAAAGCTATTTTAGCTATCGTTATTCTCCGTTTTTAAGCGCGTATCAAAAATTCTCATTTCGTCCCTACACAATCGTGGTCGCGATCCAATTTAAAAAATTAATTAATTAAATTGTATAGGTATAGCAGGAGCAGTCCTTCTTGCGTACAAAGTGCACGATGGACACTGACCTCGTCAATATGCACAAAATATCGTTAGTTCCGCTCAAATATTCAAACGAATACGCGTTTAGTCGTAATATTTATAGGCTAGGCGGGCACGCGAAGGATGCGGCGACAGGACAGAAAAATAATGGCACACATATCTATAGCGTAGGAGAAGCGCGGGTTCCGCGTCGCACCGCCCGCCCGCCTTTCGCGCGCGCTTCAGACGCGCCGCATAATGCGGACGAAATTACGTAAATTTCCTCCGAAGATAATTTCGGTTGGTAAGTTTTCGTTCGGCATATCTAAGGTTTACTTTTCGAATACCACAAGAATGAATGATTACCCTAATTTGAATCCGCCGCGCAATCTACTATTAAACTTCATTATGCGGGAGAGGACGATAAATTTTGATTTTCCTCCAGGGGCTAATGCTAGCGGGCAAGACACGAAACGGCATCGGCATCGACAACAACAACACAGGCCTCTGCTCCGACACAATGCAGTCGTCGTTACATTTTATTCATGCTTCCTCGCACAGTGGCAATGGTACGTATATAGAGTCTCATGCCTGTCTTACGACGCAGCTTCCAAATCAGAGACTTACAAATACTCGGTTTTTGCGAATTCGAACTTCCAGAGCCGTATAATTTATGAGGAAGAAGGCGTTTTGCGAAATTGAAAGGGTGAAATCGTCGTCACCTTACAGGAGTATCAATGAATTTTCGCTGATAAACTATGGCGACGACCGATGAGACTCTCGCGCAGTATTGGGCGTTTGCCTTGTACTTGGCCAATAATAATATTCTTCTTTTGAGTTTTCTCTCCATACATGATTACATAATAATATGGATACTAGCGTCTGTTGCGTTGTCGCTACGCGTCGCATACTCCCTTTCACCTGATTTGAACCCTAGTTCTTAAGCGCAACATCCAATGAGAGCGCATACTTACGACCACTCCTCATCTGTCCATTTTCGTATGTAAAAAGTCGAGTCAAATAAGGCTGGACATGATCGTGGCACCACTTTCGTGAAAGTCGTCAGAAAGATTATTTGATGAAAATACTGAGGAGTCCACCTCTTTGTGACCACAATAGCCCTCAAAAATTCATTGTTTTGAAATTTTTTCAATAACTAAAACTGGCAAGTAAATGAAAAAATTGAGGCACGGTCAGATTGTGGCATTGGTGTTTGAAACGTTTAAATTATCCTTAATCAAAATGAGAAGTGAGGTATCTAGTGACTGGTGGAACGTCTCATTGGTGTCAGAAGTGGGATCTGAAAACATCATGTTGAAGAGTGAATTGGATATTTGCACGTGAAGTGGAGATTGATTGTGGATTGTGACATTTGTGCGTGAAGAAAAACAGCGAGTGGAAACGTTGGACTTCCAATTACAGATAGTGATTATTGGTGAATTGACAAGCTGTCCATGATGGTAATGAAGAAACTGCATGAACTACCGCCGACGAACTTTGAGCAAGAGGACTATCAGTAAGCGGAAGTAAAGCAGATCTAGCGATACGACGAAAGGATGCTCTCGAAGAAGAAGGACAAGATGCGGAACGCTATTTATTTGAAATGGAAGAAGACCTAACGGCATCAATTGTACAGTATTTGCAGAACACTCATGCATAAATGAAGACTAGTCAAGACGAGTTAAAGACCACTCTAACTGGATTCAAGGACGATATCCTCCAGGTAGCGGAGCAGCAAGTAGACCAGAAGCTGCGACAACAACAAATTGATGACCTAAAGAGTTTGTTGGAAGGTCTCCGTATGGGGAGTGATTCTCGAGTTCTAAAGAAAACGCCGAGTCATGAGAACACGTCGGGAAGAACAACTTTGCCTCCAACAGATCAGCAAGAGGCCATGGGAATAAAAGTCAGAATACCAACCTTTGATGGCGAGTTTTCATGGGAAGTATACAAAAGTCAGTTTGAGGTTGCCGCGTGGACGAACTAAGCAAAAGCGACCAGCTTCTTGCTTAATCTCAGGGGACCAGCGCGGCAACATTAGAGAAGAAGATAAAGCAAACTACAATAAACTGGTAGAAGTTTATTTATTTATTTATTTATTTATTTATTTATTTATTTAAATTTAAACATTACATTTAGTCATGAGAGTTGGGTGGGTTTTACCAGGGTTTTTCCCCACCCCTCTCATGACGAGTTCGAAATACACTGTATAACTATACACTTAACTCTACCTATTGAAAGAGGGTATGACTTCTGTTTTTATTTCATTTTACTTATTTTATTATCTTATTTATTTATTTATTTATTTATTTATTTTATTTTATTTTTATTTTATTTTATTTATTCATTTTTTATTATTTTTTTTTCCTTCCTTCTCTCAGTCTATTTGATTTCTTTTTTGGTTTTTAATATCTTTCTTATATATCCATCCAATTTTTGGTGGCATTCCCCGTTCTGCAGGCACTGTCCCAATTCCTCTGTAGTTATTTTAGCATCCCCCCTGATACGATCAAAATTTTTGCATTTTATAAAGGTGTGATCCGGATCATCATCAGAATTTAAGCATTCCCTGCATTGACTATCATTTATAATATTGAAATTTTTGAGGTAAGTTGCAAAATTCCCATGTCCCGTCAAATACTGTGTTAAAAAATAATTTGATTTCAATTTCTTGTTTTCAAGTCTTATCCCTATGTCTGGAATCAATTTAGCCGTTCTCCTACCTGTCTTTTCTTTTTCATATTGTTCCTGCCAATTTTTAATTGTATCTAATCTTATTGTTTTTATGCTATCTACCATTTCTTTTTTCGTTATTTTATTTTCTTCGAATTTACTTTTCAATGTTTTTATTTTGTTAGTTTGACTTAATTGCAAACGGAGTAACGTTTTGGCCAGGCTCACCTGGCACCCCTACGGAAGAGAGTATTGCAGTATTGTCGGCAAGCCAGAGGAATTTCTATCGACCTGGAATTGGCTGCTCTGTAGGGTCAATTTGTGCCTCTTCGGTAGTGTGCGCTGGTCGATTCAATAGTTTATAGAATCAATTGTTGCAGAAGACTTTTCCAAATCAATTTATCGACCTGAAATCGACTGGCCTGGTGAGTCGATTTGTAGTTCTCTGGCAAGAGGTACTGTAGTCAACTCTGAAATGACCTCACATCAAAGTTGATTCAATGTTTTGCATTTGAACTTAGAGAACTTCCGATTATTTCTCGGAAAACACCTGCCGCCCTGGCCATATGTGTAGAGATCGAATACTACGCGAAGAGAATCACACCAGAAATTCATTTCAATAGGTGACGACGTAGAACTTCCGGTTTAATCTCAAATCAACTTAACAGACAATCGGAGAGTAGACGTGATTGAGGCATATTAAAAAATCTGCTAACTTCAACAAATGACCATCGATGAAAGCGGGTAGGGGGGCAGAAGCTCTTGATTTTTTTCTTTCGAGCGTGCAGTATAACGAGATTAATAACGCGGTCCGTCTCGAAGAAATTAACAATAAATGAAGGAAAAGAAGCTCTGGAAAGGAAACCTGGAAATTTCAATTAAGGAAATTAAAAAACTTTAAATTCATTTTAATAAATCAACGGGGGTTGGTTGGCGAAAATGAGGCGAAGACGAACACCACTCCTCGAAAAAGTTCGTCCTTTGTCGACGAATAAACGCCTTCGTATTTTCGAATGCATTCTTTCTTTCTTTTTTTTTGTTCGTGCTTTTTGCCTTTTATCTGTTTACAATAATTGAAATTTGGAATCTGTCTCCGAAGGTTAGCGAAGAACGACGCGTTGTAGAAGTTTGGTTTTTTCTGCCCCTTCACGATCACATTGTCGAAAGAGATTTTTATTGGCGGTGGATTGAACGGTATGCGAAAAACTTTCTGTACACGGCGTGGTGGTGACTGGTGGTGAAAATCGTTCATAATTTAGCAGGAAATGTAGGAAATTTTTGGTAAATAAAGCACTCACTACCGGCGTCGGCCTCCGGCCTTCTACTCTTTTTCTGATTCCTTCTTTTCTCGTATTCTATTACTGGCTACCTTTTGCGGCAACTTTGATGTACGCGGTAGTAAACTGTCGTAAGTAACTGCGTAAACTTTTTCATCAGATCGTAGCTTATATATCCTTATAAGTCGATTTCGATAACTTTTTTTTTTCCTTCCTTCGGACGCGGAACAGTTCGAGTAACGCGATTAATAAATTTTGAAACGTGGTTTCGAAAAAGAAATCGTATTTTTTCGTATATATAGGCTGTACGTAAGACGTACGTCTGTACGAGTGGATTATTACGATATGATTTTTTTTTTTTTTTTTTCCTCGTATATCAGCACTATACCACGGATCGTCATCCTTATTATATAAAGTAGCAGTCAAATCTCACTTCTTTTGACGTCGCAATTTCTCCGCTTTCTGGCGAATCGAAAAATAGGATTTATTTTGCAATAACTTGAAAGAAAAAACGTGAAAAATAATCCTGCCATGAATGGAGAATATTATGCGAGAATACGAGAAGAAATTTCAAAGTAAAAAAGACGTTACATCGCGGTTATATAATGAAGAGAAAAATTCTAGTTCCGAGATGTTTTGAAAAAAAAATAATACCATTTTTTCCTGTTGATTTATCAAATACGTTGTGTAAACAACAACACAAAGGGAGTGAAAAAATTAAATCTACTAAAATAACGATTACCGTACTACTGTGCTCGTAGTAGACCTTTACCTCCACCTTTGATCGTAATTTATCATAATTTTGTAAAAAAAAGAAATGAGCCGGTAAAGGTGAAATTTTTTCGAATCCTTCACTATATTTAAAATATTATACTTATTTTTTATTCTAATTCAGATTGATTGCGTTTAATAATATAGCCTTATACCGGTTAGGTGATAACCTAATAAGTGTATACGATATGGCTAAATGAAATAGAAAAACCACAATGTTCGCCAAAACAGTATTGAATCTCAATGCCCGAGATTGAGAATGTATCAGCAATATGATACATTATTGAGACGGTCGTTGATGGCAATTTTTCATGGTTTGATCAATCGAATATCTAAAGAGTTAGGCCTATGTTTCCATAAAGCAGAATTTCTGATGTGGGGTGTTCATCAAGAGCCAAACTTGACCGTGTACTACATTGGAGTTTTTTTTTTTCATTAACGAGCTATCCAATTACTAAGAGTGAGCGCGACAAATATACTTAAGTTAGTATTGAATGTAATCAAATTGCAAAGAAAAAGTCCATACTTATAGCCCAGCTAAAGATTTAGAAGTCAACTTTTCTTCGGACTCACCGCTACAAAGGTTCATAACTTCAAATTTTCTCAAATTGGAAATTTTCTCTTGACCCCCCATCGTGTCGACAAAGCCTTTGACGCAGCATTTCAGAATTCCAGATGAGTTTTTAGGCGGATGCCTACGAAGGAGTTGCCGTTAAGCTGCTCCCGCTCAAATAGGCACTGCACGACGGTCTTTTCAGCTGCACCAACACTGTAACTGGATCTACGAATCGACTTTATGACCACGACTTCAGCTCTAAACTTTGACTCAGTTCGAAGATACGTCACTATTCTTATCCGGTATGAACCTTTTTGATGTCACGACTCTAGTTTCGCCTTGCTTTACATAATCGTCGTTCATACTTCGAAGGGGTGAGCAGGGTATATAGATTCTGTTGTAAAAACGAATGTAGAGAGTCTGAGGGACATCGATGAAATCAAAGTTGAAAGAGGTGACTGGTCAAATAAAAGAAGCCGCTCAATTTGTCCTCATGTCTCGTTTCTCTCTGCATCATCGTCGTTCATACTCCGAGTTTGGGACAATTGTCTGAGAATTTTATTGTTGAGAACCAGTGGGGAGTCTTGGAGGACGTCGGTAAAAATTAGAATTGAAAGAGATGACTGGTCAATTGAGAGAGGGCGCTCAACTCGCTCTCTAGTCTCTCCAGATCATCGTCGTTTATACTTCGAGTTAGGGATTGTTGAGAACGGAAGTAGAGTCCTGCATCTCCAATTGACTCTTATTCTCTTATATTAAGATTATTATAGCTCGGAATCTTTTTTATGTCACGACTCTAGTCTCGCCTTGCTCTGCACACTTCGAATTCGTAAGAAGGTCAACAAATTTTTTGTTGAGAACTTAATACAGAGTGTCGAAGGGACATCGATAAATGACTAGTCAACTCGGAGAGGCCTCCCAACTCGCTCTCTAGTCTCGCCTCACTCAGTATCATCGTTGTTTCTGAAAACAGGGTCCCGGAGAAACATTGGCGGAAAATGAATAATCATCTGGACTCACCTGTAAAAATATCATCAAGAATCGTTTGTTGAAGTTCACAGTCAGTATCCTTGCTGTACCGCCATCATTTCTGATCTCTGCTAGCCTCGTAGCGAGTTGTATCTTCGAGCTTTATGCTTTTACGAGTTCGTTATCCTAGATTCTGAGAATTCGCACGCATTATTTTTCTTCGTGTTGATAAGTCGATGTGTACGAGAGTGTAATTAAATTTTAATTTCGTTTTTGAATTCCGTGTACACTCGAATGCAGCGCGCGTATTATATTATTATATTTGTGTTATATACGTCGTCCTTTAATAGTGTGCGTTGTTTTTCAAAATGGTAATTTACAGTCGAATATTATGCGCGCGTAGTAAAAACGACACTTACGAGAAGCCCTCGACGATTATTAAGAAATTGCGACAGACGAGAGTCTGATGAGATGTGTCTCGAGTATGATCTTCAAACACTATAGCGTGAAGCCTCTCTACCATCGTGTATACTGACTGTATTGTATTGCCATGCTTTTGTAAATTACCCGTAGTAGTGTGGCGTAAATTTTTCTCGTCTCTTTTCCTCAACGCTCCGAAAACTTTGTTGTGTCAGATGTATGTATACGTGTACATTCTATTTTAGGGTGAGAGTTGATCTAGACGAACGTTGCGAAGCAAGGGAAACGCCTCATAATATACTGAAGCACGAGAATATGTCTATAGTTCGAAAGCCTTTGATCAGACGCTGAATTTTTGTCTTCTCTTCTCGGGATTAAGAAATGTTACGAGTTTTTCCTTGGAACGAATCCACGGGAGAGGAGGGGGGGGGGAATTCTAGAACGAAACGTGTGAAATTCCAACTTTTTCCACAATCATTCACTTTCGCAATGGTGCAATCCTGAAGACCATTCGTTGAGAAGATGGGAGGCGAATGTGGTAGAATATCGACTTGTATTTCGATTCCATCCACGGTGAATCCAGCAGTATTTCCCAGATGTCTCCTCAAACATTTACATTCACTCACGCTAACTACCCTTCAATAACTAGGATAAATTACTTAGGTCTTCCCCAAGGCTCGTCCCTGAGCCCTATCTTATTTAATCTATATATCCTCACTGTTTTAAACATACGTTCACCAGCTACCATACTTTCCTTTGCAGATGACCTGGTTATCTACCACGCTCATTCACAAGTTGCCAGCACCACTCTACACGCCACTAACACCTTATCCGTCCTCCAAAACAAACTAGACCAACTACTCCTGAGTTTATCCATTCCAAAATGCGTTTCTGTTCTGTTTTCCTTAAGAGCCTACAACCTTGCAGATGCGTGTATCTTCCTCAAGGGCGAACAAATCCCTAATTGTTCCTTCTTCAAGTACTTAGGCATCAACCTGGACAGTCGTCTTACATGGAACATTCATATTTCCTTCCTTCGTACCAAATGCTCCCAGGCCATGTACATCCTTCGAGCCTTGTCTAGCACCGAATGGGGTGGTGATCCCATCATCCTGTCGATGCTATACAAAGCCATTATTCGTAGTAAAATGGAATACGGGGCCTTTCTCTTCGGTTCCGCTGCTCCCTCTCATCTGAAAAAACTCGACGTACTTCAAAATCAGGCCCTTCGCTACATTTTAGGAGCCATACAAACGACATCAATTGTTGCTATGGAAGCTGAAGCAAAAATGTCTCCCTTACAACTCCGTAGAATATGTCTTACACAAAAATATTGTACTCGCTTGGCCTCCTGGACAAATAGAAAGCTCATTCACACCTTGTCGAATATTTCTCGTAATTGGCGCTTCATCCCCTCCAAAAAACCTTTGTTATCTCGCATTATAAAAAAATATTCCAAACTCCTACACTCGCTCCCATCGATAGATGGCTGTCCTTACCAATGCCTCACCTATTTCGAAATTTTTCATCGTTGGCCGTTAAAAATTTTGACACGGAAACACAAGGTTGCCATACCGCTACAATTTGCCGAACTAATTGGAACTCAATTCCGTGATTACCGTATCATATACACCGATGGCTCAAAGATGACTTCCGGTTGCGGTGCGGCCTTCTACGACTCCTTTTCGGGAGTTGTAAGGAACTTCCAAATTTGCCCCGGATCCTCGTCCTATGACTGCGAAGTTGCTGCTATTTTCATGGCTCTTAACTTCGTATCTCAATCTAATCCTTCTTCTTCTCCGCATAACCAAATCCTGATCGCTTCAGATTCTCTCTCAGCCCTTCATGCAATCATAGAATCACCCTACAGTCACAATATCGGCCCCACTATCATTAACACTCGCTTCCTCCTCCAACATCTACTTCACTCTAAGAACATCAGCACTTCTTTTATGTGGACCCCAGCCAGAAGGGAATTGAGGGCAATGAACGAGTTGATTCGGCAGCTAAAGCGGCTTGCTCATCGCAGTCTGCCGCTAAATACTCATTCATTAGTGCAAATTTCCTCTTAGGCATAGCCCGAGAAGAAAACGAAGAAAAATGGCAAAGACACTACTTGGAAAACATTTCGCTCTCATCCCAATACTTCCATCTAGAAAATTCAATTCCCACTCATCCCTGGTAGATATTGTCAAACTACATCAACCGAAAATTCACTGTCTCAATTTGCAGACTTCGATTCAATCACAACAGGCTCCCGTTCAATTTAGCAAAATTTTTACCAAATATTTCTCCTTATTGTCCTTTTCATCCGCAAGACAAGATAGCGTTGGACTTGAACCATATTCTTTTTCAAGGTCCACATCTTACCACTCAACAAAAAACACTCCACTCTTCACTTATCAACTCTAATATTCAACGCCTTTTCGCTGCACTCAATTGCCTCCATATCTCCAACCTCTCTGTCTTTCCTGCTCTTTACTCATTCATAAATTCTCTCTCTCCTACCCTCACTATCTAATCCGCTTGCTTCTCCCTGTCTTCTACCTCACATTTATGTTACATCATCGGGCGAAATGACTCTATTCATAAACCGTATTTTCTTCATGTAGTTTTTTTTTCTAATAAACGGTTTAGTAAAAAAAAAAAAACTATCCCTGGTCTCGGTACAGTACTTTTGAGTCACGTATTTCAGAGCACCAAAAAGATTGAAAGAATGATTCTTAAAAGTCAATCGAAAAATACGTAAGTGTCTTTCTGCACCACGTGCATAGAACACGTGGTTATATAGCAGGTAATTAGCTCTCATTTCGCGTTAATAATCAACGTTAATTAGGCCTGAATGAAATTTCAGTGCCATTTATTTCAATTAAATTTGACTTTCTGAGAAGTTTGTTTAATAGAATTGTTTTTAAACGACACACTCTAGACAAAGGAAGTATTGGGAGTGTTACATTCCCTGATCCTTGGATATGTGCCTGATTCTCTGTCCAAAGCAATTGGTCTCAACCGCAAATCTTCTTCCGTTTTACTTCTGGGTTTGTGTGTATCCGCTTTCACCCCTCCAATTTTTCAAACTGAATTTTAAATATAAATCATCGACGTTCTCTACTTTAAAATGGTTGTACGTCCGATCCGATACACTCTGCCCGATCTCGAACGCAGTATGTCATTGCCCGAAATGGGTAGTACGCACTTCGGGCGCAGTAAACCGGGATATTCTTGGATTAAATACCTGATGTGTTCTATGTAAATGGATTCGTTGGGATTAGGATTTATGTGACTTTCATTGTAAGTCGAGAGTGGGCGACCTCCAAGAACGGTCGTGACTTGTATTCGTTCCTTCCCGACGTCCAGAAACGCCTGAATGCCCCGTGGCTTGTCCCAAACAAGTATGTTTCTTGGGTGGTGACGGGTCACGGGCCCTGGAGTGCGTACTTTGAGCGGTTCGGCCTACGCCGAGCGGTATCGTGCCCGTGTGGCGTCGCTAACCACACGGCTTCACACGTCCTTTGGCACTGCCCAAAGGCAGCCAGTCAAAGGAGTATGTCGCTAGGAGAGCTGAAGCGACTGAATGATGGTGTCCAACCGGAGGGCGGCTGGTCTAATGCTGACTGGTTCGCTAGCCGGGAAGCCTATCAGGCTTTCATGAAGCTCACGAGGATAATAACAAGCTGCTGCCGGCAGCCATGCTATGTCGAAGAGGAGGGGTCGCAGAACCTCTCCTTGGGGCACGTTCAAGGCCAAGATAGACCCCTAGTTAAACGATTCAGGTTCACGCTCGCTATCTAGTCGCGAGCAGAAGGAGGTGTCGTACTGGGTATTGAGCCCGACAAGCATGACTGTAACACGAGCGGACATAAGAGCGCCGCACTCCAAAATTGGGTAAAAGAGAACGGAGCGACAGTAAAGAATGAAGTTCAGTAGGACGTCGCGGGAAGGCAAAGGAGGGTCCGTTCATACAGAAATTATAACCTGTAAGTCGAGGTGAGTAGGAGCGTGAGGTTGACTGAATTTGCTGGTAAAATTATAAGAGGAGGTCAGATGAGCCCTCTTTCCAAGTTTCTGTTCAACGAAGAACTTTTTCCCGTTCATCATGTTATTGCAATTGTGCTAATGTTGTATGTTATTTCTTGTTTGTTTCAGGTATGTGTCTTTTTTATTGAGTCTGACTGCACAACTTTCAATGCAAGAAAGATGAAGTAAGATTGTATATTTATAATTCGTGAGAATCTTCCTACTTTCTAATCACTCTGTGCTCGTATTTCGGTGGCTTCAAACTAACCTCAGTGAGTAGAACTAATTATTTGAAATGTATTTCTGATTATGAGTAAGAGAATAGGGGTCTATGCGTAACCAAGTATCAAGCTTTAAAAAATGCGCGCACTTGGACCTACATTTTACACAAATTTATGTTTGGATACATGTGTGAAGATAGGCGCGAATCCGGGTTTTTATCGGGAGGAGGGGTGGGGGTAACCGATTGAAACTGGGGAAAAGGGTGAAAAAAAACGCTTACGCAAAAGCTAGCATTTCATTTTCAATGCTGACCAGCTGACAGGCCTTCCTCCGTTAGTATTTCCTAGCCTATTTTTTTTTTTTTCCTTTCTTTTTTTTTACTTGGTTGAGACTTGGAGATCATTTTGAAATTCGCGTCACGAGCTGATGACGTCATAGGGATTCGAAGAAGTTTCGACTGTCGCTACTTGGAACCTGTAGGTGAAGCCTTCATTATACTAAGCTTAACCTACAGTTCCGATTTATCGATATTTAGTCAATATTTATGGCACATTATGATTTTGAAAGTTTTTCGGTCCCGTCCCAATTGTAATCTACCTTATTTCAAGAAGTTCTGAATTATTATTAAATTGTTTTTTGTAACGATTGCCGTGGTATCGATTGTTTCGTTTTACCGATCATATCGACCTCCATTATATTATCATGGGTGAAGTCGAAGTAGATCGAAATTATGATGTCATACTTTTTATAGGACACAATCAAATCCTTCAAAAGCTTAGATTTTTCAAGCTTTTAAATTAGGTCAAGGTCATTAATGACGTCATGATAACGCCCTGCTCGACCGCAGTATCTTAGCCTAGTACATATAAGCCTAGTATTTTGTACGTTAGCCTTACTCGCTTGGCTTGTTCGCCCACCTTTGCCCCATGCAAGTCTAGGTCATTGGAGACGATGCCCCGCCCCCCTCTGTATGTCTGGTACCAGAGTGAGAAATTTCTCATGGAGTCTCGTAAGCATGTCGTCGAGTGCTACTGCAGTACTCTGAAAAGTTCGTGTATGAGATCGTCGGGGTAGAAGGATATGGAGAAGAAGAAAGGAACATGATAGGCGCAGAAGAAGAGGAATAATTGATCAAGTTAGCCTAAGGAGTGCAACTACACATCGCTTTTCCCCAGGTTAGACAGAAGTATGATTTATGGTCTTCTCAAGGTCGTAGATCAATGTACATTAAAAAAGCAGAAGAAGAAGACAACTGATCAAACTTGCCTAGAATAGACGCCTCTCTAGCCTGATCGTAGAATGAAGTCCAAGCCTGTAAAAAGTGGATGATTGAAACGGTTCTGGGTCTGGTTCGGTCCCAGTTCCAAGAAAATATTAGCGGTTCCCATCGGTTTCGTTTCTGGCCCTTGTTCCAATTAACATAAGATTTGATCATTCAGATTTTTCTGAAAAGGTACCGGTTCCAAGGAAATTTTTGCGGTTCCTATCGATTCCGGTTTCAGCAAAAGGTTCCGATCCTAGTAGAAAGACATATTTTTCCGTGGAAATTGAAGTTTTTATCTGTTTTTAATGAATTTGAGCGACCCCCCATGGATCTGAGCTCGCTTGATTCGACTTTTTTGGTGATCTAGTTCTAAGTATCATTCAGAGATGTTCAAAAATATGTCATCTTGGATGATTGAATGTGTTCTCGTGTTGCACACTACTGCATGTGCTATTTTTGTGGGAGCTTCTTGCTGACTACAGTGACTCACCTTCTCGAAATTGATCCTCAAATTGTGAGAATTGTCATCCAACTTTGGCAAATCGAGTGAATTCCGCTATCCGGCTTAGGTTTTCGAATCGAACGGGCGGGCATAAGATGATTAACATTCGTATTCGGTATCACAGTCAAAGGCCTACTCGTATTCTGTGCATTTTATCAACGATAAAATGTAACAGACGATTGAAGAATTGAGGAAAGAGAGAAAAAGAAGAAGAAAATAGAAAACGCGAATACAAGATGAAAAAGTGTGTAACGAACACGACCGTTATTCGTACAAAGTCAGGCAAAATGCGTACTGCTACCGTACAAGCTATAGGAGACTCTACGTGTACAATATGTGTCGGATACTCGGTATTTCATTTATAACTTAAAATTCAGAGGAAAAGGTAGATCTTTTTCTTTTTTTTTTCTTTCTTTTCCTCGTCTTCCTTTTTTGCATCGTGCGCAGAATATATCGTTTGCGCGAAGAAAATTGGCCGTTTCTTGTACGTGGTACCTTACGTTACACAATACGTTTTTATTTAGTCGTTCTACACGTAAGAAGAAAAAACCCTTACTCTACACGACGTAGAGAACGCGATTATTTTCTTCCTTCTTTTTGCCTCATTTTTTTTATTTATTTTCTCGCGCTCTTGTTTACTCCATCTGTATTATATAGGTGGATGCTCGTAGTATATGTATCATGACTATACCTTTGCAAAGAGCAAACTATCATTGTATTACGATTATGGTAAGCTTCTCGGGCACATGTATAATATACACAGTAGAATAATGTTGTCACAAGAAAAGCATTGAACGTTCTCACCGAAAATTAATTATTCATCGGTAAAATTAACGTTATCGACGTAATTACGCATTATCGTTACCGCGCGTCGACACTTTCGGTACGCCGGAAATGTACGCGAGTTTCCATTAACACTAGACTTATAACCGCCCCTTGCTGAAATGTTCTTTTGCTTTCCACTTAGTTTCTTTACACTTTCTCCTCCCTCCGCTATAGTTTTTCTGTTGAAAATGATTCAGGGGTTAAAAGAAATAAATTCGCTATGGTTTCGCGTCAGTGATTATAAATTTCACTCCATATTACCTAACTATCGTACATCCATTAAAAAAGAAATGTTGACTGCAGAGAGAAAAAAATGAAAAGCTTAAAATTGGGGTAAGTGTGGGTGTGTTGCTATGCTCTGAATTATGCGTTTTGGTCAAATAATCGCTTAGTGTAAGTTCGCGCACCGATGCTCACAATCATCCGACGATTACAAAATGCAAAGCCTTATCTTGTTGAATGCTTAGATCAATTCCATTTTGTGAAATGGGTCAGTAGAATTTCGTCGTTGTGATTGAAATTACAGGAAGAAAGTTGGCGGTGTACTCATCTTCCACTAATTTGACGGCAGTTCAAGGAGGAGACCATCCACGAAACTATAAAGAAATTTTGTACGAGAATGAATAAAATTCATGAATTTTTGGTACCTATTTCCTTTCTTCTCCATGAATTTACTCGATTCTCACCAGTTCGGGAGAGCTTAATAGGAATGTTTACCAGACGTCCGAAAATCCTTATGGTCAAATCTGGATTATCTCGGAGGATGCACCATCCTTAATTTTTGGTTTGTTCGGCCTCCTTCTTCTCAAACGAGAGAGGGGTGGTGATATGTCCTCCTCATTTTGTATTTTAGTTGAAAACGATCAGTATCGATACGGCCTCCGCTATGCCCAGAAAATCTTTTAAGCCATATCTGACTTGAACCTTCAAATTGAGGAAGTCCTTCGCTTAAACTCAAAACTCTACTGCATTTGGGGTGGGGTTGGGTTGGGTGGATTCGTTTGTGCGGGATTGTGCTGGCCCCCTTTAAGTTTGCCCGATCGAAGTCAAACTCTCGCCGTGAGTCCACAATATGAGACTACTTCCACGTTTCCATTCCCTCCGTCGCTCGAAATAACCAGATTTCAGCACGTTTCCTTACTTCGATCATAATCTCTCTCCACAGACTCGCAACGGAGGACGATCTTGCAGTTAACACACGCTCCAGTGCTAGAAACAACGAGCAACTCTCGCTCATTTGCCTAGCACGAGGCTTGTTTGGCCCTTTTGTCGCAAGTGCTCAACAGGAAGCAAGCTTTTCGGTACATTCCCTCTAGCGGCCGACATCGCGTGAATTTCTTCAATTGAACACAAGGCATTTTCCGATCTATTATCGCAAGCTCACAACAGAAGACGATCTTCTAGATAACACTTGCTCCACTACTCGAAACTACGAACAACTCTCGTACATTTGCCCGCATTAATCAAAGACGAGGTATTCTCCGATCTCTCACTGCGGGTCAACAACAGGAGGCGCGAGTTTCTCCGTAACTCTCTTTTTAGCGGCACAAATTTCAGCATGATTCTCCGCTTTGATCGTACGCGGAGACCAAGCCGACCTCTCACCACGAGCGCATAACAGATAACGAGCTTCTTGGTTTTCTCTCTATCGCATGGAATAACAAAAATTTTAGGCAAGTTTGGCTGGCCTCCGGAGTCGCAATCGGTCTCTCACCGTGAGCTTACAACTTTACCTCAGAAGACAACGATTGGAGGACAAGAATACCAGCACAAATATAGCACTAACGATTCCATCTATTTTTATCCCACAAACTGCCAAGTATCGAAATTGGGTTCTGCTTGTCTTCTGGCTCCCCCTACCCTAAAGGACTGGAGGGGAAAGAGGTGTACACAATGGGAAAGCTCGAGAGCATAATACAGCGAAAACGTAGTACAAGCAATTCAGCCTGTTTTCAGGCCAAAAATTGAATAGGACTTATCGGGAGGGGGGGGGGGATTTTTGGAACAAACGTCAGAGGTCCGGCCGGCCGGCTGTCAAAGCTCGAAGCTCGAAAATTTTTCAAGTCCCCCTTCTATCATACATAGCTTGGAGAGCGAAGCCTGTGACGTCACAGTTTGATCCCGACATTGGTCAGCCTTGTGACGTCACAATGTGATGACGTCATAGATCAATTTTTTTCAATTTCCCCCCCTCCCCCCTCCTGTTATGTATACAGAGCTCGGATTTTCTGGCATTTGTCACTTTTCTCCCTGAAGGGGCGGAAGTTTTTATTGAAAAAGAGGTTCGAATCGCACGGGAAGGGGCCAGGGAAAAGGAGTTTTATTTTGCCGAAAATTGCCAAAAGTGAAATAAATGCCGACGTTGACGAAAATGCCGAAATTGTGCCAGAACTGGTAGGTTTGAGTATAAAGTTTTGAAATTGTTGCCTTTTCATTCATGAACAAAAGGAGACGCGTAAAAACTTTGCTTAAAATTCAGTAATTTTGATGAAAATTGGATAGTTTTTGTTGAAAATATTATTTTGAGTGCAAAATTGAAAAATTGCTAGGATTTTGTATTGATGAAGTTGATCCACAAAATTAATTTATTGTGGTCAAGAATCACGTAATTTGGGGGCGTCCATAAACTACGATAGGCGATTTTTGTGATTTTTCGACACCCCTTCCCATCTTATTGCGCGTGAGATTTTCCAAAATGTGTATTTTTGCTTTAAATACGTTTATTTGAGCTTAATCTCGTTTATCTATTAAAAAAACGTAATTTTCTTAATCACATTTTATACCTATTGAAGAAGGACTAGTTTTTATTCATTTTGAGCTAGTTTAGCAATATTTTAGAATGTATTTGTGTGAGAAAAAAATTACGTGACATTTGTCGACACCCCCCTCCCCCTCAAGTGAGTTTTGGTGAGAATTAGCGGGACCCCTCACCCCCCCCCCAAAAAAAAAAAAGAAAAAAAAGAAAAAAAGGCCTTACGTAGTTTATGGACGCCTTCTTTTGGTCAGAAATTGAATAATCCTGGTCGTGAATTTGTAAAAGCACTAGAAAGCGTGTTTTTATTTATTTTTTTTTTTCAATTGCCGAATATTGCCGAAAATTTCATATTTTATGCCGGAAATAAAATCGTTTACTGCCAGGAATCCCCGGACTCTGTATGTATAGCTTCAAAGTCCGGGCCTGTGACGTCACAATTTGATGACGTCATAGGTCACCCCTGTGACATCACAATCTACATTTTTCAGATCCCCCATGTCCCATGAAACAGGTTTCCGGCCACCCCTCGTTCAACTCCGTCAAAGAACCCGTGAGTTTTTTTCCCTATTCATGCGTAGAATGTTTTGGTTCGATCGTTCTTGAATTAATAAATGATCATAAAATTTAAAGTTGAAAGCTTTTGTATCGAGGGTGCGGTTGAGTTATAAAGAGCCGTCCTTGTGAATAGGCTTCAGCACCTTTCATCTACGTCAACTAACACAATCTGTTCTTAACTTTGATTTCTAGCTAGATCTCGTATTCGAAAAAATGTTTTGAAGCCCTTCCACCTCTCAAAGATTTCTAAAGTTGCTATTCACTAAATTTCTGTTGATTCCTTGATGCGAGCATCATGGCGAAGAAACTTTCAGAGGAGAGTGATGGCCCTTAATAGAAGTAATACCTTATTGGTCTGATGAATCTGTAATTCTGAGTGCGGCGTCCATCCGCTTCCTCTCTTGCCCGCGATGTTTGCCTGATTTTTAGTAGCAGAAGAAAGAGAATCTCTGGAACTTTTTGTCGATATTTTCTTCAAGACTATTTTCGTACTGTCTCAGTATACGAAATTTAAGAATTCCGTTCCGACCAGATTGCTAGGAAGCCAAAAAGAGAAGGAGGACACCGGATATCTTCTCTGGTTGTCTCTTTCTAACTGAAAGCAACGCCAATATATGTGCCTTTAGGAACGGACCCAACCTATATCGAATTAGTCCCTTAGCTTTACCTCTGCTGGATGGCAAATCACTGAGCTTTGAATAAGAAACTTTCAAGAATTCTGAAGAACATTCTACGTAAGCAATTCTCTGCCATAATTCATTTTTTCCAAGTACGTCTAATTTAACTCAAAGTCAACACTCGTCATCTAGAATTTAAAAATATTGTTCCTCCTTCATCATCTTATAAATCATTTCGCCGACTACTCTACACGGGTTCGCATTTCGATCGCAATTAACACTTTATTAATAATGAACGTGTACAGTATTTGTGTATAATAAGAGGGAGAAAAATGAAAAAGTGATTACAACCGTTCATATATATCAACCAGTGCCATAGCAGTGTTTACAGACACGCAGCGATACATAATTTTTCAAAGTAGACAACATCTAATTAGACGAATGCGCTGCATTAAAGATGACACTTTGCGTGTAACACTTCTCCAAATATATTTCTAGACGTGCGTAAGAAAACATAGAAGAAGAAGAAGAAAAGCAATTTATATCGGATAGTTTAGTGTCGTTATTACTTTATTTCTCTAAACAAATCCACGCAGCATTCCTAGAAAATGTAAATAAAATACAATTTCAACTCGAGCCAGCTAAATTGAACGAACAGAGCATTCGGTTACAAAATAATAGAAAATTTCCCTTTTTCAAAATGCGTAATCTAATTTTATCCGTGTAGAAACGGCGGAAAAGGTGTACACGTTGCGTGTATGCATTATGGCGTACGTCAAAAGACATTCATCGTCGGCTCATTGACACTGATACACGAGCATTTTTTAAAATATTTTTGTTCGCGACGCCATCGGCAAAACGTATTTCATGTTTGTAACTCTCTGATAGTTTATCGAATTGGTGATGCTCATTAAGACTTGTTCTCCGTTCCGCGTCCATCCTCTCGCAGTCATCGCGTCGTCCCCGCGTCGCACTCGCCATCAATCGTGCATCGTTCTATTCGAAAAAACTATCTTTCAAATTGCGCCGGCACCCAGCCCAGGTTGGATTTCCTGTTTCATTAAAGAATACCGGACCCGTGCTATACCTATAAGTACAGTCTGTGCCGGCACCGCGACCCCTACATTCTTCCAAAGTCCCAAGCATCTCACACAAGTGAGGTATTTAATTCTTTAATGAACGCGAACCGATTCTGATATTATTGAAGTAAGCAAACGCGCGGGATAATGTATAACTAACGAGTGATCCGAACCTATCAAAATTGAGAGAATAATAATAATAATTTGGTGAAAGTTTATCGTCGTTTGCGCGCCATTAATTCACGCACAACGTTGTACAGAGAGTATATAAGAAGCTATACTAACTATATTCGAGAACAGAGAGATTTTGCATTCATACAACAGACAATGATTGATGGAAGTTTGTTTATGAAAACGCGAGAGGTAGACGAGAACTCGACTCGATCAAATTTTGTTTTATTATTATGTTCGTACAATGTAGGTAATAATCTACCTCCAATAAAGAGGAGTTGTGACGGGTTTCTGTATATATAGGATCTTGAGGAGAAGAACTGGTGTCAATTAACTTTGTATATACTTTGTTCGAGTTAAGAATTACCCGAGCTGGTAGACGCTTGTATTACAAGGGAAGAGGAAACTCGTATGCATTCGATACAATTTCCTCATTCTCTTGTATTCCAAGCGTCTATCAGCTTGGACAATTCGTAACGTGAGTTTAGCGAATAATCCTTTCATTCTATCTCGCTCATGATTCAGTGTCTGAAATCGAACCTTGCGTGTCGAAATATGTACTCATAACTTACCTAGTCTAAAGTTTTCCAATATTTCTGTGAATTCTGGTTGTGTCCTCATTGACATGGTAGATGAAGACTCAAAGTTTGAAATGAAAAATTATAGTACGGATAGAAACCGCTAAAGAGAAGATATTTTTAGAAGATTTTCGTACAAAAGTATGAAGCTGCCCCAAGACTTGTATTCTAGTCTTTAGAACTAGACTGCTGTTGGTTCACTAACGAACTTCTTCGGATCTCGTCGGCTAAAATCGTTTCACCTTGTTTTTGATAATTTTTTCCTTATTTCTGTGTCTATTTAACCCCCTCTCGTCTTCCGTAAGATTATAGTTCGTACCCTTGGAATTTATTGTAGTTTTAAATCTCCTCTGCTAGATACCATTCAAGCTTCCTCCCTCCGAAAGGTCTTGGGAACTAACGTACTATATGCGTGGATTGATCACCGAGATCTCTACTCTTGGAGTTTCTCACGTATTTTAAATAGTACCCTTCCATAAGATTTACTTTGGAAGTTGGAGGAAAGTTGGAGGATCGCACCCATGAATAGGGTAAACGAACCCATTTGACTTTCCTTTTGGGGGGAGTGATGCTTCGAGGGATTAGAAATAAGTTTCTTCCGGACCATACGATCAAGTTCCAAGCCTTCAGAAAGGGCACGATACTTGATGACCTCAACCTCCTCAGAGAAAGCCTGAGGGAAAAGAGGGATAGAAACGAGGCGGTGGATGAAGCGATTGAAGGCGACCAGCTTATGGGATGGAGGACAGAAGAAAGAGGCATGGATATTAATATCCTTGCAGGTGTTTTTACGAAAAATCCCAAAACTATGCTCGCCACCAGAAATATCTAGAAAATTTATGAAGGCTCACCCTACCTTAATAGTAAAATCAATGATAGGTTGCCGACTGTTCAGGAAGGCGAGAAAAGAGTGAAGATCGGAAAGGGAGCCACTCTAGAGGCATACGACGTCATCCACATGTCGGTGCCAATAAACAATATTGGGAAGGAGGGTGAAACCAGAATCAAAAACTTCATTCTCAAAAAGTTTGAGAAAGCCCAACATTCTAGAGAGGAGTGGATAGGGACACCGATATTATATATGTTTGTGTATATTCACGATCTGTAATTTTCGAAATTTTTCTTGACTTTCGACGTATTGCGACCTTATAGTTTGTTCAATTTTTGTACATTTTTCAAATATTTACGAACTATTGTGCGGTAGTAAACTACATTGATTGATTTTGATCTTTCTTCTTCCCCGTATCCTACAATTTTTTTTGGATTGCATTTGGTCGCTCTGTCAAAATTTATCGTACATTCAGTTTTTGGTATAAGTCCCTAGATTCTATAGAAATTCGAAAGATGATATAGTTTACTAAAATAAACGAAACAATATTATAGATTCGCAAAGTTCTCGAACACAATAATACAAGCTTAACACGTTGTGTCTTGTATCATTCATTTGTACCGAAAGTACCAGTATTCAACCCACAGACACATTTATGTGAGTTGTCATACAGATTATGTTGACCCGGTGCGCAAGTCGTATCAGTCTTGATAATCATTACTACCTCAATTACATTTTTGATTTTCTGCATCAGTTTGTTTCTTCATCTCTTTGTATCACAGAAGTACTTACAGAAACTAGAAAAAAAAAAACTTCTTTACTCATTTGCTGCATATGTAATACTACAAACAGAGAAGAGATGTGATCAGTTTTGGTTGGTATCAGTTCGCGTTTTGTAGATGGAGTTTTATGTACAAAATTGAATTTTTCTTCTTTTCTGAAACGTATTGCAATACTGAATTCAGTAACCACCATGGCTCAACGATTTTCCCGTCAGCACAATTTGTTTGAATAATTGTGAAATTGGTAAGCCTTTGTATGCTTGGTTTACTATGCAAACGCAATATTTACCTATCTGTAGGAATTATTGGTCCTGTGGAGAACAAAGACACTTCCAAAGTCTACTATATAGTGAGACTTTTTGAAGTGGGCATGATTAGAACCTCGTAACATCAAACCCATTTAAAGTGAAATCTGATACTGAATTCGAGTTTATTCTCAAGAGCACTCGTTTAGAATTATCTCTGGTATAACAAAATGACTATATGAAAGTTCAATATTGATATAGATTGGGATTTAAGGTTGACTTGTATTTTGAATAAGTTTCTTCGCCGTATGGTTTTTCAATCGTGAGTATATTGATTCCGAAATTAATCCTATTTCAACTGCCATCATGTGAATATCATCATAATTCAACCAGACATCTAAATTCTGATTTAAACGATTTTCGGATGCCATCCGATTGTTGTAGTAAATGTAGATCATTAAGTATAGGTTGTGCGTAATCTACTGTGAGCACAATACACCACAATGAGCGAGTATGAACGTGATCAGTATGGTGATCAATACAGCGCGCGCGTAGAGTATTTTGTTGATACAAACCATATTGATTCCGAGCATGTTGAGAACAGCGAATGTAAATTTGCATGCGAGAAACGTGAGACAAGATGTCTGTCAGAAGCTGATTTGAAAATGCATATTGAAAATGTTCATGGTCCTGACAATTTTGAATGCAATGATTTCGATCAGAATTTCACTGGGAAATCTCACCTGGAAAGGCACAATAGAAAAGCTCAGGGTACTAAGAAGTTCGAATTCGAAAATTGTACCAGGCCGATAAAGTTTTTGCACGAATCCAATCTGCAGTTACAACACAGAGGCGTCCATGGTCCTAAAAATTTTGAATGTAAAAATAGTGATACGAAATTTAGCCAGAAATGTAATCTTGAACGACATATAGAAAATGTTCATGGTCGTAGAAAGTTTGTATGCCAACATTGTGATAAAAAATTCAGCCGCAATTATGATCTGGAACGGCACAGAAACGTTCATACTCATGTACCTAAAAATTTTGTATGCCAATATTGTGATAGAAAATTTGGTGTCAAATATTACCTGAAACGTCATATAGAAAATGTCCATGATCCAAAAAATTTTGGATGCAATGATTGTGATAAACGCTTTGGCTCAAGGCGCCTGCTGAAAAAACATAATACAGGCGTTCATAGTCCTAAGCAATTTGGATGCAAAGACTGCGATCAGAAATTCTGCAGCAAATATCTGCTGGGACGGCACAAGAGCGTTCATACTCCTAAAAATTTGGTAAGCAATGATTGTGATGAAAAATTCAGCCTCAAAAGTAATCCGGAAAGACATAATAGAATTATTCATAGTTCTGAAAAGTTGGAATGCAAAAATTATGACAAGAAATTTAGACGTATTGTCGATCCGGAAAAGTACGATACAGAAGTTCTTGGCCTCGAGAATTTTGAATTTGGAGATTTTGGTGGTAAAGAAAACAACAAAGACTTGATGTTTCATCCGATGACTTCCAATCATTCACAGTTTATTCAACCCACCTTTCTACGCCAAGATGTTCAGACAAATGTGGCGCCCAGCCTACCTGTTGAAAATCATCAACAATTTGAGATATTTGAATGTAAAGAATGTAACTTGAAATTTAAAGATGAATTTATATTGGTGTTGCACAATAGTTACGAGCATTCCTTAATGAGTCAATGAAAAGTGTGTACAGTATGTAATAATATTCATGGTTCCTAGACGTTCTATGTAGGCCGTTGAAATGCGCTCGCTTCAGGATATTTTTTGAACATGAGTAAAGTGATGGAAAACTTGACTCCTAAATACTAACGTCATTATCATGCATTTTATAGTTCAATCATAATAAGTTCTAGACCATTAAGTTATGAGATGTGGATGATCGTGACTCATTTTGCATTTCTCATTTCTGACGATTTTTCAATATTATTAGTTATGAAGCCGACGTATTTCGATATCAGATGAAATTTCTATCAAAATTCAGCTTAGGCCATTATTTCTGAAAATTTCTTTTTAAGGGAGTCATTTAATTCCCCCTTCTTCTTGGAATTATTGATTTTTTTTAGTTTACAGAAGGTAAACGAATCCTTATGTGTTTCTTTACTTTTGTTTATTAGTTTAAGATCATTTTGTGATGGGTTTTAATTACTGATTCTGGTGAATTATTGTGACTTCAATGTAATTTGTGGTATTTGAAATTATTGTGATTATCCGAATTTGTACTATTTTTATAAATTGTATCATGAATTATATAAGGAAGCTGGAAATGTGATAACTTTTGTATTGGTTTCTCTCGTATTTATAGGAACCCTACCGCCGCATCGTCCCGAAAAGAGAAGTTGAAAGATGTATGCTTCAAATGTTGAATTTCTGACCCCCTTCGTTCACTTTCTCAAAGCTAAAATAAGGGAGGGAGGAAGGAAGTTCCGGACGTGCGGCCTAGAAAGAATAGAGGTGTATATATCATTAATTTGACATCTTTACTCTTCCTCCCGTCATTTGCGTTTGCATGGCAAAGGGTCTTGTGCTCATATTACTCTGGACCTTGGGAAAATTTCTAAATTCGCCACTACAAGATCAAGTTTTTCAGGGTATACGCATATAATTCCATTAAACGTTACAAAAGTGCAATATTTGAAAGATAGTTCAATCAACGTAATAATAGGCTATTAATTTCATTATCGATCCAATAAAAAATTGAAATTTGAATTCCTAGGTCAAGTAAGATTTCTTCTTTTTTATTATGATGGTATTTTGAGACGAATTTCCCTCTGACACCATCCCCCTGCTATCGCACTGGAATTACCCATGATTTTAATTGATATAATTCACATTCAACTCGATTACTAGCTTCGGCAAAGCAGAAGACAACCAAACGTGATGAAATTTCAAAAAATTTGAAAACGCTTCGCAGCTTCAACGACGGAGTATTCGATTTTTTCCAGATTTATTGATACTTAGTACCTAGCTACTGCCTGTGTATGATAGGCGCATATTTTAATAGCTTCCTTCTGAGGAATACAGTGTAAGTGAACAGATAAAGCTTCAAAATTATCATAATGTCGATCTTCAATAGCACAACCCGCCTGAAAGAGAAACCAATTTTTATAATACAAAGATTCTTCTTCAAAAGTTTCAAGGTCCTGCAGAAAGTTGTCTTCTAGTCTTTAGCATTGAATTAGAAAATATTATAATCTAAAGGAAAAAACGATTTGTTTTGGGTCCAACCAAACGTACTTTGTTTGACTTTGGAGTAAATCCTGCTGAAAGATAATCAATATCGTTATTGTTCGATTCTAATAATTCTTTTCTTGTTTCTGTGCCTGTCTGACCTCCCTTCTTCTGTTCCAAATTTCATGAAGATTTGGTTGTTAGCCTTATCAAAATTCAAAGTACTTTTCTTTTTATTCATTAGGTAATTAGTTTCCTAGTATGCCAATATTTTTCTAAAAACTTCAAAGGTACAAATAACGTAAAAAAAGAAAAAAAAATTGCAATTGGTGCGACTGAAAGTACCTTCTTCGGAGTGAGGCCCTCTTGGAGCCGCTAGTACTAACTTTACTCTCGTGATTATGTTGACTTGAATTCAGTTCAATTATACCAATGCTTTCAAAAGATCTGGAGCTCATTTTCCTAGTAAGGATCTAAAACTCAAGAGATCTAGATTTTGTCTGCGTTTAAGATCTGGAAACCAAGAGGTCCGCATCGTTGTTCCACTCAGGTCTGGAATCTGAGATACTTATTACATACAAGTAGGTATATTACTATTATTGAAGTATATGGGATACGTGCTGTATCAATCAAGCGATAATACATTATCATCAATATTGATAATCAAAGACTATCTTGTCACTCTTGACGTAGACTGTATAATTAAGAAATAAAATTTGCCGGACAAAAATGAAGTACAAAATACTCGTAGTATACCTAACATAATATATCTCGTATCATTCGTCTGTACCAAGCGATCCAGGTTGTCGTAATAAGGTATCTTGGTGGGCACAAATGTGTCATGTAATTGATATCTTGACGCGCATTTTTCCCATTGCGAAAATATTGTTCTCCTGATTCATTTGTGTCCACTGTAGTCCCATATCTCATTATTGGTCACATTAATTTACCAGAATTCAGTCCACAGACATCAGTCCGCGCTCAGTTTGCAAACAATCGTCGTCATACCTTTAAGTATGTTGTCACAAATTATGTTGGCATTGTCCGCGAATTTTATGAGTCTTGATAATCATTACCTACTTCGAAAGTTATTCTCACATTTTTGATTTTCTCATCATTCTTTTGTATTGTAGATGTACTTCCAGAAATTAAGAAAAAAATAACTTCTTTGAATCGATTAACAAAGATTTTTTCCAACACTCATTTGCCAAATGTGTAATACTGCAAACAGTTTTAAGTAGAGATGTGATCGTTTTTTCCCGGTATCAGATCGCGTTTTCTGAATGAAGTTTTATGTGGATACATGAAATCTTATTATATTTTCTGAAACACACTGCGATACTGATTTCAGTGACAACCTTGGCGCAATTGATTTTCCCGGCAGCTCAATTTATTGGTAAGCTTTTTTATGCTTGTTTTACTATGCAAACGCGGTGCCTCCCGAAGAATACCTAGCTACCTATCTGTTGGAATTATTTGTCCAGCGTAGAAGAATGACACTTCCGAAGTCTACTCCAGTGATACCATTTGAATTAGCCATAATTAGAACTTCGTAACGCGTGAAACCTAAAATCATGAAATCTGAGTCTGAGCCCGAGTTTATTCTCAAAAGCACTCGTTTAGAAGTATCTCTGGTATAACAAAATGACTATATGAAAGTTCAATATTTGATATAGATTGGGATTTTTAAGGTTGACTTGTATTTTGAATAAATTTGTTCGCCGTATTGTTTTTCAAACGTGAGTATTGATTCCGAATTCAATCCTATTTTAACTGCCATCATGTTGTGAATATTATCATAATTCAACCAGACATCTAAATTCTGATTTAAACGATTTTCGGATGCCATCTGATCGTTGTAGTGAATGTAGATCATTAAGTATAGGTTGTGCGTAATCTACTGTGGGCACAATGCACTACAATGAGCGAGTATGAACGTTATCACATTGGTGACCAATACAGCATGGAGTATTTTGTAGATACAAACCATATTGATTTCGAGCATGTTGAGAACAGCGAATGTAAATTTGTATGCGAGAAACGTGAGACAAGATGTCTGTCAGAAGCTGATTTGAGAATGCACATTGAAAATGTTCATGCCAATTTTGAATGCAATGATGTCGATAAGAATTTCACTGGGAAATCTCACCTGGAAAGGCACAATAGAGAAGCTCAGGGTACTAAGACGTTCGAATTCGAAAATTGTACCAGGCCGATAAAGTTTTTGCACGAATCCAATCTGCAGTTACAGCACAGAGACGTCCATAGTCCTAAAAATTTTGAATGTAAAAATTGTGATACGAAATTTAGCCTGAAATCTAATCTTAAACGACATATAGAAAATGTTCATGGTCCTAGAAAGTTTGTATGCCAACATTGTGATAGAAAATTTGGTGTCGAATATTATCTGAAGCGTCATATAGAAAATTTACATGATCCAAAAAATTTTGGATGCAAATATTGTGATAGAAAATTTGGTGCCAAATATTACCTGAAGTGTCATATTGAAAATGTCCATGGTCCAAAAAATGTTGTATGCAATGATTGTGATAAACGCTTTGGCTCAAGGCGCCAGCTGAAAAGACATAATACAGTCGTTCATAGTCGTAAGCCATTTGAATGCAAGGACTGCGATAAGAAATTCAGCCGCAATCTTGATCTGGAACGGCACAGAAATGTTCATACTCCTAAAAGTTTGGTAAACAATGATTGTGATGAAAATTTCGCCCTCAGAAGTAATCCGGAAAGACATAATAGAATTATTCATAGTTCTGAAAAGTTGGAATGCAAAAATTATGACAAGAAATTTACACGTATTGACGATCCGGAAAAGTACGATACAGAAGTTCATGGTCTTGAGAAGTTTGAATTCGGAGATTTTGGTGTTAAAGAAAACAACAAAGATCTGATGTTTCATCCGATGACTTCCAATCATTCACAGTATATTCAACCCACCTTTCTACGCCAAGATGTTCAGACAAATGTCGCGCCCAGCCCGCCTGTTGAAAATCCTCATCAATTTGAGGTATTTGAATGTAAAGAATGTAACTTGAAATTTAAATATGAATTTATATTGGAGTTGCACAATAGTTGCGAGCATTCCTTAATGAGTTAACAAAATGTTGTATGAAATGAACGAAGGCAAAGTGTATGAAAAAAAATGTTCATGGTTCCTAGAAGTTCTGTGTAGGCCGTTGAAATTCGTGGGCTTTGGGATATTGTTTGAACATGAATAAGGTGATGGAAAACTTGACTCAAAAATACTTCCGTCGTTATCACGCATTTTGTTGTTCAATCATAAGTCTTAAGCCATTAAGTTCTGAGTTATGGAAGTTCGTGATTCTTTTTTCCTTTCTCATGGCATAGATCAATATTATTAGTTATGAAGCCTATGTTTTTCGAGTAGGAGATAAAATTTATATCGAAATTCATCTTAGGTTATTATTTGTAAAAATATTAAGTGAGTCATTTTTCACCTTCTGCCTTGAACCATCAATTTTTTCAGTTTGCAGGAAGTAAACGAATACTTATTTGTTCGTTTATTTTTGTCTATATAGTTTAAGATCATTGTGCGATGCGTTTTAATTACTGATTCCGGTGAATGATCGTGAATTCATTGTATTTTTCATGTGATTTGTGTTACTTAAAATTAGTATGATTTCCCGAATTCGTATCATTTTTATAATTCTATCTTCAATTATATAATAAGGCCAGAAATATCAACTTTTGTATTGATGTCCCTTCAATTCATAGAAACCCCACCCCCGCAACGACCGGAAAAAAGAAGTTACGAGATTTAAGCTTCAAATTTTGTATTTCTGATCCGCTTTGTTTACTTCCTGAAAGTTAAAACGGTGGGAAGGGAGAATTCTATTACGTGTGGCTCACAAGGAAGAGGAACTTGTCCTCATTTTACTCTGCACCTTGGGGAATATTTCGAAGTCCACCTCTACAGGATCGAGTTTTTCAGGAAATCTACCACTCCTATAATTACATCAAACCTTACAAAAGTCCAATGTTTGAAAGATGGTTCAATAAACCCAATAAAAGTCAATTAATTTCATAGTTAGTTCCTTAAAAAAATTGAAATTTGGATTCCTAGGTTGAGCAGGATTTCTTCTTCGTTATTTTGATGGTGTTTCAAGGCGAATTTCTCAGTTCAGAGGAAGTGTGGACCCTTTGACTCCGTCCCCCTACTTCACCCCTAGTATTACCTACGGTTTTAATTGATGTATTCACACTTGACTCGATTACTAGCTTCGGTTACGCAGAAGACAACCGAACGTGATGAAATTCAACAAAATTTGAAAACACCTCGCAGCCTCTACGGTGGAGTATTTGACTTCTTCCCACCCGTTTTATTGATATGTACCTCGAAGCTATTGCTTCTGAATGATACGCGAGTATTTTAATAGCTTCCTTCCATGGGATACATTGTAAATAAAGAAACAAAGCTTCAAAAATACACAACCCGTACGGAAGAACCAATTTTTATAATTCTGAGATCCCCTTCAAAAGTTTGTAGGTGCCACAGAAAGTTGTCTAGTCTTCAGAATTGGATAAGAAATATATTCTTAAGGAAGGAACAATATGCTATGACTCCGACCGAGCGAACTTTTCTTGACTCCTAAACTTTTGCAGAAACAAATATGTATCGATCCTGGCGATAGTACTCCTTTGGAGTGCGTCATCCTACATGAAATTTTAGTTCTATATTTCTGTGCTTATGTATCTGACTTGTTTCCTTCTCTTCCAAAATTCCTTGAAAATTTTATTCGATATCCGTGTCAAAATTTATTGTACATTTTATTCATTGATATTGTTTTCTAAGTAAAAGCCGCGATATTTTTCTATGAAAGGCCAAAGGAATCAAACAAAGTTAGTTTCTAGTTTTCAGAACTGAATAAAAGATCCTAGAGGGAAAAACAACCTCCCTGTGAGTAAGTTCTCTTTAAATTGAGAAATTGTTTTCGAATTCCCATATCAATTCTTATGTAATTTCTATGTGCACCGGAAGACACCCACTCTCTCAGAAATCGAAGCTCCTTGGATTGTAATTGGTTGCTCTATTTTTTGATTCAAGTACCTAGATTTTTTTGGAAGGTGATAGAGAATTTCTATTTTCTGGAATGAACGAAACAAAATGTATGTACTCGTAAATTGAGCAAAGTTTCCAAACACAATACTCGTAGTATAACATGTTGTGTCTCGTATCATTCACCTGTACCAAGCGATCCAGGATGACATATTGGTGGGCACGAATTTAACATGTAAACGATGTTTTGGCGGCCATCTTTCCCTTTGCAAAAATATCGTTCTCCTGATTCACTTGTGCCCACTAAGGTCCCTTATCTCATCGTCGGTCACATTAATTTACCAGTACTTAGTCCACAGACGCATCAGCCTGCACTCAGTTCGCGAACAATCATCATGATACCTTTAAATGTGTTTTCATAGATAATGTTGACCTTTTCCGCGAGTTGTATCAGTCTTGATAATCATTACCACCTCAAAACCTATTCTTACATTTTTGATTATCAGTTCGTTTCTTCACCTTTTTGTATCCTAGAAGTACTTACAGAAATAAAAAAAAAAAAGACTCATTTGGATCGATTGAGAAAGACTTTTTCCAACACTCACTTGCCGCGTGTGTAATACTGCAAACCGTTTTAATAAGAGATGTGATCGTTTTTTCTCGGTATCAATACGCGTTTTTTGAATGAAGTTTCATGTAGCTACTTGAATTTTCCTTATTTTTTGAAACGTATGGCAATACAGAATTCAGTGACCACCGGCGCTCAATCGATTTTCCCGTCGGCTCAATTTGTTTGAATAATGTGAAATTGGTAAGCTTTGGTATGCTTGGTTTACTATGCAAACGCAATATTTACCTATCTGTAGGAATTATTGGTCCTGTGGAGAACAAAGACACTTCCAAAGTCTACTATAGGTATAGTGAGACTTTTTGAAGTGGGCATGATTAGAACCTCGTAAGTGAATTCTGATTCTGAATCCCAGTTTATTCTCAAAAGCCCTCGTTTAGAATTATCCTGGTATAACAAAACGACTACGGAAGTGTAATATTGAAGTAGATTGGGATTCAAGGTTGACTAGTATTTTGAATCAGTATCTTAGCCGTATGGTTTTTCAAGCGTGATTATTCATTCTAAATTCAAGGCGATGTCATCTACCGTCATGTGAATATCAAACAGATTTCTTTAATCTGGTTTAAAAGATTTGTGGATTTTATCTGATTGTTGTAGTGAACTTAGATCATTAGGTACTGATTGAGCATAATCTACTGTGAGCACAAAACGCTACAATGAGCGAGTATGAACGTTATCAGATTGGTGACCAATACACCATGGAGTATTTTCTTTCTACAAACCAGATTGATTTCGAGCATGTGGAGAACAGCGAATGTAAATTTGCATGTGAGAAATGTGAGACAAGATGTCTGTTAGAAGCTGATTTGAGAATGCATATTGAAAATGTTCATGGTCCTGAAAATTTTGAATGCAAAGATTGTGATACAAACTTTAGACTGAAATATGATCTGGATCGTCATATAGAAAATGTTCATGGTCCTCCAAAAAAGTTTGTATGTCATGATTGTGATGAAAAATTTGGCTCAAGATCCCTGTTGAAACAACATAATAGAGATATTCATAGTCCTAAGCTATTTGAATGCAGAGACTGCGATAAGAAATTCAGCCGCAAATTTTATCTGGAACGGCACAAGAACCTTCATAATCCTGAAAATTTTGTTTGCAAAGATTGTGATAAGAGATTTGGTCTCGAACAATGTTTGGAACGTCATATAGAGGAAGTCCATGGTCCTAAAAAATGTGTGTGTCAACATTGTGATAAAAAGTTTAGCTTAAGATTCCAGCTCAAACAACATAATACAGTCGTTCATAGTCCTAAGCCATTTGAATGCGAAAACTGCGATAAGAAATTCATCAGCAAATATTTTCTGGAACGTCATATGAAAAATGTCCATGGTCCGAAAAAATGCGCGTGCCGCGATTGTGATAAAAAATTTGGCTCAATATCCCTGCTGAAACAACATATTAAAAGCATTCATAGTCCTAAGAAATTTGAATGCAAAGACTGTAATAAGAAATTCAGCCGCAAACTTAATCTGGAACGGCACAGGGACGTTCATACCCACAGTCCCGAAAATTTTGTGTGCAAAGATTGTGATAAAAAATTTGGCGCAAGGCGCCTGCTGAAACAACATGTTACAGTCGTTCATAGTCCTAAGCCATTTGAATGCAAAGACTGCGATAAGAAATTCAACCAAAAATCTCTTCTGGACCGACACAGGGGCATTCATACGCATGGTCCTAAAAAATTTGTATGCGATGATTGTGATACAAAATTTGATTTCAAATATTATCTGGAACGTCATGTAGTACATGTTCATGGTCCTAAAAATTTTGTATGCAATGATTGTGGTAAACAATTTGGCTCAAGGCTCCTGCTGAAACAACATAATACAGTCGTTCATAGTCCTAAGCAATTTGAATGCAAAGACTGCGATAAGAAATTCAGCCGCAAATTTGATCTGGAAGTGCATAAGGAGAAAGTTCATGGTCGTAAAAATTTTGTATGGGAAGATCGTGATGAAAAATTAAGCCCAAAAACCAATTCGGGAAGACATAATAGAATTATTGATTGTTCTGAGAAGTTAGAATACGAGAATCATGATAAGAAATTTAGATGTATTGACGCTCTGGAAAAGTACGATACAGAAGTTCATGGTATTGAGAACTTTGAATTTGGAGATTTTGGTGATAAAGACCACAACAAAGATCTGATAATTCAGCCGATGATTTCCAATCATTCACAGTATGTTCAACCCACCTTTGTACGCGAAAATGTTCAGACAAATGTCGCGCCCAGCCCGCCTATTGAAAATCATCATCAATTTGAGATATTTGAATGTAAAGAATGTAACTTGCAATTTGATGCTGAATTTATCTTGGTGTTGCATAATAGTTGCGAGCATTCCTTAATGAGTCAATGAAAAGTTGTATACAGTATGTAATAATATTCATGGTTCCTAGACGTTGTATGTAGGCCGTTGAAATGCGCTCGCTTCAGGATATTTTTTGAACATGAGTAAAGTGATGGAAAACTTGACTCCAAAATACTAACGTCATTATCATGCATTTTATAGTTCAATCATAATAAGTTCTAGACCATTAAGTTATGAGATATGAAAGATCGTGACTCATTTTGCTTTTCTGACGATTTCAATATTATTATTTATGAAGCCGACGTATTTCAATATCAGATGAAATTTTTATCAAAATTCGGCTTAGGCCATTATTTCTGAAAATTTCTTTTTAAGGGAGTCATTTAATTCCCCCTTCTTCTTGGAATTATTAATTTTTTTTAGTTTACAGGAGGTAAACGAATCCTTATGTGTTTCTTTACTTCTGTTTATTAGTGTTTAAGATCATTTTGTGATGGGTTTTAATTACTGATTCTGGTGAATTATTGTGACTTCAATGTAATTTGTGGTATTTAAAATTATTGTGATTATCGGAATTTTTACTATTTTTATAAATTGTATCATCAATTATAATATAAGAAAGCTGGAAATGTGATAACTTTCGTATTGGTTTCTCTCGTATTTATAGGAACCCTACCGCCGCATCGTCCCAAAAAGAGAAGTTGAAAGATGTATGCTTCAAATGTTGAATTTCTGACCCCCTTCGTTCACTTTCTCAAAGCTAAAATAAGGGAGGGAGGAAGGAAGTCCCGGACGTGCGGCTTAGAAAGAATAGAAATGTAGATATCATTAATTTGATATCTTTACTCTTCCTCCCGTCATTTGCATTTGCATGGCAAAGGGTCTTGTGCTCAAATTACTTTGGACCTTGGGAAAATTTCTAAATTCGCCACTACAAGATCAAGTTTTTCAGGGTATACTCATATAATTCCATCGAACCCTACAAAAGTGCAATATTTGAAAGAGGGTTCCTTAAACCCAATGCAAGTCTATTATTTTCATTATCCATCCAATAAATAAATTGAAATTTGAATTCCTAGGTTAAGTAAGATCTCTTCTTTGTTATTATGATGGTATTTTAAGACGAATTTCTCAGTGCAGCGGAGGTCCGGACCCTCCGACATCATCCCCCCTGCTATCGCACTGGAATTACCCATGGTTTTAATTGATATATTCACATTCAACTCGATTACTAGCTTCGGCAAAGCAGAAGACAACCAACCGTGATGAAATTCAACACAAGCGGCTCTTAAAAACGAAACTGAAAAGTTGTTATTGTTTGGTTTTATTAAATCATTTGTTATTTTTGTGCATATCTTACCTAATTCTTTTCTCTTCCAAAGTTCCTCTTGGAATGTTGTTAGTTGACCTTTCAAAATTTATTGTACATATATCTACAATGTTTGTTATACTGAGATTTTTTATAAGAGTTTTCGATAGGTGCCACCGAGAATTGGTTCGAGTCGCCATGCACTTCAGTATCCGGGTCTATTGCTTTTTTTCTTATTGACTGTCACGTGACGGAAATTTATTTTCTAATTTTTTTCAAAAGATCGGGAGCTTCTTTTCCTAGTAAGATCTAAAGCTCAAGAGATCTAGATTTAGGCTGTGTTAAAATCAGAATTTATTGTACTTTTATTTACAATGTTTGTTGTACCGAGATTTATTATAAGAATTGTTAGTTGCCACAGATAATTGGTTTCTAGTCATCCTAACTAAACTTTAAAGGAAGTAAGACTGAGTCGCCATGCGTCTCAGTGTTTGGGTCGCTTGTTTTTTTTAAATTTTTTTCAAAAGGTCTTGATCTTCTTTTTCTACCAAGATGTAAAGCTCAAGAGTTTTAGATTTTTTCTATGTCAAGATCTACAAACCAACAGATCCCTATTTTTGTTCCACTCAGGTTTTGAACTTGAGAGACTTAATACGTAGGGAATGTATATTACCATTTTTGAAGTATCGAGGAGAAGAAACTTTTTCCAAGACTGAACAAAAATTATTAAAAAGGGTTGTTTTCAAGAGAGTAGCGTTTTACAAAAGATACCACACAAAACAAGCAGCCGCGAGCGCTTTCGGTTAATTAACCATCTTCTAAGCGTAAGTGAACGGAAGCGACTGAACCCAACATCGACGAAGACAGAGGAACACGAGATGAAATTCATGATTGAACTAGCGAGTCATCAAATTGTGAATCATTCTCATACACTATTTCAATCGATCCCTCATCAGGAATATACCTGTTTAGAACAGTGATGTCTTCATTATTCCGGTGTCCAATAATTTCTATATTTTCCAAAGCCAACCGCTTGAAGTACAAATTCTCCCTATGGAGGAGGGCCTCAGAACCTTCCTTAAACTTATGGCCACTCTCAATTGAATGATCGGAGAATGCCGATTCACCCAATTTACCCTTCTCCCAAGCCTTTTTATGCTCAGCTACCCGAATCTGGAGCTGGCGGCCCGTCATTCCTACGTAGATACCCGAGCAATCGTTGCATGCTACACTATAAACTCCACTCCTCTCGGCCACGCGAACGGGGTCTTTTAATCTTACAAAAAAGTTTTAACCGTGTTAGGATTATAAAATGCTGGCCGGAATCCAAAAGGGCGGAGGACACGTCCCAATCTCACAGAGAACTTGCCCAGGAAAGGAATTCTAACCCACCTCTTTCTACTGTCTAGGTGGTCCCTAGGGAGGGAGGTTGTGGAAATACCTTGGAGTCAGGCGGCTTTTCAAAAGGAACTTGTGACTATTAAGCACCTAGCCAGGGTTAATCAAGTTAGAGTGGATAGTGACCTAATGGTCCGGAGGAAGTTCACTAGAAAATATCGATTCCACAACCGATTCCGTTGGGCACATCGTGAACGAAGACGAAAAGCGAAAAATTATCTTTTATTATCAATTTTAAATAGTACAACCTCTGATATTTTTTTTAATAGTTTCCCAATCCTCGGGATAAACAAATATGTATGGATCCTGCCGATAGTACCCCTTTGGAGTGCGTGATCCTATATGATAATTTTTTTCTTTTTTTTTGTGCTTATCTGACTTGTTTCCTTCTCTTCCGAAGTTCCCTAAAGATTTTACTTGACATCCGTATTAAAAATTATTGTACATTTTATTCATTGATATTTTTTTCTAAGTATAACCCGATATTTTTCAGCAGATCAAAGAAAGTTAGTTTCTAGTTTCCTGAACTGAATTAAAGATCCTAGTAGAGAGCATAACGATTTAGCCTTCATACCTCCCTCTGGATAAGTCCTCTTCATAGAGAAAATTGAGAAATTGTTCTTGATTTCCAAGATTAATTTCTTCGTAAATTCTATGTCGACCCGAGGACCGCCCCTCGCAAACGTTGTGATTGTAATTGGTTGCTCTAACAAAATTTATAGGATATTTAATTTTTGGCTCAAGTACCTCGATTTTTCTATAATAATTTGAAATGTGATACAGAATTTCTAATTTTCTGAAATGAACGAAAAAATATGTATGTATTCGTGAATTGAAAATTCGCAAAGTTTCCAAACAATACTGGTAGTATAACATGTTGTGTCTCGTATCATTAATCTGTACAAATTGATCCAGGATGTAATAAGGTACCTTGGTGCGCACAAACGTATCATGTAAACGATGTCTCGGCGCGCATCTTTCCCTGTGCAAAGATATCGTCCTCCTGATTCATTTTTGTCCACTATGGTCCCCTATCTCATCGTCGGTCACATTAATTTACCAGTACTCAGTCCTCAGACATCAACCTGCGCTCAGTACGCGAACAATGATTATCATATCTTTAAGTGTGTTATCATAGATGATGTTGACCTTGTCCGCAAGTTGTATCAGTCTCAATAATCATTACTATCTCAAAACTTATTTTTACATTTTTGATTTTCTGCATCAGTTCGTTTCTTCATCTTTTTGTATCATAGAAGTAGGCCATCTTCAGAAATTAAAAAAAAAATGATACTTCTTCGGATCGATTGAGAAAGGCTTTTTCCAATACTCATTCGCCGCATGTGTCATACTGAAAACAGCTTCAAGAACGGATGTGATCGTTTTTCTTCGGTATCAGTTCGCGTTTTCTGAATAAAATTTTGTCTAGAAAGTTGAATCTTTCGTTTTTTTTTAAACGTATTGCAATACTGAATTCAGTGGCCACCGTGGCTCAATCAAATCCCGTCAACTCAATTTGTTTGATTGGGGGTTGTGCGTAATCTACTGTGGGCACAGTACACTACAATGAGCGAGTACGAACGTGATCAGCATGGTGATCAATACAGCGTAGAGTATTTTGTAGATACAAACCATATTGATTTCGAGCATGTTGAGAACAGCGAATGTAAATTTGCATGCAAGAAACGTGAGACAAGATGTTTATCAGAAGCTGATTTGAGAATGCATATTGAAAATGTTCATGGTCCTGAAAATTTCGAATGCAAAGATTATGATATGAAATTTAGACTGAAATATGATCTGGAACGTCATTTAGAAACTGTTCATGGTCCTCCAAAAAAGTTTGTATGCCATGATTGTGATAAAAAATTTGGCTCAAGATCCCTGTTGAAACAACATAATACAGTCGTTCATAGTCCTAAGCTATTTGAATGCAGAGACTGCGATAAGAAATTCAGCCGCAATTATGATCTGAAACGGCACAGAAACGTTCATACTCATGTACCTAAAAATTTTGTATGCAAATATTGTGATAAAAAATTTGGTGTCAAATATAACCTGAAATGTCATATAGAGGAAGTCCATGGTCCAAAAAATTTTGTATGCAATGATTGTGATAAACGATTTGGCTCAAGGCGCCGGCTGAAAGACCATAATACAGTCGTTCATAGTCCTAAGCAATTTGAATGCGAGGACTGCGATAAGAAATTCAGCTGCAATCGTGATCTGGAACGGCACAGAAACATTCATACTCCTAAAAGTTTGGTAAACAACGATTGTGATGAAAATTTCGCCTTCAGAAGTAATCCGGAAAGACATAATAGAATTATTCATAGTTCTGAAATGTTGGAATACAAAAATTATGACAAGAAATTTAGACGTATTGGCGATCTGGAAAAGTACGATACATAAGTTCATGGCCTCGAGAAGTTTGAATTTGGAGATTTTGGTGGTAAAGAAAACAACAAAGATTTGATGTTTCATCCGATGACTTCCAATCATTCACAGTATATTCAACCCACCTTTCTACGCGAAGATCTTAAGACAAAAGTCGTGCCCCGCGTGCCTGTTGAAAATCCTCATCATTTTGAGATATTTGAATGTAAAGAATGTAACTTGAAATTTAAATATGAATTTATATTGGTGTTGCACAATAGTTGCGAGCATTCCTTACTGCGTTAACAAAATGTTGTATGAAATGAAGGAAGGCAAAGTGTATGAAAAAAAATGTTCATGGTTCCTGGAAGTTCTGTGTAGGCCGTTGAAATTCGTGGGCTTTGTGATATTGTTTGAACATGAATACGGTGATGCAAAACTTGACTCCAAAATACTAACGTCATCATCACGCATTTTGTTGTTCAACTAGGCCATTTAGTTCTGAGATATGGAAGTTCGTGATTCTTTTTGCATTTCTCATGGCATAGATCAATATTATTAGTTATGAAGCCTATGTTTTTCGAGTAGGAGATAATATTTATATCAAAATTCATCTTAGGTCATTATTTGTAAAAATGTTGTAAGTGAGTAATTTTTCCCCTTCTGCCTTGAACCATCAATTTTTTCAGTTTGCAGGAAGTAAACGAATACTTAATTGTTCGTTTATTTTTGTCTATATAGTTTAAGATCATTGTGCGATGCGTTTTAATTACTGATTCCGGTGAATGATTGTGAATTCATTGTATTTTTCATGCAATTTGTGTTAGTTAAAATTAGTATGATTTCCCGAATTCGTATCATTTTTATAATTCTATCTTCAATTATATAATAAGGCCAGAAATATCAACTTTTGTATTGATGTCCCTTCAATTCATAGAAACCCCACCCCCGCAACGACCGGAAAAAAGAAGTTACGAGATTTAAACTTCAAATTTTGTATTTCTGATCCGCTTTGTTTACTTCCTGAAAGTTAAAACGGTGGGAGGGGAGAATTCTATGAAGTGTGGCTCATAAGGAAGAGGAACTTGTCCTCATTTTACTCTGCACCTTGGGGAATATTTCGAAGTCCGCCTCTACAGGATCGAGTTTTTCAGGAAATCTACCACTCCTATAATTACATCAAACCTTACAAAAGTCCAATGTTTGAAAGATGGTACAATAAACCCAATAAAAGTCAATTAATTTCATAGTTAGTTCCTTAAAAAAATTGAAATTTGGATTCCTAGTTTGAGCAGGATTTCTTCTTCGTTATTTTGATGGTGTTTCAAGGCGAATTTCTCAGTTCAGAGGAAGTGTGGACCCTTTGACTCCGTCCCCCTACTTCACCCCTAGTATTACCTACGGTTTTAATTGATGTATTCACACTTGACTCGATTACTAGCTTCGGTTACGCAGAAGACAACCGAACGTGATGAAATTCAACAAAATTTGAAAACACCTCGCAGCCTCAACGGTGGAGTATTTGACTTCTTCCCACCCGTTTTATTGATATGTACCTCGAAGCTATTGCTTCTGAATGATACGCGAGTATTTAAATAGCTTCCTTCTATGGGATACATTGTAAATAAAGAAACAAAGCTTCAAAAATACACAACCCGTATGGAAGAATCAATTTTTATAATTCTGAGATCCCCTTCAAAAGTTTGTAGGTGCCACAGAAAGTTGTCTAGTCTTCAGAATTGGATAAGAAAATATATTCTTGAGGAAGGAACAATATGCTATGTCTCCGACCGAGCGAACTTTTCTTGACTCCTAAACTTTTGCAGAAACAAATATGTATGGATGCTGGCGATAGTACTCCTTTGGAGTGCGTCATCCTACATGAAATTTTAGTTCTATATTTCTGTGCTTATGTATCTGACTTGTTTCCTTCTCTTCCAAAATTCCTTGAAAATTTTATTCGATATCCGTGTCAAAATTTATTGTACATTTTATTCATTGATATTGTTTTCTAAGTAAAAGCCGCGATATTTTTCTATGAAAGGCCAAAGGAATCAAACAAAGTTAGTTTCTAGTTTTCAGAACTGAATAAAAGATCCTAGAGGGAAAAACGACCTCCCTGTGAGTAAGTTCTCTTTAAATTGAGAAATTGTTTTCGAATTCCCATATCAATTCTTATGTAATTTCTATGTGCACCGGAAGACACCCACTCTCTCAGAAATCGAAGCTCCTTGGATTGTAATTGGTTGCTCTATTTTTTGATTCAAGTACCTAGATTTTTTTGGAAGGTGATAGAGAATTTCTATTTTCTGGAATGAACGAAACAAAATGTATGTACTCGTAAATTGAGCAAAGTTTCCAAACACAATACTCGTAGTATAACATGTTGTGTCTCGTATCATTCACCTGTACCAAGCGATCCAGGATGACATATTGGTGGGCACGAATTTAACATGTAAACGATGTTTTGGCGGCCATCTTTCCCTTTGCAAAAATATCGTTCTCCTGATTCACTTGTGCCCACTAAGGTCCCTTATCTCATCGTCGGTCATATTAATTTACCAGTACTTAGTCCACAGACATCAGCCTGCACTCAGTTCGCGAACAATCATCATGATACCTTTAAATGTGTTTTCATAGATAATGTTGACCTTTTCCGCGAGTTGTATCAGTCTTGATAATCATTACCACCTCAAAACCTATTCTTACATTTTTGATTATCAGTTCGTTTCTTCACCTTTTTGTATCCTAGAAGTACTTACAGAAATAAAAAAAAAAAAAGACTCATTTGGATCGATTGAGAAAGACTTTTTCCAACACTCACTTGCCGCGTGTGTAATACTGCAAACCGTTTTAATAAGAGATGTGATCGTTTTTTCTCGGTATCAATACGCGTTTTTTGAATGAAGTTTCATGTAGCTACTTGAATTTTCCTTATTTTTTGAAACGTATGGCAATACAGAATTCAGTGACCACCGGCGCTCAATCGATTTTCCCGTCGGCTCAATTTGTTTGAATAATGTGAAATTGGTAAGCTTTGGTATGCTTGGTTTACTATGCAAACGCAATATTTACCTATCTGTAGGAATTATTGGTCCTGTGGAGAACAAAGACACTTCCAAAGTCTACTATAGGTATAGTGAGACTTTTTGAAGTGGGCATGATTAGAACCTCGTAAGTGAATTCTGATTCTGAATCCCAGTTTATTCTCAAAAGCCCTCGTTTAGAATTATCCTGGTATAACAAAACGACTACGGAAGTGTAATATTGAAGTAGATTGGGATTCAAGGTTGACTAGTATTTTGAATCAGTATCTTAGCCGTATGGTTTTTCAAGCGTGATTATTCATTCTAAATTCAAGGCGATGTCATCTACCGTCATGTGAATATCAAACAGATTTCTTTAATCTGGTTTAAAAGATTTGTGGATTTTATCTGATTGTTGTAGTGAACTTAGATCATTAGGTACTGATTGAGCATAATCTACTGTGAGCACAAAACGCTACAATGAGCGAGTATGAACGTTATCAGATTGGTGACCAATACACCATGGAGTATTTTCTTTCTACAAACCAGATTGATTTCGAGCATGTGGAGAACAGCGAATGTAAATTTGCATGTGAGAAATGTGAGACAAGATGTCTGTTAGAAGCTGATTTGAGAATGCATATTGAAAATGTTCATGGTCCTGAAAATTTTGAATGCAAAGATTGTGATACAAACTTTAGACTGAAATATGATCTGGATCGTCATATAGAAAATGTTCATGGTCCTCCAAAAAAGTTTGTATGTCATGATTGTGATGAAAAATTTGGCTCAAGATCCCTGTTGAAACAACATAAAAGAGATATTCATAGTCCTAAGCTATTTGAATGCAGAGACTGCGATAAGAAATTCAGCCGCAAATTTTATCTGGAACGGCACAAGAACCTTCATAATCCTGAAAATTTTGTTTGCAAAGATTGTGATAAGAGATTTGGTCTCGAACAATGTTTGGAACGTCATATAGAGGAAGTCCATGGTCCTAAAAAATGTGTGTGTCAACATTGTGATAAAAAGTTTAGCTTAAGATTCCAGCTCAAACAACATAATACAGTCGTTCATAGTCCTAAGCCATTTGAATGCGAAAACTGCGATAAGAAATTCATCAGCAAATATTTTCTGGAACGTCATATGAAAAATGTCCATGGTCCGAAAAAATGCGCGTGCCGCGATTGTGATAAAAAATTTGGCTCAATATCCCTGCTGAAACAACATATTAAAAGCATTCATAGTCCTAAGAAATTTGAATGCAAAGACTGTAATAAGAAATTCAGCCGCAAACTTAATCTGGAACGGCACAGGGACGTTCATACCCACAGTCCCGAAAATTTTGTGTGCAAAGATTGTGATAAAAAATTTGGCGCAAGGCGCCTGCTGAAACAACATGTTACAGTCGTTCATAGTCCTAAGCCATTTGAATGCAAAGACTGCGATAAGAAATTCAACCAAAAATCTCTTCTGGACCGACACAGGGGCATTCATACGCATGGTCCTAAAAAATTTGTATGCGATGATTGTGATACAAAATTTGATTTCAAATATTATCTGGAACGTCATGTAGTACATGTTCATGGTCCTAAAAATTTTGTATGCAATGATTGTGGTAAACAATTTGGCTCAAGGCTCCTGCTGAAACAACATAATACAGTCGTTCATAGTCCTAAGCAATTTGAATGCAAAGACTGCGATAAGAAATTCAGCCGCAAATTTGATCTGGAAGTGCATAAGGAGAAAGTTCATGGTCGTAAAAATTTTGTATGGGAAGATCGTGATGAAAAATTAAGCCCAAAAACCAATTCGGGAAGACATAATAGAATTATTGATTGTTCTGAGAAGTTAGAATACGAGAATCATGATAAGAAATTTAGATGTATTGACGCTCTGGAAAAGTACGATACAGAAGTTCATGGTCTTGAGAACTTCGAATTTGGAGATTTTGGTGATAAAGGCAACAACAAAGATCTGATAATTCAGCCGATGATTTCCAATCATTCACAGGATGTTCAACCCACCTTTGTACGCGAAGATGTTCAGACAAATGTAGCGCCCATCCCGCCTATTGAAAATCATCATCAATTTGAGATATTTGAATGTAAAGAGTGTAACTTGCAATTTGATGCTGAATTTATCTTGGTGTTGCATAATAGTTGCGAGCATTCCTTAATGAGTCAATGAAAAGTTGTATACAGTATGTAATAATATTCATGGTTCCTAGAGGTTGTATGTAGGCCGTTGAAATGCGCTCGCTTCAGGATATTTTTTGAACATGATTAAAGTGATGGAAAACTTGACTCCAAAATACTGCCGTCATTATCATGCATTTTATAGTTCAATCATAATAAGTTCTAGACCATTAAGTTATGAGATATGGAAGATCGTGACTCATTTTGCTTTTCTGACGATTTCAATATTATTAGTTATGAAGCTGATCGACGTATTTCGATATCAGATGAAATTTTTATCAAAATTCGGCTTAGGCCATTATTTCTGAAAATTTCTTTTTAAGGGAGTCATTTAATTCCCCCTTCTTCTTGGAATTATTAATTTTTTTTAGTTTACAGGAGGTAAACGAATCCTTATGTGTTTCTTTACTTCTGTTTATTAGTGTTTAAGATCATTTTGTGATGGGTTTTAATTACTGATTCTGGTGAATTATTGTGACTTCAATGTAATTTTAATGCGGTTTGTGGTATTTAAAATTATTGTGATTTTCCGAATTTGTACTATTTTTATAAATTGTATCATCAATTATAATATAAGAAAGCTAGAAATGTGATAACTTTCGTATTGGTTTCTCTCGTATTTATAGGAACCCTACCGCCGCATCGTCCCGAAAAGAGAAGTTGAAAGATGTATGCTTCAAATGTTGAATTTCTGACCCCCTTCGATCACTTTCTCAAAGCTAAAATAAGGGAGGGAGGGAGGAAATCCCGGACGTGCGGCCTAGAAAGAATAGAAGTGTAGATATCATTAATTTGACACCTTAACTTTTCCTCCCGTCATTTGCGTTTGCATGGCAAAGGGTCTTGTGCTCAAACTACTCTGGACTTTGGGAAAATTTCTAAGTTCTCCACTACAAGATAAAGTTTTTCAGGGTATACTCATATAATTCCATTAAACGTTACAAAAGTGAGATATTTGAAAGATAGTTCAATCAACCTAATAATAGGCTATTAATTTCATTATCGATACAATAAAAAATTGAAATTTGAATTCCTAGGTTAAGTAGGATCTCTTCTTTGTTATTATGATGGTATTTTAAGACGAATTTCTCAGTGCAGCGGAGGTCCAGTGCCTCTGACATCATCCCTCCTGCTATCGCACTGGAATTACCCATGGTTTTAATTGATATATTCACATTCAACTCTATTACTAGCTTCGGCAAAGCAGAAGACAACCAACCGTGATGAAATTCAACCCAAGCGGCTCTTAAGAACGAAACTGAAAAGTTGTTATTGTTTGGTTTTACTAAATCATTTGTTATTTTTGTGCATATCTTACCTTCCCTTCTCTTCCAAAGTTCCTCTTAGAAGATAGACTTGCTCAGTGAAATATTGTGCAACGTCGAAAAATCTGAAAAGAGGATTCTGTTGCTAAGACTAATTTCTGTGTGACATCTCGGTATACATCAGTATACTACCAAGATTTTCAAATATTCTCATTTAAATTACTTTTCGCGCTGCATAGAGCGAAAAATTAAAAGCTCATGCGACATGAACTCTTCCGAAACTGTTGCGCGGCGAGGTCTGAATATTATCATGAAGACGAAAGCGATAGAGAGGGTTGGAGCTTTTATTGCGCAGAATTTCCACACCAGCGAAATCCGGCTACTACAATTTACCTTGAATGGATCTGACTCTCATCAATAATCATCTTAACCAAAGTAAATATGTGCGCGAATTCTTCGACGATGATTAAGGTATGAAGGAGTGTCCCCTTCTTTCCCATCTTTCTCTCGTTCGACGCATCATATCGCAGAGTATTGATAGGCTGTACACGATGCGACGATTTCTTCTCGAAAAGGGATACACGATTTATATTGAAATATTCAAATTTAACTCAATTATTAGCTTCGGCAAAGCAGAAGACAATCAAGCGTGACGAAATTTGACAAAATTTGAAAACACGGCCCTCGTCGTCGGTTTCGAACTACATCGAGAAACGAAGCGAAATCATTTCGGACACAGGTTTCGTGCCCCCAACTCGAAATGCGCGTATATATCGTCATTATAGGTCTACCGGTATACTCATTTCATATGCCCAAAACGTAATGTTTGAACGTATCTCGCCTCCTCCCTGCCCGATTTATTGACACTGGGACGCTACCTTCTATATTGACTGCATAATACGTTCGTTCCGATTTTCGGCATGTCATTATTTGAAAATGCCATCTCGTTCGCTGCCGTGTGCACCACCCGCGTCGTCGTATCGATATCTCCAATTTGAAATGTAAAACCGAATATACTCGTATACTACCTGGCCGAGATAGACGTCGGTAATTAATGTAAATAGAGACGAAGGGGTAGGCGGACTACGGTAAGCTATGCAGTAAAAAGTGAGCTTTTTCATTCATCAGGTTTCGTCGACTCAGATTTTATATAAGCAGATGAATCTGTATAACGAGAATATATTTTTTGAAAACAAGTTTTTGCATAATTCAATGCCGTGTATATAGAGAGAAGTGTCGAGGTCTTACTCTGAAACATTTAACATGCAAATATCATCGACCATCTTATTAAACTCGTGCTCGGTGTGCAGAAACGGATTATATTCGAGGCGTTCCGCCCGATATAAAACCGAAAAGCTCGTGCGCGCGAATAACGAGCACTAGAAAAGTTATTTACCAAAACGAGTAAATCCGTGAACGCCATCGTTGGCTGGTTGTTCGAAATGTACTCTGATCAACATTATTCAAATTTTATTTGTTTATTTTTTCTATACTCCTTTCTTTGCTAGACAATACACGGAGCCTAAATACAGCGAAACATCGCCATTATTATCGAGTAATGAAAAAAGAAAGACGAGAGAGAGAGAAAGAAGAAAAAGAAAAAAAACAAACAAACCGTATAGAACGAATTTACATTTTACTAGGTGTTTTTGGGTCGAGAAAATTTCGACGAGAAATATGCGCGTTAAAATTGAAAAAATTTGACGTGCTCGACGAATTATGGGCGAAATCAAATTTTCAGGGAAATTGGAAAATACGCTGGAGAGAGAGAGAGAGAGAGAGAGAGAGAGAGAGAGAGAGAGAGAGAGAGAGAGAGAGAGAGAGAGAGAGAGAGAGAGAGAGAGAGAGAGAGAGAGAGATTAGCTTAGCGCTTTACTCCATCCATTAAAGTAAAGGAAAGTGGTCCATCCCTGCCCTCATTCGTTGTGCTTGGAGTGTGAATGAAGTCTTAAAAGGGTCATTTATTAGTTACGAAGGGCCTTAGAGGGGACGAGAGATTTGAAAAGTCTCTACTTGACCTTACTTGAGAAAGCCATTCTTACGTAAGTTTTTTAAAATTTGTTCACGAGTCAAGATTAGCAAAATTCATCTACAGAGTGAGCGAAGCCTTCAGAGAAAAAGCTTTTTTTTTCTCGAGAATTTTCGGCAAAATCTTACGTTAGAATGAAAAGGGGGAGGTGAAAAAATTTTATGTATACTTCCGGGGGGGCGAAAATGGACGAAATCTTACTTACGTAATTAATGCTCCCTTATTGCTTGAAACTGTCAGAAATTTAGGGTCTTAAAATGAGAAGAGGGCGCATTATTCGATGTACGGCCTCGATCAGACGTTATGCCAAAACTTCGTCTAGTCGTCACCATCCTGTGATTGTTCTGGGTGCTTCTACTTCCCCGTTTTCAAGAGCACTTATGTGCTCATATCTCTCGGGGAGGGTCACGTATTTATATTAACTGGAAAACTGTTATTTGGGGGTTTATTTTGAAAAATTTGTCGTGCGCCCTTCGCTGTGTGGCGTTCGGCGAAAACTAATCAACCCTAATAAGGGAGTTGTACTTGAAAAAATTGTCGACTTTCATGCTATAATATAGGAGAGCAAAGGGACTTGGAAACATCCTGACTTCTGAGCTTTCACATACCTTCTTGCACATCTATTGAGTCTTCTTTGTTTCCAGAAGAGCCTCTTCAGCTTTTTAACACAGCGGTCAAATTCAGGTCGACTGGAAAAATATAAAGAGTCGACTCAAAACCGACTCCAGATTTCCGTCGATTCAAGGTCGACCATCGTACACTACCAGAGGTATAAATTGACTTGAAATCGACCAAACGCTGCGGTGGATTTCTGATCAATAATGAAGCTTTAAAGAAGCCACTCAAAATCGATACCCGATCGACGAAGACGCCTACATTATCAGATAACTACAAATTGACTTGAAATCTACTCGACAGAGCAGTGGATTTCAAATTGACCGAGAATTTACTTCTTTAAAAGTCTTGGTTGAAATTACGTCGAAATCAACTTGAGGTCGACAAAAAATATTTACTCAATTTCCACTCACTTGTCACATCGAGTTTAGATCGATTTTGAATCGACTTTCCTAAATTTTTTCTCGAACTGAAATCAACTGCTCAATTTCAAGTTGATTTGAAGTTTTCTAGTGATGTAGGTTGATCACCTTTTGAATGGACCTCATATGGACGTCGATCTATAGAGTCAATTTCTTCTCTTCAGCAAATTTGCTCGACTGCTCTCTTGCGTCGATTAACAGTCAATTTTGGGTTTTCTGGTGATCGTCTTTGAATCGGCATGAAATCAACTGCTCTGTTGCATGGATTTCAAGTTGATTTGTAGTTCTTTGGTATTGTATGCTGATTGACTTTAAATCGACGTGGATATGTCGATTAAGCTTTTCTATATCATACTCTAGTAACCTGTGTGTATTTGAGTATTTTGTGAAACTTTTCTATCGATTTGCAACCGATCGACTGCTTTGGTGGTCGATTTAAAGTCCATTTGTTACTCTGTATTAATGTATTCTGGTCGACTTCAAATCAACCTCAAATCTAGGTCAGTCTGGACTCGACTTACCTGAGTTAACTTCTCCATATTTTTCAATCGACCTTTTATTGATTACTCTGTTGTGTCGATTGACGACCGATTTTCAGTTTTTCTGGTATTGTGTGCTGGTCAACCGAAAAATCTGCCTCAAATTGACGTCGATCTGGGGTCGATTCCTCCAAATTTTTTATCGACCTGTAATCGACTGATATGTTGGGTCAATTTGAAGTTGATTTGTAATTTTCTGGTAGTGTGCGCTGGTCGTCTTTGGATCGACCTACGATTTCGAATGGACTTTTCCTAATTTTTTTTTCGACATAAATTGTTTGACGTCATAAACAACCATAATGGTTGCCTGTGACAGCTTCCTGTGACGTCATCAGCATTCATAACGTTGCTTACGAGCAGCGTGATGATCCCGAGAATAGAAGAGAGTAAGGAAGAAAGTGAGCCCAAGTTGATCACGTCACTAGCTTGGAACATCATAACCATGCATGATGGCTGTCTGTGACGTCATCAGCATCATGACGTCACTGACAAGCGGAGTGAGAGATCCGGAGCATAGGAGCGAGTAAGGAAGAGGGTGAACTCAATCTGATGGCTACCTAGGACGTAATCAGCATTCATAACGTCGCTTACGAGCGAAGTGAGTGATCCCGAGAATAGAAGAGAGTAAGGAAGAAAGTGAGCCCAAGTTGATCACGTCACTAGCTTGGAACATCATAACCATGCATGATGGCTGTCTGTGACGTCATCAGCATCATGACGTCACTGACAAGCGGAGTGAGAGATCCGGAGCATAGGAGCGAGTAAGGAAGAGGGTGAACTCAATCTGATGGCTACCTAGGACGTAATCAGCATTCATAACGTCGCTTACGAGCGAAGTGAGTGATCCCGAGAATAGAAGATTGTAAAGAAGAGGAGAGCCCAGGCTTATGACGTCATTAGCTGCTGACATTATAACTATTCATGATGGCTGCCTGTGATGTCATCATCAGTATGCGTGACGGCTTCCTGTGACGTCAATAGCTTTCATAACACCGCTTACAAGAATTGATCCGGTTCTCAAGTTTACGGTCGGACATATCGAAGAAAAGCTCCACAATACTCGAAAAAGTAAACTGGAGGGCAATTTGCAAGAACCGCAGTACTGCGGTTCTTGCAAATTGCCCTACCGCTTACAAGCGTAGTGAGTGATCCCGAGAATATAAGAAAGCCCAAGCCTATGACTTTATGAATACTGATGTCGTCACTTATGTTGATATCCATATGCGAGCGAACGAGCTGAGCGAGTCAGCCTCCCCCCCTCCCCGTGGACTAGATAGCTTATCTTACAGTACACCGCACCTATATTAACCCCAGGTTGAGGGCTAGGTAGGTTATATTATAACACATCAGGTCGAAGAACGGGACGTACGCCTCTGTGTGAAATGAAATTCACGAGCTACGCTGATCGACCCCAGGTCCAAATCTCTTCGCAATGGATCAAAAATTTGCGTATTTTCATCGTTCTTAACTAACTTACATCGTGTTGAGAGCCCAAGGTCAAGTCCAGGAAGCTCTTATAAGTGGTAAATTCAGTGTATAATGACAACTGAAAAAAATTTCTTTCAATATAATCACCCGTCTGGTCAATATGATCCGGAGGTTTTGTTTCGGGTTACAAGTTCTCATCTCCCAGTTATTCAAATTCGTCGCGCAGCCAACGTCAGCAACATTAAAATACACGCGAAAATACACCACGGCGCGATGGTATACTAGATAATATTATAAAGTACACAGTATAATATATATATAGACTATGTAAATAATAGCGTATTTCCCGTTTATTCAGTCCATAAGATTTTATAACTTTACAACACAAAGGTATCGTATATACTCTGTTGGCCAGAGTCCACTTTGTATGTTAATAGCTCGAATGAAGAAGTCAGATTTCGCTGCTAGATAATGTACTCAAAGGCTGTTCCGCGACGACGGTAGAATAAGGAGGCTAAGCTGCTACCTTTTTCTCTCTCGCTTCTTTAAAATACGCGCCTGTAAACACACACGCACCCATAAAACAAAACAAATCCGGTAAAACAAAAATAGTTTCGTATCTGGTACTCCTTATCAGAAAGCCATTACCGAAGGGGTGCCGCCGGACGGACCCTAAATACGTTCTTAATTTTGTGCGCTTTTTCGGTCAATATATACGAGTATACACACAATACCGCAACCGCACACGTCTTCTTCATGGCAGCTCGGCCGTAGCCGTCAATGAGTCTTCCCGCGTTCTCACTTTTTTGTATACCACTCCTGTATCAGGCAACCGAATGCACCATTCTTGATTACAATCTACTCTCTGTACCTCTCTTTCTCTTTCGTATATTTTATATATATATTTTCTCGCCTACCACACGTATAATTTCTATTATATTCTCCCTTCGTACACGGCAACTCGAGAGTTAAACGATCCGGAACGTGGACTATATCGTCTTACACAACATGCTTGTTGTATATATGCGTGTAATAGACATGATCTAAAGATTTTTATTGTTCCGAAAAACGATACGAGCGATTTTCTGCCGCTCTTCATTCAATGCATTCGCGTCGAGAACTGGTAGATTTTCAATCCACGCGGCGCAGTTAACAACGAAAATGTACTCTTTAATCGCACCCTAATTAAGAACGTACGAAAGGGGGTGTTCATCGGCGTGTAGAAACAATAATTCGGTATCGTATTCGCCGCTCTCTCCAATTTGACGCGTCGAGAAGAATACCGAAATCTGCGCTAAACGAGTTAATTAATCGTTTCCACCGCGTAATACGATGCGATTTCCGAAAGAGAAGAGGCGACAATCGGGTAACTTTAAAGTCAATAAGGGGGAAATGAGGACGTTTCGTGAGCTGGCAGCTTGAATAAAAGTGTGAACGGAGATAAAGATAATGTAAAACGACATAATTTTGAATTGAAACAAAATGTTTTCTTATTTTTCCACGTTTTATTACCTAAATATTTTCAAATTGATGGAAGAAGTTCGACTGCTGTTAGGGAGTTTGTGAGATGGAAGCGGCATCATATTTCAAAGAAATGTGCTGAAATTTGATCGACTTGTTTCATCTATTTCATATTTCGCGCCTATTAAACCTCGACTCAGAGAGAATTCATCTTACCATCATTACTGTGAAGACCGCTGATTTATTTGAGCCGCGAAAATCGACGTCAGACAGATAGGAAAATTTGAAAAAGTCGATTCGAAATCAACTCCTGGCCGACGTCGATTTGTGGTAGATTCAGAGTCGACCAGTGTGAAAACTACGAATAGACTGAACAATCGATTTCAGGTTCATAGACAAAAGATTCAAAGAAGCTGAATCTAAATCTACTCCAGATCGCCGTTGACTTGAGGTCGATTCAAAGTCAACCATTACACATTCCAGAAAACTAAAAACCGACCGTCAATTGATGAGACACAGCAGTCCATATCAGGTTGATAGAAAAATTTGGAGAAGTTGACCCCAAATCGACTCCAAATTGACGTCGATTTAAAGTCGGCCAGAGGACCACAAATCGACTTGAAATCTATCCAACAGAGCAATAGACATTTGAGCGATGAAGAAATGTCAAGCAGTTGATCGAAATCGACTTCAGATCGAGGACGACATTTGAGGTCAAGCAGCGTACAAATTAACTCGAAATCTACCCGAGAGAGCAGTCGATTCCAAGCAGATATAGAAAATTTGAAGAAGTCGACTTTAAATCTACTCCTGGTCGACGTCGATTGAAGGTCGATTCAAAGTATGAAACATTCGACATCAGGTCGATAGAAAAATACAGAGAAGTTAAATCAAAATCGACTCCACATTGACGTCGATTTGAGTTTGACCATCATATTTTACTAGGGAAACACAAATCAACTTGAAATCTACTAACCAGAGTAGTCCATCTCAGACCGATAAAAAAATTTCAAGAAGTTGACTCGAATGGACGTCGGTATTTGAGGTAGATTCAAAGTTGACCAGTTTACGTTGTCAAAGATTTGAAATCAACGTCGACTGAATAATTTAGGTCCATTTCACCGGCCCCCTCTCTTTGAAATTTTCAATTTTTTTTTGGTAAAATGAATTGTGCTCGATTTGTGCTGAATTGTGCTGCAAAAATTATGTTTTCTGCTTGCCCCCTTCCAAAGATGTACAAAAAAGTCTCAAGAGGGAAGGGGGCTGGAGAAACGATAGCCCCCCTTTTTTTAAAGTTTTCAATTTTTTTTTTTTTTTTTTTGGGGGGGGGGAATGAATTGTGCTCGATTTGTGCTGAATCGTGCTGCAAGAATTATATTTTGTGCTTGCTCCCTTCCGAAGATACACGAAAAAGTCTCTAGGGGGGCTGGTGCAATGGAAGCCCCCTTTTTTCGAAATTTGTAATTTTTTTGATAAAATAAATTGTGCTTGATTTGTACTGAATTGTGCTGCAAGAATTATGTTTTGTACTTGCCCCCTTCCGAAGATATACAAAAAAGGCTCTGGGGGGCTAGTGAAACGATAGCCCCCCTCTTTGAAATTTTCAATTTTTTTTTGGTAAAATGGATTGTCCTCGATTTGTGCTGAATTGTGCTGCAAGAATTATATTTTGTACTTGCTCCCTTCCGAAGATGTACGAAAAAGTCTCTGGGGGGGGCTGATGCAATGGGAGCCCCCTTTTTTCGAAATTTGTAATTTTTTTGGTAAAATGAATTGTGCTTGATTTGTGCTAAATTGTGCTGCAAGAATTATGTTTTGTACTCGTCCCCTTCCAAAGATATACAAAAAAGGCTCTGGGGGGTTAGTGAAACGATAGCCCCCCTTTTTGAAAGTTTCAATTTTTTTGGTAAAATGGATTGTCCTCGATTTGTGCTGAATTGTGCTGCCAGAATTATATTTTGTACTTGTCCCCTTCCGAAGATATACGAAAAAGTCTCTAGGGGGGCTGGTGCAATGGGAGCCCCCTTTTGTCGAAATTTTTAATTTTTTTGGTCGAAATGAATTGTGCTGAATTGTGCTGCAAGAATTATGTCTTGTGCTCGTCCCCTTTCGAAGATATACAAAAAAGGCTCTGGGGGCTGGCGAAACGATAGCCCCCCTTGTTGAAATTTAAAAATTTTTTTGGTAAAATGAATTGTGTTCAATTTGTGCTGACTTGTGCTGCAAAAATTATATTTTGTGCTTGCTCCCCTTCTCCGGAATGGACGTAAGTTTGTCAAACAACAGACCCAAAATTTTGCCTTCTTGTCTCGCTGAATGAAATGTGCTCAATTAGTGTTGAAATGCGCAAATTCTATGTTTTGCGGTTTCCTTTTTCTTTAAATACTCACAATCTTCGGTGGGGCTACTTTGAAAACAATACCGTCCCCTCACGTTTCCACATTTTAACTGGGAACCTGTTTGTTCTATGGGACTTGGAATATTTTTGACTATCAAGCTATTTGTATGTGAAGAACTTGAGGAGATATTGACTTTTTTAAAAAGGGGGGCCTATCGTTTCACCAGCCCCCCCTTGAGACTTTTTTTGTATATCTTCGGAAGGGGGCAAGCACAGAACATAATTCTTGCAGCACAATTCAGCACAAATCGAGCACAATTCATTTTACCAAAAAAAATTTGAAAATTTCAAGACGGGGGGAGCCGGTGAAACGGACCTGAAAAATTTGGAGTAGTCGACGTGACAAATGTTTCGAAAAGAAATCGACATTAAATTTATCGTCTCTATATCTACCTGATATCGACGTCCATGTGCGGTCAATTTCAATAACAATATCGACGCCTTTTCCACCAAGACTTTCAAAAAAGTAAATTTTCGATCAATACGGTTTATCGGGGTTGGCAAAATCCTTCACTTATCCCAATCTAAGCCCATAAGTTTTTGCGAATATTTTGAAAAGTCTATCCTCCTTCCACCTCTGTGTCCTCTCAAACTTTTCCTCCTTTTTCGAGTCCGTATTTACTCGTGTCTCAATTCTTACTCTCATACAGTTAAGAATTACGAGAATACCAAGAGCTTTTTAATAGCTTAAATAGTGATCAAATCTTCCACGCGATCAAAATTTTTACATAATTTGAGTAATTCCTCCTCCGTTAGGTCGCTAGCCCTCTTATACCGTATGGATCGTAAAAAAGAAATAAAATAACAATCATATAATTCTTTTTGCCTAAATCTTACTCGTACGCACATATTTCGGTTCGATCCGTCATCTTCGAATTCTGAGAAATTCGCTGCAATTATTATATTATTTTTATTCGCGGCTCCGTTCTTCTACATATAAGTTCGCAGTTTTATAGCTACCCTCGAACGAGAATAAAAATACGGTAGAGAATTCTTCTGTATATACATATACTCACGTACTGAAGAGGGAAAGTTTCAGCCTATTTTCAGAGCGCTAATTTTGCCACGCGAATATCAGTCTCTCGAAATTGCCATTAATTTATACTCGAGTGGCAGCGGTGAACAGACTTTCAATGGTCTGGGAAAGCGTCAACGCAAAAGCACACAATGATGACGTACTATATATACTCGTATTATACGAAAACGTTGTTCGCGTGCTAGTTATAAAAATTCGAAATCTGATAGCGACCACTCGACCAGACAGTATCGTCTGGTAATCTCTTAAATAACTTACAAATTATTTATGTCGCGAATAATTTCGCTTTATGCGCGTCCGTGTAAGATTTATTCTGTTACTTTTCCCCTCTTTTGAAAAAAAAAAAAAAAAAAAAGCCAAAGTAATAAATCTCGTTTGAAAAATAACCTGTACAAAATCATTGGGCTTCGATTTAAAACCGAATTTCATTAAAACGAGAATAAAAAGACAATTTTTTATGTTCGATTCGGGTATTTAGTGCAGTTCTTTGCTAAGACGTTTACATAAAATTCTAATTTTTTAAAAATGATGATAATCTGCGATTATTTGTTGAAATTATACTCTCTCGAGTTTGTGAAAATCGACTCGTGTGAGGTTCTAATTATAATGAGAACGCGACCGACAAGTGTGTAATGGATCACGTCAATGCTCGTATACTCTTCGATCTTCTATAAGGCGATGGATTGTTATCTCGACTATAGGATCTTAGACTCTTGAACGCATTCAACATCAACATCTCATTAGAGGTGTTAAATTTATGCGTTTATTATGCAAACTGTACTTTTTCTGACGTGTGAAGAAACAAAGCCTAGTTTATATCGTCGTGCGGCTGCGACGGATAAATCAACAGTCAACGTACCCTTAGGATTTCCTCTTGTCCTATATCACCTCTCTGAAAACAAAATAGACAGAGTGAGAGAAGGGGGAAAAGAGAACAACGGTAACGAAAAATCGTATCAATTGAGTGGCGAACTTATCGTCGTGTAATCATCGACGGCCGGGGCCATTAACAGGAGCTTTAGCGGCTCAAATGTATAAAGATGTAAATCAAATTCTGTATAGAAAAAGGGATGAATTGGAATTGCGCGAAATTGGGAAAAGAAAACCGCTAACATCGCGGTGATATATACGGCGACGAAGATTTTATCTAGCGCTTTGATCGCTTTGATTCTTATGCGACTCATATCCTATATTGGACGACGAGGGTGATTAGTCGACGGATTTGGTGACCGCGAAGTTATCGTAGTAATAGAGCTGTATTAGATTGGAATCGCTGTTCGAGCTGTATAATATTACGAGGTTGCCACAAGCTGAGAAGGGATGAAGTTTCAACCCGATGACTAATATATTTTGATGCGATTTTTCGACTTGGGATTGAAGAATAGTTGAGGATTACCGATTGTATAAATCGTAGAATTCTAAAGTTAGTTCGGGAGAAGAATAGTTTATTTTTTGAATTATACGTGAAATAATTAGGAAATATCTTGAATTTTTGTCACGCGAGTGTTTTTCCGAGGTTAGTAAAGAGCCAACTGAACTAAGGAAATCGGTTAGTCTACATTGAAATTGTTCGACTGGCGGATTGTACCTTTTTCTTCCTTTGAGCCTCGACATTCCTCAACGAGACATATACTTATTTTGAGAAGTTATTCCACACTTAACCAAATCTTACGTATTATCCATACAATTTAGGCTCAGTCCTCCCCCTCGCATGTCTTGGAGTCTTAATCAACTATCCCACTACAAATTAAAATACTTATAGAAAAAGTGCGATTCCTGAAGGAAAAGAAGAAAGACCCACTGTTCAGCGCGGTAATGTTCGGGAAAATTCTAGGGGAGAAACCAAGAGGAAGAAGAAGATCGACTCTGATGGATTAGGGATTATGAATAACACGTGTATTTATGTTTTTATGTATTTATGTATAATGTGCACATGATTTTGAGGGGCTACCTCCTGAGAAGGAGACGCCTACAATATACGATACGATACGATCATTATTAAATAAATTACTAAAAAAATCCAAATTATTTATAACATAACTAGCGGTTGGCGACGCGCCTCCGGCGCGCCTGACCGTTAGCTGTGTGTTGAGTAGATATCTGTGTTTTATAGGTATCTGTATCTTGTAGGTATGTGTGTTTTGTAGGTATCTTGGAATTCAGATGAATTTTTAAAAAAGAAACAGTGGAAAGAGTTTTGCAAAATTCACAACTATTCAGTTCAAAAATAAGAAAATAGACACCAAAAACTGCGACTGTACTTATAAAAATATATCAAAGTTCCGAGTCGCACAAAAATAAAATCACCAAATTAAATTTTTTACACACTAATTCACTTGAGAGCTGACTTAACGCGAAGCCTGTATTCATCGCAGCAGAATACAGACAAATCCATTGACATTTTGCCAGTCCCTAAGAAAACACACGGACAACAGGTAAAAAAAAGGGTAATTTCCGCTAGCCCATACGCAGTGCGCACCGTGTCTAGACATTGGTTCTTGTATGAGATACCGGATGTAAAATCCTTTATGTAGGTGTTTTTAAAACTGTGAATAAAATAACTTGCTTAGTATGGAAGTACAGCGAATACTGTAGTCACAAAATTTCCTCCTAAAAATCTGGAACCGGGCTCATTCGAAAGGAAATTACAGGGGCTACAATTTTTGTTCTCTTCAATTTTTCATAAAAATGAGTTATACTCGAGTTATCACAATAATTCAATTCTCGAAACTGCGCCACTCAACGCGCGTAGGTCTAACGTACATGGCAAGCTACACCACCACGTTTTTTTATATTGAAAAAAGTCATTGTTTTCGCCCTTTTTTGAAATTACTCAGCACCTCCCCGTCAAATTTTTATTTTTATGAGTCTATGTGCTGCTCTGGGATGAGGACAATATATCCTGAAAGTTTGAAAGCGATCGGCCCAGTAGTTCTCGAGTTATAAACGGACAGGACGACAGACGGACAAACTTTCTGCTTTATATATTAGATTACAATTCGAATATTCTAATAATCATAATTATTATGAATTATCAACCCAATACATAAAAATATTATTGATTTAAATATAGCATGAATAATGATATAACTGAATATAATATTATACATTTATATTTAAAAAAAGAAACTAATGGTTGATAAAGCTATTAATTTTTTTATATCAAAAATAATTAATATTAAAATTCCATAATAGAGAATTCCAATCATTAAATAATATTCAATTCATTTCGAATTTAAAAAGTTTAACTATCAAAAACTAAAACATACTCCAACTGTAACTAAAGATAATGAATGAACGAATGAAGAAGTAGGTAATGGTGCAGTTATAGCTTTTATTAATTATAAATTTAAAGGAAATTGTGATCTTTTTAAATAAATAATCAATCAATTGAAATATAACAATAAATTATTTTTAGAAGGCGGAAAAAAAAAAAATGAAAAATCATTATTAAAATTGAAATATCTCCTAATTAATTGAATAAAGTAACTAAAATACTTATTTTTATAATAATGTAATTATTATAACAAATAATTGATAAAAAAAGATTTAATGTAATAAATCTCATCAAAAAATTATTACCATTAAATTTAATCTAGAAATAAAATAATACAATTATTGAAAAAACAAAAAATATTATAATTAAATAAGAATAATTATTATCATTTAAATAAATAAAATTATAGTAGATAATTAAAATTCCAATTATTAATACTATAATCATAAAAAAAATTGAATTTATCAAAATAAATCAATCTATTAAAATATAAATTATTAAATAGTATTAAATTTAAATTAAATACCAATTTAATTTTTATTATTTGACAATTAATATAATAAAATAAATCAATGAAATCCAGAAAACCTAATTTAATTAACAATGATTTTGTAAATCATTAAAAAATTATTAATTATAAAAATAAATTTACCAATTCCGTTATCATAATAAATTTTTCTAATTTGATAATTGTCCCTTTGAGATTCGATGGAAGTGAGCGTACATAAAAACTGATAATCTTATCTCCGAATCGGGAGGCGGAATGTTGAATTTTCAAATTTCTTGTAAGAATGGGACCTTCTAACGATGAAATCAACTATTTGCTAAAAATGATTTTGACATCCGTTATTTCTTTATTAAGCACCATTTTTCTGAGAGAGTCGTGGGACGTTACTATTGTTTACTATCATCACATCTAAAAGATGTAAATATGAGTTACAAATAATTAAATATCTGAAGAAGAAAAAGAAAATTCTACTCGTGACAAGTTAAGATTACGTGAGATGTCCATTTCATTGGGAAATTTTCAAAATTCCTCTCAGTTCGAGCGTTTCTTTCGTGGAAGAATACAAGTCCTTCTATAATTTGGTAGCAGACCTCATACTTTTTTTACATCTTCAGTGGGTAATGTCATTGCACTCTATAGGCAAACTTGCAGTTCACCTTGTTCACTGTTCGCGAGGTACCGTCAGTCGAGAGAGGGGGGTGGTATGTCCAAGTTCTTTGATCCTTCGGTGACAGACTTCAAAATTCATCCAAAGTAAATCAAGGTTATCAGACTGGAACCTAAAATAGGTCAATGGTCGTCGCTCTCCATTTCGACACCGTCGCAAATTCAGAAATCAGGAACAATGGTCGAATTTTTTCAACTTCTAAAACTCGTTCATAATCGAATCAGTTTGGTCCATTATGATATACGGGCAGACATAATGGAAAAACACTCCACAATACTCGAAAGAGTAAACTGAGGGAAGGCTACACAAGCGCAGAAAATTTCGAGTATTGTGGAAAGTGTTTCACGCGTTCATAACCTCCACTGCCCCAAGGATCCTCTCCTTTTTTTGTGCTCCCACCATACGTAAGGTAGACTTTTTGAAGTCTCCGATGGTGGGTACTATGGACAATTGTGTGAAAGGACAACGGAAGACGTATATATAGGTGGAAATTTTTACAATGCTCAAGGTCAAGTGTGTTGTACAGATGTATGGACACAAATTAATAGATTGAAGAGAAGAGTCTAGAGTGAAGACATACGCCATAATTCGCTTCACAAATTATTGTATTATCAACTTTCAAACATTTGTATTTTGCACCAAATTTGCCAGTGTTCAGTTCACAGACAGCAGTCTGCGCTCTCTGTCAAGAGTCGTCGTTCAATTGTAAATCACTTTGCAACTTTGTCAAGTTTAGAATTTCGACATCATGTGACGTAGGTATGTTCTGTTGACACTCCAGTTATTTTTGCGCAAGTTGTATCAGGATATTCAGTCTTGATTACAACTTAGGTCAATCTTTTTCACCTTTGAACTTGTTCTTACAGTTTTGATGTTACAAGTATGATAAGTATATCACGTTGATGCCTTCATGAAGCTTTAAAAGAGAACGTAAATTATTTCAATCGCTCTTCAAACCCTTATTTTGTTCTGGAGGAACTTCACAAAATGTTCCAGAGATGTGATTGTTCTTCCAAGTTATCCGTTCGCGTTTTTTGAATTGTGTTTCAAAGCTAGAATCTTTCTCATTCTCCGAAACGTATTTCATGTGGGTGATACGATACCAAATTCATTGATTGCCATGACTTCGTTGGTTCGCGTGTCAACTCTGTGCGTTAGCAAAATTTGAAGTTGGTAAGCATTTGTGTGTTTGTTGTAAGATGCGAACATTGTATCCGAGTATCTTCTGAAATAACGCGCGTATCGTTGAAATTATTTTATTGATGCTGGAGAACGAAAACCCTTCCAAGGTCTACAATTAGTGAGACCATTTGAAGTGAGGCTGATTGGAAGCTCTACATCATACCCATTAACTTGATTCAAAACTATCGTGGTGATGTCCACGGGTTAGTCCAACTTTGGTGAATCAACGAAAGCGCTCGTCTAGAATTATGTTTGCTGTAACGAGACGACGTTGATAGTGCAATATTAATGGGGATTGGAATCTCAGGTTAAACAAGTTTATTTGTTTTATATGTGTTTCAAACCTGAAACTTCATTCAGATTAAATTGTAGCTTACATTTTTCTATCCTCATATTGTAAGTTTCAACAAAACTCCGTACCTAACAAATGTTTCCGATGTCTGGTGGACGAATGAATATTGAAGTTGTTTGTGGTCCTGAGAACCCTCATCTGGAAAGGCGTGATAGAGAAGTCCATAGTTCGAAGGTTTTCCAATGCGAAAATTGTGGTAAGAAATTATCATCCAAACGCACTCTGGCATTGCACAATGAAAATGTCCATAGTACTAAGAAGTTTGAGTGTAACAAATGTGGTAAATGGTTTGGCACAAAACGCAATCTGAAACTACATGAAAGAAACGTTCATGGTTTGCAGAAGTTCAAATGTGAAAATTGCGATATGAACTTTAAACACAAAATCAATCTAAAACGTCACATTAAAAGTAAACATATGTGTAGTCCTGAGAAATTTATATGTGACAATTGTAATAAAACGTTTGGCGCAAAAGACTATCTGAAACAACATGAAAGAAACGTTCATGGTTCGCCGAAGTTCAAATGTGAAAATTGCGATATGAACTTTAAATCCAAACGCACTATAAAACGTCACATTGAAATTAAACATATGTGTAGTCCTGAGAAATTCATATGTGACAATTGTAATAAAACGTTTGGCGCAAAAGACTGTCTGGAAAAGCATATTAGAAACGTTCATAGTCTGTTGATTTTCAAATGCGAAAATTGCCCTAAGACATTTAACACCAAGATTAAACTAGAATCGCACAGTAAACGTATGCATGGTGCTATGAAGTTTATATGTGACGAGTGTGGTAAAACGTTTGGTGAGGAAATCTATCTGAGAACGCATAGCAGAGACGTTCATAATCCCAGGATCTTTGAATGCGCAATTTGCGGTAAGAAATTTAAATTCAGACGCAATCTAGTACGTCACATTAAAAATACTCGTATCCATGGTCCGGAGAAGTTTATATCTGACAATTGTTGTAGAAATTTTGGCACAAAATTACATCTGGACGAGCATAATAGAAACGTTCATAGTCCTGAGGACTTGGAACGCAAAAATAGTGGCAACAACTCCAATCTGACAATGAATGTTGGAAAAGTTTATAGTCCTGAAACGTTTGAAAGCGAAGATATTGGCCAGAATTTCAGTCGCGATGTTGATCTGGAAAACCATAATGTAGTAGTTAATGATCCTGGAACGTTTGGAAAAATAGATTGTGTTGAAGAACGTACCTACGAATCTACTCTACAGGACCGTAATGAAGAAGGTGATCATGGTTCTGAGAAGTTTGAATCTAAAGAATGTGGTGGAGAATACCACGAGGAAGATCTGTTGTCACAGCCTAGCACTTCCAACTATTCAAAGTGCAGTCAACCAGAATTTGTATTGGATAAGGTTTTTGAAAAGATATTGGTGAGTAATACTGAGTACAGTGAATATGTTGAAAATCCTTATGATCCAGAAACGTTTGAATGTAGAGAATGTCACTTGAAATTCGATAATGAATTTCTCTTGGTACTGCATAATGGTTGCTACCATTCCTTAAACTGTCCAAAAAAATAGAGGAGAAGAGGTATTTGTTTGTAACGTTGACGTGAATACTCATAATATTGAAGACGAATTCATAGTTCTGAGGTGTTAAAATGATGAATGTGATGAAATATTCGACTGAAAAATATTTTTTTAATCAACAAGCAGTTTGTAATTTAGGCATAAGTTCGAGAAATGAGTCATGAGAGATGACAATCTGTACTTTTCCGTACACTTCCCTTTTTTCTTTGTACCTTCTGACTACTTTTTCTGTTTCCAAGGGAAATATCTACCTATGTGTACAAGTATTTGTATCAATATTTTAAGATCATTGTTCATTGGGTTTTATTATTTTATTGATTGTGGTGAATTATTGTAAATTCGATGTAAATTCTATTGTATTTGTATTTGTACTATATCAAATTAATATCGCTTCTATGTCGGTTTCATAATCCATCGTTAACTAAGTATAAGAGGCTGGAAGTACGGTAAATTTTCAATTTGCTCCTTGTCGCTTTTTCCTCACCGAGAAACTCTGCCTAAGGACTGGTCTTGAAAGAGAATCTTGGAGAACTATGCTTTCAATTGGGAATCGGTGCAGGGGTTTCTAGTTCGTTGCGTTTGATACCTTAAATTCATAACTGAAGGGTGGAGAGAAAGAGAAAAGCGAAAGTTTTGACATGTTCGATGTATGTATTCAATCTCCTTCAACTTCCGAATTGCAGCCGTGTGGGGAGGTAAGCTTTTACTGAGCCTATTGACTTTTACTCGTTCTGAAGCTTGAAAAGATTCTGATATCGATTGCCAAAATATGAGAGAACTGACGAACCAAAAAGTAGATCAGTCGTAGGCGGATGGATTGCTTTGGTATGTATTATGTAAGGTGAGGGAGAAGGTGAGGAAAGATCGTATCGTAAAATTAAACATGAAGAAGGTAACTTGAAGAATTTCCAATCTTCGGGATGTACGGTATGTTATAATATGTAGGGAAGGATAAGGGATGGGAGAGAACTGAATGAATTTGATCATTGTTTTATATGAGGAGGGGTAGCTTCTAGGGTGATAATATTTGCGAAAACATTAGTCATTCAGCGAGTCTTGAAGGCGGTGTAAATTTTGGTTGTGGGAGGGCGAGGGCTTCGACCTACGATTGAGGTTTGTAGAAATTTTGATTATAGAACCGTGTAAAAATATACTCAAGAGAGCAATTTTTGCCTTTTACATTCTTGACCCTCTTGAGTATATTATCATTATGAATAGCCGTAACTTGGAGGATCGAATTAATTCCACTAAAAATAAGAACAGGGCTCAATGTAATGATATACGCAATAGTGGATTGAATCTTCTGTTATTAACTCACAACCATTCGCATTTGCCAGAATTCAGTTCATAGACATCAGCCTGCGCTCTCCGTTGAGAGTCGTGGTTCAATGGTGAATTGCTTTGCACGGACCTGGGTATTTCGTCAAGAAATGATGGAGTCTTGTAATAGATTTAGATTTCACGATCATGTGATATAGATTCTGTTAACATTTCAATTACTCATGCTCAAGTTGTATCACGTTAGTACGTGATTACTACTTCTTCCAACTTGTTTACACTATAGTTGAGAAGAAACTCTTCTAACCCTCATTTACGTACGAAGGTGGAACACTAGGAGCTACTTTAGAGATGTGATCGTTTTTCCTCGTTATCAGTTCGCTTTTCTTTGAATTGTGTTTTAAAGCTAGAATCTTTCTCATTCTCCGAAACCTATATTTATTGAGAGTAATTCGATACCCAATTCAATGACTGCCATGACTTCGTTGGTTCGCTTGTCAACTCTGTTCGTTAGCAAAATTTGAATTTAGTAAGCATTTGTGTGTTTGTTGTAAGATTCGAACATTGTATCCGAGTATCTTCTGAAATAACGCGCGCATCCTTGAAATTATTTTATTGATGCTGGAGAACGAAAACCCTTCCAAGGTCTACAATAGTGAGACCATTTGAAGTGAGGCTGATTGGAAGCTCTACATCATACCCATTAACTTGATTCGAAACTATCGTGGTGATGTCCATGGGTTAGTCCAACTTTGGTGAATCAACGAAACCGCTCGTCTAGAATTATCTTTGCTGTAACGAGACGACGTTGATAGTGCAATATTAATGGGGATTGGAATCTCAGGTTAAATAAGTTTATTTGTTTTATATGTGTTTCAAACCTGAAACTTCATTCAGATTAAATTGGAGCTTACATTTTTCTATCCTCATATTGTAAGTTTCAACAAAACTCCGTACCTAACGAATGTTTCCGATGTCTGGTGGACGAATGAATATTGAAGTTGTTTGTGGTCCTGAGAACCCTCATCTGGAAAGGCGTGATGGAGAAGTCCATAGATCGAAGGTTTTCCAATGCGAAAATTGCGGTAAGAAATTATCATCCAAACGCAATCTGGCATTGCACAATGAAAATGTCCATAGTACTAAGAAGTTTGAGTGTAACAAATGTGGTAAATTGTTTGGCACAAAACGCAATCTGAAACTACATGAAAGAAACGTTCATGGTTTGCAGAAGTTCAAATGTGAAAATTGCGATATGAACTTTAAATGCGAACGCAATCTAAAACGTCACATTAAAATTAAACATATGTGTAGTCCTGAGAAATTTATATGTGACAATTGTAATAAAACGTTTGGCGCAAAAGACTATCTGAAACAACACGAAAGAAACGTTCATGGTTTGCAGAAGTTCAAATGTGAAAATTGCGATATGAACTTTAAATACAAACGCACTATACAACGTCACATTGAAATTAAACATATGTGTAGTCCTGAAAAATTTAAATGTGACAATTGTAATAAAACGTTTGGCGCAAAAGACTATCTGAAACAACATGAAAGAAACGTTCATGGTTCGCCGAAGTTCAAATGTGAAAATTGCGATATGAACTTTAAATCCAAACACAATCTAAAACGTCACATTGAAATTAAACATATGTGTAGTCCTGAGAAATTCATATGTGACAATTGTAATAAAACGTTTGGCGCAAAAGACTGTCTGGAAAGGCATATTAGAAACGTTCATAGTCTGTTGATTTTCAAATGCGAAAATTGCCCTAAGACATTTAACACCAAGATTAAACTAGAATCGCACAGTAAACGTATGCATGGTGCTATGAAGTTTATATGTGACGAGTGTGGTAAAACGTTTGGTGAGAAAATCTATCTGAGAACGCATAGCAGAGACGTTCATAATCCCAGGATCTTTGAATGCGCAATTTGCGGTAAGAAATTTAAACGCAAATGCCATCTGGAAAGTCACATTAAAAGTATCCATAGTCCGGAGAAGTTTATATCTGACAATTGTTGTAGAAATTTTGGCACAAAATTACATCTGGACGAGCATAATAGAAACGTTCATAGTCCTGAGGACTTGGAACGCAAAAATAGTGGCAACAACTCCAATCTGACAATGAATGTTGGAAAAGTTTATAGTCCTGAAACGTTTGAAAGCGAAGATATTGGCCAGAATTTCAGTCGCGATGTTGATCTGGAAAACCATAATGTAGTAGTTAATGATCCTGGAACGTTTGGAAAAATAGATTGTGTTGAAGAACGTACCTACGAATCTACTCTACAGGACCGTAATGAAGAAGGTGATCATGGTTCTGAGAAGTTTGAATCTAAAGAATGTGGTGGAGAATACCACGAGGAAGATCTGTTGTCACAGCCTAGCACTTCCAACTATTCAAAGTGCAGTCAACCAGAATTTGTATTGGATAAGGTTTTTGAAAAGATATTGGTGAGTAACACTGAGTACAGTGAATATGTTGAAAATCCTTATGATCCAGAAACGTTTGAATGTAGAGAATGTCACTTGAAATTCGATAATGAATTTCTCTTGGCACTGCATAATGGTTGCTACCATTCCTTAAACTGTGCATACAAATAATAGAGAAGAGGTATTTGTTTGTAACGTTGACGTGAATACTCATAATATTAAAGATGAATTCATAGTTCTGAGGTGTTAAAATGATGAATGTGATGAAATATTCGACTGAAAAATATTTTTTTTATCAACAAGCAGTTTGTAATTTAGGCATAAGTTCGAGAAATGAGCCATGAGAGATGACAATCTGTACTTTTCCGTACACTTCCCTTTTTTCTTTGTACCTTCTGACTACTTTTTCTGTTTCCAAGGGAAATATCTACCTATGTGTAATATTTTAAGATCATTGTTCATTGGGTTTTATTATTTTATTGATTGTGGTGAATTATTGTAAATTCGATGTAAATTCTATTGTATTTGTATTTGTACTATATCAAATTAATATCGCTTCTATGTCGGTTTCATAATCCATTGTTAACTAAGTATAAGAGGCTGGAAGTACGGTAAACTTTCAATTTGCTTCGTGTCGCTTTTTCCTCACCGAGAAACTCCGCCTAAAGAACGAACCTTGAAAGAGTAGCTGATAGAGGTATGTTTTCGATTTGGAATCGGTTCTGGGGTTTCTAATCCGTTACGTTTGGTACTTTAAATTCATAACTGATGGGTGGAGAGAAAGAGAAAAGCGAAAGTTCTGACATGTTCGATGTATTTATTCAATCTCCTTCAACTTCCGAATTGCAGCCGTGTGGGGAGGTAAGCTTTTACTGAGCCTATTGACTTTTACTCGTTCTGAAGATTGAAAAGATTCTGATATCGACCGCCAAAATATCAAAGAAATGAGGAACCAAAAGTAGATCAGTCGCAGTTATGAAAGGGGAGGGGGGGAGGGGTGAGAAAAGATCGTATCGTCAAATGAAACATGAAGAAGGGACCTTGAAGAATTTCCAATCTTCGGGATGTACGGTATATTATAATATGTAGGGGAGGATAAGGGATGGGAGAGAACTGAAAGAATTTGTTCATCGTTTTATATGAGGAGGGGTTGCTTGGCGAATTTTAAACCTTCAATCTAGGGTGATAAAGTTTGCGAAGATATTAGTCATTCAGCGAGTCTCAAAAACGGTGTGTATTTCGGTTGTGGGAGGGCGAGGGCTCCGACCTACGATTGAGGTTTGTAGAAATTTTGATTAAAGGACGGTGTAAAAATATACCTAAGAGAGCAATTTTTGCCTTTTACATTCTCGATCCTCTTGAGCATATTTTCATTATGAATAGCCGTAACTTGGTGGATCGAATTAATTCCATTACAAATAAGAACAGGGCTCAAAGTAATGACATACGCAATAGTGCATTGAATCTTCTGTTATTAACTCACAACCATTCGCATTAGCCATTTAGCGAATCTTGAAGGCGGTGTAAATTTTCGTTGTGGAAGGGCGAGGGCTTCGATCTACTATTGAGGTTTGTAGAAATTTTGATTTTGGTAATAGATTATGTATATCGATAAGGGAACTCGAAAACTTTCTTACCATCGACCTATATACTGTCAGACCTCGGTATGTCGAACATAGGTAAGCCGAACAAATTCCTCCGGTCCCGACGCACTCCTATTTGACCCTGTGCATTTTTCCCCGCTGTAAGTCGAATGTTCCCGTAGATATCTCGAACAAAAACTTACATACTTTTTCTTCTTTTTTCTCGTTCACTCAAGCATTCACATGTTCTTCGTAATGACTATCTGAACATGATACGGCGAATGGGTTAAAGTCACACGTATGGATGCAAATCCATTAATTAGGGGTTTGGTTGAGATGATATCGCGAAGGTCGGAGTTCTTCATAGTCTTAGGGTGAGAGATGTATCTTTATCCCACGTTTTTCTGGTCTTTTTTCATATATTTTCCAGCATAAAACTTACTGGCAGATGAGTCCTACTCTTTAGGCTCGAATATCATTGGACCTTTCAAGCTTCGACTGTTTTTGAGGGATTGTTTGGCCAAAATATCTCCTGTTCTTCTGGAAAATTGAGATTTCGACGACTCGTTTTGCGAATCTCCAAAGAGCCCACAGACTCCTTGAAGAAACCCTCAAATCAATTACTGCATGGACATCGAAAAATGGCTTCAGATTTTCTTCCTCCAAAAACTATTCTGTCATTTTTAGAAAAAGAAATCCTAACCCTGCTATCCATCCCTTAATTGTACACGGAAAACTCTTCGGATTACATTTTTTCTGAGCCATTTACAATAAAATCGTCAAAGCCAAATGCACACGCGTTCTCAATGTTATAAAATTCATTTCTCACCCCTCAAAAGGCTGCAACAGAAAACTTCTCCCACTATACAAAAGCCTCATCCTCTCTAGATTGGACTACGCTGCATAACTTGACCAACAAATCCCTCATTGCTTCACTCGACCCCATTCAAACCTCCTCCCTCAGGTTAGTCCTAGGTGTGTACCGTACCAGCCCTAAACTCTATGTGCAGAAGCCGCTAAACCTCCACTCCACTTCCGTAGACGTTGTCCTCCGTCTGCCAATCTCCACACCTTCTAATCTTCAACCAAATTTTCCACCATAATGATAACCGATGTTCAGCCAAACATATCCTTCTCCATACCCTTCAAAGCGAAACCATACTATACAATATCTCCCCCGTGGACACTCCTTCAACCAAATATCCGGTTTGATCTCACATAAATCACCAAAGCTTACAAAACAACTTATGTACAACACATCAGAAAATTAATCCAAGAATATCCTGACTACACTCTTTACCTCACCGATGGGTCTAAATCATTCAACAAATCTGGTTACGCAGACACCATCGACGGACAAATAACTTCTCATCGCATCCGTAACATTGCCTCAATATTTACTACTTACCTAACTTATGGCCACACATCCTTTCCTTTCCCACCTTTCTCAACTCTCCTACACGGCAAACATCATCTCCTCGCCGACTCACTTTCCTCACTCCAAACATTCTCTGATTCATATAATTCCACAACCCACTCACACAACGCGTACTCCTCACATTACTCACTCTGGACTCGATAGATACCAATCCTGAGCACATCGTGCTCCCTGACCACGACGTTGGTGATCAAGCCATCAAACATTCTACTTTTCTTGAGAAGATGACCGACAACTCCCGCCTTCCCGCTTCAGACTACAAAAACGATTACCGTACTCTTATTACACAATCATGGAACTCACTCTAGAAAAATCAACTCCATGATGAACTTTTCCTTATTAAAAAAATGCCTACCCCCTGGTCATCCTCCTATAGGAAATCGTCATCTCTATGCGATTAAGAATTGGTCACAAGAATAACTCACTTCCACCTACCCAATCCTCACGTACTAACCTGCTCATCTTGCCTCCGCTGCGAAATAGACACCTGTCCTCAACTCCTACCGCTTTGCACTGCCACTAATAACGCCTCCTTCCTCACAAAAGCCTTCAAAAAGAATTCAGACACAAGTTTTGGAAGGCCTTCCTAGTTGTAAATATAATTATGATAAAACCGTTCTACTAGAAGAATTTAATCAGAATTGCTGGAAGATTTACACTATCAAGATTTTTCTGAAAGAGCTCGAAAGTTCCATGGAAAGTAATTTCATGGTCTTCAGAACTGAACTGAAAAATATAATTTGAAGAGGGTCTTCTAACGCAGTAATTCGCTTCACAAAATATTAGTGCATCGTATCTTTTTACTATCAACTTTTAATTATCTGTATCATAGGTACGTGTATTTGCCAATACTCAATTCACAAACATCAACAGTCGTCGCTCTTTTCCAAGAGTCGTCGTTCAATTGTGAATCGCTTCACAAGGAGCTATTGAGTCATAAAATAACCAGGTATAGAATTTCACAATCATGATGCCTTTATGACGTGCGTCAACATTTTCTGTTACTCACGCACCAGTCTTATCAGGATAGAAAGACTTGATTTTGACGTCGGACTTTGTCATACATCGTCGATATTTTGTTAATGTTGTTAGTACCTTCAAAAAAATTTATAATAGAACATGTTTCAATCAGCTGAGCACGAATCTCTTTGTATTACTCATTTGCTACAGGAAGTGTGGAACATTACAAACTGCTCTAAGAAGAGATGTGACTGTTTTTGCTAGCTTTCAGTTCGCGTTTTTTGAATCAAGTCTTAAATGTTGGAATCTTTCTCAATTTCCGAAACGTAATCAATCAATATGAGCGATGCGATACCAAATTCAATGACCATCGCCCGTTCATCTGCCTGTCAACTGAAATGTGAAGTTGGTCAACTTTTGTGTGCTTGTTAGGTGCGAACATTGCTTCCGAATAACTTCTGAAAAAATGCGTACATCGTTGAAATCAATGTTCTACTGGAGAACCAAGGCCCTTCCAAAGTCTACTACAGTGAGACATTTCTCGAAGTGAGCCTAATTAAATCTATTCATTTGGATCCGAAAATAAAATTTTAATCGTGATTTTCATTCAATAATTGTAACGTAAGAGAATTTATTCTCGAAAGTATTCGTTTAAAATTATCTAAAAGTTACATCTTCCGTCGTGTTGTGAATACGGTATCATCAAAACTCCGCAATAGATATTTCTGATGTCTTAGACGATTCCAAGCATATTTTGCATGTGAGAAATGTGAGACAAGATTTCTAGTGAAAGCTGATCTGAGAATGTATAATATTGAAGCTGTTCGTGGACCTGGTGGGAAGTCTTCCCTGAAAATGCCTAATGGAGAAGTTCATCGTTCTAAGAAGTTAGAATGCGGAAATTGCCATAAGATATTTAGTCGCAAACAGAGTCTGGAATTCCATTATGTAGACGTCCATGGTCCTAAGAATTTTGTTTGTAAAAATTGTGATAAAAAATTTGGCAGGAAACGTCTTCTGGAGGAGCACAATCGCCTCGTTCATGGTCCTAAGAAGTTCAAATGCAAAACTTGCGACAAGGTATTTAGTCGCAAACAGAATCTGGAATTCCATTATTCAAACCTCCATGGTCCTAAGAATTTTGTTTGTGATAATTGTGATAAAAAATTTAGCAGAAAACGTCTTATGGAGGAGCATAATCGCCTTGTTCATGGTCCTAAGAAGTTAAAATGCAAAACTTGCGATAAAGTATTTAGTTGCAAACGAAGTCTAAAATTCCATTATTCAGACATCCATGGTCCTAAGAATTTTGTTTGTAAAAATTGTGATAAAAAATTCGGCAGGAAACTTGTTTTGGAGCACCATAATCGCCACGTTCATGGTACTGAGAAGTTCAAATGCAAAACTTGCGATAAAGTATTTAGTCGCAAACGAAGTCTGGAATTCCATTATTCAAACCTCCATAGTCCTAAGAATTTTGTTTGTAAAAATTGTGATAAAAAATTCAGCAGGAAACTTGTTTTGGAGCGACATAATCGCCACGTTCATGGTCCTGAGAAGTTCAAATGCGAAACTTGCGATAAGGTATTTGGCTACAAATGTAGTCTAATATTGCATAGCAAAAATATCCATGGTCGTGAGACGTTCGATTGCAAAACTTCCAACAAGATATTTGGCTGCGAAAGGAATCTGGAAAGATATAGTAAAAATATCCATGGTGCTATGAACTTTGAATGTGAAGAATGCGGTGAAAAATCCAACAACAAAGATTTTTTGCCACAGCATATTATGATTTGTAAGCGTTCAAAGTACAGTCAACAAGAATTTGTATCAGGTGAAGATTCTGAAGAGAGGTTGGTGACCAATATTGAGTACAGTGAGTATGCTGAAAATTATGATGATTCAGAGACTTTTGAATGTAGAGAATGTGACTTGCAATTTGATGAAAAATTTCTCTTGGTACTTCATAATTGTTGCGAACACTCCTAGGACAGTCCATACTGATTTGTACAAAATAATGGCAAAGAGGTATTCGTTTGTAAAGTTGAAGTGAATACGCATAATATTGAAAAGGACTTTAGGGAGTTGTGAATAGGTAGCTAAAATGTAAGATGTTTAAACATGATGAAAAATTTTTTTGAAAAATACTCCTTTCAGTAATGAGCAGTTTGTAATTTAGTCATAAGTTTTAGAAATTAGTCATGTTAGATGAAACACTGTATATTTCCCTTTCAGTAGTAGTGACGATAAGTACATAAGAATTATCACCTAATTTTTGTAAGAACCTTTTCAAAAAAAGTCGTTAAAAAATCCGAGGGGCATTTCCAACTGAGTATTTGTTCTGGAGTTTTCTTCTAAATATTTGATTTAATTTATAGTGCAATTTAGTCGAGGTGATGTTTATATATGTGTTATAAGTAGGTTACTTTTTTTTTTGTTTGTTCTTCATTTCACTGACCACTTTTTCAATGTCCAAAAGGAATATTATTCTATACTCTCATTTGTATTGATATTTTAAAATATTGTGTAATGGATTTTATTTATTGATTCTGATAAATTATTATAACCACTTGTACTACGTATTTAAAATGAAAATGACTTCTATATTGGTTTTATAATAGGTACTTCTTTAACTAGGAGGCCACGCTTATTTTTTCGATTCGCTCTGCATGAAGTTTTGATCTTGTAGAAAACTTGTCTTCACACTAACCTCAAAAGAGAAGGCGAGAAAGGTATGTTTTGGATTTAGAATCAGTCCAGAGATTCTCAGCGTTTATTTTCTTAAATTTATAACGAAAGAGAGAGGAGGAAAAGCCTTCCATGATGATCGTTTTCGAAGGAAGTTTTTTTTTTTAGCGGGGAACCCGCTATCCATTTTGTTAGGAGATTACATCCTCAGAAAACGTCCGCGTCCGCGAAGTTAGTAACCTAAGGTTAGGTTAGGTTACGGGACTTAGAAGAATTTCGAGTCTCGAGCTATATATGATAGGAGGGGGACTTAGAAGAATTTCAAGTCTCGAACTATATATGATAGGACGAGGACTTGGAAGAATTGTGACTTCCGAGCTATATATGATGGAAGGGGGACTTAGAAGAATTTCAACTCTCGAGCTATATATATGATAGGAGCGAATGTAGAATGATAATTTCGATTTGAATTATATGACAAGATTATCAACTCAGTTCCACACCACCTGAGAGGTCGAGTTAAGGAATTGCGGGTTCCCCGCTGCCACTGCAACGTCTGCAATGGCTTCTAATTTTTTTTTTTTTTTATTTATTTTACAAGCTTTGAAGCTACTCTGGGGCTATTAGCTTGACAAAGGTTTATTTGAAAGACGGATACTATCACATGGTTAAATGAGGGGGAAGATGTCGGATGCGGTAAGATATTGTAATAGTTGATCTGTAAGTGAAAAGGAAAAATGGTTATAATTTTTTTTGTTTCTTCGTTTATTATAACGAGCTGTTCGACTACTCAAGCGGGTTATTACTATTAGCTTTACAACCCGGTTGACGGAAAATGACCGAATGCCACCAATCTGCAATAATTCTGTTGGAATGTGGGACCTATTCTGCCATCTGTCAGGATGTGAGGATTCTGTTAGTTCTGTTACAATTCTGTTAAAATTGTGTCACTTCAGGTATCATTTTGTAAGAATACTGTTATTATGTGTGTAAAATACTGTGAGGATTCTGCTGTTGAGATTAAGACAGAAAATGTGATAGAATGTTGCCAATCTGTCATATTCCTGTCAAAATATCTCTCAAATTGCGTTAGAATATTGTGAGAATTTTGTCATCAAGATCGTGACAGAAAGCTAAAAGAATGCTGCCAATCTGCAATATTTCTGTCAAAATATCTCGCAAATTGCGTTAGAATATTGTGAGAATTTTGTCTTCAAAATTGTGACAGAGGAGCTACAAGAATATTTAAAGCAGAATAAGGCTGAAAATGACCAGTTTGTTATAATATCTCGTCCAAAATTATAAAATCTTGAACAAACTTTGCTGAATTTTGGTAAAAATTGGATAGTATTTTTCTATAAGTAAGTATTTTTTGTCCAAAATTGAAAAATTAAGAATTTTGATAGAAAAATTGCTATAGTTTTGTATTGATGAGTTTGATCCCCAAAATTTGTTTATTTTGGTGAAAAATCACGTAATTTTAATAGAAATTGAATAATTCTAGTTGTGAATTTGTGAAAGCACTAAAAACGCGTGTTTTTCATTTTTTTCTTTTTCAATGCCAAATAATGCCAAAAATGTAACATTAAATTGCTAAAACTCCTTATTTCTAGCGTTGAAAATACGGGCTCTGATTAAAATTTTATTGAAAAATTGTAAATTGTGTTATACAAGTTTGTGCAATTTTGCAACAATATTATTGAAAAACAAAAAAATTATTATCACTAAATCCGTATTTTTATTCTGAAAAATCTTCGAATTTCTTTTTAAATAATTATGGTTTGGTCATCAATTTGAAACGAAAAAATTATAATCTATATTTTTATGAAATTATTTGAATTCAATAAAATTTCCTACAATCAATGTTCGGCAAGTTGGCGTCCTCCTCTAATCCTCGGAATCAGGTAAATAATTTCATTATGTTTCTGTCATAATTGTGTCGTAATCCTGTAACATTCATGTTGTAAATCTGTCATTATCTTGTAGAAGATGTGTCACAACTTCAACAGATTTCTAATACAACACTAAAGTGAAAACGACATTACATTTTTTTTTTTTCTCTCACATTTCTGTTTTTACCTGACGTTTGTATTCTGTGACCATTCTGCTTTAATTCTGACACAATGATGACAGCAAAAATTTTGAGAATGACAACAGACTAATGGCAGTACTTTTAAATTCTGCCGGAATTCTGTCTGCCTGACATGATTCTGTCACAATTCTGTCATATTTGAAAGTGACAGAGAATAAAGTGAGTCTCATTCTGTAAGAATTCTGTTATCTGTCAGATTCTGTCAACCGGGAAATTGATTTTGAACATGTTATATGTATCATCAATAAAGATGAATAAACCATCTTTATATATATGAAGAAAAGAAAACATCGTCGTAATACTGTATTATGAAGTTATTTTATAGGTTTTTAAGGTTAGATGTATTCATAAAATTTTGATCGAGCATAAGTACGTGAGGGTTCCTGTTTCGTTATTGGACTTGTTATTTTATGCCGAATTGATAGATGACGGAATTTTGAGGTCACATCTGATGGATTGTAGCGTAGGACAAATGAAAAAATTCTCCACAATTAGATCATCTCTCAGACAGTGTGGATAAGAAGGAGGGTAAGGTTTAATAAGATATGAGATAGTCAAACTTGCTATTTACCACAACTATTTGTGAGGTATCTTAAGTTTAGATTGGCGGGGGGGGGTATCTCCAAGTTCTTTGATCCTTCGGTGACAGACTTCAAAATTCATCCAAAGCAAATCAAGGTAATTGGATTGGAACCTATGGACTCCTAACTTTCCCAAGCTCTTAACATAGGTCAATGGGAGTCGCTATCAATCAGGAACAGTGCTAGAATTTTTCCAAATATTATAAAACTCGTTAATAATCTTCACCGCCCCAACAATCCTCTCCTTCTGTCCCCCCACCACGCGTACGATGAGTTGAAGGTGGGCTTTTTGAAGTCTCCGATATAGGTCAAGATCATTGGGTTCACTGGCCGGGACCATAAAATTATGGGCCGTGGACGACATATTTATAGGTCGAAAGACAAGTTTTTCGCAAGTCTCAAAGTCAAGTGTTAAGCAGAGACGTAAGGATACAAATTTGTGGATTCAAGAACAGGGTGAAAATAAACTCAAGAGAGTAATTTCTGCCTTTTGCATTATGAACTCTCTTGAGTATATTTTTATCATGAATAGCCGTAACTTGGAGAATCTAAAGAACAAGGCTCAAAGTAAAGACATACGCAATAATGCACTTCGCAAATTCATTGTATCTTTTATTATCAGCTTTCAACCGTTCGCATTTGCCAGTATTCAGTTCACAGACAGCAGACTGCACTGTCTGTTAAGAGTTGTCGTTCAATTGTCAATCGCTCTGTAAGGACCTGGGTATTGAATCAAGAAATGATGGGAGTCTCGTAATTTGGTCAGATTTAGAACTTCACGATCATGTGATATAGATCATGTTTTATCAGGATTGCTACTTCTTCGAACTTGTTTACACTTTAGTTAAGAAGAGACTCTTCTAACACTCATTTACTTACGGAAGGTGAAACACCACGACGTGCTGTAGAGATGTGATTGTTTTTCCTCGTTATCACTTCGCGTCTTTTTAATCGATCTTATTCATCCTCTGAAACATATTCATTGTGAGTAATGCGATGCTGCATTGTATGATCGCCGCCCGTAGCTTGTTGGTTCGCCTGTCAACTCTGTTTATTTGGAAAATTTGAAGTTGGTAAGCTTTTGTGTGCTTGTTGTAACATGCGAACATTGTATCCAAATATCTTCTGAAAAAATGCGTGCATCGTTAAAATTATTGTATTGGTGCTGGAGAACGAAGTCCCTTCCAAGGTCTACCATATAGTGAGACTATTTGTAGTGAGCCTAATTGGAAGCTGAACATGCAACCCATTAATTGGAACCGAAACTATCGTCATTTCCATGGAATAGTCCAACTTCAGTAAATCCTCCGAAGCACTCGTCCAGAATTATACTTGCTGTAACGAGACGACAATGATAGTGCAATATTAATGTATAATGTGATCTCAGGTTAAATAAGTTTATTTGTGTTTCAAACATAAAACTTCATTCACAACGAAATTCCATACCGAACGCATAATCTTGATGTCTGGTGGAAGAATGAATGTTGAAGTTATTCGTGATCCCGAGAACCCTCATCCGGAAAGGCTTGATGGAGAAGTTGGTATCCCAAAGGAGTTTAAATGCGAAAATTGCGATAAGAAATTTAAATCCAGACGCTTTCTGGAATTTCACAGTAAAAATATCCATGGTCCTAAGACGTTTGTGTGTAACAAATGTGGTAAATGGTTTGGCACAAACTACCATCTAAAAATACATGATAAGAACGTTCATGATCCGCAGAAGTTCGAATGCGAAAATTGCGGTAAGATATTTAAATATAAACGCCATTTAGAATCCCACAGTGAAAATGTCCATGGTACTCAGAAGTTTGCGTGTGTCAAATGTGGTATAACGTTTCGCAGAAAACGCTTTCTGGAAAAACATAATAAAGGCGTTCATGGGCCGAATGAGTTCGAATGTGAAAATTGCGATAAGAAATTTAAATACAAATACATTCTAGCATTGCACAGTAAAAATGTACATGGTCCTAAGAATTTTGTGTGTAACAAATGTGGTAAATTCTTTGGCACAAAAAACCTTCTAAGAAGACATGATAAAGGTGTTCATGGTCCGCAGAAGTTCGAATGCGAAAATTGCGATACGACATTTAAATACAAACACAATCTAGTATTCCACAGTAAAAAGATCCATGGTCCTCGGAATTTTGTGTGTAACAATTGTGGTGAAAATTTTGGCACAAAACTCCTTCTGAAAAGACATAATAGATACTTTCATAGTCCTGAGGAGTTAGAACTCCAAAATTGTCATAAGAAATTTGGCTACAACTCCAATCTGACAATGAATGTTGGAAAAGTTTATACTCCTAAAACGGTTGAATGCGAAGATAGTGGCCAGAATTTTATTCCCAATGTCGATCTGGAAAACCATAATGTAGTAGTTCATGATCCTATCTACAAATCTACTGTGATAGAGCGTAATAGAGAAGATCATCATGGTTCTGAGAAGTTTGAATCTGGAGAATCTAGTGAAAAATACAACGATGAATATTTCGACACTTCCAATTATTCGAAGTGCAGTCAACAAGAATTTGTATCAAGTAAAGATTCTGAAGAGAGATTGGTGACCAATACTGAGTACAGTGAGTATATTGAAAATCCTAATGATTCAGAGACATTTGAATGTAGAGAATGTGACTTGCAATTTGATGCGAAATTTCTTTTGGTACTTCATAACTGTTGCGAGCATTCCTAGGACAGTCCATAGTAATCTGTACAAAATGATGACAAAAGAGGTATTTGTTTGTAAAGTTGAAGTGAATACGCATAATATTGAAAATGAATTCATACTTCTAGGGAGTTGTGAATAGGTAGCTAAAATGTAAGATGTTTAAACATGATGACAATTTTTTTTGAAAAATACTTCTTTCAGTAATGAGCAGTTTGTAATTTAGTCTTAAGTTTGAGAAATTAGTCATGTTAGATGAAAAACTGTATATTTCCCTTTCAGTAGTAGTGACGATAGGTACATAAGAATCATCACCTAATTTTTGTAAGAACCTTTTCAAAAAAAGTCGGTAAAAAAATTCGCGGGGCATTTCTAACTGAGTGTTTGTTCTGGTGTTTTCTTCTAAATATTTGATTTAATTAATTTATAGTGCAATTTAGTCGAGGTGATGTTTATATATGTGTTATAAGTAGGTTACTTTTTTTTTTTTGTTTGTTCTTCATTTCACTGACCACTTTTTCAATGTCCAAAAGGAATATTATTCTACTCATTGGTATATCATTTGTATTGATATTTTAAAATATTGTGTAATGGATTTTATTTATTGATTCTGGTAAATTATTATAACCACGTATTGTACTACGTATTTAAGATGAATATGACTTCTGTATTGGTTTTATATTACTTCTTTAACTGGGTGGCCAGAAAGTATCACGGGCGTATCTCTTTGATTCGCATCTGCATGAAGTTTCGATCTTGTAGAAAAATTGTCTTTCCTTTAACCTCAGAAGAAAAGGCGAGAGAGGTATGTTTCAGATTTAGAATCAGTCCAGAGATTTTCAGCGTTTATTTTCTTAAATTTATGACGAATGAGAGGAGGTCTGCCTTCCATGATGTTTGTTTTCGAAGGAAGAGAAAAAGAAAAATCTTGACTTTTTTTTTTTTTTTCTTTTTCTTTATTATAACGAGCTGTTCGACTACTCAAGCGGGTTAATAGTTCGACAATTTGATTTTGAACATATTTTAAGTATAAATGAAGATTAATAAACCATCTTTATATTTATGAAGGAAAGAAAACATCGTCGTAATATTATGAAGTTATTTTATAGGTTTTTAAGGTTAGATGTATTCATAAAATTTTGGTCGAGCATAAGTACGTGAGGGTTCCTGTTTCGTTATTGGAGTTGTTATTTAATGCTGACTTGATGGATGACGGAATTCTGAGGTCAGATCTGATGGATGTAGTGTGGGATAAGTGAAAAAATGTTCTAGAGTTGGATCATCTCCCAGCCTGTGAGGATAGGAAGGAGGGCAATGTTCAATAAGAGAATGGAATAGACAAACTTGCTATTCTTCTTGTTTACTGTTTGCGAAATATCTTAAATTGAGATGTCCAAGTTCTTTGATCCTTCGGTGACACACTTCAGAATTCATCCAATGTAAACTAAGGTATTTGGACTTGAGCTTATAGACTCCTAACATTCCCAAGCTCTTAACATGGGTCAATGTTCGTCGCTCTCCTTTTCGATAACTTCAAAAATCCAAAAACCTTCTCTAAATTCTAAAACTCGTTCATAATCTTCCCTGCCCAACAATCTTCTCTTTCTATTCTTCTACCACGCGTATGTTGAGTTCAAGCTAGACTTTTGGATTCTCCGATGAAGGTCGAGGTCATTGAGTTCTCTGGTTTGGGCGAAAGGGCAGTGGACGACAAATTTATAGGTCGAAAGACAAGTTATTCGCAAGTCTCGAGGGCAAATATCCAGAAGAGACGTAAGGATACAAATTCATAGATTAAAGAACAGAGTGAAAATATACGCAAGAGAGTAAAGAATGCAAAAGGCAGAAGTTATATACGCAAGAGAGTAAAGAATGCAAAAGGCAGAAGTTATTCTCGTAGAGTAACTTCTGCCTTTTGCATTCTTTACTCTCTTGAGTATATTTTCTCTATGAATCGAATTGATTCCATCAATGAACAGGGGTCGAAGTGCAAACATATTCGCTTCGCAAATTATTAGTGCATTGAATCTTATATTATCAACTCTCAACCATTCGCATATGCCAGTATTCAGTTCACAGACAACAGCCTGCGCCTCTGTTAAGAGTCGTCGTTCAATTATGAATCGCTTTGCAAGGACCTAGGTATTAATTGGTCAAGAATTGATAGGAGTCTCGTAATTTGGTCAGATTCAGAATTTCACGATCATGTGATATATTCTGTCATTTCAGTTACTCATGCTCAAGTTGTACCAGGTTGGTAAGTCTTGATTGCAACTTCACCGATCTTGTTTACTTTGTAGTTGAGAAGAAACTCTTCTAACACTCTGCAAAACTACAAGCTACTTTGGGGATGTGATTGTTTTCCCATGTTATCAGTTCGCGTTTTTTGATTTGTGTTTCAAAGCTAGAGTCCTAATCATTCTCCAAAACGTATTCAATGTGGGTGATGTGTCACCGAATTCAGTGACTGCCACAACTTTGTTGGTCCGTCTCTCAACTCTGTTCGTTGGCAAAATATAAAGTCGGTAAGCTTTTGTGTGCTTGTTGTAACATGCGAACATTGTACACGAATATCTTTCGTACATCGTTCAAACTATTGTATTGGTGCTGGAGAACGAAAATCCTTTGAGGTCTATCATAGTGAAACCATTTGAAGTGAGGCTAGTTGGAAGCTCAACATCAAACCCATTAATTTGATTCGAAAATACCGTAATGGTTCCTATGGAATAGTCCAACTTCAGTAAATCCTCGAAAGCGCTCGTCTCGAATTATCCTTGCTGTAACGAGACGACCTTGATAGTGCAATGTGGATTGGTATCTCAGGATAAATAAGTTTCTTTGTTTTATTTGTGTTTCAAACATGAAACTTCATTCAGGTTGAACTCGAGCTTACATTTCCCCTCATATTGTATGTTTCAACAAAATTCCGTACCGAACGAATATTTCTGATGTCTGGTGGAAGAATGAATGTTGAAGTTATTCGTGATCCCGAGAACCTTCATCCGGAAAGGCTTGATGGAGAAGTTCGTATCCCAAAGGAGTTTAAATGCGAAAATTGCGATAAGAAATTTGAATACAAACGTAATCTACAAAGGCACAGTAAAAATATCCATGTACCGAAGACGTTTGAGTGTAACAAATGTGGTAAATGGTTTGGCACAAAACACCATCTAAAAAAACATGATAAAGGCGTTCATGGTCCGCAGAAGTTCAAATGCGACAATTGCAGTAAGTCATATAAATTTAAACACAGTCTAGTATTGCATAGTAAAAATATCCATGGTCCTAAGAAGTTTGTATGTAAGAAATGTGGTATATGGTTTGGCACAAAATACGATCTAAAAAGACATGATAAAGGCGTTCATGGTGCGCAGAAGTTACGATGCGAAAAGTGCGATAACAACTTCAAATATAAAAGCAGTCTAATGTTCCACATTAGAAATTTCCATGCTCCCCAGAAATTTATATGTGATAATTGTAATAAAATGTTTGGCACAAAAGTCTATCTGGAAAAGCATATTAAAGGCGCTCATAGTCCGAGGATCTTGGAATGCGCAAATTGCGGTAAGAAATTTAAACGCAATTTCGATCTGAAAAGTCACATTAAAAATATCCACAGTCTTGAGAAGCTTATATGTGACAATTCTGATAAAAATTTAGCCACAACACCCCTTTGGGACGAGCATAATAGAAATGTTCATAGTCCGGAGGAGTTTGAACGCAAAGATTGCCACAAGAAAATTGGCTACAACTCCAATCTAACAATGAATGTTGGAAAAGTTTATAGTCTTAAAACGTTTGCAAACAAAGATAGTGGGCAGAATTTTAGTTGCAATGTCGATCTGGGAAACCATAATGTAGTAGTTGATGATCCTGGAACGTTTGAATATATAGATCGTGTTGAAAAATGTATCTACAAATCTACTCTGGAAGAGCGTAATAAAGGGAAGTTTGAATCTGAAGGAGGTGATAGAAAATACAACGAGGGTACTTCCAAGTATTCGAAGTTCAGTCAACAAGAATTTGTACCGGATAAAGATTTTGAAGAGATATTGCTGTGCAGTTCTGAGTATAGTGAGTATATTGAAAATCCTTATGATCCAGAGACGTTTGAATGTAGAGAATGCGACTTGAAATTTGATGATAAATTTCTCTTGGTACTGCATAATAGTGGCTACCATTCCTAGAACAGTCCATACAAATTTGTACAAAATAATAGCAAAGAGGTATTTGTTTGTAAAGTTAACGTGAGACTGAAACTGAATTTATGATTCTAATGAGTTGTTAATGGGTATCTATCAAATACTCATATTCTAAGCGGTTTGAACATGATGAATGTGATATTTTTTGCTTTTATTAACAAGCAGTTTGTAATTTAGGCATAAGTTTAGAAATGAGTCATGAGAGATGACAATCTGTATTTTTCCTTGCGCTTCTGTTTTGTCTTTTTACCTATTGACTACATTTTCTTTATCTAAGGGAAATATCTACCGATGTGTACAAGTATTTGTGACGATATTTTAGGATCATTGTTCATTGGGTTTTATTATTTTATTGATTGTGGTGAATTATTGTAAATTCAATGTAATCTCTATTGTATTTTTATATGTACTATATCAAATTAATATCGCTTCTGTATTGGTTTCATAATCCATTTATAACTAGGAGGCTGGTAGTACGGTAACTTTCCGACTTGCTCTGGATAGATTTCTCTTCATAGATTAACTCTGCCTAAGCACTAATCTTGAAAGAGAAGCCGAGAGGGGTATGGTTTCGATTTGAAATCGGTTCAGGGGTTTATAATCCGTTGAGTTTGGTACCTTAAATTCATAACAGAAGGGTGGAGAGAAAGTGAAAAGCGAAAGCTTTTACATGTACAATGTATGTCTTCAAACTCCTTCAACTTCTAATTTGCATCCGTGTTGGGAGGTGAGCTTTTTCTGAGCCCATTGACTTTTACTCATTCTCCAGCTTGAAAATATTCTGATAGCGACTGCCAAATATGAAAGAAGTGTGGAACCCACAGTAGATCGGGGGGGGGGGCGGTGGTGAGAAAAGATCGTATCGTCAAATGAAACATGAAGAAGGGACGTGTTTTACGGTATATCATAATATGTGGAAGAGGGTAAGGGAGGGGAGATAATTAATAGAATTTGATCATTGTTTTATATTAAGAGGGGTACATGGCAAATTTTAAACCCTCGAGCTAGGGTGATAAGATTTGCGAAGATATTAGTCATTAACCTAGTTTTGAAGGCAGTATAAATTTTGGTTGCGGAAGGGCGAGTGCTTCGACCTACGATTGCGGTTTGTAGAAATTTTGATTAAAAGACAGAGTGAAAATATACTCAAGTCCAGAGAGTAATTTTTGCATTTTGCATTCCTGACTCTCCTAAGTATATTCTCATTATGAATATCCGTAACTTGCATTAAAAATGAGAACAGGGCTCAAAGAGAAGATATACGCAATTATTATTGCGTTGAGTCTCTTGTTATCAACATTCAACCATTGTCATTTGCTAGTACTCAGTTTACAAACATCACTGCGCTCTCTGATGAGAGTCGTCGTTCAATTGTGAATCACTCTACAAAGGAGCTAGGTATTTAGTCAAAAATTGATAAGAGTCTCGCAATTTGGTCAGAATTTCACAATGATACTGTGATATACTTAGATTCTGTTAGCATTTCAGTCACTCATGCCCAAGTTGTATTAGGATAGTGAGTATTGATTGCAACGTCTTCGAACCTGTTTACACTGTAACACTCATATTTAGTTACGGAAGGTGGAACACTACGAGCTACTTTGGAGATGTGATTGTTCTCCCTCGTTATCAGTTCGCGTTTTTCGAATTGTGTTTCAAAGCTAGAATTCTTCTCATTCTCCGAAACGTATTCAATGTGAGTGATGTGCTACCGAATTCAGTGACTGCCATGACTTTGTTGGTCCGCCTCTTAACTCTGTTCGTTGGCAAAATATAAAGTCGGTAAGCTTTTGTGTGCTTGTTGTAACATGCGAACATTGTGCACGAATAACTTCTGAAAAAATTCGTACTCCGTTCAAATTATTATATTGGTGCTGGATAACGAAAACCCTTCCAAGGTCTACCATAGTGCGACCATTTGAAGTGAGGCTAATGCAAAGCTCAAGATCAAACCCCTTAATTTGATTCGAAAATATCGTAATGATTCCTATGGAATAGTCCAACTTCAGTAAATGCTCGAAAGCGCTCCTCTCGAATTATCCTTGTTGTAACGAGACGACGTTGATAGTGCAATGTGGATTGGTATCTCAGGATAAATAAGTTTCTTTGTTTTATTTGTGTTTCAAACATGAAACTCCATTCAGGTTAAACTCGAGCTTACATTTTCCCTCATTGTATGTTTCAACAAAATTCCGTACCGAACGAATATTTCTGATGTCTGGTGGAAGAATGAATGTTAAAGTTACAAATCGTGATCCCGAGAACCCTCATGCGGAAAGGCGTGATGGAGAAGTTGGTATCCCAAAGGAGTTCAAATGCGAAAATTGCGAGAAGAAATTTGAATCCAGACGCTTTCTAGAATTGCACAGTAAAAATATCCATGGACCGAAGACGTTTGAGTGTAACAAATGTGGTAAATGGTTTGGCACAAAACACCATCTAAAAAAACATGATAAAGGCGTTCATGGTCCGCAGAAGTTCAAATGCGACAATTGCAGTAAGACATATAAATTTAAATACACTCTAGTATTGCACAGTAAAAATATCCATGGTCCTAAGAAGTTTGTATGTAAGAAATGTGGTAAATGGTTTGGCACAAAATACCATCTGGAAATACATGATAAAGGCGTTCATGGTGCGCAGAAGTTAGAATGCGAAAAATGCGATAAGAACTTCAAATATAAATGCAGTCTAATTTTCCACATTAGAAATTTCCATGCTCCCCAGAAGTTTATATGTGATAATTGTAATAAAACGTTTGGCACAAAAGTCTATCTGGAAAAGCATATTAGAGGCGCTCATAGTCCGAGGATCTTGGAATGCGCAAATTGCGGTAAGAAATTTAATAGCAAATACAATCTGAAAAGTCACATTAAAAATATCCACAGTCCTGAGAAGCTTATATGTGACCATTCCGATAAAAATTTAGCCACAACACTCCTTTGGGACAAGCATAATAGAATTGTTCATAGTCCGGAGGAGTTCGAACTCAAAGATTGCCACGAGAAAATCGGCTACAACTCCAATCTAACAATGAATGTTCGAAAAGTTTATAGTCCTAAAACGTTTGAAAGCAAAGATAGTGGGCAGAATTGTATCCGCAATGTCGATCTGGAAAACCATAATGTAGTAGTTGATGATCCTGGAACGTTTGAATATATAGATCGTGTTGATAAATATATCTACAAATCTACTCTGGAAGAGCGTAATAAAGGAAAGTTTGAATCTGAAGGAGGTGATGGAAAATACAACGAGGAAGACATGTTGTCACAGTGTACTTCCAAGTATTCAAAGTTCAGTCAACAAGAATTTGTACCGGATAAAGATCTTGAAGAGATATTGCTGTGCAGTTCCGCGTATAGTGAGTATATTGAAAATCCTTATGATCCAGAGACGTTTGAATGTAGAGAATGTGACTTGAAATTTGATGATGAATTTCTCTTGGTACTGCATAATAGTGGCTACCATCCCTAGAACAGTCCATACAAATTTGTAAAAATGATAGCAAAGAGGTATTTGTTTGTAAAGTTAACGTGAGACTGAAACTGAATTTATGGTTCTAATGAGTTGTTAATGGGTAGCTATTAAATACTCATATTCTAAACTGTTTGAACATGATGAATGTGATAAAAAATTCGGCTGAAAAATACTTTTTCCTTATATTAACAAGCACTTTACAATTTAGGCATAAGTTCAGAAATGAGTCATGAGAGATGACAATCTGTATTTTTCCTTGCGCTTCCCTTTTTTCTTTTTACCTATTGACTACATTTTCTATTTCTAAGGGAAATATCTACCTATGTGTACGAGTATTTGTGTCGATATTTTAGGATTATTGTTCATTGGGTTATATTATTTTATAGATTGTGTTGAATTATTGTAAATCCAATGTAATTTCTATTGTATTTGTATTTGTACTATATCAAATTAATAACGCATCTGTACTGATTTCATAATCCATCTTTAACTCGTAGGCTGGAAGTACGGTACCTTTTTGATTTGCTCTGCGTAGATTCTTCCTCACCGAGAAACTCCGGCTATGAACGAACCTTGAACGAGTAGCTGATAGAGATATGTTTTCGATTTGGAATCAGTTCAGGGGTTTCTAATCCGTTGCGTTTGTTACCTTAAATTCATAACTGAAGCTAGGGTGGAGAGAAAGAGAAAAGCGAAAGTTTTGACATGTTAAATATGTATTCAATCTCCTTCAACTTCTGATTCGCATCCGTGTTGGGAGGTAAGCTTTTTCTGAGTCTATTGAGTATTTACTCATACTGGAGTTTGAAAATATTCTGATAACGGCCGCCAAAATATGAGAGAAGTGAGGAACGAAAAGTAGATCAGCCGCAGTGATGTAAGGTGGGGGGGGGGTGGAGGAAGGTGGTGGTGAGAAAAGATCGTATCGTCAAATGAAACATGAAGAAACGACCTTGAAGAATTTCCAATCTTCGGGATTTACGGTATATTATAATATGTAGAAGATTGTAAGGGAGGGGAGAAAATTCAGAGAATTTGATCATTGTTTTATATGAAGAAGGGTACTTGGCAAATTTTAAACCCTCGAGCTAGGGTGATAAGATTCGCGAATATATTAGTCATTAACCTAATCTTGAAGGCAGTATAAATTATGGTTGTGAAAGTGCGTGTGCTTCGATCTATGATTGCGGTTTGTAGAAATTTTGATTAAAGGACAGGGTGAAAATATACTCAAATCAAGAGAGTAATTTTTGCATTTTGCATTCTTGACTCTCTTAAGTATATTTTCATTATGAATATCCGTAACTTGCATTAAAAATAAGAACAGGGCTCAAAGAGAAGATATACGCAATTATTATTGCGTTGAGTCTCTTGTTATCAACTTTCAACCGTTGGCATTTGCTAGTACTCAGTTTACAAACATCACTGCGCTCTCTGACGAGAGTCGTCGTTCGATTGACAATCGCTTTGCAAAGGAGCTATGTATGTAGTCAAAAATTGATAAGAATCTCCTAATTTGGTCAGATTTAGAATTTCACAATCATATTGTGATATAGATTCTCTTAGCATTTCAGTCACTCATGCCCAGGTTGTATCATGATAGTAAGTCTTGATTGCAACTTGTTCGAGTCTGTTTACACTTTATCACTCATTTAGTTACGGAAGGTGGAACCTTACGGGCTACTTTAGAGACGTGATTGTTTTCCCATATGTTATCAGTTCGCGTTTTTTGATTTGTGTTTCAAAGCTAGAGTCCTAATCATTCTCCGAAACGTATTCAATGTGGGTGATGTGTTACCGAATTCAGTGACTGTCATGACTTTGTTGGTCCGCCTCTTAACTCTGTTCGTTGGCAAAATATAAAGTCGGTAAGCTTTTGCGTGCTTGTTGTAACATGCGAACATTGTGCACGAATATCTTCTGAAAAAATTCGTACTTCGTTCAAATTATTATATTGGTGCTGGAGAACAAAAACCCTTTCAAGGTCTACCATAGTGCGACCATTTGAAGTGAGGCTAATTCAAAGCTCAACATCCAACCCATTAATTTGATTCGAAAATACCGTAATGATTCCTATGGAATAGTCCATCTTCAGTAAATCCTCGAAAGCGTTCGTCTCGAATTATCCTTGCTGTAACCAGACGACGTTGATAGTGCAATATTAATGTGGATTGGTATCTCAGGATAAATAAGTTTCTTTGTTTCATTTGTGTTTCAAACATGAAACTTCATTCAGGTTGAACTCGATTTTACATTTTCCTTCATATTGTATGTTTCAACAAAATTCCGTACCGAACGAATATTTCTGATGTCTGGTGGAAGAATGAATGTTGAAGTTATTCGTGATCCCGAGAACCCCCATCCGGAAAGGCTTGATGGAGAAGTTCGTATCCCAAAGGAGTTCAAATGCGAAAATTGCAGTAAGACATTTAAATATAAACACAATCTAGTATTGCACAGTAAAAATATCCATGGTCCTAAGAAGTTTGTATGTAAGAAATGTGGTAAATGGTTTGGCACAAAATACCATCTGGAAATACATGATAAAGGCGTTCATGGTGCGCAGAAGTTCGTGTGCGAAAAGTGCAGTAAGACATTTAAATATAAACACAATCTAGTATGTCACAGTAAAAATATCCATTGTCCTGAGAAGTTTGTATGTAAGAAATGTGGTAAATGGTTTGGCACAAAAAGCCATCTGGAAATACATGATGAAGGCGTTCATCGTCCGCAGAAGTTCAAATGCGACAATTGCAGTAAGACATATAAATTTAAATACAATCTAGTATTGCACAGTAAAAATATCCATGGTCCTAAGAAGTTTGTATGTAAGAAATGTGGTATACGGTTTGGCATAAAATACGATCTAAAAAGACATGATGAAGGCGTTCATGGTCCGCAGAAGTTCGAATGCGAAAATTGCAGTAAGACATTTAAATATAAACACAATCTAGTATGTCACAGTAAAAATATCCATGGTCCTGAGAAGTTTGTATGTAAGAAATGTGGTGAATGGTTTGGCACAAAATACTATCTAAAAAGATATGATGAAGACGTTCATGATCTGCAGAAGTTCAAATGTGAAAAGTGCGATAAGAACTTCAAATATAAATGCAGTCTAATGTTGCACATTAAAAATTTCCATGTTCCCCAGAAATTTATGTGTGACAATTGTAATAAAACGTTTGGCACGAAAGCCTATCTGGAAATGCATATTAGAAACGTTCATAGTTTGTTGATTTTCGAATGCGAAAATTGCGGTAAGAAATTTAAACGCAAATGCAATCTGAAAAGTCACATTAAAAATATCCACAGTCCTGAGAAGCTTACATGTGACGATGCTGATAAAAATTTAGCCACAACACTCCTTTGGGACGAACATAATAGAAATGTTCATAGTCCGGAGGAGTTCGAACGCAAAGATTGCCACAAGAAAATTGGCTACAACTCCAATCTAACAATGAATGTTGGAAAGGTTTATAGTCCTAAAACGTTTGAAAACAAAGATAGTGGGCAGAATTTTAGTTGCAATGTCGATCTGGGAAACCATAATGTTGTAGTTGATGATCCTGGAACGTTTGAATATATAGATCGTGTTGAAAAATGTATCTACAAATCTACTCTGCAAGAGCGTAATAAAGGGAAGTTTGAATCTGAAGAACGTGATGGAAAATACAACGAGGAAGACATGTTGCCACAGTGTACTTCCGAGTATTCAAAGTCCAGTCAACAAGAATTTGTACCGGATAAAGATTTTGAAGGGATATTGCTGTGCAGTTCTGAGTACAGTGAGTATATTGAAAATCCTTATGATCCAGAGACGTTCGAATGTAGAGAATGTGACTTGAAATTTGATAATGAATTTCTCTTGGTACTGCATAATGGTGGCTACCATTCCTAGAACAGTCCATACAAATTTGTACAAAATAATAGCAAAGAGGTATTTGTTTGTAAAGTTAACGTGAGACTGAAACTGAATTTATGGTTCTAATGAGTTGTTAATGGGTAGCTATAAAATGCTCAGATTTTGTGCTGCTTGAACATGATGAATGTGATAAAAAATTCGATTGAAAAATTTTTTCTTTTATTAACAAACAGTTTGTAATTTAGGCATAAGTTTGAGACATGAGTCATGGGAGATGACAATCTGTGTTTTTCCTTGCACATCCCTTTTTCGTTTGTACCTATTGACTACTTTTTCTATTCCCAAGAGGAATATGTATCTATGTGTTCAAGTATTTGTGTCGATATTCTAAGATCATTGTTCTTTGGGTTTCATTATTTTATTGATTGTGGTGAATTATTGTAAATGCAATGTAATTTCTATTGTATTTGTATTTTTACGATATCAAATTAATATCGCTTCTGTAATGATTTCATGATCCATCTTCAACTCGGTGGCTGGAAGTACGGTACCTTTTTGATTTGCTCTGCGTAGATTTTTCCTCACCGAGAAACTCCGCCTAAAGAACGAACCTTGAACGAGTCATGTTTTCGATTTGGAATCCGTTCAGGGGTTTCTAATCCGTTGCGTTTCTTACCTTAAATTCATAACAGAAGGGTGGAGAGAAAGAGAAAAGCGAAAGTTTTGACATGTTCGATGTATGTCTTCAAACTCCTTCAACTTCTGATTTGCATCCATGTGGAGAGGTAAGCTTTTACTGTGCCTATTGACTTTTACTCATTCTGATGCTTGAAAATATTCTGATAACGACCGCCGAAGTATGAAAGAACTGAGGAACCAAACGTAGATCAGTCGCAGGTGGGAGGATTGTTTTGAAATGTATCATGTATGAGGGGGAGGGGAAGATGGGAAAATATCGTATCGTCAAATTATACAAAAAGAAAGTAACTTGAAGAATTTCTAATCTTCGTGATGTATATTACAATATGTAGAAGAGGTTTCAACCATTCGCATATGCCAGTATTCAGTTCATAGACAACAGCCTGCGCTCTCTGTTCAGAGTCGTCGTTCAATTGTGAATCGCTTTGTAAGGACCTACGTATTCAGTCAAGAAATGATGGTGTTTTGAGTACAGTTTGCATAATGGAAATATTAATGATTCCGAGAGTTTTGAATGCAGAAAATGTGACTTGAAATTTGATAAAAAAATTTCTTTTGGTGCTCCATAATTGTTGCGAGTATTCCTAGGAAAGTCCATACAAATCTGTGCACAATAATGGCAAAGACGTATTTGTCTACGTAGTTGTTGAAAATGTACTCATGGTTCTATCATGATTTTTAGCGATTTGAACATGATAAATGTGATAGTCTGCGTTGGGGTTTTCATTTTCAAGCGCAGTTCGTAATTTAGTAATCAGTTTGAGAAATGAGTCATGAGAGATGAAAAACTGTATTTTGCCATATTTCCAAAAAAAAAAAATATCTGAGGCTCATCATATCATCTTCAAGCTCAGTATTTGTTGTAGAATGATGTGAATTTTCGTCCAAGAATTTGTTGAAATTTAGCCTAAGTGATGACATAAGTGTTACAAGTGAATCATTTTTTCTTCCTTCTTTATACCTATTGACCATTTTTTTCTGTTCTTAAGATTTACTTATCTGTATAATTCGTGTTGAAATTTTGAGATCATTGTGTTGGGTTTTATTTATTGTCGTGGTGAATTATTGTAAATTCAATGTAATTTTTGTTCTATTCGTGCCATTTAATATTATTATCGCTTCTGTATTGGTTTCATAATCCATCTTTAAAGTACGGTAACTTTTTGATATGCTCTGTGCGTAGATTTTTTCTCATCTAGATACCCTGCCTAAGCACTGCCCTTGAAAGAGAAGACGAGAGAGGTGTGTTTTAGATTTGGAATCGGTTGAGGGATGTCTGATCCGTTGCATTTGTCACCTGAAATTCATAATAGAAGGGAGGAGACGTCCATGATGTCTGCTCCAAAAGAGAAAGGTAAAAATTTTGACCTGTTCGATGTATTTACTCAATCTCCTTAACTTCTAGATTTGCGTTAGTGTAGGGAGGTAAGCACTTTCACTTATTCTGTAGGTTGGAAAAATTCGGAAATCTGCCGCCAAAGTATTCAAATACTGTAGATCAGTCGTAGGCAAGGGAGTCGGAGAAATGTCAATCTTTGAAATGTATTATATGAGGGTCTCTGGGATGTATGTTGTATAGGTAGAAGTCGAAGGGGGTGTGAGAATAAGAAAAATTTTATTAAAGAGTTATATATATTATCAAGAGAGGAACATAGAGAATATTCAACCTCCGAGCTGGGGTGAAAAGACTTGCAAAAACATCAGGCCTTAAGCTAATTATGAAGGCGGTGTTCATTGTGGGCTTCGACCTACTCTTGAGACTTGGGGAAATTTTGATTCCTAAGCTTTATAATATTTCCATAAAATTCCGACCATCGAGCTGTATTATTTTGAGAGAGGATTCACTGCATTTCGACTATTATTTTGTTTGTGGAGGGTTAGAGAAGGTGAATTTCGGTCCTGAGTAGGGTAGGAGTGTAACCTACTTGGAGGACGTTGGAAAATTTTGACCATTTAGCTGTACAATATATATTGGTCGGGGTAGAAATTTGAACTTTGGAGCTGCGATGTATTTTGAGAAGGACTCCAAAAACTTTCAAGAATAGTCGATCCAAATCGATTATTGAAATCGAAATAATTCTTCATAAATCCGATTCATGGTCTACTCGACTCCATTGACTTGACCCGCGAGATGCAAGTTCTTCTCTTAAAAAACTTCGAATTGACCGAATAATTCGAGTTATAAAAAGGCGAATTTACTGACGATGAACAATCGTTTCCCGGGCTGTTTCACCTCGTATCTAGTCTACGCTAAAACTTTTCTATAATTTTAACCTCACTTTGACCTCAAAGAAATCGTCTTCTTGCTGTTACATAAAATTTCAAGGCTAATGGTCTCGTCGCGACCGAACACATGGGAAAAGAAGAGAATTTTTTGTTAATCGACATTTTAAACGGAATCAATCGTTTTGCGATTAATATTTCGAATACTGCGCGAAAACGATATTGCCATACAAAGATAAAATTTCAACGCGAACGATTTCGATGGAAGTATATAAGCGTACATAAAAATTGATAATCGTGTCTCCGAATTGGGCGGCGGAATGCTGAAAATAATGGCCTTATTTTTTCAAATTTCATGTAAGAATGGTGCCTTTCTAACGACAAAATCAGCAATTCGGAGGCTTACCAAAAATGATTTCGACGTCCATTATTTCTTTATTACACACCCATTTTCACACGTGCCATCATCGCTCGTCCCCGTTTTCAATTTATCGTAGGTACTGTACGTTGGCACAGATGCAGCCGCAGTCCAGATTTTGCGAGAGCGAAGTAACCTTCTTGATGCCGGTATCATCATTAACGGTATCGTATTTTTTTTTTAATTTTTGGAATCTGCAAACAAACGGACATCAGTGGTGTTATTTATGCGCCGAAAATTACTGTACCCATCTCCATCAGTCCGAAAATAATTGACATTTTTCCTCCCTGATGCGCTGAATCCAGGACGCGTTTATATATTTCACTCGTTTCCTCATTTTCTACGTGATTTATATGACATTATAATAATATTTGCGTAGAATTCGTATTAAAATTTGTTGGATGTTAATGTCGCGTATTACTTGGAAAAAAAAAAAAAAAGTGGAAAAATACGATTCTACGCGAACATTTTTTTGGAACTAGTCGAGTCGCTGGATTAGAAAATCTGTGACCGGAGATTTTTTATAATATTATGATATTTCGTTACATGCATATTGTCGTATACGATTATGCGTATGCTATTTTTATCCTTTTATTGTCGATGTTGTCCGTCCGTATGCGTTGGTTTCCTAAAAATTTGATTTATGGACGTGACATCCAGAGGAAGTTTAATATGTAGGTACAATATTTTTTTCAAACCTTCGTTTGGTGTGGTTAACGTGTTCGAAGAAAGCGTATGAGTTACGTTCCGGTAGCAGAACTGTGATATGGCTTCCAGTCAACAAAGGGCACGTTTCTAACAAATGTATTGTAAATATTTAAGAAATAAAAATGAAATTAAAGCGTATCTCGTCCACAATGCGCGTGGAAAATTGTCTCGTATGAGTATTTCCAGTAGGGAAGAGGAATCGGAAGGCCCGATCAAATTTTGATGAGAATATAACTGAGACTAACCATACTTTTCTGTGCGTTTCCTCTTGAGATCTGACGAACCTCGTGCTTTGGCCATGAAGCTAAGAAGCTTGAATAGCTGTACTTTTGGCTTTTCTTTATTTTGACAATGGTATTGCATACTGTTAGATGATTATTCGTCGAACTTTTGGAACCTCCAATGAGTTCGGGTATTGTTGTGCTCTATTTCCATTTGCGGTAAGTGTAGAGAAGGAAGGTCTGTATGGGACCAGGGTCGCAGAAGGTATGGGTGGAAAATGAGATTTCCGACGTCCGTGTATACTACTCAAGAATGATTGACGCAGTGACTGCTTTACGGCAAGGTCCACTGGGTCGATGTGTCCTGGAGAGACGGAAGAAGTGTTGGATGATAGGATTGGAAGAACTTTGACGAATAGCACTGGTATAGGAATTTGTGGGGAAGAAAGCAGGTGAGAGAGAAGAGGCTGGTAAATAAAGCGGTCAACTTCAGTTGTGAATATAGAAGCGGAGTTTCTCATGGGAAAGGATGGATTGTTACGTACCCTGAATGCAGACTTCATATATGGTCCTGTATCCAGATTGGGACCCATCCGTGTAGCAGAGAAGGTTGGGAGGAAATTCTAGAGAAACGATTTTGTTGGTGTATTTTTCGTCCATAAAGTCGACTACTTGGAGTATTTCCGTAAGATACTGACGGATATCAGAGTTGGAGATTAATAAAGGGGGAGTGGATGAAAAACTAGGAAGTAAGGGCATGAACTTGAGATGGGTGCCTACGTGGAAGAGAACGAAAAGAATCGGTGAATTATTTGATCAACTCGGAGCATTTGAAAAGCTAATAAAGCCAAGGTGTCTAGCAGTGAGTGAAAGAGAAGAGAAACACTTGCCTCGGTGCATAGGCTGAATGAAGCACTGGTGCGTCATGTGCCTAGGGCCAGTCGAAGCTCGGATCATTCAATGGAGTCCAGAAATCGTACGAGTAAGGTTGTTTCGTTTGAAGGGATGTGAATTGGAGAGCCGTAATCGAATCGGGAACGGTTCGATCGTTTTTTGATCTGAGAAGGTAGACTTGAGTTGTGGAAAGGTTTCTAGATCTGATAAGAAAGAGAAGGGGTGGGGAAGGGGGGCTTGAAGAATTTCACCTATAAACTAGCAATCGACTATCAGAGAAGAAAAACCAAATTAAATTATCAATTTTCGAAATTATAATATTATTAGGGTAGTACGATAAATAAGGTAATTTATGATTGCAGTTTCACTTACTATCTCTGACGGAACTGGTTTCCTACACTCATCAAACACGTAAGTTTTTCAAAACTTTCCTGATGAAACCAGTTTCTTATGACGCCACCTCCTCCCTTCCTTCAAGATAGTCATACGTCTTATTGAGACTCGACAACTGGTTTTCTACACTCATCAAACCCGTAAGTTCTTCAAAGCTCTCTTGATGAAACCAGTTTCTTATGACGTCACCTTCTCCCTTCCTTCAAGTTAGTCATACGTCTTATTGAAACGCATAAGTTTTTCAAAACTTTCCTGATGAAACCAGTTTCTTATAATGTCACCTCCTTCCTTCCTCCAAGTCAGTCATCCAATTTTAGACTCGATAACTAGTTAAAGTCAATTAATTCCTACACTCATTAAACCTGCATGTTTGTCAAAGCTTTCTTGATGAAACCAGTTTCTTATAAAAAGACCTCCTTCCTCAATTTTAGATTCGATAACTGGTTTCCTACACTCATGAAACCCCTAAGTTTTTCAAAGCTTTCCTGATGAAACCAGTTTCTTATGACGTCATCTCCTTCCTTCCTTCCTTCAAGTCAGTCTTCCATCTTGAAACTGGAAAATTGGTTTCCTACACTCATTATACCCGTAAGTTTTTCGAAGCTTTCTTGATAAAACCAGTTTCTTAGGATGTCACCTCCTCCCTTCCTCCAAGTCGGTCATACGTCTTATTGAGACTCGAAAACAAGTTTTTCGAAGCTTTCTTGTGGTAACCAGTTTCTTATGACGTCACCTCCTTCCTTCCTCCAAGTCAGTCACCCATCTTGAAACCCAAAAACTGGTTCCCCACACTCATCAAACCCGTAAGTTTTTCAAAGCTTTCTTGATGAAACCAGTTTCTTATGACGTCACCTTCTCGCTTCCTTCAAGTCAGTCATACGTCTTATTGAGACTCGAAAACAAGTTTTTCAAAGCTTTCTTGGGGAAACCAGTTTCTTATGACGTCACCTCCTCCCTTCCTCCAAGTCAGTCATCCATCTTGAAACCCAAAAGCTGGTTCCCTACACTCATCAAACCCGTAAGTTTTTCAAAGCTTTCTTGATGAAACCAGTTTCTTATGACGTCACCCCTTCCTTCAAATCAGTCATTCATCTTGAGGGTCAAAAACTAATTTTCTACAATCATAAAACCCGTAAATTTTTCAACGCTTTCTTGATGAAACCAGTTTCTTATGAAGTCACCTCCTCCCTTCCTTCAAGTTAGTCATACGTCTTATTGAGACTCGAAAACTGGTTTTGTACACTCATCAAACGCATAAGTTTTTCAAAACTTTCCTGATTAAACCAGTTTCTTATAAAGTCACCTCCTTCCTCAAATTTAGACTCGATAACTGGTTTTCTACGCTCATTAAACCCCTAAGTTTTTCAAAGCTTTCTTGGAAACCAGTTCCGCATGACGTCACCTCCTCGCTTCCTCCAAGTCAGTCATCCGTCTTGAGGCTCGAAAACTAGTTTTCTACACTCATAAAACCCATAAGTTTTTCAACGCTTTCTTTATGAAACCAGTTTCTTATGACGTCACCTCCTTCCTTCCTCCAAGTCAGTCATCCATCTTGAAACCCAAAAACTGGTTCTCCACACTCATCAAACCCGTAAGTTTTTCGAAGCTTTCTTGATGAAACCAGTTTCTTATGATGTCACCTCTTCCCTTCATTCAACTCAGTCATCCGTCTTGAGCCTCGGAAACTGATTTCAAGTGGTGGATCCAAGGGAGGGTTCAGGATGCCGTAGCCCCTCCCATTGCTGAAGAAAATTTTAAAAACAGGAAAAAGAAGGATCGGAGAACGCGAAAAAAAAGTGGGACACGAGAAGTGAAAAGAAAAAAGAAGGAAAAACGCAAAAGAAGATGAAAAAGGAAACATGTCTTCAGAACGGGAGGGAAGGAAACATAAAATTTCCGTGCCGACGCGGGAAATTTTGGCCCTCCCAATTTCGTTTTTCTGGGTCCACCACTGCTGGTTTCCTATGCACTCATTGGTTTTCCAAAGCTCTCCTGATAAAACCAGTTTCTTATATGACTTCACGTCCTTCCTCTGTCCAAGTCAGTCATCCGTCCTGAGACTCGAAATTTTCCAAGTCCCTCAAATATCTCCGTGATTGCTCCTGTCTGCTCTTCCGTCCAAATTCTCCCAAGTCTCGTTGAAGAAATCACATTCTTATGAGGTTACATTTTTTGACGTCATATCCTCTCTGTCATCCAGAATTTCAAGTCCTCCAGATGCGCGATGTCCCTCCTCTGTAGATATTTAGGCCAAAGATTTTTTCAAGTTTTTGCTTTAGATTAGGGGTGAACGACGCGGTGCCACGCACAGATCACCCTAATAGGAAAGTGTAAGAAAGTTGTATCTTGAATGAAGTGCATGGAGAACATTATCTGTGAGTTCTGCTGCAACGTAATGTAATCATAATTTAATGATTATATTATTACACATAATACGAGTATATGGCTGTGTCATAAATTCCGTTTTGTTGACAACGCGAGTTCTTACCATTTTGTCCTTTGTCTGTATATCACCTCTGTGTAAGTTCTTTCTAGATGCGTCGATCCACGTACCTAACCTCAATTTTCTGAGAATGGATGGTTTTTCAGTAAATTTTCTCGAGCCAGTGGAATGTTTATACGTTGAATCTGAAATCTGAAGACTAGATTGTTATGTATAGGCATTATCAAAACACACGCACAATCCCCTAAAACTAAAGTTAATTATTCAGTTAGAATTATTGCGTTTCCTGTATATAGGCGGATATTTTTTAAACGAATCCCATCGTAGAAATACGTAGCCGATGGTGGTTAACCGCTAACGTGAATTGAGAGGTAACCGCATCATCATAAAGGAGAGAGGAATGCGTATATTGTTTTCGCATTCACGAGCCGCCGAGTTCGAATGATTCATTCTACGAGATGAGGAATGTCTCCCCGCGTTTATAATGATACCGGAAAGTGAAAATACCTTTCCTAGGGAGGAAGAATAAAATTATTATATAAATTTCCAACTAATGCGTCGCGGAGATCTTATTACCCCGCGATCAGTAAATGTACTACAAAAAAAGTTGCTCTCGCCATTAAGGTTAATTAGATTGATTTTTTTTATTATGTTACAGGTAAAGAACCTATTTTATGGTCGACAGTATCGAAGTACGGCACAGGTATTACATCCAGAGATGATTTCCAAAGCACTTTACGTCTCGATATCGGTAATAAAAAACTAAAAAAGAAGAGAAAAATTCCCGGATGAATATAGTAGTAGCGCGGCGAAACATCGTCGATATAAACGTGCGGCGTAAGCTCTCGTTTTATGCATTCGGTTGATTTTAAAAGCCAGCTGAGGAAAGTTTGAATATGGTAATGTACGAAAATTCACTAGTCTGTTGCGTACTCTCCTTTTTGGGTATGTGTGCGTTTGTAGTTACTGGGTAAGAGACTTAACGTTAAATCTTCTCTGGAGATGTCCCTGCAGGAGCCCGTACCACTTCTTCCTCCGCGTATTCTGGCGAATGTAATCTCGCATTTTAGAGAAGACATTTCTTCTACGAAATGTTGAACGTTCCTTTTTTTTTCTTTTTCTCGCAAAACCCATGTCATCTGTAGTCATCCTTTTGCGAATCTAGGTAATTGTTATCAAGGTCGTAGGAAAGAACGTGAAGAAGTTATACCCACGCGATCCGTATACGCGTCAGTTCAACGACAGCTTGATAGGTTTTTTTGTCGATATTCGTGTACGTATCCGTTGAGACTTTTGTTGAAATCTTTGCGCGGAAGTGACTTGAAAAATATGTAAATGGCGTTCGAGAATTCTATTCAGACTGTATACGAAAATTTTATGGGAAATGTCCTCCGGGTACTGAAGAGTTTTCACAGAATATTGGCAAATCTTGTTATCTGAGTATTGAAATGAATATTGTATTTTAATGCGTGTATTTGAGATTGAAATTGAAAGAATCGACGAGTCCAAATAAAATAAAATAGTGGAACCCTCGCTTCTTGGCTGGAGGACGTATCTCCCAAAACGACTTCCTATTTTGATCAAAAGTCGACTCAAAATCGACTGCTCCTTTTTGTCGTCGACTAGTTGTCGACGTTGGAATTGAGTCGAGACCCAGAAGCGACTTCGATTCATAGTCGATTTGCAATCGACATCGACGTTGCGTCGACTTCAAATTTGATGCACTTTTAGAGTCGAGGTAAAAAATGAGTTGACTTCTGGTATTAAATTTGATATTGACTGAAAATCGGTGTCCAAATTGCGTCGATTCGACCATTACTGCATTGGTCATTACAATTCTCTATAGTTATGATTGCAGCGAAGTCATCAAAGACCGAGAATGCTTCACGAGACGGTGCATGAACATGAACTACAGAAAGGCGTCGATTTAAAGCTGACCAGCGTTCACTTCCAAGAAACTCGAAATCCAACTAGCAGAGCACTCGCTTTTGAGGTCCATGGAAACATTTGCAGTAGTCCGCTCAAAATCGATCCGGGATCGACGTCGATTTGAGGTCAATTAAAAGTCGATCGAGGTACATTACCAGATAACCACAAATCGACTCAAAATCGACCCAACGGAGCGCAGTATTTTCAGATCGATAGAAAATTTTGTAAAAGTCGACTTGTAATCGACTTCAGATCGATATCGATGTTGGGTCGATTCAAAGCCGACTATTGTAGACTACCGGAGACATAAAAAATTGACTTGAAGTTGACCCACGGAGCAGCCGATTTGAGGTCGATAGACAAATTTGGAGAAATCGACTTCAGATCGATGTTGATTTGAGATCGACTCAAAGTCGACCATTGTAGATTACCATTGAACGAAAAGTCTATCTGAAGTCGACTTACAGAGCAAACGATTTTCAGATCGATAGAAAAATTTGTAAAAGTCGCCTCGTAACCGACTTCAGATCGATATCGATGTTAGGTCGATTCAAACCCGACTATATTGTAAATTACCGGAGACATAAAAGTCGACTTGAAGTCGACCCACAGTGCAGTCGATTTGAGGTCGACAAACAAATTCGAAGAAATTGACTCAAATTCGACTCCACATTGACATTGATTTGAGGTCGACCATCGTAGATTACCAGAGAACTAAAAATCTATCTGAAGTGGACCCTACAGAGCAGACGATTTTCAGGTTGTTGGAAAAATTTGGAGAAGTCTACTCGAAATCGACGTCACGTTTAGGTCGATAAAAAGTTAATCGAGCTATAAGTATTACCAGAAAATCATAATTCGATTCGAAATCGACTCAATAGAGCAGTCGATTTTAGGTTGATTCAAAGTCGACTATTGTAGATTACAGGAGACATAAAAATCGACGCGAAGTCGACCCACAGAGCAGTCGATTTGGAGTGGACAGAAGAATTCGGAGAAATCGACTCAAAAATGTCGACTTGCGGTCAAACAGCGGAAAATTGATATGATATCGACCTAACAAAGTTTTTAAGTGTAGGTCGTTTGAAAAATTTTGGAGAGTCGATATGAGATCGATTTAGAGTGAATTGGGGTATATTACCAAAGAACCACAAATCGTCTCAAGGTCGCCTCTCCAAATCGACTTCACTATGAAATCCATTTGAGGTCGATCGAAAGTCGATTACCCGCGATTACTAGCGAGCTAAAAATCGATCTGAAATGGATCCAACAGAGCAGTCGATTTCGGGTTGACAAAAGATGTGGAAGAGTCGACTTGAAATCGACACCAAATCAACGTTAATCTAAGGTCGATTTAATGTTGGTGGAGGTGCATTACCAGAGAATCAAAAATCGACTCTAAATCGACTCAACAGAGAAGTGTATTTTAGGTTGATACTAAAATTTGGAAAAAGCGACTCAAAATCGATTCCAGATCGACGTTGATTTGAGGTCGATTTGAAGTCGAGTAGCGTACGAACTGACATCTAATGGAAGGTTGGGTCCGTATAAAAATTTGGAAAAATCGACTTTTGATCGACCATGATTCGAGGTAAATTTAAAACCGTCGGCCACCAAGGGTGGCAAAGTAAATTTTTTTCAGGGAGGGCAAAATTCTTTTTTTTTATGATCTTAAATTTTTTGAATTCATCCGATTGCTAAATCAAGCATCTTTTCATTTTCTCCACTCTTTTGTGAGAGAGACCCGGCAAGTTGCATCCCTGCCCCCCCCCCTATTCCACAGCGATCGATTTTAGGTCGATGGAGAAATTCGGAGAAATCAACTCAAAATCTACTCCGTATCAACGGTCAATTTCTGGTCGACACCCAGCGTCGCCCTGCCCCCCCCCCTATTCCACAGCGGGCGATTTTAGGTAGATAGAAAAATTTGGAGAAATCAACTCAAAATGGTCAATTTCTGGTCGACACCCAGCGTCGCCCTGCCCCCCCCCCCTATTCCACAGCGGGCGATTTTAGGTTGATAGAAAAATTTGGAGAAATCAACTCAAAATGGTCAATTTTTGGTTGACACCTAGCGTCGCCCAAAAATCGAGGTCGCAAGTCATCAAAAATTACTTTCTTTCAAAGTTTTAGTTGAAATTGCGTTGATATTATCGAAATCAACCGCACGTTGATGTCAGTGTCAGGATGAGATTCCATTTCGATACATTTGCCATTCCGATTTCGAGTCGACTTCTCCAAATGTTCATCGACCAAGAATCGATTGCTCCGTTGTGTCAATTGCAAGTCGATTCTTTTGTAGTTCTCTGCTAATCGACCTAAATCGACGTGAATCGGGAGTCGATTTTGGATCGACTTCTTTGAATATTCTTATTGACCTAAAATATTGAAACTGACTGCTCTGTTGGAGTGTAGTTCTCTGGTAATTTGCCCGGTTCGACTTGTCCAATCTTTTTAAACGACCGTTGACTACTTTGTTGGATCAATTTTGTTGTGCTTGAACTAAAATTGACGTTGACCTAGAGTCGATTTTGAGTCAATTTCTCCAAATATTTTTATCGACGTGGAATCGACTGCTTTGTTGGATCGATTTCAATTCATTTTGTAAAGTTTTCTAACGGTAATGTGCGGTGGTCGAATCGAAATCGACTTCAGACTGACCTCCGACGTCAATCTTCTCCGAATTCCTATCGACCTAAGATCGACCACTCTGTGGCGTCGATTTTAAAACTATTCGTAGCTCTCTGCTGATGTACGCTGGTCGACTTTGAATCTACCTGAAATTTAAAGTCGATTTCGAGTCGACTTTCCAAATTTCTATATCGACTGCCCCGTAGGTCAATTTCTAGTCTACTTTTGGTTCGACATGGTTCATTGGGGCGAAGGTGACTCCTCACCCCTTTTTGTTCACGATGATATTATTGGAATCGCGCATATAGAGGTGAATTCTAGTAGGATCTTTTGAAAAAAAAAATTAGCGCAAAGGAACGGTTTTATTCAATGTGTGCTCTTATCGTATAGAAGAGCTTAGCTAATTCCCTTCTTTCTCCTGGAATCGTTCAAAATTTTGACTTGAGTAAATATGAGTGATTTTTTTTTCATTTCCTATGGATAAGGGTGTGCTAGAATTGCACCATTCAGCCCGCAATGGAGAAATTAGAATGCATTTATCAGAATTTGTAGCGATGTCATCCTGAAGCAACTTCTTTCTAAAATCTGCTGCTCCTCCACCGACTTATAAGAGGTCAGCGGGCTCCTAGAGGTTGAAGCATCATCCAATGTACTTCCGGACACGACTTCCATTTGACCGATAAATGGTTTTCGGTTGTGTGAAATATTGACCAAAGTAGTCGAAAGAGTTTCTCATACACCATAAAGAATCTTCTTCGTCCATTCCACCGTCAGCATTTCAGTAATCCAATTAAAACGAACATCGTGATATCTTACTTGTGACGAGCATCTCCTCCTGAATAACTTTTAATTTTCTTTCAGCGTATTAATTAACTTTTCTCTACGCGCATTCCTACTTGCACCGACTATATTTTCGAAGTCTCCAAAAAAAAAATTAATACTTCTTAATAATTATTATTCGTTTATATACATCGTCGGTTCGGAGTTAAATTCGAACGTGTTATCTGGTAATAAACATCTTTAATTTTTTTTCCCCTTCCTCTCGTTTCTACCCATTATTATTCATGCAGAAGGAAAACCAATTAACGAACATTATTATTGAAAAGTTAACTATGAAAAGGACACGCCTACTTCAGGAAACAGCGTGTACAAATAGGCCCCTCGTGAAATCACGTTTACTGAAAAGGGAGTATAATAAAGCGTTTATTAAATCAGACGTACAGGGACGGCGAAGGAGGTGGAGGGAAATGAATAGAACAGTAATAATAAAAAAAAAAGTGGTATATCGACAGTATCATTTCTATTACTACCGGCACGTATTACATTTTTTTTTTTTTTCCTTAAAGTTTTGAGTTCACCAAATTATAAAACACGTCTGCCCTTATGGAAAGGAAATGGCGGTCTGTTAGTGGTTTACATTCGGTATATTGTAGAAGGCGATTAGTTTTTCAATCTTGTTGGACGGTCTATGAATTATGGTGTATGATTTATTTATGTAATTAATTTTATGGTGAAATTGGAGCTCTCTACAGACTTATTTTTTTCCTTATATTCGCTGCTCAAACAATGAATCGCCGAAATCGTGTATGTTAGCGTGCGTATAATGGACTATGGAGGGTGTGTGTCCGAGTTTTTGACGTTTATTGGTTTCTTAGAAGGAGAATTTTCTTCGGTATAAATAGACTCGGTTCCGCTGAATATAACTATTATAGTGTTCGCTCATATTTGTGAAAATTGAAAACTTCTGACGTCGCTCGTACAACAAAACGACTCGTATAGGACGTGAGTATAATGTATAGGGAATTCGTTGTATGAGTGAGAAATGGAATGATGAAACAATTTCGATGAGAGAATTGTTAGTCGTGCAATTAGATCGTTAGATTTTATGACGTCGAGAGCGTAATTAGTGTTTTCGAAAGCGAATTTTCAGATCAGAAGAGAGATACCTTGAAAGTCGGGCCATCAATTGATGACGTCACGCCCTGCTCCAACTGCTTGCTACGTTCAGCTATGAAGGCCCTTGTTAAGCATATTTTGCTTCTCGCACGAAGGAATTGTAGGTCGGATTGTGACGATGGGGGCGATAATGAATCATTCGTGGAAGTGAGTGATGCTCGTGTAAACTATTTGAAGTCGAAAAAGGATCCTTTGAAGATTCTGATGGAGGAAGGCTTGATTTGGATTAATTTGTTGGAGGATTAATTTGACCAGTGCAGTGTGAATTCCAGTCTGAAACATACGATTTTGTCGCATGTGCAGCGCCGCCCTCCCTACATGGTGGAATGGGTGCGGGTTGCGTACGCATTAATTTTGTCTCTTTCAACATCCGGATCGACCTTTTTCGGGGTATTGAAGAATTTCCTCAGCGAACTCCTTCTTCCACTCGGCGACCGCCAAGGTGCAATGCCCCCAGGCACGCTAAACTGTAGAACACACAACAACGTCACCACCTTAGTTACAGTAGATTGCTGGCACTTCTTCTTTTTTCAGGCTCAATTCATTTTCCTCTCATTCCTGCAGATCTGGATGTGAATGGTACACACGAGTCGAGTAGGCATGGCATGGTTCTACATTTGCTTACCCCATTCCAGGTACATCTTCTTCTTCATGATGACGGTTGCTGCAAATGCAGACACCTGGTTTCACGCTTCTTCGGAACCTAGTATGGTGGGTACCAGGCGACTTCCAGCGAGTGCTTCATCTACCCTAATCTCTTGAAGAGACTTATTAAGCTTGCCACTCTCACGCCTCCGAGCTTCACACCATCGTCCCGCTCTTGGTTGCAGTGCGAACACGTGGCCTGCTCAACTTTCTTCAACTTCTCATGAAAGTATTTGTCGCCTGCGCTGACTGGTCGCGCATTAACACACGGGTTGTCAATTTACCCAGCTTGCTCTGGGCAATTCTTGCTATCCATTTGTCGAGCAAGGGGCGTCTGGTCTCCTGCTTGACCCGTAAAGCCTCTTGATCGATCGCTGTCTTTTTTTTTGCTCTGAACACCGCCGCTCTCTCCTCAGTAAGGAGCTGGGTTGGTGGTGAATGTCCTAATATGCAAGGAGCCTCTGTCGAGACAGTGCGGTAGGCACTAACACACTTCAGCACAGCACTTCGTTAGATCTTTACCATCCTTCTCTTTCTGTAAGGTATCTTCATTGAGTCAGCCCATACTGAGGCATTATTATATAGGAGGATCGACAAGGTGGTGCTCATCACGATCCTTCTTCTTCGGTCCAAGGTTCTTCATCAGGCGGCTCAAATATGTAACTACCATACCCGCCTTCATGGTGCTGAAAGCTTAGCGTTGAGTAAAACTACATGCTTAGGTACTTTATCACCTTCTTGGTCTTAATTTCTACACCTTACAGGGAAAAGGTGGGTGGACTGAAGTTTCATGGCCTCCATCTTACTTACCGCGAGTTCTAGTCCAGGCGACTCGATTGAACCCGTCACTGCTTCTAGGACCCGGTTGACTCTGCTCTCCACCGCTACCATTGTTTCGGCAATGCATTATTTCTCGACAGCTAAGATAACTGCTGATCATCCTGAGCGGGTAAGGGAAATGGGTATTATCGAAGGCGCGCGTGAGCTGAGTTCAGGGATCGTTCAGTATGGCCCGAAAACCATTTTGAGGTAGGATCCTTAATCGGTCTGTTTCTAGAAAAGCCTCGTATTTTTGAGGAACGTGAAATGGAAACCTAATATCGTCTTAGAGGCAAAATATCCTTCAAATCGGTTTGTCTTTTTTCTTCCTCGCGACATAGGAAGCCTCTTTGAGGATGAAACTTTCATTAAGTTTTAATGATGTTACCGGAGAAGTAACGCGGAAATATGTTCGAATGACTTGTATAAATTTTCATTGATGGAAGATGACAAAGTTCATTACAAATAAAAATAAACGCGAAATGAACGGGGAGGCGATAAACGAGAAGAGAACGAAGTCTTAAAAGGCGACCTCGAATGACTTTATTTTATAGCAACGCGTACGCACAGTAAAATTTCTCGTTTAGAAGCGCTGCATCTCAGGATTATGGAGTTACATTTTTATCGAGAGGTTATTTTTCATTTTTCGTTTTTACGGCATTCAAATTTCCTAACCTCGCTCTAGGACAGAAGCATATTTGACTCTTTCCAGACGGCCTCGACGAAGTCGAACGCGGGCACATAAAAATAATGTGTACCGTCGGTCGAAAATTTATTGTAGACGGTTTGTGAGGGCACAAGTACATTCTTTGTCATCGCGTCGCGCTCACAATTTGGTGTACTTGTAAGACAAATCGCTTCGTGCAGGTCTTAGTGATATAAATATTGTAGAATGAAGAACGTAAATTCTGTATTAGCATTTCGGTATACGATTTGGAAAAAAAGACAAAAAATTGTGGAAGGGTAATCTCGAGTCGAGATGAAGAATCAGGAGTGGGGAGAGAAGACTGAGTAGAAGAAGAACACTCTTAGTCTTATTCTCTTGGACTCGAAATGAAGATGATGTTGGTCGCGAAATCATTTGAAAGCTTCGCGTACTTGAAGTATCACGAAGTTGCTTCTGGAAATAAAAGATGTGCACTGACCCTACATGCTTGGCAACGATTCAAGATCAGGTCCTCCTCAATTATATATAAAATCATTACACAATCATTTTAACGATTCCTTCATCTTTCTGTGCCTGTATAAACTCTTCCTTCCTCCTTCAAAGTTACTCAGAAATTTTAAAATAATCGAGCCTCGCAACTACTCTGAGGATTATAGCTTCAAGGTGGGCAGATGGGTACAATGACCGATGAGGATGATATCAATTAGATGACGTTGTAGAAGGAAGTGGATCGGAGGTAGTCCATCTTGCTTATGATTTTTTCGTGATGGTTGTTGAGATGGAGTTTGTGATGCAAAGACAGATAGAAAGGTGAAGCTGCATGTTTTCGAGAGCTGGGCAAGAGAAGAAGTGTTGAACGGATAGATCGTCGGATTATAGGTGTGAAGGAAGTGAGAGGAGTAAACAGAGGGAAAAATGGGTGAGAAGGGTATGTCATATTCTGATACGGGTTTGGATGACTTCTCCGCTTCGGGAATGTGGTTTGAATTAAATTGAAGGAATGGAACTTTTTTACTAGAGCTTGTTGGAAGCTAACGAGGGTGTAGTAATAGGGTTTGAGATTGTACGAAGGAAAGAGGAAGGGATCAGTTACGGAGGGTGAAAACAGTAATTGCTTGGGTTCCAGAAGATCGATGTGTCTCGGTATTTATAGAAGGGAGGTGGAGGATGAGGAAGAACTTGATGAGTGAATAAAAATGAGAATTCATTGGACGATACGATTGGTGGAACGAGGGTCTTGGAAAGCGAGTAAGGATGAAGTGGATCAGATAATGTAAGAAATTTGTGGAGAGAAGTACGAGAGAAGAGAGAGACTGGTGAATATAGCGATGAGTTCAACGGTGAATATGGAAGCGCAGTTTCTCATACAAAAGGATCAGATTTTACTTCGAATGAAGACCGCATATCCGATTCTGGATCCACCCGTGTAGCAGAGAAGGTGAAAGGGAAATTCTGAAGAAATGATTTTGTTGATGTGCTGTATTGTACATAAATTCAGAAGTTTTGGATATTCCAGCAAGATTGAGATGGATATCAGGGATAGAAGTCTATAAAAGAGGAATGGGAGAGAAAATAGGAAGTAAGAATCTAAGTTTGAGATGAGCGGCCCAGATGGGATGAAGCGACAGAGGTGAACCATTTGGACTGAGAGCATTTTGAAAAGATAAGATGTAAATTCATGTAGTGGGCTATTGAAGCCACAAAGTTAGCATTAAGTTAATGAGAAGGGCTTGCGCGTAGTGCACCATCAAAGACCTATTGAAGCCCGGAAGATTGAATTGAGTCCAGCAATCTTACGGTTGGTGTGAATTGGAGACCGGTAATCTAAATAAAAGTGGATTAGACTTTCAAGGAGCTGGAGGAGGAGAAGAGGTATTTGAAAACGTTCAAGTAATTCAGGCATTTCGCTCTTAAGACTTTGATATGGGTGGCTCTTGAAGTTTTTGAACGGAGAATGAGACCGAAGAACTTGGAAGTGGATTAGATGGAAATTGTGAAGCTCTGTAGACGCAGAGAAGGAAGAGACGTAGGAATTGAGTATCTCTACCCAGGGTTGAGAAACCCTATTATATTTAACGGTTCTTTTCGGTTCCGGTTCTTGAGTAAAATTGATGAATTCGGTTTATTTAGGTTACGATTTGCCGTAAAAATTGAAGAAAGCGGTCTTTTTGATTCTGGTTCTTGGAGCAAGTCAAGGAAAACGGCTCTTTACGGTTCCGGTTCTTGAAACTCAAAAAACAGGTTCAGTTCTCAGCCTTGATTCTACCATGACTACCATCTTATCTGAAAATCGAGATGCTCGGTCATATGACCGTTTGGAGATTGTGTCAAAGGTTGATGGGGGTAGTCTTGCTGTTCGTTGGAGGCGATGGAGGATCTAGAAAAACGAAATGGGAGGAAGCCAAAATTTCTCGCGTCAGTTCCGATATTTTTTTTCGTATTTCTTCCTCTTCCAATTCCTGGTCCATTATAGGTACCCTCTTCTCTTTTCCCCTTTCCCCTTTTCCGTTTTTTTTTTTAGCGGGGAACCCGCTATCCATTTTGTTAGGAGATTACATCCTCAGAAAACGTCCGCGTCCGCAGGTTAGGTTAGGTTACGGGACTTAAAAGAATTTCGAGTCTCGAGCTATATATGATAGGAGGGGGACCTGGGAGAATTTCAAGTCTCGAGCTATATATGATAGGAGGGGGACTTGGAAGAATTTCAAGGGACTTAAGGAAGAATTTCAAGTCTCGAGCTGTATATAATAGGGGGGGGGGGGACTTGGAAGAATTTTGACTTTCGAACTACCGTCCGCCGTCCAACCAAAAACTTAGAAAAATGTTGAGACTCGAGCTATATATGATAGGAGGGGGATTGAGAAGAATTTCGAGTCTTGAGCTATATATGATAGAAGGGGGACTTAGAAGAATTTCAAGTCTTGAGATATATATGATAGGAGGGGGACTTAGAAGAATTTCGAGCCTCGAACTATATATGATAGGAGGGGGACTTGGAAGAATTGTGACTTCCGAGCTATATATGATAGAAGGGGGACTTAGAAGAATTTCGACTCTCGAGCTATATATGATAGGAGGAATGTAGAATGATAATTTCGATTTGAATTATATGACAAGATTATCAACTCAGTTCCACACCACCTGAGAGGTCGAGTTAAGGAATTGCGGGTTCCCCGCTGCCATTGCAACGTCTGCAATGGCTTCTAATTTTTTTTTTTAGTTTCCTTCAGCAATGAAGAGGTGAGCCGTGGCCCGCTAGCCGTCCTTTTGGATCCGCCTCTGGTTGGAGGTTAGCAGGCAGATATTGAGATCATTAATTTTGCAAAGAGGCGTTTGCAGGGTATCGAAGGAAAAACCCGGAAGAGTCCCGGACTCTGTGAAGAAGGCCTGGAAAGTCGGATTCCCCGGAATTCAGCTGGTCAATCCGGAAAAATTTGTTTTCTAAGCCTAGTGAAAGAATTAATGAAAAATTTGTTTTACAGAAAATTGATATCATTTCCAGTGTCCCTCGTGAAGAGCAAAAAATGTCCCTGAAAAAATTTTGGTCAAGTCCCCGAAAGATCCCGGAAAGTCCTGGATTTCAATTTTCTGATTATGATAGGCACCCTGTTTTGGTAAGGGGAGAGCTGACACTTTTTGTCGGGTCATTGTAGTAGACTCTGATCATAACTCATTGCTCGTTTATTATTATTCATTCGGCGCCCAAAAGCAGACCATCAAGGATGAGAGTACTGGAGCACCAACCGACCAGAGAGAGAAGAAGAGGACGACCCTCGAACTTGAAGCGATGATATGATGATTGCACTGGTTAAGCGGAACAGGCCTGAGGGCCAATTCTTTCTGGTTTGATTATGATCATGATTTTTTTCTTCAGAATTGAATCTCGTACAAAATTTTGAAGATGAGTCACAGAAAGATGTTTCCTAATCTTTGGGACAGAGCTAAATGATATAAAGGAGAGGAAAACCCGCTGAGAGTCTCATTCGCTTCACAAAAATAATGAGTGTAGTGAGAAACAACACGTTATATCTTGTATTATAAACCCTCAATCAGTAGTGCTAAATTTTTCAATACTCGTGTACTTGTTGTGGCAGGACGTTTTTGGTATCAGTTATGACGGACGTGTGAGAATTGATTGTTGAAATCATTTCAGTTGTTGAAGAACTTTCTCTGACACTAGTTCGCTTTCGAAAGTGCAGTACGACAAATAGTTCCAAGAAGAGATAATGTGATTGCTTTTATTTGTCGTTAATTTGCGTTTTTTGATGAATCGAATTTAAACGATCGGAATTTTCCTTACTCTCGAAAACGTATAGTCAATGTGATAGTGATGTGATACAAAATGTGGTGCCGCCATGGTTTAGGTCGATCAATCCGTCAACTTCGTTTGTTCAGAAATTTATAAGCTGTTGTGTGCTCGTTGCATTCCGAACTTTTCAAATTTCAGTGAGACCTGTTCAAGTAAGCCTGATTGAAACCGCAACATAGAAGTTATTTTATTATGGATTTTGGATTTCAATTCGATACTTGTACATGGGACACTTTATTCTCAAGACGACTACAATTGTTTTGGATGTATCGAGAAGAGTTCGATTTTATTATCATGAAAAAGATCTGTTCGTATTTTCAATCACTTCATTGACCTTATTTGTGTCTTAAATGTGAAAATTTATTCACATCGAATCTAAGCTCGTATAATATCTGCCATCATAAGTTATTGCAAGCGGCATCATAGTTTTATCAGGCTATTTAATTTTCATTTAGTCTATGTGAGATGAATTTTGTTTTTGGAAAGCTATAATTCATTTGGTCAATTATTTAGTTACGTACATAATCTGCTGCAATAATAATCGGAATGGACGCGTACGAACGTGAACAGTATGAAGAAAAGGCGCCTAATGAAAATGTACACGATGCCAAGAAGTTCAATTGCAAAGATTGTGATAAGGAATTTGTCAAAAAACGGAATCTGGTCAGGCATCAGAGAAATGTTCACGAACCTCAGAATTTTGAATGCGAAGATTGTAATAAGAAATTTGGCTTTAAATTTTATCTGGAAAGGCACAAGACAGAAGTTCATGGTCCTAAGAAATTCAATTGCAAAGATTGTGATAAGAAATTTGTCAAAAAACGGTATCTGGTTTTGCATCAGGGAAATGTTCACGAACCTCAGAATTTTGAATGCGAAGATTGTAATAAGAAATTTGGCTTTAAATTTTGTCTGGAAAGGCACAAGACAGAAGTTCATGGTCCTAAGAAATTCGATTGCAAAGATTGTGGTAAGAAATTTGTCAGCAAACGGTATCTGCAAATCCATAAGAGAGGTGTTCATGACACTCGAATTTTTGTATGTAAAAATTGTGATAAAAAGTTTAGCCACAAAGATGCACTGGATAGGCATACGAAATATGTTCATGGTTCTAAGAAATTCGATTGCCAAGACTGTTACGAGAAATTTTTCAGCAAATGGGATCTGGAAAGGCATAAGACAGAAGTTCATAGTTCTATGAAGTTTGATTGCAAAGATGGTGATGATAAATTCGGCAGTAAACGGAATCTGGAAATGCATAAGAGAGACGTTCATGACACTCGAAATTTTGTACGTAAAAATTGTGATAAAAAGTTTGGCCGCAAAGATACACTGGATAGGCATAAGAAATATGTTCATGGTTCTAAGAAATTCGATTGCGAAGACTGTTATAAGAAATTTTTCAGCAAATGGAATCTGGAAAGGCATAAGACAGAAGTTCATGGTCCTAAGAAATTTGATTGCGATGTTTGTGATAAGAAATTTGGTCTCGGATGTGGTCTGGAAAGGCATAAGACAGAAGTTCATGGTTCTAAGAAGTTTGATTGCAAAGATTGTGATAAGAAATTCACCAGCAAACGGAGTCTGGAATTGCATAAGAGATGTATTCATTTGCCGAGGAATTTTGAATGCAACGAGTGTAATAAGAAATTTGGCTACAAATTTCGTCTCAATAGGCATACGACAGAAGTTCATGGTCCTAAGAAATTCGATTGCGATGAGTGTGATAAGAAGTTTTGCAACGAAATCCTACTAAAAAAACATGTTATTAATAATCATAAACTTAAGCTCTAATGCAAAGTATATGTGTTGAAAAATTTACTAGCAAAGATCAGGGCGTCCGAGGCCCTTAGAATTTCTAATGCGAAGATTGTGGTAGGATATTGAAGTACAAACTAAGAGTGCATAAACGATTTTTTTTTTTTTTTAATAGTTTGAATGCAAAGATTGTGATAAAAACTTTAATAGCAAAAACCTACTAAAAAGAACAATAGAAATTTTCATGGTCCCAAGAAGTTTGGATGCAAATATCGTAAAAAGAGTCCTACTCCAGAGAAACATAATACAGAAATTCATGGTCCTAAGATAAATTAGAGGAATGATTCTTGAGAGATGAATAGCTGAAAACGCGCGTATTTTGTCTTTTCTTTTTGTAGTGGTAAAGGTTTATAATCTAGAAATTAGTAGGCAGTTATGAATGACTTCCAAAAATAATCGTCCTCCAATGCAGCCTTCATTAAAAAAAAAAAAAAAAAAATCATAGTGAGGTTATTCCTCTCAAGTATTTAAAATAAGAGGTAAAGATAATTGTGTAGATGTCATTCCTTTTTTCTTATCCTTTATGTGATTCATTTTTTTAATTTTCTGAATTTTCGATAGTTTTAGATCATTGAGTGATGATATGTGTTGAATTATTGTGAATAGTATTTGATATTAACCTTCTTTTATCATCACTTGATTGTATTGTTATGATTTCGTTCTTAGAAAATCTTTTCCTGACATTATAGGGTTCTTTTAATACATATTTTCATGAACAACGTTTACATACCGTTTTCTGTACATTACAATATTATGTTCGACACCTTTTTCTTTTTTTTTTTTTCTATCGTTGAGGCGCTTCATCTTCGTCCAGAAATCTCCAACCATTACAGATCTGATCGTAGTAAAAAACTTCTACTGCAGCTTGGAACGTATAGAGTGTTAAGGGATTGGTGCACTCCATTTCGGCTTTACAAAGCTCGATCAGTGCCTATTAATGGTGATATTTAATCAGCTCAAGAGACGATAAAATGTTAGCTAGGGTAGTCCGCTTGTCCAAACTGAAGACTTGTATTTTTCTAACTAATGTACCAGATTTTTATCGGTGCAGAATCTGTAAAGAATCATTCTCGAGGTACAACGGATGATGAATTATGCGGGGGTAGTATTTTATTCATAATAGATTAACCTCAGATTTCCGCCCCTCGTTCGTTATATCGTTCGCGGAAAATAATTTCATTCTGTCTCCGCGCTCCTTATCGCGATATTTTATCTTTTGCTCTACCATTTGTTCGATACTGTTTTTTTTTTCAGCAATTTTTTTTTATTTTTGGTAACGCATACTATGTAGATACCTCGCTTTCTAGTTATTATAGGTCTACGATATATCTTTGGCTCGCGCTTCCTCCCCCTCACCTTTGTATCGCGTGGTCTTCGCTAAAAGGATTAATAGCATCTTGGGAAGCATTACAGTCGCTTCGTCTGACCTCTTTAATGGCCATTAAATTACATTTCGCTACCATTATTTGTTCCTTTTTTTTTTATTTTTTTCTTTCTTTCGTCCATAACGCTTGTCATTTTTTCAGACTCGTTTTGCGGATTAAATTCATTTATTCCATTTCATAGTGCAATACGCGATACACACACAATATACCTACGTACCTACTTCGTTCTTATAGAGATAAAAATCATCCTTCGTCGGTCGATTTACGTTATTGGTTTTAGAAAAGAACTTGAGGACGCGTGTGTGTAGGAAAAGAATTTTTCAATTTTCGTATACACACCGTCCTAACGAAGGTGTTGTTGTACTATAATAGTAAACTCGTAAAACTCGTATCGTCGCTGATATCCTATAAAAATGTTATTTTTTACCGGGGTCAACATACAGTAACGTAAATCAATTTTGTTCCTCTTTCTTCTTCCTATTTCGAATCGATCACGCGAGATAATAATTTAATTTAGGCAGCGCGGGTGAAAACCTCACACACTGCATCAGCTGTCCTGTCGAATCATTATGAAAAGGTGTTCTTGTTAAGTACTTACCGACGTTCTTTTTGTAGAATGGCTATACTAAATAGCGAGTTGAACACTTATCATGTGTTTGAATTTGCGTCACAGGCTACAGGATGGACGGCTTGCTTCATTGTGGAAGAATCAAAATTTCACGGATGTGGGTTTCCTCCTTCTCTTGATTTCGCACATCCCTGCGAACAAATTTCCTGAACAAGTCAAGGAAGAGGACTGGCAATTTTTCAAGGCGGGGTTGAGACCCTGAAAGAGGCAGGGTCATGGACCTACTTTAGAAACTTTGAAACATTTAGACCTTCGGATTTCAGGAGAGAAACTTCAATCGAATTCGACCTTCAAGGTGTGTGTAGGATGAGGAAAAATAATATTACCACTTTTCCACAAGCTCTTATGGTTGGTCTCTCCATACCCGGGGGGGTGTAAGACTTTGAACGATTTTGACTATTGAACTGCAAATGTGACAGAGAGAAGGATCTCGAAGAAATTTAAATTTTGACTCGGTGTAAAAGGAGACATTCAGAAAAATTTAAGACCGAGACCAAAAACTCTACCATAAAACAGGTTTCTTGGTCTTTTCAATTAATATAATGAATCAGGCCTCTGCGAACAGCAAGCTGATCAAAGTCTATTTTTCAGCTCCAAGGTCTCTTGAAACCATCAATGTGTCTTTGTTAACGCAACTCAGCGAACTAAGGAAATACAAAAAACAATGAAGAAAAAAAGTGTTCTTGGCGGAGCCAAATACTCGTATATGAAGATCATTTTTAATGTCTTTTTCTTGCAAATTTTCTGGAAAGGGAGGAAGATCAACTTGATCGTGGACTCGTATCTTTCAAATGGACAGCTGGGATTCCGGTAAAGACATTGAAAAGAGGAAAACCATACCCAAACTAGCGAATTTTCGATAGCGGGTGAAAGCAAAGTAACCAGTTTAGGCCTCCTCGTGACGTCTTCATCATCCATAGAATCCGCTTATGACGTCATCAAAACGTTATCACCATGCGTGACGTTACCTGTGACGTCATGAATATTCGTGATGTTATGAGGGGACGAAGCCTACCATAATCTAGTATATCGTAAGCTTGGAACCTGTGCCAGACCTAGTTGAAAGCTAGTATAATCCAATTGGGGCTAGTTTAAGCCTAGTTTAAAGCTAGTGTAGCCTCATATACTGCATGCTAAAACTGAGAAACGCGAACTCGGTCTCCTAAATTTCTGGGTTAGGGTGAGGGCTCGAGAATTTTACGTCCATCAACTAAGAGGGGGGGGGGGGGGGTCCTCAGACTCGCGGATTTCCAATGGATGGATGCCGGTAAAGATATTAGAAGTGTCGAAACTCATGAGAAAGACACGGAAACCAAGAGGTAACAGAATCGATGATTCAACAGTAAGTCAGTTTACGCTCTGCAGGGAACAGGAGTATTTGATGAGTCCGGATCCCATTAAGGCTAGATGCAGTTGGACAAAGGTTTTCGGAAAGCTCACGCATAACGGTTTTTCTTCTATTTCGATGAGGTCGCAGCTATAATAAGATGGTATGAGGCTCTATTCTTCGGGAATGACTTCGTCCCAAACTCTACTAAATCTGCCGGCGAATGCCAAATTCTTCAAGCGCTCTCCTTAGGCGGAAACCTTCCTCGATACGTAGTGCTTGACATTTGAGGGATCGGATGTGTTTCCTGCCTCTCAATCAGGTGCTCAGCGAAAGTGAGTTTCCTGTTTCCAGTAATTCGACGTCCAGACAAGACAGTTCGTAGACCTCATCCTCAAAGAAGGATAAGGTTTGTTGAGTTCGGCTGAGGTCCCAAAGTACGGAGTTGGTAGTGTCTACGACGGAAAAGTTTACAATCTTTTGTCATCCAGCGCTGCCACAAGGCTCACTGTTTCCAAATTCAGTCGCCACGTCTATGAGGTGAGAAAAGCCTTTAACAGCTCGAACTATATATTGCCTTCCGTTTCATTTCGTTTATTGGCTTGGCTTCGACATAGCATTGACAGATTTGTACCATGTTTGAACTAAGTTAACCTAATGAAAGAGCTTTACTACAGCATTCTTTCGGCTTTACACTGTTTTGGGTTATGTTCTGTCTCTATCACTCCAGTGAACATTGATGACAGTTTTCTTCCACGTGACGCCTTCCCAGGTATTTTGCCTTGAACTATCGTCCTGAAGAATTCATCTTTTGCCATTCCTCTTGTTAGGTACCGTTGTTCTTCTCGTATAATTTCTAGAAGGATACAGCCTTGTACTTCGACTCTTCTTAATACTTCCGTATTCCTGATCCTGTCCGTCTATTTGATGCGTAGCATTCTTCGATAGCACCATGTTTCGAAATCCTCGATTTTTCTTTCCTTGGTTTTTGTGATCGTCCCCGTTTCCGTCCCATACCTGAAGATTGACCGCACATGGTATCTCAATATTCGCAATCTCAGGTCTAGTTTCATTCTTTTATCCTTCAGGGCTAGTTTTACCAACAACGCTTGAAGTCAAGTGACAGGTTAGGCTCCGATTTAGCCAATAAAGTACCCGATTTTGGCGACGGGGGGAGCACTAAATCGACGATAGCACTTTGGTAAAACTGACTCTTAGAACCCTCTCTAGGCCGTTTAGGGCATTTTTCGCTGTACCAGTTCTTGCCCTGATTCAGCTTTCATCTCTACTATCCTGCGTGTTTACTGTTCCGATTTTCCAGTATTTTATCACAGATTTTCACGTTTATTTTACCTCGTTCTTTCCCAACTTATCCGAATTCATTCGCAGATCGTATTTTTCACTTTCCAAATTCAATCACCCAACTGTGTACGTTGTAATTCTTGTCATAGCTTTGCTATAATGAGTCTGTCGTTTGCGACGTTCGTTGCCTTAGACTAAGGATAAAATATCCATGTTTGTCCCCGAGCTGTGCTTCCCTGGCTTTAAACCGGGAGCACCGGTCAGGCGTATTTCCACTTCATCCGCTCCCACGTACCGCCTGTTCGCTATTTTGGACGATTGTTTCAGTGATACCTCCTAAATGAAACTCTTGAGCTCGCAAGAGATGTCAAAATAGAGTCAACATGTACTGGGCTCATCTCCTTCGACATGTAGGATTATTCCCGAATATTTCTTTCGAGCTTACTATTCAGTATCGGGGTCACCTCATGAAGGAATTTTCGTCACTTCTTAGAACAAGCCTCCGCTTCAATGTGTGCACTTTTTAGAGTGAGCTCTTCACGTTTCCGGAAGAAGTGCGGAATCCCTATTGGAATGCCTTCAGGCTTCCAGATCCTTGATGACGGACACCTTCTCCCTTGACGATGTTCGTGACGTCATGAGATGACATATCATAGCATAATCTTGAGTAGAGCCTACGAGCCTACTTTAAGGGTAGTATAATCCAATTAAGTCTAGTTTAAGGCTAGTTTAAAGATAGTATGACCTAATGTACTGTAGGCTAAGACTGGGAAACTTGAACTCCATCTCGCAGATTTCTACATGAAGTCAAAGGCTTGAGGATTCCAAGTCTATCAACGGAGCGGGGGGAGGGGGCAACTCAGCTTCGCGGATTTCCAATAGTGAGGTGGGATATCGGTATAGACATTAGAAATGTCAAAACCTTGAGAAAGACGCGAAAACCAAGAGATCACAGGATCGATGATTCAACAGTAGATCAGTCGACACTCCGGTACAGGAATATCCCTGGCACGGCCTTAAGTCCGTGAGCCAGAGCTACTGTCAATTCAGTGACAAGTTCCACTAGCGATAGGATCACCTCTGTCACGGAAACTGGCGGAGATATTCATGAATGACATGGAAAACAAGATATTGAAGGACAGCGAGTTTAGATACCAGCTAGATATGTTTATGATATTTTCAATTGTGTGGTCAGGCACTATCAGACAGGTGGACCAATCCCTTCTTGAAACGAATGCGATGAGTGAAAACAAAGTGGACAAAGGCAAAGAGACCATCAAGTATTTAGACCTTAGAATAGAAAACAAAGTTGATATAAAAGGTGTACTCCCGAGATTGGTCTCCCTTGGGCTCTCTGATATCTGAGATATTCACTTGATTTATTTTCCTCAGGCCAGGTGCTGTCGAATCATATCTTTTACTGGTATAGATACGTGGACGACATACTTTGTGCGAGGACCAGTCCAATGGAACTCCTTCGTGAGTTTCTCCCTTTCATAAATAGCCAATAACCTTCCATAAAATTCACCCTGGAAGTTGGTGGCTCATTAATAAATTTTTTGGACTTGTCCATTTTCTCCATCTCCTGACTCATGTTCTTTTGAGTCAGGACGCTTTCCAAAAGGAACTAGGGACAATTAAGCACCTGGCTAGAGTGAATCAAGTGAATGTGGACATCGACTTAATGATCTGTAGGAGGCTTACCAGAAAAAGCCTCGATTCTACCACCTCCCTCCCCAGGGAAGAAACGTTGAATTAGACTTCCTTACCTGGGTAGATTTTCGTTGAAGTCGGGCCGTGTGCTCAGTCCTCTCGGGATCCGTCCGGCATATTATAATACTAACACGGTAAAGTGTTTATTTGTGAAATTAAAGGACCCCATTCCTCTAGCCGAGAGGAGTGGTTTATACAGCATAGCCTGCAACGATTGCCCTGGAGTTTATATAGGAATGACCGGCCGTCAGCTCCTAATAAGAATTGATGAGCATAAAAAAGCTTGGGAGAAGGGTATCGAAAGTGGCCACAGCGTCAAAGAGGGGTCTGGTACCCTCGTCCATAGAGAGAACTCATACTTTAAACGTATGTCTTTAGAAAATATTGAAATCTTACGTCACCGGAATAATGAAGACTTCACCGTCTTAGACAGGTATATTCCTGATGAGGGTCTGGTTGAGCTAGTCTATGAGAACGATCCACACTTCGATGATTCACTGGTTCAATCATGATCCTCAAGTTGGTTTCTCTGTCTTCGTTGTTGTTGGATTAGTCGCTTTCGTTCGTGCTCCGAAAATGGTTGTTTAACCGAAAGATCTTAGCGGCTGTGATTAGTGTGGTTAAATATTTCGCTACTCTCTCGGGAGTACACCTTTTGTATCAATATGATCAACCACAATAATAATATTCAAGAACGTATTAATTTGAGAATACAAAGTCTACCGGAAGCTAATGCACATCACGGATACCATCATCCCAAACAGCTGTTCAGAATTTCTTCATTTAAATACTTCTCGAAACTATTTTCACAACTTGATGTTGAATCGTGTTAAGATTGATAACGGACGCCTGTTTCATTTGCGTTCTTGCAGACGCCCTTCCTACCAATAGCTCGGGTTACTCTCCTAATTTTCGTTTTCTTATTAAAGATTGTCGTCGACGATTTTCCCCTATTTGCGGAACTGTCTTAGAAAAATTTATGTGCCTACATATGCGCGTAATGGTTTCCAATATCTATCACGCTCCCTCTCTCCGGGAGTATTAAAAGAAATCCCTTCGCGATATACTCGCGGATGCGTATTACGATTTCGACTTACTATAAATGAAAATGCATTACCATTTTGTAGTTATATAGAAACTAAACGTAAGTACAATTATCTCGGTTATGAAGAAAATACGATTAATTGATATTACTCTATAGCGCCATTATAAATAGAATCCTAATCCTCAGACGGCGTACGTGTTCGGCTACGCGGTGTCTACATAATAATCGTTTAACAAAATGGTCCGTACAGAATGTGCATCAACATTTTATATATTGCCTGCGCGCATGAAAGAAAATCTTACCAACTCCGACTCTCTCTCTATCTCGCGATACAAAAGAGGAACGAAGGCGATCTTTTACTAGATTACTTGTCCATTATTCACATAATATACGTCATCTGTATTAACCCCGTTCGGCATGTTTAGAATTTCGCGTACGCCGTCAACGATGATGATGACGTTCTCCCCCTTTTTTTTTTCGGGGCGGACGATACTCTCATTCTCGCGCCGAAACGCCCGATGAGCGAAGTACATCGTCGCGCTAATAAAATCCGATTCCGTTACATAAGCTCGCGTTTCGGATGTCACACCGGGTAAATTCAATTTCCCTACTAATCCCGTCGTTTGCATAATTCTGGTTAGATGGACACCGTCTGTCCCCGAGCCCCGCTCACTCTACAAATAAGCGTTGCTGTATATGTATGTGTATACGGTCTTCGGATCCGCGACGCGGCTCGCATTATGGAGTATATTGTTAGTGGTAAACAGAGAAAACATATATACACACATACACAGGCGATATTCTAATTAAAATTATCCGGCGACCGAAGGCTCCCGAACGAAGTAATTCTTTATACCGGCGCTGGTGGTAAAAACGCCCTTTTCAAATTTAATATAGTACTGAAGGGATTGCTCGATATAATGAATGTGTGTGCGCGTATATTGTAACCGAATGGTTCTTTTCTTTAATTCGCGTGCTATTGACGAGTCTCTTATACGTATCACAGCACCACGCTGGTGAAGTGAAAAATTTTTTGCAATATCGCGTACAAGAAATATATAAGAGAGAATTTCAGAATGTCTGCGAAAAGAAATTGAAATTTTAACACTATACGAAAGAAAATCTACGCGAAGAATTCTACCCGAGGACAAAATTGTCTGAATTTCAAGGACTTTCTCGGAAAATATTTTTAAGAATAAGATTTCTATACTTCGAACATTCTGACTAGAGGCATTCTCTCTTATTGTATTCTCTTCAATTAACCAATTTCTGCGGTGGAAAATAATAACTTCTTTTAATGGAAATATTTCACCACAGAGATTTTGTTTGTAATCGGAATTCATGAAAGGGTGAGACCCGTGGCGTCACTAGAGATTTTTCTTTGGGGGGGGGGGGGGCTTTTGAAGAAAAATGAGAGAAAAGAAATGTTACAATGGTAAAATTCTTTGGAATAAAATGTGATATTTCATACGTCTGAAGCCGTGGGAGGGTCGACCTCTCTAACCTCCCCTCGCTACACCTTTGGGTGAAACAATCGACACCCTTCCGCACCGTTGAAAAAAAATGACGAAGCCACCAAATGAGCTCAAGGGCGGAGATTTACAACTAGATTTCCAGATTCTACAGGGGCGAGATTTTCAATCCTATTTTTTTTTAAAGTGATAACCTAACCCTGGCCAAAATTTTAGAAAAAATCCTCAACGAACGACTCATCTGGTTTCTAGAAACTAACAATTTCATCAATAATTCACAATATGGATGCCGTAAAGGGCGGTCTATAACTATGACATTATCCGAACTTGATAACCTTATCCATAAAGCGAACTCCGCTTCAGAGAACGCTTTCCCAAGAGTCTGGTGACACCACATCCTCCTCACCCTCCATAAATAATGGTTTCCGCGGACTGTTCCCGAAACTTTTAGAAAAGTATTCTCAAAACCGTTCCTCCCAAGTCGGAGTGACAAATTAACCCTCATTTCTTCACATCCAATCCAATGGAGTCCTACAAGAGTTACCCCTGAGTGGAACACTTTTCATGATCGCAATAAATGACATCTTTAGTCATACCGTTTTCCCCGTTAAACCTATTTTATATGACGATGACATGAGCATCCATATGCCGACAAATAATCATCTTCGTGCACACGCAGAATCCTGCAAAATTCCATCCTATCCATCCGTGACTGGCTATCGTACCGCGGATTTCGATTATCCTTCTCCAAATCCCGTACCATGATTTTCGACAAAAAGCTCAAGGGTTCTTCGACGGAGTTGCACGAGAAGTGGCTGGGAACCTGTTTTAAGGGGCACGTGGGATCTGAAAAATGTAGATTATAACGTCACAAGGCTGACCTATGTCATCAAACTGTGACGTCACAGACCCCGCCACCCAAGCTATTATATGATGCTTAAAAAAAAAAAACTGATTTATGACTTCATCAGATTGTGACGTCACAAGGTTGACTTATGACGTCTTCAAGCTGTGACGTCAAAGGCTCTACTCCCCAAGCTATATAAGATTGGAGGGGGACTTGGAAAAAACTGATCTATGGCGTCATCACTGTGATGACACAGGCCCCATCACCCCCTCGGCCTTCGCTCTTAATTCAAACACTCATGGCTACAACGTCTCGAAAAAATTGAAGTCAAAAGCCTCAGAGCTTTAAACGTCTTGAAATACCTATCCTGTCCTTCCACCGGCTGCAACCGTAAAACTCTACTTCCTCTCTACCGTACTCTAGTCCGATCTATTCTAGATCACGTGTCAGCCCCATCACATCTCTTACTTATAGACATAGTTCAAAATTCCGCCATTCGTATTAGCACGGGCGCTTTTTGCACTAGCCCTGCTCCAAGTCTAGCCGCCGAAACCTTTGCTTAACTGCCACTCTCCTCACCTGTGTCTAACAACTTCCTCAAACTCCAATTCACAACATTCTCTTTAATTCCACACCAAATCACCTGACTTATCGTGAAACTCTCAACAACATGCTTCAATTTCTCACCTATTTACTTCAGAAAAATTAGGTGTCATTGCAGAAGTGCAATGGCTTAATCTACTGTTGCTTGCTCTATCTAGCCTAGACAAATTTTACAATCGAGGTCGAATGCAGATCAAGAAAATTCTAGGCCCTAGAAGATTTCCCGAAAATGATGACGTTACAAATGAACGGACGTGGACATCTTCTGAATATGACCCCCAATAAAAGAAGAGTTTCAATAACCAGACATAGATTTATTGCTATTATCTAACCTATAGACAAATTTTCCTATGTAGCGTAATCTAAGATAACGATTGATGACGTCATCTAATTCGTTTGCAAAAATTCTAATCCCTCGATGTTTTCTCGAAAATTATAAAACCTTCACAGACGCATACGTTTCCTGAGAGTGACCCCAAACAAAATATATAACAGGTTCCATTGCTTCATCTAGCCAAGACAAATTTTTCTATACTAGTTAGAGGTCGAACGCAGATCAAGAAAATTCTAGGCGCTAGACAATTCCCCGGAAATGATGACGTCACAAATGAGTGGACGCGGACGTTTTCTGAAAATGACGTAAATTCCAAATATTGACCGCGCGGCCAAAAACTCTACCCTCTTACCATTCGACCCAACTATTTACCAATATACGTCCTTGAAACCAATCGTTCCCAAATTCTAACGTCTTGTTATGATCTCTGGAAAAAATCAACTTCGCAACAGGCTAAGATCAGTCAAAAACTTCCCCATGTCTTGGTCCTCTACAAATAAGACTAAGAAATCATATTAGCCGCGCCTGGGCAGGGTCTTTCAGCCCATCAGCGTTCCCATGCTATCGGTTTTTTCCTAGCAGGATGGCCCTCTTTTGGTATTGTAGGATACATATTTGTCACATCCAAGGGTACCAATTTGTAGTCACTTCATCATTTTTATCTTTTCGAGTTGTCCCATCATGTCCTCGTTATTTCATATAGCTCGATATATTTTGATGAGGGAGGAGAGGGACTTGGAAAATTTCTACCGTGTAGCTGTTGGTAACATGCGGGGGATGGTGAGTCCCGACCTTCAATTCATTTATGAGAGGGTGGAGATGAAGAAGAATTCCAGTTATCGAATTGTGTATGCGATTTCCCAAAATTTCGACCTTTGATGTAGCTCGCGTTATTTACAGTATAAGAAAATTTGTCGAAATCGCCCTAATAATTTAATTCTTTAGAGTCGCTCCGCTTTGAAGAAAATTATGTTTACATGCTCGGCTGCCGACTTTAGACAAACACTCGCTATTCACTTGTTCTATGGTTGTTTTATTTACCAGCAGCAGAGGAGATGCTGTATGAGTGTGTGGATGCGAATGAGGGCGAGGAAGTGAAGGAAAAGTTGAACGTGGAACTGCGTCACGAGACTCGGGCTATTCTTCATTACTTCAACGTGTTGCAAAAGATGAAGAAAGTTTCGTATTTAGCCGTCGTCGTCGAAAAATTAAACGCTCGGAAGAAGGAAAATAAAAAAAAAAAAAACGAGGTAAACTTTCTATAAATTTAATTTTGAAAGTAGTACACCATTATAAAGAGTTGGCTTTTTCGTTTGGCGAAGGAACAAACGAATGTTTGCTTTGTTTGCTCTTTATATTTTCTCAATTTTTGATGTCCTTTGTCCTTCATTATCAGTTCTCTTGACACGAGGTCGCGAATTGAAGAGCTGAAATTAGTGACTTACATTTTCTTCCTTCGACCCTATTTCTGGACTGGGAATAATATTATGTACAACGGTAGGAACTTATAATTGATGAACTCTATTTCGAGTCTGTATTTTTCCCCTCTTATGCAGCGGCCATATTTGAATTTAGGTGAAGGCGAACAAATAGAGGTGTTTACCTTACTTATCGACAGAACCTGTGTAAGTTGCTTGCTGTATTCGCACATTTTCTTCGTTTTATCGTGAAAGATTATTATGATCGTTGGTTGCTGAACGGAACTTCGCACTCCTATAGATTTTCAGGAGTCGTAATGAGATGCAGCCTAACAACAATGCTCTTGAGACATAGGGATACGACAGAAGACGTGAACCAGAAACTAAAATTAGGCACCTGTTGGAGATCAAAGACAATTCTAGCAAAAAAGTGACTCCGAAGAAAGAAGTTCCATCAGGAGCATTCAAAGATGGTGTCAAGGGTGATCTGGGAAACGGTAGAACTTTCGAGATGAACTTCCTATTGCACTCAAGCTGAAAGATCTGATGAGATTCCACCCACTGTTCGACTGCATGTACGATCATAATATTATCGTTAGGCTTGTATTCTAAGCCCTGCTCTATTCCCTGAATTCGCGTTTGCGTGAGACTTACAAACCATGTTAGCATATTGGTCAAGCCTGCGGGATAAAAGGCTCCCTTCTAGTGAGCTTAATGATCTCGACCTAGTGTTGTGCCCATGGTACTAATTGACATTACCCTGATAACGTCAAAGGCTGACCAAGTATTGATGTATGTCACCAAAATGGATCTAGAGTTTGAATTAGCAGACGAGATGGGTGATTTAAATATGCTGGAGGCTATGAGACATGAAATATTATCATTTTTAGTCTTTCTTTCATATGGGCAAGCGCCACTCCCTTAGATACGCGCCCTAAGAGTAATGAGATAGACCAAAGGCACACGGTCCTACTAACAAACGTGCATTTCTTATCCCGTCATTCGCGTTGTTGTATCGACGAGTCTCATTTCAAGCTAAAGTAATGGGAATTTCTCGCGGTATCACGCGGAATACTTCCTATACTATTCAAGGAAAAGGGACGTACTCCAATAAATCAACGAATAGTACCGCTAGAGAGATCTAATGAAGCGTCCGCAAAATGAGCACTCCGTGTAAGAATGTCGACTACCGCGTTGCATAGAAATTAGTTTTAAGTGCGTGGTGGTGGACATCGAAGGCTGATGCGAAGTTATCTTTATTATTGTGCTTTCTTTTTTTTTTCAATTTCACGGAAAGGCTATAGCGCTTTTGCGGTCTACAGAATGGACTCGAGGTCCGCCCATGTTGTATAGGTTGCACGTTTTTTCCACGATAAAAGTCTTTACGACTGGTCGATGTCACGTAATTTCGTACAAAGTATATTTCCTTCTCTTTTTCCGTGTCTGCTGCGTATATTTCTGGAACAGTAATTGAACTTATCGTTCTTTTAGCTAATGTTCATTACATATATATTTTTTTTTTGGTACGTCATTTCCCGTGTAGCCTCTTCTTCGGGTTCGTTGTCTTATTTTTCTTTAGCGACATTATTTTCCCCACTTTTCACCCTTGCACGGTTACGGAAGATAGACGGTTGCGAAAGGAATGCGACTGTCTTTTCTTTCGTTCGTATTATTTTAGGCAATTTGTCGAGGTAAAGTTCATCCGTTTTTTGCGAATTGCCTTCGGAAGAAAGAAGAGAAAAAGTATTTTGGACGTAGGTGAAATATAATCTGCTCTGGCCCGTGGGAAGTTGGAGATTATTAATTCTAGAGCAGGCTGATAGGCCAGAATGATTTTGTAGACAGAAAACGAAAAATATCGCGGATCGTTTTTCACTTCTGATAATGAAAAAATTCTCTGCTTTTGTCGTATGGATTGGAATATGAGATGATCGCATAGCACGAGTGAGTCGAGTGTCTACTGAGCCTCACAGTTAGCCCCTACCCTCACAAATTATCTTGTTACTGTGTTGCTCATTTTTAAGGCGCACAAAAACCTACACGTGCACGTTCAAATTCGCATTCAAGTCTGTGCTCTAATTTTTAACGAGTTTCTCATGTGTAACTCACTTAACTCTTTGTTTTGAATTACAACTATATTTTGAGAGAAGAGGCAGGGTGTCCACTTGTCTGGAAAATCTGGAGGTCAGGAAATTTGGTGAGACCTGGATAAGTCAGGGAATTTTAGGAATTTTGAGACTTTTACCCGAAGTCAGGGAATTTTTTAAGATATGTCAAAAAAGTTCGAACTAAAAAGTTTTTTTTTTTTTTTTTTTTTTTTGGGTTTTTTTTTTTTTTTCAGTGAAGATTATGGTCTGGAGAGTCAGGGAACTTCATTTCAGAGAAAAAGTGGACACCCTGAGAGGGACTTGGCAATATTTTTCCAAGTAAGATACCTATAAGAAGGGAGGACACTAATTGTAGTTATATAGGGTGGGGCTCTGACCTATTTCAGGGACTTCAAAAAATATTGACTGTGGAGCTGTAAGTATTGGGAGGAGGAATTCGAACAACTTGGACCATATCAAGCTGTATATGAGAGGGGAGCAGAGCTGGGACTCAGAAAAATTCTGATCATCCCGCAAATGTACTTGGAAAAATTTCAGAGAAGGGGTTGTTTTCACAATAATTATATTAATTTCTAGATTAAATTTAATAATAATATTTTTTTGATTAGATTTATTAGGTTTAATATATTTTTTATCTATTATTCATTGTAATAATTATATTATTATAAAAATAATAATTTTAGTTATATTCAGAGACGGGATTCCTCGGCATTTAGCGCTTTTTCTCCTGAAGGGCGAAGTGAATGCGAATCAAAATGAAGTTTGAATCATGGTAAATGGGATGCAGGAAAAAAATTATATTTTGCCAAAAAATGCCGAACTGGAATAAGTGCCGAAATTACTACAAATCTTAGTTTGCAATAGAACAAGAAATTTCATGCTAAATCGTGAATATTTTGTTAAAAATTACCAAATTGTGCCTGAAATCAAGTGGATTTTGTTTGAAAAATACTGAATCTTGGGCCAATTTTTGTCAAAAAATTCATTAATTTAGGCTTGAAGCTAAGTAATTTTGATTGGCAAATGTCAACAAAATTTGCTCTCAAGTGAGGCAGTTTCAATTGAAAATTGATAAATTTTTTCTTCCAAAATTGATTAGTTCTGGTGAAAAGTATGGTAATTGTGGTTGGAAGTTGAATAATTTTCATCGAGAGTGAGTAAATACGCGTATTTCCCCCTCTTTTTTTTACATGCCGAATATTGTCGAATTTTTGAATTTAAGTGCCGAAATTCACAGGTTTTGTTGCCAAAAAATCCGGTCTCTGGACTTTATTTAATCGATTAGGAGATATTTTAATTTTAATAATGATTTTTTTTTTATAATCAATACAGAAAACTTAAATATATAATATTGATATTTTTGCCGAATAAACATTATTAAATTATTTAATATTAAATATCTCAAATTTACTAAATTTATTAAATTAAAATTCAATCATCAATATTATATTATTTTTAATTGGAATTTCTAATTTTATAAATAAAAAAATCAATATTATTATATTTAAAAAAATTAATATTATCAATAAACAATCATTAAATATAATTAGAAGATTATAAAAATGGAAAAAAATTATAAATTAATCTTAGATAATAAAAATAATTATATAACTAATAAAATAATTATATTTGTTAATTAAATTGAATATTAAATTTGAATATTCAAATCAAAATTTTAAATTATAATGAATTGGAAAAAGTCAAACAAGTCACATTTAATAATAATCATCAATATTTCCAATTTTATTAACAAAATAATTAATTTAAATTTAAAAAATTGAAAATATCAAAATATTAATAAAATATTTAATTATATCATATCTTTATACAATAATGATATTAATTTCTAGATTAAATATAATAGTAAATTTTTGACGAAATTTATTTGGTTTAATATCTTTTTTTTATTAATTATTTAATAATAATTATATTATTGAAAAAATAAGAATTTTAGTTATATTAAATTGATCCTCATCAATCATGGAACTTTGGACCGAAAATTTTCCTAAAACTGGTTTCTTGTTCTTTTCAGTTAACGTGGTCGAGGAAAGAGTTTTTCACTTTTAAATTTTAACTCAGAATGACTCGATAATGATGCAGGATGAAATTGAAGCGCTGCGTGGAAAAGGGGCCTCCGTTCCATAAGAAATACATTAGACGGAGGCCCCTTTTCCACGCAGCGTTTCAATTTTAATAGCATTCGTATCAGATATCATCATTCTTGTTTCATAGTTTGTGTCGTTATTTTCTATTTTTTTTATTTATTTATTTGTGACCTGCACTGAGAAAAGGATGCTCATTGCCCACTGACAGGAACACCATTTCTCTCTTATTGGACGTCCAATTAGAGAAAAATGGTATTCTTGCGCCAATGGGCAATGAGCATCCTTTTCTCATCGCAGGTCAATTTTTTTTTCATCATGGCTATAATACCTACTAATTTTATGAGAGCAGTAATTTGATGCATCACAGCATTGGCGAGTAAAGAGCAGCATATTCATTCTGACAAATGCATGCAGCGAAAAAAAATTGTCTAACACGGAGGGGTAAGGATATTGAGGGGAGGGTGAAATACTGCCAGAGTGGACTTGAACCTCAAAACTATCTCCTGCCTCACGTCAATACTAAAACTGCCCCTCACTTTCCGCAATACTATAAGAGAAAAAAATTTGGCATATTGTGTACGTACTTATTCAATTTCCTGTTTCTTATCATAGACTTGAACCTCTTAAGCTTCCCCTCACTCTCTCCGTGCCAATTCTGAAGCTGCATAGTTTTGCTTATTTCGCCATACTCATCGTTAGATAAGAAATAAAGTTCACTTCTCACGCTTCACATATCTACAGCAAGGAATTGTCAAAAGCCAAAGAACTTTCAGCTCACCGTTGAAATACTACACTTTCACAAATCTATTTCTGCATCAATTGTCGAGAATGATTTACGGAATAAATATACTATATCGCTATATACGGGTGATAGTTCGTATTTTAAAGACGTAATCTTAGGAATTGGTCGTAATCGCGTTGCGTTGAGCGCTTCGCGAATTGTGCGATTCTCTATAACAATGCCGAGGATTAAATTAATGTTTTTCGACTTAGCGAATCAGTTTACTCGTTCTCAATTGTTGAATAGGTACGATTTAATTAAGGTCTTGTTTCGTCGCAACACCTTTTTTTTTTTCTCTCTCTCACTCTCCTTTTGTGTATACGTATATGTGAGTGTGCGGTATCGAGTATCTCGTCCTTTCCTTTATAGTTTCGCTTCCTGTTCCGCGGCGATGTTGAGATACATTTTTTTACACGTGGCTTATTTTCAGCCAGAGAATCCGAATTTGTGCGCCTATATACTGTATAGCGTTTTCAATATTACATTATTTGAGACTTTCCGCGCATTAATGACCAAAAATTTTCAGTTATTTAAACTCGCTGCGGGTCTTGATGTCGCGCAATTTATATACGAAATCTAGGCATTTTCCAACCTCACTCTCTTTCTCGCTCTTTCAAAAATAGGCCAAGCGTAAGAACCTTTTTAACGAGGAAAGCGCTTCGCTTCGTATGCGTCAACTTATTTCGATCGCTGGCTAAACTACTGTATAGTTGTTGGAAGCAGAAGAGAGAAAAAATATATATCCGGAGTGTACCGTATATATCAGCATCTCCTAAATGTAGCCGAAAGGCTGGAAATAAACAAGTCTGTCCCGCATTTGCGTATGTACGGCACGCTGCGTCTACACTACGTAGAAAAGCCTCTTACAAATAAGAAAGGAGAAAAAAAAAAAAAAAAAACGTAAATTCCTTCAAAAATACCGAAGACGTTCCGTCGTACGGCAAATTGTGCATATCGAAGATGGGAATTGCGAATAAGAAGTTAATTTGAAATCGGTTACGTCGCGTAGAATTTGATAATTTCGAATCGAATGAAATTCGCCGAATGGAATAGCATAGGAGTTGTAGTACCCTTAGGTGTGCCCGCCTGTGTGATGCTACCGGAAAAACGAGCCAATTTGAATGCGAAGAGAATGGCGACGTTATTGTTTTTGCGAAAATGGTTCGACGACGAGGGAATGTGGATATAACATCAACACTTACAAGAGTAGATATTCCCGGCGAATGAAATTAAACGGAAATATTCTCTAATTTTAGGATGATACTAAAAGTCGAAGGTATTCAATAGACTGCACTCCTCGTCGTTAGGTCGTCTTTATCGTGCCGAGAGTAGAATACGGGCGAGCGCTCGCGTACCCAAGTTTTTTATTTTCTACTGCAGGGTAAAGAATGTACACGGGATGGGAGGCGGATGCGTTCACTGTATGGGGTTTGACTTAGTGGAGGGGAATACTTCTTGGTCGATAGTACAATTATCGGGAAATTGCGAGAATGTGGTGTCGATTCAAAATTCTCGAAATTGAGCATTTGATTTTATCGTGTGCAGAATGAAACGAGCTTTCACGTGGTAATAATTGGTATTACATACCAAAAAATCGGTAAGTTAAATTATGTGTGGCACATTTAGCTGTGTTCAGAGGTTTCAGTTTGAGGTTCCAACTTGTTCTTTCTACAAATTTTTACGTCATTTAGCATATGACAATAAACTAAGAAAAATAGAAATAAAGAAATAGACCTGATTCCAAGTCGATCAGTTCAGATTCTTTAGGAAAAGATTTTTGGATCTAGAGCGACGTCGATCGACTAGCGTACTACGAATTCGACTAACTTTTTCCTGTCCCAAATAAGTCCCACTCCGCAACTCGATCCTCAACATCTTTCATTTTCTCCCACAATCAAATTTCTTTCTCCTGCATGTATACTCAACACTGCCGAGTTCACAACCCTGGTGACAACCTGCAAGGAGCTCATTAATGGAAATAAAAAATGATGAAAAATCTTCATAGACGATCTTGCTGAAATGTTTCAAAGTAGCACTGAAGAATTATTGTGAAAAAGGCTATGGAGCTCAAAAGAAACTTATTACTTATAAGCTAGCGTACACCTCTAGTCATGAGCGACCAGTTAGGTTCCAAGAGTCAGCAAACTTGAAAATTTGGGTAAGAAACAGAAACGATAAAAAATTATTATCACTTGTGAACGATTGCTCTGCCCAAGAAAAGAATAATGCGCCAAAAACAAAGATAAGTTCCCTCTCCCGTATCCGGGTTGCGTTCCACAGTGCAGTAGGCCTTATGTAGTTCAATGTAAAAATTCTTCAAAGTCCCTCTCCTACCATGTATGGCTCGAGAGTAAAAATTCTTCTAAATCACAATTCAAAATTCTGGCATTCGCATTCGCACTAGCACTGCTTCAAGTCTAGCCGCCGAATCAGGTTATCCACCTCTACATTTTCGTCTACCTTAGTTAAGAACCAATATCCTCACCTCTATCTTACAACTTACCCAAATTCCAGTCCACAATATTCTCTTTAATTCCTTCCGAAATCGTACTAATTATCACAATACTTTCAACCATCCCTTCCCTCCACGAGAAAATTCACTTCCATTGCCTCCTAGCCTCCGTATTTCCCACATTACCTCCTTGGGCCTTACATACACCAAACTAATTCCACTACCAAAAAAATCTATCAACTTCGCAATTTACCACTCCCTTTTTCTGGAAATATTTGACTCTTTCCCCAACACTAGCACTATCCTTGTTTCACAGGTGGATCAAAAATTGAAAACCCAGTCGGGTTCGCGTTTTCAATGGGCGACAAAATCTTCTGTCATCGACACCGCAACTGCGTATGAATTTTAACGGCCGAAGTCCAAACTATCATTCATATTAACACTCCCCTTCCCACGAAACCACACTTTTAACAGGGAACCTGTTTTATGGTTTTTTTGGGGGAAAAACGCCCGACGTCCGGCCGGCCGGCAAAGGATTTTCCAAGTCTCTCTCCTATCGTACATAGTTCGGTGGTCGGTGTATATAGTCCGAAAGATAGCCCCTTCGGGTAACTAAAAATGCAATGCTTCATACGCCAATTCGATGACCCGAACACCATAAAACTCAGAACGTTCTTTTAAGGTATTTCAAGTCCCCCCTGTATCATATCATAATAGCCTTCAAGTAACTAGATATGCAATGCTCCATACACCAATATTGACTTAGCCCCTTCAATGAACCGGATATGCAACCCTTCAAACATTATACGACTCAGAAAGTCCTTTCAAAGTACCCTAAATTCCCCTCAGATCATGTGATCCATAAAACTAGATTCCCTGCCTCCCCTCGCTCAACTCCGTTGAAGAACCCGCGAGTTTTTCTGATCGCCGCACTGACTTCTTATCCGCGCTATCTTCAACTGACAATGTACACCCCACACACCCACTTGTCTCACGCACTTATTCTCTCCTCATAACTCTGTCATCCATTCGTTACGCCATAACTTCCATGTGGGTGTAGAGCCATACGGGGTTCCAGGTTTTTGAGGAAGTCGATTAAGCCGACAAAATTGCCACAAAACTCTCGTCATCACACTCTGGTGAAATCAAGTCTCATCAAACAAATTAGCCTAAATAAAACCATCACCGTTCTCGTGAGGCTAAATCATACCAAGAATCCCGCTGTCGTAAAATCTACCTCAAATATCGCATAATTGTTTACACGTGACTCACGTATGCTCACTTTATGCGAACATTGTAGCCTCGACTCCCCCTCTCGCGCATGATCGTCTTTAGCTTCTCTCCGCCACACCCACCAAATTTCACCATCAATTGGAAACAACCCTCGCAGGTGACTTACCATCCCTCCAAAACCTCATCCCATATCTAAAAGCATCAAATTACATCCAACGCATCTAAAATCGGTTCACCATCGAGCTCAAAACCCGAGTGCAGTTAAGAGCTTGTCAAAAAAAAAAAAAAAATGAACTTGAACTATATTAGGGGGTTGATAATATTATTTCTACATTAGACAACGACCTTCATATTATGGTGAGAGAGCAGATGGCCTAAGGCTTCAGGTATTTCTCTTATACCTTAATACGTCTTTACATCCACTGTCCTTTCGCCAATCTGAGTTTCGTAGGAGCGGGGGCTTTGATTTAGTTTCGAGTCTATTATGAAGTAGGAGACATTGAGAGATACAATCCAATTGTGATAAAGACGTGAATCACAATCTTCATTTTCTTCCCGTAATAAGATCCCACCTATACCAGAGAAGTGTGAAGTATGGTGGTAGGGTGCGACCACCGGAGTGAGACTGCCTCGAACGATGGATATGACTGTATCGGCTTTCTTTTTGGCCTCAACAGCCTCATACCCAAATCTTTCCATCTTTCCAAATGCTCTCAGCCCACGTAATTCACCTCTTAATTTTATCGCTTCAATCCCATCTAGGCATACATCTCGAACTTAGGCACTTACATCCTATTTTTTCATCCACTCCTCCTTGAGTGAATCCCTATTCCTGACATTCGTCTTGATCTTACTGAAATACCAGAGCAGCTAAACTTATACACGAACAAAATATCAACAAAATTATTTCTTCGGGATTTTCCTCCCACCTTGACTGCTTTACGGACGGGTCCACATCGGAATCCAAAACCCAGCCAGGATAACATCCTATCTTTCCATATCAGAAACTCCGTTTCCGTATTCACCGCCGAACTTACCTCCATATTCCGTTTCTAAACTCACTGCAAATTCTCCTGCTGTCCGAGACCCAAATTTTATCATCAAATGCCTTCAATCTTACACATTTGTTGAGCTCTGGCTCATCCTCCCACATTGGCTTCCAGGAACATGACGTAGTGGGCCTCGCCGCAAAGCAGTCACTACGTTCACCTTCCATAACAGACCCCTCCATACCCTGGTATGATCTCAAATCTTATTACTACTCCCTCAACGTCTCCTCCTAGTATGACTTCTGTCCTTCTTATGCTCTAATAAGCGTCGATCTATTGAAAAGGCTTCCATTCCTTGGTCTACTTCAAACCACTCTTCCCGAAGCAAAGAAGTAATCCTAACCAATATCAGAATCTTTATACGCTTCTCACCTCCTTCATGTCTATACTGCAATATTTTGACGATATATCAGTTCAAAACTCCTTTTTTTGCCCAGCTCTCGAAAACATGCGGTTTCATCATTCTGTCTCTCCCCGCATCACGAACTCGCATGCAAAAAAAAATTGAACTAGTTGACGGCCGAAAATATGGGTTTGTATTTGTATGTACCTCCCACGCGGAAGGTTGTAGTCGACATGAGGCATACAACTCACAATTAAGCTATAATAGGAACACAGTTTCGATAATATTCTTTCCATGGTTTGATCAATCATGGTAAATATCTTTTCACTCTCGTTCTCTTTCGTGGGATTTTTCCATCAGCAACCTATGAGAACAGCTTGTCGCTCGCCATTTCATTTAGAATAGACTGCCGCTTTTTCTCTTCGATATCTTCGGCTGTCATTTTCTACCCTCCTTAGTGCTTTTTCGTTCCGAGCAAAAGGAAGATGGACCGAAGTGTTGCCTATGGTCTGTAGCAAGATACTCTTCAGTTTGATGGGTGCCGCGCTGGTGAGAGTTGTAGCACAAATCAGACGGTAGGTTCTCAGCTGACAGGTGGGTGGGATGTCGGTTGAGCTGGCTGGGGCCGGGAGTTGAAAACGCAGATCCAAAGCTCAGGTTGGCCAATCTCGTTTAGGGTAAGAGCGTTTAGGTTCCTCTTTGTTGAGACATTACAGTTGGTTGGATCCCGCTGTAGCCTGTTGTAAAGACTTATCACTCATTTGGTGAATAACTCAGCAGTTTCTTTATGGTGAGCTGTGACTACATTTTGGCAGTGAAGATACCTGTGCACTGAAATATTGGATTATATTGTCGCCGAAGGCGGAGAGGGACTCAGCTATGTCTTTTATAGTTCTAGATAATTGGCTGAAGATGTTCAAAAGTCGCTTCCACCCACCAAGAGCAGGCAGTTTTGGTATTTTGACAGGTAATCACTCTCGGAGTTAGCTCCAGTAAGATCCTATAGCTGGATGGGGTGTTAAAGTGTCGCTCTTTCTCTTCTATCATCTTCCTCAGAATTGGGCAGTCATTTCCCACCTTCCTTAGTACTTCTTCGTTCCGAGCAAAAGGAAGATGGGCACTCAAGTGTTGCCCGTGGTCTGTCCCAAGATACTCTTCTAAGACGTAGACAGTATTGAAAGATATCGGAAGGAGAAATGTGGCCATAACGAAGAATCAACGGAATGGAAAATATAGGAATTTAATTCATATTAATTTTTCAAAAATGAGGTGGATTTGCGTTTAGTCGTTTCTTAATATTTACAATGACTATCGTTACCCAGGGTACGATGTAGAGACAGAGCCATGAAATCCATTCTACACCGTAACCGTTGGGCAAATTTAATCAGTTGAACGACGTCGCGCACAGACCATCAAATTTACCATAGTGATAACCATCGCAATGTTGGTTAAATCAGGAGCACGAAGAAAACTATCTACGAGTTCTGTTGCAACGGAATGTATCAGTGTATTATTCACGCCGAAGGGAAACGGTTCCATCTTTCACAGTCCAAATGAACGAAGCAAAATGTCACCATTGCGTTTCGCGTTATCGTCGTCATCAGAAATGCCACGCCGTTTTCTTACTTGTAATTTCGTGAACTTTTCGATTTGATAACACAAAAACGCCTTGAAATCGTTTACGATACCAATTGGGAGAGAACATGAAATATTTATTCCTTACATTTTTTTTTTTTTTTTTAACGAGCTTTAAAATAACTAATAGGTTCCTTATTAGCTCGACGTATACAGTATGCTTATATAATATAAGTAGTTAGAATAATTATATAGTAAGTTAGGATAAAGCAGTTTTGGATACGAGTAAAGAAAGATGAGGAAGGGTCAAGTAAGGGTAAAGTGGAATATGTGTGAGGAGTAAAGAAAAGTATTTGTAAATGTTTTTAAAGTGTAGTAGTTATTTGAGTATTGCAATTTTGTATAGTTGTGGGTGTTATATGTGAGAATAAAAGTCAGTTAATTTGAGGTATTGGATATGGTGCCGGAGTTGTTTTTGAGTGCTTGAGTGAAGGAGGAGGGTGTTTTGGTGGAATCGCGGAAAGCTAAAAGGTGAGGGCAAGTAAAAAGATGTTCGACTGTTAGATTGTCTTGGTGACAGTGGGGGCAAGAGGGAGAGGTTAGGATGTTGCTGTTGATTAGGTGAGTGTGGGTAATTTTTTTATGACCAATTCTAAGACGTGTAAGAATGACTTCTTCTCGTCTTATGCTCCTGAAGGAGGATGACCAGGGGATAGGAATTTTTTTGATGGCGAGGAGTTTGTTGTTAGTTTGATTTTTCCAGAAGGTGTACCAGGATTGAGTTATGAGGGAACGGTAGTGGTTTTTATAATCAAGGGCTGGTAGGAGGGAGTTGTCAGATATTTTATTGAGGAAGATGGCAGTTTTGGCGGCTTGGTCAACTGTATCGCGTTCTTGAGAATTAATGTGAGCCGGTATCCATATGAATATTATTTCGGAGTTAATTGAGTTAAGTGTGAGGAGTGTAAGGAGAATGCGTTGGGTGAGCGGGTTAGAAGTGTATGTATCGGTAAGTGAGTGGAGTGAAGAGAGTGAGTCAGTGAGGAGAAGGAATTTTCCATTAGGGGGAAGTTGAGCGAGTTGGGAGAGGCACGAATGTATGGCCATGAGTTCAGCTGTAAAAATGGAGGCGATGTTGTGGATTCGGTGAGAAGTAATTTTTCCATCGATGGAGTATGCATATGCTGTTTTCTTGGTTGTTTTAGATCCGTCACATAGGCAGAGAGTGTGGTGAGGGTAGTCCTGAAGTAGATTTTTGATTTGATGGATGTAAGTAGCTTTGTCGCTTTTGGGGATTTCTGTGAGGTCGAGACATATTTTAGGTTGAGAGAGAGTCCAAGGGGGGAGGAAGAGTGAATGGGTTTGAGAGGATTAGCTACGAATGATGTTTGAATTAGAGGCGGATATGTTTCTTTGCGGGTTGATTATTATTTGTATTTTGTTGAAATATGCGGTCGAAAATAAGGAGGTCCGGAAATTGTGAGACGGAAGCTAAAAAGTTGGCAGTCAGTGTGAATCTGCGGAAGTGGAGGGGGGAACATAGGCTTCTGCACATAAGCTGAGTTTAGGGCTGGTGCGAAAAGCTTCTAGGGCGATTCTGAGGGAAGAAGTTTGGATGTTGTCAAGTAGAGCGAGGCCGGTTTTGTTAGCTGAGTTATAAATTTGAGAGCCATAGTGTAGTTTTGAGCGAATGAGGCTTTTGTATAGTTGGAGGAGTAATTTTTTGTTACATCCTTTCGAAGGATGGGATATATATCTTATAATGTTGAGTGCGCGTGTGCATTTAGCTTTAATGGATTTAATCTATGGGGAACCCAGGTAAGTTTTTGGTCAAACTGTTAGCCAAGAAGTTTGCCGTGGTTACGGGATGGAATTTGGAAGTTTTGTAAAATTAGGGGAGATATGGAAGGGATAGGGTTTCTTTTTTTTGAAGATAACTGAGTAGGTTTTTGAGGGAGAAAATCTGAACCCGGTTTTTAAAGTCCATGAGGTGATTGAGTTTAGGATTTCTTGAAGGAGTCTATGTGCTCTTTGGGGGTTAGCGGAGGAAATAGAGATGTTAAAGTCGTCGGCGAAGAGGCGTTGAGTGAGAGGGGGTTTGACGTATGTAGTTATATCATTGATTGCTAATAGGAATAGTAAAATACTAAAGACTTCACCTTGAGGGACTCCATTGTGGACTGGACGAGGGGGGGGGGGGTTATGTTGTGGATTCTTACTAAGAGGGTTCTGTCGTTTGGGAACGTATTCAGTATATTTGGGAGGTAACCTCGGAGGCCAATTTCGTGGAGTTTGTGGAGATGAGGTGTCTCCATACCCATGGAAAGGCCTCCTGGTGGTCGAAAAAGATAGAGTATAGGGGGACTTTGTTAAGATTTTCATCGTTGATTTGGGACTGAAGATCGAAAAGGGGTTGTATAGTATTCCGTTGTTTTCTGAAGCCGTATTGGAAGGGCGAGAGGATATTGTTTGTTTCTAAATACCATAGTAATCTCTTATTGAGGATTTTTTGAGATAATTTACCAAGGACACTGGAGAGGGCTATAGGGTGATATGAGGCAGGAAGAAGGGGATCAGAGTTGGGTTTTAAAATAGGGAGGAGATGTTGGATAAATGTTATGTGTGAAAATTGAGTTAAATAGAGAGAGGAGGTAAGTGAGGGAGTTGGGATGAAGTTTTTTGATCATGGCTGCATGGATTTGGTCTAGTCCGGGGGAGGCGTTTTTCATGTTTTTGTTTATAGTAGTGGTAATTCCTTACATCTTGTACCTTCTTTTACAATTAACATTCAAAGTCGGCCAGCTTACATTTTTAGAGCTACTCGATCGGTATACCTGATTGGTTTCCCACCAAATTTTCGAAGAAATTCACTCATAAACGACTACAGATTGACATGACTAATCAGTCAAAATGAAATCGGCAAATCTGACCTGTTGGCGTGTAGTTAATCTCAAGTAAGAATTGAGACGGTTTCAAAGTCGACCTGGTGTGAGGCCGAATGATGTCAACAATTTTTCTTAAAAGATAGTGGAAAAGTGGTAAAATCATTTTTAGCCTCACCCTACGTACATTTCGAGAGCAACAATTGTCGCAATAGGAGCAATCGTTTTAGGTTGATCAGAAGTTTGGAGAGGTTAAAGAAATCAATTTGACAAGTGAGTAGAAATTAAGATTATTCCAACCTCAACTCTTTAGAACGACGAAGTACTCATTGAATTCATTCAAATAAGATTTTTCCCCTTGCAAATCGTACGTTCTGAGCGTGAAGCTTGACTTTGAAAAATTCTAGGATTGCTCCCAATATTTTTCTTCTTCTCAATCTATAGCTCGTATTGAGACGCCATCCAAGAAGGAAGTGGGGGTCTTAGAAGCAACGATCTTACGCACAGACGAATCTCTTTTCTTTCACCCCTCTTCAGAGATTAGTCGTGTATTCATCTAAGGCTTTAATTCCCTTATTCCACATATAATAATAGCGATCTCCGTCTGTCAGTTGTTTTGCTATGCCTTAATCAAAACTTGTTGCGTACTCTGGGAACAGACTACTTTCATAATATAATACAGCGTATTTTAAAATATTGAAAACGCTGGTAAGATAAAATACGGAGTATTTTGTTTATTATATTCTAAGCCCTATACATATCCTAAAATGTATCTCGCATTCTGTACATCAGTACGTGTATAGTAGATCAGCGAAAAGCGGAAGCAAAATGATTACCCGACGAACCGGAACTTTGCCATCGCGCTTTCAAAAGATTAACCCAACTTCTTTGTTCGAACAGCTATATGTTGCTGTCATTACTCGCACCAGACCATATAGCATATATATCGAGAAGAATATATAATTAAAAATTAGGTTCGCGATCCCCGATTATAAGGGTAATCTTGTAAAGGCCGCCGCGCTGGTTGTATACCGATGTGGGGTTTCTTCAGCATCCGCGAGCCGTGTATGTATAGTTCATCGAGTCGACGTGAAGCAGCTTATTAAAGAAGAAAAAGCTTTGTACAGATAAAGTAGGCTACACGCAGCGATAGTAGACAAGCGGAGAACGAGTATAACAATACGATACTGCGACCGATCCCAAGGTAGGAGAGCGCGGGTCAGGAGTACGAACGCTGTTGCGAACTTTCGGCAACAAACTTTCAGCCAAAAAGTTGACGCGGTTATTCAACCTCTAAAAGGGTGCTCCTCCGCCTCGCGGATAGACCATCTCTCGGAAACGACGACGTTAAAATTATTCCTCGTCATGATGACACTTCGCGTTCGTGAACTTCCGCGGCGTGCATCTTTTTTGAAAAAGAATTCGGGCAGAAAGTGACAATGATGACGCTAATGCGAATGAATTACATCTTACACCTGATTTGATTTGTCTCTGTTGTGTCTTTTGAATTCCAGCGGATAAAAATAAAACTTTTTCTTTCTCCAGCAGTCGCTCCCAGCAAGTTTTTTTCGAAATTCGCCGCTCGGCTATTTAATTTTCATAATTAAATCAACGTTAGTATAATTGTGCGGGATTTATGGCTCGCGCCTCTGTAGTCTGTCACACTCCCTTTCGTGAAGTGACGCGAAGCCGAAGCTGGCATCAGAAATTCCGGTATAATTACCAATTTTTGGCAGTCGGTGATGCCAAGTCGAGTATTTGACATCGACGGAGCAAATATTATATAATATACCGCGTATACACGCCTTCGAGGCGCGGTAATTTGTCCCCCAAAAAGAGGCATATTCGACATAATCGTGTGAAGTGATCGCGGCCAAAATTTCCGGACGATGACAATAACAAATCTATTTCTTTATCGCACTCTCGAACAATGTGCGGCGTATTATAATTTCGAGCAATAATGCGTACGATGACAGAGAACGATCCTCGTATTTTCGTCGCCACTCGTATTGGATTTTCGAATGGAATCCCAATGCTGGCTGCTGCGCACACGTGCATCCGTATATCGAAACGTTTGTAATAAGTTTAATTTTTGTTCTTATCTCCCGAGTACAAATATAAATATGTCGAGAGAAAACAAAAACCACTATGTTTTACTTTGTTCACACGTATACGAGATATATGCTTTTATCGATATAAAAAGTCCGAGTAGCACTCGACTAGATATATATTTTTATGAGACGAGAATAATTTTTCCAGTAAAATGAAAGCCAGGTGCGAACGATCTACATAAATATTGACGTTCGTGTACCCGAAACGTCAATGTTATCTATTTTATTATTATTTTTTCGAAACTCTTATCGTACCGGGAGGACTATTTTCAAGATCCGGTATGAGGCAGGACAACGCGAATGAACCTCTTAATACCCAGGTTCTAAGTGCCGATCATATTTAACACTCGTAACACTCTCGAGTACTTTACCTATCTTTCTACCCTCGTGAACTAGAAACACCATTATTTTTTCTCTCTTCTCGTTTTTTCGTCCTTGAAAAATGTTCAATTTCAGCATAATTCACTTCACGCTGTTATAACGCCTCGCGCTCGTATGCCGCCGCGCGTCACATTCCCACGTATCCCGCGAACGTCACACAATTGCTGCCTACGACCACGTCCTCGCACCTGTTGCCGAACGGAAAATCAAATTAATTTCGGGATTAACTTTCACCATATTTACTCTTACGAGGCACCTAGAGAAGGGGCGTTGAAAGAGCGTGCAATACTGACAAACTAAGCCGTACGGGCTCGAATATACAGAAAAATGGGGTGAGCGATGCTGGAGAAAAAGTAGTGGAATTGAAACGGGTTTTTTGAATTTCTATTAAAGCTCGTTGTTGTCAAGCTGAATTCGGTGGGAGGAGTAAAGAAGAGGTGTGCGTGAATGATAGACAGAAGTGTTTTAACTGAGAACTTGACCTTTGCGAAACTATTTCGTATACTGAATTGGAAAACTAGGTCACGAAAGTATGCAGCCATGGACGCGAAAATAACAGATTTGGAGCGTACTCGAAATTAATGATTGATGGGACAGATTCAGTCTTGTTTTATTTCCTGGGCTTGCGTTCGGGTGTGACTTGAAAAAATATCGTCTTCTGAACCAATATGCCCTAGTATTATTGATAAAACTACCCCAGGAGGGCTTCTGGTGAGCTCAATAATCTAGATTTGATGTCAACCTCTTGATTCGGAATCACCTCGTCCTGCATGAGGACTAACTTGATGAGATAACATCATAGGCTGGGTGAGTATTGGTATTCGATACAAAAGAGATCTGGAATGAGCATTATTGTGGGGGGGGGGGACTTGAAAGGCTCACGGGTTCTTTAACAGAGTTGAACGAGGGGTGGCAGGAACCTGTTTTATGGAGCACGAGAGATCTGAAAAATCCAGATCGTGAAGTCACAAGACCGGTTTATGCTGTGACGTCACAAGTTTCGTATGATAGGAGAGAAGCTAAGAAAAATTCCGACCTCCAAGATATAATTATATAATATGAGGAAGACTTATTAAAAAAATTATCTATAACGTCGTCATCCAATTGTGACATCATAAGGCTCACCTACGACTTCATCATATGACGTCAAAGGCCCGCCTGCGAGCTACAATATATGATAGGAGGGGGACTTGGAGAAAATTTTTGAGCTCCGAAGTTTGCCGCCCGGCTGACGTTTTTTCCGGAAAATCCCCTGATAAAAAAGGCTCCCTGTTGAAAATGCTAACTTCTGAGCCAATATGCGACTCAGTATACTTTCAAATTGATCCAAGGAGACTACGCTTCCTTCTAATGACCTCAATAATCTCGACCATCCGTCACATCCCTGATGCCGGTTGAAATTGACCTCGGTAGGAGCCACCCTAATAAGCCACATGCAAGGGTGCTCTCTCGGGATCCTCCCTGTTTTTCTCACAACAAATATTTTTTACGACGAGGACGAAAATTAGTCCAGAAGTTGAGGCGGTAGACGGAAGTTTCCAAGTTCTTCTATGGGGGATTTTTGAAGAATTTGGGTGCGATTCCATATATAGGTGATCCGTAATCTAGAACAAGTCGGACTAGGGTATGGTTGAGGGGAAGTAGAGTTTCGCGGTTGCAATCGGTGGCAGGACGAGGTAGGTATTTTAAAACGTTTAGATGCTCTGATATTCTTAGCTTCAATTTCTCTAATATTATGGTAGCCAGGAGTGTTTGAAGTGAAAGTGGAGGTCGAGAACTTTTACTGCGTGTCATTAACTAGTTGATGAGGAGGAAAGGAAAGTGGGGTTTTAGCTCGTTTTTTGTTGAAAATCACGATACAAGAACTTGGAGGAGGATATTTGGAATCCGCGGTATGGTAGCCAGTTAAGAATGGACAAGTTGGAACTTTGTGAAGTTAAATACGTGTTTGCGTAATGCGTATGGATACTCAGGTTATCGGCACATAAAATAGGTTCGAGCTCAGCCTAAGGTTAACAGACCCTCCTCTCCAAACACGTGTAGGTCAAGGTCATTTTCCTCCTCTAATAATCCAGATTAGAAGGGGTGGGAGGGTAAAAGTAGTTTTTGGTTGAATTTTTCCAAAAGCTCACGTAAGGACACAAATTTATGGAGCAGAAGAAAACGGATAGAGTGAAGACTCTACAGGTCATGTCAGCATAACATCTGCAACCGAAGGGATTCAATCTTCGTCTATGGAACGCTCTCCAGCCATTCCTTGATGTCCAAAATATCTTGTATGAGTTTCTTAATTATCGCTCAAGAAAAATTCAATAATAATCTAATGTGTATTTTCCTAATTTCTGTTTCAGGTAATGTTCGGATTTTGAGATAATTTTGATTCGAGATTCGACTAGTTGGTATATTAAATTCACTGTTCTGAAGCAGAAATTTCTTGGATATGGTCACAAAAAACTTCCAATTTTGTAAGTTCAATTCCCGTATCGAAAATAGAAACTCGATTATTTATAGTTAGCTTAGGAAATGTTGTATTCAAATATTTTCCTCACGAATCGCAGGAAAATGTCGTGGTCGCAAAAATTGTCATTATTCACTGACATACTAGGTCAAAATTTACACGAGGAGCACTAGTCGACACGATCATCGAGAGAAGTATTGTGTGAAAATCTTTCAGGTGAAAGGATGTTGGCCAGATAATTCGAGTGTGTTAAATTAGTGAAAGAAGCACTGCATCAGCAATGGTCGTTTTCTGTGACGGTGGTTTAAATGGTAAATTAAACTGTGCAGGACCGTCTTTATCCCTCCTCAGTCGGGTACTAGAGCTGACAAGGAGTCCATGAAATTCGTCCGACAGAAAATTGCGATTGCTGAAAAATGAACGTACGAAATTCGAACGTGGCGAAATTTAGATTTTGCGAAGTTTTAACCAGGCGAAATGTGGACATTACGAAATTTAGATATTACAAAATTTGAGTGTTAGAAAAAATATAAATTATGGAAAATTGAAAAGTTCTAAATTAGAAAAGTTTCATATAATGTATGAACCTTTATAAGTGAGTTAGATAATTTAAGAAATAGTCGTCTCCACTGTCGACGTCATCCTCCTTGTCATGAAAAAAATCGTGTGAATAATTTGACCTTGCCTGAGACGACGAATAATTTTATTAATTACAAAAGCAAAGATTAAATGAAACGCATTACTTCATATTTATCATATTTTAAGGTGGTATTATCGTCATCCTCCTTCCTGTATAGAGGCGTCCATAAATTACGTGAGGCATTTTTTTTTTTCTGAGGGGGTCCAGCCAAGTCTCACCAAAACTCACGTGAGGGGGAGGGGATGCCGACAAATCTCACGTAATCGTCTTCTCACCCAAATACATTCTAAAATATTGCTAAACTGGCTTAAATTTAATTAAAACATGACTAAAAAATACAAAAAATATGATCAAGAAAATAACTTTCTTTTTAGTCGATAAACGCGATCAAGCACAGATATACAAAGTAAAAATACGCATTTCGGAAAATCTCACGCGAGATGAGAGGGGGAGGGAATCAAGGCAAATCTCACGATATCTCACCCAGGGGGGAGAAAAGGGGTCGAAAAATCGCAAGTCACAAAAATCGCCTCACGTAATTTTTGGACGCCCCCTATACGCGTGTGATAAAATTGCAGTAGTTAATACACACGAGTATAATATCATTCAGTAACAGCAACTTTCGATTTCTATCGATATCATAATGGGTTAATTATAATCGCACATCAAAAGAGAATGTTTGAACAGCAAATATGTGAGCAGTAGAAAGGAATGAGGGAACAGTTGAAAAATGTGTGAAATGAACGGCAATGGTACAAAGTAAATCAAATTGGTGGAACATTAAAAATGATCTTTTTTCAGCATACAGCAAAATAATATCGAAATGAACAGTCGATGCTAAACAGCAATTAAATTTTTCTCACCTCAAATCACTCGGTTTTTGACACAAATATGCCCGGCTTTTGAAACATCATGATGGGCAACTTCAAGAACAATACGATTAAGTTCTGAACTTTGAAAGGTTGATTCATGTACATGTCATAGCAAGAACACAAAAGTCTTAAATTTTGATAAAGAAGAAAGAATGACTTTGGTATTTTATGCAACATTGAGCAGTTTTGACCGCCAATATCGAAGAAGCTTCTATCTACAATGATCTCAAAAAAGAAAGGGTGGAAAAGCTTTGATGGGTTCAAAAAATATCTGTATGGGGTTTGGAAAATTCGTATTAATCGTAATGACACTTGAGATTTGTTTTGTTCATGTCCTTTTTTTCTAAAACATTTAACCTGCAAACATTCTCTGGGTATGCTGATCCACCTCCAACTTTGTGACGTTCCTCCTCAGACAAAAAATGTGCCCCTTGGGCAGAAACGTGAACGAGGACACCCAGCGAAGGCAAAGAAAGCTCTGTTAGTGCAATGATTATTATGTTTTATTTCTTCGTTCTAATCAGGGTTCTAGTCTCCTCAACTTTATTCGATTTTATTCTACCTATTTCAGATTTTGGACAGATTTTCTTTTGTTCTAGACTTTCAACGGATTTAATTTTATTAGACTTTTGACTGATTTTATTTTTTTACTTTAGCAGTCTTTGCTGAATTAACGCATTTTGCTGTGATTACATTCTTTCCACTGCGTAAACCATCTTTTTTGCTGTGCTCTAAAATCCAACCCTATCATAAAATTCATGTTCAACGTCCTGGGTTTATTCTAGCTTATCGAGAGTGCAATTATTACGTTCAATTTCTTTTTAGTACCGTAAAATTTCGTTATTGTCTAATTTCTCAAACGACTTTTTTCGCACTGATAATTTTCATGTGGACAATTTTCGTCATTGCTTAATTTCTCAAGTGACTTTTTTTTGTCTATCAATTTTCAGTGTTTTTTTTCTGTTGGTCAATTTTCGTTCGGACAAATTTCCTGACACCGCTGACAAGTTATGCGTAAAATTTGAAATTTAAGTCATTATGGGTGGGACGGGGGAACAAGAAGGCACAGTGAACAAGTCTTCGCCTCTCCTCCCCTCCCCATAGTATATCCTTCGCGTTAGCCGTGAAACTGAGTGCCCTTCACTACTTCATATCTAAGGTATGGTCTGTTTTAGGATCTAGAGGTGTTCGCAGAATAATTTTCAAGAGTTCATAATCCTCCGATTGAATTGTTATCTCTTGTATGGTCATGAATGTGTTGTGAAACTTCTTAATTTCATGTATCATATGACCAAATTTCAAACTTTTGGAAGGAAGATGAACTATCGAAGGTACTTCAAGAAGTATTTGCGACGCTGGTTGCAATTACATTTGCTATCTTTTAATATTTCCCATCACTATTATGCAGTACTCATGTTCAGTTCTCGCGCTTCATTGCGACAGACAAGTGTACCTTCTCGCGCATTGAAATTAAGATACGTTACGTATCGCGGCGACTAAACATGAGTATCGTGGAGATGCCGAAAAACGCCATCGAAAATACTTTTGGAAATACCCTCGACAGGTCATGTTTATTCCAAAAGTTGGAAATTTGTTCATGTGTATTATAGCTCGTAGTTGGTTTTCAATTGAAACGAAATCGAAGAATTGACACTTGGAGTGAAATGCGATCGACATCGAGTGTCATTTGTACACCTTGAAAATTGTAGCACGCACCCTCAGGGAGATTTGACTGTATCGGATATAGAAAGCGTCATTTTCACGTCCTTGAGGTAGGCGAGCTATCCTCTTTTCCAACGTACGTAAAAATTTGTGAAATCACGTTACGTAAACTATTCCAATATAATGCGATTTTTTTTTTTTTTTTTTTTTTTTCTTGCGCTCATCCGATACAATATTCCACCGTCGATCTAACAAGCCTGCTGCGTATTACGATCGCGGCGACAATTCTCACTTTGAAACTACCTACTCTTATATTCCTTAACAAGTTTACATCGTTAGCTGGCGTAAGGTGTGTATGTGTACACGAAGTAGGTACATCCGCAAAGTTCGCTTTATTACGGCGATGAAAATTGCTTTTGTGAAATTAAGTAACAAAAAAAAAAAAGGAATAAGGAAGGAAAACAAACGCTATACTTCGGTCTATGTATGTACGTATTATACCTGTATGTACGCACACTTGCTCTCCGACTATTAGGTCCACGAAAAGCCTCCCTTCGGAAAACAGAAAATAAATAGACTCGTTCTATTTAACGTTCGCGTTTTTACATTCGCAATGACTCCGCACAGATTTCAATTTTCCTACCTTACCTTATTGCCGCGGGGATTCTATTTACAAAGATGAACGCTTTCTGCAGCAAATAAAGAATGGAACATATAGAAGGATGAGTACGTTGACAACGACGATAAAAAAAAAAACAAGTCTTCTCGCTTCATATTGAACATCTTACTTTTTTTCCATTTTTTTTTTTTTTCTTTTCTCTCGCTCAGCTTTTCAGTACGGCTTTTTCTCCCTCATTCAACGCAGTTGTACACTAAGGTGGTACGACGAGTTCTCGTATACGTAAGCTCTGCAGCGAATATAGTTGAATTATCAGCTCCGTACTTCGTATTACGTGTATAACGTGAGAAAAGTAGAAGCCAACAGAACGACAAAGTAAAAATATAATCATTTTTCGTATTGGTCGATTAGGTCAGGATGAGTGATTTACAGTAATCGTACACCGTGCTTCTCATTTCAAGTTCTGCCGTGTCTGTAAGATACGTTGATGTTGATAAAACTGTCTTGCTTTGAGGCTTGGAGGAGTAAACATGAGGTGATTCTTCTGGCGAAGTAGAAAGTGATCGAGGTTAACTCCTCTAGGTCCTACTTATGTTTATGTGAATGTCTATTCCGTCCCCTTACTAGGTAGTTCCTTGAATCCTGATATGTCTCTTGACAAATAGATTCACTCTACCTCTCCTTCTGATCTAGATTGACGGAAGGAGAGAATGCCACGGTTCTCCTGATGACTTTCGGGATTGGAAATCGACCTACATGTAATTGGAGAGGGGAAACAGTCGATTCATTCGGTGGCCTTTTTCCTAGGGATGGAGAAGTGTTGGGAATGAGTGGCCTGTCTTCCAACGCAATGGTGAGCCATACCTGACTCAGAATCAGAATGGGAGGTAGGCCTAGTGGTGAGTCGCTTGTGTTCTTTGAGCCGCTTAGTGAGGTTTCGTCCACACTGGCCAGCGTATCGGCCACCGCAAGAGCATGTAAAGTCGTAGGTGCCAGATTTTTCAAATTTGGGGATACGGTCCTTCAGGGATCAGAGGTCGCATACTCTAGTTATCGGTTAGAAACCGACTCGGTAACTGTAGTGTTTCAGCTCGCGTTCTAGGGCCTCAAGCGGATCCAAGTTTGCTTAGACGATTGAGGTTCGAGAGGAGGGGAGTCGGTCGATGGGTGATGGAATGAGTCGAGCAGAACTCGGGAAACTCGGTTGACGACCTGGATCTGTTGAGGTGGTGGATCCTAAGTCTGACGTTCTTCGATCACTCTGGTTTCTGACTCTTGAGCAGACAGGAGAGAGGAAGAAATAACTTCCTATGTACCGCTGATTTCATGATGGCTAATTTATGGCGCGTAAGGTGTCATGATTTCGCGTTGATGGAAACACCACTATAGGTTGGTTTCCGGTAGACTTTGAATGAGGTAGTAAGGAGGCCATTGCTGAGGTTGTTTGGAGTTGATGAGATCGTAAGGTCGAGATAGTTAGCCGGCTATATCGGAGGTGAATGTGATGTTATCGTCAAAGGAGGGAAAGATCGGATCCTTTCCAACCACAGAACGCGTCATTCACGTAACGGTACCAGAGGAGAGCATCGCCGGATTTGCCCGAGTTCTGTCAACGTCTCAGGGCCCAGCGTTCTAATCGGCCCATGAATATTTCCACCATGAGGTATGATAGTGGCCCTCCCATAGGGAGTCCTCCTGGGAACTTGAAGGTTTTTCCATCGAATTTGCAGATGTTGTATTCCACGCGTAGGAGAATTAATCGTTCGAATTCGTCTGCCGTGTCTAGGGGTGCGCCAGATATGACCAAGAGTTCGTGCATAATGTCAATTGTTTTCTGGACGGGGATGTTAGTGAACATGGCTCCGGCATCGAATAAGATGATGCGGCAGTCTGGGGTGAATTGCAAGTCCTTGAATTTCGATGCAAGTTGCGTAGAGTTCTGGATAGAATGTTGGGAGAAAAACGCTGTATGTTGGAGGTAAATCAAACCGGAGGCCACTGGTTAATACGTAGCATTCAATCACTATGTTACAAAATAGCAAAGATCGGGGCTAAATTCATGAAAGAAAACTACCAGTCTGCACCGAGAAAAAGAATCAGAAACAACAGGTGCTGATAGAGCGCTTGAGGATGTGACGAACATGTTTGATAAAATACCAAAGGTCGCATTTTTCGCCCGGCTACGAAACAACAGATACCATATTATGTGAACCCTTGACGGGCTGAAGTACGCCAGAAAGGGATTGTGTACCAGTACCACTGCAAATTCAATAAAAAGTTCTACAGCCATGGATGGGATCACCACTTTCACATAATGTACTCGTGGCGATATTTATGATGGACACGAAGAACATGTTGTTGAATGATAGCCAGTTAAGAAACTTGTCAAGACACTAGGCTGAATAGGTAGGTGATACCCTAAATATGTAGTTAGAGGCGCTAATAGACAAGTGGAAACAAATGCGATAAATGTTAGCAACAAACTAATAACAGATAATATCAGACTCACCCACTCTTACCTCCTCCAAGGTCTTCATGTCCCTCTGTCATTTGACTACTGCCATTCAGATAACCTCAGAGGTCAAGATCTCTTCTCATGTACCGCGTTCCGCCTGCAACGTTTCCTCGTCTGTATCCTTTGTACAATCGAAAGCCTCTGCGCTGAAGCACCCGACCTCCTCTCCACTTATTAACTGGCAACTTCCTCGCATCCTCAGCTCAATTTCCGGAACTCGCTACCCACACTGCTCTCTCCTCCCCTCAAAATACCTTACTAAATTTTCTTGGACCTAAGCCTGTTTCCCTCCTCAAGCTCAATCTTCTCCTCCCTATTACATCGCCCATTCCCCCATAGCTATTCACTCCTTTGACTATCAGATTACTCTAATGGCTCTGAAGTAAAAAATAAAACTGTCTATGCATACTCCATCCAGGATAAAATTACGGTCTCTCGTTTAAGAAACTCTGCCTCCAATTTCACTGCTGAGTGAGCGCTATTCGCTTTTGTCTTCCAACTCTTACTCAGCATCCTTTCAAACTATATCCTGCTATATGACCCACTTTCCTCCCTCATATCTGTACAAGATCCTTATTCAAATAACCCCATCACTCAACGCATTCACGTCATTAAATCATCAGTCACCTTCATCTGGATTCCACGTCACATGAGAACGTTGATCGTGCGGCCAAGAACTCCCCTGACCCAGCTCATTCACCAATATACGACCTTCAAAAATATCAACGTTCTAAAATCCTTGAGCTTCTCGGCATAACCTTTGGAAAAAACAGTATCACAACAAACTAACATCAACCAAAAGAAAACGAATCCGTTCCTTCAAGTTACGGCTATCCATAATAAACATGAAAGAGGAATACTCCGACGTAGAGTAAAACATGCAAACCGCAGAAAAAATGAAAAGACGACGAGCGCTTTCGGTTAAACAACCATCTTCAAGCCTGAAATGAAAGCAACTGACGAACAAAAGAGAAGAACGAGGTATTAAGATCGTCCAAACGAGAAATCACGGTGTGAGTCATAAACCAGTTCGATCAGGCCATCTTCCGGAATGTACGAAGGAGCTTTTCGGATCCCACGCGGAAGCTGTGGCCACTGTTTATTAAGTGATCGGCGAAAGCTGACTCCCCCAAGTGTCCCTTCTTCCAAGACTTCAGGTGCTCAGCTACTCGAACTTTCATTTGGCGGCTGGTCTCACCAATATAAAAGCCTTCACAATCCTCACACTCCAACTTATACACACCACTCCTCTCATCGACAGGTATGGGGTCCTTCAGTCTCACAAACAACCTCTTGACTGTGGTAGGGTTGTAAAAAACGCGGGTCTGAAGCCAAACGGGCGAAGGGCCCGACCCAATTGCTGGGAGAACTTCCCCAAGAAAGGGAGACTGATCCAACGCAAACGGCGATCACGGATCGTGTCTCGGGGGAGGGAGGTTGTGGAATCCAGGAGGCGAGCCTCCTGGATTGCTTTCATTTCAGGCTTGAAGATGGTTGTTTAACCGAAAGCGCTCGTCGTCTTTTCATTTTTTCTGCGGTTTGCATGTTTTGCTCTACGTCGGAGTATTCCTCTTTCATGTTTATCAACCAAAAGCCTATCTATTTCTTGGGTCAAAGAGAAGTCATCCTGTCCCATCTTAGGACTAGTCATACCTGACTCACCCACTCTCACCTCCTCTTAGGTCTTGACGCCCCTCGGTATGTGACTATTGCCATTCAGATAACCTCACAGGTCAACATCTCCTCTTATGTTCCGTCCTCCGAAACCAACGTTACGCGTGTAGTGTTTTCTTATCTGTATCCTCGCACTATCCAACAAGTCCGAAATCACCTGCAATTCCCTTAACTACCTCCGTTCCACCCATTTCTTCACACTTCTCTATTAATTATGAAACGAATATATGTAATAATGTCAAGTATAATTAGCGTAAATCAACTTGAATTTAATATAATACCTACTGTAAAAGAAAATGTAATTGCTGTGAAGAGTAGATTGACACTACCTCGTACGTGACGATCATCTTTACTGTTGGAGTGCTGGTATAATATTCTTTGACGTCCTTAAAATATCAAAATCATATACAAAGTATAAATATTTTTATTTGAAAAAAGGTTTCGAACTTCAGAAAAATTTGCAAATTTACACGTGAGAAATCGGCGCGGCGTTCTTGATGATTGTTAATCGTTTGTTTGTTCGCACAGCGCAAGAAGAGTTGCTTTCATTTCAGGCTCGAAGATGGTTGTTTAACCGAAAGCGCTCGTCGTATTTTCATTTTTTCTGCGGTTTGCATTTTTTTACTCCACGTCGGAGTATTCCTCTTTATTGTTTACCGTTTTCTCACTTATTATTCCGTTCCGATGTGTAACCGTCACATTGAATACACTACGTTGCAACAGAACTCGTAGATCATGTTTCTCAAACATATCTTCTATACGGCCGTATAGCTTCGTTTGAACTATAGTTCCTAGAGGTCTGTGCGTGACGCCGTTCAACTGATTAGTAACTTAATCATTGTAAATATTGATAGACGGCTGAAAGCAATCAACGACCTAATTTTTGATAAACTATCATAAAATGAAACATAAAAATTATTTCGTGTCCATATTTCCGGGAATAATCATAAATGTAAGGACCACGTATAATCGAATATTGCAAATAGATAGCCTAGATAGTGTTTGCAAGTTCGTCGAATACTTGACGAGTAAAAGTCATCTTACTCGTATGGGTATACAAGCTGATATACGATAGTAGATCACTCTAATGGCTCGTACCCTCCACCTTGTGAACATTTTCTCAAGTCCCAATGTCTTAGGATATAAACATAATCGGATACGAAGGCACTCGGACTAACATTTGTTCATTCTGTTCATTAAGTTAGAACAATTAATATTCAAAATATACCTACTTATGTTGTACAGTGTTCGTTGTGGCATGAATCATGAAGAGGAGCTTTAATCAAGTCATCATCACGAAAATTTTCGGCTCATCATCTTATGAAGGAAAGAGCATTTCCAGTTACAAACTGAAATACATTCCAAACGTACCAAGGCTTTTTACTTTTGCAACAACCTTCAGTTTTATGATTGTGACTTTCATATCCTTCAGGAATAAAATTGAAGATGGATTACAAAAAAAAAAAAAAGAGAAAGACTTGAATTTGTGTACACTTTTTGAGCGAGTCAGTGAGAAGAACTGAGTTTAAATCGCACTGGATTGATATTGTGGCGACTGATTTCTGCAATAAACTTCATGAAAGGGTAGAGAGTATCAATGAAGCTCAAACACAGCCCACAGTTGTCAGCAGACAACATAAGAAAGGAGGGGAAATCAATGAGACTCATAATGAGTGTGGTGAAGTGTAAGTAAGCACTATACTAACGAAAGTATCAAATTAACAGTAGAAAAGGGCAATTAGACCAGCAACCATTCGGACGTGTAACACTCACCCCGGAAAATTGGAGGATAGGATAAAAAATCTGCAGGAATCCAATGTACACCGACCCCATCATCCCTATCACTCCATGCACAAGTTCACGGCAGTCCAGAAATACTGCTATCGAGCAATTTTCCCATCCTGATCAGAACAATGAAGAGAAGAGGAAAGAAATCTTGGCAGTAAAACAGATCGCAGCAGCCAACGGATACTCTTTGGACGTGGTTCAGGGAGTCTTTGGCAAATTGGGGGTAACGAAGTCCACCAATGACAGGATATCGTGAAAGTATGCCGGACCAGTACCTTACATAGGAAAGCACAAAGTGCCCAAACAAGGTGATGAAGGTGTTCAAAGGCTATGAAGTAAATATGGCAATCCATGACAACCGATCAGAATGAGCAACGACTGGACGGAGGAGAAGGACAGGGGAAGCCTGAGGGGAGTGTTCCAAGCTCTGTTTTGAACAGTGCGAAGCCATCAATATTGGTGAACCTAGGAGAAGTCTTGAGATCGGGAGAAAGGAGCAGAGGATGGCAAGATACCGTTTGGAAAACATTGCAATGAAGAACAACACAATGCCATAGATGTAAAGAACTGCTTGAAATAGAACTATAGGAATTGATAGAGGTTGCCAAATCAAACAGGAGAAAAGCTAGCCTCTTGAAGAATGTAATCGTGTTTGACCGCGGAAGATTATTTGGCTCGGTTATTGGATGGGGGAAGAAGAACAGAAATGACCAATAAATGGTAGCCAATAGAAACGTAGCTTATAGGAGTAAACCAGGCAAAACGCAGCTCTATTACAGCCTATAAGATCACAATGTTATACAACAAGAACCAATTTTAAAGGCTATGTTGTTCAGTAGCAGTACAACTGATGATAAGATTACTCTCGTAACAAAGCAGAATTGCCCTTTGAATTTAGAAGAGTTTACTTTGAAAAGACGTAATTAGATTTAAATCGTGTACGTCGTTGGTTTTTTGTCTTGGGGGACTTTTGATGTTTATTTGCTAATATTTTTTCAACGCAGAACTAAACTCCTTCACTTTAAAGGCTGCTTGAATCCTAAGAAGGAGAATTTCAATGATCGCGAAGTATGTTGTCATGTTCATTAAAAAAAGCATAGTAATCCATCATATCCGGATTGTTTCTTTTTCGGAGATTTTGATCACTTATTGACATCATATAAGCTTCATATCGATTGGGCTCGATTTTAGGGAACCTGTCTTATCCGTATGGTGGAGTTTTTTGGAAAAAACGTCCACGGCAAAGCTCAGAGCTCGAAAAATTTCCCAAGACCCTATCCTATCATAATATAGCATGGTGATCGGTCTAAGATAGGCTCTTCGAGTAACTAGATATACAATACTCCATACCACAATTGACTTAGCCTCTTCAATGACCCAGATATGCGACGCTTCAAACACCATAAGACTCAGAACGTCCTCCGAAGGTATTCCAAGTCCTCCTCTTGTTATACATAGTCCAAAGTTCGGGCCTGTGACGTTACAATTTTATGACGTCATAGATCCGGTACGTCAACATCTTTCAGATCCCACGTGCTCCATAAAACTGGTTCCCTGTCACCTCTCGTCCAACTCCATTAAAGAACTCGTTTAATGATTCCGATGTAGGTCAGAGCTGAATCAAGTGCTTCTGTTCAATCGGATTCTCAAGCGTGTGCTTCTTTCAAGCTAAGCGTTTCGGCTTCTTCGTGTATTGTTTTCAGATCGAGTAGCTAGACTCACAATTCTAAGTCGTTTTCTGATTTGTTTTTGCTTTCGCAGTCTCCGCAAGACGTCGACTTCGAATCATTTTGAAAATTTGCGGACCTAAATCGCGGATGAGCTGCACGTATTCTAGGTTGTTGAATTTTTGGTTACGAGAGAATTTCGGTCGCGCGGTTAAAATTGCGAGGTTGTAAGAGGTTACGTACGTTTTCGGAAAATAGTATATGGAAATCAATTCCCTCGAATAAAAGCGTCACTTTCCTCGGCGGATCAGCTCTCTTATATTATTACAACAGCCAGTATTTTTTTCGGATTAAACTCGATTCTTTCGGATTAATATAAAATGCGCATGAATGAAATTACAAGCTAAAGAGAGAGAGAGCGAGAGAAAAAAAAGCGACAACGGCTTTCATTCGCGCTTCATTAGAGTGCAAATTGATTTCCATTCGTAAACCCGATAATACGACAGATAAGAAGCGAGACGAAATAAAATACGTCGTGTCGCCTTATATCTCGCGAAGAGCTGGTCGGGGGAGAGGGGGTTCATCGCGAAAATAAATTATGTTGTTGATTAACAAAATAAATGTCGCGCGTATCATTATCAGTGCAGTTGTAAACAGTGCGCTGCAAATGTTTCAGGTGGAAAGAAAAACAAAATTCGATTTAGTTTTCTTAATGGCGCTACATTCGCTAGCGCTAATTACGGAAATTTAAAAGCGAGTATAATACCGAAAATAGTGACGACGTACTAATTACATTTTCGGTGACGGAGACGTCATTGCAAATTCGATCGTCCGCGAGGAAAGCCATTTGCTTCCTCGTCGGAGTACAAAATTACTGTCACATCAATCTACGATTTTACTCTTTCGCATTCGCGTTTGTACGTTTGGAAAATGCATCAGTCCACTCGCCTCGCGCCTCCGTTGGAATACGTAATTTGCATTTTGCTCCTGATATACACAGTCGGCATGTGTACGGTGTACCTGCTCCTCGATATCGGAATTCCTATCTGCCGCGGAGGTTGGAGACTCCGTTTTAATATCAGCTCTCGCTCGTGCCTCCATTATTTCAGTCGACCTTCTCCGACACATTTACGAGTACACGATTCGTAGGGGCGGTTTAGTGTACCGAGTAAAATATGGTTTACTCTCCCTTTATTTTTTTCATTCTTCGCGTAAACCGAGACATACGTATTCCAATAAGCGGAAAAAGAAGAACTACGATCGTACACCAAAAGACGAGTACGTGTTCAGAGCCAAAAATTTTAAATGTACTCTTTATTCGCGAGGCAGGAAATCGCTATTCTAACGCGTAAAAAAAAAAAGAAAAAAGAGGGATAGCAACCCTTTAAAATAACTGATAAGAATTTCTTACGCCGGCATCGAAACGATTTTCTTTGGGCCGTGTTTACGTATTATTATAAGTTCAGTTCGCATATCGGACGAACACGCACATCAGGGTTAGGCGGATCATTCTTCTCGCCTCCCCTCTATCTATCTCTTTTTTTCACTTTTCTCCTAGCCGAATTCGTTTTTTCTTTCCTTCCACTCGAAATTTTAATAGCCCCGGGGGTCTCGTTATCGAACCTCAAACGCCTGTTTATTTTTATAATACCACGTTTCCGGCTAATTTTTCTAACACTCGCTCGTTCACTTCTTCTCTTCTTTTTTCCTTCTACTTTTCGCGTATTCGTTGAGATATAGGAGAGAGAAAAAAAAAGGGTGGTTCGACACGCGCTTCTGTGAAGGATCTGTCCCTTTCGCTTCTTATTAATTCGCGAATTTGTCGTCGTTTTTGAATACCGATATATCAGCTTGGCGATTGAACGCCGATAAGCGCGTCCCAGCGCACCGTGCGTAGGGAGAGAAATGGATTTAGAAATTTACGATGACGTCACGAGTCATTCCTGCGGGCGATTTTTTCACGCTCGCAAGTCGCGAGATGAAGTCAATCTATTTTTGAAAAGAAAATAACTCCATAAAAGCTCCCTCGTGTTTTGTAGGATTGCGATCAAAACGCCTCTTATCTTGTCGAACTTGAAAATTTGCTCGTTTGAATTGTCTACATGAAATGTAAGAATGAACGCGGTCTACACCGTATACTCTTCTGTCTCTAAAAGGCTTTCCACTGGGTCTGTGGACACCTCCACGAGTTCCGCCTACGAGGACGATGTAATTTTCTTTAAAAGATCTACCAGCGATCTTTGCCAGTTTGTAGTTGGGTGCTATTAACCAGTGGTCTCATGGAACGGTTGGCATTGCGAGTTTAACCTCCTTGAATTTTGGTATTACCGGGTTCATCTCAAGCGTTCTTTTTCTGCTAGTTACATCAGCCTGTTCTGCTATTTCAGGATCCCAGTTTCTGATATCGATTCTCTGCAATGTAAGACTCCATTTTTTGTGTGTAGTCGTCCTTCTTCATGATCACTACTGTATTGCCTTTGTCCGTTCTCTCAAAATTTGGTTATTCTGTCGGATGTTCTTCTGTAGATTTGTGACCTTCCTCTGCACTAGTTTCATTGTGTCACTAGTTCGACCTTTATTCTCTTTGATGTCCAACAGTTCTTTCCCAATTCTGGTTCGGGCTTCTGGTCTCGCGACATATCCTATGGTTTCGATTTCTTGTTCGCAGGTAACGGTCTCGTTTTCGAGCTTACACTGTGTCAATTTCTCTGGCTGGTTGTACTTGATGCCTCTTTTCTTCCGTTGAGGTGACTCGTGATAGGTTCTCGGTTCGCGGGGCAGAGTTGTGCTTTGGTGTCGCTGTTTCTTCTTTTCTTTCTCCGGTGTTTCGCGTCACTTCGACAAGTTTCTTCATGACCCGTTAGGTTCAGCCTTCCACTCTGTTATCCATTCCTCTCCTCGGTTAAATACTATTTTTTAAAGTCTCGGTGGTCAGCTTGTTCAGATGCGGACATATTGGTCATGCGGTAAACCATTCACCTTGGTGATCTTTCCTTGTACAGTTCATTTATTTCGGTTTGTACTCTCAATCTTTCGACTTGTATCTTGATACGTTTCACCCCTGCACTGCTTCCTGATAGCCTGAGCGTCGCGTACATGGAAATCATACCTGATGTCCATGTCCGCATCCGATATTTAGGGATATAACGTCGTCACGGACCTTGATCTCATTTAGAAGCTAGAAGAGATTTCGAGTTTTGATTCTTTAAAGAGAGGAGTTGGGAAAAGTTGCAGCTGTGTACCTCTAATTGAAATCACTTCAAGGTATGAACTTTCAACTACAGGGTCATTGGTTACTATCAGGTTCGGTGGCGAAGGGGCGATCGCTAGGGCCCGAAGAAGGGCCTAAAAACTAGAAATTAATAAAAAAATGGAGATACAATCTCTTTTTTACTGGGAACCTGTTTTATAGGAAGGGTTTTTCGGAAAAAAAGTCCGCCGTCGGGTGTAAGTCCACGTCCTATCATGTATATCTCTGAGGTTGAAATTTTTTTTTCAAGTTCCCTCCAATTATTTCTAAGTCCCCCTCTTATGAGCTAGGGAGCGGTGCCTGTGCCTTGTGAAGTCACCGAGGTGCCGTCAACGATACGTTTTTTTTTAGTTCCCCTCCTATTATATATAGCTCCAAAGTCTGGGCTGTGACTTCACAATACGATGACGTTTAGGTCAGCTGTGTGACGTCACAATCTCATAACGACGTCATAGATCAGTTTTTTGTCTTTTTTTTTTTCAAATCCCCGTCCTGTCATATACCTAAGCTTGCGGGGCAGGGCTTTTGACGTAACAGTTTGATGACGTTGTAGTTCAGGCTTGTGACGTCACAATCTGATAACGTCATAGATCAGTTTTTTTTCCCTAAGCTCCTCCCCCCCCCCCACCATGTATAGCTTAAGGTTGAAATTTTTCCAAGTCCAGTTATTTTCCAAGTCCCTCTTCCTATCATATACATATAGCTCGTGGTGCGAAGCGTACGTTATAGGTCAGCCTTATGACGTCACAATCTGATGACGTCATAGATCAATTTTTTCCAAGCTCCTTCGCTCCCCCCCCCCCATCATATATAGCTTGGAGGTCGAAATTTTTCTAAGTCTCTCTCCTATCATATGTGGCTCCAAATACTAAGCTTGTGACGTCACAATCTGATGACGTCGTATATTTTTCAGATGCCAACGTGCCTCATAAAACCGGTTTCCTACTACCCCTCGTTCAGCTCTCTTAGTATACCCGTGAGTTGTTTTATTGGTGGGTGGATGGGACCCGAATTTTAGTAATCTCCACGTGCCCCATAGTGAGCCAGTCCGACCCTCGCTATGGTGGGGTCTTAGGCTGAATTTAAGCTAGGCTTGGCGGATTCTTCTGGGCCAAGACTCCTTATGTTCAGGCTAACTTCGAGCTGTTGAGGTTACATCCCAAGGAAATGTCTTCAACCGAATTTTGTGGAGTCGTCAATATTTAGAAAACGTCCGCGTCCGATGCTTATGGCGTCATCAATGACCTTGAGCTTATCAAGGGATTTGGAGAAATTTCGAGCTTCGGTTCCCCGTGAAGAGAGGAATTGGAAAAAGTTTAAATCTGTGTACCTCTAATTAAAATAACTTTATGAACTTTTAACTACAGAGTCATAGGCTGCGGTGGAGTCTTAGGCTGAACTTAAGCCAGGCTTAAGGATCCTTCTAGGCTAAGACTTTTTATGTTCAGACTAACATCGAGCAATCCTCAAGAAACGTCCTTATCCGACCTTTTTGGAGTCGTCAATATTGCCTTAAGCTCACAAAATCGTAAACCCTATGCGTCCAGTCGTCTCCTGTGTTTCATCCCTCGCATATTTCTTGGCCTAATTCCTTGATAAATGTTTCAAGCTGTTCCTTTGACTTTGCTGGGCTGTCTCCTATCATTTGAGTCACCTTGTAGGCTCTATCTCAATACTGATGCCCTCTGAGTGAATTATGAAGTTGGAAAGTAGCTCAATGTATGGTGCCAAAGTTACGGCCAACTTTTATATCAATTTTTCGTTCCTCAGATACGATCGACAAATATTTGTGAAAATGGTGGGCAAAAAGAGACTAGGTCTTCCCTTCCATTCATTTGTTGAACTGAAAATGAGATTGATGGATCCTACTACAATGGAGAAGGCTTTTGTGATGAGGGCCTTCGTGTAAGACAATGCTTATTGGTCCAAAGGTTCTTTTTCTATATGTCTTCTTCCTCAGAAAAGGCCCGCGTCCGATGTTTGTGACGTCATCAATGACCTTGAGCTTATTAAGGGATTTGGAGAAATTTCGAGCTTCGATTCCCTGAAGAGAGAAATTGGAAAAGGTTTGATCAGTGTACCTCTTATTAAAATAACTTGTGCTATGAACTTGTTACTACAGAGTCATAGGCTACGATGTAGTCTTTGGCTGAACCAAACCTAGGCTTGGAGGATCCTTCTTGGCGAAGACTCTTAGGTTCGGTCTAACTTCGAGCTGTGAGGATTTCGTCAAATGTCTTGACCCGACCTTTGTGGAGTCGTCAATATTGCCTTAAGTTCACAAAATCGCGAACCCTATGCGTCCAGTCGTCTCTCGTGTTTCAACCCTCGCATATTTCTAGGCCAAATTTCTTGGTAAGTGGTTCGAATGTTTGAATCTCATTGTCATATGAAAAACTTGTTATCATTTCATTGGTCGCCATCAGCATCGATCATCTTATTTTTCGTTCAGACTACACGCTCTTCTTCTTTGACATTGTTGGGATTTTTCGGCTTATTCCAGCCATCTTGTATCTTATCCAACTTATGCATTTACTTTGTGAACCGAATCCGCACGTGTTTGACTCTCAATTTGGCCTTGGTTTTCAGCAACTTGAGAACTTCTTCGACATGTCCGTTGTATTTCCACCGGAAGTCAAAGTGAACTTGAGATCTTTTTAAGCCACAGCATTCTCAATTAGAACTTGAGAATGGCAGGCGTCTGTAGCCCTCCTCCATCTATTTGAAAGAAGAATCCAACGAAATAGATTTAAGGGAGACGAAAGCACTCACTAATGGACGCAGTGTTGTGTGAAAGGCTTGAAAAATCTCGAACACAAATGTTGAGATGAAGAATGTTACACGCACAAATGACTGAACTAGAAAAGATCGTAGGTCTTGCATTGGAGGCGAGGGAAATTGAATGATAATTATATTTTTTTTATGAATTTTATTAGATCCGACATGACCTCCACAAAGATTCATTATCGATGGGAAAACGTGACAAAACCTTCTCCGTCATTTCAGTTCGAATTTGTCCACCCTTAATGTACACGTTATATTAGGTCAAATCAATTTTGCCCCAGGTTATGGAATTGCTCTACATATGACGACAATCCGACAAAGTTCTTTCAGGGGATTTAACGGCAAAAAAGTGTCTACCTACTTCTCTATAATATAGTCCCAATTTCACCGCCAGCTTGATAAATGACGAAACTATGTACTCGCGAGTGTTTTCATACGTACGTACTCTAGATACGGCTTTATGGGATACAGCATTTGTTGGACTCGCTGTACTGTGTAGCCTTTGGTTAATTATTACGATTCGATAATGTCTGACGAGTCCGTGCGGACTGACTAAAGCGGAAGAAGCAAATGGAAATACGTCTACCGTATAGTTGAAATGCGTTAAGTGAAACGCGAGAGCGAATTAATTTTAAAATACGTTGTAGATATATCGCCGTGGAGCTAGCTGCTGAATATAGCAAAGGCATCGACAAGCTTTATAACATACGATTCGTTTAATGTGTAATGCTGTTGTTGTTATTACCCGAGTTTGTCGTTGTTGCTGCCTCTGTTGCATGCTTTTATTTGTAAATTTATATACCGGCTGCCTTAATGCATCTCGCTAATATGCTTTCGTATAAATACTTCGATCGCGGAGGAAAATTCTTGGAGTCCGCGGTCGTTGAGAACGTCGTGTAGGTGGCGCGGTATAGAGTAAAAGCCGAACCGCCGGAGTTCGTTTAATATTTAACGTAAGACAAACAAACGCGACATTCTCGTGGGACTCGTTTTCTCTTGTAGACTGTGGCATGTAAACTTGAAAGTTTTCGCGTCTTATAAGCCATCGATGGCGCGACAAAAACGTTAATGAAGCCTTTACTATCTGGTGTGCCGTCGCCTGCCGAGCAGAGCGCCTCTCGATATCGCGCGACGGCTTCTGTCGAATCTCTCACATGTGCCAGAAAATGAAGTCGTAAATGAATTAATAATTACTCGCGTCGTAAGACTTTTGTCGAGTAATTTCTTTCAACATTCAATATCGCAGACGATGAAATAGGAGGGGAGCGGCTAGGGGCAGAAGGTATACAATCATATAGTGTACAGATTCGTGACCGCATACTATAGGTCATGAATCTGTGAACGCGTAGGGTAATTCATTTACGTACCGTCGAGGGTGAACTTTTTCCCTTTTTTTTTTTTTTTTGGTTTATAAATAAATCGCGCGTATCGAGTGGTAGTACATAATAACGTGCGAGTAATTTAATATTGAAAGCTGAATCAGTTCGGACATTGTCAATCTATTATTCAGAACGCTGATTCATTATTCTACGGATACGTCGTGTTTTTTAAACAACGCACGTCAACTACACACGATATTCGTGCGACGAGTCCTTATCTTATACTTTTTACGAGAGCGGTCAAGAAAATTATTGACATGACTTAAAAGCTATCTAGTTGAAAAGTCGAATCAGCCTCTTTGGCACGATTCTCGTTATACGTACCAGATCAGTCTTTCAGGTGTCGGAGTAGCAATTTACTCGTTTTTTTTTTTTCATTTTTTCAAATTAACTCGATCTGCGCTGAAGTGCATCCGCCGTCTATCAACGATTTCCAAATGAGATACGCGGTATAGAAGTCGAGAATGTGGGCAGGTCGCTCATCGTTATTTGCGAACAAATTTTCTTCTTCATTCTTTTAATAGATCCTAAACGAAACACATCCGCGCGAGAATCCTCCACTGGGAATAGATAATAAATGGATGGTTATTTAAATCTGATGTATTTGATCTCGGCGCGTACTTAAAAGTGCCCTCGACACGTCTTATATTATGGGAATACGATAAATGGTTTCCAGATGCGGTTCCTATCACACGGGAAGACGATATTTCTACCGAGTTACGGACGTTGAAACTTCAAATGGAGTTGCAATGTTTTGTACAGAGCTCCTGAGAACAAGAAAGTGAGGAATGTGTACGATGTGGAAGAGGTTGAAGATCAAGGGATACGAAGACACCTAATAACAGGAGGATTGAAATATTGCACTTTTGGGTGCGTAGAGTCAGAATTGGAATTTTTATACGAGACTTTGTAAAGTTAAGAAGTGAAAAATGTGTGAATTCCAGCAACCAAATTTCTGAAGGTTAAAAGGTCGAATACCGAAGGCTAGAAGTCACTTGAACTAAGAAAGTTTGAAATACCACCAGAATTCAACGGTGCCACTTTAGAATGCCAAAATACCAGACGTCTTTCTCATGCTTTACGGATTGACTTCATGTGTACCACCGATCGCTGGCTCTCTTCCGACACCTACATTGACTGACTTGAGTGAAAAACCTGTTTTATGGGAGATTTTTCGATTCCTACAGTCGATTAAGATGGAATATCTGGTCGATATTTTTCCAATATAATCTTTTATAGATGTAGCTTGAAGGTCAAAGTCGTTTTAAATCTTTTTATACTGTATAGCTCGAAGATCGAATTTTTCAGGATTAAACTAGAGCCGATTTCCTGAATTAGTCAGGAGGTTTCAATGCATTTTCCAGAACAACCTCCGCCTCTCGGATATTTCATATTATTTATCTTTTGAATAACTGGAGAGGGGCCCGTGAAGACGCCTGGCATACCATAAGAATCGCTTAAGTATATCTTTTACGCGTGATGGCTTTCAGTTCCCATCACTGGTGACTCATTCACCAATTCGACCCGTAGAACAGGTTTCCTGAAAGAAATGGTGTTCCTGCGCCAATGGGCAATGAGCATCCTTTTCTCATCGCAGGTCACGTATGTTCGATTGAATCGCACTTTGCCCGCTTCAACAGTTTTAAATTTGAAGTGTAGTCTTTCCATTAATTAATCCGGAGCAAATTTCTCAACCGTCTTTGGTGAAACCTTTGGAGGGACTGGACATATTTCCGGTACAGATCCAGCATTTGTTCTCGCATAAGAATGTGGGTAGCATTACTGCCTTATAGACTGCGATTTTCGTCTACATTTCGAGGTCTTCCTTGTTTTCAAGTCCCTAGAATAGGTCAAGGTCACTGATGACGTCATCAAGTGTTCATACCCCTCTTCCTGCACTCAAGCAGTGTACTAAATTCATACTGGGCTTATACTAGGTCTAGACCTCCTGGTTTCGAAGTCTTTAAAATAGGTCAATGTCACTGATGACGTCATCAATTATTCCTACCCCTCTTCCACCCCATGCAGTACACTAATTTCATTCTAAGCCTATACTAGGTCTAATCCTCTTTCATACTAGCTTTATACTAGGTCTATATGTTTCCTTAAATTATCGATACCAAAACCAATTGGACTCATAGAACAGGCTCCCTTGTTTACTTCGTTAAGGAAGTCGTCGCTTCTGCAAATATTATTGGGCTTAGACCATTTCTGTTTTGGTTGGATATTACACGGCGCACGAAAAGGTTCCTTTATAATATGATCTATGTGATTTTGAAGAATGCCGCAAGATGAACCGTGACTGTGGGTTACTTTGTGAGGAGTGGGCAGCGCGGAGAGCGATCACTCACTAAAATGGCCAAATAAGCCAATCACTTGCCTTGTCTGCGGGAGGTCAGTTGGATCACGTGTTTGGCCTGATACACCCCATGAGGAGCCATAGAGGATGACTCGATGGATTTATTTCACCCAGCGTTGCTGGATTATGTAAACACTGAATTCCCCAGTGAGCTCCAGAGACATCAACCTAATGACAGAATTTTGAGAAAATGTGAGAAGAATGACAGACTTGTTGGCGAAAGTTCGATTTTACGCAGTGGCAATGCTAGCGCTGACCGATCAGAATTGATATTTGATTGAAATGACTAAAGTTTGATGTGAGCTCCGGCAAGATCCGCGTAAAGACAGAATCTTGGACGAAAACTCGAGGTTCGAATGGTGGCGATGCTCCAGCGCTGACCGGTCTGACTCGATGGACTCATTTTACCCGGCTTTGCTAGATTTCAAACGATGAATTACGCAGTGAACTCTGGAAGGATTCATCTAAAATCTTGGTCGAAAGCTTGAGGTTTGAACAGTATGCGCTGACTGGTCTGGAGTGATGAGCTTGTAATTCACCCAATAGGAACTGCTGAATTTCGATGCGAATCTCGGTAAGACCCACTTAATGCAGAACCTTGGGCAGAAGCGAGAGATTCAAACCAAAGTGATGCTAAAGCTGATCAGTCCGGATTGGTGGACTGATTTTACCCAATGCTATTTTTGATTAGGAAAAGCCGAATTTCCCTCCAAACTCCGGCAAGATCCGTATCATGACAGAACCTTGGACGAAAGGCAGAGGTTTGAAGAGTGGGCGGTTGCAATCGATGGACTCATTTCACTCATGGTTGTTGGATTGGAAACGCTGAGTTTCGACGTCAATTTAGAATCGACCGGCATATCCACCGAGAACTACAAATCAACTTGAAATCGACTCAACAGAGCAGTCGATTTCAGGTCGAAGAAGTCGACTCGAATTCGATTCCAGATCTAAATCGCGATTAGTTGAGACCAAGTGCTCCATAGAAATATAGGCTGATCTACTTGAATTTATGATACGTACTGTGAAAGAAGATACAGGTGAAGAAACGACGCGGCGTTCTTGATGATTGTTAATCGTTTGTCTGTTCGCACAGCGCAAAAAGAATCCGTTTTCTCATTGATTATTCCATGCTGATGTGTGACCATCGAATTGAATACACTACGTTGCAACAGAACTCGTAGATCATGTTTCTCAAACATATACATATCATCTTTACGGCCGTGCAGCTTCGTTAGAACTATCCCACCTAGAGGTCTGTGCGTGACGCCGTTCAACTGATTAGTATCTTAATCAAACTAAACGAATCCGTTCCTTAAGGTTACGGCTATCCATCATAAACGAAAAAACGAATACTCCAAAGGGAGAGTAAACAAATACAAACCGCAGAAAATAAAAACGAAGGGAGCGCTTTCGGTTAAACAACCATCTTCAGACCTGAAATGAAAGCAACTGACGAACGAATGAGAAGAAAGAGGTATTAAGATCGTCCGAACGAGAAATCACGGTGTGAATCATAAACCTGTTCGATCAAGCCATCTTCCGGAATGTACGAGTTGAGTATAGTGATACCGTCAGTGTTGAGGTGACGCATTATCTCTATATTCTCGAGGGCGATACGCTTACGGTAGGAATTCTCCTTATGGAGGAGCTTTTCGGATCCCTCGCGGAAACTGTGGCCACTGTTAATCAAATGATCAGCGAAAGCTGACTCCCCTAAGCGTCCCTTCTTCCAAGACTTCAGGTGCTCAGCTACTCTAACTTTCATCTGGTGGCTGGTCTCACCAATATAAAAGCCTCCACAATCCTCACATTCCATCTTATAAACACCACTCCTCTCATCAACCGGTATGGGATCCTTCAGTCTCACAAACAACCTCTTGACTGTGGTATGGTTGTAAAACGCGGGTCTGAAACCAAACGGGCGAAGGGCCCGACCCAATTGCTGGGAGAAATTCCCCAAGAAAGGGAGACTGATTCAACGCAAACGGCGATCACGGATCGTGTCTCGGGGGAGGGAGGTGGTGGAATCAAGAAGGCTCCTCGTAACTTTCCTCCGAACCATCACGTCAACGTCGACATTGACTCCATTCACTCTAGCCAGGTGTTTTATAGTAAGTAATTCTTTCTTATAAGCAGATTGACTCAAAGGAATACGAGTCAGTCTGTGAACTAGGCTATGAAAAGCAGCCATCTTATGAGCAACAGGACCGAATGAACCACCGTGGACTAAAACATCGGTCGTAGTATCTTTCCTGTAAATTCCAAACTTGTGGATACCGTCTACAATAGAGATCGATAAATCCAAAAAGTTAATGGAAAATACCCCTATTTCCAACGTAAATTTGATGGAAGGGTACCAGGAATTGAGATACCTCAGAAACTCACCAAGGAGATCTGGGTGACCAGTCCAGGTACATAGAACGTCATCAACGTACCTGTGCCAGTAGTGAATATGATTAAGTAACACCTGGTTCGAGGAAAAGAGGTCAAGTTCAAACTTAGACATGAAAACTTCGGAGATAAGAGAGCCTAGAGGCGATCCAATAGGGATCCCTACTTCCTCAGGGAACTCGAAAAATTTCCCTTCAAATTTACAGAAGTTAGGGGACCAGCAAGTATTCAGGAGATCAAAAAATTCCTGAAACTCATTGTGAGGAATGTTAGCACTGATGAGTAGCTCACCCATCCGCTGGATAGTAGCAGCCTTAGGAATATTCGGAAACAAACCAACAACATCAAACGAGCAGATGGTCGTTCCTGGGAAGGCTTACATCCTTGAGGACGTCAGTTAAAGAGGCCGAATTCAAGACCGAATGAGGAGATTCAAAATCAATGCGATTTTTGAACCAACGGTCAAGGAATTTGGCAAGGAGGTAGGTAGGAGAGGAGACAAAAGAAACGACGGGTCGCATCGGGGTATTCTTCTTATGCACTTTGGGCAACCCGTAGAGGAGGGGGGGTGTGGGGTTAGGAACCAGGACGGATTTTTTCAAAGCAGGAGTTTTGATAATAGCCTTACTCCTGTTGATGACACCACTCTCTTTAGCACCACACTGCTGTAGGACTTCATGGACCTTGGAAGAATAGGCCGACCTCTCCATCACTACAACAGCGTTGCCCTTGTCAGCCTTAGTGACGATTAGATCTCCCTCTTTCATCTTCCTCTTTAAACCCTGAATCACTCCTCCCAATTTATTGCTCATGCGAGGGAGGGGGTTATTACGGACCAAATCAGCACAGACTTTCTGGGTATTATAACCAGGACCAATCTTAACCGCAAGATCCGCAACAACATTCGCCAAGGTTTCATCATTCTTAAGGGGAGGCAGACTGAATTTCAAACCTTTCTCAAGGAGGGCTGTTTCGTCACTATTAAACACTACCTGACTATTATTTATGAGGGGGGGATGGAATTTGTGAACAGCAACACCGTCACTCACCCCTTCCTCAACCACATCCTCATTAACCTCCATTAGGGAGGACAACTTCTTATTTTTCTTCTCCTTCAACTTCACCTCAAACTTCCGACACTTTTCATTGACGTCCCGCCTAAAGTAATCAAACTCAAGGGGGGGGGGAGCACACCGGAGAGTCTCGAATGGACCAGAAGGTTTAATCTAGTCGCAATATTAAATTTACCATACCATCTTCGCAACTCCGTTCTGATCCACTTCTCCCTCATATAATTCTCCAGTTTCTTAGTCGTAATCTTACAATCGGAATAAAACCGGAATTTAACGAACTTAGGTCTCAAATGCAAAGCTAAACTCCGACGAAGAAACCAAATATGAGAGGAAAACGAAGCGCGTTGCTTCCGAAATTTCAGAAAAAGGAACGATAAATACGCCGCAGAAGCGTTCTCAATTAAACGAATCCGTTCCTTAAGGTTACGGCTATCCATCATAAACGAAAAACGAATACTCCAAAGGGAGAGTAAACAAATGCAAACCGCAGAAAATAAAAACGAAGGGAGCGCTTTCGGTTAAACAACCATCTTCAGACCTGAAATGAAAGCAACTGACGAACGAATGAGAAGAAAGAGGTATTAAGATCGTCCGAACGAGAAATCACGGTGTGAATCATAAACCTGTTCGATCAAGCCATCTTCCGGAATGAAAGCGCTCCCTTCGTTTTTATTTTCTGCGGTTTGCATTTGTTTACTCTCCCTTTGGAGTATTCGTTTTTTCGTTTATGAGTATCTTAATCATGGTAAATATTAAAAGACGGCTGAAAGCAATCAACGACCTTATTTTTGATAAACTATCATAAAATTAATCATATATTTCCTCCCCATATTTCCGGGAACCATCCTGAATGTAAGCACCACGTATAATTGAATATTGCAAATAGATAGCCTAGATAGTGTTTGCAAGTTCGTCGAATACTTGGAGTAAAAGTTAGCACACCCCCACACGTATGTGTAAACAGGCTGGTATACGATAGTAGATCGCTCCAATGACCCGTGTCCGCCACCTTGTGAAAATTTTCTCGATTTCTAATGGCAAATAATATCCGTAAAAACATAATCCAAACAGAGAGGCAGCCGGCCTAAAGTTTTAAAATGAATTCCCTCCTCCCCAACCTAACATTAGGACATGAATCATATTATTGTTCATTCTGCTCATCAAGTTACAACAATTAATATACAAAAGATACCGAGTACAGTGTTTGTTGTGACACAAATCATGAGGGGGAGCTTGTAGTTTCTAGCTCTTATCAAGACGTCATCACGAAAATTTTCTGCTCAAAATCTTATGAAGGAGAGAGCCTTAGAGGAATGAAATACATTCCAAACATTTGGGCCCGTATTCCAAGGCTTTGTACATTTGTAACAGCCTTCTGCTTCATGATTGTGACCTTTATATCCTTCAGGAGAAAAATTAGAGATGGTTTGTAAAAAAAAAACTAAGAATGGTCTTGAATTTCCGCACACCTTTTTGGCGAGTCAGCGAGAAGAGTTGAGTTTAATCTCACTGGATTGATATGGTGGCAGCTGATTTCTGCGGTAAACTTGAAGAACGGGTAGAATGTATTAATGAATTCAAGAATATCATGTAACTGCTGCTCAAACACAGTCCACAGATGTCCTGAGGAAGGAGGGGATAAAGAGACTCGAATAAATCATTAAGACTCATAATGAATGTGGTGAGGTGTAAGTAAAACACTATGATAACGAAAGCATGAAATTAACAGTACAAAAGGACAATTAGAACATCAACTATTTGGCCCTGACAATCACGCTAGTAAACAACCGGATAGGATACAACATCTACAGGAAGCCGACGCAACTGGACGTATCACCACCACCACCCCAGGTACAAGTTGGCGGCAATCCATGATTACTGCTATGGAGCAATTTCTGTCCTGAAGAACAATGAAGAGAAGAGGAAAGAAATCGAGATATTAAAGAAGATCGCAGGGTGGAGTGGAGGAAGTCTTTGGGAAAATGGAATCCAAGAAGCGAACCCATGATGGCACAACGACTCCGGATCGATACCATACGAAGGAAAGAGGCGTTCAACCGCTATGATGTAAATAAGGGCATCTATAATAACCCACACATGGTGAAGAAAATCAGCAATGACTAAATGGAAGGAAAGGACAAGGAAACCTTGAGCAAAGTGTACAAGCTCACCTGTGAGCAGTGCAAAGGTATCTCCATTGGTGAGACTGGGAGAAAGTTTACAACCAGGAAGAAGGAGGACAAAACAGGGAGACAGAAAGAAGATGGGAGGTCACAGTTTGGTAGGCACTGTAACGAAGAACAGCTCAAGGGAGAAGGGAATCATCATCGCGACTGAAAAGAAAGCAACTGACAAGAACGGAAAAGAAACCGCGGATCATTAAGGTTGATCAAACGAGGGTTCATAACGTGAGCCATAGATGAGTTCAATCAAGCCATCTTCCGGAATGTACGTGTTTAAAACAGTAATATCATCAGTATTGAGATGACGAATTATTTCTATGTGCTCGAAGGCAATCCGTTTAAAGTATGAATTCTCCTCGTGGAGGAGGCTTGCGGATCCCTCACGGAAGCTATGACCGCTGTTGATCAAGAGATCGGCAAATGCTGATTCTCCCAAACGTGCCTTTTTCCAGGCCGTCAGGTGTTCGTCTAATCTCATCTTCATCTGGCAGCCCGTTTCACCGATATAAAAACCTCTACAATCCCTGCATTCCAATTTATAAACACCACATCCGCAGGTATATGAACGAACAACCCTTTGACGGTAGTGGGGTTGTAATAGGCCGGTCTGAAACCGAGCGGGCGAAGGGCCCGACCCACCTCCCCAGAAAATGGAGACTGATCCAACGCAATCTCCGATCACGGATCATGTCTCGGGGGAGGGAGGGGTTGGAATCAAGGCCTTTCCTCGTAATTTTCTTCCGAACCATCGTCTCACCATTCACTCTAGCCAGGTGTCTTATAGTCGCCAACTCTTTTTTGATAGCAGCCTGACTCAAAGGAAAGCGAGTCAATCTATGGACTAAACTGTTAAAAGCTGCTAACTTATGAGCAACAGGACAGAATGACGCTTCGCGGACTAAAACATCGGTCGTAGTATCCTTTCTGTATGTTCGAAACTCATGGATCCCATCTCTAACTGAGATCGACAAATCCAAAAAGTTGATCGTCGAGCCACCAACTTCCAAGGTAAATTTTATGGAAGGGTATAACGAATTGAGATACCTGAGAAACTCACCAAGGAGATCTGGATGACCAGTCCACGTACAGAGATCGTCATCAACATACCTGTGCCAGTAGTGTATATGGTTGAGTAAAACCTGGTTCAAACTGCAACATGAATACTTCGGAGATGAGGGAGCCCAAAGGTGATCCAATAGGAATCCCTATTTCATCAGGGAACTAGCCTTTTGAAGAATGTAATCATATTTGACAGCAGAAGATTATTTGGCTTGGTTATTGGATGGGAGAAGAAGAACATAAATGACAAATAAGTGGTAGCCAATAGAAACGTAGCTCATAGGAGTGAACCAGGCAAAACGCAGCAACATTACAGCCTATAAGATCACAATGTTATACAACAAAAAACGATATTAAAGGCTTTGTCGTTCAGTAGCAATACAAAAATGATGAGATAACTCTTGTAAGGCAAGTATTTGCAATGAAGTAGAATTGCTCACTCGAGATCTTTTGAATTTAGAAGAGTTACTTTGAAAATATGTGTAGTGGATTTAGATCGCGTACGCCATAGGTTTTTCCTTGCGAGGCTTTTAATGTCTATTTGCAAATATTTTTTCAATGCCGACCCAAACTTCTTCCCCTTACGGGCTGCTTGAATCCTAAGAAGGCGAATTTCAATGATCGCAAGGTATCTTTGCACGAACGTATGTTGTCATATTTATTATAAGCAAAGCGTGCGTGAAGTTTTCGGAGATCTTGACACATCTCTCGAACTTCGTGGTTAGTATTTATTTCTATCGAAGCTTACACTACTCACCCTAACCAACTTCCATACCATTCAATCCACGAAATTGTTCAATATAAGTATTGCAATTCAATTACTCCAATCAGTCGATCTTGTCGAGATAATCCGATTCGAAAACCACGTTTACCACTACGACCTTTGTCATTGAAGCAATACGCGAACAAAAAAATATTCATCATAAAAGAGAGGTTCTTTCAATTTTTCATCGTTTATATCCCGTTCTTCCTCCCTGTAACTGCGCTATTTCCTCGATTCTCATTTTTCAGTTTTGAAAACAAATTTACGAAATATATATCGTGAGTAGAAAAGTTGCAGAGCGTATCTCGAACTAAAAATTACAACCATATCGAGTCTACCCAGCAATATAATTCAACTTCTGTTTACAATACAGATAAATGGTGGGATGGGGAGGGGTCCTCGTATTTTTTCTGTCTTCCTCGTACAGAGACGCAAGTATTGTAGCTAGAGAGCGCACGGTTACACGCGCACATCTCGATTTCCTTCACCGTCATCGTCACAATAATATTTAATCCATTGTTACATTTTCGTTTCCTAATCTGCTGTAAACTCGCTATAAAAATGACTTTTTCTCTAAATGTAATCTATCAACAGAGGAGAAAAGAGGGAAGCGGAGAACGAGTCGAGATGATTCGTGTCTAAAAGGCAGAGCCTTTTGGCTGATTGAATTGATAATTCTGTATAGGTGAAAAATGTTCGTCATTTTTCTTCAACTATATACGTACTATTGCGATATACGCCTACCTTCAGACATCGTTTTTAAGAACTCCAGTAAGCTCCCGATGACCTTTGTCGTACTTTGTTTTTCCATCCCTTGAAAATACGTGTATACACATGTACTTTGCACCGTCACTACTACCGGCGGGCATTATTTTTTCTTTTTTGTTTCTTTCCTCCCCAGTTTTTATGCACGCGGCACATTAGGAGCGGTTTTGACCAAAAAATACGTCCCGTATACACGCGATCGTGCACATTTTAAACGACAGTTAATTACATTCGCGTCGTTCGGGTCGTTTTTACGAACCACGATTACAATCAACGCACCAGCTGAAGGTAATTTTCGAAAATATGCTTATCGTTTTCCACACCGAGCTTTAATGGTCTAGTGCGGTCGTTGTCGATCGTCTCGTGTCGCATTCTCGTCTTTTACCCGTACCGTACAAATTGCGGTGCAGCGTGAAATTCAACTACACCACGTATACACATAGAGCTCCGCGAACAACTTAGTGGGAGTACCTATCGAGTTACGGAAATATGTGGTAAACATAATGACGAGTAGGGGGAACTTGCTCCTTTCCAGTTTGCAGACTCGTCCTTCAGCATTTTTACGTAGTCATTGCAATGAGATTTTTTAGGAAGTAGATCAAACTCTCAACCCTCGAGATGATATTTGGAACATGCCTCTTTGTCCGTTTATATTTTGGCATTTGCAATGTCTTTACAGGCACTGCATCTCACTTTTGGAAATCTATTTCTCAAACCCTCGACCCAATCCAGAAATCCACGAGACCGAGTTCGAGTATCCGAGTCCTTCGGACACAGTATATAAGCTATACTAGCTCCAAACTAGGCCTGTCATGCGCCTATGCTAGGCTGTATTAATATTAGACTAGACTCGACTGTGCTTTTCAAGGTGACGTTATGTCTCGCAACTTTTCACAAGGCACCAGCATCTCTAATGCTCGTGAGGAACTTTCATCAGAGCTGAAATTTTTTCTTATAGCGACACGAGCGAAATTCACGAATAATTGATACGCAATATTCGGAAGGCACCTCCACCGCTGTAGCCGCGCCGCAAGCAACGAGCGAAGCTCCGATGCGTTCGCGCGCGACAAAACGCGACGTGACGTAAATTACAAAATTAACGAGATCTTCATTTCACGTTATGAGCACCGCTCTTTCTCACTCTTCTCCGCGCCCCCCTCCACCCCCCCATCAGACATCCATTTCTCTCTCGAGTACAAGACGCATACACCGAGTACACAACAGCGAGACAAGAATATCTAATTTTCATTTCTGGGCAAGCTCTCTAAGATACAATCAATTTTATACTCGAATTGAAATTACCCTCATTTTCTACGCAATTTATCAAATTTTTTCTTCTTTCCGCCTGGCAAAAACTTCCTAAGTTCGCTCAAAAGTAATACCGCGCGCGTAATACAGCTAGTATAAGATTATTGACCGTCACTGGCGCCCTTCTCAGCGCTCATCTCGCGCGCCGAACTCATCCTTATCGGACTTTTGCGTACGTGCATTAATTCGAAATCTCTCGTTAGACAGGTTGGGCGGCGAATGGCTCTCAATTATATAAGAGCCTCATCGTATACATAAAGAAAACTCTACCGATGTTAGGTAGGTACCCGAAAGGCGGTCGGGCCACATCATTACTGCAGACCATTAGTTTTAAAATAGAACCTAGCCTCGTTGCGAGATATATGGTTTTGCGGGTACGCCCTTCCAGGCAAAAACGAATAGAATAGAAGCACACGACGATGCCCTCGCGGCTATTGCAATTCTAAACATTTTTAAAACGCGTACGATTCTCCCTAAAAAGTCTGCGGGAAAAAAAAAGTCTCATTTGGGATTTCGTTCGGCGGTTTCTTCTTTTTTTTTATTATTATTTTTCTATTTGGTTGTTGTAAAGTTTCTTCCTGCTGCTTTCGAGCGAGGCGTGGTCTAAGAACAGAGTTTGCCTCTATTCTAAAACGTGATATACACGTGTAGGATATATTTAAATGTGTAGCGAGAATTTTATTTATCTGACCATCGTTTCTTCTAAAGCGACGGAAATACATTTCCAGGGGCCGGATATGTCCTCCTCTTGCGCACGTACGCGTAGACTTATCGTCCTAAAGTGAGTGTAGAACTATGTTCTCTTCGTGTACAACTTTTGGACCTAGTCTTATGTTCTTTGGGTTATAAGAATACACGACTGACTATCCTCCCACCCTACCTCCCGATCGAGTTCGAATCGACTCGTTGTTGTGGCCGAAAGTCGGTCCATTTAGTTCCGGCAAAGTGACCCAAAATGATTGGAAGTCGACTTATTGTCGCGACATCGAAATTGAGTCGATCCTTGGTACAGATTGGAGTCGATTTTGTGTCAATTCTACATCATTCATCGGCAAATGGCCGACAGTTGACGTCAAAATCGCTAAATTTTAAGCGTACAAACCAATAAGGTCTTAGAATCGTCTCGATGAGTCGACTCCTAGTATTAGGTCGAAATTGCATCAATGCAACCATTGTCGCACTCTGGTCAAGCATACATAAGATTCTCAATGACTCCGTATTCTTTCTGCGAGTAACAACGTTTCCAGGAAGTTGACTGTACATCGACTCTGGATCCACGTCGATCTGAAGTCGGAGTCGCCAAGCCACAAATTGACTGCTAATTGACGCAACAGTCGACTTCAGACGATTCAAAAATTTAAGAATTGACTCACAAAGTCGTTGCTTATGGACCCCAGATCGCCGTTTGGTTGACGTCAGCGTAAATAATTCGTCTCTCACATTTGTGCTCCTACTTACCGTTTGGCCAAGTATATTGACAAGTGGTTTAAGAAGGTCGTTGGTTTATCCCATTCTCGTGTCGAATGTAAAACTCCATGGTTCTGGTCATGAGTGTTGGTCGCATTATATCTCCTCCAGGGTCTACTGTGGCTATACTCGTATTCACTGTGACAGTTGGTTTTTTACTTATTAGTCGAAGCTGATGATTCTAATACCGGGCTTTGCTGTTGATTCCATAACTTCTCATAGTTCAATAATTAGTTTTCTGAGTTCCCTGATGAAGTCGATAAATTCATTCAATTGGTTGGGACTGGTTTTCATTTGGAAGAACTGTTTAGAATGACAGAATACTCAAAGAGTAGAGTAAAAGCCGTAACGTTTCGGACCGTGTCAATTCTACTGTTTAGAAGTTTTTCCTCCATTTTTTCTTCTTTGTTGCGTAATTTTCATACAAAACGGATTGAAATTAAAGAATTTCTGTCACTAATCAACATTTGTCTGGGACAAAACGTCTGTAAATTTGAAGAGGAATTTTATTAATTTTCTGATGGCTTTCCTATGGGCTCTCCTCTTGCCCCCCTCCTTACCGACGTCTTTATGAGTAAATTTGAGGATGTGGAGGATGTGGATGACATTCTATGTTTGTGGACCGATACTGTAGAACACCTGTATGATTTTCTTACCATGCTCAACAGTTTTTACCCTTCTATACAATTCTCTCTCAAAATAGGTGGCCTCTCTATCAATTTCCTAGACCTCAACATATCTATCAAACCAACTCACCGCGATCTCGTCCTCCACGGTATTTCTTATCACCCCTCACCGCATAAACACGCGGCTATCCTCTCCATAATCCATCGATTGATCTCCCTCCCTCTTTCTAGAAGAGCGATTGAGGAGGAAACTAATGTCATTAAATACATTGCTGAGATCAACCATGTTCATAATTATAGACGTCGACAAGATTATTCGGAAAAAACGCACCGCTCCATATCTTGATCGCACTACTATACAACAGTGGATCCGGGTCCCCTTCTTAGACCGCTTTTCCGGCAGAATCTCTCGTGTCCTCAAAAAATTCAATCTACGTCCTTGGTATTACTCAGTTAATCGAATTCGTGTTATCTTCCCAACTTCTAAAGATCCTATACACGCCCCCGCCCCCCTCGAAAGAAGCGGTGTTTGCAGACTTGTATGCTCAGATTACCCCCACGGTCTTCATCGGTCAAACAGATCGGAAACTCGAAGGTCGAGCAGCAGAGCATGAAAGTGCTTTCAGGAATAGAAACCCCACTCGCTCCAAGCTCACATTTTCGATAATAACCTCGCAGTGGGAGCAAGATGGGTAAGTAAGTATATGAGGATTGGTTGGGTGGGAGTGAGTGAGTGAGTTATTCTTGTGTGACCAATTCTTAATCGGGTGAGCATGACTTCTTCTCGTCTCGATTTTTTATAGGAGGATGAGCAGAGGGTGGGGATTTTTTTAATGAGGAGAAGTTTATTATGGAGTTGATTTTTCCAGAGTGAATTCTATGACGGTAGTACATTTTTGTAAAAAATTACGGTCATCCATAATGAAGAGGATACTCACCCTTTTATGTACGGTAGTGGTTTTTGTAATCAGAAGCGGGAAGGCGGGAGTTTTCGGATATTTTCTTAAAAGAAGTAGAATATTTGTCGGCTTGGCCAACAGCGTCGTGTTCAGGGAGGTCGATATGCCCAGGAATCCATAAGAATGTTATATCGGTGTCTATTGAGTCCGTGTGAGTCAGAGAAGGAGTAGCTAGAGAGAAAAGTGATTCGGAGCGTAGAAGATATCTTCTATGTGGGGGAGGTTGAGAAAAGTGGGAAAGGCAGGCACATATGGCCATGAGTTCAACTTTAAATATTGAGGCCATGTTACGGATGCGATGAGAAGTCATATGTCCGTCGATGGTGTCTGCGCAACTAGATTTGTTGGACGTTGTAGACCCATCGGTGAGGCAAAGAGTGTAGTCAGGTTATTCTTGGATTAATTTTTGGATGTGTTGTACACAGGTTTGTTTTGTGAGATTTTTGTGAGGTCAAAACGGATATTTGGTAGAAGGAGAGTCCCGGGGGGAGATGGGATTCACTTTGAAGGGTTTGGAGAAGGATATGTTTGGCTGGAGGTCGGTTATCATTATGGTAGAAAATTTGGTTGAAGATTGGAAACTGGAAAGATTGGCAGACAAAGGATAAAAAGTTAGAGGTTAGGATGAGTCTGCGGAAGTGGAGTGGAGGTTCAGCGGCATCTCCGGTGGCGTTTTTCATTTACTCTCTCTCCGTCCTTCTCTCTCTTTTGATTTAGCTTAGTTCTAATTTAATATTTGTCAGTAGACGACTGCTTAGTCGAAAATATAATATACATATTATATTCTCGATGTGTAATCTTCAAGATTTTTTTGACTTTTGAGGTTTTACGACCTCTTCGTTCGTTCTATTTTTGTACATTTTTCGAATTTTTTTGGAACCTTAACAATTTTCGATATTTTTCGACCAATTGTCGTTCCATCGATTTGAATTAAAAAATTTCTCGTGCAGTAGTAAATTGTATTGATTAATTTCGAACTTTCCTTCTTCATTCGATATGAGCTGAAATGTAGCTTCCGATACCATAAATAATGGAATGTAACCTGTTCAGAAGAATAAACTAAGCAAGAAGAAGGTAAATTCTGAAAGTCTTACTGAACAACGCTGAAATTTATGATGTGAACTTTATTATTGCTTTCTGAGGTTAGTTATCGAGAGATAGGAACGATGAATGAATTTCAATAATCCGCAATTATAGTGTAAACAATTTCCAACTATCGTCATTCTTATAGGTATACCACATTCAAATATTTTATATCCGAAACTATAGAAAGAAATTACCTAAAGTAAGATTCATAATAATTTTTCAAAAATTGGGTCGTTGATTGCTTTCAGTCGTTTCTTAATATTTAAAATGATTTAGCTAATTTCTTAACTTGATCAGTTGCACGACGTCACGCACAGACCCCTAAACTGGATTGATTATCGTCAGCTAACGAAGTTGAATTTAAGAAGGTGGGAGGTTAACATTATCTGCGAGTTGTACCGCAACGTAATGCATTTCATTCGATGGTTACACAGTTTTTCTACGTATGTGAGGCAATTTAAGAAACCATACCTAAAGTCGCTTCAATTTTTTTTTTTTTTTTTGCATTTTCAAATAGAGGATAGTTTTCTAAATCTACAAAAAATTTTCCACATGGGTTGAAAATTCTCTGAGACATGATCTTTCAAAGTTACAACTTTTAAAAAGGGAATTCTAAGAAAATTGGAAAAAAGTTAGGTACTGAAAGTTTGTGACTGAAAAAAAATTAGGAGCGACCACCTCACATGTATTTATTTAACAAGCTTTTAAGCTGCTCTAGGGCCTTAGCTTTTTTTTTTCTTGTTTCAACGAGGCGTTACAATTCTTAGGTGTCAGTATTATTGTTGAGGGCTTTTGTGTGGGTGGAGGGGGTATTAGTAGTAGTGCGAAGCGGTAAGAGTTGGGGACAGGTGAACAAATGGTCGAGTGCTAAATTGTCTATTTCAAAAAACACTATAATTCTTCCTCCCTTCCTCCTCTTGCTAATAAAATAATACCGGATTCTAAGTTCGCTGACTTGTTTACTCGGCCAGCGTCGGCTCTGTTCATTCATGACTCACTTTCCTGTTAGTTCTTTACTCATTGCCTTTTCTTTTTTCATTTCGTCTACGTGTCAATTCTTATTCTAACGATCTGAAGATTCCATAGTTACCGAAAAATGAAATTATTTTTGCGTTTTTAGCTGCTTTCAATATTCGTTTCTAGTATGATTATTTATTCGATGTAGGAAAATTCTCAATGTTTTGGAAGAACAAAATTAAAGGCTCTGCCGTTGTTCAAAAATTCTCAAGTGTACAATTCTACTTTAGTAGTTAGCTTACAAAAGTACTGTCAGGTATTACCCCGCATCATCAGTTTTGTCGCTACTGAAAAACGAGGCCTTAAATATGAGTTTTTATAGTATAACACTGCAATCTTATATTCCTATTAGTTATGATTGTTATTGGTTCACTCTGTTGACCAATGTGCTACGTTTCTATTGGTTACCAGGTTTGCTGCCATCTTATTGGTTGGTTCTGTTCTCCTTCTCTCTTCCAATCACTAGGCTGAATAACTTTTCACTGTCAAATGTGATTACATTCTTCAAGAAGCTGACTTTTTCCTCTCTCCATTTGTTCCCAGAATTTTCCTCTCTTTGTGTGATTCTCTACGTGTATGAATTCAAATATTCCTTCTGTCTTGAGCTGTTCTTTGTTACAGTGCCTATCAAACTGTGACCTCCCATCTTCTTTCTGTCTCCCTATTTTGTGCTCCTTCTTCTTGGCCGTAAACTTTCTCCCAGTCTCACCAATGGAGATACCTTCGCACTGCTCACAAGTGTGCTTGTACACTTTGCTCAAGGTTTCCTTGTCCTTTCCTTCCATCTAGTCATTGCTGATTCTCTTCACCATGGGTGGGTTATTATAGATTCCCTCATTTACATCATAGCAGTTGAACGCCACTTTCCTTCGTATGGTATCGATCCGGAGTCGTTGTGCCATCATTCCATTTTCCCAAAGACTTCCTCCACCCCACCCTGCGATCTTCTTTATTATCTCGATTTCTTTCCTCTTCTCTTCATTGTTCTTCAGGACAGAAATTGCTCGATAGCAGTAATTATGGATTGCCGCTAACTTGTACCTGGGGTGGTGGTGGTGATACGTCCAGTTGCGTCGGCTTCCTGTAGATGTTGTATCCTATCCGGTTGTTTACTAGCGTGATTGTCAGGGCTAAATAGTTGATGTTCTAATTGTCCTTTTGTACCGTTAATTTCATGCTTTCGTTATCATAGTGTTTTACTTAAACCTCACCACATTCATTATGAGTCTTATTGATTTATTCGAGTCTCTTTATCCCCTCCTTCCTCAGGTCGTCTTTTGACATCTGTGGACTGTGTTTGAGCAGCAGTTATACATGATATTCTTGAACTCATTAATACACTCTACCCGTTCTTCAAGTCTACCGCAGAAATCAGCTGCCACCATGTCAGTCCAGTGAGCTCTTCTCGCTGACTTGCCAAAAAGGTGTGCGGAAATTCAAGACCATTCTTAGTTTTTTTTACAAACTATCTCTAATTTCTCTCCTGAAGGATATGAAAGTCAGGCTGTTACAAAGGTACAAAGCCTTGGAATACGGGCCAAAAGTTTGGAATGTATTATTTTCATTCCTCTAAGGCTTTCTCCTTCATAAGATTTTGAGCCAAAAATTTTCGTGATGACGTCTTGATAAGAGCTAGAATCTACAAGCTCCTCCTCATGATTTGTGTCACAACAAACACTGTACGACATAGGTCGGTATCTTGTTGTAACTTGATGAGCAGAATGAACAATAATATGATTAATGTCCTAATGTTAGGTTGGGGAGAGGGGATACATTTTCAAATTTTAGGCCAGCTGCCTCTCTGTTTGGCTTATGTTTGTATTCTTCGCCATTAGAACACGAAAAAATTTTCACAAGGTAGCGGACACGGGTCATTGGAGCGATCTACTATCGTATACCAGCCTGTTTACACATACGTGTGACGAATGTGCGTTCTTTTACTCCAAGTATTCGACGAACTTGCAAACACTATCTAGGCTATCTATTTGCAATATTCAATTATACGTGGTGCTTACATTCAGGATTATTCCCGGAAATATGGGCAGGAAATATATGATTAATTTTATGATAGTTTCTCAAAAATAAGGTCGTTGATTGCTTTCAGCCGTCTATCAATATTTACAATGACTAAGATACTAATCAGTTGAACGGCGTCACGCACAGACCCCAATAAGCTTTGATAGTTCTAACGAAGCTGCACGGCCGTAAAGAAGATATGTTTGAGAAACATGATCTACGAGTTCTGTTGCAACGTAGTGTATTCAATGCGATGGTTACACGTCGGAACGGAGTGAGAAAACGGATTCGTTTTGCGCATTGCGAACAAACAATCAAAAATTACTTACGTGTAAATTTGCAAATTTTTGTTGAAACTAGAAATCTTTCGTCAAATAACAATAATATTTATTCTTCGTATATTTTTTGATATTTTAAGCACGTCAAAGAATATTATATGAACACTCCAACAGTCATGGTGATCGTCACGTACGAGGTAGTGTTAATCTACTCCTCACAGCAATTACATATATCTTCTTTCGCAGTACATATTATATTAAATTCAGGTTGACGTGCATTAATTATATTTGACATTATTACATAAATTTTTTTATAGGTTATAGAGAAGTGTGAAGAAATGGGTGGAACGAAGGTAGTTAAGGGAATTGCGGATGATATTGGAGTTATTGGAACTCATAATGAGTGAGTAAGGTGTAAGTAGAGCACTAGTATTATTGAAAAAGCGTTTTGGAGTTGTTGGATAGTACGGAGGATATAGATAAAGGAACATTGCAGGCGGAACGTTGGTTTCGGAGGACGAGACATGAGAAGAGATGTTGACCTGTGAGGTTATCTGAATGGCAGTAGTCACTTGCAGGAGGGGCGTGAAAACCTCGGAGGAGGTAAGAGTGGGTGAGTCGGGTGGAGGGTGACTTCTTTGTGGTCCAAGAAATAGATAGGCTTTTGGTTGATGTTAATTTGTTGTGATGCTGTTTTGCAGGAGGGGCGTGAAAACATAGGAGGAGGTGAGAGTGGGTGAGTCGGGTAGAGGATGACTTCTTTGTGGTCCAAGAAATAGATAGGCTTTTGGTTGATGTTAGTTTGTTGTGATGCTGTTTTGCAGGAGGACGTGAAAACCTACGAGAAGGTGAGAGTGGGTGAGTCGGGTAGAGGATGATTTCTTTGTGGTCCAAGAAATAGGTATGCTTTTGGTTGATGTTAGTTTGTTGTGATGCTGTTTTGCAGGAGGAGCGTGAAAACCTAGGAGGAGGTGAGAGTGGGTGAGTCGGGTAGAGGATGATTTCTTTGTGGTCCAAGAAATAGGTATGCTTTTGGTTGATGTTAGTTTGTTGTGATGCTGTTTTGCAGGAGGAGCGTGAAAACCTAGGAGGAGGTGAGAGTGGGTGAGTCGGGTAGAGGATGACTTCTTTGTGGTCCAAGAAATAGATATGCTCTTGGTTGATGTTAGTTTGTTGTGATGCTGTTCTTTCTAAGGGTTATACCAAGAAGCTAGGATTTTGGAATGTTAGTATTTTTGACGGTCGCATACTGGTGAATGAGTTGGCTTAGGGGAGTTCTTGGTCGCACGATCAACGTTTTCATGTGGCCTGGAATCCAGACGAAGGTGACGGATGATTTGATAGAGGTTAGCGTATGACGAATGACGTGAATGCGTTGAGTGATGGGTCATTTAAATGAGGATCCTGTAACGATATGAGGGAGGAAAGTGAGTCAGATAGTTGGATATAGCTCAAAGTGGGAGGATACTGAGTAAGAGTTGGAATACAAGACTACAAGAGCGAATAGTGCTCAACTCAGCAGTGAAATCGGAGGCAGAGTTTATCCTTAGCCAGTTTTATTTTTACTTTCAGAGCCGTCAGTGTAATCTGATAGTCGAAAGAGTGAATAGCCATGGGGGAAATGGGTGATTTAACGGTTGAAGAGGGAATCATGATAGGGTTCAAGAAAGTTTAGGAAAGTACTTTGAGAGGAGGAGAAAGCAGTGTGGGCAGAATGCGAGGAAGTTGGTAGTTTATGTTTGTGTTCGAAAGTGTAGAGGAGATTCGGCTGCTTTAGCGGACCTGTACGAAATGCGCCAAAGGGCCATTCTGAGAGCTGTTGATTGAACAGTGTTCAGTAATTGAAGAGAGGAATTTTTAAGCTGAGAATTGATCGGGAAGCCGTAGTCCAGTTGAGTTGAGAGCGGATGAGACTTTATATATATTTGAAAAAGTAGTTTTCGGTTGCATCCTAGAAGGGAGTGAGGAAGATATTTGAGAATATTGGTGGCATTGTGGCATTTAGCTTTGAGCGATTTTATGTGAGAGATCAAGAAAGATGGTGGTTAAAGGTAAGTCCCAAGAGTGCATAAGAGTAATACGAATTTTGTTTGAAAAACCTTGAAGGAATAGAGGAGGTAGAGAAATTAGTAGTCGGCGGAAGATAACGAGATGTGTTTTCATTCGAGGAGAAGCAAAAACCACGGTCTGAAGCCCATGTAGATATTTTTTCATCAAGTTGACTTGTAGTTCTTGTGAATACATCCATTCCCATCCTTCAAGCCTGCACTCTTCTTGAGTCTCGGCAGGTACCCGGATTCCTTTCTCCAAATCCTCTTTCGCCTCTAATCTTGCCCAAATCTGTCGGGGAAAACATGTATTTCCGGGGATTGATTTTAAAATTCTTAAAAAACCACCACTCACACATCCTTTGTTTTACGGACGCACAATGAAACTGGGATAGCCTTAATTCTCTCTTCAGCTTTCGAATACGAAACTCAGCCTCAGTATACACTGCAGAACTTTTCGCGATCCTCAAATACCTAGAAAAAATATCCACTTCCACTCAAAACAAACATTATCTCATAATTACAGACTCGTTATCATCATTTTCAGCCATCCAAAATATTTATCATTCAAAGAATCCACACCATCATCAACATCATAACACAAGTTACATCATCCGTAACCCTGGTGTGGATTCCTTCACACATAGGACTAAAACAGAGCGATGTAGTAGACAAAGCAGCCAAAGACTCAATCAATTTCAACACCGTGACCCTGTCATGGAAAATTCCAGCTCTGATATCAAAAACCACCACTGCCCCAAAATACTTAAAAAATGGTCTGACCTATGGTCTAATCAACTTGAAAACAATCTCCTCCCTATCAAGGCTAACTCTCTCAACCCACAACTTGCAGACCATCTAGAAAAGAAACATCCGTTCTAACCCGCCTCAGAATAGGACACACCCGACTCACCCACTCACACCTTCTTTCATGTTCAGAACCACCCAACTGTCCAAAATGTCTCTGCAATACAATAGACATAAACCATATTTTTACATGCCCTGAACTTTCAACTTCACGAAACTCACTAAACATACCCCACTCTAGAATACAAGCACTCAAAAATGACACCTCATACACAGAACTCGTACTATACCTAACCTCGGCCGAACTTTTCTCTCTACTTTGAAACCTTTAACTATCTATAAAATTATAGTAAAATTAGCCTTTAAGATGACTGTACCTTTAATGCAATGTAATACTGGATATCAAGCTAATAGCTCAAAGCGTAGCTTAAAAGCTTGTAAAAAAAAAAGTTTGAAATTCTCTTAGTATACTACTCAGATTGCTCCTTCTTCGACTCTATCAACATGGTGACGATCCTATGAGGCCAGTTTTTTCTTATGTCTCCTTACCCCTTTTACTACTTAGCTAAATTCCTTGACCGGTGGCTTGAGTCTCGGGTCGACTTCATATCTAAATACTCTGCGAAAAATTCAGTTAGTCTTATTGAGAATATTGTTCATACTACTCCTCCTCAGGGTTCCTCTCTCCCCTCATATTCCAGTCGCCCCTATGTTTCAATGTTTGGGTGAGCTCTTGGTTTCTGCTCAAGTTTCTCATGAGGAGATTTCTGAACTTTTTGAATTGCTTAATACCTGTTGGAACTCTAACTTTTGTTTATTTGATTGTAAATATTACAAGTTTCCCTTGGAGGTATAGGGATACCTTTAGGTTCCCTTTTGGGCTCTCTCATTTCTGAGGTTTGTATGTTTAGGCTTGAAACCGAGTTATTCTCCTATACCTTCCTGCCTCCCTGGACCATATCGTTTACTGGTATACGTACGTCGATGACGTCCTGTGCCTGTGGAACGACCCTGACCATCTGAGAGATACGCTCCTTGAATACATCAATAGTTTATAATTATCCTTCTATAAAATTTACCATGAAGGTTGGTGGCTCTCGTATTAATTTTTTGAACCTTTCCACTATTGCCGCTCATAACCGTCATGAGTTCAGCGTATTTAGGAAGGGGACTTGCAATGACATGATCATAGAGGGTCGTCTTTGTGCTCCCCTTCCCGTAAATGTGCCGCTTATAACTTTTTAGTTCGCAGGCTCGTCCACGTTCCTATGAGATCCTAGGAGTTCTCCAAAGAGGCTTCGTTCACAATCATTTAGATATCAATGACGATGGTATGACAAGAAAAAAACGGGAACAAATATTTAGCACACTAGAGAAGGACATTTGAGCACTAGGCAACCGAACACTTATAGAGGATCAAGAAGCAATATTTGGTGTGAAACACACACCAACATATTGCACAATATATTACAAATTATGCACATTAATTATTACCTTACACCCACACTAATCTAGAATTTCGGGGAGACGAGAGGATTGGTAAGTAGGGAGATGGGGAAACTGGGCCGTAGACGCGAAGAAATTGGCTGTAATCGGTAATGAGCGGAATTCTAAAGAAGGAATGCCTGCCTCAGCGCATAGCTGAGCGTGGGGCTAATCCGTAAGGCACCGAGAGCTAAACGTAGTGCTGTAGATTAAATTGTATCTAGGGATTTCAGGGAGGATTTATTTGCCTGTTTGAAGATAGGGGACCCCTATAGTTCAGTTGAGAACGAATTATTGAGTTATATAGTTGAAGGAGGAGCTTGCGACTGCGACCAGTGCGAGTGTGGGATAGGTTAAGAATATTTAATTATTTCAGACATTTGGCTTCTAGAAGTTTAATGTGAGGAGTCCAGGAGTGTTTGGAATCGAAGGTAAGGCCGCGAGAAATCTAGTGCAGTATTGGAGGTTAATCTGGAAGTCCTGTAGGATGAGTTGAGGTGTGGGGAGGGAAGACGTAAGTGGCTTTTACGGAATATAATTACAACGGGTTTTTCGCTAGAGAAATTACCGTGCCATGTTTTTAATTAGTGTTATTTGCATTATCTAATGTTCATTTGTTTTTTTAATTGTTCATCAGTAATATTTAGTGTGCAGAGTTACTTGCATTAAATATTGTGGCATGTCTTTTCCTATTGCTTTTTTCACCTACTTCAGTGTTACAATGTTCTCATTTAAAGTGCATTTATTCCCCCCCCTCTCCCCCCCCCCGAAAAAAACAATCAAAAAATACCTTGATGGGACCACCACCCTCATAAATCTAACATTTGGATTCGCCTCCCCTATTTGGGTAAATTTCCTTCTGTATCAAGTCGGGTCGTAAAACCCTTTGGCATTAAACCGACTCATTAGTGCCCTACTACTGTTGGAAAAATTTGTAGTAATACTAAAGATCGCATCCCGAAGAATGAGTCGAGTGGTGTTTATAAAATTAAATGTCAGTCGAGGGTGTTTATATAGATGAATCCAGTCGCTAACTTAAAATAAGGGAGAAAGGGCATATTAAGGCTTGGAAGTCCAATTCTGTAGGTGAGTCTGCTTTTGCTGACCAACTTATATCGAAAATCATAAGCTTCATGATGAGAGTTTCTATAGGAGACGTATTGCCCTCGAAAATATTAAAATCGTCCGCCATAAACATGATAATAAGGTTTTTCTTCTGAATTAGTTTATCCCAGAAGATGAGTTTATGGAAACGGTTTACTGCTCTAGTCATGAATCACCATGATTCCGTCATCTACTTCCTTCCCTCGCCATCCTGTTCTTACGGTTTATGTAATTATTTCAGTATGTGTTTCCGACGCTTTGAGAATGGCTATTTAGCCGAAAGCTAGCTCAGCCTACATTTTCGCTTTTTATACGGTTTGTAAATTAAACTAAATCGAATTAATAAATTTCTTTTGATAATTTATTTATTCTTTTTCGTACTTAGAATGTGCCGTAATTTAGAAGGAAGAATTAATTAGGTCCGTTCTTATCACTTGCGCATACCTATCTTATAATATAGTTTTTTACTAATAGCATTCGTCAACTCATTTTTGACCTCGATTCTTGAATATACTCTCAAGTTGTGCACTTGCAATATAAGGAACGTCAACGTCGATTGCAAGTCTTTCGCCGATGAGGGACTTATGATCGACCAAAAACCGGTTTCGATCACCTGATGACATTAGTCTATAATACCGAGAGTCGATGACTCAATTTTGAAGTCGACGATGAGTCGAGGGTTAGAAGAAGCGGTTCCAGTCATTTTGGGTTGCTTTGCGCTCGATGTTGACTTAGAATCGAAGTCGACTTTCTGTCGAAATAGCGATTCGATTTGGAATCGACGCGGTCCATCGAGGGGCCTTCTTCGCTTTCTAGATCTTATAATTATTATTTTATTTATCTACTAGTGGAAGAGTCTTCTTCTCCTAACCCTCTCGTACATGATGTACGTGTATAACGAGTTTTGTATCCTGGGCGAGCTCGTTCCAGAATGAAAAATGGTGCAGGCAAACGTTCGTATTTTTTTTTCTCCATCATCCGTTATTTCCTCTTTTGTGGTGCTGTATGCATTCATTTTTACGTCCTCCCTCTTCATTTGGCTTCTATACATCTCTTAATATTATTCTATTGGGTTTCGTTTATGAAAAATATATTATCGAAATATCATTAATATGTCGTACTGACGTACATTATAATAATATGTAGACCACATATTATCAAGCTGTTGGACGAGCGAGAGTCTTGCGTGCATCTTTTAAAATGCATTATTTATTAGCTATTGGCCGAGCAGGAGTGGAGCATCTGAAATTCGTGTTCTACTGTAACATATTTATTTTATGAAGTCTGTCTTGCGGTTGAAGAATGACGATTAAAATTACTGTATTCGTATTATGTCACGCGAAATACTGTAGGTACGTAAGCTCGGTAACTGCATGAAAACTTACACGGAAAGAGGGCGTTCCTTAAGTGCATACCGATATTTTTCATCTTTCTAGTAGTATAGGTAGATACCAAAACAAAGTGATGAGAAGAGTAGTGGGAACGACTGACGAGTGCACGATGTGGGTCTAATTGTGCATTTATATTCTCCTACGTGTTATCCAACCAGGCTGTGTTTTTGACATTAATCTTATGGTAAACTAAGTATGCAACCCAGCAACACTCATAAGGTCAACATTGGGCAGTTTGACAATAATCAAGCAATTCGGGATACTTGCAGCCTTACCTCAACCCGAAAAAACATTTCTACAACAATTTGTTGACACTCGTAATAATTATGGAAATCTGTACCTACCCTGTAGAAAAATTGTCAATTCAAATTTCAGCCTCGTTATTTCTCGAAATTTCCAATGAAAGTCTCGGTCTACGCGAACAGTTATAGAGTAATGAACCTTGCTTTGAAATTTTCGAGTCCCACATAGCTCGTTGTATGCATATCTGTATATATACCAGCAGCGAACAAGCCGTCTCTCAATTCCTCTTCTTAATTAAGTCGTATAACATTTGAAAACGGTACTCCAGAGACTACTTAAAAAATCCGTTGTTTCATTTATTTATAACGAAGAAAGGGATGAAAGTAAATTTTTTCTATATTTTTCAGTCACCTTCCTATCCGATGTATACAGCGTGTATAGATAAATGCATATTGCTCATTGCACAGGTAGGGTGGAAGGTATACACTACTCTGTAGCAGCATAATATTCATCATTTAAGTGAAAACAACAAAAAGCACGAAGGAAAAAAAAATATTGAAACGAGATACGAACTTCAGGCACCCGAGTAATAAAGTATAATACTGAAGTAACTATAACAATACTAAATTTTGTACGTTTGTATATTCCAGTATTTTACAGTAGAATTTCTTTTTCAGTAGCTCTCTCATGCATCATCCCTTTCGCATATTTAAGTCGAGTGAAAAAATGACGCTGTAAAACTATAATGTGTAAAGTATATTTCACCGAGACACGATAATATTAAAAATGTATCCTTAAATAACGAGTTTATATTTTGTATATCGTACGATTATTTCTATTGTCTTTTGGAGCGAAAATTTCGTAAATTACGACTACTAAAGGTCTCAATTTTAACCATAGTATTAAACGTTGAAAGTACGTATGTATGCCAATAGTACAAGTGATTATGCTATAACCATTTGCACCTCTTCGCATGTGTTTCGTCGCATCACAATATTCCATTATCGTTATGAAGATGAGCCATACAAGCAACCGTTTCGCAACATGTTACCTTCGACATGAAATTTAATAGTGCGATATATCATTATCGTGAGAGTAGAAATGTAAACAGAGTCGAGAATATGACTATGACGTTATGTTTGAAAGTTTGAGGTTGGAGAATATCTATAGCTAGAAATTCGGCAAAATTTTGGGGTAATATGATATCAATATAATTTGAACTGAAAATCGGAATGAAAATGGTGAGAGAACTTCAAAATAGTCCCTCCTCAGTCATCTTCTTACCACCTAAGTACTGTGATGACGTCAAACTCTCTTCAGCTCATGTTAACAGGGAACCTGTTCTATGAAGGGCTTTTTAAAAAATTTGCCGTCCGCCGTCCAACAAAAAACTTGGAAAAATTTCGACTCTCAAGCCACATATGATAGGAATTTTTCCAAGTCCCCTTTCTATCATATATAGCTTGAGAGTCAACATTTTTCCAAGACCCCCTCCTATCATATACAGGGTGGAATAGAAAGATGTTACCACTTGAATGGGAGTTTGCGCTGAATCTGTCGTAGCGCGAAGACGCAAAACGTTAGACGTACAGTTTAAACGTACGAATCTTGTATCACAATTTTATCTTTCATTTCAGCCATATCTGAAGTTTCTACGACTTTTCTGAGCCGAGTTATGGACCAAAATGTGCCGAAATGTTACAGGAGGGGTTCCCATAGTTGTGAATTATCGAAAAATAATTTTCCTGATCGAAAGAATGGCGTAATTTTCAAAGTGTTCCCCGATCCTGGAGTAAAATTTAGCGCTGAAAACGAATAAAATTGTGAAAAAATTCTGCAAAGCACCTAAATAGGTTTATAGGCATAAAAATGGTCAAAATTTCCCCAAAATGATAAAACCGCCTAATCTTCGAAGTCTTTCTCGATTCTGAGATAAAATTTAGCGCTGAATCTGAATAAAATTGTTAAAAAATTCTGTGAAGCACCAAAATTCGTAGATGGGCCCAAAAAGGGTCAAAATATCCCCAAAATGATAAAATCGCCCAACCTTCAAAGTTTTTATCGATTCTGAAATAAAATTTAGCGCTAAATCTATATAAAATTGTTAAAAAATTCTGCGAAGCGCCAAAATGGGTTAGTGGAACCAAAAAGTGTCAACATTTCTCCAAAACGAAAAAAATCGCCTAACCTTTAATGTTTCTCTTAATTCTAGGGTAAAATTGTGTGCTGAGTTGAAAAAAAAAAAACTGTTGAACTTTCCTTGGCAAGAAAGAACAGGTGGTTTTGCGAAAGCACCCGTCTTGATCATACACAGGGCCTCAGTCGATCTATGTTGAACCCAGGGATCATTCGCCTGCCTCTTTCAAACACGGGGTCTTGATCGTTCTCTCACCGCACGCTCATGACGAAAGTCGAGCTTGACGGTATCATACCCTCCTCCGGGTGAAACCCCGAGAAATTGCGGACGTTCGTTTGCCTCAATCAAAGACTGAGCTGTAGCTGGTCGCTCATCACGAGCAAGACCAAATATTCGGTATCCTCCCATTGCCTGAATCAAGGAGTTTTTGCACTTTGGCCCGCATCGTTCATAGGTGGGGCTTTAGTTGATCTCTCATCGCAAGCACGCAACATAAGACCAACTTTGCGTTCTTTGACTGAAACAATAAGAGTTTTCGCATTTTTCCCGCTTTGATCATACGCAGAGCCCTAGTCGATCTTTCACCGCGAACCCCCAACGGAAGATGAATTTGTCGTCTCCTTCCAATCCCCAAATGAGGAGAATTTCCGTAATTTCCTCTTTCGAATCTGTCACCCGACGCTAGTCGATCTCTCACTCCGCGAGCACTCAACGGTAGACGAACTTTCCTTCCATCTCCTGAATCAACAATTTTACTGCAGAATGAGAAAAATTTTTGATTTTCCATTTTGGAGATCATCTAGAGCCATTTCAGTATTATTCTCGGACTTGGCGCTAAATTTTACTTCAGAATTGAAAACAACTTTTGAAGATTACGCAATTTTTCATCTTGGAGGAATTTTGATTCTCTTTGAGCCCATCATCCCATTTTGGTACTCCGAAGTATTTTTTAAGCATTTTTTTTCGGACTCAGCGAGAAAGTCCACTTGAAAATCGAATTGAAATTTGAAAGTTTGAACAATTTTCCGATTTGGGTAAATTTTGGCCCTTTTTGGGCCCATTAATTACTTTTTGGTGCTTCGAGGAATTTTTCAAGTATTTTTTTTTCAGACTCAGCGCAAAATGCCACTTGAAAATCGAATTAAAATTTGAAAGTTTGAATAATTTTCCAATTTAGGGAAATTTTAACCTTTTTTGGGCCCATTAAACCCATGTCGGTGCTTCGAAGAATTTTTTAAATATTTTTTTCGGACTCAGAACGACTTAAAAATCGAATTACAATTCAAAAGTTTGAACAATTTTCCAACTTGGGGGAATTTTGACTCTTTTTGGGCCTATTGACCCATTTTGGTGCTTCTTAAGATTTTGTTACTATTTTTCTCGTTTTCCCCGTCCAAAACAATAATTTGATTATTAAAATTTTCAAGATTTAGCTCAATAATAATTAATTTTCAAGCCCTATTTCGGGAACCCTAGCGATTTAGTGAATTTTTGTCACGTTTTGGTCCATAACTCGGCTCAGAAAAGTCGTAGAAACTTCGGCATCGTTACGGAAGCCTCAATTCTCAACAACCAATTAACCAACGAAAATGAAAATTAGATGCCATTGCAGGACTGCAGCAGTCCCGAGAATTTTTCCAAGTCCCGCTCCTATGAGGGCGTCCATAAATTACGTGAGCCGATTTTTGTGATGTTTCGACCCCCCTTCCCCCCTTGGTGAGATATCGTGAGATTTGCCATGACCCCCTCGCTCTCCCTTCTTATTTCGCGTGAGATTTTCCGAAATGTGTATTTTTGCTTTAAATACGTTTATCTGTGCTTAATCGTGTTTTTCTATTAAAAAAACGTAATTTTCTTGATCATATTATTTTTATACCTATTGGAAAAGGACTAATTTTTATTAAATTTAAGCCTGTTTAGCAATATTTTAGAATGTATTCGTGTGAGACAAAAATTATGTGAGATTTGTCGGCACCCCCTCTCCCTCACGTGAGTTTTGGTCAGACATGGCTGGACCCCCTCCCCCCCAAAACATGCCTCACGTAATTTATGGATGCCTCCTATCATACAAAGCTTTGAGCCTAAAGTTTTTTTAAGTCCCGAAAATGATGACGTGACAACTTGAACGCGCTGCAATTTGGAGGAAGTCGCCTTTTTTCCAAGTCCACCTCCTGTCATGTATAGCTCATAGGAAACTTTTCTAAGTCCCTATAGCTCGAATTTCGAAATTTTTCCAAGTCCCCCTCCTATCATATATAGCTCCAGAGCCAAAATTTTAACAGGGAACCTGTTTTATGGTTTTTTTCTTTTTGTTAGTTGCGTCCCGAGCCTGTTTTACATGTTTGAGTTGCGTCCGAAACAAAATGAAAGATGTTAAAATTGCGGCCTGCGCTTCAGAGAGGAACATCGATGAATTGCGTCCCACTAGAAACGACAACTCAGATTCATATTGAGTATACTAATTTTGAAACAGCTATTCATCAGGCGGTACGTCAAGTTTGGCCACAAACATTAATATTCGGTTGTCAATTCCACCTTGGTCAGTCTTGGCACTGTAAGCTTCAGCAACTTGGCCTGCAAACTACGCACCGAATGCGTAATGCTGAGGGATTGTTTCTTAGAAACTTTTTTGCGCTCAGTTTCCTGTGAGAAGTCTTGTTCGAAGTCCGGGATATATCGTAGGTACCTGAAAATGCGTAGCGGCTCCGGAAGTGACAGGATAGACCCGAAAGAAGCCATTGTCGAACAGTACACGACACGAGTGGACGGAGGTGACATCGATAGATTAACTTTCGTACACGACCTACCAAGGAAATTCCTTCTTCCAAAAATTAAATAACCTACGCGCAGTATTCTTGAAAAAAATTTCAATTTTTTGTAACGAGTTGTAATTATATTTTCATCGAATATTAGGACGACCATTCTGCTTCAGTGGGACGCAATTCATCCAACCTTCGGGACGCAACTCATAATATGAACGGTTTCTTCAGGGACGCAATTCAACTATCTCATTTTTTTACAAAAGGGGGTGTTTGGGACGCAACTAACAACTTTCCTGGCGTGAGCCGTGCACCGTACGCCGTCCAACAAAGAACTTAGAAAAATTTCGATTCCTATCGTAGGCTTATGTAGCTTGGAGGGCGACATTTTTTCAAGTCTCCCGGTTGTATTAGTATTACCACCTTTGGCTACAGTTCTGGAAGTTCGACCCCAAGCTGAACCGCCATTTACTAACAAGAGGAGTTAGGCTCAGACAAATTCCAATTAGCGAAATTGAAAAAAGAAAAAAAAAAATCCTTTTATGAAACAGATTTTCAGCCGGCTTAATTAACTTGGTTAATGAAAGAGACCCCGCGAACTGCGCGTTCTTTTCTTTATTTTGGCATCAATTTCCTGATTTCTATTCGACTCCATCCTTTGACCCTATCACGCGATGTCACTGTCAAGGTTCCATGCAGACCCGTTACACAGAATAACAACTAGCGAGTCTGTCTATATCGGCGACCGTATCGCATGTTTATATCCTACATCCTGCAACAAACGCATAATATATCTTCGATCACGAGAGAAAAAGGAGACGATTCAAGACTTCGGGTCACGCAAAAGATACGTAAATATTGTCGCGTTCGAACGACGTTCACCTGTCCCTATTCGTAGTCTGCTACGGTTCGTTAGATATTTTCTTACTCGTCTGTCAATGATTCCTTTAAAGAGAGTTACTTTCGTTTCATACCCCATTCTCTGAAGCTCGTTCGTCTGGGGTTAAGTATATACATACCGGTGTATACTAACATATAAAATGTACTTTACATTTTCATCAAATTTCTACGTGCAATCGTACCGCGAATTGTTTTTGTTTTTCTTTACCGCGCGTAAAAAATTAAACGGACCAGTGCTTTCTCGAAAATCGTATACACGATGATTTTTTACCATGCTCGTCGATGTTTGTTTACAACTATCATCATTCTCTTCGGTGCATGGAAAATAACGAAGGTTTCAAAAATTGGCTTTTCCGTCGTGTATCAAAATTACGCGTGCGAGAATCTTCAGGGTTTTCAGCGCTGTACCCCACCGTAACAACAACGGAAAAGAGTCGAGTCGTCGAGCAACTGGGGGTGGGGGCGGGTACGGATTTTTTCCTTTTATTTTGTCGAGATTTTCCGAATCAAAGAAATTTAATCATTTTCTCGCCGCGTATTGTAACGTGTTTATAATTTACGACGCGAATCCTTTATATCATGTGTACGAGCGTATATAAATATACGTTATAATATAAACTCACGCACACCCACCAGCGTAATTTTCGGGAAATGCGATGAGCATTCGGTATAATTTTGCTCATCGTACACACATACACACGGAGGATCAACGGTTTTGCCGAACCCGCTTTACCAGTTTAGCATATTTCGTAATTAAACGCGCGGATAACGAAAATGAAAACACCACACCAAAACTGTACCAAGCAGCATCAGCAATATAATATGGTACAGTAAACCATCATCATCACGACCACCACCGCCACCGCTCCTCTCATTATTGTAATATGTTTTAATTTTTATGGCGCGGAAATACGGCGCGGCGTACACAATATTGTACATAGTATGGGCTAGAGCATTTTCAGGTGTGGGTAATCTTAACGAGTCTGTTAATTTCGCTACCTATATGTAAATAAATGACATTTTTCGTTAGGTATATCATATACCGGCACCGTATTTCACAGTTCCGAGTATAACGAATGTGTTGTACTGGTTGAATGAAAAGGCAACAGCATTTGAAATGTAACTTTGTGCCAGCTGGAATACTGGGTCCCAATTTTTCGGCAATATTTACGCAATTCGAACTTATTTAATACTAGAAAGGAACGGTCCCTCGTTGATAAATTTATGGAGTTCGTTCGATGAAGTGCGATCGTATCACAGTCACATTAAGAGCGCGAAGATGCCTATGATTGGAACCTACCAGTGCAGTGCCAACACCGATATGGAGCGTAGACAATGTGCGCAAATGCTTGACACCGTGGAAGGTTCATGTCTCCATTTTTACAAGATCGAAATTTCAGGAAGGGCTTGGTTATATCGCTAGTTAAGCTTGCGTGCTGGTCTCCTCTCCTCGTACCATACAAGGAAACAAGCTTCCCCTCATTCCGATTATTGACTTGAAAACTAGCTGAATCATCTGTGGTAGATTGTACCGTTATTTTCTTTTCGTATGAGTCGCCATCTTTTGGCTCAATTTGTTAGGGGGACTAGGGACATACCCTAGAGCGGAAGCCAATACAGACCACATACTGTTAGTTGCAACCATTAATCTAAGTGATGCCAACAACGAAGCAACAGCTCAATCTAATGCCCCTAAAGAGAAAGGAGGAAGTACGAAACAGACATTGAAAATGAAATGAAGGCGAAAATTTCAATAGCAGTGAGTCTGTGAATCAAGACTGGGAACTAATGAAGCAAATAACGCTGAAGAGAGCGGAGAAAGTACTGGGAAAAACGGACAGAAGAAAGGACAGTGAAGAATGGGTAACCGAAGAAATACCGGACCTGTTCTATGAAAGAAGGACGGCAGCAACAGACCTCGATATCAACAGATCCAGCGGAAGTTAAGAAGAAGGATCGGGGAAGCAAAGACAAACCTGATGAAGGAGAAATGTGAGCGGATTGAGCAACTGCAGAAGCTGCATGACGAGTATCACATACACAAAGAACTAAAGATGATGGAAGGAGTATACAAACCCAGAAACCCAATGATGTTATACAACACAGATGGGAAGCCAATAATTGAGGAAAAAGAAATTCACGCAGTATGGGAAACTTATGTTGCTAAACTATTCCATGCAGAACGTCCAAAGATGGAGGAAGAGATCATTGTGGAGGATCACCTGGCTATCCTAAGAGAAGAAGTAGAAAGTGCTATTGAGCAAGCGAAAATACGGAAGGCACCTGGACCGGACGGAATGACCGCTGAACTTCTGAAAATATTTGGTCAGGAGGGAATTACAATTCTTACGAAAATGTTCAACAAAATCTACGCCACCGGACAGATTCCTTTAGAATGGCTGCCATCGACATTAACCTCGCAGCCGAAATTGTGCAGCGAATATAGACTGATAAGTCTAATGAGCCACACCTTGAAGATCTTCCTAAAAATGGTACACAACAGGATAAGAAATAAGTGTGAGCAAAACATCAGTAGAGAGCAGTTTGGATTTCGAAACGGTCTTGGAACACGCGAGGCACTGTTCTGTATGAACATCCTAATACAGAAGATGAAGGAATTCCATAAACCAATATTTTCATGCTTTTTGGACTTTGAAAAAGCTTTTGGCAGGGTTCTACATGACGACTTGTTATGTATACTCGATTGCATTGGTCTAGGTGAAGCGGATATACGAATGATAAGAAACCTGTATTTACAACAAAGTGCAGTAGTCCAACTGGAAAATGGAACAACGGACAATATTGAAATCAAACGAGGCGTAAGGCTGGGATTCATACTTTCACCAATGCTGTTCAATGTATATGCCGAGCAAGTCTTCGGGAAAGCCCTTTGCGAAAAAAAAGAGGGCGTGAATATTGGTGGTGAGAACATAAATAATATTCGATACGCAGATGATACGATGTTATTAGCGGAGAATGAGGAGGACCTGGCGGAATTAATAAAGGCAGTGGAGAAGGAATGCGACAGTTATGGCATATCGATTAATGCAAAAAAGACCACAGTCACGGTCATTGCAAAAAGTCCAGCAGCGGTCAACATAACGGTGCGAAATGGTACGTCGGAACAAGTAAATAAATATAAGTACCTGGGCGTTTGGATAAACGATCAAGGAAGCCCGGATGAAGAAACACTGTGCAGAATAGAATTAGCACGTGCCGCCTTTGCAAGAATGAGAAAAACCCTCACAGCACACGACCTGCCACTCGAGTTGAGAATCAGGACAATGAAGTGGTATGTGTGGTCCACATTACTATATGGCGTGGAGAAATGGACCTTGAAAGCGAAGACACTGAGCCGACTGGAGGCTTTTGAATGTGGTGTTTTCGGCGCATGATGAAGACACCATGGACCGCAAAGAAGACCAATAACGAGGTTCTACAAATAGTAAGAAGAGAAAGGGAGCTGATCGTGGTAATCAAGAGAAGAAAACTGGAGTACTTTGGTCATATGATGAGGGTACCGAAGTATGCTCTTCTGCAGAATATCATGATGGGCAAGGTGGAAGGAAAACGAAGAATTGGTCGGAAGAGCATGTCCTGGCTAAGAAATTTGCGGAAATAAACTGGCTGCACCGTCGAAGAATGGTTTCATACAGCAGCGGATAGAGAGGCATACGCGGAGTTGATTCAACTTACCATATGAAGAGCCAAAGATCGAGATCGGTCAGGGCACCTGAAGAAGAAGAAAAGGAGGGGATGTAGACATGCGAGCACCCAGCTCCATTTCTTTGAGAAAGTAGGTGGAATCATTAGCGCTAGACTTAGCCGCTGTCTTTCTCGTTTATCGTAGCCTCCATTCCTCTTAACCGTGGGTGAAAGGGGAGGCGTTAGACACGTATGCCCCAATTCAGACAACTCGGTTGGCACAAAATTGGATAAAATCGTTTGAGCAACGTCTTTGCTAGATTCTGTGATTGTTCTTTTTCATTTGCGCTAGTATCCTTGTCCTCCGATCATCAGAAACGGAACACTGTCGAACTTCCCAGGTGAACCACGTCGCCTCAAAACCGACTCCCTATGTCGATCAAAAGTCTACTTGAAATCAATTCAGTCCCGTCCAACTTCGATGACTCGAAATAGATATCGATTTGACGTCAATTAAAGTCGACAGAAAATCGCCCCAAAATAACAGCAAGTCGACTCAAAATCGATCGCTCCTTTTTACTATCGCACCATCGACAACGTCGAAATTGAATCGACTGTTGGTACGAGTATTGGATTAATGTTCACTGGAAAGGGACGTCGATTTTGGTCAATTATGTGTTATTCGTCGGTAAAAGACTTGCAATCGACGTTGTCCTTACGCGTCGATTCCGAGTGCACCATCTGAGAAGGTTTCAGAATCGAGGTCAAAAATGAGTTGTCTACTGATATCAGTTGAAAATCTATACCTCAAAATTGCTTCGGTACGACCATTGCTGCACCGATTAAGCATGACTAAGATTATTTATGGCCCCCATTGAGTCATAATGACTTCAAATTCTAACTGCGAGTAGACAAGTCACCAAAAATATGAAACGCTTCAAGGAGGATCGACTCAAGTCGCCCAGCGCATAATATTATCAAAGAACTACAAATTTACTTGAAATTGAGCCAACAGAGCATGAACCAACCATTCAAGTCTCAGGCTAAACATATGTTAGATCCAAAGGAGCATTTCAGGCTAAGACTCTATACGTTCAAACTAATTTCGAACTATGGCAGTTACATTTTAAGAAAACGTACATTCTTGACCTTTGGGACGTCATCGATAATCTTGAGCCAAATTAGAGACTTGGAAAAATTTCGAGTTCTGATTCCTTGTAGGGGCACGAGAGAATTAGAAAAAATTTGAGTTGGTAACTTGGTGAGCTTGCTCAATAGGATTATGCTGTTCCCTGAAGCCAAATTGGTTCATTCTCTTCAACGATTGGTTTCATTCGTTTCATCGGGATTTTTTCAAAGACCTTCGACAGTGCCGGAAGGAGACTAATAGGTCTGTACGAGGATGTTTCGTTGGGTGACTTTCCCGGCTTGAGGACTGATGCAATTTGCGCGACTTTCTATCATTGAGCAGGGAAATGTGAGTGTCGGAGAACAGCATTAAATAGTGACGTAGTAAAGGAAATAACTTTTTTTTTGGTAGGTTCTGTAAGACTTTGCCGGTCGTTAAGTCATAGCCCGGAGCTTTTTTAACCTTTGAAGATTTGGTACTTGCTGTCAGAAACATTAATACAGAAGAAATTTAATGTTGATAGTGGTGAGGAAAATCTCGATTTTACAGACATATTGCGTCTGCTCCTTCCTGAAATTGATCTGCAAATTTTTGACGTGATTCTTATCATTAGGCTTGGTCGAGGAGATCATCCTCGTATTTCTATCCAGGCTTAGAATGAAGAAGACGATACTAAGGCACGTAACAAATATGTAATCAAGTTCATACGCGACCGGTTTCGAGCACGCTGCGGTGTTCATCGACAGGCGTCGGACAGAAAACTAACCAAAGAAACCGGTATAAAGGTGAAAAAATGATGAGACAACATTAATTGAAGTTGAATTGAAAAATGAAGATGGGGAGGGAGGGTTAAAGGTGAATCACTACAATTAAACAAACGGGTTTCATGAATCATTAAGTAAGTATAAACAGAAACTAAAATGAGAAAGGAGGGGAAAAAACACAAAAGAACGATAGGTAGAATTAGTCGAAATAATAAACGAAACAGCATAATTAAAACAAAACCAAAAACTGAAATGAATTAAACAGAGGTAAAATATGGAGGTCTAAAAATCGGGGTAATAAATAATTAATAAAATAAATAAAAATAATAAAAATAAATAAAATAACTGAATGTGTCAATTATTAGTGAAGTTGTAAAAATGACGAACAATGGGAGACACAAAAGTGGCGGAGAGATCGTTCAATAGCGAGACCGATTGGCGAGTGGAGGCAACGGTTTCTACTTCTTCAAGCTTGTTCATGAGAGCCCCTTTTGAGCACTTTCTAATGATTTTGGTCGTGACGGATGAGAAAGGGTGGTTGCTTTCCAAACAGTGAGCAGCCATGGCTGAATCTTTTGGTTTGTTGGAATTGTATGCGGTGCGGTGCTCCGAAAGTCGTGTTGTTAACGCTCTCCCTGTTTGGCCAACATAGATGGAATCACAGTTACCACATTGAAGACGATAAATTCCTGAATGTTTCAGCGATGGTATAGGATCTTTGGCGTTGAAAAGGTGGCCAATTGTGAGATATGGATAGAATCCAACCTTATAGCCGTATTTTTTGAGCTCCCTCTCGATTTTGAGAGATGATTTACCTAAATAAGGGAGTTTCATCCATTTGGTTTTCGTCTTATTTTGGGGGGGGATTTCATTAGAGGAAGACTCTTGAAGGAGTAAGTGAAGTGTCTTTTTTCTAACCATAGCGTTAACATCAAGATGCAGACCGTTAAGGTTGGCTATGTGTTGGATGTTCGTTATTTCAATCTGTTTAGCTCTCTCGGTCAGAGGAAGATGGAGTAGACGGTAGATATTATAGTTTATAACTGCATGTTTGTGGCGTTGTGGGTGCAAGGACTGATTGGGTATGGAAACGCCAGTGTAGGTATTTTTCCTGTAGATGCCAAATTCGGGACTCATTTCCACGGAGTTAGATTTTAGCTGTAGCGTGAGATCTAGGAAATTTAGGCACTCACCTCCAATCTCCAAAGAGAAGGATATGGAAGGATGAAAGTCGTTGATTTTTTGGAGGAAACAATCCAAGGAAGATTGAGTGCCTGACCAGACGCCAATAATGTCATCTATGTATCTTTTATAAAATAATAATCCTTCGTAACCATTATCCAATAGCTTAGCTTCCATGTAATCCATGTATACTTCCGCTACCAGCGACGATAGAGGACCACCCATGGGGAGGCCGTCCGGAAATTTGTAGGTTTTTTTACGAAAGGCGCAAATATTATCTTTAAGGCATAATGTGATTAAATTCTCAAATTCGGCTACGATATCAGCCGCAATAGCTTTTGATCGAAGCGTGGCGATCATAATTGAGATTGTAAACGTGACTGGTATGCGTGTGTACATACTATTAGCATCGATCGAAAACAAGAAGGAACCGATAGCAAACCGTTTTGGAGAGAGATCCTTAGCCAAATCGAAAGAATTTTTGATGCTGAATTTCGGGGAGGAGTCTGTTACACACTTGACATTATTGGCGTCTGGTCAGGCACTCAATCTTCCTTGGATTGTTTCCTCCAAAAAATCAACGACTTTCATCCTTCCATGTCCTTCTCTTTGGAGATTGGAGGTGAGTGCCTAAATTTCCTAGATCTCACGCTACAGCTAAAATCTAACTCCGTGGAAATGAGTCCCGAATTTGGCATCTACAGGAAAAATACCTACACTGGCGTTTCCATACCCAATCAGTCCTTGCACCCACAACGCCACAAACATGCAGTTATAAACTATAATATCTACCGTCTACTCCATCTTCCTCTGACCGAGAGAGCTAAACAGATTGAAATAACGAACATCCAACACATAGCCAACCTTAACGGTCTGCATCTTGATGTTAACGCTATGGTTAGAAAAAAGACACTTCACTTACTCCTTCAAGAGTCTTCCTCTAATGAAATCCCCCCCCAAAATAAGACGAAAACCAAATGGATGAAACTCCCTTATTTAGGTAAATCATCTCTCAAAATCGAGAGGGAGCTCAAAAAATACGGCTATAAGGTTGGATTCTATCCATATCTCACAATTGGCCACCTTTTCAACGCCAAAGATCCTATACCATCGCTGAAACATTCAGGAATTTATCGTCTTCAATGTGGTAACTGTGATTCCATCTATGTTGGCCAAACAGGGAGAGCGTTAACAACACGACTTTCGGAGCACCGCACCGCATACAATTCCAACAAACCAAAAGATTCAGCCATGGCTGCTCACTGTTTGGAAAGCAACCACCCTTTCTCATCCGTCACGACCAAAATCATTAGAAAGTGCTCAAAAGGGGCTCTCATGAACAAGCTTGAAGAAGTAGAAACCGTTGCCTCCACTCGCCAATCGGTCTCGCTATTGAACGATCTCTCCGCCACTTTTGTGTCTCCCATTGTTCGTCATTTTTACAACTTCACTAATAATTGACACATTCAGTTATTTTATTTATTTTTATTATTTTTATTTATTTTATTAATTATTTATTACCCCGATTTTTAGACCTCCATATTTTACCTCTGTTTAATTCATTTCAGTTTTTGGTTTTGTTTTAATTATGCTGTTTCGTTTATTATTTCGACTAATTCTACCTATCGTTCTTTTGTGTTTTTTCCCCTCCTTTCTCATTTTAGTTTCTGTTTATACTTACTTAATGATTCATGAAACCCGTTTGTTTAATTGTAGTGATTCACCTTTAACCCTCCCTCCCCATCTTCATTTTTCAATTCAACTTCAATTAATGTTGTCTCATCATTTTTTCACCTTTATACCGGTTTCTTTGGTTAGTTTTCTGTCCGACGCCTGTCGATGAACACCGCAGCGTGCTCGAAACCGGTCGCGTATGAACTTGATTACATATTTGTTACGTGCCTTAGTATCGTCTTCTTCATTCTAATCAGTATGGCTCGTACCTATGAGGATACTATCCATCTTTTCTATCCAGGCTCCTGGGTGTAGTCCGAGAACTTTCGTTATTACGTCCATGATCTGAGCTCGAAATTTTCCCTAGCCCTTTCTCTCACAAATTTTTCATGTATGCTGGGTTGGCGAGAAGGATTCGTCTTCGAATTTCTGTCCAGAGGCCTTCGTGTTCGGGTTTTGTTCGCTTCCTTCGACCTTGGAATTTGAAAAACTTTCACGAGCTGAGGGATGGCTTCAAGGCGTTCCACTATCGTATATCAGTCCGCATACGCGTGTGCTACTTTTCTCATTCCGAGAATTCAGCGAATGTGCCACTAAGTATGTTAACCTCTTTCCAATTTTCTTATGTATTTTGTTGTTTATTCCCGAAAATGTGGGTAGGAAGCGAAATTAAGTTCATTATAATTTTTCAAAAATAAGGTCGTTGATTGCTGTCAGTCGTTTCTTAATATTTACAATGATTAAGTTCCATGTACCAACCTAATCAGTTGTACGACGTCAAGCACAGACCTCATGTAAACTTTAACTTTCTAGTCTTAGCCAAATAACAAAGTCTTAAATAAGGTGTATGAAGAACATTATCTGCGAGTTCTGCTGCAACGGAATGTACGGTATTTCATCTTACGGTTGTACACAACTAAGTGAGTGATCGTAAAACAAACACAATAGACGACGTTATCATCGGGGACGTAGCGCCGTTTTCTTTCTTGTAAATATTCATGAATTCTTCTGCGAAGTTAAAATCTTGTTTTCCATGAAATCGTATTTTGTTCATTCAAGATTTAAAGAACGTTATCGAAACATGTCATAAAAATACTTCAACGGTTATGGTATGAGTGAGTTGCGAGGTAGCAATAATATACTCCTTCAGATTTATCGCAGTCAGATAGTAAACAGTGAGGAAATTGAGTAATCTCCAAATTCGCTATAATATTTCGATGCTCTGATGATTGAAATTCTCTAGGTTTTGAAAGAAAAAACTAATACGAATTGTATTTTCCTCTGTTTCAGGTAATATTTGTATTTCAAGATTCGTTTGTTTCGTCGAGATATGTTCATATCCGTGGAATTAAAAGCTAGGTCACGAAATTTCAATGGCCGAAAATCCTCGAAAATCAAAGCCCTCGGGCTATCGTTGAGATAGGACAGAAATTCTCGGAACTGGTAGGTGAAATCATTTCAACTTTTCAGCACCAAGGCAAATAATCCGTTTTCTAATCATGATAATTGATATTCATTTTTCAAAATACCCTCTTTTCATCTTTGCTCTCCTGTGACGTAGATAGAAGAGAATGTGAATACAAGAAAGATAGTGAGGAAAGGGGACCGTAAAAATTTATGAAGTTGCTGTGGCATGCCACCGACTCCAAAGACTAATTTATGATCGTTTGACAGTATCTCAATGTTAGCGTTTCTGTTATGTATATTGAATAGAATGCGTTGGTCAGGTCCTGCAGAATTCCTTAGTGAGTTTTTTGCATATCTAAACAGCCTATAAAATTTACACTTCTTTGACTTGTCCATCTCCGTCATTGACGGCGTCCGTAAATTTGGTATTTACAGAAAAAATACCTCGACCGATATTACTGTCCACGGGTCATCTTTCTTTCCTGTTACCCACAAAATTTATACTTTCAACAGTTTGATAAATCGCCTGACGCACCGCTTTTCATGAAGAACTAGTAACGATAAAGCACTTTGCTAGAGTGAATCGGATCAGGGTGGACATTGACCTTACGGCCCGGCTCGTAAGAGGCTTATTAGAAGATGCCTCGATTCTGAAACCCCCTTCCTCCGGATTTGCACCCTGATAGTAGGAAACGATAGTTGTTTCTGGGCAAGTTTTTTCGTAAATGGGCCGCATCCTTCGTCCTTTCGGTTTTCGGACGACTATTCATCTACTTTTAAAAGCTCATTTGTTAGATTCAATGCGCTCTTGAATTATTATGGTTGTACATATTGAAACAAAGGCCGGCCGGAACCCAAAAGGACGGAGGACACAGCCCAAATGCAAAGAAAACCTGCCCAAGAAAGGAAGTCTAATCCAACGTTTTCTGGTATCTAGGTGTGCATCTCTGGGGAGGGAGAGGCATTTCCTAGTAAGCCTCCTCCGGACCATGGGATATCTTTTTTATGGCCCTTAAGCAACCCATAAAGGAGGGGAAGAACATGATTAGGGTCTGCGATGGCTTTCTTTGTCAAAGGACTCTTGATAATAACTAGAGTTAGGATTTTTCGGTACCGATAAATTAAAATTCGGTTTTTTGAAATGTCATTTTCGGTATTATTCGGTATTTTCCAAATTTTTGAACGTAAAAATAATAATTACCAAAAAAAATGGTAAAAAAGGGGGAATTTCGCAATAATTACAACCAAAATTATGATTTTCGCAGACATTCATACTCAGTTTTTAAGAGATCTCAATAAACCTCAAAACGAGTGCTCTACCCAACGCAACGTGAGCTTCACGTTCAATTTCTTTTGAAATTAGTAGATTTTCCAAAAACAACCAATTTTTCTCGTAACTCACAATATTTCCGTACTATTTTGCAAAATCTCGCTATTTCACGCGTTGCCAGCAGTTTTTTGGGAATTTTTGGACGTTTAAGTCAATTTTCGGTTTTATTCGGTGGTGGAGTCCATTTTCGGTGTTTATTCTGTTTTCGGTATTTTTCGGTGAAATAAAATTTTTTTCCTGGCCTTCCTACACCCTAAATCGTGTTCATCTTTCATTATTTATGACTCGTCCTCAAAGGAAATCATTTGACAAAAACCGGCAGATCCTAACTCTAACTTTTTCTACTACTAATGATATTCCTCACCTCTTTGAGAAAATTAGAGAAACAGAAAAAGGTATTTTCCTTAGCCCCGTACTGTTTTAGCACATCATAAATGCCGGAGACATACCAGGACTTGTTCATAATTACGACAGAATTACTTTTATCTGCCTCAGGAAGGATTAAGACCTCCTTCCTGAACGTCCTCTTCAAGCCTTTGCCCGTAAGTCGAAACATACGTAGTTATTGAATTGGAAAATTTAATGTTATTATGATTTAAATTTAGAATTTATTTATAAATTAATAATAAATTAAATTATCAATTTTAATTTTATTAATATTAATTAGAATGGGATTTTTTTATCAATTGAACGAAAAATAATAAGATTGATACAATTTTGTTTTGGACCTAATAAAATTATATTTTTATTGGTTTATTACAAGTTTTATTAGATATAATTTAATTATTATTAAAAGAACATTTATATTTATATTTAATTAAAATTAAATATTTATTCTATTTAATTTTAATTATTGATTATTAGGAAATAATTTTATTATTATTATAATATTGTTTTTATTAATTAAATTAAAATTTTTAATTTTTTATTTATTAGTACAAAAATCTATTATGTACAAATTAGTTTTATTCGAGCTATTATTCAATTTTTATCTTATGATATTTTATTAATTTTAGTATCATTATTTTTTATTGTAATTATATTTAAATTTAATATTAATATGTTTATTATTTATCAAAAATATTTATATTTTCAATATTTTATTTTTTCATTTATATGATAAATAATAAATATATTTATTTTTGCGTGCAAGGTTTACTTAATAGAAAAAAGAAAACACGGCTCTTCCCGCACAGTGTAAAATACGAAAAAAAAAAAAAAAAAAAAAAAAATTTTTATTATGTAAATGACGTTTTGAGTAAACTTGTACTCTTCTTCAGATCATAAACTAAACTGAAACCAAACCGAAGAATATGAAGAAGAAAAAGTTACAAAGAATAAAAATCCAACTTTTCTTCTTCATATTCTTCGGTTTGGTTTCAGTTTAGTTTATGATCTGAAGAAGAGTACAAGTTTACTCGAAACGTCATTTACATAATAAAATTTTTTTTTTTTTTTTTTTTTTTTTTCGTATTTTACACTGTGCGGGAAGAGCCGTGTTTTCTTTTTTCTATGATAAATAATATTATTTTTATTAATAGAATTATTACGACTTCCATTTGATTTTTATGAAAGAGAGTCTGAACTTATTTCTAAATTTAATTTAGAATTAGGTTCATTCAAATTTATAATTTTATTTATGGTAGAATATTTAGATATAATTTATTTTATTGATTTAACAATTATAATATTTTTTTTCAACAATTATATAGAAATTTTTAATTTATTAATTTTATTAATAATTATATTTTTTGAAAATAAATTGAAATGAATATTAAGAAATGAATAATTATTAATTGGTTTACAATTATTATATATGGTTCTTTAGATGGTTTTAAACCAATAAAGGAGATTAAAATTATTAATATAATTAGAATATAGATGAAAATTTTTCTAACTAAAATAAATTTATTATTAAAAATTTTTGACTTATTTAAATTTGGTTAAAAAAATGAAATAATGATTGACTTTAGTGTCATAAATAATCCTAATAATTTATTGTTAATTGAACGTAAAATTGAATTGTAAAATAAAAAAATCATTCTGTTTAAGAATGATTTTTTTTTTTTTTTTTTTTTTTTTTTTCGCTTTTTAAATATTGTTCTAGTTTAATATAGTAATCACATCGCGTCGCTACAAACGTTACTTTTACGGTGGATAGGAGTGTTGCAAACCGTTCCGGCGCACTTTTTTTGGATATTCACTCCAGGTCCAACCTTAATCGCGAAATCAGCTACTATGTTAGCCAGGGTCTTGATTCTTAAGAGGGGGTAGCCTAAATTTTAGTCCATTCGCCAGGAGGGACAGTTCATCGCAACTGAATTGGACTTTCTATAATTGATGATACGCGACTGGAAGTGCTGGACAATATTATCCTCAGCACAGTCTTTTTTTTTTATCTATGGCTTTTGAGCTTTGGAAGGAGGCAATCGTTAAATTGAAGGACTTCATTACGCGACCGAGGGGGGTGTTTATGGGTTGGCTTGTAGTGATTGCCTAGTGTTCATATAGGGATGATTGGACGTCAATTTAAAATAAGAGTGGAAGAAAAGCGAGAAGGAAATGGGTGAGTTAGCCTTTTCATGTGTGCTGGAGGAGGTTCGACTCCCCTGACACCCGCTGACTCGAAGAATTTCAATCAACCTAGATTGCTAGAGTTCTGAAAGCGGTACATACGCAATGAAGTAGTCTGATTTTCTATAGTGAGAGGGTAATGGAGATGGGCACTTGTTCCTGAAGTAGCTAGTTGGCAACTGAATGTCTTTATTGACGGAGACAGACGAGATTTGCAGAACATCAATCAACCTTCAAAGGCAAAGGAAATGAAGAGATGTGAGAGCGATTTTTTGTTTTGCTTGACATCGACCTCAGGATTGATTTGCTACCATGGAAATACCCGTAAGAGGAAATAGTGTGGATTTGAGGACGGTCTAAAGAGGTTAACGTTGTTACAATTTTGTGCGAAGGAGGTTAAACTTATGACTTCTGAATATCTTCGTCCGATTGTTCTATCTGCCAATATTTTCGATTCATCTTTCCAGATTTGCATATCATAACTCCCACGCAATTATTCTTTCTATTTCTTCCGAACTTCTCGTTTCCGATACCGAAACTATAATATGCACAAGTCTCTGATGCTTGGTAAGGCTGCAGGTGCTCCACCCCTGCGGAGAAAGAAAAACATACAACGAACGTGTACACGTAGATTGTGATTTCAAGAAATTCAATGCATATAATATACGAAACAATCATAAACTATTGTTGTATATTCGTATATACGAAGCGAGTGCGAAATGGAGACACGAAACGCGTGACTCCAGCTTTCTTACAATTGTTTGATAATTTTTCTATTATTTATCGTTTCCGTCTGAAAGTTTTCAGCTTTTTCTCCCGGAAAAACGAGAGATGCGTACGCCGTATAAATACGGCGAATACATACCGCATAGTAATACAGCGCGCGCGGATACGCGATTTATTAAGAACGAAATTAAAAAATACATAAAGTCGACTAAGAAACAACACTGGATACCGGTGTTCTATCCCCCGAAGCAAAAAACAGACGACGAGATAGGGAATAGAAAAAGCGGAAAATTTTGCTACCAACATATATACACGCCATAAATTTCGCGGTAAATTGCTGGATAAAACTAACAGCTGAGTTAACTCTTTCGGAAATATTTATATTCGTTTATTCAGATCGATTCAGACTGGTATATGAAGTAAGATATCGAAAGAGAAAAGAGGAAGATACTCGGTATAGGCTGTAAAACAACACGAATGTTGCCAAAGGGAGGCCGAATTTAGTGAGAATGACTAACAAAAAATGAGGCAGTCTCGGTGGCCGCCCCGTAGAATGATTAAATTTGTCATTTATTCCGAGGATGATTCGGTAAAAATATGAGTAGAATGCACGACATATAGGAGTGTCGCGAGTGTACATATAAGTAATCGAATGAGAAAGACAGCTGTCGCGCCCAGATGGAATAACCGCGTAATGAACTCGGAAAGAATTAAGGGAGTTTATAGGAAATATTGTACGGGGCCACGTATCGGACGGAAGAGCCTTCAATTCCCGCAATGACACGTTGGAGCTATAATATGGTGACACACCCGGCTGCACGCAAAAGTATAGTCGTGTCATCGTGCCATCATCTATGGACAGAAAAATTTTCTCGTATTAATTTCGAGAAAATTAAGTGTATCATCCGCGAGTACTTTATGTATAGTAGTGTAGGGGCGAAGGAAATGGAAATGAATATCTCTTAGTTCGGAAACAGGATAGCAAGGATCCCGGAACACATTAATCATTCTTTTAAGAATGCAAAAAAAGAAAAAACGGTATAAACCCTCTTTTTAGATAGTTTGTCTCTCTCTCACTCGATATTGAACGTTCTACACTTTTATTTTTTCCTCCCCTGAACCTTCAGAGTACAAAATACTCTCTCTTTATTTCGCCTTTCTTGAGGTTTGGTGGAAAATGCGTGCCTATAGCCTTTTCAAAATTAAGGGGCGGGACAGATTTTGATCGACGGGTTTATTGCCTATTCGATGGAAATAAGGCGCGATCAATCGAGTGACGGGTGAGAGATTAATGCGTCTATGTGGCAAAAGTTATTTATTCGTTTTTCGAATTTATTCATTCTGCCAAGTGCGACACGAGTGTTGTTTGTGATCGAATTAGAGGAAGGTAGGAAAAATCTGGGAAAAGTGTATGGTGAAGAAGCGAAAACTCGTAGAGAGAGCTCGATGAACTTCGTAGGACATTCACAGCGTAATGAGAAAATTGCACGAATTTCATGAAAGAATAATGAAATGTTCCTTTAAATTTTTGTACACCTAAGGGATCGTCTCGCACGCGAGAAGTCGCAAGCCTCTAGCGTTGTTCACATGAGAATAGTTATTTATAAAGGACATTAACCTGCGCAAAATTGACTCCTTAAGGACATTCGAAATCGTCCCTGGTACGTCGGAGTGGGGAGGGAGATAAAGGAGTGCGGTTTAAGCCTACATCCATCTTTATCAGAAGATTTGTATTGCCCAGGAGGTGGAGCAGTACTTCCTATTTAAATGAATGCACTGAGTACTTTGGACGTGCGTTCTAAAATTGATTTCTAGTTGATTTTGCAGTTAACCTCTCCAAACTTTCGATCAATCTGAAAACGATTGCTCCTATTGCGACAATTGTTGCTCTTGAAATGTACCTAGGGTGAGGCTAAAAATGATGTTACCATCTTTCCACCATCTTTTACAGAAAATTCGTGACATCACTCCGGCCTCACCCCAGGTCGACTTTGAAACGGTCTTAATTCTTACTTGAAATTAACTACACGCCAACAGGTCAGATTTGTCGATTTAATTTTGACTGGTTAGTCATTCATGAGTGAATTTCTTCGAATATTCGTTTGGAAACAAATCAGGTATACCGAGGTGCTCTAAAAATGTAAGTTGATCGACTTCGAATTTTAATTGTAAAAGAAGGTACACGATGTAAGGAATAAATATTTCATGCTCTATCCCAATTGGTATCGTAAACGATTTCAAGGCGTTTTTGTGTTATCAAATCGAAAAAATCACGAATTTACAAGTAAGAAAACGGCGTGGCATTTCTGATTACGACGATAATGGTGACATTTTGCTTTGTTCATTTGCACTGTGAAAGATGGAACCGTTTCCCTTCGGCGTGAATAATAAATTGATACATTTCGTTGCAACAGAACTCGTAGATAGTATTTTTCGTGCTCCTGATTTAACCAACATTGCGATGAATACCGTTTAATATTCAACGTGGTCTGTGCGTGACGTTGTTCAACTGATTAAATTTGCCTAACGGTGACGGTGTAGAATGGATTTTTTGGGTCTGTTCTTACATCGTACCATGGGTAATGATAGTCATTGTAAATATTAAGAAACGACTAAACGCAAATCCACCTCATTTTTGAAAAATTAATATGAATTAAATGCCCTTATTTTCCATTCCGTTGATTCTTCGTCATCGCCACATTTCGAACTCGTTGACTCTCCTTCCGATATCTTTCAATACTGTCTACGTCTCTGAAGAGTATCTTGGGACAGACCACGGACAACACTTGAGTGCCCATCTTCCTTTTACTGGGAACGAAGAAGTACTAAGGAAGGTGGGAAATGACTGCCCAATTCTGAGGAAGATGATAGATGAGAAAGAGCGACAGTTTAACACCCCATCCAGCTATAGGATCTTACTGGAGCTAACTCCGAGAGTGATTACCTGTCAAAATACCAAAACTGCCTGCTCTTGGTGGGTGGATGCGACTTTTGAACATCTTCAGCCAATTATCTAGAACTATAACAGACATAGTTGACTCCCTCTCCGCCTTAGGCGACAATATAATCTAATGTTTCAGTGCACAGGTGTTTTCACTGCCAAAATGTAGCCGCCATAAAGAAACTGCTGAGTTATTCACCAAATGAGTGATAAGTCTTTACAACAGGCTACAGCGGCATCCCACCAACTGTAGTGTCTCAACGAAGAGGAACCTAAACGCTCTTACCCTAAACGAGATTGGCCAACCTCAGCTTTGGATCTGCGTTTTCAACTCCCGGCCCCAGCCAGCTCAACCGACATCCCACCAACCTGTCAGCTGAGAACCTACCGTCTAATTTGTGGTACAACTCTCACCAGCACGGCACTCATAAAACTGGAGAGTATCTTGCTACAGACCATAGGCAACATTTCGGTCCATCTTCCTTTTGCTCGGAACGAAGAAGTACTAAGGAGGGTAGGAAATGATAGCCGAATTCTGAGGAAGACGATCGAAGAGAAAAAGCGGCAGTCTATTCGACATGAAATGGCCAGCGACAAACTGTTGTCACTGGTTGCTGTTGGAAAAATCGCAGGAAAGAGAACGTAAGGGAAAAGAGATTTACCATGCAATTCAGGGTGTCTACCGGTCAAGTAAATCGAGTAAAAGTCAAGTATTTAATGAAAAGGTCAAGTAAACAAGAAAAGTCAAGTATTTTCATTAACGGTCAAGTAAAAATGACAATAAATTTTGAAAACAAAAATTAGGATGCCGTTGCAAGTTTTGCCACGGCGAGTGGGGGTCCCGCAAGATCCGTATTCCGCTGCGGAAGGTCTTTTAAAAAGTGGAACATAATTATAGCAAATCCTATCGTATATAGCTCGAGAGTAGATATTTTTCTAAGCCCCGCCCCCGTTATCTAATCAACCACGGACCGATCGCGGAAACGAAAATTTTCTGAAAGTACTCTTGACAAAATTTTTCCAATCCCCCCCCCCCCCCGTCCTTCGTGACGTTATCAACCTTGGACCGCGAGCGCATTTCCTGAAAGTACCTCCAACAAAAGGGATAGCGGGTTCCCCGTTAAAAAAAATGAAAAAACAGTATTCTTAGCCAATTTGACTTTTTTTTTTCTTGCGTGTTGACCCGCTTACTTTGAAAAAAAGTCAAGTAAAAGTCAAGTATTTTCAGAAATTCCCCTCAGTAGATACCTCGTGCTTGATCAAACCATGGGAAGAATATTATCGAAACTGTGTTCCTAATATAGCTTAATTGTATGCCTCATGTCGACTGCAACCTTCCGCATAGGAGGTACATACAAATACAAACATACATTTTCAGCTGTCAACCTGTATGTAAGAGCAAGATGGGTAGTTTAATTTTTTATGTGATGGGAGGAGAGATAGAATGATGAAGCCGCATGTTTTCGAGAGCTGGACAAGAGAAGAAGTTTTAAACGGATATAATATCATCAAAATATTGCAGTATAGACTGAAGGAGGTGAGATGCGTATGGCCGATTCTGAGATGGATTAGAATTACTTTTTCGCTTCCGGAAGAGCTGTTTGAAGTAGACCAAGGAATTGAAGTTTTTTCAATAGATCGAAGCTTATTAGAGCATAAGAAGGACCAGAAACCATACCAGGAGGAGAGGTTGAGGCAGTGGTAATAAGATTTGAGATCATACGAGAGTAAGGAGGGGGTCACTCAAGGAAGGTAAACGTAATGACTGTTTTGCGGCAAGGTCATGTTCCTGGAAGTCAATGTGTCTTGGTAACCACAGAAAAGAGATACAGGATGAACTAGAGCTTAACAAGAAGGCGTTGGATGATAAGATTTGTGTCTTAGATAGCTAGTAAAGAGGAAGGAATTTGCAAGGAGGTTAGAAACGGAGGAGGAAGGAGGTGAATATAAAGATAAGCTCGACGGTGAATAAGAAAGCGGAGTTTCTAATACGGAAAGCTGGTTGGGTTCTGGATCTCGGTATCGTTCCGTCCGTGAAGCAGTCAAGGTAGGAGGAAAATACCGAAGAAATGATGTAGCTGTTCTGGTATATATTTCAGTAAGATTAGGAATAGGGATTAATCCAAGGAGGAGTGGATTAAAAAATAGGATGTAAGTGCTTAAGTTGGAGATATGTGCCTAGATGGAATTGAAGCGATAGAATTAAGAGGTGAATCATTTGGGCTGAAAGCATTTGAAAAGATGGGAACATTTGGGTGTTGAGGCCAAAAAGTTAGCAGTGTGATAGAATCGATACGTTTTTGTATAAAATTACGGTCATCCATTATGACGAGGATACCAAAAGGAGTAACACGAAAGAAAATGCTAAAGACCGCACGATAATTGAAAACACGAGCGCTTTCGGTTAATCAGCCATTCTCAAAGTGTGGAAAGCAACTGAACCCAGCACCAACAAGAACAAGCGATATCAAACGAGATCGTGACCGAAGCTAGGAGTAATTGATTTCCTTTAGGCTTTCATTTAGCACTTTTTATGTACTTCATGACTGTCTTTCCTGAAGTTTTCTGAATCCTAACCTTTAATAATTACAAAATCGGCGAGTTCACGCCACCACGGAGAGTTGCCCTAGGGAAAGAGACTGTAGTTATGATTCTGAGAATTGTGAGTTGCATAGGTTCTGAATCCTGGTCTTTAATTCCAAAATTTGCGAGTTCACCCTCTACCCCCTTCCCCCGCCGCGAATTCACTCCCGTAATGATTCTGTATACTGTATCTCTTCTCTCCTTTTATAATTAACTATGAGGTCATCAACTGTGACCGCGAGCCTGATTCTGAAATTTTCAAGTGTAATCTATAAGTGGTTCAGTATAGGCTTTTATACTGCTGTATGTTAGGCCTGGTTTTATGAAGGCTAATAGTAGGCCTAGTATAGTTTAGTATACTTTGTTGCCCATTATAATGGAGACTAAGGAGTGGTCGGCTGATCCTGAAATCTGCAAGGATGATGTCATCAGCCATGACCGGAGGCCTAGTATAATGGAGATTGTCGGGAGGCTTACGAGCGGAATAAGTGATTCCGAGGATAGAAGAGAGTAAGAAAGAGAAAGTGCTAGCTGATGACATCATAACCATTCATGATGGCTGCCTGCGACGTCACCAGCCTTCACGATATCGTTTACGAGTGGAGGGATTCCGAGAATAGAAGACAGTGAAGGAGAGATAGAAGGTCCAAGCTGATGACGTTATGAATGCTGATAATGTGACAGGCAGCCGTCATGGGTACTGATGAAGAAGTCGCCCATGGAGGCGAACGAGTGGAGCGAGTGACCGTTCTGAGCTAGATAGCTTATGTTACAGTACACCGCCTTATTTTAAACCAAGAACGGGGGTACGCATTTGTGAGAAAAATTCACAAGATAGGCCATGACTGCAAGAGCTCCAAGTTGTCGTTTCAGCATCCAATAACAGGTCTATTTTCTTTTTTCTTTGTTGCAATTGTAAGTACAAATTCCAGCCATAGGCAAGTGCCATAAGGTCTGCTAATATGTATTTGGTACAAGAATGAGGACTTCTGCGATTGGTTCATCAAGTAGTTCTCCATGTATTCCTACTTTTAGGGGTTCTTGTGATCCTCTAACAGCATCTATCTGAATGTTTGAAATTGTTGAATCGATGATCAGAAATTTATTCCAGATCGACAATCACTTGTCAATCAGGTAATACATATGTTCCATGGCCAGTGTGTAGTCATTTGTTGTATATAAACTCAAAAACTTTATCGTCACATGGTCTGGATTCATGGTTGGAAGAAGTAGGCAATTGACCGTTGAAGTTGTCAATGATGACCCGCTCTGGGACTTGCTTTTGATCATCAGTTATTGTGTCCAAGAAATCGAATACGCTGATCTCACGGTTTGGAGATTCATATCTAGAGCTTATAGTGAATGACCCATCTATCTCTGGAGTTACCACTTCTGCACTTTAAAGGCAAGGCTTCTTCTCACTAATTATATTGCTTATATTGGACGGTTATAATCGTCTTAGTCGGTATGAGCTGCAATTGCTTCCTGTCTCTTCAAGGCTTCTTTTCACTTGTCAGAATGATATTGTCCATCCTTGTTTGATCTTTCTGAAACAGAAAAGGCATTGGAAATGAACAAGTCCATAAACAGACGTTGATCTCAGAAAAATTCAGTTCAATTTGGTAAATTCGCTACGAAAATTCAACATACGCTTGAATAATCTGAACTTCTTATACCGTAAATAGAAATATCGGCACGAATCAGAGCGAAATACGGTACTAACGTCCTAATGTGAATGCACTTGAAAACTGAGGGCCCATATTATGTATTTGCCACATTGTATACGATTTTACCAAAATTACCGTGTTGCTCGGAGAAATCCGATGCCTATAGTATAGCTGTTTTCCGAAATGAAATTAAATCCTATTGTGTCATTATCCTATACTTCAGCTCGGCCTATAACTACATCGAAAATTGAATTTATGTCAGGTTACATTATTTGACATTTTGAATGCGCAACACGGATATGCTATTAACGCAATACCAATTCGGCTTTAATTCTTTTAACTGTATTTTTTTTTCAGCCAGTAGTTAAATTCTATATACTCGTATTCGCGCATCTCGCCCAGTTTTTTTTGTCAGCTTTTCTTAAATGTGTCACTGGATCACGCATCGTATATCGGGAAAAATCACAACAGAGGCCGACGAATGAAGCGTGAAATGGGATGTAATTAACCCGCGTACCCGTACGATGCATTTTCTGTATTTATTCGTCGAGTTCGAGTCAATTCAATTAATAATATTATACGAGAATGAGCGTGTAGCTCAAAAAGCATCAGCCAGCAGTGGCGTAATGAGCGCAATTCGAGATAGAGCTTTGCGACGACACCCTCACCAGGGAGGAGGATGAGGACGACTGCGACTGCGGTCGAATGTATGCAAAGGAAAGTAAAACAAAAACATATATACGTATTGCCTAACACGATTAATACGGCATAATTATGAAACGCGAAAAATACCATCGGTGCGATAATTACATCATTACAAGCAAGATGAATAATGCAAACGTAAAATTCGCCGAGTGAAAATGTAGATTTCGCGAAAATGTGAGCGACGGAAACGGGGGGTGAAAAAGTGGCATCGGGACAGATAACGAAGTGGGTTTGTCCGAGTAAAATACTGTGTACACATGCACGTTGGGGAAAATAAAGAGTGAATTTAGGATACGGAAAGCTGTGTGTGTATATATGTACGTACAACAGCGATTCCGCGATTCTTGGTCACCTTCCAAAAGCTGTTAGTCAGTTTAAAATCCATTTTAAAGTACCTCTATTATCGGATAAAATACACGTACTCCTCGGTAACAATGCAGAAATACACCTAATAATACAATTTTATATTACCCCCGAATGGTCATTTGGCAAGTAGTTTTGACTTCCTTTTTATGATACGATTATTTTTGTGCTTCCCATACGTGCATGCACGAACGCGCTTATGCTCCTTTCTTCTCGCGCGTAAACGAGTCGTATCTAGGAAAAAAGAAAAAAATTATAATTAAAATCTAGGAATGCGCCGTTGTACGCGGATTAGAAAAATTTCGTGCTCACGACTCGAGCCTATATAATATTTTATCGCGACGAAGAGATCGGCTAACGGGACCCTCATTTTTCGCCTCTAATCTATCGAGTAAATAGTCTATTAATCATATTTTTAAATGAACGTACTACAACAGGCTGTACCGAGAGTTATATACGTATTAGTTCCGCTATTGAAGTGTTTTGCGGTTCGAGCTGAAGCTGATGGTCGAGATTTAGGGTTGATTTCAGCCGCCGTCGACTAGCAGAGTCGTGGTGCGAGCATCAAAAGAAAGCAGTACGAGCGCATGTGTCTTGCTCCGCATTACCAGCGATAATATCCGATTACATCGATATAATTAAAAGGACCATGTTGTTGCTGGTGTATGCCCTACCTTGTATGGTGGAAAAGTCGCTGGTCACATACGCGAGAATGTAGCGAGTTCGATGGGGGTGGCTTATAAAAGAAAGTACTACTGCAACGGTGAACGTCCGATAAGATTAATAAAAATGGAAGGAGTGTGGAGACGACGTCCAAATCTTTTATCGTTGGTGGTCGTGTAAAAATTAAATAGGAACGCGCGTTTCAGCTGCTTTTCGGTGATAGGTCGAGACCGAAACGTAGACAAATTGTGCTTTCCAACCGAGTACTTTGATCTAGAATTGTACGTCGCTGACTCGACTATCGAACCCGTTTATTCGTTACCAGCGGGACAGCACGAGGACGAAAAATGATTTATGAATTCATTTGTGAAAAAAGCAGCCTTTGAAAGATGATGAGAGAGCGCAAAAAGGCTGGTAGACAGAAGTCAGAAATTGAGACAATGAGATGGAAACAAATTTACCACCACTCTGGTGCTCTTTTCTTTCGTATTTATGTTCTCAAGTTATCTCCCTTCTCATAGATGCAGCTGGTAGGTCCAAATTCTTCTGAGTCCCTCTCCTAATTCGCACATCTGGTCCCGCTCCACCATGTTTAGCGTGAAAACGATGTTTATTCTAGTGCTTCTAAGAGGGATCATGATGAGCACCGCTTTGGGGCCCTAGTTCGTGCCGACTCCTTGAAGATATCATACAGAAAGGAAGAGATGGAAAAGATCCAACGAACAGTTGCGCTGAGGTATTAGTGCTTACCACACGGTCTCATGAAGGAGCTCGTTCATCTCTGATCGTGCTCCTTGCTGGGAGAGCGGGGGTGTTAGAAACAATGAAGGGGACGAAGATTGACCAAGGTGCTTCATAGGTTAAGCAGGAGACCAGGCGCGGCCCTCCTTGCTTGAGAAATGGAAAACAAGTGTTACTCAGTGTGAACCAGGGGAATGGACGACTAGTGTTTTAATGCTCGACCTTGATGAGTGAAAGAACTGAGACCATGGTCAGCTGAACTTTCACCTGACACAGATGTTGATAAATACCTTCATGAGGAGTTGAACAAATTTGAGCAGGTAGCGTGTTCTCATCGCGATCAAGGGTAGGATGATGGACCGCAGTACACCTTATCTTAATAAGAGGCGTGGAGGCGTGAGCGGGGTAAAATTAGTTGGTCATTTCAAGCGATTAGGTTTGACGAAGCGCTTCCTCCGTGTAGCCTGAAAGCCACCAAGCTAAATTCGGATGGAACCAGGTCTGCATTTGCAGCCTCAGTCATGAAGAAGAGTCTAATAGGCAAATGCAGAGCCTTTCCATGGTGTAGGCACACTTTTTCTGCTGGAAAAAGATCAAGCAAAGGGACATAAACACGAAAGAAGAAGAGATCCCGACAGCAATTTAGCTCCAATTTGTATTCCTGGAAGTAATCCAACTTGACGATTGCCGGGAAAAGGGATTTTTCGCTGAAGAGATTCTTCCAACGCAGGGTCGATACCGGCGTTGAAGGAATTGAAACCCACTTCACATCGGAGTATGGGCGGTTGCACATGGGACAGATATGATGTTCAACCTGTAGCTCAAAGGCTGAAATTTTTTCAAGCCCCCAGCTCCTTCCTTTCTACGTTTGCATTTCGATTATCGGAAAAATTTTGACAATGAAAGAAAGAAAGAAAGAAATTAAATGAATAGATATAAATAAATCTGTCCCCCTCCTATCGTTCTCAAGAAAAGAAGCAACATTTTCAAAAGGGAACCTGTTCCTATTTTTTTTTTTTTCTTTTTTTTTTGAATAATTTGCCGGCCGAAGTCCGGCCACAATGGACTTAGAAAAATTTCCTTCTTCTCTTGACTATAATATATAATACAAGAAGGGAATGACAAGAGTTTTTCTAGTCTATTTCGGCCGGACGTTGGACGGCAAATTTATAAGTAAATAAATAAATAAATAAATAAAATAAAATAACTTAAAATAAATTCATAAATAAATTCTAATCAATTAAATAATATTATCAATTGAATACCTACTTGAATATTGAAATAATGGATTAAATGAATAAATAAATCGAAGACCTCCTCCTAATTGCCTTTGCCTATCATATAGATCAAAAAAATACGAAAAATTTTTTTAAGTCCATTTTGGCCGGATGGTGGATGGCAAATTTGTAAGTAAATAACTATTAATGAATAAATATATATATAAATAAATAAATAAATAAAGAAAGAAAGAAAGAAAGAAAGAAAGAAAGAAAGAAAGAAATAGATAAAACAAATAAAGAAATAAATTAACAAATTAATTAATTATTGATTAATTAAATGATGAACCAATTGCTCAAATAAATAAATAAATCCAGGTAATTATTGAATTAAATATTTAATTGAATAAATGAATAAATTGAAGATCCCCTCCTATATAATTCCCTTCCTATCATAATATATAGCTTAAGAAAAAAGGCAAAACTTTTCTAAGTCCATTTTGGCCGGACGGCGGATGGCAAATTTATAAGTCAATAAATTAATAAATGAATAAAACTAATGAATAAATAAATAAATAAATTATTAATTAAATAAATAATGAAATAATTCTTCAAATAAATAAATAAATAAATATATATATATATATATATATATATATATATATAAATAAATAATAAATAAATAAATAAATCCCGTTAATTAATGAATTAAATATTTTAATTAAATAAATAAATAGATCGGAGACCCTCTCCTATAATTCCCTTCCTATCATAATATATATATAGCTCAAGAAAAGAATCAAAACTGTTCTAGTCCATTGTGGCCGGACGGTGGATGGCAAATTTATAAGTACATAAATAAATGAATAAAGAAATAAATAAAACAAATAAATAAATTAATTATTGATTAATTAAATAATGATTCACTTGTTCAAATGAATAAATAAAGAATAAATAAATCCAGTTAATTAATGAATTAAAATTAATGAAATAAATAAATAAATCGAAAACCCCCTCCTATAATTCCCTTCCTATCTCAATATTATATAGCTCAAGAAAAGAATCAAAACTGTTCTAAGTCCATTGTGGCCGGACGGCGGATGGCAAATTTATAAGTACATAAATAAATGAATAAAGAAATAAATAAAACAAATAAATAAATTAATTATTGATTAATTATATAATGATTCACTTGTTCAAATGAATAAATAAAGAATAAATAAATCCAGTTAATTAATGAATTAAAATTAATTAAATAAATAAATAAATCATTCCCTTCATATCTTAATATTATATAGCTCAAGAAAAGAATCAAAACTTTTCTAAGTCCATTTTGGCCGGACGGCGGACGGCCAATTAAAAAAAAAAAAAAACCCATAGAGCAGATTCCCTGTTAAAAACATACTCACGTCCTCCCGCTCTTTCTTCTCTGAGCCTGCAAATCTATCAAGTTCCTCGGTCTCACAGTCGACTCTCTAAAACTTCACACCAATTTCAATGAAATAACTTTGAAATTGCTAGACTCCAACTCCAACCAACCCTCCTAGCATCGACTGGCCCTTAGAGCACTCAGATAGGTATGACGTCACAGGAAAATCAGTTTGTATCTGTTGAACGAGGGAACCCGATGCTCGTGCTTCAAGGCGTCTTTGGCGCTGTTGGAGGCAAGTTTTGACTCTTAAGAGCTCTTAACATTTGATATTCTCACAATACTCACACAGACGCTTCAAAACTCAACCAAACAATAGACAGCTGTCTGACTCTGTCGAGAACATGATTTTGGTTCCCAACTAATTATGCAGTATTCTTTTACAGTATTTTCCGCAGAACATTTACTTTAGTCTACAGACCATCCTTACATCAAAAATAGATTAACCACCTTCATCGTTTCATTTCATTTCCAAAATCCCAGTAAATCTAAGTACGGCCACATGTCTAATGGAGGCAATCGAGCGGAACTGAGCCTGTGAACCAAGCACTACATTTTGTACAACCAGTAGTTAATGAAGTGACGATAATAACCCCGGCGCAACTAATTAATCTGGCGTACTACAATGGGAGACTCTCGTTGTTAAGTGGTTCACTGGAATTATGGAGAGAGATCTCTATTTTTTGTTCGAAGAGAATCTTTTTACGCAGACAATTGAGGAGACGAAATTTGAGCAATACAGATAACTTTTTGTGCTAATGCTTTCTATGGTAGCGTATCTCTTTCGAATTTCATCATTTAAGCTTTTTCCATGTATACCATGGAAAAAATGATAAGAATTTGAGCAAATATCATCGAAATTCGTACCTCGTAGAGCAGTTCTAAAATTGCTTCCGCGAGACCAAGTTCTCTTCTGCGCGACCACTTCGACTTATAAGACGTCGTCGAAAGGAAAAGAAAGCCACAATTGAACACGCTGTAAGAACAATACAAAATCCCTTACGAATCTAACACTTCCTCCAATATACGATATATTTATTTGATATATACGTTATATCCTGATGTATTTACACCGACTCGCGCAGGGATTATACACGTGCTGTCGAGCTTACTTTAATGCTCCTATTAAATCGTTCTAGATACCGTTCGAAAATAATAGAAAGGAGAGGGAATGCTCCGGTGCTTCACTTGTCGTCTTCTTTTTTTTTTTTTAAGTAAGAGAGGTTCATGAGTTATGTAATGTAAAGGAAATACTAGAATGAGAGAACTCGTGGAGAATATGTCGTCGTGTACGTGAAAGAGCAACAATTGTAGGTGAGATATCCTCTTCCTCGCTTTTTCCGCTCTTTGTCAGCAAGTTAAAGTCGGCTTACCGCACTTCAAGAGTATATACGCCGTGTAGGTGGGTGTTCGAATTCTAAACTTATTTCAAACGAAAGAAAAATTACCATAAGTTTTTCTAGAGGGAGAAGCAGATTTTCTGCTGTAAAGTGCGAGTGTAAAAAAAAACTTTTATTATGGTACGACGATGTACCTGTAGGTATATAATAGTACTAGTGTGTCTCTCTTGTGTGCAGTGCCACGCAAGTTTGAAGCAACAATTCACTTTAAATTCTTTCCATACGTGCATGTCAGCCGGAGTTTCTTTTTCTCTAACCATTTTTCTCGTTAAAACGTTGTTACGTATATTATTTTAGAATTCAACGCATTCTCTGGGCGCGCAAAAAGGTGAAGAAAGAATACACGACTAAAAAGTGGAGATAGAAGATGAGAATATAATATTTTATTTGTCGTCGAGTTTTTCGCAATTTTTTCTCCCCGAAGATAACATCCACCTTGGCGTTGTTAGGTATAACAAATGATATCATCGTGTACACCTCATTTTTTAATATATTATTTTTCTTCGATATAATATCGTGTTCGAGGATTGTAATAAGGTCTACAATGTTTTCGTGGTGTAATTTCATTCGACCTGATAAAAAAAAAAAAAAAAGGAAAAATTGCACCTGTAGCTGTTCCGAAGTTCGAATAATGATCATCGAAGAAGAGTTGGTTGGGAATTTTTTCATTTTAAAATGTCCCGAACTCAGTTGGAGTTATTTTTTCAATTATATTTGCGTGTCATTCCGCTCATTTAGATAATTACTCTTGAGATTTGTCGAGTAGCTTAATAGCTCCCTCTACGCCAGAAAAATAAAAATTGACTATTAATCTACCCAACAGAATAATCTATTTCAGGTTGGTGGAGGAATTGGGGGAATTACTCGATATTGGGGTCAATTTAAAGTCGACCAGCGTACATTACCAGAAAAGTCACAATCAACTTGAAAACGACGCAAAGGACCAATCGATTTTTGGTCGATGGAAAGATTTGCTGAAGTCGACTTGGAATCGGCTCCAGATCGACGTAAATTTGAGGTTAATTCAATGTCAACTAGGGTAAATCACCACAGGACTGCAATCGACTTGAAATAGACACAAAAAAGCAGTCTATATCAGGTCGATGGAAGAATTTGACTCAAAATCGACACTGAATCGACGTCCATTTAAGGTCAGTCTGAAGTCGAACCGCTTACATTTCCAGAGAACAAAAGATCGACGAGCAATCGACACCAAGAAGCCGTTAATTTCAGTTCAATAAAAGAATTTGGAGAAGTCGACCCAACAGAGCAATCGATTACAGGTCGATGGAAAGATTAGAAATCGACTCAAAATCGGTCTCCAGATTGACGACAATTTGAGGTCGATTCAAAGTCGTTTAGCGTACATTACAACGGACTTGAAATCGGCTCCAGATCGACGTAAATTTGAGGTCGATTCTATGTCGACCTAGGTAAAGTACCACAGGACTGCAATCGACTTGAAGTAGCCACAAAAAAGCACTGGATTTCAGGTCGATGGAAGAATTTGAAGAATTCGACCCGAAGTCGACTACAGATCGACATAGATTTGAAGTCGATTTAAAGTCACTACCGCTCATCACTGGAGAACTACAAATTGACTTGAAATCAACACAAAGGAACTGTCGATTTCAGTGCAATGGAAGAATTTGGAGAATTCGACTCAAAATCGGTCTTCTGACGTCCATTTGAGTTCGAGCTACAGTCGACCGTCGGAGACTACCAGAGAACAGGAGATCGACTTAATATCGACCCAATAGAGCAGTCGATTTCAGGTCGATAGAAAGATTTGGAGGAATTTACTCAAAATTGATATCCGGATTGACGTCGATTTGAGTTTGAGTTAAACTCAACCGTCGGAGATTACCAGCGAACAGACCCAACAGTGCAGTCGATTTCAGTTGGATGGAAAGATTTGGTGAAGTCGACTTGAAATTGGCTCCGGTTAGACGTAAATTAGAGGTCAATTCAATTTTGACCAGCATAAATTGTCAGAGGACTGCAATCGACGTGAAATGGACTCAATCAGTCGTCAAATTCAGTTTGATGGAGGAATCCGGAGGATTTGACTGAAAATCAGTCTCCAAATTGACGTCAATTGGATGTTGAGTTGAAGTCGACCTTCGGTGATTATCAGAGAACAAAAGATCGACTTGAAGTCGACTCAACATTACAGTCGATTTCAGGTCGATGGAACGATTTGGTGAAGTCCCTTCGAAACTGGCTCCAGAGTCAATTTGAGGTCGATTCAATATCGACCAGAGTAAATTACATGAGGGCTGCAGTCGACTTGGAGTCGACTCAACAGAAAAGTCGATTTTAGGTCGATGGAAAAATCGGTCTTCAGATTGACGTCGAGTTGAGGTCAAGTTAAAATCGACCGTTGGAGATTACCAGAGAACGGAAGATCGACTTAGAGTTGACCCAACAGAGCTGTAAATTTCAGTTTGATGGAAAGATTTGGTGAAGTCGACTGAAAATAGGTCTCCAGATTTATGTCGATTTCAACTTGAAGTTGACCCAATGTAGCAATCGATTCCAAGTCGATGGAAAGATTTGGAGAAGTCGACTCAAAAATTTGTGCCCAAATTGACGTCGATTTGAAATTGAATTAAAGTCGACCGTTGAAGATTACCAGAGAATAAAAGTCGACCCAAGAAAACAGTCCATTTTAGGTAGATGGAAGGATTTGGTGAAATCAACGTCTCGAAATCAGCTCCAGATCGACGTCAATTTGAGGTGGATTCAATGAATTTCGACCACCGTAATTTACCAGAGGACTGCAATCGACTTGAAATTGATACGAGGAGCCGACAATTTGAGTTTGATGGAAGTATTCGGAGAATTTGACTGAAAATCGGTCTCCAGATTGACGTCAATTGGGTCGACTTGAATTCGACCTTCGGAGATTACCAGAGAACAGAAGAACGGCTTGAAGTCGATTCAGGTCGATGAAACGATTTGGTATGAAGTCGTCTCGAAACTGGCTCCAGAGTCGAATTAAGGTCGATTCAACGTCGTCCAAAGTAAATTACCAGAGGGCTAGAATCGACTTGGAGTCGACCCAACGGAGTAGTCGATTTTTGGTCGCTGGAAAGATTAAAAGTAAACTCGAAATTGGTCTTCAGATTTACGTTAATTTGAGGTCGATTCAAAGTCATTTAGTGTACATTTTTCCGTAGAGCTAAAAATTGACGAAATCGGCGCATACGAGCACTCGATAGTAGGTTAAAAAACAGTTTAGAGAAGTCGACTAGAAATCGACTTCAGATTGACATCAGAAAATCAAAAATTGGCTATTAAACGACGTAACAAAGTAATCAATCTCGTATCGCTAGGGAAATTCGGTGAACTCAACTAGAAATCTATTTTAGGTCGTTGTCAGAATTCTCCAAAGTCCTCCTTTTCTCGTATTTAACTTGGAACTTGAAATTTTTCCGAAGTGGTGATCGATTTGTAGAATCTGGAGGATATTGTCGGTGCAGCAGATAAGAAACTTGGAAGTTTTGGAGACACTTGCTTACAAACGTAAAGGAGCTGAGAGTATTCTCTTTTGCGTCCGATCCTGGAGGGGAATATAGAAAATGGGAAGCGTATAGTCGACCACAAAATAGTTTCATGGCTCCGAAACATACATAACTAGACCGGAGTATCCGAAGTTGGAGAGCTGTGCCAAGCAGTGGAAATGCGTTCCCTTGTCTCATCATCTAACGGCAATCGTTGTATGATAATCGCAAATGCACTTAGAGTAGGGCAGCACCAGAAGAAGTAGTTCTTACCTCCCTCTCCCCCTCAAAAGTCTGAATTTTAGCTAGTTTCACCTCTGCCTCGTGCCTCTTGGAATCTCAATTGCTGAAAAAACCGACGGCAGACGTCTTTGCCAAGAATCCCCCATAAAACAGTTTTCCTATTGAAAAGGAGTTGTCCCTTCAAACTCGACAACTTTCCGATTTTTTGGACTCCTCGATCTTTGATTGTAGACAACTAGACTGAAGAGGATTGTACTTATGTGGTGTTCACAGAGTATACCAGGCCATAGCTGAGGGAAGCAACTGAAGGATTCCCCGTTTTGGACACATGCTTTCTCTCTATTAATTTTCGAGTCGTCCACGTTGGATCTTACAGGACGAACCTCTGGTCCTGAAGGTGGAAAGAGCGAAATATTGGATGTTTCGTCTGAACATAGATTCTTTGTTTTCTTCATCTCTAGATTGCTTTTATCGGCTTCTAATCTCGTTGCCAAAAAATAAGTTCGTTAGTGGACTGATGTCTAGTAAGTGGTCACAAATGGCGTCCTTGGCACTCCGGTTAAACTTTTCGTAACGAATGTTCGCAAGGTCGTGGTACTAACTTTTGCCCTACTAGTCTCATTTTTGCGCTTGTAAACTTTCCGCTCAAGTCTCATTCATTCACGACGTATAATATGTATAAGTTACAGCACTATTCTCGAGTACGCGTGAGAAGGAAATATCGATCACAACCCATTTTCCATTCCCTCATCCTCTCGAAAGCGGGAGAGACTGTCAAAAAACACTCGCGCCCTTACATAATTTTCTCATTTGGGACAATAAAACACGAATCAAGTTCGAATTTCGAAATGACACGATATAGGATGAATGACTTTAGGAAACTCGCTCGCTAACTTGTGTTCACCTCTTTCATGGTATCAATTCGTAAAGTTTACTCGCGAAAGACGTGTGGCGGTGGCGAAGAAAAGGAGGAAAGAAAAACACCCGGGTCAGAGACGTGTAACTATAGTACGTATATATTTTTTTACACGACATGTAAAACGATACTCGAAATTCGAAAGGCGAAAGGGAACGTGTCTCGTTTACCAATATTGCGGTACATCACGAGCTCCGTACACGTTTTCTAAATTGTAATGCGCCACAACGCGATCTCGCAATTACTCCACATAATCGAGATTTTCAAAATTTCGCTTATATGTGGCCAAATTAAATGTCGTACGCTGCGGTTCGATGTAATGTGAAGTTTTGAGCGCGCCAGACTCGATTATAAGAACTTCGCCGCTCTCGCTCGCGTCCTTCATCATTAAAGAGATTTTTTCGCGAAAAAGTTTAATTACGAAGATTTTTACCTCGAAGAAAGTGGGAAAAAAATGTTCAAAAGTTTCTTCATCTACTTTCTAAAATGTCACGTCGAGTTTGAGCGTTTACATCTTCGTCATCTTCGTAAGCGCGCCATCACCATTGTTTCTATCCTTGGAAGGAAAGACAATTGCCATTAATGGGAGTACTATTTTGTCACCGTCTGATCAGCGAATCGAGAGAGTCTTTTCAGAAACTTTGGTAATACTACTCGGTTTTCTCGCAACACTTGATGCTTTCGCGGTCGCACATGTAAGCAGCTTTCGACGAGGGATTTCGTTTTAATCGGATTTGAAAATTCAAATAGACTCCAGGGAACCTTTTGTCTCTTCGTTCGTGTGTACGACTGAAAGTTATCGTCTTCTTACTCCCTGGAATCAGAAGAAAGTGAATCATAAGAGTGAATTTCATTATTTCTTCGTCTTTATGAGTTAATTTCGACCATATTAAATATCATCTTGGGCGAAGAGCTAACCGGAGCTGTAACACTGATAATTATTATGTTTGTGCTCGTATATTTTCACAGCTGCCGAGGTGGCGCGGCGTCTTCGTCCGAAATGTTGAGCCGATTGCACCGACGGGTAGTTCCAGGGCAGGTGTTCCTCGGCTTCAATCAAACACGGAGCGATCGCCTTCATCTCGGAGCGATGTCACGACAGAAGACGATCATCTCCTTGCATTGCCTTGTTCATAGATGGCAATTTTTAAAGTATCGTTCCCTCATCTTGGGAGAGGATTCTTCACTTCATATGAGTACACGGCTCCCAGTAACACAGTTCGAACAGTTGCGACTTGGGAAAAAGAATGATGAACATTTTAAAGTGAATGTCAGAAGTGCAAATTATTCAGCCCGAACATTGAGTATTGATTTCACGCAGTCTATCGCGGTAGCAGTCACAGCTTACCCTGCTATTGATGAAAAAATTACAGAAATTGAACAAAAATATTGATTTTTTTGTGAATGTTCCACTACACCGCGTACGCAGACGCGAGCGGTCCAAAATTGATGACCTTACGAGGTTGATGACGTCACGGAGAGGGCGGGGGAGGGGGGCTCGGAGAAGTTTGGACTCTTCAGCTATATATGACAGGAGGAGAGGCTTAGAAAAATCTCTTGTTGGGGGTACTTTCAGCAAATTTTCGTCCGCGAGCGCGAGCGGTCCAAGGTTAATGATGTCACAGGGGGGGGGGGGGAAGCGACTTGAAAAAATTTCGACTTCTAAGCTATATATAATAGGAGGGGGACTTAGGAAAATCTCTTTTGATGGGGGTACTTTCAAGAAATTTTCGTTCGCGAACGCGAGCGGTCCAAGGTTGATGACAGCATGAGATTTATGACGTCACGCAGAGGGGGCTTAGCAAAATCTCTTTTGTTGGGGGTACTTTCAGCAAATTTTCGTCCGCGAGCGCGAGCGGTCCAAGGTTGATGAGAGCACGAGATTTATGACGTCATGCAGAGGGGGGCTTAGAAATATTTCGATTCATGTATGATAGGAGGGGGACTTGGAATAGATCCCTTTTGTTGGGGGTACTTTCAGGAAACTTTCGAGCGCGCGCGGACGTCAGCGGTCCAAGGTTAATGATGTCACAGAGGGGGGGGGACAGACTTGAAAAAATTTCGACTTCTAAGCTATATATAATAGGAGGGAGACTTAGAAAAATCTCTTTTGATGGAAGTACTTTCAGGAAATTTTCGTTCGCGAACGCGAGCCGTCCAAGGTATAAGTCCAATAAGTCAATAAAAGTCCATTAATTTTGATGAAGTCCAATAAAAATCAATAATCGAGAATAAAAGTTCTAATTTTAATACATATTCAACAAAAATCAATAATCAAGAATTGAAAAAAAGATTGTTTTTTTTTTTTTTTTTTTTTTTTTTTTTTGCTTGTTAAATCAGGAGATTTGTGACAGGAGGTCCAATAAAAGTCCAATATTTTTATTTTTAACTTTAAAATTTGGTAGACACCCCGGCGGGGCTTAGAAGAATCTCTTTATTTGTTGGGGGTACTTTCAGGAAATTTTCATCCGCGAGCGGTCCAAGGTTGATGACAGCACGAGATTGATGACTTCACGCAGATGGTGGGGGGAATTGAAAAAATTTAGACTCTTGAGCTATATATGATAGGAGGAGGCTTAGAAAACTCTCTTTTGTTGGGGGTACATTCGGGAAATTTTCGTCCGCGAGCGCGAGCGTTCCAAGGTTGATGACAGCACGAGATTGATGACTTCACGCAGATGGGGGGGGGGAGACTTGGAAAAATTTAGACTCTTGAGCTATATATGATAGGAGGAGGCTTAGAAAACTCTCTTTTGTTGGGGGTACATTCGGCAAATTTTCGTCCGCGAGCGCGAGCGTTCCAAGGTTGATGACGTCTTGTTGAGGCGGGGAAGACTTGGAAAAATTTCGACTCCTGAGCTATATATGATAGTAGGGGGGCTTAGCAAAATCTCTTTTGTTGGGGGTACTTTCAGGGAATTTTCATCCGAGAACACGAGCGGTCCAAGATTGATGAAGGCTCGAGATTGATGACGTCACGCAGAGGGGGGGGGGGACTTCGAAAAATTTAGACTCCTGAGCTTTATATGATAGTAGGGGGCAGGGTGTCTGCCAGGTCAATAAGTCCAATAAGTCCAATAAAAGTCCATTAATTTTGATGCAAGCCCAATAAAAATCAATAACCGAGAATAAAAGTTCTAATATTTTAATACATATTCAATAAAAATCAATAATCAACGAGGATTTTTTTTTTCTTTTGCTTGTTAAATCAGGAGATTGGCGACAAGAGGTCCAATGAAAGTCCAATATTTTTATTTTTAATTTTAAAATTTGGTAGATACCCCGGGGGGCTTAGAAGAATCTCTTTTGTTGGAGGTGCTTTCAGTAAATTTTCATCCGCGAGCACGAGCGGTCCAAGGTTGATGACGGCTCAAGATTGATGACGTCACGCAGAGGGCGGGGTGACTTGGAAAAATTTAGACTCTTGAGCTATATATGATAGGAGGGGGGCATAGAAAAATCTCTTTTGTTGGGGGTATTTTCAGGAAATTTTCGTCCGCGAGCGCGAGCGGTCCAAGGTTGATGACAGCACGAGATTTATGACGTCACGCAGAGGGAGGAGCTTAGAAATATTTGGACTCTTGAGCTATGTGAGATAGGAGGGGACGTGGAAAAAATCCCTTTTGTTGGGGGTACTTTCAGGGAATTTTTGAGTGCGAGCGCGGATGTGAAAATTTCTCCAAGTCCCCTTACTATTGTATAAAGCTCAGACTCAAAATTATTCATAGTCCTCTCCTATCATATAATAGCTCGAGAGTCAAAATTTTTCAAGTCCTCCTCCTATTACATATAGCTTAGAGGTTGGAATTCTTTCAAGTCCCCCTCCTATAATATATAGCTCAAGAGTGGAAATTTTTTAATGACGTCACGGAGAAGGGCGTCTTGAAAAAATTTCCACTCTTGAGCTATATATCATAGGAGGGGGACTTGAATGAATTCCAACCTCTAAGCTATATGTAATAGGAGGAGGACTTGAAAAATTTTGACTCTCAAGCTATTATATGATAGGAGAGGGACTAAGAATAATTTTGAGTCTTGAGCTTTATACAATAAGAGGGGGACTTGGAGAAATTTTGACTCTCCAGCTATATATAGTGGGATTTTCTATACGTTCTACTTTTTGAAAGCCCTTCCGCAGTGGAATACGGATCTTGCGGGTTCCCGCTCGCCGTTGCAAAACTTACAACGGCATCCTAATTTTTTTTTTTTCTGAATGAATTGTTGGAAACTAAGGAAAATATACCTACTAAATATTTTTTCAAACTTTCGAGTTCATCTATCTGCGATCATTATTGCCTGAGCCATTTGGAGTTTAGGCCTAAAAATGGCTCCGCAACCCATATAGGTGAGCCCGTGAGTCCAATTTTTTTGATTTCCAATTTCCTCAAACATTTTGCGACTAAGGCCGTTTTCCCCTCTTACACGACTGGAGGCTTTCTACACGCACGGAAGATGCTTCTTCAGAAGTGTAAAAGCGAAGGAAAATTCGCCCAGAATCTTGTGTACAGCGTATCGTTTTCGTAGTGACGTCAAAGTAGACTCATTTATGCTGGTAGTACACTCGAAAATGAATGAGATGTATAAGAGAACGCCGGCAAAAAATTAACTACACTTGTGCGACGAGCCGCAGTAAGCCACACAATCATTAATAATAAAGCTAGTTTTTGTTGATTTACGTGTGCACGCGTCGCGAATGAGTTTGCAAAGGCGATCGTTTAAACCGCCACTTTCTTACGCCGGAGTGTCAACAGATTTCGTTAAATGAATCTTTTATTATTTCGTCGATACGGAGCGGGTAAAATTGGAATTTTTTTCATTAATAATTCGCATCCTAAGTGAACCTTACAAGAAGTCTAAAGACTTGAACGAATATGGTATAAAAGTAAAAGAAAATGGGTGCTCGCTCAGGCCAAGAAGCAGTATAGCTGCACTACACCACTGATGAGTTCGTTAGCATTCTTTTACATACTTTGTATCATGGTGTACATGTCTGTGATACAGTGAATCGAAAACTTCCGATAACGTAAAATTCTTCTTACTGGATGCGAACCAAAGTGTTTCTCCATAGTTTCATAAATTAGCCGGATTTACGATCTCTAAACGTCCGTCAAATTGTCTCATGCTTGACTAATGACCGAGCATTTAATTTGTGTACTCCATTAGTTCATCTGTATAGGTAGAGTGATGTTATCCTGGACCGTACCGGCGGCGTTAGACTTTAAATTTTGCGCGAAAGGTTTTCATCTCAGCCAAAGAAGTATAAACGAAAGTATTTTAACGAAATCGCCTCCCCCCATTGATAAATGATTATATGATATTTAACGACGAAAAGATAAAATTTAGGTACAGAAAGATTGTACTTGGCTTTGATTATGTATGAAGTTTTGTGATATTAAGCGGTACCAGTTGCGCTCACCTCGGCCCCCTCTTATCCGTGTGTTGATTTCCCTCGGGAATATCGTCAACAGTGATTTTACGTTCTTTCTTGTAGAAATGGCCCTCAGCAACTTATTTCCGGGAGGGATAGTTGCGCGGTTATTCGCTACGCGTCCTTCCATACTCAGGCCCGCTTTGGTTAATTATAATGTCGGAAATCCGATATTTTGGTCGGTGACGGTGCATATCGTAATTGTCGTGGATTTTCATAAATTAATTACATTCGCGCGAGTTCTTATCGATATTGTCGCAGTTGTCTACCATCCGTTGTGCTCGGAGATATTCAGATTACTCTCGCGACTAAGACGGCTGGTTTCCTTGCCTGACGATCTGCACTTGAAAGCTCTATTGAACATCGAGTTCCCTGTTTCATAATACGACTTGTCTTCTACAGTTCCACAAAATTAACAGATATGAACTGATATGCAAGGACAGGGTGAAACTTCTGTAGTACGTACATGTAGGGAGTTTATTCTTTTGTCGAATTTTACGTTAATTTTATCTACTCCCATCGAGTGTATTTACAATTAATCAATTCCTAATCAACGCCAAAGAGTAGTCGATTTCAGGTCAATGGAAAAATTAACTCAAACAATATCAGCTTCGGCTTTTGGCCTAATTTTACGACCTTGGAAAACTTGGCTTTTGGCTTGATTCATCTGATTTTATGCTGATGAATATGCGTGTTCATATGAAATAATAAGGAGAATTGGGGCTTTGATATATTTGCGGAAGACCCTATTCTCCAATTTGTGTTCATCTCCATTGGATGAGCGCACCACAGGCTTCTATGCTGAACCGCTAAACAGCTGAACTAAACCGGAACCAATATTTCTTATTTTTGTTGATTCCTCGGCCAAGCCAATCTGGCCTAGAGAGGGGAGCAATTGAACTTGAAATTTGAACACTCCACCAGTGAATTTTTTTATTTTGCGGGAATCAGGAAAGGTAAAAAAAAAAACTGAAAAAATTTGGTTTATTTTGGCTTTTGGCTTAGGAAAGTTTAAATAAAGCTGACTTCAGTAGTAATAGGGCCCATTGGGGACTATTCCAAAAATTGACTAGAATAGACCAAAAACGACTAAAATCAACCATAATTGGACATAAATCAGACGCGATTGGTCAATTCTGGTCATTTTTGTCGATTTTAGCCAATTTTTGGAATAGTTCCCAAGGGGCCCTATTACTACTTGAAATAAATATTTGTAACGAGTATGAACACACCCAAAGACAGTACAACTTTTATGAAAGTTCAGATTGTGTGTGAGAAAGACATCGTGATTCTCATTAGACAGTTTTCAAGAAAATTTTTACAAACTAGAAAAACAACGTACCCGGAATAAATTTAAAAATTATAAACTTAATATTTTATCACTGACAGTTTTTGGAACAATTCTCAAGGAGGCCACCAACTACTGACTTTAGATTTGCTCTTATCAGTAGAAATGGGGCTAAATTTGTCTTTCAGATTTCAGCTGGTTGCAATACTCTGGACTCAATACTGACTTCAAATCAACGTTTCCTCAAAATTGACTTCAGATTAACGTTGATTAGAAGTCAACACAAAATCAACTTTGATCAAAGTTGACTTGAAATTGACATCAAATCAATGTTGATTTCAGGTTGATTCAAAGTTGATCAGCATAAATGACAAGATACCTACAGATAAATTGTTAATCAACGCCAGAGAGCAGTTGATTTTAGGTTAATGAAAAATTTGGAAAATTTGACTCAATATTGACTTCAGATCAAGGTCAATTTGAAGTTGACACAAAATTGACAACAGATCAGCGCTGATTTGAGGTCGATTTAAAGTCGACCAGTATACCTTGCCAGGGAACTGCAAACCCACTCATCAGCTGGAAAAATTTAGAGAAAATGGCTTAAATATGATTTCAGATCACCGTCAATTTCAATAACTAGATTCAAAATTGACTTCAGATCAAGGTTGATTCAAAGTCAAATAAGATATTTACCGGTCAGATTAATGAAGTCTTCAAAAACGCGCGCTCATACAATAATAAGAGAAAGATCACATGGACGGGTAACATTTTTCCCATTAGACATCTATAATTATGACCTCCCTCAAATTATTATGTCTACAAATCAATTGTTAATCAACGCCATAGAGCAGTTCATTTGAGGTCAATGGAAAATTTGGAAAAGTCAACTCAATATTGACTTCAGTTCAATGTAAATTTGAGGTAGATTTAAAGTCAACCAGCATACAAGACAAAATATCTACAAAGTGATCATTGATTGACGCCACAGAGCAGTCGAGTTCAGGTCAACAAATAAAATTTTGGACAGTTGACCCATTATATCGATTATAGACCAATGTCAATTTAAGGTTGATTTAAAGTTGAACTGCGTATCTTAGCAGAGAACTACAAATCAATTTATCAAGTCAATGGACAAATATGGAGAAGTAGACTCCAAATTTATTTCAGATCGACGTTAATTTGAAGTCCACTCAAGATTTGAGAGTTATTTAATGATCAGAGATCTACAAATCAATTGTTTAGCGACGCCACAAAGCAGTCGATTTCAGTTTATTTGAAGAATTTGGGAAAGGACTTCAGATCGGAAGTCAACTTCAATTTGGTGTTAATCTAAAGTCGACCAGAATGAATGACGACATACCTACAGATCAATTATTAATCAATGCCAGAGAGCAGTTTACTCGTATTTCGGTTCAATGAAAAATTTGGAAAATGTGACTCAATATATTGACTTCAGATTAGCATTGATTTCAAGATGACTTAAAATTGAGTACAGATCAGGTAGAGAGCTGAAAATCAACTGGTCAGGTCAATGGAAAAAATTGGCGAAGTCAACTTGAAATCAATTTTAGAACAATTTCAAGTCGACCAGCGTTCATTCCCAAGTATCACAAATCAATGCAACAGAGCAGTTGATTTTGGGCCAAAGGAAAAATTTAGAGAAGTGAACTCAAGATGGACTTGTAATTGATGTGGCAAAGGCGTGAAAGTTGGTCGACCTTTGATTCCCAATCGCGTCTGACGTGTGTCCAATTATGGTTGATTTTAGTTGTTTTTGGTCAATTCTAGTCAATTTTTGGAACAGTTCCCAAGGGGTCCTATTACTACTGAATTCAGCTTCATTTAAACTTTCCTAAGCCAAAAACGGAAATAAGCCAAATTTTTTCAGTTTTTTTTTTACCTTTCCTGATTCCCGCAAAATAAGAAAATGCACTGCTGGAATGTCCGAATTGTTGACGCAATTTCGACAAAGACTCGGAAGGAAGTTAGTTTCGGTCGTTTTTACGCCAATGTCGACCTAACATCTTTATCAAAGAGGCGAACTCGAAGAAATTCTACACAATTTCCTCAATGAATGATCATATGATCCTCACCAAATTTAATAACACTCCATGAAAAAAACGAGAGGAGGATTCTTTGTGTGAGAGGGTTTATAGTATAAGAGAGTGTAGTGAAGAAAGTGAGTCTGTGAGGAGGAAAAATTTGGCATGTGGCGAAAGTTGTGAGAGATGAGAAAGACAGGCGAGCATTGCCATCAATGCGGCAGTAAATATTGAGGCTATGAAACAGATGCGATGGGATGAGGCAATGGATCCACGTATGGAGTATGCGTACACCGTGTTGTTTTTAGCTTTTGAGCCATCAGTGAGACAGAGGGTGTGATCAGGATATTCTTGAAACAGATTTCTCACTTGGGTGGTGAAAGTGCTTGTAAATTTGGGGATTTCTAAAAGATTCAAACGAATGATGGGACTGGGTGAGGGTCCAAGGAGGGAATGACAGAAATAGGTTGAAGGGGGTTAACTGTGAAAGGTCTATTGAGGGAGTGATCGAATTGAAGTAGGTTGTGTTTGTTTCTGGGGGCTGGGGAAAATTATCGTTTGGTTTGAAGATGGAATTACAAATAGGGAGAGGGGAACTGTCGTTCTGGAATTTCGGAAATTCAACTCTTTAGAAAGCAAAGAAAGTGATTCATAATCGAAGGCAGTGGAAACTGTAAGTTCCCTTCAAGTGCAATGGCCGCTAATTTTTTGTCAATTTACTAAAAGTTCGGTGTAAGAAATGAAAATACTCTCTAACTTCTTGAAAATTCGGATGGAGATGACGAATTTTAAATATCCACTTTCACTATTTGATTTGCCTTTCAAACTTGATGGTAACTCTTTCGCAACCCTAACATCTTTTCCGTAATTTCCAATTTCGCTACAACAGATTACGCAATTTCATCATCAACGTTGCTTCTCCAAACCACATGCACAATGCTAACAAGGAAAAACCACAAATTATGACAACAGACTAATCGCTCTTAAACACAGATACGAATTCCTACTTCTATTCGAAAGACGCACCCCTCGTGGTTAGAAGCTCGTGCTCTCTCAGTCTTCATTCGCCACGTAATCATCGCCTAACGCTAATTAAAGCTTGCAAAGCGCACGCTAATAGTAATGAATGCAAACAACGGTTTTGTAAAGAACAGAAGAAAGCAAAAAAGATCTCATCGTCGTCTCTTGAACCGCAAACCACAATAGCCGTACGAACACGATGAAAAATTCTCCGTAATTTGCTATATCGCGCCAAAATTATCATCAAAGTGAACAGTTTCACACTGAAAAGAGCACAACAAAAACAACAACATTACGTCCTCGCACCTCCTCCCCTCTCTCTGGCTGAACCAGCGGCAAGCGACAAAGTACAAATATAAAGGCGAAGATGCGAATCGGAGCCTTTTGCTGACGTTTTCACTCTTGGAAAATATCTCGCACATATCCCGCGCGCGTCGTTTTATCTGTATAAAATAACGGAGGAAGAAAACTGCTAAAAATAAAGCTCTTGACGAATATTTTTGCTGAGTATAAACTTGACCAGATAATTTTTGAGATACCTATCTAGTTCTTATTTTTTTCTTGTAGTGCGTGTTGCGTACCTACTCTCTCTTCTTGATAGGTTCGTGTAAACTAAATGACACATTCAAGTTTTCCGAAAGTATGTACAGATAAAAGGGTGAAAGTTTTCGGATGGTTTCAGCTTCGATAGAGCGTGCGAAAAACAATCGATTTACGTTGGAGTTTTTGAAAGCTCGTCTGGCCTTGAAGGAAGTAAATGGATAACGCGTGGTTTTTTTCTCATAAGGATGATTCTGAACCGTCTTCTTTCGAACAGATTTAAACTCGTGTGAAGAATTTTGGTCCACCTGTATCGCGATTCTTGGGTGATGGCACCTGACCCCTGTTAGACTGGCTTTCATCATGTATCCACTTTAAACTCACAATTTTTTTAGTCTCTTCATCAGTCCAATGCCGTGTTTGCTTTTCGGGGTGAGGAATTAGGGAAGGCAAGACGCCTCTTCGACCATTCGCATATCTGTGATAGTCCTCTAATACAAAAGTCAAAAATTCTCATACAGAAGAAATATAGGTCGCAGCCCTGCACTCTATACGTATAAGTTTATTTGAGATATGCATAAGGAAAAGCTTTGTGGTGATATCGATAGTTTAGTCTGTATATTGGCAGGTTGTTATATAGTTTAGTATACAGGGAATCTGCGAATATTCTTCGCCACATCTACATTGCAGTGCCTCTCTGCAAGATAATAGCTTTTTCTCGTAACAAAAGATTTCTCGTGTCATGTTCCGCATTGGCGTAATAATTCCAAAAGTTAGATTGAAATTGCTCGTTTTTACGTCATCGCTTGCTGGCTTCATTGTGTATACCGGTATATAGACCTGCAATTATGTGTTCGCATTCTTGGTTTTCCATTTCGAATAATGAAATTGTTGTGTAAAAACTGTCTTTTTATTCTTCGAGACAAGGAAGGGGAGATAAAAATAAAAAAAATAAAGTATCGTACGATTTTTCATTAAAAATAGGACGACAAGAGGAGGCGAAAAAAACTTCCGTTTTTATTGTAGTATTTTCTTCTTACTAATGAATGTTCTATCGTACTTTTTTCATTATCCAAAAACAATGGAAGAACGAAAAGGAGAGAAAGAGATGGAAAAAAAAGGAACAATCAGCCGACACGACACTTAGAGTAGTTGGTCTCTGGTTTTTGTATAAAAGCAGTAATCAGTTTAGAATTAGCGAGAAACTTGAGAGAACAACCACGAGCTACAAGCGACACGTCGCGTCAACTTGAAATGTTATCATTGTGCTTCATCGTGGAAGTTACTTGGGTCGCGATGTGTTTGCATTTTTTTTAATATCTCACGAAAGCTACTCAGGAATTATTGACCCGAGTTAATTTGATTCTCGTTAGTTGTTTCGCATACGAGGACAGAGGGATGCGTTCTTACCGGAAGTACTTTTCAAAATACGCTTCAAAAGTTAATGATTGATATAGTCCCCTTTCCCCTACAATCTTGCTATTTACCCATCCGAACTTAACTCTACGATTCAAAAAAATCTCAACATTCCCGCTTTCATGCTCAAAAACCGCCACCCTGATTCCCTTCATTTCCTTCTCTTCCTCTTCACCACCATCCTACGGCAAGGCTCAAACACCTCAGCCTACAAATTATAGCTAAAATCTTCTAAAGATTCCTCCCTCCCCAAAGTCCTACGACTTCCGTGAAGGTATAGAAACACTTCAAAGTCCATCTCCGACCTCAACCTCCAAACTGAAGAATTATTTTGTTACAACTCTCCATTTTACACCATATTCTTTGATCTTCAGGAAACCTATCCCCAGATTTGGTGACACTACATTTCCTCCAAATTGTTTGAAATGGGCCTTCGAGGTAATTTACCCTCCAATCCATAACGGTTAAAATTCATAACCACTACTCATCCCTCCACTATATTCAAAATGGCGTTTCCCGAGGGGTGATTTGGAGTAATCCTCTCTTCTTAAGTGCCATAAATGATCTAATGAACAGTTTCCAAACGACTTTTTACCGATGAATTGAGTGTCTCCCGGGCTTCTAAAAATCAAAAAAAAGCAGCACGTCTTCCCCGACTCGCCCTCGATAACGTCTCCTATTGGGCCTTGGATCGTGGATAGCAATTTTCTAGCAAAAAAAAAAAAACATTCTAGTTATATTCCGCAAAACACACGTCTTCTCTCTCCCTCCAACTCCTCCTACAAAACCTTCAGATCAGCCCCCAATACTCCACTACCTTCTATTTCCAAACACTTCTGGACTTCCCACATGAAACCTCTAAAAGCTAAATGTCTCAACTCACTAAATATCCTTGAGTATCAGTCCACACTCGCATTGGTTGCAGTCTCACGCTCCTCCTTCAACTATACAATTCTCTAATCCGATCACAACTGGATCCCCTACCTACAGATAGGCCCTAAAATCCCTAGGTACAACACAATCTCCAGCCCTACGTTTCCCCCTTGGTGCCTTGCACACCAGCCCTACGCTTAGGCTATGCGCTGAGGCTGGCATCTCCCCTCTACAATTCCGTTTATTATTGATTACAGCCAACGTCCCTCACTCCTCCCCAAAAATTCTCTACTCTCTAATTACAATCTCATCTAGACCACCATTTCAAATTTCAACCCCTTCTCCCATCTTCTTATCCACCCTTCCATGGGCATCCTCACCACCTCCCATTCGCCTTGACCTGGCTAACTTACCAAAATCGCCCAACATAATCTACATGAGACACATAATTGACTACCCCTCCCACAACCTGGGCTTTCGAAATCCAAAACTGGCTATGACTTTTCTATCAATGGTGAAGTGCCTCTCTTTCGTATGAAAAACTCCGCCTCCGTATATCTGCTGAACGATCTGCTATCGATTCCTGTCATACACACCTCACTCTTCTTCCTCAACCCTGTGAATTCTACCTCCTCTCTGACTGTCTCTCATTTCTCCAAGCCATGCAAAACCCTGTACTCTTGCAATCTTATAACATCTTCTCTGGCATCAATTGCTTTCTCCTGGATCCCGGGTATAATCAGTTTACCGGAACGCGAAACAGAGGATTTGACTGCCAAGCAAGCTTTGCTCTCGCCCTCAATCACTGATCGCTCCCCCTTCCTCGGTATACGGTCTAAAATCCTTTGACCGTTCCCAAATTATCTCATCATGGCGCAGCCTCCTCTCAACCATGCAACAAGCATCGATCTCCTGGTCTTCTTCAATACGTTCTTCACGCAGCGAAACGTTCTACTAAGGCAATACGAGGAGAGGATTGTCTTCTGTCGTGAGATCGCGGCGAGAAAACGGCGATTGCCCCGCGTTAGATCGAAGTGGAGAATACGCAAAAATTCTCGCCCTTTCAGGAGATGAATGAAATGCAAGAATCAGCTCCTTATTTTTCAATTTCCCTAATCTGAATGAAGTAAATACCCATAAAAAATAAATCGCAGAGTTCAAAAAAATCTAATTTTGATATAATTTCCTTGCATCAGCGTAACAATTCCTCACCCCAGTCAAACGCAGGGCGATAGCCATTTTCTCACCGCGAGCTCACAACGGGCAAAAATCTCTCTACTATCATTCTTTTCGTTGGGAATAACACTACGAGAATTTTTGCGTATTCTCCCGCTTCGATCAATCCCGGGGCGATCGTCGTCTTCTCACCGCGAGCTCATAGCAGGAAAAATCTCGTCATCAGAATAGTATCTTGTTCAGATATTCAGAGATAATTGTGCCTTGGGGAACTTCTCCCCCTACTAATGCTCATTCCAGCGAATGCGGATACCAGCCTATGACGTCACCACAGTATTATTGGAACTCATATTATAATTTTTTTTTAAATTTTTTCGAAAAAAATTGTTGAAAAATGTTTCAAAAAAATTTTTATATTTCACTTCAATATTGTTAAATTAATACAAAATATTATTTCTAATGAATAAACATTTAAATTTTTTGTTTTAATATAAAATTAGTAATATTTATCATCAAAATTGTAATAATAAAAATTGAAAATAATAATGAAAAATTATTTTATTAATCATAAATTTGATTGATAATAAATCTATAATTAATAAATAAATTTAATTGATTATAATTCATTTATTAAAATTATTAATTAATAAAAAATTATTTTAAAAGATTTAAAAGTATATTAAAATTGAATTTTAATTTAAAAAAAAAATCATTAAATTTAACATTAGAAATTATGTATATATTTTACAATATAATTTTTCAAATAATTTGAATTAGTACATATAATAAAATAATAATGTATTAAATTTCCCATAATACTGATTTTATTTTAAATTCAACTTTATTATTATGAATAATAAGAGTACATAGTTTTAAGAGACCAAGCCCTACGTGGATTCACAATCATTGAGCTTACTCAGAGGGAAGGTAGGCGAGTTTCTAAGGTTCAGATCTCCCTGCCAATGCCCACCTGACATCCTTCTGCTCTTCGCTCTGTCGATCAATTCGCTTCCTTTTTGCCTCACTTTGTTACTCTGCCAACAACGTAATCCTCATTTCTGTCTTTTTCGACCTCTTTTTCCTATCATTTTACTCGTTATTTTATCCCATTCTATATATATAGAGAATAACAGTTTTAAAAGTGAAATTTTATCCCGCGCCGTCGAATGATAGCGCACTATCTATCGCTCTCCTTAGAGAAGGTCTACGCAATTGTTTCGCCAGTGAAAAATTTATTCGTTTCCACGAGCTGGAATTCGAAAAATAGTATATTTTACGAGGAAGAAACGGCGAAATAGATGAAAAACAGTCAATACCCGAGCACAATATTATGAAGCGAAATAAGGAAAAGAAAGACAGAGCGGGAGCAGAGCTGAGAAGAAAATGTACTTTATGAACTGTGTTCAACTGTACGATGTTTTGTGAAATATTTTTACGATTCTCTGCTACATGTATACTGCCGACTTTCGGTCTCGAAATTTCCATATTCGAAAGTGTACGGCAAGCCTTTAGAGTAGTTCAGGCACACAACTACTACTATTCAACGTACCGAGGCATAGAAAATAAGAGTATAAGGTACAGCAGCAGCCGCCGCCCTTTTCCTACCCTCCGGCAGAGAATTAATATTATACTTTTCGTATTCTCGCGCTCAGACAGAATCTCTTCTTCTTACGTTTTCTAAAACTTCGTTAATTGCCTTCCCTAAAGCGAGAAACTTCTTCCTTATAATATAAAACGGAACAACAAACCTTTATCGCGTGGCTGTATGTGCACGCACTTGACGAAAGTAAAGATTTTGCTGAACTTGTTCTTGGATGTTGTATGTAGTTTGGTGTATATATCGGGAAAGAAAAAAAATTTAATAACAAGGATGAGATGAATGAACTTTGCTACTTTCGAGAGTTCCATACACAGGATACAAGTGCTGCTATATTGCGTATATAGACGTACGGAAAGAAAAGGACTTATATAATAACTCGAATCGAGTTGTTATACACCAAAAATTCATTTCGTGTGAGCAGTTTTCTGCTGAAAACAAGTCTATTTTCCCCTCGCTTCGAATTTTCTTTCCGGAAGCAATTATCTCGGCGAATAATGCACTCAGTCTTTCTCGCGAAATTTGAGCCCTTTTTTTTCTGCTTTCAATTTTTGTGCCTGTAGACTTGAAGGGCCGCAACCTGGTCAACTGCATGACAAGGTGATAGAGGCGTTCAACGGCTATGATGTGAATGTGGCTATCCATGAAGAGCATCAGCAATGGCCAGCTGGAAAAGAAGAACAAGGAAGGCTTGAGCGGAGTGTATAAGCTCAGTTGTGAGCAGCGCGAAGGCATCTACATTGCATTAGTGAGACTGGGAGAAAATTTGAGATGGGGAAGAAGGAACGCGAAACATTGAGAGAGAAAGAATGTGAGAGCTTGGTTCATCCTCTCAACGCACGGGTTTTCCATTTACCCAGCTCACTCTACGCAATTTTCTCCCCGTTTCTCAAGCAAGGAGTACCTTACCTGCCTCCTGTTTGACACCTTAAGTCTCTTGATCGGTCGTTGTCTTCTTTTTTGCTTTGAACACCACCACCATGTCCTCAGCAAGAAGCTCGATTGGTGGTGAACGTGCTAATACGCAGAGAACCTCCGTCGAGACACCGCGATAGACACTAACACACCTGTTGGATGCTCTCCATCTTCCTCCTTTTGTAGGGTACCTTCATTGAGTCGATCCATACCGGGGCACCTTATAGGAGGATCGACATGACAGTGCTCATCACGATTCTTCTTCTTACTTCTCTCGGCCCTCCTAGGTTCCTCATCAGGCGGTTTAGGTATGAAACTAACCTGCCCGCTGAAGCTCAGCTTCAAGGCAAACGAGATGCGTCGGTATTTCGTCACCTTCTTGGTCTTAATTTCCACACCTTGCAGGCAAAGGGTGGGTGGACTGAACTTTCGATAGGTCGTGAATAATATGGCTTCTGTCTTACCTACTGTGAGTTGTAATGTGGCCGACTCGATCCAAAGCGTCACTGACTCCAGGCCCCGGTTTATTCTGCTCTCAACCGCAACAGTTGTTTCGGCAGTGCATACCACCTGTGTGTCATCTGCATAGCAAATAAGCTTAATACCCGGCTCGCAATGCACCACAAAAGCGGCTCTGGGACCGACCTCTGGGGCACCTCACGAGTAACTAGGCGCGTTACTCCATCAAATTTACCAAAGTTTGGTTCCAACAGACATTCAGATGGTCAAAAAATTCCTCCAATCCCCCGTGAGGAGCACCAGATTCAAAGAGCATATCGCCCATACATAAGTTGAATAGCGATGACCTTGGGGATACTTGGCAATGAACAAACAACATCAAAAGAATATGAAGTCGACCCCGGAGGAAGATTCACATCCTTCAGCTCATCTACCAGGGGATCTGAGTTCTTTGCAGATTAGGGACAATCAAACTCAACACGCGATTTAAACCAGCGATCTAAGAATTCGGAAAGGGAAAGATACAAACGAAACGACCGCGACCGGCCGCGTAGGGGTATCGAACCGATAAAGGAAAGGAGGTACGGAATTAAGTTCAAAGATAGCTTTCTTTGTCAAAGGACTCTTGATAACACTAGACAACAATTGAAATTTTGTTGAAAATTGCTGAAGTGAGATGATAGGTTGTATCTAGAAGTATTTTTTGCGCTGATTTCAGAACCGTTTTCCGTTTTTTGATAGAAGGTCGCGTTTTCTTGTTATCACTTTGTTTAGTTGGCGCGCATCGTCGCGAGACGAAGCGTCCTTTATCGAGCCTCGATCAACGATAGCAGCATGAAAGCCCGATAAGGAACGCCTCGTCTCGCGACAATGTGCGGCAACAAAACAGAGTGAAAACAAGAAAACGCGACCTCGTATCAAAAAACGGAAAACGGTTCTGAAATCAGCGCAAAAAATACTTCTTGATACAACCTATCTCACTTCAGCAATTTTCAAAAAATTTTCAATTGTTGCCTAGTGTAATGATTCTATGTCTATATTAATGAGATTTCTAACTTCTTTGACCAAAAAAGGTAAAACAAAGAAGAGCGTCTTCCTCGCCTCAACTCTAATTACATGAGTTATATGAAATAATGTTATTAAATAAAAAATTGAAAAATAAATTCAATTAAAAATTTGAAAATTTATATTCCAAATAATTAAATTAAAATAAAATAAATTCTTAAAATAATAGTTAATGAAATAAATTTATTATTGAATATAATATTAATTTTATTTATTTTAATAATTATAAAAGTAATACTTGAAGATGGTAAAATAATTAAATTTATTAATGATACAAAAAAATTGAATTTAAATATAATTAAATGAAATTTTTTGTTAAAAAATAAATCAAAGTATTTGTTTGAATTATAGTATATAAAAAAAAGAAAAAAATAATTCAGATATAATAAATATTAAAATAGATAATTTTATTAATAAATTTATTAAAAAATTTTTATAATTGTAAATAAATTATAATTAATTTGAATTAGGCTTTCATTTTATTAAAATAATTATAATATTAATAAGTTGATAAAATTATAATAATTAAATTTGAAATTATCCATAACTACGACGGCATTTTCTTCATCAGCCGTCGTGAGGATTAACTTTTCTTCTTCGAGCTCTCGATCAAATCGCTCACAGCATGAGGGGGGTATTGCAAACCATTTTGGCCTCTTTTTTTTTTTGAATATTCACGATAGGCTTGATCTTCGCCGTCCGATGAGTTTCAACATTAGCCAGGTCTCTTCATTTTTAGAAGGGAGTAGCCCACACCTCAAACTCTTCAGGTCCCCAGGAGGGTCAGTTCATCGCGATATTAGCACAGTCTTCTTTCCCAGCCGTGGCCTTTGAGCTCAAAAGGAAGGCAAGTTTCCCATTTTGACATGTTCCATATCTTCCCCCCTGGCCTCTATTCTAATTCCAAAGTTTGCTTTCGCGTTCGTGCAGATGACCTGAGGACGTGAAAAATAGCTCGAATACTCTTGTCTTCATTTATGGCAAATTATGACGTTATCAGCTTGTGACGTCATCAGCCGTGACCCTGATGCCCTCTCCAACTGTGAAGGCATCACGTGGTGACGTCACCAAACCCAAACCTGATCCTGGAATTTGCGAGTTTAAACCATCTCCCCTCATCCGTGTAATCTATAAGTGACTGCGCTTACATTAACCCAAGAAGGTTGGCGAACGAGTGGAGCGAGTGAGCTCATCTGTATTTATTTAGCTCTGCCAGAGTCTCTTTTTCTTCTCTTCTAATTTTAGCTCGACGACGCGACAATCGTCATTAGCGGATTGTATAAATGAATCAATCTCACCAGAATGATGTAGACCGGAGAGCCGAGAATGGAACATTGAGCTTTGTACTCTTTTGAGTGTTCTCCCTTTAAATATGTATAACCGTAACCTCAAAAAACGTATCGATTTAATCCCTTACTACTTGTTCTTGACATTGCTCGGTTGTCTTGCCAACTGGATATTCTCGCCGGCCTGTAAATATGCACTCAAGATTTTGAGATCTACGTCCAATGAGGGATGAAAAGGAAATCACAAATATCGAAGTGCTGAAATTTGTCAATTATGCCCCTCAATCCATGGAGAAGGCTGTCTTTCACAGGTGATGAGTTGAGAGTCTCTCATATAATCCGAGATAGCTCCGCATTAGCGTGTAACAAGATACAACGACAATAGTACTCGAAAGGTCGACCTTCTCGTATGCCCTTATGTACAAGTTGTAGGTGGTATGTAGGACGCACTATGCCTCCCTTATTTGTATTTTTCCGTGTTTTACTCATAGCCGCTGAAAGTGTTTACCCTTATTACCGGTTAATCCCGAAGCGAAAGAAAAGGAGAGCGAGCTGTGAGAAATTAAGGGGCGCGAAATGCACGCGACCGAAAATGATGCGACACTTATCGCGTTGTACATAGCGAGAGAGAAACGTATAGTGACGTATACCTAGAAAAGAAAACAAAAACGCGTTAGGGTGATTACCCTTCCGAAACGGGTATTTATGAAGTTGATAAAAAGTTTTTTCTCTCACATCTTTTTTTAAACTCTCTCATAATATCATCAGCGGAACCAAATCAATTTATGTTCGTATCAGTTGCCACCCTTTTTCTTCGCGGGTTTGAAAAATAAATATTAGAAAAAAAAAAAAAAAATGATAAAGAAGTGGAACATTTCCGATAGTGGATCTTTGTCGGCTGTGGGGACGTTCACAATTTGTCAACTAGATAGCAGTTGGGGCTTTCAAAAGCTATTTAAATTCACTTGGTTTCTTTGTTCTTTTAACTTTTGATCGAAATCGTTTATATATCGCGAATAAGTATTAAAAGCGTGGGCGTGTTTTCTTCGGAGTATATGCGAAAAGTGGTATTGAAAAATTCCGCGCTCGTCTGTGTCATATACGTATATATGCGATGGGAAATTGTAATCCGCCTCTACACCATTATGAATCACCCTTGAATGGTTAATTGAGAGTGGAGAAGGCGAAAAATGATATCGATATACTCGGTGCTCTTGTATTTTGTTCTCTCTCTTTTAATTTTAATCGCTTCGCTGCTCGTCTTAGAGATCGCCGGAAATTCTATTCTGCCGAAAATAACGTTATAGAAACCTAATTTACGTTACGAGTATTCCGGCCGCGGGCTGATTTCGTATCATTATATATGTGATTTAAAAGCTGTCATTCAAACGGAAATCTTTGTGATATAAAACGCGTTTAATTAATATTACGTGGAAGCGCGGCTCTACCACGGCGATTGTATTTCTGTATTGAAAATTCACGTGTGTTGTAAAGTTGCTAGTGTGGCACAGGCGAAAGAAAAAAAAACGTTGCGAGGTGAACGCTTTGGCGATAATTGCTGCAGTTAATAGTTCTAAGAAGAATTTACGCACTTTTTGGCCGTAATACTGAACGAGGTTGATGACGCATTGAACTGTTGTAACCTTGGATTAATAGTTTGCGAACATGCTGGTTCAATTCTGAGTATTCGGAAGAACCTCCGCCGTTTTGCTTCGTAGTCCTACGTTGCGGTCAAGTTCATTAGATCCAGTGGCTCGGAGTGGTGAAGAGAGTCGAATACTTGAAACCTGTATTGAGAACAATAGGAGGATAGAAACTATAGATTGAAGCTTTGTTACTGAGACTGATTGAAGAACAATTGCTTGAAGACTTAGGGCGTGAGTATCTCCTTTGGAATACCACCGTGACTATTCTCTTGTCTGAAAATCGAAATGTACGGTTAGATGACCATTTGGAGATTTTGTCTGGGTTCAATCAGGGTAGTCTAGCGGCTCGTTTGGAGTTAAAGGTTTGTAGAGAGATACTAAAGTCAAGATGCGCGTGGTAAGGAGAAAGTAATTTATAGTGATCAGGATCGATGAGTAGAGCATATTGATGTCGAATTCTAACCATCAGAGAACTGTCAAGGAGGAAGGATCGGAGGTGGTTCGGTAAATTGTCTCGAGGGCCAATATCATTTCACCTGGAGGTGAGTCATTATAGTTCGCATGAATTATAAAGTACGAAAGACGTTTGAAAACGAGAGGGGATTTATGAGATTACTAAAACCGCACGAGCTAAAATTGAGCTCGCGTGTTAGGTGGTGTTGAGTTCAAGTAACGTGAGGAAAAAAGAAAATTTGTCAGTCATTGGTCCACGAAATTCATGTCTGTACGCGAGAATTCAACAGTAGAGTGCTCCTGATCAAGAGTAGCGTGATTAGAAACCTTTTCTTAGTATACAATTTATGGAGGGTAAGATCGAAAGAACCGAAGAGAATTTGAAGGTTTTCGGGCTTGTGCGTAGTGTAGGCCAAAATGTATCAAGGAGTCGTATGAAAGGAGTGGTGTAAATATGAATAATTCTCATGGGGGGGGGGGTGTCTTCCGTCAGTTCCATTCAAGGATCAAGATGATACCCTGATATTCTCGCGGTGAATTATTGGCTCGTCCTGAATAGCCGATATTCAAGTTCGAACATTGAATAGACTTCGATAAAATAGTGATACACTCTTGTTGAATCATAAATTTCATTATTAATGAGTATTTTTCTGTTTATTTATGTTTCAGGTATGTTGTTCAGTTCAATTGAATGTTCTAAGGGGTTCCACGGTTTCAACCTGTTACCAACAAGATGGGTATGTGACGCTCTCATCAAAATACGAATCTATGCAGATTTTAAACGTTAAAATATGAAAGATTTGCGAGCTTTACCACTGCAAAAACGGGTATTTGAGGCAGAAGTATAGGAAAAGGAATTGAGATACAGTGAAGGTGAGAGGCCTTTATTTGTTCCGGAAGTATTCTATTCAGCAAAGATGTTCTTCACGGAGACTTTATAGAGACCAAGTCGATATAGTTGCTAGTGGCAGGTGTTGGAGGAAATGAGAAAGGATCAGAAAGCTTTAAAAAATCCCGACTACGAAGCTATGTATGTGAGGCGGGATATTTAAAAAAGAATTTCGATCATTGAGCAATATATCAGAGGGAAGGAGGGGCGGTAAGAAGAATTCCGATCATATATCAAGAGTATCAAAAGTCCAAAATGGAAAAATTTCGACTATCAAGCTACGTGTATCAGGTGGTGAACTCGAACAAATTTCAACTTTCGAGTAACTCAAAATGTGGGGGGGGGGGGAGGCGAGAGCTTGAAAAAATTTCGGCTACATTTATATCGATGCCTTGCTGCAAACTTGACTTAAATGAGACGTGAAAGATCTGAGAAAATGGGTCTCTTCCACCGAAGTCAAATAGAGCTATTTAACTTTTTCTCGCGATTTCTTCAATGTCAATCAGATCAAGGGTACAGCAAGTTATCAATTGAGGGAGAAAGATTTATGAAATGACCCGACGGCTTCCTTAACGAAGTTAACGAGGAATGCAGGGAACGTGTTCTGCGGGTCGGATTGGTTTTGATGTTCAGAATTGAATCCAAAATTGGAGTGCCGAAGAGTCTAGATTTTTCTGAGTCCTCTTCTATCACATATAGCTCGGAAGTCGAAATTTTCGCCAGTATCTTACTTATAGCGGATGAGGTAAAAATTTCTCTAAGACCCACCACGTTTTTCTGAATGGCTCAACACACGGCCTTCTTTTTTCAAATGACACCCCTCCATAAAACAGGTTTGCTGTTGAAAAATGCCTGGTGTGCAGCCCCCCCCCCCCTCCGCCGACTGGCTGGCCGGCAACCCAATCTCACTTAAAAGGGGAACAAGACCTAACCTAACTCGTGGAGGGCATTTTGGAATAAATGCGATCATATAGTTGTATATATGAGGGGAGGGGATTTGGACAAATTTCGGCCACCAAGCTCACATCTGATATAGGAGGATAGGGGAATTCAAAAAATTTTGGCCATAAAGTTTATAAATCATGAGGACTTCGAACAATTTAGAATATTGGACTGTGCATGAGGAAGAGGAGGGGCTTGAAAAATTGTGATCATTTAGTAATTTAAATCGGGGAACGAGACATGAAAAAATTTTGGCCATCAATCTTATATACATCAGATTATAGAAAAACACTTAGGCTTTGCCCGCATTAAGGAGTGCGGGCAAAGCCTAAGTGTCTTTCTATAATCTTAATTTATCCTTGCACGAACAAAATTTCTTTTATTAACTTATATACATCGGGAGGGTGACGCGGATAAATCTCTACCATGTAACCATTTATATGAGGGGAAAGAACTCGGAAAAATTTAGGTCATGTTGCTCCCTTACTAAGGGAGAGGCTTCGAACGAATTCTGAACATTAGGTTGTGCATGAGGAAGGGATGAGGTCTTGAAAAATTCCGATTATGAAGATACTTACCTCAAAACACCGATACTTAAAAAAATTTTTATCATCGAGCTCACATACCTGGAGGGTGTCTCGGAAAAATTTTCCACATAATATATGTGGTGAGGGACTTGAAGAAATGTTGGCCTCCAAGGCGACTCCGAACAAGTTTCGCCCATTGTATTCTGTATGAGAAGAGGGGGGATGGACTTCGGAAAATTTCAACTTTCGATTTGCATAATTAGAGCGAGAGAAGAATTTGGAAAAGTGTTGATTATCTGGTCATCCACGTGTGAGAGCAGAGACTGGAAGAAATGTCAAATTTAAAACTATCTTTCAATCAATAAAAAGGGACTTTGGAAAATCTTTATTGAATATTCGATCCTGATCAATTCTGGAAATCACTGTCGAAAAATTCCTCTTAAAACAGGCTTTCTGCGCCTGACTCAATCAAAGTAGTTGATAAAAGTAACCCCACGAGCGACGAACAAAGTGAACTGTAAAAAAGGATTAGTAGTGTTTATTTTCAATCAAGTTATTAAATTTGAGAGTCCGAAATCCAGTTTAATATCCGCTCTTCGAGAGAGACACATTCCGCGTCACAACGTTTGATATTTTTGATTTCTTTGCGGGCAACTCACCTCGCTATTGGAACTCCGCGAATCCGAGTTGCGCACCCCCCTCCCGTTGATGGACTTAGAATCTTCAACCCTCAACCCAATCCAGAAATCCGCGAGACCAAGTTCGAGTTTTCCAGTCCTAGAATACTATTAGGCTATACTAGCTTCAAAATAGGCCTAGCGTACGCCTATGCTACCTACACTAATACTAGCCTATACTAGACTCAAACCAAGCTTAACATGCAGTATATTAGATTATATTAGGCTTGAGACAGAATTCGAAAGTCCAAGAGAGAAAGAAGGAAAATAGTAAGAGATCCCAATTTGATTATATCAGAGGCAAGTCCAAGCTAATGACGCGACGTCACAAGCAAGTTAAGCTGATTCATTTCTTTATTATAGGGGGTCTACTGGTAAGTAAATGAAGTAAAAGTCAAGTATTTTTGTTAACGGTCAAGTAAAAATGATAGAAATGACAAAAAATTTTGAAAAAGTAAAATGAAAACAGATTTTAGTCAATTTGTAAAAGTCAAGTATTTTCAGACTGTTTAATGATCCCTGATTCGCTATCGAAAATTCGCGAGTTTGTGACCACTGTGCCCCTTTCTCCTCGCTCTGTCGATTTTTGCTTCCTCGTTCATTCAGGTCATACTATACTAGACTTATCCTGAGCTAAGAATGTGAGCTCGTGAGCCACTTAGTTAAATAGAGTATACTAGACTTATACTAAGCTAAGAACGGGCCAGCGAGAGAGCCCGTCAATTTATCAATAAAGTAGAAGTTGATGTACCAAAACGATTTATCGATATTGTCAAATAATATGTAAAATCGAATTCGATATAATATGAATGTGAATATCAATATATCGATGTATTCTAGCCTAACATAAATTAACTAAAGGTATGGTGTTGACCTAAATTCGCCGACTGTAGTGTTGTCACGATTCGATGACGTCGGGGGGACTTAATTTTTGAGGAGCACCGGCTTTACCGAGACCCCTCCCCTATTGGCCCGATTCAAACATATAAAAAGACATTAAAAATGATCTTCATTTATTTGGCTCCGCCAGAAAGTCATTTTACCTATTTGTATGATTTTCAATTGTCGGGAAGGTCTAAAGAAAAAGGTATGGAAAGGAAATTCTGTTTCCAGACTCGGTGACCTGGAAAAAATCAATCGCAACAAATGCAAAACTTGTAATCGAAAAATTGACGATCGTAACGCAAGAAGGGAAACTTTTTACATATTTGCCTGTGCGTGCGAAACTACAAAAGAAGAGGGGGCAGCGGGTACTTGCCTAACCGGCCTCGCTATAATTCCCGGTCCCGAGGGGTCTCTACGACCCTAAACTTGGGTGATTTATGCATGGTTAGAAATTGGTTTCTTGCGGATTTTTTCCAATGTTCGATATTACTCAATTTAGCTACTGTTTAAAGAGCATCTACTGCTCTCTTTGCGAAGAGTACTAGAAAATTGATAAATTTAATCTCAACCTGGAGTAGCAGAGTCGAAACTTGGTGGAATCGGAGCCAAATCGGGCGTTCTTATCCACTTGGTGCGATAGAAGTGGAATCAGTTGATAGAAAATTATTCTGTCCAACTTGATTGGCTTTTACGAGAAGGGTCTGAGGTATTTTGTGAATGGCAAAAAATTTGATAGACTCATCGATAAAGTTTCGTTCTTTTCAATTTTTATATTGCTTCCGAACGCACGAACTATCGTATTATTGGAGTGTGACACTAAAAAATTTAATAAAAATATCTCGAGCACGAAACAGTTGCAGTGCATATACCGCTGCACCGCGAATTTTAGTCGCGAGTTATGTCGTATAAATCATAAGAATAAGAGTGTAGATCGTCTAGTTTCTCGTCGTCGTAAAAACTTTCTCGAACATAAAACTTTCCAGAATTCCAAGTATAAACTTATACTCCTTCTTCATCTATATTATCCTCGATAACTGGTGTGTACATTATTTTACTTTTTTTTTTTTTTCTTCGCCACCCTTACTCGTCATCCGAGCGTTTTATCAGTGATTTATTAGACAGCGCGAGTACTCTATCTTCGCCACATTATTATACCGTAAGAGCTTCATTCAACTCGAGTAAATTAATTAATTTCGCGAATTAGCCGGTCATTCTCGATTACTTTATAGACCGCGTATACCGAGTATACAAAGTTGTATAGAACAATATTATGCTTCGTAGTGTATTATTCATGGAGATGGCTGGCTCTTTGAAATACGAATTAGTATTCTACTAAAATCTGTTCGGCTTATTTACGGTCCAGTTCGATAGACTCTCTGAGATGCATATCAAGAAGATTATATTGATCCCTCAAGATGGAGTATAAAGGAATTCTGTTTATATTTTCGTATCCTGCACGCAATATTATCGTGCCACATTACCGCGGTAATTTACGAGTGGATTTTTACTGACCATTGAGAGCACATAAAACGACAATGTGCACTCCATAAAATTACTCGAGAATGGTCGCGTATACCTTCGGCGTGATATCGGTTTATATACTATATACTCTTGATGAAAATCTCGATTTCGTCGTAAAAAGTGTGCTGTAAAGTTCATCATCATCCCGATATGAATTCGCGATTCGTTTTCTTCGAAAAGAATCGCGTCTAATGGTGTTCGCGTGCACATCTATCTAACTTAGAGCAACCCTTCGATATGGAGGCGACAGAGGCGAAAAAAAAAAAAAAAAAAAAACGTCGTATTGTGCGGTCGAATTTACATTCGCATATACAAATATCCCAATTGGAAGCGCTTGTCACTTGCGAACAAAACGGCCGATGGTGGGGTATAGCGCGGCGGGGGTAGAAGAAGCCGCGAATACTTTTTGATGCCGAAATTCCCTTCGTAAAAATTAACGATCAATAAAGAAATATCCGTAACAAAAGCAAATACGATTATGCCGCGAATTGTGGAGACTAGACTGTATATAATACAGCAGCTCGAATGCACGTTACGAATACAAAAAACATTCGAGCAGAAGAAAACGAATGAAGCTCACGACCGACTGTGGCGCTAATAAAAGGAGAGGAAAACGCGAAAGAAGGTTTTTATTAAAAAAGGAAACACGACGACGACGACGACAACAACAACAACAATTCGGTACAGTCGTATAATTTTTGGAAATGCACGTGGATGATGTGCACCCTGCGACGACCGCGGAATATACATAAGAAGGAAAACAAACGAGCCTGTCAAAATGTAAATTTTTCAATCTCCGTTAATTTTTAGAAAAATTTGCGTTTTACGTGCGTCAAAAATTGATGCACTTTTTTACACGCGACTCCGGATGCTTTTTTTCCTTCCTTATCACATGTACTCGCGCGTCGCGATAAAAATCACTCTTCGTTTTACAATTTATGTAAATAGAATCAGCGCCGCAAACAGAAAACAAATTAAAACTTGAAAAGACGAGGCGGCGCGCAGTGAAAAAGACGTAATTTTACGTTGATTACGGAAACGCGCCAAACGCCGCCGCGGCACCTTCGGTAGCGCGTCAAATTTTACGATCGAGTAACGACAAAATGAAACTCGCGTACATAAACAAATTTGGCCGTGATTTTCTTCTCTTTTTTTTTCCCTTCTTTCATTTACGATGCGGTACAGTGTACGGTAATGAATCACAATCTACGAAGGAGATGTTGAAAAACCGATTGCATTTCCGTCACCAAGAACTGGATCTGCCGCTGCTGTATCTTTTCCATAAGTTACAATTCAAGGCTCATACACAGGTTACCCGAAGGCTCCTACTTCAGCCCTCCTCGTTGTTCTTGTTTGTGAGAGAGAGAGCCCTGAGCATTTCTGGACATTGAGTCTGCTAGCTACCAAGGCCTTAGGTCCGTAACTGCATCCATTGCAGCGAATTTTAGGTTCTATCTTCTTCCATACCCCAGGACTCATAGTCAGGTGGTGCGCGGACGATGAGGCTACGCTCAATATGGCGCAGCATACTTATAGGCGCTAATGTCGAAATCTGTGGTCAATTATCATGGAGGTGAATTAGAAGACGAGACTTTCCTTTCTATAAATTCACCGCTTCGAACCTCTGCGAGTCAAAATTTCTTTGATTCTCTTCCAGTCCCAGCGAGAAACTATTTATTTATACGAGTACAGAAGTCTTTGATTTTCAGGTTGACTGCCAATTAAGGACGATTGACTTTACACAGGATATTGCCACTTTTCTGGAAAAACTGGAAGTCAGGGAAAAGTCAGGGATTTTTTTGGTCCTGGAAAAGTCAGGGAATTTTAAGAAATTTCTCAAAAGTCAGGGAAATGCTTAATTTTGATTCAATTTCCGCGCGATTTGCGGTAAAGAAGAAAAAGAAAAATTTATTCATAAAGAATGAGCAAATAAAGTTGCAAAAAAAGTCATGGAAAAATATTAAAAATATCTGGAAAAGTCAGGGAATTTCGTAATTGAAAAAAGTGGCAACCCTGTTACAGAGAAGATAGGACAAGGTCATTTCAATTCAATCATTCTTGTCATCGATACGATACTCAAAGGGATTAATTTTTGGATTTGAAATGCAGCAGATATCTTGATTTTAATTCAGACTACAGAGAGTGAAATAGAATAGTTTGAGCAAATAAAGAAGGGATCGACGGAAGGAAAGAGGAGAATAGTTTAAATAAGCAAGAGAAAATTTTGAATTAGTATGAGCAGAAAATGTCCTGACCGTAATATTAGAAGAAAATGATGTAAAATCCAACTTTTGCTTTGTATTCTTTTTCACCTGACCTCACACCCGATCTTCCGTGCCCATTCGATAGCATCCTCGCGCCTTATTGTCCTTGCGCCTGATGGACTGGTTTTGCCCCTGGCGCGTAAATGTCCACATCCAATCATCCGCGCCAAATTACGCGAGGACTCCCATTTCAGTGCTTCTGAAACCTCACTGTCCTTATTGTGAGACAAACCCTGAGCATTTTGACATTTTGCATGTATTTACCGGCACCGTACCCCATTATTGAAAACCTGTGAGTCCGAGTTGCACCGCCCCACCCGTGAAGGACTTGTAATCCTCGAATCCTCGACCTAACACAGAAATTTACGAGTCCAAAAGAGAAAAAGAGCCACGAACTAATGACGTCATGGATGTTGACGAAGTTACAAACTAATAACGTCATGGATTTTGATAACGTTACAAGCTTGTTAAAGTTACAGAACAATTAAAGTTGATGACGTCACGCAGCAATGATGTCACGGGTGGTGATGACGGTACAAAGTAATGACGTCACAGATGTTATGGTGTTACAAGTTTGATGACGTCACAGACAAATTGAACCTCATAACGTCACAAAGTAACGTCGTCACGGATATTTATGCCGTCATAAAATGATGCCGTCATGGATATTGTTGATATCAAAAACTTGATGACATCACAAGCAAATTTAGGCTGATGACGTCATGGATTTTGATGACTTACAGGCAAATTTGAGTTGATGACGTGACAAAGTGATGCCGTCATGGATATTGATGACATCACAGGCAAATTTAGGCTGATAACATCACGAATGTTAATGACGTTAGAGGCAAATTTGAGCTGATGACGTCACAAAGTAATCTTGTCATGGATGTTGATGACATCCCAGAAGTTGATGACTTTATAGCCAAATTTAAGCTGATGACGTCACAAGTAATGATCTTACAACTGTTGATGACGTAACAAAGTGATGCCGTCATGGGTATTGATGACATCACAGGAAAATTTAGGCTGATGACGTCACAGATGTTGATGACGTTAGAGGCAAATCTGAGCTGATGACGTCACAAAGTAATCTCGTCATGGATGTTGATGATATCACAGAATTTGATGATGTTATAAGCAAATTCAAACTGATGACGTCACTTGTAATGATTTTACAACTGTTGATGACGTCACAAAGTGATGCCGTCATGGATCTTGATGACGTTCGAAGCTTGATGACGTCACAGGAAAATTTAGGTTGATGGCGTCACAGGTGTTGATGACGTTAGAGGCAAATTTCAGCTGATGACGTCACAAACTAATGCCGTCATGGATGTTGATAACCTCAGAAGCTTGATGTTGTCAGAGGCAAATATATAGGGTGATGACGTCACGCAGTAATGGTGTCACGGGTGGTGATGGCGTCAAAAGCAGATTCAACAGGTGATGATGGCACCACAAGGAGGTTGAAAGTGGTTGGTATCTTTACTGTGTATTTATCGGCTATCGAAAATTTGCGAGTTTGGATCTGGGTTTTCTCTTTTTAATGTTTTTATCGGTACGCCAACTGTCTACTGAAAGTCCAAGTTCGAGTCGATCCGCCGAGGTCTCTCAGAAAACTTGCGAGGAATCCTTGATTTGATCCTGAATGGTCAGCTTATCATACCAGACTAACCGCGAGTGAGTCCCCGAAAGCTAGTCAATTAGCTTATTATACTAGAGAAGAAGTTTAAGCTGATTGAAGTCTTTACTGTACCTTTATCCACTATCGAAAATCATTTTTCCTTGACTGGTGGCCGGATCGAGTGACTTTAAAAAGACATCAAAAATTATCTGTATTTATTTCGCACCACTATAACGTTTCTTTTTTGAATGTTGGGACTGTTGACCATTAAGACCCTGGGCCCATAAGAACATCTACCGTAGCTAAGTCCAGGTTTCATCTTCTCTCATAAATTTCAGTTCATCGCTCTTTCTCAGCTCTTCATCAGCTCTTTTGAGACTTCATTGTCTTTTTTCATGGGACAAACCTTGAACATTTTCAGAAATTGAATTCGCTAGCCTTCAAACCCTAGCCGCAGCTTACCGACATTAATTGCGACTAAATTCTGGTTCTATCTTCCATAATTTGCCGTCCAAAGTTCACATTCGGACTACCTAGAGTGTCCTACTTCAGCCCTTCTGAGACCTTATTGTCCTTAGACTTGGAACTAAACGCGGTCCTGCGTTGTCCAGAATATTGTCTCCTATACCTCGATATATCCATCATAAACGACCTATCCATAGGCTACACTCGGTTACCATCCCGTGTGGTTGAAGATTTGCTGCTAATGGAGTAACAACTTATGTCAGCTGGCAAGCTCGAAGTGGATCAAGAGATCCCGACGACGTAACTTTTAATCAAAATATCGAGTTTCAGATACCAGAACAATTAAACGAATCCGTTCCAGTTGCTTTCATTTCAGTCTTGAAGATGGTTGTTTAACCGAAAGCGCTCGTCGTATTTTTATTTTTTCTGCGGTTTGCATGTTTTACTCCACGTCGGAGTATTCCTCTTTCTTGTATATACCAGAACAACCTCTACCGACTCAAAATCTCGAACTTTTAGATAACTGTCTGACCATTCGTTCTCTCAACTAAGGGTCAATGCTTTGACATTGCCTTTTATAGTACCGTGCTCACTATTTCCCACCTCAATGTGTTCACCTCTCGTGCAGCAATTCTTGAGACAAACCCGGAGCATTCTCGGACATTCCAAGACCGTGGGCTGATAACTGAATTCCCCACGCTCAAGTCCAGGTTCAATCTTCCTCCACGAATCGCAGATCATGACGCAAGTTCAGGCTATTCGTAGGCTTCTACTACAGTCTTTCTGAGACCTCGTTGCGCTTGAAGGTAGACCAAATAATGACCTACTCGTTGTTCAGAGCATCTCAATTTTTCTGAGCAGTCCGCTGAAACATTTCAACTTCGAAACCATCTATCATTATCCGCTTTCAATTCACCACCAAAAATTCCATAATTAAAATCGACTTATGCTTATTAGCATACTTAAGAAATCTTAATTTTTCAAGTCTGCAACCACTATAAACACGGATAAAATTATACCACCTACGTTCAGGAGAACGTCAAGAGAAGACAGACGCCCATCTTCTACAATACGATACCTTTATAATTTTATTAGTCCAACCAGACAAGTTGACGTTGATGCCAGCCAGAGACACGCGATAAATATTTCGAGCGATGTTTCTAATAGATTTTTTCATAATTAATGCGTTACGAACTTCATTTTAGGAAGATTGGATTGATGCTAAACAAGCAGTCCTCCGCTCGCGGAAAGTTCCCAACTTTTGACAGTCTTTATCAATTTCGAAAATCTGTATACTTCGGAAATTACGAGGATTTAAGTATACTATGCAGCCTTATTGTATGTGCGCGCGTGTGAGAATATATAAAACAACCCTCTTATCGCGAGAAGCCATAATTATTTTGAAATCGCGGTATTGTTTTTTAGAAGAGATGAGGGCGAAGATTCTTCGGGAGGGTATGCAACCAAGCGCGGTTTCGATTTCGAAATTAAATGCCAAACGAAATTTCAATTTTGCTCGAGTGGAGGAAGTAAAGGTATTTTCTCGGCTCCTACGTAAATAATCAGAAATAAAGTTGAACACGCGTGAAATTAGCGCCGCAACGCCGAAAGAAGAAAAGACTTTTTGAGACGACGTCAGTCAGGGGGAATTCCTGATACTTACCGATACTATTATACGTATACACGAAAAGATATGCGTCGCTAAATTACTTTGATTACTCATCGAAGGAGAAAATTTAAGGCGCGCGACGGAGGGATAAAATATATAGGAAGAACGTTCAATTCTTTGATTCCTTTCTTGTAGAGAAAATTAGTTGATAAACCTTCCGCAAAGCATGTGTACTCGCTGATTTCGATTTTGTTATTGCCTCCTGGAGACAAGAAGAAAACGGGCAAATTAACCGCAAATAAGATGGCCTTTTTGATTCGCCTAAGAACGGAGAACTATGAGGCTATTTCTGTGTAATAGATGGAAGCTTTTTGAAAAAAAACAGGTTTTTGCCTGAAATAGAAGAACCGGCCATTTTCCAAAGAGTTTTCCATGTTTGGAGAATAAGTGTGTAGTCAGAAGCAGGTAAGTAAGTGTGATCAGGTATTTTTGGAAGAGAAGTCGCGTAGATGATACTTAAGGCAACTGGGATGCAGGTGTACATGCTAGACACATTGTACGAGGCCAGAAGAGAATCAGGAGAAAAATCAAAGCAACACGAAACTGGTTGTGGTTAATTACACTACTGAACAGCTATCCTGTTACAAAGGTTCTATTACGTGATTCTTGGATACTTTTCAACGCTGAACACGAATCCGTTGTCCGTTTTTTGCTAGCACGTCACAATTTTTAGTAATCACGATAAATATTCTCGTCTACTTGCCGCGCGCTGTCGCGGAACGTAACGAACGTTGTCGATAGCGACGCTGCTACTGTCGATGTGTTTCGCGACGACGCGCGGCAAGTAAACGAGAACCTAAATCGTGATTACTAAAAATTGTGACGTGCTAGCAAAAAACGGACAACGGATTCGTGTTCAGCGTTGAAAAGTATCTATGAATCACGTGATAGAATTTTTGTAACAGGATAGCTGTTATTAAATTTTTCGTTACGTGAGGAATCTCCCCAACTCATGAACTCTGCTAGTACAGCAACTCTATCCTCATTTTTTTGCACGATATAGACTTCTGCATTCGCTTCGGCCTTCCTCCACTCGAACTCGTAGAACATGAAGTTATGCTGCACACGCTTTCACTTTACAGCCCAGTCGACCCATGTCCAGAGGAAGAAAATGAAGGAAAATTGTTTTGTCGAATTTTGCGTTCGTATCCTAGGACGTAATAATTATACTCGTACAATTCAGTTACCATTCCATATATGAACATTTAGTCTGATGAAATACAAAAAACCCTGAAGCTAATTTCATATCACGTACTCTAACTTTTAACATCGCTTTTCTTTTACTACACCACCCTGTAAATCATCTGAACGCTCACAAGCTTCCACATTATGACGGGCACACTCCCCTCCCTCCGTCAGTGTCGCCCCTCCAGCACACTTCAAATTCCGTTAAAAAACGTGTAACATTCAAGTTGAATAGTTGAAAATGAGGTGTTGGAGCAAAGTATACAAATAAAACTTTTCTCGTTCGCTTTTTACTCTCTTTCCCAGATGACGATAACGCATCTGGCAAGAGGTGTGTGTGTAACATATATTTTGTAGAACTTCGAAAGCGCTAAAATTTTCGCGATTGTTTTACGATTAGGTAGACGTCGTCGTCGTCGTACGCCGTGCCATACATCTGTAATACAGTCGAAGTCGGGCGTAAAAATTGCCGGAGAGTTGAATAGCGTGCGGCGAGAGACGCGTTACGCTATTTTCTTCTACTCCGCCATCCACGCGAGCAGGCTACAAAATGTTATTCTAAAAGCGGGAGAACGGATAGATAATAAGATGTCAAAACACGTAATAAAATCTCTTATCACGCTAACGTTGTTTACGCAGCGAGAAACAAAGACATCGTGAACCCTTGCGCTCTTGATACAAGATAAGAAATGTCAACAAGAGAGAAATAAGGTAGCCTGCAGACGGGGAGCACATGCGGAAAATTGACAAATGCAATATTTGGAAATGACGCTGCTGCTGCTGCTGTTGCCACTATACGAAACGAAGCGCCAAAGATGATACGAGATACATTCAGCCGAGAAATGCTTCGTCTTCTCATCGCTTCGATAATACTGGACAAAAATGATATCGCCGTTTTGTATTGAGGGCAATTGTTTAAAATAATCGTCTTCGACATCTTCTAGTGAAATCTGCTGCGGCGGAGGAAGGTGCTCGCTGCAGGATGCTGCGTGAACTGAAAACTGTCACGAGAGAAAATGGAATACGAGAGAAAGGTAGAAGAAAATACGAAGGGGAAAAAAACAAACACTACATCGTACAGAGGAAAAACAGATAGGAGGAAACTGTACAGGAAGAAAAATCTCAATACTCGCTTTTTATTATAATCAATGCACTCACTGTTCGTATTGTAGTTTCTTTCTATTTTTGATATCATTCTCATTATAATATTTTCATATTCATATAGTTCGTAGATTTATTGACGGAATAAGAAAAACTGTTTCACGAATAATTTTAATTAGTAGCTAGCAGCACCCGGGTTGCAAAATTTCTTCCTCGATGTCTCGTTTCATTAATTTTGTCCCGTGGTACCCATATTTTTGTTCCCCCCAAATTCTGCTTGGCTAGCTTAGACTTTCGTATATCAATCCTGCCCATCCCTCTCCATACTTTGAAAGTCAACTCAATTTTTCAGAACCTTCTTCTCATATTCTTTCTCCCTTTGTTTTCTTCATTATGGTCAAACTTCGAATAGGTCATAGAATTTTCTCCTTGTTGAGAAATTATATTTTCAGACAGTTATCCCACAGTTCCAGAGGTTGAGTCGTTTGAAGTCGAACTGGTATTGAAACAATTCTTAAGTGTACAATTCTACTTTATTAGTTAGTTTACAGGAGTGCTTTCGCTACCCCATCATCAGTTGTGTTCTTCTTCTCTCGTCCAATCACCAAGCTGAACAATTTTTCGCCGTCAAAATGATTACATTATTCAAAAAGCTGGCTTTCTTCCTCTTTGCCTTTGCACTGTCCATTTGTTCCCAGAGTTTTCTTCTCTTTGTGCGATTCTCTACGTGTATGACTTCAAATATTCCTTCTCCACTGTTCTGTTCTTCGTTACAGTGTTTACCAGTGATCACCCATCTTCTTTCTCGCTCGATGTTTCGTGCTCCTTCTTCCTGATCTTAATTTTTATCCCAGCCCTTCACACTACTCACAACTAAGCTTACACATTTCGCTGGAGCTTTCCTTGAGCTTTTCTTCCATCTGCTCATTGATAATTCTCTTCATCATGGTTGGTTGTTATGGATGCCCACATTCACCGCTTGTTTGTGTGCCCTCGTCGTGCCATCACGGGTACCTTTCTTGGCTTCCATTTTTCCAAAGACTCCCTCCACCACACCTCTATGGTAGCCATTGGTTTCTGCAATCTGCTTTACTACGAGTATCTCGATAGTCTGGACTGACGCTAACTTCTGCCTGGAATGGTGGTAGAAGTCATTCGGGATGGTGTTGTGCGTGCTCGTCAGCTTCGTCTCCGTTGTTTACCTGCATGAATGTTCGCTCCAAGTGGTTGTTGTCTCATCGCACTTTTCCACTGTGAATTTGATACTTTCGTTCATCGCAAGGAATTGATCTACCTGTCTATGAATGCCTGACCACGCAATTAGGATACCATCTACATATCTGGCCCAGTCTAGTTTTTGAACTTACTGTCCTTCAATATCAATTGTTTTCCATGTCATTCATATTGGTGACACTGGTGACCTCATCGCTAATCCCTTTTCCTGACTATAGAACTTGTTATTGAAGCGGCAGTAGTTCTGGCTCAAAATGGGAGTACTTCGGCCCATCGAGGTTTCCATGACATTGGTTGTTTCGAAGCAAGGCGAGTAGTTCCTCCTTTGGTGTGGCACCGAACATGTTTGTCACATCCAAGGATACAAGCTTGTAATTATCCTTGATTTCGACCATGTCCAGTTGCTCTATCAGCTTACTGTTGTTTCTAATACATTTTCTTGGTGCAAACTGGTAGACTTCTTTCAAGAATTTGGCTGCGATCTTTTCTATTTTATAACATGGTGATTGACCAGTGGTGTCACCGGACGGTTTGCTTTGTGGAGTTTTACAAACCCCTTGAATTTCGGTACTAATGGGTTCATGTCGAGCTCCCCTTCATTTCCAGGTGCATTGTTCTCTTTCAACACAGCTTTCAACCTGTTTTGGTATTTCTTTGTGGGGTCCTTAGTCAGCTCTTGGTATCCAATCTCTGCAATTGTGTGCAGTCCTCCTTCTCCATTACCACTACCATGTTGCCTTTGCCCACTCTTGTCAAAATCAGGTTGTTCTGTCGGATTTTCTTTTGTAGATTTGTGACCGACCTCTGTATTACTTGCGTTGCCATCGGCTTGGCACATATTCTCATTGATGTCCAAGAGTACTTTCCCGGTTCGGGCTTCTGGTCTCATGTTATATTCCATGGTTTGGATGTACTTCGCAGCTAATGGCCATACTTTCAAGTTTACCCTGGTTCAACCTCTTTGATTGCACGTACTTGATGCCTTTTTCAGAAGTCTTTCTTCTTCCGTGAAGGTGACGTTTGTGAGCGAAGTTGTGCTTATGTGTCGCTTTTTCCTCTTTGTTCTTCAATAGCGACACAAATGGTGATGGGGTAGTACCCAAAAGTACTCTTGTTAGCTAACTAATAAAATAGGATTGTACACTTGAGAATTTTTCAATATCTAGTGCTTTTTTACACCTTATCGCACTGAATACGAGTCTCAATGGTCCAGCTGGTGTCTAGAACGCAATATTTTGATTGGAACCTGTGCCGTTATCCAGTGCCAGCTGACATAAGCTAATTGTTCTATTAGTATCAAGTCCTCAATCGCAAGGGTTGGTGAAATGTATTCTGGCGTATACTCGTCATCATTGTGGTTGTGAATAGGTCATCTATAGTGGATATAAACTTTATGGACAATGCGATCTCAGAACACCACAACTTAGGAAAGAAGGTGGAACCTGGAATGGCTGTTGTGGGTCCTGTGTGGGGTAGACCTAACGCCCGGAAATGCTCGTAGTACCCAAAATTTGGTATGAGGGAAGGGTCGATCTGCTTGGGTGTATCGGTGGTATACGGGGCGATCACCTGCTATGTCCTCTTACAAGACGTGTGTTGGAGTGCACAAGTACGAGTGTTTTAACTGGGAACCGGTTTCATCGGGGGGTCGGAAAAAACGTCCACCATCCGGCCGGCCGGCAAAGCTCGGAGCTCAAAAATTTTCTGAGTGCCCCTCCTATCGGGGCCTGTGACGTCATCGCTTGATGACGTCATAGGTCATCCTTGTGATATCATAATCTGCGACGACGTTTCTTTTCCAAGTCACCCTTCTATCATACACAGCTTAGGTGTGACGTCACAGATCAGTTTTTCTTCAGTTCCATCCTATTATGTATAGCTCCAGAATCCTGGCCTGTGACGTCACAATTTGATTATGGCGTCATCAGACCCCGCATACCCCATTAAACAGGTTCCCGGCCACCCCTCGTTTAACTCCGGTGAGTTTTATGCAGGATGCGTCTCTCTTGAATTTAGAGCTGTCACGAAAGAAAAATTATGCACAAGCAAAAGTAGACTAAGAGCAAAAACAACAGGGAAAACAAAAACAAAGAAGACAAAAAACAAACGAAGGAAACTGTTCAGAAAGAAAAATTCCAATACTCGCTTTTTATTATGTATATTATTTTCCTCTTTTACGGTTTAACGAAATCCGATTTTCTTTTTCTCCCACTTGATCTATCTCCGTCCTCATTATACCGTAGCATGATAATAAAGGGTCGTTTTACATATTCGAAACGCGCTTTTTTAATTGGTCGACGAACGACGGAAAATTCGCGTATACGATATTCGCGGAGAACGCTGGCTCGCCGCGCCGCGGCGCGCTCGTAATCGACGCTTGTTTTATTTCTCATTTCACGAACGACTAACCGTGAACTTTACGATTTTGGTTTTTACGGCGTAAACTTGGTTCTCAAGTAGACCGTTGAGGTTTTCCTTAAGTGTACGCTAAAACCGAATCAGGAAACGCAGTCTGGTCGCGCACATACACGCGGGCCGCGGCCGTCGTCGAACGGTCCTCGTCGCGTCGACCCGGCGTGTTAAAAATCGCTATTCCGCGCGCCGGAGATGGTTATTAAAACCGTGCGGAACGCAGTATAACAACTTAGAGCGTAATAATTTTCCCAAAGGCGAAACTCGCGCAGGAAAAGTTTTTCAATATTATTTTACGATTTTACACGACCAAGTACACACGAGTGCGTTAGCTCGTTGCTGGCCCGTACTCTGGAATACTGATGATGTGTGCATGCAGTGTTCCTATAGCGAGTGCGAGTGTTCTCGCGGCGCTATATTATATAGAAAATCCGTTTAGTGAGAACAAGAAAATTCAATCAACGATGAAAAGAGAACTCGTTTTATACGAATTCGAGTTCAGTAGGTCGAAGTAAGGTCCAATTATCGTTCGGTATTACGATCACTTGACACTGTTTTAAGAGGAAGGGAAAAACCGATGGAGGAGAAGGATGGAAAGAGGTTGTCGATTTAGAATCGAAAGCTTGTAACTCCACTTCCCCCCCCCCATTTTAGAAGCTCTTATGAGCTTGATGGTGAATTGCTTTTAGTGTAGATGGATTGGATGTAATTTGCTGCGTTTAGGTAAGAGTTCATATTTTGGATGGATGGGAGATCATCGGTGAGAGTTGATTCCATGGATGGATTTATTTGATGAGAACTGATTTTGCCAGAGTGTGATCCATTCGTCCAAAATTTTGAGGGAAATGGTGTGGGAGGATATCAAGAACCGAGTGCACTGTAATGAATCATCGAACGATGTACTTAGGATAGAAAATTGATAACAACAACACTATCTACACTGTGGACCCTACAGACAAATATTATATAGTGCCAATAAGTGCAGGAACGACTAGACTTGAAGATTCATGGGTTGCGAGAACATTGATCCAAGTTGAGCTACTGCGTCTCAATTGCCTTACGGTTGAAAATCGCAGGTTATGACTAAGAACAATAGTTCAGGTGCTCGACTCGGATTGCCACAAACAGGTCACAAGAGTTGGTACACGTGAGCATCTAACGACAACGCTGAACGGAGTCAATAAAATCTACCCTCACCTACATGTGAATCTCTACCTGCCGCAATTTTTATCGGTTCAAATGTCGTACTCGTATTAATACATTCTTGTATGTTACAATTATGGTTGATCATATTGATACAAAAGTTGTACTCTACGAGAGAGTAGCGCACTAATCAAAGCTGCTAAGATCTTTTGGTTAAACAACCATCTTCGGAGCACGAACGAAAGCAACTAATCTAACAACAACGAGGACAGAGAAACCAACCCTCATCAGGAATGTACCTGTTTAAGACGGCGAAGTCTTCATTATTCCGGTGACGTAAGATTTCAATATTTTCCAAAGCCATACGTTCAAAGTATGGGTTCTCCCTATGGAGGAGGGTACCAGACCCTCTTTGACTAAGTGGCCACTTTCGATAAGGTGATCGGCGAAGGCCGACTCACCTATGTTACCCTTCTGCCAACCTTTTTTATGCTCATCAATTCTTATTTGGAGCTGACGGCCGGTCATTCCTATATAAACTCCAGGGCAATCGTTGCAGGCCATGCTACATACACCACTCCTCTCGACTAGAGGAATGGGGTCCTTTAATTTCACAAATAAACTTTTTACCGCGGATGGAACCCGAAAGCATTGAGCACACGGCCCAACTTCAACGAAAATCTACCCAGGTAAGGAAGCCTAATCCAACGTTTCTTCCTATCTAGGTGTAAATCCCTGAGGAGGGAGGTGGTAGAATCGAGGCTTTTTCTGGTAAGCCTCCTACGGACCATTAAGTCGATGTCCACAGTCACTTGATTCACTCTAGCCAGGTGCTTAATTGTCACCAGTTCCTTTTGGAAAGCGTCTAGACTCAAAGGAATATGAGTCAGGCGATGGATCAAGCTATTGAAGGTAGCGATCTTATGTGCAACTGGGCAAAGGATTGTAATATCGATCGACGTTTCCTTTCTGTAAATTCCAAATTCATGGACGCCATCTCTAACGAAAATGGACAAGTCCAAAAAATCTATCAATGAGCCACCAACTTCCAGGGTGAATTTTATGGAAGGGTATTGGCTATTTAAGGAAGTGAGAAGCTCACGAAGGAGTTCCGCTGGACTGGTCCACGCACAAAGTATGTCGCCAGTAAAAGACATGATTTAACGGCACCTGGCATGAGGAAAACAAATCGATCTCAAATTTGGACATGAATACCTCAGGTATCAGAGAGCCCAAGGGAGAACCAATGGGGATCCCCCCTTCTTATCCGGGAATTCGAAAATTCCCATCAAATTTGCAGAAGTTAGGGGTCCAACAAACCCTCAGACGATCGAAGAATTCCGCCAACTCCTCATGAGGGACAAAAGTCTTTACGAGCAATTCGCCTATGTGTTGGACAGTAACCACCTTAGGGATGTGCGGAAATAATCCTACAACATCAAATGAGCATAAGGTCGTTTCCGGGAGATTTACGTCCTTCAACCTATCCGCCAAGGAGCCCGAGTTCTTTACTGAGTATGGGGAGGTACAATCTACTCGTGATTTAAACCATCGATCTATAAATTTAGCTAATAAGTCAGTTGGTGACGAGACAAACGACACAACCGCCCGCGGTGGAACATCTTTTTTCCGTAGAGGAGGGGTACCGGGTTAGGTTCCAAAATGGCTTTCCTTGTGAGTGGACTCTTGACAATGAATTCAGTCTTGTTATTGATTTTCCTCGCCTCTCTAACGGACTAAGGGAAACAGAAAAGACTATTTTCCTAGGCCCCACATTGGTTTAGCACACCGTTAACATCGGAAACATAGGACTTTTCCATAATTACTACAAAGTTTTTTTTATCTGCCTTAGTAAGGATTAATCCGTACTCCCTGACCTTCCTCTTTAATCCTTTTATCACCTCCATACAGGTATTGCCCTTATAAGGAAGAGGGGTACAGCCTACAATTTCGGCGCACTTTTTTAGCGGGGAACCCGCTATCCCTTTTGTTGGGGGGTACTTACAGGAAATTTTCGTCCGCGAACGCGAGCGAGGTTGATGACGTCACGGAAAGGGGAGGGGGACTTGGAAAAATTCCTGCCTCTGAGCTATATATGATAGGAGGGGACTTGGAAAGACGACGGCTTCCTTGAAATTGCAGCGCGTTCAAGTTGTCACTTCATGATTTTCAGGACTCAGAAAAATTTCAGGCTCTAGGGGACTCGGGACAGGCCATTGCAGTCCTGCAATGGCATCTAATTTTTTGGATGTTCACGCCAGGTCCAATCTTGATTATCAAGTCAGCCACAACATTAGCAAGAGTCTCTTGAATCTTAAGAGGGGGGAGGCTAAATTTAAACTCTTTCTCCAACAAGTTCACCTCATCAGAATTAAGCTCAACTTGACTATGATTGATGATTCGCGGCTGGAACTGCTGGACTATTTTATCTCCAGCACAGTCTTTTTTCTCATCCATAGCTTTAGAACTCTGGAGAGAGGCAAGTTTACGATTTTTCTTTTCTCTTAGATTCCGTTCAAAAACCCGACAGTCACCGTTAACCGATACCATAAATGATTCGAACTCACCGGGGTGAAGGAGGGCAATAAACCTTAAGTGAACCAGCAGATTAAGTCTTGTAGTGACGTTCATCTATCCATACCACCTCCTCAGTTCTGTTCTATGCATTTGACTGTTATGTAACCTTCCAACATTTTTGTAGTGGAGTCACAGTCCGAATAGAAACGGAATTTCACGGAATTTGGTCTAAGGTGGTATTTAAGACACTTGCGCAAGAACCAGATATGTGAGGAGTACGACACTTGTTGGATGCGAACTTTCGGAACAAGAACATTAAATACGCGACATTATAGCCTAGTTGGTTTCTCTGTCTTCGTTGTTGTTGGATTAGTCGCTTTCGTTTGTGCCCCGAGATGGTTGTTTAACCGAAAGATCTTAGCGGCTTTGATTAGTGTGGTTTTAATATTTCGCTACTCTCTCGTAGAGTACAACTTTTGTATCAGTATCTTCCAAACTCACCTGAATTTCTTCTTTCTCTCGACACATCACTTGTAGAGCCATTGAAACCAATTGAATTTACTGCAGCTGGTGCAGCTCCAAGCCTTGGTTTATAGTGGGATCCGTCTAATAATAGCTTTTTCCTTAGCATAAAACTGGTCAATATTAATCAAATGACTCTTACAAAACGGGCCGTTTCTTCATGGCCGCACAGGTATTTGATCCACTTGGGTTTGCGGCCCCTGTTGAGATCAGAGCAATAATCCTACTGCAGGATTTGTGGTGGGAGGAAATAAAGTGGGACGATCCCATTTCATCTGAGCTAAAACAACGATTTCGGGATTATTACAATGAACTAAACTTGCTGTACAAGTTCTGCATTCCGCGTTACTACAAAGCAACTTTGAACTAATTGGATTTTCTGACGCAAGCAATCGCGCTTACGCGGGGCTGCTATCTACATTCGCACGTCCACTTGCTGTGCAATTCTTACCTGCGCCAAATCTAAAGTATGTAGCTCCCCTTAAAATGATGACAATTCCTCGTCTAGAGCTGTAGGTCGCTGTCCTACTGGAAAAGTTGTTTCTGCGCGTTAGTAGAACGTAAAACTGAACTTAATTTAGCATCTGCAATTGCATTCTGCAACTCAACCATAGTTCTGGTTTGGCTGAAGGGACCAAGCTCCAACTATCAAACGTTCCACGATAGACGGTGTGATGGGAAAGAACTCAGGGTTGACACGATTTGTCAAAAATAGTGCAAGCCGAAATCATAACATCCTTTATACTGTAAAACTATAACAATCATAACACTTTCTTCAATTGTTGTACAGCTCTACAGAGAGAGAGAAAGAAGAGTAATGATTGTAAACAAACGACGAACGAATAAAAATAATAACCGGTGTTTAATTTACAACGAAAACGTAGTAACGATACATAAGGTAAACATAATATGTATGAAATAACTAACTATATATTCCGACATTAACATTATACCGGTATTACACAATTCCCGAGTGAAATTGAATAGCAGACGAGCTTACTGAACAAGAGAGAGAGAGAGAATTGTTGCCCTCGTAAAAAATATAAAAAATTACCTTTCGAAAAATGTTACGCTACGCTTTGTTTTGTTTTTATTTTTCATTCTGTTTCCATTTTTCGCGCGTACATCCTTTTCAGCGTGCTCCTCAACCTGCCTAACCCCTACCTATCATTGTTTTTATCGCTCAATTGGGTATTGCAAGCCTGAAAGCTCGCGGATACACTTATTAGTATCATCGTTATTATTAATTGAAATCTTCTCCGCACCTCTAACCTACAGGACACCGCGATATTCGACACGTGTATTGTACACAAGAGAGGTGCGTACCTATCTCGCTTTGTTGTTTATCATCATCGTTATCATTTTTTGTAGGTATTTATTTTTAATTTTTTTTTCAAAAAAAAAAGTAAAATGTGTACTAAGGGTATAGTGTATAATACATGTCGTACATTGAGTTGCTGAATATCGTTCATCAACGTGGAGTACGTCCCGTATTTACACGAGATTCGATAGTATATTTTATGTATTCATAGTTAAATATTCTGAACTTTTAATGTATGAAGGATGATTAAAAAGTGTGTGAATTTGATTACCAATAGCCTGCACAATTTCACATAGAGCTCTATTTATTTCGCTTGATACTAGCTGTAAAGACTGACGATGAAAAAAAATCATCGTAAAATGTTTATTAATTATGATGAATACGGAAAAGCAGAAAGTAAACATCATACAGATTGCTTCAATGCCTTATGCATATTTCCGAATACCCTAGTGATAACTGATTTGCATAATCTTTCGCCGGAATTTGATCGTTCGATCCAGGTAGATTACATTCGTTCACTCACTGGGCAACTACAAACAAATATTCTCCCGAATAGTGGATCAATACGTCAATGTATCTCAGACCTACGCGCTGGCAAACACCTTCCTCAAACCCCAGTTCATAACATTCTCTTGAATTCCACCCCGAATCGTCCTACTTTCAAGAACATGCTCTACTTTCTTACTCATCCTCTTTACAAAGAAGTTCACTATCATTGCCTAGTCCCAGCATTTCCCACTATTTGGGCTTATACAAACTATATGTCAACTACCAGGGTGTCTACCAGGTCAACTAAGTCAACTAAGTAAATTTAAGTCAACTTTTTTGAAACATGGTCAACTAAGTCAAGTAAAGTCAACTTTTCTATCCGTAGGTCAACTAAAAAGTCCAAAAATGCATAATTTTGTGTAAAGAATGTTTTTCACCTGTCTTCCTATATGCGCAATATGAAGGTATAATCAACAAACTTCTGACTTTTAAAATGACACTTTTTTCAATAAAATATTAATTCTTGCAAACGAATAAAAAAATACCGAAATTACGATATTAGTTTGGAGAGGGGGGTGATATTTTTTAGGGTCAAACAAAATATCGAAAAAAAGGTCAACTAATGTCAACTATTTCCATTTTTCAATTCTGGTAGACACCCTGACTACCCAAGCGTCGACTATTTTTCTCATTTTACATTGATTTTCGTTCGTATCACGTGAACTACCCCCAAGTGTAGAAAATATTTCTACCACCTTCCCTCATGTGATCGCACAGAGATCGTACCGAAAACATCTGATAAAATAGACTCCCCGAGCTTTCGTCACTTCTCTAGCAGCTTCACCCAGCTTCCTCTCCTGCTTTCCTTTTTTCTTAGTTTCTTTCCACAATCTTTTAGGTCTGTTCGTCCTGGTGTCCGCGGGTACAGTCTACTCTTACTAGGCTTTTCCAGCTTCTCTCGCTCGCTTTCCTATCCTTTCGGGTCATTTTCCGCGGTGCTCGCGGGTATAGCTTCTTCCTATCTCACTCCTGCTCCTTCCTCCTGATGCTCGCCCCGGTGTCCGCGGGTACAACAGCGTATCTTCTCGATCAGCCTCCGTGGTGACCGCGGGACTGGTCTGCTCACATTTTCGATCTTTCCACCTGTTGCTCGCCGCGATGTTCGCGGGACTGGTCTGCTCACGATCTTCCCCTTGTTGCTCGCCGCGGTGTTCGCGGGTACAACAGTGTATCCTCTCGATTGGCTTCCGCGGTGCTCGCGGAACTAGTTTCCTTTCACCCCTTGATTTTGTACCTAATGTCGCTTAGTGCTGATCCGCCGCTCGAGGCGTTCAAGAGCTTACGGAGCCGACTGGTTCCCTTTACCGCTTCATCGTGGCGTACGAACCGCCGTGCGCAACAAGGGTAATGCTGCATGTTGAAGAGTGTCGAAAAATACCTAATGTGCGTCATAAAAGGCCCGAATAATATGAAAAACAAAAACCTAATGCTAGTAGCTCGTTAATTAAAAAAAAAAAAAAAAAAAAAAAGGTCTTCATAAAGGTACTGAAGGAACGCCTGATAGAAATATTTAATATGATCTTGGAGGGAGAGGAAATTCCCAAAACAGAGGAAATTGGCAAAAACATTGTTTTTTTTTTTTTTTTTTTTTTCAATGACTACTCAACGGGTCATTAGCTCGGGGAGAGATGTTCGCATCAAATGGATTTGTGTTAATAGGTGGATGGGAAGAAATTCAAGGTGTAAGGTGTTGGTTATGGTTTCTGAGTTATTGGAAAGAGGAGACGCAGTATGGGAGAAACAGAAAAATGAGTGTCTGATATTTATAAGAGAAGAGCAGGAGAAAAAGTGAGAGACAGATAGATTCTCAGTTCGACAGTATTGTCATGAGGGAGGGGTAGAGAGTCCAAGGATAAGGAAAGAGTGGGTTGGGCGAGTGTTCAAACAACTATTTCTTCGCGGAGTGAGGGACAGATTGAAGAGAGTAGAGGTCAGATATTTCTTAATTGAGCGAAGTTTGTTGAATGGGAGAGGTTGTTGATACATAAAAAAGGGAACAAAAAAGATATTGAAAATTATCGTCCAATTAGTCTCACATCAAATGTATGCAAATTGTTAATGAAAATACTTGAAAACAGGATATACAGTGCGCTAGACTCTCAACAACCCGAAGAACAGGCAGGGTTTAGAAGAAAGTATTCAACTGTAGACCACATCCGTACCCTCATTAGATAAGAGAGAAAACTAGGGAATATCAAATAAACCTCCATTTATTATTTATCGATTTTAGGAAGGCGTTTGACTCAGTAAAGCCTGGAAAAAATTGGGAGGGGCTGAATAAACAAGGAATATCAAGTAAAATAACAAGGATTATTAAAAAGTATTGTAGAGAAGGGGAAATATATATAAAATTAGGTAGGAGAGGACCAAGGGATAAAACAAGAGGGTTCACTCTCATCAAATACATAATATTCAATTGTGTTCTCGCGGAAATATTTAAAAAATTGGTGTGGGAGGAAAAAGGAACAAGAATAAATGGGAACGATATTCATACAATTTAAAATTTGCGCATGATGCAGTATTAATGAGTACTAAAAAGGAAGAGCTACAAGAAATGGCGAATGAATTAGAAAAGGAAAGCAGGGAAGGAGGATCAGGAATGAATAATAAGAGAAAAACAAATTACATGAGCAATCAGAAGGGTAATGCAGAAGAAATTATAGTGGGAGGAGAAAGTATAGAAAAAGTAAAAGAATATGTGTACTTTAGGCAAACAATAATTAATATAGAGGAAGGATGGAAAAGGAGATAAGAACGAGAGAAAAAGTTTTGGTCTTTGATAAAAATATTTAAGAGCAAATTCAGCCTACGAGCAAAATTTTTTTTTTTTTTCTTCATTTTTACAAGCTTTTAAGCTACGCTTTGGGCTATTAGCTTGATATACAGTATTACATTAAAAGTACATTCATCTTAAAGGCTAATTTTACTATAATTTTATAGATAGTTGAAGGTTTGAGAGAAAAGTTCGGCTGAGGTTAGGTATTGGACGAGTTCTGTGTATGAGGTGTCATTTTTGAGTGCTTGTATTCTAGAGTGGGGTATGTTTAGTGAGTTTTAAAGTTGTAAGTTCAGGGCATGTAAAAATATGGTTTATGTCTATTGTATTGAAGAGACATTTTGGACAGTTGGGTGGTTCTGAACATGAAAGAAGGTGTGAGTGGGTGAGTCGGGTGTGTCCTATTCTGAGGCGGGTTAGAACGGATGTTTCTTTTCTAGATGGTCTGCAAGTTGTGGGTTGAGAGGGTTAGCCTTGATAGGGAGGAGATTGTTTTCAAGTTGATTAGACCATAGGTCAGACCATTTTTTAAGTATTTTGGGGCAGTGGTGGTTTTTGATATCAGAGCTGGAATTTTCCATGACAGGGTCACGGTGTTGAAATTGATTGAGTCTTTGGCTGCTTTGTCTACTACATCGCTCTGTTTTAGTCCTATGTGTGAAGGAATCCACACCAGGGTTACGGATGATGTAACTTGTGTTATGATGTTGATGATGGTGTGGATTCTTTGAATGATAAATATTTTGGATGGCTGAAAATGATGATAACGAGTCTGTAATTATGAGATAATGTTTGTTTTGAGTGGAAGTGGATATTTTTTCTAGGCATTTGAGGATCGCGAAAAGTTCTGCAGTGTATACTGAGGCTGAGTTTCGTATTCGAAAGCTGAAGAGAGAATTATTGATTGAGAAGGCCATCCCAGTTTTATTGTGACGTTTTGAACCGTTTGTAAAACAAAGGATTTGTGAGTGGTGGTTTTCAATTTCTTTTTTGAGCTGTGATGTGTTGGAAGTGGAAGGTGAGAATTTGGTGAATTCGTCTTGGAAATTAGCTGTGTGTAGTGCCCATGGAATAAAAATATTTGAAAGCTGTGTCATACCAGTAATCTGCTATGGTGCAGAGACGTAGGCCTTGACAAGGTCGCAGGTAGATGACCTGCAAAAAATACAAAGAGCCATAGAAAGGAAAATAATGAGAATAAGAAGGGGTAGAAAGAATAAGAAACACTGAATTAAGGAAAAAGACAAACGCCTCCAGTATAGGGTACTTACATAATAAAAAAGAAAAAATTTAAATATTCGGGACATTTGATAAAGGTGGGTGGGGGACGAAAGATGGGTGAAAAAAGCTACGGAATGGCTGCCGTACGGTTCGAAAAGAGGAAGGGGAGACCAAAAAGAAGATGGGAAGAGGTCAACAATGATGTAGGAGTGTCGTGGGAAAGAATGGTTAGAGATAAGGAGGTGTGGAAAATATTAGTGAGGCTTATGCTCAGAAATGGGTTACTTGTTAACTGTAAATAGATAATTGAGGAGGGTTCTGGCAGAAGGGCCTCCGTCCCGTAAGCAATACGTTGTGCGAAGGCCCTTTTGCCAAATACGTCCTCAATTGTAAACCTGTGTGAAATCAGTAAATTAATAGCAGATAAAGCTGTTATTACTATATTATGCGTCATATTGTTGTTCCTGTGTATGAAGTATTACAAATGCAAACTAAAATGAGAATTTTCGCTCGTCCTCAATCTTCCCGACGAATACTTTTTCGAGTTTGAGAGCAAAAATATAGAAGAGTACCTAGAATTTGAAAAAGACAATTTTTTTCAAATTTAAAGGGTACTTAATTTTTCCCGAATTATTTTCGTTTCAAAACTATCGTGGTGTCTTCAGTTCTAATTTATGTAAGATATTAATGCATTCAAACTTACAACAAATAATTATAAAGAATATAATTTTATCCAAACAATTACAAAAAATAATTATTCCATTGTGTATCATGTCACAACGTGACGAAGAGGAATTTAATACATATTCTTCCTACTGCAGCGCCGCCAGTACGAGAACTACTGAAGCTCGAATATTTACGCGTCACGAGGATCGTCTCGTGTTAGTATATCGATTCTCGGCGTGGTGGAATGTTGATAAAATAATCGTCGTTATCGTTCTCAGTCGGTCAGTCCAATGTTCAATCGATGTTAAACTTTGTTACTTATTTTTGTAATCTTCGTGCTAACGATAATTTGTATTTCTCCGAGTTGTAATCTTAAAACCGATCTGTCTACGTTAGTACAGATTCATTTTCATCGAGGTATGTTGTTTCGTATTCGTCATTCACGTTCCAATCGATAGTGTTCGTACTCATTCTCGCGCTGCAAAAAGGTAAGATTCATTCTTCTTTTCCGAACTCGATTTTAATTCTATAATTATTCTTCGTAATACAAGACGAATATATTTAAATTGTAATTTTTTTAAATTTTAGTACGATGGCGACAAACAAGAATGCTGTTACCTTGTTAAAAGAATTACACGATCGTCGACCGAAAACGGAGAAGGGTCTCCAAGAACCAAATTATACGGAATTCGTAAAGAATGTGTCTGGCTTCTTCAAAGGCGAGTGCGTTTATAAACATTTCACAGCCGAAGGAACGGGTAAGACAAAGAAGGAGGCGAAAACTGAAGCCGCCCAGCAAATGTTAATCAAGCTCGGCGTAAGCCAATGTGATTCGTTTAACGAGAGTAGCAGTCATGTGAAACAAAACAGCGTTAAAGCTGTCGTGCCTTCGATCGTTTCCGAACCCAAGTACAATTTGTCGCCTGAAACTGAGGCGCGAGCATCTACTTTCATGGCGAAGTATTCAGATCGAGAGAACTCTTCGTACACCCGTTATCCACCCAAACCGAAAGATTTGGAAGTGTGTTTCAACGATATTAATTTCGGTTTAAAATCATCGGAAGCGCCGAAATCAACTACCTTGCTGGAAGGACGCGATAGGGAAATGCATCCGATCGATTGCTTCGAGAAGGTTGTGGAAGAATTCGGATTGAAATTTTGGGCTCAAAAGATGGATACTAGTCCCGAAGCGGGAGAAGTGTATGTCGTGTTGATAAAAATCGATTTTCATTTCATGGTGGTCGGTGGCAAAGGCAATTCGCTCGGCGAAGCGGTAGAAAAAGCGTGCCGGAATGGTATCGATACATTCAGGCTGTACATGCGATAATCACGTGATATTTTTAATTCTTCGAATACTTTATCTATTCAATACTCGTTCAATCGCGAAATCTCACTCCATCGTTATCTTTGATTGCGTTTATCATGAGACGTAACCTATTTACAATTATTTTTAAATTTTATTATTGGTTACCGTTCTATTTTTTTGTTTAAGGATTACGACTTCATATTTTTTTGTTTAATAATTTACGACTTCTATAATTTAGTGAGTTCTTCCAAATTTCTATTGATTTGATACTTTTTTACGATATTATTATAGACTTTACAAATGGAATTTCCTAACTTTTCGACCTGTGATTTATGATAGTTATCTTCAATTACAGTGATATATTATTTACGTTGAAGGAAGTTTTCTTATTTTACGCTGAAGAATGGAATATTGTTCGTGAACAATTTATCTCTACATCAATCGAAACTGGTTCGATTTGAACAATATTCTTGGGATACGGTGATCGGCGATGAATCAATTGGAGTCGGCAGATGTTCAAACGGTGATTGGTTTTAGCGGAGTCGGTATCTGCGAAGTATTCGGATTTTGCTTGTTTGGATAATACGTATGTTTTTGCTCGAATGATATCCCCGTTGGGTACACGCGGGCCCTCGGCAAAATTTATCTTCCGTCTTATTAGGTATCCTTATTTGGTTCACCAGAAAAATTTTCTCAAATCCCAGGATTAATATTTGAACTACAAGAAAGATCAAAATTTCCTCCAGCCATTCCCATTGTTTTGCTCTAGGCCATCATCCAAAATTTCCTGATTTCCGCGAAAATTGAAATATCTTGGCGGGGAACCCGCTACCCGTTTTGTGGGGGGAGGGGGGTCCTCAGAAAACGGGCCCGTCGACATCTGACTTCTATGACGTCATTATTTTCGAAAAAATATTCTGATGATAGGAAAGGGACTTGGAAAAATTTCGAGTTGCTATCTTTATACTTATTACGATCGGAGGGGGACTAGGAAGAATTTCGACGTTTCTTCGACTTGGACTATTCTTAATGGTGGAACTTGAGGGGGTGTTGGACTTTTTGCCGTACACCATCCCCTCTGCTCTCCCTTATAAAATAGGTTCCCCGATGAAATTTTGACTTCCGAGCTAGGGATTGTTTTATGATGTGGTTAGATCGTGACGTCAAAGGGACTGATCTATGACGTCATCATACGCTTCTGACTTTTGGGACGTCATCATCGTAGAGGCAACTAAAAAAAAATTTGACGGAGCTATAGCGAACTATGTATGGTAGGAGAGGGACTTGGAAAAATTTCAATTGTCAAGCCATATATGATAAGAGAGGGAGTTGGAAGATTTCTAATGCGTTTATTTATAAGACTAGCTGTTTCCCACGGAACTGCGAAACTTCCGTGTTCCCCTCTGCAATAGCAGAATTTGCAGTAGCATTTGAATTTCGAAGACCCTTAACTAGATCGTTTCCCACCCCTCGGATACTTGTGATTATCATCGGATGTTTCCGAAGACCCTTAACTTGGTCACAGCCTTCACTCTATTTGGAACCACTATTTGCTCTGGGTAGCCAGCGGTAGAAGTCGGACTCTTTCCTAGTTCACCCGGCCCTCGTATGTATCTTTCGGAAGTTGAAATTTTCTCATCTCCTCGAACGGAATGTTAGCTTTCCCCCTGCTCTCCTTTGCCCTACTGTATGTCAGAACTCCTCCTTTTGCTCTCTTTGAAACCACAATTTTCCCCAGATGGACAGTGGCAGAAGTTGAACTTTTCAAATCTCCCTCTGCGCAAATATCGCTCAAAAGTCAAATTGTTTTCAAATCCCTGATCAAGGTCAAAGCCTCCTTCCCCTCATAAACTTGGTGTCACTTTCGCAAATTTTTCCAAGATCATGGAATAGGTTGGAGTCCCCTCTTCCTATCCTTCAGAACCTCAATTTGTCATTTGTACGTTGCAATTTTTCACCCTCTCCTCTCGGATTGCTGCAGTTACCTTTGAAAATTTTTGAAGTCTCTTAACTAGGTCAAAATTCCCACCTTCATTGAAAGTACAATTCATAATTTGACACCTCTATCAATAGGAACAAAAAGTTCACATTTTCCGACTGGGGCCCCTTTCAAAAGAGTTCGGATCGACCTCCAGGAGACTCTTGATTTGTTCGTGTGTGAGTTTCTGATACCCTTGTTGAACAATAACGCCTGTCTTTGGGCCAACGAGGTGTAATTCCCGCTGCTCTGACTCACCACCTATTATAAAGAATTCTTTCTCGTTGGGACCTGAGCTCAAGAGTACTCCTAATACCGCCAGTGATATTTTTGTTGAAACATAATTTTCCTCTGTCTCGCCTTTTCTTGTATTGCGTTGCTATGCGTGTGTGTTTCAAGTGCAGGATTTTAGGTCTTTGACGCGAGTTATTTCGAAGCTGGATGTCATTTTAGTGCAAGTGTGAAAGTCTTGATTTATAAAGTAGCTTAGTTGAATTGTGGAAAGGCGTGACGTCATCTGCCTAAGGACAAGGGATCAGGTCAGCAGTACTTCCTTTACCATTCACACTCTAGCTTTCTCACTTCCTGAGAGGATACCGAAATATTATTTTCTAAACATAGCTGTCTAGATGTTCTCAAACCTGGGCTGACCTTGCCTGTGAAACAAGTTCCTTGTTGACCCTAATAATATTGTTGAAAGTTTCCACATCATTTTATTATATCTATAGTATTAAAAGGAATGTAGCCTATAATGCGTTTATTGACTCCTCGCGGTTCGATAGAAAAATTCTCCCTTTCGCTTCGTTTTCCTTGCGTATTTCTTCCGGAAATGATGAAAGTGATAACCATTCTCACTAAACGAAATAATTAATTGATTAGCAGCTGGAAAATTCACTTAATTGAATATAGCTGTCGATTTATTCGTATCTCGGTTTCGCCGATGCTCCGTATTCTTTTTTTTTTTTACCCACTTTTCGCTGTCGTGAGGCATGCTATCCAAATATTTGTCGTATCGAAATTAATACGGATGTGGTTTGTCATCGTCATCATGCACTGCTGCACTGCGTGTCTGTCAAAGATAAAACCACCATTAATGAAATTCGTATTTTTGTTCTCCCCTTCTTTAAATGTCAAAATATTATTGGAAAAAACTTCATCTACTTATCAATTTTTGAAAGATGTCCTTGAAATAATGACGACATTTACGACATACGTCGGCTTATAAAATAGTCATAAATAACTTATATAGGGCCTGTTCGTTATTATTATTATACGTACACAGAGTCGGATTAACGAACTAAAATTTATCGCTCGAAAATATAATATAGTAACGATGGTGTGGAAGGGGAAAGACTCGTAAATTGTATTTTTATATGATAAATGAACCCGACTCGGTGAGAATTATTTGATTAGGATGGTATTTTTTGGAAAAAAAGGCAACGATCGCGTCAGATTTATGGGGACGAAATAAGATTATTTGCCGAATATTGTTGGCTACTCGTACTTTTTTATGGTATTAGTTCTTCTGCCAAAACATTCCGAAGTTTTCATTTTATTACATTTCTAATCGAATAATGAATTTCTTTGTTTTGAAGTGCTCCATAAACTTTTCAGACAAATTGTATGAATGGTTAAAATTTTACAAAGAAATATTTAACTATTTTGTTTGCGATCTGCCGAAAGACCCTATGCGATCATGACTAGGTCGGAGGGTGAAAAGCGGCTTCTTCAGCGGCTACTTTTGTGGGTTAATTTGATTTAGGAGCTGGTTTTTAAAGACTCATGTCCAAAAGCAATATTGAATTGAGAGTGTAAAGTTCAGATTGAAATGTACAAGTTCCTGCAGTATGGCAAGTATACCATCAGCGTTTTCTGTTGAGTACCTTTTCTCTGAAACCCAACGTTCAAGCTGATCAACTTACACTGTCTATCTTTTGATGATATTCCTTTTTGGTGTTCTGAGAAATCTTCAATACAAATGTGCTTCATGACTTTCCTTCTTCATTGGCTCGAGTCTGCATTTCAACGTTCTATCACATTAACGCATGTGGGTCTAATGATGCAGATGGGGAAAATGTATCCCATGCTCATTCTTAGTGGACTGCAAGCATTAAAACGTTTTCTATTGGCTTCCCCTTCTCGTACATATCTGTTGTGTAGTATGCGTTGTCCTCCGTAGTGGGCGCAGTTAGCGTGCATTAATTTGTTTCCTCCAACGCTCTTATCGAATAACTTCGGTGTTGGAAGAATCTCCTCGGTGAAATTCCTTCTTCTTGGTGACTTTCGAGCTGAAGTGCCCCCAGGCGCACGAACTTTAGTACACATCAGACACAACTTAGTCTCTTCTTCTTTTTTCATCTCCTGGGCATAGCGTGGTTCTTCGTTAGCCTATTCCATCACGTGTCTTCCTTGTGGCTGCAAATACAGACACTTAGTTCCATGATTTCTCAGAACTTGACGATGTTGGCTACCAGACTACCTAAAGCAGGCGCTTCGTTGACCTGCAATCCGACTGAGTTTGTCTGGCGTCCACGCCTCTCCTTCAAATAAGGTGTACTGCCACCCTTGATCGCAATGAGAAGCCGTCGCCAGCTCAATTTTCTTGAACTTCTCTTAAGGGTATTTGTTGAAGCAGTCATTGCTTGACACAAAATTCAGCTGACCATAGTCCATCCCCGCTTCAAGGTCGCGTATTAACACACGGGTCGTTCATATCCCTGGCTCACTTTGAGCGATTCCCGCTTTCCATTTCTTGCGCAAGCAGCACCTGGCCTCGTCCTTGACCCGTAAAGTCACTTGATCAGTCGTTGCGTCCTCTTCTTTGCTTTGAACGCCATCGCTCTCTCCTCAGCAAAGAGCTCTGTTGGTAGTGAACGTGCTAAAAGTTGAGACCATGCTGTAAGGGAAGTGCAATTCTATAGGAGGATCGACAATGCGGTGCTCATTCGTGCTTCCTTCGGCCCTCTAGGTTTGTCATCATGCGGCTTAGGTAGGCACTTCCCTGTTCGCCTTTTCCACTACCATTGAGAAGTGATGCCTAAAGCTTATCTTTGAGTTCAACCAGATCCCGGATATTTCATCACCTCGTTGTTCGTGATTTCTATACTTTGCAGTTGAAAGGTGGGTGAATTGCACTTTCGACAAGTCGTGAGTAATACATATGCCTGCCGCCTTTCCTACTGCAGTTTCTAGTCTGGCCAACTTGATCCAAAGCGATCTCCACCACTACAGTTGTTTCAGCAGTGTGTGTGATCCGCATAGCAGATGAGCTTAACGCCCTGTTCCGAATAAATAGACTATCCAAACAATTTGAGAAGAGAAATAATAGTTGATTTTAAAACGTATATGAACACCTCTAGTCAAACCGTTCAATAACAAAGTAGAATACCACTATAGGAACAATATTTGACTGTAGGAAGTTTTGTACAGGATGTCGTGGAGTTTATATAGGGTAGGTTTTTGGCTTATAGAATAATACACAGGCTTGGTGTACTAAAGTGCAAGAGAGAGTTCATAGATCAGAGTTTACAAGATGAAAGAGCAGAGGATCAAGTCTATACAGTGCAATATTAGGGGTCTAAATAATAAAGTACATACTTGGTGTGCTGTAAAGTATAAAGATACTACAATAAGAAAAACCTAATAATAGAATATGTGTATATTACAGAGATTCTAGGTGCAGAGGTCAATATTATTGAATAAATGTAATATGTATAATATGTAGTACAAAGATTGACTACAAGGGTTGAGAATTTGGCGAGTAATCGAATGTAAAGGAGTGCTCGGTTGTAATAGGCCGGTGGCAGTTCCACCTTGAAGATCCCAACCCTAGTAACTGGGCTTAAATACCATATTATTAATTATATTAACAGGGAACCTGTTTTATGGGGGGCTATTTGAGAAATCTGGCGTCCGCCGTCCGCCGTGCGCCGTCCAGCGAAAAACTTGGAAAAATTTCGACTCTCGAGCCATATATGATAGGAGAGGGACTTAGAAAAATTTCGACCCTCGAGCCATATATGATAGGAGAGGAACTTAGAAAAATTTCGACTCTCGAGCTATATATGATAGAAGAGGGACTTGGAAAAATTTCGACTCTCGAGCTATATATGATAGAAGGGGGACTTGGAAAAATTTCGACTCTCGAGCCATATATATGATAGGAGGGGGACTTGGAAAAATTTCGACTCTCGAGCTATATATGATAGAAGGGGGACTTAGAAAAATTTCGACTCTCGAGCCATGATAGGAGAGGGACTTAGAAAAATTTCGTCTCTCGAGCGAGAAAAATTTAGATTCTCAAACTATATTATGATAGGCTTACAGTAGGTCTAGGCCTTCTTTATACTATCTTTATCTAGGTCTAGGCCTCCTTGAATTTTCAATACCAAATCCCATTCGACTCATAAAACAGGTTCCCTGCGTTCCTCGTTTAACTTCGTTAAGGAAGCCGTCGTTTTTCTAGGAGACATTTCTCTTCAATACAAGCCATAATTATTTCTGTTCGTATACTTGTCAATTTTTCCTTCTTTCTCGGTCAAATGCTCCTTCTGTTCTCGCGTCAAGAGTTTTCGAAGTCCTCTCTCTCTCTCTCTCTAAGAACCTCGTCTCTCTCGGTTTTTGTTTGAACATCTTTTCTCACGATAGCTTGTAACTTGAAGTTTTTCCCAGCTCCTAGTCAAGTCATTTTATGGGGTTTCATTTCGCAGAAAATGTCCACTATCCGGTAAACTAAATGTATAAAGGAGAAATTTTTTCTGTCGTGGAACTGCTTTACCTATCGACTTGAAATTTTTGCAACATATTCTGGTTATTTACAAATCGTGCCTTTTAAACCATAAATTAAAATTTTAACTCCGATAGAAAAAAAGTTTTTAATAAAAGTTGTGCCCTCACTGTACGCATTATTTGACACAAAAAAAGGCGAAGATTGAAGCTACAAAAGAGAACAGGGTAGAGAGAATCTTTCGCAGTGAACGCGTCCGGCGCATGCGCAGTGACCCGAGACAGTGTTGAGTGGACCGTCAATGACGTGTTTCATGCTTCTGTACATTCGTATTGCGGTGAATTAAAGTGTATCTTATTATTAATGAACTCATCCTTTAACAGCACAATTCACTAGTTTGTACAGGCGTGAGAGTCCTCTTTTTCACAATTTCAATGTACTCGAGGGCAAGTCAGTCGCCGGCAAAAGGTGTCTTCAAGGTGCAAAATTACTTCATTTCCTTCGAGAGACCCATTGTCTGCTTCGCAAAGCCTGATTTTGTAGAGTTTCTGTTGACGTATGCGGAGATGTGGTCGTTAATCGTAGTACGGAAAGCTCAGCCGGTCACACCAAAATAACAAGCTGAACAATCGTGACAACAGAGAAAATACAACATTTTTTCAGTGAGGGAAAAGCCTCCCGAACTTCAAACAAGAGTAGAACAAGTGAGTTCTATTACCAGTCTCAATCACATCTTTAACTAATGGCGTGAGTTGGCGTGAGTTTGGGAAGGTGAGCATTTAAGACAGATGACTTCCTCTGAACTGTCCTTAGGGACTCAGTGAAGATGGTGGTCCGTTGGAGATCTACCTTAGTAACTCTCCTCCGGAGAAAACAGTTGATACCAAAACCAACCCTATTAGCAATAGCTAATTACTGGAGGATAGGAACCTTTTTTGTGAAAGCGGGAGGGAAAGGGAAGAGAAACGAAGCGGTGAACAAATGAGTGGAAAGCTTCAATCTTATGAGAGAACGGGCAAAAATACGAACCGTGGATGAGGACGTCCGGAGTGTTAGGCTTCTTGTAGACTTGAAAGTCAAACCTATTACGGAGGAAGAAGATCGTGAGGTGCAGGAAATTAATCTCATAGCCTTCGATCTCAACAGTGAAACCAATGGAGGCATAAAAGTTGTTCATAAAATTCAAGAACTCTTGAAGGAAGTGATCGAGTCCGGTTCAAACGCATAATATTATGTCATAGCAATATCTGCGTCATAGAAAAACTCACGGGTTCTTTAACGGAGTTAAACGAGGGGTGGCGGGAAATCTGTTTTATTGGGACGTGGGATCTGAAAAATGTAGATTGTGACGTCACAGGCCTGGATTTTGGAACTATACAAATCAGAGGAAAATTTATTTTAAAAAATAGATCTATGACGTCATCAGATTGTGACGTCACAAGGCTGACATATGACGTCATAAAACTGTGACGTCGCAGGCCCGGACTTTAGAGAAATACCAGTACTAGCTCACAAGACTCTGATGATGGCGTAAGTATTGTGTCTCCCCCCTTCTTCTGTGTAAATGGTATATATTTTAATCCTATATATATGGTCTTATTCCACTCTAGGGCTCACAAACCAGTACTAGCTCACAAGACTCTGATGATGGCGTAAGTAATATGTAATAGGAGGAGGACTTGAAAAACCTTGAGGGGTGGCGGGAACCTGTTTTATGGGGATGTGGGATCCAAAAAATACAGATTGTAACGTGATAGGGCTGACCTACGACGTCATCCAATTGTGACGTCACAAGGTCGAACTTAAGAGCTTTATATAATAAGAGTGGGACTTCGAAAAAAAAATGATCCATGACGTCATCAGATTGTGACGTTACAGGCCGCGGCTTCGAAGGTATGTATGATAGGAGAAGGGAATTTAGGAAAATGTAGATTGTGACGTCAAAAGGCTCAAATTGTGACGTCACTGGTTCCCTCTCCAAAGCTATATTTCGAAAAAAACTGATCTATAACGACATCAGATTGTGACGTCACAAGGCTGACATATGACGTCATAAAACTGTGACGTCGTAGGCCCGGACTTTAGAGAAATATGTAATAGGAAGAGGACTTGAAAAACCTTGAGGGGTGGCGGGAACCTGTTTTATGGGGATGTGGGATCCAAAGAATACAGATTGTAACGTGATAGGGCTGACCTATGACGTCATCCAATTGTGACGTCACAAGGTCGGACTTAAGAGCTTCATATAATAAGAGTGGGACTTCGAAAAAAAAAATGATCCATGACGTCATCAGATTGTGACGTCAAAAGGCTCACTTATGATGTCATCAAACTGTGACGTCAGCTATTTATGAAAGGAGGGGAATCCGAGCTCCGAACTTTGCCGGCCGGCTGGAAGGCGGACCGTGGACGTTTTTTCCGAAAAACTCCCCGATAAAGCAAGTTCCATGTTGACACGTGATTGAGGAGAGGATCACCAGAATTGAAAACCTCAGCTTTAAACCGGGATATAAAAACTTCCGCTGCAAGCGACACTATTGATAATCCGATGGGGACACCTCTGTCGGAGGATGTTTGTAGATCGAATTGTTGAACTGACATTATATTGGGACCGAGGCATTTTCGAAGGAGGTAATTGAATTCAGAAATTGAAGAAAGAGAGACCAATGACTCATTAAGTAGCTCATCCATGCGGGAGCATGGGGACGTGGGCGAACAAACCCACCACTTCAAGCGAAACTTACTAGAATATTTTCAAAAGGGGGGGGGGGGGCTAGGAGTAATTAATTAGGATTACTCATTTGAGTTCTTTATTAAAAAAAGGGGGTCGGTAGTTTGTTGTTTGTTTAAACCAAATATCTATAGGTACTTGACTAACTTGAAAGTTGGTGCAGAAATTAAAGATACCACAGGCCGTATAGAAGATCCGTTCTTATGGATTTTTGAGAGGCCGTAAAGGCGAGGAGCCTTAGGATTAGAAGGTTCCTCATCTAGGGTATAGTTGCTCTTGTTGATTTCGCTACGGAGATCAAAGTTGAACATAGGATCGATTGTGGCGCCAATGGAATCAAGACATTGTTATATCTTTCGGTCGCAATTCGGTCTAACACAAAGTTGCCGTGCCCTTGTCCGCGTTTGTGACGACAACATGGCCGTCGCTCATTTTTTTGGTCAAGGATGTAACTGTGTTGCGGAGGCTTTTACTCCCGGCGGGTCCGAGGTCATTGTGGATAATTTAGGAAATCTGGTCAATTGCGTCACTAGCATACCTCCGACTAAGGGGAGTGAGATCAGCAACAATCCTGTACTTCACCTAGTGGTCATTTGCCGGAGGAATAGAATGTTTGAGCCTGCGGGACAATAGACCCTCCTCATCGCACGATGGGGTTACCAAAGTGTCAATGACAAGTCTCGTGACTAACTGATGCCCCTGAGGAGGTGGAATTTCACGTGGAGTTCATCAATAAGATATACTCATGTACAGAAGTATGAAACTCGTCATTGTCTCTATTCTTATTCTTTCCTGTACCTTTGATCTGAAGAATTTCGGTTTCTTCTTCATTATGATATTGACAGTAATCAATATTTTTATACTCGCTCTTAGGTCGTTTCCATTAAGGAATACAAAACTCGTGTTTTGTTTTTCTTGGTATGTGCAGAACTGTAAGTGTTTCTGTAGGCGGGCCTCGCAAAAATCGTATTTCCATTACTAAGGAAAACTCTTAGGTCATTGAAGTTCTAAAATTCTACTGTGAAAGGAGAGAGGGGGTCAATTTTCGATTATTTCATACATTTGCGTGGAGGGAAGAGATATTGAGACAGAAGCAGTGGATTTATGCTCGATGGATTCGTATTATTTTCGAATTTGGATTTGCTTTGGAAAGCTATCTGAGATTTTAGTATTTCCCAACTGTATTTATTGGTATCGTTGGCTCTTTGAGACTCTGTTCTTATCGTTTGCAAAATCTGCTAATATTTTTGCAACTACATATAATAAGGACGATCGGCTATTGTGATAACACGAGCTCTTACCAAGGAATGATGTAAAGTAAGGGACGACGAGGTCTTCATAAAAAAAAAAAAAAAAGTTAGCTCGAGTAAGTCGACACAAAGACGAAATTTTGCAGAATGGAACTGGAGAAAATGAAGCAACAGTATGGTAAACAGTGTTCTGTACGATGAAGTTGATGTTCAAGGGTCGTGTCATCAAACGTCTATTGTGTTACTATGGCCAACACAATTGAGATAGGATCCTCTCTTCCACGGAGACGCGTGGAAATGGAATCAGAGCACTCTGCATCGTAATTTAATGCCGGACTCGAAGACGCATCTCCCGCCACAACTCTTTCAGAACTTTTCTTTCTGTAACGAGGGGCGCGCGTATTATAAACGAAAAATATGCATCAGCAATTGTATAGAAAAACGTGTACGAATGAGAGGAAAAAAATTCTCATTTTAGAATTATTTTGTAAAAGCAGCTGGCCTGATTTACAATTTCCTTTTTTTAACGCAAAATAAACATGTTGTGTCAACAAATTTTTATCAGACGCTATTGATCGCACTTCCATTCGTTTACAAAGCGATTTTTTTCCCTCTTTTCTTTCCCATTTTAAGCGCTTTTTTTTCTCCTCTCTTTCTTTTTATTTCTTTCTATTTATCATTTTAATTAACTTAAAAAGTGAGCCAACCTTCATTCCTCTTCATTTCACTATACCGGTAGTCAAAGGAGGCAACGATACAAAACAAAAGGAAGAAAACAATATGATTTCGCTACTCCCCATTAAAATTCATCCGTTCTTCCTGTCTGCTATACTTTTTCCTTCATTAATTTTTAGATAATCTGCTTTTGTTGTGTCAATCGGAAAGTAGACTACATTTTCATTGTCAGCGCTGTCACATCGTGAATTTTCTCTCGCGACGCTGCGAAAACAGATTTTCTTTTCGCGCTCGGTTTTTCCTTTTTTTGCATCTTCTTTCACCTTTTCTGTCTTTTAATTTTTTAATCTTTCATTCCGACTGGTGTCCAAACTGTCGCAGATAAGTACAGAAAGTTATCGAGGCACAGGGCGGTGTTCGCGAACTCATCAGACGTTAATTCCTGATGGAAATGTGATTCAAAGTTTCAAGCAAAGTTGAATGGAAATTGTTCTTCTCATACGAGAACGTCCAAGTGAATCGTTCTTAAATATATCGACTGCGTAAATCAACTTTCTGTTGGAAATCCCAAGTCTCATTACAGCTGAGTCTTTAAGAGGGCAAAGTTTCGTCTTAGAAAAGTACTTCAATGTTCAAAGAGGATGGAATTGATCGGAAAGTATTTAAGTTTCGTCTGAACTGTCGTGTCAGTATTCTTTTCAGTATGATTATTGTGAACGAGGGCGAACTGTTCGGGTTTGAATTGAGGATTGCTACTCGATGAACATTTCATATATCTTAAGGCTGTTGTATATTCACAAATTGCGCGATGAGTCAAGTGTCGTTGATCCGAACTGATAACTCCAGCTTCGCAAGGAAAGGTCAAAAATATGTATCGAAACTGTTACAGGTATATAAATAGAGAATCAGTCTAATTGGTATTCAACGGAAACATATATACGCGACAATAATACCGAAAAAGGTCGTCATTTTTTGGGAACATGCGCGAGCAAAAAGGTTATTAGGTAATTGACAAAAATACAGAAGTGCTTTCGGTATAAATGTAACCGTATTCCGCGCTCTTTGTCTGTCATTTCTTCTTTCTCGTTACATTTGGATAGACGTCGCTTTCGCGTGAAATTTTAATGATATTTGTAAATGGTATTTTACAAGAAGGGCGTGAAGCTTCGGCGACAATAATAAAGCAGACGTTGCAGCTACTAAAATTATCGTCCCGTTGGCTTTCCGTCATTATCGTTTTGCATTCGCGGGACAGCACCCTATAGCGTGTATACGACTGAGAATTGAATCATTTATTCCTAGATTGGTGACAGAACCGCAGACAATCGTTCAGTGATTGAGGTTCTTCTTTCTTGTTGTGCAAGTCTCTAGAAAAAAAGGAAGAGTTCTTGTCAAATATTAGGAATCAAGGTAGATACGGTGATAGGAATCCAACTGTTCAGTGAATAGTGAGGGGATGGGTCAGAGTAGAGGACCATAGTTGAAATTTAAGTGGTGGTGAGATCATACGACTGTTTTGGCGTTGTTCGCTAAGGATTGTGCAAGATTTAAGGGAATTCCGTTCAATTTGGGAGAAGTTCTCTCTCAAGGTAAGAGAGAGAAATCTGGAATAATATGAAAGTAGGCGAGTCGCGTGTGGCCTAATTTGGACTATTCAGATTTCTGTAATCTCTCCTACAAATCGTCTTCGTTTTATTTATAATTCCTCTTTGCTTCCTCTGCTTCTCACCCCCACCGTAAACCATGTATTTGCATCTACCTTCCTCTTATTTATTTGCTTTGTCGACCTTCGTGCTTATATTGAAGAATTCCGTGGTAATATTCAAAAAGTCACATATGTAGGTGGAAAAAGACTTCCGTTGTAGGGACTGAATCGCCATTTACTGAGTGCTTGTGGGATTTACGTGACGTTTTGGACATTACGTGGTGAAAATGAAATCGAAAATTAGGTCAAGTGAATTTTATGAGTTTCACCATCTGATAAGTTTCGCTATAAGTAAATGTGGATGTGAAGATTTGTACGTTTTTGGGGCCTCGAGCGAGGCTCTTGCGTAGTTCTTCAAAATCGTCCCCAATGGCTTCAATTGGGAACGATATTTGGCGGGGCACCCAAGTCTTTCTTAGATCGACCTTCGAAGAATATACCTTCCCCCCCCCGCTTCCGTCGCTCCGTACCATTTTAACAAACTATAAATTATCTTATTTGATGTTTGTAAATATTACATGATATTTTTATGACTGTGATAACTAATGTTTTATTTTTTTTGTGTGTTCTCAGGTAAGCTCTACTGATTGAAGAACGAATGGAACAATGGGAAAAATGGTAACAAAGAGAATTCACTTGACCTATATGGTTTATTCTTTCCCGCGAAGACTTGGAACTTATGTTTTTGAGCTGGAGTCATTTGAAAATTCCTGTGACGTTTTTGTAGGTTTTGACCTTGAGACTTGGGAAAATTCAAGGCTAGGCTAAAAAGGTTTGGGCTGAACTTTTCTTTCTGACTTGGGTAACGATCAGAATCATTTAGGATCATCAGGGGAAGACGGAGAGCTTAGGCTTTTGGCAGGCTTTTGCTACTCGCAGATGAAGTACGGAGCGTTACTTCGTTACATAGATTTTTACATTTTTAACAATGGAGGCTGGGCTGAAGAGGCTTAGAATTCAGGGTGTCTACCGCCCCAATAAAAATCCAATAAACCCTGTAAAAACTGGTTCAGTAAACACTAATGAAAATCTATTAATTTTATTTTTGACCCAATAAAAAAAAAATTGAAATTTGAACTACTTACTCGGTCAAGTATGATTTTTTCTGTAATTTTAAGGCAAAATTTTCAAGTTCAGAGGAGGTCGGGACCTCCTTAAAACGACAGTCCCGCCACACCGCTGGAATTATGGTTTTGTGGAACACCTTTTAAGAGCCCTGTAAAAGTCCGATATTTTCACTTTTTGAATTTGGTCGACACTCTAGAGAAAGCGAAAAAACTCACGCGTTCTTTAACGGAGTTGGAAGAGGGGTGGCAGGGTCTAAACAATGTAGATTGTAAAGTCACAAGGCTGACTTGTGACGTCACAGACCCGGATTTTGGAGCTATGTATAGGTGAGGAACTTCGAAAAAAACTGATCTATGACGTCATCATACTGTGACGTCACAGGCCCAGCCCCGAGCTATAAATGATGTGAGGAAGACAAGGCTGATCTAAGACGTCATCAAATTGTGACGTCATAGGGCCGGACTTTGGAGCTATATGTAATAGGAGAAGGACTTGTTTTATGAGGCACGTGGGATCTGCAAAACGTAGATTATGACGTCACAAGGCTGACCTTCGACGTCATCAATTTGTGACATCTCAGACCCTTATTTTGGAGCTATATGTAAAAGGAGGGGAACTTGAAAAATAAAAACTGATCACTAGTTATACTGGATCGACCTCAAGTTGAAGTCGATCTTGAATCGATTTGACGGGACTTCTCCCAATATTTTATCGATCTAAACTCGACCGCTTTGTTGGGTCGATTTGAAATGGATGTCAAGGTTTCTGGAAGTGAATGTTAGGTACTCGATTTTGAAAGATCGATCTCAAATCGAAGTCAAGCTTGAATCGATTTCGAGTCCACGTCTCAAGATTTTTCTATCAATCTGAAATCAATTGCTCTGTTGGGTCGATTTAAAGTCGATTTTTAGTTCCGAAGGAATGTAATATGCTAGTAGTCGAAGTCGCTCTTAAGATGATTTTATTGAGTCGACTTCTCCAAATTCTTTCGTCGATATGAAATCGATTGCTCTCTTGGGTTGATTCCAAGTGTTGATCTTCGAATTTGTTGGAATGAATACTGGATCGACCTCAAGTTAAAGTCGATCTTGAGTCGATTTGAGTCGACTTCTTCAAATATTTTATCGACCTAAAATCAACTACTCTATTGGGTCGATTTGAAGTGGATGTTAAGGTTTGTGGAAATGAATGTTGCTCGGTTTTCGAAGTCAAACCTGAGCCGATGTCGACTCGATTTCTCCACATTTTTCTAACAACCTATAACCAATTACTCCCTGTTAGATCGATTTCAAGTCGATTTTTAGTTTTCTCGAAGTGTATGCGATCTTAAATCGATTTTGAGTATCGACTTCTCGAAATTCTCTCGTCGATCTGAAATCAACTGCTCTTTTGGATTGATTTCAAGTCGATCTTCAAATTTCTTGGAATGAATACCTACTGAAGTCGATCTTGAGTCGACTTCTGAAATCGACTACTCCGTTGGTACGATTTCAAGTCGATTTTTCGTTTTCTGGGAATGAAACGGCGCGGCGTATTCAATTCGCAGGTAAAAACTAGAAACAAAAGTTTGGATAAGTGTTGTAGAAGACGCCAGTCTATTCCGCTGACTGTAGTTACAGTGTAAATCATACAAGTATAGGAACCAAGTTTAGTACTCTAATTTACGTTGAGCACATTATCTAAGAACTGCGCTGCAACTTTCTCCTCTGCGGGTTTCTTGATTGGCGCTCGCCCTATCTCAAAGTTGGACAGATGTTTCGTGTAAAACTCGACTACCGCGCGGCGTGTTCGAGCGGGCGATCGCGAATTAAGGAAAAACTTATTTATTGGAAGGACACATGTTGTTAATGGGCGTACACAATTTGCAAACCATTTTGTAACAGCTTGATTACAGTTTCATGACAAATATATACTTTGACCTCTCATTATCGCGGTGGCAACCCGAGTAAAACTCTAGTAGGTAGCAGTGTTGTCGTACGGACAATAATTTTGGTGAAAATACACGTTCTTGAAATTTAGGAGCGAACTAGGAAAAAAAAAAAAAAGTTAAAATATTGGTAAGCTTTTTGCCACGCCAACACCATTAAGTAGTCTACCTTTTTTCCTCCATGAAGGGGTAAATGTACGAAAGGCAGACACGTTTCACCGACTAAATTTTCGAATAGTTTTGGTTAAAACTGTATAGCGTGTGAATTTGCGGGAAAATATTGAGGATTATACGACGGAACGTGTGAATTAGGTATTATTTTTATAGCGCACGGAAGAGGTTTCATTACTTCCGTTATTTATAACGTTTATTTCAGTCAGGCTCGACCTTTCTCTCATTAAGATCTTTCTTTCTTTTTTCGTCGGCTTATTGAGAGTTGGTTGGGAGATGCTTAAGTCATCCGTAAAGAGGCGTTCGATAAGGAGAAAGTGGACGAATACGAGTAGTTTTCAAGGTCATCTATAGCGATGAGGACAAGAGGAATATTCCATACTCCGTCCTACAGGACACTATTTTGGATGGGTTGATAAGAAAAGCGTGATAGGTCCTGAGACCTGCCACGGAGGAAATATGAGAGGAGTTCGGATAAATTTCTTCGAAAGCCAATGTCATAATTATAAAATAATGTCTCGATGAACCATTCCCACCGTCGACTTTGTGTCGATTTAAATCATGTCTACAGCAAATGAACAGGAAGTCGAAACATTGTCGACGTCGAAATTGAGTCGACTTCCAATATCAGATTAATGTCGACTGAAAATCGACGCTGATTTCAAGTCGAGCAGTAGTTTTCTGGTAACGTGCGCTAGTCGACGTAAAATCGACGTCGAATTAAAGTCATTTCTTTTTCGACGGGTCATGCCTCTCAAAATTTTTAATTTCTTACGACAGTAATAATCGAGCTTCAGAGCTGGTAAAAGCTTGTTCTCGATTTGAAGTCAACCGGTGTACATTATTAGAAAACTGCAGAATATTGACTTGAAATCGACCCAACAAATCAGTCGATTCCAGGTCGATACAAAAATTTGGAAAAGTCGACTTGAAATGGACTCCAGAACGACATTGATATTAGGTGGACATCAATCTATAATAAATCGGGATTCGACTCAATTTCGACGTTGACGATGAATCTATAGTACAAAAGAGTGATCGATATTGATTCGATTTGCGGTCGATATGTGCGGAACTAAATCGACGTAGATTTCGATTCCGTGCCCGGACGCTTCGACGTCGGCGGTTTCTCGGCGCTAGGTAATCTTAACAAGCTCCATCCGATTTGGAGGAGATGTAGTGACGCCAGGTAGAGGGAAAACGCTTCTTGGATGTCGAAGAAAACAAAGTAGAGTTTTGAGTTTGAGCAGAGAGCTTCCTTCGCTGAGGAATATGTACGGTTCGAGTTATCACTAGCGACCCGACAGACGGAGGCGATACAGAGGTCTTCAAGGGTCCGGATATTTCGAATCACAACCATCCTCCGAACCGTGAAGAGACAACGGCTGAAGTGATAACCCAAAGTTTGGAGCGGAAGGTGGTTGAGCACCTCGCAGAGCCACTGGCGCGGATGTTCAGAACTGAATTGTAGAGGGCCTCAGCGGACGCACTCAGCCACATTTGAGCCTTTAAAACAGTGCCACGCCTATTCGCATAGGTTTCCACTGTTTTAGGTTTACAAAAGCGAACGAGTAATAGAGGCACAAAAGAGGTCCTAGCGCTCCCGTACGTTTACGCCTTACTCTCGGGAAAGCAGAAGGAGAGGTATAAGGAAGTTCTTCTAGCAGTGCGCGATGTGATCAACGGATTTGGGGTGCAGTGTAAGCCAGGGTAGATTCTCGTGGATTTCGAGGAAGGCACAATCAAAGCCTGCGCGAAAGTGTTGTTCCCGGAGTTTTTCCACCTTGGCTAATGCGTCTATAAGCGCGTGCAAGTGGCTGGCCTGCAGCAAGACTTCAACGATCTGGACGACCGTACGATCAAAAAAAAACATTCACATGCTTTTATCGCTAGCGTTTATCCCTACGGCGGACGTGTTTTGCCGCCTTCGGCGCGCTTGTCCAGCATCCCTGCGCGATCTGCTCGACCACTTCAGCGAACACTACATAGCCCGAAGACCGACGCAGGGAAATTGCCTAGCTGTGCAACCTCGGTTCCCGCCCTTGGAACCAACACGATACAGCCGTACAAAAAAGCCACCGCACGAACAAATGCGCCGAGGCGGGACGCTAATGGGGAAAGACCCCGACCTCCACTATTAAATTCGGGACAAAATTATTACGTTCTGGAATAAGGTACTAGCCGGGTAGGGGGGGGGGGGAATAGCCTTGGTCGAAAAATGTTTCAAACGTCCGTCAAAATGTTGTCCCCAATGAGAGAACTCGAAACGCAAAATATTGGACCGATCCGCTCACCCACATGGGCTGCAGAGTCATTTTTAGACCCAAAATTAAAATGACTGTATCTCAGGCAATAATAATCGCACAGCAATGTAACTTGAGGACATTTTAGTAAATGTAAACGTTCATCCATGGTATTTTTTACAAAAAAAAATCATTCATATTTTCCGTAGTTTGTAGCAATAACAAAACTTCAAACTCGAATATAATAGAAAATGGGGGGGGGGGCACCTGGGAAAAATCATTCATTTGAAGCGCCATACCCTCTACTACAACATACATTAGTACCACAGTCTTTTGTGTGATGAAACATTCCCAAAAAAATCAATATTTAATGAATTTCTGTGATTTTTCCATGAATAGCGGGGTGAACTACGACTGCTACCGCAATAGACCGCGTGAAATCAACAGTCAATGTTCGAGCTGAAAAATACGCACTCCTCCGTGGGATGAAATGGGAATGTAAATACACCAAAAATATATTCTCAGTATTTTGTTTATCGATTTGGTTAATTCTTATGTAAACACGTCCACCGATTAGGTGGAGTACGTTAGATTGAAAGAAATATTCCAAAACTCCTCCAGTCGCTGGAACGTTCAGGAAATGACAAATAATCGAGAAAATCCACTTTTTCACCGCGGTGGACCGTGAGTTTTGGTATTTTGTCTATCAATTACGTCAAATCTTATGTAAATACATCTTCCGAGTTGGGAAAAAATAACTAGAATGCCCTGGAAATGGTAAAAACTCCAGGTAATGGATTTTTAGTAGGTCATTCAGGACCACATCTTGAACAATTTTCAGCAAAGAAACGTTGGCTCCAGTGAAATGTTTTTTTTTCCCCAAAATTGCCCTAATTTGCCTACACTTATTTCTCCGGGCGTATGACTTAATCGTTCTCTAATGAACGCATAATGACACTCAATCCCACAATAAATTTCATCCAGTTTAAAAATCCCCATTTCTCAAGGATCCTGTTCAATTCGTTCCGCAGGCTTTGTGGAAATAGTTATAATTTTACTAAGGATCGAACATACCGGCCTTACCCTTTCCTTCATTTTTCTTGGGCTTTCCACTCCACCCGCTTGCTTGTAGTACCGTGCTAAGTAAATATCTGTCCCTTTCCGTACCTCCTAAACCTCAGAAAATCATTTTCTGTTCCCTCTCAAGTCTCCTCTGCCCTCACGAACAACTAAAGTTTAAATTCACGTTATCTCACCCCTCTCTGGCTCATTTCTCCTTTACCTTTATTCGTTCAAAGAATTTTTCGATTCAACTTGATTTACTCGTCCATCGATACGAATTGCGAAGTAGCGTTTCCGCAAAAGACTCGACGCTTTTCTTTTCCTCGTTTTAAATAAGTGAATATCGACTTCTACCACGTATAAACAAGCCACGCCTTTACGCGAATATTAGAGACGTTTGCGATTGTATATATACCGTCGAAAAATCCAGACAAATTAAATACATAGTCGTACGAATTGGCGAAATGAAAATAAAGAAAAGTGTGGGAAATTCGGAATCGACGTGTACACTTTATATTGACTCTTCGTCTATATTGAATGGAGAGAGGATTGTTCGATTCCTCCTCGCGTGTGAGTAGGCGAACTTCAAAGGTGAACGAACCGCGAACGCGTAAATACCGCAAAAAGACAACGATTCTCCATTCTGTCTATCATTTTTTTTTTCTTTTTTTTTTTCCTCACTTCATTTCGTTTCAACGATTTCGAAGTCTTCGAAATTCATCGTATCAAATATCCAACCCTCGCAGTCGAATCTACTTTTCATTCCGCGTTTCAACATTTCGACCTCGAAGCTATATATATAATAATTTGAAAAAATTTCGACTTTCGAGCTACATTTATGAAGGGAAGACCGAGTATTCGAGCTTGGAGCTATTTTTAGGATTTGGAAAAGAATTTCGACGATCAAGTAGAGATGGAAGATATTTTGACCTTGAAGCGAACGGCTTATTTGTTGGGAGAACTTGGAAAGATACATGTAGGAAAGGCTCTTTAATAATTAGGGACTTTGGAATCGAGAGGTTGAGTTGCCAACTTCTGATTCAAACCTCGTTGTAGGCAGACTATAAAATATCGATGTGTACATTTATATACAAGGTCGCTTGTGTCGCGATAGTGAAGTAGTGCGGGAATTTTATGCCCTCCAACACCGGTATTGACCTTTACGGGGGTAACTTCGGTGTCCTAGAAAAATCAATCTCAAATCACGAATTATTCCGTCAGCATTCGTCTCTGAGCCGAGTCATAACAGGATAATGAAAGCTTATTTTTTGTAACTAAAAATGAAAAGTTTCGGCACTTAATGTTGCACGGGACATGGGAATTTTGCAACTTACCTCAAAAATTTCAATATTATAAATGATAGTCAATGTAGGGAATGCTTGAACTCTGATGATGATCCGGATTACACCTTCATAAAATGCAAAAATTTTGATCGTATCAGGGGGGATGCTAAAATAACTACAGAGGAATTGGGACAGTGCCTGCAGAACGGGGAATGCCACCAAAAATTTGATGGATATATAAGAAAGCTATTAAAAACCAAAAAAGAATTCAAATAGACTGAGAGGAGAAGGAAGAGGAAAAAAAAAAAAATAAATAAAATAAATAAATAAAATAAATAAATGAATAAAATAAAATAAAAATATAATAAAAATAAAAAAAATAAAAAATAATAATAAAATAAAATGAATAAATAAATAAATAAATAAATAAGATAGTAAAATAAGTAAAATGAAATAAAAACAGAAGTCATACCCTCTTTCAATAGGTAGAGTTAAGTGTATAGTTATACAGTGTATTTCGAACTCGTCATGAAAGGGGTGGGGGAAAACCATGGTAAAACCCACCCTACTCTCATGACTAAATGTAATGTTTAAATTTAGATAAAAAAAAAAAAGTTGCATTTTCGGCATTATTTGGCATTTAAAAAAAAAATGAAGAAGATATGCATTTTCAGTGCTTTTACAAATTCATGATCAGAATTACTCAATTTACGACCAAAATTAGGTGATTTTGACCAAAATAAACGATTTTTGGGGATTCAACTCATCGATAAAAAATCCTAGGAATTTTTCAATCAAAATTTTACATTTTTTAACATAGAACTAAAAATAATATTTTCAAAAAAAACGGCCCAATTTTCACCAAAATTGCTGAATTTTGATCAAAATTAAGAAAATTTTGCCCGAAATTTTAAGTTTAAGATGATATTTAACAAAATGGTCATTTTCGGCCATATTCGCCTCTAAACCCCGTTTTCGGCACTTTTCGGCAAGATGAAATTTGTTTTACAAGACCCACTACCCCTAAAATGAACTTCCATCTGATTTTCAAGCTTCTCGCCCTTAGCAAAATGATTCGACAAATGGCGAGGAATCCTTTTCTTTTGATTCGATTTTGATCGCTCCACTTCTTTTGGCATACGAATTTTGAGAAAGAACGAAAATTTCTAGAATGGGGGAGGGGGGAGGCATCATACCGAGACAGATCCGCTCGGAGCAGGTTAAGGACACGAGTTATTATATTTATTCATTGCTTATTTTTTTCCTCTCTTCTTTTCATAATACTCGATTACCCCTTCAATATCAAAACCATTAAGGTATTATCCTCCTCGCCGCAATACGGTATACCTTTACCTTTATGAAAATTAAAAAGTTGAATTTTTTAAAGAACAGAGTTTAGTCTGTACGTCTGTGAAACATAACTCATACGCAGCTTCGGAGCTGGAAATTAATCCTCGAAGAAGCTTCTCTGAGTGAAAATATAATTTTTTCACCCCCTTTTTAAAAAATCCCTTTAGAGTAGATCGGTCTGACGTTGGTGTGTATACTGTATTTATGTATACATAACGTAATATTAAGAAACTGAGAAGAAACCGTAAAGAAAAAGGCGATTTACCTAAGTTTTCATTTGATATTTTAAAAAATTTCTCTTCTCCACCAACACAGTACGAGATACTTTCTTCCACTTCTTCTCTCGAGATGACACGATAAAAAAAAAAGAAACTGTAATGACAAAGGTAGAAAAGAAAGAGAAAGAACCGGTAAATACTGTAAAAGAAGGAAAAAAAAGTTTCTAGTAACGAAAAGCTTTTTAAAAAATGAGTTCTCTAGCAATTTTTAATGAACGATACAGAAAAATTCTTGTGAATACATTGCCCTTTACATCTTTACATTCTCACTTCTGTACTGTGTACAGAGTAAGTACCTAAACAGTCATGTTGTTCAACTTATACTCATATAGACGCCCCGGATATGTCTATATTTTTTGTTATTAACTTTTTTTTCTTCCTTTTAGTTTTTCTTCTTGTTTTTTAGACGCATTCAGTCTACGTCGCTTTCGTAATAATTTCCTGAGAGATATTACTAGAAGAAAAGTGAGAAAGTGAGACGTTAATAAACGAATGGAGCGAGAATATATACCAAATACAGTACAAGTGACGGTAATAAAAGTGGTGTTCTTTCTCGCTTCTTTTGCCTTTAGTGCACCTCCTTTCTTCTTCTTTTTTTATGAACTCTCTAGCGAAGGGCCTCTTTACAGGACCTCTTGAAACAATTCACGCGCGCACTTTTCAAAGAACGTAAGTTACGTGAAAACAGTTTAGTTAGGTATCCGATTCGCGACGACGAAGTTTCCTCCTGTTAGTTTATACGTACTCGTCACCCAGAACGCGATCTGTTACGATTTTGCTCCTTTTTTCCTTGGAAATAAATAACCTTCGTTACATTTCAAAAATCTTTCTCCTTTTTCACCATTGTCCTTGAATTCAGCTCGAATTTTCGACTTCATAAATTAGAATTATACTTTTCATCTCATATCGTAGAATTTTTTTTTCTGGTACAGATCCAGATTTAAAAGAGAGAAGATACTCGCTATCAGTCTTCTTGAATGGGCAAGATCGAAGAAAAGCAGTGCTCTTTTTCAGAACGAAACAGGCTTTCTTTCTGACTGTATTCCACCAGTTTTCTCTACTCCAGCCGGTGACTTCAAATACTGAATTTTTCCTCAGATTTTCACTATCAGCCCAATACGAAGACCACTGTTATACTCTCAAACATAGAGGGGAAGCTCTCTCTATCTATGTTGATTCTGCCGATTCCACCCCTGCTCACGAACTCCACTTTTGTCTTCACAAAAACCTTAGACACGTATAGCCTCTGACTCCGACAATTTCCACGCCTTCGTACCGAAAAACCTCATTTTCAACTCTCTTAATTACCTGCTCTCCTCCGCCTTTCCAATACTAAAACGTACTAAAATTCCCTTCGTCCTCGCAACTTACCGACCTGTTGCTGCTGCAAAAAATATTAAACTAAAGACTATTCTGATTCGTTGAATTAAATAATATCCTTTCAGGGATCTGTTCTGGGTCCATATCTCTTCCTCTTATTTATGATTGGCGCAGATAAAGACTTGAGATATTCGCGGTGCTCATTGTATGCTGACGATGTAAAGCTATTCAGGGAGATACGCTGTTTGGAGGATTCTGTATTGCTGCAGCGGGACCTCGATGTGTTGACGAGATGGAGCGAGGAAAATTCGATGCCTTTAAATACCAAAAAATGTAAAGTGATGACGTTCTCTCGCAAGCGAACTAAGATTCAGGTAGAATATCAGATACGTGAAGAGATTTTAGAATCAGTTGAGGAAATTCGGGATCTAGGTGTCTTCTTCGATCACAGAATAAACTTTGATTGCCACTTACACGAGGTACTGAATAGCGCAAAACGCAATCTGGGTGTCATTATGAGCCAGACCAAATCTTTTGTCAACATGTCTGTTCTCCGCTTGCTGTATCTGGTGCTTGTACGATCGCATCTGGATAGTGCAAGTGTGATATGGGGTCCAGTAGGTAAGGGGAAGTTGAAAAAAATTGAACGTATTCAAAAAATGTTCACAAGATATCTCTATTTTAGAAATTTTGGATATTACGATACCTCAATTACTTATTCGGAGTTGGTCCTGGGCTACGAGTTAACTACTCTAAAAGTGAGAAGGGAAATTAGTTTAATAATGATAGTGAGGGATATCCTGTGTGGAAAAACTGAATCGTCGTTCTTACTAAGTAAGATAAATTTCCTCGCTCCATCCAGAACGAGTAGGTGTAGGGATATCTTTCAGATTCCTCAGCACAGAACACAGCAGTTTGCTTCTGCTCCACAGCTTCTTGCCCTGTCTCTCTTGAACCATGTTGTTAAAGAAGACCGCACAATTGATATATTTTTTGACAGTAGAAAAATGTTAGATAGCAAGGTGACGACAGTACTCGTGAACTTGGAAACAAATTGATAATGCTTGCCCATACCTTATTTTTGTTCATTATTCATCTATTTTTTTTTCTTTTTTTTTTTCCTCTTATTATACATTTTTTAGTCTGATCTTGTCCGCACTCCTATGATCAAATGGCCTCGATAATATATCCGTAATTATTATTATTATATCTATTTATTTATTTATTTTTTTCTATTCATTTATTTTCTTTTTATTTATTCTTCGAAATGGTTTGTGGAAGGTGTTGGGGGATTGGACATGGGACCGGGGTTGGGGTGGCTAGTGGTGGACATATTATCATTATTTTTGTTTTTTTGACATGTTCCATGTCTTTTCTCTCGCCAGACCCCGATTTTGAAACTCGCGAGTACACCCCCCCTCCCCCCCCGTCAAGAGAAATCTCTACCCAGTGGGTGATTCAGAAATTCGCGAGTACACCCCGCGTAATAATAATAATCAATAATAAATAAATAAATAAATAAATAAATAAATAAATAATTAAATGATTAAATAATTAAATAATTAAATAAATAAATAATTAAATAAATAAATAATTAAATAATTGAATAAATAAATAAATAAATAAATAAATAAATAAATAAATAATTAAATAATTAATATAATTAATAATTAGAAAATCTCTACCCCTTGGATGATTTGACATGTTCCATGTCTTTTCTCTCGCCAGACCCCGATTTTGAAACTCGCGAGTACACCCCCCCCCTCCCCCCCCCCCGTGAAGAGAAATCTCTACCCAGTGGGTGATTCAGAAATTCGCGAGTACACCCCGCGTAATAATAATAATCAATAATAAATAAATAAATAAATAAATAAATAAATAAATAAATAAATAATTGAATAATTAAATAAATAAATAATTAAATAAATAAATAATTAAATAATTAAATAAATAAATAATTAAATAATTAATATAATTAATAATTAGAAAATCTCTACCCCGTGGGTGATTCAGAAATTCGCGAGTACACCCCGCGTAATAATAATAATTAATTAATTAATTAATTATTAAATAATTAAATAAATAAATAAATAAATATTTAAATAATTAAATAAATATTTAAATAATTAAATAAATAAAAAATTAAATAATTAATATAATTAATAATTAGAAAATCTCTACCCCTTGGATGATTTGACATGTTCCATGTCTTTTCTCTCGCCAGACCCCGATTTTGAAACTCGCGAGTACACCCCCCCCCCCTCCCCCCCCCCGTGAAGAGAAATCTCTACCCAGTGGGTGATTCAGAAATTCGCGAGTACACCCCGCGTAATAATAATAATCAATAATAAATAAATAAATAAATAAATAAATAATTGAATAATTAAATAAATAAATAATTAAATAAATAAATAATTAAATAATTAAATAAATAAATAATTAAATAATTAATATAATTAAATAATCAAATAAATAAATAAATAATTGAATAATTAAATAATTAAATAATTAATTAAATAAATAAATAATTAAATAATTAATATAATTGATAATTAGAAAATTTCCTAAGTCCCTCTTCGTATCATATATGGCTGGATAGTCGAAATTTTTCCAAGTCCCCTAGACTTGAATTGTCTCATACCATTCCAATACAACAGCGAGACAGGGGGCGAACGAGCGGAGCGAGTTCGCGCTACCTCATATTTCTCAAAAAAGACTTGAATTTTCTCATACCATTCCAATACAACAGCGAGATCGCTCGTTCGCCCCACCGAAAGTTGATATCTCAAAATATAGAACACCCACAATTACCTCAAAATATTTCTCATACAAGACTTATACGACGCCAAGATAGGTAAAGTGGTAAACGAATAATATCTCACGAACACTTGACCTAGTAGAAGCCTAGACTGAAATATTTCATGATGACTGATAAAATATAAAAGACATGGAACATGATTTTCATTTATTTGGCTATGCCAGAAAATTTAATAACTACAATATGACCAAGTTACAAATTCAATCAAGCAAAACTTTTTGATTTCTTTATCATATACAGTACTTTGGAATCTCAAAGAAGACTATCTGAACTTGGATGGTGATTTTTTTTCACTTTTTTTTTTGTTTATTATCGTATTTTTCTATTATTTTTATTTTTGTTTTCGTTTTTATTGTTTTTTTTTTTTTTTTTTTTTTTTTTTTTTTTACATATTTTGTTTTTGTTTTTGTTTTTTGTTTTTTTTATTTTTATTTATAGTGCCCTCCTGTCATTGGCCGATCGGCTGTTGGAGGGCACTCTAATAATAATAAAATAATAATACGGCTTCCGTAAAAATCGTCACACCCACATAATAATGTCTGACTTGAACCCACAAGTCGAGGAGGTATATCCGGTCATTTGCCCGAATACCTCTTCCCTGAATGACAAATATGCCGAATGGCTTTTTCCCCCGAATAAAGGCTCTAGCCGGGTAAGGGAGAAGGGACTGACCTCGGTCGAAAAATTCCCCCTGTAGCTTCTTTTTTTATGGAGGTTCGAACCTCCCAAAAATTAGTTTTTCGCCCTATACCGCGCGAAATTGAAATTTTATTAAAACATGTTTCAAACAAAAGTTGTTCCTCGTTAAATTTGCTATAATAATGAGTTACTCAGCCTTCAGGAGTTTCTTTTTTTATAGGGGTTTAAACCCCTCAAGATTTAGTCTTTTGCTTATATCTTGTCTAATTGAAATTTTATTAAAAAATTTTTCAAACGAAAATGATTCCTCGTAGAATTTCCTACCGAACAACGTATTCAATGTTCAGCCTAGGTCAATAAGTGCCCCGGCAGAGCCTGCAAAGGCCGTTCAAAAGAGGACCAAAATCAGTTTTTCCATATATTTCCCAAAATTGAAATTTTATGACAGAATGTTTCAGATAAAAGTTTTTCCTCGTTGAATTTCCTATCAAATGAGCAATTCAGCTTTCAGGATAGAGCAAATAGTCTGCAAAAGAGGGCTTTCCATGTTGAAAATAATATAAGGATGTGCTATATTTTTCTTATGTTCAGATAGTTTTGTTGCTGATTTATAGAAGTCTTACATTATTACGGATTGAAAGGAATATTTTTTTACCAGTGATAGAAATATTGAAAAGATGGAAATTAAATGAATATTTTTCTCATATTCAAGACTCACATGATACCTAGGTATTGAAATAAAAGCAATTAAAGTCGCGTCGTATCAAAGACTCTACGGCAGCTGCAATACTCTCTGATCTATGTTAGTACAAGAGACAAGCCACTGAACAAATGTCGGTTTCAAGCTTTCGCGAGAAAAGTCCTCCGGAAAGTAGACTTGGCCTCTCTACCTCCCACTGAAGACGCTGCACGGTCTCAAATATACTGAGTGTACCACTGAGTACAATTTTGACTTGGTCATAAGATCCATTAGAATGGGGATGGAAGCAAATCGATGGGATATTGGAGCCTATAACAATGAACAAAGCCCCAGCACCGCGCCAGACCAGCTCCTACAACTTATTTCTAGTGGGCGCGACAAAGGATGTAGAAATGCTTGTAGGTGTTAAAAAGCAGGTGAACAATAGACATTCAATAGAGAAAAGAGTGAGATTTGGCACTTTCATCGAAGAAAAAACGTGTATTTTAATCATCCCGACCTCGATGGTGAAGAGATACTGTTCAAAACTTTGGTCAATTTTTCATCAACAGAAGAGCCAAATTTACCTCTCTTATTCTTTTCTTATAGTGTTTAACCATGTACACTATACTTCTCAAATAACATAGTATCATGCCTCAACCATAAGTTAGTAGCCTATTGTTTGAATTTTTGTTGAAAATAGTTTTTTTTCTTTCTTCCTAGGATTAAAATGTTCACCAAAGTCTCTTGGGCAGACTTGCCTCATTGCTGGTGCAGTATTAGAGGTAGTACGAGTAGACGTCATTGACGACGACTTGTACGATGTATTAAGTCAGGACGAGGAAGCTGTGACCATGAGTCCAGTACTGATGACGATTCCTCAGTAATCACAGGCAAGAGTATGACGAGAGTGAATAATATGAAATCCCGAATATAAGACTACTGTAAATCGACTGCTCCTATTAGAAAGCGTAGAAAACTGGTAGGCAGGGCATAGAACGGATGGAGGAGCTCAAGTGAGGTGCGAGAAACCTCCCTCCTGGAACTATGTCATACAATTATGTGTGTAGGTATTTAAGATTCAGTTGAGGAACCTACAGGAAAAATGTACTCAACACACTTTTTTTCATAGACTATTTAATTACTCTATCCTGAAAGCTGAATAGCTTATTTGATAGGAAATTCAACGAGGAACAAAAACATTTTTTCATAAAATTTCAATTTTGGGAGATTACGAGTATATGGAAAAACTGATTTTGGTCCTCTTTTGAACGGCATTTGCAGGCTCTACCGGGGCACTAATTGACCTTAGACTGAACATTGAATTCGTTGTTTGGAAGGAAATTTAGAAGGGAACAATTTTTATTTGAAACATTTTTTTATGAAATTAAAATTAGACAAGATATAAGAAAAAGATTAAATTTTGGGGGTTTAAACCCTAAAGGCTGAATAACTCATTTTATAGCAAATTTAACGAGGAACAACATTTGTTTGAAACATCTTTTAATCAAATTTCAATTTTGTGAGATGCTATATGGAAAAACTGATTTTGGTCCTCTTTTGAACGGCCTTTGCAAAGACGCTAATTGGTATAGGCTGAAAGTTGAATACGTTATTTGGTATGAAATTTAATGAGGAACAACTTTTGTTTCAAATATTTTCTAATGAAATTTCAATTTCGCACGCTACCCCCCATAAGAAAAGAAGCTTCAGGGGAAAACGTAGGATTTTTAGTAGATTGTTCAGGACCACATACTGAACCATCTGCAGCAAAGAAACGTTTGCTCCAGCAAAATGTTTTTTTTTCCTTATTTGCCTACACTAAAAGGATAGAGTCATTGATTGAGGACGAGTGCAGAGCTTGCTTGGCAGCCTGGTCCACCGCGTAGCTCATGTTCTGGTGGGCGGATGTGACTAGGTATCCAGAGGAAGGTAATTGGAGATAGAAAAGATGTTAAAGTGTGTACAAAGATGAGAACGCATTGAACGATAGGATTAGAAGAGTAGAGGTCATTTCTGGTTTGGAGGGAGGAAATGGGAGGGATTTACTGGGAGAGGTGAATGAACGCGAAAGTTGATCACAAATTTTCTTATTACAGAAAAAAATTTTGAGTGGATCGATGGTCTAATTTTTCTGACGATACAATTCGAAGTTCAGACTCTCATACGAGTATAAGCGTAACCACTTAGCGGAAGTCAATATTCACTTCATTAAACGTGGGAAAAGAAAATGAGAAAAACAAGTCTCTTCAACGCACACCTTCGCAATTCATATTGAACGGCGAGTAATCAAATTAGATAGAAAAATTTTTCCAACAATGAGGAAAAAATTGAGTTACGAAAAAAAAAAATGTATAGAAATAGAAAGAAAAAGAATAAGCGAGAGATTAGTAGCGGAGGGGAGTGGGGGACGTGGTACAATGTACAGTCGCTCCAGTTAATTATGTACAGCACTGGAAAAAGTTTGTTAACGAAGTACGCGAGCATAATACGCTTTTCAACTTTTTTTTTTTCTTCATTCTGCAAAAGTGGAGAGGACGGTCGGGTCCGTTCCACGTTTGCTTCGTCGTTCTTTTGTAAACGGCTGTATTGAACATCGGGTACATCGCTAATTAATTATTTTATAATTCTGACGAAAATTGAAATTCAATTTCCGTAAAGAAATCCGTCCGGCTTTCGTATCTCGAAATCCGATTACTAATTAAACACGTATTTTATTATATATATTGACTCGGGCCACCACGCAATCACGTTGACCGTTATTATTGTATATTATAGAATTTACGATGCCAGAAGGAAGAGTATACGCACTCGTAATATTTATACTGCATTCGCAATCACCATTTTCCTGTGCATTCTCCGCCTGCATTCGAAGTTCATTTATTATAGATTATAAACTGGGACTTCGTAATATTGTACGTACATTTAACCTCCCTCGGCCCCGCGCGCTGGCGACGTTGTACCCTTCTGACCAACATGCGAAAAACGTCGATGATGAAGGTACTCGTACACGTATATATTCACGACCCAAAGGAACATAGCGCAGAAATGAATAAAGAATCGAGAAAAAGAAAGCTATTTCATTCGTGGAATAATATTAATAACGTTCATCGAAGCAGGATTTCCATTTTCTGATAAGGGAATACGTCGAGTTGTTTGCGAGAAAAAAAAAGGAAAAAAAAAACTCGACTACATTCGTGTACTTGTGTTCCGGTACATTAGATTTCTATTATGTCGCATTGGGAGGAGAGACAAGGAGTGATTTTTGAATTTGCGGTAACCTTTCCGTATGCCACGGCTGTACAACAGAGACAGAAGACGAACGCCGTAGGAAGAAAAGACAAGCTGGGTAAAACAAAAACAGACGAAAAAAAAACAATCACCGCGCGAGGGGACATCGATTATTACAGTACCGTTCCCGAGAACAGCTCTATAAAATGTATAGTGTCTGTGATATTTATACGAGATATTTTCACTTTTTTTCAATTAGGGTAACGTTTTTAACCATTTGGAATAGATTTTCATTTTGGCGAAGACAATTACGTGTACTCTGCGGCCAAAGCTTGGCGCCGCCCTACGGTATTCGAAGCACGTTACAGATTCGCAGTTTTGCAGCTCGTATGGTAGGGAACGAGGAGGAGGAGGCAAGACTACAAATCGCGTCGGTTCGAATACGCGAAATTTGAGATCGAAGAAAGCAATTCGTTTCGTTATCCCCCGTAGTCCCTAAGCAAAGATGGAGAATACGTTAGAATAATTCCTTCGGGTAAATATGTGTGCATAATTAAAGTGGAACACTGAAATTGGTGAGATTTTAAAATACTTCCACCTCCACACAGATGGAACTTTCGTTCCAGAATTATCTTCTCTATGGTTTAGTCGTTCCTGATGCTTCGCGACTGTGGGTAGTCCTCGATCAGTATTTTCCCAGAAACAGCCTTATAATCTGATAACTATACAGTCATTAGGTATGTGGTACTTTTCTGGTAAGCTGAGATTTTTCTTCGAGTATCATCCTGATTACTCGAATCGATACGTTTTTGTATAAAAGTACGGTCATCCATAATGAAGAGGACACTCAGAGGAGTAACACGAAAGAAGATGCGAAGGACCGCACAAAAATTGAAAACACGAGCACTTTCGGCTAATCAGCCATTCTCAAAGTGTGGAAAGCAACTGAACCCAACACCAACAAAAACAAGCGACATCAAACGAAATCATGACCGAAGCTACGAGTCATCGAAAATTGCCTCCCTCCGTAAAACTGAATTCAATGGTGACAAATTGTCCCTCCTGGAGAAGGACCCCCTCTTAAAAATCGGGAGACTTTGGCCAACGTTGTGGCTGATCACACAGTAAAAATCGGCCCTGGCGTTAATATCCAAGAAAAATGCCCCGAAATGGTCCGTAACACTCCCCTCCCCAGCGTAAATAATGCTGGGAATGAATTGATTAAAGGGGAGGCTGGGTTAGAAAGCTGACAGAGAGAATGCCCTGGTGGTCATGGTGAAGTCTTCATACACTTCCAAAGTCCACGATGTTCTCAACCAATGCGGAGCTCAGGAGAATGCCCAGTTCAACTTTCCTAATATTGTCAAAGAGGTTAGGTTTCTCGTTAGCAATTGTAAATTCATTATTAAGAAACCTCTAACCAAAAAAGCCATTTTGGGACGTCACCTTGTTCCTCCCCTCCTTTACGGGCTACCTGAAATTCATAAGGAAGGAGTACCTATGCGACCCGTGGTCTCATTCGTCGCCTCCCCGACCTTCTTCCTTCCAAAATTTCTCGATCGGTGGTTTAAATCTGGAGTGGATTTCGAGACTCCCCACTCTATATTGAATTTCTGTACCCTCGCCAACAATCTAAAGGATGTTTCCCTGCCTCTGGGTTCAACTTTATGTTCCTTGGATGTTGTGGGGCTATTTCCCAACATTCCAAAAGCTGTTACTATGAAGCGGATGGGCGAGTTATTTGTAAAATCTGGTGTCTCCACGAGGAAATGGATGAATTTCTTGATCTATTGAGAATCTGTTGGTTCCCGAACATTTGTAAATTGAATGGTAAATTCTACAAGTTCTCTAAAGAGGTAGGGATCCCTATTGGAAAAGTTTTTATGTCTACAATTGAGGGTGACCTGTTCTCTTCAGGCCGGATGTATGTGAGTCATATATAGAGACCGGATTTATCGGAATTTTTGATGGAGATTTTCGGCACTAAAAATTCAGTTTTCGGCATTATTCGGCAATAACGAAAAAAGTACCATTTTTTTGCATTTTTTGAGTCATTTAATGCTAAAAATTATACATTTTCCTTCTAAAATTCGGCAAAAGCGACGATTTCGGCATTTATTTTTTACTTTTTCGGCATTTTGCCGAGAAATCCGGTCTCTGGTCATGTACACTATTGGCACAGTACCGTTGACGATGTTTTGTGGGCGTGGACCGGTCCAAAAGAACTCCTTGGCGAGTTTCTTGATTGTTTAAACAGCCTTTACCCTTCCATAAAATTTACACTGGAACTCCGTTATAAACTTTTCGGACTTGTCTATTTCCGTCTCTGACGGCGTCCATCAATTTGGTATTTATAGAAAAAATACCTCGACCGATATTACCATCCACGGGTTGTCATTCGTACCTGTTGCCCACAAAGTTTCTACTTTCAATAGCCTGATACATCGCTTGATCCATATTCCCTTGAGTAAAGCGGCTTTCCAGAAAGAATTAATGACTGTAAAGCAGCTGGCTAGAGTAAATCAGGTCAGGGTCGATGTTGACCTTGTGGTTTGTAAGAGGCTCACAAAGAAGTGCCTTGACTCTACGACCTCCCTTCCCGGGATTTGCACAACGATGGTAGGAAACGGTGGATTAGGCTCCCGTTTCTGGGAAAGTTTCATCGCAGTTGGGCCGTATCCTCCGCCCCTTCGGTTTTCGGCCAGCTTTTGTATAATCTTAATACTGTTAAGAGCCTTTTCGTCAACATTCCTGTGGCCGAGAGGGGAGGGATTTATAGAGTGGCTTCAATCGACCTCAATTCAATTTTGAACTTAAATCAATATCTTTAAATTTGCCATCGATCTAAAATCAATTGATCTGTTGGCTCGAATTCAAGTGGATCTCTAGGTTTCTGGAAATGAATTCTACTTGATTTCGAATAATCAATATTTCAAATCGAAGTCAATCTCGAGCCGATTTTGAGTCGATTTCTCCATATTTTTCAACAACCTAAAATCAATTACTATCTGTTGGATCGATTTCAAGTCAATTTTCAGTTTTCTATATAGGAAGATGAAAGTCGATCTTGAGTCGAAAACTTAAGGTACTTTTGTCGATCTTAAATCGACTACTCTCTTGAGTCGGTTTCAAATCGATCTTTAAATTTCTCGGAATGAATGCTGTTCGATTTCCAATGGACCAAAAATCGAAATCGATCTGGAGTCAATTGTGAATCGACTTCTCCATATTTGCTATCGATCTGAAATCGACACTGCTCTGTTGGTTCAATATCAAGTCAATTTTTAGAGTGTGGGACGTTTCCAGAGATTCTGGAGTGATGTCAACGAGGGAGAAGTTGGCCGGTCTTGGGAGTTGCCTGAGACATTGAAAAATATTGTACAAGACTAAATGTGACGTCATCATTTTTTCTGAAGACCAGAGAAGACGGCTGCTTTGGAAGAGAAAGTGAAAGTCATCTGAACGCGACTTCATCAAGAAGTAGCGTTTCTCAAGTGTGCCCTCACAATGGAAACTTGTGAAAAACTGTCAAAAAAATGTTCTGGCGGAGCAAAATAAATGAAGATTCTTTTGACTTGCGGGCTTCAAAATTGTGTACTAGGTTACCCATTGGCTGTGAGGTCAAACTGACGGGATTACTCACTCTGTTCGTTTGCGTACTCTTTTTTCCGCTAGTTAATCTACGTTAGGCTAGCGGATATCCTAGTGTAAAAGGAGGGAGGTTGTTGGTAAATGAAAAACTCAAGCGAAAAATTTGATCACCTCGTCGGAATCCGAACCCGAGACCTTTCGCCTGCCGGGCGACTGCTCTAACCACTGAGCTACGAGGGCGACCAAATCTTCCACGAATTTTTCCAATTACCAACGACTTTCGCTTGAGTTTTTCATTTACCAACAACCCCCCTCCTTTAATATTACCCCCGCACGTAAGTATTGTGTCTTTCGTTGTGTTCCTTGGTCAGGTAGTTCTGTTGAGGTCTGATGCAAGCTGTGCTTGCTCCCTCTAATATACACTCGGTGAGTGTTCGTCGTCGTTGCGGGTAGTGACGTACAAGTTCTCGTCGTTGGTAATTGGAAAAATTCGTGGAAGATTTGATCGCCCTCGTAGCTCAGTGGTTAGAGCAGTCGCCCGGCAAGCGAAAGGTCTCGGGTTCGGATCCCGACGAGGTGATCAAATTTTTCGCTTGAGTTTTTCATTTACCAACAACCCCCCTCCTTTAATATTACCCCCGCACGTAAGTATTGTGTCTTTCATCCTAGTGTAAGTTTAGTGTACCTGAGGGAACTGGGGTTCACTTTCTAAAATCCTTGTATAGTCTTAGTACTAATAAAGATTCACCAAAATAACCTGGTGCAGGCCCAGAAAGCTAGTATAGATCGTACAAGTAGTATAGGTCTAGTCTCCTAGTGTGTATAAAGCTATTATGATATCCTGCTAGTATACGAATGGTGGACGTCATTTCGACGTCAATTGTAGTCGATTTCAAGTCGACTCCTCCCAGATATTTATGCTGGTCTACTTTGAATGGACATAAATCTAGAGCCGATATCAAGTCGTCGGCTCCTGGATTCTTGCTTTTTCAGGAGATGTAATTGAATCGGCGTCCAACTGGAGCCGATTTCAAGTCGTCGGCTTCTGGACTTTTACTTTTTCAGGGAATGTATTCTGGTCTACCGCATTTTGAATTCTCGTCAATCAGGAGCCGATATCAATATGTCGACTCTTACATTTTTACTTTTTATTGGACTGTTCAAAGTTTTGATGCTTTTGTCTTTAATTCCTTCAATACACAAGTGTTAACCATGAGGATTTGAAGTGCAAACGAAGGCCGGACTTTTTTTACTGTTTCATCAACTGCGATAGGGATGGAAGGGATCAGTGAAGCCATCAAAAAGCCAAAATCCAGTTGATATGCCGTTTGGTTTTCAGGCAAAAATGCAATTTTCGCTACATAGCACAATAGTAAGGATGACTAAAAACACTTCTAGATGAGTGCACATCTGAGCATGCAGGAATTTTGTGAATTTGATGGGAAAGAAAATTCGCTTCTTCGTGCACAATGATATTCCTTCAGCTCGAGAAGGTTGATAATATTTTCCGGCCGAGGATACGTCCTGTACATCGAAATAATATAGGAGAGATACAAAAGCTAAAAAAATTGCCGAACAACTCTCGGTTGAGTGGACGAAATTATCGAGGGTGAATGAACTAGAGCGAGTTTTTCTGCCTGACTCGTAGCTGCGAACTGATTTTCTCGAACGGAGTTCGTGTAGGATGTGATGCGGGTTGAAGATATAGAGAAGCAGCCATCTCTTCCTCAGGTTTGAAACTTTCTGTAATAGTTGTTCGACATCGAATCAGATACAGCCATAGGCTCATCTCGTATTTGTAAAGATCTCAATCTCGTAACTGATAGTATTTGTCGCCAAGCGTGGCGTCGTTTTAACGTAGGAGATTCTTTTTTTTTTTCTTTGCCACTACAAAAAATCACTATACCGTTATGCCACCATAAAGAAGAAAGTGTATTATGGGAGTCACACGTACTTGCTTCAAGAATATGAGAAACGTCATCGCGAACGAAAAAACATTTCCCTCTCTAATTTATAGGTATCATTTCCTGCAGAAAAATATTCAAAATTGCCCGACCATTAAGGTTCTTCCTTCTGTATAGTTTGTTTTTCCATCTCATTTTTTTTTTTCTTCTCCCGCTGTTTTTAGTTCGTTGTTCTGCGGTCGAAAAGTCGAAAATTATCATTCTCGAAGGCTTACCTGCATCTGCATATACGTTCGTTATCTTCCTATTTTTCCTCCGCACCCCTTTTACGCGATATTTCTTCTGACGTTCGAGCGAAGTCGATTCCGCAGCCAATAATGAGCCAAATATTTCCCATCGCGAATGTATTATTTTTCTCTGTTTCTTCTCTATGACGCATCTAGACGCGGCGGGCCGAAATTCGACATTTCCCCGTCTTTATTCGGGGGATCGCGAGTGGAGAAGGGTATTTTCAGTATCGCGCCATTATGTTAATTCGACGGCAGTTTGTACAAATTTATTTATATTAAGAAAATCTTCGCGGGGTTGCAATTTCGAAAGAATGGTCGTTATAGTCGAAAAATTATTTATTTACGACGTATTGAAATGCCTTTTTCCCTCTCGTAACTCAGTTTAACTTAGTAGCTTCCTTCGATAATGACTTTCCAAAAATGGAATAGTGTACCGAAGAATGTTCATCGGCACAATTTATTATTGGTATACTCCGGTGTATCGTCTTTCATTATTGTATACTAGCCTAGAAAAGAAGATCTGTGACTCCGCGTGAAAAGCTGTAGAGCAGAGGCGAGAAGGTGTAGGCAGCCAATACAAACTCAACGAGAGGTATTTTTATTTAAAAAGTGATGTTTGCGAATTTTATCAAGATTTTGAGCGAATTATACGGGGTAAAGTGATGGCCACAATCAAGAGACATAAAGAGGAGGACAGACAGAGTCCATCAGGCGACCTGACCAAGCTGAATAATGGTAGGAACTGCTGAGACTCTAGCGAGGCAGCAAAATGAGAAGGGGCAGAAGAATGAGAATTCGTCCTCTAGGCAACCTTCTCGAGCCGAAGGAATATCATTGTTCACGAACGAACGAATTTTCTTCCGCATCAAATTCACAAAGATTTCAGCAAATTCCTGCATGCTCGCATGAGCACTCATTGTTAGAAAATTGTCAACCTATAAGAGTTTTTAGTTATCCTTACTATTGTGCTATAGCGAAAATTGCATTTTTGCTTGACTAGATTTTGACTTTTTTGATAGCTTTCCTGATCCCCTCCTCCTCAACTTGATCCCTATCGCAGTTAACGAAACGGTAAAAGTGTCCGGCCTCCGTTTTTACTTCAAACTCTCATGGATTGAAGACGAAAGCCTCACAACTTTGAACGTCTTAGAATACCTATCGCGTCCTTCCACACGTTGCAACTGTAAAATTTATCCTAGTTCGATATATCCTACATTATGAATCACCTATTTATCGACTTGCCATATCTCACAGAGTTCAAATTATTGTAAGGTGCAGATGAACGGAAACTCATGTGACGAATAGAAATTCCCTAATAACTCTACACTAGCTTAATTAAAATAATAATATAATTTTAATACATAACCAGCTCGATGAGAAGAATTACACGCTGTGTAGTCGAGGATTATGTTGCTGGTCGAAAATTGAAAATTCACATAGCTTTGGCCAACATGCCTACTGGAAACCTCATTTAAACGACATAGAAACGTGACCTGTTCTCGAAGGACGAACTGGTGGGATAATCGACATTACTTGGATCGATGATGGAACGTTGACTGCATACCGCTTCCCAATTCAGGGCGCCATATATCAAACATAAAAAATTGACGAAAGATTGATGCACGCGCGAAAGTTAATTCCTGAGATAATTAACTAGGATATATCGTTCCGTTGTCCTTCGATTTCGCAGGATTACACTTCGGTATCAAATAGACTTCAACATCGGTAATCAAAATGGCTCAAACAATATAAAAGTTTATAAATTCTCGTAACACACGTTCTAATATTTAAAAAAAAGACAATCGACCGGAACGTGTTCTCGAAACTCGATGTATTCAAGTTTTCATTACGAGGTCGCCACACAGCATCGTGTGTGCTGGCGAAAAACGACTGACTTCTTTCTGACGCTATGCCTCGACCTGCTCGAATGTAGATAAGACTGAATAGATAAATAGGAAGGATAAATAATTAAAGGATAGATAGATGGAATGACGTGTAAGAGAGAAAGAGAGAGAAAGAAGAAGTAAATTGTTCCATACGATGCAAACCGAGACATAAAAGCCAAATTCGTTCTTCACGAACACACACTAACGCATACGATATCTGGAGCCGCAGGTAACTGTACCAGGCCTACTATTAGCCTTCACGAAACCAGGCCTAACATAAGCTGATCAACTCCGTACAGTAGTATGAAAGCCTATACTAAACCACTTATAGATTACAAGGATCACGAGAGGTGAATTGAACTCGCAGATATCAGAATCAGGCTCGTGGTAACGGTTGATGAAATCTCGAGCTGATGACGTGATAGTTTAAGGAACCGCGGGCTCACGGCTAATGACATGAAAGAAAGAGAAGGGATGCAGTGGATGAGGAGGGAACTCGCGGGCTGGTATGAACTTGTAAATTTCAGAATTAGGGGCTAGGATTCAGGACCCGTGGAACTCGCAGATAGGGTTCCTTTCCGGGGGGTGATATAAATTCGCAAATTTTGGAATTGAGTGCTAGAATTCAGGAAACTTCGGAAACTAGTCCCCGTATTTCCCGCATTACCCCCTGGGGCCTCTCCTACACCTAAAATAATATCAAACCACGTCAATCGCCCAAAAAATCTACCAACCCTGCAATTCATCTTTGGTAACAAAATCTTTTCTCATCGACACCGCAACTCCGTATCAATTTTAACAACTGAAGTCCAAGCCACCTTTCTATGCTTAGAAACAATACTGACCCCCTCTTTCTCACCAGACCACACTTTCCTTACCGCCGCTGACTCCTTTTCCGTCTCAAGGGTAATTTACGATGTACACTCCATACGCCTACTTGTCTCACGCATCCATTCTCACCTCATAACGCTGTCGGTGGGTTCCCAGCCATACGGAGATCCAAGGCAATGAAAACGTTGATTTACTCTTGTCTTCTTCCCATCCACACCACCCACCTCAAAATTGCGAACGAATGGATCACACTCTTGACAAAATCAAATTTCATCAAACAAATTAGCCCAATCAAAACCATTGCCGTCGTGTGAGCTTTTATCACATCAAGGATCCCGCCGTCACAAAATGTACCTTACGTCTCATAATCACCCATATTTTCGCAAGCCCATCTTCGGCTTCTCTCCGCCACACCCACCAAATTTCTCCATCCATCCAAACAACTCTCGTTACGGTGACCTCCTATCCACCCAAACATCAACTCTTATCTTGAAATGCACTGTATTTGGAATCGATTCACTACCAAGCTCATAAGCTGAGTGCAGTTGAGAGCTTGAAAAGAGGAAATCAATTAAAAGAAATATCTTTATTACAGCGCTTTCAACATGAAATTTGGCGAGGGCCTCCCTCCCTCATAGTTGACTCGAAATCGATTTGAAGTCGACCATCTTCATAAGTCTAGGCTGACAAGAACGTTTTCTGGAGAATTGTGGGCAAATTCATCTGCCCTAAAAAAATAGTCAAAGATCATTACTGGTCTCGACAGCAATAGGAAAGAGGCCCACATCATAGCTGGCAAAAGATATACAGAGATATTTGAAATCTCAAACGGAGTCCGAAAAGAATGCGTGATGGTGCCACTCCTATTCAATATCTTCATGACTGCCTACAGAGAGAAATAGGTATCTGGTATCGCACTGATGGAGTCCTCCGGAACCTGTCCAGGCTGAGAAGCAAAACAAAGACGTATACCTGCCAAATAACAGCTGCAATAGCCACCTTGCCGAAGACATGCAACAGGGTGATGGACAATTTTGCCGAAACCTACACAATGTTGAGCATGGATATCAACATAGCCAAAACCAAACGTCTTATAATGAGGTACCTTGTTCCAGCATACTCCTAGCTGGCGACTCTATGGGTCAGCTATCTCGGAAGTATTGTAAAGGACTCTGGTGACTTGAATGCCGAAATCAAACACCAGATTCGGAATGCCTGCAGCAGAGGTATTCAAACTAATTTGCAGTCGAGTCTTTCTAGATAAAGAGCAGGTGAAATATGGACTGTCTATAAGGGACTTGTCAAAGCGCTGGAAAAAGCTTCAACTGAGAACGCTACGGCAGGTACTAACTATCAAATCTCCAACGAGGAAGTACGCGAGCGCGCAGCATGGGGATCAATTGAGCACCTAATAGCTAGGCATTCCCTACTGTGGCACGAGCACGTGCATCGAATGCCAGACTGGCGCTTACCCAAACAGGACCGTAGGACGGTAGGACAGACCAAGTCGTACAAAGACATCATACATGCTGCCTTCAACTGCTGCAACCTCGACGGTGCTTGTGAGGAAATACGCCAGCCGACGAGCAGCTTGTCATAATAACACCGGTATCCCTCCTGCGGGAGGCATCCTCGGAGTTTTACCATTCACCCCTCTTCTTGATCGGAACCTACCCTACATGACTCATAGTAAGCAATAGTGGGGCGGAGCGACTGAAATAAGGGTCAAGGAAGTCTTCGTTGTTGCGTCTCTGATCCCGACTGATTTTAACTTGCATAGGAATTACCTTGGGTTCGCCAGCGAGAAAACGAAACCATTAAAAAATTTCATAAAAGGTAGGAACAAACAGCGACGCCGCCGAAAATTCGTAAACCAAGACATATTTTTCCATCAAAGTTTGACAGCACTAACAAAAGAACTAGAAGGAAGATTATGGAAGCAGGCTCTTGGTATACCGTCCGAGAAAGAGCAATATGAAATCTCATATTTACGTCAGTAAGCTTGTACAATATTTCCTCCGTTATAGAGTTAATTCGGTTCCGGGGAAATAGCTCGAAACTCTATTACGATGCACAGTCGTTTCGCCATACTTGAAGGCCATTTTAAACGACAATTACCAAGGTATACCGAATTGCGCTCGGCCTCAATCACATCTCCTACTTTATTAACCATAAATAGAGTAGCGGATTCTCTTCCCTCCGACGTCGCGCGTTATTATCGCGCGGAAAATGCTTAAGGCCGGGTATAGAGCGCCCGGCAACACTGGCCGAAGCGGTGGCTCGCGAGTTTGGAAATTTATTTTAACGATCTCGCCAAACTTTAGCAGGGCCGGCCTCCGAACTGTAATCGTAAAATTAGCGAATAAACAACGGCGATAAAGAGTGGGCTTTTGAAATGAAAGCTCTCGCTAATAAACGTACAGCTTCTGGTGCAACATAAGAGTATTATTACTATTATAATCGTTTATTCGAGGAGGTGAAACGACTTCGTGCCGCACAGCTTCATTTACGGGCGACGAGGCGAAAGCTTGCGTGCCGCGGTGCCGATGCCGCCGATATGCCGTTTATAACGGGCGCTGATACGCTACACGCCAAAAACGAAAACGCTTAAATCCGAAAATTTTCCGCTTTATTTGTAACCGAAGTCGTACAAATCGTCGCTCGCCTCTGATGCCGAAAAACAGAACGTTTTCCACATTTCGCTGCGTACTTAACCGGAGCTTCCGCGCTTTTAGTGCCGCGCGCGTATTCGCAATATGATGCTATTTTTAGTTTTTAATCACTTTCTCGTATAATCGCCTGCCGCGATACTCATTTTCTACATTTTTCATTACACTCTCGACGGAAGTAAAACATAATTACAATTTTTATGAAGCCTATAGTTTTCGACCGACAAGATAGAAGGTATTTGAGGCACTGGTTCGGAAGAAGAGTTTCATCTTTCAGTTTTGGATATTATAATGTGTCCCGGTATTCTTTGCGAAAACTTGTGAGCCAACCGACCGTGTTCGAATTCCTTTTACTGGCTAAACGATATGCCGACACCCTGTTTCCATACCAAGTTAACCAAGCTCTAGACCGTGTGGTACAATCATGTAGATTCCTCACAATGATGAGCAGAGATTGTAAAGTACTGGTCTTATAGATTCCTTCCATATAAATCTGTGTGGTCTACCAAATAGAGAGATTGTTGACGAAGTTTAGTATGCAGTCTACAAATCATTGAGAAATTAAAATGTGACCTGATTTCAAGAAAGGAACGTGAGCGTCCATATATCAATCTGGAATGGGTCTTCGTGCGTCTTCAGGCAGACTTTTATCTCCGAATTAATATTTGAACGTTTTCATTCCTTTCCTGAAACCAGGTCACAAATTCGTAGCTCATGCTATTGACCAAAATTTTGACCACGATTATGGAAAACGCCGCGCCGACCACAACTTGAGAATTCCTGCGTTCTGGAAAGGAAATTTTTGTTGAAACTTCATCCCGACTGCCGGACATTGGAGGGGTACTCGTATAATAGATAAGATGATAAGACCTACGTGTACACCGAACAAACGCACGTTAGTGCATATCTCGAAGTATCTTCATGTGAACCGTTTTATATTCTGTTGCTGCGATATTCGTTAAAAGGCTGTGAATTATATATTTTTTAACTTTTCTGTGATTGCTAATTTTTCGTTCTTCAACATGGCAGCAGAGCCGTGTAATAAAGTTCCACTGTAATAAATTTTTTTTTTCGTATTGGAGGTGATTTTATATGAGTGCGTTGCCAATTTCGCCTAGTAAAATTCACACGCGGTCAAAAGGCGTTTCCGGCCTTATACCTCATACCAGCCTTGAGAAGATCTTTGCCACTAAATATCGTTTAAAAAAAGAACGTGTCCGGGTTGAAGCTACAATACCCGAAGAAGCGTTGGACAACGATTCGAATTCGCCTGCGAAAACCAAATTTCAAGGTAACGAATGTGAAGACTACATTTCCGAAGGCTTTGTGACAGCGCGTTCGAGCATCGACGAGGGCAGTTTTCGGGCAAGTTTCTACGCGGTTGACTTTAAGTCTATATCTTTTATTCGTTCGTTCCAACACAACCAACCGTCGGCTGCTGATAACAAATTTAGTCTACAACAGGAACCCGGTTTCAATACTGCATCAGGTGCTGTAATTAATACTAGTAAATTTTCGTTACCGTATAGTAATATGATGGAATCTTTTGGCGGTAGAGATTTAAAAATATTTGTTTTCGATGGTAAGAATTATAATGAATGGGCTATGGTGGTGAGATGGAAACTCGAGAGCCTAGATTTATTAGACTTTATTGACTCAAAAGAGTGCTCCGATGTATTTATAAATTCAACGTCGAAAGAAATACGTGAAAATGAAAACTTGAGTTCGTATAGGAAGGGCAATGCTAAGGCCGGGGAAATTATAATGGAAAGGCTATCTCCAAAAGTTATATCGAAAATTATCGGCGCCCGTACAGCTTATGAAATTTGGCATAAATTAAAATCTTTATTCGTTATAAAAACGCGAGCAGCAAGAGATGCTGCGCGGACCGAATTGCATTCCCTTTCATTCCGTTTGGACGGGAATATGGAATTGTTCATAAATAAATTTGATAAGTTGGTGCAAGAATACAAATTTCAGGGGGGTACGATATCAGACTCCGAAGAGTTGGAAATGTTTAGTGCCATGTTACCCACGTTTTTCGATTCCCATAAAGACTGGCATTCTCTCTTGCCCGAGGAAGAGCAAACTATCGAGGCCCTAAAAATAAAGGTCATCGACGCCCACAAACGATATAGAAAGGAGAACGCCCACACGTCATTCATCGGTGCCGCTCGGGCCATTTCTCAAAAGAAATTTAACAATGGGAATAATCGTGGTCGAAACTTTTCGAATAGCCAGGTTAAATTAAATATTAGGTGTTTCATTTGTAACGGACCCCACTATGCCAACAACTGTCCATCGAGGAGAGGGGGCAACTTATCTACAAGGGGTAACGGACGTAACCATAATTTTAACAACTCGTTCGGCAGGAGAAACTTCCCCAATAATGGTAACAATAATAACAGTAGTGATAGTGGTAACAATTCGTTCCAAAATAATTCAAATGTAAATAGATTTGGGAATAGAAACAACACCCGAGGTGGATATGGGAACCAAAACTTTGGTAACAATAGTGTTAATAATGGTGGTGGTAGTTTTAATAGTAATGTCAGCAGTGGCAATATGGGTTTTAACTATGGTAATCGGCGTGGTAATTTTAGTGGTAACAATTTTAATCCAATGAATCATGGGGGCAGTACCTCAAACAATACTCAAAATTCCAATAACTCTTTCTTTAGTAACCCTGGTTCGTCGGGTAATCATAATCAGAATACAGCTCAAGGAGGTTGGAAAAATAATACACCAAATTCAGGCAACAATCTCAGTAATTTTGGTGCTACATTGAGAATGGATGCACCACAAAATGATATGAATTTCTTAGCGTATAGCGCCCTGGTGGTAATGGGTCACGAATGTCTGGATCCCAATGCTTTGTGTTTAGTGGGACAAAATAGCGATACTCTCCCCATTCACTCGGGGATGTTAGATGGTGGTGCCAGCTGGCATATGACGGGAAACAAGGAGTTTTTGAGTGATCTCAGGGAAATCAAAAACCCAGGTCTGATCTTGGGATTCCGGGATGAATTTTCCTCAATTCCAAAATTTATGGGCGATATGGAAATAGTTACTCTCAATATTGATAACGAACCTATTTGTATAACATTAACCGATGTAAGGTATGACGAGGGAATGAAACTCACACTAATCTCCGAAGGGTGCTTGAACGAGGCAGGTTGTCGCACTGATTCTAGGAAAGACTTTTCGAATGTAATTCGTCTCTCTGATGAGAAATCATTATTAGTGGGAGTCACTGTGAATAAATTGAAATGGGTTAGGTTCATCTTGAAGAAAGAATATAATCATTCCATTTTAGATAGAATGCTGAAGAGTCCTATGCACATTTCTGTCACCGCTCCTGTCCGTCAGGTCGTCACAGAGAGAGATAAACAGCTAACAGTTTTATATCATCGCAGATTTGCTCACTGCTCTCCTAAATATTTAAAAAAGTTACAAGAAGTGACCAACGGGGTTGAAAAATTCAAGGTCATACCAGAAATTCTATTCGAATGCGACGTTTGCTTGGCAGCAAAAAGTTCTCGCGCTCCCCACGTTAAGGAAAGAGTTCGCGGAGTCCGCGTTTTAGAAATTGTAAATTCAGATATCTTAGGTCCTTTGAATGTCGCTAGATCGTTTGAGAAATACGTAGTCACTTTTATTGATGATTTTTCATGCTTTTCGGTATCATACCCTGTAAAGAATAAAAGCGACGTGGTGACTGTTTTTCGAGACTTTGTTAATATTATGCTTGCAAAATTTCCAAGTACTAGGATAGCTATCTTACGCACTGATAATGCTCGGGAATATGTGATGGGGGCTATGAGGGATTATTGCGTGGCGCAGGGCATTTTGTCCGATCCCTCTAACCCCTACACCCCTGAGCAAAACGGTAGATCGGAGAAATTTAATGGTACGTTATTAAATAAATCTAGGTGTATTTTTCTGGACTCGAAGATCCCTCAGGATGAGTGGCCTTTGGTGGTCAAGATGGCTACTTTTCTCATAAATAGAACTCCCTCTAGATCAAACCCAGGTTGGAAAACACCCTACGAGATGTTCTTTGGGACTGCTCCGGATAACTCTATGATCTATATACCAGGATCGGGGGCAAACCTTCATATTGATAAACCCAAGAGGAACAACCCCAAGCTTGGGAGGAGAGGTGTTCTGCGTGTAATCATGGGATATGAATCTAATGGTCTACTTCTTATGAACCCTGTTGATCGTAGTACTACAAGGTCATGCAATTACCAACCCCTTGAAAATAGAAATTTTGTAGATATTTTGAATAAAATTCTGAGTGAGGAGTCCGATGAGTATGGCGATCATATGAACGCTGGAGCGCACGCTGCGTCTGCAAATTGCGAAGAAAAGTTGTCTGATAATATTCCTTACACTTATGAACAGGCGTTGTCATCTCCATTTGCCGTTCAATGGATATCAGCGATGGAAGATGAGTTTACCTCCCTGCTTAAAAATAATACATGGATCGAGATAAACGATATATCTGGTCTGAAAATTTCGAAGCTAATTAGCACACGTTGGACCTATACTGTAAAATACTTTGGTCAACATGAGATGACCAAGGCGAGATTGGTCGCAAGGGGATTTCAGGATAACACACCTTATGGGCTGGAGGAGATATATTCTCCCGTGATTAATGCGACTCTCATAAGATGGATGGTTTCATTTGCTAATCGCTATTCTCTCGTTTTAATTGCACTGGATGTTAAGACGGCATTCTTATATGGCGAACTTGATTGTCCTGTGTATATTTCAATCCCAAAGGGGCTAAACGTAAGCGGGGATGTGAAAGCTTTGAAATTGCAAAAGGCTTTGTATGGGTTGAAAGTTTCGTCGAAAAAATGGTTTTTGAAACTCACAAGTGTCTTGTCTAGCCTAAAATTCACAAACTTCCTTCCTGATCAATGTGTATTCTACAGGAAGGATAACAACGATATTTTCATTTTTGCTATATATGTAGACGATTGTCTTTTTGCCTGCTCTAATATTGAGATAGGTCGGGGTATATTGAAGCAGCTCTCGGATATCTTCGACATAAAGATCATGTTCCGTCCAGAAATATTTGTTGGACTTGAGATAAAACATTGTAATAGAATGAGGGTTATAAATCAATCTACTTATATCGAAAGATTAGCACGTCGTTTTGGGGTCAATGGTGAGACTCAGTTCGCAACACCAATGGAGGCACGTTTATCCATTGTTAGGAATTCAAAATTGCAGGAATATGAGGGACTTCGTGCTATTATAGGCGGTTTACTTTTTGTTGCCAGACACTCTAGACCGGACATTATGTTCCCTACAAACTATGTCTCTCGCTTTCAATCGGTGGCAACTCATGAGATTTTTCGCTACGCTCTTCGCATCCTATCATACCTCTATAATACTAGAGAATATTCGCTGGTCTACAGGTCCTGTGAGATCACACCTGTCATTGCTTTCGTTGACGCTTCTTTTGCCGATGCCAAGGACAACTGTTATGAGTCTACCGGCGGTTTTTTGATTTTTTCTCACGGGGACTTGGTAGCGTGGAATACCCGCAAACAAAAACGTACTTCCACTTCGACCGCAGAGGCGGAGTTCACAGCGATGAATGATGCCGTGAAAGATATTATGTTTGTTAGGGAGCTGCATAAACAGATTGGAGAAATAGTTCAGCCTGCTATCATATTCGAGGATAATTCCTCTGCTTTACGCATCGCTGAGGGGACGGAATCAACGTGTTCCAGATTTTTACTCACAAAGCAGTTCGCCATACGACAGGCGATCATTGATAATGAAATTAACGTCAGAAAAATAACTACGTGTAACCAACTGGCCGATATTATGACAAAAGCGCTAGATAGATCCAAATTTGATAATATTCGCAACTTTCTACTTGAGTGTGAGACCTCCGATGTAACTAGGTCGTCTTCATGAGTTTCATCTCCACCTAGCCCATTAGCCTACTTTTAAATTATTAAAAAAAAAAAAAAAAAAAAAAAAAAAAAAAAAAAAAATTAAATTTTATGAAAAAAAAAGAAAAATCGAAAAATTAAATTAAAAAAAAAAATATATATATATATTATTATTATGTGCTTATTATAGACTAAGGTATATTCGACTGTGTTTTCGTTTCATTTGTATATCTGTTATATCGAAGTAATTTGGTTGCGATAGTTATCTCGTTTTATAGACTTCATTGTCTTGGATTTTGCCGAAAGAGTGGACCGATGGGCGTCCAGCCTAGGCTCTGTCCGCGAGTAGGACAGCATTTTCGAGGCAAAAGCGACCACTCGTAGTGAGTTTCCTTAAGGGCTGCCGCTACGAGTGCTCAAGACTGCAATAGCCGACGAGGTCGTCACGGTGACACCTTGAGTGAACGAATTGTTTTCACGGCCATCGCTTTGTGATGTTTTTCCGGTCGAGAGATACCGTTGAAAGGGGGGAGGAAGGTTCCACAGCGATGGATAGGCTGCAGTATCGATGTGTTCTAATTGCATAACTGGTTGTTGATTAAATGTTTGAGAATTGTTGTGCTATGTTTGTGATGGTTACGCGCGCGTATGTATGATGTTTTTTTGTTTTGTGTTTGTCTACTTCGATAATATCTGTGATAAATGGTTATTTACTTGTATGTTGGTTTATTTTAGTTTATACCTGATGATGTTACCCTAGATGCAGTCGATGTACCTCAAGTCTTTCTTACCTTCAAATTTTATGCATGTTTTATGGTTTTTTAATGTGTCAATTTTATTTCTGTGTTTTCATTATTTCATATTTTCTTGTATTGTTATTACTTTGTATTTATTTTGATTTTAAAAGTTAATTATTTTGTACATGAGCTCATGCAGCGGATAGCTGAAAATTGTAATGTTTCTAATGATGCAGCGGATAGCTGAAAATTGTAATGTTCCTAATGGTAGGCCTATATGTGTAAAAGTCACGCAGCGGATAGCTGAAAATTGTAATGTTTTTTAATCGTATAAAAATCGTACAGCGGATAGCTGAAAATTGCAATTTCTTGAGTTTTTTTAGAAATATCTTACAGCGGATAGCTGGGAATCATAATTTGTTTTGATTTGATAGAAATACGTAGCGGATAGCTTTTAGATAGTTTTTTGATTGTTTTTTTAAATTTGTGAATTTCATAGTTTAATGCCCGGCAGATCGGTCTGAGGGGGCATGTTGAAACTTCATCCCGACTGCCGGACATTGGAGGGGTACTCGTATAATAGATAAGATGATAAGACCTACGTGTACACCGAACAAACGCACGTTAGTGCATATCTCGAAGTATCTTCATGTGAACCGTTTTATATTCTGTTGCTGCGATATTCGTTAAAAGGCTGTGAATTATATATTTTTTAACTTTTCTGTGATTGCTAATTTTTCGTTCTTCAACAATTTTTACCATGACCATAGAGAATTTTTACCCATACCATGGAATTCCTATTTTAGGGATGGAAAATTCTGACCTCAGCTATAGATTTCCTGTGTTTTATCATAGACAATTTTGACTACAGTCATAAAATTCCTAGGTTCTAGACAGAAAAGTTTTACCGCGACCATAGACCATTTGGACCAGTACCACGGAATTCTTTTGTTCTGAACAGAAATTTTTACAATTTTAATTCGTACCGTGAAATTCCTACGTTGGTGGAAATGGAAAATTATTATGACCTCAGCCACGGGTTTCGTAATGTGTTCTGGACGGAAAATTTTTACCACAACCGTAGACAATTTCGGCCACAGCCAAGGATTTTATAATGTTCTGGAAAGAAAATTTTTACCACAACCATAGACAATTTTGACCAGTAATATGGAATTTTTATTTTCGGGATGGAAAATTCTTACCTCAGTTAAGGATTTTCTATGTTATGGACAAAAATTGTTTATCACGATCGCGACCATAGTGTGAACTATTGTGACCAGTACCATAAAATTCCTGTGTTCTGGAAAGAAAATTTTTGCCATCGATTATGGATAATTTTGATTACTGGTGTGGATTTAATATTATATCCTGGACAAAAAATTTTCACAGCGACCGTGAATACACAGATAATTTTGACTCGTATCATGGAATTCGTGTGTTAGTGATGGAAAAATTTGATCACAGCCATGGAATTTTTGTTCGGAACAGAACATTTTTACCACGACCATGAAATTTCCATGTTGTGGATAGAAAACTTCACTAAGGCCCTGGAGTTTGTTACAGACAAGAAATTTTAGCTAAAACCATTAATTTTAGGCACGACCATCGAAATTTTAACTAGAACCATTGAATTCCTACAGAAAATGTTTACTACAACCCAGTGGTGAATTTGAGTCCCTTAACCCCCTCTCCAAAAAAAATATTTTAGAAAAAGAATGAGGAGAAATGAATTTATGTAAAAGCAAGAAGCTTCTGCTGATTAAATATCAAAAAAGTCTTTCATTTCCCCTCACAAAATCATCCTCTTATTCTTCCCCCGACAACCATAAAATTCCTATCTTGTTGATAGAAAATGCATATGACCATGGAATTCTTAGTTGTGGACAAAAAAATTAATTTAGTCTGTGGAAAATTTTGACCACAACTGTAGGATTCCTCTTAGGTGGACAAGAAACTGAGGAAAATTTTGATCGCAGCCATGGAATTCTTATGTTCTGGATAGAACATTTACCAAAACTATAAACAATTTTGACCACAGTCATGGAATTTCTGAACAGAAAATTTTTATCACGACCATAAAATTCCCATGATGTGGATAGAAAACTTCGACCAAGACCATGGAATTCCTGATTATGGACGGTAAATTTCATCCAAAACCAATTGAACCACGACCGTAGAAAATTTTTACCAAGACCATAGAATTCCTATGTTGGGGAGAGAATGTTTTGGCCACAATTACGGAAAATTTTGACTACAGTCATGAAATTCACCACAACCACAAAATTCATATGTTGTGGGCGGAAAATTTTCACCATGAAATTTTGTGGACAAGAAATTTTAATCAAAACCAGTCATGAAAGAATTTGACCACGACGATGGAATTTTTATTCTGTAGACAAAAAATTTGGACCTCAACCGTGGAGAATTTAGATCACAGCTACAGATTTACCATATTGTGGACAGGAAGTTGTGTCCACAATCATGAAAAATTTTGACCACAGCTATGGAATTCTTATGTTCTGGACAGAAAATTCATTTACCACGACCCAGTGGCCAATTTTATGGGGGGGGGGATAAAGGGAAAGAAGTGAATTCAGGAAAAAGTAAGCAGGTTTTTTTTTTTTTTTTTTCCTCATCAAATATTAAAAAATTTATTAATTTTCCCTCACAAAATCATATTCTAAATTCGCCATGCCCCTGACAGGTATAGAATTCCTACGTTGTGGATAAAAAATCTTGAATAGGACCATGGAATTCTTAGTTGTGGTTGAAAAATTTTTATAAGGACCATGGAGAATTTTGATTACGACTATGGAATTCTTCTTCATTGGACAATTCAATTGTGTCGGAATTCCTGTGTTGTAGACAGAAATTTTTGCCCACAATCATGAAAGTTTTGACCACGACCATGGTATCTCTAGATCTCTAGTGGCTCAGTGGCGGAGCGGTACGAACACGGCCTTGTAACCTAAAGGTCCGCGGTTCGATACCAGCTTCGAGCGAGCGTTAAGAGTAGCAGGTTATTTCTCGAACAATCACTTCCAACATCGTGCTATCTGTTAACGTCACTGAGCCGATCAACCTGTATCAGCAACGAGTCGGATAATCTAGAAGCGGGGATTACCGGCGGTATCTAAACGCTGGAACAGGCCTGTGCGATAGACGGGAAGCTGTGGATCTGGTTCAGCGTCGTGAAGACGCGGTTAACCGGCTAAACCAGCAACCCCTATCTCACGCACATGCGAGGTAAATAAATAATAAGATAAAGAGTGTGTAATAATAATGCAGCATTTCGTCACCTTCCCAAGCCGGTCTAGGACACCGTGGGAAGCGTAGTCCTAATACACCGCACCACAGAAATTCATAGATTGTGGTGCGAGGCCGTTGGCCAAAATTGGCGTAAGTGAGGCTGTTATTATTATTATTATCATGGTATCTCTGAGTTCTGGACAGAAAATTCATTCACCACAACCCAGTGGCGGATTTAAGTAAGAAAAAAAAAAAAAAAATTATAGGAAAAGAAGAAGGGAAAGAAGTGAATAAAGGGAAAAGTAAGAAGCTTTTTTTTCTCTCTTATCAAATATCCAAAAATTTGTTAATTTCTCCTCACAAAATCATCTTCTAAATCCGCCATACCCCTGACAACTATAGAATTTCTACACTGTGGATAAAAAATCTTAGATAGGATCACGGAATTCTTAGTTGTGGATGAAAAATTTTAAGAAGGAAAAGAGTACGGTTTTACGTAGACACGCAGTAAAAATATATTATTGTGAGACTGCAGTTTCGCGGTGAATAGGTCGTCATCGCATAAAATTTTAATATGGACAATGGAAAATTTTGATTGCGACTATGGAATTCTTCTTGAGTGGACAATAAATTGTGAACTGTGTTGTAGACAGAAAGGTTTGCCCACTATCATGAAAGGTCTTAACCCCAACCATGGAATCTCCATGTTCTGGACCGAAATCATAGAAATTCTATTTTGTGGATAGAAAATGTTGACTGAGACCATAAAATTTCTACTTGTGCTTAGAAAAAATGCTGCTCCCAATCAAGTCTTCACTGCAACATCCTGAAATTTAAAAAGGCAAAAGGACAGTGTCGAATTTCGATATACTCTTCATCTCCATCACTTCATTCAGTTAGCTGATTGAGCCACTGGCATCTATATTAATAAAAATACGACCTCCACCTTTCACTCCTTCCTGAACTGTCCGATACAATTTAGCTAAAAAAATAGCTAAAACCGAATATTACGTGTATTCTATCTATTACTATATATTATAAACTATAGATATAAGCGTAAAATGAATTGCCTAGCAAAATAATACTAAAAACTGTGCCCTTTTCCTCACCGCGATTCATACCTAATTTACCCGATACAATTTAGCTAAAAAATAGCTAAAACCGAATATTATACGTGCATTCTATTACTGTAGATTTAAACTATAGATATAAGAGTAAAATGAATTACCTAGCAAATTCGAAGAAAAAAAAAACGATTCAATTCTACATCGTGCATCGAATCTATCTATCTGCGTAAAATGAATTGCTTAGCAAAATAGAAGAAAACAACGATTCAGTCTCACATCGATTACCTCGCCTCTTCCAAACGACCGCACCTCAGACTATAGATGTCCAAATTCTCGATAAAAGGTAGCCAACTTTGTTGGATGTAAGGCAAGAGAAAATGAATTTGACGAAAATTTTCAATGACGCCACACAGTACACACATGTGTTCTATGAACATCAGCGTGAAAATGAATGACTCAATAGCAAATTGAAAGAACTCAATCGCCCTCTGCATCACATAGGTACCTAATTTACCCGATACAATTAAGCTAAAAAATAGCTAAAGCCTAATATTATAACAGTAACGATCTTCTCTTTGCACTTCATACCTCATTTTATCCGATACAATTTAGCACTTCGCAAATTGAAGGATAATTAATTTGCCAAAAAGTTCTGATGACGTCACAATGTCCACATAAATACATAATGATAGAAAGTATCTAATGAAAGAGAGCCAATAGGCAAAACAGAAAATAGTAGTCATACCAAAATATGATGATCCTTATCAATATCAACTTTTTGAATCAAAAATCACTTCAATTGTAAGAAGTAAAATAAGAAAAGCAATTGAAATATTTGGAAAATGGAATTGAGTAACACGGGTAGTTCCGGGAGTTGGAAACTGTGTTGGAAATGATTACACAGGACAGAGGATACGACTGAGATTACATTGTACGAAGTATGTTGATTTTGAAGAGTAGGACAGGAAAAAAGGTGATAGATAGTCTGACTATCTTCATAATAAGATTTATATAAAGGTGGAGCATGAAAACCCAGGAGGAGATGAGAGTGGATGAGTTGAGAGTGACCAATTCTAAGTCGAGCAAAGATAACCTCTTTATGGTGGGAATTTCTGTTTGATGAAGCCTGAGGATGGGTTCACTTTTAATGATTCCAAGTCTGTTGCGTTATTTTTTTTAAGTGAGTGATACCGGTAACAAGAAGCTAGGATTAAGAAATAATAACAGTTTTTATGATTGTCAGTAGTTACCAGGTGGGATTGGTAATTTTGGGTGAGCGGGTGAAGTCTTTAGATGCACAATCAGTTTCATCATGTTGAGGGTAACTGATGTGAACTGAGAATTGAATAAAAGATACGTTTTGTACATATGAGTGTAGAAAAGTATGAGCCTAAACCTAATGATAATCTCAACTATAGACACGTCATGTGAGAAATTGAGAAGAATATGTAGGCCTATTCAGGAAAAGTAGGTCTACAAGGACCTGGACAGAGTAAGGATTGTAATGAAGCTTTCAATCAGATTTCTATAATTAAACCAAAAAAAGTTCAATTGAAGGTTGTAATATAAAAAACAATCACGTCTTTAATAAAGTTGAATAAGGAATTCCCACATCCTCTTCTATGGGACGGATTGGTTTTGATATTGAGAATTGAATTCAAAATTGGAGAAGTTCCAAAAAGATAGGAATTAGATTTGATAGAATTTCGAAAATTGAGCTAACTATAGCAGGAGGGACTCGGAAAAATTGAGACTTTCGAGCTCTATTATGATAGATAAGGGGTAGGAAAAATTTTAAATATCAAAGGAGTCAGATTTGGAAACATTTCTAATATCGGGAATCGAGCTATATATGACGGGAGAGGAACTTGGAAAAAATTGAACCATCAGAGGAGTTGAAATTGAAAACGCATTTTGTACATCGATCTATACAATTATGACAAGTGGATAACTTGAAAAAATTTCAACTTTCAAGCTATATTTTTTATGGGAGGAACATGAAGGAATTTTAACTTCCAAGATACGTTGTGTATGACAGGAAAAGGACTTGGAAAAATATCAATTATCGTTCTAGGTAAATGGCGAGATGCCAAAATTTTCAAAAATCCCTCCCCCTATGGAACAGGTTTCCTATTAAACCTCGATTCAGGTTAAGTAGTTGACATCATAAAAAACTGGAGATGGTCTTAACATCATCAGGATTCAACGGAAGAATCCCTATAGAATAGTGAATTACAAAAATCAGGACTCGACGTCAAAAATAACTGTTAGTTGGAGGTGGGTGGACCCAAAGGAATATATTGAGGGTCTTGAGAAATTTTGTTCGGATTAAACTAAATGAAGGAAGGGATTTTCAAAGTCTCAACTTGATCAACTCGAGAATAGAAGGAGGAGTTATTTTATTTGCATGTAAAAAAGAGAGGACATAGAACTAATCATGGCTGAAGATTGGAATGACCGAAAAAGAAAATGATACTGTCAACATATAATACACACAAAATTTCAAAAAAAAATTTATATAGAGAAAAAGTGAAAGAGAAAAAGGAAAATGAATGAATTAATCTTAGAATCGAAACGTTTTTCTTCCATTAATTTGTAGATTAGAGGAGGATGACACGTAGAATCAATTATCACCGTATGGATAATTAATTGGAGGAGATGGATGCAGAAAACTGAAAAAGAAGAACAGAAAGAGACGGAAAATGGAAGAATGTGATACTGACAAAGAGAACAATTCGGAAGACTCAGGAAACGATAAAGAAATGAAAAAAAGAAAAAGGTTGTATGGAAGAACAAAACAAGTAAAGAATGAAAGAGTGTAAAATTGAACGAAATTAATTAAGCAGATTGAATTGAACTATGAGATGAAGAGGTACAAAGAAAATAGTGTATCTAAATAAGAAATTCCAAATAATATTAAAGCCCAGAGTTACTCCCTTTGTTTCATGTACCTCACCCAAATTCCTGAATAACAGGATTAAAAGTAGCTATGAGTACTTTGTGTTTGCATAAAAATTTTGAATACATCAGGTCCAAAGAAAAGTTATCTGGAGAATTTCTTTCTTTTTTTTCTTTTTCTTTTTTTTTTTTTTTTTTTTCAATATCTAGAGTATATACATAATATCTAGATAATTTATCGAGGTTATTAAAAATTATTCCTGTTCATATGTTTTCTATAGAAATTTTCTTCACCAATAATTTCTTGACAATTTCTTACTTATGTTTTGCTAAAAGTGATGGGCAATATGAAAATATATTTGAAAATTTAGATGACACAAATATCAAAAAATGCATAAGATTAAATGAAAAAAATATATAATATCTTTGAATTCCGAAAAAGGAGAAATATCTAAAAATATAAATACGTGGCAACGTGAAAGGCGCGCCGTAGGCGCGCCGTCTTGCTAGTATCAATATAATTTTCTAAAGAGTGGCGGGGTTGAACAAGATAATTTTCCGGGCGGTTTTTTGGGCAAAAAATTTTCTGGAGAACGTTTTGAGGAAGCAAATTTTTTCGTTCAGGGGAGTTTGTTCCCAACTCTCCCCCCTCCTCCGTATATACACCACTGGATTGAGCCTTCGGAAGCGCACCCTTTGTGACGGTTCGGGTATTGACAATTGACAGTTTCCAGCGACGGTAGCGCTGCCCTCTTTAAGACATTTGTTCTATAACCCCAAACTTCTTCAAGTGGCACGCACTTACCTTTATTAGAGGCCGCTCGTGTCTTAATGGAATGATTTTTTTGGTTAGCTTCTCTTCCTGCTTTCGAAGGTGAAGGCACCCATCATGTTTCAGTATTTTTTTATCTGCCTCTTTGACAGGTATATGTATTAAATATATAGCATGCGTTGGACACGAGAAGTCATCGTGCACGATAGTCGATTATCAATATGATAGACTGTCAATTATTCGCTGAAATTCGAATGCTCAACTAAAATAGTCAGGACTGGAATTTCTGCCTCATCGAATTCTTTCGTGTAAGTTATGACGTACATTCACGATTTTCATTATTGATAGAGGAGTACGTGCGCCGACGTTTATAAGTCCTATTCTTTACCAACCCGTCCGAAAAATCTTGGGAGAATCTGTTGAATTTCAGGCTTTCCTTTTTTTTTCTTTCTTTATCCTTTTATATTTGTATCGAAATTTATAAAGAATTGGAACAACAAATCTCATTTTAAAGTTCAACCAGCACGAGCTTGTCATCATCACGGACGTGGTCTGTTACGTTTTAGCGCAATTTATATAACAAAATGGGTCGAAATTTTTCGTCTACTCTATGTCTAGTCCTGGTGAGTTTTATAAAAGTTCGGAAACTTTGAACTTCAACGAAAAAATTAGTTTTCCAACTTATTCTCGTTGGGATTGTTATTCTAAATACTCGTAGATTTATGTTAAAATTTGACGTCAGACAGTGTTGTTCATCAATTTTCAAGTGCAGAACATTTCGAGCTTTATAATTCGAAACAGCGTTTTCGAAAATGGTTTTTCTGGTGTTGAAAATCCGAATGTGCTGCTGAAACAGTAATTATTACCTTTTGAAAGGTTGTCTTTGCGTGTCAACTATTTTTTCTTTGTACTCACCTTCAAGAACCACCATTCGAAAATAAAGTATCCTGCTGTACTCATTTTCCAGAAGTGATTCCTTCGTAATGTTAATAATTTATTGACGCAAGAAAATATAGCTTTCAGTTAAATATCCTGGCATTATTATACGTACACGTTCTCGAAATGAGAAATGTTTCAGGAGAATCCATAATTTAACAGAAAAAGCGTAGAAATTTATCCATATTTTATTTGGAGAATATTCGTTCACATTTTCTACCCTGTATATTATCGGTTTTTAATATTGATATTTCTTTCAAATTCAGTCAATTTATTGAAAGCGAAGTTTCGAAAGATTTTCGAAACGAAAATAAAAGTTCCACTCGAACTCAGCGTAGAAGTTGACAAGTTGACGATTCGAAAATTATTACAAGCAGTAATTGGTCGTTATGTTTAGAAGATAGAAATGCTATATAGGACGACAAACTTATCGTCAGTGTAAGAATGTGTAGGCATTCGTTTATAATGGAAGAATTATTTATGTTTTCTGCCTACTAGTTGGAAAATTATTCGAGTGTATGTAGATACGCGGGAACTGTAGTATGGGATTTTTTCTACGATCTCTCAAAATAGTTTTATGGCAAGTTGATGAATGAATAATACAATTATGCTCTCCTATAATTACAATAAATTTTGTATTCTTGAGCTTCTGTCGAATTTTGGTGATTTTCGAGCTCGTAATTTCAGCCTTGTATTTATGTTTTTGTTGAGAACTTTTCCATGCTGAATATAAATACCATTCTTCGTCCCGAAGACCGAAATATGTTCATCCAACGAAAATCACTTTCCTGCTCACTCAATTTTGTCCAGCTTTAATCGTTACTCACGCACTTCTGCCACTTATTGCTAGACCATTATTTGGACTCTTTGGAACTAGGAAAAAAAACCTTCCGTTAGTGATTTGTGTACGTTTGAAAAAAGCAGATAAAGGCTACTCTTGTCATCATCAACTCATCTTATACTAAGAAAAAATTTAAAATTTTTTTCTTGCTACTTGCGTCGAAAGTACCACAGTCCTCTAAAACCTAAAGTAGTGAATCAGAAACATCATCCATCTCTCTCGTCTTATGCTCAGTTCATTTGAGCAGCCAGCGTCAAGATCTATTTTCAACTCTTTTCAGTACCCCTGAATTCGTAACTGGAAGAAACTTCATAACTTCAATTTTCCTACCAGACTGTGTTTTTTTTTCTACATGGACTCTCTAAATTTCCGACTGCTTCATTCAGGCAAGCGGCTGACAACTCTTCTCAATCTACTGTCTCCAGTTCCACTGTGTTTGCCTTTGAAGTCCATTACCTTCGACTCTCACCTTTTTTCATTCGACGTAGTTCATATAACCGCCCCTCTTCCTTCCATCTCTTTTTTAAATTCCGTCATCTGATCAACGCTTGCCAAGCAGGAGTGGCGTAACCTGAAATTTCTCTGGGGGGGGGGGGATTAGGGTCAAGAGGTAAAGACAGAAAATTTTTCTCTTCATGGCGATCTGTCATTGTTCCCTGGCGGGAAGGCTACTTTTGGATCATGCCCTTTCTTGTAGTTTTGATTACAATTTTATAGCTAAGAAATTGTATGACATTTAATGTGTATATCGTAAAAGTTGTTTATTATTACCTATTTTTATGACTGGTTTCGAAGAAGGTTTTTTTCAGGACGCTGGTCCTCAGGAAATAAAAACTAGATGCGTGGATGATGTTATTTGTATTTGGCCGGGTGACCTCGATGGTGTTTCCACTGTTCTATCTCGACTTAACTTCACTTACGATAATCCCAAATTCACCGTGGAGATCGGAAATCCGTCTCTCAACTTTCTGCCCATGACTGTCACGCCAGTTCGTTTTGACCCTCCGCTGTTTTCCTCTCAATACTGGCTTTACTTTGATTCACAATGTTTACATTGAACACCACGGTTCCTGGGCGACCCACCATCTGATGAACTATGTTGACTTCAAATCGGCTCGCTAATTCAACTGAAGGTCGATTCAAGATCGACATCGCCTAATGTCGACCGATCCTCTTCACATCGACGTCGAATTTCGGTCAACTATTCGTTGTCTGAAAGATTGAGATAGACATTGTGTCGATTTCAAGTTCACAATCTAATGGAGTTCAGTCAAGGCCTAGCGTAGTCATAGTGCTCTTAGTCTTTGATCACGCGTTCGATAATGCCCAGATTTAACTTTAGTTCATCAAGCCCTTATACTATCGACCATCAATATTCAAAATTTCACGTTGATTCATGGCATAGTTTGTCATGAATTAATTTTTTGGAGGAATATCCTTCAGGGTCCGTACCGATTTCAGGCCAATTTCTTTTGCGTAAAAAACAGGTTGAGCAATAAATTGTCATCAAATTCCTTCTAAAACCAGGAAAAGGAAATGCCATGGGCTTGGAGAATCCACCAAGAAGGGTGTAGCGTTGTACAACGTGTTCAGTCGTTTCAGAGTGGGGCAAGAGTCGGTAACAGCTGTTGCATATGCTGGTAAACCGGTTTATGCGTGCGCGCTATCTATCGTCAACAGTATGAAGCGAAAACTCGCCGGAAATCGTCGAGAGATGTTGCTAGTATTATCAGCAAGTCACAAAGCGTTTGACTATGCAATTGTGATTTTCGATGCATGAGTTTAACCATGAGGGTTTTTTGGTGTGTACGACTATGGTACAGCCTTCTGTATCAAAGGTTGTTTTGCCCAAAATCAAACACTAGTGCTCGACCCCCTCCTGTATTCGCCCGATTTGACTTGTAGCGACTTCTTCTAAGTGACCGACTATTTGGGGCCTACAGAAGGCATGAAGACGGAATCGGCACGGACCCTCAAGGACACTCAATATAGACAAACTATGCCATGAATCACCGTGAAATTTTGAATATTGATGGTCGACAGTACAACAAAACAAGATTCAATTAGGTTTCCTTGCCAGTGTTGCCAATTGGCGCGTACAAATAATCGTCCGGGAACTTTTTTGACATACTTCGTAATTTTATTTTTTCAGTGACTACATGACGTGCCATATTTTCTTATCGTTACAGGACCCCTAAAAGGCGATTATGATGATGTACCAACGTTTGCCACGTCTAGTAAACGGTTGCGGATACCGACCAAAGATACGATAGTGTTACCATGCGAAGTCAATAATTTAGGTAAGTACTCTTTTATTTAATAGTGACGTAAGGCGCAAGTATTGCTGAAGTTGCAGAAATTACAAAATATAACAAAATGCTCCGAAAAGCTAGTTGGATTTTAAATCAATTACACCAAGTGCTCAAGATGAGTGCACGAAATTGATTTCTGTAGTCTGTGACGGGGAGGGAAGTGCAATCAGTGATAGTGAAGAAGGGTGTGGCTTTTTCAGCTGCCTACCACGTCATATTCGGGTGGGCCAATGTGGCCGGATATCCAAATAAATATGACGTGGATGTGAATGGAGGTAAGAGTTCGGAGCGTGAGGAGGATTCTTTATGTGGGAGTGTTCGCAGCATAGGGGTCAGTGAGGGAGAAATTGACACAAGGAGGCAGTTGAGAGAGGTGAGAAGAATAGGTGAATATTGCCATCAATTCGGCAGTAAATATGGAGGCTGTGATAGAGATGCTATAATGAGAGACGATGAATCCGAGTATGGAATATGCGTGGGTCATTCTGTTTTCAGTTTTTTAGTCATCAGTGAGACAGAGAGTGTGACCAGGATATTCTTGAATCATGTTTCTTATGCGGGTGGTGAAGGTACTGTTGGATTTAGGGATTTCTGTGAGATTTAAACGAATGATCGGTTGGGTGAGGGTCCAAGGTGGATATAACATGTAAATAGGAAGAAGGAGGTTGGATAGTGTTCGAATTGAAGCAGAATGTTTGTTTCTGGGGGCTGGAGGGAGGTTGTACTTTAGTTTGAAAATGGAATTCAAAATGGGGAGGTGAACGAATTGTGAGACAGCTGTTAAGAAGTTAGAGGTTAGAATAAGGAGGTCCGGTAGCTTCAGCGCATAAACTATGTTTAAGACTTGTTCGAAAGGCTTCCAGGACCATCCTCAGAGAGGAGGTTTGAATGGTGTGCACCAGAGAGAGGATCGATTTACTGGCTAGGTTACAGGCTGGTGCTCTGTAATCTGGCCGCTAGTGGATAAGACTCTTATAAAGGTGAAGAAGTTTTTTAAATTTCATTATATTTACGGTACGAATGCATTTAGCTTTGAGTGGTGAGTCCAGGTGAGTATTTCATCAAAATGTAATCCAAAGAGTTTGGCGGAGTTGCAAGAGGAGAGGAAGAAGGTGGAAAGGTAGGCATGGGATTTCTTTTTTTGAAGATGACGAAGTAATTTTAGATCCCAAGAAACCGAAATCGTTTGTGGTTGTCCATGTTGTAATGACATCAAGAGTTTCTTGGAGGAGTCTGTGGCCTCTATGAGGATTAGTTGAATGGGTGGAAATTATTATAATCGTCTGGAAAGAGACGTTGAGTGCGAGGGAAGGGAACGCAATTTGTGATATCATTGATAGCTATTAAGAAGAGCACACTGAAAATTTTCCTTTGAGGGACACCGTTTTCAGCTGGAAGGGATGGAGAAGTGATATCTTGGATTCGTACTAGTAATATTCTATTGTTGAGAAAACATTGCAGGATAGAAGACAGGTTACCTCGAAGATTTTTTCTACCGTGTTACGATAGTATAATATTTCAATTTCTTTATACCATACTCCCTCTTTTATACAGTTAGAATTATGCAATTACTTAACTTCATGTCAATTCCTTTCAATAATTCTACGTTAATTTTCATTTCTTTTCTTTGGTTCATTATAAGTGCTACCTATCATTTGTCATATATTCCTACATTTCAAGCTAATGGCCTTAGAGCATCTTAAAAGCTTGTTAGATAAATAAATGTATGAAAAATCTGTGTAATCATCAAATGAAATACATTACGTTGCTCCACAACTCGCAGATAATGTTCACCTTCCACCTTATTAAATTTATTTCGTTAGGCAACGATTATCGATGATATAAGTAAAGGGGTCTGTGCGTGACGTCATGCAACTGATTAAGTTAAGCAATTAGCTAAATCATTGTAAATATTAAGAAACGACTGAAAGCAATCAACGACCCAATTTTTGAAAAATTATTATGAATTTTATCTTATTTTCCTTCCATAGTTTCGGATGTAAAATATCAGAATGTAATGAAAGAATGACGAGTTGGAGATTGTTTGCACTATCGTGGATTAATGGAATTCATTCATTGTTTAATTGAATCCTATCTCTTGATAACAAATATGAGAAAAGTATAAATTAGACAGTGGTGGGTCCCTGCTGTGCGATACAGCAAAATCAGGAAAGAAGGTCAGTGTAGACATAGAACAAATAGTGTAGACACTTTCTATCAACTATAATGAAGTATGGAAAAGTAGGAGATTACTCCTAATTCGTTTATTAGAATACAAGAGGTGGGGGGGGGGGGGGGGCGTAAAAATGATGTGGCAGTGTTTTGCATAATGTAGGTCTTAGAACAACTGAAAGAGAAAAATACTTCCTAAATGATTTTAAGGATAATTTCTGCAGATTCGGAGAACTTTAGAGGGTGTTCAATTGAGTCTGTGAGGAGAAGTTTGCTGTGCAGTAGAAATCGGGAGAGATGAGAAAGACAGGCGAATATTGCCATCACCTCCTTCAAATACACAACTCTCTAATTCTATCTCAACTGGACTACGGTCCCCTATCTGCAGACAGGCTAACAACTCCTCTTTAAAATCCCGAGATACGAGAAAGTAGGCAGCCTTACGATTAGTTCTGCGTGTTTGAGCACCAGCCCTACGCTGAGGCTGGAATTCCCCTTCTACATTTTCGCTCATTACTGATTACGGTTAACTTTTTCGCATCTACTGACTATAGTTTCCTCACCTCTTTGGACACCCTCACCACCTTTCATTCGCCTCGACCTGGCCAACCTACCGAAATCGCTCAACACAAATTACATAAGACACATTAAGGATAAAATCTGGGCTATACAGATGGATCCACTACGCTTTTTCCATCAATGATGAAGTCTCCTTCTTTCGCCTGAGAAACTCGATCTCCGTATATTCCGCTGTACAATCTGCCATCTATCCCTGCCTTACTCACCTCCTGTAAATTCCTCCTCCTCTCTGAATCTCTCTCCTCTTTACAAGCCTCCCGTGCAGCACATTCTTATCCTCCTGCATACTCTAATATCTTCTCTGTCTTCAATTCCTTCTCTCTCGATACCTATTCATACGGTCTACCGGAACACGACGCAGTGGATCTGGATGCCGAGCAAGCTTTGCTCTTTACCTCAATCACTGATCGCTACCGCTCTCCGGCCTTCTTCTTCTTTTCCGTATCGCGATTAGGCCTGGGGGTGGCCTGTCTGCATTGGTGTCCGGCCTAAGATTCAAAATCTTTCTCCTCATGGCACAGCTTTTGGTCCCCTCAATCATGCAACGAACTTCGTTTGATTGAAAAATCCCCGATCTGCTGGTCTTTTTCGACCGTTCCTCACGCCGCGAAGAAATAGTTGTAAGTCGAGGCACACTCGCTTTACCCACTCTTTCTTACTCCTTTGATTCCGCGCTCCTCCCTCTTGTGAATAATGCTGAACTGAAAATTTATCCGTCTCCACATTTTTTCACCTGCCCTTTCTCCCGTAAACACTAGACATTCATTTTCTGTCTCCTCTCAAGCCCCTTCTGGTCTTTCAACAGCTCACAAACTATCACCAACACTTAAAACTTCTTTCGATCCTCCTACTACTGCAAATCTATTTAATTCTGATATTGACCCGTTGAGTAGTTGGATAGCTCGTTAAAAAAAATAAAATTGGGCAGTAAATATGGAAGCTACGTTTCAGATGCGATGAGAGACGATAGCTCAATGTATGAAATACGCTCGCCATTTTGTTTCTAGTGTGTAAGCCATCAGTGAGACAAAGCGTGTGATCAGGATACTCTTGTATCAGGTGTCTTACGCATCGTTGCCAGATTTGGTTCTTTTCAAAAATAGTTTTGCTTTTTTATCCTTCTTTGCACCGGAGCCGGTTCAATACGTTCCAGTACCGGTTCATTACGCTCCAAAGCCGGTTTATTGCGTTCCGAAGCAGGTATAAATCTCACAAGAATCCCAAAAACTAACAACAGCACCTTCACAACCCACGTAACTGCAGCGTTGCCAGATGAGGAACGGTAAAATGGACCAATGTCCAATTTTTTTAGGACCAAAAAAGGAAAAAAGGGACCAAACACGATGAACCGACTCCGGATACGGATGCTAGGTTCGGTGAGGGTCTAAAATGGAGGCAGAAGAGGATTCATCGTGAAAGAGGAAGTGTTCGAATTGGAGCAGGATATGTTTGTTTCTGGGGGCTGGAGGAAAGGTATTGTTCGATTTGAAGATGCGGAGATGAGGGAATTAAGGGACAGTTGATGAGAAGTTGGAGGTTAGAAAAAATCCACGAAAGCGGAGTGGAGGTTCGCCAGCTTCGTTTGGGACGTGTTCAAAGAGCTCCCAAGCCCACCCTGAGGGAGGAGGTTTGAATGGTAGACTGGAGCTCCATAATCTAGCCGCGAGCAAATAAGACTCTTGTAAAGATGGAGAAGTTTTTTGTTGCAGCCTTTTGAGTGCGTGTGAGAGATAAATTTCAATATGTTTAAGGCACGAGTAAATTTAGCTTTGAGAATTTGGATGTTTGGAATCTAAGTGAGTTTTTGATCAAAATAATTGGGTGGAGTTGCGGGTGGGGATTTGAAAGTTTTGTAAAGACTAAGGCAGAAATGTAAGGATAGGATTTCTTCTTCTAAAGATGACGAAGTAAGTTTTAGACAATGGGAACGGAAATCATTTATAGTTGTGCATGTAGTAATGGCATTATCTTCCCCAAGGCTCGTCCCTGAGCCCTATCTTATTTAATCTATATATCCTCACTGTTTTAAACATACGTTCACCAGCTACCATACTTTCCTTTGCTGATGACCTGGTTATCTACCACGCTCATTCTCAAGTTGCCACCACCACTCTACACGTCACTAACACCTTATCCGTCCTCCAAAACAAACTAGACCAACTATTCCTGAGTTTATCCATTCCAAAATGCGTTTCTGTTCTGTTTTCCTTAAGAGCCTACAACCTCGCAGATGCGTGTATCTTCTTCGAGGGCGAACAAATCCCAAATTGTTCCTTCTTCAAGTACTTAGGCATCAACCTGGACAGTCGTCTTACATGGAACATTCATATTTCCTTCCTTCGTACCAAATGCTCCCACGCGATGTACATCCTTCAAGCCTTGTCTAGCATCGAATGGGGTGGTGATCCCATCATCCTGTCGATGCTCTACGAAGCCATTATTCGTAGTAAAATGGAATACGGGGCCTTCCTGCTCCCTCTGGTCTGAAAAAATTCGACGTACTTCAAAATCAGGCCCTTCGCTACATTTTAGGAGCCATAAAAACGACACCAATTGTTGCTATGGAAGCTGAAGCAAAAATTCCTCCCTTATAACTCCGTAGAATATATCTTACACAAAAATATTGTACTCGCTTGGCCTCCTGGACAAATAGAAAGCTCATTCACTCCTTGTCGAATATTTCTCGTAATTGGCGCTTTATCCCCTCCAAAAAACCTTTGTTATCTCGCATTATAAAAAAATATTCCAAACTCCTACACTCGCTCCCATCGATAGATGGCTACCCTTACCAATACCTCACCTATTTCGAAAATTTTCATCGTTGGCCGTTAGAAATTTTGACACGGAAACACAACGTTGCCATACCGCTACAATTTGCCGAACTAATTGAAACTCAATTCCGTAATTACCGTATCATATACATCGATGGCTCAAAGATGACTTCCGGTTGCGGTGTGGCCTTCTACGTCTCCTTTTCGGGAGTAGTAAGGAACTTCCAAATTTGCCCCGGATCCTCGTCCTATGACTGCGAAGTTGCTGCTATTTTCATGGCTCTTAACTTCGTATCTCAATCTAATCCTTCTTCTTCTCCGCATAACCAAATCCTTATCGCTTCAGATTCTCTCGGCCCTTCATGCGATCTTAGAATCACCCTACAGTCACAATATCAGCCCCACTATCATTAACACTCGCTTCCTCCTCCAACATCTACTTCACTCTAAGAACATCAGCACTTCTTTTATGTGGACCCCAGCCACAAGGGAATTGAGGGCAATGAACGAGTTGATTCGGCAGCTAAAGCGGCTTGCTCCTCGCAGTCTGCCGCTAAATACTCATTCATTAGTGCAAATTTCCTCTTAGGCATAGCCCGAGAAGAAAACGAAGAAAAATGGCAGAGACACTACTTGGAAAACATTTCCCTCTCATCCCGATACTTCCATCTAGAAAACTCAATTCCCACTCACCCCTGGTACATATTGTCAAACTACGTCAACCGAAAATTCACTGTCTCAATTTACAGACTTCGATTCAATCACAATAGGCTCCCGAACAATTTAGCAATATTTTTACCAAACATATCTCCTGATTGTCCTTTTCACCCGATAGACAAGATAGCGGCCGACTTGAACCATATTCTTTTTCAATGTCCACATCTTACCACTCAACAAAAAACACTCCACTCTTCACTTATGAACTCTAATATTCAACGCCCTTTCGTTGCACTCAATTGCCTCCATATCGCCAACCTCTCTGTCTTTCCTGCTCTTTACTCATTCATAAATTCTCTCTCTCATACCCTCACTATCTAATCCACTTGCTTCTCCCTGTCTTCTACCTCACAATTATGTTACATCATCGGGTGAAATGACTTTTCGGTCGAAGCCCTATCCATAAACCGTATTTTCTGTATTTTTTTTCCTTTTGTTTGTTTGTTTCTTTTTTTCTTCTTTTTCTGAGAAACGGTTTAAAAAAAAAAAAAAAAAAAAATTAGAAGCCATTGCAGACGTTGCAATGGCAGCGGGGAACCCGCGATTCCTTAACTCGACCTTTCAGGTGGTGTGGAACTGAGTTGATAATCTTGTCATATAATTCAAATCGAAATTATCATTCTACATTCCCTCCTATCATATATAGCTCGAGAGTCGAAATTCTTCTAAGTCCCCCTTCTATCATATATAGCTCGGAAGTCACAATTCTTCCAAGTCCCCCTCCTATCATACATAGCTCGAGACTCGAAATTCTTCCAAGTCCCCCTTCTATCATATATAGCTCGAGTCTCAAAATTTTTCTAAGTTTTTGGTTGGACGGCGGACGGTAGCTCGAAAGTCAAAATTCTTCCAAGTCCCCCCCCCCCTATTATATATAGCTCGGAAGTCACAATTCTTCCAAGTCCCCCTCCTATCATACATAGCTCGAGACTCGAAATTCTTCTAAGTCCCCCTTCTATCATATATAGCTCGAGTCTCAAAATTTTTCTAAGTTTTTGGTTGGACGGCGGACGGTAGCTCGAAAGTCAAAATTCTTCCAAGTCCCCCCCCCCCCCTATTATATATAGCTCGAGACTTGAAATTCTTCTAAGTCCCCCTCCTATCATATATAGCTCGAGACTCGAAATTCTTCTAAGTCCCGTAACTTAGCCTAACCTGTGGACGCGGACGTGGACGTTTTCTGAGGATGTAATCTCCTAATAAAATGGATAGTGGGTTCCCCGCTAAAAAAGAGTTTCTTGGAAAAGTTTCTGGGCTGTGGACTTGATTCACTTTTTTTAAATTGACGAATGTTAAGGACGTGTGAATTCCTCCCCTTCCCCTCGAAAAAACTCCTACTAATGGACGATATTTGACCACGTACTTCTTCGAAGTACATCCGAGTCGTCGTAACACTTGGTGAGTCCATTTGCGGCCAATCCGACGTCAGGTCGACATTGACCGGAATTCTACATAAGTCTTTAGGAGGTGACAAGAGATGTACTTCAAACGTTACCCTCACTTTCAGAATTTTCGACATATTTTCAATGTTCCATGCACCATTGGCCCACTTCGGTGATATCCTGTGCTGATCATCTTCCAGCTGACTTTCTCAATCTTCTCAATAATTTCTATCCGTCCATTCTTTTCACTACGGAAGCGGAGTGGAAAGGTTTCTGTCACCCTGGAGCAACATAAATTTAGTATTTTGAGAAAAGAGACAACGGTTCTTTTATCCAAGGGGTTTGTCCGTGTTACTAAATGGATCTATCGATTTTATTCAAGATATATCTATCTATTAAATGAGAGCAAATAGCGCCACAGTTAATCCCTTCAGCGGTGGGCGGTTTATCGATCCAGCAAATAATCTTCTTAATTCGCGGTCTTATCATGAAATGTTTATTCCGTTCATCGATACTTTGGACAGTCGTTTTGTTCGTCGTTCGGGTTGTAGATTTTAAATGCTGAAGTAAGAGAAGATCGTATTTTGACCAAGAAAGTTCTCCGAAACTTTGATTCTGATACACCTAAAAACACTTCATTTCAAAATTAGATACTAATAGGTATCGATGGATTTTGCCTTACTCCATCACTTTCGAAAAATAAGCTCTGCAGCAGTGTCGGCTTCATTATTTTCGGTTCGGCTGTCCGTTTTCGTTTGATAAACAAGACGTATAAAACGTTGTCTCGGCATCTTCTAATTAGAAATTCGATGTGTAAGTAAATTAGTCGACGAAGGATGCGGAGTAGAGTATCCATTCTCTGATGAGGCCAATACGGCCTGTATATCAACGACTATCAAACTTTCCTTCGACAACAACACGGTAAACTATAACCTTCTCGACGTTCGGAAAGGCTTTGCAAGCGTGATTTATTCACGAATTCGTGCGAAACTTCCGCATCTTGGAAAATTGTATCGTCGGTTTTAGAAACAGCTAGTAGCTAGAAGAGTGGAAGGATTATGTAATACGTAACAGCAGATGACGCCACGCTATTAAAAAATCGCAACTTCATTACCAACCTAACAGCAGTGCAGACTGCAGTGGTGGTTTTTTTTTCCTCCCTCAAAAAACGACAAAATCTGTAGTAATTCCGCGGTTATAAGAAACGATGGTATATAGCATTAGAAAATTCTTCTTAAAATGCGCTCCCAGTTAAATATTTCACTACGTGGTTAATGTTATGCCTTGTTCTCGGTACCTACACTCCGACACCTGGCTATGGTGGAATGAGAAAAGATTGCAGCGAGAGGGACGCGGAGGAGGGGGAGAAAGGAAAATACGAAAGCGCGTTTCTCTCTTGATGGGAAAATTAAATTCTCGCGAACAAGTGGAAGACATGAAGTTCGTATTTACCGCAAATTCAACTTTTTCGTACAACGTCATCATCTTTCATCATTGTGAATTTTTTTCATTCTCCTTTTCTCATTCTTCGCTCTTTCTTCTCCGAAACTTTTGCTTCAATAAAATTAATTTATAAAGTTATAAACGTTGAATACTTTTTGTATTTTTTTTTCCTCTATTTTTTTTTTTTGGTACAGAAATTTTTAATATACTCGTTGAAAACTCTGCCTAGCATATCGCCATCTTATTGTTGTGTCGTACGAAAATATTCCTACTCGGATATTGGACTTCGTTATTCCAACGGCGTACGTGTTTCTGTTTACATTATTGTTGAATTCGATAGCGAATAAAACTTATTTTACCGAGAGAGTGAGTACATATTCGCAAATCCGAGGCAAGAGAGAGCGAGGCTAGGATAGTTTATCAAATAAAAAGTAAACTTCGGAATACTTTCATATTTGCGTGAGGAGGCTTCTCAGATTTCATTTTCCGTCACAAAGGGGTCTATTTAACTTATATATTTCGCCTCGTGTGCGCGGATAAGATACTTTTATAATTCCTCGAGTCTTGGTCGACCCGCCGCGTCTTTCATCAATGATATGGAAACGGAACGTTTTGTCGTGCGACTGCTTTGAATATCCGGCACAATATGGAAGAAAATGAAATCCTTTAAACGGCTGGCTCGGCGTAAAATTTGTTTTTCGTAGGCCGCGGCCACGTTTCAGACACCTTTTATTACTCTTTTTACGCTCGAATACGTTTGAAATTTTGCAATCTATTTCTGGCATAGGTACGTTCTTCAAACGATTTTCCGCGGTCTTGTCAATTTATTCGAGGTTTTTCAAGAAAGCGCCGCAGACCGCTATATCGTCTTCATCAAAGAGAATATTATAAAGTGGAGAGTTCACTGTATGTTGCGAAAATCTCAAATTTCTCTAGACCTTTGCCCGGGCACACACGTGTTTGAAGAGGTTACTATTTTTTTTTTTTTTTTCTATCTCGCGATATGAATGGATTATTTTGTTGCAATTTTTCTGAAATTACAATCTACATCGAGAAGGGCTCTAAATAGAAGAAAAGTGACTGGGGTTATGTGCTTTAATGTGATGTCGAAGAAGAGGTTTAGAAGTATTTCATGCGTTCTGCTGGAGAAAAAACTGTGATGTCGCTCAGAAGACCGGAGACACATAGCGTAGTGTAGCTTCTATTATATTTCGCCAGGATTTCTGTATTTTAAGTCAACTGGCTAACGGGCTCCCTGATTCCGGCCTAGTACGGTTCCCGAATGTGGGGCGACTTCGTGAGGGAGAGAGGTGGTGAAAATCCAACGAAGAGCTGCACTAAGGTGTTTCAATGCGTCCTGAACAGTCTCGACAGAGGCACCTAAATCAACCCCACCAATCGAGCTTCTTTCTGATGAGAGAGCGGCGATGTTAAAAACAAACTAGATGCCATTGCAGGTGCAATGGCAGCGGGGAACCCTCTGTCCCGAGTCCCCTAGAGTCTGAAGTTTAATTTCGAAGTTCTGAAAATCATGACGGGACAACTTGAACGCGCTTCAATTTCAATGGGGAATTTTTCTAAGTGCCGAGGTTTGATTAATATTGAGTACAAAGATGTTATTTAAAGTTTTGAAGTTTTGAAAACAGGTGTTCTCTTTTTGAATTTGGATTCTGAAAACTTTGTTTCATAAATTTGAAAAATTTGCGTCGAATGTAGTGAGCCGCCGAGGGTTGCCTTCATTAACTTTGTTGATTGAGGCAAACATCTTCTTCCTTTTTCCTTTTTCCTTCTTCCCTTCTTCTATACAGCATATATAATATTAAACTAGCCTGAAACGTAGGAAGAGGGGGTGGGGGTGGTACTCGCAGATTTCTCAATCATCCTCTCGGAAAAATTTTCCAAGTCCTTCCTTCTTCCTTCTTCCTTCTTCCTTCTTCCTCCTTCCCTTCTTCTGTACAGCATACTAAACTAGCCTGAAACGTAAGGGGGTGGTACTCGCAGATTTCTCAATCACCACCCAGGTATAAAAATTTTTCTCAAAAATTTTCCAAGTCCATTATCGAGGGGAGGGGTGGTGGTACTAGCAATTTTCCAATAGTGTATGGGGTCTTCGAAAAGACATGAAACATGTCAAAATATTTTTTCAGCTATCAGCTTCTGTGGGGCGATTTCGACTCTACTTTCATTGAACTACATGCCTTTTGTGACGTTTCTGAGAAAGCCTATAGAGGAATTGTCTGGACGCAAATTTCGGAATTAGGGTGGGAGGGTCACAGCAGAAATTTCTTCCAAGTGTCAAGGTCATGGTTGTGCGGACATACGGACGGGACGTCAGGACGCAAATTTCGGAATTAGGGCTCGTGGACGAAAATTTCCTGAAACTACCCCTAATATCAGCTATAGCTCAAGTCCTCCCCCTATCATATACAGCTCAGAGGTCGGAATTTTTCCAAGTCCCCCCTCCCCCCTCCGTGACAACCTCGTAACGTCATCAACCTCGCTCGCGCTCGCGGACGAAAATTTCCTGGAAGTACCCCCTACAAAAGGAATAGCGGGTTCCCCGCTAAAAAGCGACAATGACCGACCGACAGGCCTTAGGGGTAACGGAGGAGGCTAGGCGCACCTTGCTTGAGAAATGGAAAGCAAGAATGGCCCAAAGCGAGCTGGATAAATGGACGACTCGTGTGTTAATAAGGGACCTTGATGAGGGGGTGAACCGAGACCGTGAGTGGCTGAGCTTTCACCTAATACAAGTGGTAAGCGGCCATGGCTGCTTCAACAAATACCTTCATGTAAAGTTTGAGAAAGTTGAGCAGGCAACGCGTTCGCGCTGCAACCAAGAGCTGGATGATGGACCACAGCACACCTTATTGGAGTGAGAGGGGTGGAGGCGTAAGCCGGACAATCTTAGTCGGTCCCTTCAAGAGATTGGAGTCCTTGTTCCGAGTAGCCTGGTAGTCACCATACAAACTGTCGAGATGTTTCGTGACAGTAACCTCTCTCCGAAAGTTTCGAAAGGTAACAGGAGTAGTGGCCAGGCGGATGGTGGGCAGAAGGGGGTGCTATGAATCATCGTCTCGGTGGACGTGAGTTTCCTAAAAATACCGAACTTACGATGCTCATCTTTTATGGAGGTTCTGAGATCAAGAAAATTATCCTCGGAGTCATCTATCTTTATAGCAAAGTTGATACAAGGATAAAGACTGTTGATATGAGAAAGGATATCATTGTGGATGAGGGAACAGCCAGACCATTGGCAGAGGACATCATCGATATACCTTGTCAGTAGGAGATATGAGTGAGGGAGAGAGAAGGCGACGAAAATGAATCACGCTCAAATGTGTGTATGGATATTTTGGGTATAATAGAATCTAGAGGTAAGCCGATGGGAGAGAGTAAAACGGCTACGATGGATGACCAGCAGATATGGAGGGGCTCTTGAATTCACCTCGGGAGGGGTCAGGGATGTGACTAGCAAATCGTGAGTGTGCTGGAGGGTAGTTTTCTTGGGAATATTCGGAACGAAGGCTACGACATCGAAGGGGAGAGTATCGACTCGCGAGAAGGCGCCGCAACCATTGGTCCTGGTACTTTGTTAGGGAGGAGGAGATATATGGACTTTCGGGAGCCTATAGAGGCGAGGAGGATCAGGATAAGAGACAAGTAAGCCTCTCGACATGTTTCATGTCTTTCCTGAAGTTTCCTCATTCCTGGCCCCTAATTCCAACATTTTCGAGTTCACACCACCCCCGAAAAATGCTCCTCCATGATCCTGTAAACTATATTCCTTATCTTCCTTTATTATATACTATGACGTCATCAGCCGTGACCCTGAAATCATCGAGTCCAATCACCCTCCTCTCATCCCTGTAATCCATAATTGTTTTAGTATAGCCTAGGCTTTCATACTTCTGTATGTTAGACTTATATTAAGCCTAGTCTCATAAAGGCCAATAGTATGCCTAGTATGGTTAGGTGGAGGTTAGGGAGAGGTACACCAATTCTGAAATCTGCAAGTATGACGTCATCAGGCGTGACCCGGAGGCTTAGTATAATGGACACTGTTGGGAGACTTACAGGCGGAATGAATGACCTCGAGAGTAGAAGTAAGTAAGAAAGAGAAAGGACGTCACAGGCAGCCGTCACGGGTATTGATGATGACGTCAGAGGCAGCCATTATGGATGGTTATGACGTGACGCGCCGATGACGTCACTAATGCTGATATCGATATGGGAGCGAGTTAGTGGCCTTGAAGTGTAAATACGGTCACTTACTAGTAGACGTCGCAAAACACGATCTTCATTTATTTCGCTCTTACAGAAAGTCTCTCTCAAAGGAGCCTTTACAAAAATATGCTCACTTTCATTAATAGCTTTCCTTACCTCAGCGACATGTTTGGAAAAATTGAAGTCGGTCCTTCATATGACACCACAGATTTCAAGGCATCTTCTTCATCTTAGGACTGTAGTGCGTGACAACCACAGCGTTCAGTGTTATCATCTGAGTAACACGAGGCTGTTGCTTTTATCTTCCCTTTAAGTTTGGAGAGGGGCCGGGTCGATCTGCGGAAAAGGAAGGTTCAGCGTAGTTGACCTAGATAGCATTACCGACTTTGATCCTGGTAATGAGATCTAAAGCAACATCGTTGAAGGCTTGATCGCGTCTCTCAGGAGGGAGGTACTATTTTAAGGTCTTGTGAAGTAAAGCTTCTTCATCAGGTTCAAGAGGAACGTTGGAGCAGTTGACCACGCGTGGTCAAAAAGTAAAGGTGGCGAGTTCTCGTGCTCCTGTAGGTATGACATTGATTGTTCGGTTATAGCACGTGGATTTTATATTCCATTCTCTCTTGTAGGGTTGCCGCAAATGACTGGCAATCAGATTCGATGTCTCATAAATTGTTCGAGTTGATAGGGAGGCAATATAGAGTAGGGGAAGCCTCCGGGTATGTAACATGTTTAGTATTTAGGTCACGTTATGTTTTCCGTATCATAGTCTGAGTTCAATTCTGATCCATTTATCAACTATCGATTTTCTTAGTAGTTGGGTGATACGATTATCATGGAATAGAACCGGAATTTGACGAATTTAGGTTTTAGGTATTGGTCGATACATTTTGTAAAGAACCAAATATGGAACCTTGAAAGTAGTTGCGAGGCTCGTTAACTTAGGAAAACAAATAATTTAAAAAAAAAAACAAGAACTCAGCTATCGGTATATGGAAGGAAGCGAGGAAAAACGAGGACCAGTGGTGACAAGAAATTGAGACGATTCAGAGTTGTTGGAAGAATAAATATTTGTGCGGTGTGTACAATAAGTGTTGAATTAGAAAATATTCATCCTTGTAGAATTTTTTAATTTTTCTGCGTTAAATATGAGTCGACATGTATCTTCCTGCATGTTTCCAAAAGTGTCTAACTGATAATTATTGTGAGGATGTAAAAAACAGATTTATGCTCCAATTTGTAACGATATATATATACTCGTTGACGTTACTTCCTCGCGATGTTATTCTGACAGATCGGATGTATCACGTTGCAGCAGAACTCGCAGATAATGTGCCTCATACGTCTTATATAGGGTACTACTCTGTGTAAGCTGACAAAATGTGGGTAGAGGTCTGTGCGTGACGTTGTTCAACTGATCAAGTTACTTCCTGGCTTGATCATTGTAAATATTAAGAAACAACTAAACGCAATTGATGTCCTTATTTTTGAAAAATTATTATGAATTAAATTAATGTTTTGCTCATATTTGTATTTTCGGTATGAGTTTGAATCTAAGATTGGAGATAATTGAGTTTTGTTTGCACTTCATTTGAGGTGGAAAAAGCTTAAACAATCTTTCCTTAAAAATGTAGAAAGATAATTCCAGCGAATAAGAGGAAGTAGAAAGATCAAGGTCGGACTAGCTTGTAGACGACTTTCCAGTGCTTCTTGGGAAGTCAGTGTTCGTAGACTACTAGCGTTTCCAAACTGTTCCTCGGCTCACACGCTGAGCCACATTTTTTTTCGTTTATGTAAAACCTCTTGAGATTCAGGAATCCTTACCTCATTCCCAGAACCCCAGACAACTGATTTTAAATTCCAATTCTGAACTTCATTCAAATTGTTCTTATGAAATTTACGCAAGTTCGACGTCAATCGTAATTATATTAAAGTAAGGTTCTTCCTTAAAGTAAAAGAGATTCAAAGTCAATGCCCACATCAAAATTTAATTCTGGAAGTCGACAATGAGTTAGGTAATAAGAGGACAAGGAATGAGCGGTCGTTGTTTGTGTCATCCCGCATGTCTCGAAAAGTTAGTTGATAAATTTTGAATCAACTGTCCTTAAGTTTAGAATTTCTGAAGGATGTCGACCAGGGAGTAGGAGTGGACGCAATATCAGCAGTCTTGATCTTTTGTTAGATCGAATTTCAACAAATGCACATCCTTGTTGAAGAATCCTAAATCCATCCTCATCCCTAACCCTGTGCCTCATTGGCTTTATGAACTTCCCAAACTCCATGCGGAGAACATCCCTATTAGGCCAGTGGTATCATTCATTTTTCCTCTGACTTATAAGCTTTCTCAATTCCTCGACCAAAGGTTCAAGTCGTCTCGGTCTGCTGTTAACAATTCTTCTGATTTTGTAGGGAGGATAAACGGCATCCTCCCTCCTGATGGTTCTGTTCTTGCCTCCTTCGATATCGACCATTCCCCTCCTTTCTGCTCTTGATTACTTCAAAGTCCTCCTTGAAGATGCGCAAGTCTCGATTACGTTCATTGAAGACTTCATTACGCCCCTTAGAATGTCTCTTTCCCCTAATGTCTGTCAATTTCAAAATCTCATCTATGAATTTCCTCCTAATATCGATGTCCTTATCGGCTCCCACCTCGAATCTTTGGCCACCGAGGTCTTTCTTAAACATTTTGAGGACGAAATTATTGATTTTGTCTTTCACCTCCTTCTATACATGGTTTATCAGCACTGATATGTGGATAATGTCTTATGCATCTGGAGTGGCTCTCTTTCCCCCCTTCCTCAACACTCTGTATCCACTATTGAGGTAGGGGGAGCTCCATCAACTTTCTAGAGCTTTCTATCGCCATTTTTGGTGGCGTGTACTGTTTTGGAATTTCTCGTAAAAATACTTGCGTGGATATTAATATCCATGTTTCTTCCTTCCGTCCTTCTTCCCATGAGCTCGCCACCTTCATTAGCTTCGTGCACCGCGTCGTTTCTATCCCTCTCTCCACTCGGACTTTCTCTGAGAAGGTTGAGGTCATCAAGTACCTTGCCTATTCTAACGTTTTGGAGCTAGATGTCAATCGTATGATCCGGAAGAAACGTATCTCTGAAGCTTTAGACTCCACCACTTTTCTTCCACGGAGCATCATTCCCTCCGGTAAGAAAGTTAAATGGGTTCGTTCACCCTATCCCGGGAAGTTAACCCTTCAACCTTCATCCTGCTTTTTATAACCTCAAAACTATCCATAGTAGGAACCGCCATAGTTTAAGTTTGAAGAGACCGAGGGTTAGTGCATAACTCAGGTTGAGAGTGAAAATTGGTACGGATGATAAATTGAACCCTGTGCCTCCTCGGCTTCATGGCCTTCCTAAACTTCATAAGGAGAATATTCCTATTAGGCCAGTGGTGTCCTTTATTGCTTTCTAAATTCCCTGATCAGTGGTTCAATTCGTGAGTGAGTTATCAACTGGGACCTTTTGTGGTCGTCCATGTAATTATGGCATTAGGAGTTTCTTAAAGAAGTCATTGGGCTCCAAGAGAGTTGTTTGAGCGGATGGAATATTTATAACCGTCTGCAAAGAGGCGTTGAGTGAGAAAGAAACGAACGCATTTAGTGATATCGTTGATGGCTCTGAACAGAAGGAAGACACTGAAAATTTCCCCTTGAGGGAAACCATTCCGACCGGAAGGGAGTGGAAGAGGATATTTTGGATTCGTACTAATAATATTGTAGTATGGCCGTACCCGAAAAAAGGCTTCTTGGTGATCGAAAAATATATCATAAAGAGATGATTTATAGTAACTGAAAAATCGTTTATTTCGGATTGAAGGTCAGGAAGGGCGTGAGTACTGCTGTATCCCTCTCTGAAGTCATATTGGATAGGTGAAATTGGATTTCAAGATGGGGAGGGTGATGACCGTTTTTCATTGGTTCTTGAGTATGGCTGCGTGGATGTTATCTAAGCCTGGGTAGGTTTCCAGTTTTTCTTCAGTTGTGGGGAGATTGTATGAGAGAGGACTGCCAACAGGAAGTTCAAAAGATACGTGGAAGTTTCTAGTTTGTAGTTTGTCGGATAAAAATTTACTGTCATAGTTAGAGTTTCCGGAGACAAGGGCTCAATACATGACTCAGGTTGACAGTGAAAATTGGTACGGATGATAGTATGAACCTTGTGCCTCCTCGGCTTTATGGCCTTCTTAAACTCCATAAGGAGAATATCCCTATTAGGCCAGTGGTGTCCTTTATTTCTTCTCCGGCTTATAAGTTTTGTAAATTCCTCGATCAGTGGTCCAAGTCTGGAGTGAGTAATCAACCCCTGTTCGATTTTAACAATTCTTCTGAACTGGTAGAGAGGATAAATGGTATCCTCCCTCCTGATGGTTCTATTCTTGTCTCCATCGATGTCACTGCGTAACACATAAAAAATTACTTGAATAAGAATATATGATTCTTGAAGTAATTTTCACACTGATTTCAACGCCGTCTTCCGTTTTTCGATAGCACGTCTGGATTTCTTGTAATCATTATCTTTACGTACAATAAATCGTCGAATGTCGTCGCGAAACGTAACACAGGTTCCCGTGCTTCGAGAACCAGCGTAGTTTCGCGACGACACGCGACAATTTAATATCGCAAGTAAAGATGAGGATTACAAGAAATCTAGACGTGCTATCGAAAAACGGAAAATGGCATTGAATTCAGTGCAAAAAATATTTTAAGAATTATGTATTCTTATTCAAGTAATTTTCAAAAAGTTCTAAATTGTTACGCAGAGTGTCGAGAGTATCTTTCTGCGCACCTCTCTCCCCCCTGCTCTTGATTACTTCAAAGTACTCTTCGGAGATACGCATGTCCCGATTACGTTCATTAATGAATTCATGACACTCCTATCATAACTGAAACTACGGGGAAAAAAAATCAGATTCATGATAATCTTTCAAAAATTAGGTCGTTGATGGCTTTCAGTCGTTCCTTAGTATTTACAATGACTAAGCTAATATTTATAATATAGCCCAATCAGTCGAACGACGTCACGCCCAGACCCCCCTCTTTGAACTAATCGTCTGGTTAAACATAATGGAAGTTAGAAGAAGTGAGGGGTGGGCGACAGATTTGAATACCGCAAATGTTGCACTATCGTGCTCGAGCGATCCTTCGTTATTGCACAATTATTTTTATTGCATAAAGAAGGTGGTACACAAGGTATTTTCCTTAAAAATGAAGAAAAATAATTCTCATAAGTGGGAAGTTGGTTCTTTTAAGAATTCTAGTAAGATTGAGACAGATGTCAGGGTTTAATCAAGAGAGAGTGTATGAAAAATATGAAGTCAGGGCCTAAGTTTGAGATATGACTAGGTGGAATTGAAGCGACCGAAGGATTGCAATGATGTGCATTCTCGATAAACTAATTTTGAAGTCTTCAGGCAATCCTTAGACTTCGAGTTTGAGATTTTAGACATTCGTTCCTGTGAAACCAAAAGAATGTGCTTCCTAAGCTCTGGGTACGTCACGTTTTATTTTCTGACTACTCATAATTATGACTTGATATTATAGGGTACTATAGAGGGGGGTATGGCAATACGCCATTTTAGCAGCAAAAAGAAGTGTTCGACGTACGAATGCGTGTCGCAAAGCATCGCGAGAAAACGAACGTGACCGATGTTGCCCGGCCCTGCCGAATATTCCGCGACACTGCGCGAACGCGTTCGTGCTTGAGAGCCTTCTTTTTGCTGCTAAAATGGCGTATTGCCATACCCCCCTCTATAGTACCCTAGATATTACAATTAAAAGGCGAACGAAATTCGTGTTCTACGACCGAATGATAAGATACGAGTACGAAAACTGCTAAACTGGCCCACATTTCACTGATGATACTCTCAGTAGTTCACTGTGTCGTGTTCCATTTAGGCCGTCTAACTCAAATAAGCGGGGCAGTAAATATTATTTTCCTCTCGGCTACAGACCGAGATACCCTCGTGACAAGCGGCGTGAGAACTAACTGTCGTACTCCCTTCTTTCGGAAAATATCCTTTTTTTTTCTCTCCCCCGGTGGTAACAAGAACCGTTATTCAGCGATAAACGTGAAACGAATTCCACGCTCGGATGACGTTATCGCGGCGAAAATATCAGGAAAAACAAATCCTTCTCTTAGTTTTCCGGACTGCTCTCGCGAAATTATTTATGGCCATTTTGGGCGAACGTGTAGCGGCGGATGGCGTATCTGACTGGTCATCTGGAAGCTGTAGAGCACTCGCAGAGTGGACTGGAGCGAGGCTCGCGCGCGGAAAAGGGTATACTGCATAGAAATATGAAACAACGTGGTGTAAAGATGAATTTATGCGGTTCTAAGGAGTTTTTTTTTCCGCGTCCTTTCCCTCCTCTTATAGATTTATGGAGCCGCGTTCGCGTATCCTTTGGAAAATTTTCTTACACATTTTTCACGCGTTTTACTCGGGCGTTATCTTTTGTTTATATTACTGTACGTTTCTCGATAAACGGATAACACAGTCGTATTACTCTTTACTTTCTTGGTCTTGTTTTTTGCTTTTGTTTTACGGTCGTATGATAATGATCCGGCAATATAAAAATGGACCGCGCGGGTATATAAAATACACTCGCCTGCGCGAATTGTTCGTGAAGAGACGAACGTAAATTGGTTACTGAAGTGACGAGAATCTTCGAATAGAGATTTAGAAAATTCGAAACTTTGATCCTATTTTCGTGAAAAGATAATTTTTCAATTTTCAACGAAAGGAGGGGAGGTTCGCTTCTTATCAGACGAGACTCGAGAAAGAGAGAAAGTCTTTACGCTGGTGCAGCATACAGAGAGAGTGGTTTTCGTACATCGTAGCTCTTAAACCAAATCTCTCTCGGGATTTTTACTTCGTTCTTACATATATACACGTACACACGTACTACATCGAAGCTGATAAAAATGACGAAACTTTTATGAACGTTATGTGCGACAGAAGTACTTTGTAAATCGGTTTATAGGTTCATTTTGTTTTTCTCTCTCTCTCGCTCTTTTTTTCTTTACTTCGAATCGAATCTATATCGAGTGTGTACGTACATGTATCGTTCGCATTTCTTCTTTTTCGTCGATAATGTCTGTATGGTGCTTCAAAACATGTGTGACTTCATTTGAAGAAGAAGTGAGAAAAGGGGGAGAAAAAATGCATACCCGTTCGTATGCCACTCGATTGAAAAAATTCTGGATTTATAGCGTAATTGATGGCGGCAATAGGAGGTCCTTTTTTATATATGAACGTTGATTTTCGTTTAGAGGCTAATTTTCAAAGAGCAATTGGCCAGCGGCACCGGCGTTTACTTTTCTAACGAACACACCTGTTGTTACTTAGGTTTAAGAGGGATGGACCGCAAATCCAACTCCAGCCTGCGTTCTATACTTTCAATACCCTCAAATCTCTTCCCAACAGGACTACGGCTCCCCCCTGTAGTAGTGAGAAGTGCGGCGTCAATAAATTGGTCTGCCATAACTGCCCAGCCGTCTACATCGGTAAAACTGAACGACAGCTGAAAAATTGGCTCGAGGAGCAAGCCGAGATCAAGAGGAAATCGGCCTTTGATAGAAAAAAATCGCGAGGGGAGATGAGATCCTCTTATTTGCGTCATAGTTGGGGCTCGAAACTTATATTAGCGGGTTTCCCGCTATCTGTTTCATTGGGTGAGACATCCTCGGAAAACAAACGCGTAAGCGAGCGCGAGCCCGCGTCCGACTTCTGTGACGTCATCATTTTCGAAAATATGCTTGATGATGATGATGATAGCAGAGGAACTTGGAAATTACGAGGAAGTTGAACGAGGAACGCAGGGAACCTGTTTCATGGGTTGAATTGGTTTTGGTATTGAGAACCAAAATCTTAAAGATTCTTAATTTTTCCAAGTCCCCCTCCCATCATACATAGCGCGAGAATCAAAATTTTAACACGGACCCTGTTTCATCGGAGGATCTTCAGAAGAAATGTCCGTCGTCCGCTGTCCAGCCGGCCGATAACCTCAAGGTCGTTTGGAGGTCGACCTGCTATCATGCATAGCTCGGAGGTCGAATTAACAGGGAACCTGTTTTATCGGTGGTTTTTTCAGAAGAAATGTCCGCCGTCCAGCTGGCCGGCAACCTCAAGGTCGTTTAGAGGTTGACTTTTTATCATAATTATATAGCTCGGAGATCGAAATTTTTCCAAGTCTTCCTCCTATCATATATTATAGTTAGGAGGTCAAAATTTTTCCAAGTCTCTTCTTATCGTATTTCTGAGTCCTTCCCCTACCATATTACGTAGCTCCAAAGTCTAAGCCTGTGACGTCACAATTTGATGGCTTCATAGGTCAGACTTGTGACGTCACAATCCAATGACGTCATACTATTTTTATATCCTACGTACCCCGCCCCGTAAAACAAGTTCCCTGCCACCCCTCGTTCACCACCGTTGAAGAACCTTTGAGTTTTTCAATACTCGTAGCTCAAAAGTTTTCCAAGACTCACTCCTATCAAATATAGCTTGAAGGAGCCCCTTCAAGTAACTAGATATGCAATGCTTCATACACCAATTGGCTTAGCCCTTTTAATGAGCCAGATATGCAACGCTTCAAACACCGTAGGACTCAGAACGCCTTTGTAAGGTAGCTGCTCATAAAACAAGTTCCTTGCCTCCCCTCGTTTGACTCCGATGAAGAACTCGTGAGTTTTTTCAAGTCCCCCTCTTATTGAAAATATACTCAAGGGAGTAAAGGAATGCAAAATTAGCAGAAAATTACTCACGAGAGTAAGGATCATATATAGCTCGGGAGTCGAAATCATTCTAAGTCCCTCTCCTATCATATGTAGCTCGAGAGTCGAAATTTTTCTGAGTCACCACTGGGTTTTTGGGGGAGGATATATGGAATTAATCCTTCCTTCTAAATTACGGCACATACTGATAACGAAGGTGAAAAAATAAATTATCCAAAAAGAACAAATTTATTAATTCAAATGAATTTACAACCGTATAAACATTAAAATAATGCAGGCTGAGCCAGTTTTCGGCTAAAAAGCCATTATCAAAGCAATACGAAGCACAGACTGAAGTAATTACAAGTACAACACGAACAGGAAACCGAAAACGCGTGAGGGAGGGAAGGAAGAAGATGACGGAATCATGGTGATTCATGACTAGAGCAATAAACCTTCTCGATAAACTCATCTTCTGGAATAAACTGGTTAAGAAGAGTAACTTTAGTATCATGTTTATGGCGGACGATTTCAATATTTTCATGAGCAATACGTTTCCTATATATATAGGAACTCTCATTATGAAGCAAGGTAATAGAGCCCTCTTCGAACTTATGATTTTGCGATATAACGTGGTCAGCAAAAGCAGACTCACCTACAGAATTGGACTTCCAAGCCTTCATATGCGCGCTCTCTCTCTCTCTCTCTCTCTCTCTCTCTCTCTCTCTCTCTCTCTCTCTCTCTCTCTCTCTCTCTCTCTCTCTCTCTCTCTCTCTCTCTCTCTCTCTCTCTTATTTTAAATTGGCGACTAGTTTCACCTATATAAACACCCTCACAATCCTGACATTTAATTTTATAAACACCACTCGACTCATTCTTCGGGATGCGATCCTTAGTATTACTAAAAATTCTTTTAACAGTAGTGGGACAGTAATAAACTGGTTTAAAGCCAAAGGGTTTTAAGACCCGACTTAATATAGAAGAAAATTTGCCCAAATAGGGGAGGCGAATCCATCTATTAGATTTATCATTAGTATTACGAGGGAGGGAGGTAGTCCCATCAAGAAATTTTTTGATTCATTTTTTCCTTATCAAACCATCGATATCGATATCTAAATGATTGCGAATGGCCAAGTTTTTAATGACCGAAGCCTCTTTAGAGAACTCTGAGGAGCTCCGAGGAACGTGAACAAGCCTGTGAACTAAGGAGTTATAAGCAGCATATTTATGGGAAGGGGGGCAGAAAGAAGACCTATCTGTGGTTATGTCAGTGCACGTCCCCTTCCTAAAGATGCCGAACTCATGATGGTTATTAAAGACAGTAATAGAGAGGTCCAAGAAATTGATATGAGAGCCACCAACCTCCATGGTGAATTTTATAGAAGGATATAAACTATTGATGTATTCGAGGAACGCATCTCTCAGATGGTCAGGGCCGCTCCACAGACACAGAACGTCATCGACGTACCTCTACCAGTAAACGATATGGTCTAGGGAAGCAGGAAGGCAGGAGAATAACTCGGTTTCAAGCCTAAACATGAACACCTCAGAAATGAGGGAGCCCAAAGGTGAACCTATAGGTATCCCCACCTCCGAGGGGAACTCATAAATTTTACCACCAAATAAACAGAAGTTAGGATTCCAACAGGTATTAAGCAATTCAAAAAATTCAGAAATCTCCTCGTGGGAAACTTGAGCACAAACTAAAAGCTCAGCCAAACATTGAAGCGTAGGGGCCACTGGAATATGAGAGAAGAGACCTACTACGTCAAACGAGAGCAAAGAGGAACCCTGAGGAGGAGTACTATCAACAATATTCTCAATTTTTCACAGAGTGTTCAGATATAAAGTCAACTCTAGACTTAAACCACCGGTCAAGGAATTTAGCCAAGTAGTAAGCAGGGGAGGAGACATAAGAAACTACTGGCTTCATAGGAGTAACTTCCTTATGGACCTTAGGGAGGCCATACAGGCTAGGCGGTACAGGGTTTGGTACGAGAATCATCTTTTTCAAGGGTACCTTCTTGATGGAGATTCACTCCGGTTAACGACCCTCATGACTTCAGTCACATAAGCATTAAAATTGAACTTTTCATTAACGACGGCGTTCATATCACGAAGTGCTTCATTAGCTTTATGTGTACTAACATAAGTAGCTTTCTCAAGAATAACTACGGCGTTACCTTTATCGGTTTTAGTCATAAATAAATCACCATTCCTCATCTTCCTCCTTATCCTCTTAATCAACAATTTGGTATTCTGATCGGCGAAGGGGATTTGGGCTGTTTTGATCGTCTCAACCACTTTGTTCTGTACATTGATTCCTGAACCGATTTTGGAGGCCAAATCTGCGACCAGGTTAGTAAGAGTACTATCCATCTCTAACGGAGGGAGACTCTGCTTGAGCCCTTTACGAATCAGATCCTCTTCGTCCATATCGAGTTGAGTACTAGACAGGTTTATGATCCTTGGGTGGAACTGATGTTGATGGTTATCGGTTGTGACAGCTTTCTGGGTCCTTTTGCGGTCGGCCTCGTCCATGAGGACCTGGAGTTTTCTACATTTCTTATCTTTCAATTCGACTACCTCCCTCCCTCGTAATACTAATGATAAATCTAATAGATGGATTCGCCTCCCCTATTTGGGCAAATTTCCTTCTATATTAAGTCGGGTCTTAAAATCCTTTGGCTTTAAACCAGTTTATTACTGTCCCACTACTGTTAAGTATTATAATCATGTATAATTCATACAAAATAGTTTAGTGAGCTGGAGACGGTTTCTGAGTTGTTGGATCGTGAGAAAACTTTGTGGGCCGGAGGACAGGACATGGGAAGAGATGTTGAACTGTAAGACTAGGTGATTGGCAGTAATTACAATTACATGACGGAAGAGCGTGAAGGCCTAGGAGGAGGTGAAAGTGGGTGAGTCGGGTATGACTGAACCTAAGACGAGTAAGGATGACTTCTTCGTATCGAAGGACCAAGGGATAGGGAGGGTTTTGATTGGTCTCAGTTTGTTGTGCGGTTGATTTTTCCAGAGGGCGTGCCAAGAAGCTAGGACCTGGAAAAGTCAGGCTGGTAAATATTTTCGGTCCGAGGGTGAGAAGTTTTCGACTTACTTTAGGAACGTCGGAAAGTTTTGAGTATGGTCAGAAAAGACTAGGATTCTAGAATTTTTGAATCCTCACTCCAAGATCTGCCGCATACGAGTGAGAAGAAGAATGTAAGGTATTAAACTTCACCTTTTCATTAGAGAATTTGTATCTGTGTGAAAATGCGGCTTCAAGCGAGCTGTAATGATCTCTGGTACCGCAAGTCCTCCACATTTTTGATAACTTCTTCAGTTGGGGCTTATTAATATACTTTGAGCCGTCGAGGAACCAATCTATGACTCAAAGTCTTCTATTGGAAAAAAAGTTCTCGAAAATTTCTCTTTCGCACATCTTTAACTCCAAGCGCTGCCCATCTTTTGTCAGACCTCTTCGTTTCGCAGAGCGTTTGCGTATCCGTCGCACCACTTTTAAAGGGAAATGTTGAAAAATTTCTACTCAGCGGTATAAATTGGGGAGAAGGCGGCGCGTGGTTTGAGCAGACAGCTAGAAATAGTTACATTTTAATTAAACAAGGATCAACGTAAAGGCATCCTAACACGCTTACGAGACATCAACAAGAACATTTTCATATAGGAATGTACGCGTGGCGCATACAGCGTGAATATCCAAATAAATTTACGCGAGTACAAATATGGTTAATTAAAACAAATGACTCACGTTAAAACGACGAGAAGTACCTTGTTCACTCTCTCTCTGGCGTTTATAATACATTGCGCCATACTACGTATACTGAGTGAATGCAGCGAAAACTGATATTATTCGTCGCAAAAATATCATCAGTATCCTTTTTCCCCATACTAAACGTCACCGTGTGCACGTCATTTGATTACCTACATTTTAAGGTGCCATCCTCATGATTCCATCTCTCTTCTCTCGAACAAGGAAAGAGGCGAAAGAGAATCCGAATAGTGAACCTATGTTTCGAAATACAACGTTGTTTTGATTACGCTAAACGGATTGTTGAAAAATTCTAGATTCGGGTTTTTTCTCCGTGAATTCAGTGTGTCTAGTAGCCTGAAAGATCGTGGTACATATTTCATCACATCATACAGTTCAATACCGTCTTAAGTTCTGTAAAACACCTTACAAAAATTCAAAACGAGACACTTCCATTATTTTTAACCATCAAGTACGTTACGTTGCAGAACTACTCGCAGATAATGTTCACCTTCCAGGTTTTAAATGTACAACTTCTTTAACTGACGATAGAGTTACAATTTGGGGTCTGGGCGTGACGTCGTTCGACTGATTGGGCTATATTATAAATATTAGCTTAGTCATTGTAAATACTAAGGAACGACTGAAAGCCATCAACGACCTAATTTTTGAAAGATTATCATGAATCTGATTTTTTTTTCCCGTAGTTTCAGTTATGATAGGAGTGTCATAAATTCATTAATGAACATGCGCATCTCCGAAGAGTACTTTGAAGTAATCGAGAGCAGGAGGGGGGGGGGTGCGCAGAAAGATACTCTTGACATCGATGGAGACAGGAATAGAACAATCAGCAGGGAGGATACTGTTTATCTCTCTACCAATTCAGAAGAATCGTTATCATCGATCAGAGGTTGATAACGCACCCACGAATTGAACCACTGATCGAGCAATTTAAAAAGCTTATAAGTCGAAGAAGAAATAAAGGACATCACTGGCCTAATACGAATATTCTCGTTATGGAGTTCAGGAAGGCCATAAAACCGAGGAGGCACAGGTTTCATTTTATCATGCGTACCAATTTTCACTCTCAACCTGAGTTATGCACTAACCCTCCTCGGTCTCTTCAAACTTCAACTATGGCGGTTACTTTTTATCCGAAAAACTACAAACTGGAAACTCAAATGTATCTTTTGAACTTCCTCTCGAAAGTTCTCTCTCAGACAATCTCCCCACTTGAATCCACCATCAAAAAACCTAAAACATTCCTCCCCCGGCTTAGATAACATCCTCGTAACCATGCTCGTGAACCTTCCTCAAATTGACTCGCCTACCACTCTATCGTCTCTCAAAATATAAATCCTTCTCTCATGAAAAACATTCGTCACCCTCCCCATCTTGAAACCCAATTTAAATCTCCTCCTTCTTAGCTCATAACGCCCAATTCAGTGTATTTCGTAAATTATTCGGAAAATCCTCAACGAAAAATTTCCTCCGATTCTTAGAATCATACAAACTTCTCTCTCCTTTCCCACATGATTTCAGAATCGCCCTTCCCGACTCCCAGTTTTCATTTACTTAAACCTTCCCTTCACGCTATATTTTTCGACCTGCAAGGAGCCTTTCCTCGGGTATGGAGATACTACGAACATTATGAGTACGAATCCAAAATATCCTTTTCCCCTTCCTTCTGATCGAATGGTTTCCCTCAAGGACAAATTTTCAGTGTCTTCCTTTTGTTAATAGCCATCAACGATATCACTAAATGCGTTCGTCCTTTTTCACTCAACATCTTTTTGCAGACGGTTATAACATTTCCACCCGCTCAACCAACCCTCTTGGAGCCCACAGACTCCTTTAAGAAACTCCTACCTGGACAACCACAAATGGTCTCCGTTTCTCAGTATTTAAATCTTCCTCAGTCCTCTTCGTTGTGACTTACCCTTCGGCTTTCGGCCTGCGTTCTACAACTCTGTTACTGTCAATGGGTTATTTCTTAGGTTGAAAGATCGAATTCCTGAGGATGAGAAGAGTGGGGAGTATAGGTTAGAATGTAGAGATCGTCAGGACGTTTACATCGGGGAAACTGGTCGCCATCAGCTAAAGATTAAAGTTGATGAACACAAGACAGCCTAAGACAAGGGTAAGGTGGAAGATTCGGAATTCTCTGACCAACTAATCGTGAACGGTGCAGATGGCGGAAGGGTTCAGAAGTGCTTCTCCGCAAGGAAAATTCGGATTTTAAACGCACCGCTCTGGAGCATACTGGAATAATTCTGGTGGTATCATTGTACTGAACAAGCACATACCGAACGAAGGTCTGATCGAACTTATTTATGAGTAACAACTCAATGATTATATTTCCTTCCTTTCCTGGTGGTTGGTGGCAGCGTTTGCGTTTTCTTCGTTGGTCAGTTGCGTTCTCTCGCTTATGATTTTTTTTTTAACCTAAAGCGCTTCGTATCTATTTTCATTCCGCGGTATTTTGCAACTTTTTTTACGTTTACTAGTTAAGAGTATCCGCCCTTTTCATAACGAGTAGCTGTAATTTAGAAGATCGTATTACTTCGGTGTCCAGTGCCTTAAAAGATCATGAGACAGATTTCATCACATCATATAGTTTAAATGTTTTTCTGTTAGCTCTCCTCTTCACGTCACCCTCCCCTCTTCTCCAAACTTCAATCTCGAGTTCTGTAAAACACCTTACAAAAATGCAAAACGTGGAATTTCCATCATGTTTAACCATCGAATACATAAAGTTGCGGTATAACTCGCAGATAATGTTAACCTCCCACCTTCTTAAATTCAACTTCATTAGCTGACGATAATATTGGAAATGATATTCGTATGGGGTCTGTGCGTGACGTCGTGCAACTGATAAAGTTATAAAATTAGCTGAATCATTGTAAATATTTAGAAACGACTGAAAGCAATCAAAGACCCAATTTTGGAAAGATTATTATGAATCTTATTTTATTTTATTTCCATAGTTTCGGATGTAAGATATCTGAATAAATATGGTATAAGAATGACGATAGTTGGAAATTGTTTGCACTAACATGGATTATTGAAATTCATTCATCGTTTTATCAAATCCTATCTCTTGATAACAAACCTCGGAAAGCACTAATAAAGTTCACATCATAAATTTAGCAGTGCTCGAAAAGACTTTCAGAATTTACCTATTTCTTGCTTAGTTTATTCTTCTGAACAGATTACATTCTATTTTGTATGGTATCGGAAGCTATACATTGCAGCTCATATCGAATGAAGAAGGAAAGATCGAAATCAATCAATGCAGTTCTCAAGAAATTTAAATTCCTACAAATCGCAGGAACGACAAGATCTTACAATGTTGAAAATTGTTGAAGTCCATGAGAATTTGAAAAATAAATAAAAATCGAACTAACTACGAGGTCGTGAGACGTCGGGAGTCAAGAAGAATCTTGAAAATTACGGATCGTGAATATATTTGTATATATTTTCGACTGAGCAGTGGTCTATTGACGAACACCAAATTTGAACGAAGCAAATCAAAAGAGAGAAAAGAACGAAGAGAAAGTAAGTGGAAAACGCCAGCGGTGACAGGAAAATCAAGATGATTCAAAGTCGTTGGGAGAGAGAGGAAGAGTGTAGAATATTACGATGAGATCGTTCTCAGGAATGAAACGGTTCAAAAGTGTAAAATTCTCATTAGTGGATGTTTTCGAGGGCCAATCGTAGATGGAAGGCATTCTCACAATGGAACAAGACGACTTGTTGGAGATCAAAATTATGGTCAGAATCCGTTCTTCTTCAGAGGGGGGTAATATTGACTTCGTCAAGATGTTCTTGAACTCTAGTACAAAACTTCTACATAGACACCCAGACAGGCAGAACACTGAAGCTTGTAGACTCCACTTCTCTCAGAATTAGGGACTGAATCCTTTTAACCTACAGAAGAGGCTACGAATAGTGTTAAAGTTATACTGTATAGGGTAAACGAACCTATTTGACTTTCCTCCCGGAGAGAGTGGTACGAGTATCTTATGGGCCGTGCGATTGACTTCAAGTTCTAAACCGTTAGAAAGGGCAAGATACTTGATGACCTCAACCTTCTCAGAGAAAGTCCGAGGGGAGAGAGGGATAGAAACGACGCATTGGATGAAGCTTATGGGAAGGATAGAAGGAAGAGGCACGGACCGGAGGCAGGTATTTTTAGAAAAATTCTCAAAACTGAGCACGCCTCGAACAATGGAGATAGAAAGGTCTAGAAAGTTGACGGTGACTCGCCCTACCGCAATGATGTACCGAGTGTTGAAGAAGGTGAGAAAAGAGTGAAGATCGAAAAGAAAACCCCTCCAGAGGCATAACACATCATCCACATATCGTTGCCAATAAACAATTTAAGGAAGGAGGTGAAAACCATAATCAGAGACTTCGTTCTCAAAACGTTTGAGAAACACCTCGGAGACCGAGGATCCGAGGTGGGAGCCGATGGGGACACCGATATTAGATGGAAACTCATAGATTAGATGTGGAAATTGAGGAAAATTGGGGGAAAGAGTGTCATGAATTCATCAATGAATGTAATCGGGACGTGCGCATCTCTGAAGAATACTTTGGAGGAATCGAGAGCAGAAAGGAGGCGTATGCACGGAAACATACTCTCGACACGGAAGGAGACAAAAATAGAACCATTAGGAAGGAGGATACAATTTATCCTCCCCACCAGATCAGAAGAATTGTTGACAACAAACCGAGACAACTTGAACCATTGGTCGAGGAATTTAGAACGCTTGAATGACACCACTGGCCTAATAAGGATGTTCTCCACATGGAGTAGGAAGGCCATAAAGCCAAGGTGGCACAGGGTTAGGAATGAGGATGGATTTAGGATTCTTCAACAAGGATCGAACTTTTTATCAACTGTCTGTCAATTCCATCATCTCGCCATTTTAACCGGCGACCATTTTTTCACCTGTCCCCAACTCCTACCGCTTCGCGCTGCTACTAATACTGTCTCCTCCCTCACAAAAGCACTCAAAAATAATTCTGGTGCCTAATAATTGTAACGCCGCGCTAATAGCCCTGTATGAAACTAGTACTCGTTAAATTAAGAAACCAAAAAAAAAACTAATGGCCCTCTAGAGCAGCTTAAACGCTCGTTAAATAAATAAATGTATAAAAATTCTGTGTAATCATCAAATGAAATGCATTACATTGCAGTACAACTCGCAGATAATGTTAACCTTCCACCTTCTTAAATTCAACTTTGTTAGCTCACGATAATGAAAGAAAGAAAAGCTTGTGGGCTGTGCGTTACGTCGTGCAACTGATTAAGTTATAAAATTAGCTTAATCATTGTAAATATTAAAAAACGACTGAAAGCAATCGACGACCCAATTTTTGAAAGATTATTATGAACCTTATTTTATTTTCTTCCCATAGTTTCGGATGTAAAATATCTGAATGTGATCATATAAGAATGACGATAGTTGAAAATTGTTTGCACTATCGTGGATTATTGAAATTCATTCATCGTTTAATTAAATCCTATCTCTTAATAACATACCTCAGAAAGCACTATTGAAGTTCACATCATGAATTTGAGCGTTCTTTAGTAAGAGTTTCAGGATTTACCTGTTTATTCTTCTGAACAGATTACATTTCAGTGAAAATTGGTACAACGCTGGGTCCTGCCGTGCGATACTGCAAAATAGAGTGTAGCCACTTTTGATCAATTAGATGAACGTATGGATGAGTAGGAGATTACACCTAATTCGTCAATACAATAAGGAGGGCGTAAATTGATAAGGTAGTATTTTGCATAATCGAGGTCTTAGAACGATTGAGTGAGAATGATACTTCCTAAGCGATTTTACAAAGTATGTCTACGGATTTGGAGAAGTTTAGAGAGTTTTCCATAGCGGACCAAACTCAGCAAAGGTTTTAGTCTTCAAAGAAAAGTCGCCTCACTCATATCGCCTTGAGTCAGGCCGCTCTTTATAAAGAGCTAGTGACGATATAACACCTTGCGAGAGTGACTCAGGTCAAGGTGGACATTGACCGTATGGTTTGTAGGGGGCTTACAAGGTAATGTCCCGATTCTATGACCTCCTCCCTCGGAATCGGCACTTTGATAGTAGGAAGCGGTGGATTAGACTGCTGTTTCTGGATGAGCTTTGATCGGAGTTTGGTCGTTTTCTCCGTCCCTTTGGTTTTGCGGCCAGTTTTCTACAATACTAATATTCTTCCCCATTCCAATGGCCGAAAGGGGAGGTGTTTATTGCGTAGCTTGTAAGGATTGCACCAATGTCTGTATAGGTATGACTAGCCGTCAACTCCAGATTAGAGTGGATGAAGACAAAAAAATTAGATGCCATTGCAGTCCCCTAGAGCCTGAAGTTTTTCCAAGTCCTGAAAATCATGACGTGACAACTTAAACGCGCTGCAATTTCAAGGAAGCCGTCGTCTTTCCAAGTCCCCTACCTATCACATATGGCTAGAGGGTCGAAATTTTTCCAAGTCCCCCTCCCCTCTCCGTGACGCCATCAACCTCGCTTGCGCTTGCGGACGAGAATTTCCTGGAAGTACCCCTAACAAAAGGGATAGCGGGTTCCCCGCTAAAAGCGTTGAGTAAAAGAAAAGTGAGTGGACGTTTGCTGATCACTGGTCATAGCTTTAGAGAGGGATTGGAATTTCTCCTCCACTGGGAGAATTAGTACTTTAAACGATTGGCTTTGGAGAAAATCGAAGTTATTCGACATCGGAATAACAACGACGTCACCATGTTTAACACGTATATTCCTTAGGAGGGATGATGACTATGATCTCGTTCCGGGTTACTCATTCTTGTTGGTATTGGGTTCAGTCTATACCTTGAGAATGGTTGTTTAACGAAAAGCGCTCGAGTGTTAAAAAATTGATTGTGGTTTTTGTATTCGTTTCCTTTACAACCTTTGAGTATCTTTCTTAGTTATGGATAACCCTGTTGAATTGCAGAAACGTATTGATTCGATTAAATCTTTCTCGATTTACAATTGGGTATTATAAGCTAAATGTACTCGTGCCTTAAATTTATTGAAATTCATCTCTCAGCCCTCCAAAGTGTGCACTTAAAAAACTTCTCCAACTTTGATTCTCATTCGCTCGCGGTAGCCAATAAATTGACCCTCTCTTTTGTAGAGACCATTGAAACCTCCTCTTTCAGAATGGTCAAGGATGCTTATTGAACAAGTCCTCCGAGGCCGCCAAACCTCCTCTCGACTTTCGTCGACTCATACTAACGTTGAACTTCCAATCAACTGTCTCTCAACTCCCTCATCTCGCCATTTTTAATTCCTTCCCCAAACCAAACGATATCGTTCCTCTAGCCCTCAGAAACAAACATATCTTGCTCCAATTCTAATACTCCCAATGAACCTTATATATCACCTCTACCTTGAAGCCTCACATAGGCCAAAATCTCTTTAAATCTCCCATAAATCCCGAAATCTAACAGCACCTTGACCATCACATAAGTAACCTGATTATAATTGCCTGGAAAGAGACGTTGAGTGAGAGGGAAGTGAACGCATTCAGTGATATCGTTGATAGCTATTAAGAGAAGGACACTAAAAATTTCCGTTTTCAATTGGAAGAAATGGAGGAGTGATATTTTGGGTTCGCACTAATGTTGAGAAAACATTATAAGATAGAAGGGAGGTTACTTTGAAGACTTACTATACTATAATTTCTTTATACATCCTCGAATTTATGCAGTTAAATTTTGCAGTTACTCAACTTCATACTTTGAAGGATACGGGAAGTTACGTTTTCGGCTTATGTCTAACGAAGAAAGAAAAATTGTAATCTTCCAAAACAAAAAATTCTACTTCCACACATTGTATTGTAATTGCACAAAACGAATTCAAAAATATAACGAAGTCGTAAAAGATCGAAAAATCGTACAAATCGTAAATGTCGAAACATACGCAAATCGAAAAACACAACATGGTCATAAAAATCGAAGAATCGTGAAAACGTACGTATGAGAACCAGATTAAAACAGCTGACAAAGAGAAGAAAAGAAGAGAAAGGAGAAGAAGACCAGTGGTGACAGGAAAATTATGACGATTCGAAGTCGATGAGAGATGATAAGGAAGAGTACAGAATTTCTCGTTGAGATCATTTTTAGGGAGGAAACGATTCAGAAGTGTAATATTCTCATTAATAGAGTGTCGAACAATTTCAATGTATTCGAGGGCCAACCTCCGACGGAAAGAGTTCTCACTATGGAGCAAGACGGCTTGTTGGAGATCGAATTTATGTTCGGAATCAGAAAGGTGTTCAGCAAAAGCCGATATTTTCCGAAGGGAGGTGACGTTGACTTCGTCAAGATGTTCAATCACTCCAGTACAAATCAGCCGGCTTGTTTCCCCTACATAAACACCCCGACAGCCGGAACTTTGGTGCTTATAGACTCCACTTCTCTCGAAAATAGGGACAGGATCCTTTAACCTACAGAACAGGCTACGAACTGTATTTGGGTTCTAGATCGCAAGACGAAAATTGAAGGGTTTGGGCGATTCTTCGATTTTTACGACCTCGTTCTGTTTTTCGATTTTCTTATTTTTCGACTTTTACGATTCGTACGTTTATTCGATCTCTTACGACTTCGTTGTATTTTCGAATTCCTTTTGTACGATTACAATAAATTGTGTGCTAGTAGAATTTTTTGTTTTGAAATATTTCAATCTTTATTTCTTCGTTTCATGTGAATCACTGCCAAAAAATCTACTTCAATTTTCATTTCCTTTCTTTTGCTCAATAATACTATCTAACTATTCTTTTTCATGTATTCCCACATTACAAGACAACGGACCTAGAGCAGTCTTAAAGTTTGATAAATATAATACAAATCCGGTGTAACCATCAAGTGAAATACATTACGTTGCTCCACAACTCGCAGATAGTATTCACCTTCCCCTTTCTTAAATTCAACTTCGTTAGCTGACAATAATTTATGTGTAAGTTGGTTAAACGGGGTCTGTGCGTTACGTCGTGCAACTGATTAAGTTTACTTAATCATTGTAAATATTAAGAAACGACTGAAAGCAAACAACGACCCAATTTTTGAAACATCATGAATCTTATTTTATTTTTTTTCTATAGTTTTGGATATGTATGATCTTAATGTGGTAGAAGAATGACGATAGTTGGAAATTGTTTGCACTATCGTTGTTTACACTACACAACAACAACAAAATTGAAAAATACATGAACGAAATTGTACGGTTCTAGAGGTATTTTCGACGCCACGATTGTTCTCGTACTCGCAAAATTTGATAGCTCGGTAACATACATTGCGCGTCGCTACGATTCGCGGGAACTTGATATGATCATTTCTCGAAAACCAGAGGCAGAGCCAATTTCAAAAAACGGTCAACAGCATCGCGATACTCCTAGAATCGATGACGTCGTAGACCGGACGGCTAAAAAAGCCATCACCTTCGATACTATCACTGATCGCAATCATTACCGCTCACTCATCTTGTATTCTTGGGCCGAACTCTGGGAAACCCAACCTTCAAACAAACTCCTCCGAATTGAATAGACTCCCACTCCTGGTCAACCTCCTAAATGTGAAATCACCATTATGACCAGATTAAGATCAAGTCATACTCCAATGATGGCACACTCATATCTAAACGACCGAAACTCCCAATTACTAGGACGAACTCAATGTAAACGCCAATTACTCCTTCCCATATCCTGTAATCGAGAACCTCCGCTCCTTATTGAAAGTTCCTTCTTCCCTCTCTCAAGACCTCAAAATCACCTCAGACAGGATCTCCCTCATACTTGAGTCTATTTTAATTCAGAGGCGTTTGTTTGAAGGTTGGGTTTTCCAGGGTACGGCCTAAGAATTTAAGATAAGTGGGCGATAATGATTTTTATAGTCAGAGACTGGGAAGGGAGTGTGATGAGTGATAGTATCAAAGGAGGTGGCTAGTTTCGCTGCTTGGTCTACCACGTCATGTTCGGCTGGGCCAATGTGGCCAGGTATCCAAATGTATATAACGTAGATGTTAATTGAGGTTGGAGTTTTGGACTTGAGGAGGATTCTTTAATTGAGAGGATTTGTAGTATATGGGTGAGGGTGAGAGTGCAGTGAAAAGAGTGAGTCTGTGAGGAGGAGAAATTGGCACCAGGAGGGAGTTGAGAGAGATGGGAAGAACAGGCGAATAGGAGGCTGTGTTAGAGATGTTATGAGAGACGGTGGATTCGAGAATGGAATATGCAGGGGTCATTCTGTTTTCAGTTTTTTAGCCATCAGTGAGACAGAGAATGTGATCAGGATATTTTTGAATCATGTTTCTTACGCGGATAGTAAAATTACTGTTAGATTAGGGATTTCTGTGAGATTTAACCGGATGATCGATTGGGTGAGGGTTCAAGGTGGATATGACATGTAAAGGTTCATTGAGGAAGTGTTCGAATTGAAGCAGAATATGTTTGATTCTGGGGGCTGGAGGAAGGTTGTACTTTGGTTTGAAGATGGAAATCAAAATGGGGAGATGAGGGAATTGTGAGACAGTTGTTAAGAAGTTAGAGGTTAGAATGAGTCGACGAAAGTGAAGAGGAGGCCCGGCAGCTTCAGCGCACAAACTACAAATTCGGTGTAACCATCAAATGAAATACATTACATTGCATTACAACTCGCAGATAATGTTCACCTTCTACCTTCTTAAATTCGTAAGCTGATGACGATAGTATTAAGTGTGGTTAAAGGGGTCCGTGCGTTACGTCGTGCAACTGATTAAGTTATAGAATTAGCTGAATCATTGTAAATACTAAAAAACGACTGAAAGCAATCAACGACCCAATTTTTGAAAAATTATTATGAATTTTATTTTATTTTCCTGCCATAGTTTCGGATGTGAAATATCTGAGACGATAGTTGGAGATTGTTTGCACTATCGTGGATTATTGAAATTCATTATTTTATTGTTTAATTAAACCCTACCTCACGATAACAAACACCAGAAAGGTGAAAATTAGACAGTGGTGGGTCCCTGCGTGCGATACAGCAAAATCAGTGTAGACGTAGAACAAATAGTGTAGCCACTTTTTATTAACCACAATGAAGTATGGAAAAGTAGGAGATTACAGAATCAATACGTAGGTGGCATAGTTTACTCAACGTTACCACCAGACTCAACCTCCTTGTGCATTCGCGGCTGTCTAGCCTACTCCACCACGGTGAGTTCGATCCATTTATTCATTCCATAAATGAGGTTTGTCGTGAATTTGAGTTGAAACTAAAAGAAAAGAAAAATCGGAAGCTTACCTCCCTCCTAAGTTCTAAGATGAGGGATGACGAATTAGATCTAGGTGACGATGGAATTATCCAACAGTTTCAGCCCCGTGTCATAAATCATAGTAACACTGAGTTCAACCGCGATGAGATGACACTCCTAGAGAAGGGATTGAAGTTCGGGCTCCCCCCTCTAAAAAATCAGGAGACGTTGGCAAATGTTGTAGCTGATTTGGCTATAAAAATCGGCCCTGGTGTAAATACCCAGAAAAAATGTGCGGAAATTGTTCGTAACACCCCCCTCCCCCGCATAAGTGAAGCTGGGAGTGAATTGATAGTGGGTCTGAGGAGGAAGATTAAGGAGGAAAAGCTAGTTATTACCAAAGCTGACAAAGGGAATGCCGTCGTAGTGGTGAATAAGGCTTCCTACGTCTCTAAGGTTTACGAGGTACTTGGCCAATGTGGGGCTAAGGAGGCCCCCCTCTTCAATTTTCCAAAATTCGTTAAAGAGGCTAGAAAACTTATTAATGGTAGTGAGGTAATCATTAAGAGCCCATCTCTAAAGAAAGCTATCTTGGAGCCGAATCCCGCTCCTCCCCTCCTTTACGGGCTGCCGAAGGTACACAAAGAAAATGTGCCGATGCGGCCGGTTGTTTCCTTCGTTTCCTCCCCTACATACTCCCTCGCTAAGTTCCTCGATGGTTGGTTCAAAGCTCGTGTGGAGGCTGAGTCTCCCTATTCAGTAAAGAATTCGAGCGCCCTGGCTGAAAAATTGAAGGACACAATCCTTCCTCCGGGTTCAATTCTGTGCTCGTTTGATGTCGTTGGGCTTTTTCCTAACATTCCCAAGGCTACCACTATGCAACAAATAGGCAAACTGCTTGTAGACTGTGGTACTCCTCATAGTGAATTTGGTGAATTCTTTGACCTTTTAAACGCCTGTTGGTCACCTAATTTTTGTAAGTTCGATGGTAAATATTTCGAGTTCCCTGAGGAGGTAGGGATCCCTATTGGTTCCCCTTTAGGCTCTCTTATTTCGGAAGTCTTTATGTCTAAATTTGAGGCCGACCTGTTTTCCTCGGGCCAGGTGTTTTTGAATCACGTTTTCTATTGGCATAGGTACGTAGATGACATATTGTGTGCGTGGACCGGTCCCGCGGAGCTCCTTAGTGAGTTTCTAGCATATTTAAATAGTTTATATCCGTCCATTAAGTTCACTCTTGAAGTTGGCGGCTCATCAATAAATTTTTTGGACATAACCATATCCGTCATTGACGGTGTCCATGATTTCGGTATTTACCGGAAAAGTACTTCGACCGATATTACTATCCACGGGTCGTCTTTCGTACCTTTTGCCCATAAAGTTGCCACATTTAATAGTTTAATACACCGCCTCACTCAGATCCCCTTGAGTGAGGTAGCGTTTAATAAGGAACTCGTGACGATAAAGCACTTGGCTAGAGTGAATCAGGTGAAAGTGGACATTGACCTCATGGTCCGTAGGAGACTTACAAGAAAAAGTCTCGACTCAACTACCTCCCTCCCCCGCCAGTTGCATCTTGATAGGCGTAAACGGTGGATTAGGATGCCGTTTTTGGGGAAGTTTTCTTCGGAGGTGAGCCGTGTCCTCCGTCCCTTTGGTTTCCGACCGGCGTTTTATAGTACCAATACGGTGAAGAGCCTCTTGGTCAAGTTAAAGGATCCGATTCCGATGGCCGAGAGGGAGGGTGTTTATAGGGTGGCCTGTGGTGATTGCCCGAGTGTGTACATAGGGATGACGAGCCGTCAATTCAAAATTAGAGTTGATGAACATAGAAAAGCATGGGAAAAAAGAAAAGTAGGGGAGTCGGCGTTTGCTGACCACTTAATCGAATGCGGTCATAGCCTCAAAGAGGGATCCGAAGTTCTCCTCCACAGGGAAAAATCTTATTTTAGGCGCTTGGCTTTGGAAGAAATTGAAATTCATCGTCACCGAAATATTAAAGACATTACCGTGGTGAACAGGTACGTTCCTGAGGAGGGATTGATTGAATTAGTCTATGAGAATGATTCACATTTCGATGACTGGCTGGTTCAGTCATGACCTCCTCGTTCGTTGTTTCTTGTTCTCGTTGGTGTTGGGTTCAGTCGCTTTCTATACCGTGAGAATGACTGTTTAGTCGAAAGCGCTCGGTCTGTTTATAATATTGTGCGGTTCTTGTATTGGTTCGTTACTCTCTTTGAGTATATTTCTCTATAGGAGATTACACCTAATCTGTTTATTGGAACACAAGAGGTGAGGGTGGGGGGGAGGGCGTAAAAATGATGTGGTAGTGTTTTGCATAATGGAGGTCTTCGAAAAATTGAAGGAGAAAAATACTTCCCAAGCGATATAAGGATGATTTCATCAGATTCGGAGAAGTTTAGAGAGTGTTCAATAGCGGAAGAACCTTAGTAAGGGATCAAGGCTTTCTCGATATACAATTAGGCATATGAGCTAAATGTTCTCGTGCCGTAAATATATTGAAATTTAGCTCTCACCCCTCCATAGAGTGAAACAAGAAACTTCTCCATCTTTACAAGAGTCTTATTCGCTCGCGGCTAGATCATGAAGCACCGATCTATAACCTAGCCAATAAATCGGTGCTCTCTTTGCTAGACACCATTCAAACCTCCTCCTTCAGAATGGTCTTGGAAGCCTATTGAACAAGTCTTCCGAAGCCGCCGAACCTCCTCTCCACTTTCGTCGACTCATACTAACATCGAACTTCTTATAACTGTCTCTCATTTCTCTCATTCCGCCATTTTTAATTCCTTCTTCAAACCAAACAATACCGTTCCTCCAGCCCTCAGAAACAAACATATCCTGCTCCAATTCTAATCAATTCGTTTCGGTTTTCTATTTATTTATATGTCATCTCAAGCACGGAGCCTCACCCAGACCAACATCTGTATAAATCTACCAGAAATCCCGAAATCTAACAGCACCTTCATCACCCACGTAAGTAACCTGAATCAGGAATGTTCTGATCACACGCTCGAAAACTGTCTCCTTTGGCCTCTGTAACATAGACTCCCGAATTGACGAATTCGCTCATCATCCTCATCTCTCTCAACTACCTCCACGCGGGAGACTCACTTTCTTCGCGACACTCTCTCTTTGCTTCCACCCTACAAATCCTCTCGCTCGAAGAATCCTCCTCACGCTCCGAACTCTTGGATAAATTAACACCCACGTCATATTCATTTGGAAACCCGGCAACGTACCCGAACATGACGTGGTAGACAAGCAACTAAACAAGCCACCACCTTCGTTGCTGTCACCGATCACTCTCCCCTCCCCGTCACAGACTGCAAAAATTATTACCGCTCAGTCAACTTAAATTCTGGGACCGAACTCTGGAAAAACCAACCTTCAAACAAAACGCCGCCAAATTAAAAAGATTGCCACCCCTGGGCAGCCTCATTCAAAAACGCTAAACGCGAAGAAATCGTTATCACCAGATTAAGAGCGGAGTGTATGTCTATGAAAAGGGCGTTCAGGTGTTGCTTGTCTATAAAAGCCTGATATATGTCACTGACGACGGAGGTGACACAGTCGATAGCACTGCGTTTATTTCGAAAGCCGTAGCAGTTGTGTGGAATAATACCTTTTTGTTCCGACCAGTGTCTGAGTCGGGCATTTAGCATAGATTCAACAAGTTTTCGGATGCATGAGGATAGGGCAATAGGACGCAGCTCTGAATCTTTTTTGGGTATAGGGATAATCTGGAAATGAGTCCATGCAGAAGGGATGACGTTGTTTCGCCACAGACGGTTGATAATTACTAGAAGAGACTTTAGGCTAGGTTCGGGTATTGACTGAAGGCAGCTGTAAGAGATTCCGTCAAGGCCAGGGGCTATAGATTTCCTTGAACAAGAAATTGAGTAGAATTCTTCCCAAGTGAATTGACTGTCTAATAGGTTATTTTGAGGAGGAGGGGATTGTAAATATTGAATATTGACCTCTGAGAAATTTGGAGCCCTTGGTGGGACGACTGTGTCAGCAAAGGAAAGTAAGTCATCCTGAGAGATTTTGTGTTTAAAGGGATTGCGACCGGATCTAAATGCTTTGGAGCACCGCCGTATTGTGCCGAGTTTCGTGTCTCTGTTAAATGACAAACTGAATTTTCTGAACGATTCCCTTTTTATACGTTTTAGTTCCCTTCTACCTGTAGCGTTACGATGTTGGTAAGAAAGATAGTGAGAGAGTTTCCACTTTCTGAAAGCCTTTTTGCGTTCATTAATAAGATGCGTGGATTCGGGGGTCCACCAAATTGGGGAAGGCTTGCGAACGGATGGAGTGTTTTGTGACTGTGAACGGGGTGTGGAGTAGTTTGTTGCTGAATGAATAAGATGAACAAATGAGAGGTAATCTGTTGATGGATCGTTAATTGAATTGTGAAAGGTAGGAGTGTTTTTTGAGCATGAATTTTTTGAATTTTGCGATGTTAGTTTTTCCTACGAGAAGTTGAGTCTTGGACTCAGTTTGAGGAATGTTTGGAGGTGGAGAAGTATGTTGGACCCTGGTGAAGGTAGGGAAATGGTCACTGCCGTAAGTGTCTGTGTCTACTAGGCATTCAGAGATTAAGGCAAGATTAGTAGAAACAAATGACATGTCCAAGGCATTTCCATCTATGTGAGTAGGATAGTTAGGGTTAAGAAGGACATGACAGATGTGAACAAGAGCTGATTCTAAGTTTGTACCTAAGTGGTTGTAGGAAGTGCTTAGCCATGAGTGGGATTTTGCGTTGAAGTCGCCGATTACCAACCAATTGTTTGTAAGGCTGTTAAAGAAACTCTCAAATTGCAGTGAGGATATATTGGCTGTAGGAGGAATGCAGACGGTACACATGACCACTGGATGTGGAACAATGTTTGGATCTGAGATTTTCATGGCCAGAGTAGAAGTTTGGGTGGGTGAGGTTGAAATGAGTGGAGCTGTTGTAAAACGGGTGAATGGGACGCTAGAGTGCACAAGAATCGCCACTCCTCCATAGCCGTCCGCACGATCATTCCGAATGGTGGAGTAATTCCTGAGAGAAAAACGGATGTGAGATGTAAGCCAAGTTTCGTTCAGTAGGATGATGGAGTGTTAAAATTAACGGTTTCATGCTTTACAATATTGACCGCTTTGAGAATTTTTCTCTTTTTATCGGAACACCCTCTAAACTTCTCCGAATGTGCAGGAATCATTCTTAAAATCGCTTGAGAAGTATTTTTCTCACTCAATCGTTCTACGAACCCCATTATGCAAAACACTACCTCATCATTTTTACGCTCTCCCTTCCCCACCCTCTTCTCTTGTATTCTAATAAACAGATTAGATGTCACCTCCTACTCTTCCATATTTTATCCTACTTTATAAGAAGTGGCTACGCTGTTTGTTCTACGTCTACACTGGCCTTCTTTCCTGACTTTGCTGTATCGTACGGCATGGACATACAATTTTGTCTAATGTTTACAGAAGAATAAACTAACCAAGAAGTAGGTAAATTCTTAGACTCTTACTCAACAACGCTCAAATTCTTGATGTGTCTTTAATTAATAAATTAATTCAATCATTTATTTACTTATAACTCTTCCTTAAATTTTGGACGGCAGTGCCGGACATATTCTCGTATCAATGATTTATATTCCGTCCGGACAAATTGATTCGTAAAAAATTATTAGCGCTTGCTGATGTTTGTTATCAAGAGACAGGTTTTCATTAAACGATGGATGAATTTCAATAATCCACGATAGTGCAAACAATTTCCAGCCATCGTTTTACATCCGAAACTGTGTAAGATTCATAATAATCTTTCAAAAATTAGGTCTTTGATTGCTTTCTGTCGTTTCTTAATATTTACAATGGTTAAGCTTAACCACTTGCACGACGTAACGCACAGACCCCCTTTTTGACAAGTTATCGTCAGCTAATGAAGTTGAATTTAAGAAGGTAGAAGGTGAACATTATCTGCGAGTTGTACCGCAACGTAATGTATTTCATTTGATAGTTACACAGAATTTTTATGTATATATTCATTTAACAAGCTTTTAAGATGCTCTGCTTTTTCTGTTTTTCTTATTTCAACGAGCACTTGCTTCTTATAGGGCTATTGGCGGGCCGTTTTAATTATTAGATTATTAGGTGTCGCTATCATTTTTGATGGCTTTTGTAAGGGTGGAGAAGGTATTGGTAGCAGTTCGAAGCGGTAGGAGTTGGGGACAGGTGAACAAATGGTCGACTGTTGAATTGTCTATTTCGTAGGGTGGGGGGGGGGGGGGGGGGGGGCAAGATGGGAAAGTGAATATATGAGGATTGGTTTGGTGGAAGTGGTAATTCTTGTGTAACCAATTCTTAATTGGGTAAGTCTCGATTTCTTATAGGAGGATGACCATTGGGTGGGGATTTTTTTAATGAGGAGAAGTTTATTATTGAGTTGATTTTTCCAGAGTGAGTTTCAGGATAAACGAAAAAACGAATACTCTAAAGGGAGAGTAAACAAATGCAAACCGCAGAAAATAAAAACGAAGGGAGCGCTTTCGGTTAAACAACCATCTTCAGACCTGAAATGAAAGCAACTGACGAACGAATGAGAAGGAAGAGGTATTAAGATCGTCCGAACGAGAAATCACGGTGTGAATCATAAACCTGTTCGATCAAGCCATCTTCCGGAATGTACGAGTTGAGTATAGTGATACCGTCAGTGTTGAGGTGACGCATTATCTCTATATTCTCAAGGGCGATACGCTTACGGTAGGAATTCTCCCTATGGAGGAGCTTTTCGGATCCCTCGCGGAAACTGTGGCCACTGTTAATCAAGTGATCAGCGAAAGCTGACTCCCCTAAGCGTCCCTTCTTCCAAGACTTCAGGTGCTCAGCTACTCTAACTTTCATCTGGCGGCTGGTCTCACCAATATAAAAGCCTCCACAATCCTCACATTCCATCTTATAAACACCACTCCTCTCATCAACCGGTATGGGATCCTTCAGTCTCACAAACAACCTCTTGACTGTGGTGAGGTTGTAAAACGCGGGTCTGAAACCAAACGGGCGAAGGGCCCGACCCAATTGCTGGGAGAAATTCCCCAGGAAAGGGAGACTGATCCAACGCAAACGGCGATCACGGATCGTGTCTCGGGGGAGGGAGGTGGTGGAATCAAGAAGGCTCCTCGTAACTTTCCTCCGAACCATCACGTCAACGTCGACATTGACTCCATTCGCTCTAGCCAGGTGTTTTATAGTAAGTAATTCTTTCTTATAAGCAGATTGACTCAACGGAATACGAGTCAGTCTGTGAACTAGGCTATGAAAAGCAGCCATCTTATGAGCAACAGGACCGAACGAACCACCGTGGACTAAAACATCGGTCGTAGTATCTTTCCTGTAAATTCCAAACTGCGCTCCCTTCGTTTTTATTTTCTGCGGTTTGCATTTGTTTACTCTCCCTTTAGAGTATTCGTTTTTTCGTTTATGATGGATAGCCGTAACCTCAAGGAACGGATTCGTTTAAGTGAGTTTCAGGATTGGGTAATAAGAGTACGGTAGTGGTTTTTGTGTTCAGAAGCGGGAAGGCGGCATTGTCGGTTATTTTCTTAGGAGAAGAAGAATATTTGGTTCTGAAAGATTTAAAACGATTTTGGGCAAGGAGAGGCTCCGAGGTGGAGATGACTTATAAGTAGGTAGAAGAGGATAAATTGTGAGATGTTCATTAGGAGTGCGAGTGTTAGAATTGGAGCGGGATACGTTTGCTTCTGAAGGCTATTGCAAAGATAGAGAAGTTTTTCGTTGCACCCTGTGGGGAGGGGAAAGATGAATTTCAATATATTCAAGGCACGAATGCACTTAGCTTATATACCTAAATGTAAATCAAGAAAGATTTAATACAATTCCAAGTTTGTTTCGCCATAGAACATCCTCCAAACTTCTCCGAATCTGCTGAAATCATCTGTAAAATCGCTTAGGAAGTATTTTTCTCACTAAGTCGTTCCAAGACCTCGATTATGCAAAACCTTACCTTATCAGTTTTACGCTCCCCCGCTCTTCTCTTGTATTTTGATAAACGGATTGAATGTAATCTCCTACTGTTCCATACTTCATTGTAGTTGACAAAAAGTGGCTACACTATTGGCTCTACTTCTACGCTAGCCTTCTTTTCTATTTCGATGTGTCACACGGCGGGGACCCACCACTGTCAAATTTTCACCTTTTTGATGTTTGTTTTCGAGAGATAGGATTTAATTAAACAATGAATGAATTTCAATAATCCACGATAGTGCAAACATTTTCCAACACTATCGTAATTCTTATATCACATTCAGATATCTTACATCCAAAACTATGGGAAAAAATAAGGTAAAAATCATGATAATCAGCTTTCAAAAATTGGGTCTTTGATTGCTTTCAGTCGTTTCTTAATATTTACAATGATTCAGTTAATTCTATAACTTAATCAGTTGCACGACGTCGCGCACAGACCCCAACCAAATTTCATCGTCAGCTAACGAAGATGAATTTATAAAAGGTAGAAGGTGGACATTATCTGCGAGTTGTACTTCAACGTAATGTATTTCATTTTATGATTACACAGAATTTTTATGTAATATTTATTTATTTAACGAGCTTTGAAGCTGCTCTTGTGCCAATAGCTTTTTTTTCTTATTCCAACGAGCACTAGCTTCACATAGGTCTATTGGCGCGACGTTACAATTATTAGGTGTCAGAATGATTTTTGAGAGCTCTTGTGAGCCTGGGGGGTATTAGTAGCAGTGCGAAGCGGTAGGAGTTGAAATAGGTGAACAAATGTTCGACTGTTGAATTGTATAGGAAGATGACCAGGGTGTGGGTATTTTTTTAACGAGAAGTTTGTTATGGAGTTGATTTTTCCAGAGCTGAGTGAGTTCCATGATTGTGTAATCAGAGTACGGTAATCGTTTTTGTAGCCTGAAGCGTGAAGGCGGGAGTTGTCGGTTATTTTAAGAGAAGTAGAATGTTTGGTTATGGGAGATTACTCCAAGTTGGAGATGACATATAAATGGGTAGAAGGGGGTAAACTGTGAGATGTTCATTAGGAGTGTTAGAATTGGAGCAGGATATGATTGCTTCTGATGGCTGGAGGAATGGTGTTTGGTTTGAAGAAGGATATTTAGAAATGGCGAGAGTTGACAGACAGTTGATAGAAGTTCGACGTTACTATGAATCGACGAAAGTGAAGAGGAGGTTCGGCAGCTTTGAAGGACTTGTTCAATAGGCATCCAAGGCCATTCTGAAGGAGGAGGTTTGAATGGTGTCTAGCAACGAGAGGCCCGATTTATTGGCCTGGTTATATAAATCGGTTCTCCATAATCTAGCCGCGAACAAATGAGACTCTTGTAAAGATCGAGAAGTTCTTCGTTGCACCCTACAGAGAGGGTAAAGATGAATTTCAATATATTCAAGGCACGAGTACATTTAGCTTATATACCTAAATGTAAATCGAGAAAGATTTGATATAATTCCAAGTTTATTTCACCATGAAACACCCTCCAAACTTCTCCGAATCTGTTGAAATCATCCTTTAAATCGCTTGGGAAGTATTTTTCTCACTGACTCGTTCCAAGACCTCGATTATGCAAAACCTTACCTTATCAGTTTTACGCTCCCCCGCTCTTCTCTTTTATTCTAATAAACTGATTGGGTGTGATCTTCTACACTTCCATACTTGATTCTATTTGATAAAAAGTGGCTACACCATTTGTTCTCCGTCTATACTGGCCTTCTTTCCAGATTTTTCTTTATCGCACGGCAGTGACCCACCAATGTGTCTAATTTTCACTGAAATGTAATTGGCTCATAAGAATAAAAATGACGGCTTCCTTAACGAAGTTAAACGAGGAACGCAGGGAACCTGTTTTATGATTCGAATGAGATTTGGTATTGAAAATTCAAGGAAGCCTAGATTTGGAGAAAGGTAGTAAAAAGAAGGCCTAGACCAACTATTAGTGTAATATAGGACTTAAAAACGCTGGACGGCGCACGGCGGACGGCAGATTTCTCAAATAGCCCCCCATAAAACAGGTTCCCTGTTAATAAGCAGAAGTAGGTAAATTCTGAAACTTTCACTTTACAACGCTCAAATTCAAGATGTGAACTTTATTAGCGCTTGCTAATGTTTGTTATCAAGAGATAGGTCCTTCGTAAATGCCTCCAGTTCGATTTGGGCCCAAATTTTGTGAAATTACGTTTTTATTCCGATAGTCATTCAACAACTAAGAAGTTGGAAACTTTCATGACAAAGCAATGGATTCGTACTGAGTTGAGGAGGTGGTATGGTTTACTCAATGTAACCACTAGGCTCAACCTCCTTGTGCACTCTCGGCTCTCTAGCCTACTTCATCACGGTGAGTTTGATCCATTTATTCATTCCATATGCTTGTCGCGACTTTGAGTTGAAATTAAAAGAAAGGAAAAATTGGAAACTGATCTCCCTCCTGAGCTCTAAGGTTAGGGAGGGCGAATTAGATCGAGGCGACGATGACATTATGCAACATTTTCAGCCACGTGTCACGAATCATAGCAAAACGGAGTTTAACCGTGATGAGTTGACACTTCTGGAGAAGGGATTGAAATTCGGGCTCTCCCCTCTAAAAAATGAGGAGACTTTAGCAAAAGTTGTGGCTGATTTACCAGTAAAGATCGGGCCTGGTGTAAATACCCAGAAAAAATGTGCCGAAATGGTTCGCAATACCCCCCTCCGTTGCTTAAGTGATGCAGGGAGTGATTTGATCATAGGTTTGAGAAGGAAGATTAGGGAGGAAAAGTTAGTCTTTACTAAAGCTGACAAAGGGAATGCTGTCGTAGTTATGGACAAGGCTTCCTACGTCTCTAAGGTTTACGAGGTGCTTGGCCAATGTGGGGTCAAGGAGGACCCTCTTTTTGATTTTCCAAAATTCGTTAAAGAGGTAAGAAAACTTATTAATGGTAGTGAGGTTATCATTAGGAGCCCCGCTATAAAGAAAGCCATTTCGGAACCGAATCCAGTTCCTCCCCTCCTTTACGGATTGCCGAAGGTACACAAAGTTTCAAGGAAATTTACCGATGCGGCCGGTGTTTCGTTTGTTTCCTCCTCCCGGATAGATGGTTCAAAGCTCGTGTGGAGGTGCCGTCTCCCTATTCAGTTAAGAATTCGAGCGCCCTGGTTGGAAAATTGAAGGACACATACCTTCCTGCAGGTTCAATTTCGTGCTCGTTTGATGTCGTCAATAAATTTCTGGACTTACCCATATCTGTCATTGACGGTGTCCATGAATTCGGTATTTACCGGAAAAGTACTTCGACTGACATTGCCATCCACGGGTCGTCTTTCGTACCTTTTGCCCGTAAATTAGCTACATTTAATTGCTTAATCTATCGCCTCACTCAACTCCCTGTGAGCGAGGTTGCCTTCAAAAAAGAACTCGTGACGATAAAGCACTTGGCTAGAGTGGATCAGGTCAAGATGGACATTCAGACTTACAAGAAAAAGTCTCGATTCCACAACCTCTTCCCCCGCGAACTGCACCTTGATAGGCGAAAACGGTGGATTAGGCTGCCGTTTCTGGGGAGGTTTTCTTCGGTGCCCTCCGTCCCTTCGGTTTTCGGCCAGCGTTTTATAGTACCAATACTGTTAAGAGCCTTTTGGTCAAATTGAAAGATCCAATACCGATGGCCGAGAGGGGTGGTGTTCATAGGGTGGCCTGTGGCGATTGCCCTAGCGTGTACATAGGTATGACTAGCCGTCAATTCCAGATTAGAGTTGATGAACCCAGGAAAGCCTGGAAAAAAGAAAAGTAGGCGAGTCGGTGTTTGCAGACCATTCAATTGATAGTGGTCATAGTCCCAATGAGGGGTCTGAAGTTCTCCTTCACAGGGAAAAATCATATTTTAGGCGCTTAGCGTTAGAAAAAATCGAAATTCATCGTCACCGAAATATTAAAGACATTACCGTGTTGAACAGGTATATTCCTGAGGAGGGATTGATTGAATTAGTCTATGAGGATGATTCACACTTCGATGACTCGCTGGTTCAGTCATGACCTCCTCTTCGTTGTTACTTGTTTTTCTTGGTGTTGGGTTCAGTCGCTTTCTATACCTTCAGAATAGCTGTTTAGCCGAAAGCGCTCGGTCGTGTGATTTTATTGTGGTTCGTGTATCTACATCTTTATTCTTTTGAGTATATTTCTTCAGAGATAGGATTTCACTAAACGATGAATGAATTTCAATAATCTACGATAGGGCTAACGTTTTCCAACACTATCGTCATTCTTATATCACATTCAGATATTTTACATCCGAAACTATGGGAAAAAAATAAGATAAGAATCATGATAATCAGCTTTCAAAAATTGGGTCTTTGATTGCTTTCAGTCGTTTCTTAATATTTACAATGATTCAGTTAATTCTATAACTTAATCAGTTGCACGACGTCACGCACAGACCCCGAGCAAATTCCATCGTCAGCTAACGAAGATGAATTTATAAAAGGTAGAAGGTGAACATTATCTGCGAGTTGTACTGCAACGTAATGTATTTCATTTTATGATCACATAGAATTCTTATATGATTTTTGAGAGCATTAGTAGCAGTGCGAAGCGGTAGGAGTTGAAACAGGTGAACAAATGATCGACTGTTGAATTGTATAGGAGGATGACCTGGGGGTGGGGATTTTTTCAATGAGAAGAAGTTTATTATGGAGTTGATTTTTCCAGAGTGAGTTCCATGATTGTGTAATACTAGTAAGAGTACGGTAGTGATAATTAAGTGGAGCAGGAGACACTCACGTTTCACTTAATTATGAACTGCTCACGTACCCACGAGGAGTCCGTCTCATTCATACGTTAGTGATCTTTGTAGTTAGAAGCGAGAGGGCGGCAGCTGTCGGTTGTTTTCTTAAAAGAAGTAGAATATTTGTCGTCGTGTTCTGGGAGGTTGACGTGTTCAGGAATTCGTAGGAACGTTATTTGGGTATCTATTGAGTTCAGAGTGACTAATATGACGAGTAAGCGTTGTGTAAGTGGGTTGGAGTTGTATGAATCAGAGTACGAGAAGTAGTAGAGCGAGCAAAGTGAGTCGAAGAGAAGATATTTGTCGGGTGTGGGAAGTTGAGAAAGGTGGGAATGGCAGACATGTATGGCCACGATTTCAGTTGTAAATATGGAGGCCATGTTATGGATGCGGTGAGAAGTTATTTGTTCGTCGATGGAGTATGCGTAACCAGATTTGATGGACGATTTAGACCCTTCGGTGTGGCAAATGTAGTTAGGATATTCATGGATTAAGTTGTTTTGTGAGGTTTTGGGATTTCTGTGAGCTCAAAACGTTTGGTTGAAGGAAAGTCCAGGGGGGAGATATTTGTTGTATGGGTTATAGGGGGATTCGCTTTGGAGGGTTTGGAGTAGGATATGTTTGGCGGGAGGTCGGTTATCATCATGGAAGAAAATTTGCTTGAAGATTGGTAGGTGGGGAGATTGGCAGACAGAGGACCAAAAGTTAGAGATTAAGATGAGTCTACGGAAATGGAGTGGGGGTTCAGCAGCTTTTGCGCATAGGCTGAGCTCAGAGCTGGAGCGGTAGGCACCTATGTTGAGTAAAGCAAAGTGTGATTTGTTGGCTAAGTTTTATATTGGGGCGGCGTAGTCCAATCTAGAGCGAATGAGGCTCAATTTTCTGTTGCAGCCTTTTGAGGAATGAGAAATGAATTTTATAATATTAAGAGCGCGTGTTTATTTCGTTTCGATGATTTTAATGTAGAGGCCCGAATAAACTTTTGATCGAATTGTAATCTGAGGAGTTTTCCGTGGTTGGGTTGGATAGCAGGGGTAGGATTTTTTTTTTTTCCAAGTGGCAGAATAGACTTCAGAGGGAGAAAATCTGAAGCCATTTTTCGATATCCATACAGTAATTGAATTGAGGGTCTATTGGGGGACTTTGGGAATTACCGGAACAAACAGAGATATTGGAGTCGTTGGCGAGAAGGCGTTGGGAGAGAGGGGGAAGGACGTGTTTTGGAATATCGTTGATAGCAATTAGAAAAAACTTCCTCTTGAGGGACTTCGTTTTCGACAGGGAGGAGCGAGGAGGTTGTGTTATGAATCCTCACCATAAGGGTTCTATTGTGGAGAATTTTTGGGAGGTGGCTTAAGAGATCAAAATCGTGTAATTAACGATATTTTGTCTGAATTTAATAACATGTTGAATACATTTTGAGACGGTAACCATTTTTTTTAACGTGTCGCAGAAATAGAGAACTTCATTATGAGTTGAAGGTTCGGATGGCATTAAACGATAGTTTCTTAAATTAATACAAGTATTGATTTTGCAACTGAGGTGTGAGTTAGAATTGAAGTGAATAATTCTACCCGTGTGGGTAGGTTTCTGAAAATGCTTACAACTAAGTTTAGCAATGAGTCTAACAATAATGAGGTCTAAAAAATGTATAGAATAGAAGTCCAGTATAGGCGTAGAACAAACAATGTGGCCACTTTTTCTTCAGTACGGAGGGGAGAGGAGATTACACTTCATTCGTTTTCTAGAAAACAAGAGAAGAAAAGGAGTGTAAAAGATGAGATAGCTGGTGTTTTGGGAACATCGACGCCCTAGAAGGATGGAGAGAGAAAAATATTGTCGAAGTGATTTGACGGAGAATCCCTGAAAATTCGGAAAAGTTGAGAGGGCCTTCCATAGCGGAACGACCTTAATAAAGCATTATGTAACTTTCAATCAACAATTAGGCAGAGGAAGGGCCAAAATACGAGTATTATCCTCTCGTTTTCTGCAATCGAAATAAAAAGAGTCGTGAAATCCAAATTGATACGTGAGTGGCGAGATGATCTGCAAAGAAGTACATGTCAACCAACGATTTCAAATCATATTGTGCTTTTACTTAGCTCTCTTTCTCAACAGTCCTAAAGCAATAGAGATACCGATGTACAAATGTCCGTAATTAGCGTAAATTTTTCAAATCGCCTCGCCTTTCTGTGAGTCTCCGTACACCCCTTCTCCTGCCAAAGTCCTTGAATAAAAAACTTGTAAACTTGAGGACGCAACGCCGTACAACGTGTCACGCGTGAAACGCTTCGATGTAAAGCAATTTTTTAAAATCCCGTCTCGATTACTCGCTATTGTGTTCTCATTATTGACTCGAGGTAAATATGATACTGGAATTCTCACCGCGTATCATCATCCACTTAGATTATTATTGTTACCTAGTATCGCGAGACAGCGCGCGTCGTCCCTCCTGAGACCGAAGCTGTCGCCTAATTGCGCGAGACTGACGAGGTGCAGCAGCCTTGTGCACCCGCGTTCTGAAATGCGAACCCTTTTTTCCACACGCCAACTCGTCGCGCGACTGAAAACTGTAGGTGGTGTACAATTACGTATACGTTTAAAGTTCAAAATGATATTCGTCGTTGATTTTTGCGGTCGGATCCGTTACAATATTAATTTTCGGCTTTTGTATCAGGGAAAGTCCTACGCAATGTCCATTCGTGAAATTCTTTGTGTTTATTTCTTCTCCTCCGCTCACTTTTAATTCGTTGTTTACCGTGTCAATATTTATTTAACGAATTGCTCTGGCTCGAATTTCTGCGAAAGTTGATTAAATATACCGCTTATTAGCCACTGGGATTCTAATTTTGGCTCGTTTCAAATTCTATTCGTAGGAAAAATCTCATAGCCTTTGTAATTTTTTGATGCGAGGGGAACTTGCTCAGTTCACACCCAAGCAAATTCTTTGAGTTTACCGTCATTCTGCACCTTAAGATTTCTGTACCACACTCCATATAAAGACGAAAGAAAGTCGATTTAGTATGAGCCTAGTGTAGGCTTATGACGTCATACTACGAGCCGCCTTCTCTTTCTCCAGCTCTCCTTCACTCCATATTAGGAGAATGTTAGGCTTAAAAGCTTACTGGTAAAAGAGGAATTGTGGTGTCTACTAAATTTTGGAGAGTAATGAACACAAAGGGGCACCAAGGAGATGGTTACGTACAGGGAACTGAGGACCTGGTGGCCTAGTTTCAAAGTGAATTCAATGGAGGGGAACATATTATTAGGCTCTGAGATGAGGAAATCCAGATCGGCGGAAGAACCTCTCTACACACAAAAACGTTGTCCGTAGAGGATTTGTGTAGCTTGAGGATCTCATTAGAGCAGTCGGGACTCTAGATTGCACATGAATACTTCTGCCACCAAGGGTGAGAGCGGATTTCCCATTGGAAGGCCATCAGGAAACTTGTATTTGACTCCTCTGAAGAGGCAGATGTTTTTAAGGCATTTGGTGATGATAGCTCTTAATTGTTGAATAGTATTGTTGCTACTCACGCGTGAGAACAATCGAGATAGCCTTGAGAATCCGTGTGTGCACGCTGGTAATGTCAAAGGAAGCAAGAAAATCGTCGAGGGAAAAGTCTTCCTCCTTAATATCACTGACAAATTATAGTGTGTTATCAACCGAAAGTCTGAGTTAGTCCAGAACCAGCGATTTAGTGCTTTGTCACTCTATGGGAAGGATCCGTACAGAAAGCCATCGCTGAACGATTCGGCAAGCCCTGTTTATGGGTTTTGAGTTTATGAAGGTATTGAGATAATCTAAACTAAGAATAATTGTGATTTCATTCTTTTTAACGACAATATTCTCACGTTAAAACTTGCCAATGATATTGACATGTTTCGTGTCTTTTCTCTCACCGTACCGTAATTTTGAAATTCGCGAGTACACCCCCCCCTCCCCTCGCCCCGTCAAGAGAGACCGTGCGCGTGCAAATCTCTACTCGATGAGTGGTTCAGAAATTTGCAAATGTACCCCGCGTGCACATGCGTTTGCGTGCACTTATGCTAAACCAAGACCAAGAGGCAATACCTCAGAATATTTCTCACAGAAGACTTAAATTTTCGCATACCATTCTGATATAACAGCAAGAAAGAGGGCAAACGAGCGGAGCGAGTGAGCCCCTTGAAAGGCAATACCTCAATGTGCAAACCAGTTCAAACATAAACCTGTTGAAACATGTTTAAACCTGTTTAAATTTGTTCAAACATGTTGAAATCTGTTCAAGCATGTAAATAATATGTAAAAAATATGTCCAAACATGTTCAAACATATTCAAACATGTTCAAACCTGTTCAAACATGCCCAAACATGGTCAATCATGTTCAAACCTCTTCAAACCTGTTCAAAGCTGTCCAAACATGTTTAAACCTGTTCAAACCTGTTCAAACCTTTTCAAACATGTTCAAACCTGTTGAAACCTGTACAAGTATGTTAAAGTATGTTCAAACATGTTCAAATCTGTTCAATCATGTTCACACCTGTTCAAATATGTTCAAATATGTACAAACACTTCTGAAATAAGGGAGCCTAAAGGAGATCCAACCGGATTCTCAAATCCTCCAGCAACTCAAAAAATTTCCCAATAAATTTACAAAAGTTAGGAGACTTACATACATTTGGGATGTTGAAAAATTCCTCCAAGTCTTCATGAGGAACACCAGATTTGACAATCTATCCATCCATATGTTGGATAGCGACGGCCATGGGAATGTGAAGGAACAATCCGACAACATCGAGGGAACCTAAAGTCGATCCGGAGGAAGACGTATGTCCATCAGCCTATCCAAAAGGGAACCAGAATTCTTCACTGAGTAGGGAGAAATAAACTCAACGCGAGATTTAAACCATCAATCTATAAATTTGGCTAGGGAACAAACAAAACGTTTGGCCGCATAGGGGTATCCATTTAATGTACCTTAGGCAGCCTATAAAGAAGGAGGGTACAAGATTAGGTTCTAAGAAGGCTGTCTCTGTCAAAGAACTCTTGATGATAACTTTGCTACTATTGATGAGATCTTTGTATTACTTCTTTGACAAAATTAGGAAAATAGAAATTGTAAGACACGACGGCATTATCTTTTTCAGCCTTTGTAAAGATTAACCCCTTCTCCCTGACCTATCTCTTCAGGCCTACTAACAAATCGCTGGCAGCATTATCACTGTTGGAATTTCTTCATCTCCTTCTGTCTTCAGGGATGACCTTCCTCGTCCGCTTCCTGCAAATCTGGATGTTGATGGTACACAGGTGTCGAATAGGCCATAGAGTGGTTCTGCATTTGCCTTTTCTATTCTCGGTCCACCTTCCTCTTTGTGACGGTGGCCGTAAATGCTGACACCTAATTCCATGCTTCTTCGGGACCTAGCATAGTGGATACCAGGCTACTCGGAGCAAGCGCTTCATCTACCCCGATCTCTTGAAGAGACCGATTAAAATTGCTTCGCTCGCGCCACCACATCTCACACTCAAATAAGGTGTGCTGAGGTCCATCATCCGTCCTTGGTTACGATGCGAACACGTTGCCTGTTCAACTTTCCTTAACTTCTCGTGAAGGTACTTGTTGAAGCAGCCATGGCTGCTCAACACCTGCGTCAGGGGACCATGTAGTCGGTCCATCCACTCATCAAGGTCGTGTATTAGCACACGTGTTGTCCCATGTACCCAGCTCGCTCTGGGCAGTTCTTGTTTTCCATTTTACAAGCAAGGAGCGCCTGGTCTTCTGCTATAAAATCCACTGTCAATCGCCTCCTCCAACTACCGCTGCAACCCGGTGCGTTTGAAGAAGATATGAAAACTAAATTCCCTGCAGATAAATGTCCATCTTCTGATAAAACGCAATAAACTACGAAACTTATTCGATATCAAACCCGACTTCTAGCAATTTTCAAATTCTACTATTGCATGTCTACAACCATAATCCAAGTCTCTAAAAATGCTACTCCGCCTCCTGGTGAAGAAAGTGGGGAGGAAAAAGAGAAATGGATCCGTGTCCCTTACTTAGGCCGTTCTTCGGAACTCCTAGCCCATGAACTACGTCGGTATACGGCTGCAGGTCCGGTTTCTATCCTATTACTAGGACTTTGGACCTCTGTAATCTGAAAGGTCCAATCCCTCCTCGCGAAAAGTTGAGCATATATTCATTAGAATGTGCATGCGGCTCCGAATATATGTGCCAGCCTGGCCGTGAGGTTTACAGAACATAGAGGAGACTACGACCTCCTAATCACTCCAATGTCCACACCTCTGAAAGCCTCTCCCTCCCTTCCTTCATCATGTAATACCTCTTCAGCTACGGCTAGGTATGTTAAGACTCTCATCCTACATTTCTTCCAGAAAGGAGCACATATGAACCGACTAGAAGAAATCTGCACCTTATAGAAGCCGCTCATCGCTCAAATTCCTCTGGATCCAGCATCCTTAACGATTTAAACGCTGTTGTCTTAAATCCCTTCATTCGATATAATCTGAAATACCATACCTGCACACTTTCTAATCATTACTCATCTTACGATTATCGTTGGACAGAAATGACAGAAATTGCTCGATAACAATAGTTCTGGATTGCCGCTAACTTATGGTGTCTGTGTGTGTCGGCTTCATGTAAGGTCCAAATAGTCGATGGTGTCATTGCCTCTTTCCACTGTGACTTAGATGCTCTCATTTCTCGTATTCATTCCCAACAGGAATAGGTCCACCTGTCTATAAGTGCCTGACCACTCATCTACATATCTGGCCCAGTGTTTGATCGAGTTTCCGAACTTACTGGCGAAATTTGAAAACGGTCAATCAAAGACGTAAATGTTGACCTTCTAGTTACGTTAGCATATCTTCATGTGCCCCATTATAACAATCTTGAACTTTTCCCAATTACCTCCTCTTTTTCTGCCCCAATTGATTGAATTACGACTGAAAAATAAAGAAAGCTTTCGTACCACCGGTAGGTACAGGAGTGTGCCCGCAAGGACCACTGCGACGGAACTTTCAAAAGAAAGAGACGACGACGATGAAAACGATAAAGATGAATGTTAACGAGGTGCGAAGGCGTCTCGAAATTTATGACTCTTGAGACGGATTATACGCTTTTAAAAGAGAGGAAAGTTGTTGCGAAGATTCCTTGTAAATACGTGAGATTTAAAAATTTACTGCTCAAGCTTCCGCAAGGTTTCATCTTTTTCTCCTTCCTCTCTCGACGCGATGGCGGCTCGACTGTCCTTTTGTCTTTTCGTATACCTACGCGTCTTCGGGCTATCCGTCAACTCTTCACTTAGGCAAACAGTTTTTGGTCGTTTCGGAAAACTGTTTATCAAAGTTTTATACTATATACTCTTGTATATTCCTATTTATAAAAGCAAAAGACCCGCGTTCTCGCGTCCTACTTAGCGCGCGTGAAAGAAACTTTTCAACTTCCTCTCGACCTCCTCCCTGTTCGCCCAACCCAGACGGGCGACAATTAAGTAAGTTTACAGTCTTGCGGTTTACTCATAAATCCTCCCTGTGAAAGTAAAATTCGTTGTCGTTCGCGTATCCGTTTCAGGGGGAAAAATTGCATAGCCTAAATTAATTCCGCCTGTAGTTTTCGCGTCCGAAAATTCTGTGTAAAGATAACGCGAAAAATTCGCTCGAACGGAACAAAAATTGCGAACGCCACCCCTCAATTCGTTCACGTCGATTCGTATATATACGAAGGTAAATTACATCCTTTTTATCGACCATCAACGAGAGTTGATTAGATTACCGAAAACAAAAAATCCCGGAAACGACAGCCGCCTCTCGTTCGCCCGCATATTGTTGATAATTTATTTAACAAGAAACACGCTCACGTATTTCGAGCTAAAGTCGTCTGATTCTCTTCTTTACTTCTTTTCCCTCGATGACCGCGCCGTGAAATTTCGTAAAGGCTAGGTACGGTAGACTGGAATATGTACGCATTTATAACGACTGTATCGCGGCCAAAAATAATAAATACATAAATTTCTCTTTATCAGCAACTATATAAGTCAGAGCTTAAAGCGCAAACTCATTTATTTCTAAACTTTATGTTACTTTGGCACGGTAGATGGTCGCTCATTAGGTGTTAGCACGAATCCCAGCAAACCCGAATTGTAGCTGAATAAAATTATTCGACAAGACGAACTATAAGGTGTCTTGTATGCTCTCATCCTGTGCACTGTCCCAGAACCATTGCCGCAACTTCTCATGAATTTGTAGGATTCCAGTTAAAATCCTTAATTTAAATTTCATATCTTTCCTGTCATGTTTTATTTGACTCTCTCTCGTATCACGCCGTTCGCAAAATTGAAATCTATAAACTCTGCGGCCGATTTTTCTCCATCCCTTAGATGCGAACGAGGTACGTATAATAGTGTCAATCCAAAGATAAGCGGCTTACTGCGAACCAATTTCGTTTTTTCTCCGATTATACGGAATAAAATAAACCTAGTAATAATTTAGGCGCGTGATATGGCAAATCAATCCGTTTTCAAGGCCTTTACGAAAGTCTTCGCAGACGCGCACGCTATAAGAAATGAGAGAACGCGTCCACTGTTTCTCTTTTACGGGAAGATCTTATCTTTTCGAATTTACAGTATTCAGTCTCTTGAGCTAAATCTGACTTTTCAATAGCTTATACAATTCACGACCGTCAGCGGGGAAGAGAAGGTAAATAACTCTCGAAAGTAAAATTCGCTAAACGAAGAGGGAAAAGTTACGTTTCACGCGGATTTTGCGCGTATCCATATTTCAGACGATGTTTATCGCTACACGAGCCTATTTTTTGCTGTGAAATTGTGCAAAAATAGTCTCGAGTGATCGCCAGTCGGGGCTGCCCATACGGAGTTGCGTGAGCTTCTCTTGTATTTTTGTTAAGGAACCCGGAGGCCGGAGGAGGAGGAGGAATACGTAGACGAAATTCGCGGATTCTTTAAGTTAAATGAGGGGAGGCAGGGAATCTGTTTTATGGGGCACGCCTACGATACAAAGGGAACTTCAAATACCTTACAAGGACGTTCTGAGTTTAATGATGTTTGAAGCGTTGCATATATGACTCATTGAAGGGGCTATATTTTAGGCTATACACACCAACTACCGAATTATATACGCTAGGAGGGGGACTTGAAATACCACAAAAGGATATTCCAAGTGTAGTGATGATCGAAGCGTTGCATATCCAGCTCATGGAAGGGCCTATATTTCAGGCTGTATACACCAATCACCCGACCACCAGGCTATTTATGATAGGAGAGGGACTTGTAAAATCATGAAAGGATGATTGGAGTCTAATGAAATGATGTTTGAAGCATTGCATAATATCTAACTCATTGAAGGGTCTACGCCAATTGTTGTATGAAGAATTGCATATCTACCCATTTTAAGGGGTTATCTTTTAGGCTGTACACATCGACTACTTGACCAACGTGCTATTTATGATAGGAGGGAGGCTTTGAAAATCTTGAAAGGACATTTCAAGTCTAATGATGTTTGAAGCATTGCATACCTGGCTCATTGAAGGGTCTACACAAATTGATATATGAAGCATTGCATATTTACTTACTTGAAGGGGCTATCTTTTAGGCTATACACACCAACCACCAAGTCATATATGCTAGGAGGGAGACTTGGTGTACCACAAAAGGATGTTCCAAGTGTAACAATGTTTGAAGCATTGCATATCTACTCATTACAGGGGCTATCTTTCAGGCTGTACACATCAACTACCCGACCACCGTGCTATTTATGATAGGAGGGACACTTAGAAAATCTTGGAAGGATGTTCCAAGTCTAATGATGTTTGAAGCATTGCATATGTGGCTCATTGAAGGGTCTACACAAATTGATATATGATGCATTGCGTATCTACTTATTTGAAGGGGCTACCTTTCAGGCTGTATTCACCAACCACCTGACCGTCGCGCCGGGCTATTTATGACAGAGGGGGACTTGGAAAATCTTGAAAGGACGTTCCGAGTGCAATGATGTTTGAAGTGTTGCATATCTACCTCATTAAAGGGGCTGTCTTTCAGGCTGTACATATCGACCACCCGACCACCGTGCTATGTATGCTAGGAGGGGGGCTTAGAAAATCTTAAAAAGATGTTCCAAGTCTAATGATGTTTGAAGCATTGCATATCTACTTACTTGAAGGGGCCATCTTTTAGGCTACACATACCGACCATCAAGTCATATACGCTAAGAGACTTAGAATATCTTAGAAGGACGTTCCAAGTCTAATTACGTTTGAAGCAGTGCATATCTGGCTCATTGAAGGGGCTATCTCAGGCTGTATACACCGACCACCCGACCAGCGGGCTATTTATGATAGAGGGACTTGGAAAATATTCAAAGGACGTTCGGAGTCTAATGGTGTTTGAAGCGTTGCATATCTAGCCCATTGAAAGGGCTATCTTGAACTTGGAAAATCTTCCAGCTCAGAGCTTTGCCGGGTGGCCGGACGGCGGACGATTTTTCCGAAATTCCTCCCCTCCCCCCGATAAAACAGGTTTCCCGTTGAAAATAGTCGGAGGTGGGGGCCTCTTTCAGGTTGGTTTGGTTACTTCTTCTTCTCTCTGCTAGTACTGGTACATCGATTCGTGACCTTGGGAGAAATTACCTTGAGGAAGGAGCTGTACAAGCCGTTAACCGGGGAAAAGTTTTGACGCTCGTCCAATTCAATGACCGAGAGTAAATTCACCCATGGAGCTTTTTCTATGAATTGGTGCTTCGATCGGACGACAAATATTTTTTACACATCAGATACTCTCTACCAATTGTCTTCTTCTTCTTCTTCATCCCCTTCTACCTTTTGAACAACTCCAAAGTTTTGCTAAATCATTCCCACTATACCAAAAAATAAATGGAAATTGATCTTTAATTTGTGCGCATTAGTACTTGACCCGCTTTGTATTTCTTTGGATGGATATCCTCAGAGATGTCCGCGTCTGATTCTCGTTGTGTCATCAACAACCTTTACCTTATTTAAAGACTTGAAAAACGGTCAAGTTTCAATCCTCTACAGAGGAAGCTTGAAAAAAGCTTGAGCTATGAATCCTTCTCGAAGAGAGATTTGGAAAAAATTCTGAGCTTCAAGAGTCTCAAGTTCGATTGTGAAATGTAGAATCTTAGGCTAGGATGGAGTTATAGGCTAAACATGAGCTAGGCCTTTATTTAAAGATGTAATGTATTCAAAGGAGAATAGCGAAATACAAAAACCACATAAAACACAGCCGCCGAGCGCTTTCGCGACGAGAGAAGGCGACTGAAGCCAACATCATCGAAAACAGTGTTGATTGAACCAGCGAGTCACCGAAATGTGAATCATTCTCATAGACTAATTTAATCAAACCCTCGTACGGAATATACCTGTTTAAAGCAGTGATGTCTTCGTTGTTCCGGTATCAAATAATTTCAATATCTTCGAGGGCGAAACGCTTCTACCCAATTCTTAGACAAGAAAATAAAATCGGATTCATGATAATCTTGCAAGAATTAGGTCTTTGTTTGCTTTCAGTCGTTTGTTAATATTTACAATGATTAAGATAATAGTATAACTTAATCACTTGCACAACGTCACGCACAGACCCCATACGCAAAAATATCAGTTAACGAAGTTACGAGTAAATTTAAGAATATAGAAGGTAAACGTTATATGCGAGTTGTGTTGCAACGTCTTGTATTTTATGGCTGAACAGAATAGAAGCTTTAATTTCGAGTTTCGATCATTTATGGTTTGTGGGAGGGGGGGGAGGGAGACTTGAAAAAAATTGGAGCCGTGAACTGTTGTAGAGAAGTACCCAGAGGAAGGTTTCAGACATTGAAGCTAAGCAAGAACAAAGATAAGCTAGACCCAGAGGAGGTTTTTCGGCTAGGCTCTTTGAGTTGAGACTCTTTTTCTACCTTTGGTCTGGGTTCAAGCTCGGTAAAATGATAGTCAAGAAACTTTGTAAGATGAAGAATGAGGTGACACCGTAGATGCCGCAAAGGTATTCGTACAGCCACGACCAGGGAGCTTGGGAAAAATATTGGCTGGTGAGCCGTAGTTCTCTTTCATAGATTCCTAAATTAGGTGAAGGTTAATGTCATGAAGCATACTGAAAATGCTGGGACTACCTACATCCTTTGGTGGCAGACCTCAAATATCTCTCAGTCTATGAAGTGGTTCATTTGTATCAATTTTTGAAAGTCCAGAAAGTCCTCTGCCTCTATTGCGACATCACACTTACTTTCATTTTTGCAAGTCCCTGCTCTAGAAGGATTTAACCACCTCCCGGTGACGTTATACTTTTCTGCTTTTTCCTCATCTTAAAAAATTTTCAATGAAGTTCAACCCTGAACTCAAGCTTGGGATCTTTCCAAGTACCTTCTTCGTTTCCTTCTAACCCTTTGAGGACACTGATGACGTCACGTCATTCTTCATTTGACAGTGTTTCTTGACTATCATTTCACCGTGCTTGAATCTAGACCAAGGAAGAAAAAAAGTCTCCACTCAAAGAGCTTCAGCTGAAAAACCTCCTCTTGGTCTAGCTTATCTTCTTTGTTGCTTAGCTTCAATGTCTGAAAGTTATAGCCTAGCTCAAAGGTTCAACGCTCAACCTTCCTAACGCTTCAATTTTTTTCAAACCTCCCTCCCCCCTCCCACTCACTATTAAAATCTCTGAGCTTCAAGAGTTTCAAGATCGATTATAAAATGTAGAATCTTAGGCTAGGATGGAGTTATAGGCTAAAGATGAGCCAGGCTTTTATTTAAAGGTGTAATGTATTCAAAGGAGAATAGCGAAATGCAAAAACCACATAAAACACTGCCACCTAGCGCTTTCGCTTGAACTACCATTTTCAAAGCATGAACGAGAGAAGGCGACTGAAGCTAACATCAACGAAAACAGAGGAACTCATGATTGAACCAGCGAGTCACCGAAATATGAATGATTCTCCTAGACTAATTTAATCAAACCCTCCAATTTCTCCGTAGAAAAATACAACGCATCCATCCGGTCAGCCATCTCTTCGTCCTCCCACGTCATCCCTTCTGGAAAGAAAAAACATCTCTACGTTATGTGCTATTCGACACCCTGCCTCTATGATCATCTTAAAACCCACAAAGCAGACATGCCAATTAGACCTGTTGTAGCTTACTACACCAGCCCTTCTTACCAACTGGAAAAATTTCTCGATTTTTACTTCCAACAACATACGGAGTTTTCCTCCCAACATTCTATCCAAAACTCTACCCAACTTGCCTCGGAACTCAACGACTTGCGATTCATCAAGGACTGCCGCATTATCATATTCGATGTCCGAGCTATGTTCACCAACATCCCAGTCCTAAAAACTATTGACATTATGTACGATCTCTTAGTCAAATCTGGCACACCTCTAGACACGGTAGATGAATTTGAACGACTCATTCTCTTATGTGTGGAACACAACATCTGCAAATTTGACGAGGAAACCTTTAAATTCCCAGGAGGACTCCCGATGGGAGGTCCACTATCAACCCTCATGGCAGAAGTTTTCATGAACCGGTTGGAACGCTGGGCGCTTCGACGTTGGCAGAACTCAGGATGTTCTTTTATGGTACCGTTGTGTAGACGACGCTTTTTGTGTTTGGAGAGGATCCGATGAAGAGTTACATCAATTTTCAAAAACCCTCCACTCCTTCGACGACAACATCTCCTTTACCTCCGAAGTAGCCGGACATCATGCCAACTACCTAGACCTTACAATCTCACTAACCCAGGACGATCTGCACGAGGATTTCCTTACCCCCTCATTCCAAGTCTACCGGATTCCAACCTGTAGTGGCGTATCCATCAATGCGAAATCATGGCACCCAACACGCCACAAATTAGCCATCATAAAATCAGCTTTACATAGGATGCTATCTCTCCCTCTCTCTACAGCAGCTCAAAAGCTAGAAACCAGAGTAATTGAGGACATCGCTGCAAAAAATAACCTTGAAGTTAATGTCCGGCTCATGATCAAACGGAAGAAACTTCACCACCTTCTCAACGAAACCCGGTCGTCAACCGAATTTCTCGATTTTTGTTCGGCCAACTTCATCACTCATCGCCTGATCCCTCCTCCTCTCGAATCTCAATCATCCAAACAAACTTGGAGTCGCCTACCTTACCTGGGGAAAGATCTGGAAGTACTAGAACGCGAACTGAGACGCTACAATTACCGAGTTGGTTTCTATCCAGTAACAAGAGTATGCGACCTTTCATCCCTAAAAGACCGCATCTCTAAATTTAAAAAATCTGGCATCTACAACCTTTCATGCTCCTGCGGTGACCGATGGACGAGCCCTCACTAAGCGACTCAAGGAACACAAGCGGGACTATACCCGACTCACCACTAAGCCTACTTCCCAATCCGATTCTGATTCAGCTATGGCTCATCACTGTTGGTTGACTGGTCACCCATACAGTGGAGTGGTTCCAACCCTCCTCCATCCTTCTGAAAAAGGCCATCGAATGAACAAACTTGAGGAACTCTACACCCTCCAAACTCAACTAAACAGTAAACGTGAGAACTTCAACCTCTTAAACGATATGAACGCCGTGTTTTTCAACCCTTTCATCAGATATATGCTTAAATACGATCAACTCATTCCATTACTCACCTTTTATCTAGTTTCTATTTTGGTCTAGTTTATTCTTGTCTTCCGCTTACCTCGTTGTTCTCTGTACCGGTTCCATACTTTAGTACACCAGATGATGTTCGACGCTGTAGAACGAAACCGGTCGTGTCGCCTCTCGTGTTATCAAATATTCAAACTTTCTTTTTTTTTAAAATTTTAAAATTCTAGTTTCTCGCGTTACCTAAATTTTAAATTTTTATTTTTTATTTTTACTTATTTCATTATATTATTTTTACCCTATATTTTCGTTTATTCTTTTGTATTTGACTTCTTTTGACCTCAAAACTTAACCTCATTTTATTTCCTGTTTTTCTTTTATTTTAATTTGTGTTTTGCATTGACCGAGAATAAATTTATACTTGTTACGTGAGTGTCTCCTGCTCCACTTAATTATGATCTGCCCACGTACCCACGAGGAGTCCGTCTCATTCTTAATCAAACCCTCGTCCGGAATATACCTGTTTAAAGCAGTGATATCTTCGTTATTCCGGTATCGAATAATTTCAATATCTTCGAGGGCGAAAGGCTTCTACCCAATTCTTAGACAAGAAAATAAAATCGGATTCATGATAATCTTGCAAAAATTAGGTCTTTGTTTGCTTTCAATCGTTTCTTAATATTTACAATGATTAAGATAATTTTATAACTTAATCACTTGCACGACGTCATGCACAGACCCCATATACGCATAAATTTCAGCTAACGAAGTTACGAGTAAATTTAAGAATATAGAAGGTAAACGTTATATGCGAGTTGTGTTGCAACGTCTTGTATTTTATGGCTGAACAGAATAGAAGCTTTAATTTCGAGTTCCGATCATTTATGGTGATTGGGAGGGGGGAGGGAGACTTGAAAAAAATTGGAGCCGTGAACTGTTGTAGAGAAGTACCCATAGGAAGGTTGAGCGTTGAACCTTTGAGCTAGGCTATAACTTTCAGACATTGAAGCTAAGCAACAACAAAGATAAGCTAGACCAAGAGGAGGTTTTTCAGCTGAAGCTCTTCGAGTGGAGACTTTTTTTCTTCCTTTGGTCTAGCGTTGAAATGATAGTCGAGACACACTGTCAAATGAAGAATGACGTGACGAAATCAGTGTCCTCAAAGCGTTAGAAGGTGAACTTTATTGAAAATTTTCTAAGATGAGGAAAAAACAGAAAAGTATAACGTCACCGGGAGGTGGTTAAATCCTTCTAGAGCAGGGACTTGCAAAAATGAAAGTAAGCGTGATGTCGCAAGAAACTTACAATTGTTACATAGAGGCAGAGGACTTTCTGGATTTTCAAAAATTGATACAAATGAACCACTTCATAGACTGAGAGATATTTGAGGTCTGCCACCAAAGGATGTAGGTGAGAAAGAGAGGGCGGAAGTCCCAGCATTTTCAGTATGCTTCATGACACCAACCTTCAACTAATTGAGGAATCTATGAAAGAGAACTACGGCTCACCAGCCAATATTTTTCCCAAGCTCCCTGGTCGTGGCCGTACGAATACCTGTGTGGACATCTATTATGGAATAGGAATTTCAAGAACCAGTGGCGTAGCCAGGAGGTCGTCGGTATGGTGAATTTATTACCTTGAAATATCATCAAAATTACAGAGTAGGGTAAAGTATTGCATACAATTTTATCGGATTCCCCTTGAAATATTTTCTGCCCCCGCCAAGATCATTCAGTAATTTTCGAAGTTCCTCAAGTCAAAGACCACACTTTGTTCCCAAACTCAATGATTGTGACTCCCTCAAGTCGCTCTCGTCTTCTTCGCTACTCAAAAGTCGATGTTTTCGCAGCTCCTACCCTAATTTTTCAAGTCTCAAAAACTGGGTGTTGAATTTTCGTTTTTCATTTGAAGCCGTCTTCATTCAAGAGGATGAAGTTCAAAGTATAAGGTATCTATACTCGAGCCTAATGCTCAATAAATTTCGCGGCACACTTTTCCTGATTGTCCAACAAGAATTGTACGAGGAGACTGCGAATTTTTCACTGTCAAAAAGAATGATGACGATATATATATTTATTTCTGTGTTTTGATACAATAATAATTTATTTTTTCTATCTTTTCGGTATTTCAGGAAAGTTTGTGTTAGTCTGGAAGCGAGGTACCGCCATTTTAACTGCCGGATCGACCAAAGTATCACCGGACGATCGAATTAGATTGGTAGAAGGATATAATCTGGAGATAAGAGATGTCCAAACTACCGATGCCGGAGATTACGTTTGCCATATTGCCACGCTTGTACCGAAGGAGATGACCCACACATTGGAAGTTTTAGGTGAGTTTTTCCAGCGCTTTTCATTTTTTATCGTTCGCGCTTATGAAATCATGTACATACACAAGCTGTATATTATCTGTTCTCCGTTCATTCGGCAGTGGTAAAATTGCTCCGTATATACGGGGTAGCAAAAGTTATTTCAGACCGAAAAAAGAAGACCAATTTGGTGTGTGAGCGTCGAACGAGCAAATAGCATTACTTTATTGTTGTTGTTCTGTCGTATACGTATTTCGCGTTCGTATACGTAAAAATGAGAGTACAAGTTTCTATTTGAAATGTAAATACAGTAAATCAAGCGATTGCGGGAAATTCGAGATGGCGCGAGGAAACAAAACAATTTTCATTCTGGAAACCTGTAGCCGAATCATACTCGTTACTCGCTTTTTTTTCCCCCTTCTCTTTCGGAGAGGGATAATACTCGTAATGAACGTGAAATGTACGCGGGTCAAATTGCTACAACAACTTTTTACCAATTTTGACGCGTGTCCCATCGGTTCTGAATGAAGCGATTGGTATAGCAATCGTGCAGCGACAAACACTTCGTAAACTTCTTCCGTGTCCGGGTTTCAAATTTTGTATTGTATTCACATGTGACTGAACTAATGAAGGTGCTAGAATGGTGCGTATGGGAACTTTTGTCTTTCTTGGAAGTCAATCAGCAACTTGTGAGTTTAAGAAGTTTTTTCAAGGTACTTCTTATCTTGGAGATGTTCGTGCGTCCGAAACAATGAGAAACGCACAAATTTCTTCCTCTATTTATGATCCATATCGCTTCGAAGATCAAGATTTATACCCCTCTCACATCACAAAATGACGGTTGAGATCGTTTTACTCCCTCAAGTCTTCCATCTGTTGATCTGCTTATCAACTCAGAAGACTCATATTTCTCTAACGTCATCTATGGAAACTCCTGGCATTCTTTTTCTGTTTTTCCGTCTTTAAATGACGTCGTAAACATCCAAACAAAAATAATGGTTTCGAAGCTTGTGTTCGTGTCACCTTTGAATTTTCGCAAGAGATTTGTCCATCCAGCGAAAATACTGGAGTACAGCCTTCACATATCTGCCTTTGAACACCGAGCAATTCTACTATATTATGTAGAAAATATCCTTCCTTCCTCTGAACCCTTTGATACTCATACGACCACATCTTTCTTTACGGAACCGTAGTATCCTTGTCGTCCAAATAACATTACTATAACATGTCCTCACCTGTCTGGATATTCACCACACCTATCTTGTTCCCACTCACATACTTCTCTGGTTCTTAGAATCAAACAATCTTCTCTCATCTTTCCAATATGGTTTCAGAAAGGGATGCAGCACTACTCAGGCTCTCTTCGACCTCTAATCTGGAATAAGCGAATCTCCACTTACTAAATAAGCCCTTCCTCGAGTATGGACTTACTATACCACTAGCAAACTTTATAAATTCGGTCTTTGAGGTAACCTCCCTTCTATCTTACAAAGTTTTCTCAACAATAGAACTTTACTAGTACGAATCCAAACCGTCACCTCCCCCTCCCTTCTGGTTGAAAACGGTGTCTCTCAAAAGGAAATTTTCAGTGTCCTCCTCCTCTTAATAACCATCAACAATATTACTGAATGCGTTCACTTTCCTCTCACTCAACGTCTATTTGCAGATGATTATATCAAGTCCATCTGTTCAACTAATCCTCTTGGAAGCCACAGACTCCTCCAAGAAACGATTGATGCCATTACCACATGGACAAGCACAAACGGTTTCCGTATCTCAGCATCTACAACTTACATCGTCATCTTCAAAAAAAGAAATTCCATTCCTACCTTTCCACCTCCTTCCTTAGAAATTTTTCAGATTCCCTCCCGCAACTCCGCCAAACTCCTTGGTTTACATTTTGATGAAAAACTCACCTCGACTAACCACATGAAAATTCTCAAAGCTAGATGCACTCGTGCCTTAAATGTAGTGAAATTTATCTCTCACCCTTCCAAAGGCTACAGCCAAAAAGTGCATCTTTACGAGAGTCTTATCCGCTCGCGGCACGATCATGAAGCACTGCCAATCAATCGGTCCTCACTCTGTTAGACACCATTCAAACCTCCTCTCTGAGGATGGTCTTGGGAGCCTTTCAAGCAAACTCTAAACTTAGTTTATACGCCAAAGCTACCGAACCTCTTCTCTACTTTTGTCGACTTATTCTAGCCTCCAACTTCTTAGCAAACGTCTCTCAATTTCTTTATCTCCCCATTTCTAATTCCATTTTCAAACCAAAACACAACCTCCCTCCAGACCCTAGAAACAAACATATCCAGCTTCATTTCAAACACTACCTCGATGAACCTTTCACAGTCAACCCCCTTCTTCCTATTTACATGTCGTCTCCACCTTGGATCCACACCCAACCGACTATCCGTTTAAATCTCACAGAAATACCCAGATCTAAAGGCCGCGCTAGACGATCAAGATTTTCATCGATTTTCCCTGTCAATATTTTAAAAATCAAATTTACGCGGTTTCTTGACGTGGAAACTTGAAGATGCACCAATAAAATTCAATTGATGATACCGTTAAGAATTTGGTTTAAAACTCGATTTAAAAAAAAAATGGCGGAGAAAATTGACGAAAATCTTGAACGTCTAGCGCGGCCTCGAGAGTACCTTCACTCCTCACGTAAGAAAAACGATTCAAGGATATCCTGATCACACTCTTTGTCTCATTGATGGCTCAAAAACTAAACTCCCTGCTGAAAGACTTGACCGTTCAATTATTAATAATTGCAATGTTGAACGACTTCGAGATATCAAACTTACAAAGTAGTATTCCATTCTGTGTAGCAACGGAGTAATCACATTACGTTGCAGTGGAACTCGCAGACGATGTTTCTCATATATCGTATTTAAGGTACAATTACGCTCAAGTTCCTTCAGTTACCAAATCTCCGAGCAACAAATGAGGTCTGTGCGTGACGTTGTCCAAGTGATCAAGTTATTAGAAAGCTTGATCAATGTAAATATTAACAACTAAGCGCAAATGATTCGTTTTTGAAAAATTATTATGAATAGAATTTTCCTCGTCAAGATAAAAGAGGAGGTATTAGACCCGTCCGTTCAGGATTTCTTTTAAAATTTTAATTTTATATCTGAGGATGTGCACTTGCATTGTTTTTTGAGTATCGGATGAGTATTTCTTGAGCGATAATCAATTTTTCAAAAAATTTCTCACTCTTAAAAATTTTTACCTTTAAGCTATATACGATAGGAGAAGGACTTGGCAAAATTTCGAATCGCGACCTATATATTATGTTGGAGAGAAACTTGGAGAAATTTTTACTCTTATCATATTATATAACTCAAGAGTCAAAATTCTTCTAAGTCCCTCTCCTATCACATATAGCTCGGAGGTCGGAATTTTAACATGGAACCTGTTCTATGGGGGGCATTTTGAGAAATTTGCCGTGCGCCAAAACTTGGAAAAATTTCGATTCTCGAGCTATATATGATAGGAACGGGACTCTCGAGCCATTTGTAATAGGAATTTTTCCAAGTCCCCCTTCTATCATATATACCTCGGGATTCGAGAAAAATTTAGACTCTCAAACTATATTATACTAGGCTTATAGTAGGTCTAGGCCTTCTTTATACTAACTTATCTAGGTCTAGGCTTCCTTGAATTCTCAATACCAAATCCCATGTGATTCATAAAACCGGTTCCCTGCGTTCCTCGTTTAACTTCGTTACTTAGGCGAGTTATAGTTTTGATACCCAAAGATGTGCGCTAGCAACTTGTTCGAGGATTGGATGACCTTACTTGATTGTAATTCATCAATGCGTTTCCAATTTAGTTGATACAGATCTGTAGGTTATGTTTAATCATATTGAAAGAAGAAAATTGAGAGAGTAATCGGAATATAAATTTACAAAGACCGCAGAAACAACTTTGTAGACCCGGAATAAGGTGGATATGAGGAGGAGGCAATGAATTTTACTTGTCTATAACCTAGCCAATAAATTGGTCTTCTCTTTGCTAGACACCTTTCAAACCTCTTCCCTGAGGAAGGTCTTGAGAGCCTTTCGAACAAACTCTAAACTTAGTCTATGCGCCGAACCTGCCGAACCTGCTCTTCACTTTAGTCGACTCATTCTAACCTATAACTTCTTAAAAACTGTCTCTCAATTTCCTCATCTCCCTATTCTTAATTCCATTTTCAAACCAAAGCACAATTTCCCTCCAGCCTCCAGAAACAAACATAATTATCCTGCTTCATTTCAAACACTCCCTCAATGAACAAAGCATGGTTAACCTCCTTCTACCTATTTACATGTCGTCTCCATCTTGGGCCCACACCCAACCGACCATCCGTTTAAATCTCACAGAAATACCCAAATTCAATGTTACCTTCACCACCCACGTAAGAAACAAGAATATCCTGATCATACTCACTGTCTTACTAATGGCTCAAAACCTCAGAACGAAATGATCTACGCATATTCCATACACGGATCCATCGACTCCCATCGCATTTGTAACTCGGCCTCCCTTATTCACTGCTGAATTGATAGCAATATTCGCCCATCTTTCGCATCTCTCTCGTTTCCCTCCACATAGGAGACTCACTTTCTGCACTACACTCTCTCACTGCCTCTACACTACAAACCCTCTCACATAAAGAATTCCCTTCATTCTCCAAACTCTTGCCTCAATTAACATACACGTCATATTCAAATGGACATCTGGCCACAATGGCCGACGTGACGTGGTAGACCAGGCAACTAAACTAGCCACCTCCTTTAATTCTATCACTGGTTATTACTCCCCTCCCTGTCACTGACTATAAAAATCATTACCGCTCGCTCATCTTAAATTCTTAGGCCAAACTCTGGAAAATCCAACCTTCCAACAAACTCCTCCGAATTAAGAAGACTCCCACGCCCTGGTCAACCTTCTTCAGAAATTCTAAACACCGTTATCACCAGCACGTCTCATTGACCAAAACTCCCCATCACCCGTATCCTGCTCTCCCTCTCACAAACCCAATTTAAATGTCGATCACTTCTTCTCATACCCTGTTACTCCAAAACCTCTGCTTCTTACTAAAGGTCACATCTTCCCTCCCTGAAGTTCTCTAAAATCATTTTTTTTTTTCGTGTCTTATTCGTCGCATATCTTTTTCATAAAGCAGTGCTTAAGGGAGGGTTTAACTCCTAACTTTGTCCGGCTTCGCCTGTACAGCGATTCGGCTCTTGTTGAGAGCAAACTGAAGAAGTTCGTTACTCGAAAATGGCTCCAACTCAAACTGAGACGATGGTAGGGGGGCCTGAACCGCTCTACGAAGCTTCTTTATTATTGTTACCTCAGACTCGCCAAACTCACCGCTACCGATGTCCTAGATAAGTTCTTCAGGAAGACAGAAGAGGATAGGGAGGACCACGAGATGGAACTCAGAGAACTGAAACTTAAGAAAATTCAAAATCTACGTTCATCCAGCGCCAGATTATCCGAGCATAATGACAGCCAGCCCTCTCACCATTTCTACACGCGTCTTGTCAACGCCTCCAGCGCACGCCTGGACGAAGAAGAAGCTGAGTTCCTCCGGAAAGGCCTAAAACATACGGTCAGGCCAACATCTGACAAAGTCTGGCTCCAGCAGTGTCATTCAGCCCTTCTGATTTGGTATCGAGAGTTGCAGAAGTGATCCACATCACGCCTCCTCCTGTAATTAAGGATAGCCGGAAATCACCTCTCGTGACCCTCCGGAAGAAAATTACCGACCAGCACCTTGTACTGACCAAAGCTGACAAGGGCAACACCGTCGTCATCATGGACCGCCCGGATTACAACTCCAAAATGATTGCTTGCCTCGCGTCTATCAGCGCCAAAGTCGATCCAAAATTCAATTTCGCAACGTACAACCAACGGATCCGCAGCGCCATCAACAAAGGTAAACACTTCTTAGACAAGGAACCTCTTAAGAAGGCACTTTTAGTGCCCAACCCCTCTGGCCGACGGATCTACGGACTCCTTAAACTCCACAAAGAGGGGTCCCCCATGCGCCCGGTAGTGGCCTACCTTTCCTCCTCTTGACCAATGGTTCAAGAATATCACCGGCTTCCAACCCCCTCTTTCAATTAAAAACTCGCTTGAGCTAATCTCTGTGTTGACTCAAAACCCCCCTCCACCAGGAAGCATTCTTATCTCTTTTGACGTCAAAGGCCTCTTCCCTCAGGTCCCCCTCGGACCTACTTGTGAGCGCATGGAGAAACTATTACAAGAGGCTGCGGTCCCCAAGCATTTCACTGATGAATACCTCCGCCTCCTTCAATGCTGCCTCACCCCTAATGTCTGCCAGTTTAACCAACTGGTATATTATAGCCTTCCTGCTGACATAGGTATCCCCATCGGATCACCTCTGGGGTCCCTCATTTCTGAGGTTTTCATGGACAGATTTGAGTCTGAGCTCTTCCAATCTGACCATCCTCTTCTTGCCCTTATCGCCCTTTGGCGCCGCTATGTGGACGATGTCCTATGCGTCTAGCGTGGCCCCAGTGAACTCATCCTAGCGTTCCTCACCTACTTGAATGGTTTGTACCCTAGCATTGAATTCACTGTTGAGATCGGTGGAGCAAAAATAAATTTCCTCGACCTCACTATCCACCTCGAGGTTACACCTACAGTATTTACCGTAAGCCCACCTCCACCGGGCTCCTCCTTCTGCCCCCTCCCCCATAAGCTGACCGCTTACCACTACTTTATCAACCGGTTGGTTTTCGTCCCCCTAACACGTCAAGGTTTTGACAACGAGCTAGCGATAATCAAGTATATTGCTTCCAAAAACGAAATCCATATCGACATCGATGGGATGGTTAGGAAGAAGATGACCAAGGTCACCCTCAGCAAGACCACCACGCTAGTCTCTTCCCATGATCGGAAGAAGAGGACGAAATGCGTCTCTCTTCCCTACCTCCCTCCTCTTACTAACACCCTCGCTAACTTAGTCAAAACCGACGTCTTGAAACCAACCTTCTACCCTTGCCTCCAAATTGGTAGGTTACTGTCTAATGGCAAAGACGCAATCCCTCCCTTGTCTAAGAGTGGTGTTTACCTCCTTCGGTGCAGAGACTGCCCAGCTGTCTACATCGGCGAATGTGGCAGAGCCTTTCGAGTGAGGATCTGCGACCACGTCGACGCCTTCTACAATGATACTCCCTCGAAATCAGCCTTTGCCGAACACCTTCTGAATTCGAATCACTCAGGTGGCGATGAGAAAATTCTACATATTGAGAACAGTCATAGGAAAAGACTCACCCTCGAGAGCATTGAAATAACGAGGCATCAGCAACACCACGAGCTCACAGTTTTAAATCGATCGACTTACAACGATGCTTTAATCACCGAAGTTTTCAACCGTTCTCCGTACTACCAAGAAACTGATTTGTAACATGAGAGTATTATTCGATGATGTGATTACTTCTTTCTCATGTTTCTTCTTGTACACTGTATTTGTAACCTTATTATTTCATTTTCAGTTCAGTTTTTATTCTGATGATGGCATGACTCCTAAAGCGCTCAATATATAGTGTGTTCGATCGTGTCAATTGTTTTAATTTTGTCACGTCGTTACTAGCCCTGCGGGAATTAGCAATCTTTTCAAACGATAGTCTCTAAAACCACTCAGACGCTATCTCCCTCACATTTCAATACCTCCGTTTTACCCACTTCATTTCATGCGTGTAATCCTTGATTTTCCTCAACTTTAAACATTCTGAGTTGGGTTAGGTTATGAAGAGTAATGTGGAGCAGAATGCATGAATTTAGTGTTGGCGACTTGAAAACTGTCAAATGATTGGAGAACTTAAAATATGAAACTGTGGCAGTACTTTTGTGTGAATGTTAAGAAAATAGTTTGGAGAGATTGTTCTTGAAATTATCATAAATTGTCTTGAACTAGGAAAGAAAAAACTGGATTATCGAACCTTTCTGTAGTAGATGATATGAATATTGTGACATCAGAAGGCCGTATAAAGTGCACATGCCCTCCTGAAACACTTGACCGTTCAATTATTAATATTGCAGTGTTGAACGTCCTCGAGATATCAAACTTATAAAGTATTATTCCATTCTGTGCAACCAACGGACTAAATACATTACGTTGCAGCGGAACTCGCAGATGATGTTTTTCATACATCTTATTTAGGGTACAAAAGCGCTCAAGTTCTTTAAGTTACCAGAAGTATACGACACACAGAGGTCTGTGCGTAACGTTGTCCAAGTGATCAAGTTATTAGAAAGCTTGATCAATGTAAATATTAACGACTAAACGCAAATGACCCGTTTTTGAAAAATGAAGAATTGGATTTTCACCGATTTGTCTCGTTAAGATAAAGTAGGAGGTATTGAAACTTCGACAGATTCTAATGCTATATCTGAAGATGGACACCTGCATTTTTTTTGAGGATGGAATGAGTATTTCTTGAGCGATGCTCAATTTTTCAAAAAAATTCTCATTAGGAATCGGAGGTGATCAAAAATTGAGCCACTCAGCCTAATATACAGTGTACTAGACCAATACCAGGCTAATAATAATGTATCGGAAAAAATTTGCGAAGACCGCAGAAACATGTTATATATATAGCCCCGTATCTAATTGGACATGAGGAGGAGGCATTGAATTTTCTTGAGAAGTTCTGTAAGTTTTAGATCACTTTTAGCCTGAAATGAAATAAAATTTAGGTTTTCGTATTGGATTTTGGGTACTTTTACTCTGCCATCAGTTGATGTGACGTCATGACGATAGACTTTATAAACTGAGATTTACTGTTCATTCTAGAAATATTTGGCTTGATTGATAGGTGATTTGTATTTATTCCAAAAACTTGGGAGTAACTTTTGTAATGAAATTTGAACACGTTACTGCATGAGTGATTTCGCTTGCCATTTTCAAGTGTAAACCTGAATGTATAAAAACGACGCATCCGAATGATGCGAATACCGGTCGTGGAATGAAAGTAGAAAGCTCATACAATCTTTGTATGTTTTTGTTTTGAGTAGGGATTCAAAGAAGTATTTTCCGTCTCCTACCCAACATCGACTGATAAGCCACAGGGGGTTTCACGAAAAGCAAACGTGATGACGTGATGTAAAGGGATTTTCGGAAACGAGACCATCACCTTTGCTATAGATTTGGATGGTTGACCTTCTATACGATGTTTTGAGTCCAGAATTTCCAAGTTGAACAGCTTCCCCCATCACTTGGGTCTGAATCATTGACCAAAACATCGAGCATCCAGGAACCAAAGCCAAACAACACATTGGAGTTATCTACCGAACCTCTTTCACAGCCGCTTTCTGAGGGTGATCTTTGGTTTGAAAGGGTGGACGATCTGATCCAATCCTGGATTTTCGAGCTGCAAATTTCAGGACTAGGACTTTGGACAATTTCGAACATCAAGCTGTATAAGGACAGCAGTAGGAGAAACCTGGAGAAATTCCGAATATTAAGTAGTATATTTGTATGAAAGGTGAGAGGAAGGTGGGAGAGGTTGGGTGGTCTGACTTAATTTATGAATTTTCATTTACGTATTTTGTGAGAGGAGAACTACGGGGAATTCCGGCCGTAAAGCTGTATAAGGAGAAGAGGAGGAGAAACCTGGGCAATTTCTGAGCGACGAGCAATTTGTGGACGATGAGAGGGATGAGGGAAGGAGTGATCTGAAGTTCCGGAGGATGAGTGTTTTGACCTTTTTCAAGGATTTCCAGCTACATATTTCGGGAGGGTCAAAATATCAACCATTAAACTGTATAAGGAGAGAAAGAGAAACTTGGAAAAATTCCGAGCATTCAGCTGTATAGAAAGGGTGAGAAGAAAGTAAGGCAGGTGGAGTGTGATTTTGAAGAGGTGGGCGTTCTGAATTAATTTGGAGGAAAAAGAAGAGAAACTTGGGAAAATTCCGAGCAGAAGGAGGTGGGAGGTGATTTATAGTTCGGGGGATGGACACTCTGCATATTTCAAACAATTTCTTCCATAAGGCTCTATAAGGAGAGAAGGAGGAACTTGGAGAAATTTCAAGCATTGAGCAATATAACATAATGAGTGAGACGAGATTAGGAGGGGCCGATGTGTGATTTCTAGGAAGTTGGCATTTTGTACTTCAAATTTGTACATACTTCAGATGTGAGATTTCAAACAATTTTGATCATCGAACTGTACAAGGGGAAGAAGGAAAAGAAACTTTGAAAACTTCGAGCATTGAGCAGTATGTGAAGGATGAGAGGGAAGTGAAAAGAGAGACGGTGATCTGTAGTTTTGAGGGATGGACGATCTGAATTAATTTAGGGACTTCGACCTTCATATCTCAGGAGAGAGACTTCGAACAATTTCGACCATAATGCTCTGTAAGGAGAGGAGGAGGAACTTTGAAACATTCCAAGCATTGAACAATATTTGTATTATAAAGAGGGAGAGGGGCTTAGGAGAAGGTGATGTGTTATTTCGAGGCGGTAGGCGGTCAGAATTGATTTGGAGAAGACGAGTTGCATATTTCAGGAGTTTTTCGATCATAAATCTGTATAAGAGGGAGAAGAGGAAGAAAGCTGGAAAAATTCCGAGCATTGAGCAATATATAAAGGGTGAGTGGGAAGTTGGAAGAGGTAATCTGTAGTTTCGGAGGATGGGTGCTCTAAATTGATTTGGGGACTTTGAGATGCATACTTCAGGAGAGGGACTTTGAAAGATTTCGACCACAGTGCTCCAAAGGGAGAGGAGGAATTCGGAAAAATTCTGAGAATTGAGCAATGTACATATGAAAGATGAGAGGGAGGCGACAGAAGATGATCTATGGGTGTTCTGACCTAGTTTAGAGATTCCACTTGGTCCATATGGGTGTATATAACGTGGAAGGGTGGGGAGGGTGCTTGCAAAAATGTTGGCGACAGGCTCCTCTTTACCTCAGGTCCTTTCAGTTTTCGGTGTTGTGTGTGGAAATCCGAAGCTATGGAGAGCAATCAGATGTATCCCACAAGAATACTCTTTCCGAAATTAGTTCGTATTAAAAAGTGCCTAAGGGCTCTTCAACTCCCTGGAAATGTTGTAATTTTTTTTTCAGCCGTTCGCATCAAATCCGTTCTAAACTCGACGTAAAATAATCCCTCCAACGCGCGCGCTTCGTAACAACGAACGAGTCCGAGAAAAATTACCTGCAATTTTTAACTAAAAACTAAGTGATCGAATAATTTTCTATTTCGTTTCTCGGTAAAAAGCGCTCGCTCGCGATCCTCTCTTTATCTTCGTTTAGTGTATTTTTTAATAATATAAAAATTGAATGTCTTACGCGGGGCGCGTGGGACGCGACGAGGAGTGGCGGGAACCTGAGATGATAAAATCTCCTCGAAGGCGGACGAAAATCGAATTACCGTGAAAAATAAGACCGTTGTGTGCATTCAACATCAACGGACGCGAAAATCCCTCAAATAGGAATTATTCGTGCGCGCTCTCCCTGCCCCTCCTTCATCGTATATCGCAAAATTTTAATACATCACGAATTTTATATCGTTAATTTTAATGCGTCGCACGAGGGCCGCAATAGCGGGGGGTGTGGGGGGGGTGCGAGAAAGAGAGTGCCCGAGACTGATGGAGTGCGAGAAAAAGGCGAACTCGCGCGCGACTAAAAAGTATCTCGTCGTTATTTCGTATTTTTCGCCTCATCTCTTTCCGTCTGATGGTTCCCTTCCGCGTCCTTTATAAATTTCATCTCGTCTTCGTATCATCATTACGTATTCAAAGCAGGTAAAGCCGATTGCAAGTAAAAACAATACGATAAGATGTCACTATTTCCCTTTTCGTAGAACGACTTAAGACCAGTGGCAGCGTTATTTATTTTCATTATTTGGACTTTCGATGTAATCATATCTCTTCGCCGCCCTGCCGAGCTCGCTCTCATATCTTCCGACTGCCTTATTTGACAGTAATTTGTTAAATTTTGTCGGGACTCTTATACGCCCTCTACTTCGTGTTCGTACATTTATCGTCATCCCGCAGGTTTATTTATTCCTGAAGGATATTTCGCGTCGTACGCTTGTTGCGTTCGAACCCTATAGCGTTCAACCTTTTCCAAATTTAGCTATCATCCCATCCCTACGCGAATTATTCGCGATATCGAAATATTATTGAAACATTCGTTTAATCCGAACGTTTTCTCGCTAGTTGTCGAATTCGAGAGAAAGAAAAACAAGAACTTTTCATACGACTCTGTTCGGATTCTCGTATCGCCTGAGACAAGTAAATAATGATTGAATATTCAGTCGTACACACCTGAATTGAGGATCGTATTGTAATTACGGTCGATACAGTCTGGAAAATGAACGTGAACGAATATTTCGTTTTCTTTTCTCGAGCTGAAAATTCATTTAGAGCGAAATGATACTTCCTTTGTTCAATTCACGTGAATGTCCAGTGCGTCAAGGTGTCAACAACTCAAGCTGTATAATATGTCACAGAAGGCGGCCATAGTTATGAGAAATTATTAGAAGTCGGCACGCTCCGTTCTTCCTAATCATCGCTTGCAGGAGAACAGGTGAACGCGTAGTAAAAATGATCTTATCATGGTAATTTATGGCCGCCTTTCATTCGCTAAGCATTACCTTTCATAAGAGCAAATTGCATACGAAAGTGAAGAAAAATTACAATTTCTTTGCCAGTTACGCGACCCTTGAAGAAGTGACCACCTTGTTAAAGCGCTACATTCGTATTATTTTACTTGAATCGATATTAATCGACCCCATCGAAGGAGTGAAAAAAGTGCTCGTGAAATACCCCATTATGACGCCCCTTAGGTAGTCATTTAAAAGTTGAAAGAGGATAGCTTTTTAGTGAACACACCCTCGCTACGGATATAGTTGTGAATAATCACGCGAAATCAAAATGGCTTGCATAGTTTGACTGGAAAACACGAATGAACTTTTCAGACTATAATTATTTGCAGGAGCGAGTTTTTAGGAAAGAAGAGATCATGCTTAGGGTCATAAATTTCGTAACCTCGTGACATCACAAGTAACCCCTCAAGAGCTCCATTGTACGGATAACTAATTCAGCGAAACACATCTCGATATTGTAGAGTCGTATACCCTTGTCTACATTTTGTGATAGTACGATATCGTACTGTAGGCCAAGGATACAAGCCCCACGACAGCGAAGGTCGAAATTCATCCAATTCTCTGAAGTAGGTCAAGGTCGTTCCTTGATATTGTCCGACTGACCCATGCCCCTGAGACGAATACTTCACAATAATATTATATAAATCTCGTTTTCAATCTTTTGCTTCCAACTGCCGTGGCTAAATGAATGTAACCTGCGTTCTTCTCGTTGTTGATGAGATCAGGCCCATCACCGTAGATGCCAGCATAAACATCCAACTTTGCGAAAAAAACTAGCCATCTTTTCCTCAACACCCCTTGGAAAATGAAAGAGCATTAGAGCACAATATCATCAAATATCCCTTATTGAACAGTAGAATTGCCCAAGAATATCTTTTTCAATGGGAACATTGAGCTCAAAGGCGGGGTTGTCGCGGCCAAGGGAGAGGTGAACTCCGTTCTCTCCTAATAGTACAGCCGTTGCGACAACCCTACACAAACGCTGTTCCATTTTAACAGGGAATTTGTTTTATCGGGGGTGGAAAAAACGTTCGCTGTCCGCCAGCCGTGGCAAAGCTCGAGAGTGGAAATTTTTCAAAATTCCTCTCCATTTGAGAGTGGAAAATTTTTTAAGCCCCCTCCTATCATATGGAGCCCGAGAGTTGAAATTGTTTCAAGTTTTTCTCCAATCATGTATTGTAACTCGAGAGTGGGAATTTTCCCAAGTCCCCCTCCTATCATAATATATAGTTTGGGGGCGGAGGTCAAAGTTTTAACATAGAACTTGTTTTATGCGTTTTTTTTTTGAAAAATCAGCCGTCCGTCGTCCTTTAAGGTATATGAATATAGGATAGGAAGGACTTGAAACAATTTTGTTCCCCAAGTCAAGAATATTAAGGGACTTGAAAAATTTTGAATTTCTGTCGTATTATGATAGAAGATTTTTGAAAATCGGTATTTTCTCAATTCAGTTCCGACAGTGCGTTTTTTTAATAGTTGTTTCCCCAATACAATAGGCCTATAAAACTCATTAATAAAACAAATTTGACCCATAGAACAGTTTCCCTACATTCCTCGTTTAATATTGTTAAGGAAACCTCTATTTCTTCCAAGTCTCCCTCAGCAATCATATCATATATAGCTTGGTGGGGGGCCTGTGACGTCACAGTTTGATGACGTCATAGATTTTTTTTTCCAAGTTTTCCTCCTATTATACAGGGTGGGGCAGAAAGATGTTACCAGTTAAATGGGAGTTTGCGCTAAATCTGTTGTAGCGCGAAAACGCAAAACGTTAGACGTATACGAATTTTCTATCTCAATTTTATCTCTAATTTGAGCCACATCCGAAGTTTCTACGACTTTTCTGAGCCGAGTTATGGACCAAAATGTGCCGTAATTTCACAGCAGGGGTTCCCAAAGTTGTGAATTATCAAAAGACAATTTTTTATTGAAAAAATCGCGTAATCTCCAAAGTGTTCCCCAATTTAGCGCTGAATCTGAATAAGATTGTTAAAAAATTCTGCGAAGCACCAAAATGGGTTTTTGGGCCCAAAATGATAAAATCGCCTAATTTTCGAAGTTTCTTCCGTGTCTGAGACAAAATTTAGCGCCAAATCTGAATAAAATTGTGAAGAAATCTTGCGAAGCACCAAAACGGGTTTATGGGCCGAAAGAGGGTCGAAATTTCCCCAAAATGATGAAATCGCCTAATCTTTGAAGTTTTTCTCGATTCTAAGATAAAATTTGGCGCGGAATCTGAATAAAGTTGTTGAAAGATTCTGCGAAGCACCAAAATGGGTTTATGGGCCTAAAAAGAGTCAACATTTCCCCAAAATGATGAAATCGCCTAATTTTCGAAGTTTCTTTCGTTTCTGAGACAAAATTTAGCGCTGAATCTGAATAAAATTGTTAAGAAATCTTGCGAAACACCAAAATTGGTTAATGGAACCAAAAAGGGTCAACATTTCTCAAAAACGAAAAAAATTGCCCAATTTTCAAAGTATTTTCTTGATTCTAGGGTAAAATTTTGTGCTTAGTTGTAAAAAAAAAAAAAAAACTATTGAATAATTTTTCGAAGCACCAAAATGTGTGCAAGTGTCCAAAAACGATAACAATTTTACCAACTTGGAAAATCGCTTAGTCTCTTCAATTTCATTTGGTTCTCATAGAGATCAAGCTTCGCGAGAACAAAACATTGGTCGCGGGTGGGAAAAAGTGTGAAAACTCTCGTTGTTTCAGGCAAAGGAAGGTATGATACCGCGAAGTTGGTCTTCTGTTGCGTGCCCGCGATGAAAGTCCCATTCATGTTTGAAGCAGTGCAAAAACTCCTAGATTCAGCCAATGGGAGGTATGATAACGCGAATTTAATCTTGCTCGTGATGAGATATCAGCTACAGTTCAGTATTTGATTGAGGCAGACGACAGCTCGGAATTGCTCGGGGCTTCCCCCACTGAAGGAATGATGTCCTTAAGATTGTCTTCTGTTATGAGCTTGCGGTGAGAGATCGGGTACGACCCCCAGATCAATAAAGGTGGATAAATCCGGAAAATTGCTCGTGGAGACCCGCGAAGTAGGGAAGGGTACTAGGAAGATTGTTGTCTGCCATGAGCTCGCGGTGAGAGACCAGTTGGAGCCCTGTGTTTGATCTAATTAGGTGAGTACGTGAAAATTCTCGTTGTTTCAGACAATGGGGAAAAACATACCGCGAAGATCGCGTTCCAGTGTGACCTCGCCAGGAGAGAACTGTAACAGTCCCGTTTTATCTAGGCAGGTGAATTCAAGAAAATTCTCGTTTCCACAGCCAGTGCTGGGAAGGATATCCCGAGACCGTTGTTTGTTAAGCTTGCCGTGAGAGAACGATCAAGGTCCTACGTTCGATAAGGCACCGGATGCGAACAAATTCTCGTACTTTCGCGCGAGGAAGGAACGATACTGTGAAGCTCGTCTTTCGTCATGAGCTCGCGGTGAGAGAAGGATCAAGGCCCGTGTTCGATAGATGCAGACGGATGCGTGAAAATTCTCGTACGTTTGCGCGAAAGAAAAAACCATGCTGTGAGGCTGATCTTTCGTCATGAGCTTGTGGTGAGAGAACGATGGAGGCCCTGTGTTTGATAAAGACAGGCGGATGCGAGAAAATTCTCGTAGGTTCGCGCGAGGAAAGGAATGATACGGAGAAGCTCGTCTTTCGTCATGAGGTCGCGGTGAGCTGTAGCTGATAGCTCATCACGAGCAAGACCGAATTCGCGGTACCCTCCCATTGCCTGAATCAAGGAGTTTTTGCATTTGGCCCGCTTCGCTCATTGGTAGGGCGTCAGTTGATCTCTCATTGCAAGCGCGCAACAGAAGACTAACTTTGCGTTCTTTGCCGAAAACAACGTGAGTTTTCGTCTTTTTTCCCGCTTTGATCATACGCAGAGCCTTAGTCGATCTCTCACCGCGAACCTTCAACGGAAGACGAAGTTGTCGTCTCCTGCTGATCCCCAAATGAGGAGAATTTCCACAATTTCCTCTTTCGGATCTGTCATCCGACGCTAGTCGATCTCTCACTCCGCATGCAGTCAACGGAAGACGAACTTGTCGATATTCCTTCTATCCCCTGAATCAACAATTTTACTGCAGAACGAGAATTTTTTATTTTTTATTTTGGAGATCATCTAGGGCCATTTCACTATTTTTTTTGGACTCGGTGCAAAAATTTACTCCAGAATTGAAAACAACATTTGAAGATTACACAATTATTCATCTTGGAGGAATTTTGATTCTCTTCGTGCCCATCGACCCATTTTGGTGCTCCGAAGTATTATTTTAGCCTTTTTTTTTTTTGGACTCAACGTGAAATTCCACTTGAAAATCGAATTAAAGTTTGAACGATTTTCCAATTTGGGAAAATTTTGGGCTTTTTTGGGCCCATTAACCTCTGTTTGGTTCTTCGAAGAGCACTGTGAGCATTTCTTTCGAACTCAGCGAGAAATTCCTCTTGAAAATCGAATTAAAATTTAAAAATTTAAACAATTTTCCAATTTGGGAAAATTTTGACCCTTTTTGGGCCCATTAACTCCTGTTTGGTGCTTCGAAGAACTATGTGAGCATTTTTTTCAAAATCAGCGCAAAATTTCCCTTGAAAATCGAATTAAAATTTGAAAGTTCCAATTTGGCGAAATTTTGACCCTTTGTGGGCCAATTGACCCAAAAAATTTTTTAAACACTTTTTTCGGACTCTGCGCGAAATTCCTCTTAAAAATCGATTTACAATTCAAAAGTTTGAACAATTTTCCACCTCGGGGAAATTTTGACCCTTTTCGGGCCTATTAACCCATTTGGTGCTTCTTAGGGTTTCGTTACTATTTTTTTCGTTTTCCCCGTCCAAATTCACTTATGAAACAATAATTAATTATTAAAATTTTCGAAATTCAGTTCAACACTGTAAATTAATTAATTTTCAAGCTCTAGTTTGGGAACCCTGACGATTTGGTGAATTTTACATTTTGGTCCATAACTCAGCTCAGAAAAGTCGTAAAAACTTCAAGTCCAGCTCAAATTAAAGATAAAATTAAGATACAAAATTCGTACATTTAAACTATACGTCTAACGTTTGGCGTTTTCGCGCTACGACAGATTTAGCGCAAACTCTATTTAACTGGGAACATCTTTCTGCCCCACCCTGTATATAGCTCCAAAGTCCTTGCCTGCAACACCACAATTTAATGACGTCATAGTTCAGCCTCGTGACGTCACAATATGATGACGCCATAATTCATTTTTTTTAAGTTCAACTCGTATTATACATAGGGGGCCTGTGATGACACACGTGTTCCATAAAAGAGGTTCCCTGCCACCCCTCGTTTAACAGCATTACAGAACCCGTGAGTTTTTTTCTGTTCTATAGTTCCTCGTTTGGCAATTCAGTTAAATATTTCAAATGCTCGTCCATTTCTTCTTATCTCCTGCATTCTGCAGTATGGAATAAAATTGGAATTATTGATTTAATCATGTCTATTTTTTACGAGTCATTCATCTTCTGAGCTCCGCTCTCGCAAGATAACTCCGATCTTACTTTGAAAAAGTGATGTTGGATGAACATACTGTACAGACCAAGCGGTAAGAGAACCTGCAACTGGCGTTGAGAAGGCTCTGAGCTGCTTCAGAGAATGAAAGAGTGATGATACCAAAAGAAACTGAGTTGATATACGGGTCGTAGTCGCGACAAAAATTCATTCCAGGACTACAAACGATTGACGATGTTGCATACTCACTTCTCAAACACCTGTATTCAACTTCCCCTTTCCCCTCCCTCGGAACTAAAGTTTGCAGGATGGGCGGTGGTAGAAGTCTCTTATCGCCACCACATCCTCATTCCTCTAATGGAAATCCATGAGTTCGAGCTGTCCTCCGTTGATGGACCCTAGACCCGATCCAGAAATCCGCGTCCTAGCCCGCGTTGTAATTGTCAAACTCTTCAAGTGGAAAAAACTGAAAAGATGGTCATCTCTCGGTACTATCAACGGGAAACCTGTTTTATGTTTTTTTTTTTTTTTTTCGAAAAATTTGTCGTGATTAAATTTAACGTTACAAAATGTTATACTCACCTCATAATTCAAATGTGACCGCTTCCAAACCAATACTGTAATGATCATCATCAGAAAATGTGAAAAAACGAAGACTAAGGGAAAGAAATATAGAATGCAAAATCGGTTGCAGTCGCGGTAACATTCTAAAACACGAAATGAAACCTGATGAATCTAACTCGAGCAAAGAGTTTCTGCGATGTGATTTGAGAGAATAATGTTGATCACAAGATTTCTACTAACAACAAATGTGCTTCGGTAGTTTCTAATTGTCGAGAGCTTCAAGTCTCTTTCCTTTGTGCTTCCAGTGAAGAAAGCTAAGATCTCTGTTTTTATCGAAGAAGTGTTCATTTGTCCGCGGTCATTTCTAGAGTCGGCGCATGGATCGCTAGTCCAGGATCGGCTGGTTAAGTTGAATTCTGATCATTTTTACTTGATTTGCAGTTTTATTAAATCAGAACTCATTTGCGATTCTGATGATGAGTCGATTTGGTCAATATGATTTATACTGTCCTTCGTCAACGATGCCACTGCGTCTCATCTTTTTCAATCGTAAAAAATGCATAGGTATCGAAAGTACCGATGGAAACCACCCGGCGAGGAGCCGCATACTTTAAGCTCACCTTTTCACATTTGACTGACATTTCGCTCGTCACAATTATAGCCTATCATACATTTCCAGAATTGGCGTTAACAATCATGAACGAAAGCTTAACGGACAATAAAATTGAAAACTCGACCCCAATTTACGCTCGGACTAAAAACGTATCCATTCGCATTTCATCGTCCATCATCACACTTCTACGATATGAGGTTCGTGTCCTCGTTTCACTCTGTTTTTCACTTCGAATGATACCATCGACCCAGTTTTCATTCAGACTCCAACAATACGCTCGATACGATATCGTTACCCTCATTTTCACGTATACTATTTTCAATTTTAACGCGTATAATCTCGCTGATTATTGCTGTTCTAAAAATTTGCTATTGAGAGAAAAAAAAAAATGACTGACTTAGCGGAAAGCTCGGGCGTAACGAGCTGAAAGAAGAAAAAAAAAAATGAGCGAATTCGAAAATCGAGGAACGGAAATTCGATATCTCGCTGTTATACCACAAATTGGCCGCGAAATTGTCGTGTAGCTCATTATTTCATCTACCGGACATTCAACTCGACGAACGAAACGATTTTCGCTTTATTATCATTTTTTTTTTCTCCTCTCGTTTTCATCAAGCTAAAATCAAACAATGCGACGAATACACACACTCGCAATCGAAAGAGAAATGTGTTACGTTCACAAAGACACAAGGAAAAAAGGATCGGCGCTAGGCCATCCGATATTATAAAGATGCTTGTCCGTAATATGGTCATGAGGAAAAAGAGGCCATACAGAACTTGAAATGTGATGGTACGTACGTATGACAAAATTCTTACGGGTCAGCGGCTCGAAAATGCTGGGAGAATTTCTTTTGTCTGGTACTGAGCACAAACCTTGAAGTATGACTTAGACACGGAAATGAAAACGAAAAGTAGAAGAATTTATTCCAAAACTATCATTCTTTTTTTTTTTTGGGGGGGGGGCTATCGGTTTTGTCGGTGGAGGCGGCCTCCTTGCAAAGTCCAGAACATGTGTAGTCAAAAACCACCCTTTTAGGGTGTCCTTAATGAAGAACCCTCAGGAGGTCATAAGATGTGGTGGTTCGTAGGACGAAGAATAAAGAAATATACAGACACGTAAGTAATGCTTTCGGTTTCTTTATCAAAGTTACCCTTATTGACAAGGAAAAGTCAGAGGCAACGAATCATGCGGCTCGATAAGTCGTCTTGTCCATTTCTGAAAGGGAGCACAGGACGATAAATATCGAAAGATGATTGGAGTATAGGTCAAAATCCAAGTCGCTATCTACAATCAATTTGTGGAGCGCTGGCATCTTGACTGAAAGAGCAGCGCAATCCAGTGATTGTCTCTATCCTAGACCCTAATATCTGCTTTCGAAAAAGTTGAAGTTGAAAAGAGCAAAAAATAGACTATACTTTTACTACAACAACTACACAGCTTACGAAAGATGATCTTTTATCATTTTTCGTCTTGATCTATTGACGAATTGAGGTCCGAAAAGCGAGCATAACAACAAAACAGGGTGCAATGCACTCTGACTACGTATTCGTCGCCAACGTCCACGCAGAAAAGATCGTCAGCACGTTCTCGTGACCGGAATGAAAAAACAAGAAGAACGACCTATTGAATAGATAAAAGGTCTATTTGCGCGCCGTTTTAGACGATTACTTTATTCAATTTCGTTGTTTCGCGCCAACGTATTGCACGTATAAACCGGGCGCGCGAAAATGAAAATACGTAAGAAGAAACGCCGGCGAAAAGTAATTTTACTTCGATTGCGGGTAACGCTATCAGCAAACAGAATCCTCTTCGAGCATAGATTACTAAATAAAGGATGAACGTTGCTCTCATTTTTTTTTTCTCTTCTTCTCGCTCTCTCGCGCGCCATTTTTCCGGACATTCATGGAAAATTAAACATCTGAACGGATACCGACCGGTTTTCGCTATACCGAAGGATAAATCTGTGTAGCGGGAAAGGATCGTCTCGATGAATGAAATACTCGCATCCAGTCGAACGGGTCGTAGCCGATGTTCTGTACGAAGTAAGTTTTAATTTCCGTCTTCGGATGAATATCGTGTTTGCACAAAGAACAGTACCTACGCGGGTGCGCTCCCGGAGGCAGCGAAGGTCGAACTTGGCCACTTCTTTCTCTCACATTCGCTTCACCTAGTTTGGGTTAAGAACATTATAAATACTGATACGAATAAGGTGAACGTTTATTGCATTCCGACGTGTGAAATGAAATTGTTCGAACTCTATTTGTCCACCCGTCGTAGGAGGTAAATTATATTTGTCTGCACGAGACAGGATTCAATAATTATGCTGGCTTCTAGGTAAAGTTCGGTGATCTTTAATGATTCACAAAATTTTTGTTAAATTTTGATCGCACGTGTTATAATAAATCTCATTACTGTACAGGTTACTGAAAGATAATGGTCAGGTTAGATATCTCTTTGACTCGACATTGTATTGCTCTTTTCCACCCTAGATAATCAATCAGATCTCTCAGCGTCGGAGGTCCTGAGGTTTTGATCCTCTATTCGGAAATAGAAGAATTTGGATCTGTCCATTCAACCAAATCTGTGCAGGCTTCTTCATTCAATATTGACACTGGATCAAATAGATTCAATCTCAAATTTTCAATAGTCTATACTTAGTCTTAAAGAAGAGTCATGGTTCCTCTCTATAAAACTCCTTGTCGAATCTGTGTACTTCGAACCTTCAAAACAGATTTAAGCTACCTTCAAGTCTAGATTTTTAACGAAGTATGGAAGCGATTATTGTTTGACTCTCCTCAGTATAACTTCCCTTTACTTGTAAGGGGATCATTTAATGATGTTAGCTGCCAAATCGACTCCATGACTTTTCCTTTTCAAACTGGCTGCTCTTCACGAGCCCCAAGGGAGAAGGAGGTTGAAGAAAGGACTAGCAAATCTTTCAGCCTTTCCCTCCGTTACAATTCTTTGACGATACTCTCACCTATGGGGACATTCCAAGGTATGAATTGTATCAAGTACGAGGGAGCAAAGCATCTTTTTAAATTTCCAATACCACTAAGCAGAGACGTTGGGCTAACGATTTGAAGGGGCCTCCGCTTGACGCGCGTCCAAGGCAGCCCGAAAAAACGATCCCATGACTACACCTTGTCAAACATTCGTTTGAGGTCTTGTTTCTCACATTTTTCGTTCATGATGCTTACACTAATAAACTATACCAGACTTTGATTGAAAACCGACAGAATTTCATACTCGTTTCAAAATGTTGATAGCGCTCGATTCAGCTTCAGAGAAAAAGCTAAACCTGTCTTATGACGACCATTACCCCCCCCCCTCCTCCTCAACTCCGTCCTTGTTGACGTTGATGACAGTAAAATTCCTCGGACTCCGCTTCCACTTTAAATTTTTGTGCCTACCGATTATTAAACAAATTAAAACCAAAAGCCTGGGAACTTTAAACCACTCCCGTTCCCATAAACCGCACTTTTCAGATCGCCTCTGACTCCTTATCCGCCTTAACGGCAATTTAAAATGTACACTCACTCTACACAGCCTTTTGTCTCACGCATCCATTCTCTCCTCATCTCCCCAGCCATGGGGGGATCCGAGGCAATGAAAAAGTCAATTTAGCCGCTAGAATTGCCACAAAACTCCCTCGAACAAAGTCTCGTCTTCTTCTTGGTAAAATTGGTCTCACCCACACCATCCACCTCAAAATTGCGGACGAATGGATCACACTCAGGCAACATCAACTCTCATCAAAGAAATTAGCCCAATTAAAACCATTAGCATTCGCGAACACTTCAGATGACGTCATATATCAGTCCCTGTGACGTCACAATCTAATGATGTCACAGAACAATCCCTAGCTCGGAAGTCAACATTTCACCAGGAAACCTATTCTATGGGGAAGAGGGAGGAGGGGTGTACTTGGAGAAATTTGTCGTGCGCCTTATCCGCACAAAATCCAAATCGGCAAAGAAGGTCTAAGTTCAACAGTCTCCAAGTTCCAGCGGTGAAAATGATCCAAGTCCAAGAAAGGTCGAAATTCTTCATCAGGCTCCCTCCTATAGCTTGAAGTTCAAAATTTTTCCATGTCCTCTTCATCATCATCATCATCATCATGAAGAATTGGATCCGATTCTCTATGGTTCTGTTTTTTGGCCAAATTTAGGATCCAATTATTTTTGATTCTGCTTCTTGGGAAAACCATAGGATCCGCTTCTCATAAATTCCAATTTGGACCAAATCCAGGATCTAAAATCCTCTTTGGTCATTATTTTTTGGCACATTCAAGTTCCAATTCTTTTTGGCTCCGCTTCTTTGCCCAAATTTGGGATGCGTTTCTTTTTGATTCCGTTCTTGGACTAACTTTAGGATCTGATTCTCTTTGGTTTCGCTTCATTGGCGAACTTCTGGATCCAATTCTTTTGGTTCTGCTTCTGGGAAAACATTTGGGATCTGCTTCTTTTCTGTTCGGCTTCGTGAATATCTTTTTGGATCCTTTTCTTTTTGTTTCTACTTCTATGACCACATTTAGGATCCGCTTCTTTGTCTAAACCTTGGACACTTTTTTTTCTGTTCCGCTTCCTGAAAAAAAAATTGGGATTTGCTCCTTTTCGGTTCTGCTTCTGTGCCCAAATTTAGGATCCGCTTCTTTTTGGTTCCGTTGCTGCAGCCGCATTTAAGATCTACTACTTTTTGATTCTGCTTCTTGGGAAAAATTTGGATCTGCTTCTTTTCTGTTCGGCTTTGTGGTTACATCTTTGGATTGACTTCTTTTTGATTCACCTTCTTTGACCACATTTAGGATCCGCTTTGTTTTCCAAACCTGAGATCCACTTTTTTTTCTGTTCCACTTCCTGAAAATTGAGATTCACCTTTTTTCTGTCCCATTTCTTTAACGAAATTTAGGATCCTCTACTTTTTGGTTCCGCTTCTTTGTCTAAACATTGGACAGTTCTTTTCTGTTCCGCTTCCTGGAAAAATTTGGTAATTGCTTCTTTTCGATTCTGCTTCTTTGGCCAAATTGAGGATTCGCTTCTTTTTGGTTCCGCTGCTTTAGTCGCATTTAAGATTCACTACTTTTTGATTGTAGTTCTTGGAAAAAATTTAAGGTCCGATTCTTCGGTCAAATTTAGAATCAGATTATGGGGAATCCCTCCAACTCATGTTCAGATTCTTTTTGATTTTGCTTTTTCGTTCGAAATTCGAACTTTTCTTTTCTGTTCCGCTCCCTGAAAAAAATTTGGATCAGTTCTTTTTGGTTCCAATTCTCTTTGGTTCTGCTTCTTTGGTCAAATATAGGATCTGATTTCTTTTTGATCCTGCTTCTTGGAAAAAATTTAGGATCCTCTTCTTTTCAGTTCCATTTTCGTACCAAATTCAGGATCCACCTCTTTTAGGTTCGGCTTTTTTGACAAATTCTAGATCCAATTCTTTTTGGTTTTTCTTCTTCGGCCAAATCTAGAATCCGTTTTATTATTATTATTTTTTTTTGATTCCGTTTCTTCGGCCTAATTTTGCCCAAGTATAATGCCCAATTATTCTGGTCCAAAAATTAAGTCATTACGAATCTGTAGGGCATATCAAGAGACATGATCTTCATTGTGCTATGCCAGAACGCTTAAATCTTCTTCTACTTCTTAAATTACTAATTGTCGACGTTGGAAAATTTTTTCGAGTTCTCGAAGTTTTTTCCTAAGAATGGCGATTTTTTTTGCACAGAAAGCCTCCGTAAAAAATTTCCTATTGAAACTTTTTCAAGGCCTTAGTTTTGTCACCAGAGTAGAAAAGTTCTATCACCAGCGCAACTTTGTCCTTGATCTCGTGTACAAAATAAGTTTCTTAGTTTATAAAACCCACTTCATCAGCACCTTCCTTTTTACTCCCTTACTCTGCCGGAATCGGATTCCACGTATACTTTTGCGAAAATTCAGAAATAGAATATTAACCTAATTATGCTCAGCTCGGTACCGGAGCAGAAATATCATCAATTCAAAAATCCGCTCGGACCAGAAGTTGTACAGCTCGCTCTCTTTCGCTTTACTTCTCTACATAATGAAATACCCGTTATTTTTCCAACGGTAATGATGTTTTTGCCTACACACACAAAAAAAAAACGGTGGAAGGGGAAAGAGAGTTCACTCGGAGAGGAAAGAAAAATACGCGGCATAAAAGTGAGAGGAAGCGGAGCAGGAAAGAAAAACATTGAAACCGAGTATTTCATAAAAACATTCTGATTACAGAATATCGTTATAGGGCAGACGTTTACGTCACGCAATCTCACATTAATGACGCGGATTGGAAATTTTATGAAGTGGAACAAATGCATTTTGTTTTGCTAAAAAAACAATTTTTCAAATGGAAAGTTGGCAACAAAAAGGTGAAAGAGAAGACGGGGAAAAAGATTACACGAAAATCGAGCGCGCGGAATGCTCCGAGACAGATGGAGTTGAAAAAAAAAAAAAATTGCAGGTTTGTAATTAGAAAACACAGACGTTGTCATCTCGAGATCTTTTAACGAGAGCGCGAGTCGGATTATAAAAATGCTAAGCGAAGCGGAATTTCGATATGCATTCTTTTCTAGGTATACCGGTGGATAGCCCCCCTCTCTCTCCTCGATATGTATACGAATTTTATAAATCATCAGCTAGATTCCTAATTACACGCGGGCATTTTCTAAACTATTTTCAATTACTGCGCGACGGATACGAATTCGTGGAAATAACGAGAGTTTAGTATTCCTGTTATTTCTTTTTCTTTTTTTTTCTGTTCTTTTTCCGACTCATTTTGCGCGGCCTTGCTTTTTTTTCGCTTTTCTGCTCGACAATTGCCCGAGAAAAAGAGAATTTAAACGCGTGTCGTAATATTTTTGCGTAATTGTACGGACGTCTTTTTCATGTTGCGCTGGATTCCCCGGCCCCTATTAATGGCGGGCCTCATTAAATCCCAGACATTGTCCGCGTGCTCTTGCTTCTCGTATTTTGGTACAACGTGCATGGTTTTATGTAGGGAAGGTATACCACGCGATGCTGTCGTGAATGAAAGGGGGGTGGCGGCGGCGCGCGCAAAATTGCGCGCTTTACACGGCTTTCTAATCTTAAAGCGAATGTAAATGCTCAATAAATTAACAAGGGTAAGTTTAACGACCGCTCCCTGTCTCTGCCGGTCTTAGTTCCGAGAACGGTGTTCTCGAATCCTTTTTCGCCGCTGTTACTCTTTAACCTTTGTACAGTATGATATATTCAACAGTACATTAATTAAAATCATATTAATTAGAACAACTATACACAAAGACTCGAAAATGCTTCGGATCTTCGCTATAAATTAACGAATTAAAAGTCTTTCCTCCGAGTATGTTTGCTCTCTCTTTTATCTCCGTACAAGACTATACTACAGGATAGTTAATCAATCAGTCAACGATGATATCCTTCCGCGCGCGATTATTGTTCCCGCAATCTTTAATACGCGATTTCTTCATCTTTATTTGTTTCAGTGCCACCTCGTATAAATCGACTAAGATCTGCCAGCACGATGGAGGTACGAAAAGGCGATTCGGTTACGTTAGATTGTAACGCGTCTGGAAACCCTACGCCGAACATAACGTGGACGAGAAAAGTAAGATTTTGTTTGCGTTCGTTATTTTTTTTCAGTTGTTTGACTCGCGGAACGAGTGTTGGTGAAATTGCATAACGTATTCGCCGTAAAAAATCACGTACGGACGGACAAGAACGTTTACCGCGCAACACTAGTGGTAAATTCCTCGCGATTGGCTCTTTGAATAATGTTATTCCAATATTTTATGTCTTTGCTGAACGCAACCCTTAATTCTTGATTTTGCGTCCACATGACGGCCGGCCATACGAGCGCATATCATTCAACCTAAGCCAAGCTCTTTTGGCATAACTCGTTAGCCTCATAAGTATGCTAAAGTGATGTCGTAAAAAGACCCTCTCCCTCTAGTTGGAGTAATTTTTTTGCAGTGAACGCGCTATCCGTTTTATTGCGGGGGGGGGGGGGTTAACCTTGAAAACGTATCCATTGTAACGTCATCAAGAACCTTGACTTGGTTTAGGAACTCGAAGAAATTATGATTTCAGATCCTCTCTAGAAGTACGAAAATTTCAAGCTGTAAGTTAGGGAGTCGTTAGGAACATGATTGTGCTAGACCCAGAGGAGCCCTTTTGCCTGAGGTTCCTTCTATTGGACTAATTTGAAGAAGGAGAGGTTATGTTCGCACGAAACGCACGCATTCAACCTTTATGACGTCATCAAAGACAACGACCTAATTTATGCTCGAAGAAATTTTGAGCTTCGATACTCTGCAGATATGAAATACTAAATATAAGCTAGGCTATAGTATGAAGTCATAAGCTTAATGGAGTCTTAAGTTAAACATAAAGTAGGTCCACAGGATCATTTTGGGCTAGAGGCTTACATCCTCCAAAAATTTTGTGCCTGATATTTATGACGTCATCACTAGCTTCGAACTCATTTTAGAAGACTTGCAAAATTTGGAGTTCCGAACCTTCATAAGAGAGGGATTTGAACAAATTTGAAGCTATGGACCTCTAGGAAAGAGGGTCTAGAAGGTTGAGGTCTAAACTGTTGAGCTTGATTATATATATTCAGTCTAGAGCAACATTTCAAGTTACTAAAGTTAAGTTAACGGAAAATTTTTGGCGAAGACTCTTTGAGTGTGAGACTCTCTTTCTAGCTATGAATTGGGTTCAAGCTTGGTTGATAGATTGTCGAGGGAAAATACCCGTTGAAGAAATATGCAACATCATCAATGGACTATAATGGAAATCACAAGCATAAGGGCATGACATCATCAAGGCAGGTTATCACTTAAAATTACCAACAAGGAAGAGTATGTGACGTCATCAGCAAATGGCTTTTTGCTGGAATGCAAAAATCAGAGCTTAATGTAAAGAAAAATTATGATAATTAAAAACAGAAAGGGGACTTTCAAGACTTTCAAAAGTTTCAACGACTCGACATAGAAAGAAAAAAGAAGTATTTGTAATTCATGACACGTGACTGAAGACAGCGGAGATTGTGCCCTTCCCACCGTTATTTATAGCGGCTGAGTAGATCAAGATCGCTTGGGATTCTAAGCTGAAGATCAACATTTTTTCGACTCTCGAGGTCAAAGGTACAGACAGAAATCCGGGAATTAGATGCGGAGGGAAAAGAGGGATAGGTCAATTTCCGAAATAGAAATATTTTAAGAAACAGGAAGAGGACTTTCTGGAGTTTTAACCATTCAACGACGTAGGAAACAAAAATAAGTAATTCATAATGGATAACTGAAGACAGCAGAAATTGAGCTTTTCCATCTTCCGTTGCAGAAGTTGTCATCAAGATCGTTTGGAATTCGAAGCTAAAGATCAACATTTTCTAGACTCTCAAGGTCATAGGTACAGACGCGGAGGGAAAGGAGGAATAGGTCGATTCCCAAAATAGAAAGGTTTTCAAGACTCCGATGTAGACCAAGCCTTGGCGGTTCAATTCGAATTCACACTTTTTAGCGGGGAACCCGCTATCCCTTTTGTTGGGGGTACTTCCAGGAAATTTTCGTCCGCGAGCGCGGGCGCGAGCGAGGTTGATGACATCACAGAGAGGGGAGGGGACTCTCGAGCTATCTATGATAGGAGGGAGACTTTGAAAAATTTCGACCCTCTAGCCATATACGATAGGAGGGGGACTTGGGAAAACTTCAGGCTCCAGGGGACTCGGGACAGCGGATTCCCCGCTGCCATTACAGGACCCGATCCGTAATATGGGTCATGTTGACCTTTATATGTCTTCGGGCTTGAGGGCAGTCTGGAATCTGCGTCACGCGACGTGCCGCGACTCGACGCTTTATGACAGAAACCGCAACCGTCGTTGATGGTCGGGACAAGACTCTACAGCCTGCATGAATACATCTATGCACAGACCGAGGTAACACAATAATATAAGATAAACGACGATGAAGAAAATGTAAGGGAAATAAAAGAGCTCGAAAATAAATAAAAAATAATGCACGAAAATGAAATGGGGGAAAATGAATAAAATGTCAAGAGAAATGAATAAGAAAATTTCTGCCGTAGCCAAACAAATAAAGATCATGTTTCATGTCTCTTAGAAAGTAACATGGTCGTCTTTATACTTGCTTTGCTTGATCTGGGAGTACCACCCTCTACTTGCCTCAGCTTACTGCCTGTTCGCCTCCCTTCTCGGTCTAGTATAAGTCTAGTTTACAATATTTTAAGCTACTAGCTTTTTATGGAGCGTGGCTGCCGCGGCTGATCCATACAGTTCTCCTGCTCTGCCGTAGGTGGTGGGCAATGACATACTGTGCCCAAAGTGCGTACTACTCATCTCGGGCAATGACATACTGCGCCCGAAGTGCGTACTAGGCTGAACCATACAGTTCTCCCGCTCTTCCATCGGTGTGTGGTCAATATCGCCTTGAAAGCCGAACGACAGCTGATCCAGAGGGCAAATCCTTCTGTTTGTGCTCCTCCCGTCTCACATTTCGCGGGGGTGGTTGTCCTCTACTGGATTCGGCCTTTTCTTCCACTTCTTGCAGAAATGTGTCCGACTGAGTATTAATTTATCCAACGCAGAATTCATCGCCTTATGCCGCAATTGGATGGTGGTTCGCTGAAGCGAACGCAACACTTGAAGAGGTGGTTGTCGCCCGGATCATCCACCCACGTCAGCAACCCCCCAGTGGTAGTCTTTACATCATCACTTGGACTTGGAGGGCTTCTGTTTGACCTCGTCTGCAGAGGACAGGGGAACCCGCAAGACCCGTATTCCACTGCGGAAGGTCTTAAGAAAGTACCACATATAGAAAATCGTATCATGTATAGCTCGAGAGTCAAAATTTTTCGAAGTCTTCCTCCTATCAAAATTATTCCGAATCCCTCTCCTGTTATATTTAGCTCGACAGAGTCCAAGTCCCGTCCTATCATCATAGCTCAAGAGTTGAAATTGTCCTAACTCTCGCCCCCATCTCCGTAAGCAGGTCTTCGTGCACTTGCACAACCAAAATGTCAGGGCTTTTTTCCTCTTTCATGATGCCCGGGATTGGAGGTGAATTTCCCTCCATAAGTACAGTTGGGGGAGAAAATCTTCTCAGTATACTTTTGCCGTCCGCAACGAGAGTTTTCAAAGTGTCAGGCGATCTCATATACGCGGGCCTATAGTCGATCTGCCAGCGCTAGCAGTTAACGGAAAACCAACTTCTCGGTATTCTTCCGTCCGTCGTTTAAAACATCGATGCGAATTTCCGAGATTGTCCCGCCGTGACTTCTTACGGTACTTAAGCCAAATCCTCACCGTGATCTTAGAACAGAAGATAACGATTGCAGAGCCAGAGCACCAGAACAAACATAGCACCAACGATTCCATACGTAGTTATCCCGAAAATATATGAATTGTATAAAGGATCCTCCCAAATAGAAAAACTCATCAGCTAGAGGAATCGTAGCACCCAAAATGTAGTCTTTTTTCACGACAGAAATGAATGAGAGGGCACCTCACATGTCTACAGCTCTCCTCGACGGTTGGGGGAGAAAGAGACCAGCACAAACGATCCAGGTACCAGAAGCCCACTTAATTTCCAAATTCGCTCTTGGATCTCCAAATCCCCCCCCCCCTGGTGGGTTCAGAGGAAGGAATCCAGCACATACGAATAAGTCGAAGGTGCAAGCACGAACCATTCAGACCGATTTCGGACCAAAAATTGGAATGAGGGGGAGCATGGACCTTCCCAGAAAAGACGTGCACCATTACAAAAGTCAGCTAGGAGACACAAATGTTTTTCACTTAAGATGAGGACCCTCGTTTCAATATATTGGACACACCGTTAGGTACAACCATTCATAGAATAAACGTGAGGAGAACAAGGGTTGAAGAAAGCTGTGGACGCGTATCTGCTCTGGTTGGAAGAGAGAGACACAAGAGAAAATAAGTATACAAACTACGAAGACGATGGTTTCTTATCAGCAAAAATCCTACGAAAAATTCTTCACCCTTCGTACATAAATACCAACAATTACATCTAAATACCATCAACGTCATCTCCTATCATCGCCGCTTCATTTATTTTCCAAAATTCTTCGTCTTCAGTCGATACATCTAGAAATAGTAATTCCACATTACTTCGACGAAACTTTTGATAACGACGTTGAAAACGAAATTACACACGAAGAAAAAACTTTTGATCGAATTACTCTCGAGCACGACCTCGTCTAAGCTGGTACGAATCTAAAATCACCTGAACGACAAATTCTCGCCATTACACCGCCTATATATATCATTATTCTACCCTTAATTCTTTTCCAACATTTTCAACACTCTTACCAGCCTTTTTTTTTTTTTTCTTTCACGGCTGGCAAATTTGGTGTCGGCATCGCGCTATATCCAACGGATTACTTTTATCTCTCCGTTCATTCTTCATCTTCATATTTTTCCCGCTCGCTGTTTCTCATCTCGCCTCGAACGACGCAGTAAGCCGTGTCGACAAATTGGTGACGTATTTTCTGGTGGCGCGAAAATTTTTCAGACAGCTCGTACCCCACATAGCCCGCGTGTGGTATTCATCTTATATATGCAATGTAAAATGAAGAAGTTAAAAAAAAAAAAATCTACTTCGAGAATACGTATGTTGCGCACGACACGAAACCAGCGGCAACTCATTTATCACATCTTATCGACACGCACGCTGATTTTGTGCAGAAATGAATGACGTCGGCTGTAAAAGCTGTACGACAGGCCTGCATTTTGCGACTATGCAGCTTAATACCGACTTTCGTATTATATTGTGCATCTTTTAAAACTTGTCAATGAGGACAACTCGTTGCGTTCAGACAGGCGTTATTTCGACGGCGGCTGCTATACAGAAAATATTAAAACTCTGTATCACATTATTTCGATAGACGTTCGCAGGCGAGGCGCGTTTTCGAAGTCACGCAGTGGTAATGCGACAGCGAAAAATATCGAAACGCGTATACCTATCTCAAGCTACCTACAAAGGTCTGGGTGGGAAGCGAGAAAACGGATGCGATAAGACGAGAAATTACAAATTTTTGCTGCGACTTAAACACGATGTTCCATTTTTAACTTCTTATCGTGACAAAAACAATTACACCCACGGTGACTTCCACTCTTGCAAGCGGCCTTAACATCATCGAGGATATTATAGTAAATTTAGATATTCTTCCATAATGGTGCTTCCTACCAACAACATTGCTCGCATGAAAATTTTTCATTTCCCTTTCAATGTTTCAATGTCTCGTTTGTTAATATGCTATAATAAATATTTATCACAGAAACTTCAATTATGGGCCTTCCACGAGCTTTTCCCTAACAAGCTCGATCGATTCGTTTGCCGAAAAGTCTATCGAAACGTGCTCATGCTGCACGACTGTCTTTCTCTGACTTTTGTGTCATTATCAATGACCTTGACCTTATTGATGGGACTTGGAAAAAGTTTGAGCTCTAAATTTCCGTAGCGGTGGAAAAATTTTAAGCTATAAATCTATAAGCTAGGCTATGATTATTGAGTCGTAGGTTGAAATGGAATTTTGGGCTAACCATAAGCCGAGCCTGAGGGGGAAAATCAGGCTCCTAATTTCGAGCTACGGAGTCACATCTTTAGAAGGTATCCGCACTCGCGTCCTATCTTTGTGACGTGGTGACCTAACTAAAAGACTTCGGAAAATTTCGAGTTCCCATCCTAAGACTTGATAAAATTCGAAGCTATTAACCTCCGCAGAGGTGGGCTCCGAGGACGAGAAAAGTACTAGCAAGAGAGTGTGACGTCATCAGGAGATGATTTTTCGTTCCAATCCTTACAGAGCGTCAAAAAAAATTACGAGGTAGTATAGTTAGATGAAGAAGGGGACCCTTAGGACTTTCAATTAAGTAGAGTGAGAAGTCATATCGTACATGACAGAATGACGGATCTCCCGCTGTTCTGCGAGTGACTGCTAATTCTTATTGTAGAGAAGACCGATTGCTGGCAAAATGATTTCAAGCTTGAAGCTTGATTGTATAGTATTTAACGTTGCAAAAGTTTTAAACGAGAAAAAGTTACATCAGAGAGCTATTCATCAATTGCTGATCCTTCGAGCTCATGTCAGGGACTGAAGAGAGACAATCCGATAGTTTAATCTGGCCTAATATTGTTTTGGCATGTAACTCGTCTCCATTGCATCCTCCTCGACCAACTGATAGAATTTGTGAATTCATTTCTTCTCTATCTACCCTGCGAGAAAGAAAATCGAAAGAAATCGATTGTTATCGATACGGACTGCTCTAAGTGGTTCTTTATGAAGATAATATTAAGATTTATCGATTTAACGATTAAACAAATCTTTTGCTGTCCTGTTGTCCATTTTCTAAGGTCTGCAAAATGCGAAAAACCACCTTGGAATACAGTCGATAATGATAACGATATTCTACGACACTTTCTAAGCTGAAAAATACATTGCACGATGTGTTATTGCATCGTGGTGACTGAGCCTCAAGAGGGGAGGAACGGGGGAGAGGAGATGAAGCGAAAAATGAAAATGGAACCTACGATTTCAATCTTCAAGAAAAATTATCGACTTTCAATCATTTACGGCGTCCTTACCGTCCGAGACTTAGAAAAAAGTTTATCTCCGGCCCCAGGTCCAGAATGAAAAGTTCAAGTAAATTTCTCCACTTTACAGAAAAATATTTATTTGATCATGTATATGTCTTTGGGCGTTTGCAAAGGAATACAATGTAAAAATATATCGATATATGTACCAATCTTGATTATATCTAGAGCCCGGATTTTTCGGCACTAAAAATGAAAAGTTTTGGCACTTGATGTTGCATTTTCGGCATTATTTGGCATTTAACAAAAATGAAGAAAAGATGCTTTTTCAGTGCTTTTACGAATTCACGATCAACATTTTTCAATTTACGACCAAATTACATGATTTTGACCAAATAGACGATTTTTGAGGATTAAACTCACCAATAAAAAATCCTAACAATTTTTCAATCAAAATTTTTAATTTTTCAACTTTCAACTAACAATAATATTTTCAAAAAAAACTGTCCAATTTTCGCCAAAATTGCTGAATTTTAAACAAAATTAAGCAAATTTGTCTCAAATTTTATAATTTTAGACTATATTCAACTAAATGGTAATTTTCGGCCTTATTCGGCTTTAAACTCCCTATTCGGCATTTATTCCATTTTCGGCATCATTCGGCAAAATGAAATTTTGTTTCCCTAGCCCACTAAGCTATGAAATGAACTTCTATCTCATTTTCAGCCACTCGCCCCTTCAGGAAATGATTCGACAAATGCCGAGGAATCCGGGCTCTAATTATATCGATATACCAATCTTGATCACATCGATATGTCAATCTTGATTATATCGATATAACAATTTCAATTGTATCGACAAATCAATTTCAATTATATCGATTCGATATTCGACTGCTATAGTAAGTTTGACCTTCATTATAGGCCTAAATGATGACCTAGTCAGTATAAAATATTTTAGGCCAACTAGGATTTGGAAGCTTACTCGCTCCGCTCATTCGCCCCCTTCTTAGACCAGTATAAGGCTAGTATACTGTAATTAGGCCTATAATGAAACTATAGCAGCCTAGTTTATAGGCCTAGTATTATTAGGTCTTGTTAGTATAAGCCTAAGATGCTGTATAATATTAGGCCTAGTATATCGAAGGCTGAAGGTCGACATTTTTCAAGTCCCTAAAGTACGAGTAGATTATAGTCATTGACAACGTCATAAAGTGTCGCGTGAGGTCGACATTTTTCGCAAGTCAAGACATCCTCTATACTGGACCTAGTATAATGAAGGCTATAAAGGGCGAAATGTTTCCAAGTCCCTGAAGTAGGTCGAAGCCATTGATGACAGTCGCGTGACACAGATTCCAGACTGACCCCCAGCCCAAAGACATAGACATGTCAATGTGACCCACATTACGGATTGGAAAAAAATTTGAATTCAAATTAAAAGACTGGGGCTTGATCTACATTGGAGTCTTGGAAACCTTTCTATTTTGGTAATCGACCTATTCCTCCTCTCCCTCCGCGTCTGTACCTTTGACCTTGAGAGTCCAGAAAAAGCTGATCTTCAGCTTCGAATCCCAAACGATCTTGATTATTGAGCGGGTATGGCAACTTCTGCAACGGAAGAGGGAAAAGCTCAATTTCTGCTGTCTTCAGTAATCCATTATGAATTACTTATGTTTGTTTCCTACGTCATTGAAATGGTTAAAAGTTCTTGAAAATATTTCTATTTCGGAAATTGACCTACCCCTCTTTTCCCTCCGCATCTAATTCCTGGATTTCTGTCTGTACCTGTGACCTCGAGAGTCAAAAAAATGTTGATCTTCAGCTTAGAATCCCAAACGATCTTGATCTACTCAGCCGCTATAAATAACGGCGGGAAGGACACAATCTCCGCTGTCTTCAGGCGCGTGTCATGAATTAAAAATACGAGTACTTCTTTTTTCTTTCTACGTCGCGTCGTTGAACTTTTTAAAAGTCTTGAAAGTCCCTTTTCTGTTTTCAATTATCCGAATTTTTCTTTACATCAAGTCCTGATTTTTGCGTTCGAACAAAAAGTTATTTGCTGATGACGTCACACTCTCTTCCTAGTTGGTAATTTTAAGTGATATCCGGCCTTGATGATGTCATAGCGACGCCCCCCCCCCGTAGTGGTCTCTTATCATTTGGACTTGGAGGGCTTCTGCTTGTCCTCGCCTGCAGAGAACATGCTGCTGTAAATTGAGGTGCCATCAATGAAGGTGGCAACATCACATTTGGACGTATCTCCATTACAAGCACCTGTACTGCGTTGACAACTGAAACGGCAAAAAAAAGAAATGTTTTTCTTTTTTCACGAACGAAAACGCCGGTGTTGCCGACTCGATTTACGGGAACGAAACGCTTAATTTCTGTCGTTGGCTTGAGCGGGGGAGGGGGGAGAAAAGAAGAATAACTGAAGAGAAAAGAATTTGACTGAAGGAAAGAAGTGGTTTTCGTTTGTGAAGAAAGAAAAATCCGATTCGTTACATGGGAGCAAACGCGATTTCTCAACTCAGCGCGAAATTTATCGCACCTCACTCCATTCGGGTCGCTAACTCGTCTTCGTTAAAAAATCGCTTAGTTTGCTCCCGTCTTACGATAATATTAAAATCAACTTTAAATGTGAAGAATGTTCGATGGGTAGTTGGAACCAAATGTGGGACTCTCGTAACCGATTGTTGGATGCACGGAACCGACTGTTGGGTGCTTTGGGAATGAAGTGTCGGGTATAGCACCCAACAGTCGGTTCCTCAACCTAACAATCAACCCCGACACTCGGTCCTCGGGAACCGATTGTGGGGTATGAGGAACCGACTGTTGGGTGCTGTACCCGACAATCGGTTCCCAAAGCACCCATCAGTCGGTTCTGTGCACCCAATAAACGGTTCCCTATACCCTACAATCGGTCCAGAATGTACTTAACAATCGGTTCCGTGTACCCAAGAATCGGTCCCGACACTCGATTTTTGGGAACCGATTATGGGGCATGAGGAACCGATTTTCCGGTGCTATACCCGACTATTGGTTCCCAAAGCACCCAACGATCGGTTCCTCATACCTAACAATTGGTCCCGACACTCGGTCCTTGGGATCCGATTGTGGGGCATGAGGAACCGACTGTTGGGTGCTATATCCAACAATTGGTTCCCAAAACACCCAACAGTCGGTTCCTTATACTTGACAGTCGGTTTTGTGTACTCATCAAACAGTTCCCCGTATCCAACAATCGGTCCAGAAAGTACCCAACAGTCGGTTCCCAGAGCAGCAAACAGTTGGTTCCTGTAAACTTAACAGTCAGTTCCTCGTGATCCTTGGGAACCGATTGTGGAACATGAGGAACCGACTTTCGGATGCTATGCCCGACAATCGTTTCCCAAAGTACCCAACATTCGATTTCTCATACTCCACAATCGGTCCCCAAGAACCGAGTGTCAGGTACAGCACCCAACAATCGGTTCCCAAATCCCCAAACAGTCGGTTCCTTATACTTGACAGTCGGTTCTGTGCACCCAACGAACGGTTCACCGTATCCAACAGTCGGTCCAGAAAGTACCCAACAGTCGGTTCCCAAGGATCGAGTGTCGGGACCAATTGTGGGGTGTGAGGAACCGACGCGACTGTGAGGTACTTGCTTTCAAGACTGATTGTCTCAATTGACAAACAAAATACTGAAAATAACACCCACAAGTCAGCTTGTTTTCACGCCAGAAATCGAATGAGAGGCACCTCACACGTCTGAAGATCCACCCAACGGCTGGGGAGATGGAGATTAGCATAAATGTAACACAAACAAGTCAACCCTGTTCCGGAGCGAAAATTGGAATCGAGGGCTGGCGACATGGACCTCTTCAAGAACTTCGCCCCAAGTTCAGGATTCGTGTCCGAGCGACTGGATTTCAATCCTGATTGATTCGCAGAATTCAGGCAGGTCAAGACTACATTTTAAGAACGTAGTTAGATCAAATAAGCAGATACGTCTATGGTTCAGGTTTAGTATTCACGGTAACTCACAAACTCAACTAGACTCGCAGCCGTGAATTTTTAGGGTTCATCGAGATTTCCGCACTCGTCTTTTCATTCTTTCGAAAATTTCACGCTCGCGAAACATCAAGTGTCAGTGTATTATCCTAGCGTGCGTCCCGTTATTAGATTCTTTTTTCTCGCCAAGAATAATCTGCATAGTAACACGCGAAACTCGTTGGCTAGTATCTAATAAATGAGAAAAATGATTGATAGTCATTTGAAGCGCGCTCAGCATACCTAAACTAACGACTCGCGAGGTTGATAGTGCTTGGTAATTCACCTCTATAATAATAATATACGTAATAAAGGTGTTTGCTAGGTAAAATATTGTGTCGTTTAAATGAATACGATGAGCGCCTAAAACACGTGAACATTGCACAGCATCGTACCCGAAAAGGCGAAAATGTTACTGCATTTCCTCTTTCCCTCATTATAATAGCATCAAGTCTTACGCTAATTAACGCAGGCATTTACCCTGTATATGAAAATAGCACGTAAACATCGGCGACGTCGTTGGCTGCTGGTATTTATATTGTTCGAAAAAGATGCGACAAAAAGCAAATTTATTAAGTTATACTACGCGAAGAGAATTGTTGTTTCTTCATCAGTGGTCAACAACGAGCTGAGAATAATTACTAACTTTTTCTTCTTTTTTTTTTTTCCACAGAACGATGTTTTACCACTTGGAGAAAAATCCACTTCCGGATCGTCGTATACCATAAAGCAAACAACCAGGCACGATTCCGGAGTTTACATATGTACCGCTCATAATGGTGTTGGTACACCCGCACAGGAACAAATAAATCTCAAAATCAACTGTAAGTGCCTTTTTTTTTTTTTAGAATAATTTTACATTATTTTTATCTACCCGTCGCTGGGCGGAGGGGAACAAAAGGGGCGCTCAAATTGAGAATTTTTAACGAGGAAAACTCTCGTCGTTGTTTGTTTTTTAATAAGCTGTAATTAGTCGCTTTTTGTACTACTCGATGTCGTTTTAAAACACGTGTATAGAAGTTGACCGACGAGCTTTTTGGGGAGGAAAACAGTAGTAACTTTTACACGCGCTAAAAACAGCTGGTAAGATCCTTATCTAGAAAAAGTAAAAAAAGAAAAATGGCGTTGTTATGGAAGAGAGAGTCGAGTTGTACATCGCACGATTTTTTACTCAGAGGCTGAGGAAATTTATTTAAATTTTTTCGACCATCTGTTGCGTATGATACAGTTTGTAAATTTCAATCCATTTTTAGTAAAATCGTAAGAGATTCTGACCAGCTGAGAGAGGAGAATGATATAACTTTGATATTTCATCAGAACTTGAAAGAAAAAACTCACATAAACTTTTTTTATTGCTATTTTTTTGTATTAAATTAACGAGACTAGCAACTACTCGTACTTTTAGGTTTCTGGGCTGGTAGAAATAGGTGCTAATGATTCTCTCATGATTATTTGAGTGAGAGAGAGAGAATTGTTCTTGAATTGCTTCCCATATTCATTACTAGAGTATTCATATCAAATGGTTTGTACAGTGACCAACTCTCCCGATGACAACGAAAGACAATGATTTTTTTACGTGCGGGATAATATTCAGGAGAAGGGTAGTTAGTAGATGAGAATACAAGCGAAAAATTTGGTCACCTCGTGGGGATCCGAACCTCGTTCGGATCCCCACGAGGTGACCAAATTTTTCGCTTGTATTCTCATCTACTAACTACCCCTCTCCAGATGACATCTAAAATTTTCTTTGTACAAAGCAGAATCAGACAGTCAAGTAAAATTATGATAATATTCGCATGACGAATGATATAAATTTGAATTCAATCTGAATAAAGTTTCTAAACACAAAATTGGCGAATGAACTTATTCAAAATACTAGTCAACGTCCGATTGACAGAAACTGACAGAATGGCACCAATCTGTAATAATTCTGTCGGAATATGGGGCCAATTCTGCTATCTGCAAGAATGTTAAAATTCTGTTAAAATTATGGCACTTCAGGTATCATTTTGTAAGAATACTGTTATTATGTGTGTGGAACACTGTGATGATTCTGCTGTTGAGATTATGACAGAAAATGTGATAGAATGCTGCAAATCTGTGATATTCCTGCCAAAATATCTCTCATCGTATTACGTTAGAATATTGTAAGAATTTTGTCTTCAAAATTGTGACTGAGGAGCTACGCGAATATTCAGCCAATTAAGTTTCTTACCTGAAAAAGAGTCCAGTTTAATATGAACAGAGCTAGCCTAGAACCAGCTCATCATTTCCCTTTTTCGTTTCTGGTTTACAGACTGAAATTTTTTTCATGTTCCTCTGTCGTAGCTCAGCTCTAAAATAAACTTAGTCTAATGTCATCTTATGCGTAAGTTAATCACTTTTGCTCCGAAGAGTTTAGGTCTCTTCTAAAAACGTTGAGATCACATTCAACAGAGATTAAACTTCCTGATTCCAACTCTTCATCATTTTCAAGTTTCACAGCAAATTCAAGACGCTCATTATCGGTTACCGTCAACTTCTTTTTTTTTTTTTTTTTTTTTTTTTATTTTTACGAGCACTAGAGCTGCACGAGGGCTATTGGCTCGGCGTTACAAAAGTTATGAAAGTAATATTATAAATAACACATAAGAAAGGGAGGTTTTAAGGAAGTTGGTAGAGTAAGGAAAAGTGAGGAAGGATAAGAGGATGGAATATAATGTCGAGTGTAACTGCTTCAGGTAATGGTGTGTCAAAGTTTACAATGTGTGTATGTAGAAGGTTGTAGAGGTATAGTCGATGTATGTGTTCAGATGTGAGCGTAAAAGTCAGTTTGTCTTAGGTAATGTAGGGTATTCGAAATGATGTCCTGGTTGTTTTTGAGTGCTTGGGTGAGTGAAGAGGGGGTATCCGAAGAAGAGCGAAGGGGTAAAAGTCTGGGGCATGAAAAACAGTGTTCCACTGTTAATTTGTCTTTTTGACAGTGGGGACATGAGGGAGGGGTTAGGATGTAGGGACTAGTGAGGTGGGTGTGAGTAATTTTTGTGTGACCAATTCTGAGACGAGAGAGAATTACTTCTTCTCTTCTTGTGTTTTGAATGGAGGATACCCAAGGAACCGGTTTTTTTTTGATACTGAGAAGTTTATTATTTGTTTGATTTTCCCAAAGAGTGTTCCATGATTGTGTGATGAGAGAACGATAGTAATTTTTAATTTTTGTAATCTAGGGTTGGTAGGGGTGAATTATCAATTATTTGACTGAGGGAGGTAGCTTGTTTAGCGGCTCGATCAACTGCGTCGTGGTCGGGGAAATTGGTGTGTCCAGGGATCCATATGAAGATAATTTGAGTGTTGATTGTTTCCAAAGTGTGTAGTGTGAGGAAGATGCGTTGGATTATAGGGTTAGAGTTGTATGCGTCTGTAAGGGAGTGGAGTGAAGAAAGTGAGTCAGTGAGAATAATGAATTTACCGTTTGGGGGTAGTTGAGAGAGGTGGGAAAGGCAGGAAAAAATGGCCATCAGTTCGGCTGTAGAAATAGAGGCTATATTTCGGATGCGATGAGAAGATATTTCCCCGTCGATGGAGTATGCGTAAGCTGCTTTAGTAGATGTTTTCGACCCATCGGTGAGGCAAAGTGAATGGTCAGGGTATTCTTGAAGTAGTTGGTTGATATGTTGGGTAAAACCAGGTTTGTCAGATTTTGGGATTTCTGTGAGATCTAGGCGTATTTTAGGTTGAGGGAAGGTCCAAGGGGGAGGGTTGTGTATATGAGTTCTAGGGGATGTGCTATGAACGGTTTGTTGATCAGGTGATTGAATTGAAGGCGAATATGTTTGGTGGAGGATTGGTTGTGATTGTGGTGAAAGATTCGGTTAAAGATTGGAAGTTGTGGGAATTGTGCTACAGAGGAAAAAAAGTTGGAGGTTAGGATGAGCCTTCGAAAGTGAAGGGGAGGATCTGGGGCTTCTGCACATAGGCGAAGTTTGGGGCTGGTGCGATAAGCTCCCAGGGCAATCCTGAGAGAAGATGTCTGGATGGGGTCGAGTAATGCAAGGACGGTTTTTTTTGCTGTGTTGTACGTCGGGGAACCATAATTTAATTTTGAGCGAATAAGACTTTTGTATAGAAGAAGGAGTAACTTTCTGTTGCAGCATTTAGATGGATGAGATATGTATTTTATTATGTTTAGAGCGCGTGTGCATTTGGCTTTGAGGGTTTTAATGTGGGGGGCCCAGGTAAGTTTTTGGTCAAAATGTAAGCCGAGAAGTTTGCCGTAGTTACGAGATGGGATTTGGAAGTTTTGTAGAATTAGAGGAGGTAAGGAGGGGATAGGATTTCTTTTTTTGAAAATAACTGAGTAGGTTTTCGAGGAAGAAAATCTGAATCCTCTTTTTGATGTCCATGTAGTGATTGAGTTAAGGGTATCCTGTAGGAGTCTGTGGGCTCTTTGCGGATTTGCTGAACGGATAGTGATGTTATAGTCATCAGCGAAAAGACGCTGGGTGAGCGGGGGGGGGGGGTTTACACATTTGGTGATATCATTTATTGCTATTAGAAAAAGTAAGACACTGAAGACTTCTCCTTGAGGGACTCCATTTTGGACCGGAAGGGGAGGGGAGGTTATGTTATTGATTCTTACTAGAAGGGTTCTGTCGTTGAGAAAAGTTTGTAGGATGTTAGGGAGGTGGCCTCGGAGACCAATTTCGTAAAGTTCGGTAGAGATGAGGTGTCTCCATACCCGGGGAAAGGCCTCTTGGAGATCAAAGAAGATAGAGTATAGGGAGGATTTGTTATTCGTGACATCGTTGATTTGAGATTGGAGATCATAAAGGGGTTGTATAGTGTTTCGTCCTTTTCTGAAGCCATATTGGAAGGGAGAGAGGATGTTATTGGATTCTAGATACCACAAGAGTCTTTTGTTCAGAATTTTTTGAAATAATTTGCCAAGAACGCTAGAAAGGGCTATGGGGCGATATGAGGCAGGGAGGAGAGGGTCCGAGCCAGGTTTCAATATGGGGAGAATGATGACTGTTTTCCAGAAGATAGGGTAGGTGTTTTGTGAAAAAATAGAGTTGAATAAAGAAAGAAGATAAGTGAGCGAGTTTGGATGGAGATTCTTTATCATGGCCGCGTGAATGTTGTCAAGTCCGGGGGAGGCGTTTCTCAGATTTTTATTTATAGTATTCGATAATTCGTTTTCGGAGATGGGGAGGTTGTAGGGAAGAGGTTCATTTGCTCTTGCAATCCTCTCAACCGCATAGTGAACTTCGTTTAGTTAAAAAATTCCTGATTTTTTGGTCCTCTTCAATTCGTTTCTCATGCCGCGCTCCACGAAATCATACAACGACTATGAATTTGGCACACCCTAACCCACTTCTTCCTTTTCCTTGGGCTCTCCACTCCACCCTCATACCAATACTGCCAAGCTGAGGAGTTATAGGTCTCCCATTTTGTACTTTTCCATACCTCATAAACCTCAAAAAACCATTTTCTATCCCCTCTCAAGTCTCCTTTGTACTCTTCAAAAAACCAAAATTTATTACTGACACTCTTGACTTCCTCCGGTCCTTATGCTATTACAAATTCTATCAACTCCAATATTTTTTCCCAAGCTCAAAGCTAACGACCCTCCCACCCCCCGTGTATAGTTGAATAGCTCGCTGAAAGAAAGGAAAAAAAAAAGTGAAAACTTCAGGAATATTGAAAATCCAAATTGTTTTCACTTTTTCATTCAAAATTAATCAATTTTTCTCATACCCTAGTTTAAAATACATGCATTTTGGGCCTCCAAGAGAAACTCCGAAAATTTTTGTGGACAATTTTTCATCCATCAACTCATTTTTAAGTAATTGTTTGTCTTATACTTTGAAATTTATTTGAACAGTATTCATTTCTAGAAAGTTTGACATCCCTAAATCATAGAAGTTTGATTACGCTACTGAACAGCTATCCTGTTGAAAAAGATTCTATTACGTGATTCATAGATACTTTTCTACGCTGAACACGAATTCGTTGTCCGTTTTTTGCTAGCCCGTCACAATTTTTAGCAATCATGATCAAAGTTCTCGTTTACTTGCCGCGCGTCGTCGCGAAACACATCGACGATAGCAGCGCATCGCTATCGAAAACGTTCGTTACGTTCCGCGACAGCGCGCGGCAAGTAGACGAGGATAATTTGTTATGATTACGTGAATATTTATCGTGATTTCAAAAATTGTGATGTGCTAGCAAAAAACGGACAACGGATTCGTGTTCAGCGTTGGAAAGTATCTAAGAACCACGTAATAGAATCTTTGTAACAGGCTGTTCAGTAGTGTTATCTAGTTTGAGAGCTATGTTTATTATTATGATTAGAGTCCAGGTTTCGCGGGCATTGACAAAACCTTTCGCTAAGGGTAGGAAGCTTGAAAATCAAATCTTTCTTTTTAAGAACTTCTACCGGGTCTCTGAATTTTTTTTAGTGTATGTAATTGCCTACCATGTACAAAACCAATTACATCAAACATTACAGAACATTACAGAAGGAAGTATAGGTATTTGGTATTCAGGCGGAAAATTTGACAAATCCTGTAAAACAAATTTATTTTGTCGAAAATTGTAAAAACGGGGTTTGAAGCAGAATGAGGCCAAAACAGACCAATTGTAAAATCTTGAATAAACCTTGTTAAATTTTGCTTAAAATTCAGCAATTTTGGTAAAAATGGGATTGTTTTTGTTTAAAATTATTTTTAGTCCAAAATTGAAAAATTAAAAATTTTGATAGAAAAATTGCTAAGGTTTTCTAAGTTATTGATGAGCTTCACCCCGAAATTCGTTTATTTTGGTATAAAATCACGTAATTTTTGTAGGAAATTGACAAATTCTCGTTGTGAATTTGTAAAAGCACTGAAAACGCGTGTTTTTTCATTTTTTTTGTTTTTTTTTTTGTTTAATGCCAAATAATGCCAAAAATGTAACATTTAATCGCTGAAACTCCTCATCTTTAGCGTCGAAAATGCGAGCTCTGATTTTCTTGAAAAATTGTAAATTGTTTTAAACATGATTAAAAAAAAAAAATTATTATATCACGAAATCCAGGTTTTTATTTTGAAAAATCATTTCAATTTCTTTTGAGGTATAAATCTATGTTTTGGTTATGAATTTGAAGCGCAAAAATTACAGGGCGGGGAACAACCCACTTTTTCCACTTTGAGCCACTTTTTCTCATCCTAGCCACTTATTGCCACTTTATTTTTAAAAAGCCACTTTGGCCACTTTTAGGTATTAGGAAGAATTACAAGTCAAATTTCAACGACTCGTCATCAAACTGTAAGAGAATAGATCTTTACTGGAGTCACTTTTTCAAGAAGACAGTCAATAATGCCCCAAAGTATCCGACCGTTACCCGCGTGGTGAAAGCTCTACTTTCATTAGTGCATGGAAGTGCCTATGTCGAACGACGTTTTTCCGAATCAAGTAATGTCCTCACTGAAGCACGTGCGTCTATGCATGAACGCACACTAGATAGTTTGCTTACCATCAAGGATTCTATCAACTTACACGACAAAAAAGTTCATACCATCAATGTACCTCAAAAGTTGATAAATTTGGCTCGCCATGCTGCTCAAAGTTACAACAATTATTTAGCGGAGGAAAAGGCTAAAAAGGAAGCCAAAGGTAAAGATGATAATGAGAAGAAAGCCGAAAAGAAAGCCCTTCAGAAGAAGACAGTCACACTACAGCAAGAAATTGAAAATAAGAAAAAGAAGGTCTCAGAAAAAAAAAAAGAAGAAACAATTAAGAGAGCTACCTCTGATAAACTGTTTCAAGATGCCAATAAGAAACTCAAGGAAGCATTAAAAAAGAAAGATTTGACCGAAATTCAAATCGCACAAGCGATGTTAGAATCTTGCAGCAATTTGAGACAAGAAGAAACTAGTTTGAAAAAAGAAATTGAGGAAGCTAGCAAAAAAATTGATTCCAAAAAAGATCAATTGACTAAATATTATAAAAAGAATATGTCAAAGTAGTATTTTATTTTCACTATTCCAATATAATTTTCTTTTTTCTTCCTAATAACTGAATTATTGTTACATTACAAAGATTTTTCACTGTGGTACTTCGTTGATTTTCGTTTTGAACGCCGAAACAAAGGATTTTATACATCACTTGTAAAATTGTAGATGCCAATAAGTACTTTTTTTTTGCATTTGAAGACGATCATTTTTTAGTCCCTTTTCAGCCACTTTTCAGCCACTTATTAAATTTATCAAGCCACTTTTGCCACTAGAAAATTTTTTTTTTTTGTTCCCCGCCCTGAAATTATGATCTATATTCTTATAAAATTATTTGAATTCAATCCATGCCAAAATTGCCTAAAAACCAATGTTTGGCAAGTTGGTGACCTCTAACCCACTAATTTCATTATGTTTCTGTTATAATTGTCTTGTAATCCTGTAATTCATTTTATAAATCTGTTATCATATTGTAGAAATTGTGTCACATCTTCAACAGATTTCTGATACAATACTAATGTAAAAACGATATTACATTTTTTTTTTTTTTTTTTTTTTTTTTTTTTTTTCATTTTGGTTTTTAGCTGACGTTTGTATTCGGTGATCATTCTGCTTTAATTCTGACTTAATGATGACAGCAAAATGTTCTGAGAATTATTCAGAATGACGACGGACTAATGGTAGTAATTTTAAATTCTGCTAGAATTCTACCACAACGCTATCATATTATCGATGTTGTCTGTCTGACATTATTCTGTCACAATTCTGTCATTTATGAAAGTGACAGAGAATAAAGTGAATCTCATTTTGTAAGAATTCTGTCATCTGTCAGATTCCGTCTACCGCTTATTATAGTATCAGCATAGAAGTCACCTTACACCGCAAGAATAATTTTAAACGACTGCTTCTGAGAATAAATTGGAAATCATACGAGTCCAAATGAATGGGTTTGATGTTAAGTATTCAATTAGGCTAGGCTCACTTCAGAAAGTCTCATTGTGATAGACATTGAAATGATCTTTGTTCTTCGCTATAAAACAATGATTTCTATTTTTTTGTAGAATTTTCTGATGCAATGTCTGCACTTTTCAACAAGCGCGTACAAAAGCTCACCTATTGCTCATCTTTTGTAAGAACTGAGCTACTAAATCATGGCGGTTGCTGCAGAACTTGGTATTGATACACATTTAGAAAACAAGGAAGTACTTAGAACATGATTTGAGAAACAAAATGCGCACTTATATCGAGAAAATGATTAGATAAATTCTCAGAGCTATTTGTAGTACTCCACTTTCTGTTGCAAATGAATCTTGAAAGCATTCTTCCTCGACTGATTCACCTCTGTTATGAATGAAGAAGCAAACTGGCGCCAGAAATCAAGAAAATAAAATTGAGTTCCAAGGTGGAAATATTCATGAAGACTATAACTTCCTGACTCGCACGCGAATAACGGAAATGTTGACACAATTCACGCACAGATAATATGATGATTATGTGATTATCTGCAAACTGATCGCGGGCTATTTTCTGTTTGACCGCAGAATACTGAAAAATTTCATACGAATGATAGCGAGTTGATAATACAAGATACAACAGTCATGTTGTTCCTGACAAGACTCAAATTATTGCGTTTCTGGACTTGTTTTAAATTGTTCATTTAGGATGACTATAGAAACCAATTCTTTAAGGCTTCTATCAACTCTCATAAAAAATCTCGATATCACAATAACGATGTAAATGAATGTACAATAAAACAATTTTTCAGTTCCGTTTTTAAGGGCCGCTTGTGCCAGCTAATTAACATGAATTTGATCAGTAAACTGCGAGGTGTAGGTAAATGAGCCAGGATTGATCGGTTGAATCATCCGTCATTTAGATTGTTGAGCTTAGGTTTAGGCGAATTGATTCACAATTCAAGTCAACTTAATCACAAGAGTAAGGTTGGCACAAGCGGCTTCGAGGAGGCCTCACTCCGAGGGGAGGAACTTCCGGTCGGACCAATAGCTATTTGATTTTCTTTTTATTTATCACGCTTGAACATATTCTGTAGAAAAATATTGGCATACTAGGAAACTGATGACCTAATAAATGTAAAAAAAGTACGTTGAATTTTGATAGGGCTACCAACTAAATCTTCGTGGAACACTGGAACAGAAGGAGGGAGGTTGGACAGGCTTAGAAATGAGAAAGTAATAATATTTTTTTTAATATATTTATTAACGATTTATATAAACTACACTGAGGGTTATAAACTCTGCGGTTTACAAAAATAGATAATACATCTTATAAATTAACTAGGGGTACTTTTAGATTAGAATCGAACAATAACGATTTTTTATTCATTATCATCTGGGAGGATTTACTCCAAAGTTGAAGGAAGTTCGTTGAAGGGGAATCTTAGTATTAAAAATATTTGTTTTTCTTTCATGCGGGTTATGTAATTTAGTTTATTTACAATGTATCCTACAGAAGGAAGCAATTAAGACACGCGCGTATCATACAGAGGCGGTAGCTTCCAAGTATAAACAAGTTGGGTGGGAAGAAGTCGAATACTACACCGTTGAGGCTGCGACGTGTTTTCAAATTTTGTCGAATTTCATCACGTTTGTTTGTCTTCTGCTACACCGAAGCTACAGTAATCGAGTTGAATTTGAGTATATCAATTTAAACGGTGGTAATTCCAGTGGATTGATCTAAACCTTTACCACTGCACCATGAAGCAGAGCCTTCCCCATCTCGATCACGAATTTACGACTGAACAATGAAATGCTTATAAGAGACAAAATAGTATTTTCGAGTCAAGTTCTCCATCACAATGTTCATATTCTCTAATATCTTGAAATCTGGTCATTTTAGCTACCTGTGCACAACTTCTTGGAACCATGAATGCATTTCCAACAACTTCGGGCTAACATACACCTTTGCCTCATTGTGTACAAATTTTCATTAAATCATTAAGGAATGCTCACAACTATTATGCAACACCAAGATGAATTCAGTATCAAATTGCAAGTCACATTCTTTACATTCAAATATCTCAAAATGATGAGGATTTTCAACAGGCAGGCTGGGCGCGACATTTGTCTCAACATCTTCTCGTACAAATGTGGGTTGAATATACTGTGAATGATTTGAAGTCATCGGCTGAAACATGAGGTCTTCGTTGTTGTCTTTATCACCAAAATCTTTAAATTCAAACTTCTGAAGGTTATTAACTTCTGTATTATACTTTTCCAGATCGACAGTGCGTCCAAGTTTTTTGTTATGGTTCTCGTATTCGAACCTCCTAGAACTATGAACAATTCTATTATGTCTTTCCAGATTAGTTTCGAGGCTGAATGTTTCACCACGATCTTTGCTTACAAAATTTTCAGAAGTATGAACGTTTCTGTGCCGTTCCAGATGATATTTTCGGCTGAATTTTTTATCGCAGTCTTTGCATTCAAATGTCTTAGGACTATGAACGTCTCTATTATGTTTTTTCAGCAGGAATCTTGAGGCAAATTTTTTATCACAATCATTGCATACAAAATTTTTAGGACCATGAATATGAATAACGTTCCTGTGCCGTTCCAGATAATATTTGCGACTGAATTTCTTATCGCAGTCTTTGCACTCAAATTTCTTAGGACAATGAAAGTCTCTATTATGTTGTTTCAGTAGGACTTTTGAGCCATAGTTTCTATCACAATCGTGGCATCGAAACTTTTTGGGACCATGAATATTTTTTATATGACATTCCAGATAATATTTTTTATAAAATTTTTTATCACAATCTTGACATACAAACTTTTTAGGACCATGAACATTTTTTATATGACGTTCCAGACTTTGTTCGAGACTAAATCTCTGATCACAATCTTTGCATACACAATTTTTAGGATTATGAATGTTTCTGTGCTTTTCCAGATTAAATTTGCGACTGAATTTCTTATCGCAGTCTTTACATTCGAATGGCTTAGGACTATGAACGTCTCTATTATGTTGATTCAGCCTGGGTAGTGAGCAAAATGTTTTATCACAATCATTGCATACAAACTTTTTAAGACCGTGAACGTTTTCTATATGACGTTCCAAATCATATTTCAGGCTAAATTTCGTATCACAATCTTTGCATACAATAATTTTAGGACCATGGACGTCTTTGTGATGTAACTGCAGATTGGATTCGTGGGAAAACTTTGTATTGCAATTTTCGCTTTCAAACTTCTTACGACCCTGAGCTTCTTTATTGTGCCTTTCCATATGAGATTTCCCACTGAATTTTTCATCGAAATCATTGCAATTAAAATTGCCAGAACCATGAACATTTTCGATGTGCATTTTCAAATCAGCTCCTGACAGACATCTTGTATCACATTTCTCACATTGGCTGTTCTCCACACGCTCAAGATCGATATGGTTTGTAGCGACAAAATATTTGATGCTGAATTGGTCATCAAGCTGATCACGTTTGTACTCGCCCATCACAGTAGATTATGCACAACGTATACCTAATGATCTACATTCACTACAACAATCAGGTGACATCCAAAAATCGTTTAAATCAGATTAAAGAAGTCTGGTTGAATTATGATGATATTCACAACATGACGGTAGTTAACGTGAGCTTGAACTCATTCAAAATAGGTTCTAGTCAACGTCTTGAATCCCAATCTACATCAATATTACACTTCCGTAGTCGTTTTGTTATACCGAGGATAATTGGAAACGAGTGTTTTTGAAATTAAACTCGGATTCAGAATGAGATTTCACTTTTAATGGGTTTGATGTTGAAAAGTTCTAATGGTGCCTTCTTCAAAAGGTCGCAGTATGTAGTAACTTTGGAAGTGTCTTTGTTCTCCACTGGACCAATAGATATTGCATTTGCATAGTACATAAACCAAGCATACAAAAGCTTATCAATTCCACATTATTCAAACAAATTGAGCTGACGGGAAAATCGGTTGAGCCACGGTGGTCACTGAATTCAGTGTCGCAATACGTTTCAAAGAATAGTAAGAATTCAAACTTCATTCAGAAAACGCGAACTGATACCTTGAAAAAACGATCACATCATCTCTTCTTAAAACTGTTTGCAGTATTACACAAGCGGCAATTGAGTGTTGGAAAAAGTCTTTCTTAATCGATTCGAAGAAGTCTTTTTTTTAAATTTCTGTAGGTACTTCTATGAAACAAAAAGATGAAGAAACGAAGTGATGCAGAAAATCATAAATGTAAGAATAAGTTTTGAGATGGTAATGGTTATCAAGACTGATACAACTCACAGATAAGGTCAACATCATCTATGATAGCACACTTAGGTATGACGATGATTGTTTGCGAACTGAGCGCAGGCTGATGTCTGTGGACTGAGTACTGGTAAATTAATCTGACCGACGATGAGATAAGCAAGGGACCATAAAGGACACAAATGAATCAGGAGAACGATATCTAAGGATTCAAGATTGACTCCAGGTTGACGTCAATATAAAGTAGACCAGTACAAATTCCAAAATTGAGGTACAAGAGTATAATATTCAATTTAAAGTCAATCGGGAAATTAGAAGAATTTGACTCGCAATTTACTCCAGATTGATGTCGATTCGAATTCGACCAACGTACGTTCCTAGAAAACTAAAAATCGATACAACAGAAAAGTCGATTTCAGGTCGATAGAAAATTTCGAGAACTCAATTGAAAACAGACTCAGTAGACGCCCAAAAGTTCTCAGAAAACTCCTGATCGACGCAACAGAGCAACCAATTTTTAGTCGATACTTAAAAATTAGGAGAATTCGAGTTGAAATCGACTCCTGATCGATATCGATTTAAAGTCGACCAACATTACGGTCCTGGAAAACTAAAAATCGACGCAACAGAAAGAGTCGATTTTAGGTTGATGGAGACATTAATTTGGAAAGACAACTCAGAATCGACTCCATATATCGATGTCGATTTGAGGTCGATTTGAATTTAACCAACGTACATTCCTGGAAAACTAGAAATCGACGCAACAGAAAAGTCGATTTCAGTTCGATAAAAATTTTGGAGAATTCATTTGAAAATCGAATCCAGATCGATGTAAATTTGAGGTCGATTTACAGTAGATGACCAAACATTTGCAGAAAACCACAATTTGAAGTCGATATATCTTGAAATTAGGAGAATTCGAGCCGAAATCGACTCCTGATCGATATCGATTTAAAGTCGACCAACATACGATCCTGGAAAACTAAAAATCGACGCAACAGAAAGAGTCGATTTTAGGTTGATGGAGACATTAATTTGGAAAGACAACTCAGAATCGACTCCATATATCGATGTCGATTTGAGGTCGATTTGAATTTAACCAACGTACATTCCTGGAAAACTAGAAATCGACGCAACAGAAAAGTCGATTTCAGTTCGACGAAAAATTTGGAGAACTCATTTGAAAATCGAATCCAGATCGATGTAAATTTGAGGTCGATTTACAGTAGATGACCAAACATTTGCAGAAAACCACAATTTGAAGTCGATATCTTGAAATTAGGAGAATTCGAGCCGAAATCGACTCCTGATCGATATCGATTTAAAGTCGACCAACATACGGTCCTGGAAAACTAAAAATCGACGCAATGGAGCAGTCGATTTCAGACAACAGAAAAATCTGAAGAATTTGATTCATAATTGAATCCAGATTAATGTCAATGTGAAGTGGACCTGCACAAATTCCTAAAAAATTAAAAATCGACTCGAAATTGAAGCATAAGAGCATTCGATTTGAAGTCGATTGAAACATTAGGAGAATTTGACTCGCAATTTACTCCAGATAGATGTCGATTTGAAGTCGCGACCAACGCACATTTCTGGGAAACTGAAAATTCATGAAACAGGGCAGTCAATTTTAGGCCGATAGAAAAATTTGAAGGACTGCTTGATCCAAAATCTATTCCAGATTGACATCGAATGTAAGTCGACCGGCTTGCGAAAACTAAAAGCCAACTTGAAATTGATGCGCACAATAGAGAAGAAGTCGGTTTTTGGTCGATAGTAAAATTTGGAGAAGTCGATTCAAAATCAAATCCATATCGACATCAATTCGAAATCGACCAACATACATTCCATGAAAACTAGAAATCGACGCAACAGAGCGGAGTCAATTTTTGGCCGATAGAAAATTAAAGAGAATTCGACTCGAAATCGACTCCAGATTGATCATGTCGATTTGAAGTCCACCAGCATTCATTCCCAGAAAAATAGAAATCGAACTGAAACCACCCGATAGAATGATTTGGAGAACTCGATTAAAAATCGACTCGAGATTTACGTCGATTTCAGGTCGATTGAGAATTTACCAGCTCACTCCACCAGAGAATTGACCCAAGAGAGCGGAGCGTAGAGTTGATAATAGATCGATATAAAAATTGGAAAAAGTCGCCTTTAAATCGAAGTCAATTTGAAGTCGATTTAAAGTCAACCAGTGCGTCCATTAGTAGAAAACTAAAAATTGACTGTTGATGAACGCAACAACGCAGTAGAATTTTAGGAAAATTACTCGATTTCAAGTCGATTTTATGACCTCCGGCATTCATAACCATCTACAATCGACACAACATACCAATCGATTAAAAATTCGTAAATGTCGCTTCGAAGTTGCTCTGAAATCGACGTGGGAAGTGAGTTGAAATGGAGTCTAGATATTTTTCGATCTCATATCGATTTGATATCGACGTCGACATGAGGTGAATTTCGTCAATGACGTGTCGTAATCTTGACGAAAAACTTGAAAGAAGTGAATTTTCTCTCGATTTGATATCGAAATTATTTGTCGACGTGGTTCATAGAAATTTATGATGGACGGACAAAGATTGCGGATGGCGGGAGGCACAATGACCGTTAACTTTTGCGCTAGAATTCGAAATTATTAATGAATAAATATTTTCAGAATTCAATACTTGCTGTCTCCTGAAAGAGAAAACGATAAATATGTAAGAGTCAAGAAATGTTCAGTTTTTCATAACACTATGATTTTCCTTATACTTTGTCCAGAGGTCTGGTCGACTTTCTCTTTCATACCGGATTTACTGAAATGCTACATATTTTTGCATCACTAAGCAATGTTGTACAGAACGAGGGTAACTCATCACAAAATTCGCTCTTTGCGCTGAACAATTTGACAAACGTTGGTACCTGAAGCAAACTTATTTACAATGCGCGTAAGAATTTTCTTTCGTCTTCGCTTTCCTCACGTGTGTGTGTGTGCGGAGCTTCCTTGTTTACCGCCAGTACACGGTAGTTTACACAAGTTAGATGTCCAATTCGATGGTAAACAAGGAATAAATAACAACCGCTAGGGAGACGTGTCTTTCTATTCACGTGACTACCTCTATCTAGTGACACCGAACAAGCGAAAAAACGTGCAAAAAGATCAAGAAAAAGAAATTCGACAAACCACCCGCGACATGGAGAGAAAAAGTTTTCTCGATTTTTATAAGTATTGTACACATAGAGTTATATAGTACGCGGTCACGGTTTTGCTCAAGAGGACCGAATTTGGATTGTTGGTATTTTGAAGAATGATGTGAACGAGCGTAGAGACATCGCCTCGATGTTTACTCAATACGTTAGCGATGTTCCTTAAGGGGTAGAAAACTCGATGAGAGGCTAGCTGATAGACGAATTTCGTCGTCTCAGGTAATCAAGGTAACTCGGTTAATATTCGTGAGAGGTGCACTCCCTCTTAACTTCCTCAGCTTTAGGAATTTAAGATTTGTTAGCAGTTGTCGAAAACTTGGTACGGTAACTGGTATATGTCTTTTAATTAAGATCTGTCGAAGTGAATCGTGTTCGCGGAATACGCTCGCGAATAAATTTAGGAAGTAGGATGTGCTTCGTATATTAGTACACCTGTATCTATATTTGCAGTTTACGCAATTTCCAATTTCGGTGATTTCTCTCCGCGTATACACGAGCAAACAATATTCTGTTTGCAGGATCGCCGGCGACTCATTTCGTAAACTGCTGTGAGCTGACTATATTGGGACTACACAAGAATTTGTACAATACTCGGGTCTCTGTAGCTGCTTCGGGTTATATTTTTAGAAAACCAAACTCAGTCGAGTGATACGGACACCGGTCAACGATTCGGAAAGGCTCTAACCGGATAAGGGGAGGGCGGTGTTGGCAGATTGCGGCCCGTGGTGATATGCACTTTGCGGCCCAAAGATGACCTTTTTGCGGCCCGTATGTCGAGTCGAGACATCCTTTTTGCGGCCCATGTGTCGAGTCGAGACATCCTTTTTGCGGCCGAAAATGACGATGAGTTGATGAGTTGCAACCCCTGCAAAAGTATAATTCACTTCTTTTCTGGCATGCACGTCATTCTTTTCGCAGGATGATTGATCGTATGTCCTCATCGTGTTCGAATAGTCATACTTGACTAATTGCATCTTTTCATGTTTGACCTTGCATTTTCGGATGAGCGAAAGAAAGATTGAATGAATGACGAATGTAGTATCTCCAGTAGCAATTGTATCGGTGCAGCGAAGTGTTTATACGGTGATCGTTGAAAATGTCGAAAATGTTAAGTAAACGCGGAACAGAACTGAAAGTTGTCGACGGATACAAACTGAGGTTTCATAAATTCCTCGCGAATGACGTACAACGGTGGGTCTGTACGAAGAAGGGGTGCAAAGTACGTGCGACCCGGTGCCCTCTTCCCCCCTTACCTATGGGCAAGCTACTCTTCCAGCATAGCAAGAACAACCAACGCGTGCGAGTCGTTCAACAGTAAACTGAATGGACAGTTCTATCACGCTCATCCCAATATTTATTTATTCATCGACGCCCTATTGGAGATTCAAGACAGAACGTATTCAAAAATGTTGTCTGTCCACATCAAGAAAATGTCTAAGAAGAGCGCGCTGAAGCAGCAATGTATTCGCGAGGCAATGGACGCATTTGAAGAGGGACTTATTGATAGACATGAATTTGTTAAGAAGGTGTCACGCAAGTTTTTAGCCCTTGAGTGCATGAACAAAATTTTTTTTTCGCAATCAAAAAAAAAAAATCCTACATTGTTTTATGAGATCACCACAATATGAGAAAAATAACCAAAAAATTCCAGCTGTCCCTTAAGGTGCCCAAACGGACCATTTTTCTACGTTGCATATATGCAACGTTATGCATTAGAGGATTTGTGTGTAGCGTTGTCAACGTTGCGTGTATGGTACGCTACATCATGTATTTACGTTTCGTATTATTTTACTCCCGTATTCGTGTAGATTTTATTAGGTAGCTCATACAAGTACAACGTTTTGAGATTTACTTCCTTTTTTACTTCAAAAGCAAAACGACGAAGGTGTTCTAACAAAACTTTATTCATTTATGTTTTATAATGATAATGATTAGGTACGATGCGATCAATAATAAGCAAAACCCAACAAAAATAATTATAGATTCGTGAAATAACTTTTTCTGTACAAATTTTGAAACTTGTAAAAAAACGAAATTATGTAATCTTATTTATATAAACAGCGCAAATGTAACAAAATACAAAATGGGATAAAATTTTTGATAAACATTTTGCACTCCTAGGGAAAATGATATTCACAAAATCTTATACCTGGTGAAAATTCAAAAAACAATTATTTCGCGAATTGATGCATAAATTTACTCGACATATGACACAACGAATGTACGATATTCCTTTGCAGTCGCCATTCTTGCACTTTCCACGAGTTGAAGAAAAATCAGGTAGATGATTGCCATCTTTTCTAATGTCGGAAGAAGGAATGATTTGTCTTCTGACGTTTGAAAATGATTTTACAGGAGGACGACCACGTCCTGTAGTGGTCTTTTTCGCAAAGTTTATCAAACAATAGGCTATTTCTTGACGAAATTTAGCGAGAGTGATTGGAAGGTCTGGGTGCTTCTTTTTGAAAAGAATCCAGCAGTTTGCTATAGCTAGATCGACAATGAGGTAGAACATTCGCATATACCATTTTCTTGTCTTCATTTTTATTTTGCTTCTTCCGATATAACTTCCCAAAAGATCCACACCACCCATAAATTTGTTATACTCCTGAACAATATAGGGCCGTGGAATATTGATATGTTCTTTTTTTGTTTTATCAAATCGACGAGCTGTGTCTGTTGGTAATATGCCAGCAAAACTTGAAGCAAGATGTACAAAACTGTTATCCTTCCACTGAACAACACTAACTGGCGTATTTTTCCAGACACCTAATCTTTCAATGCTATATCCTCGTTGTAGTCGCTTCAGTTGCTTTTTTTCAAGCAACTTGCAATCCGAAAACCGATTTGACCTCACAGTACCCAATGAAAATATACCCCACTCTTTACGTAGGAAAACAAGCAACCTCGATTCTTGATTGGTAATACATTTGTAATATCTACAACCAGTGAACAGAATTCATGATTTTGTGTTCGTACTTGCTTCATTCTGAGCAAAATAGTGGCATTGGAAGGAAGGGGGTTAGAAAACAGGTGCTTCAATAATTCTCTCTGTTATTGTACGAATTTTAATGCTTTTGTCGCCACTTTATTAATTCATAAAATTACACAATCGACGTTTCGACGGAACCCTGCCGTCATCTTCAGGAAAAACGCAGTAAAATTTGTAGAATAACAATTTTCCACTTGTTACGAAATAAAAAGAAACTTGTCTAATTCTCTCAGTGTTTGGCAACGATAAAATAAAACTCTTAGACTCTTTCCCCCGGATCCAAAGGGGCGAACTCGCAAATTTCAGATAGTACCCTAGGGACAACCTCGAAATTTTTCTAAGTCGAAAGATTTTTTTTCTGTGGGAGGGGGGGAGAGGGGTGAACTCACAAAAAAATTTTCGCAGGTAAGGGGGGTTCAGAAAAAGACAAGGGAATGAAAACTTCGACTGTTTTCTTTTCTTCTCAATCCTTCCGATGCCCACGAGAATTTATCACTGAAAAACTCAATAATTCTATCACCTCGTACTGATTTTGATTTTTTGCTGATTTTACATGTTGAAACTTTCTGCCTTGTGGCTAAAGTCGCAGGCGTAGCTGGAGGACTCATTGGTATTACGTTCGTAATATCTAAAAACAATAAATAGAATTCAAAGCGTGGGTACTTTTTCAATTTTGAGCACTTATCACTGGAAATTCAATAATTTTATTACCTTGGAGTTCTCTCAATTTTTTACCGGTCTCTGAAATCGGAGCCGTTAGTCCAGACGTAGTTGGAGTTAAAGACGTAACACTTTGTGGAGTCCTAGAAGAAGAAGTCGTCAACGACAAACTGCATGATAGAGCTTTGGAAAGCTCTTCCTCGTCTTCTGACTGAAGCTCGGCATCATCGTCGCTCTCATTCCAGTCCCAGTTATCGACAATTTTCTGTAGTTCATCTTCATTTAGAAATTTTGGCATTATTCCACCACAAAAACAAACGTGAACGATAAAATCACTGTTATCACAACGCGGCAATTCTAAACCTAGTCATCGTCTATTTTCTGCTATTCGATATTTCACAATGATTCAAGAATTCATCGGCATCATTCTCATAAAAGCAATGTGAACGATAAAATCACTCTTATCGAAACGCGGGCACCAATTTCCTCTCGGCGCGTTACCTTAAATGCATGACGTTGCATATATGCAACACGACTTCAAGATCTATATTTCTCGTTCTCCTATGTTTTTAGGTACAGAGAAAATTTTTTGTGTTAGTTGATGTCGGGGTACATGAGAAACTATTTTTTGTTTGATCGAAAAGCGTTCAGAAGGCGCGTAAAAAAAATATAAATTTGGGTTCCAGAGCTACTTTTTTATGGAGCGTCGAAACGCTCTAAAAGTATTTCAAAAAGTTTTTTTGGCTGAAGTATGGTAAAGTGACGTTTTTTAGACTGTAATGCGAAGTTGTCCTACAAGTTTTAAATCATTCAAACCATCCGATGCCTCATCCCAACCAAAAGAAGGAACGTTGCATATATGCAACCGTATGCATTGTAGGGTTAAGAAAATATGTTCATGAACTACCTGTTTTGATTTGTAAATAAAATTGGTCGCAATTTGGTTTCTTCTTAATTTTCAACTTGGCCGCAATGTGGTTCCTTTTGTTTTTTCAGTTGGCCGCAATCTGGTTGCTTTTGTTTTTTCAGTGGGCCGCAATCTGGTTCGTTTTGTTTTTTCAATTGGCCGCAATCTGGTCGTGTTTCGTTTCTCAGTTGGCCGCAATATGGTCATCTTCGGGCCGCAAAGTGGACGTTTTTTGCACTTTGGGCCGCAATCTGGATTCAGCCAGGGGAGGGGGGGGAAGGCTCGAAAAATGTTTCAAATGTCCGTCAAAATATCGTCGTCCCCAATGAGAAAATTCGAAACCCAAAAAATTGGACCCATTCGCTCCCCCACATGGGCTGCAGAGTCATTTTTAGGCCTAAAATCCAAATGGCTGTATCTCAGGTAATAATGAACGCACAGCAATGTAACTGGGGGACATTTTAGTATATGTGAACGTTCATCCATGGTATTTAAAAAAAAAAAAATCATTCATATTTTCCCTAGTTTCTAGCAATAACAAAAAATCAAACTTGAATATTAAAAATAAATCGAGGGGGGGAGGCACCTGGGAAAAATCATTCATTTGTAGCGCCATACCCTCTTCTACAACATACATTGAGGTGGAACATTCCCAAAAAAATCAATATTTAATGAATTTCTGTGATTTTTCCATAAATAGCGGGGTGAACTACGACTGCTACTGCAATAGACCGCGTGAAATCAATAGTCAATGGTCGAGCTGAAAAATACGCACTCCTCCGTGGGATGAAATGGGAATGTAGATGGACCAAAAATATATTTTCAGTATTTCGATTATCGATTTGATCAATTCTTATGTAAATACATCCACTCGGCCAAAAGAAGACGTAGCCTCTTACGCCTGATCATTGACTGAATGTTGAGGTTCAGTCCATTCCTTGTCGCCATACTTTTAATGAGGTATGTTTCGGTTTTTCGAGACTCCTCAGACAAAGGGAGAAAAAAAAAAAAAAAAAACCGAAACACACCTCATCAAAAGTGTGGCGACAAGGAATGGACTGAACCTCAACATTCAGTCAATGATCAGGCGTAAGAGGCTACGTATTCTTTTGGCCGAGTGTAAGTTGAAGCTCCCCCTCCTGAACCCTCCCCCAGGCAACGCTGGATTCGACGCCCCTATCTGGGGAAAGCATCTAATCAATTGGCCCGAGAACTCAAGAAATATGGTTACAAAACAGGTTTCTATCCATTCACTACCGTCAGACAACTTATCCACCTCAAAGATGTGATCCCGGCCGAACAAAAATCGGGAATATACAGACTCGACTGTGGCGATCGCGACGCGCTGTATATTGGACAGAAGGGGCGGGCCTTTAATAAACGACTGAGCGAGCACCGGACGGCTTTTAATACAAACAAGCCTTTGGATTCCCCCATGGCCAAACATTGTCTCGAGAAGGAGCATGATTTCAACAAGGTATCAGGGAAAATTTCATACCCATGCTCAAAAGGCAATTTGATGAACCGAGTCGAGGAAGGCGAAACAATATCAGCTATTAAAGATCATGGTAGTAGTAAGGTGCTCAACGATATTGACGCTACCTTTCTCACGCCCATCATACGATTCATCCTTAACCATGACGCATCAGCCGCTGCATGTTGAAGCTTGGACTTCGTTCGAGGCGTCGTGTTGAATGAAGTTGGATATTTTTTAGTTGTATACTTATTCTCACCAGATGATGGTCGTCCCGCTACGTCCGAAACCAGTCGTTAAAGATAATTAGTCTCGACATCCTCTTCTTTTTAGCGGGGAACCCGCCATCCATTTTGTTAGGAGATTACATCCTCAGAAAACGTCCGCGTCAGCAGGTTAGGTTAGGTTACGGGACTTGGAAGAATTTCGAGTCTCGAGCTATATATGAAAGGAGGGGGACTTAGAAGAATTTCGAGTATCGAGCTATATGTGATAGGAGGGGGACTTGGAAGAATTTCAAGTCTCGAGCTATATGTGATAGGAGGGGGTTTTGGAAGAATTTCAAGTCTCGAGCTATATATGATAGGAGGGGGTCTTGGAAGAATTTCAAGTCTCGAGCTATGTATGATAGGAAGGGGACTTGGAAGAATTTCAAGTCTCGAGCTATATATGATAGGAGGGGGACTAGGAAGAATTTCAAGTCTCGAGCTATATATGATAGGAGGGGGACTTAGAAGAATTTCAAGTCTCGAGCTATATATAATAGGGGGGGGGGGACTTGGAAGAATTTTGACTTTCGAGCTACTGTCCGCCGTCCAACCAAAAACTTAGAAAAATTTCGACTCTCGAGCTATATATGATAGGAGAGAATGTAGAATGATAATTTCGATTTGAATTATATGACAGGATTATCAACTCAGTTCCACAATACCTGAGAGGTCGAGTTAAGGAATTGCGGGTTCCCCGCTGCCACTGCAACGTCTGCAATGGCTTCTAATTTTTTTTGATAGTAAATTTGTTTGATTGTTTTATATAAAAAAATTTTAACCGTGATTCCAATATTTTTTAATTGAAGCCTTTCATTTTAACTTTTTAAAAACTTTTTCTTTCTAAACATTTTGAATCCATTATTTTGTTTTTATCTCGACCGTTCCTTGACCAAAATTTCTCGTTATTTTTAGTGTTTTAGTTTTCGGATTTTAATAATTTTTTAATATTTCTTTTCGTGTATTTTTTAAATATTTTCTTTTCGTGTATTTTATGAGTTTCGAGTTTTTATATCTTTATGTTGCTGGTCTGACAATATATAGTGAGACTATCTTTGTTATTGTTACGTGCCTATGTGCCATCCAACCCTCAATTAAGTGGAACATTCCCAAAAAAATCAATATTTAATGAATTTCTGTGATTTTTCCATGAATAGCGGGGTGAACTACGACTGCTACTGCAATGGACCGCGTGAAATCAATAGTCAGTGGTTGAGCTGAAAAATATGCACTCCTCCGTGGGATGAAATGGGAATGTAGATAGACCAAAAATATATTTTCAGTATTTCGTTTATCGATTTGGTCAATTCTTATGCAAACACATCCACTGATTTGGTGAAGTGCGTTAGATTGAGAAAAATAGGTGAAAAATTTTCCAGTCGCTGGAACAGTCTGAAAACAGTAGAGAAGTGAGAAAATCCTCTTTTCTCCCTGGAGGACAGTGAGTTTTGGTATTTCATTCATCAATTAGGTCGATTATAAAATAGTCAATAAATTCTCCAGGCGCTGGAAGTGACAAATAATCGAGAAAATCCATTTTTTCAACTACGAGAAGCGTTATTTTTTTTTATTCTTTTTATCAATAAGGTGAATTTTTATATAAACACATCCGGCAAGCTGGAAAAAAAATGGTCAATAAATTCTCCAGTGGCTGGAACGGTCTAAAAATGTTAGAAAATCGAGGAAGGCCACTTTTCCAACCTGGACGACTGTAATTTTAGGCTATTCGTTCATTGATATGGTCGATTCTTATAAGAAAACTTACGCTGAGTCTTAAAAAAATTGAAGAAAATTCTCTAGTCGTTGAGACGCTCTGGAAATATTAAAAAATCAAAGATACACCCGCCACTATGATTCATCTGTTACTTTTTTCCCCTCGAGTCGCAGAGGTACAAATTGTGTTACTGGTAGCCGTGCATTCGCATGATGTGGAGAAATCCCCTCCCAGACTGTTCCAGCCGCTGGAGAATTTGTTGAATTTTTTTTTCAAACTCGGTGGATATGTTTACTGGAAAATTGACCTAATTGATAGACAAAACACCAAGAATCACGGTTGTCCAGGTTGAAAAAGTGAATTTTCTCGATTTTCTATTATTTCTAGACCGTTCCAGCAACTGGAGAATTTATTGACTATTTTTTGAAACTCGAAGGACATGTTTACATTATAATCGACTCAATTATTGATGAACGAAATACTAAAACTCACGGTCCTCCGGGAGAAAAACTGGATTTTTTTGATCATTTGTCATTTCCGGAACGTTCCAGCGACTGGTGAATTTTTTGACCATTTTTTGCAAACTCGACGGGACATGTCTACTTAAGAATTCACCTAATTCATGAACGAAATACCAGAACTAACGGTTTTCCATGTTAAAAAAGTGGATTTTCTCGATTTTTCATCTTTTCCAGACCATTCCAGCGACTGGAGAATTTTTTGTTCATTTTTTTTGAACTTGACGGACGTGTTTACATGAAAATTGATCTAATTAATGAACGAAATACCAAAACTCACGGTCCTCCAGGTTGAAAAACTGGATTTTCTTGATTATTTGTCATTTCCAGAACGTTCCAGCGACTGGAGAATTTATTGACCATTTTAACGGGGAACCTGTTTTATGGGGGGCTTTTTGAGAAATTTTCCGTGCGCCGTCCAGCAAAAAACTTGGAAAAATTTTAACCCTCGAGCTATATATGATAGGAGGGGGACTTGGAAAAATGTTGACTCTCGAGCTATGTATGATAGGAGGGGGACTTGAAAATTTAGACTCTCAAGCCCCTATATGATAGGAGGGGGACTTGGAAAAATTTGGACTCTCAAACTATATTATATGTACAAGGCTTATAGTAGGTCTAGGCCTTCTTTAGACTAGCTTTATCTAGGTAGCTCTAGGCTTCATTGAATTTTAACAGGGAACCTGTTTTATGGGGGTCTTTTTGAGAAATTTGCCGTCCGCCGTCCAGCGAAAAACATGGAAAAATTTCCACTCTCGAACCATATATGATGGGAGAGGGACTTAGAAAAATTTCGACTCTCGAGTTATGTATGATAGAAAGGGGACTTGGAAAAAATTTCGTCCCTCGAGCTATATATGGTAGGAGGGGGAATTAGAAAAATTTCGACTCTCGAGCTATATATGATAGGAGGGGGACTTGGAATAATTTCAACTCTCCAGCTATCATATATAGCTGGAGATTCGAGAAAAATTTAGACTCTCAAACTATATTAAACTAGGCTTATGGTAGGTCCAGGCCTTCTTTATACCAGCTTTATCTAGGTCTAGGCTTCCTTGAATTTTCAATACCATGAATGAAATACCAAAACTCACTGTCCTCCAGGGTGAAAAAGAGGATTTTCTCACGTCTCTACTGTTTTCATACTGTTCCAGCGACTGGAGAATTTTTCAACCATTTTTCTCAATCTAACGTACTTCACCAAATCCGTGGATGTGTTTACATAAGAATTGACCAAATCGATAATCGAAATACCGAAAATATATTTTTGGTTTATCTACATGCCCATTTCATCCCACGGAGGAGTGCGTATTTTTCAGCTCGACCATTGACTATTGATTTCACGCGGTCTATTGCGGTAGCAGTCGTCGTTCACCCCGCTATTCATGGAAAAATCACAGAAATTCATTAAATATTGATTTTTTTGGGAATGTTCCACCTCACCGAGGACTATGCTACTAATGTAGGTTGTAGAAGAGGGTATGGCGCTACAAATGAATGATTATTCCCAGGTGCCTCCTCCCCCCCGATTTATTTTTAATATTCGAGTTTGAAGTTTTGTTATTGCTAGAAACTAAGGAAAATATGAATGATTTTTTTTTTTTTTAATACTATGGATGAACGTTCACATAATATACTAAAATGTCCGCAAGTTACATTGCTGTGTGTTCATTATTGCCTGAAATATAGCCACTTTGATTTTGGGCCTAAAAATGACTCTGCAGCCCATGTGGGGGAGCGGATGGGTCCAATTTTTCGGGTTTCGAGTTTTCTCATCGGAGACAACATTTTGACGGACATTTGAAACATTTTTCGACCGAGGCCATTTTCCTCCCCTTATTCGAATACAGCCTTCATCTTCATGCTTGTGGTTTTGAGTGTCAATGAACGAAAGCGATGAAGAAATTCGACCTTAATCGTACACCTACGCGTTATCATTTCACTTCAACAGCTCAGCGTGTATTTTTAACCAGATAAAATTAAATGAAGATGATCATTCATCTTTTAAACTTTTGGGACGTACCTAAGTTTTATTAATTCCGAAAAATACTTAATTAGCGAACGCACGCAGGTCTTATACGCTCGATTAGTTTCTATTTCGATAATGAAAATTAAAAACTTCAAACTGTTCTCGCGGAATCGGCCCACCTTTTTTTTTCTTATTTCTTCTCCTTCCCGTTCGAAATTACGAAAAAGCAACAGATGCGCAGCCACGTGCTGTAGGCGTAATGAGTTCGACATGACTTACGTCTAAAAGCTCGTCGTTTAGAGCAGGGCAAAAAAAATTGCCAGCATCCGTAAGAAATACCTCCCCCATCTTACAAGAGACAGAGCAGTAAAAACTAATGGAATAATGCGATCGAGGAAATAAGAGCACATTAATTATCTTCATTTGTGAAAAGATTAACTTCATATACGCGATGTGTACATGAAGGAGTTCGTCAGACACAAAATGAAGAAAACGAGACAATAAAGAAGAAGAATCAACTAAACTTTCTTCTGAGATACGAATTTCTACTCCTTTTTTTTTTTCTCTCGCAAACATTTTTCTTCATTCCGCTCGTTTATTTCGCTAGAAAAGAAAGTAAAGACAAAAAGAAAATGAACTCGCATAGCGTTCGAAAAGTAGAAACATTTCTGTGCGGTGGTCAAAAATGAAGGGGAATCTGGATGCGCTATACTCACTTATAGGAACATAATACGTGTAACAAAACCCTTTCTACTAATCAGCGAAAGCTCACACCGTTGCCAAATTTATCATTTATTTTTCAACTTGTTGCTTCTCTCGCGATTCATTTACGCACTTCTTGTATTTCATTTAATCGCGCGTCTTTCGCGAATCTTGTTTAGCTCGTCTTTTCTCATTTTTCTTCGCCCTGTCATGTCACTTCGCTTCTTCCTATTTCCTCGTACTGATGCAGTGTTCGCGTTAGCTTTTGTAATTTGTTTCTCGGACGCTCACGTTTATTAAGTTCCCAAATATGAGTTCTTGGTCTTGAATGAATCGCTGGCCTCCAATACTTGACTACATGATGAGCTGGGATATGGTGATGCTACTACCACATAAACTTTTCCAAAGATGTGTAAACAATTCTTCTCTATCTACTTCCATAACCACTCAAGTACATTGATGACGTCACGTCCTCCTTCAATTTGTACTTTCTCTTGAAAATCCATTCACCAAACTTGAACCCAGTTAAGAAAATAATAAAATGAAGAAATGAACTGTTCTCAAATCGCGTGTATTTTATACTGATTTTCATTGGAACATTTTTGGTGCAATAGCCATTATCAGTAAACAGAAATAAACTAACTCGAAACTAAATATGTACTCGTATGTTTATGTATCTGACAGCGGTTCGTCTTGTACTTCACTTAAGCACTTATTTTTGGTTCGGCTGTATGTGCGATCATTTTGATTCTGGAAGTGATCAGCCTCTGACAGTCGTTGCAGATGAAGGTGACGAAATCCGGCGCGTTCCTTCTCGATTTTAGAGCATCCGACACCCGGTATTTATGGATTATCTTCCGTCAGGTGGTTCTGTCCCCCGCCAGCTCCTCCCATCGGTTCACAATTCCCGCTCGCTTCGGTGGCAGCGCGAGACCAAAACGACAAGCTTATGTGAACCAAGAAAGTAGCTCGACTGACTTGGGCTTGGAGCGCTGCCGATTTATTGCTGCCTGAGCATTTTCGCCACCGCTTTTGCCACCCAATTTTTTCACCGACCTAGCAGACCTTTTCTTAGACGCCCCTGGTCAACCTAGTTTCTCGCTGGCATTGACTACGGCAGCCTTTAACCCGGTTACTCGACGGAGTAAGGGCACCGCGTGTAGGCAAGTGTGTGGTAGAAGCGGAGAGGCTGTGTGATCGCTGGTGATCATATATTCGCATCACGCTTCATGGGGTTACCCCCTCGAAACTGAATAAACTTACACACGAGAGAAGAGATTGATAAGCAATAACCAGTATCAACTAGAATACCGTTGAGTCATAGAGGAAGGAGAATGAGAATTGAGGCACGTGTAAAATTTCGATGAGATCATTCTCGGGGATGGAAAGATTCGTCTCATTATTATTGAGGTGACGGGCGTTCTCAATGCGTTCCGAGGAAATACGTCGATGGTAGGAACTCTCACAGTGAGTAAAACAGTCTGATTCAAGTCAAAACTGTGGCCGGAAGAAAAGAGGTGGGCCGCGAAGGCAGATCTTGTTTAAGAAGGGTAGGTAGTCAAAGAGACTTCGTCAAGGTACTTTGGGACTCGAAGACAGAGCTGTCGACTCGTTTCACTTATGTAGACTGCAGGGCAATCTGAGCATTTTAGTTTATAAACACCACTTTTCTCAAAAAGGGGGGTAGAATCTTTAGACTTGAAGAAAAGGTTACGTAAAGTTGTAGGGTTCTAGGAAGCAGGCCGGTAGCCGAAAGACTTGAGGGAGTCGGAAAGGAGGGAGGAAACTTTTCCCGAGAGGGGTAATCGAATCCGTATTCCTGCCAATTAGGAAGGTGGGGGGGGGGAAGTGGTAGAGTTTCTTCCGGATCATTCGGTTAATATCAAGTTCCAGGCCGATACTTAACAAATTTAGATTCCTCGGAGAAGATAAGAATGGAAAGGGTGATTGAAAGGAGGCGGTGGATGAGACCGTTGAAGTTGTCAATTTTATGAGAAAGAGGGCAAAACGAGGAGGCGTCGGATAGAAATATCCGTGTAAGTCTTTCTTCTGAAGACACCGAAGCCGGGAGTGCCACCTTCGATGGAGATGGAAAGGTCCAGGAAATTAATCGAACGTTCCACCACTTCGACCGTAAAGTCAATAGTGAGGTAACGACTATTCAGAAAACCAAGAAAGGACTGAAGGTCAGACAAGAGACCATTCTAAAGGCGAAGCACGTCATCCACATAGCGGTGCCAATAAACGACGTGATGGAGGAGGGGGAAATCTGACTGAAATACCCCACTTTCGAAACGCTTGAAAAATGTTTCAGAGACAAGTGAGCCTAAAGAAGAATCAATAGGAGCACCAATGTTAGCCGCTGCTGAGAGGAAGGAAGTATGCACCAAATTCTATTCATAGCAGGGCCGTCGAGTAGATTTCCGGGCCTGGGAGGAATGAAATTCTGGGCCCCCAAAAATTTTTTGCTCGTTTCGCTCCCGATCGACCTTCTAAAAGAGGGAGGGGGCTAGAAACTCTGCAATAGCAGCGGTTCTGTAGGAAACTGCTAGTCTTATAAATAAACACGTTAGGTCTGATTAAGAGTTGAAAATCTTCCAATTTCCTCTCCTATTATGTATGACTCCTCGTCATCATATAAAGCTCGTGAGTCGAAATTTTTCCAAGTCCCTCGAACATCTGAGAACGTCGTAGGTTAGTCCCTGTAACTTCACGATCTGATGATGTCACAGATCACTTCCTGTGACGTCAAGATCTAATGACGTCATAGAACGATCCCTAGCTTGGAGAATTTTAATCGGGAACCTATTCTATTGGGCCGGGGGGTGTTTTGAAAAACTTGCCATGCGCTGTGTGGTGTCCGGTAAAAAATCCTAATTGGAACAAATTATCTCCCCCCCCCCCATGTTCCAGTGAAAAATAGTTCAAGTCCAAAAAAGGTCGAAATCCTTCTGAGTCCCCTTCCTAGCTCTAAGGTCTAAATTCAATCAAGTCTCCCTCCTTTTATATACGAGTATAGCTTACGCATCGCAACTTTTTCGAGTTCTTCACCTATCATCATCATCAAGGACATTTTTTCGTAAATGATGACGTCACAAAAGTAGGACGCGGGGTCTACAGAACTTCGCGATCATCATCCAATTTTCTGCCCACTTTTAAGGTCCAAGTGTAAAAAGAGACGCAGAAATAAGGACTCCAGAAATTTTCTCTCAATAAGTCTCTTTTCCTCGGGAAATTGGAGATGGATAATTTTAGAATTTTGATGTGTCAAGACGGTCGTGAAATGGTGTGCGTATTTTTGTCTTTTTAAGGAGTGCGGGCAAAGCCTAAGTGTTTCTCTATCATCGCAATATCCTTGCACGAACAAAATTTCTTTCTTTAAGTCAAAGATGCTGTTCAAGCGGCGGAAGTTCGATGGAAAGAGTCCAAATTTTGTATGATAGTATTGGACATGGAGTTTTCTGCTAGGATGAACGCCCGAAAATATGAAAGAGGTTTGGCCCTTCTGATCGAGAGCTAAATTTGGGGCTAGAGCGAGTCGTCCAGAGGGATAACCCGAGTGCAAGGAATCAGATCAAGTTTGGCAGGGTATTGAAGCTTTGGTCGGGATCCAGGAGGATTTTCTGTTCAGCATAATTGTGATTCTCAATGGATCTCATCATATTATAATTGTGACCACACGCATTCTTTTTACGAGTCACAACAGAATATTTTCAGTCCATCCACCACAGAGGGGGGGGGGTGAGTTGATTTACGAGTCAAAATGAAGTCAACGAATGTCAACTCTACTCAAAATGGGTCTCTGCAGAAACAGTCAATGGAGAGGTCAAAGTGAAAGGAGGTATAAATTGGTCTGAACTCCACGAATCTCGGTTGAATCCATTCGTTTTGTCCCCTCTGTCTACTCTCTCCGTACATAAACTTTCTGTTATGTTTAAATTCACTCTTCCCGCTACGAAAAGTTCAAATTTTTATTCTCAACATTTTAATTGACAGGAAAACCGAGGACGATATACAAACCAACTTCCGCCATTTTCAACAACGAAAGACGAATACTCGTACAAAAAAAGCGTGTACACGTACGACATTTTGTACCTATATGATTTACTTTAATTTGTCTTAAAATGAAGACAACATCCTCGCATAACGAGTTTTTTCTTCCCTGCCCCCCGCTCTCTGACTGTCTGTCTTCCTTTCGGTGAATTAATTTCCCGACGCCGTTTGTAGCTGTTCGCGTATACATGGAAAATAACAAAGGAAAGGTCTTTTTCGCGTTGAAAACACACGCGGAATTATATCCTCTAGCGATTGAATGCGGTGCTGGTGTACGCAACAAGTTTCCCGGAGATAAAAATGCTACACGACGTCCGAATGAGTCGAAAGCATTCATACGTTTTCGAATCGAAATCGTATACGTATTTTTTTTTTTGGTCTTTATTTTCACCCTCCAGCGTATTACAACCAACGTTCCGTTCGAGACCTTTTACCGTATTCTCGGTCGTTTTTTTCTCTCCCCACTTTACCTTTGGTCAACCTTTGCATCAACATTCGAACTGCTACAGTTATTCGCTATTTTATTGTGCGAATGAAATCGATTTTCGACTCACTGACCTAAACATGCTCTTAATTACGTGAAAGTATTTCAACAGGATATCGACAGTGTTTTCCTTTAAAAAAACTTGAATTTTGTTTCGAAAAAGATCGCCTCGCGAAATTACCAGCGTCATTCAATATCCATTCTATCACAAGCTAGTGTAGAACTGGAAGCAGTGGTCGCTTCGTGAAGGCACTTGTCTTCATCGTTCCGTCCCCTCCTCTCATGGATTGACGCAAGCTTTGCAACTAGACCCAGGGCAGGGTAGCCTTGGAGTGAGGACAATAAGGATGAATAGTGTGGATCAAAAATGATTCATCGTGTTAATGTTTTCTCACGATTGTTTGAGATGCAGGGAGAGTCAGAATGGTGAAGTCGGTGATCATCGAGAACTGCCGATGAGAAGAAATGTTTCACGGAATCGTCAGCATTGCAGTTGGGGCATGTAGAGGATGAGAAGCGTAAATAGAAGAAAGAGTGAGTGAGACGAGTACGGCGTATTTCGAGACAGGTTAGGATGACTCCTTCTTGTTCAATTTGAAGTAGACCAAGGAATCGAAATATGTCGCGGAGCTTCTTGGAGGACATAAGCAGGACCAGAAATCATGACAAGAGCAGAGGATGAGGGAGGAGTAATAGGATCTGAGATCCGGTGGATAGAGGAAGGCAAGTCCCCTATCATACCTATCTCAGAGGTCAAAATCTTAACCGGAAACGTGTAAAGAAATTTGAAAAATTTTTAATTCTAGTAATATATTTTGGGGAATTGGTGTTTTCTCAATTCAGTTTCACACTGCTCTAGAGGTCGAATTGATAGTGCGCCAAACTCTACGCTCTTTTCTATCGTATGGGGGGACTTCGCTATAAAAAGTTGGCGTTCAAAATTGCTCGTAATATTCGTCGGGCCTGATTTGTAAACTCTGCCTTACGCAGTATTTCGAATCTTTTATCGGTTTATTCCGCGTCATAACTTACGTAAGGGTCAGCGTCTCTTGAAGAACGACATAATATATTATGGACAGTAAAAATAAGAAACGACTAAATAATTTTGCGCCTGTCTCCTCCATTTCATGTATCGCGAGAGAGAGAGTTCAAAAAACCCTTGCGAGCACTTCGACTCGAAAAACCTGCGACCTTTTATTACCATTTCGCATAGACGTATCGCATCGTCATTTGTTATTTAGTCTCGCTTCGTCGACTCATCGCGTCATTTCGCGCAATTTAAAATATTAATTTTTAAGGATGTTCGAATGGCGCCTTCTGAATAGTAAATAATTTTTTTTTACGGCTATCGTATTTCCTAGATAGTTCGAACGAGTATAGACGCGGTTTGGCTTTACGCGTACGTTTACTCATTCGCAGGAGCAGGAAAGATGCGACTACGTTTTCGTAAAAAGTTGAAAGATGATGGAGGGGAATCGGTGTGTGTGTGTGTGCGAAAAGAAAATACGCGCACGAATGGATTTCCTGTTTACAAGAACTTTCTGCGGAAGGTTATTCACATAAATAAACGAGTTCGACAGCTTTGATTGTGGTTTCGAGGATTATGTATTTGCTTTCGTTCGGTTTCGACATGGCTCAGCAAGCAGCGGCGGTAGCACATCACCGTGGTAAATGCGGGACGTTGAAGGAAATTAAGAAACTTTGTTCGGAACTTCTTCGCCCGATTTTGGGTGTACTGGTCGCTCGTGCCCGTGGCTTGGGAACGCGTATATCGCCGAATTTCTTCGAAAAATTTTATGAAAAATGACTCATCCGCGACTAGATCTCTATTTTGCATGGAGCGCCTTACACGTATCCTGAAAATTTCGACGTAGGCCCAACTTGTGTCATGATTTGATGTTGATTTGTGTTCAGAAGCTTATATTGGTTTGAAAAAATTTTAAGCCCCGATCACCGTAGAAAAGTTATATTTTAGACAATTTTGTATTTTTATGTTGCCACGGAGATTTTGATGACATTGTATTCGACAATGGAGTGAAAGCACAAACGAAACGACTGAACTGATCCGAAACTTTGGAAAAAAAAAAGAAGAGACAGCGACATCAAAGCAAAACTTTGCTATAATAAACGAAAAAACGAATACTCTACAGGGAGAGTAAACAAATGCAAACCGCAGAAAATAAAAACGAAGGGAGCGCTTTCGGTTAAACAACCATCTTCAAACCTGAAATGAAAGCAACTGACGAACGAATGAGAAGGAAGAGGTATTAAGATCGTCCGAACGAGAAAACTTTGCTCCTAGAATTTAGGATCTATCGAGTATAATTTTCGTGCAAGATGAAGCAAATAAGACTGCTATAAAAAGGCATCAAGTACAACCAGCCACAGACATTAACACAGTGTGAGGTCGATAACATGGCCATTAGCTGCGAATGGTATACTTATGAGGTGAGGCCAGAAGCCCGAAGCGAAATGGAGAAAGCACTGTTGGACATTGAGGAGAATAGTATGACAGAACTTAAGTAATGCAGAGAAAAACTACAAATCTATAGAAGAAGATCCGACAGAACAACTTAATCTTAACAAAGCCGGACAAAGGCAACACGGTAGTGGTAATGGCGCAGAAGGATGATTACACACAAGAAAAGGAGTTGTACATTGAAGAGAATGGATAACAAGAGCTGGAGGATCCGACCCCGGGAATACCAGAGCGGACTGAATACTGGGGAATGTTTGGTTTTCCGTCATGACATAATGCGTCTAATCCCAGTATCACCTATCAAATTGAAGCGATTTTTGCCAAATATCTAGTATCCATAATTATATATTTTTTTGCCCATTGATGAATAACTGGAAAGAAAATTTACGCCGTAGTTTTTCAATTTCTTTCGTCATAGTGAAGTAGATCTGACAAGGATAATAATTAAGTGCTTTTTCACTATTGTAAGCCTAAGGTACTCAATTAAACGAATCCGTTCCTCCAAGTTACGACTATCCATAATAAACGCGAAACCGGAGGGAGAGTAAACCAATCATGCAAACCGCAGAAAAATATATAAACGACGAACGCTTTCGGTTAATAAGCCATCGCCTGAAATAAAAGCAACTGACGAACAGAAGAGAAGGACAAGGTATTAAGATTGTCCAAACGAGAAATCGCGGTGTGAATCATAAACCAGTTCAATCAGGACATCTTCCGGAAAGTACGAGTTGAGTACAGTGATACCATCGGTGTTGAGATGACGCCTTATCTCTATATGCTCGGGGGCGATACGCTTGCGATAGGAATTCTCCTTATGAAGGAGCTTTTCGGATCCCTCACGGAAGCTGTGGCCACTGTTTATTAAATGATCAGCAAAAGCTGACTCCCCTAAGTGTCCCTTATTCCAAGACTTCAGGTGCTCAGCTACTCTAACCTTCATTTGGGGGCTGGTCCCACCAATATAAAAACCTCCACAATCCCTACATTCCAACTTATAAACACCACTCCTCTCATCAACGGGTATGGGGTCCTTCAGCCTCACAAACAACCTCTTGACTGTGGTAGGGTTGTAAAACGCGTGTCTGAAGCCAAACGGGCGGAGGGACCGACCCAATTTGAGGGAGAACTTCCCCAAGAAAGGGAGACTGATCCAATGCAGACAACGATACCGGATCGTATCTCGGGGGAGGGAGGTGGTAGAATCAAGAAGGTTCTTCGTAAATATCCTCCGAACCATCACGTCAGCGTCGACATTGACCCCATTCACTCTTGCCAGGTGTTTTATTGTGAGTAATTCTTTCTTGAAGGCAGACTGACTCAAAGGAATACGAGTCAGTCTGTGAACTAGGCTATGAAAAGCAGCCATCTTATGAGCAACGGGACCGAACGAACCCCCGTGGACTAGAACATCGGTCGTAGTATCTTTCCTGCAAATTCCAAACTTATGGTTACCGTCTATTATAGAAATCGATAAATCCAAAAAGTTAGTGGAAACCACCCCTATTTCCAACGTAAATTTGATGGAAGGGTACCAGGAATTGAGATACCTCAGAAACTCGCCAAGGAGATCTGGGGGACCAGTCCACGTGCATAGAAAGTTATCAACGTACCTGTGCCAATAGTAAATATGATTGAGTAACACCTAGTTCGAGGAAATGAGGTCGAATATTGCGGACATAAGGGAGCCTAAAGGTGATCCAATAGGGATTCCTACTTCATCAGGGAACTCGAAAAATTTTCCTTCAATTTTACAATAGTTTGGCGATCAACAGGTAGTCAAGAGATCGAAAAATTCTTGAAGTTCATTGTGAGGGACTTTGGCCTTGACAAGAAGCTCACCCGTATGCTGGATAGCATCAGCCTTAGGAATATTCGGAAACAGACCAACAACATCGAACAAACAGATGGTCGTACCCGGGGGAAGACTTACACCCTTCAGAACATCAGTCAAGGAGGTCGAGTTCGAGACCGAATGAGGAGATCCAAATTCGATGCGATGTTTAAGCCAATGGTCCAAGAATTTAGCAAGGAGGTAGTTGGACCATGGGTCGTATGGGGGTATTATTCTTATACACTTTGGGCAACCTGTAAAGGAGAGGGGGTACCGGGCCCTAGAGGAAGTGACGCGTTGGATCGAGTCGGCTGGACTCGAACTTGCAGCTAGTAAGACGGAGGCCATTTCATTCACGACCCGTCGGAAGTTCAGTCCACCTACCTTTCGCCTGCAAGGTATGGAAATTGAAACCAAGAAGCAAATGCAATACCTGAGCATCTGGTTTGACTCAACGCTAAGGTTCAGGCACCATTTCCTGATGGCAACGGAAAAGGCGGCTCGGGTAGTTGGCTACCTAAGCCGCCTGATGAGGAACTTAAGAAGACCGAGAGAATCAAGAAGAAGGATCATGATGAGCACCGCCTTGTCGATCCTCCTAACTGGTGCGCCAGTATGGGCCGACTCCATGAAGATACCATACAGAAGGAGAGAGATGGTAAAGATCCAACGCGGAGCTGCTCTGGGATGTGTTAGTTCCCACCGCACTGTCTCGACGGAGGCTCTTTGTGTATTAGCACGTTCACCACCAATCGAGCTCCTCGCTGAGGAGAGAGCGGTGATGTTCAAAGTAAAGAAGAGGACGACGACCAACCAAGAAGCTTTACGGGTAAAGCAGGAGCCCAGCCGCTCCTTGCTTGAAGAATTGCCCAGAGTGTGCTGGGTACATGGATAACCCGTATGCTAATACGCGACCTTGATGAGTGGATGGACCGACACCATGGCCAGCTGAACTTTTACCTGACACATGTGTTAAACGGCCGTGGCTGCTTCAACAAGTACCTTCACGAGAAGTTAAGGAAAGTTGAGCAGGCAACGTGTTCGCACTGTAACCAAGGGTGGGATGATGGACCACAACATACCTTATTTAAGTGTGAGGTGTAAAGGCGTAAGCGGGACATGCTTGGTCAGTTTCTTCAAGAGATCATGGTAGATGAAGCGCAGTGGCCTGAAACCCACCATGCTAGGTTTCGAAGAAGCATGGAATCAGGAGTCTGAATTTGCGGCCACCACCATGAAAAGGAAGATGGACTAGGAATGGAGTAGGCAAATGCAGAACCACGCTATGGCCTACTCAACACTTGTGAACCATCAACATCCAGATCTGCAGAAAGAAGAGGACTAAAATCATCCCTGAAGAGAGAAGATGATGAAGAAACTCCAACAGTGACCTACTATATTGTGTATTGTGGTGGTGTTGTTGTTGGGCGTGTTCTTATCTTTTTGTGCATGGTAGGGGGGCACTGCAGCTTGGCAGTTGCCAAAGCAACTTGGCCGTTGCCGAGTAAAAGTGGGGGTTCGCAGAGGAGATTCTTCCTTCACTGAAGCAGGCGCGGATCCACCAGGGGGAACATAGGGGACATGCCCCTCCTAGAAAAAATCTGAATCTTAGAAGAAAATATAGACTTTTTTTGGATTATGCCACCCCCCTTCCCCCCCCCCGGCCGAAGTTATGAGTCGAGTCTGGTGTTGGAGGAAACAATATGAAATGCACACGCAACCCGCACCTACTCCATTATGGAGAACGGGCGGTGCTTGCAAATGCTACATAAATGCGAAAGGAGGGAGGGGGGGTGTTCAAACCTTTCTCAAGGAGGGCTGTTTCGTCACTAATGCACAATACCTGACTATTATTTATGAAGGGGGGATGGAATTTATGAACAACAACGCCGTCACTCACCCCTTCCTCAACCACATCATCATTAAGCTTCATTAGGGAGGACGACTTCCTGTTTTTCTTCTCCCTCCTGTTCACCTCAAACTTCCGACACTTTTCATTGACGTCCCGCATAAAGTAATCAAACTCAAGGGGGAGGAGCATACCGGAGAGTCTCGAATGGACCATAAGGTTTAATCTGGTCGTAATATTATATTTACCATGCCATCTTCGCAACTGCGTTCTTACCCACTTCTCCCTCATATAATTTTCCAGCTTTTTAGTCGTAACCTTACAATCGGAATAAAACCGGAATTTAACGAACTTGGGTCTCAAATGCAACACTAAACACCGACGAAGAAACCAAATATGAGAGGAAAACGAAGCACGTTGCTTCCGAAATTTCAGAAGTAGGAACTGTAAATACGCCGCAGAAGCGTTCTCAATTAAACGAATCCGTTCCTCCAGGTTATGGCTATCCATAATAAACGCGAAATGAGTATTCGTCCTTTTGCGTTTCCTAAGGTACTCCTCTACTTCTGTTCGAGCGTGTCTTACAACGAGTACAAAGTACGAGCTCGTGATAACGCAGCAAGTCTAGCCACCAGGTGCCCCGAAGGCTAGGATTGATGATCAATTCAAAATAAAGTAGAATCAAGCCGTCACCGTAGGAGACTTATAAGAAAATGTCTCGATTCTACTACCTCCTCCCCCGTGAATTGCACCTTGATGGATTAGGCTGCCGTTTCTGGGGAGGTTTTCTTCGGAGTTGAGCCGTGCTCTCCGTCCCTTCGGTTTTCGGCCAGCGTTTTATAGTACCGATACTGTTAAGAGCCTTTTGGTTAAATTGAATGATCCAATACCGATGCGATGGCCGAGAGGGGTGGTGTTTATAGGGTGGCCTTGGCGATTGCCCTAGCGTGTACATAGGTATGACTAGCCATCAATTCCAGATTAGAGTTGATGAACCCAGGAAAGCCTGTGAAAAAAGAAAAGTAGGCGACTCGGCGTTTGCCGACCATTTAATTGAAAGTGGTCATACTCCCAAAGAGAGGGGTCTGAAGTTCTCCTTCACTGGGAAAAATCATATTTCAGGCGCTCAGCTTTAGAAGAAATCGAAATTCATCGTCACCGAAATATTAAAGACATTACCGTGTTGAACACGTATATTCCTGAGGAGGGATTGATTGAATTAGTCTATGAGGATGATTCACACTTCGATGACTCGCTGGTTCAGTCATGACCTCCTTTTCGTTGTTACTCGTTCTTGTTGGCGTTGGGTTCAGTCGCTTTCTATACCTTGAGAATGGCTGCTTAGCCGAAAGCTCTCGGTCGTGTGATTTTATTGCGGTTCTTGTATTTGTCTCTTTACTCTTCGCGAGTATATTTCTTCATCAAAAAGAAGTCTTTAAAATGCAACGATGCAGTTCCTTGAGATTCACTGAAGTTTCATTATCTGAATATTTTTGGCTTTGTGACCTTTTTGAAATAAATATTCAATTGCACAAGCTTTTTTTCGCGCCCCCGTGCTCCGAGTCACAGAAATACCCTCTCGGGCTGCCACCGCTTGTTCTCTGCTGTTGCTTCCGTATCTCCTTCCCGAGAACTTGAACGCGTACACGAACGCATTCATACCAACTTGAGTCCTTATTAGTCACTTTATTTCCTTATCCTGAATTCGTTTGTGTTGCAAGTGTGGAATTGGAAGATGATATTTAGGCTGTGGATAATTGAAGAGTTTCAGAAATTGAGCGCATCGGAGTTCATAACTTTAAGTACTCGAGCCATTTCGGAGGCACAGAACAAGGATTTCTTGCAAAATCTTACTTGATTATATGATGAGATGGGTAAGAAGACGCGGGTCACAAGAAGATTCTTCATTTAGGACTATCACGCTTCCTGAAAAAATAATTGTAGGTTTGAATCTTGCGTAATACCATCACCGTTAAGAACAGCTGCGCCGATCTACGACCATTATACGAAAAAGTTCAAGTTGGAAAGATAAAATTCTACAAAAGACTCTCGATGCTTGTCACCATTTCTTCTAAGCTTCTCGACGCGACGTTTAAAAATAAATAAAGGTTAACAATACGATAAAATACGAGAAAATTTTCGACAAATAATTTTTTTTCCTTGTTTTTTTTATCCTTTCAGACGCGCCCGAAGTACAAGTAGAAAAAAGTTGGGTTCATTCTGGTGAGAACCATGAAGCGGAACTCGTTTGTATTGTGAACGCTGAGCCACCGGCTATAGTAAGTTTAACAATTTCATTTTTCTCTTTCGGTTTTTTTTCTCTTTTTTTCTTTCTTTGTTTCATCATCTACCACTTTTTCATCGCTAGAAGGTGTCTACGAAAAACGTACCAACGGTATAAGACGGGGGAAAAGTGTCATCTTTATGTAGAATTTTTTTCTTCTTTCCTTATTTCTACATTTTTTTTTTTTTTTTTTTTCGCTCGCTATTTTTCAATGTTTTCTGGAAGGGTTGCAGGATGTGTCACATAGATGCCGTTTTAATTTACTACCATACGGCATAACGTTAGCTCTTGGCGATGAATTAATAATTTCACGCGTACGTACCTTTTGTGGGCTGCTCATATTCCTACTTCAACAATATCGTTAGGTTCTTCTTCGATGTGATTTCGTTGTTTTGTTCTTCGCTCGAGGCTCGTCACTGTATCCAGACGACTCAACTCCAGATATGACGATCGCGTAGCAGAAGTGTGAAAAAAGAATAACCCTGCAGATAATATCATATTATTTGTACAAGGCTGCAGCTTTTTTGTTTCTAGAATGATGAGAGTGAAACTTGCTACTGTTTATTAAAATTATCGTCACTCTTGAGAGCGATTTTCATCTCGATCGGTCAAGTTGAAAGCTTGAAAACTGGTGCAAATTTGAAGAATAGCCGCATCAGTTAAAATTGACCTACCCTAATAAAGAATTTGGATTTGGACAAAATTCCACTTTTTGGAGGGCTAGAAAAATTTTCACTCTCGAGCCATAATATATGATGGAAAGGGGATTTGGAAAAACTGACCTACTCCAATAAAGAATTATTTTGGACTTGGAAAAATTTCGATTCAAGAGTTGTTATACATGATAGGAAAGGGAAAACTGACCTGCTCTAATAAAGAAATTGAACTGAGAAAAATTTCAATTCATGAGTCCCAATTCGATCCATTGCTAAGATGGCCGTCGTTTTTCAACTCGTATCCGCTTTGACCTCTCCCCTAAGAGGTCAAACGAAATGGATCCACACAGTAACCTATTCACTACTCTTATTGGGGTAGCATACAAGTCAGTGGCAGAGCCATATAATTCATCTTGGGGGGGGGGGGGTGGAGAAAAAGGAAGACAAAGAAAAGATAAAAAAAAATGCTTACGCAGCCGCGTAAGCAACACACGACTTTTCACCTGTATCTACAATCAAGTTTTTTGCTTAAACTTTAACTCTAGTACTCAAATTTATTCAATGAATCGTTTTCTCAATAAGATACACACATCCTCACCATCTCTTGCCTCTCTAATAGAGTCGCTTTCGTTTACGCTCCGATGATGGTTGTTTAACCGAAAACGTTTAGCGGCTGTTTTTCTTGTGGTTCAGTATAATTTGCTACACCCAGTGCTGCGCTCGATGAATTTTTTGAGAGTATACGCTACTTTTCAAGGCAATTTTTTTGCACCCATACTTTGATTAAATTTCTTATATTTGACATTAGAAAAATTCGAAAATTATGACAAATTTGATTGTAATATTATTTAGATATAATGCACGCCTAGGGGAAACGTTAATTTAAAATATCTTCAAAAAATACTTCGTGATGAGTGTTTTGCCTCTCCGTCTTCCTTATTAAGCTTGGTTCATAAACATAATGATTTATTCTTGCTCACCTCTCGAAGAATTTAACCTTTTTTGTTTTTTTATGGAAAATATCTGAGAGTATACGGCGTATACCCTGTATTTTCAAAATTTTTCTGAGAGTATATACCCTACGAGCGCAGCACTGGCTGCACCTTCGGGTGTACACTCTTCTTGGTAATATGAATAACCATAAATTAGAAGAACGTATCGATTCATTCTTGATCATCTCCGATTCTCAAGTATCTTTTAATGTTGGTTGTTGTAGACTCACACACACACCCATCTCATCACTTATATCCTTTTTTCATGCTCTCATTGCGATTCTGATAGCTCCCTCATTCAAAATATCTTTTCCTGTCCCAAATTAGTTTTACTCCCGAACTCCTGACTTATCTCTCACAATCACATAGAAGCACTATCAGATGACTCTCTATTTGTTGTCAACATCTTTCAATTCTTCCAACAACTAAATTTATTTTTCCACATCTTCACTTTTCAAAACCACTGAGCTCCCACTCTCTTAGTAACTCGTCAATTTAAAAGAAATCTAAATCTGAATGCCACATATGCCACTTAGACACAATGGACGTAAATCATATTTTCACATGTACTGAACTAACGTCCCTACGAAACACATACAATATTCCCCACTCCAGAATACAAGCACTAACAAATGACACCTCACTCACTCACCAACTGATACAATACTTAACTGACTCCGAAATTTTCCTCCTCATTTGACAAACTGAACAAAACCTGTAACACCTATACTTTTCATTACAATTTATTATTAAAACATTCTTTCTTTTTTCCTTTTCATGGCTATAATAGGTATAGGCATTTATGATATACCTACATCTAAAATAAGATTTACTTTTCCCTTTTTCATTTTTCGTTCATCTTACCATATTCACATAAGTTGTCTAATTAACTGATAATGTTATACATCAAGCAAATAGCCCATTTGTGTTGCTTCAATGCTTGTTAAATAAAGAAAAAAAAAAAAAAAAAAAAAATGTAAATAAAAAAAATGAAATAATTTTTACCTCTGCCTACAAGTCATCATTTCGCTTAAGTCCTTTCTTCATAACTCCAACTTATTCTATAAATCGTTCTCTCAATGAGGCTTACATATATCCTCACCATCTCTCACCCCTCTACTCATAATTCATTCTTGATCATCTCCAATTCCCGAGCATCATTCTATGTTATTTCCAGCTGCTCTTCTCTTCATGCAATCATAATTTGTATTCACGCTCTCATCGCAATCTATGAGAGAATAACCGAAAAATGTTATTGAAAATAAAAAGAGGCGGGAAAAGCCTCTTTTTATTTTCAAAACTGTGTCGTCCTTGCACGTACTTATAAAAAGCTTTTTCCTTGAAAAATGTTATCTTTAAGAGAATTAAAAGCGCACACTTATGGATGAAAACTCAAAAGAGGTATGCAATAGCAACCGCCCCACCCCATTTTGCAAGCACGGGAGCAAGAACATCGCGTCATTATACGCCCCACCTTAAACCGGAGTATTTCAAAAGAATTTGATGTTGAAATTAAAGTGTTATTGAAAATTAAGTTGTGTACCTCGCGTAGTCTCATGTTTTTGCCACAGAGTGTGAGTAAGGGTTAGCCACGAATCAGTCACCCTAGACTCACACACATACACTTCTTATCCCTCATCTTATGCTTCTCTCATGCTCTCATTCCCTCTCCCACATCTGAACTAACAACACCAAGCTTATGACAGGCTCTTATTAGCTCATTAATTGAAAAAAAAAATTAAAAGAAAAGGAATGAAATGAAACATGAAAGATTATACGTACGCAAAAGATTGCTCACGAATACTATAGCATATCCTTACATAACATTCATTCATGAGAAACTCAACACATACTTAAAATTCATTCATAAAGAGCGTATCCTTACGTGTGTGAACAGGTAACCCAAAAAATGAATAAAACTAGCTACAACTACACTGACAATCTACGTAACCAAAGGTTACCCTTCGCTTTTGATGACGAAAGCAACTACCTGAAGTTTAGTACTACAAAATAGTAGTAGCTCGAATATTTGCAAATTTCATCAAATTAGTTCACGTTTCAATTTGAGATTTCTCACGAACCAGACATCGTATCAACACCAAAAGTTTACAATTACATTTTTAGACATGTAAATTACAATATATCAACATTTGAAAAAAATTGAACAAACCATATCAGAGTTATAGGAGTGGGGAATTTTTTAAAAAATTGGGTATATCTGGAGAACTACTGATCCGACCGTCAAAAAAAATGCAGGTGCACAACTTCAGATATAACACTACAACTTGACTAAGTTTCAAGAAAATCCATCCAGTAGTCTCGGAGGAGAAGTCCGGACAAATTTTGATCCATATATATAAGGAAACCTGAAATTTTTTTAATGACGTAGCGATGATCTATGACCTCTAAAACGTCGAGAAAGTTCATTTCCCCCCCTTTCTGCTACAACTGTGACGGGTGTAATACTCGCTTTTCTACGAAAAGTCGGTAAAATTTGGGGAAAACTTATTTAGAATAAGATGTGATATTTCATGTATACCTCTACCCCCCTCGCTGATTCAAGTGAGATTTATAGGAAAATTGTCTCTTGTTATGATAGATTCTGAAATTGGTCGAAATTTGTTCCGCCTATAAAAAAGGATCTTAGAAAATTTTCAACGTTAATCTTTGAAGAAGGATTCAGGTACACATATAGGAAAAGACGTACGTTAGATGGTCGAAGTCCGACGTCCTCCAAAAAGAAGCATAAATTTATGCGTTTCTTGTTGTTTCGCAACCCTCCACTCCACGTGTGCTAGGAAAATCGTCGTAAAATTGTGTCTATGATACACCAACAAAGCTCGAGTACATTTCTCGGAGTGCGGCAGGAAGTTTTTATTCCACCAACGAGGAAGAGAGACAAGAAAGATTTAAAATGAAAAGCGCCTCGACAGCATCGTCACCTCCGTCTGTATGCGAATGCTCGTAGGTCGTAATAGAGGAAGGAAAACATCAATACGATTCGACAGTTTGGGAAAAATACCGATTTAAACTCCATCTCCCATACGCTTATGCATGTACGCTGTGCTGATGCTGTACCGATCCGAATATATACGAACTTTTTTTCTACATCAACGAACAATCTAATTTAAAATTCTTTTCCCATTAACATTCGAGTATTTATACCATGTTGGCAAGCTAATACGATCTGCTTTTGATTTGCATATTTAGTGTACGCGATGAAAAGCACAGCCCATTAAAACAAAAAAAAAAAAAATGAAAAATACAAGAAAGAAGAGTCGCAAAAAAAAATAGTCTAGGTAATTTCAGTCTACGCGACCAGAAATTATACGAACGAAATTATCGTTCAATTACGATGTCTTGTAATTAAAACGGATAGAGGAAGAAGAAAATGAAAAGGAAAAAACATTAACCTAACTCACCTCAAGGATTATAATTATTAAATTTTCGTCGGGTTAACTATCGGTAAGTCTGTGCGAGTGTTGTGGACCGAAGCACTAAGAATTTTGTACTTCGGGCTCGTATATAGTGAAAGAAGAAAGCGGGACGAGATGTGAAAGGCTCTGTTGCGAACAAAAGATATTCTTAGCGCGCGAAGAGAACAGGAAAAGTGAAAGATTCATAGAAAATAGGAAGAAAGAGCGCTCTCAAATAAAGGAACCGCACATATAAATGTAACTTAATTTACGGAAGAGGGCGAGATCGAGCTCCATTTTAAGAAAGTGCACAACGAGCTTCGAAACAATGATAACGATGCTGGGTGTTGCGTCAACGAGTTTGTATAATACACTGTGATACCAACTTTTCCTATGTATGTTCGACCAAAATCTATATTACCGAATATTTATTTTTTCCCAACCACACACGCTCGACGAATATACCAGGAAGAGGGCACTATAAAAATGTAAAAAATTGCGACAATGGCGACTTTTTCGCGGTATCGAGAGCGACGACTGGACGCGTTATTTCTTTCATCAAGTGGAAAAGAAAAGACCGCATTGAATTGCCAATTTACGACTTTTCGTTCGGAGCTGGAAAGGCTGACATCTACGTACCATACGGCTGACTAATAGAGGCTCATGAAATACAGATAGTCCGCGAAACAATGGCTGAGACTTCTCGTTCGTTTTCGGGACGAACTTTTGATGGTCCTTATTGTTTAGTCGCAGAACGTAATAGTGCGATGAACCACATCGACTCGATATTTCGATCGCAAATCGATTCAAAATGACCGGAAGTCAACTTAACATCGATCGCTCTTTCTACAAAAGATTCACTTTAGACATCGGCGACCCTCGGTATTACAGATTGATGTCGACTGAAAATTGACGTCGATTTTGCGTCGACTACGTCACTCACCGGCAGAAGACTTACAAATTAATATCGGAATTTTGTAGATTTTAAGCGCACAACTTTTTATTTAATTGATTAGGATTTATATACCGCGCCATGTACAGCTGCATAGGCTAGGAGCGCGGTGTCTGGAATTGAGTTAAATTTGTTGCAGTAGGTTGGTAGAGTGTAGGAATGGGACGGAGAGATTGGTAAACAACAGGTTCATTGATGGGTTCGAGTGAGAGTGGAATGTTATGTTTGGAGAAGGGAGCAAGATAGTAGAATGTGTGAAATAGTAAGAGGGATGGAGCATTGTAAGCAAGTTGGTTTCGGTTCGCGTTCAAAAAGGTAAGAGTGAGTGAGTCGCGTGTGACCGGTGCGAAGGCGGAGGAGGGTTGTGTTGAGGTTACGAGACAGTGGTGAAAAGTAAGTTGGTGTAGGGTGGTATTTGATGGTGCGTAAAGTATTAGTTAAGGGAATTGAGGACCATTGTTGGTGCCATTTCATATGGACCCTAATAAGCAAAACTCGACCAAGCGACATTTTTGAGATTTTGAAGTTATATACACCGTTAGAAAGAGCTCAACGAGCACTTTCCAATGGTGCTGATTAAAAAACTGAAAATGCAATACTCGTCGAATAATTATGAATTGAAAATATCGACCTCCATCTATTTTTAAATAACCGATTTCCTTTAAGTCTAAATATCACGAAACTACGTGATTGTCGCTTGGTCGAGTTTTGCTTATTAGGGTCCATATTGATAGCGTGTAGAATGGTTAGTAGAATATCTTGTATAGGATGGGTAAGGTTGGGGGTTGGAAACATGGAGGCAGCTTCATTTGCTACTTGATTGGTGAGATGATGAGTTTCTGAGGAAGGTGTTTGGAGGATTTTAAGAATGAGTGACGATCGGGAACATTGTTGAATTATTAATTTAGCAAAAGAGTGTTGTGAGGCGTGTATGGTGGTGAGGGAAGCTCCGCAAAGAAGAATTTTTTGGGGAGGAAAATTCTTTGCGAGTTCTTGAGTAATTAAGAAGCGCACAACTTGATAGGGTTTTAGAATAATGTTGACTGAAAATCGCGTTGATTTGACCAGCAAATTGGTTAAACATAATAGATATTTTAGCGAAAAAGAATACTCAAAAGGGAGAGTAAAAAAATGCAAAAACCGCAGAAAAATTAAACGTCGAGTCCTTTCGGTTAATAAACCATCTTCGGGACCGAAATGATAGCAACTGACAAGACGGAGGAGAGAGGCAGCATATTAAGATTGACCAAGCGAGAAGTCGTAAACAAGTTCGATCAAGCCATCTTCCCGGAATGCACGAGTTTAGTACAGTAATACCATCGGTGTTGAGGTGACAGATTATCTCTAGGTGTTCGAGGGCAATACTTTTGCGGTAGGAATTCTCCTTCTGAAGGAACCTGGATGAAACTTTGGCGAATGTTGTTGTGAATCTCGCTGTGGAAATTAATACCCGAAAAGTCTGTGCCGAAATAGTCTGCAATAATCCCCTCCCTCGCCTGAGTAACGAATTGGAAAGAGTGATCCAAGGTTTAAACAGGAAGACTAAGAAGGGAGATTTAATCTTCACTAAGGTTGACGAGAGCAATGCTGTTGTGGTGCTGGAGAATTCCACCTATGCTTCTAAGATCCACGAAGTGCTCCAGCAATGTGTGGCTGAAGAGAGTGAGAACTTCAGTTTCCCTAAGCATGTTAAAGAAGTTGGGAGTGTCATCAACAAGTGTGAGGCTATTATCGAAACTCTAGCTATTATAAGAGCCTTCCTTGTTCCTAGCCCCACACCCCCCTCTTTTCGCATTTATGTCGCATTTGCAAACACCGCCCGTCCTCCATAATGGAGTAGGTGCGGGTTGCGTATGTATTTAATTTTCTTTCCTCCAACACCAGAATCTACCCATAACTTCAGCAGGCGCGGGGGCGGGGGGGGGTAACCCAAAAAAAGTCTAGAAGACCTTTTTTTTAATATAGTTTTTCTTCTGAACTTCAGATTTTTTCTGGGAGGGGCATATCCCCTACGTTCCCCCTGGTGGATCCGCGCCTGCCTCAGTCAAGGAAGAATCTCCTCTGCAAACCCCCTCTTCTACTCGGCAACTGCCAAGCTGCAGTGCCCCCCTAGCACGCACAAAAAGACACAACAACAACACCACCAGTAGGTCACTGTTGGAGTTTCTTCATCATCTTCTCTCTTCAGGGATGATTTTAGTCGTCTTCTTTCTGTTGATGGTTCACAAGTGTTGAGTAGGCCATAGCGTGGTTCTGCATTTGCCTACTCCATTCCTAGTCCATCTTCCTTTTCATGGTGGTGGCCGCAAATTCAGACTCCTGATTCCATGCTTCTTCGAAACCTAGCATGGTTGTTCCAGGCCACTCGGGTCAAGCGCTTCATCTACCACGATCTCTTGAAGAAACTGACCAAGCATGTCCCGCTCACGCCTTTACACCTCACACTCAAATAAGGTATGTTGTGGTCCATCATCCCACCCTTGGTTACAGTGCGAACACGTTGCCTGCTCAACTTTCCTTAACTTCTCGTGAAGGTACTTGTTGAAGCAGCCATGGCCGTTTAACACATGTGTCAGGTAAAAGTTCAGCTGGTTTCGGGAAAATGTGGGCCCAGAAAATTCCCTCAGCTAGAGTGCGCGTAAATGTGGAAGCGTGCGAAGATTTTGGAAGAAAATAAATTTCACAAATTAATCTACAAAACAAATTTTAATGATTTAATTAGATTACAATTCGAATAGAGTGGTCGTAGTTGAGTCCGGCGGAGTCCTCGTATCATTGCGTACCTGACGGACAGAGGAAAAATACACTATCCGTCAGTCTCATAGAGAGTGAGGAAACGATTTGTAATAATATAACGAGTAAGATGAAGATTGAGGGAGAGAGTCGAACCAGAATAATTCGTAGATTATAAAGATCGAAGAAGTACTCACTTGATTCGCCGTCGCAATTAGGTAGAATGCGCTTTGAACATTCTCATTCGCCATACTCGTAGTTGCTCAGATTTCAATACGATTTAATAACTTACGTTTTCTTACGTTGCAAATTTGAAGCAAGTCGGAGAAAGTTTTGTGCAGGAAGCGTCGAGAGAAATAAATTTAATCATTTCCATGGCAGTTCATTGACCCTTGGCCTTGACAATTCGACTACGAGTCGAAGTCGATAAAATCGTGCAATTTGCAAAAATGCAAGATTTTCGACAGCTGGCCATGGTGTCGGTCCATCCATCAAGGTCGCGTATTAGCATACTGGTTATCCATGTACCCAGCTCACTCTGGGCAATTCTTGCTTTCCACTTTACAAGCAAGGAGCGCCTGGCTTTCTGCTTGACCCGTAAAGCTCCTTGGTTGGTCGTCGTCCTCTTCTTTGCTTTAAACATTACCGCTCTCTCCTCAGCAAGGAGCTCGATTGGTGGTGAACGTGCTATTACACAAAGAGCCTCCGTCGAGACAGTGCGGTGGGAACTAACACATCCCAGAGCAGCTCCGCGTTGGATCTTTACCATCTCTCTCCTTCTGTATGGTATCTTCATGGAGTCGGCCCATACTGGCGCACCATATAGGAGGATCGACAAGGCGGTGCTCATCATGATCCTTCTTCTTGATTCTCTCGGTCTTCTTAAGTTCCTCATCAGGCGGCTTAGGTAGCCAACTACCCGGGCCGCCTTTTCCGGTGCCATTAGGAAATGGTGCCTGAAGCTCAGCTTTGAGTCAAATCAGATGCCCAGGTATTTCATTTGCTTCTTGGTTTCCATTTCCACACCTTGCAGGCGAAAGGTAGGTGGACTGAACTTCCGACGGGTCGTGAATAAAATGGCCTCCGTCTTACTAGCTGTAAGTTCGAGTTCAGCCGACTCGATCCATGCGTCACTTCCTCTAGGGCCCGGTACTCCCTCTCCTTTACAAGTTGCCTAAAGTGCATAAGAATAATACCCCCTTGCGACCCCCTTGCTAAATTCTTGGACCATTGTCTCAAACATCGCATCGAATTTGAATCTCCTCATTCGGTCTCGCACTCGACCTCCTTGACTGATGTTCTGAAGGGTGTACGTCTTCCCCCGGGCACGACCATCTGTTCGTTCGATGTGGTTGGTCTGTTTCCGAATATTCCTAAGGCTGCTACTATCCAGCGTATGGGTGAGCTTCTTGTCAAGGCCAACGTTCCTCACAATGAACTTCAAGAATTTTTCGCTCTCTTGGATACCTGTTGGTCGCCAAACTATTGTAAAATTGAAGGGAAATTTTTCGAGTTCCCAGATGAAGTAGGAATCCCTATTGGATCACCTTTAGGCTCCCTTATGTCCGAAATATTCGACCTCTTTTCCTCGAACTAGGTGTTACTCAATCATAATTATTTACTATTGGCACAGGTACGTTGATAACGTTCTATGCACGTGGACTGGTCCTCCAGATCTCGTGGGTGAGTTTCTGAGGTATCTCAATTCCTGGTATCCTTCCATAAAATTTACTTTGAAAATAGGGGTATCTTCCATTAACTTTTTGGATTTATCGATCTCTGTAATAGACGGTAATCATGAGTTTGGAATATACAAGAAAGATACTACGACCGATCTTTTAGTCCACGGAGCGTCATTCTGTCCTGTCGCATATAAGATGGTTGCTTTTAATAGCCTAATTCACAGTCAGGTTGCCTTCAACAATCGCTCAACTCTAACTTACTTACGATCTACTGACTTTTACAATCACGTTTAACTCCAAACGATGACACCAAAAAAAAAAAAAAAAAAAGAAAAAAAAGAATATTTTTGTTTTCCTTTGTATTTTTGTTTCATCTCGGTTCTTTTACATGTATTCTGTTTTCAATTTTTCTACTTTATTAAATACTAAGTTTTTGTAAAAGCAGAAGTATCTGCCGAGCAAATAGCCCTTAGTCTGATTTGTCAATGATATCGGCGTACCTTCCTGCGATACCATCCTCTCCTTAGTATTCTTTATAAGTAGTGTTTTAATTAATTTCCCTGAATCAGTCCTCCTTCTCGAAAAACCTCAAAGTAGAACCGCGCATTAAAATTTGATTTAATATTACGTCGCCAAAGAGAGAAACGACGTTCTTTACTAATATTTTTGTGTTTATATTTCTCCTCGCGTTTTTTTTCATTGCAAAATTTTATTTCGTAATCTAGAAACGTACAAAGTACGGGTAATCCGTATTTTCTTCGAAAGAGTGGAGGAGGAAATCAAATTTTCCAACCGTATTAGCTCGTAAATTGGAAACAGGAGAAAATCGTCAACGACGAGTGAAAGATCGAGAAATTAATATCGCGTAGACAACCTTTTGATACGAATTTGTTGGAACATGTGTCGTATGTGTGTTGGTCTCTAATATTTTATTATTATTTTTTTTTTTCATTCGATCCGATGATAATCTATTGTTAAAAAAGATTGCGCTCGAATGCGAACGACAAAAAATATCGAAGCCTTATTTCATTCGCGTCTGGACAGGTATTGACAGGCTGAAAATTCGCTTTGATACAGGAAGCGTATAACAAATAATATTTCTTATATACTTTTCTCATTTATCCAGAGGTTGAAAAAATCTCGTTTGATGTAAGTACGTATAGAGAGAAAATTACGAACTTTCGTTGAGACGAAAATTGCTACAAAGAACTTGTTGCGATCGCGTGAAATTATTGGCTTTATTTGAAAGAAAGAAAGAGAGAGAGAAAAAAAAAGGATTACGGATCATTTTTAAGCGTCATTATTTTTTGGGCAATGTTTCCGAGTTCTGGTCACGTAAACGCGGACGGACCCGTCTGAGAAAATCTCGTGCCTTTGATACCATCGGGCTGTATCAGTGCGAATGGTAAATTAGTCGTATTTTCTTTTTCTCATTTCTTTCCTCGACTACTGGAAAAAGTGATATCTATAGAAGACCAAAGAAACAAAGAACTAAGCACGTTTCATCCGAACGAGTTAACAATTTCGAGTTGGATAATTAACGGGGGACCCGACTTTTAATTACGACTTAGTTAAATGTTCGCTGGAAATTTTTCTTTTTACCTTCACCGCGCCCTGCGCCACTGTAGACGAAAATTTCTTTGAAAATTATCTCAAATACGGTAATGTTTCGAAGAATACGCGAGTTTCTAAGTTTTTAAGAAAATTATAATATTTTTGTTTCTTGCGTGTGTGTGTGTGTGTGTGTGTGTGTGTGTGTGCGCGAATGGTATTTCTTTTTTATTTCTTCTCATTAATACCTCACCCCGCGAATATATAAGAATTACAATTTAATTTATCGCGATGCTTATTTTTTAATTTGAAAAAAAGGAAAATAGTCGAAGAATGGTAACGGAACGGCTGTTTAATTTTTATGTAAATTTTTTTTTTTTTATCAAGAGAATCGACGAAAATGGAAAAAAGAATGAAGGAAGAAAACGAATAAATTATTGTTATTTTACACCTTTGTTCATCTCTTGGAATAAGAAAATTTTGCGTGGAATATTTTCAATTTTTCTCATGCGGCACTGAGGTAAGGATATTGTGTTCTCGTGGCCATCCAAAAACAAAGTATTTGCGATTACCATTTTGTTCTTGTATTACATTTACTTTTCTTTTTAGCTAAATTGTTTTTCTAATTAGGTGATTATTGTGGAATGAAAGTGAGAGAGAGAGACAGAGGGATAGAAAAAGAGAAACGACAATGGTTGTAAATTCAATTTAGGGCTTTATTTTCTGGCCACAGATAGCTAGGATTTCTTTATTATATTTTTATTATCAGTATTATTTATGTAACGAGCCATAGAACAACTCTGAGGGATATGGAAGATAATTACAAAATAATAGAACCAGATCATCTTCTTTAAGTTTTCTCCACTTTGTCTGGCGATTTTAAAACATGCCAGGTGGGATACTATCTAGAACACGACTTTGAACATGTTAGGTGGGGTACTTTTTTTTTTTTTGTCCACCCGATCCAACCAGGGGGGGTAATTTATTACCTATACCCTGCCCGTGAGATTACAATGTCTGTTGTCACGGACAGGCGGAGAGAAAGTAACTACATATAAACGACACTTTCTTACAAGTAATCCTACTCTAAACATCTCAGGTTTAATTTCTTCTGCTCCGGGAAGTCCCCACTCCCCTAATTATGCACTGCATGCATCAGCTAGTGACTTATCAGCCAGTACAGAGAGGGAGGGCGATATTCTAGAATTTCTATTCTTGTAGACTCAAGTTGGCCAGCCTTCTACACTGTAGGATGTTTTTTCACTATCTGCGCGCTCGAGCCACTGCTCTTTCAATTTCCCCTAACTCCTGCACAGTTTCCTTCAAGTACTGGTGGTCTTTTTGGCGTGTCCAATCAAACTTCACCTGCCGTTCAGCAGAAAACCGGTTGCAGAATCTGATAACGTGTTCTGCTGACTCGTCACTTGGGGGACAAGCAGGGCATGTCCTTGTGGGCACTTTGTCTATCGGTAGATATGCCCTATAATTAATACTATATAAATAATAATTAAATTAAAATCAAGAAAAATTATAAATTTTATCAATATATTATACATAAAATATAAGGAAAAAATTCTATTATCAATATAATATTTAAAAAAAAAATTTAATTTAAAAAATAAAATATTAAATAAATAATAAAATTTTTAATAAAAATTAATATACGAAATTGATTAAAATAAAAATTGAAAATAAAGCTAAAAGCTATGAGACTCATAATTTAAAAATTAAATTTTTCAAACGAAATTTGAAATTAAATTTCAAATTTAAAAATCTAAATATTCTTGATAATAAAATTGTTAAATAAATGAATATACTCTACCTACTAATCACAAAAATATTAGATTTTTATATTTAATATTAGGTATATAGTCAGGAATAATAGGTATAGCAACAAGAATAATTATTCAAACAGAATTAATTAACATTAATAATAATTTTAATAATAATAATAATTCATATTATAGAATAGTAACTATTTATGCATTAATAATAATTTTTTTATATTACTATACCTATTATCATTGGTAGAATAAGAAATTGATTAATCCCGTCAATAATTATATCATCAGATTTAATTTATCCACAATAAAATAATTTAAGCTTTTGATTATTAGTACCCTCATTATTATTAATAATATGTTAATTTAATTATTTCTAATAACATTAATACAGGTTGAACTTTATACCTTCCATTAATTAATCAAATCAACATATCAGTAAATTTCATTATTTTTTCATCACATATTAATGGAATATCATCAATTTTAATATCGATAAATTTTATTTGATCAATAATTTAATTGAAATTATTTAATTCAAACTTAATTTATTTAAATTTATATTGTTGAGCAATTATAATTACTTCTATCCTATAAATTCTATCACTACCAGCATTAGCTAGTGGAATTACTATAACATTAACTGATATAAATTTTAAAACAATATTCTTTAATCACAGAGGAAATGGAAATCCAGTTATATTCCAACATTTATTTTGATTTTTTGGCCACACGGAAGTTTATATTCTTATTTTACCTGGATTTGGAATTATATCTCAAATTATAAATCAAGAAAATAACAAAATTAAAAATTTCAGTAAAGTAAATATAATTTTTGGTACATTAACAATTAGATTAATAGGTTTTATTGTTTGAAGACATCATATAATATTTACTGTAGGAATTGATATCAATAAACAAATATATTTTATAACTACTACTATATTTATTGCTATTCCAACAGGAATTAAAATTTTTAGATGATAAATAATATTAAATGGATATAAGCAAAATTCACCAATAGTTATATGATCAATAGGATTTCTTTTAACATTCACAATTGGTGAATTGACTGGTATTGTTTTATCTAATTCAATTATTGATATTAACCTCTTGATTCATATTATGTTGTAGCCCATTTTCATCTTATCAATAGGAGCAGTATTTTCAATTATTTCACAATTAATTTTTGGATTACCTTTAATAATAATTGAATAATAATTAATTGTATTAATATTATTACTTCAACTAATTTAATATTTTGTCAACATTTTTTAGGTTTGAATGGATTACCACAACGATATATTATTTATCCTGATTTAATTTTACTTTGAAATAATTTATCAACAATAGGATCAATAATAACTATTATAATTATTTATATTTTTTTATTCTATTATAGATTTAATTAATTCAAAACGAAAAATTATTTGCATCTTTAAATCTAAAAATAAATAATGAAAAAATAATAAAACAATCCTTAATCATATAAAATATTGAAAATAATTTCAATTTCAATAAAAATTAATTAATCATTATTAATTACATCATAAACAAACTTGAATTTCCGAAATCCTAATTCAATTAATATAATTAAGATTAGGTAATGTATTTGATAATTGTATATTAATTATTATAATTAATATTATTTTTATTTAAATTTTAATGATTAAATTTATATTAAAAAATTAATTTAATAATAAATTAATTTTACAAAATCAAATATTAGATTGGTTTTTCCGATGGTTAGGGCGAGATTTTTTTTTTTTTTTTTTATTACATCCAACCATATAGAGAAATTATAAAAGAGAAATACAAAAAAAAAAAACAAAAAAACAAAAAAACAAAACAAAACAATATAAAACAAGACAAAAAAAAAAAAAGAATACGGGAAAAAAATTACACTCATGCATAAATGTAAAAAAAAAAAAAGTGAAAACAATAGTACTCCGACATAGCAATCCATCCGTTGTAAGGACTGGAGCCGAGTTTGATTTCTTTTAATCTGGCTATGCTTTCTCTCAGGTGGGGTACTATTTAGAACACACCAGGTGGGGTACCTGCGTTTCTTTTCATCCAATCATAATTTGTATTCGCGCTCTCATCCCAATCTTCTCCGTCAACTCCACTTTAATACTCTTCATCTGGTTCCCTGGACACAAGAGCATCCCGAGTAACGAAAAAATTGACAAATCAGCCAAATAGGCAACCAATCACCCTTCAGCCATCCCAAACACATTATCGAATTCATCACCCTTGCTTGCTTCACTCATTAGTCTAACCTCGAATCCCACTCAAACAAGCTAGTCCTTATTAAAAATATTCTCATCCTCAAGACTTCTCAAATCAACTCACTCGTTGCTTCCAATTCTTTTTAATCTAGTTTAAATTCGGTATACCGTATGTTTAGATATGAATAATATTTCAAGGTATACCGTGTGGGACAGAATGATAGGTGTATTAGTTCACGCTTCAATTTGAGATTTCTCACGAACCAGACATTGTATCAACACCAAGTGTTCACATTTGGAGAACTACTGATCTAAAAAAATGCAGGTGCACAACTTCAGATATAATACTACAACTTGGCCAAGTTTCAAGAAAATCCATCCAGTAGTCTCGGAGGAGAAGCCCGGAGAAATTTTGATCCATATACAAATAACAAGGAAACCTGAAAGTTTTTTAATGACGTAGCGATAATCTATGACCTCTAAAACGTCGAGAAAATTCATTTCCCCCTCTTTCTGCCACAACTGTGACAGGTATAGTACTCGCTTTTCTACGAAAAGTCGGTTAAAAAAAATAAAAACCATTCAAGGTTCTGTCAAACTGAAAGATTAGACCACACTTTGCGACAGGTACGCTTGCCGATTCTCTTCATAAAGAATAAAAAATGCCCGACTGAAAATCGAATGTCGTTGCGAAACCCGTAAGACGATCGCAGGCATCAAAATTTATGCGAGAAGAGAATTCGAAAATCACGAGGAGAAAAACTTTCCGATATTTTTCTCTTCCTATACACGTCTTTTGTTCGCTTCGAAGCCGTACTCGACCTGCGAGAACGAAATTCGTCATCGCGCGTCTGAATTACAACTTATAAATCCGTCGCTTTTATTCGCGACAAAAGAGAGAATAGAAACGTCGAAGAAGTTCTTGCAGAATTTCTATACGTACGATTTAATTAACATTTTGTTTTTCGCGAATATCCCCATCTGCGGTATTTAGGGAATTTTGGTTATTAAATGTCTAGAAGGTAGAATAAAGAAGCATTGTATTTCGGGGTGCATCTCGAGCAGCGAAACTTCTTTATTAAGTTTTACGCGAATATCTGCATGATACTACTTTCTTGTAACGAGTGTCTTGAAGAATTTTCATTACAAGATCACGGTTCTATTCAAAAGAGTGGTCTGTATGTATGCCCAAGAGACTGTTGAAGTCCTCGATTTGATTTCGCAATTGCTTGCGAGCTTGTCTGCTAAAAGAGGTAGATGCTGGCCGCGCATTCCAGAACGTTAGCTGGAGAGGGTGGCAGGAGAGAAATATTTGAACCATTTTCGCGTAATTCGCGGGCAGCCAATTCTGATCAGCGTGGTGACGAGAAATCCGAATGAAAGTTCTCAAAGAGGTGTTTCCCCTATTCCTCTTTGAAGTAAGATAATGATCCTCAACATTCCATATTTTTGCTCAATGTATGGAGTAAATACAGTAATATGGCGTGGATGGTGGACCTACCTTACCCTATGAATACTTGGACAAGAAGAAAAGTTATCGAGCATCGCCAATGACTACAGACATTCTGTGTCCTTGCTAGACATCGATTCCAGCAAGACAGCGCACTTACAAATTCCTGCCTCAATCGTTTCCCGTTCGGGCTCGATGTACGGTTCTCAATGTGTGTGAAAGCACAGCTGGTAAATCAGGAATTCAAAATAAAATACCATTCCAAGACAGTTCCGTCCATTAATTACGTACGTAACGCGAACACGAAATAGATGTACTATACAGCACTTTTCATTTTTATGTTATATTTTTACGACTCGCACGTAACTATACGTTTTTCTACACTATATAATAATACCAAATAGCGCACCCATATGTACTGTTGTAATTCTTTTAAGTGGTAATAAAATCCGAGTAATAGCATCTAAACTGATAACAATAGGAAATCGCGATTTGGTGTATGAATTAAGGGAGGAGAAAAAAAAAACTGTATTATATGGTATGAGCAACGAGGGCGCGACAAACTGAGCGTAAATCTTTCATAAGTATACTGTATAAACTTTCGAAGAATTTATTTCCACCTTTGTGTCTCTCAGTCGAGTACTTTTCGACGAAATATTCAAAATGTTCTTCGGAACAGGTGTACCTAAGAACGAGCGTAGAGCAAAAGTGAGACTTCAAGTATACTTTCGTCCGGAATAGAAGAATAAGTTTTTTTTTCCACCTGTGTTATTTCACAGTACAGAATAGTCGGATATGTTATTATCAATATTTTTTGTTTGGAAAGATAAAGATCACGAGTTATGAGAAAGCGAATTCTAGATCTGTTCTCTTTAAAACAGTCAAGAATTACTAAGGATTTTTCAAATCAAGGATACGTATTTTCCTTAAACTCCCAGCGATATAGCTCCGAAAAAAGGACCCCCCTCCCCCTTCTAAGCCCATCATGCGTGTGTAATATAACCTAGCGTATTTTTACATCGAAGGGGTGTGATAGGTATTTAAAAATGTTCAAGAAATTTAGACATGTTGCTTTTGAGATTTCGATAGGGGGGAGGGAGGGGGGTTCAGGAGGTTTTGGATTCGAAGAATTTGGCATAGAATTCGATCGGGAAAGGGCTTAAGCCATAAATATCTTTCTTAGAACGCCACCATGACTGTTTTTGTTTTTCCATCGAAATCTCAGTCAGATTACCATTGGGAGGCTTTGTCAACGCTTGTTTGTCTTTCTGCTCGTTGGAGGTGAGAGGAGAGTAGGTAAATAGTGAAGTCTACGGTAAGGAAGCGTGAAGCTGATGATGTTTATTAGGAAGAGTACTAGTCTTGGATTAGAGAGATCTGTCATGGAGGATACGTTGGAGGAGTTCAAATGGAGTTAAGATTTTCTGACTCCTTCAAGTCTTGAGATATATATGATAGGAGGGGGACTTGGAAGAATCGTGACTTTCGAGCTATATATGATAGGAGGGGGACTTAGAAGAATTTCAAGTCTCGAGCTATATATAATAGGGGGGGGGGGGGAACTTGGAAGAATTTTGACTTTCGAGCTACCGTCCGCCGTCCAACCAAAAACTTGGAAGAATTTCGAGTCTCGAGCTATATATGATAGGAGGGGGACTTGGAAGAATTTCAAGTCTCGAGCTATATATAATAGGGGGGGGGGACTTGGAAGAATTTTGACTTTCGAGCTACCGTCCACCGTCCAACCAAGAACTTAGAAAAATTTTGAGACTCGAGCTATGATAGGAGGGGGACTTAGAAGAATTTCAAGTCTCGAGCTATATATGATAGGAGGGGGACTTGGAAGGATTTCGAGTCTCGAGCTATATATGATAGGAGGGGGACTTGGAAGAATTTCAAGTTTCGAGCTATATATAATAGGGGGGGGGGGACTTGGAAGAATTTTGACTTTCGAGCTACCGTCCACCGTCCAACCAAGAACTTAGAAAAATTTTGAGACTCGAGCTATGATAGGAGGGGGACTTAGAAGAATTTCAAGTCTCGAGCTATATATGATAGGAGGGGGACTTAAAAGATTTAGAAGAATTTCGAGTCTCGAGCTATATATGATAGGAGGGGGACTTGGAAGAATTGTGACTTCCGAGCTATATATGATAGAAGGGGGACTTAGAAGAATTTTGATTCTCGAGCTATATAATATGATAGGAGGGAATGTAGAATGATAATTTCGATTTAAATTATATGACAGGATTATCAACTCAGTTCCACACCACCTGAGAGGTCGAGTTAAGGAATTGCGGGTTCCCCGCTGCCATTGCAACGTCTGCAATGGCTTCTAATTTTTTTTTTTTTTTAAATACATTTATGCATGTGTGTAATTTTTTCCCCCTATACTTTTTTTTTTTCGTTTTTTTTTTGTTTTTATAATTTTTTTCCGGTTGGATGTAATAAAAAAAAAAAGTCGAATATGTTGGGGTTTGAGGGGAAGTCATCTGATAGTGCCTCTGTATGGTTGTGAGGGATGGATAAGGAATTACGGAGTTGGATCAATTTGGGGCAGCAGAAGATGTGTTGAACGGATGGGGGAGGTTCAGATTAGCAATGAGGGCATGAGAGAGGCATAAAATGAGAGATGAGGTGGGTGTGTGTGAGTCTGATATGGCCGATTCTGAGACGGATGATGACTGTTTCTTCTCTGTTTGACAGATTACATGAGTGCCATGGCATGGGAATATTTTTAATTTGGGCTAGTTTGTTTGTGTGTGATTTGAGATGCTTGAGTGATGAATTTGTTGATGTGTTTGGACAGATCTGAGCATGAGGGTAGGAAAGAGCGGTTGACTGATGGGTTATGGGTTGCTAGTTTGGATGCTTTGTCGACATTTTCGTTTCCTGGGATACCCTTGTGACAACAGGTACCAAGATGAAGAATAATGGGATAGGGATGGTGTGAAAGATGGCAATGAGAGTGTGTATACGATTTATGAATGGGTGGGAGGAAGTGTGGTTGGATATGGCGTCAAGTGATGATAGGGACTCGGAAATAACCAGAAATGGGTACTGAGAGGAAGACAGGAGGGTAGGTTGGTGAGGATGTGTTCTAAACAGCTAAAAATTGCTTGTAGTTTAGTGGTGAAGACGAATGCGGTGTTTCGGTGTCGGTGAGAGACTGTGAAGTGGCCTGAGTATGCAAAGCCGGTTTTGTTTTGCTATTTAGGTCCATCGGTGAAACGTAGTGTAGGGTTGTGAAAGTTGTTGAGAATTTTGTTAAATTGTACCTGGTATTCTTCGGAAGAAGTTGAAAGACGAGGGAGGCGTTTTAGGTTGCGAATTATTTTGGGTGGAATAAAGAGCCAAGGAGGGGTTGAGGGAACGATGTGGTTAAGACAATGGAACTTCAAGGGGCGTGCTAATTGGAGTTCTAGGTTGGAACGTAAATAGGTCATGGAACTTTGGTTGTGGCGAGGGGGGAATATGCGATGGTGGACGGGGATTTGCGGATATTGTAGGACGGTTGTGAGGCAGTTGGTTGTCAGTTTGAGGCGTCGATAATGAAGTGGGGGGGGCGGTGTCTTCATAGAAGCCTTCAGCGGGACTGGTTCGGAATGCTCCAGTAGCTATTCTGAGTGAAGAATTTTGGATATTGTCGAGTAGTTTTAAATGATAGGGAGGGGCGAGTCCGTAAATGGGTGATCCGTAATCTAGGATAGATCGGGTTAAGCTTTGGTAGAGGTGGATAACGATTTTTCGGCTACAACCCTCTTTAGGGTGGGAAAGGAATTTCAGGACATTGAGTGCTCGAATGCATTTTGATTTAGTTAGTCTGATATGGGTATCCAAGAGTGACGGTTGTGGAAATTGAGGCCAAGAATTTTAGTAGTTCTATAACTTGTGGGATGGGGTAGTCAGCTATTGTAAGAGGGGGTAATTTCATGGTTTTCTGGCGTGGTTTTTGGAAGATGATGAGTTTGGTTTTGGGGTAAGAAATGCGGAATCCTAGGAGGGAAAGCCAAGCATGTATTTTATTGATTGTTTCTGGGTGGGCGCGTGTTGTGTTACTAGAACGTAAATGGATGCTTAGGTCATCAGAGAATAGTAGGGTTCGAATTGGAAATTTTATGATTTTTGTTTGGTTTTTGATGACGATGAGAAAAAGCGTGCCACTAAGCGGGGATCTTTGGGAGATATCACTCTCTTGGGGAGGCGGGGGGGTTGAGGAATACTGATCGCTTACGCGGACTCTGAAAGGTCGATTAGTAAGATAATTTTGAGGGGAAGGGTCCTCGAAGTCCAAGTTGGTGCAGGATGACGTATATGTGGTATGTCCAGACTCTCAGGAAAGCGTTCTCCATGTCAAAAAATATTGAGTAGGCGTTCACTCCGTGAGCATGGGCGTCTTAGATTTGGGAATCGAGGTCAGCAAGGGCCATTAGAGTTGATCGACCCTTACGGCAACAATTGTGTATTAACAGGGAACCTGTTCTATGGGGGGCTTTTTGAGAAATTTGCCGTGCGCCGTCCGCCGTCCAGCAAAAAACTTAGAAAAATTTCGACTCTCGAGCTATATATGATAAGAGGGGGCTTATAGTAGGTCTAGGCTTTCTTTATACTAGGTTTAATCTAGGTCTATGCTTCCTTGAATTTTCAATACCAAATCCCATTTGACTCATAAAACAGGTTCCCTGCGTTCCTCGTTTAACTTCGTTAAGGAAGCTGTCGACTTGATATTTCGTTGGAATCAAGGAACCAGGAGAGTCTATTATTGATGATTTTTGCTAGAATTTTTCCAAGAGTGCTTAGTAGTGATATGGGTCGGTAGGATAGAGGGTATGAAGGGTCTTCGGGAGGTCTCAGGATTGGGATGATTAGAGCTGTTTTCCAGTCATTGGGGAAGAAGGTGGAGAAAAAAAATTCGGTTTAGGAGTGAGGTGAAGTGTGAGATAACTTTTGTATGAAGTTTGTGTAACATAGCAGGACTAATTTGGTCGAGACCGGGAGCTGATTTTTTGGAGCAGAGGAAGATGGTGTGGGTGACTTCTTGTTTGGTGATTGGCTTGTTGTAGAGAAGTGTGACAGATTAAGGGAGAAATTTCTTGGGGTATTTTCAGCTCGTTGTTTGATTCGAGTGAAAGGTGGGTCGTAATTAGTGTTGGAAGAAATTTGAAAATAATTCTCAGCGAGTATTTCGCCGATTTCTGATGGTGATTGATAGATTTGGTTGTTTTAATAGAGGGGTTGAAAGGAGAATTTTCGTTTCGAACCTGTCTTCGTCTCTTGGCGGAACGAAGTAGACAACGGGCTTCGGCTCGTAGTCTTTTATACTTAATGAGGTCTGATACATCTGCGGTCTTTTTATAACGTTTGAGGGCTCTGTTTCGGTCTTTCAATGCTATTTTGATTTCAGGGAACCACCAGGGGATGGGACGATTTTTCGGCGAAGGAGAGGTTTTGGAAATAGCTTGATCGACAGCTTGGATGATAAATTCAGCGAAAGCGATGATAGCAGCGTCTATTGTGTCAGAAGAGAGAATGAGGTTGGTGTCGGCGGTGGGACTAATGAAGAGGGGCCAGTCGGCTTTCTCGAGGATCCGCCTGGGGGGATGTGAATGTGTGTGAGTGTAGAGATTATTGACTGATTAGTATTATTATGATTATTATTTAATATTCATTATTATACATTGTACAAGAAGGGTATCGATGGCGTTACCTCTGTTGTTGTGATGATTAGAGCTCCATGTTGGGCGGTGTGCGTTGAAGTCGCCGCAAAGCATGATGGGTGAAGGGAGGTATAGCCTGATTGAGATTCACAATTGTGCTTTAAATTCTGCTAGGACTCTCACAGACTCGATCTGATTCATTGCACTCAGGTTATCCTGTTGCGACTTGCTCTAGCCCCCAAACTCGACCTTCCAGACCTTCCGTTAATTGCCGAACCTTTTCTCATTTCAAAGGCTTGAAAGCTCACGTAAATCATTAGCTCAAAACCCTGAGCTCTGGACGTCGTCATACAAATGTTGGACCTCTACATCAGACTTACCTCTCTCTCATAAACAGCATCTTGTAAAGACTCCTCCTCGACTACGTGCATTTAACCATCTCGAAAGAGCCCTACGGGAGGTACGGCTGAAAATTCTAAGGTACTATGTTTGGTCATTGGTGAGATACGCGTCAGAGGCTTGGACTATTACGAAAGACATGGAGCCCAGAATAAATGCCCTGGAAATGTGGAGTTAGCGCCGTATGAACCGCATAAAGTGAACGGAGGAAATGGGAGGAAGAGGAAATCGACGCTGATGATTAAATGTAGGCCTAGTTTATATTTGGTCGCAACATTCTGTACGAGTCGCTAATAAAGTAGTACTAGTCGACTAGTTGATCTCTTCTACAGACTGCCATCGGCGAAGGGGGGAAATCTCCTCTTTATCAAAATGAATTTTCATATCATGAAATAATTTTTTATCAAGAGATATCCTCGAAGAGAGCGAAAATGAAACAAAAAAAAAACTAGCATGAACGAGACTCGAAAATTTTCGCGAATATCGAAACTAATATTCCACGAGTTTTGCAACGTTCCAAACGATTTCGATTAACTGGTAAAAGGAAGATTGCACATCAGCAACAGCAAAATCGCACACGATGCTGCGTGCAAAGCACTGGTCGTCATTAAAAGACGCGATGACAGCATTCATTCTACGACTCGCGCGCGATATCTTCTCATTTGCGTCCTCATTCATAAACGAAATGAGAATAAAATAATATCGGGAGAGGGCGCAGGTCGCGTACAACTTTACATTCCCTACTTTTCCACGCGCTCATTTATTGCAGTTTATTGCAATAGTTTCGGTCGCGACAAACAGTCTCCACAATTTTGTCGCGAGCGTGCACACACCAACCTATAGCAATATCTATGCGTTGTGTTAATGCAAGAAGTTTAATAATCTAATTTTAACAAGAGGGTTGAGGAGAGAGAGACAGAAAAAAGAATAAAGAAAGAGGAGGAAGAAAAGTTTTCCCTCCGTAGTGAAAATTGCGAGAAGGTAGAATTGCTGAAACTAAATAATAACGAATATTATAGAGTGAGGTCGAGAAAACGAGCAACTGTATAGTAAAATGTGACTCGCAAAAAAGTAGGACATTCCTGGTCACTGGGGAAGTTCGTACGCGATTACCTAAATCGAGTATAAATTGACGCACTCATTTCGGAATGAAGTCCTACCCGCGACCGATTGGTCGAGTGGATTAAGAATAATTTGGCTCGATGGCGTGCTCGTGGAATGGCGAAAGTCAATTAAGCAAATTGCGAATTAGGATGTCTGTTCAATAATACAGGTAAAAACACACCCTACTTGCGAGCAAAGACGACGGTGTGTCAGTACTTTGAAGTTGAACGGTCATTAATGAAAGCATGGGCTTCTCGATTGCTACATAAACCCAACAGAGAAGGAATAACTCTTGAACTACGCTGCACGTCTACCAAATTCACTCGCCTTACGCTTTCACTCGATTCTTATATTTTGTTTGACTGAAGTTATACCGGTCAAAAGTGGTTTTATGATCGATACTGAAAGTAATGTAAATCAAAAGCTGGAAAAAGTTCGCGTTGCTATCCCGTCATCGAACTTGGTAAAATATACAGGAAATTAAGAATGTGAAAATGTCTACTATCAAGAGAGTGTGGACTAAGGATTGAACAGACGAAAATTTTTAACGCTTCGATGACGTCGTAGGATGGACGCCAGTTGAGAGTTCCTGGCCTAAAAATCATCTGCTAAGAGATCGAGTTAGCTTGCTGGCCTAGTATTAATAAAAATGTAGGGATATATTGTTATCAGATAGAGGTATATGTGGCAACCCCTCTTCCGCATGAGTCAGACTTATGTACCTTCATATCAGGCTCAATCATTTGCTCTGCTTTGTATCGTCGAGTTTTTCATTTGTGCTCCACGCCTTCTCCGCCTACCATTAGGCAAGGAGAGGGAGGAGGCTGGCTACATGAAAGACCCCTCCCTCCCATAACTATTACCACCTCAAATCAGGCTCAATTGTTTGTGCTGGTTTATGCTGTCAAAATTCTCGTTTGAGCAGATCGCCTTTTCCTCTTTGAAGCCGTCGCGTCTTCTGTTGTTGATGAGAGATCATTTGCAGCCTCGTGCCTGATAAAAGCTGACAAATGGTGGGAAATTCTCGTTGTGTAAGGCTAAGGATGGAGGGAGTGTTACCGAGAAGCCTTGTCTTCTGTTGTACACTCGCGGTGAGAATTCGGCTGCAGTCCCGTTCTTCATCGAAGAGGTCAAATGTGTGGAAATTCTTGTTGTTGTATTGGGGATATTGTGGATTCCCGAGGAATCAATTTTTGGTCAAAACCAAGAGTCAACTGATAGTCAACGTCAAATCGACCAATAATTTACTTCTTTTAAAGTCGAGGTTGGAATTGCGTCAATATATCGTTGAAATCGACTTCACGTCGACGTTGATATCGGGTCGACAAGTATCGACTTGATTTCAGATCAATTTCAAATCGACTTCTCCAAATAATTTTTCTATCGACCTGAAATCGATTAATATTTGACTTTGATATGTTGAATGTCTTTACTGACTGCTCACCCTACTATTGGAAACCCGCGAGGCTTGAGTTGCCTTCTGCCCCTCTCCCCCGTTGATGCACATAGAATCCGCGAGCTCTCCATCCGATCCAGAGAGTTTGAGTTTCTCAGTCTTAGCATACAGTATATCAGGTTGTCTTTCAACTAGGCCTAATATAAGGCTATACTAGTTTCAAACTAGGTTCAGCATACGCCTTTACTACGCTATACTAATACTAGACTATAATAGGCTTCTGTTAAAACAGGAGTTTTGATGACGGTACAGACATCATAAGCTTGATGACCTTACAGTCAAATATAAGCTGATGACGTCAGAAACTAATGATGTCCTGGATGTCGATGACGTCACAAGCAGATTCTACGGATGTTGACGACCTCACGAGCAGGTTCAACAAATGGTGATGACCAGGGGTGAGAACCGGAACCGGGAACCGAAACAGGAACAGGAACAGGAACCGGTTCCAGAACCGTTATTTTTTGTCCAAAGAACCGGAATCGAAAAGAACCGGATCTTGAAATCTGGCCCAAGAACTGGAACCAAAAAGAACCTGACCTTAGGATCTGGGCCAAGAATTGGAACTGTGAAGAACCGGATCCTGAAATCTGGCCCAAGAAGCGGAACCGAAAAGAACCGGATTCTGAAATTTGGCCAAAGAATTGGAACCAAAAAGAACGGGATCTTGAGATCTGGGCCAAGAAGCGGAACCATGGAGAACCAGACCTTGAAATGTAGGTTAAGAACCGGAACCGAGAAGAAATGTTTAAAAAATAATAGAGGTTCTCACACCTGGGGGAAGAAAGAGTGCTGGTGGAACCGGGAACCAAAAAGAACCGGATCTTGGGATCTGGGCCAAGAGGCGGAACCATGGAGAACCAGATCCTGAAATGTGGCTCAAGAACGGGAACCAAAAAGAACCGGATCCTAAAATTTGGCCAAAGAATTGGAACCAAAAACAACCGTTTCAAAAATAATAGAGGTTCTCACCCCTGATGATGACCTCAAAAGCAAATTCAACAAAGTTAATGACGACACAAGCTTCATGACGTCACAAATTGATGGAGTCGTACTTGAATTTTGGCTGATGAAGTCACAAGCAGATTCAACAGATATTAATGACGTCAAAAGCAGCTGTACCGGATGTTGAAGACGTCACAAGCTTGACGACGTCGCAGGCAAATTCAAGTTGATGAACGTCACAAACTAATCACGTCACGGTTGGTGATGACTTTACTAGCTTTATGACATCATGAGGAGATTCTCAGATTCTACAGATGCTGACGACGTCATCGGCAGAATCAAGAATATTGTTGTTGACGTCACAAGCTTGTTGACGTAACACTTGAATTCAAGCTGATTGCGTCACAAGCAGATTCTGCGGATGATGATGACCTCAAACGCAAATTTAACAATGTAAATGACGTCACAGGCAGATTTAAAGAATGTTGTTGACGTCACCAGCAGATTCAACGAATTTTGTTGATGTCACAAGCAGATTTAAAGAATGTTGTTGACGTCACAAGCTTGATGACGTCACACATGAATTCGAGCTGATGACGTCACAGACAGATTCTGCTGATGATGAAAACCTCAAAAGCAAATTTAACAATGTAAATGACGTCACAAACTTGACAACGTCACCTGCAAATTTGAGCTGATAATGTCACAAGATGACGACGTCACAGTTGGGGATGAAAATACTACCTTCATGATGTCACAAGCAGATTCTTAGATTCCACGGCTGTTGATGACGTCACAGGCAGATTCAAAGAATGCTGTTGACGTCGCAAGCAGATTCAAAGAATTTTGTTGATGTCACAAACAGATTTAAAGAATGTTGTTGACGTCACAAGCATGATGACATTACAGGTAAATTCTAGCTGAAGACGTCACAAACTAATAACATCAAAAGCAGAATAAACAGATGTTAATGACGTCACAAGCTTCATATCGTCACAATCACATTCAACAGATGTTGATGACGTCTCAGGCAGAATTGGTAAATTCAAGCTGATGATGTCTTAATGTAACAACGTCATAGATGGTGATGATCTCACAAACAGATTCAAAGGATATTAATGACGTCACAAGCAGACGCAACGGATGTTGATAGCGGCACAAGCCTCATTGCCTCACGAGCAGATTTAACGGATATTGATGATGTCACAAGCTCGATGACATCAAAGTTAAATTCAAGAATTGCTAAACTGAAGATATCACCTACGGTGATAACGTCACAAGCAAATTCAACGTATGATGATATTACAACGAGGTTTAAAGTGATTGATGTCTTCACTGTGCCTTGATCTGCTATCAAAAATTTAAAAGTTTGGGACTGGGTTTCTTCTTTTCAGTGCCGTTACTGGCACCCCAGCCGTCTATTGAAAATCTACAAGTCCAAATCCGAGTTGAGCGAATGAGTCCCCAAAATAAAAGCTAGTTAGCTCAACATTACTCATACCTACCAGACTAATAATGGGTTCTATAACATTCAATCTGTGTCAGGATTTTCAGGTCATTCTGAGTCATGGGAAGGGGTGGACCGCGTGCACCTATGGAAGTGTATCAATTAACCGTAGCGCTAAAATAAGCCAAAAGTTCAAAAGGAAAAATAAGTCGAATTGAAGTGAAGTAATTTTGAACACATTAAAATTGATAAAAAATGCGAATTACACGGGCGGAAAGATAGTCATCGCAGAATACAAAACTATTTTCCGCGGCAAAAGGAAACGTCGAAGAAGAGAAGTCACGTAGCTTTAATATTTCAGAAGCGTCACAAGCAGCACTTAGTTCGCGGTCGTGACCGATGAGGCAGGCGGTTAAAGAAGATGAGCAAGGAGAGAGGCCAGTGAAAATCGCGAGCGCATATTCCAAAAAATATTTCGCGAAATTTTCCCCCTTAGCCCCCTTCTGTCGTTCTTCTTTGCTTGTGCAAATGACTACAGAACGAAGAAGGAAAAAATTGTAGATATAATAAATATTATGAAATATATCTGTACTGTATAGTTAGATAGGAAAACATGAGAATTGTGTAATGCGTTTTCAGCGCTAATGGCCGGGGTGGGGGTGGAGTTTTCGTTACCAATAAATTTGCGAACCGATTCGCGCGAACAAACGGAACAGTTCGCTGTAGCAGTAATAACCGCAAGCATAATAAATTTCTAAGTAAGAGTAGTAATGGCATCGCTAACGCCTTATTTATAGGCCCTTTACCTTTCCTACAACAGCCACACCGGAATCAATGAAAAGAAATCTAATTTTCTATTTTTACGTATTCATTTTTTTCTCTTTCGCTCCCTCTTTGTTTTTCCATTTCTCGTTCTCTGGTTTTTAGTATCGCACGCCCGCATTGCCTGTTCGGAAACCGATCGCAAATTATTTATAAATGCTCGACTAGAAACTAAATACGAAAAATTTTTCTTCGTTCATTTCCTAGATTCTCTTTTCTTTTTCTAAAAACGTGAAAATAAACGAAGCGAATGTAAAATACGGAAGTTGGGAAGTTTTTCTAACAGAGAGAGAGAAAAAAAAAAGGATTCTACTTTACGTGTACAAAATATTATGCATAAGTCCTCATACAGCGTTTGAGTGGAGAAAAATTTCATCACGCTTTGTCGCGCTTGTTCGACGATTGTAAACTAATTTCGAATGTGATGTAAAGTGAAGAAAAAATAAAAAAGAACCTTGTACGCCTGATAAAAGGATACAATTAAACTAAAGCGTACGTAATTTACAAAGAATATCACATCTGTAAAGTGCACTCTACAAACGCATTTTTAATTTCTTTAATTAAACGATGCTCTGCGTGAGAATGATGTTCTTAGGCATCCGGAGTGCTAATGAGAAAGTGAGTACCCAATTTTGAATTCCAGAGTATTAATTAATATAAAGAGAAAAAAATATCAATAGGTAAAAGAGACACTTTGAATTCTGGTGTCGCACGATTTCAGCGACATAGACATATGGAGGAGTAGAGGGAAGCCTCTTGTTCCCTTCTGAGACTTACTTCTTTCATCAAAACTATGTATGTATTTCTCATTTAGACTCTTTCAAGTCCAGCAGAAACCCATCACTTTCAAAAAATTATTATATGGCACAATTGATTCACAATTTTTCGGAGGGGATGTTTAACCCGCTTTCTTCAAAATATTTGAAATGCCATAATATTATTGCCCATTGCTGTCGTTTAGCTAAAACAAGCTGCAGTATTATTATTGATCTTTACAACAATAGAGAACGCGATGGGCAATGAACTCGAGAGCTATTCGAGGGAAAGATGCAAAAAGTGGTGAAGAAACTGGGCATATGGTTTGATTTAAAGCTGAGCTTCAGACGCCATCTCCTGATGGCAGTGGGAAAGGCGGGCAGGGTAATGACCTACCTAGACCGTCTGATGAGAAACCTCGGAAAGCCGAGGCCGCGAGGGAAGCAAGAAGAAAAATCATGATGCGCATCATATTGTCGATCCTCCTTTATTTAGTACGGACCAACTCCATGAAGAGATGGAAAATATGCATAAGTTCATTTTGTAATCCAGCAAGGAGTTGCGTTGAGGGGTTCTACTGATGGAGGCTCTTTGTGTCTCAGCTTGTTCATTACCAGGTGAGGAGAGAGAGCGATGTTCAAAGCAAAGAAGAGGACGAAGAGTGATCACGACGCTTTACGATTCACGCAGGAAGTCAGGTGCTCCTTGCTTGAAAAATGGAAAGCAAGAATTGCTCAGAGTGAGCTAGGTAAATGAACGATGGGTGGATTCATACGCGACCTTCATAAGTGGATGAACGAAAATCATGGTGGGCTGAACTGTTACCTGACGTAGGTGTTGAGTGGCGTCGCCTGTTCCAAGAAGTACTTCATGAGAAGTGAAGGGAAGTTGAGCAGTCAACATGTTCGCAGTGCGATCAAGGACGAGAAGATAAGCATAGCACACCTTACTTGAGAGTAAGGCGTAGCTAGAGGCAGGAGCGGGACAAGTTCGTCACTCTCTTCAAGAAATTGGGGTCACGTACCCTGGTAGCCACCCGACGCATTTGCAGCCACGGTTATGAGATGAACACAGGATGGAACAGGTAAATGCTGAGTCAAGCTGTGACCTACTCAACGTGTGTGTACCACCCACGTAGAAAAGAAACTCTGCTGGAAGAAGATGAAGCGTCGGACACTGAGAGAGAAGAAGAAATTGTAGTAGAGGCTTAGGTCTAAGTTGTGTCTGGTGCGTGTGCTAAAGTTTGGGTGCCTTAAATCCAATAATATTTTTATATTTTAATTAAATTTGATTTTGAAAGTTTTATTAATTATATATTTTTTTTATTCAATTTCTTTAATATTTTATTTATTAATTTTAATTATTGATTATTAAGTAATAAGTAATAATTTTTTTATCATTATAATATTGTTATATTAATTAAATTATTATTTTTAATTTTTTATTTATCAGTACAAGAATCTATATTATGTACAAATTAGTTTTAAGAATTAATTAATTTGTCCGGACGGATTATATAAATAGAAAGTCGAATATGTCCGGCACTGCCGTCCAAAATTTGAAGAAAAATTCAAAAAATAAACAAATAAATGATTTATTTATTTATTTATTTATTTATTAAAAACCCGACGTTTCGACAGTACAACTGTCATTATCAAGGGTTATAACGTATTTATTTGTTTATTTTTTGAATTTTTCTTCAAATTTTGGACGGCAGTGCCGGACATATTCGACTTTCTATTCAAATTAGTTTTATTCGAGCTAAGTTCAATAATTAATTAAATTCAATAATTAATAAATGTTTATATCAATAATAATTAAATAAATTATAATTTTAAATATTTTTAAAATCAATTTTAATTCAAAAAAACTAGAAAATATTAATAATTATCAAGTGAAATATAATATTTAAATTTGTAGATGTTTCAATTAAAAATAATATTTTCATCGAATTTTCTAAATTTAAATTTTTGAATTAAAATTTATATTTAATAAATAGATTAATCTCATATAAAATTTTAATATAATAAAAAATTTTTTTGAAAAAATGCTTCTAAAAAATATTCTATTTAAATTTTAGATTAATATAAAAATTAATACATATTAAAATTTCATTTTATGAATTTTACAAAAAGTTTTGTTCATTAGTTTATTATAATTTAAAATAAAATAATAATTTGCGAAATTGAAAATGAATTATAAATTTTCTAATTATTAAAAATTTCTAATTTAATAAATAAAATAATTAATACCTATAATCAAATAAATTAATATTATCAATATAAAATTTCATTTTATGAATTTAACAGAAATTTTTTTATTAGTTTATTTAAATGATCTTTTAATAATAATTCAACTATATTATAAATAAAAAATTAAAAATAATAATTTAAGGTCAGTGTTGCTTGGCAGTTGCCAAGAAGAAGGGGTTTCCTTGAGGAGATTCTTATGAGACCTGAAAGGGTGGATGTCGCTTGATGTCAGTGTTGGAGGAAACAAAATCTATTATGGTCATAACATCTGTACGCTGAGGGTCGTAAAGGTCGTGAATCGGACGTACGAAAATTTAATTTAAAGACACGAAATATTATCATGTTAATCAACTTTGTTTAGGGAAAAAAATCGTTTTGTGGTGGATGATGTTCTTTTCTTGATTCGAACTTTATTGAAGGGCCCAATTCTATGAAATAAACTAACTCGAATCCTAATTTCAGGTGATATGGTATCGAAATACTTTACAACTGGACATAAACGAGCGAAGAATTTTCGAAAATCGAGGAAGTCGCCATACTCTAGTGATTAGAAAGGTGAAGGGTGACGATTTCGGAAACTACTCCTGTGTCGCTGATAACGCAATCGGAAAAGGAAAACAGTTTCTAGTTTTATCGGGTAAGTTGTAGAATTTTATAAGTCATATGATTAGAACTACTTTTGGGAAAATCGACTATCGCAAAATATACTGTCACGGAAGACCGTTACGGTTTTTTGACTGAGGCCACTTCTGGAAATACGATCACGGAAATATTATTGAATCATATCTATTTTCATTGGCAGTGCTGATAAGCTCTATTATTTTTTCGCAGTTCTTTTCGGATTCCGATTCTTAGATCAAATTAATGGAATCGGTTCTTTATGGTTACGGTTCTCGGAGCAAGTGAACGAAAGAGGTTCTTTTCGGTTCCGATTCTGATAGACCCTTCGAGTAACTAGATATTTCATGCTATTGACTCAGCCCCTTCAGTGATCCAGCTATGCAACGCTTCGGACATAATAAGACTCAGAACGTCCTTCTAAAGTATTCTGAATCCCCCTCCTATTATATAACAGCTTTAAAATCCGGGCCTTTGACTTCACAATTTGATGACGTCATAGATCTGGTACGTCAACATTTTTCAGTTCCCCCGATAAAACAGGTTCCCTGACACGCTCGTTTAACAACGTTAAAGAATCTTTGAGTTTCAACAGGTGACCTATTCCTCAAATCACATGTAAATCTAAAAAATCGGATCTGTGACGTCACAATTTGATGACGTCATAGATCAATTTTTTTTAGAGTCCCCTCTTATCATAATATACATATACATATCTTGAAGGCGAGGCCTACGACGTCACAGTTTGATAACGTCATAGATCAGCCTTTTGACGACACAATCTGATAACGTTATAGATCCGGTTTTTTTTTTAGGTTCCCCTCGTATAAAAGTAGCTCCAAAGTTCGGGCCCGTCGCGTAAAAATTTGGTGACGTCATAGGTCAGCCTCGTGACGTCACAATCTACATTTTTCAGATCCGACGTGCCCCATGAAACAGGTTCCTGCCGCTCCTCGTTCAACTCCCTTAAAGAACCCGTGAGTTTTTTATATGTGAAAGACGAGGCGGTAGCTTTGTTTTAGGGTCCAACGAAATCTTGATATCCGTGATCACTCGACATTTGCAGAGCACCTCACGACTTTTAACCATGAATCTGGTCTTCACCAGGCCGTCTTTCTTCATTCTGAGAATTCCTTCCGTCGACAGGTGGGTCGTGAGCACATCGAGATAGTGCGCCATTCGAACTGTAATAATTTCGTACTTTTAAATCGTTTTCTTCCTCAGAATGATTTAATCGAGAACTTGTACAGTCTTTCTCCTCCTAACGACTTTGAAACATTTTCATATCCTCGTCACCTCTGCTCTAATTTAGTTTTCTTCTCTCTTATCTTTCACTTCTTGTATCGTCGTAGCTTAAGTCTAGTTTGTGTCTCGTTTGATAATGGCTATGTAGCAGAAAATATTGAACAGTTTGTAAAATAAACTCTCGATTTTCGATTTAAAGCTGAGCTGTAACCTTGCTTCCCGTGTCTTTCAGCACTTAATTGAACGAGTTACACCTCGTCAAGTTAAATCTAGGCTAAATCGTGTCCCAGCTGAACTTCGCGATAAGTCTGGGAAAAAGCGAACACCAGCCTAAATGCAGCCCTACAAGATAGAGCACTCATGAATTGATTTCCAGTCTGACGACTCCGCCAGGCAGCTCAAGCCCAACAAAAATGGTCCAACTGCCCAATTTTAAGGTCCAAGCACTGATTTGGAATTCTATTCATGGTAGTGGAAACGTTCATGGTAGTAGTTTGAAGGACGAGGGGAGAAGGTTAGGAAATGACGAAAAGCGCACAAACCTCTTCTTCTACCCAGAAATGTTTGAATCTGGAACCTCTTGCGTACGAGTTGGTTGCAAAAACTATTCCTGCTATGATATTTCCCAATCTTGCTCTCCCTTCATCCAAGCAGACGATAGTATTCTAGGAATTTCCCCCGATAAGATGCCTTCCACTAATTACTTCTCCCAGAATAGACTTTTTTACTTCACTCCTTGATTACCTGCGTGCATGTTCTTCGCTAACCATAATATTAACATGTACATCATCAAGACAAAGCTTAAAACTTTTCGCTACTTTCGAAACAAAAAAAAAAAAAAAAAAGCTTAAACGAGTAAGTAGCGACGATAACGTTAGAAAATCCGCCTAACGACATAAATTCGTTTGGTATTCAACAGATGAATTAAATAGAGCTCGAATCATTAAGATGGAAAAAGTCCTTGGGTCATTACGACTTGTATTGGAAAATGAGATGGAACTTTTTAGTGCGCGGCAAAAAATGAAAAAGACGCGACGCAGGAAGCGGAGAAAGCGAACCGAACAAAAAAAAAGACAACATTTTGTTCAAAGTATATAACGATAAAGGTCTTTTTCGCGATTGTTAATTAAAAAGTAACTTTATGGCAACTTTGCCGGAGAACATTAAAAAGAAATTTCATACGAACTTCTCCGCCGAGAGAATAAAGAATATAGAAAGATTTTTTTTTTTTTTTCACCTCGAAACTTACATTAAGTGAATGTATAATGTTTTGGTACGTTTATAATTACGTGTGCTGTTTTTGTTGCTAATTTAGACTACTGTATTTTTTTTCGTATTTTGCTTTTAGCATGATAAAAAAGTTCGGGTAGAAAACTAATGAATTGTAACTAAGAAGGAGAAGCTGCGACTGTGTACGTAATGAAGATTAAAAATTATAGTGTAAGATCTCGAATTCGACCCACATTTGCTTCTCCCCCTTCGCAGTCGCAAAAGTATATTCCAAGACGGTAGTACGTATTTGTACATTTTACCGTTGATTTTCATTCGTAAATTTGCGCTTTTTCGAATTCGTGATTGAATTCTTTGTTCAGCGACGTGGCGTGGGTTTGATTGGTATTTCCCTATCCTGCACAGTTACGTATATTTGTCGAGGAAAAATTATCTTCATTTCCGCTCGTAAGGCAAACACAGTAATAGGAAATGTAGTTTTTCGAGGTACAAAGAAATAAAAAAGTGGCACCGAGAGAAAGGAGACAAGATGTAAAATCATCATTCCGTCCTCAATATTTTCTTCGATTCTGAACCATCGAATAAAATGTGGATTACAAATGCAATGTTGTGCACAACCATGAAAAGTAATCGCCGAGACTATATCGTGTACACCGAGCGCTGCATTGTTATTGTAACAAAAAGTAATTTTTATCGCATAGTAAAAAGTATATCTCGCATTGATTCGTGGAGGAGAAAATAGAGAGGAGTACGAAAAAAAAAAAAAAAATTGGGACAACTGCAATCGAGAAAACATCACAACTCTGGAGAATTGTTCTTTTCTTGATTTTGACGTCATGTTTGTTTGTACGAGGTGTATAAGGTAACATCGATAAAGTGTAAAGAATTTTTTAACTCATGACAGCAATCACCAAAAACTTGAAAAATGACTCCCCCGGATTGGATAACATTCGCTCAGCTATGATCGGGAACCTACATCTCAACTATCGCTTTCTCTCTTATCTCCTTTCCCTGTTCAATTCCATCTTCACCAACAACTCCTACCCCCTCTCCTGGAAGACCTTCATCGATCTTCCTGTTTTAAAACCCAACTCAGATCCCACCCTACCTTGTTCATATAGCCCCATAGATTTATCCAGCGTTTTTGGTTAAACTATTCCAAGGAATCCTTAACAAAAGACTGCTTTGGTTCTTGGAATCAAACAACCTTCTCTCTCCCTTCGAAAACGGTTTTAGAAAAGGCCGCAACACCATTTAAGCCCTTATTGACCTCCAATCACAAATTAACGATTTATCCCTTAACAAATCAAGCCTGTGCTCCATTTTATTGAACCCAAGAGGCCTTACCCCATGTCTGGAGGCAACTAATTTCTATCAAACTTTACAATATCGGCCTGCGAGGCAAACATATCAAAGTTTCCTTCACGGCAGGGCATGGTAAGAATTCAAAACACGACCTCTCACCGTCTCCCGGTTCAAAACTCAAGGGTTCTAACGGAAACGGAATTGAACGAGGGGTGGCAGGGAATCATCTCTTTTATGGGGCACGTGGGATCTGAAAAATATAGATTGTGACGTCACAAGGCTGACCTATGACGTCACCAAATTGTGACGTTCCAAGCCCGGATTTTGGAGCACAGTATTAATAGGAATAATTTCAGCATACAGAACAGTATCCCATACAGCCTCACACGTTATAGCTGGAATAACCCCAATTGATTTGCAATTAAGCCAAACTAACAAAATAAAAACATTGAAAATTAAATTCAAAGAAAATAAAATAACGAAAAAAGAAATGGTAGAAAGCATAAAAACAATAAGATTAGACACAATTAAAAATTGGCAGGAACAATATGAAAAAGAAAAGACAGGTAGGAGAACAGCTAAATTGATTCCAGACATAGGGATAAGACTTGAAAACAAGAAATTGAAATCAAATTATTTTTTAACACAGTATTTGACGGGGCATGGGAATTTTGCAACGTACCTCAAAAATTTCAATATTATAAATGATAGTCAATGCAGGGAATGCTTAAATTCTGATGATGATCCGGATCACACCTTTATAAAATGCAAAAATTTTGATCGTATCAGGGGAGATGCTAAAATAACTACAGAGGAATTGGGACAGTGCCTGCAGAACGGGGAATGCCACCAAAAAGTGGGTGGATATATAAGAAAGATATTAAAAACCAAAAAAGAAATCAAATAGACTGAGAGGAGAAGGAAGGGGAAAAAAATAGAAAAATAAAAAAATAAAAAGATAAATAAATAAATAAATAAATAAATAAATAAAATAAAAAAAAATTTAAAAAAATAAAAAAAAATAATAAAAAAAAATTAAATTAAATTAAATTAATAAATAAATAAGATAATAAAATAAGTAAAATGAAATAAAAACGGAAGTCATACCCTCTTTCAATAGGTAGAGTTAAGTGTATAGTTATACGTTGTATTTCGAACTCGTCATGAGAGGGGTGGGGAAAAACCGCCTAAATGTAATGTTTAAATTTAAATAAATAAGAAAATTAAAAAAAAAAAAAAAAAAAAAAAAAAAACTGAAAGATTCCATCCTTATTATGTGGAGAAGTGGGGTCTATAAGCTCCACTGTTTACTTGGGACACGAGCCGGTAGCTTTGTCCAAGGGTCCAACAACACCTCGATGAAGTTACTCCTGCTCCCCTCCGCATACCCTCGGCCTTTGCAGAGCTCCTCTCGGCTTCCGACCGTAAATTTGGTCTTCACTAGGCCGTCTCATAGATTCTTACTAAACGGATTCTGTCGTCAAGAAGAATTTTCAGGACTTTTGGTAGGTGGCCTTGAGGATCACTTTCGTGGAATTTGATAGAGGTAAAAGTGTCTCCAGACCTGAGGAAAGGCTTCCTGGAGGTCAAAGAAGAAACAGTATTATTTTGTGGTTCGATAATGGCCACTTACCCGAAAATATTTACAATTTTTCTGCAATTGTTTGATCTTTCTTCGATTTTATAAAAATTTTTTGATCGTCATGATTTCGATTTTTAGGATTTTCTAATTTGAATTTCGTTGGTTTTGGTTTGTGAATAAACTCTCGATTTTTTATCTATATTGTTGAGTACAACACGACTGTCGTTAGGCTGGAATTCGCGTTAAAGTCTCCGCAGGTTGTAACACGATAACTCAATTTATTACAGCCTTATAGGCATGCAATTGTGGTTAAACTCATTTCTGTCCTGAACCTTGTAAGTACAACTCGATTTTGTGCACCTTTGGAGGTGTCCTCCCTCAGAAGTCTATCGAATAGATCGATCATAAACCCATCAATCATGCACAGCTGAAATCGGACAAGTAACACTCCTTGAGACTGGAATTGAACAAATTCCACGTAAGATTCTTCAATTTCATGTCGACGACCGAAAATTTTGATTTCAGGAAAATTTTCGAACATTGAGCTTGTTTCCGGCCTCTGGTGAGGAAAACCTTTCCTCTGGAGATCATCTCTCGTGGACGCTAATAGCTTCCATAAAATGTAGTTATCTGTACCGTTTACCCTCGGAAACAATGGATTTCAAAAATATGTCGAACTTCTAATATTATAATATGTAGATTTGCCGAGCTTCATTTACAATAATATTATTATGAAGTATCGCAAGAGACCTAATTTTCTCATCAACTGCAAAATATGTAGCCCTTTTCCAGGCTCATCCGCGGATTCATAATTATCGATCAACTTTCCCTGTCAACTTACAATCCGAACCTAAAAAAAAAAACTTTCGGGTCCACGCGAATTTTAAGCATTTTTTTTTTTCCTCGCCCCAATTCCCTTAACGGAGCCGATGGATACTGACAGTCGATTTTTTTAATTCTACCTATTAATTCTCGCAGCTAATTCGCGTCAATGACTTTCACTCACGTTACAGCGAACACCTTAAAAAACCGAATGATGCAGAAAAACCTGGCACATACAAAATCTGCGAACTTTTCGAGCGATCAAAGTTTGAATAAAAGCCCGCTATATACCCGCTGCCAGATATACCTCTCTCCCCGCTGATATCAGCGCTTCCTATTTTCATACACTATTATTAGAGTTACGAAAAAAAAAAAAAAAAAAAAAACCAACAAAGTTTTTTCGTTTCCCGTCGTATTTTGATAATTGGGAAGTGCGGGTGCGAGTGTGAAAGAAAATTAAAACTGGCAAACGACGGAGAACGCTTTCATTCGTTACGAACATTGGGGGGGGGAAAAAAAGTGAAAACTGTAAGTGAGTAAATTATTATCGGAGTCGTTGAAAGTTTTTCGAATGAGTGAAACGACGCAAAAATATCGAAAATTTATAAACACACGCCGCGCCGTCAGCGTCGTGAAACGGAAAACGAGAACCAAAAAACGCCAAACGTCGGACAATATTTGCACGGCGAAAGTTTTGTACTGGCATTTTTACTCGCGGAGTGTGCAAGACAGATAAAAAACGGTATTTCGTATTGTTTTGCGACTTTCAATTTCCATTTTCCTGTGTGCGATATAATATACGGTGTATTGTATTTCTTTCTCGCCGCACCTCCGCAATATCACCCGTCTCCAGGACGTCAACTGTTCTCATGTGGTGTCTCGGCTCGGCATCTCTCGCATTATCCCTAGTCCTCCTCCGCCTCCTCTTTCGTTGTCAATCTGTCTCTTCTTTAATTTTCATATTATTATTAACTAATTACTATTCTCATTTTCATCGACCCTTATTCTTCCTAAGGTTCATTTCACCTTTCCAAAGTATCGGGTTTGAACTCAGAACTCGATTTTTGCTTCTCTCTTCCTAAACATAATCGCGTTTCTGAAAAAGTGGTTCTTTTTATTACAGGTATTCTGTGAATTTTTCATCACGTTTAAGAAACTCCACCTCCCCCCTCCAGGAATTTGCAGCTATTTCCCATAAGCTATAATGTGCGTTTGCAATAGCGCAATATACTGTGGTCTGTAGGTAGAACTACTATCTGAGGGCGGAATATGACGATCAAATCTTGGAATTTGGTAGAGTAGTAGTTATTGCACTCGTAAATATTGAAAACTAGAGGTCCCGGGTTCGATTCCCGCTCGGGACAGGTGATTTTTCCGGTATACTTGCTCTGTATTGCAAAAATCGACTTTATACTTGGCTGCTATAGTAAGTTTGACTTTCGCTATAGGCCTATATATCTCTCTCTTCCAGCCAGTCGTGATCGACTATTGCTCCTCCATTTCTTCGCTACATATGGGTCCTGAGATGCGAGATCATTCCAATTTTGGATAAAATGACTCCACCGCACGTGTCACATATCAGAGAGTCCGTCATTGTATTTGAAGTTTCCCTTCTGCTGGGTTCTGCTCCTCTGTGGTTCCGTACTATGCTCTGCCACTGGTTTCTATCCTCTGCAAGTCCGTCCCAACTTCCTTCCAGCTTCAGTTTCTTCAAAGTTGCGTGCAGTTGGTCTTTGTAGCGCTTCCGCTGTCCGCCAGATGATCTAGCACCATGCTCCAACTCGCCATATAGAATGATTTTTGGGAGTTGGGTGTCCATCGCAGTTGGTTCCTCTCTATGATTGTTTCCACTGGCAGTGGGCCCGCTCTGTCCAACACTTCCTTATTTGAGACAAAGTCATCCCATCTGTTTCTGTATATCCTACGCAGCTGGCGTCGCTGGAATTTCTCCAGTTCTTTAATCTGCCTCCGATGAGGCGTCCAAGTCGCGCTGGCAAAGAGTAACGAGGATAGCACCACCGCTTTGAAGACTGCCATTTTTGTGGTGGTCCAGACGTCGCGATTATCAAAGACGCCGCTTTTCAGCTTGTAGAAAGCCCTCGTAGCTGATTGTATTCGTCTTTGTACCTCAACTTCCATGTCTAGCTTCTTTGTGACAGTGCTCCCCAGGTAGCTATATAATAACCTAGTCAGAATACAATATTTTAGGCTAACTAGCTCTTGCTCACTCACTCCGCTCGTTCTGCCCCTTCGTAATCTAGCCTATGTAATGAAGCCTAAACGTACTATAGCAACCTAATTTAGGCCTAGTAAGTATAAGCCTAGTATGCTGTGTATTAGGTCTAGTACAATTGAGGCTGAAGGTCGACACTTTTCCAAGTGAAGTCTAGAAAACTGTATACCAACCCTAGTATAATAGAGGCTAAAAGTCGATGGTCGAAATTTTTCCAAGTCTCAAGTAGGTTACGGGCATTGCTGACGTCACAAAGCATCGCATCGCGTGACGCAGATTTCATACTGACCCCCAGCCCAAACACATATGAAGGTCGAAATTTCTCCGAGTCAAGCCTAATATACTGTTTATTAGGCCTAGCATAATAAAGGCTCAAGGTCAAAATGTTTCTAAGTCTCAAAGTTGGTCAAGGCTATTGATGACGTCATAAAGCGTCGAGTCGCGTCGCATGACGCAGATTTCAGACTGACCCAGGCTCAAAAAAACATACGTGTCAGAGGTTTGTGCATTTTTCCTTACTCTGAACGTTTCCACTACCATAAATAGAATTCCAAATTAGTGATTGGACCTTAAAATTGGGCAGTTGGACCATTTTTGTTGGGCTTGAGCTGCCTGGCGAAGTCGTTAGACTGGAAATCAATTCATGAGTTCTCTATTTTGTAGGGCTGCGGTTAGGCTGGTGTTCGCTTTTTCCCAGACTTATCGCGAAGTCCAGCTGGGGTTGGATTTAACCTAGTTTTAACTTGAGGTGTAACTCGTTCAATTAAGTGTTGAAAGATACGGGAAGCGAGGTTACAGCTCAGCTTTAAATCAAAAATTGACAGTTTATTTTACAAACCGTTCAATATTTTCTGCTACATAGCCATTATCAAACGAGACACAAACTAGACTTGTGCTACGACGAAACAAGAAGTGAAAGATATGAGAGAACAAAACTAAATTTGACCAGGGTGACGAGAAAATTACAATGTTTCAAAGTCGTTAGGAGGAGAAAGATTGTAGAACTTCTCGATTAAATCATTCTGAAAACGATTTAAAAGAACGACATTATTACAGTTCGAATGACGCACAATCTCGATGTGCTCACGAGTCAACCGTCGATGGAAGGAATTCTCAGAATGAAGCAAGACGGCCTGGTGAAGATGAAATTCATGGTCAAAAGCTGTGAGGTGCTCTGCATAGGTCGAGTGATCACGGAGGGAAGCAAAGTCAACTTCATCGAGATCTTGTTGGGTCCTAAAACAAAGCTACCGGCTCGTCTCCCCTATGTAAAAAACTCACGGGTTCTTTAAGGGAGTTGAACGAGGGGTGGCAGGAACCTGTTCTATGGGGCACGTCAGGTCTGAAAAAAGTAGACTGTGACATCACAAGGCTAACCTATGATGTCCTTAAATTGTGACGTCACAGGCCCGGACTTTGGAGTTATATATAATAGAAGTGGAACTTGGAAAAAACTGTTCTATTATATCATCGAATTTTGAATTCAGAAGGCTGACCTGGCCCGTCATCAAACTGTGACGTCACAGACTCCACCCCCAAGCTATATATGATAGGAGGGTGACTTGAAAAAATTTTGACTTCCGAGATATACTGTATATGATAGGAGGGGGATTTGGGAAAACGAGGGGTGGCAATGAACTTGTTTTATGGTTGACTTATGACATCATCAAATTGTGACGTGACAGATCCGGACTTCAGAGCTACGTATGTGATAGGATGGAGACTCGTAAAAATTTCGACTTTCAAACTGTCTATGATACAACCTGCAAGCTATATAATTTGACAGAGGAGGATGGGGGGGACTTAAAAAAAAAATTCACCTTCGAGATGTATATGAGAAAAAGTAGACTTCTAAACGACCTTGAGGTTGTCCACCAGCTGGACAATGGACGTTTTTTTTTCAAAAATCACCCAATAATACAGACTTCCCTGTTTAAACTGATCTAAAATGTCATCAGAATATCACGTCAGAAGGCTAACCTATGACGCTATCAAACTGTGACGTCTTAGGATAAACACCGAATTATTTATGCTAGGAGCTTGACTTAGAGGGGGACTTGGGGAATTTGTGAGCTTCGAACTTTGCCGGCCGACCAAACGGCGGACGTTTCTTCCGAAAAACATCCCTGGTAAAACAGTTAAAACAGAGTCGCCCTTCTTTTCTCACAACTATCGACGATGTCATGAAATCCATCTATGCTCCCTTACTCAACTCTTCTTTGCCGATGATTATAATAATTATCATAATTTCTTCCACCAACTTTACGAGAGGCCTCAGGGCCTTCACAAAATCACTACTCGGTTACCTGAAAATGGTTTCAGATTTTCTTCCTCCGAAAGAAAATCTTAACCTATGCCGCCCATTCAATTTCTATTTTTACAAAACTTTCAAATTTCTCTGCGCAATTCTGGAAAACTTCTTGGATTAAAAACTCACCTGGACCTTCCACATTAAAACCCTCAAAACTAAAATGCACTCGGGCTCTAAATATATTGAAGTATTTATCGCACACGTCTAAGGGATGCAACTGGAAACTGCTCTTACAACTCTACAAAAGCCTCATTCACTCTAGTTTAGACTATGGAGACCCGGTATATGATTCAGATGAAAAATTCGTTCTCACCTTCGTAATCGTTGATGGATAGCTGCAGTTGCTTACAGAGAGCCGTTCTTATGCATCTTCTTGCGCTTGCGCCGTCAACAATTTCAGCCGAAAACCTGCCCAAGTAAGGGAGTCTAATCCAACGTTTTCTACTGTTGTGCAAATCCCTAGGGAGGGAGGTGGTGGAATCGAGGTATTTTCTCGTAAACCTCCTTCAGACCATATTTGGTTCACTCTGGCCAGGTACTTAATCGTCCCTAGTTCCTTCTGGAAAGTATCCTGACTCAAAGGAATATGAGTCAGTCGATGTATAAAGCTATTGAATGTAGCGATCTTGTGTGCAACAGGACAAAAGATGACCCATGGATTGTTATATCGGTCGAGGTTTCTTTTCTATAAATACCAAATTCATGGACGCCATCTCTAATAAATATGGACAAATCCAAGAAATTTATTAGTAAGCCGCCAACGTCCAGAGTGAATTTTATGGAAGGATATCGGCCATTTAAGTAAGAAAGGAACTCACTAAGGAGTTCCACTGGGCCAGTCCACGCACACAATATGTCGTTTACGTACCTATGCCAGTAAACAACGTGATTTAAAAGTACCTGGCTTGAAGAAAACAATTCGATTTCAAATGTGGACATGAATACCTCCCATATCAATGAGCCCAAAGGGGACCCAATAGGGATCCCCACTTCTTCTGGGAATTCGAAAAATTTTCCCTCGAATTTACAAAAATTGGGAGTCCAACAAACTGTTAGAAGGTCGAAGAATTCCACCAATTCCTCATGGGGGACACCAGTTTTTACAAGCAATTCGCCCATATGTTGGATAGCGACAGCTTTCGGATGTGAGGAAATAATCCCACCACATCAAAGGAACACAAAGTCGTTTCCTCGGGGAGGCTTATATCCTTCAACTTCTCCGTCAAAGAACCTGAGTTTCTTACTGAATGAGGGGAGGTAAAATCTACTCGCGATTTGAACCATCTATCTATATAGTTAGCGAACAACTAGGTTGGTGACGGACACGACGGGCCGCATTGGTACATCTTTTTTATGTACTTTGAGGTGGGGAGGAACCGGGTTAGGCTCCAAGAGAGCAAAGGACTCTTGATAATCACACTACAATTATTAATGATGTTCCTCACCTCTTTGAGAAAACTGGGGAAACAAAAGAGGATATTCTCCATAGCGCCACATTGTTCTAGCACTTCATGAACCCCGGATACATAAGAGGACTTCTCCATAATCACTACGGCGTTACTTTTATCCGCCTTGGTAAGGATTAAGCCCTCCTCCCTGACCATCCTCTTTAAGCCTTTAATCACCTCACTACAGGCATTACTTGTGCGGGGGAGGGGAGTGTTGCAAACCATTTCGGCGCACGTTTTTTGGATATTCACTGCAGGTCCAATTTTGACTGTCAAGTCAGTTACTGCATTAGCAAGGTCTCTTGGTTCTTAAGAGGGGGGAGGCCAAATTTCAACCCTTTCTCCAACAGGTATAACTCATTACTATCAAACTGAACCTTACTATAATTGATAATGCGTGGCTGGAATTGCTGGATTAAATTATTTCCAGGACGGTCTTTTTTCTCAGCCGTAGCCTTTGAATTCTGGAGAGAGGCAAGTTTACGAGTTTTCGTTCAAAAACGTGACAGTCACCATTGACAGATACTATAAATGAATCAAACTCACCAGGGTGAAGGAGGCATTAAAGCCTTGAATGAACCAGCAGATTAAGTAGTGTTGTGACGTTAAGCTGCCTATACCACGTCCTCACCTACTTGGGAGTGGCCATAAATTCAAGGAGGGCTTTGGTAACCTCCTCCATAGGGAGAACTCATATTTTAAGCGGCTGGCCTTAGAAAATATAGAAATCATACGGCACCGGAATAACGAAGACTTCACTGTTTCAAACAGGTTCATTCCTGATGAGGGTCTGATTGAGCAAGTATATGAGAATGATTCAAACTTCGATGACTCGCTGGTTAAATCATGATCTTCTGGTTAACTCCCTTGTCTTTGTTGATGTTGGATTCAGTCGCTTTCGTTTACGCTCCGATGATGGTTGTTTAATCGAAAATGTTCAGCAGCTCTTTATAGTGTGGTTCAATATAATTTGTTACACCTTCGGGTTGTACAGTCTTCTTTGTAATATGAATAACCGTAAATTGCAAGAACGTATCGATTCGTTGAGATATCTCTGTTGCAGCGGTTCATTGATTGATAAAATTGCGTTGTCGAGAAAGCGGCGCAATGAGTCATCATCTACCTGTAGCAACTTAATTTCGGGTGCGAAAAGAACTGATCTGACTTAAATTTTGTCTCGAAACACTGTCGTCAAGTGCGTGAAAATTTATAAAGATTGTGAAGAAATAATTTATTATTTTTCCTATTCTCAGGTAAACCACATCCGGCAGAATTCACCAGTCCTCCAAATAGTCGATCCAGAGAGACCTACAACATCACCTGGCAGGTAACCAGTTATACACCAATTGAAGAATTCAAGTTAGCGTATCGACCAATATTGGAAGTGTCACCGAACTTTCAACATTACTCTGGCAAAGTCGATGGAAAACCTGTACGTAAGGTAAGCCCGTAGTTTTATTAATACGTTTCCTTTTTTTACAGCGTGTGTGAGTTTTTTTTTTTTCATACGATTTTGTACTATTTAAACAATATATTATACGCTCGACGTACGCGTCTGTACGATCTGTACTGCACTCCGAGTAAAGTTACATTATGTGACGGATATTGCATCGAGTATTAACGCTGTTCAAGTGTGTATATACGTATGTGTACAAAGCTTCACTTAAAGCTGCCGCGTAATTGTTTTCTCCGGCGAACGCAAGTTGGAACATATAGGGCGGCTAACATTAATCCTTCACGCACATTAATTTTCGAGCCTCATAAGGATATTTCAGAGAATGTAACGTTATTTTCGTCTTTCTCGCTGGCTTAAAGGACGCCGTCGCCGCGAAGGAGCAGTCATAGTAACTACAATGACAACCTCGAGTGGTCTTCTTTTTTTTTTTCTCCCTCGAGTTTGTTTTCGTTTCGTCAGACAAGTTTTGTGTCACGACCAGTAAACCCACGTATAGACACCAGCAATGAAATGAAACTTAAATGGGCGAAGAAAATTCGATTACATACCATAATGTATGAAGTTTAATTTAGTTACTAGGGACTGCGCCGCTTGATGGACAGATGTTTCTGCGGACGTTTCTTTCATCTGCAGAATATTGTGCGTTGACCTGTGCTAGGAAAATTAATCTAATGTCGTAAACGTCAGGTACGTAGTAGTTTCTTTGCAGAGTGTACTGTGGAAATCTTAAATCTTGTGTAAGATCGGAGGGAAAAAACGTTGCAAATGATGAGACAATTATGTGTCGGTTTATAAAAGAGAAATTAAAAGCCAACGGGCACGAGACTCGTAGTACTTAGCTGCATTTTAGAAAAAGTTTAGTTGGTGTGAGAGAAGAATTAACTTGAATTCATCAGTCCCAGTGGAAGTATGGAAGAAATAAAATGTAGAAACAAGGCTTAATAAGAACATCAACAATGGTTAGATGGGGAAAAGATTGTACATAGCCACCCATCCTCCGCTGTGGAGTGGGTGCGGGTTGCCTACGTATTAATTTTGTTTCTTCCAACACCGGTATCGACCCGTTCGGATATAACTTCAGTGTTGGAAGAATCTCTCTCTGCTTGACAGCCGCCAAGCTGCAATGACCCCACGCACCCACATTTTAGAACTCATATCAGACACAACGTAGACCTAGGCCACTGTTGGAATCTCTTCTTCTTCTCTCCACGCTCGATAGTCTTCCTGCAGTGGGTCTTTTGTACGTGGCTGGTACACAAGTGTTGAATGCACAGCATTTGCCTATTCCATTAACTATGGTTGCAGATGCTGACACCTGGTTCCATATACTTCTTCGAAACCTAGCACGGTAGCTACCAGGTTACTCGGAGCAAAAAGTTCATCGACCTCACTCTCTTGCAGGGTTCGACTAAGCATGCTTCGCTCCTACCTCCGCATCGCGTACTAAAATAACGAATGCTGTGGTCCTTCATCCCCTCCTTGATCGCAGTACCTTTCTTGCGCAACTTTTCTTAACTTCTTATGAAGGTACTTGTGGAAGCAAACGACTCGCGTCAGGTGAAAGTTCTGCTACCATGTCTCGGTTCATGTACTCGTCAAGGTCGCGAATTAAGCACGGTTCTCCATATCCCTAATAGCCGGCGGCTTAGTGCAAATTATAACGTCAACCTTGCATTTCATGTTAAAATCATAAAATTTGGAACGTACATTTAGAATGCTTCCATAGGGGTCCTGTAATGGCGGGTTGCCTAACTGGAAGGAGTTCTTGCTTATAAATGACCGAATTATTACTTTTCGTTCGCAATTTATGCAGAGACCGCCAAATTCGAAAAAAATGTCGAAATATTCTTCCGTCATTTCAGGAGTGCCAAGGGGCTGATAACCCCTAAAATAGGGGTGAGATTGAAGGACTCATTTCAACATATTTTCACGAATATCCCCATGAAATTTTCCGTAGATTTTGGGAAAAATACTGAAAAAATTCTCCAACCATCCAAAGGTTCCAACAGCCTCACCCCCACAAAAAAAAAAATTGGAAAAATCTCAACGGGTTCTGAAATAGAATTTAGCGCGAAGTCCGGGACAAAGGTGAAAATATTCCTAGGGCCCTCGGAACGGGTTAAATGGAGCAAAAACCCTGAAAAGTGATGGAAAAATTTTTGATTTTTTTTTTTCAAGTTCCACAAATTCTTATGTAGAATTTACCGTAGAATTCGGAAAAAATAATAACAAACTTCCTGGAGGTCTCTGAGAGAGGGTAAGAGGACTCAATCTCCCAAAACTCGAGGTAAAAAACAGGTGCTTTTGAGAACATTCAAACGGATTCTTGTGTGAAATTTAGCGTAGAATTCAGAAGGAATCCTGAAAAAAATCTCGTGGCTCTTCAAGGGGCTCGGGAGGGAATTTGAGCCATGGCGTCACGGTCCAAACCCCATAGGGGCTCCATAGTGGCAGGTTGCCTAACTGGAAGGAGTTATTGCGTATAAATGACCGAAATATTTCTTTTGATTCGCAATTTATGTGGATTCTTATGTACTTTGCGCTTTGGACCGCCAAATTCGAAAAAAATTGTCAAAAAATTCTTCCGACATTTCAGGAGTGCCGAGGGGATGCTAACCCCTAAAATAGGGGTGAAATTTAAGGACATATTTCAACATATTTTCACGAATATCCCCATGAAATTTTCCGTAAAATTTGGCAAAAATACTAGAAAAATTCTCCGACCGTCCAAAGGGACCAGGAGCCTCTCCCACCCGTCAAATTGAGGAAAAAATATTTTGTCTCTTTTGAGTAAATCTTGATGGGTTCCGGAGTAGAATTTAGCGCGAAATCCGGAAAATATAGTGAAAAAATTCCTGGGACCCTCCTCGGCGGTTGAGAGGGGCACAAACCCTGAAAAGTGATGAAAATAGTTTAGTTTTTTTTTCAAATTCAACAAATTTTTATGTAAAATTTACCGCAGAAATCGGAAAAGATGGTAAAAAAAATTCCTGGAGGTCTTTGAGAGGGGATAAGAGGACTCAAATCCCCAAAACTTAAAGTAAAAAATATGCGTTCTTGAGAAAATTCAAACGGATTCCTGTGTGAAATTTACGGTAGAATTCAGAAATAATCCTGAAAAAAATCTCATGGCTCTTCGAGGGGGCCGGTCAAGGGGGCCGGGAGGAATATAAATTCTTTGGGAAAAGCAGTAAAATTGTAGAATTACATTCTTATAACTCATATAAACTGCGTTTTCTGTTCGTTCGAAAGTGTCTCTATGTGGACTCATCAGTTTTTCTGATAGTTTCTACTTTTCATTCCGTCCGTCCTCCTCAAATCTGGCGCCCATTTCATATCAATTATTTATTTTATTTAATTCTATACATGGCGACGACGTGATTTAAACCATGGACCTTCGAGTTTTCTGAGTGACGCTACTGTGTAGAAAAAAATACGGTAAATTTCACACAAGAATCCGTTTGAATTTTCTCAATACCGCATATTTTTTACTTTACGTTTTGGGGATTTGAGTCCTCTTACACCACCTCAGAAACCTCCAGGAGTTTTTTTACCATGTTTTCCGAATTCTACGGTAAATTCTAATAAGAATTTGTTGAACTTGAAAAAAAATGCTAAAATTTTTTCATCACTTTTCAGGGTTTGTGCCCCTCTCAACTCCCGAGGAGGGCCCCGGGAATTTTTCCAGCGCGAAATTCTATTTCGGAACCGTTGAAATTTTTCCAGAAAATACAAAATACAGATATTTTTTCAATTTTGAAGGGGTGAGGGCCTTGGGCCCTTCGGACGATCGCAGAATTTTTTCAGTATTTTTCCCAAATTCTACGGAAAATTTCATGGGGATATTCGTGAAAATATGTTGAAATATGTCACCTCAATTTTAACCCTATTTTAGGGGTTATCAGCCCCTCGACGGCCCTAAAATGTCGGAATTATTTTTTTGATAATTTTTTTAGAATTTGGTGGTCCAAATTACATAAGAATTCGCATAAATTGCGAACCAAAAGGAATATTTCGGTCATTCATATACAAGAAATCCTTCCAGTTAGGCAACCCGCCATCACGGGGCCCCTATGGGATTTGAAACGTGGCGCCATGGCTCAAATTTTTCATTCAAGCATTCTACATTTTCGTTCCAAATTCCACGATTCTAACATGAAATACAAGGTCGAATTGTCTACCTCATAGACTATAAGCAGTTCTCGCTTCCCATATATTGAGCAAGGAGCGACTGCCTCTTGCTTGACGAGTAAAGCCTCTTGATCAGTCTTTGTCCTCTTCTTTGCTTTGAACACTTTTGCTCTCTCTTCAGCAAGGAGCTAGATCGGTGGTTACTAACACATAAAGAGCCTCCGTTGAGATCCTCAGCACGACTCTTCGTTGGATCTTTTACATCTCTTTTCTTCTATAGGTTGTCTTCATGCAGTCGGTCAATACTAGAGCACCATATAGAAGAATCGACAATGCGGTGCTCGTCGTGATCTTTCTTCTAGCTCCCCTCGTCCCTTCTAGGTTTGTCATGGCACTACCCAGCCCACTTTTTCCGCTGCCATCAAGAAATGGTGCATGAAGCTCAGCTTTGTGTCAAACCAGATGCCCATACCGCACCACTGTCTTGATTGTGATTTCCATACCTCGCAGACGAATGGCGAGTAGACTGAACTGCTGACGTGGACTTCGTCTTTCTTACTGGCAACTTGATCCAACTCGTCACTGCCTCTAGAGCCTGGTTTATCCTGCACTCCGCTGCTGCATACCTCCATGTGTCATCCGCATAGAACATAAGCTCAACGCATGATGACATCTTCACCTTGAAGAACCCGTTAAATATGACGGAACTCAAGCGCGATTCAAGGACCGACTTGTGCGGCAGCTCATAAGTAAATGGGCGCTTCACTGTACCAGAAGACGTTTCCAATGTCCAGTTGCTATTTCATCTTGGAAATTCCGACGCACCACAAGAACGGCTGAAGGACCGACCCATGTGGTACACTACAAAGGAACCGGGCGTTTCACTGTATCAGCAGACGTCTCTGAGCGGATTTCTAGGCAGCTCCTGAGCAGGTATGCAGGCACTTGTGCGTCTACACAGACCTCCAGTATCCTCTCTCGTAGTATTGAGTTGAACGCATCTCTTGTGTCGAGGCTTACGGCTGTGCAAACCTGACGCGTTGGTATTGCTGACTTGGGTATCCTCTTCAGCCTGATTCAAGTATCTGAAGACAGCGTCCAGTTTAAAAACCGTACTGACCTTTTGAAACTATCTCTCTTTCTTTCAGATAGGTCTCAATTTGATTGACTATCCTTCTCTCTAGATCTAAATGTTTGCCCACACTATCTTCCAGGCAAAGTGGTGAATAAGAGAATGGCAGGCACTTACTTCCTAGTAATTTCCGGAGTTCACTTGGGGTTTCATGTCTACCTCTATTTTGGAAATCCGCGAGTCCGAGTTGCCGTGCCGCCCCCTGAAGAATCCTTGGACCCTCGACCTAATCCAGAAATATGCGAGTGCGAGTTCGAGTTTCCCAGTCCTAGCGTAGTATATTATGCTATACTAGCTAAACTAGGCTTAATTTGACTATACGAGTATGGTACTTTATCGAGGACTAGCTATCATGAAGCAGGATCTAAATATCATTCAGTGCAGGCATATATTTTATTCGTCGGCGGATCGACAGAAGGTTATCACTTTTTCTCAACCTTGAAAATCGAAATAAGAAAACCAGGGAAAGGAAAGAGCGAAATTGTCACCCAAAATTCGGCGGAGAACGATGTATATTGTACACCTAATTAAACTTTCCTCTTGCAAATGTTCAACTTTCATCAAGGACGCGGCTTCTTCTATATTCAGCGAGCTTTCGGACAAACTAAAGAATTTCGAATGAACCGCGCCGACAATAAGAAAGCGGACGAGTGCTGGCGAAAAGTGGAAATTGAAATAACGACAAAAACAAGGATCGCAGCTTGTCTATCTTGCGTGTTATTGTGTCGTTCATGACGCGCGCGAAAAAAAACGAAGAAGAATTTTTATATTTTCGTTTCCGCCCTTAGTACGCGAATCACGTTTTTCGTTCGCGAGATTAAAACGTCGTTTATTCCGCAAAATAAAATACCGATGTTTTAACAAGTGCTACTAAATTACCCCCCTTTCCCCGTTTCTTTGATCACAATCGTCGGGCCACGCTCGTAAATTTCGTACTCCCCCTTCGAGCGTTCTCTCGAACGTGTGAAGAGAATTTTTTTTTTTTTTTCTCCAGATCAAGGGAAGAAATTCGGTTTTTAAAACATAAGCTCGCCTCCACTCCACCAATTAGTTTTTGGTTCTCTCCTCTTTCCCCGCGAGTGAATATCATTTCGAAAGAAACTTTTTGTCAACTTCAATGTAAACGAGCTTTCGTGATAGTGAATTTTATTCTTTTTCTAACGTAAATAAATACGTCGTCGTTATAATATTATTAAACCTAACTAGCGATAAACTTCGCTATTTTAGTGTAAACTAATCTGTACCAGGGAGCCGCGACGAGGAGGTGAGGAAGAAACAGAAAAGCGAGATGAGAATTACGATAAATGATGAGTATAGGAGGAGGGGGAGAAGGAAAAAGATATATTTACCTTGCTAAACAAACACAGCGCATCAAGCGGGAAAAAATAAATCTGTAATTATTTTTGAAAAAGGGATACACACACCTGCGTGATATAAATAGTTGAGGTCTGGCATTTATGTAGGACACGAGCAAGAGTAGAAATTTTTCAAGCTTCCATTTGCGATTATCATTCAATTCGCTCACGAATTCTACACAAATCTGACCTACTTTCAACTAACTTTTGAAGATACAGCGAAACCATTACCCCAAAAAGCTACAGTCTCAGAGGCAGAAGTACACGTCCCTATTCCCTCCCCTGCATTTTGAATTTAGAAGCGGGGTCTGTCTGCATCGTTTATACCTTGTAGTGCACTACCAATCAGGCACTACCATTAAATTTGTCTATGCCACCTCCCTTCTCCCACAATTCCTGGGGAGGTTGGTGATATACTACATTGATCTGAAAACAGGCAGAATTGTTCGAGCTACGTTATTGCTGGTCTCCTTTCTCTCCAACTGTCAATAGGGAACCAGTTTTATCGGGAGGGAGGCCGAAGAAAACTGGCAAAGCTTGGTGCTCGAAAATTTTACAAGTCTAATCAAATAATGCTGCAAGAATGTTGATCTTCCAAGTTCTTAAATTATGAAGGAGATTTTAGTGTGCAACATCAGGACGCCGTTGAATGTCAGTATGGCCGTGTAACTGGAATATTGATCTATATTATCTTTAGTACGAATGGTACAATTATCATTATGTTGTATGATACAGAACAGTCAACATCTCTTGAAGCCTCTCTCTGACCTTCTGATTTACATATTATCTAGCTTGGGAGTCGGTATAGCCCCTTCCAGTAACTAGACATGCGATGCTTCGTACACCATTTGCCTTGGCCCCTTCAATGAGCCACACATGCCATGGTTCGAACACCATAAGACTCAGAACGTCCTTCTAAGGTATTCTAAGTCCAACTCTAATCATATATAGCTCAGAGGTCGGATCATATGGAGGTCGAGTTTTTTTCAAGTCCCACTCTTTTTATATATCGCTCCAAAATCCGGGTCTGTGACGTCACAATATGATGATGTCATAGATCTGGTATTCCAACATTTTAACTGGGAACCTGTTTTATCTGAGGGTTTTTTGGAAAAAATATCCGCCGGTCGGCAAAGCTCGGAGCTGAAAAACTTTCCAAGTTACCCTTCAGTTATATATGGGTTAGAGGCGGGGCCTGTGATGTCACAGGTTGTTTCTTTTTTAAGTTCCCTTTCCGATGATATACCGGGTGGACTAGAAAGATGTTACCCGTGGGATGGGAGTTTGCGTGCGCTAAGTCAATTCCAGCGCAAAAACGCGAAGCGTTAGACGTATACTTCAAATCTATAAAATTTGTATCTCAATTTTAGCTTCGATTTGCGCCCCCACTTAACTTTTTACGACTTTTTTATGCCGAGTCATGGACGAAACATTGCCAAAAATTGACCAATTGGCCTAAATTGCCAAAATTAAAAATCGTTCAAACTTCCATAATATTTTACTTGAGTTGAAAGTGAAATTTAACGCCGATTCCGAAAAAAATACCTGAATACCCTATGAAGCTTGAAAGTGGGTGAATTTTTAATTTCTTATCTCAGGAATCTTGGCAAATTGGTCAATTTTTGGCACATTTTGGTCTACAACTCGGCTCAAAAAAGTCGTAAAAAGTTACGTAGGGACACAAATTAAAGATTAAATTGAGGAACTTTCAGAGATTTGATGTATATGTGACCGTGTCACAGGAAAACCCCCCTTAGCGTTCTAAACATAATTTTACAGGAGCGATGATTCTAACTTTAAAAGCAGTTTTCGGCGCCATTATGCGATCAATTTGGCTGAAAATTTCGTCAGTTGTAGATTAATGATTCAAGAATACAATTCAATAGCACTTTTTATATTAATTGCGTGTTAATAGTTTAAAATTTTGAATTAATTATCGTTATGTTGGAAGAATCGCACAAAAAATTGCATCTTAGCTCCATTTTTTGACCCGTGGACCCAAAAATATACATTGGAATGAAATTTGTGGGTAAGGTTCATGTTCAGCGACCCAAAATTACCCCTAATACTGAATTTCAACAAATTCCAAAAATTTTTCCAGAAGTTTCAAATTTTCCCCCAACTTTGAAGACCCCTAAGGCCTATAAATAAATTTTTTAGAATTTTTTCAATACCACCACGTAAAAGAGCGGGTTTCAATTATAAAGGATCACTGAAAACCTGAAAAACGATTTTTGGGACGTTAAGGGGGGTTTTCTTGTGATAGGTCACATATCATATCTAACGTCTCGCGGTTTCACGCTGGAACAGATTTAGTGCAAACTCCCATTTAACGGGTAACATCTTTTTGGTCCACCCGATATAGCTCCAAAGGCCGGACCTGTGACGTAACAATCTACATTTTTCAGACCCCACGTATTCATAGAACAGGTTTTCTGCCACGCCTTGTTCAACTTCGTTAACCCTTAATGTACTGGATTTTGAAATGTTTTAAAAATTGGAATTTTTGCGTAAAATATCACAGATGTATCCCCACATATCCCGAATATCAAAAAAAATTTCAGTTTTACCCATTCAATTTTTGTAGAGACCCTACGTGCCAAAAGTGGCACATAGTACGTTACGGTTGTTGAGTGTAAAACATAAACGTCACGTTTTCACGAGCGGAAAAATAGTTTTTGCTCATTTTATCACGCCAAAGGTGATTTTCTTTAGAGTTATAGAAGTTCCATTCATTACAACGGCTAACATTAGTTTTACCAAGGTTTTGTATTCTTTAATTTTAGTGTCATTCGAACAAAAGTGCTATTTCTTGCTTGTTTTAATTCTCTGATGACAAACGTTCTTATATTCTGAATTTGTAGTTTAAAATATGTAATTACCCCAAATTAAGTAGGGGCCAGATCGAGCGTTAATTTTCTGGGAGCGTTTAGATTTATTGAATCTTGTTTCACGGGTTCGTCCTGTGTGCCACTTTTGGCACATACATACAAGATGGTTATACCTTCCAACAATGATAATGCTCAACTCTACCTGTTTCATGTTAACTCGTATAAGAAGGGTTCAGCGCTCTCAATAGCTGCTACCTGTTCACTGTCTTCTCTTTCCCTTCCTTTCTTTTTTTTTCATTTTTTTTTTTTTTTTTCATTTTACAAACGGTGGTGGAGTTCCCGTCAGCTGACCTTTCTTTATTTATTTTTCCGACTTTTACTTTCTCTCTTGTTCAAGTATTTTTTGGTAAACTTCCCATTCTACGCAACTGTAAGAGGTCTCGCAACTGTAAGAGATCTACGCTGTAAAAGGTATACTTCGCACGCCGAAATCATAGTGATGAGAGTGCAGTCATTCTTCTCTTACATTGTATTGAGAACAGGTTAATTGTTTAAAAATCCATTGTTACCTAACCTAAAAAAAAAAAAGAGGTAGATAGGGGAAAAAAATCAACATGTATTCGGCGTGCCGCCTTCTTTCTGTCCTACAATAGGAAGCATCCCTTATACTGTTTTCCTTACCTGTTTGTGACAAAAACGGCACATAGGACGATACAGACCTTTTTCAACTATTATGACAGATTTTGAAAAAACACCGTGATGTACTATGTGCCATTTCTGGCACGTTCAACTTCAAATGTAATTTTTATCGATACTAAGAGGAAATTTCTGAGTCTGATTTCAGAAATGGGAAGTTGAGATCTCTATCTTTCAATTTTTCATAAGGATAACTTCATTTGAGTAAATAATCATGGAGTTTGAGCGCTTCAAAAATTTGCATTTTCAATCAAGCAATATCCCTACTTCTGAACGTCATAAATTTCGTATTTATGAATATTTTTTTCTGAAACTTGTTTTGCTGACGAGGATACGAATACTGAACACCCTTACGTTATTTTCATCAAAAAATATTGTCTACATTTGAAAATATGATCGTTTTTTTCGAATGTGCCAAATGTGGCACATAGTACATTAAGGGTTAAAGAACCCCCAAGTTTTCCCAAGTCCCCTCCTATTATAAATAGCTCTAAAGTTCGGGCCTTGATGACGTCATGTGTCACCATTGTACAATCTGATAATATCATACTTTGTCCAAGTTCTTCTTCTATTATATATAGCTCCAAAGTCCAGGCCTGTGACGTCACAACTTGATGACGTCATAGGTCAGCCTTGTGACGTTAAAATCTACATTTTTCAGATCCCACGTGCTCCATAAAATATGTTCCCTGCCACCCTTCGTTCAACTCCGTTAAAAAACCCGTTAGTTTTCCCAACTCCCTTCCTATTATAAATAGCTCCAAAGTCCGGTCCTGTGACGTCACGAATGTTGATAACGTTACAAGCTTTATGGCGTCACAAGAAGGTTTAAAGTGGTTGATGCCTTTATTGAGTCTTCATCCGCTATCGAAAATTTTCATGTCTTTGCTCTGAGTTGTCCTCTCCCTTGCCCCAATTACCAAATTTGCGTATGCGTGCGTGCAGATACCTTGGGACTAAATTCACCCCTCTCCGTTTGCGAGTGGTCCATTCTTCATACTAGGCTTATACTAAGTCTCTAAGCTTCCCCTCAAAACTAGGTCTGAGCCCTAATAATCCTGTATACTGTATCTCTTCTACTACGATGTCATCATCCGTTACCCCCTCCTACCAGGACATCTTTAATCGATGACATCATCAGCCGTGATTCTGAGGGCCCCTCCAACTATAACGTCATCAACCGTGAGTCCGAGCCGGATTCTGAAATTTGCGAGTTCAATCCACCTTGCCTCATCCTTGTAGTCCATAAGTGGTTGAGCCTAGGCTTTTCATTTAGGCTAATTGCAGGCCCAGTATACAGGGTGGGGCAGAAAGATGTTAACAGTTAAATGGGAATTTGCGCTAAATCTATTGTAGCGCGAAAACGCAAAATGTTAGACGTAGGTATAGTTTAAACGTACGAATTTTGTATCTCAATTTCATCTTTAATCTGAGCCGGACCCGAAGTTTCTACGACTTTTCTGTGCTGAATTATGGACCAAAATGTGCCGAAAATTCACCAAATCGATCAGGGTTCCCAAAATAGGGCTTGAAAATTAATCAATTTACAGTACTGAACTGAATTTCGAAAATTTTAATGATTAAATTATTGTTTCTTAAGTAAATTTGGACGGGGAAAACGGAAAAAATAGTAACAAAACCCTAAGAAGCACCAAAATAGGTTCATGGGCCGAAAAAGGGTCAAAATTTCACCAAGGTTGAAAATCGTTCAAACTTTTGAATTGTAAATCAATTTTTAAGTGGAATTTCGCGCTGAGTCCGAAAAAAATCCTTAAAAAATTCTTCGAAGCACCGAAATGGGTTAATGGGCCCAAAAAGGGTCAAAATTTCGCCAAATTGGAAAATTGTTTGAATTTTTCAATTTTAATTCGATTTTCAAGTGGAATTTCACGCTGAGTTCGAACCAAATGCTCACAGAGTTCTTCGAAGCACCAAAAAAGGGTTGAAGGGCCCAAAAAGGGTCAAAATTTTCCCAAACTGGAAAATCATTCAAACTTTCAAATTTTAATTCGATTTTCAAGTGGAATTTCGCGCTGAGTCTAAAAAAAAAAAAAGGCTAAAATAATACTTCGGAGCACCAAAATGGGTCGATGGGCACGAAGAGAATCAAAATTCCTCCAAGATGAATAATTGTGTAATCTTCAAATGTTGTTTTCAATTCTGGAGTAAATTTTTGCACCGAGTCCAAAAAAAATACTGAAATGGCCCTAGATGATCTCCAAAATAAAAAATAAAAAATTCTCATTCTGCAGGAAAATTGTTGATTCAGGGGCTAGAAGGAATATCGACAAGTTCGTCTTCCGTTGAGTGCTTGCGGAGTGAGAGATCGACTAGCGTCGGATGACAGATCCGAAAGAGGAAATTGCGGAAATTCTCCTCATTTGGGGATTGGCAGGAGACGACAACTTCGTCTCCCGTTGAAGTTTCGCGAAGAGAGGTCGACTAGGGCTCTGCGTATGATCAAAGCGGGAAAAAGTGCGAAAACTCACGTTGTTTTCGGCAAAGAACGCAAAGTTAGTCTTCTGTTGCGCGCTTGCAATGAGAGATCAACTGACACCCTACCTATGAGCGAAGTGGGCCAAACTGCAAAAACTCCTTGGTTCAGGCAATGGGAGGGTACCGCGAATTCAGTCTTGCTCATGATGAGCGATCAGCTACAGCTCACCGTAAGCTCATGACGAAAGTCCAGCTTCACAGTATCGTTCCTTCCTTCGCGGGAATGAACGAGAATTTTCTCGCATCCGCCTGCCTCTATCGAACACGGGCCTTCATCCTTCTCTCACCACGAGCTCATGACGAAAGACGAGCTTCACAGTATCGTTCCTTCCTCGCGCGAAAGTACGAGAATTTTCTCGGATCCAGTGCCTTATGGAACGTAAAGCCTTCATCGTTCTCCACGGCAAGCTTAACGAACAACGGTCTCGGGATATCCTTCCCAGCACTGGCTGTGGAGACGAGAATTTTCTTGAATAACCGGCCTACATAAAACGCGGCTGTTACAGTTCTCTCGTGGCGAGGTCACACTGGAACGCGATCTTCGCGGTATGTTTTTCACCATTGCCTGAAACAACGAGAATTTTCTCCTACTCACCCAATCAGATCAAACACAGGTCTCCAACTGGACTCTCACCGCGAGCTCATGGCAGACAACGATCTTCCTAGTGCTCTTCCCTACTTCGCGGGTCTCCACGGGAAATTTTTCGGCCTTTATCGAACAAGGGGGTCCTACCCGATCTCTCACCGCAAGCTCATAACAGAAGACAATCTTAAGGACATCATTCCCTTCAGCGGGTGAAGCCCCGAGCAATTGCGGGCAATCGTCTGCCTCAATCAAATACTGAACTGTAGCTGATATCTCATCACGAGTAATACCGAATTCGCGGTATCGTACCTCTCATTGCGGCTGAATCTAGGAGTTTTTGCACTGCTTCGAACATAAGTGGGACTTTCACCGCGGGCACGCACCAGAAGACCAAATTTGCGGTATCATACCTTCCTTTGCCTGAAACAACGAGAGTTTTCGCACTTTTTCCCACCCGCGACCAATCTTTTGTTCTCGCGAAACTCGATTTCTATGAGAACCAAAAGAAATTGAAAAAACTAAGCGATTTTCCAAGTTGGTAAAATTGTAATCGTTTTTGGACACTTGTACACATTTTGGTGCTTCGAAAAATTATTCAACAGTTTTTTTTTTTTTTTTACAACTAAGTACACAATTTTACCCTAGAATCAAGAAAAACTTTGAAAATTGGGCAATTTTTTTCGTTTTGGAGAAATGTTGACCCTTTTTAGTCCCATTAACCCATTTTGGTGTTTCGCAAGATTTCTCAACAATTTTATTCAGACTCAGCGCTAAATTTTGTCTCAGAAACGAAAAAAACTTCGGAAATTGAGCGATTTTATCATTTTGGGGAAATGTTCACTCTTTTTGGGCCCATAAACCCATTTTGGTGCTTCGCAGAATTTTTTAACGATCTTATTTAGATTTAGCGCTAAATTTTACTCCAGGATCGGGGAACACTTTGCAGATTACGCGATTTTTTTAATAGGAAAATTGTCTTTCGATTATTCACAACTTTGGAAACCCCTGCTGTGAAATTACGGCACATTTTAGTCCATAACTCGGCTCAGAAAAGTCGTAGAAACTTCGGATGTGGCTCAAATTGAAGATAAAATTGAGATAGAAAATTCGTACATTTAAAGTATACGTCCAACATTTTGCGTTTTCGCGCTACGACAGATTTAGCGCGAACTCCCATTTAACTGGTAACATTTTTCTGCCCCACCCTGTATAGTTTAGTTTACCGTAAAGCCCATCGTAATGGAGACTAAGGAGTAGCGCCTCAATTCTGAAATCTGCAAGTGTGACCATCATCAGCCGTGACCCGGAGACCTAGTATAAGGGGGACTCTAGTAGTATTAAAATTGTGCCTAGTACCGCAGAGACTGTTGGGAGGCTTACGAGCGGAGTGAGTGATCCCGAGAATAGAGTAAGGAAGAGAAGAGAGCCCAATCTGACCACGCTATGAATGCTGATACCATCATGGACGGTTATGACGTCAGGTGCCAACGAGCGGAGCGAGTGAGTCGCCTGTTGATAGCTTATCTTACAGTATACTACGCCTATATTAGTCCAAGAACGGAAGCTCATTCGTAAGCAAGACAGCTCGAAATGCAGCACATCAAGAACGAGTGAGCCCCCTGAACTAGATAGCTTATCTTACAGAGCACCAGACATATATTGGTCTGTGAACGGGATGGGCCGTACGCCTCTCTGAAAAAAATTCACAAGCTATAGGCCATGATTTTATCACAAAGCAGGCGTGGTCTTAAAATATAAATGAGGTTATATTACGAGTAGATATGAAACATGATCTTTAAATGTTGGGCTCTGTCATAAAATCTCTCTTTCCATTTAGCTTGATCGAGCAACTATTCATTTCTTTCCGCCGGAACTTTTTTTTTTTTTTCTTATCTTGGCCTATCTGTGACTTCAACGTCCCTAATTGCCCATAATCTTGTAATTGAGGACTTTTCGAATTAACGGGTTCCTTTTCTGTAGTCAATCTGTTGCTTCTAAATTGAGAGTTGTTTTTCGGGTTTTACTCGTATCTCTAAAACGTTCGCGATGATTACCAGCTTTTTCCAATTTTTCTATTTATTTTACCGTCCTTTTTTGTTTCCCCGGTCATAGTTTTAAGCTCTAAAACATCGAATTAAAATGAACCACGAAGCTCTCTACTATAGATGGGTTCGACGATAAAAGAAATCAATTTTGCTATCCGTAAAATATCCGTTGCTAACTAATAATGACCACCGAAAAAATTTGATTCGTTCGCGTCCCATTTCGATTGTAAATATGTCTTGTAGTTTTGGTTAGCGAAAAAATTTATAGACAAGGACGGAATATGGACCAGAAAAAAAAATATATATTACGGGCAGGGTGATTAACGCAGTGACTATACCGGGAGCTTATCCGCTGGGCAAATGGGTACGCCTCGAAATGAGCGTCCCTCTTGGGGCAGTTATGTTATCTCATCTCAATTTCCGGATTTTAATTAAAAAACCAACTCCGACGGACAAAGATGTGCGAGCGCGTTCATTCCGGCCAGCGTGCATACGATATACTGTTTACGCGTACGTACATTTTATAAAAATGTAATGGTCGGAGAGAGAGAGAGAGAAGTCCGGCACGAAAGAAGGAGGGGAAAAAAAGTACGCGATCCCATTGTTAATAATATTATTGCGAACCGTTTTTCCATCCAAAATTTATGTACCAAGATAGCGAGAAAGGCCCTCGACTCATTTTTATACTCGTACACCGAAAAACTGTACTGCAGATAGAAAAATATCAGAATTGTTTTATTCCCACGGTCACCTTTTTTTCCCCCACCCGTTCTTTCTCGCTCCACCTTTTGAGTCGAAATCTTTAATTTTTTTTTTTTTTTTTTCGGGTAGAGTACTTAGCTGATTCTTGGTGCGTGCGTATCTTTTAGAATTATAATGGAGTGTCGTCGTTACGTTTTGCGGAAAACATTTTCGGTGTACGAAGCACATCCTCGAGTACAAATTACGATGATTTATTGACCCATATTTTCGCGAGATTGGTACCTACACGCTTTGTTTCATTCCAGTCTCTATAGTATTCAAGATCTGGATATGAAATTTGCAAGTTTTTTCTTTCTTTCTGAGCTTTAAACCTACCAGAGAGGAACCTTGGTGTACTATTTTTATTTTTTGTGGTCTTTGGTGATCATGAGAAGCGCTTTTGATACGGTTGGAAGGATAGCTCTCTGGAAAAAAACTGGTTAAACTCGAATGCTCCAAAACTCATCCAGATAATTGCGAACTTCCGGTACAAATCGTTCCTGCTAAGAGCGTCACAGACAGGTTTGAAATCGCCAATGGTATACGACAGAGCTGCATGATGGTACCTCTGCTGTTCAACGTCTCAATGGTCAAGGATCGCAGACTGTGAGACGCAGGAGTCAAAATTGAATACCGCGCCAATGGAGGCCTAAACAACCTAGCCAGGCTCAGAGGCCAACTTACATAACCGTTTCATCTTCGAGCCACAATATTTTTTGATAATGGTGGAGAAGATGTAAACAAATTTGGCGAAACCCACCATGTTTTGTAAATTGAGGTCAACCACATAAAGATTAAACTGCTAATGGGGTCTAATGAAGACACCAGTGGGAGATTCTCGGATCGACAAGGCCGCCAGAACATTTCTTGTTATGAGAGCGTAGAATCATATCTTTCTGCAATCAGTCACTGAGACTGAGTAGACAATAGCGTTACATGCCAACCTAATGAAGCTTCTTCACTTCCATTCTTCTCGTAAAGGTTGAAGAGGAAGAAAAAAAAAACGCGATTATCGAGGGAGAATAAATTTTACACAAAATTCAAATTCGACATTCTTCTCGCACGTTTGAACTGTAGAAAGACGAATACTGTTTGGACGATGGGAGACAAGAATGGAAAATCACACGACGATGACGACGACAACAACAACCCCTAAGAAAATATTCATCAGGTAGTAAGGAAGGTGAATGGGCTGATTACGAGAAAAGTGCGAAAAGTCCCTCGTAAACTTTCGCAAAACGCATACAATGGGCGGACTGCGAAGTAAAATGTAAAGCTGCAAACCTTAATTTACATATTAAGTTTATATCAGTGCCATCGTAAGGTGGGTGCGACGACGGCCGCACGAATGAAGAGAAGTGAACGTAACGCGCTGCAATAGCGGACTTCAAGAATAGATAATTGTTATTCGCAAAAATGTATGCTGTTTACGGTGCACCAACATTCCTGACTCTTCGTTAAAGATGGAAATTTTTTCAATTAAAAAAAATCTCGACTCCGGAGGAAAATTACGTAAGGGTAAAAAAATAAAAGTGAAAATATACTCCCAACAGCTTTACTCGCTCCATATTTTCTTATCGTGCGGAGGGATATGAAAAAAAAAAACTCATCCGATCGAAAATAATAACTTAATGATAGTGGTGCGTTGTGGAGGGGAAAGAGGCTGCTTGAATTTTTAATGAAATAAACATGTAAATTTTTTGAAGAGCTCTGTATGTAATTAATTTCGACGAAAACGTCGTATGAGTTCTGAGAAAATCTTCGAGTACAGCAGGTTAAAAGAAAGCTCGTCGTGTCCCGATTTTATCTAGGTACTTTTATTTCTCTTTATTTTATTGGAACTCATAATGGGTGAGTGAGCTTTAAGTAGAGCACTAATATTGAAAAAGTTTCCCAAATGTACAAATCTAATTTATTAGTTGCTTTTACAAGAGTACTTTCGGGTGTTATCCCATTATCAGTTGTGTCGCAACTGGAGAACAAGGCTTACGAATAAGCCCCCGTGCTTGGACTGATATAGGCGTAGTATTCTGTAAGATAAGCTATCTAGTGTACGGGAGGCTCACTCGCTCCGCTCGTTGATATCTGACGTCATAACCATCCATGATAAAATCATCAACATTCATAGCGTGGTGAACTTGAACTCTCTCCTCAAGTCCCACTCCTACCATATATAGCTCGGAGGTCGGAATTTTTCCAAGTCCCCCTCCTATCATTATATATAGCTCGGAGGTAGGAATTTTTTAAAGTCCCTCTCCACCCTCCGTGATGCCATCAACCTTGCTCGCGCTCGCGGACGAAAATCTCCTGGAAGTACCCCCAACAAGAGGGATAATGAGTTCCCCGCTATTAAGCACTCGCAAACGGAGAGGGGCAAAATAAGTCCCAAGGTAATCTGCACGTACGCGTACCCAAATTCGGAATTGGGGAAAGGAAGAGGACAGGTCAGAGCAATAAGATATAAAACATGTCAACAAAATAATTTTCTATAGCAATTAAAGACATAGTAAGGGCATCAACCACTTTAAACCTCCTTGTGACGCTATCAAGCTTGTGACGTCATCAGCTTGAAATTCTTTTCTTTTCCTCGTTTGGTCTAGCGGTTACATGCTACGCCTAGTTTAGGCCTGGTATAGCCTATCAAACTCTATGCTAAGCCAGACTGTAGCATTGGAGGCTTTGACCTTGAAGATATATATGATAGGGGTTGCCTTCCTATCACAGAAAGAAAGAAACTGAGGAAGGAATTAAATGAATAAATAAATAAATAAATAAATAAATAAATAAATAAATGAGTAAATAAATAATCAATCAATAAAACAATCAATCAAGAAACAAACAAACAAACAAACAAACAAACAAACAAACAAACAAACAAACAAACAAAAAAAGCAAACAAACTATCAAACAGAAATCAAGCAAACAAATAAATAAACAAAATAATGAATAAATAAATGAATAAATAAAATAAATAAGTGAATAAATAAAATAAATGAAGAAACCAATGAAAAAATGAATGAATGAATGTGAGGCAATTTGAGAAACTGTACCTCAACTCGCTCCAAATTTTTTTTTTTTCAGTCACAAACTTTCAGTACTCAAATTTTTTCAAATTTTGCAGAATTCGTTTTAAAATCTGTTACTTCAAAAGATCATATCTCAGGGAATTTTCAACCAGTATAGAATTTTTTTTTTTTTTTTTTGGATTCAGAAAACTATCCTTTAAGTATTTGAAAATGCAAAAACAAAAAACAATTGAAGCGAATTTAGATACAGTTTCTTAGATCGCCTCACAATAAATAAATAAATCGATAAATAAATGAATAGATGAATAAAAATAAATAAATAAAATAATATATGAATTAATAAATAAATTAATAAATAAATTAATTAAATAAATAAACAAATAAATTCAAGCCCTTCTCTTAGAATTCCCCTCCTATCATATATAGCTCAAGAAAAGAAACAAAATTCTTCTGACCGGATGTCGGAGGGCAAATTTTTCAAAAAAAGAAGCCTATAGAACAAGCTCCTGGCTCCATGTCAAAATTTTGACCTCTGAAATATATCGGGTGGACCAAAAAGATGTTACCAGTTAGATGGGAGTTCGCGTAAATTCACTCTAGCCCAAAAACGTGAAACGTTAGATGTTTACTTAAAAATCAACGAAATTTGTATCTCAATTTTATCTTTCATTTGTACCCCTACTCAACTTTTTACGACTTCTTTGAGCCGAGTTAGGGACCAAATGTGCCAAAAATTGACCAATTTGCCAAAATTATCAAAAATTGAAAATTGTTCGTACTCCCATCGTATTTTACTTGATTTGAAAGTGAAATTTAACGTTGATTCCAAAAAAAAGAACTATATAACCATTATGGAGCTTGAAAGTGGGAGGATTTTCAATTTTTTATTTCAGAAACCTTGGCAAATTGGTCAATTTTTGGCACATTTTCGTCCATAACTCGGCACAAAAAACTCGTAGAAAGTTGAGCAGGAGCGCAAATTGAGAATAAAATTAAGATACGAATTTCCTAGATTTGAAGTATACGTCTAACGTTTCATGTTTTAACGCTAAAACAGATTTAGTGCAAACCCCCATTTAACTGGTAACACCATTCTAATCCACCCGGTATACATATAATATATCATAGGGGACTTGCCTTCCTATCAGAAAGAAAGATAGAACTAACTAACTGAATAAATAAATAAATGGATAAATAAATAACTGAATAAATGAATAAATGAATAAATGAATAAATGAATAAATGAATAAATAAATAAATAGATAAATAAATAAATAAATAAATGAATGAATGAATGAATAAATGAATGAATGAATGAATGAATGAATAAATAAATAAATAAATAAATAAATAAATAAATAAATAAATAAATAAATAAATAAATAAATAAATGAATAAATGAATAAATGAATGAATAAATGAATAAATAAATAAATAAATAAATAAATAAATGAATAAATAAATAAATTAATTAATTAATTAATAAAAAATAAATCAATAAATGAATTAATAAATTAATAAATTATTAATAAATAAATTAATAAATAAATTAATAAATAAATTAATAAATAAATTAATAAATTAATAAATTAATTAATTCATTTAAAAAACCAATAAATCTAAGTCTCCCTCTCATCATTCCCCTCCTATCATACATAGCTCAAGAAAAACGACGGCTTCCTCAACGAAGTTAAGCGAGGAACGCAGGGAACCTGTCTTACGAGTCATATGGGATTTGGTATTGAGAACTCAAGAAAGCCGAGACCTAGAATATAAAGAAGGACTAGACCTACTATATAAGCCTAGTATAATATATTTTTAGAGTCTAAATTTTTCTCGAATCTTGACTATATATGATAGGAGGGGAACTTGGAAAAATTCCTATCATGTATGGCTCGAGAAAGTTTTCTGTCTCCTATCATATATAGCTCGAGAGTTGAAATTTTTCCAAGTCCCCTTCCTATCATATATGGCCCGAGAGTTGAAATTTTTCCAAGTTTTTTGTTGGACAGCGGACGGCAAATTTCTCAAAAAGCCCTGCATAGAACAGGTTTCCTGTTAAGAGACATTAAAAATGTCAAATAATATATCCTAGGCCGTACTCTCTGTTAAGTCTGAAGAACTTGAACTAGACTGATGGAGGATACGCCAGGCCTGAGTAACTCGAACTCGACGATTCCTGTATCAGGTCAAGAGTGAGTCCACCAACGAGGGAGCGGAAGCCTAGTATAATCTAGTATATTGTATACCAAGCTTAGTTTAAGCTATAGCGTAGCATAGGCATTTACTAATCCTAGTTTTAAGCTAGCATAATTGAGCCCAGTTTAAAGCTAGTATAGCCTAATATACTGTATGCCAGGACTGGTAAAGTCAGACTCGCAGATTTATTATTTAGGTCGAGGATCTGTGGATTATAAGTCCAGGGGAGGCAACTCGGACTCTCGATTTTCAGTGGTGAGGTGAGGTGCCGGTAAAAGTCAAAAATGTCGAAAGGAGGGAAGAAAGTGCTTTCCTCCAGATATCATTAAGGATCAAAATTTCGTCTCGAGAGGTAGTCATTCCAAACGTGGTCCATAATCGCAGTCAGGTCTGTCAAGAAAAACCAATGGAGAGAAGTACAATTTCTGTTCGCGAAATTCTTACTCAGTGTTTACTTGCTCCACGATAAATTATCGCGCAAATTAGGGCGAAGAAGGACTACACGAAATTTACATTATTGTGTGATAAATCGCTGACCCCCGCCTTCTACAACTCGACAGACGTATATACAAGATAATGGGGTAGGTCAAGTAAAAAGAAGTTTGAAGCACGTAATAGCGAAGTATAAATAAGATGAAAATGTTTTTTCCCGAGCAGGAAACGCGAGTTCGTCGTGGAAAAGCTTTTAGGTCGTTGAATCTCTAATACACTCGAAGCGGGGTCGTGAAAGAAGATATTTTGACAGGTATACGTTAACGCAGTCATGTCTTCTCACTCTCGTTGCATTGTCTGCTTTTTTAACGTCGGGTTCACATCACTTCAGCATCTCTAGCGCACGACGTACCTGCGAGCAATACCGAGACCCCTATATCTAGACGAGGTTGGGTGAGTGCGCCTCAAAAGGAAAAACGGAATAGCACTTTCGATTAATTCCGTTTCTCGAACTTTCGCCGTTTAAAGAGAAAAGAATCGAAGAAGAAGAAAAAAAAAAATTGCGAATTTTATTAAGACGTCAAGCGTGACAGCGCAGAATTGAATTGCGACCGGATTTCCGCGCATTACATCGTTCGTTTTTGGAGCAATATCGCCGTAATGACGACATTATTATTTTTCTTCGGTATCACTCATGTCTGGTGTGGATTCAGCGTCGATAGACAATTCGATGAATAAATAAACTCTCGAAATTCTGTTCGTTTTCCGCTGCACGACTCCTGTCGCATTCATGTGAGACCTGTTCTAGATGTGTATGCAAACATTCTAGTCGCGTGAGATGATTGCATAATTGCTATGAGAAGGATGGAAGGTCGGATTCCAATCTCGTCGATCAGATTTTCTAGTTGTCATTTGGCTTGGTTTTATTCTTTGTGATTACAACGGGAGGCAGCGGGGGGTACAAGTTCCTATATTTTTCGGTAGCAGACCTCCACAACGAATAGGTGAAGGTTAGCTTTAGTCGTACTTCATATTTTCATACTTTGCTTATCACTGATTTATATGAGTCGAAAATTGCATTTTGAACCGGCGCGGCGTAAGGTACGAGGTGCGGGCAGGCAAGCTACTCATGATGCTTCTATGATGAAAAGAAAGGGGAAGGGGATTTCAAGTCCTCTGACAGAATCAATCCGTTTCTGAAGTTTACGGTCACTCATTATGAAGGAATATACTCAAGAGAGTAAAGAGATAGATACACGAACCGGAGGTAAGCATGAGATATGTTGCAGGTGGTACAATTTGCACAAGTTCTAAAGTTACCGTGAAAATTCCCGAAGAACCTTGTCGATCCAAGACATGACCTCGATATTTGTGTGTCGACCGAAAATTGATGTTCAATGGAACAAGAATTTACTTCTATTGTGTACCAGTCCCAGAAAACCCTGGAACCCCGGAAAAGTCCCGGATTTTGTAAAGAGGGCCCCGGAAACCCAGATTGACCCGAAATTTAGCTGGATGAATCCGGGCATTTTTTTTTCTGTGCCCAATGAGAAAATTGATGTAATTGTCAAGATCCCATAAAAAGGGAAAAATGTCATAGAAAAATCCCAACAAAATTTTGGTCAAGTCCCGAAAAGATTCCGGAAAGTTCCGGATTTTCTGGTAGACATCCTGGCTATTGAAGTCTTGGTCAAAATTATGTCGATATATCGTCGAAGACGTCGATTTTAGTTCGATTTTTAGTCGATATCACTAAATTTTTTATCGACCTAAAATTAGCTGCTCTGTTTTGTTGGTTTCAAATCTACTTGTAAGGGGTATCCTACAATGAACCAAAATTGGCAACGATTCTAGTGATCAGATCTCAAATACCATTGGTCCATTTGATACCAAATTGCTCGATACTTGTTGCTTATTGCCAACTTTTGTTCTTCATAGGTGACCCTTAATTCTCTAGTAATGCACCTTGGTCAGATTCTTTATAATACTGGAATTCACTGCTTTGTTGGGTGAATTTGAAGTTTGTTCGTAGTTCTCTGGTAGAATACATTAGCCGACTTCACGCTAGTCGACTTCAGTTCAAATTGATGTCAACTTCAGGTTAAGTTGCAGTTAATTTCCCAAAGTATTTGTTGACTTGGAATCAACTGCTTTGTTGGGTCAATTTTGAGTCCATTTACTTCTCTGGGAACGTACACGCACTGGACGACTTCAAATTGACCTTGATGGTCAATTTCTACAAATTTTTTGATGCTCCAGAGTCAATTGCTCTGTTTGAGTAATTTCAATTTCAATTTTTTTTTTTTTTTTGTAATGTACACTAATTGACTCTGAATCAACCTTCAATGGACGTTAATCTGAAGTTGATTTCAATTAGACTTCTCAAAATTATTCATCGGCCTGAAATCAACTGTTCTTTTGGGTAAATTTCAAGTCTTTTTGTAGTTCTTTGGTAACATATCCTAGACATCTTCAAATTGACGTCAAACTGATGTCAATTTCACTTTTTTTTTTTAAATATACATATAATTTATTGCTTTGTTGGATCCGTTTCAAGTCTATCTGTAGTTCTCTGATAATTTACGCTGATCAATTTCAAATTGATGTCCATTTCAGGTCAGTTTTCAGCAGATCCGTCCAAAGTATTTTTTGTTGACCTGGAATCAACTGATTTGTGGGGTCAATTTCACGTCTATTTGTAGTTTTCTGGGATTTATGGTCAATTTTGAGTCGACTTCTCCAGATTTTTTACTAACTTAGATTGACTGCTTTATTGGATTAATTTTGGGTCTATTTGTAGTTTTTTAAGTCATAATCTAATGTAAAATCATGAGAATTGTGCGCTTTTGACCAAATAGAAGTCTCTATTAATGTACGCTAGCTGATTTCAAATTGACCTCCATTTTAGGTCAATTTTGATTCGATTTCTCCAAATTTCTTGTTGCTCCGACGATCAAGTGTGAATTGCTCTGCTGGATCAATTTCCAACACATTTTTTCTAGTTCCTCCTTCTCTGGTACTGTATTTTGATTGACTTTGAATCAACCATCATAATGGACATCGAGCTGGAGTCAATTTCAAGTAGGCTTTTCAAAAGTTTTTTACCCGCCTGAAATCAACTGCTTTGTCGGCTCAATTCCAAGTCTATTTGTACTTCTATGCTAGTCGACCTAAAATCAACTTGAAATGAACGTCAATTTCAGGTTAACCATCAGTCAACTTGTCAACTTCAAATCAGTCTAAAATTGACGTCAATTACAGGTCAATTTTTAGTCAACTTCTCCAAATATTTGCTGTCAATCTGTAATCAACTGCTCTATCGGCTCAATTTCAAGTCTATTTGCAGTTCTATGCTAGTCGATCTTAAATCAACTTGAAATCAACGTCAATTTCAGGTTCACTGTGAGTCAACTTGTCAACTTCAAATCAATCTGAAATTGACGTCAATCACAGGTCAATATTTGGTTGACTTCTCCAAATTTGCTGCCAATTTGAAATCAACTGCTTTGTCGGCTCAATTTCAAGTCTATTTGTAGTTCTATACTAGTCGAGTTGAATACTTGAAATCGACATCAATTTCAGGTTGATCCTGAGTCAACTTGTCAACTTCAAATCAGTCAAAAATTGACGTCAATTTCTAGTTGACTTCTCCAAATATTTGCTGTCAATCTGTAATCAACTGCTCTATCGGCTCAATTTCAAGTCTATTTGCAGTTCTATGCTAGTCGATCTTAAATCAACTTGAAATCAACGTCAATTTCAGGTTCACTGTGAGTCAACTTGTCAACTTCAAATCAATCTGAAATTGACGTCAATCACAGGTCAATATTTAGTTGACTTCTCCAAATTTGCTGCCAATTTGAAATCAACTGCTTTGTCGGCTCAATTTCAAGTCTATTTGTAGTTCTATACTAGTCGAGTTGAATACTTGAAATCGACATCAATTTCAGGTTGATCCTGAGTCAACTTGTCAACTTCAAATCAGTCAAAAATTGACGTCAATTTCTAGTTGACTTCTCCAAATTTGCTGCCAATTTGAAATCAACTGCTTTGTTGGCTCAATTTCAAAGCTGTTTACAGTTCTGCACTAGTTGATCAGAAGTCAACTTGAAATGAACATCAATTTCAGGTTGACTTTGAGTCAACTTGTCAACTTCAAATAAATCTGAAATTGACGTCAATTACAGGTCAATTTGTGGTTGACTTCTCCTTTGCTGTCAATTTGAAACCAAGTGCTCTGTTGGCTCAATTTCAAGTCTATTTGTAGTTCTACCCTAGTTGAGCTGAAATCAACTTGAAATAGACATCAACTTCAGGTTGATTATAAGTCGAATTATCGACTTCAAATCAATTTGAAATCAGGTCAATTTTTAGTCGACTTCTCCAAATTTGCTGTCAATCTGAAATCAACTGTTCTGTTGGCTCAATTTCAAGCCCATTTGAAGTTCTATGCTAGTCAATCTGAAGTCAACTTGAAATTGACGTCAATTTCAGGTTGATTATGATTCAGCTTCTCAAATTTTTTGTTAATTTAAAACTGCTTGCGTTGTTGCGTCAATGTCGAGTCCATTCATAGTTTTTTGATAACTTCAGTTTTTTTACTTCCAATCAACCTCAAATTGACGCCAATTTCCAATCAATTTAGAGTCAATTTCACCACAGTATTTTTTTGCTGTCTAAAATCAACCATGCAGTTGGGTCAATTTCAAGTCAATTTGTAGTTCTTTAGGAAAGTGCACTCGTCAACTCCAAATCAACCTTCAATTGACGTTAGTCTGGAGTGGATTTCAAGTTGTATTTTTCCAAATTTTTTTGTTGACCTGAAATTGACTGCTCTGTAGGGTTGATTATAACAATCAATTTCTAGTTTTCTAAGAATTCACACTGCTCAACTTAAAGTTGATCTCAAATCGACGTAGAACTTCTGGAGTCGATGTACATGTTAAAACACTGTGACATGAAACAGACATAATTTCGTTTATAATGTTTGATTGAAAGATCATAGAATTCAATGATGATATTCACGAACGTGCTCCTCTCATTTTGTGGTGTAAGATGGGCCTAATTCGGCAGCGAATTTTAAACAAGGAGCTTTCATCATGGTGACTTGTGGTACCTTTTCGCAGAGCGCATCATATTTCCTTTCTGCACTCGGTCGGTTGGTTGGTCGGATAGGCGGCAGATGCGTTAACAGGAAACGGTTTCCTACAACCCTGTCGAACTTTACTCTTGGTCTTAATCTGGCAACTTCTTCGGGTGGTAATAATAATTTCTAACTGCAGTATTAACGGACATCCTCATGTCCGCAGGTTCTAACTGATTATGTGAAGACACAGACGGCAGCCTCGATAGTTTCAGATTGAAAAGGCAGATGTTCCCACTTTCTAGTTTCTTGAATGTCTAGAGCCGTGGTATTTCCTGACGTCAAATTGCTTTTTGTTGACGGTTGGGTATGACAGTAAATTGGTAGATAGTGCTAGAACAGATACTCTAAGATAGCTGTTCGTTCCTGTATAGGTTAACTAGACGAGAGGGCCACCATCGTGTATTTATAGTGACAGTTGAATTATTCCACGCCCTGGTACATTTTACGAGATGTGAGCTCTATCTAGGAGTAACTCCGTTCCAAGTCTACATCAGCACCATTGACTCCCATAGAATAGTGCGTGCTGGAAAACGTCCTCGAACACCCATAAACGTCATAGCCATCGACAAGTTCCGATGATTTGTAATAAATAGCAACGAGCATTAAACGCAGACCACGCAAATATCAAATAAGACAACTCATTGTTTCGTATTTTCAATTGTTTTTTTTTTTCATTTCGATGAACGCGACTACTTATTATTTCCACCACACGCGTACTCGTGTACAAAAGTACAACGAAGTTTAGTGCTGGAAGCACGAGAATAGGATGTTCCATCGAAGTTAATACAAAAGGTCAGGCGGAACCGGCCGTATACGAAATAACAGACTCGTATGGTGTCTATTATGTGAAAGAATAAAACGAATGGGCCTATTGCCAATTTCAGCTTTAAATCTGACCGCCGCTATGATATTGGCAAAATTTTCGTACGAGACGGGTAGCTGACTTTTCCGTCATCTACGAAAGTTCCTCTGTTTCCGCTGTAACTAGGTACCTGCTTGAAGCGTACCTATACGATAGAGTCGAGTATACTTTTTTGACTCTTTATCTTTCGCTTTGAGGTAGCCGTCGAAAACATTTATAATGTAGATACCGTACAGCAGTTTTCGATATTTACCGAGTTTTGTTTACCGCGATTACGAAGTTTTCGCAGCCCCTCTTTGCCGCGCGTACGGGTTCGACTCTTTTGATAATTTTCATTAATTAATGTAAAATACCCTCTAAAACAGAACGTAGACGAGGACGAAAAGCATTCGTAACGGAAATTTCGACGCTTTTAATAACGACTCTGTATAGGTAGTCAGTCTCTTCATTGTTGACTCTACGTATAGCGCGAATAGGAAAACATAATAATGCTTCTCTCTGCAGAAGAGGATGAAACGACGACGACGACGACGGTTAATTAATTATTGTATACAGTATACTTTTGGTTTGTTGCGAAAATAATAAAAAGACTATAATAATCTTGTAGAATCATAAATTCTCGATGAAATATTACTTTATCCCTTCTGACTTAGTCGCGCTCTACCAGCGGCGGTGTATTTAGCAAAAACTAAATGAAATATAAAGACGCTCCTTTGTTGGTGTACTTCTCTGAAGTATTACGCGCTGTATTAATTGTAATCACCTTTTCCGATGCTTATGCGAGATAGGAAGACATCTACACAGAACTAACAATGGAATAAAGTGGACAATGGGCTCTCCGACCTTTATTCGCGTTTTGCGGACAGATTTTCATTACCTACCGGAAGAATTTAGGTCAAGATATCGTATCCTCTTTGAGTATTTAATAAACATACAGAAATAACGAAGTGGAGATCCGAGTCAAGATGATAGAAGATCTGGAAACGGTTTTGGTAGAAATCATGAAGACGCTGGTCTGATTTAGTAGGAAGTGTATCATGGACAACAGTGAAGATGATAAATATAAAAGAATGTTCTGAAATTAGAATTTGTAAGAAAACCAGGCAAGATGAATTAAGAGTTCAGACGAGTCACCGCCTATACATCATCCTCTTTTATTTAGGACTTTGCGGGCCATTCCCTCTTCTGCTCCATTCCCTCAACAATGTTGAATGAGGAACGCAGGAAACCTGTCCTATAGGTTGAAAAATGATACATGATACAAACTGCATTAAGAGAGCCCCTTCAATTACCTGCATATGCAATTATTGGTATATCAATTGGCTTAGCCCCTTCAATGAGCCAAATATGCAATACTTCAAACACCATAAGTCCTCCATCTGTTATCTATTACGGGTCGCGAGTCGAAATTTTTCCTAGTGCCCCTCCTATCATATTTAGTTCGAGAATGGAAATTTTTCCAAGTTCCCCTCATGTCATATACATATAACTTGAGAATAGAAATTTCAAAAGGGAACCTATCTTATCCGTTTTTTTTTTTTTCGGAAAAAACATCCTCCGTCCAGCAAAAGGAGCTCAAAGTTTTCCAAGTCCCACTCATATAGTCTGGAAGATAGCCCATTCGAGCAATTAGATATGCAATGCTTCATACACCAATTGACTTAGCCCCTTTAATGAGCCGGATATACAACGCTTAAAACACCATAAGAATCAGAACGTCCTTCTAAGGTATTCCAAGTTCCTCTCCTATCACAATCATATGGCTTGGAGATTGAATCATAGCTTGAAGGTTGACATTTTTTCAAGTCGCCCTTTTATTATATACAGCTTCAAAGCCCGGTCTTGTGACGTCACAATTTGATGACGTCATAGATCTGGTACGTCAACATTTTTCAGATCCGCTCTGAGATGTTACCTCTTCTCAATGAAAGCTAAATGACGGATTAAGCTGAATTTTTACTACAGTGTTGCAACCAAACAATACACTTAAGCTTTCAGCTCATGTCTTTCGGCCTTCCATCAGCCTGAACAATAAAGCCGATTTTCGGCTGAATAAAGCTGGCTTGCGGTTGATCGTCGAGTTTGGTGTCCTTTTGAAAGATTTTCAGCAGAAGCATATCATTATCCTACTGGGATTTCATTAAATTTGATTATCAAATCAAAATCCGAAAATTCCAAAGACCAAAGGGAAAAAAGATCACGTAAGATAAACATCAAAATACAGTCGCCAACCAATAGCCAACTGTCAGACACCCTGGACAACAATTAGGATTGAAGAACGCCAAACAGAAAAACTGAAAAAGGGAAAAATTAATTTCTTCTTCTTGTGTTGATTCATTGATTTGATACTTATAAAAGAGATACACATAATATGAAAAATGAAAAGAAAAGATTGAAAAATTCTGTCGATTTATTCATTCATAAACTCCAATAATTACAATTGTGCTTACAATTACATGTCAAAAGGACCATAAATTGAAATTTTTGTGAAAATCAGCCGAAAAAAAACCGAAGAAATACGGCTTTGGAAAAGGTGAAACCAAATAGGTACTCCAAAAATACATCTGGTCACGACTTTTGGCTGGCTGCAACACCCCGATTCTCACTGATAAGAGAGAAGTGGAAGCCAGCTTTTTCAAAACCTCTGTAAGCCAAAAATCATGATGAGCCTAATTTTGTCAGCTTTTCTCCCTCTAAACACAGAAAAGTAGACTGCTTTGGTGTGCTTCACTCTTCAGGCCACACTGGCTAGGTCAAAAGAAAAACAAACATGAGAACCATTGCTTCTGACATGGCTGCGTTCCTCAACATTGCAACTTATTATTAATACAAGATGATAATCAAATTCACGGATGAAATCTATGATACCTTGGCCTCCTAAAATTTGCGGCTAAAGTATCATCGATTTCATACGTGAATTAAATTTTCATGTTGTACATTGCTTCTGCTTAGTTCAGCTGTTCAGCCATTCAGCTTAGAAGCCTATAATGCAGTCACCAATGGAGATGAACACAAACTAGAGAATAGGTACCTTCCACAAGTATGACAAAGCCACAATTCTCCTGATTGTTTGGGTACGGGCTTGAATTTCCTCATTAAGTACATTGATCAGTCAAAAATTACCTGAATTAGGGTGAAAGTCAGCAGAATTAAGCGAATAACCAGCTGAACTTTTCCAAAAGCCGGAGGTCAAATTTTTGAAGGTCCTAAGTTTAAACCGGTACATGGCAACATTGTTCCACCTAACCTTGCAATTACAACAGCCACAGCCGCTTAGTCACTTACCTTACCGCTTGCTCTCTTCTACTTCGATAACGTTGTATTACTTCACATTCTTTATTTGAAAATTTCATTCCAGTTATTTATTTCGATCTTTATGTGTCAACATTGTGCTAGATGAAGTACCAAAAGATCTTACCATCATTGTGAATCGGTTTTTTGTTCTGCGTGAGTTCTGAAAAATTTGATTGATGAAAAACGGTCCCAACATTTCATCTATTCAATTGTTTGTAATTGTTCAAACTTGCGGTATGGTAATCTGTTTCAAACAATTTTTTATCGAACATCAACTTTATTATTGATCAGCCCTCAACCACGGTGTTAATGTGACATATTAGTACCAGATAGGATTGATGAGAAGCTGAAATTTGAATTTCAATTATTCATCTATTGATAGCGTTGATGATAGTCTGCGCATCATTTGGTAAGGAAAATTCAAACATGCTGAAATATTATTTCTGATGATTGCGGTACACTTATGATTACTCATACTGATAGCTACTTATAATTTGCAAGAATTTGCTTGACATACTTATTTGGATGATTCTATCCTTGTGAGGAAGATAATTGATTTGTAATTACTTGCTCATTCTTTTAATCAGATAACATTCTATGGCAGGAGAATTCTCAAATAGAGGGGGAATCAAACTTGGAATTTTTAGGTTGTCAAGCCGCGATATCAAATCTGAATGAGTGTATTTGATTTTTTATGTACTACAGCCTTTTTCATGCACAAAAATAACTACTCCCACGTCTGAATTTTAAATTCTATGAACCATTCTTGATTTCTATTTACAAACTTCATTCATTTTGTCATAATTTTGGTTGTCATGAGTTGACTGCGACAGTGCTGTAGATTGAGTTTGAAGTTATGGTTCACACTTACTGATACTGATTGCAGGTTGAAATTGCGAGTGGAAGGACAGTCAAAATTTGACTTCATCGAACCGTTTGGATATTAATGTGATGTAGGCCTATGCCACTCAAGAATTGTGCAAGTGATAGTCTTTGAAAACTTTCTTAAGCTAGGTACTCATTCGGATTCTCACAATCAGTTTATTGAAACAAATATGTCATCTGATAAACGTGATCAAGATGCTGGACGCAAATTTAAATGTAATATTTGTGGAAGGACATTTACATTGAAAACAAATAGGAACAGACATCTGCGGACCGTCCACTTATTTAATTCAGATCCTGAATGTAAATACCAATGTGATATTTGCGGGAAGAAATTTACGCGGATAGATAATATGACCCAGCATATGCGGAGTTACCATGAATCTAGTCCAGTCGCATGTAATATTTGTGGAAATACATTTAGTTCCCCATCTGATCGTAGGAAACATATGCGGGAACACCAATGGAATTTAGATATGAGACATCTATTCCAAAGTGATATTTTCGGGGCAGAATTTATGGAGAAAAGTCATGTGAGTGGGCATGTGCCTCGAAAGCTTGAATCTAGTCTAGTAGGATTTGATATTTGTGGAAACAATTCTATGGATCAAGGTCATCTGCGCTCACATAATAGACCGAATCATACGTTTAGTCTACCTTTCAAATGTTCTATTTGCAAAACGAGATATAGCACCTCACATGAGCTGGAAGTGCATTCGTTCACTCATATTTCTATCCCCAATAATGATAATCAATTTGAGTGTGGTATGTGTAAAAAATCATTCACTGAGTCGGAGTTGGAAATCCATATTTTGAACTGTAGGCCAGATGAGGAAGTTCCTTTTTTATAGTAAAGTAGTACCGGAATGAATAACAGCATATAATAACTCTTAAATTTCATCAAACATATAAGAATGATAGAATTTTTTCAAGTATGTTAACTTTGGAAGACTAGCGGTTTTCACTTGTAGATACGAAACACTTATTTCAAAGCTGAATCGACTCAGATGTTTGGACCAATTATAATTTAGACTACCTGTAAATTCACGTAGAATTAGGAAAAAAATTCATACCAAGCTTTATTTTCACTTGAAAAAATTATTTTGTATTTTAATTGGTCAATTACTGTGCGTGTTCAAGATAATTATTATGTAATATAACAATATTCGTTGAAACAATAATCATGAATCCTGTCTACTTTTTGATAAAAGTCTGAATTAATACGTTCTTGTATGTTACAATTGTGGTTGATCATATTGGTACAAAAGTTGTACTCTACGAGAGAGTACAACTCTTACATTCTTCTTCCAATCAAATTTGAGCGGGAGGTACGGTTGTGGATCTCTGAAGTTCACTTTTTAAGCAAAATTCAAGTGGTTCAAAATATTAGGCAAAAATCTTAATTGGACAGTAGAGTGGTGAGATAGTCAACCCGAAAGGAAGCAAGCGCAACGTCTTCTGAACGTCATGTCAGTGGTTCGATTTGGGAAAGTTTTGACTTAAGGTGGGGGCTTAATTACTGTAATTGATATGATACCTAACCTCTATCCCTTTCCTCTCTCTGTACGACAATTTGTCGATGATTTCTGAGTTTTCCTCGTTCTTACAAAGTCGTTTACGTAAATTGCCTCGATAAAAAATGTGGAAATATGGCTTTTGAAGAAAGTTTTTTGTGACAAAATCATCTCACAACGGACGACTTTGAAAATATGGTTACCTATGTGAAATTTCACAATACGTATTTGATGCTCAAGGCGTGAAAGAAGGGGTCGCAAAAGTTTGTATAACGCTTAAAACGCGTTCACTGATGCAACTTTGAGAAAATTGGTTATTCGTCTTCATGTTGTCCTTGATCTTTGATCGAGAGATACGCTCGCGGGCCCTCGGAACTATTGGAATGTGTTATTCGCCTCTTAAAATTTTCATTTTTGCAAAATACTGGACATGATGATGAAATACTGTAAAAATACCGAGGTTAATTTATTTTCCTCATAATTTCTATATAATTTATAACTATATCACTCTTACATTAAGGGTATTTTTACTTTTGGTGGAATGAAAATTTTATATTGATCATAAATACACTATTACTGTACAGATCAAAATATTCTGTGCATAAGTAAGCTACTGCCAGTTCCGTTAAAAAATATACAATGTCTATCCCTATTGGCTCTCCCTCTGGGCCGCACTTACCAAAGTATTCGAGTTAGAGGTGCTCCAAACTCTATGACCCACAATAGGTCGTCCATCGGTATGAATATGTTGCCTCCGCCTCTAAAATGATTCAGATACACTTTTTGATGAGTACTAAATTCATATTAACCATCATGTTTACATACTATCTAAAGAAGAGGAAAAAAGATTAGTTTTCTGGCCCTTAAAGTCAATATTTAAAACGACCCTCATAAGTTTGATATCTGTAGGGAACACACCATTATCGACTTATTGAATCACCTCTTCTACTCAGCTTGTAGCATTCAACTGGGTGGCGTATCGTTCCTCTTGTTTTTGCTCTCTACCGAAAGGAAGTCAACACTTGGAATTGTATACACAGTTCAGCTGCCTCATTCTCCAGGCCAGACTGGCTTGGTAAAAGGATAAACAAAGAATTGAATCATTGCTTTTAGTTCAGTTCAGCTGTTCAGCCGTTCAGTTTAGAAGCCTGTAGTGCAGTCATCCAGTGGAGACGAATACAAATTGGAGAATAGGCATCTCCGACAAGTTTGACAAAGCACCAATTCTTCTGATCGTTTCTGGTATGGACTTGAATTTCCTCATTACATTGATCAGTCGAAAATCACCTGAATGAGGGCATAAAACAGCAGAATTGAGCGAATCACCAGCTAAACTCTCCCAAAAGCCGGAGGCCAAATTTTTGATGGTCCTAAGGTACATGGCAACATTATTCCACCTAACCTTTCCATAGACTGATTCCCTGGTGATGTCACAGTGTTATTAACAGCGAGCGATAGTGAGTAAAGGTACCCATATTTTTTATGCGATATTAAGATTATTGGGCCAATCGAAATATTGATTTCCATAAGAATTCGCGAATGAAGTAGAAGAAGACGCTCTCTACATTTTCAGTGGCGGTCATTTGCAGAAGCTTGGTGAAAAGGTGATGTTCTTGAAAAATTCATCCGAGATATTTGAAATCATATTCACTCGACAGGAAATTAACAGGACTGCAATTTTTGTTCCCTACATTTTTCAGAAAAAATAATATTTTGATAAGGTATATGTACAGTCGATTTTACCTCGACATCAACAACAGCGCTGCCGTACAAAGTTAAATTGACGTATTTATGCAGATAAAGGATACGAGGAAAAGAGGTTATGGGTATACTTGATCTAGCCTCTTTTTCTCGTATTCATTACACTACTGAACAAATTTCAAATTTTTCGAATGAACATGAACTATCTAAGAAGTTTCTAAAAGTATTTTTCACGCTGAATACTATGCCGTTGACCGTTTTTCGCTATCACATCGGATTTCCGACTAATTCGCGTTTGAAAATTAAAAAATCGCCAATAACTGTACCTGTATAACACAATATCATATCAAAAACAGAATAATGCGGTACATTCCACAGCACGGAAATGTAGTTTGAACATTACTCCATAACATATTTAAAATCAAGAATAATCGCACAATTCTTCGAGCAGTTATGAACAATATTGTACAAGACTATTTTCAGCTTCAAATGCGGGGAAACACGCGATTCTGCGTCGCGACGCGAGGACGTACATCCCCCCCGCGTTCAAAGCTGAAATTATAGTCTTGTACAAATATCGTTCATATATATCTGCTTGAAGAATTCTGCGATTATTCTAAATCGTAAATATGTTATATAGCAAGGTTCAAACTACATTTTTATGTGGTTGAACATACCTCAGTATTCTGTTTTTACTTTGGTATTACATTTTGGAAGTACAGTTTTCGGCAATTTTTGAATTTTCAAACGCGAATTACTCAAGACTCCAATGTGATAGTGAAAAACAGTCAATGGCATATTGTTCAGCGTGAAAAATACTTTTAGAAACTTCTTAGATAGTTCATGTTCATAAGATGCTGTTCAGTAGTGAATTATTTGCATATAACTTAAGTCAATTCAAATTTGTATGGCAGAAAGTCACTACAGATCGCTTTATATGCAAATACACGACTAACGATTCATTCACATAATATACAGATATTTAGAAACAATATGTTCCATATGTATTAAAGATCTCTATCTAGAAGTTCTGTGAAATTTTCATATGTAGCTTTGATTGCTAACGTACATCTTGTTATTGAATATTAGTGAATGATTGAAACGTTCCTTGTGTATTCTTATGAGATTCTAAAATGGCTGCCTCAAAGCCAGCAGCAGAGAACAAGCATTCAATCAAAATCAATGATGATGACATCACGGGTAATCGATCCATTACAACAGCCGCTATCGCTTGCTCTTTTCTGAATCGATATTGTTGTACTTATTATTTACTTCACAATCTTTCTTTGAAAATTTCATTCTAGTTATTTATTTTGATATCTATGTGTCAGACTTTGTGTTCAATTAAGTACCCAAAGATCGTCTAGTATCTTTGTGAATCTAAGTTTTTTGTTCCGTGTGAATTCTGAAAGATTTGCTTGATGACAGACAGTTCCAATATTTCATCTATTTGATTGTTTTCAAACTTGCTGTGTAGTAAGCTGTTTCAATCCTTTTTTTTTATTGGCCATCAAGTTTATTGTTGATCAGCCCTCAATCACGGTGTTAATGCGATGTATTAGTACCAGATAGGATTGATGAGAAGCTGAAACTTGAATTTCAATTATTCATCTATTGATAGCGTTGATGATAGTCTGCGCATTATTTGGTAAGGAAAATTCAAACATGGTGAAATATTATTTCTGATAATTGCGGTACACTTATGATTACTCATACTGATAGCGACCTACTTATGATTTGCAAGAACTTACTTGACATATAATTGAATGATTCTATCCTTGTGAGGAAAATAATTGATTTGTAATTACTTTCTCATTCTTTTAATCAGATAACTTTCTATGGCAGGAGAATTCTCAAATAGAGGGGGAATCAAACATGGAATTTTTAGGTTGTCAAGCCGCGATATCAAATCTGAATGAGTCTATTTGATTCTTTATGTCTCAAAACTTCAACCTCTTTCATGCGAAAAAGTATAGACTGAGATAGTGCTGTAGATTTAGTTTGAAGTTACATTTCACACTCGCTGATACTGATTGCAGGTTATTTTCTTCAGTCTAGAAATTTCGAGGGGAAAGATAGTCAAAATTTGATTTCATCGAGCGGTTGGATATTATGATGTATGCCACCTGAGATTTGTGCAAGAGATAGTCCTTCTTAAACTACTAGGACGGTAATCTAATATCATTATTCTCATTTGGATCCTCACGATCAGTTTATTGAAACGAATATGTCATCTGATAAACGTGATCAAAATGGGAAACGCCAGTTTAAATGTAGTATTTGTGGAAGAACATTTACATGCCCAAGAGCTTATAGGAGACATACGTGGATCCACCAATTTACTTTAGATCTCAGACGTCTATACCAATGTGATATTTGCGAGTCGGAATATACGCGCCATGACAATCTGACCACGCATATGCGTACAAAGCATGGATCTAGTCTAGTCGCATGTAATATTTGTGGAAATACATTTAGTTCCCCATCTGATCGTAGGAAACATATGCGGGAACACCAATTGAATTTATATCTGCGACGTCCACCCCACTATGATATTATCGGGGAAGAATTTACGCAGAAAGGTCATGTGAGCGGGCATGTGCCTCGAAAGCATGGATCTAGTCTAGTAGGATTTGATATTTGTGGGAACAATTCTATGGATCAAGGTTATCTGCGCTCACATAATAGGCCGAATCATTTCCCTAGCTATTCTCACAGATGTTCCATTTGTGAAAAGGGATATACCACCTTACATGAGCTGGAAGTGCATTCATTGACTCATATTTCTAACCCCAATGAAAATAATCAATTTGAATGTAAGACTTGTAAAAAATCATTTACTCGTGCGTCGGAGTTGAAAATGCATAGTATGATCTGTATGCTAGCTTAGATAATAATAATTATTATTATTATGTGGAACTTCCTTGTTTATAGTAGAGTTGTACCGGAGTGAATAAAAAGGATATAAAAACTCATCAATGTCATCAAATATAAAAATAATAGAATTTTTTTGAGTATGTTAAATTCAGGAGACGAACAATTTTCACTCGTAGATAGAAAACACTTATTTCAAAATAGTGAAACGCGTGAGATGTTCGGACCAATTTTAATTTAGACTACCTGTAAATTCACGTAGAATTAGGAAAAAAATTCTTACCAATTTTTATTTTCAGTTCAAAAGATTATTTTATATTTCAATTGACCAATTACTGTGTGTGTTTACGATGTTTATTATTTAATATTTGTATAATGATATTAGTGCTAACAATAATGACGAATACTGTATACTTTTATCTAGTATTCTTCTTCCAATCATCTTTGATCGGGAGGTACGGTTGTGGATCCCTGAAATTACCTTAAGGTACCACTTTTGAATGCGAAATCCCATTTGTTCAAAATATTAGGCATAAATTTTAATTTGAAAATAGAGTGGTTTGATGGTTGACCCTAAAGGGAGCGAGAGTAACGTTATCAGAACATGATGTCATCGGTTTAATTTGGGAAAGTTTTGATTTAGGGTAGGTGATTAATTGCTCTAATTGATATGATAACCTATATCCCTTTCCCTTCTTTGTACGCCAATTCGTCGATGATTTCATTGTTTCTCTCGTTCATGCAAAGCCCAAACGAGCTGCGCGTCTACTCAATTCACCCTTGATAAAAAATGTGGAAATAGTGTGGCTCTTGTAGACAATTTTTTGTAACAGAATCATCTCACAACGGACTACTTTCAAAATTTGGTGTTTTTGATGTGAAATTTCACAATAGGTATGTGTTGTTCAAGGAGTGATAGAAGGGATCACAAAATTTTGTATAACCTTTAAAACAAGAAAGTGTGATATTCTTCTTCATGTTATTGATGTTGATATTATCGGATTCGATCGAGAGATACGCTCGTGGGCCCCGGAATCCACCTCAAGGACTTAACTTCTCCTCAAAAGTCCAATTTCCTGACATTTTTCGGTAAAAATTGTGCTAAATATTATGTTTATGTTACTTTATTTTCATTTCATTTTACATTCCAAAGAATTTTTGAAGTTGCCAGGAATGGGAAATGATGATTTCTCGATTGAAAGGGAAACCCGTGGCTAAGTTTACCTTCATCTTAGCTATAAGGAATGTAGTGCAGCAAGGGAGGAAGCCTGGAGGCTCGCTCAGTGTTGCTCCAACGAGTTTGTATACGGTTGAAGATTCACTCAAAAGCACATTGAGATGTTGCCTATTCTCAAAGCGTTCGTTTCCCTCTTCTTAACGTGAACAATAGACTATCGCAGCCAGATTAAAGCTCCTGATTGTTTCATATATTATGGACTCGGATTTCCTCATTTCATTGATCTGTCAAAAATCACCTCATTTTGGGCAAAATCAGCACAATTGAACGGACAACCAGCTGAGCTTTTTCAAGAGCCAGAGGTCATATCTTTGCAGGTCCTAAGTTTGAACCGGTACATGGCAACCTTATTCCACCTAACCTTTCAATAGACCGATTCCCCAGTGACGTCACAGTTTTGTTAACATTGATCGATAGTGAGCCATATTTGTTATCGATATTAGGATTATTGGACCAATAATTTTAACTGTAAGGAATGTAGTGCAGGAAGGGAGGAAGACTGGGGGCTCGTGCGGCACTACTCTAACGAGTCTGAATATGGTTGAAGGTTCTTTCACTCTTATTTTGAGATGATCCCTCTTCTCAAGGCCTTCCTTTGCGTTCTCCGCACCTGACTGGCAGAGATGAAACCTAAAATACGGATTATGCTGAATTTTTACTTACAAGAGAGTAGCTGGAAGCCAGCCAGCTTCTCTTACACCTTTGTAAGCCGAAATTCATGACGAGCCGAATTTTGTTTGCTTTATTTTCGGTTCTTCTGATTCCCTAAAAATAGAAAAATGCATTCCTTTGGTGTTCAAATTTCAAGTTCAGCTGCTCCACTGTCCAGGCCAGACTTGCATTGGTCAAAGGATAAACAAAAATTTGGAACATTGCTTCTGGTTCAGTTCAACTGTTCAGCCGTTCAGTTTAGAAGCATGTATAGTACAGTTACCCAGTGGAGACAAAAACTTAAATCAGAGAATAGTTTTGTACAACAAGTCTGACAAGGCAACAATTCTCCTGATCCTTTCTTGTTCGGCCTTGAATTTCCTCATTATAATGATGAATCAAAATTCACCTGAATTAGGTCGTAAATCAGGGGAATTGAGCGAATCACCAGCTTAACGTTTACAAAAGCCAGAGGTCAAATGTTTGAAGGTCCTAAGTTTAAACCGGTACATGGCAACATTATTCCAACCAACCTTTCAATAGACTGATTCTCCGGTGACCTCACAGTGTTGTTAATATTGAGTGATGGTGAGTCAAAGTACCCATATTTGTTATCGATATTAGGATTATTGATATCAATTTCCATAAGATTACACAGGTAACGATTTGAATAGAGATATTCAAAAACAATATGTTCCTTTTATGTATTAGAGATCTCTATCTCAAATCTAGAAGTTCTGTCAAATTTAAATATGTAGCTTCCATTGCTAACATACTTCTTGGTTTAAATGTTGGTGAATGATTGAATCGTTCTCTGTATATTCTTATGGGATTGTAAAATGGCTGCCCCTAAGCCAGCAGCAGAGAACACACATTCAATCTAAATTGAAGATGTTGACGTCACTGGGAGCCACTTGGTCACTTTCCTTATCACTTGCTTTTTTCTACATCCATATTGTTGTATTTCTTTGAAAATTTCATTCTACATAGTTATTTATTTTGATATTTATGTGTCAGACTTTGTGTTAGATTAAGTACCCAAAGATCGTCCAATATCTTTGTGAATCTAAGTTTTTTGTTCCGTGTGAATTCTGAATGATTTGCTGGATGACAGACAGTTCCAATATTTCATCTATTTGATTGTTTTCAAACTTGCTGTGTAGTAAGCTGTTTCAATCCATTTTTTTTATTGGCCATTAAGTTTATTGTTGATCAGCCCTCAATCACGGTGTTAAAGCGATGTATTAGTACCAGATAGGATTGATGAAAAGCTGAAACATGAATTTCAATTATTCATCTATTGATAGCGCATTATTTGGTAAGGAGAATTCAAACTTGCTGAAATATTATTTCTGATAATTGCGGTACACTTATGATTACTCATACTGATAGCTACTTATAATTTGCTAGAATTTGCTTGACATATTTCGATGTTTCTATCCTTGGGAGGAAGATAATTGATTTGTAATTACTTTCTCATTCTTTTAATCCGATAACTTTCTATGACAGGAGAATTCTCAAATAGAGGGGGAATCAAACTTGGAATTTTTAGGTTGTCGAGCCGCGATATCAAATCTGAATGAGTCTATTTGATTCTTTATATATCAAAACTACAGCCTTTTTCATGCACAAAAATAACTACTCCCACGTCTGAATTTTAAATTCTATAAATCATTCTTGATTTCTATTTACAAACTTCATTTATTTTGTTTCATAATTTTGGGTGTCATGAGTAGACTGAGATAGTGCTGTAGATTGAGTTTGAAGTTATGGTTCACACTTACTGATACTGATTGCAGGTTTTAATTGCGAGTGGAAGGACAGTCAAAATTTGATTTCATCGTGCCGTTTGGATATTAATATTTGATGTATGCCACTCAAGAATTGTGCAAGTGATAGTCTTTGAAAACCTTCTTAAGCTCTACTCATTCGGATTCTCACAATCAGTTTATTGAAACAAATATGTCATCTGATAAACGTGATCAAGATGCTGGACGCAAATTTAAATGTAATATTTGTGGAAAGACATTTACATTGAAAACAAATAGGAACAGACATCTGCGGGTCCACTTATTAAATTCAGATCCTGAATGTAAATACCAATGTGATATTTGCGGGAAGAAATTTACGCGGATAGACAATATGACCCAGCATATGCGGAGAAAGCATGAATCTAGTCAAGTCGTATGTAATATTTGTGGAATGAAATTAAGTTGCCCATCTGCTCGTATCAGACATATGTGGTTGCAACATCGGAATTTAGATTTGAGACGTCCTCTCCAACATGATATTTTCGAGGAAGAATTTACGCAGAAAAGTCATGTGAGCAGGCATGTGCGTGGAAAGCATGAATCTAGTCTAGTTGAATTTGATATTAGTGGTAACAATTTTATGTATCAAGGTTATCTGCGCTCACATAGTAGGCCAAATCATATGTTTAGTCTACCTTTCAGATGTTCTATTTGCGAAACAAGATATAGCACCTCACATGCGCTGGAAGTGCATTCATTGACTCATATTTCTAACCCCAATGAAAATAATCAATTTGAATGTAAGACTTGTAAAAAATCATTTACTCGTGCGTCGGAGTTGAAAATGCATGGTATGATCTGTATGCCAGCTTAGATAATACGAGTAATAATTATTATTATTATGAGGAACTTCCTTGTGTATAGTAGAGTAGTACCGAAGTGAATAAAAAGGATATAAAAACTCATCAATGTCATCAAATATAAAAATAATAGAATCTTGTTGAGTATGTTAAATTCAGAAGACGAACAATTTTCACCCATAGATAGAAAACACTTATTTCAAAGTAGGGAAACGCGTCAGATGTTCGGACCAATTTTAATTAGACTACCTGTAAATTCACTTAGAATTAGGAAAAAACTTCTTACCAATTTTTATTTTCAGTTCAAAAAATTATTTTATATTTTAATTGACCAACTACTGTGTGTGTTTACGATGTTTATTACCTATTTAATATAATTATTGATTTAGCGAAAACAATAATGATGAATCCTGTATACTTTCTGGTGAAAGTATGAAATTTTATATTCTTCTTCGATTCGAATTTGATCGGCAGGACGGTTGTGGATCCCTGTAATTACTTCAATGGCGGCACTCTTTAAGTAAAATTCAATTTGTTCAAAATATTAGACAAAAATTTTAATTGGGAAGTAGAGTATTGAAAATATGAAAAAAAAGACTAAATACTAGAACAAAAAAAAAAAAAAATCAATTTCCTAATTCTCCTTCCATGATCGCCGTCTCCATTTCCTCAGTTGTGAAGGGTATTCTTGTTTCTTCCTTTTCTAATAAATTTATCAGCAGTACTAATATCACTCGTAACATAAGGTGTAGGTCTTCAGTGTAGATAGATTTAATGGCCCCCCTGGACCACAACTGATGAACGCGCGGGTTTCTTTTTAATATATCTTTTTCCTATCTTTTTTTGTATTATGATAGTTGTCCAACTGGTCTACCTTTTCTTTAAAGTACTTCAGCGCATGTATCCTCGGGTCATCACCAGTTCTCTTTTAACTTGCCCGGAAAGACCAGTGCTCGTTACTAAATAGTCTTTCCATATTCTTATCATCTTTCAATTCATGAAAATCCATACAAATCCATACACATTTTTGTTGTCCGCCCTACGATACACTTCACTGTACATTTTATCGGATAAACACTTCTAGGAGCCGATCATTCCGTCCCTGTGGTCTAAGAAAATATGGTTTCGTAGTTCGCCCAAGTTATTGAAACTTTTATTGCAGAGATGGACGCAACAAATACTTGCGGCGAGCAGGATACTATTTTTTTGATTCTTTGTGTGTCTGGTCAAATTCCTTTGCAGACTGTTCGTGGTATGTGCGGGCAGTGTAGTACAAAAATGCGTGTGGGCATGGTTTCCATGAATTAGGTTCATGTACGGGATCGTACGTTATACAACTCATGTCTATATGTCTGCACCATCCTTTCAAATGTTCTATTTGTGAAAAAAGTTCTACCGCCTCGCATAATCTCAAAAAACGTATGCTCACTCACAATTCTAATCCAAAAGAAAGATGGCCTGACTGAGGAATTTTACTTAAACAAAACATTGCTCTGCTTTTTCCACGATCTTTGTACCCCACCCATACCTTTATGGGAAAGCGAGGACGCAAAAGATCCTTTTATTTTATCCGTTAACGATACGTGCCGTGATTTTGAGGCTAACCTCAGGGCTAAGAAAAATGAAACAATTTCCTCCCTTTTAGCCTCCAAAGCTAAATCTTTCAAGGGTGACGTTATAGATGCCGGTGTTCAAAAATTTCAGCCTCGCATCATAAATTGCAGTCGTATAGAATTCACTCGTGAGGAGACTACTCTGTTGGAGAAATGTTTGAAGTTTAGCCTCCCCCCCCTCAATAATGCCGACGCCATTGCGAACGTTGTCGCCGACTTAGCTGCCAAGATCGGTCCCGGAGTTAATACTCAAAAAACGTGTGTTGATTTGGTCCGTAACACTCCACTTCCGTGCATGAACGGCACTGTGAGGGAGGTGATCAAGGGTTTGAGGAGGAAGCTCAAGGAGGAGGATTCATGGCTCACGAAGGCTGATAAAGGGAATCCTATAGTCATTATGGAGAAATTACCAAGGTTGAAGGAGTGCTTCGCCAGTGTAAGGCCATTGAAAACACTGACTTCAATTTCCCTAAGTACGTTAAAGAGGTTAGGAACGTTATTAATGGGAGCTAATTCTGTTCTAATAAGCAAACCCGCGGCTAAAAAATGCCTGCTTGAACCGAATCCGGTGCCCACCCCCCCCGCCCCCCTCTATGGGCTGCCTAAGATACACAGAAAGGATACTCCGATGCGTCCTGTTGTGTCTTATGTCTCCTCCCCCGCTTACTCTCTCGCTAAATACTTGGATAGATGGTTTAAATCTCGCATTGATTACGAGTCTACTTACTCAATTAAAAATTATGTTTCCTTAGCCGATTAACTTAAAGACCATTTACTTCCCCCGGGTACCACTCTATGCTCTTTTGACGTTGTCGGCCTGTTCCCCAACATACCGAGAACCGTCGCCATGCAACATATGGGTGCTTCCTCGTTCGCTTTAATACTCCTCACGAAGAGTTGCATGTTGGTCCCCCAATTTTTGCAAGTTTAATGGGAAATTCTACGAGTTCCCAGAGGAGGTTGGCATTCCTATCGGATCCCCTTTAGGTTCCCTTGTGTCGGAGATCTTCATGTCCAAATTTGAGGCTGACCTCTTCACCTCGGGCCAAGTATTCCTGGATTACGTCCATTATTGGTACAGATATGTAGATGACGTTCTATGTGCGTGGACCGGTCCCCAAGATCTCCTTGGTGAGTTTCTTAAGTATCTTGATGTTCAATATCCCTCCACCAAATTTACCTTAGAGGTTGGAGGTTCTAATATCAACTTCTTGGATCTCACCATCTCAGTTAGAGATGGAGTCCACGAACTTTCAATATATAGAAAAGATATACTTCGACCGATATTGTCGTCCATGGCTCGTCATTCTGCCCTGTTTCTCATAAGTTCGCGGCGTTTAATAGTTTTATTCATCGACTACCCCGCATCCCGCTGAACCAGGCAGCTTTTCAAAAAGAACTCAATATTATAAAATATTTGGCTGGAGTGAATGAGGTCAACGTGGACATTGACCTTATGGTCCGGAGGAAGATAACGCGGACTTGCCTTGATTCAACTACCTCCCTCCCCCGCGACTCTTCTGTCGATAGCAGGACTCGTTTCATTAAATTCCTCTTCCTGGGTAAATTTTCCTTGAAATTGAGTCGCGCCCTCCGCCCCTTCGGTTTCCGTCCGGTGTTTTATAATCCTACGACGGTAAAAGGGCTGTTATTCAGGTCAAAGGACCCTATCCCGCCCCTTGAAAAGAGCGGAGTCTATAGCATAGCCTGCAGGGACTGTAATGGGATGTATGTAGGCGAGACTAGTCGTCAGATTAAAATTAGAGTGGCCGAGCACCTAAAAGATTGGGAAAAATGGCATTTGGGCGAATCCGCATTTGCTGACCACCTTATAACTAGTGGTCATGGTCTCAGGGAGGGGTCAGAAACCCTCCTCCACAGAGAGAAGGCCTACTTCAAACGCCGTGCTTTGGAAAACATTGAAATAATTCGTCATCTTAACAGCGATAATATAAATCTACTCAATAGGTACATTCCGGACGAGTGGTTGGTCGAACTAGTTTACGAGTATGACTCACAGTCTCATACTTCGCTAGTTCAATCATGATTTCCTCTCCTCCGTCGTTGTGACTGTACTTTTTTCCCATCTCGTCGACTCGCTTTTTATTTACGCTTGAGAATGGTTGTTTAACCGAAACCGCGCTCGGGGCTTCTGTTTTATTTTATTTTTCTGCGCTTCTTGCAAATTGACCTCCAGTTTACTTCTTCAAGTATTGTGGAGCTTTTATTCGGTTCTCCTTGTGGTTTGACTATCAACTTGTATGCCTCTCTCATGGGAGGTCCACGGTTGTAAATTCCTTCCCTTTGTCTATCTTTGCTTTTATAATCTTATATTTTAGTTACGAACTTTGAACTATTTCGGAAGGAGTTTAAAAAAAAAATTATTTTTTTTTCTCAAAACATCAGGCACAAATTTTGATTAAACAGTAGAGGGGCAAGATGTTTGATCCAAAAGAGATTGTAACGTTATCCGAACATAATGTCATCGTTTCGTCTTGGGAAAATTTTGTCTCAGGTTAGAGGCTTGGTTGCTGATAAACTGTGTCCCCTTCGCTCTCTCTGCACGTGAATTTGCCGACTATTTCAAGGTATTTCTCGCTCCTACGAAGTCCAAACGAGCTGCGGGTCAACTCCAACTTACCTTCGATAAAAAATCTCTCAATTTGGTAGTTTTCGCAGAAAAATCACGTGAAAAAATTTCACAACGGGCTGTGGATAGGACATTTAAAAATATTTGGCGCTCAAGGAGCGAAACAAGGGATCGCTGAATTCGGTAATACGCCTAAGATGCGTTTAGTGATGCAATTTCAAGAAAATTTGGTATGTTTTTTCTCAAAATTTCCATTTTTCCAAGAAATTGGACCAATACAGAATTACTCCATAGCTCAGGTTCAAAAAGAATCCATGGATTTGTCAAACTTTTGCCAGTTCAGTAAGAAAATATACGAGTTCCCTGCTCTCCCTCTGGATCGCACTTGCTGAGTTAAGTCGTCCATTGGCATCCTCCTCTAGAATGGTTGGAATACATTTTTTTATGTGTATTGGATCCATAGTAATAGCGTGTAATCATCCATCAAATTTACTATCCAAAAAGGATGTTAATTATCGGAGCCTTACCATCAGTATTAACCACCAGTTCTTCTCAAAGTTCAGCCCGTTCATCCTATCTACTCATCTACCCTTCCCTGGTCATCTTTAACGCCTCATATTCGCCTTAACCTGGCTCGCTTATCGAAATTGACCTACTTAAATTACTTAAAACACATCGTAATTGCCCTAAGAAACTGTGCTTTATAGATGCATCCAAATCGGATTCCAGGATCGGCTCTAGATTTCTCCATCCACGCTGAGTTCTTCTGCTCCGAATGAGAAACTCAACCTCTTTACATGTTCCTGCCTCTTTTCCTCTCTCCGGTAAATTCCTTTTCCTTCCCGACTCTTTTTCCTCTCTGCAAACCATGTAACACCTCTACTCTTTCAACCTCATCCTCCTGTTCTTCTTTGCCTTTAATCCCCTTTCTCTTGTTTGCTGGTCATATCGGTCTCCCGGAACACAACGCAGTAGATCCTATCTAATTTCTGACTCCACCTCCTCTCCGGCGTATCGCTTGTATCGCATGTGCAGCACCACCCGAGTGGGTGCTGGTTGCGTCTGCATTTAATGTTGTTTCCTCCAACATCGCAATTGACCCTTCGGGATATAACTTCAGTGGTGGAAGAGTCTCCTTGATCTGAGACGTCAATACCAATGTGATATTTGCGGAGGAGGATTTACGCAGAAGTGTAGTTTGACCAGGCATGTGCGTAAAAAGCATGAATCTAATCTATTAATTTGGATGTAATATTTGTGGTAGAACATTTGGATGGCCGTCTGCTCGTATCAGACATGTGCGGTCCCACCAATGGAATTTAGATCTGAGACGCCCACTCCAATAAGATATTTGGGTCCCGTTCATTTGGGCGCGGCCGTTCGGGCGCGAACCTCCATATAAAGCTCAATTCAGCGCAGCGGGGAAAACTGTCATCATTAAAGAATGTAAGCTTGTTAGCGTAACCCAGAAGACACCACGTGGAGGTCAGCTTACAACGTCTTCCATCCACAAAACATGAAGTTTTGCTTCGTCAAAATTCATTCGTAACACAAATTCATTCAGAGGCGACTATGAAGGTAAATTGTGAGCTACCACTCTCAAGTTCTCTATAGGCTCCCTGTCTTCGTACTCAATGCAGATCAATTGAGGAGAAGGCGAAAAGAAACTCAAAAGTCAGTAAGTCATTAAGATTGTCTATGAAACAAGGAAAAGGCAAACATGTCTAGTAACAAAAAACACTACTATGTTTTGTGGATGGAAGACATTGTTCGCTAACAAGTTGCTGTGGTGTCTTCTGGGTTGCACTAACAAGCTTTCATTCTTCAGTGATGACAGTTTTCCCAGCTGTGCCCAGTTCAGCTTTACATGGGGGTTCGCGCCCAATTGAACTCGCGCCCAGATGAACCCGTCCCAGATATTTTCGAGGAAGAATTTACGTGAGCAGGCATGTGCGTGGAGAGCATGAATCTAGTCTGGTCGGATTTGATATTTGTGGGAACAATTTTATAAACCAAGGTTATCTGCGCTCACATAGAGGGCCGAATCATATGTTTAGTCTACCTTTCAGATTTTCTATTTGTGAATCGAAGTGCATCCGTTCACTCATATTTCTAACCCCAAGGAAAATAATCAATTTGAGTGTGGTATGTGTAAAAAATCATTCACTGAGGAGTCGGAGCTGGAAATCCATATTTTGAACTGTGGACTAGATGAGGAAGTTCCTTTTTTATAGTAAAGTAGTACCGGAGTGAATAAAAGGATATAATAACTCATTAAACATAAGAATGATGGAATTTTTCCAAGTATGTTAACTTTGGAAGGCTAGCATTTTTCTCTTCCCATATTTCAAAGGTGAAACGAGTCAGATGTTCGGACCAAATATAATTTAGACTAACTCATAATTCACGTATAAATAGAAAAAAAAATCTTACCAACATTTATTTTCACCTCAAAAAATCATTTTGTATTTTAATTGATCATTACTCTGCGTATTCATGATAATTTTTATGTAATATAATGATATTAGTGCTAACAATAATGATGAATTCTGTATACTTTTTGGTAAAAGTATGAAATTTAATATTCTTCTTCCAATCATCTTTGATCGGGAGGTACGGTTGTGGATCCCTGAAATTGCTTTAAGGTCCCACTTTTTAATGCGAAATCCGATTTGTTCAAAATATTAGGCATAAATTTTAATTTGAAAATAGAGAGGTTTGATTGTTGACCGTAAAGGGAGCGAGAGTAACGTTATCAGAACATGATGTCATCGGTTTAATTTGGGAAAGTTTTGATTCAGGGTAGGTGATTAATTGCCCTAATTGATATGATAACCTATATCCCTTTCCCTTCTCTGTACGCCAATTCGTCGATGATTTCATTATTTCTCTCGCTCATGCAAAGCCCAAACGAGCTGCGCTTCTACTCCATTCACCCTTGATAAAAAATGTGGAAATAGTGTGGCTTTTGTAGACCATTTTTAGTAAAAGAATCATCTCACAACGGACCACTTTCAAAATTAGTTGTTTGATGTGAAATTTCACGATACGTATGTGATGCTCAAGGAGTGATAGAAGGGGTCACAAGATTTTGTATGTATAACATTTACAACAAGAAAATGTGATATTCTTCTTCATGGTACTGTTAATATTGTTGAATTCGATCGAGAGATACCCTCGTGGGCACCGGAATCCACCTCAAGGACTTAACTTCTCCTCAAAATTACAATTTCCTGACATTTTTTGGTAAAAATTTGTGCTAAATATTATTTTTATGTTACTTTATTTTCATTTCATGTAACATTCCAAAGAATTTTTGAAGTTATCTGGAATGGGAAATGATGATTTTCCGATTGAAAGGGAAACACGTGGCGAAGTTTGCCTCCATCTTAACTATAAGGAATGCAGTGCAGCCAGGGAGGAAGCCTGGAGGCTCGCTCGGTGTTGCTCTAACGAGTTTGTATATGGTTGAAGATTCACTCAACAACCTTTGAGATGTTGCCTCTTCTCAAAGCTTTCGTTTCTCTTTTCTTAACGTGAACAGTAGAGTATTGCAGTCAGATAAATGCTCCTGATTGTTTCATATATTATGGACTTGGATTTCCTCATTACATTGATCTGTCAAAAATCACCACAATTGAACGGATAACCAGCTGAACTTTTCCAAAAGTCGGAGGCCAAATGTTTGCAAGTCCCAAGTTTAAACCGGTACATGGCAACATTATTCCACCTAACCTTTCAATAGACCGATTCCCCGGTGACGTCATAGTGTTTTTAACACTGAGTGATAGTGAGTCAAAGTACCGATTTGTTATCAATATTACAATTATTGGGTGAATCACGATATCAATTTCCATAAGAAATACACATGGAACGATTCGAACACAGATATTCAAAAACAATAATATTATGTTCCTTATGTGTTAGAGATCTCTGTCTAGAATGTAGAAATTCTGTGAAATTTTAATACGAAGCTTTATTTGCAAACGTACTTCTTGTTTTTGAATATTAGTGAATGATTGAAACGTTCCTTGTGTATTTCTTATGAGATTCTGAAATGGCTGCCTCAAAGCCAGCAGCAGAGAACAAGCATGCAATCAAAATTGAGGATGTTGAATCCGGCTATTAGAACAGCAACACCTGCTTAGTCTCCTGCCTTATCGCTTGCCCTTTTCTGAATCGATATTGTTGTATTACTTACTTAACAATCTTTCTTTGAAAATTTCATTCTAGTTTTGTGTTGGATGAGGTATGTAAAGATCTTATAGCATCTTTGTGAATCCTAAGTTTTTTGTCTCGTGTGAATTTTGAAAGATTTGATCGATGACAGACAGTTCCAATATTTCATCTATCTAATTGTTTGTAATTGTTTTCAAACTTGCGGTATAGTAAGTTATTTTAATACATTTTTTATCGAACATCAACTTTATTATTGATCAGTCTTCAATTATGGTGTTAATGTGACATGTTAGTACCAGATACGATTGATGAGAAGCTGAAACTTGAATTTCAATTAGTCATCTAATGATAGCGTTGATGATAGTCTGTGCATTATTTGGTAAGGAAAATTCAAACTTGCTGAAATATTATTTCTGATAATTGCGGCACACTTATGATTACTCATGGTGATAGCTACTTATAGTTTGCAAGAATTGTTTGATATATTTAGATGATTCTATCTTTGTGAGGAAGATAATTGATTTGTAATTACTTTCTTATTCTTTTAATCAGATAACTTTCGATGGCAGGAGAATTCTCAAATAGAGGGGGAATCAAACTTGGAATTTTTAGGTTGTCGAGCCGCAATATCAAATCTGAATGAGTCTATTTGATTCTTTATACATATCAAAACTACAACCTTTTTCAAGCACAAAAGTAACTACTCCCGCGTCTGAATTTTAAATTCTATAAACCATTCCTGATTTCTATTTCCAAACTTCATTTATGTTGTTTCATAATTTTGGTTGTCATGAGTTGACTGAGACAGTGCTGTAGATTGAGTTTGAAGTTATGGTTCACACTTACTGATACTGATTGCAGGTTGAAATTGCGAGTGGAAGGACAGTCAAAATTTGATTTCATCGAACCGTTTGGATATTAATGTGATGTACGCCACTCAAGAATTGTGCAAGTGATAGTCTTTGAAAACCTTCTTAAGCTAGGTACTCATTCGGATTCTCACAATCAGTTTATTGAAACAAATATTATGTCATCTGATAAACGGGATCAAGATGCTGGACGCATATTTAAATGTAATATTTGTGGAAGGGCATTTACAAGGCAATCAAATAGGACCAGACATCTACGGATCCACTTATTAAATTTAGATCCTGGATATCTATGTGATATTTGCGGGAAGAAATATACGCGGAAAGACAGTCTGACCAGGCATATGCGGAGTTACCATGAATCTAGTCCAGTCGCATGTAATATTTGTGGAAATACATTTAGTGGCCCATCTGCTCGTATCAGACATATGCGGTCCCACCAACGGAATTTAGATTTGAGACGTCCACTCCAACGTGATATTTTCGAGGAAGAATTTACGCAGAAAGGTCATGTGAGCAGGCATGTGCGTGGAAAGCATGAATCTAGTCTAGTTGAATTTGATATTAGTGGTAACAATTTTATGTATCAAGGTCATCTGCGCTCAAATAATAGGCCACATCATATGTTTAGTCTACCTTTCAAATGTTCTATTTGCGAAACGAGATATGGCACCGTATATGAGCTGGAAGTGCATTCGTTCATTCATATTTCTATCCCCAATGAAAATAATCAATTTGAATGTAAGACTTGTAAAAAATCATTTACTCGTGCGTCGGAGTTGAAAATGCATAGTATGATCTGTATGCCAGCTTAGATAATAATAATTGTTATTATTATGAGGAACTTCCTTGTGTGTAGTAGAGTAGTACCGGAGTGAATAAAAAGGATATAATAACTCATCAATGTCATCAAATATAAAAATGATAGAATTTTTCGGAGTATGTTAAACTCGGAAGACAAACAATTTTCACTCGTAGATAGAAAACACTTATTTCAAAATAGTGAAACGCGTCAGATGTTCGGACCAATTTTAATTTAGACTACCTGTAAATTCACATAGAATTAGGAAAAAAATTCTTACCAATTTTAATTTTCAGTTCAAAAAATTATTTTATATTTTAATTGACCAATTACTGTGTGTGTTTACGATGTTTATTATTTAATATAATGATTTAGCGAAAACAATAATGATGAATCCTGTTTACTTTCTGGTAAAAGTATGAAATTTTATATTCTTCTTCCAATCATCTTTGATCGGGAGGTACGGTTGTGGATCCCTGAAATTACCTTAAGGTGCCACTTTTTAATGCAAAATCCGATTTGTACAAAATATTAGGCATAAATTTTTATTTGAAAGTAGAGTGGTTTGATGGTTGACCCCAAAGGGAGCGAGCGTAACGTTATCAGAACATGATGTCATTGGTACAATCTGGGAATGTTTTTATTTAGGGTAGATACTTAATTGCCCTAGCCTAATTGATATGATAACCTATATCCCTTTCCCCTCTCTGTACGACAGTTCGTCGATGATTTCATTGTTTCTCTCGCTCATGCAAAGCCCAAACGAGCTGCGCGTCTACTCAATTCACCCTTGATAAAAAATGTGAAAATAGTGTGGCTCTTGTAGACAATTTTTTGTAACAGAATCATCTCACAACGGACTACTTTCAAAATTTGGTGTTTTTGATGTGAAATTTCACAATAGGTATGTGTTGTTCAAGGAGTGATATAAGGGGTCAAAAAATTTTGTATAACCTTTTAAACAAGAAAGTGTGATATTCTTCTTCATGTTACTGTTGATATTATCGGATTCGATCGAGAGATACGCTTGTGGGCCCCGGAATCCACCTGAAGGACTTGACTTCTCCTCAAAATTCCAATTTCCTGACATTTTTCGGTAAAAATTGTGCTAAATATTATTTTTATGTTACTTTATTTTCATTTCATGTTACATTCCAAAGAATTTTTGAAGTTGCCAGGAATGGGAAATGGTGATTTCCCGATTGAAAGGGAAACCCGTGGCTAAGTTTGCCTTCATCTTAGCTATAAGGAATGTAGTGCAGCAAGGGAGGAAGCCTGGAGGCTCGCTCAGTATTGCTCTAACGAGTTTGTATACGGTTGAAGATTCACTCAAGAGCACGTTGAGATGTTGCCTATTCTCAAAGCGTTCGTTTCCCTCTTCTTAACGTGAACAATAGAGTATCGCAGCCAGATAAAAGCTCCTGATTGTTTCATATATTATGGACTTGGATTTCCTCATTTCATTGATCTGTCAAAAATCACCTCATTTTGGGCAAAAATCAGCACAATTGAACGGACAACCAGCTGAACTTTTTCAAGAGCCAGAGGTCATATCTTTGCAGGTCCTAAGTTTAAACCGATACATGGCAACATTATTCCATCTAACCTCCCCGGTGACGTCACAGTGTTGTTAACATTGAGCGATAGTGAGCCATATTTTTTATCGATATTAGGATTATTGGACCAATCATTTTAGCTGTAAGGAATCTAGTGCAGGAAGGGAGGAAGACTGGGGGCTCGTGCGGCATTACTCTAACGAGTCTGAATATGGTTGAAGGTTCTTTCACTCTTATATTTTGAGATAATCCCTCTTCTCAAGGCCTTCCTTTTGCGTTCTCCGCACCTGACTGGCAGAGATGAAACCTAAAAGACGGATTATGCTGAATTTTTACTTACAAGAGAGTAGCTGGAAGCCAGCCAACTTCTCTTACACCTTTATAAGCCAAAATTCATGACGAGCCGAATTTTGTTTGCTTTATTTTTGGTTCTTCTGATTCTTCAAAAATAGAAAAATGCATTCCTTTGGTGTTCAAATTTCAAGTTCAGCTGCTCCACTCTCCAGGCCAGACTTGCATTGGTCAAAGGATAAACAAAGATTTGGAACATTGCTTCTGGTTCAGTTAAACTGTTCAGCCGTTCAGTTTAGAAGCCTGTAGCGCAGTCACCCAGTGGAGACGAAAAGCAATCGGAGAATAGTTATGTCCAACAAGTCTGACAATGCCACAATTCTCCTGATCCTTTCTTGTTCCGCCTTGAATTTCCTCATTATAATGATGAATCAAAATTCACCTGAATTAGGTCGTAAATCAGGGGAATTGAGCGAATCACCAGCTTAACGTTTACAAGAGCCAGAGGTCAAATGTTTGAAGGTCCTAAGTTTAAACCGGTACATGGCAACATTATTCCACCTATCCTTTCAATAGACTGATTCTCCGGTGACGTCACAGTGTTGTTAATATTGAGTGATGGTGAGTCAAAGTACCCATATTTGTTATCGATATTAGGATTATTGATATCAATTTCCATAAGAATACACAGGTAACGATTTGAATGGAGATATTCAAAAACAATATGTTCCTTTTATGTATTAGAGATCTCTATCTCAAATCTAGAAGTTCTGTCAAATTTAAATATGTATTTCTATTGCTAACATACTTCTTGGTTTAAATATTAGTGAATGATTGAATCGTTCTCTGTATATTCTTATGGGATTGTAAAATGGCTGCCCCTAAGCCAGCAGCAGAGAACACACATTCAATCTAAATTGAAGATGTTGACGTCACTGGGAGCCACTTGGTCACTTTCCTTATCGCTTGCTTTTTTCTACATGCATATTGTTGTATTTCTTTGAAAATTTCATTCTACATAGTTATTTATTTTGATATTTGTGTCTAGACTTTTTGTTAGATTAAGTACCCAAAGATCGTCTAGTATCTTTGTGAATCCAAGTTTTTTGTTCCGTATGAATCCTGAAAGATTTGTTTGATGACAGACAGTTCCAATATTTCATCTATTTGATTGTTTTCAAACTTGCTGTGTAGTAAGCTGTTTCAATCCATTTTTTTTATTGGCCATCAAGTTTATTGTTGATCAGCCCTCAATCACGGTGTTAAAGCGATGTATTAGTACCGGAGAGGATTGATGAGAAGCTGAAACTTGAATTTCAATTACTCATCTATTGATAGCGCATTATTTGGTAAGGAAAATTCAAACTTGCTGAAATATTATTTCTGATAATTGCGGTACACTTATGATTAGGTACTCATACTGATAGCTACCTATAATTTGCAAGAATTTGCTTGACATATTTGGATGATTCTATCCTTGTGAGGAAGATAATTGATTTGTAATTACTTTCTCATTCTTTTAATCCGATAACTTTCTATGACAGGAGGATTCTCAAATAGAGGGGGAATCAAACTTGGAATTTTTAGGTTGTCGAGCCGCGATATCAAATCTGAATGAGTCTATTTGATTCTTTATACATATGAAAACTACAACCTTTTTCATGCACAAAAATAACTACTCTCACGTCTGAATTTTAAATTCTATAAATCATTCTTGATTTCTATTTACAATCTTCATTTATTTTGTTTCATAATTTTGGTTGTCATGAGTTGACTGAGACAGTGCTGTAGATTGAGTTTGAAGTTATGGTTCACACTTACTGATACTGATTGCAGGTTGAAATTGCGAGTGGAAGGACGTCAAAATTTTGTTTTCATCTAGCCGTTTGGATATTAATATTTGATGTATGCCACTCAAGAATTGTGCAAGTGATAGTCTTTGAAAACCTTCTTAAGCTAGGTACTCATTCGGATTCTCACAATCAGTTTATTGAAACAAATATGTCATCTGATAAACGTGATCAAGATGGGGGACGCAAATTTAAATGTAATATTTGTGGAAGGATTATATTGCAGAAAAATAGGAACAGACATCTACGGATCCACTTATTAGATCCTGGATATCAATACCAATGTGATATTTGCGGGAAGAAATATACGCGGAAGGACAATATGACCACGCATATGCGGAGAAAGCATGAATCTAGTCTAGTCGCATGTAATATTTGTGGAAATACATTTAGTGGCCCATCGGCTCGTATCAGACATATGCGGTCCCACCGACGGAATTTTGATTTGAGACGTCCACGCCAACGTGATATTTTCGAGGAAGAATTTACGCCGAAAGGTCATGTGAGCAGGCATGTGCGTGGAAAGCATGAATCTGGTCTAGTTGAATTTGATATTAGTGGTAACAATTCTATGTATCAATGTTATCTGCGCTCACATAATAGGCCTAATCATATGTTTAGTCTACCTTTCAGATGTTCTATTTGCAAAACGAGATATGGCACCGTATATGAGCTGGATGTGCATTCGTTCACTCATATTTCTATCCCCAATGAAAATAATCAATTTGAATGTAAGACTTGTAAAAAATCATTTACTCTTGCGTCGGAGTTGAAAATGCATAGTATGATCTGTATCCCAGCTTAGATAATACGAGTAATAATAATTATTATTATGAGGAACTTCCTTGTGTGTAGTAGAGTAGTACCGGAGTGAATAAAAAGGATATAATAACTCATCAATGTCATCAAATATAAAAATGATAGAATTTTTTGGAGTATGTTAAACTCGGAAGACAAACAATTTTCACTCGTAGATAGAAAACACTTATTTCAAAATAGTGAAACGCGTCAGATGTTCGGACCAATTTTAATTAGACTACCTGTAAATTCACTTAGAATTAGGAAAAAACTTCTTACCAATTTTTATTTTCAGTTCAAAAAATTATTTTATATTTTAATTGACCAACTACTGTGTGTGTTTACGATGTTTATTACCTATTTAATATAATTATTGATTTAGCGAAAACAATAATGATGAATCCTGTATACTTTCTGGTAAAAGTATGAAACTTTATATTCTTCTTCGATTCAAATTTGATCGGCAGGTACGCTTGTGGATCCCTGAAATTACTTCAAGGCAGCACTCTTTAAGTAAAATTCAATTTGTTCAAAATATTAAACAAAAATATGAAAAAAAAGGCTAAATAGTGGAACAAAAAAAAAAAAAAAAAAAAATCAATTTCCTAATTCTCTTTCCATGATTGCCGTCTCCATTTCCTCAGTCGTGAAGGGTATTCTTGTTTCTTCCTTTTCTAATGAATTTGTCAGCAGTACTAATATCACTCGTAACATAAGGTGTAGGTCTTCATTGTAGATAGATTTAATGGCCCCGCTGGACCACAACTGATGAACGCGCGGGTTTCTTTTCAATATATCTTTTTCCTATCTTTTTTTGTATTATGATAGTTGTCCAACTGGTCCACCTTTTCTTTAAAGTACTTCAGCGCATTTATCCTCGGGTCATCACCAGTTCTCTTTTTACTTGCCGGAAAGCCCAGGGCGCGTTCCTAAATAGTCTTTCCATATTCTTGTCATCTTTCAATTCATGGAAATCCATACACATTTTTGTTGTCCGCCCTACGATACATTGCACTGTACATTTTATCGGATAATCACTTCTAGGAGCCGATCATTCCGTCCCTGTGGTCTAATAAAATGTCGTTTCGTACTTCGTCCAAGTTATTGGAACTTTTATTGCAGAGATGGACGCAACAAATACTTGCGGCGAGCAGGATACTATTTTTTTGATTCTTTGTGTGTCTGGTCAAATTCCTTTGCAGACTGTTCGTGGTATGTGCGGGCAGTGTAGTACAAAAATGCGTGTGGCCATGGTTTCCATGAATTAGGTTCATGTACGGGATCGTACGTTGTACAACTCATGTCTATATGTCTGCACCATCCTTTCAAATGTTCTATTTGTGAAAAAAGTTATACCGCCTCGCATAATCTCAAAAAACATATGCTCACTCACAATTCTAATCCAAAAGAAAAATGGCCTGACTGAGGAATTTTACTTAAACAAAACATTGCTCTGCTTTTTCCACGATCTTTGTACACCACCCATACCTTTATGAGAAAGCGAGGACGCAAAAGATCCTTTTATTTTATCCGTTAACGATACGTGCCGTGATTTTGAGGCTAACCTCAGGGCTAAGAAAAATGAAAAAATTTCCTCCCTTTTAGCCTCCAAAGCTAAATCTTTCAAGGGTGACGTTATAGATGCCGGTGTTCAAAAATTTCAGCCTCGCATCATAAATTGCAGTCGTATAGAATTCACTCGTGAGGAGACTACTCTGTTGGAGAAAGGATTGAAGTTTAGCCTCCCCCCCCCCTCAATAATGCCGACGCCCTTGCGAACGTCGTCGCCGACTTAGCTGTCAAAATCGGTCCCGGAGTTAATACTCAAAAAACGTGTGTTGATTTGGTCCGTAACACTCCACTTCCGCGCATGAACGGCACTGTGAGGGAGGTGATCAAGGGTTTGAGGAGGAAGCTCAAGGAGGAGGATTCATTGCTCACGAAGGCTGATAAAGGGAATCCTATAGTCGTTATGGAGAAGTCTACCTACATTACCAAGGTTGAAGAAGTGCTTCACCAGTGTAAGGCCATTGAAAACACTGACTTCAATTTCCCTAAGTACGTTAAAGAGGTTAGGAACGTTATCAATGGGAGTTCTGTCCTAATAAGCAAACCCTCGACTAAAAAATGCCTGCTTGAACCGAATCCGGTGCCCCCCCCTCCTCTATGGGCTGCCTAAGATACACAAAAAGGATACCCAGATGCGTCCTGTCGTGTCTTATGTCTCCTCCCCTGCTTACTCTCTCGCTAAATACTTGGATAGAGGTTTAAATCTCGCATTGATTACGAGTCTACTTACTCGATTAAAAATTCTGTTTCCTTAGCCGATAAACTTAAAGACCATTTACTTCCCCCGGGTACCACTCTATGCTCTTTTGACGTTGTCGGCCTGTTCCCCAACATACCGAGAACCGTCGCCATGCAACATATGGGTGCCTTCTCGTTCGCTTTAATACTCCTCACGAAGAGTTGCATGTTGGTCCCCCAATTTTTGAAAGTTTAATGGGAAATTCTACGAGTTCCCAGAGGAGGTTGACATTCCTATCGGATCCCCTTTAGGTTCCCTTGTGTCGGAGATCTTCATGTCCAAATTTGAGGCTGACCTCTTCACCTCGGGCCAAGTATTCCTGGATTACGTCCATTATTGGTACAGATATGTAGATGACGTTCTATGTGCGTGGACCGGTCCCCAATATCTCCTTGGTGAGTTTCTTAAGTATCTTAATGTTCAATATCCGTCCATCAAATTTACCTTAGAGGTTGGAGGTTCTAATACCAACTTCTTGGATCTCACCATCTCAGTTAGAGATGGAGTCCACGAACTTTCAATATATAGAAAAGATATACTTCGACCGATATTGTCGTCCACGGCTCGTCATTCTGCCCTGTTTCTCATAAGTTCGCGGCGTTTAATAGTTTTATTCATCGACTACCCCGCATCCCGCTGAACCAGGCAGCTTTTCAAAAATAACTCAATATTATAAAATACTTGGCTAGAGTGAACGAGGTCAACGTGGACATTGACCTTATGGTCCGGAGGAAGATCACGCGGAATTGCCTTGATTCAACTACCTCCCTCCCCCGCGACTCTTCTGTCGATAGCAGGACTCGTTTCATTAAACTCCCCTTCCTGGGTAAATTTTCCTCGAAATTGTGTCGCGCCCTCCGCCTCTTCGGTTTCCGTCCGGTGTTTTATAATCCTACGACGGTAAAAGGACTGTTATTCAGGTCAAAGGACCCTATCCCGCCCCTTGAAAAGAGCGGAGTCTATAGCATAGCCTGCAGGGACTGTAATGGGATTTTGTATGTAGGCGAGACTAGTCGTCAGATTAAAATTAGAGTGGCCGTGCGCCTAAAACATTGGGAAAAAAGGCATTTGGGCGAATCCGCATTTGCTGACCACCATATAACTAGTGGTCATGGTTTCAGGGAGGGGTCCGAAACCCTCCTCCACAGAGAGAAGGCTTACTTCAAACGCCGTGCTTTCGAAAACATTGAAATAATTCGTCATCTTAACAGCGATAATATAAATCTACTTAACAGGTACATTCCGGACGAGTGGTTGGTCGAACTAGTTTACGAGTATGACTCACAGTCTCATACTTCGCTAGTTCAATCATGAGTTCCTCTCCTCCGTCGTTGTGACTGTTCTTTTTTCCCATCTCTTCGACTCGCTTTTTATTTACGCTTGAGAATGGTTGTTTAACCGAAAGCGCGCTCGCTGCTTCCGTTTTATTTTATTTTTCTGCGCTTCTTGCAAATTGCCCTCCAGTTTACTTCTTCAAGTATTGTGGAGCTTTTCTTCGGTTCTCCTTGTGGTTTGACTATCAACTTGTATGCCTCTCTCATGGGAGGTCGACGCTTGTAAATTCCTTCTATTTGTCTGTCTTTGCTTTTGTAATCTTATTCTTTAGTTATGAACTTTAAACTATTTCGGGAGGAGATTAAAAAAAAAATCATTTTTTTTTTTTTTCAAAATATCAGGCAAAAATTTTGATTAAACAGTAGACGGGCAAGATGTTTGATCCAAAAGAGATCGTAATGTGATCCGATCCTAATGTCATCGTTTCGTCTTGGGAAAATTTTGTCTCAGGTTAGAGGCTTGGTTGCTGATAAACTGTGTCCCCTTCGCTCTCTCTGCACGTGAATTTGCCGACTATTTCAAGGTATTTCTCGCTCCTACGAAGTCCAAACGAGCTGCGGGTCAACTCCAACTTACCTTCGATAAAAAATCTCTCAATTTGGTAGTTTTCGCGGAAAAATCACCTGAAAAAATTTCACAACGGGCTGTGGATAGGACATTTAAGAATATTTGGCGCTCAAGGAGTGAAACAAGGGGTCGCTGAATTCGGTAAAACGCCTAAGATGCGTTTAGTGATGCAATTTCAAGAAAATTTGGTATGTTTTTTCTCAAAATTTCCATTTTTCCAAGAAATTGGACCAATACAGAATTACTCCATAGCTCACGTTCGAAAAGAAGCCATGGATTTGTCAAACTTTTGCCAGTTCATTAAGAAAATATACGAGTTCCCTGCTCTCCCTCTGGATCGCACTTGCTGAGTTAAGTCGCCCATTGGCATCCTCCTCTAGAATGGTTGGAATACATTTTTTTATGAGTATTGATCCATAGTAATAGCGTGTAATCATTCATCAAATTTACTATCCAAAAAGGATGTTAATTTTCGGAGCCTTACCATCAGTATTACCCACCAGTTCTTCTCAAAGTTCAGCCCGTTCATCCTATCTACTCATCTACCCTTCCCTGGTCATCTTTAACGCCTCATATTCGCCTCAACCTGGCTCGCTTATCGAAATTGACCAACTTAAATTACTTAAAACACATCGTAATCGCAACCCCGTGGAGAGAATAAGCGGGCCCAGGGCAACCTGGGGAAATTTTTCACGGGCCCCCTCTCCTCCCAGTTCATTTTTTTCTATTGTCGGCAGGAAAAAATTATAACTCATAGCCTAAGTTTACGTTTAAAAATATCGGGCCCTCCAGAAAGTCCGGGCCCGGGGCATTTTGTCCCCTATGCTCCCCCCACCTCTCATCGGGGTTGCGTAATTGCCCTCAGAAACTGTGCTTTATAGATGCATCCAAACCGCATTCCAGGATCGGCTCTAACTTTCTCCATCAACGGTGAGTTCTTCTGCTCCGAATGAGAAACTCAACCTCTTTACATGTTCCCGCCTCTTTTCCTCTCTCCGGTAAATTCCTTTTCCTTCCCGACTCTTGTTTCTCTCTGCAAACCATGTAACACCTCCACTCTTTCAACCTCATCCTTCTGCTCTTCTCTGTCTTTAATCCCCTTTCTCTTGTTTGCTGGTCATATCGGTCTCCCGGAATACAACGCAGTAGATCCTATCTAATCACTGACTCTACCTCTTCTCCGGCGTATCGCTTGTGTACCATATGCAGCACCGCCCGAGTGGGTGCTGGTTGCGTCTGCATTTAATGTTGTTTCCTCCAACATCGGAATTGACCCTTCGGGACATAACTTCAGTGCTGGAAGAGTCTCCACGTCGAAACGCCTCTTCTACTCGGCAACCGCCAAGCTACTCTCCGGCCTATGAGTTGGAATCTTACTATCGTTCTCTAATTTCGTATCATGGCTCAAGCTTTAGTCTTCTCAATCCCACAATTATTATAAATCCTCGATCTCTTGGTCCTCTTCAAATTCTTCCCTCATGCCATGAAAAAATAGTTGTAGCCTCTTACGCTCTCCATCCCCCCTCGTGCTAATACTGCCATACTGACGAATAATCTCTTGTTAATGTGGATGAATGGACTAGAGAAGAGATAGGTAAAGGAGCAATTTTTGCTTTAGTTAATCATAAATTTAAAGGAAATTGAGATCTTTTTATACAACATGAAAATATAAATAAATAATTAATATTAAAATTAAAATTTAATATTAAATTATTTTTAGAATAAATAACAAAATTAAAAATTACCCTTAAAATCAAATTGTCTCTCAATCGATTAAATGATATAACTAGAATTCTTATTTTTATAATAATATAATAATTATAATAATAAATAATTAATAAAAGAGACTTAAACCGAATAAATTCAATCAAAAAATGATTATTATAAAATTTAATCTAGAAATTAATATAATTATTGTAAAAACAAATAATATAATTGAATATGAATAATAATTATTATTTGAATAAATATATTTATAATGAATAATTAAAATCCTAATTATCGAAACTATAACTATAAATAATAAATTGAATTGATCAAAATAAAATATTCTATTTAAATATAAAATATAATTAAAATATCAATAAATTTAAATTAATAATTAATTCACTTTTAATTATTTAAATTATTAGGTATGACAAAAGAAATATGAAAATTTAATTGAATAATAATTAATGATTTCGTACATCATTTAATAATTATTAATTACAAAAATAAACTTATTAATCATTATTTATTATTATAATAAATTTTTCTAATTTAGTAATCCTCTCTTCATTTTTATAACAATATTTAAAAATTCAATCATTCTAATAATAATCTCATGAATTCAAATTTTAATAGGTAATAATTTTTATTATTACAATTTTAATAATAAATTTATTCATTTTAGATTAAAATAAAAAAATCAAGTATTTATTTATTAGAAATGATAATTTTTTATAATCTAAATTCTGGTTGAATATTTCGTTTTTTCATGGAAATTTAACATCAATAATTGTTATTTTAATATTTTTACATTTACTACGAAGATTATATTTTTAAAAATTTCATAAATACTAAAATATTATGATATTCTGGTTTATTTAATATAATAATTATATTAATAATAATCTCTCTTCTTGGTTATTCACGTGTTTGGAGGCAAACATCGTATTGGGCAAGAATAGTTATTACTAATTTTATTGCTGTTATTTCATTAATTGGAAATAACTTGATATATTTAATTTGAGGTAATCGATTTTGTAATAATATTGATCAAATTAATCTTAATCCTTTATTTATTTTCAAAGGTATATTAATATTGTTATTATTTTTATATTTTTTTTAAATAATTAATATAACTGTGCCATTAAAAGTAAATAATCCAGATAATTTTAATCAAATAATGATATTTAAAATTCCAATGATATTTTCTACTTTTTTATTCAATTTTACGTTCAATTAATAAAAAGTTATTAGGATTATTTATAACATTAAAATCAATTACTATTTCCTTTTTTTTCCCATATTTAAATAAATAAAAAATTTTATTTATATTTTAATTATAATAAAAGTTTCATTGGACCTCCTAAACCTTCAAAAAACATTTTCCGTCCTCTCTAGAGTCTCTCCTGCACTCTCTAAGAACTCGGAATCTATTAGTGAACATCGTATTCTCATGGTCAGCTATTCCTCTTCTATGCTTAGACAAAGCTTTTCCAAGTTGTACCCAATGACATCCTATTCTGATTCAGGTCAACCACCTCGTCCCTCTTCTCTTTAGTCAGATTTTTCCTGCTCTGATGAACTCAGGCTCGTCTTATTTAGCAAGTTGAACCGAAACATTTTCCAAGTCTCCCAATTACATTAGATCCTTTGAACAGATTAAGTAAAACGGGCATCCCTCTTCGCTTTCAGCTCTTCATTCAAAACTTTTTCGAATCCCTCAGATGATGTCACATCCTTCCTTTACAGGGACTTGGGCTAGAGAGTTAGATCGAGTTGCCTAAACAAAAAATATCACATTGGAAAGAGTTACTCAGAGTTAGCTTTAGGGCACCTCACCGTGTCCCGCACTTACAGATGAACAAATTTATAGGTCTTCCACCATCTTCCACCTGCAAACGAGGTCACCTTTGTTAATACGTTTGCAGACGAATTTCAAGACTCAATCGTAGTTTTGGTTTCACTTCCCGAACTTTTTCGTTTTTCAACAAAGTTCTCTCGTAGGAAAACTCAAAGGACAATTTTCTTCTTTTCTCAACGGTGTGATCAAGCGCACAACTGATCCCTTTTTCCATGAAATGATACTTTTATCCTTTGTGTGTGTAGCGGATGTAGGAAACCACCGTCCTCTCCGCATCGTTATAATGCCGAGGAGATGACGAAATATTAATGTTCCTCCGTTCGAAAGTACAATAATAACTTGCAACTATCCAACATAATCACGCTGTCACGGCATGAAGTTTAAAATGTCTTGTAAAGGAGTTGTGTCGTTGGTTCGGGGTAGCTCTACTCATCTGCATAATTGGAGTCGCAGTTCTAGCGCTTCTTATACGGGAGTACAGGGTTGTACAAGTGCTGTTGAAGAAGTTGATCCGCGTATGTGGCGCACACATATTCGCGGTGGTCGCAATGAATGAAATTATGTACATGGTGGCGCGGCAAGCTTTTCTAGCGGCAATGTATACGAGTAAACTTACACGCACATACTGTACACTACTACAGTATTTTGGTAGCTAGCTCGTTAAATTGTAAATAAGCGACAGTTTTCATAATCCTTTTTCACTTTTACATGCATATATTTGAGACAAAACATCGAAGAGGTTGCGTTGCGCTCTAATTAAACATCAGCGAACGACCGCAAATATCTTGAGGAGCTTCTCTCGAGCGCGTATTGAATAATATGAAGACCGAAAAGTTACCCGCGAAATGAACGAAAATAATGCAAATTGAAAATGAATTTCATTCTTAAGCTTACGGCTCGAAATGTACTTTCTTGCCAACATAATCGCTTATCGAGGTTCCTTACATCGTGTAGGCATGTGTTATTCGTGATATGCCAGTTTTGCATTGTGTGGGAGTAGAAATGCCCCATTTTTGAAGCCATTGTCGGTAATAGTTTGCCCAAAAAATATTGACTCGATAAATTTCTCAATTTTTTTGTTCAATTTTATGTTTCAGGAAAACGAGATGTCTGATTACGATCTCGGATACAGACACCAGTGGAAGAATTTTTCGTTTCCAACTCAGTCATCCAGTCGCAGCAACCATACCATGTCGTATCTGCTACAAGATTTGGAACCTGCTACGCAATACGAGGCTAAAGTAGCGTCCAAGAATCGTTTTGGCTGGAGCGAACCATCGGCTTCCTTTAAATTTCAGACAAAGGGTGCAGGTAATTACTGAAAGTTATCTTTTTCTGAATGAAGAGAGAATTAGCTGCCTAATATTATGAGTACTCGTTTGAAAAGGGAAAATTCACCTGAAGACACTTTTCTTACACGTCTTTTCAGAAAATGAGACACTGGGGAATTTCAGCTGTTGCTGATATTATTTTTTCATATCTAAAATCGACCTCCGGCAAAACAGTTTGGCAAATGGCTTATATTATCCCAAATAAAATGATCGTTTCCCTATCGATTTGGCGCGGTTCAAAAAAATGAATTGCTTTTTCAATGGTTATTGGCATTAAGACGGGTTCAAACTTCCTCACCTAGATCCCTCATAGCTCTCTCGTTCGGATTATTTTGACGATTCCAAGTGGCAGTGAGCTTTGGTTTTGTATCATATTTTTCTAAGAATTCAATCTACAAGTTGCAGCTAAACTACCAGGCGTAGAGAACTTGTTTCACAAGTTTACTGCCTAGATCGTCATAAGTTTACTAGATCCTCCATTTCGACTCATTATCCTCATATAAAGAGGATCGGTCTCCTGAATAGCCCTTAAATTCTCAAACAAAGTTCTCAACAACTTGAGTACCTCATGATCGGGTCCCCCTACAGCAGCTCGGATCTAATCGTATCTACCTTCAGAACCTTCATAGATCTACACTGAATTGATACTTCTAACAATTTCTGACATAGCTCAGCAGCGTATATCAGCAAAGAATTTATGAAATCTGATGTGAAGTTAAATCCAAAATACTATGCTAAGTTCATGTTACTCATCCTTACGACACTTTCCTTTTTCTTTAAACGTCATAAGAATTGGAGCTTGCTGAACTTGCCGAATCAGACTAATGAATTTCTTCCGCGCCAAGTTGAGTGTCCCGCCAAATTGAGTGGACGCAGTCAATCTTTATGAAGTAATCGATGAACCGACGGACAAGAATAATGCACTCAGGGGGCATTGTTTACTTTTTTGTGACTTAATTTCCGTACATAATATTTTATGCACATGGAACGGATGCCAATTTCGATGCAAAGACTGGTTTCAACTAAGTATCATCATATTAACATTGCAAAGATAAAGCTGCATGGGTGATTACAACGCTGAAATGGCTGAAAATCCAGAGTATTGCAGCCAGCTGAAAGCCAAAAGCCGAATTCAGTTGAATTTTTTACGTATAGGAGTTGAGCTGGAAGTCGGCTTCATTTAAACCTTTTTCTAAGCCAAACGTCAAAATAAGGCAAATTTTTTCACTTTTAACAGGTAACCTTGTGAGAAATTCGCCGTGCGCCGTGCCCTGTGTCCCCGTGCGCCGTAGAAAAATTTCGACTATCGAGCTATCTCGTGTGATAGGAGAGGTACTTAAAAACTCATGGGTTCTTCAACGCAATTAAACAAAAGGTGGCAGGGAACCTGTTTCATGGGACACGTGAGATCTGAAAAAAATGTAGATTGTGACATTACAAGGCATCAAACTGTGACGTCACTGGGTCGGTACTCAAGCTGTATATGATAGGAGGGAGATATGGAAAAATTTCCATTCTCGAGCTATATATGATAGGAGAGAGACTTGAATAAAGATTTTGACGCCCCAAGAATTACCTATGACGTCACAGGCTCGGACTTTGGAACTGCATAATAGGAGGGAAACTTTTGAAAAACTGATCTATATGATTTCATCAGATTGTGACGTCACAAGGCTGTCATCTCAACTGTGACGTCATAGGTATCGCCCCAAACTATATATGATACGAGGGTGACTCAAAAAAAATTTATCTCTGACGTCTCAGATTGTGACGTCACAAGGCTGATCTATGAAGTCATCAAACAAGCTATATATGAAAGGAAGAAATTTCCACTTACAAGCTACGTATGATAGGAGAAAGACTTTGAAATAATTTGTGACGTCACAAAAATGAACTATGACGTCATCAAATTGTCATGTCACAATGCTGACCTATGAAGTTATCACACAGTGACGTCACAGGCCTCGTCTTTAAGCTAAATATGATAGGAGAGAGACTAGAATTTCAACCTCTGAGCCAAATATCATGAAAGGAGTTCCCACTCGCGAGCTATAAATGATAGGAGAGGGACTTGGAAATAGATTGTGACGTCACCAAGGGTGGTAAGCGATTCGATTTTAGGTCTTAAACAGGCTTAAAACTTGAAGTCACGCGGTACATTATAGAGGTATTGACACTATGCAAAAATTGTGTCTCACAAAATCTGGTAGTGAACAAGGAATTCCGCTAGGTTTGCAACGATCTTGGTCTCCGGTTAGCGCATCCTTCCTCACCCCGCTAGTAGCACGGCTTTACCGTAGGTACCCTAGTATTGCTGAATTTTTCAAAGATTATAGAACATCGAGAAATGTACCTAGAAAAATGAATATTTTTGAATATTATAGAGTTTAATAAAATTTAATTTTTCGGCCAAGTCCGAGCTCTCTACGTTAATTCCTGATTTTTTTACAATTTTTTGAAAAGCAGTGAGTTGCCATAAGACTCTGTATACTATCGAAACCAGACTGACAACGCGCTCTACAAATACGTTGCGGAACAACCAGAGAACGACGGACAGTTGTTTTTATGGTGAAGATATGCGAGTGTCAATACCTCTATAAAATACCGTGCTTGAAGTAGAATTTCTTTTCACTTAAACTTGAAGCTTATTTAAGACTTATGAGTAGAGTTAGGATCTGCCGGTTTTTGTCAAATGATTTCCTTTGAGGACGAGTCAAAAATAATGAAAGATGAACACGATTTAGGGTGTAGGAAGGCCAGGAAAAAAATTTTATTTCACCGAAAAATACCGAAAACAGAATAAACACCGAAAATGGACTTCACCACCGAATAAAACCGAAAATTGACTTAAACGTCCAAAAATTCCCAAAAAACTGCTGGCAACGCGTGAAATAGCGAGATTTTGCAAAATAGTACGGAAATATTGTGAGTTACGAGAAAAATTGGTTGTTTTTGGAAAATCTACTAATTTCAAAAGAAATTGAACGTGAAGCTCACGTTGCGTTGGGTAGAACACTCGTTTTGAGGTTTATTGAGATCTCTTAAAACTGAGCATGAATGTCTGCGAAAATCATAATTTTGGTTGTAATTATGGCGAAATTCCCCCTTTTTTACCATTTTTTTTGGTAATTATTATTTTTACGTTCAAAAATTTGGAAAATACCGAATAATACCGAAAATGACATTTCAAAAAACCGAATTTTAATTTATCGGTACCGAAAAATCCTAACTCTACTTATGAGTTTCAACTTGAAATGTAAGCTTAAAGCTCGAAGCTGAAGTTTTTGTAAAAAAAAAAAAACATGTTTTTGTTAGAAAGAACATGTTTTTGTTAGTAAAAACATGTTTTTGTTAGAAAAAACATGTTTTTGTTAGAAAAAACATGCTTTTGTTAGAAAAACATGTTTTTGTTAGAAAAACATGTTTTCGTTGGAAAAACACGCTTTTGTTAGAGAAAATATGTTTTTGTTAGAAAAAACATGTTTTTGTTGAAAAAAACATGTTTTCGTCAGAAAAAACATGTTTTTGTTGAAAAAAACATGTTTTCGTCAGAAAAAACATTTTTTTGTTTTTTTCAAGTTTTAAGCTTTTTTTTTTTTTTTGCTTGTTAAGTCGCTTAATCAAGCGATTGGTTAGTTGTATGTTGGCTCAATGAGTCGCTCAATTAAGCAAATGAAAAATCATTTCGCTTTAACTTATTTAGCTTAAACCTTAAGAAAAAAAATCAAGCTCACCACCCTTGGACGTCACAAGAATGACCTATGACGTCATCAAATTGTGACATCACAGTCTCGGACTTCGGAGCTATACATAATAGGAGGGGAACTTGGAAAAAACTGATGTATGACGTCACCAGATTGTAATGTCACAAGGCTGATCTATAACGTCATGAAACTGTGACGTCACAGGGTCGCCCAAGCTATAATATTATGATAGGAAAGGGATTTGGAAAAAATTTTGCTCTCGAGCTATACTGGTATATGATAAGAGAAAGATCTGGATATAGATTGTGAGGTCACAAGAATGACCTAAAACGTCCTGAAATTGTGACGTCACAGGTCCGGACTTTGAACTATATACAATAGCTGGGGAACTTGAAAGAACTGGTCTATCACGTCATCAGATTGTCACTTCACGAGGCTGATTTGTGACATCATCAAACAAGCTATGATAGGAGAGAGACTTGGAAATAGATTGTGACCTTACAAAAATGAACTTTGACGTCATGAAATAATGACGTTACGGGTCCGGACTTCGAACTGTATACAATAGGAGGGAAACTTACAAAAAATGGTCTATCACGTCAGATTGTGATGTCACAAGGCTGATTTATGATGTCATCACGCTGTGACGTCACAGAACCCCCCCCCCCCAAGCTATATATATGACAGGAGGGGGACTTGGAAAATTTTCAAGCTCCGAGCTTTACCGACCAGGCGGGCGGTGGACATTTTTTCCTAAAAAACCCCACCAATAAAACAGGTTCTCTCTTTAAAAGACTTCCATTCTCGAGCTATATGTATGATAGGTGGTGCACATGGAAAAATTTTGATTTGCGACCCGTAATATATGACAGAAGGGGGACTCATGGTGTTTGAAGCATTGCATATCTGGCTCATTGAAGGGGCCAAGCCAATTGGTGTACAAAGCATTGCATGTCTATTCACTGGAAGGTGCTACCCTAATGCGGGTCATATAATGTATTGTTTTTCAACCCATAGAACATGTTCCCTGCGCTCCTTGTTTAGCATTGTTAAGGAAGCCGTCGTTTTTTTAGCTTTCCTGATTCCCGCAAAATAGGAAAGTGCATTGCTTGGGTGTTCGAACTTTAAGTTCAGCTGCTCCGCTTTCTAGGCCAGACTGACGTTGTCTTAGAATTAACAATGATAAGAACGATTGGTTACGGTTCAGTTAAGGCCCTATAGGGGGCAGGTATATCCAAAGAACTATAGAAGGAGTGGAGACGTACTTCATTTTACAATGCCCGAGAGCGATCATTACGGCCAACGGACCTGTTGAGCGTGCGGGCGTTCCTAAGTCCCAAAATGGCGCATTCCTCCCCTTCCCCTATGTTGCCGTGCAAAGTTAAAGTGACGTATTTGCAAAATCATCTTTCCCTGTTCCTTTCAAAGAAAAAGTAGTAGGCAACAAGTGTGGTCGTTTTTCAAACTATTCTTTCCATTTTATTACTCAATCCGGTGTCTCAATTTCTACTTTTGTTTGTAAGTTCGTTCTCTGATTAGAAATCGATAGGCATTCAGTATTTTAGTTTTCTGAGTAATTTTATTGTGATACACCCTTCATCTTAACTTTCCCTATCCTCACGTAATTAATCTTTTTATTCTTTTTTTTCAGAAGGTAATGCTGACATTTCGAACGACATTTATTCAGGTGAGTACACGTTCAAGTTGATTTAACCGATAGCTATGTTAAAATAGATTCAAGGTTTGGTGGGATGCCAAGGCATGAGCTAGAGTTTGATCATTTGCCTTTTTCTTCTATCTCTTAATTATGATCTCACAGGAACGATTCAAACTGAAATTGATAGGAAATATGGCACCAGCAAAAACTAATTCTTTTCATTTTGGGTTAAGTCAGGATTTGCGTAACCACAACTTCAACTTTTTGATCACGTGTGTCTTGAGGTATTTTGAAAAGTTTTGTCGATATTATGAGCCTAGTATGCCATATTAGAACAAACCTGCTTTGTAGAACCCTTAAGCACGTGAACTTGGCTAAGAATGTGGGAGACTCTGTAGGCTTGGGCCATACGTGGCCTGATAAGATACTCAGTTAGCCCAATTTAAGTATTAATGTAAACTAGGTGATGGAGTATGATATCATGGGGTGAAAAATTTGTCGTCTTTTTAGTAAAAAAATATACTTTATCTGCGAGTGGCAACGCGACAATGGGGCTTGGAGAAATTTGAACTTCGGAGTTCCATATTATGTGTGAGAAGAAGAAAACTCAGGATGATGTTGACTTCTGAGCTATGGGCGGAGGCTGGAGGAGGGTGTGACGTCATCTAGAGGAATTTAGCTATTATTTTTATGATTTGAGATTTAGGGCTACGTTTCATGTGGACTCGGGTAATATGAATGAAACTATTAAAGATTGCCCAGGACCTAATAATAACTTCTCGTGATTTTTGATGGGATAAATGAAAAGTTTTGAGGAACATGGTCGTAAATTGCACAAGTCATTAGCAGGAAGAATGTGGAGTTTTTTTTTTTTTTTTTATTGCGTTGAAATACCCAATTTTTTTTTTTGATGCACAACTATATGAAAAATTTTTAATATTTCGATTATTTTGTGCTTGATAGTGACAAGGTGGGCAGAATTATGTATAGATTAATGTTATGGAAAACAGAATAATTATATCATGTGCGGAAGAAAAACGACAATATATATCCAAACCTAAAAAAGTTGGACGTACCTATCCACCATTTTGAGAGTCCTTGAATTGAAGTGACAAAGAGATTTGTTTCGTTCTAGTGAACTAGATTATTTGTTTTTATGGCTCATCAAGTAACCTATTTTTCTAGACAGTTTATTTTTCAGTAATCGAAATTAAATTGGGACAATAGGTCGTACGGGTGCTAAATTAGAAAGTGAAAAAAGAAAAGGACGTAAGTTCACTCTTTCATTGCGTAGGTATTCATCGATAAGAACCGACTCGCAGTGAATGTTAATTGTTTTAGTTCTAATGAAGAAGGGTCGAACCCTCTATTTTCTTTTCATTCGTGTAGAGGCGACATTTTATATTTACATTTTCGAAATATACCCACCTATAAATTTCACTCAAAGCTGATGAAAAATACAACCACTGGTCCTTCGAAGAAAAGTATTTCGATTTTGAACATTTTATTGGAAAGAAATTTTCTTCTATTTCTCCAGGGATTTACGTGCATTTCAACCTTGAATCCTCACCAATTAATTCGTTTTTCAAAGAAAATTTAAAAGGCGTGAAACTACCTTTGACATACTATATTAGTTCTATCGCCTATATTGAATAATTTGACTTTATTAATTTTAACTGTGTTTCAAATGATGCTTACAGAACCAGAAATGCGAGATATGGGAGTGAAATCGATGAATGGCGATGCCAACCAGCTTCGAGTCGGACTTGGAGTTTGTCTATGCCTTGTCGTTTCCATCCTGGTGGGTCTTACCAGGACAAACATTTAAATCTTTGTCTTCGGTTAGTATGATTATTGATTATTTTCTATCAGGTAATTGAACACTTCTCCCCTTGATTGACGAATGGAGAAGAAGACAGTCGAGAGACCACGACAGTGGCCCAAAGACCAACCCCTGTGGCACCCCATTATCGTACCAGCAGACTTCTCCGCTTGGAGTTCGCGAGAGCTAAGATACCTGCTGATCATCGTGAGCAGGTTTTCGGAGACGTCTGTGTCCATAAAGGCTTCCAATATCCTCTCCCATGAAATTGAATTGAACGCATTCTTTATGTCGAGGCTGACAGCTGCGCAAAACTGACGCGTCGGCTATCCTCTGATTTCAGTATCTGATGTACAGCCTCCAGTTTGAAAACCGTGCTAACTACGAGAAATTATGTCTCTTTCCTTCAAATAGGACTCAAGACGATTGGCTATCACTCTCTCCAATAGTTTCCCAACTTTGTCCAGCAGACAAAGTGGTCGATAAGAGGATGACAGGTCAGGTAGTGCATCCTCCTTATCAATCTAACGCTAGCCTGCCTGGCGCATTAAAAGTATCAACAAACAGTGCTGGGTCAATTGAATATTATGCGCTCCAGACTGGATTTGGAACCTCATCCGGGCCCGGAGTCTTCCATTACTTACCCCCTAGTCTATTGACAGCTGCATCCACTTCCTCGGTACCTCTACTATTGGCAGTGTTACCATTAGTCGTGGCTGCTGTGGGAACAAACCATCAACAACATCCGGTTCCATTCGGCTCATTGCTGAGAAGTTATTTAGCTTCTTCAGGACTATCTTGTGAAGCTAGCCGCGGGTTCTCCTCCTTCATTTCGCATAACTCTTTCCATGCAGCACTCTTGCTGTCTTTTATGGCTTTCTTCAGCAATTACGAGCCAGCTAGTATTTAGGTGCAACCGCCCGCACCCCTTCGCGGCCTCTCTTACGCTGGTATATCCGGCGCTAACGGTCGCACTCCTTCCTACACTCGGCAATATTATTGGTCCACCAGTAAACTGCTCTGTTCTTCTTCGGTGGACCTTGCCTGGGCATGGTTACGTCACATGTATTGATGACAGTCTCTATCATCTTCTCTGCTGCCTCCTCTGCATTTTCTTCATACTCTCGTCCTTGGCCCCTTGTGAGAGCAAGGTAGCTAGCTTTCAGACGGTCGCTATTCAGCTTCCTGACTACCCATTTTCTTGTTAGCTTTTGTGGAGCAGCGACCTCAACTTCCTGGTGGATGGAAAAGTTGATATACCGATGGTCGCTCCAAAGTTCCTGATCCTTCTATTCTCCGGGCTAGGCTCCCTGACTGAGGCAAAGGTGACATCAATAGTGGACCCATAAACTTGATGCACTCGGGTAGGAGTGTTTCCCATGTTGACCGTTTTTCAGTCCATTGCAGGCAATCCACTCCCCGTTCGGCCAGCACCTAAAACGTTTAATTAATCTTTCCGAATCTGATCCTCATCCAGACAATCTCACACATTTTCAAATTTATTTCAGACCTACCTCTTTCCATCAGCATTGAAATTCAAATCAATTTTTCCATTTTGCCTCCGAGGTAAGGCTCAGTAGCCATCCTCTTTCCAACTTTTTTTTTTTTTTCTTTTTTCATATTTTATGACTTCACTCTTTACAAACTTTAAAGAGCGTTGAAATCATAATATTACCTTATTACATGAACTTAAACTCGGCTCCAGTCCCCACAACAGATTGGTATGTCGGAGTATTATTGTTTTCGTCTTTTTTTTTTTTCCCCCTATTTTCTGGTATTTTTTACAATTATATAATACGAGTATGTATCTATTTTTTTTTCTAGTTCTTTTTTCTTGTATTTTTTTTATTATACTTATATTTTTAATAATATTATTAATTTAATTTAAAAAAAATAAAAATAAAAATAAATAAGGTAACTAACTTTTTTTTACCTTTATTTTAACAAGTTCTTTTTTTTTTTTCCTTTACGAGCAATGTAGCTGCGCTAAGGGCTATTTGCTCGGCAGATAGTTCTGCTTTTACATAAATTTAGTATTTGTGATGCGATCTGCGAAACCATAGGATAAGTCGCGCTGGCGGGACCCCCCTGTGTAAAACCTACCTTCACAATACGCAACTACACATGCTATAAACACAAATATCTTTGTGTTGTTTGCCGGATATTTGCGCCACGATGTTACTCAAAAGAAATCATTTTGGTTAACTGCATGTTGATATCGCTCTATTCCGAGGCGAGTTTTACATGGGGTGGTCCCGCCAGTGCGACTTATCCTATGGTTTCGCAGATCGCATCACATTTAATAAAGTAGAAAGGAAGGAAAGTTCTTTGACTACTCAAATATCTTGATATTGACAAATCTATCCTAATTTAAAATAGTTTATTTTTTATCTTCGTACTTTCAGCATGACTTGATTGATAATGAATTAATTCATTCAATCAAAACGAAAATTGGGCAAAAGAACCTCAAAATATTATAATGTTTTCATTTGATATATGTAAATTCTTGATGAGTTTTAAAATCAAAAAATTTCCTTATAATTCATTGGCAATGACACGGAATATTTAAAAAATAAAAATGAAAAAAGTCTTTTACGGAAGTATTTAGATCACACGATGTACAGACTTATTTTTTGAATTCAACACTTCAACGTCTGATAAAACTCTGGTTTTCTTTTGTTCCCCACCTATGAACCGGCCTCTTCTAGTGGATTGGAGAAAAAAAAAAGGATAAATTCTTGTTCCAAAGCCATTCTAAAATTTCTTTTTTTTTTTTTTTAACGAGCACTAGCTTTACATAGGGATATTGGCTCGGCGTTACTATTTAATTATAGTGTATCATAATTGCATTTATAACTTCCCGTATTTTTTTTCAATTATTTTATTTTAACGAGCAATTTCTAAAATTGAATTATTAATATTGTCATTTTTCATCTGTCCACAGATTTTTCTGGTCATGAAACATTGTACATTCTTACCATGAATTTTATTTACTTACGGATTTTCCTGGACTCGGATACGTAAGGAATAATATTTTATTTTATTTACTCTTTTTTTTTTTTTTTTGTTCTCTGTTTTTTCACTTTTACGATTGTATGATATTTATTTGAAGCAAAAAGTATTACTGTCTTATCGTATTATTAAATATGATGCTTTTGTGCCTATATATAATTATGATTGATGAAGAATTATATCTATATAATGTTTGTACGATAAATGAAAATTTTGAACTCGAATGGAACACCTGGAGTGATAGAAAATTTTCGAGTCGCCTAGAATTCATTGCAAATGTGTGCAAAAGTTACCCCGAGTCAAACTGAATCGTACAACAGTTGTACAGAATATTTTAGAAATTGTTCGAGATGAATCTAGATCGTTGCAGCCATAGTGATGTGAGGCTATAAATTTTCATTTTCAACTTTATATTTCATTCTCGATTACTGTACTTTTTTTTCTTTTTTCTTTTTGGTGTACATAATGTACAGACCTGCTATATAGAAGTATTTCCCTTTGTGTACTTCAGCAATGTAGATAGACTGGGCACCATTCTTGCATCTGGATTCGCATGGTGACTCGAATGATACACTATTTGATATTCTTGTAAATATTACTTAGATGGAACTGGCATCCATTCGATTCTATGACTTCATACGTCAATATACGATGTGATAATTTTTGTTTTTCCTTTTTTTAAGCGTTTATACGTATCTTTAACGTACTACTTAAAGTGTAATTTTTTTTTTTGTTAAAAGACATTGGTCACACACAGCTAACGTACGGGAAACGTCGTGTATTTCTGACCGTATTTTTCAGATTTCGTATACCAGTGTGTAGACCATGTTTTATGTAAATATTTTCAATACTGGAAACAAAACAAAACAAAAAAAAAAATCCCATAATTGTTGTATTGTGAGATTATTTGTGTACTGTAAACTTTTAAGATGTAAATGATGAATTTGTTTCTCGATTTTTTTCTTTATAATACTAAAAAATAATATTACGGATCAAAGAATCAACGAATTTTCCGTCACAGTCATCGTATCCGAACAATCACATATTATTTTCCTTTTAAAATATTCAAGATTTCTTTTTCATTCAATGAGTTTTTTTTTTACTAGTCATTGTAAATAAATTTGTAAATTATTTTATTTTCAATCGATGATATTTAGAACTAATATCGCAAAACAAATTCCAGTTTTTTTCTTTCTTTCTTTCTAAAGAATTCAAGCTTCATTCATCGAAATGCGAAGTGTTGAGACAATCAAGGAGTAATTCATTGTTTTAAATTTGATCGGTACATACATACTTGGGGGCATTTCGTCAATTCATCGCCCGTATTAATTCTTATCTGTTTAAATTTTATAAAGCAATAAACTTGAAGCTTTTCTTCCGCTATACAATACTGTAAAAATGAGATACATCGGGAAAAAAAAGAGGAAGATAGAAGTCATTATTACCGGTTTTATATTATATTATTATTCTGTATAATATCACGTTGACGTTGTTTTTTTTTTTTTTTCTTCTTATGTAATCAATTATATGATAAGCTGTGTAATATTGAATTATTTTTTATGCCTTTAGGCCTCGATGTTAAACATTGAAAATAATTTCGTATTTCTCATTCCTTTCTTTTCCTTTTCTCCCTTACTTTTATTTTAAAAGTGTTTTCCTCCCTTTCATGTCTTAAGTGTTTTTTTTTTTTTTTTTTTTTGTATCTCCCTCTAATGTTAATAATATTGCTTTATTACTGTAATACTGATCGGTGAGTAATTGATACCGGTGTACGAATTATTTCTTATTTCATTGTACCGTACTGATACGTTACAGTCAGAAAAGAAAAAAAGATTTTATTTTTAGAAACCATATTCGTATTAAGTTGTACTGTGAAGAAATAAAAATCATAATATTACAAAATTCTTCTTTCTAATATTTTAAAAAACGACGGCTTCCTTAACGAAGTTAAGCGAGGAACGCAGGGAACCTGTTTTATGAGTCATATGGGATTTGGTATTGAGAATTCACGGAAGCCTAGACCTAGATAAAGCTAGTAAAAAGAAGGCCTACACCTACAATAAGCCTAGTATAACATAGTTTGAGAATCTAAATTTTTCTCGAATCTCCAGCTATATATGATAGGAGAGGGACTTGGAAAAATTTTGATTCTCGAGCTATATATGATAGACGGGGGATTCGGAAAAATTTCTATCATACATGGCTCGAGAGTCGAAAGTTTCTTAGTCCCCCTCCTATCATATATAGCTCGAGAGTCGAAATTTTTTCCAAGTCCCCTTCCTATCATACATGGCTCGAGAGTCGAAATTTTTCTGCCTTTTGTTGGATGGCGCACGACAAATTTCTCGAAAAGCCCCCCATACAATAGGTTCCCTGTTAATATAGCTTTCAACAGCCTACAACAATAGAATCTACTACTGAATGATATTATAAGTATGTACGGGTTGCGTGAGTGAATCAAAAAAGGTAAAAATTGAATCTAAACATGATACCTGCAGAGAATTGTTAGTTCATACCCTTTTAATCCCATATTTTATTGTGTGCTTGTGTGAGTGTGTACGTGTAAAAATATACTATTCAGTTGAATCAACTCATTGGTCATTACTCCGTTTTATCCCCAGAATTTAAAAGGTATTATGTCCATTTTCACCTTTTAAAAAGCATATTTTACACATATGCTTTTTAAAAGGTGAAAATGGACATAATACCTTTTAAATTCTGGGGATAAAACGGAGTAATGACCAATGAGTTGATTCAACTGAATAGTATATTTTTACACATACACACTCACACAAGCACACAATAAAATATGGGATTAAAAGGGTATGAACTAACAATTCTCTGCAGGTATCATGTTTAGATTCAATTTTTACCTTTTTTGATTCACTCACGCAACCCATACTTACTTATAATATCATTTGTAGTAGACTCTATTGTTGCAGGCTGTTGAAAGTTATATTTTGTTGTGTATTTGTGTGAGTGGGGGCAAAAATATAATTACAATTGTTTGGACAAGCTCAGAAGTATAATTAGGATATGATATCCAGCGTTATTACTTTCAAAGATCCTTACTCTCCTGGTACTTATTCCATTTTAAAATTAACATCTGAAAAATTACAAGAAAGTATAAGTTTTCTACAGCCTGCAATTATAGAGTCTACTACCAGATGATATTACAAGTGATGTGGGTAGCGTTAGTGAATCAGAAGGAGTAAAAATTGAATCTCAACATGATACCTGCAGACAATTGTTGGATAAACCCTTTTCAATGAGTGTGCTTGTGTGAGTGAATACAAGTGGTGGAACTTGATACCAGCATATAACTCTTACTCTCCTAATACTCCTGGTAGGTAAAATAGAAGTTTTCAACTTGCCAATTACTGCCAATTTATTTTTCTTAGAGAAGATTATTCAATTTTACGGTGACAAACGTATTAATATCCTTAGGAGAATAGGAGTCATATGCTGGTATTATGTTGAGTATTAGTGTGCTTGTGTGAGTGTAGACAAATGGTGGAACTTGATACCAGCATATGACTCTTACTCTCCTAATACTCCTGGTAGGTAAAATATAAGTTTTCAATGTGCCAATTGATTTTTCTAAGAAAAATTCTTCAATTTTACAGTGAAAAAGGTATTAGGGTCATTAGGAGAATAGGAGTCATATGCTGGTATCATGTTCGGCATATCTCTTCAAGCCCCGCCCATTTTCACTCACACTCACTCAAGCACTAACAAACACCAATCCTGATATCACTTCTTATATTTATACTGGTGTTTCCAACTATAGTTGTTTATTTGGTAGCGCGCTTTGAATAGTCTCAGGGGTCAATTATTTGGGAAGCTTCACATTATAAGTACTTTTCCATAAAGTTGAGACAAACAGTTCTCTATATTGTATGAAGATTTGCACATGTGAATAATTTTCTGCTCTTTGTTTTAAAGTTTGTATTATTCAAATCTCATGACAAGCTGCCAGTAAAAAATTACATACATCTCATGTAGTTATAATAATGACTATGATTAACAACAAATGCTTTGATTTGAATAAAACAAAATAGGTATCTATTGTAGTTGCATTGACACAATTACAGCACAAAACAAACAAAAATTGTATAAATAATTTTGCTTAAAGAACAATACGCAATACCTAATTAATACAATTGGGAAAATTTTCTATTCTAAAGAGTTGATTTCTGGTTCAGACCTAGGCCTATACATTCTGTTCAAGAAAACAAGCTCATACAAAATTTCTAATTAATCTTTAAAATAAAATATTTAGGTAACTGAATTCTAAATCTGATTAGACTTGTCAAAGTGGAGTCTAGCAACTAATTACACACTCAAAAAAAAAAAACACAATGGTATTCTCAATTTTTGACCTAGATAGTTCAGGGTATGGTACTGTACATGAATACACATTTGCAAAAAAAAAATTTGCGAGACAAGTTGCAAAGGAACATAATAATGAGCACCAACAAGGGGGAGGAAGTTGAATCGGCATCCTTTGTGGGTACATTCCATCCAGAAGTTTTCTTTCTTATCCAATTTGATTGCGCAGACTACCTTCAGATGACCGCCGACCACAAACACCACACCAATGTTACATGCAAATACCTGAAATACAACAATATGTAAGGATCTTTACCAAAAAGGAAGATACATAATAAATAAGACATCTCATTACAGATCAACGCAATAGAATGAAGGAGAATTGCAACAAGATGCATGATTCTCAGAACTCATTGCATATTTACGTCATTATTAGTTGCAGGGCAAGTTATTAAGTTATAATTTGGATAAAGATGAAAAATATATAGCAAGTAAATAATGAGACATTTTTTTTGTTTGTAAGAGAAAATCAAGAACTACCGCGCTGGCACATCATTTAGGTCGCATACTTTTTTATCTTTGAAAAAGTTTTGTAAGTTAATAATGTATCGGTAACTTCATCCAACAAATAATGACATTTATCGCCCGCTTCTATCAAGGGTTTAAAAAGTTGATTATAACTCAAATTAACTGGTCAAAATTGAACAGTTAGGTTAAATCTGATTCAGCTCTCAATATTCATGATTAAATTAGGATTAAGTGGGTTGGTACAATTGAACAAAGTTTAAGTTAATTTAACCATACGATAAAGAAGGTGGTACAAGCGGCCCTTAAGTGCATAGTAAATTATATCCTGAGGTATGTGAGCGGCGCTTAACTGGTGCCTCAACCGTTTGTCCAAGAAGATTTTGTTCAAAGCCTTTTTGTCCAAGAAATTACCTTCAAAGACATTTTGTCCAACAACAATGTAGTGGGCAAAATTTATCTGGACAAGAAATATTGTGGATAGAATATATTGTTCAAAATGTTTCTGGATGTAATTTCTTGGACAAAAAGACTTGAGTCAAAATATCCTTGGAACAATTGTGGAGTCACAATCTAATTTCTTGGATGATATTGGGTAAGAAGTTTCATTTACCCCATCATAATGATCAATATCAGGAAAAAATTCATTTTTTGATAATTCAGTAATTGAGAAAAAATATTATTAAATAATTTATTAGCCGTACTCAGATCTAATACGTACGAGCCGCTGACGGGCCGCCTTCGGCGGCCCTTGGCGGCTCGGCCTGCCGGCGGCTCCTAACAGACGCGAGCAGCTTCGCTGCTCGCGTGTTTTGCTCGCTCGCTTCGCTCGCTCGTTATTGTTGTTGTTACATTTTAGTGGGGTGGCTAAATTCCCCATAAAAACCGTGCATACGATAGAAATATTATAACTTTTAAAATACCCGTTCAAAGTGATCGATGGATCTAAAACATAGCCACGTATATTTTTAATTATCATACATAGTTATTAAAGAGTGGGGGAGGAAGTAAAAATTTCAAGTAAAAGGTCGGTTATGATTGGGAAAGGAATTAAGATAAATGTATACCTTTTTGATCTTGCAAATCTAGTCAGGTTGTTGAATCGTCGCTTCGCTTGCACATACTATTCTGTAAGACTTACAATGTGGAGTTATAATTTGAACTGAGTTTCCCTTTGTTGGATTGCTGTTTTGAAATTTCTTACAAACTGCAATGGAGGTCGGTTCCCTCTCAGTGAAAACGGCCAGCACCGCGTGAAGGTAGGGAACCGTCGCTGGCCTTTTCTCTTTCTTTCACGTTTCTGTATATGAGGAGGTTGAAATTTTTTTCTTCTTCTTCCAGAATAAAGTCAAAAAATAGGAGTAAATAAAAGAATATCATAATTATTAATCTTTTATTTTCAGCCTACATTAACCGTCCATAGGTATGTGATGGGGCGCATATTATTACTACTCTTTCCAAGACAATAAAATGTCATGTACTATATTTCGAGTGGCTACTGAATCGTTGTTCAAAATGTTCTCTTTCTTGGTCAGGAGGCAAATGTTATCCTTTCTTCGTGCCCTGCTTAGCGCCACATAGAGTTGACCGTGTGAAAATAAATGCTCCCTTAGATCGATGCCAACTACATCTAACGTTTGCCCCTGAGATTTATTTACCGTCATGGCATACGCGAGCCGCAATGGATACTGCCTACGAATTATTTCAAGCCCTCTTTTCCCAGTTGTGAATTTGAATATAACCCGAGGAATTACGAATGTTTTTGTTTCGTCCTCAGGTTTACTGACTTGGGGAATGGATGTAATGTTTTTGTATTGAATAACTGGAGAAGATGAGGGCGCATAGCATGTTGCTCAAATCTAAGGTTACATGGATTTTGTTTGAAGGCAATAGCTGTTGCGAAGGCAATTGCGTACACACCACAATCTAGACCATTTGTCTGCTTGTCCACAGTGCAATATTCCACCTCAAAACCACAGGGAAACAACCGATGTAAAAATGTATTCTGTGTATATGTTATCTGTTGAGAATTGCAACTGTCATAGACATACAGGATACCATTATTGTAATAAAATGTGACCCAATGTGAAATTTCATTCAGACGTTTGGTGGGTCTGGTCGGCAATATTTGAATGTGCCTCCCATTAAAGAGCTGTGCCGGTTTGATGTCGTCCCATAATCCCATCAAGTACACATTGACTGGGCAGAAATTAGTATTTTTACGTACTATTTCAAAAAATGCGTACTATTTCAAAAAATGCGTTAATGAGATCCCCTGACAATTCATCATGTAGAATCTCATTCTCTACGCTACCGTCCGTCATACTGTTTGAAAGAAAAATATACAACTTCGAATGATACAAATGGAACAACTGTTGCGTGTATGAGTCTAACGTAAAATGATGCAACGCCGCGCCACGCGCTTCTATTTATATCAATCGTCGCTACTGCTGGATCATTACGAGAGCATTCGAGAACTGTCAAAAAAACGGAAGGAAGAGAGCCTACTTCCAGAAACTACTCGAACGGTCAGCGAGAAACTACTCGAACGGTCAGGTTAACCGGTCGCGTCGTAATTTGTAAGGTTGACCCGCCCTAACCACGCCCTAACGATGCGTAGGTAGCGCTTCAGATTTACCGAGTTTCCAATAGATAGCGGCACTTGAATTTTCGGCCACGCGATTTTCTTGCGTCACTCGATTTTTTAGCGTCACGCGCGCGAGCTTACAGGTTTATATAATAGATGTCGACTGAAGCTAGAACTTGAGAGTTGAACAAACGCCTCACCTCATCAGGCTGACCACACAATACATCACCACTCGACTGATTCTTTAGTTTTCTGCGCAAAATTTCGTTCTGCAACACTTGTATCACTGCAGCTTGGACCATTCTTCACGGAGATTTTTTTCTGAAAATTATAATCAAAATCAAGTTATAAATCTTGACTCCAAAAAATTTATAGAAGGTCTGATATAAATCAGTTGATTATATCCTTGTTTCAAACAATGGATCGGCATTTCTACAAAACCCAAATTCCTAATAATTATACAATTTTCCTCCCCTCACCCCACAAAATAGAATGATTTTCCAATAACATCACAAGCATATTACTAAGTCTCACCTCTCACACAGATAACATAAGGAGTAATGATCATCAATCAAGAAAAATAATTTTTTCAAGCCCCCTCTTCTTCTACAAGCGCTAGGCTTCAAAATTCTTTTATATCATGCTTTTGACCGCAAAAATTGTAGGTGAAAAAAAAAAAAAAACTCTTAGAACAAGCTTCCTGTTGAAATTTGAAATTCTGAGCTATGTATTATATAAAATATTTTTGAAAAAAAATCCGGTGTTGCTGACAAAATTCATTGAATTGACCTCATCATAACTGAACTAAAAAGAAAAAAAACGAAAACTCTAGTTACCTCACAGTTTACTCTGTGAGTTACCTACTATAAAAACTTTTGTATTCAAACATTCATGTATAAAATCTTACGGCAACACCGACTTATTCTTCAAACTCTTATAGCCCTCTTCATGAATGAATAGTCATTTAAAGAAAAAAAGAAAAAAACAATAGCACAGCGATTTTTGACTAATTTTAGTTGAAGTTTCACTATTTCACTAAACGTTTCATAAACTTGTTCGCCATATATTTGGGAGAAATTATAGTCTTCTAAAAACACTGTCTTGCAAAGTTCATAATCAACAAGAAAGATTTAACCGCGCGTAAAATTATTAGTTCAAATTTTCAAAAACTACACGATTTTTAATTCAGAAAACGATAATAACAGCCGCTCTTGGACACATTTTTCATACTCGCGCAAATCGGTTTCCCTCACGATATGAGTGTATCAGAATTATTACGTTTTGAAAAATACTTCAATCAATCAGATTATGTACCTAAAACGTCAATTTTTAATATTTCACACGTAGACATAATATTATACAATTTGAAAATAATTTAGTTTCGTAAATTAAATTCAAAAAAAAAATAATAAAATAAGATAATGATTCGAGATAAAATATTTTTGAAATCCACTCCCTGTTTTATTATGAAATTTAATGAATCAGTTCCATCCGTTTATGGTTTATTTGTGAACGAAATTTTTAAATACAGAAATAGTATTTCGAAAATAACCGAATTATGTCATCAAACAAAATTTGTCTTCCGAATAAATGGAAGATAAATCTTGAGATTCAAATCTAAAGTCCAATTTCAAGTTAAAATGATGAACATTATTTCCAAAAGAAACCGAGTTATAATGGATTCATTTGAAAAAGGGAGAAAAAAAAAAAAGAAAAGTATAATACCGGACGATCAAAAACAGAAAAAAAAATCGATAAATTTCTGACGGAATGCTCCTAATTGTGAATGAAATAAATAACTGGAAGACTTTTTATTTTCTTACTATCGTACTCATTTATTTATTACGCTCACCGATTTTATTTCATGATTTCAAATGATAATTATTTATTATTTATGAGCTAAAATGGGGAAAGATGAAATTCTTATGGATATAAAACTGGTAAGTTATAAAGTTCATGGGTGACAGTTTATTCCAACTCTTTTACGTATTTAACCCGATAAATAGACAACCACCTAATCGTATTTCAACGATTCTTTAGATGCTAAATTCCTATATCAGCATCATGAAAATAATAAAAGTGAACGACTGAGAGTTCAGACGATAATAATATGTTTTACGATGATCCTGTCGCGAATTTCGATTAGATTCGTGTACGATTCTGATTATTCAATTTTAATATTAGGTATAGCCTAAACGTACGAACTAGTTCATTCAATCATAACCATAATTATTAGCATTTGTCTTCACCCTTTGTAACCCGCAATTCTAAGAATACCCTGTTTCAAAGTGAGGCAACGTGGTACCACCAGTTAAATGGATATTGGCTTAATGTAAAAATGAAAATTTAGGAAATATTCAAAAGCACAAAGTAAGTTACATTTCATTCACAATTTGAAATTCGTATGTATTTCGTCTAAACCGAGTACATTGCGAGAAGTTTGAAATTAATACAAATTTTGGGACTTACAGAAGACGTAGAAACTTCGTTTTGGGTACAAATTAAAAATAAAATTGAAATAGGCTAGAAATTTTTTTAGATTTGAAGCATAGGCAGCGCCTGGGCATAAAGGTATATTGTCTAACTTTTTGCGTTCGTGCGCTCGAACTGATCAAGAGCGAAGTTCCATGAATCTAGCTGGTAACATCTTCTGGCCTAACTCGGAGTAGGTAAGTTTATTCCAGAAAAATGGATAAAACGAATTAAGGCAACAAATGAAATTTACTGACGTACCTATAACTTATTGCAAACGACTATTGGTAAAAAGTTTCCAAATCTTGACAAATAAGTACAGCAGCAAAGTCGAAATCGAAATTCAATCTGCTGGAATAGTCCGGAATGTAAACGAATTGCAGTATATACTGGAAATTACCTGGCAAATAAAATATGAAGCACAATAAATTCTTCTATAACACGAGACATTTTTTTGAAAACGGAGCAAGAATCAAAGTATCCTGATATCAGAAAGGTAATTGCTATATAGCTGACTATATAATTCGAAGAAAACACACTGGAAATCCGATTTCGAATATTTCTCCAACAGAACTCGTATAATGTACGTAGGTAACTATTTACACTTTTGAACAAAAAAATTCTTCCCATCGTACCTTCATACTTTCCTCCGCTCCTCGTTTTCAACGTATAGCTCTGTCAGAGAAGGGCGGAAAAATTTTTTAAAGTAGGTACCGTATACCTTCTAAGTAGAAAGAACTTCATCGCTATAGGCTACGTCTATATATCTATCGCGAGTGAGATACTTTGTGCTAAGTATACTTCCTTGTGAATTCATCTTAAAGTTTCGGTATCATTATAGGATACCTCACCTATACCGGTATCTCAATCACTATATTTTCAAATTTGATTTTGGATGTTGAATCATGTTCTCTCATTTTTGCAATAGTGCATTTCACCCTCACGATTATTCTTCATGGACAAAGTTATAGGACAAAATGTACTTCAGATGGTTAGGTACTGTTTTAATTTAAAAACACGCGGCTACGTCAAACATGGTATTCAGTATTAAAAAAACACTTTCATCAAAAACCAATCAAGAAAAAAATGATGATGTATCGTTTGTTGCCCTAGTGATAAGGCGTAATGAGAAGCCTTAGAGAGACAAACTTTTAAAACTAAGTAAACTTATTAATATCGTAGCCCGACAAATAAAAGTATACGTAATTATACCGCGATGCGGAACATCTTGAAGAACAAATTAAGTATTTGAAACATAAAAATTCAAAGGGGAGATATAAAAGTACTTAGGTACCTACGATATAAAATTTTCATTAGAAAAATAGCAGGTAAAGTTCGAATACCTGTTTACCAAACAGAAAAATTGATGAAAAAATATGAAATTCTTACTGAGAAGTATAGGTACCTACCTTAAATCTCGGCAGATAGATATTATACTAAACTATAGGGATACTTAGACCTATAAGTATAATATACCAAATTATTTTTATAATATATTTTACAAATTGCTCATGAATGGGGTAAGATTCTTCAAAGTTGCTTGGAAGACAACAGTATCACCTTTCCGAAATCCTTTAGTTGCTGACGTCAATTCGGACCACTTCATAAATTTGTCATACCCCCATGAGGTTAGCGAATGATTGAACGTCTTACAAAAAGATTTTACATTTTCTGAATTTGTCGCATTGTCTTGGTTCAAAACTTTCAAATCAACATCAACTCGACAGAGCCATTGCTCATCATTTACAGGAGATTTCTTCATAGATTGACAATGTAAGAAGAAACTGAGGTGCTCCTCGTCGCCGGTCTTATCAAGGCTCATTTCAAAATACCAACCATAATGGGAAATTGGACACATCGGCGAATATATTGGCTCACTACCGCCTAATACGTTTACATCTTCCAAGGTGAAGACAATCTCAGCATTTTTGACTTGAACAAGATTTCGCGGAGAAACGTAGGTGGCAACATCAACAATAACTGGTTTCTTCGTCGACATGATTATGACGACTTGTCTTCTTGAATAAGTACAGCGGCAAAGTTGAAATCAACAATCAATTTCCTTTAGGTCCGGAATGTACAGGTGTTGCAGTAAGTACTGGAGGTGTTGTATGAATATTATGAAACACTACCGAATCCGTTTGCAATACAAATAAAGCACTATCGTTTTGAGTGACCAATTACCACAGAGATCTAACTCTAACACGTTGAATAAGTTGATTACTCACAAGAGAAATTATCATTATCATGGTTTTCAGCACCTAGGTTTGTTTTCATTGAGGTTGGCTGCAGTAGCTGCAGCAGAGTGCAGCCACTATTCTCAGAAGCATAGGCCAGCAGGACGGTAAGGTGGGAAGAGTACAGGGCTGCCAGATTTTTATTTGTGAAGAAAAGTTGCCACGCTCACTGCACGCTCAAGACTTAGACCATACAACAGATAGACCGAGCATCGGCCATATAAGCTCGTACAACGCGTTGAACCAAAGCCTCCTATAGTTAGAAGCCATGAACGTAGAAAGGCAACACCGCATTCGGCCCACGCATTTACATGTAAAACACCTCTCTCATGAAAAAATCGAGTTCACCCTTATTTAAAGGAAATTTCACAAGCTACAACTTTTGTTCTTTTCGATTTTTTCAAAAACTTAATATTTTCTTAAGAAACAGACGCTCAAAGAGTTTCTCCCCGTAAGAGCAATGTAAAAGTCGGCCCACGGTTGTGCAGTTGCCAATTTTACGTTCATGGCTTCTAACTATAGGAGGCTTTGGTTGAACGGAAGACATGATAAGAAAATAAGGGGGACTGGACCTCAATGAAGGCAACGCAGGTGAACGGGTGGAGCAGTGAAACGCACCCTACACCCGCGCCGCTTATCAAACTTGTAAACAAGGTCCAGTCCCCCTTATTTTCTTATATGTATTCTTATCATGTTCTCCGTTCAAAGATTCATTACTATGCTCGGTCTATCTGTTGTATGGTCTAAGGCTCAAGAAGGTGGTAGCGTTGATCGGCTCCGTATTTAGTAGACGTTTTGATAAGGAACTAGTGGTGGAAAGCCAAAGCCTATGAACGACTTAGCAGAAGCAGCAGCCTGTTTTGAACGGCTTCTAAGCTAATTGTAAGCCAGTGCTTCAAATGCAGGAAGCCAATTATGAAGAGCCAATGAAAATTAGGGCTTAAAATATAACAGTTATTTAACTGTTATAACCAGGGCTTGCATAATAACAGTTATTTTTCGGTTAACCGTTATAACTGAAATGAAAATACCAATTTTGACCGATTGACCGTTAACTGTTATAATTCACAAGCGATCTTGACCGATTGACCGTTAACCGTTATTTTTTCTGTTATAACTGTTATTTGACCAAAATAAATTTGAAGCGACAGAAAAAAAATTGTTAAAAAAAAAGAAAAAATTTTTTCCAGTTCATTCTTCGGAGTTTGGACCTAAGAAATGTACAGGGAGGAAATCGCGTTTTGAGATTCCTCAAAGACTATTAAAGATAGAAACTTGATGTTGAACAATGAAAATGTCGAGGAGGATACTTTTCATTTAAAAAAAAAAAAACAGTAAGAGAATCGGTGCAGTAGAAGTCGAGATCGAACTGTCAAAAGACCTGTGTTTTTCTATGAAAATATGTGCCATAATAAATATGTAGGGAGGGAATCGCGTTTCGAGATTTCTCAAAGACTATTGAAGATAGAAACTTGATATTTACCACTGCAAATCTCGAGGTGAATACCTTTTCATGAAAAGAAAAACCAGTCAGAGAATCGCTTCAGTAGAAGTCGAAATCGAACAGTCAAAAGATTTTGGAGTTGATTTTAAATCAGTTTTAAATAATATATAGATACGTCATAATTAGAGCCCGGATTTTTCGGAGTTAAAAACAGTAAAATTCGGAACTAGAATGAGAATTTTCGGCATTACTCGGATTTATTAAAATAATTAGGTATTAAAAAATTGGGAAAAAAATTTTTACAGTAGGTAAATATGTATCAAAATTTTTACATCGAAAAAGAGAAAAAAAATCTAAATAGGTAGTTGATCTGAACATAAAGAATTATAAAAATTTCACGTTATGCTGCACTAGCATGTTAGATTCTGTCTTATTTTATTTTCTGGTTGGTTCACGCTTCAATTAGAGCACAAGATATTGTGAAGTTGCAACTATATAGGCAGTGAAGAAATTTTTTCGATTCATAATTATTTAAATTTTTGTGTCTCAAATCACAAAATTTTGTATAAAAAATAACTTTTTCTACAAATTATAGGTTTTTGGAAGATTTCGGATTTTATCCCCATTTTTGGAGTTTTTCGGAAAAATAAAACTTTTTTCCTGGGCTGAGAATACCATGAAATGAACTTCTATTTGATTTTCAGAAATTTGCCCTTTAAGGAAATTATGCGACAAAAACCAGGGAATCCGGGCTCTAGTCATAATGTCTATTAAATTTTTGTTTTCTGAATTCAAAAATATACAAAATCTAGAATTACTTGAAACTAAGGTTTTTTTTAATTTCCATCTTCTGTGATAAATTCTAATTTTATTTTGAAGAGAATGAATTTGCTAACTCATTCAGCTATTCCCTATAATCAATCATCATCATTTCATACATCATATTTTTGAAAAGTTTGCAAACTAAAACCAGGGCCTGACTAAAACTAGGTCTAGAAGGGAACTGTTCAAACTTTCAAAGTGTTCAAACTCTGAAGTTTGAACTTTCAACTTTTGAAGTAGCCTAAAGATTAATGAGTAATGAGACATTAACAAGAAGAAAACTAGAAATAAGAAAAGTAGAAAACAAAGAAAAAAATATTTGCAATCTGTGAATTTGGAGACTGGAGAGTGACGAGTCACGAGATTGTCGAGTTTGTCCACTATCTAGTATCTAGAGGCACTGAGGTAGTAATAATATTGAATTATTTTCTAAATTATGTGATTTTTCGATGCATATGTGTTGTGTTCACGCATTGTAATCGTTATAACATAAAAATATATATTGTTTAACGGTTATAGCGGTTATATCGGTTATAACAGTTAATCGTTATAACCGTTATATTTTCCCACATTTTGACAGATAACCGATAACCGAAAAAATTTGGGAGGTCATTAGACCGATAACCGTTAACCGTTAAAAAAATTTTGGTCGCAAGCCCTGGTTATAACCGATAACCGAAGTGAAATTTTTTCCATTAACCGTTTTGACCGTAACCGTTTTGGGGGAACTTTGATTGGCCGTAACCGTTATAACCGTTTCAACATTTCGGTCAAAGGGTTATAACTGTTATACCAAAAGCTTCCACAAAACTACGAAAGAATGCAGCCTGCCAGCCCAGTGGAACTGCGGTAATTTTTCTCGAACGTGATTTTGTGATTTTTCATGGCGTGTTTCGGTGTTCACTGTTCGTGCCGTCATGTAATCAGTGCGATTCGCATTTTCGCGTAATCAGTGCCCCTTATCAAGTTAGTTAGTTCGAGCCTCTGGTTCATTATATACCACGTCGTACTAAGTCGATTGTAACACTGTAGGTAGGCCTAGTTCTTTTTTTTTGGCTCTTTTGATTTGAATGGTTGGTCATTATTAATTGAATGAGGGTTGCAAACAGAAGAAGAAATCACAATAAGCGGCTGTCAGTGTCACTGTGGCTTCTAGTTCATAAGGGCCGGGTAATCGTCAGGCTCATAATGCTATAATTCATTTCGCAGAACCGATCTTTGAGAGATGAGAGCAAACTTCTTTATTCATAGTATGATTCACATTGAACTTCAATTACAAGCAGCTACAACGCGCAAACTTCACTGTAAGTCTCTCTTGAGGTGTTTGCAGTTGTGTACAATTGGGATGTTAACCCAAGTTGCGTAAGTTGGTAGCCGTGCTCGAACATGTGGGGGATAATTTTAACGTACCATGCTTCATGATGGGGAATTTGCAATTTTCAAATACGATTTAAATTATTACAATTTGTAATATCAAAAAATTATATCCTATAAATCGTTTAAACACTTCAAGAGAATCGATAACTGAAAGAAGTAATTCTAATGGTGAAGTATTGAGTCATCTACGACTAATTGAAAATCTCATTTCTTATGGCCGAATACATTGAACGTAAAATCGTCACCCAGAAATTCAAGCGAGTGCGGCGAGAGAGGAAGGCGATTCTAGCGCTACCAAACATAGGTTAACATCCCAATAGTTGACTAAATTTGTCTGATGAAATAAATGAAATATTGTTTTGTACTAGTGCTATCTAATTTAGATAATTGTTCGAAGCGAATGGGATGGTAAACTATTACTGTGTGAACTTATGAAGCTGTATCAACTATTTTTCTTTTGACTTTTAAGCGCCTTAGCATCTACTAGGGTTATGGCCTTATGCCTTTTTTGGCTTTTGCTTTTTCAGTTTTTTTCTCAACGTTTTTACCGTGAAATAGTGAAAATTTTTTTTTTTGAGATATAACGGTCATAACTGTTATAACCATTTGACCGTTTGAAGTTTTGACCGTTTTAACCGATAACCGATAACCGTTTACGGCTCCTGACCGTTATGTGACCGTAACCCTTAACCGTTATAATCATAACGGTTATAAGCCCTAATGAAAATAATGGAAGCAGCCAAAGCCATTTGAACGCATCATTAACATCGTTAACCTCAAAAAGTACCTGAAAGCTTATCAAAATATGAAAAACTTCCTTTATGCCAATGGAATGGGAAGAGAGCCATTGGCAAGCCGATCAAATTTGGTCAATGGCTACAAACTAGGGATGGACCTTGAAAAATTTCCTGAAAAGTTACTTTGAAAGGAAAGAAATGAAAGAAAGAAATTTATTTTATCTTTCCTTTCCAAAATTTCTAGTTTTTCCATTAATGGCGGCTAAAATATTTGTTTCATCGGAATCATCGCTGAATTACAGAATATACGACCTAATATCTTTTACTCCTATTTCTTTTGTGAGAGGAGATGAAATTCTTTCAAATTTTTATAGATTTCGAATACTTGGACAGTTTGCGCAACCTGACGAACGAATCAGCGAGTTTGCTTAGAGAGAAATATATTCTTATTGGTCGAGATATGATTTGAGTTTAGTACAGAAAGAAAATCATGTTTTACATCACTAAACAAAGGGCTGGCGGTGTGATGGTATTAATGGAAATGATAGTATATGATAAGAGAAATCTGTTTTCATTAAAAAAAAAATTAAAATTCCTAAATTGCCATGAATTTCCATTAGTTCTTTCCGGAAAGAAATCTAATTGGAAAAAAATATAAATTTCTTTCCAAGGCACTCCCCTACTACAAACTGAAGCCGAAGTTTAACCCAATGAGTGAAAAATGGCTTTCCACAACTGTATAAGATAAGGCGATGTCGCGAACCGACGCGAACGCTCACTGAGGGTTTGTGTTATCGGTGTGCATTTATGCAACATTACAATTTGAAGTTTTCTTTTTCAAATATCTTCTTAGAAGGAATTTCTACAAAAAAATCATAAGTATGAAAGTTGTAGAGATTAAAATTTTCTTTAATTTGTGACCACTCTCAAATATCTACTTTGTTGAAAATATTTTCTGATTTTCATCCATAAACAAACACATTGGACGGAGCCCTCAGTGAGCGTTCGCGACATCGCCTTATATAAGAGTGAAGATAGGTATGCGCAAGTGATAATAAGAAGAGGACTGTCATCATGTTGATAAAGTCAAAGGAGGAGCAGTTTCAGGAGGTTTCAGTAGAGCCGTATAATAATGAGTGAGGACATGGATCGCCATATTTAGTCGCTACATCATCCTTAATTTTTGCAGTTCCCTATACTCTGTTCACGTTAAGAAAGATAGAATGTAGTACAATCAATACATACCATTAAAATTACCTGGAGGGTTCCATTCTCAAGCCTCAGGGTACTTACTTTACTACTTTGTACATTTCGATCCTCTCTTAACGTGAATAGAGTAGAATAGGGTGAGAAATTAATGCAATTAGGAATAGACTAAATCGCCGTGACGTCATTCACGGACATTCACTGATAACAAGGCGATGTTTGCTCCGCAATGACTTACCCCAACTTACGCGTAAGTTCAAAACAAAAAAAATGCTCCATAAGAAATACGCGGGAACGTTTCGATCTTACATTCAGATTTGAAAACAAGAAATAAGTTAAGAACCGCAGGTACATTTTCAAAGACATGAGAACTTCCTGATTCTAAATATAAACACGTAATTGCTTACTTATTTCCAATTTTTTAATTTGAGCGTATGATCGAAATGATCCCTGTGTATTCTTATGGGAATCGATATCCTACTTTGAACTGATACAGTATACTATCGCATTCTCTCGATTCCTGTTATCAGTAAATGTTCATGAATGACGTCACGGCGATTTAGTCTATTGGTAGAATTATTTTGTGAAATTAGAAAGATTACATCAGTGGAGACAAAAAAATAGATAAGTTCTCGTTTATTTTTTGTCTCTAGCATCGTTGTATTTGATGTTTGATGTTGAAAATTTTCTTAGGATACTGCTTAGATTGATCCTCTTCTAACTTTATCAACACAGTGACTAAGGCGCTAGAGCTGTATTCTCACTCTCAGTCGCTGCATGTAAACCAATGCGGAGAAAATCAAGTGGTGGTGGTGGTGGGTCCTTAAAGAACGTACACCACACACCGCCACCGGGCTTCGCATCTTATATTCTTATCACTTATGGTTATATTCTTATCACTTACCTATCTTATATAGTTCCTTAGTTCATATTGGTGGACGCGCGTCAAGACGTTACTGTACCGTAACCGTACTTTGTCACCTATTTGACTTTTTTTTTAAAAAAAAAACGTTCATAACACGCATTTGTATTTTGATCAACCTTCTTAACAAGACTAAGCTCAAAATCAAGAATCATTTACTCTTTCTATATATTTATGAACTTTTCCTCCACAGAATTAACTATCATTTGCAAATCAACAATTTTTTGAGGGGTTTTCCATAAGGGTATGTATACAATTTGGCCCCGTACTCTTCATCACTGCGACGTTGTCAGATTTAAAATTCCAGCCTGATACCTTTGTACCCTAAGTTATATGGCAATAGAAAATTAAGAAAAAATAATTGGCAAAGATTTGTAGCACTTCTGCTCTACAAAGCACGTACGGTATAAGATCCAGAGGTAGGAAGTGATACAATTAAACATATCTCGCCATGGTAAAACGTTGTTCGCGATTTTGAAGTAGTTCTAAACGTTCCAAGCCATGGCTGAGAACCGTTATCATTTTTCAAAAATTCTCCGTTTGGTTCCAACTATGTGTAAACAGTTTTGGACTTTCCGGTTCCGGGTATTATCTATGATAAAGGTTCCCGGATCTTTCCGATTCCGATCTTTTCCTGTGACGATCTTTTTGGTTCCGGGAATAAGGTGTAATAAAGGTTCTCGGATCTTTTTGGTTCTGTTCTTGAAGGTACATAAAAACGTTCCGATTAAAATACTAGTTGTAATAATCTTTTTTACTCCTCTTCATCCGGAGAATAAAATAAAATGAAAACAACAATGAAGATTTTGAAACAACCCCTTTCTGTCTAGTTTCTGGAAATGGCCACACTGCACTGCAAGCACCATAGAAAAACCCTTCAAAATTGCTACTCAACCAAGAATAATTTGTCTATAATTCGTCAGTATGAGAACTGAGAAGACTGTCCATCTAATTTAGTAACACCGAAACCAAAAATATTATCTTTGCTAAAAATTGCTAGTCAGAACTGAGTCTTTCATTTTCAGAAAAACTGAGATTTGTAGGTGTTAAAGGTAAATTTTTCTTCCAATCATGGAACTGAAGAGATTGAGTTTAGCATAAGAAGAAATTCTTCTTCTAGCGAATTTTGACCCATTCAACTCAAGTTTGAGGAGACAAACAACTGTTTGAATAAGATGTGAGGTTAGACCAATGAGTGAACCAGGCATGGGTGATGTATACTTGTTAATATGCTTGGAGAGCTCGTTGGTGGGTGATTGGTTGCCTGTTTGGCTGCTTTGTCAATTTTGACATGTTTGGTGTCTTTGCTCCGACCCCTACTCCAATTCCAAAATTTGCATGTGTATGCTTGCTGATTTTCTCTGACCTCTAAATTTGCGTGCGTGCAGATGATATTGGAACTTGGGAAATAACTCGGCCCTTAGGTCAATTCCAAAATTTGCGTGCGTGTCGATTCCCCTCTAGTGCGTGCTTGCGTGCAGATGAACCCCTCTCTGTTTGCAAATACCCTCTTCTTATGCTAGGCTTAGGCTAGGTCTAGACCCTAATTATCTTGTATACTGTACCCCTTATCTCCCTTTGTCATTAGCTGTGCTGGCGCTATCAGCCGTGAAATTTGCGAGTACAATCCCTTTCCTCTCATCCTTGTAATCTGTAAGCGATTTACTGCTGTACACTAGGCTTATGTTGTGCCTGGCTTCATGAATGATAATAGTAACCTAGTAAAGTTTAATGTTGACAGCCCTCCGTGAATTAGATAGCTCCATTTATAGTTCACCATATTTATATCAAGCGAAGAACAGGGTGTGCGCTTCTATGAGAAAATTCACAAACTAGGTCATGATTTCATCACAAAGCAGCGTCGCCTTATAATATAAATGAGATCACTCATTAATAGACATGAAACATGATTTTCATCATTTGGCTCTGCCAGATTTTTTTTTTTTTTCGTTCCTTGGGATACTCTTGTGACCAGATACCCTGATGAAGAATATTACAATGGAGTTGGCACAGAACGTAACAATGAGAACGTGAATAAAATTTATGAGGGAATGAAGAGAAGAGCAGCTGGGGGATTAAATGATGTTAGGGAATCGGAGATGATTAAGAATGAACTAGAGGGGAGAGAGATGGTAAGGATATGTGAGAATAATTTATAGAATAAGTTGGAGTACTAAAGATGAGATTTCGGTGCAATGCTTAATTGCAGACAGAGGTGAATGTTTTTTCCATTTTTCTCCTATACATATACCACCGCAGCTTAAACCCCGTTTTCAATCTCTCCCCTTTCAGTAAAAGTGCACCGCAATACTAGCTCTGTCTGGCCCAAAAATTCGTTTTTCCTTGAGCGCCAGTTTAGGATGAGAAAGATCGGAAACTTTAATTGATTTCGTAGTTCCGAGGTTCTATGATGAAGTTCTAGTGGTAATAAGTTTTTTTGTGAACGGTCGGGTGGAAGAAGAGCCTTCTTGCATAAGAGATAGGCCTTGTTTTTACCCGACCGTTTGTTTCTATGATCGGTTTACCAGACTTTTAGTTCCCAACCATAATTCTAGAATCACAGCGTCACTAAAATGTCGATTTGATTTTTTATAAAAAATTATGTCGCTAGATACATTTTGAATCACAGAAGTTTTATCTGAAATACACGAGAACCAAGTGAAAAATTTTCGGGGCCACTTTAGTGTGCGTTCTACCACATGACATAACTTTTAAGAAAGAACATACCTATCCTGAAAATTTATCTTCAAATTTTATGCACAGTACTTATGAATATATCTTAAGTGGTACTTCTAACTTCGTCGTGAAAGACAATGAATAGCAGTATTTCTTCTAATCTGAAGACAAAATACCTACATATTATTCTGATTTTACTTCAATTGCACACGGTTGGTGCATGAAGATCAAACTTATAGTTTTCTCTAACTATTTTTTCCTTTTTAATATTCATGGATTTTTCTTAAGCCTCACCGCTCATTCTGATAACTTAAATTAGATACATTTTCCGCGAGTCAGTTTTCATAAATTCCTATGCCGTTGGCTGATATGATGATGGATATATGTAATGGTAAGTGCGCTACAACTTCTTGGAAAAATAAAAATTATAAATGGATTACAGGGCTCTTACCATATATCATATCCCATACTCGTTTGCCCGATTAGCCTTTTCGGCAGAGGAATAGCTATGCTATCATTAATATTCTATTCTTCTAGCGCACGACCCTAATGTAAAGTGAGTACCATTACAATAAGAATCAGGCAAGCGAGCATGCAATGAATTTTCTGGTTGATTTTGAATGGGAAGAGATCATGGTATGAACAAAATAGGCTGGGTATTTCGATATTGTATCGGCACAGGTGGGCGAAAAGAACCAATTTTTTAAACAGAGTAGATGAAAAAAACTTGGAAATTTTTCCAAGTTCTTCACTCGAAGGGAAGACATTGAATGGTGTTTAGGTTTTTGAGGTTTGAAAAAAATATAATAGGAAGGGGAGAGAGAAAGTTGATCCGAGGTTTTGCCTGGCCTGGCCGATGGTCAAGCGTTACAAAATGACGTCTCGCAAATTCTCAACTGACTTCCAGCTCAAAGATACACGTCAAAAACAAGCACCTCTCTTACCCTTATATATGATAAAGAATTGAATAGGTAAGAAAGATAGACTTACCAACTCTATTCAAAAATAATATTCTTCTTTTAGGTCCAATAAAGCCTGCGGTCCTCCTGTTATTCTTCCTCTGTGCATTTGCGGTACTACTTGCGGATGCTAAACCTTATGCAACTATCCTCAACGATGATGAGCCGCTCTTTCTCACTCCGTATCTGGAAAATGGAGAAATCAACAAGGCTAAACAACTCGCCAATGTGCCGCCAATCATGGCCAACGAAAAAAGCTACGCTGGTTTCCTAACAGTCAACAAAACTTACGATTCTAACCATTTCTTCTGGTTTTTTCCGGCCATAGAATCTCCGGAATCAGCGCCTGTTGTTGTATGGTTGCAAGGAGGTCCGGGAGCTTCTTCTATGCACGGGTTGTTCTACGAAAATGGTCCCTACGGCATTAACGATAGCGACTGGACACCCTGTCAGCGAGAATATTCGTGGACTAAAACGATGTCCGTGCTGTACATCGACAATCCGGTCGGCACAGGATTTAGTTTCACAAACCATGACGACGGTTACTGCAAGAACGAACAAGACGTAGCGGCGAACCTATACCAAACGATTGTACAGTTTTTCAAGCTATTTCCAGAACTCTTGGAGAATGAGTTTTACGTCACCGGTGAGTCTTATGGAGGGAAATATGCCCCTGCTTTGGCGTTTGCCATCCACGAGGGCAATAAGGCTGCGAATTTGAGGATTAATTTGAAGGGTGTGGCGATCGGTGACGGATTTGCGGACCCGTTCAACATGGTAAACTATGGCGAATATTTGAATAAGCTCGGCTTGATCGACAATCGCGAATTGGTGCAGTTTGACGAAAAACGTGACCAAATACGAGAACTCATCCAAGCCGGAAAAATGGAGGAGGCGCGTATAGTTCGAAGAGATCTAATCTTCGGTCTGTTCCTCGACATTACAGGCTTTGAACACGTGTATAATTACATGCACACGTCGTCGCATTACATGGACGACCTTTCTGATCAAATCATGCAAGACGATGCTATTCGGAAAAAAATTCACGTCGGTAATGTGACGTTTCACAGCTATGGTAGTAAAAGTTATAAGTACTTGAAAAACGACATAATGAGATCTGTGGTACCGTGGATAGAGGCTCTCCTGGAGAATGGCTACAAATTCATGACCTACAATGGTCAGTTAGATATACTTGACGCGTATCCTTTGACCGTTGAGTATGTAGAGAAACTCAATTGGGCCGGAGCAGAAGAGTACAAAACTTCTAAGAGACACATTTGGAAGGTTCAAGCAGACGACGAAGAGGTCGCTGGGTATGTGAGAGTCGTTCGTAATTTGTACGAAGTATTGGTCCTCGGTGCTGGTCACATGGTCCCCGCCGATAAACCGCGAGCTGCCTATGATTTAATTAATAGATTTGTGCACAATATTTCATTCGTCTAGAAACCTGTTTCTTTACGCATTGTAGAATATAATATAATTGTTTTTTTTTTTCAGGGAGGAACCCGCTATCTCTTTTGTTAAGAGGGTATTTACACAAAACGAGTGCGAGCGCATTCAAATTGTGACGTCATTATTTTCGAGACTCAGAAAAGTTTCAGCTTCTGAGCTATATATTTGTATAATAGGAGAGGGACTTAGAAAGACGACGGCTTTCTTGAAATTGCAGCGCGTTCAAGTTGTCATGTCATCATTTTCGGGACTTGGAAAAATTTCATGCTCCAAGCTTTGGGACTTGAAAAAATTTTGACTCTCCAGCTATGTATGATTGGAGCTTAGAGAAGTTTCATCTTCTGAGCTATATATGATTGGTAGGAGCGGGTCTTCAAAAAATTTCAAAATTTTTTCTCTCGAGCTATATATGATAGGAGTTTAGAAAAGTTTCAGCTTCTGAGCTATATATGATTGGGGGGGGGGGTGACTTGGAAGAATTTCAGCCTCTAAGCTTTATATAGTAAGAGGGGGACTAACAAAAATTTCCTCTCTCGAGCTATATAATGATAGGAGGGGACTTGGAAAAACGATGGCTTCCTTAAAATTTCAGCGTGTTCAAGTTGTCACGTCATCATTTTCGGGACTTGAAAAAACTTTAGGTTCCAAGCTTTAGATGATGGGAGCGGCACTTGAAAAAATTCTCGGGAAAAATTTCGTCTCTGGAGCTATAGATGATAGGAAGGGGGGGGGGGCTTGGAATAATTTTGACTCTCGAGCTATATATGATGGGAACTTGACTTGGTAAAATGTTGGCTCTCAAGCTCTATATTATAATACGAGAGACACTTCAAAAATGAAAATTTCCACTCTCGAGCTGTATATTATAAGAAAGGGACTTGAAAAGATTGGCTGAATAATTTGGTGACAGCGGGTTCCCCGCTACCATTGCAATCCTGCAATGGCATCTATTTTTTTTTTTTTTTTTACTTACTCAAGATGTAGAGCAATTAAACTTCTTTTTGTTGGAACGCTTTCTTCATGAAAGGTTGGCTGTCCAAATGACAACTTGAATCCTTGAGGCTGCTTTATGGAATACCTAGTTCCAAAGATTGGCACATCCTCTAACCATGAATTTTCTCGTCCTCCGGTTGACCTCTTTTCAGCAATTTGACCTCCCATGACTACCCTCAACAGCTCGTGTCTTTTGCCGGGCTCAGATTTACGTTAATGAAGCTCCAGGATCTCATGCGTGGAATCTGCGAACAAGAAGTTAACAGGGCGTTTGACTTACATGGTTCCATTTTTTTTTTTCGTTTGTTCTGTCTCTCTTCCCTTCAAAAGGCAAAGGGAACTAATGATAAGGAATCCCTCCCCAAGGATATTCAAAGAAGTAATTGAATTAATAATAAATTTTCATAGCCCCGTAGTGAGGTGGACACGGGGAAGGGACAATGAATTTTCTTGAGACGTTTTGTAGATTTTAGATCACTTTTATCCTAAGAAGAAAATGAAATTCAGGTTTCTTTCTTATTGAATTTTGGGCACTTTTACACTGTATTAGTTGATGTGACGTCATGAGGATAGACTACATATTTAATCTACAAATACCTTGCTTGATTGATAGCTGTTTGGTATTTAATCTAAAGAGTGGGAGCGTGATTCTCTTTGATTCCGAATGAAAAATTGAAGAGAACAAAATTTGATAATTTCCCAACTTCCCATCCAATAAAGTCAATTTCAAAATCTAAAATTGGATACATTGGACAGAAAGTTACAAAAGGAAAAAAATATTCTCTTTAATTTTTCTTTCGGAATCATATTTCTCCAGATAGTGAAGAAAAAACATTCCGCGGTTGCGTGAGTAACACACAGCTCTTTGTCTCACAATTCAAAACTCATCAACAGAGTCACTCCCACTCTTTAGATGAAATCAAACACCTATCAATGAAGGAAGGTATTTGTAGAATAAATAATAAAACTAAAGTTTATACAGTGTATCACCATGACGTCGCATCGATTGATAACATAGTAAAAATACACAGTTAATCCAATAAGGAAATTTGAATTTCATTTTATTTTAGGCTAGATGTAATCTAAAATCTACAAAACGTATCAAGAAAATTCATTCCCCCTCTCCTCCTTCTGTCCACCTTGCTACGGGCTACAACAGTTGTTTCAGCCGTCTTTGCAAATTTAAGTAGTTGGTGGGCCCCTTTGAGAATTGTTCCAAAAAACAACCAAAAACGACCAAAATCAAACATAAACGCTCAAAAACGACCAAAATGGGTCGTTTCTGTAGGTGATTTTGGTTGTTTTTTGTCAAAATTTGTCATTTTTGTGGTAATTTTGGTCGAAATTAGTTGTTTTTGTGATTGATATTGGTTCTTTTTGGTCATTTTTTGGAACAGTTCTCAAGGGGACCACCAACTACTATTCTTAGCCCAGTATTAGTCTAGTATATTGTATATTAGGCTGAGTGGCATCACCACTTTCTATTTTCAAATACCATCCCAAGATTCTTCATCTGGGAATCCAGCTACAAAGACAATCAGGAAAACAAAAAAAAAATTGGTATCAAAACCAAATAAGTAACCAGTCACCCATCAGTCAACCCCCTCATTCCTTCCCTCACGCTACAACCTCTCCAAATGGTTAACTTGTGGTATAACCCCATATCTCACTTAAAGAAACTAGTCCAAATTGAAAGTAATATTACTATCTCCTGAGACATCGAAAATTCACTATTAACTACTATATCAATTATGTATACACAACAAGATTGAGTCGCCAGGCGCCTTCGTTTTTTTTTTTTTTTTTTTTTTTTAAAGCTAAAAGAAAAACAAAACAGAACTGTTAGTCTTTTTTTTTTCATCATCCAAAATAGATCCATTATCGCACTATTATTGTAAAAAACAACTATGACAAAAATGGAGAGATTGTCTAGAGTAGCCTAATATTGTTATCATTCGAGCATAACAGAAAGAAAGACAATGAAGTATCAAAAAGAAAAAACTTCTATAAGAATTCAGAAAATACCATGCAAAAATAAAACTCGCAAAGGCTGAACAGATACTTGAAAAATTCTATGCAAAGATAAAATATTAGGTGACTTGTATACCTTCTTCATCAGTAATCACGCAATAAATCCGAAGATGAGAGCAGTATTATTATCAATATTGATTAACGTACCAAAAAAAAGAACTTCCGAAATTTGGAAATTGCTATGCAAAAATTAAATCTTCAGAAAAACTTCCAAAATTTCAAAATTGCTACGCAAAAATATAATTTCAAATAACAGAGAATTTATATGTATAACTTGACGTCACAACACATTTTCGCGGTGAGAACTTTTTTTTTCTCGCGATTGCATAGAGGCTCTAGCCTTGCCAGAGGCGAGAGCCCCCAAAAAATGACGTACAAATCAATAAAGCGATAATAAATTAAGAATGAAGTCAACTCGCAGCACTTTTGATGAAGACTAAGGAATTGTACTCAATTATCCAAACTCAAGGTTTTCACTATCGAGTATAACTAATAAAAAATAAAAAGAAGTGAGCTTGACAAAAGGGAAAAAATATTTAAAAAAAATTAACTACATATTATAAACTATTAGCAATTACGTATATACGGAAAATGACGTATAAATCAATAATAAATTTAATAATGAAGTCCTCAAGAGTCTTGCAGCACACGTCTTGATGAAGACCAACAACTTGTACTTAGTTTATTCAAACGCGATATTTTCACTATCGAGTATGACTAATAACCAGAGCCCGGATTATTTGGCACTAAAAATGAAAAGTCTCGACACTTCATGTTGGACTTTTGACATTACTTGGTATTTTTTTTTTTTTTTTAATGGAAAAAACATGCGTTTTTAGTGCTTTTACAAATTTACAATCAAAATTATTCAATTTACGACCAAAATTAGGTGATTTTGACCAAAATAAACGATTTTTTGGGATTAAACTCATCGATAAAAAAACCTAGCAATTCATCAATCAAAACTTTTAATTTTTCAACTTTGAACTAAAAATAATCTTTTCAAAAAACTGTCCAATTTTCACCAAAATTGCTGAATTTTAAACAAAACTAAGTAAATTGTGTCCAAAAATTTTATAATTTTAGACAATATTTAACAAAATGGTTATTTTCGGCCCTATTTGGTTTTAAACGATCCGTTTTTGGCATTTATTCTAATTTCAGTTTTTGGCAAGATAAAATTTGTTTCACAGGCCCCACTACTCCTAAAATGAACTTCCATCTGATTTCATAGCTTCTCGCCGGTAACAAAAATGCCAAGGAATCCGAATTCTGCTAGTAACAATACAAAAAAAAAAAAAAAGAGGGTGAACCTGACAAAAGAAAAAAAGAAAAATAAATAGACCTATAATCCAAGAATAAGGAAAGCTAAATTTCATTTTATCTAATCAAAAATGAGAAAATTTCTCAACGGTGTTAATATTATTTATATATGAAACGATGTTCAGAATTACATATTAACTGTAATGACCATTAATTTAAAGTGTATGACCGCGAATGATGGAAAAACGGGCCTTAACGGCAAAATGCTTCTTTCTAGAAAGAGAGAAAACAAACTTCCTAATTTCAAAAAAAAAAAAAAAAAGAATATTATAGAAAAATAAAAACCGGCAATTGAAAATAATATTCCTATCTCGTGAGACACCTTAAATCAACTATAAACTACTATCAATTTTGTATACACGAAAAATATGGAGTAAATTAATACCTACTTGGAGGAAATTTAGGAACAAAGTTACCAAAGTTTGCAGCACGTTTGATAAAGGTTTTCATTAATTATCAAATATAACTAATAAGAATGAAAAAAAAAAAATGAGCTTAACAAAGACGTAACGAGTCATCACTAAATCATCACCGTGTGAATCATTCTCGTAAACTAATTCAATGATCCCTTCGCGGAAAGAATCAGCCAAGAATGAACCTGTTAAACTTAAATTAGGCTATAAAAGGTTCTTCATCACAATACACGTATTGATAACAGAAAGGATAGGAAAATCCGCTTCTCGTAACGTGAGTAGCTGTAACGTGAGCAGCTACTCGTAATAGTGAGAAATTTTTCAAAAAAAAAATGAAAATTTCTTGAGAATTACCGGTACTTATCCGATCCTCAAAAAAATTGCAGGTGCACATCTTCAGATATAATACTACGTCTAGTTACAAAGAAATCTGCTTATCGCGGGTAGTTTTGGAGGAGTTCCGCGGACAAAAAATCTTATGATAATGATAATAATAAATAATAAATAGGTATACAACTACAAGGAAACCTGAACGGACGGATGTAATATTATCTCACTTTCCTGATAGGAAAGTTGGTAAGACGGCACACGCTGCATAAGGCATGATTCGATGCAACAGAGTTTTCAAGGACACATGCTTAATTCTTGTAGGTGCTCATCACGGGCAGAATTATAATTTCACATCCTTAGATTTAATCGTAGCCTCTCAAATAACGCCAAATTTCACACACAACTCGAGCAATTTTATGTAGGTAGTCTACGACACATGTGAATACTTTGTCTCCGTTTGGACGCACAGTGGCACACCGCTCGCCGCCACCGTCTGCTTGCGAACATAAGCGAGACGAAAGACGAAACATCTGATTTCATACAAGTCGCACATGCGGATCGGATTGTGCCGGTAGTTATTAGTTATCATTCAATTTTATGTTATCGCAATTGTTGGGAATTTTCTTCGACTCTCAATAATTCTCGTATATATTTCAAGTTTGGGCTCATACAATTAAGAATGATGGATGTTCTAGACGGTGAGTAGATATCGGTAAAAGTTTCTAAAACCATAAGTTATGAGAAATATAATCGCGAGTAGATCACGAGTGACTGAATATTCAAATAGAAAGAATCTGTCTTCCGTGAAGGAGAATTACTCTGGACTTCAAGTATAACAACATAATGTGGTTTCAATATTTGGGTAAAGTGTTCCTGTATTTTTATTCTTTACAGTAGATTCTCGTAGATGACTGAACTGAAGTCATCGAACGTATTTTTTTCTAAATTGTAAGTACTAAGAGTTCTGTATTTTATAGCCCAGAGATGACTGCAACTTCTCTCTATTTTGGTATTTTCGTCCACAAATAGCGCGTTTCTTATTTCTAAGGATGCGAGTTATTATGTTAACGCAGGTCTATTTCTATCGCAAGTCAAGCTAGGTATTGAAGAAGTTATACGAAAATGATAACTAGTCATTCGAGTACACAATCATGTTTTTCAACCGGTTAGTAAACATCTTGTAAAAGAAGTTTTATCTTTATCAACAATTTTGATAATGAAGAATCTTATCACTGATCGTTTGAAAAGCTGTCTCACTTGAATGGTGTTTATTTATTTTGAATTGATTCCGATTTTGTTTTGATACTATATCACTGAACTGAACAACATTCAATAATACCGGTTTCTACCTATCCATCTGCCCGACAAAATGGAATTGACGTACATAATCTATATTATTAAACGAATAGTCGACCTTGAGCCTCCGCTTATCAGCTCGAAATATTTTTTGACTTTTGGGTTTATGATGAAGTTTAGGCTAAACGTACAAACCTACGACGCCTGATTGGCCGAATAATCCGAGTAGTCGTATTCGTTGGAACATTTTGAATGACGAAAGATTTTTGTTTCTGTATATCACTACTGTGCAGTGTTACCTTACCGCAAGTGTTAAGAAATATCGAATCGTTTTCGTTCAAAATTCGTTCAAAATTTGAACGGTTTGAAGAAAGAAATATTGAGCGTTTTGTGCGTGACGTCAACACAAGTGTCTTTGAAAACTTTTTGTGTTGCGTTTTTCCTAATTACAGTCTGAAGAAATATGAATTGCAAAGAGAACATTTTCTCTTCCTCTTGTAATTTTCTTTTCAGTAAGTCCGAATTGAGATTTTTTTGACGCAAAAATTTAAATTCAACTTAATTAGAGATGGGAATTTATAAATGGATCAAATTTTGTATTTTTCAATTTTTCATTTGGAATCATATTTTTGAGATAATGAAGAAAGAATGTGACAGGCTGCATAAAAAGGCATACCGCATTCAACTTTTCGCCAGCACCGACAAAAATGAATGGAACGCCCCATTACATTTTAATGTTTGAAATGTAGTTGGTTTATATAAGGCTCTGAACAGTCATCATTTTTTTTTTTTTTTTGGTCAAATTAAATCTCAAATACTTGTAACTCTCTGAAAATTTAATCTGAAATGGTTATTGGATGAAATGGTCAAACGGTCAAAACTTCTTGCTAATAATCAATCTTATAACTGTTCTAACCAAAAAATGTTGGTCAGGGTGGAAATTTTTTGTTCTTCATAAAATTCTTCCAACAAGCAGAATTAGCACTTGAAATTGAAGATGACCATTTTGAGCCTTTTCAAAACAAATAGTCATGGTATAACTGTTTATGTCCGTTTTGATTATTTCAAATAATATTGGTCATAACAGTTGAAAGTAATTAAGACTTTTGAGCTGTATAGACGATGGACGGTGGTTGGTAGAAATGTTTTCTATCGCAAAGGAGTCAGATTTGAAAACATTTCAAATATTGGGAATCAAGCTATTTATGTATGACAGGAGAGAGCTTGGACAACATTGAAACACCAGATGAGTTGAAATTGATAAAATTTTGTACATTGAGCTCACGCTATACATTTCTGACAAGAGGGTATCTTGAGAAAATTTTAACTTTCAAGCTATATAATATGATGAGAGAGGAATATGGAATTTTAATTTCTGACATTATGACAGAAGGAGGAATTGAAAAAATTTTAAGCATTATTCTTGGCAAATGACAAGACATCACAATTTTCAAGAATCTCCCCCCCCCCCACAAAAAAAAAGGGTTGCCAATTAGACCTTAATATATAATTTAAATTAGTAGTTGACTAGATTATAAACTGGATAAGGACTTGACGTCATAACGATTTAACAGAAGGATACTTATTGAATTACAAAAATCAGGACTGACGACGAGAATAACTGAAAGTTAGAGGCGAGTGGACTCAAAGAATAATATTGAGGACCTCGAGAAGAAAAAGTGAAAGGGAAAAGAGAAAATGAATCAACTAATCTTAGAATCAAAACGTTTTTCTTCTATTCATTGTAGATTACAGGAGGAGGACACCTAGAACCAATTATATGTGACCCCGTCTACAGAAACCCGGCTTGATCAATATTATCAATCAGCAGAAAGGTAGTTATGTTTCAGGTGACCTAGCTATCTTTCTGCTGATCGATAATATTGATCAAGCCGGGTTTCTGTAGACGGGGTCACATATTAGGATAGAAGAATGAAAAGAAGGAGAGTTTGCATAAAAATTTTGAATACAAGTTCACAGAAAAGTAATCCACAGAATTTCTACTTTTTTTTCTCTTTTCCAGAGTATAAATATCTACATTGTTTACCGAAGTTATTAAAATATTAAAAATTATTCCTATTTACATGTTTTCCATAATGAAATTTGCATCACCAAAAATTCATTGACAATTTCTTACTTTTCTTATGAGTGATGGGCAATATGAAGACATATTTGAAAATTTAGATGACACAAGTATCAAAAAATTAAAAATATATATTTTTTAATTTCAAAAATGGTGAAATATCTAGATATAAAAATACTGGATAAGGAGAGAGGCGCGCCGACGGCGCGCCGTCATGGCTAGTAATATTATTATTCAAATCGACGATCAGGCAAATTGTATCTCTCGGACGTCTAAGAAAAAATATTTCTTCCTCGTCGTTAATTTGGATAAATACGACATACCGTACGTTAATTCATCGTTCGGTATACTCTGTTCACATTAAGGAAGGATAGAAATATGACCTCGAGAACGGAACGCTCCGGGTAATTTTAATCTACCGTTCCGTTCTCAAGGTCATATTTCTATCCTTCCTTAATGTGAACAGAGTATAGCTGAGTACCTAGATATAATTTCTTTCATATATGATAATTAGCTCTTTCAGTCTTTCTCAGGCCGGCCATCCACTGGAGCTATTTAGGAGAAAAATAAAAAAAACGAACTTTTTTTGTAGAACAGTGACTAGGAGCGTTGCAATCGGAAAAATTAAAAACGAGATCAGGCGATTAGGGTGATTTTCCCAATTCATTGAGTAATCTCAAAATAACGTGGTAATAAAGAAATTTTGAAGAAAAATTGAGACAACAAAATTTGTTGAACGTAAAATTTTGTACAAATCATTTTCTCTTATAAAAATTGATTCAGATCGATTGAAGGAGACCTTCCGCCTGTCTTTCGCACCATCTGTTCCATCAATTGTCCCTTTTGTGCGCAACACTAGCGCTGTCCGGCCCAAACGGAATATATTTATTACATCGTTTAGTCAAATTTGAATATCAATTTGTAAGGTAATTTGAGGATGTATCTGGCAAAAGAGCCTCCGCACAATGTATTTCTTATCAGACGGAGGCCCTTCTGCCAGAACCCTTCTCATTTGATAAGAGTGTAACAAAAACAAAAACTTTGCACGATTTGTTTCTTTCTCTTAACAGATATACCCTAATTTCAAAATTGATTGAAGAATAAGATACAGTCCTTAACACTTCGAGTTATCATTATTATAGGGGTGTACCCAATCATTCCTATAATAATTAATTGAAGAATTCTAGAAAAATTTAAAAATGGAAAATCAAAAAAGATCAACTTATACCTTTTGAAAAAAGTGAATAAGTAAAGATTTCAAAGTATGGTGAGAATTACTAGAAACTCTCTGTGAGGGAACCAGGTGTAAATAGAACAAATCTAATTGAATTCTAATGACTTTTATTCAGTTTATATATTTTACCATGGCGCCTCCAGTAAGTACCCTATTATCAGGCGAATTGTTCAAAAACTAACATTTCATTGTTCTCATCGACTAATCCTGGTCCGTGGTCAGCGTCATTTGTCGTGGGGATCCATGAACGCTTGGGAGTGACCTCTCTACACCTTGTAACAGAGAATCTGTTTTATGAGGGTTTTTGGATAAAATGTCCGCCGTCAGCTCGGCCTGCAATTTCAAGGTCGTTTAAAGGTCGACCTCCTATCATATGAGCTCGGAGATCGAAAGTTTTCCTCAAGTCCCCTTCCCACCCCCCTATCATATATAGTTCAGAGATCAAAATTTTTTCATGTCCCCTGCTATCATATATAGCTTGGAAGTCGAAATTTTAACGAGTCCCCCTCCTATCACATGTAACTCTAAAGTCCAGGTCTGTGACGTCACAATTTGATAACGTCATAGGTCAACCTTGTGAAGTCATAATCTGATGACACAATAAATTCCACATAAAACAGGTTCCCTGCCACTCCTCATTCCACCGTTAAAGAACCCAGGGATTTTTTTTTCTTCGTCCAGTTTTGTAATAATTTTTTTTACTGGAGTTGTACTCTTGACTGGAAGGGTCTATGATATTAAAGAAAGAGTCTCAATTCTCCTCGCCCTTCTTTGCTACAGTTGTGAACTCAAGGCTTCGTTCATCTGTAGTCCTAATGACTCACTGTCTCTGTTGCTTTGGGTCAATTACCATGAAAATATTTATTAACTGGCAGGAGGAGGAGAGAAAGTAAGGGTTTGCGTGACCAAAATTTCCAATCCTATGTAGAGATCATCAATGGCCTTGCCTTGATTCAGGCGTATTCGAAAAACTTGGAGGTTCAAGTTTTCTGAAAATCTATACCGTTCCATTTTTTCAACCTTGTGATAATTTTAGGAGTCGGAAAACTTTCGACTTGGAGCATTCAAGTTATATCTAAGAGGAGGGGATTGTAAAGAATTTCGACGTTCATGCTATGTATATGAGAATAGGGACTTACATCGACCCAATATGACGATGACCTTCTTTCTCCATCAGCTGTTGGTATGATGAGGTTCTCACTTTTGCTTTTGTTTCATATAGTCGGGTAAATCTTTGCCGGCAGGCCCTGATTTCGCATCCTCTTTGACATTTTTAACTATAAAGGATTTTCTTGTTTTGTTACCGCTTCAGCTTTCCTGTCGTGTTCCATTATTTAGATTATCTTCTTCTTCACAACGAAATGCTACTTTCTAAAAGTTTCCTCCGAGTCAGATTTTTTGGTTGGTTATGCGCGACACATTCCCCAAACATATGGTATTTATTCTCTGGTATCCGCATTCGTCAATAGATCCTGATTTGAAATGGTGAAGAGAGACGGGTATTCTCAGACAACATCTGCTTCCGTCTCTACGGTTAATCTTTGTGACGCCATCAATGTCCTCTACCTTATCTAGGGACTTGAAATTCGAACTTCGATCATCTATGGCGGGAACTCAGGGGCAGATTTATGGGTACATTTTTTTTCTTGGGGGGGTACTTACATTGTCCGAACTTGAGAGAAGTTCGAGCTATGAACCTCTGGAAAGACGAGATACGGAAAAATTTTGGGCTCGATACTTTGGTAAAGATGGAAAAAATTCGAGCGATAAATTTACATGCTAGCCTATAGCTCTGGCGATTTAGGTCAAGATGGGATCTTTGACTGAACATAGGCTAGACCCAGAGGACAATTTTAAGCTACAATTCCTCATTCAAGATTGAATGGAGCTATGGGAGGTACTTCCTCAGGAAATTTCGTCTGACTTTTGTGACACCATCCATAGCTTTGACCTAATGTGAGGACTTGGTGAAATTTCAAGTTTTGATTCTTTAAGGAGAAGAGACTTGGAAATGACGGCTTCCTTAACGCAGTTAAACGAAGAATTCTGGAAATTGAAGCCCGAAAACTTGTTGATTTTTTGAGTCTTCCTCTTGTCATATGAAGTTCGGGTAATCTTTCTAGACCCACCCTTTTGAAATTTTTTCAAGCTCCTCTTCTAACATTTATACAGATTCATATGTATAAGAAATGAACTCACTGTACAAAATTATATCACATTCACTTTTTCTCAGGTCTAATAAAGCCTACGATCCTCTTGTTGGGCTGTCTCTACGCACTCACTGTGCAATCTGGGGACGCTAAACCTCACCCTGAGATTATGGACGATGACGAGCCTCTATTACTCACTCCGTATCTAGAAAGTGGAGAAATTGACAAGGCGAAACAACTCGCCACTGTACAGCCGCTCGTAGGAAACGACAAAAGCTATGCTGGCTTCTTAACTGTCAATAAAACCTACGAATCCAATCACTTCTTCTGGTTTTTTCCGGTCGTTAAATCGCCGGATACAGCGCCGGTAGTTGTGTGGTTGAATGGTGGTCCGGGAGAGTCGTCTATGTACGGTGTGTTCTACGAAAATGGTCCATATGGCGTCAAGAACATCAGCAACAACTGTACACTTTTTCAACGAAAATATTCGTGGACTAAATCAATGTCCATGCTCTACATCGACAATCCGGTCGGTGTGGGTTACAGTTTTACCAAACAGGACGCCGGTTACTGTACAACCGAAGAGGATGTAGCGGTAAATCTGTACAAGACGATCGTGCAGTTTTTCCAGCTATTCCCGGAGCTGAATAAAAATGAGTTGTACGTCACCGGCGAGTCTTACGGAGGTAAATACGCCCCCGCCCTAGCATACGCCATTCACACAGCCAATTAAGTATCGAAGTCGAAGATAAATTTGAAAGGTGTAGCGATCGGTGACGGATTTGCGGACCCATTCAACATGGTGAACTACGGACAGTTTTTGAACGGACTCGGCTTGATCGACGATAAAGAGAAATTTCAGTTCGACGTAAAACGAAACGAAGTGAGACAGCTCATACAGGCAGGAAAAATGGAAAAGGCCTTGGCAGCTCGAATATCTATATTGGATCTATTCAAAAATATTACCGGCTTTGAAAACGATCTTAATTATTTGTACGCGTCGACGTCCGATTACGTGCAAGATTTGTCCGTCCAGATTGTACAAAAAGATACCATTCGAAAAAAAATACATGTAGGTAATACACAGTTCTACACTCTAGGTGCTGCCGTCGTCGAGCATTTGAAAAACGACAGAATGAGATCTGTGGCTCCTTGGATAGAAGAATTACTTGATAACGGTTACAAATTTATGACCTATAACGGCCAGTTAGATGTAATTGACGGTTATCCTTTGACCGTTGAATATGTACAGAAACTGAATTGGACCGGATCGGGGGAGTACAAAATCTCCAAAAGACACATCTGGAAAGTCAAAGCGGACGATACGGAGGTCGCTGGGTACGTGAGGATCGTGCGTAATTTTTACGAAGTATTGGTCCGCAATGCTGGTCACATGGTTCCCCTCGATCAACCGCGAGTCACTTATGATTTAATTAGCAGATTTGTGTTCAATATTGCATTTTTCTAAATAATTTTGTTCTTTTTCTTTTTTTTAATGAGAGATCGAGTATTTTTTAATATGCGGTTGTATTAATTTTCTTTGCGGTGATGGTGGAGGAAGCCCCCATCTGATCTGAAGAAAGAAATTCGTCTGCTCACAGCTCATTTAGGCGTGAAATCTTTGACTCTATGGTTATCCCATTTCTCTTTTACATAGTACGTCGAACTTATTTCAAGTTACCGCCTCTACTCGTTTACATGGTTGGAATGGGCAAATTATTCAGGTCACCTTTAACGCTCATCACCTCCTCGTATTCAGTTCAAAGGTTAGAGAGAACCTGTTTTATAATGTGTTATTCTTTGTATCCCTTTTCTTTGGTCTTGGCATTTCAAGGCGTATATATCACGATCGGCAAAGAGGAAGTCCTCCTGCAGACCTTTAGAACTCTTCGAGATTTTTCCAAATTCACTCTCTCCTCTCTCATACACTTAGCTCGGAAGTATTGCTAAATGCTTGAATTTGTTTTCAAATCCCTTTGCTCTCATAAGTTCTACAAGTAACCTCCTTGCACTATTCATAACAAGGAGACAGAAACCATTTTGAGTTCACATCGTGGTCTATAGAGCTCGGGAATCAAACTTTCTCCAAGTTCTCTCCTCTCATTTGACGTAATAACGTTTCTATATTGATAGAGTTGATTCGTTCTTCAATTTTATGATTAAACATTATGACAATGGCTTGTACTCAAATGAGTAACGTATTACAAAAAACTACACGGAAATTAGCAGCCACGAGTGCTTTGCGTTAAATAACCATCTTCAAAGCGTAGAACCAGCAAGTCATCGAAATGTAACTCATTCTCATATACCAATTTATTTAGAATAGTGATGTCTTTGTTATTCCAGTGTCTAATAATTTTGAAATTCTCCAGAGCCAAACGCTTGAAATACAAACTCTCTCTAAAGGGGAAGGCCTTAGACTCCTCTTTAAACTTATGGCCACTTTCGAGTGAATGATCAGTGAATGCCGACTCACCCATTTTACCCATTCTCCCATGCCTTTTTATACTCAGCCACTTTAATCTGGTGCTGGCGGCCAGTCATCCCTAAATAGATTCCAGAGCAATTGTTACACGCTACACTGTAAACTCCACTCCTCTCAGCCACTGGAACGGGGGTCCTTTAATTCATAAATAAACTTTCAAGTATATTAGGGTTATAAAAGGCCGCCCCGGAATCCAAATGGGCGGAGGACACGTCCCAACTGCGAAGAAAATTTAGGAAGTCTAAACCACGTTTTTCTACCGTTTAGGTGATCCGTGGGGAGGGAAGTAGTGGAGTCGGGGCATTTTCTAGTAAGCCTCCTGTGGACCATAAGCTCAATATCCACCCTAACTCGATTCACCTTGGCCAGGTGCTTAACTGTCACTAGTTCCTTTTGAAAAGTCGCCTGACTCAAGGGTATATGAGTCAGTCGGTGAATTAGGCTATTGAGAGCAGCTATCTTGTGGATTGGTCGATGTTTCTTTTCTATAAATTCCAAACTCATGGATACATCATTAATAGTGATGGACAAATCCAGAAAGTTTAGTTTATTGATGAGCCACCGGCTTTCAGAGTGAATTTTATGGACGAGTATTGGCTATTTAAATATGTAAGGAAATCACTTAGGAGTTCTACGGGACCGGTCTACGCGCACAAAACGTTGTCCACCTACCTATGCCAATGGTAGATGTGACTTAAATTAAACCAATTTCAGAGAGTATAGCCCATTAAGAGGGATAATCTGCCTTCGGTGGCAGATCCCATTAAAACCTATACTGTCTGATAGACCTTCTCGACTAACTTCTCCCCCGGAAGTTTCAGCCCCCATCTCAACTTTTTGTCGTTCTTGAGCCAGAATTGTGATCTTGCTTTGGAATTTTCTGCACAAACGTATGTTGCAGTGAGATATCTATAATTTATGGTGTGTGTAGATAATCATCGCGACTATCAACCAGAATTTTTTTTCAGACTTTTCTCGCCACATTAAGTCCTATTCAGGGCACAATTAAAAATTCAAACGTCAGTTTCATAATGGAGGTATTTCGATGGCGATTTGAAATTATTGTGAAAAGATGTTTTACATATTCCCAAAAATTTTTAAAAAAAGTTCAAGAAAATCGGAGTGGGGGAAGATAGGTAAATGATGGAAAAGCCGAATAAAAACAGATTACCCCTCTTAATAGGCCCCCTTTAGAGATAAATACTAGGGTTTTTGACCAAAATAATTATAAGTGGATAATGGTTATCTCGGTCTTGTCAGTTTCAAAATGAAACGGTTAACGGTTATCGGTCGCATAAAGTATTTTTCTGAAATGGTCAAACGATTTTAATGCTCATGACCATTACATATTTTTAAACTAAAAAAACATGTTTTCAAACTGAAAAAACATATTCCTAAACTTAAAACATGTTTTTGGACTGAATAAACATGTTTTTAAACTGAAAAAACATATTTTCAAACTAGAAAAACATGTTCTTAAACTGAAAGCACCTGTTTTTGAACTAAAAAAACATGTTTTTGAACTGAGAGAACATGTTTTCAAACATAGAACTAAAAAAAATTTTTTAGAGTAAAAAACATTGAAAAGATTTTTTAGTCCAAAAACATGTTTTTTTGTTCAAAAATATGTTTTTTTTTGTATAAGAACGTATTTTGTTTCTATTTTGACCGTTAAGAATTGTTATGACCGAATCACTAATTTTTATTAATAGCCAAGACCGTTATGACTGTTCGACCGTTTCAGAAAAATACTCTGTGCTTAACTGTTTTAATTTTGAAAGCTGACCGAACCAATCACCGATATCCACTTATATTTATTTCGGTCAAAAACCCTAATAAATACCTTCGACATGAACGAACACAAGGGAGAACCAATGGGAATCCCCACTTCCTCGAGGAACGCAAAGAATTTCCCATCAAATTTACAAAAATTAGTGGACCAACAGGCATTTAGAAGGCCAAAGAATTCCGCAAATTCTTTGTGGAAGACACCAGATTTAACAGTAACTCACCCATGTGTTGCATAGCGACGGCCTCAGGGATCTGTGGGATTAATCTTCAAAATCAAAGGAACATAAAGTCAGTCCCGGAGGAAGATTTACGTCCATCAGCCTACCCGTGAGGGAACCGGAGTTCTTTACTGAATACATAGTATTAACTCGTCTCGAGAAACCCGTAGAGGAGGGGAGGAACAGGATTAGGCTCCAAGATGGCTTTTTTAGTCGAAGGGCTTTTGATAATAAATTGACTATTGTTAATGAGATTCCTCACCTCTTTGAAAAAATTTGAAAACTGAAGTGGATTTTCCTGGGTCCCGCACTGCCTAAGCACGTCATGAACTCCGGGTACATAGGAGGACTTCTTCATAATTATAACGGTATTACTTTTATCTGTCTTTGTAAGGATTAATCCCTCCTCCCTGACCTTCCTCTTTTAGTCTAGGATCAAATCGCTACAAGCATTACTCATGAGGGGGAGGGGGGTATTGCAGACCATTTCGGCACACTTCATTTTTAGAAGGGGATAGCCCAAACTTTAGTCCCTTCTCCAAAAGGCTTAATTCGTCACTATTAAACTCAACTCTACTGTGGTTAATGATTTGCGGCTGGAATAGTTGGATAATACCATCATCAGCACAATCTTTCTTCTCAGCTGAGGCCTTTGCACTTAGGAGGGAGGCAAGTTTGCGATTTTTCTTTTCTGAATGAAACTCACCGCGGACCAAGAGGTTGAGTCTTGTAGCGACATTAAGCTGCCTATACCATCTTCTCTATTCTGTTATGAAATCCAACTTTTTGGTAGTGGAGTCGTAGTCGGAACAAAAACAGAATTTCATTAAGTTCAGTCTTAGATGATGGAGTTAAAGACACTTTCGCAGAAACCAAATATGGGAGGCATAAGGTAAACGTTGGATTGAAAACTCCCAAAATAAGAACAATAAAATTTGAAACTGATTCATTTTCCTCGTGTCAGGTGTTTTTACGTCACATCTACTATTGGCATACGTACGTGGATGACGTCTTGAGTGCGTGGACCGGTCCTGTAGAACTCCTGAGTGATTTTCTTACATATTTAAATTGCCAATGGCCTTCCAATTCACTCTTGAAGTCGGTAGCTCATCAATAAAATTCTTGGATTTGTCCATCTTTAATAATGATGGTGTCCGTGAGTTTGGAATTTATAGAAAAGAAACGCTGATCGATATTGTTATCCACGGGTCGTTCTCTGGTCCTGCTGCCCATAAGATAGCTGCTTTCAATAGCCTAATTCATCGACTGACTCCTACACCACCCTTCAGTCAGGTGGCTTTCCAAAAGGAACTAGTGACGATTGAGCACCTGGCCAGGGTGAATTCAAGTTAGGATGGACATTATGGTTCGGAGGAGGCTTACTAGAAAATGCCTCGACTCCACTACCTCCCTCCCCAGGAATCACTTAGACTGTAGAAAGAGGTGGATAAGACTTCCTTTCCTGGGCAAGTTTTATTTGCAGTTAGGACGCGTCCTCCGCCCACTTGGATTCCGACCGGCCTTTTATAATCCTAATACAGTTGAAAGTTGATGTGAAATTAAAGGACCCCCCTGTGGCTGAGAGGAGTGAAGTTTAAAGTGTAGCGTGTAACGATTGCTCGGGAATCTATATAGAGATGACTAGTCAGACGCAATTGCCTTCTTTTTCTCTATAGTACACTCGCTTATGAAATTATACGACAGCGGCTGCTAGGCGGTGCCGGTGAAGACAACAAAAATGTTGAAGTAGGGTCATCGAAAAAAAGAGGGAGGTAATGGAACGATCGAAGTGGGAATGCGGGGCAGGATTGTAACCGTTACTATTATTATCAATTATCATTATTAAAAATGGTTTGGTCCCATAATTGGATATATTGACTGTTATTCAATCTTTAAAATAAATAAATAAATACTGCAGAGAGAAGTTAGGTCGCTTACTTACTCGTGAGCCTCATGAAAATTTCCAAGCATGAGCCCTGAGAACAAAAAAATGAATATTATTTAGAAGAATTCCTTTCTTCAAATTCATATGTATAAGAAATGAACTCATTATACAAAATTATATCATATTCACTTCTTTTCAGGTCTAATAAAGCCTACTCTCCTTTTGTTGTGCTGTCTCTATGCACTCACGGTGCAATCTGGGGACGCTAAACCTCACCTAGAGATTATGGACGATGACGAGCCTCTATTACTCACTCCGTATCTGGAAAGTGGAGAAATCGACAAGGCGAAACAACTCGCCACTGTACAGCCACCCATAGGCAACGACAAAAGCTACGCTGGCTTCTTAACCGTCAATAAAACCTACGAATCCAATCACTTCTTCTGGTTTTTTCCGGCCGTTAAATCGCCGGATACAGCGCCGGTAGTTGTGTGGTTGAATGGAGGTCCGGGAGAGTCGTCTATGTACGGTGTGTTCTACGAAAATGGTCCATATGGCGTCAAGAACATCAGCAACAACTGTACACTTTTTCAACGAAAATATTCGTGGACTAAATCAATGTCCATGCTCTACATCGACAATCCGGTCGGTGTGGGTTACAGTTTTACCAAACAGGACGCCGGTTACTGTACAACCGAAGAGGATGTAGCGGTAAATTTGTACAAGACGATCGTGCAGTTTTTTCAGCTATTCCCGGAGCTGAATAAAAATGAGTTGTATGTCACCGGCGAGTCTTACGGAGGTAAATACGCACCCGCTCTAGCATATGCCATTCACACAGCCAATAAAGTATCAAAGTCGAAGATAAATTTGAAAGGTGTAGCGATCGGTGACGGATTTGCGGACCCATTCAACATGTTGAACTACGGGGAGTATTTGAACGGGCTCGGTTTAATCGACGATAAAGAGAAATTTCAGTTTGACGTAAAACGAAACGAAGTAAGACAGCTCATAAAGGCAGGAAAAATGGAAAAGGCATTGGCAGCTCGAATATCTATATTGGATCTATTCAAAAATATTACCGGCTTTCAAGACGTTTATAATTATTTGTACGCGTCGTTGGATTACGTGCAAGATTTGTCCGTTCAGATTGTACAAAAAGATACCATTCGAAAAAAAATACATGTAGGTAATACACAGTTCTACACTGAAGGTGCTGCCGTCGTCGAGCATTTGAAAAACGACAGAATGAGATCTGTGGCTCCTTGGATAGAAGTATTACTCGATAATGGTTACAAATTTATGACCTATAACGGTCAGTTAGATGTAATTGACGCTTATCCTTTGACCGTTGAATATGTACAGAAACTGAATTGGACCGGAGCGGAGGAGTACAAAACCTCCAAAAGACACATCTGGAAAGTCCAGACGGACGATAAGGAGGTCGCTGGGTACGTGAGAATCGTGCGTAATTTTTACGAAGTATTGGTCCGCAACGCTGGTCACATGGTTCCGCTCGATCAACCGCGAGTCGCTTACGATTTAATTAGGAGATTTGTGTTCAATATTGCATTTTTCTGAATAATTGTATTCTTTTTCTTTTTTTCAATAAGAGATTGTTCATTTTTTAATATGTGAGTGTATTAATTTTCCTGTTGGTTTTAGTGGAGGAAGTCCCTCATGTAGACGTGAAACCTTTGACTCTATGGCCTTCCTCATGGCTTGATGGTCGAATATTACCCATTTCTCTTTCACGTAGTACCTCGAACTCATTCCAAGTTACCGCCTCCACTCTTTAACATAGCTGGAATGTGAAAATTATTCAGGTCTCCTCTAATGCTCGACATCTGCTCGTATTCAGTTTGAAATTTGACATTTTAAAGAGAACCTATAATATGATGAGTTATCCTTTCTTTGACCTGAGCATTTCAAGGTGTATTTATATCACGGAAGGGAAGGAAGAAGTCCTCATGTAGACCTATAGAACTCTTCGAGATTTTTCCAAATCCCCCCCCCCTCCTCACTCATACATTTAGCTCGGAATTTGAATTCCCTATAAGCCACCGCTTCCTGTCAGCGGGGAACCCGCAAAGCCTTTTGTTGGCGGGTACTTTCAGAAAATTTTTGCGTCCACGACCGCGAGTTGTCTGAGGTACATGACGTCATGGAGGGGTTGGGGGGGGGGGGGACTGAGCAACATTTCGACTCTTGAGCTATATATGATGACAGGGGGACTTGGAATAATGTCAACTCTCGAGCTACGTATATAAGACAAAAGATTCCCCGTTTTTCCTTTTTGTAGGAGGGTACTTTCAGGAAATTTTTGCGTTCACGAGCAAGGGCGCGAGCGGTCCGAGGCTGATGACGTCACAAAAGGGGAGGGGACTGAGAAAAATGTCGACTCCCGAGCTACATATGATAGGAAAGGGATTCGGAAAAATGTTGACTGTCGAGCTATATATGACAGGAGAGGGACTTGAAAAGACGACGGCCGGCTCTCTCTACAAAGTTAAACGAGGAACGCAGGAAACCGAGTCAAATTAGATTTGGTATTGAAAATTCAAGGGTGACTAAACCTAGGATAAAACTGGTGTAATGTAGGCATAGACGTACAGGGACGTAGCCAGGGAGGGCGAGAGGGGGTATTGCGCCCCAGCGTTGTGCTCCCCCCCCCCCAAATCCCCCATGACTAAAAAAAAATATGAGAGATTAAAAATTAGAGTTATACCTCTTTGAAATTTCATATGCCTCCCCCCCGGAAAGAGCGTTCAAGATACGCTCCTGTAGACCTACACGAAACCTAACGTCATCAGTGACCTTGACATATTTTAGGGACTTCTATAGCTGAACTCTCGATCACACCTAATGCGTATACTCGTGAAATTAGTAGTTTCCCACGGAACTGTGAAGCTTGCTTGCAATGGCATCTAAATTTTTTAGGGCAGCGATGTTTTCGTTATTCCGGTGTCTAATAATTTCGATATTCTCCAGAGCCAAGCGCTTGAAATACGAACTCTCCCTATGGAGGAGGGCCTAAGACCCTTCTTTGAACTCATGGCCACTTTCGATCAATTGATCAGCGAATGTCGACTCACCCAATTTACCCTTTTCCCATAACTTTACATGCTCAGACACTCTTATCTGGAACCGGCGGCCAGTCATCCCTACATAGATTCCAGAGCAATCGTTACACGCTACATTGTAAACTCCGCTCCTCTCGGCCACAGGAACCTGGTCCTTTAATTTCATATCAACTTTCAACTGTATTAGGATTATAAAAGGCCGGACAGAATCCAAATGGGCGGAGGACACGTCCCAACTGCGAAGAAAACTTGACCAGGAAAGGAAGTCTAATCCACCTCTTTCTACTCTCTCGGTCATCCTTGGGGAGGGGGGTAGTGGATTCAAGGCGTTTTCTACTAAGCCTCCCCCGGACCATAAGGCCAATTGTCCACCCTAAGTTGATTCACACTGGCCAGGTGCTCAGGTGCTTAATCGTCACTAGTCCTCTTGGAAAGCCGCCTGACTGAAGGGTGTTGTAGGAGTCAGTCGATGAATTAGGCTATAGAAAGCAGCAATTTTATGAGCAGTAGAAAAAGAGGACAATCCATCGGTCGACGTTTCTTTTCTATAAATTCCAAACTCATGGACACAATCATTAATAGAGATGGACAAATCCAAGAAGTTTATTGATGAGCCACGAACTTCCAGAGTGAATTGGAAGGGTATTGGCTATTTAAATATGTAAGAAAATCACTCAGGAGTTCTACAGGACCGGTTGACGCACTCAAGACTTCCTCCGCGTACTGATGCCAATAGTAGACGTGACTTAAGAAAATGAATCAGTTTCAAATTTTATTGCTCTTATTTTGGGAGTTTTGAACCCAACGTTTGTCTTGTGCCTCCCATGCGAGTATTTGGTTTCTGCGAAAGTGTTTTCAACTCCATCTAAGACCGAACTTTGTGAAATTTCGATTTTATTCCGACTGCGACTCCACTACCAAAAAGTTGGAAAATTTCATAACGACGGAATTGGGAAGGTGGTATGGCCAGCCTAATGTCCCTACAAGATTCAACCTCTTGGTCCATTCAAGGTTGCCTCACCTCCTTCATCGCGGTGAGTTTGATTCATTTATACAATCCGTTAACGATGATAGTCGCGTTTTCGAACGGAATTTAAAAAAAAAGAAAAATCGCGAACTGGCCTTCCTCCTAAAGGCCCTAGCTGAGGAAAAAGATTGCGCGGATGATGGTATTATCCAGCAATTCCAGTCGTGGATTATCAACAATAGTGACGACGTAACCCTCCCGGAGAAGGGACAAAAGTTTGGGCTACCCACTCTTAACAAACAAGAGTAGGTATCTCGCTAACGTAGTAGCTGATGTGATAGTAAAGATTGGACCTGAGGTAAATATCTAAAAAAGAGTGAGAAATGGTCAGCAGTTATCCCCCCCCCCTCTTATGGGTAATGCTTGTAGCGATTTGATGCTAGGCTTAAAGAGGAAGGTTAGGGAGGAGGGATTAATCCTTACAAAGGCAGATAAACGTAATACCGTTGTAATTATGGAAAAGTCCTCCTATGTATCCGGAGTTTATGACGTGCTTAGGCAGTACGGGGTCCAGGAAAATACACTTTTTAGTTTTCAAATTTTTTCAAAGAGGTGAGGAATCTCATTAACAGTAGTCAATTTATTATCAAAAGCCTTTCGACTAAAAAAGCCATCTTGGAGCCTAATCCTGTTCCTCCCCTCCTCTACGGGTTTCTCGATCCCCTTTAGGTTCCCTAATCTCAGAGGTGTTAATTGTCCTACATATTTGGAGTTCATCTTCAATTTGCCTCCCACTTTTTCATACTTGCTCGCACGTTGAACATTTGCAGCTTAGGATCTGTACAGCCCTCTGGTCAAAGTCCTCTTATGTACAGCGTGGAAGTCGAACTTTCCGCAAGCCTCACCCTCCTTTTTTGCATGAAGAGATTGAAAGTCGAAATAATTCGAATTTTCTTAACGTGATTTATACAGCTCCGAAGTCGAACTTTTTCTAGGTCCCTTCCCTCGTATGTACAGCGAGAAGATCTAAATTTTCCTATTTTCCGTCTCCGATTTATACGTATAGTTCCGTGCTTCTTCTTAAGGCTCCACCTTCCTATCACATAGGTATAACTGGATAATCAATAATTTTCCAAGTGCCTACTCTGATATTAGCTTCAAATTTCAACATTATCCTTATCTCGAAAGTAAATTATAGTCCATCTACCCTCTCGGGGTCACTATTTGCCCCAGGGACAAGGAACATTTTTCCCATAAGCTCCTTACCGGTATAGGTCCCCTGCCAAAAAGAATATGCTGGGCACCATCATCCGGCCACTTTACGTCTCATTTTGATATTCAAGAGCATTGATCCCAAATTATGGCACACAAGAATGGAGCTCAAGCGTAGAACTTTGAGCTTTATCCTATACTCATTCATACGCTTCATATAGATTTGAATGAAGCTGGGCTGACTTACGTCATGTGCCTACAGAAACACTTTCTGCTAATTGCTATTTTTACTTTTTGGTTTGGTCTGTGAGCGCTATGGTATAAAAGTACGCCGACTTGCTACTTCTTGAAAATCAAAGATATCAAGCTGTGAAGTGTTTGAGCTTCCGCTTCTATGATTAAAGATAGTGTACAAGATTATAATTGAACATGAGGCTATACAGTGTTACAATAGAGCTTATACAGCTCAAAACTTGAAGCGTCTAGTTTGCTTCGCATTCCGAGTACACACAATACGGTAAATTTTATCATCTGTGATTTCATATCATTCTGATTCCTTAGGCTAGTATTTGACAACATTCTATCTGATAATTTATCTATTATAACCGACTTACTTCGTTAAAACTACATTTTCTTTTATTCTGTTTTTGATAATTGTTTGTCTATCTTTTCACATTCTCCGATCAAACAATTCAATATTAATTTGATTGATAGTGGACCATTTTAATGGACTATATAACTAGAAGTCCTTCATTAGATAGAACTTCCTACGCAGTAAGTGTTTTCAACTTTGTAGTATCAGTACCATCTTCATTGCCAGAAAAAATATCCTCTTCATCAGTCGATTTACTTTGGCAGTGACAGCAAGAATAATCCAAAGATAAAGCATAATGAGACACAACTCTAACCAGGATTTGAAATGTCAATTCAACTGTGATGTTTGTAGAAAAACATGTACCCAAAAAAACAATTTAGTGAAGCATATGTTGATCCATGAATCTGACCCAGATCTGAAATATCAATTTGAATGCAATATTTGTGCAAGAAAATTTACTTCCAAGTGCACTCTAAAAAGACATATCAAGTTGATCCACAATTCCAACTCAGATCTAAGATATCAATTTAAATGCGATATTTGTGGAAAAAAGTTCACTAGAAAGGACACTCTGAAGACGCATATTTTCACCCATGATATTCACCCAAATTTGCAAGACAAATTTCATTGCAATATTTGTCAAAAAATATTGACTGGAAGAAGCAGCCTGGAGAGGCATAAGTTGATTCATGCATCTGACCCAGAACTGAGATATCAATTCAGATGTCATGTTTGTGGAAAGAAGTTCACACAGAGAATCCATTTGAGGACGCATTTGTTAATCCATGAATTTGACTCAGATCTGAGAAACCAATTTATATGTGGAATTTGCGGAAAACAATGTACACAGAAAAGAAATCTAAAGAAGCATATGTTGGTACATGAATCTGACCAAGATCTGAGATACCAATTTATATGTGATATTTGCGGAAAAAGCTGTACTTGGAAAAGTGTTAGAGTGTGTAGTATAGACAGCCGTGTCCGTCCGCGGCTAGCAGCGCGTTCCCTTCTCTTACCGTTCAGCAGTACTCGCTGCTCTCGCGTACGCTCGTACGTCAGTCGTATTCGTGCACGCTATCGTGCATGTTCACGCGCTGCCTCTGTAGATTCCCGATCATCTCGGGTTAACCCTTTCTATTGTTCCCTAGTGGGGAATGATCACGAGATGGGCTCAAGCCTTCTAACATGGTAGCAGACCGATTTGGTGAGGTCTACCAGCTTTAAATTTGAGTTAATCACATAATACGTGAACTCAATAATTCAATACTAAAATCATACGATTGGCGGGGAGCTATCGAATATCTTCGCTCCCATATTATTTTAAAAACATTGGAAAAAATCTGCTTTCGCAGATAAGTACATTGTTTTCCGACTCATGTACAATGAGTTCCTACCAATCCACGAATTTGGCATGTTTGCTAACGTGAAGGAATATTTAATAGCGCTAAATGATCATTTCTTTCAACTTCGTCTTCTAATAAAAGACTAAAATTAATCGGGCATGATAACGCATCCGACTACATTGCATTTCGCCGAATACTATCATGATGAATATGGTACCTGCGGTTTATGCCTTTATTCCGTATCTATCACGGAAATGTGAAATTCGAATAGAGTATTTCTCTTCGGCCGTATGATTTTCGTCTTTTTCTCTAAAGAGGTCGGTTCTCCTAGCCTACTTCACCGGTGGCCACCAATTTCGGAGAGGCTATGTGAGAAACGAACTCAAGAGACTGCATGCAAGGTGTAATTAATATTTTATTCACCTACTTAACTAGCTAGCTTTCTTCGAAGTGCACCATTTTCCGTTTTACAAAGTCTCCTATGTCAGTCACTTTGAAGTTTTTCCGGAAACCAAAAGTCCAATCAATCTCCCCAGACCGGTCATTGCCGTGGGTTCGATGCCTCTCAACGAATGCTCAGCCACGATGAGGAACATCACTTAGAAGGAAATGGCAAAGATTTACTTCAACCAGCGAAAAGGAGACTCGCGTGCTCGGCTCTTAGCAGCGGTATTGTTCTTGGACTTCTTCAATATCTCAATTATGACGAGCGGTTGAATATCCTCTAAGTTGGTGAGTCCGATCTAAAACTTTATTATCGACGAGAATCAAGTTGGAAGTGTGCGATCCAACTTTCGGTTGTGCTTATTTATTTAAGAACCGAATAAATAATCGATATTCGATTTCTCGTGGAAACAAACAAGGCGGGGAGTAACCTTGATACCACGAATATGCCATTTTTATCTGCTTTCGAACGTTTTCGAATGAACTTTATTACGGACAAATTATTTCCGATTAGTAATTGATGAGACGAAAGATCGTCATATTTGAAATCGAACACCCCGATTTTACGCGGGCTTCGAAAATATTCTATTTCATCATATTGCATCGTTCGAAGGCAGTGCCGAATACATCGGCGTGGTCGGTGGTAACTTGCACGTGTTCTTTTCTTGTTGGTCCATATGGCGTCGTAAACTTGTTACTCGCTTAAAATAATGCTCCAGAGCATTCGTCATGCGTTGCTGATGTCGCGTATTTTGCCGACTTCCTGTCAGCTATTCTGTTTTCTTATCGCATAAGTATTGACGCGACCAACACCGTGCTTCTTACATTACTTTACCCCGAACCTAATCTTTGCTCTGCCCGCGCTCTGCGGCCGATACCGTACTACTCCTCGATATCAGCGGAATTCTGCGTAAAAACAAAAAGCCAGCGAAGCTCGATGGTGTTCGATTATATTCTTTTGTCAAGCCTCATAAAACCTAAAAATTTGATAGCTTGCAGCTGCCTTTTCAAATCTCTACTCTGACATTCGAGGCAACCCATATCTCTCCTTTTCTGGAAATTCTTGCACTCGACAATCACAGCTCCACCACGTGTCAAAGCTATTACGTCATTTTGTTGGCATTACCGATTTCGAGGTTCTATTTTTTTTTCCACTCTCCTTCGACGTACCTAGTAACCTACATATCGTGACGCATCTTAAATCGGAACGACTTATTCAATATTGTCGTAACTTTTGCGAATTCATTCCTCGCCTCTTTTGCGATTTGTTTTTCTCATTCGAGATAACGCCTTACGGGCGTTTGTTATTTTTGAGTGCGTCTTTACGTACTTGTACTTTACCTCGTGAAAACTCGTCCTCTTTTCGTCCAAAGTGCTATAATTGATAGTGCTGCATTATCATATTTTACCACTCAGACGAACATCAATATTTTCGGTTCGTCTTTATCACTTCATTTTGCTATCTTTGTGTGTGTGTGTGCCCGCTTTCTCAGTGGCATTTCTCTGTTTGTCGCACCTAATATGCGTATTGCTCTTGCAATTTCATCCGTTCATCACTTCCCTATAATTTCTCCTTTCTAGTCATCAGTGATTACCCTTTATTTTCATCTGCAATTATCCTTATTGAAAATATCATTGGAAAAACGACCCACTATCGATTAAAAATGTTATCAATTCGCTTGAACGTATTCCCGCTCCCTTACTTTCTTCTCATTCTTATCGTCCTTATTTATTTATACATTGCATTTATCGTAATGTATTGCGTCTCAACATCGACACGGAGCTTATAAATGGATTATTGTCTTCTCAATTGTCTCTTGTCTCCCAGTGAGTGCCCCACTCTCTTTTTAGAGTGTATGAAGTCGAAAATTTACTTTCGATGGTGATATCGATAATATTATGTAAAATAATTCGCAGAAAAATGAATGACCCTTCAAAATTTAATGATTCCGCGGAGGAGGACAGTATTTTGAATTATACCGATTCTTAAAGTTTTAAAGAGCAGATTTCATCGCCTACTGAGGTTACTGCACCTAGCGCTTTGCGCAAAGACACAACAAAGCCTGAAAGTGACCCTGTTAATCAACCTAAAGTGCAATGTCACCAGGAAAACTCTCACGCCTCTGCTGAAAAGAAACGTAATTCATCACCAGTCTAATAGAAATCCGTCACGGGAGAAACCTTCTTGTAAGGAGGCACCTCCCAGCAAAAATAAGAAGCACGGAGATGTATTTACGAGTTCTAGGGCGAAAGCTCATAAAAATGCTCCGCATTTCGAAAGTGTAAATTTGATTAAACCTCAAAGTAAAAAGTTATAATCAATTTGAAAGTAAAACATACCTCCTTGTCTTCTTTCTCTCACGTTCCCACATCTACATCTCAATTTAATATGAACTCTTTTTCTTCCCCAGCTCCTAATTGGTCTGAGGAGCAGAATCCTCCTCAGTAGACTGAGGCACAGGTATGGTAGGTGTTTCAAGAGTTGGTGAGTCCTTTATTTCATCATTTTCATGTCTTACTCGAGAGAGTGAAACAAATTTTAAAGAGGCAAGAGCCTCCTCGATTTTTGACAGCAATTCAGGCTTTATAAACTTTGTCTGATGGCATGCCTTTGAAACTGCCACCATCGATACCAACTTACTCACCACCTCCCCCCGTTACTAAAGCGCCGATACAACCCAAAACCCGTGGTTGTTCGTTATCTAAGAAAATCATGAGACTCTTCCTGCAAAATTTCAACTAATTCTCTTCCACCGCCCAAGAATGGGCAAGCTCAAGTTGAGCCGATGAATACGTCATCTCCGGCACCTCTTTTGCCATCAAGGCATTGTCAATTGCTGCACCGCAGCCAATTACCATCTGTGAGTTTAATAATAGTTTACTTACTTTAAAATTTTATCAACTGGCCGCTAATGTTGTTTTGGGCAAAGGGATTGGTTTTGAGACTTGGAAACAGTATTTATATTATACCCTGCAGGCTCCAGGGCTATTACACGTCATTGACCCACAAAATCATCCTCCCCCACGAACGATAATACGATTCTTGCTCTCCATAAAATCAGATTTCCTGAAATAATTGCTCAACGACTCTCGGTGAGCGACTTGAATAAAATATCGCATATATAATCAATCCAATTGAAGTCATGCAGACTCTAGAGAGTCAAAAACGTCCCGGCTATTCCGGGACGAAAGGCGATACTGAGCTCAGAGAGCTTATGAATGTGCAGTATGTCTCCCTTAAAGTAAATCCGCAGTCGTATGTTACGATTTAAAAAAAAAAAGTTTCCGACATTTGCGACAGTACGTTTAATCTTTCGGATGAAATAGTCTCAAGTCGCTTTTAAGAATCTGTGATGCAGATTATCCCAGCAATAGTACAATACGCCCATCAATATAAACTGATTTATAATAATTCACAAAAAGTTCCTCATTCTCATGTTTGAGAATTGTTTATTTCAATGGCTCACGCCAAGGGCCGCAATTTAGAAAGAAAACCTTATCAATCCTTTATACCGCAAGGACCAAAAAGGGGGTTTAATTCGAGAGATTCGAAACCCACATTTAATAAAAATATCAATAATGGTAATAGACCACATAATCGGCCACAAAACAATACAAATAACTGTTCTTCTTGGTGCACAATCGTCGCACCTAGTACTCACGAAAGAGATGGGCACGAGGTGGATACTATAATCGCTATGATCGAAGACGTAATGATAATAACTTTAATGATTCTTCTAATTAATACTCGTCATTCTTCCTTTCTTTCTCGAAGGAATAACCATCCTCCTCCTAAATCTAAAGATCGAATAAAAGTAATTCCGAAGATCGGAAAGCTTCAACTGATAATAATGACGGTAAAACGTTTTCAGCTTATCCTATAAAGTTCATCGCATATGGGTCACTCTGCAGGTGCGGAAGCCGTCATAAAAGTGCACTCAAATCTGACTATTCGTCTGGTAAAAATTATATTACTGCTCGTGCATGTTCAGGGTCAGGCTGCAATAAAATTGTGTTTCCATCAGGCGATCATTTACACTTGATTAAAGCTTTCGACGCTCCTTATAACATAGCAGTTGCAAATCCTAATGAGGATGTCTGCCTACCTATTTATTAAGTCGATAACTTGAATATTCTCCCGAAATGTGTTACAATTTTAAATCTGGGTGAATTCAATATTTATGACAATATTCGAGAAAATCTTTCGATTCGTCCTTTTGTAGATCAAGGATACCCAGTAATTTATTTCAAGCACTCAGTGCACGTCGTCCATAAAGACTCTTTGTCTCCGACGTCTATTCGCTCTATTTTACTTGTGTTCCCTGCCTTGTGGTTTTTCAACCTAAGAGTTCCAATAGAGTTGGACTCGCAAGCAGTCGCTTCTGTCGCGAGGAAAAACGGATTTTTTTCAGAGTTTACCAATGATTTTACGACTCAGTCCAAACTAAAAGAATATCTGACTTCCATTCCTCATTGTTCATTAGATGATCTTAACACATTAGAGGAACAGGAAATCCGGTCTATTAAGTGGCCAACTTGCCCGTCTGTGGCATTATCGGTTGGGACATCCTAGCGTACCAGTTATGCGCAAGCTTGTGCAGACGCTGCCTGAACTTTAAGGCATTACCATCTCAGACTCAATCCAAGATTGTCATTTGAGATTGTCACCCTTGTACACTGGCCAAAGTTAAAAGCTCTTACTTACCAAAGTTCGCACTCGAGCACCACAACCGCTCGCACCTATACATACCGATGTGCTAGAGCCGGTCTTACCACCGGCGTACCCTTCTAGAGACGAATGTATCTACGCAATTGTAGACAATTTTTCCAGATATGGATATGATTTTCCCCATAATAACTCAAAATGAGGTGCATGTCGGACTCGAAAGTTTCTTTGAGGAGATGGATCAAATGGTTCCCTATTACTGTACTACAAAGTCCATTAGACTGGGCCATGGAACGCCGTACCGTACGGCGCTCTCGTATACAATGTATTACCACAAAAAGCGGTGAATAATTAAATGCCTTGCACGGTTCTTTTCAAACGAATGCCTTCACTTATAACTCTCCGAAGATTCGGATGTGTTGCTCATGAAACTCTGCCCAAGAAAGTAGGTAAATATACAGATAGAGCTAAACGAAAGTTTTTCACCGGTTTATCAACCAATGGTGCTTAATTGTTAGATCCTGATACAGGATCAATTCAGAACGTTTCAAATGTTACTTTCACAGAATCTCAAGTCTCCGGCCATCATTATGGCCCTTTTTGCACAGACTCCTTTCCGCGACCCTATAAAACTTGGACGACCTATTTCAGCAGCAGATGCTGATGTCGAATTTGAACACGACGAATCGTTTCGTCCTCCTCCAATAAAAAAGAGGAAAATTAGGTCAGTAGAAACTGAACATCAATATTATACTCCGGCAACCCATAAAAGAGCTCCTCTAAAAATGCAACTCAATTTATTCGATGTTCTTTATGATTATCTTAGTACTAAAGTTAGTGCACTGTACCCTCCCTCTGTTGCCCAGTTCACAATCTGGACTACTTATCCAGCTACACCCAATTTACCTCGGCTCCAATGTGTTGGAGATCATTATCAACCCATGCGCGTCTGATGATTCACAGCCTTTAGCGCAAGACTCTCGTCCATTTACCACTCTACTTGCACGCCATTATATCAACAAAAATCAGTTGATTCCCATGTTCAGGGAGATTCATCTGAGTACCCCTCAGACACTCTTTCATCTTCTTTTGATGATACCTCACTGACGTATGAACGCTTTTATGCGCGTTTATCACGCTCCGGGGAAGCTATTCATTCTCCACAATCTGTCCAGTGGAAAGATGTAAATCATGAAGAGTTCAAGGCGATGGCGCAAAATCACACATGGGTCCCTCTTACTCGAGACTCTCTTCCTCGAAGAACTAAAACAATTGATTCTACATGGATTTTTCGTCTCAAGGAAGACCTAGAGGGTAATTCCAAGTTCCGAGCTCGCCTTGTCGCTCGTGGCTTTACAGACCCCAATCCCTATGATATTATGGAAACATATGCTCCTGTCGCTGATATCAGCGATATACTTGCCGTTCTTTCCATCACCGTGAAACATGGCTATTATATTCAGCAATTATGTCAAAGTCGTTTTTCTTCCTGGTATCTTGGATAAACCAGTATATATGTTCTTTCCGCAAGGATATGAAGTAGACAATTTAAACCCTAAAGTACATGTTCTGAAATTATTCCGCTCACCATATGGATTAAAAGTAAGTCCAAAAAGATGGTACAAAAGATTTTGTGCAACTCTCCAGCAAATGGGCTTTAGGCCTTATGTATCCAAGCCGTGCATTTTTAAGTGGAAATCCACGAAAAATGGAGTATCCTCAGTCGTCATTCTCGTTCTTTATGTTGACGATATCCTCCTTGTCGGTACTAATCAAAGAAAATGCGAGAAGTTATTCAACAATTAACTACAAAGTTCAAAATTCCTGATCTCGGTACTCCGAACAAGTTTCTCGGAATAGAGATTGCTTATAATATGATCGAACGTCCTCTCTTCTTCTCTCAGCCGAAGTACCTATACCCTCAAATTACTTGAGAATTTCGGCCGTTCTCTCTCTGATCCATCGAAATCGACACCTCTATTATGACCATTGAAGCCTCGAAGAAATGAGAGTCAAATCCTGACGAATTTACTCCTCTACCACCTGTTCACAATCCAGGGAAGCTATCGGTTCATTCATCTTCTTGATGAATTGTACGCGCCCCGCTATTGCCTTTGCAGTCAATGCGTCTGCTTGGGCGCAAACGAACCCGACAGTGTCGGATTGGCAAGCCTTCGTCCATCGAATTCTTTTTTACTTCGGAGGTATCCTTACGCCAAGGTCTCCTGTATACAGGATCTTCCAGCCTCCTTAAATGGTCCCCAAATGCTTCGTTAGATACGAACGTGGTAACTGCCCGGTCAACTTCAGGATACACTCCTCCTGCTTATGATGACCTAATTTCACGGAGAACAAAGAAGCAAACTCACGTTGATCTCTCTTCAGCCGCAGCTGAGTACGTCGCCGCCTCTTTGGCGTGCCGACACGTGGTCTCACTCAAAGCTCTCTTTGAGTTCTTAAGTTATGACGTACCTAGTCCAATTATTTATGTGGATCACACATCCACCATCCACCTAGCCAGTCTCTCAAACAGAAGTCCTTGAAGAACACAGTTCATCTCTGTTTCCACCATATCAGCGTGGAAATACACAACAATACTATTGTTTTCGTATGAGTGCCTTTGGTCGATAATTTAGCCGATGTGTTTACAAAAGCATTACCCGAAGCCGGGTTCACTCACTTCTGTGATCAGTTGCTTTCTGATCTTTCAAATCACTCATTATTGTCCTTGTATTTCTGATTTCAGAAGAGGACTCAAGCTGTATTGCTTGTTCGGCAGTCAAGTCGAAATGTTATTCGTTTCCTTTTTCTTTTCTTTTTCGGCTTGCTCATATTATACACATTGATTTTTTGCAATGTTATTTGGATTTAATTGTTTGTGCTGACTATTCTATTTTATCAAGTTTCTGTCAAGTATTGACTTACATTTTCTTCTTAATTCCGTATCCTTCTACAGGATCTTTCTTTACTCGCTTATGCTCGGTGATTATTTTTGCAGTACACCGATTTCCATTTTTATGGGACTTTTCTTTATTGGTCGACGTTGTCGCTTTTCCTTTCCTTTCATTTGGAATTAATTGTAAACTACCCCTGGCTTTGTTCCTTGCATTTCATGCCTCTTCCTTTCAGTGTAATTGTTTCTCCTCTTTCAGTCCACTCGGAGTTTAAGCTTTTTGCTCTACAGAATGAGCCTCGGATCAGTTCCGACATTTGGCACTCCGTTTTCCCTTGAGGTCCTGGTTTCATCAGGATATGTTCTTTCCCAGGCCACTCAACCTCCTCTCCGTTCAGTAACCGTTGCTGTTTGGGTCCGGCCACGCCTGGCGGGGAGTGTTAGAGTGTGTAGTATAGACAGCCGTGTCCGTCCGCGGCTAGCAGCGCGTTCCCTTCTCTTACCGTTCAGCAGTACTCGCTGCTCTCGCGTACGCTCGTACGTCAGTCGTATTCGTGCACGCTATCGTGCATGTTCACGCGCTGCCTCTGTAGATTCCCGATCATCTCGGGTTAACCCTTTCTATTGTTCCCTAGTGGGGAATGATCACGAGATGGGCTCAAGCCTTCTAACAAAAAGTGATCTAAAGAAACATATGTTGATTCATGAATCTGACCCACACCTGAGATACCAATTTATATGTGGTATTTGCGGAAAACAATGTACACAGAAAGGCAATCTAAAGAAGCATATGTTGGTACATGAATCTGACCAAGATCTGAGATACCAATTTATATGTCATATTTGCGGAAAAAGCTGTACTTGGAAAAGTGATCTAAAGAAACATATGTTGATACATGAATCTGACCCAGATCTGAGATACCAATTTATATGTAATATTTGCGGAAAACAATGTACACAGAAAAGCAATCTAAAGAAGCATATGTTGGTACATGAATCTGACCAAGATCTGAGATACCAATTTATATGTCATATTTGCGGAAAAAGCTGTACTTGGAAAAGTGATCTAAAGAAACATATGTTGATACATGAATCTGACCCAGATCTGAGATACCAATTTATATGTAATATTTGCGGAAAACAATGTACACAGAAAGGCAATCTAAAGAGGCATATGTTGATACATGAATCTGACCAAGATCTGAGACACCAGTTTATATGTGATACTTGTGGAAAAAACTATACTTGGAAAGGCAATCTAAAGAAACATATGTTGATACATGAATCTGACCCAGATCTGAAATACCAATTTATATGTGGTATTTGCGGAAAACAATGTACACAGAAAGGCAATCTAAAGAGGCATATGTTGATGCATGAATCTGACCAAGACCTGAGACACCAATTCATATGTGATATTTGCGGAAAAAACTTTACAGGGAAAGGCGATCTAAACAGGCATATGTTGATACATGAATCTGATCTTGCAATAAGATATCAATTCAAATGTGAATTTTGCGGAAAAGAATTTACACTGAAAGGGAATCTGAAGAGACATATGTTGATCCATGAATCTGTAAATTCATGATGAGATATTGTTACTGGAAAACAATTTCTTCTATTTTTGAAATCAAAACTGAGAATTTTAATGACAGTAATTACACGTTTGAACAGGATATATTATACTGGTATAGATTGTTTCTATATTAGCTTTTTCTTGAATATTATTTTCTTTCAACTCAATTTAATCCCAATGACAATTTTTCTTATGCTTTGATGTAAATATTTATTTGGACTACATTTTGACTTTTAATCGTAATCATTTCAAAATTTTTATAAACTTATTTCCATGTTTGTAAAAAAATAAAAAAATTGTTGTTATTTAAAAAGTTCTTAACGTTCTTGTGCTATGCAAATAATATTTTTATATTAGGCCACAGTATTTCAGTTGGTAAACCTTTCTGCCTAGGAAGCGACAAGGAACTCCTCAAAGTTGGATTTGAAACAAGCTATCAGAGAACTGTGAATGTGACAAACAAGATCAAATTAATTTTTCTAAAATCCATCCTTTTTTGTTATGAATAACCAGCTTTGAATCAATCCCATTTGTCAACTTGCAGTTGGACATATCAAGGGAGGAGTACTCAGAGGTATTGCAAAAACTGCAGAAAGAAAAAAATAAACAGCGAGTACTTCGGTTATCAATCAAACCATTAAGTTATCTATCAAGAAAATTGAAAGTAAGGTTGTTGCGTTCACTCTCTGAGTATCTTCCCACAATCAATAGGACTATCTTTAGAGAACTAAATTGACCGGCTTGTTTTAAATTATTTAGTGACCATCATAAAACTTACTCCATTTTCCAATCTGTTTTCAAGATTTTGAATTATTTTCTAGGTCATATCTGATAAAGGAATATTGTTGAAATTCTTTCATAATTTGAAGCACTATTTTCGACTGTCCTAACTTTCTAACCGACAAAATATAGACAAGCGGGTACAATCAAAGGCTCTGAAATTCGTAATTTTATTTATCTGAACGTGAGTTTTTAATGTAAAGATTATGGTAGGCTTCCAAAATTTCATTGCAATATTTGTCAAAAAATATTGACTAGAAGAAGCAGCCTGGAGAGGCATAAGTTGATTCATGCATCTGACCCAGAACTGAGATATCAATTCAGATGTCATGTTTGTGGAAAGAAGTTTACACAGAGAATCCATTTGAGGACGCATTCGTTAATCCATGAATTTGACTCAGATCTGAGAAACCAATTTATATGTGGAATTTGCGGAAAACAATGTACACAGAAAAGAAATCTAAAGAAGCATATGTTGGTACATGAATCTGACCAAGATCTGAGATACCAATTTATATGTGATATTTGCGGAAAAAGCTGTACTTGGAAAAGTGATCTAAAGAAACATATGTTCATCCATGAATCTGACGCAGATCCGAGATATCAATTTATATGTAGTGTATTTGCGGAAAAATGTGTACACAGAAAATTGATCTAAAGAGGCATATGTTGATACATGAATCTGACCTCTCAATAAGATATCAATTCAAATGTGATTTTTGCGGAAAACAGTTTTCACTGAAAGGGAATCTGAAAACACATATTATGTTGATCCATGAATCTGAATCAGTGAGATATCAATTCTCATGTGATATTTGTAGAAAGAGATTCACCCGCAATTAAAGGGCACCTGAAGTTACATTTGTTGACCCATGAATCAAACCCAGATTTGAGAAACCAATTTATTTGTGGTATTTGCGGTAAAAAATTTGCTTGGAAAAGCTATCTGAAGGAGCTCATATTGATCCATGAATCGAACCAAGATCTGATATACCCATTTATGTGTGGTGAGTATTTGCAAAAGAAAATTTACGCGGAAACGTGATCTAAGGAGGCACATGTTGATTCATGAATCTAACCCAGATCTGAGATAGGTCTACCAATTTATATGTGATATTTGCGGAAGAAAATTTATGCGGAAAAGTGATATAAAGGAGCATAATTATGTTGCTACAAGAATCTGACCCTGATTTGAAGTACAAATTCCAATGTAGTATTTTTTCTTGAATATATTTTCTTTTAACCCAGTTTAATTCTAATCACAATTTTTCTTATGCTTTGATGTAAATATTTATTTGGACTGCATTTTGACTTATAAAATAGAATCATTTCAAATTTTTAAATACTTATTTCCATATTTGTAAAAAAATAAAACTGTTGTCATTCAAAAAGTTTTCTGATTTGAGCATTAATATTCTTGTGCGAGACAAATTCAATAATATAATCCGCATATATCAGGCCAAAGTATTCCACTAGATGAACTTTTCTGCTTAGGAAATGACAAGGAAGTCCTCGAAGTTCGATTTGAAAAAAACTATAAGAGAATGGTAAATGTGACGATCAAGATCAAATTTACTTTTCTAAAATCCCTCCTTTTTTTTATAAATAACCAGCTCCGAATTGTTGAAGCTGCAGCTAGTCGGACATATGCGTATCAAGAAAGGGAAACTCCATCAGAGGTTTTGCAAAAACCGCAGCAAGAACAAAATAAATAGTGAAAACTTTGAACATTAAACCATTATATTTTAGCCTGACGATTGAAAGTAAAATTTTGTGTTCATTGCCTGAGTATCTGAGTATTCTTCCACAATGAATCTTAGAAAACTAAATTGACATGCTTGTCCATCAAGATAACTTATTACTGCATTTTCATATCTGTTTTCAAGATTTTGAATTATTTTCTAGAACATCTTATAAAGGAATATTGTTGACATTCTTTCATAATTTGAAGCACTATTTTCGACCTTCCTAACTTTTTAAACGGTAAAATATGAATATGCGGGTACAATCAATGGCTCTGAAATTCGTCATTAATTCATTGATCTGAAGGTGAGTTTTACAGCATGTTTTCAAAAAAAATTCACATATTCAGTTATTTAACACGTGGGTAGATATTTGGATGAATGTCTTACCCGTCCATCTTGAGCGATGATTATGATTTCTCCTGGTGCGCTGTTCTTTCTCTCCTCCATTAGCGTACATTATGTGGATCTTGAGTAAGAGACTACAGGGCATGACGACAGAAAAACCACCACGGTAACGATCAACTACAGATTGCTGCTCATACTCGTATTGTGGCATCGGGGCATCCATTTGACAAAGTCACAGGTGTTTGTCTTTTGCACAAGAAACGCATTGTACTGGAGAAACTAGAAATAAAAAAAATATAAATAAATAAAAAAAACTTCCTTGTAATAAATGAAGACATCCTCTCTGATTTGATTTAGGGTAACAATCATAATAATACGTAATAATAATGAAAATGACGCATAATTTTGACATGTGGATACTTGACTTGGACCTCATTATGTAAGTATTTCAAATTGTTTTTTCTTTTTTTTTTCGGTAATATTAAGTTGATAATGACCGTCAGTCAAAAACGTTCCTGTATTAATTAAATTCGCGACTCGGGCATTTTTGTCTTCTTGTGTAATATGTTCCTCTCTTCTGATATCATGCAGTATGTCAAGAAAATAAGTAATAAGAGTTCCCACACCTCTCGCGATCACAATTTGTCAGAAGAAAAGAACGTATTTCCCATGAGATTCCCCATTGCTGTAGGTATTTGTTAACTCCACCACAAATCTTCAATATTTTTATTCCTCAATCAAAGACGCATCAAATTTCCTGAAACCATCACCTTTATATGCTACTTCGAATTAATTGCTCAGGAATCATTATTTTTCATTGCTCAAATACATCGAGCAAAACTTATGGCTTACAAGGACATAGCATAAGTTGAGAGCTTGAAACTACATGCGGATTTAAATACGGCCCCTATGGCTCGACATCTGAACCATACAAAAGCTGATTGGCAGAATCTCCTATTGTGTTTCGTTTAATATGGTTGCCTCAGCGGTTAGTGCTAGTATAAAAGTGCGCGGACTTACTACTTTCTGAAAATCAGAGGTATTAGGCTGTACAAAGTAGAAGCTTGAGTTCATGTATCTAGCTTATTATGGCGAGCTACATTACAGTTTAGCTTACAAGATTATACTTGCATATAAGGCTATAGGTACACTTTTACCATCAACCTTATGCAGATCAAAACTCAATGCACACAACTTGCTTCACATCTCGGGTATAGATAACGGTATACTGTATTCACATTAAGAAAGGATAGAAAGTAGTACAAAGTACGGAACGGAAGATTAAAATTATCTGGTGCGTTCTGTTCTCGAGGTACTACTTTCTATCCTTTCTAAATGTGAATAGACTATGACTAAATATTATTATTCACCATCTAGGCTAACTAGGCCTATGACTTTATAATTTTATATCATCCTTAAGCTAGCATTTGGCAACAGTGCAGTGTTTTGATAACCTATCTATGTACTGGCTTACTTGAAACTACTTCTCTGTTATTTTGTTATTGATTGCTTTCTTAACCTTCCACGTTCTCTAATGAAACAGTTCAATCAATTTTTGTACTTAATTGATTATTTGATTCTTTATGAATTGGAAGTGATTTAATACAATGAGTACCCCTGAAAATCTTCATGACTTTTTGAAACCATATTTCCATGTTGTGAATTCTCAAATGATTTGATTGTTGGGGCACTATTTTAAAGGACGCTATAAGAGGATATATAATTTTATGTGCTTCATCATATTCAACTTCCAACACAGTAAGCGTTTTCAACATTATAGTATACGTATCATCTCCATTGCCAGAAAAGATATCTGCTTCATCAGTCATTTCACTTCTGCAGTCACAGCAAGAATAATCCAAAGATAAAGCATAATGAGGCACAACTCTAACCAGGATTTGAAATATCAATTCAACTGTGATGTTTGTAGAAAAACATGTACCCGAAAAAGTGATTTAGGAAAGCACATGTTGATCCATGAATCTGACCCAGATGAATGCAATATTTGTGGAAGAAAATTTACTTCCAAGTGCAGTTTAAAAAGACATATCAAGTTGATCCACAATTCCAACTCGGATCTAAGATATCAATTTGAATGCGATATTTGTGGAAAAAAGTTCACTAGAAAGGAAAATCTGAGGACGCATATTTTCACCCATGATATTCACCCAAATTTGCAAGACAAATTTCATTGCAATATTTGTCAAAAAATATTGTCTAGAAGAAGCAGCCTGGAGAGGCATAAGTTGATTCATGCATTTGACCAAGATCTGAGATATCAATTCAGATGTCATGTTTGTGGAAAGAAGTTTACACAGAGAATCCATTTGAGGACGCATTCGTTGATCCATGAATCTGACCCAGATCTGAGATATCAATTCAAATGTGAGGTTTGTAGAAGAAAATTCATTAAGAAGACCTCTTTGAAGACGCATATGTTGATCCATGAATCTGACCCAGATCTGAGATACCAATTTATTTGTGGTATTTGCGGGAGAAAATTTATTTGGAAAAGGGATATAAAAGAGCATATGTTGCTACATGAGTCTGACCCTGATTTGAAGTACAAATTCCAATGTAGTATTTGTGGGAAGAAATTTATATGGAAAACAAATCTAAAGAAACATATATTGATACATGAATCTGACCCAGATCTGAGGTATAGATTCAAATGTGGTATTTGCGGAAAACAATGTACACAGAAAAGCAATCTAAAGATGCATATGTTGATTCATGAATCAGACCCAGATCTAAGATACCAATTTTCATGTGATACATGCGGGAAAAAATTTGCTTATAAAAACCATCTAAAGACGCATGTTTTGATTCATGAATCAGACCCAGATCTAAGATACCAATTTTCATGTGATACATGCGGAAAAAAATTTGTCTGTAAAAGCAATCTAAAGACGCATTTTTTGATTCATGAATCAGACCCAGATCTGAGATACCAATTTTCATGTGATATATGCGGAAAAAAATGCACCCAGAAAATACATTTAAAGAAGCATATTTTAACACATAGGCCTAAGTAAATCCAACCCAAATCGCAATTATATGGAAATTTTACTCGCATCGTGATTCATCCGAGCTGAAAATGCGTAATATATTCTTACCTTCAATCAAGGTTGTAAGTAGGTGTTATTTTAAAGACGCAAGTGACTATATAATAATTGAAATGTAATGTACACCATACTAGTAAATTCATGTGTTAACTACCGGTACCTATTTTTTTAATGCCGGCTCTTTTTTCAGGTCAGAATACAACACTGAATTTTGATTCATTAGTGAAGTGGTTTTAGATATAGGTATTGATAATAATTGCAATTATGATGTTTGAACAGTTTGGATGTTTGATATTGGTACCTATATTGATTGTATTGTTTCTATGATGGCATTCTCTAGAAAATGCTCTATTTCAACTCAAATTAAGACCAACCATAAGTTAATTTTATTATTTTATACTTTGTAAATAGGTATTCATTTTGATTTCATTTTGACTTATTATCATAATTATATCGATTTAAGCAACCTTATCTATATTATTTGTGAAAAAAAAACCTGTAATTTTCATTCAAAAAGTTTTTTGATCTTAGCACTTGAATGTTTTTGTACAATACAAATTCAATCATATTATCTGCATATTATATCAGGCTATCAAATTCATTTCAATTAGTAAACCATTCTTCCCAACAAGTAGGTACCTAACAAGGAAGTTCTTCAAATTGGATTTGAAACAAATTCTTGGAGGACCATCCTGTGGCAAACAATATGAAATTTTTTCTTCTTAAATTTATCCTTTTTCATGTGATGAATAACCATCAGTTGAATCAATCCAGTTTTTCAGGTTACAATTGGACATATTGAGGGAGGGATACTCATGTTTTTGCGAAAATTGCATAAAGAACAAAATAAACCGTGAGCACATTGGTTAAGAAACCACTATCTAGCGAGAAGAAAGTACGAGTAAAATTGTTGTATTCACTCTATTTAAGTATCATTCCCTAGATGAATAACTAACTTAGAGAACGAAATTGACGGGCTTGTTTTAAATTAATTAGGCTGCACTCACTACATCACAACCTACTCCACTTACCTACATGTTTTAGAGATTTTGAATTATTTTATAGGACGTCTGATATATATCAAAACTTTTTCAGGTAATTTCAAGCACTATTTTCGACCTCCCGAACTTTTTAGACGACACAATAATAGACCCGCGGGTAAAATCAATGGCTCTGAAATTCGTCAATTCATTGATCTGACTGTGATTTTTTTACAGCATGCTTCCAAAAAAACTTGAATATTCAGTTATTTAACACATAAGTGGGCATTGTGATGAATGTCTTACCTGTCCATCTTGATGCGCTGTTCTTTTACCGACTCCTCAATAGTGAGGCATTACACTCGTCATTTGAGGTTTCCTTATGCCTAATATGTATTTATTCATTTATTTATGTATAGCGCAATAAGATTTTTTTGTCCACGGAACTCCTCCGAGAATACCGGATGGATTTTCTTGTAACTTTGCCATATAGTGTTATACCTGAAGATCTGCGCCTGCAATTTTTTTGAGGATCGGATTAGTAGTTCTCGAGGAATTTTCAATTTTTTATAAAATTTCTAACTATTATTATGAGTAGTTGCTTACGTTACGAGAACCGGATTTTCCTATCCCTATGTCATCAGTATGTGTACGTGTATTACAGCGGTTCGATCGCCAGCGTTCTCGAGCAATTGTAAAAAACAAATCAATGTCTCAAATTCTTGATCAAGATTAAAATCGAGTGTACGAGATCAAATTTACTAGGGCCAATCATTTTTGTATCACAAGTTTTAATAAATCATATGACGTTTCCTCCTCCTCCTCCTCCTTTTTTTTTTTTTTTTTGGTTGATTGCGGAACATTTGGAAATTTTGAAAGCTGGTCGTGGCTCGAAAAAGTTGAGTAGGTACTACTGATCTTTTATTATTATTATTAATATTTTTTAATTTTTGTCCTTTTTTCAAGCTCATTTTGTCTTATTAATTTAGTATTTTTAGTACACGATAGTGAAAATCCTAAGTTTGAATGATTGAGTACAATTTTTTGTCTTCATCAAGTGTGCTGCGAGACGATCTTGGTGACTTCATGCTTAAATTTATTATTGATTTATACATCATTTTTTCGTGCATACATAATTGATAGTAGTTTATAGTTGATTTCAGGTGTCTCAGAAGATGGAAGTATTATTTTCATTAATCAGGCAGTTTGCTTTCTCTCTCTCTCTCTCTCTCTCTCTCTCTCTCTCTCTCTCTCTCTCTCTCTCTCTCTCTCTCTCTCTCGAAGAAACATTTTGCCATTAAAACCAGTTTTTCCATTTGCGGTCACGTACTGTACTGGTCATTATAGATGATTCTTCGGAACATCATTCCAAATATAAATAATATTATTATCATTGTTGAGAAAATTTCTCATTTTTTGAATTGTATAAAATAAAATTTAGGTTTCCATATTGGATTATAGACTTATTTATTTCTTTATGAGATTTTTTTTGTCTGCGGAATTCCTCCAAAACTACTTAATGATTTTTTTTGAAACTTGGTTAAATTATAGTGTTATAATTATCTCAAAATGTGCACGTGCAATTTTTTGAGGATCGAGTGAGTAGTTCTCGAGATATACTCTATTTAAAAAGAAAAAACATCCGCGTTACTATAACCACGAGATTATTGGATGGATTTTTTCGAAATACGGTCAAGTTTTAGTGCTGTAATTATGTAAAATTATTCGCCTGCAATTTATTTGAGAATGGACACGTAGTTCTTGAGATATACTCTTTCAATTTGGACTATCTTCTTTGAGTGAGATTTGAGATTAGACTTATGAGTGAACCAGGCTTAGGTTGGAGAGGTCGGAGTGTGAAAGAAGGAATGAGGGATTGACTGATGAGGATTGGTTGCGTGTTTGGCTTCGATATCGATTTTTTTTGTTTTCTGGATTTTCTTTGTAGCTGGATTCCCAGACGAAGGATCTTGTGATGGAGTTTGCAAAGAAAGTGAAGATGAGAGCGTGAATACAATTTATTTATGAGTGAAAAGAATAGCGGCTGGAGAAAACATTAAGTGATACCAGGAATCGAAGGTGATCAAGAATTTACATCAGTAGAAAGATTGACAGGGAGAGGAAGCAGTGAACTTTTTCAAGAAATCACTTTTATCTTGAAAAAATTGTAGGTTTACTCTCCTTATATACATGTAAGCCTATATTTAGGCTTATAAGATTTTTTTTTGTGTCTGCGGATCTCCTCCAAAACTACTGGATGGATTTTGTTGACTTTTAGGCAAGTTATAGTCTCATATATGAAGATGTGCACCTGCAATTTTTTAGAGCATCGGATGAACTTAATCCAGTTAATAACGATCCTGTAGAATACGGTCAATCATATTGGAATAAAGATATTCAAAGAAGTAATCAAAATATAAATTTGCTAAGACCACAGAAACAATTGTAGCAACTTAGACAGGAAGCAATGAATTTTCTTAAGACGTTTTGTCGGTTTCAGATCATTTCTAGCCTAAAATCAAATGAAATTTAGATTTCTTCATTTGATTATGAGTACTTTGAATTTTGCACCCATGGGGATTAGAACGCCCGGTTATTTCTATGCATTCGAAAGCTATCCGGCGTCCAAAATCGCTTTCGAAGTGGAGTATCTCTGACTCATCTCCCAGATGGCCTTCTTCTAACAGCTGCCTCGCGAATATTGATTTACTTGGATTGTTCTTCTCATACGTACGCGTTTACATGGTCGTTTATCCTTTCGGGGAACTTCCGGTCGGTCTCTCCTACGTAAACTCCCGAGCAATCCCGAAACTCCAAGAGATAAACACCGTTTTTTCATTGGGGAGGGATGGTATCTTTACCGTTCAGGAAGACCCTGTCAAGTTGGAGGTGAGGATAGTACCCTGGTCTCGCGTTAGCGTTCCTCAGCTTCTCACTCATTCGAGAGGTGAGTCATGGCAGATAGGGTAGTCGGATAATCCTACGTCTTCCCTTCCTGTCAGAGGAAGTACGCGTGAAGGTCGTAGTTTTTTTGAGGGTGATCCGTATCATTTTTCGCCTAATCAACTCATCAATATCAACGTTGACCTCATTTACTCTGCAGGATTTCATTGTCGGAAGTTTAGGACTTAGGGGAACTGATTCAGCATAATGGATATAGAAATTATAAGCAAAAATTTTATGAGAGATGGGGCAAAATGAGGAGCCATAGATGGTGGCTTGAGATTTAATCTGAAGAGTGGACTCTGCTAATGAGTTTTGAATCGTGAGAAGAAAAGTCGTGTACTACTCACGCAACTGTGTGAGTGTTCTTTTCTACTACATTGCTTGGATATTAAGTAAGAGACCATTGTGTATAACGCAGTTGCAGATTTACTGGTACATTATTTTTCTGGGGGGGGGGGGGGTATTTGATTCTTTGAAAAATTTTTACCTCGCATTGCTCGGAAAATAATTATGATCACAATTTTAGCTCTTCTTCTCAGATTTTTGATCCGAAACTTATAACGACAGACAAACGACTGATGATCTATAACAGATCAGACCTATTTACCACAAGAGGGAACGGTCACTCATGACAATTTCTTCTAATTTCCGACGGTGTTTAAGAAGTGTGATCTCCTTTTCTACCACAATATCTAGTTCAATTAGGTTTAGGAGTGCAAAGTCAAGTTCTCCTCCATTGCTTGGATCTTGAGTTAGACACTATCCCGCAAACAGCAGACAAAAAACTGATAATCTACAACAAATTTCCGGTCTAGATCATACGTTCTCATTAGGGCGGTCCGGGAGAATGTTGTTGATACGACGGAAAAAACTACAATTAATCTCTGCGAATTTTTGACAAGTTTTCCAAAAATGTGATACTTATCAGGAATCTTCATAGCGAAATCAGCAACCGCATCTTGTCTCTTTCAATCACAATATCTATAGTTCAAACAGGATTAGAAGTGGAAATTTAGGTTCTATCACACTCTACCGCTTTCCATATCAAAAGACTGTCTTGGTTTACGTGATGTGAATAGATGCCGGTGGTGGAGACGCCAGAAGGAAGATACTTCAAACTACCGTGAGTGTGTCGAGAAAGATGAATAAATCATAGATCTCAGCAACAAGTGAAATGACAGCGGAGAGCAAATGCCACGGCTCAGCCAACTCAACCCTCTGTTCTTAAGTCAAAATTTTCCCACCCTGATATCACGTTCTGCTAATGTCATGCACTTTTGCAACAGGAATTCTGGTTACACATATTTCCAAGCCCCTAAATTAGGTCCCTTTTTAGATTGCAGGATGTACAAAGACGCAGAAATTTCCTCAGAAAAGCAAGTTCTCTTGAAGACCTGTACAGCTTCTTGTTAATGTCCTCTTACAATATACAGCCCCAGAGTTCAACATTTCTTAAACCTCTCCTGTTTTCATTTGAAGAGTTCGATTCTTCGAAATAATTGTAAGTTCTCGTTATATAAAGAGCTCTTAAGTCGAGTTTTTTCAAGTTCAGTTCATCATATATTATATAAATATCAAGGAAGTTAAAATTCCTCCACACTCCAAAAGTAAATCAGAGTACCCACTCTGCTCGCAATCACAAGAACGTGTTTCCCATATGACTGTCCATGAAATAGGTCACATGCTCACCGTGGCGTACCCAAAAATTGGATCGGAAGGAACAGAGGCTGGCCTGATTATATTCGCCGGTACCTATGGGACAGTTATCCTTATAAAGCGAAATGCTTACAAAACGGAAGTCTACAAGTACTCACACTCCATCGGCGCCCCCGGTGGACTCCCTGCCTCCAGATTCTGCAACCACGTCCGCGTGGTGAGAAAGACTATAAATAGCTTGAATTTTAGAATGCCTGAGAGCAAAGAAAAAATGTGGGTCCTTGTTCCTAATCCGGCTCCTCTGAGGCTCTATGGTCTGCCAAAGCTCCATAATCCAGGTGGCCCGATCAGGCCCATAATTCCTACTATCGCTGCTCTCTATTCTTAGACTCAGTTTAAGGTGAATGCTCGGTCTCTGTTCATTGACCTCGTTGGGGAACTTAATCTAGAAAAAACTCATTCCTCTCAGACGCGACTCACGTCCTTTGCCGTCATTGGCCTCTTCTCTAATACTATCATAGAGTGCGCCGCTTGTTCAAACCGAAGAATTTGAATCTCTCTTGAGGGTCTGCCTAGAATCCAACTTCTGCATCTCCAAATGTGAACTTTTTAAATTCTAGGTCCTCATAGGAGACCTCTTTATGAACCTATTAGAGGGGCAGGTTCCCGGTGCGGAGCATCATCTTGAGGGATCTGTCACATACTGTACTACTCCTACGGGTCGGTCCTCAAGATGCCCTGCACGAGTTCTTACGGTACCTTTACAGTTTCTATCCAAGCATTCAATTTATGGTAGAAATAGGAAATTTAAAAATGAATTTCCTCGACCTCCCTATAATGGGCACGAGGAACCTATAAAACGATTCTTCATACATATTTTATTCACCTACGCCACAAAAAAGCGTCCTACATTTCTTCGATGCATAGATTTGTCTCCCCTCGTCTCAATTGTACGACCTTCCACTCACAACTGTGTCTTATAAAAATCCTGACCAGCCGGAACGCATCTCGCTAGACGGATAGTCAATAGAAAAGCTCGCACCAAAACTCTCAGTATGTTAATTTCTCTCAATAAGCGTCCTCCCCTCCCAAAAATCCAAGTGGATGAACGTCCCTTTTTGAGAAAATTTTCGAGTGGCCTGACGAAACTCTTGAAATCCTACGAGCTCAAGTCAAGATTTCGTAAACTCCGCACCTTGAGCATTCAATTGGATTCTCTTGAAGACCCAACTCCCTCTTCGCTGAAGTGTGAAGTGTATAAATCAAAGTGCCCTGATTGTTCTCCACTCTACATTGAGGAAACCGAAAGATACTTTTCTGTTTGTTTCGACGAACACAAAGTGGCTTTCGAGACAGACCTGAACAGAAGATAGTCGCCTTTCGCCGAACATCTATTTGAATCGGGTCATAGTCTCGATCTTTATAAATGCCGTCCCTAACGCTTTCAAAAAAGCTTCAGTCGTCGAAGGGATCTCGAAATCTACGGCTATCTGGACAAATGGGGAGATCGCGTCCTCAACAAATTCATCCCGGGCCATGGCCGAGCCTGATCCTGATTTACGTTAGGCTGCTATCTAGTCGGCGATAGAAGAAATGAAAAGAATATTCAACTCAACATTCGGCTTGAACTAACCTCCTCTCCTCTCAAGAGAGTGCAAATGATCATGTGGACGATTATGGAAGATAGTTTTTGGGGGCCGTGGCCTTCTTGCGCGCAATGAGTTGAGACTGCTGTATTATTGTGCGGTGACCATTCAACCATTGCCCAAGCTTCCTTCCACTTTGTCCGATGTATATGGAGGGCCACTCGCCACAGGATACTTTATAAACGCCAGCTATATCCATCTTAGAGATGCGGCCTTTCAGAGAGACAAGGTTAGAAACGAACCCTGTACAATATACAGAACGGCGAAGTTCGGCAGCCAAATCTTCAGAGGATTTGCCTAAAAAAGGAAGGCGAACCTACTTTTCTCTTTTTGGAGCGCAGTCGAGGGCTAGTAGACGTCGGAATCGTATTTTTTTTTCTTTTTGTGGACATCGACACTTAATTCGTTGATCCTGGTAATATGTCCGATGTTGACAACTTCAGACTCAAAGGCTTGATTTGAAAGAGAAAGTGAGAGGAGCCTATGAATCGCGGAGTTTATGGCAGCCATTTTACGGATCGCCGGATGAAGGGAGGCTGAATGAATCAAGACTCCAGTGAAAGTATCCTTACGATAAACAACAAAGTCAGCTTGGAGAATGTTCAACCGTTCAACCGAAAAGATCGTGAGGTTTCTTTCCAGAGCTTTAAGACAGTAGCTCTCCTAACTATAGAGTTAAGGATGCCACCTGAGTCGTCGTGTCGCCGTCCCTAGGTTTGGCCGTCCTTATAAAATTCAGATCTGATACTTGCACTAACTGAACTTCAATACACTCTTTGGTTAGGTGACCTGGTTTCTCGCCAGGACTGAACACCACGACCTCCTAGCAAATTGCTCGACATAACAGGGGCACCACGTGAAGGCAAGTGTGGGGTAGAACAGGCGAGGCTCTGTGATCATGTCTTCGCGTCACACTTCTTAGGGTTGCCCCAAAAAATTGCTTGGTTGGCTTAAAACTGCTCAAAGACACTCTAAATTAAAGCCAAAATTGCCATTCTTTCCTTGTGAAAATGCAAATTTGCTGACTTACTACTCTCTGAAAATCAGAAGTAATAAACAATATAAGTTAAAGGTAGGTTTATGGCTCTAGCTTGGAGCTTATTTAAAAGTAAGCATAAGGCTACACAATACAACTATGCTTAGGGAAGGATATACTCCATAGGGTAAATACAATTAGCAAAAACCACCTCTTTGAAGTATCCCTCCCTCAATATGTCCGACAGTACCTTGGGAAATCGGAATAATTCAATTATTATAAGGCATCTACAGCCTAAAACTTGCAGCATACAGCTTACCTAATAGTCCAAAGATGTATCAACGTTGACTAAATATTTTTATCAACTATAACATGAAAACGTTGCATGACCTAGGGTAGTACATGGCAGCATCGTTCTTTCTAATCTAGCTAACTTCCCTTGGCTAGTCAAAAATACACTCTCTTTCATTCTGTTTGCGATTGTTTCTACTTGTATTCTTTGGTTGTATTGTAAAAATCATAATGTCTTTTGCTATTCTAAAATGATATGATTGATGTCGGACCGATTGAATCGAATACACATAACTAATTCTATGAACCGATGATTCATTTTATTGAACTTGTTATACTGTGAACGTTTTCAACTTTTTAGTTTCACCTTTAACTCCAGTGTGAACGAGTTGCAGATTATTCCTCCCTCCTCCAGTGATTTTACTTTTGCAATCATAACAAACACAGTCCAAAGATCCATAATGTCAAGCGAAAACTTGAACCAAAAGTCAAGATATCAATTTGAGTGTAATACCTGCGGAAGAATGTTTATACAGAAATCCCATCTGCAGAGTCATTTGTTGATTCATGAATCCAACCCAGATCTGAGGTATCAATTTAAATGTGATATTTGTGGAAAAAAATCAACTCGCAAAGGCAATCTGAAGAAACATATTATGTTGATCCATGAATCTAACCCAGATTTGAGGTATAAATTCAAGTGCAATATTTGCGAAAAACAATTTACGCGGAAGGGCGATTTAGCGAGCCATATGTTGATCCATGAACCTGACCCAGATATGAGATATAAATTCAAATGCGATATTTGTGGAAAAAAATTAACTCGTAAAAGCAGTCTGAAGACACATATTATGTTGATCCATGAATCTAACCCAGATCTGAGGTACCAATTCAAGTGCGATATTTGCGAAAAACAATTCACGTGGAAGAGCGATTTAGCGAGCCATATGTTGATGCATGAACCTGACCCAGATGTGAGATATCAATTCCATTGCGATATTTGTAGAAATAAATTCACTCTGAAAAGCAGTCTGAAGAGACATATTATGTTGATCCATGAATCTAACCCAGATTTGAGGTATAAATTCAAGTGCGATATTTGCGAAAAACCATTCACGCGGAAGGACGATTTAGCGAGCCATATATTGATCCATGAACCTGACCCAGATCTGAGATACAAATTCAAATGCGATATTTGTAAAATAAAATTTACTCTCAAAAACAGTCTGAAGACACATATTATGTCGATCCATGAATCTAACCCAGATTTGAGGTATAAATTCAAGTGTAATACTTGCGAAAAACAATTTACGCGGAAGGGCAATTTAGCGAGACATATGCTGATCCATGTACCTGACCCAGATCTGAGATATCAATTCAAATGCGATATTTGTGGAAAAAAATTTCGATGGAAAGGCGATTTGAAGTCGCATATATTGGTTCACGAATCTGACCTAGATCTAAGATATCAATTCAAATGCGACATTTGTGGAAGAAAATATGCAAGGAAAGGCGAACTAACAAAGCATATGTTGATCCATGAACCTGACCCAGATCTGAGATATCAATTCCATTGCGATATTTGTAGAAAAAAATTCACTCTGAAAAGCAGTCTGAAGAGACATATTATGTTGATCCATGAATCTAACCCAGATCTGAGGTATAAATTCAAGTGTAATATTTGCGAAAAACAATTTACGTGGAAGGGCAATTTAGCGAGACATATGCTGATCCATGTACCTGACCCAGATCTGAGATATCAATTCTAATGCGATATTTGTGGAAAAAAATTTAGATGGAAAGGCGATCTGAAGATACATGTATTGATTCACGAATCTGATCTGAGATATCAATTTGAATACAATATTTGTGCAGAGAAATTTACATACAAGAGCAATCTGAAAAGGCATATTGAAAGTCCATGACTCTGACCCAGAAGTGAAATATTGATTCACATGCAATAGGTATTTGTGGAAAAATATTTACACTCAAATTAACCTGAAAAGCCAAGATGATTGAAACGATTCACCTATTGTGACTCTGGGAGCTGATAACGCATATCTAATTATATATTCTTACCGTCAATCAAGATTATAATAAATGGAATATTTCCTTGCCTAGAATATAGTATTTGAATGAGTGCGTTGTACAATTTTATTGTTGTTCCTCAACTAATATTTACACGTACCTATAAATTGTTTCAAAATTATTGTGATGTAGGTACCTATGTAGAATTTACTAACCATTTGTATTATTTTATACTGTGTGGGTGATTTTGAGGAGACCAGTCTCATTAGTTGTATTGAAATCTGTATATTATGAAGCCATGTTAAATGTTGTAAATACGGTAGATTTCAATTTAGGAGTCGATTACTTACCGGTACTTTAGATTTATCATTGATATTAATTACTATCCTATACGAGATGAGCTTGAACAGCACGCACCTATTAGATCATTCCAATTCTGCCCGTTAACCTTTCCTCAAGAATATTACATTTCAAACCAATTTATGCCTGAACATTATTTTGATTTACCGTATCATTTGTGAATATTTTTTTTAATATCATGTTGACCTACCTATTATCACAATTTAATTCATTAGAACCTGTCTAAATATATCAATGCACGTACTTAGGTAGAGAATGTTTTAGAAATATTAAAAAGTGTATTAGAAAAAAAAAAAATTGGTTTTCATTTGAAAAATCTTCATTTCCTGCAAATTGGTTCTTGTGACTAGAAATGTACTCAAACTGCTATTTATACAATTATTTATTTATTTATTTATTTATTTATTTATTTATTTATTGGCTGCTTATTTGGAAGGTTGCCGCAAACAGATGTGTTGTCCAAGTACTCGCGGCGCCCTATTGGAAAAAAAAAAAAAAAAAAAAAAAACGCAGAACAATGATAAGAAATTCAAGAACAAATTCCCGAAAAATAAAAATAAAAAAAATCCCTCTCTTCAGTTCTTCCCGTCCAAAATGAAAAGTATGTCGGTTGGGGTTCTTATCACTCAGAGAGTTCCAAATGCTTGTTACTCAATTAAGCACACTGTATTCCAGAGCATTCGTTCGCACGTACATTCATTGGACAAAAGACGAGTATCGAGCGACTATTAGCTCTCGGTACGTTCAAGGATATTTCTGCTAGGAGATACGGCTCGTGTTTCCTACCATAAAGAATAATCGTGAAGAAATACAATCGTCGAGCCTATCATCCTTCTACCATCTAAAGAGACCAACTGAAACCCTTTCAGTATCCTATGTCAGTCAGGAAGTATTCAAAAGTCTTATAGAAAAGGTTTTTCAGGAATCTTCTCTATATTTTGTCAATGCAATTACCCGAGAGAGGATTCCAAGCTAATGCACCATATTCTTAGATAAACTCGCGTTCCTAATTATACACCCAGCTGCCCGCTTTGACCTAGCAAAAGTCCGCTTAATGTGCATCCTGCAGTGCATTCGCCTGTCCATTAACACTCAAAGATACCTAACACATTCAGCCTCTCTAGTGCTACCCCGTTAATTTTATAGGTATAGATAAACACTGCAGTCGTTTTTCTTGTGTATGTTATTTTCTCACACTTTCTTAAATTGGAGGGAAGAAAGTTTCTTTTACTCCACTTTTCTGGCAAATTTATGTCTCTTTGGAGCTACTCACTTTCCTCAGCATTTTTCATGGGAAAAACGATCTTGAGATCATCAGCGGGCAGTAGCAAATGTGAGTTTTTCACATCCTCAGTAATATCATTGATGAAGAGTGTGAGTAGGAGAGGGCCCAGGTTAGACCCTTGGGGAACCTCCGACGGACAATGAAAAATTGATCAAGGAATTTTTGTTATCACCTCTCCTACTAACGAATAAATAATGTTAATGGTGTGGAGATCATTTAAAAGTAGTGGATGATGTGTTGACAAAAGTCAAATTTCTACTTCTAAAATCTGCTATTTTTCACAATGAATAACCAAATTATAATACAAAATGGACATGTTTCTTTTTAATTCCGTAGGTGAGATAATATTCAATTTTTCTCACTTTTTGAGCATTTTGAATTCATTTTCTGGATGTTTGGTAAAACGTTGAAACTTTTTAATAATTTTAGGCATCACTTTTGACTACCCTGATTCTTCACCTGCGAACAATCAAAACCTCCAATATTCATGTTTTGGTTCTCATTAATAACAATGCATTTTCTGCATCCCTTATTGTTTGATAGAAGTTGTGGGCTATTCTGCAAAGGAAAGCGGGAGCTGGCATTGATCTCGCGCTGTTTGGCGGCCACTGCTACAGAGTGAATCGCCAATGCGCCCTTCTAAATATCCTCCCTCTGTAATACATATTATTTCCTTGATCTCACAGCATTTTCAAGGAATGTAACCCAAACTGGGGTATCCTAAACTAGGTACGGTACGTTTCATGTGGGAATGACTTGTAATATAACATCCTCTACCTCAAAGATTCTAGTCTACATTTTTCAGCAAGGTGGATATTAGAGATCAAGAAGGTACTTCAAAGAGATTCATTCAATGTGTGGTTTAAGCCTTTAAACGGCTTTGTAGCTAATTTAAAGCTTGCGAAATGAGCCATTAAGTATAGGATAAAAGTAATTTCAAGCCATATATATATATCCGAAACTTGTGCACTGGTTCAACCGATTTCTATTATCAGAAGAGATTTGGGTTTGGGTGATTCAGCAAGTATTCTAAGCCCTCAACCAGCTCTGTCAGCATAATTGGAGCCCATGTTATAAACGTTGAACGTAGGAGAATGCGTTTTTGGTGGTTTATTCACGGATATCATAATTCCCAAATACCAAAAATATTTAATTAGTTTGCGAGCATGGATATTCTGATAAATGGCTTACCTGTCCTTCTTAAATGAGAAGATGACTACTCCTTCTGATGCGCTTTCCTCTCCCTGTCCTTGATTGCTTGGAATTCCAGTAAGATACAATGCGTATAAAGATAGCCATAAAACTAAATGATCTGCAACAAATTCTTAGTCTACATCATACATATTTATCAATTAGAAGAATCGTACATACTTCTGCCAAGTCTTGAAGGGTATTAAAAAGTGTGATACCCAGTGGCGAATCCTCCTGTACATCTAGGGAATCTGCGATGTACCACCAAGAATGGGAAAGAAGAAAAATAATTCATTTCAAGATGTCAATGAGACCAAAAAGATTTGTAAAAAAAATAAATAAATGTCTTGTAAATACAATATTGAAAAAAAAAAAAAAAAAATGGATTTGAAGGGTAGTATGGCAGGGCAATCACATTTTCTAGAGATTCCCTACGTACACGAGAATGTAGGTTCACGCGTGCGCAGAAATAGCTCTAGACGCCGCGTTTACCGTGTCTAGTACATCTCAAAACAAAGCGATTGCCTCGCTAAAAGGTGTATGCAGGTTTGGATTTGGACTGATGAGATAGCACTTTTTGACATGTATCATAGTATGAAGTCTTTTTATTTGTATTTTTGACATGTTCCATGTCTTTTCTCTCGCCAGACCCCGATTTTGAAACTCGCGAGTACACCCCCCCCTCCCCCCCCCCCCGTCAAGAGAAATCTCTACCCCGTGGGTGATTCAGAAATTCGCGAGTACACCCCGCGTAATAATAATAATTAATAAAATAAATAAATGAATAAATAATTAAATAATTAAATAATTAAATAAATAAATAATTAATTAATAAATAAAAAATTAAATAATTAAATAATTGAATATTTAAATAATTATTTAATTAAATAATTAAATAAATAAATAATTAAATAATTAAATAAATAAATAATTAAATAAATAATTAAATAAATAAATAAATAAATAAATAAATAAATAATTAATTAATCAATTAATAATTAAATAAATAAATAATTAAATAATTAATATAATTAAATAATCAAATAAATAAATAAATAATTAAATAATTAATATAATTGATAATTAGAAAATTTTCCAAGTCCCTCTTCCTATCATATATGGCTGGATAGTCGAAATTTTTCCAAGTCCCCTAGACTTGAATTGTCTCATACCATTCCAATACAACAGCGAGACAGGGGGCGAACGAGCGGAGCGAGTTCGCGCTACCTCATATTTCTCATAGAAGACTTGAATTTTCTCATACCATTCCATTACAACGGCGAGATCGCTCGTTCGCCCCACGAAAGTTGATACCTCAAAATATAGAACACCCACAATTACCTCAAAATATTTCTCATACAAGACTTATACGACGCCAAGATAGGTAAAGGGAGTAAACGAATAATATCTCACGAACACTTGACCTAGTAGAAGAATTAATAATAAATAAATAAATAAATAAATAAATAAATAAATAAATAATATTAAATAATTAAATAATAAAATAATTGAATAATTAAATAATTAAATAATTGAATAATTAAACAATTAAATAAATGAAGGCTGGATAGTCGAAATTTTTCCAAGTCCCCTAGACTTGAATTGTCACATACCATTCCAATACAACAGCGAGACAGGGGGCGAACGAGCGGAGCGAGTTCGCGCTACCTCATATTTCTCATAGAAGACTTATACGACGCCAAGATAGGTAAAGTTTTTCAAGTCCCTCTTCCTATCAAATATGGCTGGATAGTGGAAATTTTTCCAAGTCCCCTAGACTTGAATTGTCTCATACCATTCCAATACAACAGCGAGACAGGGGGCGAACGAGCGGAGCGAGTTCGCGCTACCTCATATTTCTCAAAAAAGACTTGAATTTTCTCATACCATTCCAATACAACAGCGAGATCGCTCGTTCGCTCCACCGAAAGTTGATACCTCAAAATATAGAACACCCACAATTACCTCAAAATATTTCTCATACAAGACTTATACGACGCCAAGATAGGTAAAGGGGTAAACGAATAATATCTCACGAACAATTGACCTAGTACAAGAGTTAATAATAAATAAATAAATAAATAAATAATATTAAATAACTAAATAATTAAATATTTAAATAATTGAATAATTAAACAATTAAATAAATAAAGGCTGGATAGTCGAAATTTTTCCAAGTCCCCTAGACTTGAATTGTCACATACCATTCCAATACAACAGCGAGTTCGCGCTACCTCATATTTCTCATAGAAGACTTATACGACGCCAAGATAGGTAAAGTTTTTCAAGTCCCTCTTCCTATCATATATGGCTGGATAGTCGAAATTTTTCCAAGTCCCCTAGACTTGAATTGTCTCATACCATTCCAATAGAACAGCGAGTTCGCGCTACCTCATATTTCTCAAAAAAGACTTGAATTTTCTCATACCATTCCAATACAACAGCGAGATCGCTCGTTCGCCCCACCGAAAGTTGATACCTCAAAATATAGAACACCCACAATTACCTCAAAATATTTCTCATACAAGACTTATACGACGCCAAGATAGGTAAAGGGATAAACGAATAATATCTCACGAACACTTGACCTAGTAGAAGCCTAGACTGAAATATTTCATGATGACTGATAAAATATAAAAGACATGGAACATGATTTTCATTTATTTGGCTATGCCAGAAAATTTAATAATACTACAATATGACCAAGTTACAAATTCTTGATTTTTTTTTAATTTTTTTCCTTAATGACTATGATGAACGATGTGATGAATTTAATTATAAGTAGATAGATCTAAGTTTAAAAAACATAGTTTTTGCATTTTAACCACAGAGTTATTTTACCTACTTTTCAATGAAAATTAAAAATAGTTCACTATATTTGTATTTTGACTACCTATTTTACTTTTCAAAAAAAATTTAAAATATTGCGATGTACCAAAAAAAAAGTGAGGATTCGCCACTGGTGATACCAGGAATCTTCAGACCACGGTGATCAACTGCAGCTAGTCCCTTCCCATCACAGTATCTGGTTCGATAAGGACTAGGGCAGAAGCTTGAAAGAGTAAAACATAGAGTAAGAATATCAAATAATCTGAAATACAGTTGCTCAAAGGCACTTCAAATTAATGCTAATTGTTATTCGGTTTTTTGCGGTAGGGTATGTCAGTACCGACATGCAATTTTGCTCACTTTTTGCCATCTGAAAATCAGAAGTATTAAGAAGTATAAGTTGAAGGTGGGCTACACAATACAACTATATATACCGGGTGGGATATACTCCAAAGGGTAAATACAATTTGCAAAAACCGCCTCTTGGGAGTATCTCTCTCCCAATTCGACAGTAACTTGGGAAATCTGAATATATTAATTATTATGAGGCATCTACAGCCTAAATCTTGAAGCATAAAGCTCACCTAACACTCCAAAGATGGATAACGTTTACTAAATTGCATCAACTATACTCTGTTCACATTGAGAAAGGATAGAAAGTAGTACCTTGAGACCAAAACGCTCCAGGTAATTTCAAACTACCGTTCCGGTCTCGAGGTACTACTTTCTATCCTTTCTTAACGTGAACGGAGTATATAACATGAAAACGTTGCATGGCCTAGGGTAGTACCAAGGTGTTTGAAAAGAGGTGTGCTCAGTTCAATTGTAAACAAAACACAATACCCGCATGCACATTTAAAAATACATGGGACGCGGAACCGAGTGACCTCACCCGGTTCCGTTTTTACATTGTTTTAAATGGAGATCAGCTGATGTAGCGCCTTGTTGTTTACATTGAGCTGAGCACACCTCTTTTCAAACACCTTGGGGTAGTACACGGCAACATCGGTTCTTCTAATCTAGCTATCTTCCCTTGGCTAGTCAAAAATACACTCTCATTCATTCTGTTTGCGACTGTTTCTACTTGTATTCTTTGGTTGTAATGTAAAAATCATAATGTCTCTTGCTATTCTCAAATGATTTGATTGATGTCGGACCAATTGAATCAATTGTATATAACTAATTCTATGAACTGGTGATTCATTTTAGTGAACTTGTAGTACCGGTACTGTGAACGTTTTCAACATAATTATTAGTTTCACCATCAACTCCAGTGTGAATGAGTTTCAGATTATTCTTCCCTCGTCCAGTGATTTTCATTTACAATCATAGCAGCACAGTCCAATGATCCATAATGTCAAGCCAAAACTTGAACGAAAAGTCAAGATATCAATTCAAGTGTAATACCTGCGGAAAAATATTTACACGGAAACACAATCTGCAGACCCATATGTTGATCCATGAATCCAACCCAGATCTGAGATATAAATTCAAATGTGATGTTTGTGAAAAACAATTTACGCGGAAGAGCGATTTAGCGAACCATATGTTGATCCATAACCCTAACCCAGATATGAGCTATAAATTCAAATGCGATATTTGTGGGAAAAAATTTAAAAAGAAGTGCTATATGACAATGCATATTTTAACCCATGATTCTGAACTAATTTCTAAATATGAATTCCAGTGCAATGTTTGTAGAAGAAAATATGTAAGGAAAGGCGACCTAACAAAGCATATGTTGATTCATGAACTTGACCCAGATCTGAGATATCAATTCAAATGCGACATTTGTGGGAAAAAATTAACTCTCAAAAGCAGTCTGAAGACACATATTATGTCGATCCATGAATCTAACCCAGATTTGAGGTATAAATTCAAGTGCAATATTTGCGAAAAACAATTTACGCGGAAGGGCGATTTAGCGAGCCATGTGTTGATCCATGAACCTGACCCAGATCTGAGATATCAATTCAAATGCGATATTTGCGGAAAAAAATTTACTCTCAAAAGCAGTCTGAAGACACATATTATGTCGATCCATGAATCTAACCCAGATTTGAGGTATAAATTCAAGTGCAATATTTGCGAAAAACAATTTACGCGGAAGGGCGATTTAGCGAGCCATATGTTGATCCATGAACATGACACAGATCTGAGATATCAATTCAAATGCGATATTTGCGGAAAAAAATTTGGACAAAAGTGCAATATGAGAACGCATATTAATTTAACCCATGATTCTCAACTAATTTCCAAATATCAATTCCAGTGCAATGTTTGTGGAAAAGAATTCAAATGGAAAAGCAATCTGAAGGCGCATATATTGATTCACGAATCTGACCTAAATCTAAGATATCAATTTAAGTGCGACATTTGTGGAAAAAAATATGTAAGGAAAGGCGACCTAACAAAGCATATGTTGATCCATGAATCAAATCCAGATCTGAGGTATCAATTCAAGTGCGGTATTTGCAAAAAACAATTTACGCGAAAGGGCGTTTTAGCGAGCCATATGCTGATCCATGAACCTGACCCAGATCTGCGATATCCGTTCAAATGCGATATTTGTGGGAAAAGATTTACAAAAAAGTGCTATATGAGAACGCATACTTTAACCCATGATTCTAAACTAATTTCCAAATATCAATTCCAGTGCAATGTTTGTGGAAAAGAATTCAGATCGAAAAGCAATCTAAAGAGTCATATATTGATTCACGAATCTCACCCAGATCTCAGATATCAATTTAAGTGCGATATTTGTGGAAGAAAATGTGCAAGGAAAGGCGACCTAACAAAGCACAGGTTGATTCATGAACTTGACCCAGATCTGAGATATCAATTCAAATGCCATATTTGTGGAAAAAAATTTGGACGGAAAGACAATCTGAGGACGCATATATTGACCCATGAACCTGACCCAAATTGGAGATATCAATTCAAGTGCGATATTTGTGGAAAAAAATTTACACGAAAGATCTATATGACAATGCATATTTTAACCCATGATTCTAGTCTATATTCTAAATATCAATTCCAGTGCAATGTTTGTGGAAAAAAATTCAGATGGAAGGGCAATCTGAGGACGCATATTATATTGATCCACAAATCTGACCTAGATCTGAGATATTAACTTGTTGAAACAAATTTACTTGCAAAATCAATCAGAAGAGGCATATGAAACTCCATGAATCTGACCCAGATGTGAGACATTGATTCACATGCAATATTTGCGGAAAAATTTTTACACTCAAATTAATCTGAAAAATCAAGAATGATAGAAATGATTCACCAATTATGACTCTGGGAGCTGATAACGCATAACTAATAATATATTCTATTTAATGTGATTCCCCAACAATGTAATCCAGTGTTTCAAAATAATTATTGTGATGTAGGTACGTAGAATTTGATCAACCATTATGTTCTAGAGCAGACTAGCCACAACAGTGAAATCTGTTTATGAAGCAATGTTAAATTTAAGTGAAATGTTGTACATAGATTTCAATTTATGACTCAAGTACTTACTTTAGATCACATATTGATATTATTCGTTATCCTACACTACTGAAAAATAGATATGAGCTTGAATAGCACGCGCCCATTAATAATTTTTCCAATTCAGCCGGACATTCAACTCAATTTATGCCTAAACATACCTAATGTTGATTCATACCTTGTAAATATTTTTTTGAGTTTCATATTGACTTACCTATAATCACGCAATTCAATTCTTTAGAACCTGTCTAAATAGATATCAATATGTGCGTACTTAGGTAGAGAATGTTTTAGAAATATTAAAAAGTATGTTGGAAAAAAAAAAACATTGGTTTTTCATTTAAAAAATCTCCATTTCCTACAAATTGGTTGTTGTGACTAGCAATGTACTCAAACTGACTATTTACAAAATTATTTATTTATTTATTTATGTAAGTATTTATTTATTGGCTGCTTATTTGGGAGGATACCGCAAACAGATGTGTTGTCCAACGCTATTGAGAAAAAAAAAAAAAAAAAAAAACACGGAACAATGATAACAAATTCAAGAACAAATGCCCGAGAAATAGAAATAAAAAAATCACCGCGATCACCACCCAAGCCCTTCCCTAGCATACTCTGAAGGCCTCTCTTCAGTTCTTCCCGTCCCAAATGAAAAATTTGTTGGATGGGGTTCTTATCACTCAGAGAGTTCCAAATGCTTGTTGCTCAATTAAGCACACTGTATTCCAGATCATTCGTTGGCACGTAAATTCATTGGACAAGAGACGAGTATCGAGCGACTACTAGCTCTCGGTACGTTCAAGGATATTTCTGCTAGGAGATACGGCTCGTGTATCCTACCATGAAGAGTATCATGGAGAAATACAATCGAGCCTATCACCCTTCTACCATCTAAAGAGACGAACTGAAATCCTTTCAGTATCCTATGTCAGTCAGGAAGTATTCAAAAGTCTTATAGTAAAGGTTTTTCTGGAATCTTTTCTATATTTTGTCAATGCGATTACCCGAGTGAGGATTCCAAGCTAATGCACCATATTCTAGATTCGATCTTACCAGAGCAAAATAGAGTGTTTTTAGAATTTGGATGATCTTAAATAAACTCGCGTTCCTAATGATACACCCAGCTGCCCGCTTTGCCCTAGCAAAAGTTCGCTTAATGTGCATCCTGCAGTGCATTCGCCTGTCCATTAACACTCCAAGATCCCTAACATATTCAGTCTTTCTAGTGCTACCCCGTTAATTTTGTAGGTATAGTTGAACACTGCAGTCGTTTTTCTTGTGTATGTTATTTTCTCACACTTTCCTATATTGAGAGGAAGAAAGTTCCTTTTACTCCACTTTTCTGGCGAATTTATGTCTCTTTAGAGCTGCTCACTTTCCTCAGCATTTTTTATGGGACAAACGATCTTGAGATCATCAGCGTACAGTAGCAAATGTGAGTTTTTCACATCATCAGCAATATCATTGACGAAGAGTGTGAATAGGAGAGGACCCAGGTTAGACCCCGAAAAATTGAACAAGGAATTCCGGTTGTCACCTCTCCCCTACTAACGAATGAATAATGTTAATAGTGTGGAGATCATTTAAAAGTAGTGGTTTATCTGTTGACAAAAGTCAAATTTCTACTTCTAAAATCTGTTATTTTTCACAATGAATAACCAACTTGTAATACAGAATAGACAGGCTTCTTTTCAATTTACAAGAGGTCAAACTATTCTGTTTTCTCACTTTTTAAGTGTTTTCAATTATTTTTCCAGATGTTTGGTAAAACGTTGAAACTTTTCAATAATTTTAGGCACCACTTTTGACTTCCCTTATTCTTCAGAGAGCATGGACACCTGCGAACAATCAAAACCTCCAATATTCATGTTCTGGTTCTCAGGAATAACAATGCATTTTCTGCATCCCTTATTGTTTGATAGATTAAGTTGTGGGCTATTCTGCAAAGGAAAGCGGAAGCTGGCAATGATCTCGCGCTGTTTGGCGGCCACTGCTACAGAGTGAATCGCCAATGCGCCCTTCTAAATATCCTCGCCACATTATTTCCTTGATCTCACAGCAGTTTCAAGGAATGTAACCCAAACTGGGGTATCCTAAACTAGGTACCGTACGGTATGTTTCATGGGGGAATGACTCTGAACATTATATCTCCTACCTCAAAGATTCTAGTCTACATTTTTCAGTAGGGTGGATATTAGAGATCAACAAGGCACTTTAAAGAGATTTATTCCGTGTGTGTTTTAAGCCTTTAAACGGCTTTGTAGCTCATCTAGAGCCTGAAAAATCAGCCATTAGGTATAGGATGAAAGTAGTTTCAAGCCATATGTATATCCGAAATTTGTGCATTGGCTCAACCAGTTTCTATTAACAGAAGAGATTTGGGTGATTCAGCAAGTATTCTAAGCCCTCAACCAGCTCTGTAGCTTAATTGGAGCCCAAGTTATAAACGTTGAACGTAGGAGAATGCGTTTTTGGTGGTTTATTCACGGATATCATAATTCCCTAATACCACAAATATTTAATTAGTTTGCGAGCATGGATATTCTAATAAAAATGGCTTACCTGTCCTTCTTAGATGACTATAGATTCTTTCTGGTGCGCTTTCCTCTCCCTGTCCTTGATTGCTTGGAATTCGAGTAAGAAACAATGCGTATAAAGATAGCCATAAAACTAAATTATCTGCAACAAATTTTTGGTCAACATCACACGTATTTATCAAGGGAAGTAAAGATTATAAGATGATTAAAGAAAAGGTACATATTTCCGCTTTTTTGACGGGTATTGAGAAGTGTGACATCAGGAATCTTCAGGTCAAGGCGATCAACAGCAGCTAGTCCTTTTCCATCACAATACTTGGTTCCATCAGTAAGTATTAGGGCTGAAGCTTGAATGAGTAAAACATAGAGTAAAAGAACATCAAGTATTCTATGGCTTGAAACCTGAAGATTGGTTGCGTTACATCACCGGCTCAAAGGCACTCTAAATCAGGGTGTCTACTAAATCTACAATTCAAAAATTCATGACTTTTTCATGACTTTATGACGTTTTCATAGCAATTTTCATGATCTTTTTCCTTAATTTGTTGAACAACTTTTATTCGCTGTAATTTTTTTGCATTATTTAATGAATGATAAATAATTTTGCAAGAATCTCTTGACCATAAACGAAAATTCATGACTTTTTCATGACTTTTATGACTTTCATGACCACTGGCTAAAATTCATGACTTTTTCATGACTTCTATGACTCGTAGACACCCTGTAAATTAATGCTAATTGCTATTTGTTTTTTGCGGTAGGGTATGTGAGTACTGATATGCAATTTCGCTGACTTGCCACCGTCTAAAAATCAGAAGTATGAAGCAATATAAGTTGAAGGTGAATTTATGTCTCTTGCTTCCTATGGAGCTTAGTAACAGAGGGCCGCTACAAAATTATACTAGAGGGTATCAGGCTACAAAATGTAACTAATCACTGGGAGGGAAACTGTAGTGGGTAGATACAATTTGCAAAAACCACCTTTTTGGAGCATCCCTCCCTCAATATGTTCGACAGTAACTTGAGAAATTATGAAAATTCAATTTTTATGAAGCTTCTATCGGTCAAAACTTGAGGTGTACAGCTTACTTAACACTCCGAAGATGGATAGCGTTAACCAAATTTTATCAACTATAAGTATCACTTTGAATCGTTCCCTGACCTAGGTTAGTACAAAAATCTGGCAAAATTGTTTCTTCTAGTCTAGCTATCTTCACGCACCCAGTCAAGAATATACTTGTTTTCATCTATTAATTGTGGTCTTCTAACTTCTCTGATATAAAAAAACTTTCGATGTATTTCTTGACCATATCGAATATTTCAATTTGTTATGAATTAAAAGTGGTTAGAAGGAGTTCTGTAATAATCTCAACGTCTTTTCGCAGTTTTAGAATGATTTGATCAATGTTGGAATTGTCTATATAACTACCTAATTCAATTCCTTACTGAACTTGTTATGATATGAAAGTTTTAAACTTTTTAGTATCAGTATCATCTCTATTACCAACAAGTTTGGATTATTCTTTACGTGAGTGATTTAAATCCTGCATGTCAGAGCAAGAATCGTCCAACAATCCATAATGTTGGCTCATATCTCCAACCAAAATTTAAGACATCGATTTGAATGTAATAACTGTGGAAAAACGTTTATACGGAAATACCATCTGCAGAGCCATGTGTTGATCTATGAATCCAACCCAGTTTTGAGATATCAATTTAAGTGCGAAATTTGTGGAAAACAATCTGCGAGGAAAGGCGACCTGACAAAGCATAATGTTAATCCACAAGGCCAATCCACATCTGAAATATCAGTTTAGGTGCGATATTTGTGGAAAACAATGTGCATGGAAAGACGAACTAACAAAGCATATGTTAATCCATGAAGCCAATCCAGATCTGAAATGTAAATTCAAGTGCAATATTTGCGGGAAAATACTTTCGCGGGAGGGCCGTTTAGCGAGCTATATGGTGATCCATGAACTTGACCCAGATTTGAGATATCAATTTAAATGCGATATTTGTGGAAAAAAATTTACAGAAAAGCGCTATATGACAATGCATATTTTAACCCATGATTCTTATATTCTAAACATCAATTCCAGTGCAATGTTTGTGGAAGACAATTCAGAGAGAAAAACAGTCTGAAGAGGCATATATTGATTCACGAATCTGACCTAGATCTAAGATATCAATTTAAGTGCGATATTTGTGTTCAAGGAAAGGCGACATTACCAAAGCATATGTTGATCCATGAATCTAAAGCAGATGATCAGAGGTATCAATTCAAGTGTGACATTTGTGGAAGAAAATTTACACAGAAGAGGAATCTGAGGAGGCATATGTTGATTCATGAATCTGATCCAGATTTAAAGTATCAATTTCTATGTAATATTTGTGGAAGAGGATTCAAGAGGAAAAGCATTCTAAAGACTCATTGATCCATGAATCTAATCCAGATCTGAGGTATCAATTTAAATGCAATGTTTGTGGAAAAAAATTTAGATGCAAAAGCAATCTGAAGAGGTATGTGACATTCCATGAATCTGACCCAGATGTGAGATATTGATTCACATGCAACATTTGCGGAATAAAATTTACACCTAAATTAACCTGAAAAGCCATATCGTTACTCATGAATCTAGTCCAAATAAGAATGATCAAAATGATATTCACGTATTATTACTCTGAGCTGAAAATGCATACTTACCTGTAATATAGGTTAGATTATAATAAATGGAATGTTTCCTTGTCTGGAATACAGTATTTGTGTGAGTACATTTTACAGTTTTATTATACAATGTGATTCCTCAACAATGTAATCTAGTTTATACGTAAGCCTGTAAGTAAATCGTTTCAAAATATTCCGAGTAGAATTTGAGTAACTGCGTTTGTATTTATACTGTAGGTATACGGGTCATTTTGAGGATACCTACTAGCTGCAATATAGTTATTGAAATCTGCAGTTTACATAAAACAAAGGTAAATTCAAGATAAAGGTTGTAAATAGAAAACAATTTCTGAGTAACTTCTATTATTTGGTACTTTCAATTTATGAGCCAAGTACTTACTTTAGACTACCTATATATTGATATTAATCATTATCCGACATTACAGCAAAATATATGACATTGAACAGCACACATCTATTGAATTTTTCTAATTCTGCCCGATAACCTTTCCTCAAGAATATTACATTTGAACTCAATTTATGCCTTAACATAATGTTGATTCATACTTTGTGAATAGCCTATTTATTATTTAATTTCATGTTGACTTACCTATAATCACGCAATTTAACTGTTTATACTTACTTTATTTAAATTTTTTTGTGTGGGTACTTACAGACAGAATTACCTATGTTAAATAAAAATAATAAAAAGCACATTCAAAACAAAAAATTTATTGGGTTTTTGTGATTACAGAGATTTTCTTTCATTTCCAGCAGTCGAGAATTTTACATTCCAATTCAATTTAGGGCTGAACATAATTTAGATTCATCCTTTGTGAATATTTATTTTAATTCCTAGTTGACTCAGGTACCGATAATCATGGAATTTAATTCTTTAGAACCAGTCTAAATGTATCAATGTGCGTACCTACTTAGGTAGAGAATGTTTTAGAAATATTTATTAAAAAGTGCATTTAAAAAATAAAAAGTAGTTTTTCATTCAAAAATATCTCCTTTTTCTGCAAATCAATTCATGTGACTAGAAAATACTCAAACTGTCTATCCGTACAATTATATTGACCAAGGTATTCCTGTTGGTAAACCTCTCCCATACCAATAAATGAATAGTAAGAACTTCAAGTAGGTATTCTGAAATACAATTTATACGGCTTGAAACCTAAAGATTGATTGCATTACATCACCAGCTCAAAGGCGTTCAAGATTAATGCTAATTGCTATTTGTTCTTTGCAGTTGAGTATGTTAGTACTGAGATGCAATTTCGCTCACTTGTTACAATCTAAAAATCAGAAGTGTTATGCCGCTGTATAAGTTGAAGGTATAGGCTACACAATAAAGCTATACACAAAAAAGGATATACTCCAAAGGGTAAATATACAATTTGCAAAAACCGCCTCATTGGAGTATCTCTACCTCAATATGTCCGACAGTAACTTGGGAAATCGGAATAATTGAATTAATATGAAAAACATGAACAATACAGCTTAGGTACCTAATACTCCAAAGATGGATAATGTTTACTAAATTTCATCACTATAACTTGAAAATGTTCCCTGGCTTATGGTGGTATATGGCAACGTTGTTTCTTCTAATCCATAGCTGTCTTCCCTCGCCAAGTCAAAAATACACTTTAAACGAAAAAACGAATACTCTAAAGGGAGAGTAAACAAATGCAAACCGCAGAAAATAAAAACGAAGGGAGCGCTTTCGGTTAAACAACCATCTTCAGACCTGAAATGAAAGCAACTGACGAACGAATGAGAAGGAAGAGGTATTAAGATCGTCCGAACGAGAAATCACGGTGTGAATCATAAACCTGTTCGATCAAGCCATCTTCCGGAATGTACGAGTTGAGTATAGTGATACCGTCAGTGTTGAGGTGACGCATTATCTCTATATTCTCGAGGGCGATACGTTTACGGTAGGAATTCTCCTTATGGAGGAGCTTTTCGGATCCCTCACGGAAACTGTGGCCACTGTTAATCAAATGATCAGCGAAAGCTGACTCCCCTAAGCGTCCCTTCTTCCAAGACTTCAGGTGCTCAGCTACTCTAACTTTCATCTGGCGGCTGGTCTCACCAATATAAAAGCCTCCACAATCCTCACATTCCATCTTATAAACACCACTCTTTTCATCAACCGGTATGGGATCCTTCAGTCTCACAAACAACCTCTTGACTGTGGTGAGGTTGTAAAACGCGGGTCTGAAACCAAACGGGCGAAGGGCCCGACCCAATTGCTGGGAGAAATTCCCCAGGAAAGGGAGACTGATCCAACGCAAACGGCGATCACGGATCGTGTCTCGGGGGAGGGAGGTGGTGGAATCAAGAAGGCTCCTCGTAACTTTCCTCCGAACCATCACGTCAACGTCGACATTGACTCCATTCGCTCTAGCCAGGTGTTTTATAGTAAGTAATTCTTTCTTATAAGCAGATTGACTCAACGGAATACGAGTCAGTCTGTGAACTAGGCTATGAAAAGCAGCCATCTTATGAGCAACAGGACCGAACGAACCACCGTGGACTAAAACATCGGTCGTAGTATCTTTCCTGTAAATTCCAAACTTGTGGATACCGTCTACAATAGAGATCGATAAATCCAAAAAGTTAATGGAAAATACCCCTATTTCCAACGTAAATTTGATGGAAGGGAACCAGGAATTGAGATACCTCAGAAACTCACCAAGGAGATCTGGGTGACCAGTCCAGGTACATAGAACGTCATCAACGTACCTGTGCCAGTAGTGAATATGATTAAGTAACACCTGGTTCGAGGAAAAGAGGTCAAGTTCAAACTTAGACATGAAAACTTCGGAGATAAGAGAGCCTAGAGGTGATCCAATAGGGATCCCTACTTCCTCAGGGAACTCGAAAAATTTCCCTTCAAATTTACAGAAGTTAGGGGACCAGCAAGTATTCAGGAGATCAAAAAATTCCTGAAACTCATTGTGAGGAATGTTGGCACTGATGAGTAGCTCACCCATCCGCTGGATAGTAGCAGCCTTAGGAATATTCGGAAACAAACCAACAACATCAAACGAGCAGATGGTCGTTCCTGGGGGAAGGCTTACATCCTTGAGGACGTCAGTTAAAGAGGCCGAATTCAAGACCGAATGAGGAGATTCAAAATCAATGCGATTCTTGAACCAACGGTCAAGGAATTTGGCAAGGAGGTAGGTAGGAGAGGAGACAAAAGAAACGACGGGTCGCCGGTGTTGTTGTTCACAAATTCCATCCCCCCCTCATAAATAATAGTCAGGTAGTGTTTAATAGTGACGAAACAGCCCTCCTTGAGAAAGGTTTGAAATTCAGTCTGCCTCCCATTAAGAATGATGAAACCTTGGCGAATGTTGTTGCGGATCTTGCGGTTAAGATTGGTCCTGGTTATAATACCCAGAAAGTCTGTGCTGATTTGGTCCGTAATAACCCCCCCCCCTCCCTCGCATGAGCAATAAATTGGGAGGAGTCATTCAGGGTTTAAAGAGGAAGATGAAAGAGGGAGATCTCATCGTCACTAAGGCTGACAAGAGCAACGCTGTTGTAGTGATGGAGAGGTCGGCCTATTCTTCCAAGGTCCATGAAGTCCTACAGCAGTGTGGTGCTAAAGAGAGTGGGGATTTCAGCTTTCCTAAGGACGTTAGAGAAGTTAGGAGTGTCATCAACAGGAGTACGGCTATTATCAAAACTCCTGCTTTGAAAAAAGCCGTCCTGGTTCCTAACCCCACACCCCCCCTCCTCTACGGGTTGCCCAAAGTGCATAAGAAGAATACCCCGATGCGACCCGTCGTTTCTTTTGTCTCCTCTCCTACCTACCTCCTTGCCAAATTCCTTGACCGTTGGTTCAAGAATCGCATTGATTTTGAATCTCCTCATTCGGTCTTGAATTCGGCCTCTTTAACTGACGTCCTCAAGGATGTAAGCCTTCCCCCAGGAACGACCATCTGCTCGTTTGATGTTGTTGGTTTGTTTCCGAATATTCCTAAGGCTGCTACTATCCAGCGGATGGGTGAGCTATACTCATCAGTGCCAACATTCCTCACAATGAGTTTCAGGAATTTTTTGATCTCCTGAATACTTGCTGGTCCCCTAACTTCTGTAAATTTGAAGGGAAATTTTTCGAGTTCCCTGAGGAAGTAGGGATCCCTATTGGATCACCTCTAGGCTCTCTTATCTCCGAAGTTTTCATGTCTAAGTTTGAACTTGACCTCTTTTCCTCGAACCAGGTGTTACTTAATCATATTCACTACTGGCACAGGTACGTTGATGACGTTCTATGTACCTGGACTGGTCACCCAGATCTCCTTGGTGAGTTTCTGAGGTATCTCAATTCCTGGTACCCTTCCATCAAATTTACGTTGGAAATAGGGGTATTTTCCATCAACTTTTTGGATTTATCGATCTCTATTGTAGACGGTATCCACAAGTTTGGAATTTACAGGAAAGATACTACGACCGATGTTTTAGTCCACGGTGGTTCGTTCGGTCCTGTTGCTCATAAGATGGCTGCTTTTCATAGCCTAGTTCACAGACTGACTCGTATTCCGTTGAGTCAATCTGCTTATAAGAAAGAATTACTTACTATAAAACACCTGGCTAGAGCGAATGGAGTCAATGTCGACGTTGACGTGATGGTTCGGAGGAAAGTTACGAGGAGCCTTCTTGATTCCACCACCTCCCTCCCCCGAGACACGATCCGTGATCGCCGTTTGCGTTGGATCAGTCTCCCTTTCCTGGGGAATTTCTCCCAGCAATTGGGTCGGGCCCTTCGCCCGTTTGGTTTCAGACCCGCGTTTTACAACCTCACCACAGTCAAGAGGTTGTTTGTGAGACTGAAGGATCCCATACCGGTTGATGAAAGGAGTGGTGTTTATAAGATGGAATGTGAGGATTGTGGAGGCTTTTATATTGGTGAGACCAGCCGCCAGATGAAAGTTAGAGTAGCTGAGCACCTGAAGTCTTGGAAGAAGGGACGCTTAGGGGAGTCAGCTTTCGCTGATCATTTGATTAACAGTGGCCACAGTTTCCGTGAGGGATCCGAAAAGCTCCTCCATAAGGAGAATTCCTACCGTAAACGTATCGCCCTCGAGAATATAGAGATAATGCGTCACCTCAACACTGACGGTATCACTATACTCAACTCGTACATTCCGGAAGATGGCTTGATCGAACAGGTTTATGATTCACACCGTGATTTCTCGTTCGGACGATCTTAATACCTCTTCCTTCTCATTCGTTCGTCAGTTGCTTTCATTTCAGGTCTGAAGATGGTTGTTTAACCGAAAGCGCCCCTTCGTTTTTATTTTCTGCGGTTTGCATTTGTTTACTCTCCCTTTAGAGTATTCGTTTTTTCGTTTAAAGTGTATTTTTGACTTGGCGAGGGAAGACAGCTATGGATTAGAAGAAACAACGTTGCCATATACCACCATAAGCCAGGGAACATTTTCAAGTTATAGTGATGAAATTTAGTAAACATTATCCATCTTTGGAGTATTAGGTACCTAAGCTGTATTGTTCATGTTTTTCATATTAATTCAATTATTCCGATTTCCCAAGTTACTGTCGGACATATTGAGGTAGAGATACTCCAATGAGGCGGTTTTTGCAAATTGTATATTTACCCTTTGGAGTATATCCTTTTTTGTGTATAGCTTTATTGTGTAGCCTATACCTTCAACTTATACAGCGGCATAACACTTCTGATTTTTAGATTGTAACAAGTGAGCGAAATTGCATCTCAGTACTAACATACTCAACTGCAAAGAACAAATAGCAATTAGCATTAATCTTGAACGCCTTTGAGCTGGTGATGTAATGCAATCAATCTTTAGGTTTCAAGCCGTATAAATTGTATTTCAGAATACCTACTTGAAGTTCTTACTATTCATTTATTGGTATGGGAGAGGTTTACCAACAGGAATACCTTGGTCAATATAATTGTACGGATAGACAGTTTGAGTATTTTCTAGTCACATGAATTGATTTGCAGAAAAAGGAGATATTTTTGAATGAAAAACTACTTTTTATTTTTTAAATGCACTTTTTAATAAATATTTCTAAAACATTCTCTACCTAAGTAGGTACGCACATTGATACATTTAGACTGGTTCTAAAGAATTAAATTCCATGATTATCGGTACCTGAGTCAACTAGGAATTAAAATAAATATTCACAAAGGATGAATCTAAATTATGTTCAGCCCTAAATTGAATTGGAATGTAAAATTCTCGACTGCTGGAAATGAAAGAAAATCTCTGTAATCACAAAAACCCAATAAATTTTTTGTTTTGAATGTGCTTTTTATTATTTTTATTTAACATAGGTAATTCTGTCTGTAAGTACCCACACAAAAAAATTTAAATAAAGTAAGTATAAACAGTTAAATTGCGTGATTATAGGTAAGTCAACATGAAATTAAATAATAAATAGGCTATTCACAAAGTATGAATCAACATTATGTTAAGGCATAAATTGAGTTCAAATGTAATATTCTTGAGGAAAGGTTATCGGGCAGAATTAGAAAAATTCAATAGATGTGTGCTGTTCAATGTCATATATTTTGCTGTAATGTCGGATAATGATTAATATCAATATATAGGTAGTCTAAAGTAAGTACTTGGCTCATAAATTGAAAGTACCAAATAATAGAAGTTACTCAGAAATTGTTTTCTATTTACAACCTTTATCTTGAATTTACCTTTGTTTTATGTAAACTGCAGATTTCAATAACTATATTGCAGCTAGTAGGTATCCTCAAAATGACCCGTATACCTACAGTATAAATACAAACGCAGTTACTCAAATTCTACTCGGAATATTTTGAAACGATTTACTTACAGGCTTACGTATAAATCGCCGTTTGCGTTGGATCAGTCTCCCTTTCCTGGGGAATTTCTCCCAGCAATTGGGTCGGGCCCTTCGCCCGTTTGGTTTCAGACCCGCGTTTTACAACCTCACCACAGTCAAGAGGTTGTTTGTGAGACTGAAGGATCCCATACCGGTTGATGAAAGGAGTGGTGTTTATAAGATGGAATGTGAGGATTGTGGAGGCTTTTATATTGGTGAGACCAGCCGCCAGATGAAAGTTAGAGTAGCTGAGCACCTGAAGTCTTGGAAGAAGGGACGCTTAGGGGAGTCAGCTTTCGCTGATCATTTGATTAACAGTGGCCACAGTTTCCGTGAGGGATCCGAAAAGCTCCTCCATAAGGAGAATTCCTACCGTAAACGTATCGCCCTCGAGAATATAGAGATAATGCGTCACCTCAACACTGACGGTATCACTATACTCAACTCGTACATTCCGGAAGATGGCTTGATCGAACAGGTTTATGATTCACACCGTGATTTCTCGTTCGGACGATCTTAATACCTCTTCCTTCTCATTCGTTCGTCAGTTGCTTTCATTTCAGGTCTGAAGATGGTTGTTTAACCGAAAGCGCCCCTTCGTTTTTATTTTCTGCGGTTTGCATTTGTTTACTCTCCCTTTAGAGTATTCGTTTTTTCGTTTATGATGGATAGCCGTAACCTTAAGGAACGGATTCGTTTAATTCAAAAATACACTCTTTTTCATTCTGTTTCCAATTCTTTCTACTTGCTGTCAACTTGTATTCTTTGGCTGTATTGTAATAATCATTGTTGTCCCTTGCAATTTTAAAGTGATTTGATTGATGTTGGGCCGATTGAATCAACTACCTACATACCTAACTAATTCTATGAAATGGTGATTCATTTTATTGAACTTGTTATACTGTGAACGTTTCCAACTTTTTAGTTTCACCAGCAACTACAGTGTGAACGAGTTGTAGATTATTCTTGCCTCCTCCAGTGATTTCAAATCATAGCAAGCACAGTCCATAAATCCATGTCAACCCAAAACTTGAACCAAAATTCAAGATATGGATTTGAGTGTAATATCTGTGGAAAAATGATTAAACAAAAACACAATCTGCCGACCCATATCTTGATCCATGAATCCAACCCAGATCTGAGATATCAATTCAAATGCGATATTTGTGGAAAAAAATTGACTCACAAAAGCAGTCTGAAGACACATATTTTGTTGATCCATGAATCTAACCCAGATCTGAGGTATCAATTCAAGTGCGATACATGCGAAAAACAATTCACGCGCAAGGGCGATTTAGCGAGCCATATGTTGATCCATGAACCTGACCCAGATCTGAGATATCAATTCAAATGCGATATTTGTGGAAAAAAATTAAGTCACAAAGGGAGTCTGAAGACACATATTTTGTTGATCCATGAATCTAACCCAGATTTGAGGTATAAATTCAAGTGCAATATTTGCGAAAAACGATTTACGCGGAAGGGCGATTTAGCGAGCCATATGTTGATCCATAACCCTGACCCAGATATGAGATATCAATTCAAATGCGATATTTGTGGGAAAAAATTTAAGAAAAAGTTCTATATGACAACGCATGTCTTAACCCATGATTCTGAACTAATTTCTCAGTATCAATTTCAGTGCAGTGTTTGTGGAAAAGAATTCAGATGGAAAAGCAATCTAAAGAGGCATATAATACTGATTCACAAATCTGACCTAGATCTAAGATATCAATTTAAGTGCGACATTTGTGGAAAAAAATATGTAAGGAAAGGCGACCTAACAAAGCATTTGTTGATCCATGAATCTAACCCAGATCTGAGGTTTCAATTCAAGTGCGATACTCGCGAAAAACAATTTACGCGCAACGGCGATTTGGAGAGCCATACGTTGATCCATAACCCTGACCCAGATCTGAGATATCAATTCAAATGCGATATTTGTGGAAAAAAATTCACAGAAAAGCGCTATATGACAATGCATATTTTAAACCATGATCCTGAACCATATTCTAAACATCAATTCCAGTGCAGTGTTTGCGGAAAAAAATTCAGATGGAAAAGCTATCTAAAGAAGCATATATTGATTCACGAATCTGACCTAGATCTGAGATATCAATTTAAGTGCGATATTTGTGGAAGAAAAACTGCAAGAAAAGGTGACCTAACAAAGCATATGTTGATTCATGAATCTAACCCAGATCAAAGGTATCAATTCAAGTGCAATATTTGTGGAAAAAAATTTACGTACAAAAGCAATCTGACGAGGCATAAGACAGTTCATAAATCTGAGCGAGGTGTGGGATATTGATTCACATGCAATATTTGCGGAAAAAAACTTAACTCGAATTAATCTATTAAGCCATATCATAACCCATGGAGGATCTAGTCGAAATCAGAATGATTGAAATGTTTCCTATCATGACTGCGAGCTGATAATGCATACCTAATAATGTAGGTTAGATTATAATAATATGTCTGGAATACAGGATTTGAATGAGAATGTTGTACAATTTTATTAAACTTAGTGATTCCTCAACAATATAATCAGGCCTATAAATTGTTTCCAAATAGTGCGATGTAGTTAGGTAGAATGTGACTAACCATTTGTACTCATACTGTACGGGTTATTTTGAGCAGACTGGCGGTAATATTTATTAAAATCTGTATATGAAACAATGGTGAATTCAAGTTAAATGTTGTAAATAGACCTTGAACAGCAAGAACCTATTACATTTTTCTAATTCTGTCCAATAACCTTTCCTCGAGAATATTACTTTTCAACTCAATTTATGCCTAAACATAATATTAATTCATCGTCTGTAAATATTTTTTTGAATTTCGTGTTGACTTACCTTTAATTACGCATTTTAACTGTCTCTACTTTATCTAAATGTTTTAGTGCGTGTACTCACCATTTTAAAAGTAATAAAAATCGCATTAAAAAAAAAAAAAATTATTGGTTTTTTGTAGTTACAGAGATTTCTTCATTTTCAGCAGTTCATTTCTTGTGACTGGAGATGTAGGTACCGTACTCCAACTTTCTGAAAGTATTGATAAAAGTATTCCAGTTGGTAAACCTCTATTGCTAATGATAATGAATGATGTTGTGGTGTGGAAATCGTCAAAAGTTTAATTTCGAAACAAGTTTTTAGTCCATTTGCCTGGTAACCAAGGTCAAATTTCTTCTTCTAAAATATCATCTTTTTCACATTGAATAAGAAAAAACTCATAATACAGCATTGACATGCTGGTTTTTAATTCCTTAGGTGTGAGAGAGAGAGAGAGAGGGAGGGTGAGAGGGAGGATATTACTGGTGCCCAACTAGAACTGGCTCATATCTACCTACCGCGTAGTGGAATGAGTGAACCCCTTACCCCCAAGGAGTACTGTCCCACCCAAGAAAAGACAGACACGCGCGCGATATCGGTATACTTGTTAACGAAAAGCGGATGTATGGTAGTAGTCCACAACACAAGAACGTAAAAGTGCAGTCTTCAACTCAAGACTATGAAATAAAACAAATTTTGATATTCAATAAGATCTCCGTTTCCCTGTATCGGCGATGATAACTTTTCATGATTCTTACTGACGAGCAGAGCTGTGATTTTTAGAAAACGAGAAAAAAATAAAATAAAATACATCGTCAACCAGACACATGATGCGCGTAAAACGGAAGGGCGACACGACACCCTATTAGGGTGGAGGGGAACACCAAGGAAACTGAGACGTAGCATCTGAACCGCCGCTGCACGAAAAATACATACGGTTACTAGCAATAAAATCTCTCCGATTGCCAAATGTATTCCTATCCCTTTATAGCTAAGCGTCGATTGAAGGGAATTGATAATCCGAGTATGTTGAAAAGTAATATCCTTAAAGCTTACATATCTAGGATTTTTGAGTTTCCTTCAAATTAATCATAACGGAGCGATTTTGGAGGGGACAAAAAACGAAAAACCGAATTCAAAAAGATGGCCTACTTTTCAATTAAATCCAAGGGATTTTCAATTTCCCATAAAAATTACATTGAAGAAATAATTGACGATAGCGACACCTACAATATGCCCAGAACGGATAGCAACGAATTGTTCCCTGGCCTAGGCTAGTATCGGACAACATTGCTTCTTCTAATCTAGCTATCTTTACTCGCCTAATCAAAAATAAACTCTTCATCCTATTTTCAATGTTTTCTATTTGTGGCCTTCTACCTACATTCTCTGACTATATAACTAATTGTATGTACCGGTGATTCATTATTGAACTTGTTATATTGTGAGCGTATTGAACTTTTCAGTTTCATCATCAACTCTGTTGCCAATTCAGTTTTGTATTATTTCCTTCACGATAGAGTGATTTTACTCTTACATAGTTACAGCAAGAACCATTTAAGAGGATCTATAATGCTGACTCACAACTCCAATCAAAATCGGCGACTTCGATTCAAGTGTAATACATGTGGAAAAACGTTTATAAAGAAATACCTTCTGCAGCGGCATGAGTTGGTCCATGAATCTAACCCAGATCTGAGGTGTAAATTCAAGTGCAATATTTGTGGGAATTTGCGGAAGGACCATTTAGCGAGCCATATGTTGAATCATGAATCAGATCCAGATTTGAAGTATGAATTTAGATGTGATATTTGCGAGAAAAGATTTACAATGAAAAGCAATCTAAAGACGCATATGTTGATCCACGAATCTAACCCAAATCTGAGGTATAAATTCAAGTGCAATATTTGTTGGAGACAATTTACGTGGAAGCATCATTTAGCGAGGCATATTATGTTGATTCATGAGTCTGATCCGGATTTGAAGTATCAATTTAAATGTGATATTTGTGGGAAAAGATTTACAAGGAAAAGCAGTGTAAAGACGCATATGTCGATCCATAATTCTGACCTATATCAGCTGAGATATGCATTTAAATGCGATATTTGTGAAACAAAATTTACACAGAACAGCGCTCTAAGGAGGCATATGTTGATTCATGAATCTGACCCGGATCTGAGATACTTATTCAAATGCGATATTTGTGAAAGAAAATTTACACTGAAGAGCACTCTAAGGAAACATATTATTTTGATGCACGAAACTGATCCAGATTTAAAGTATCGATTTATATGTGATATTTGTGGGAAACGATTTACAGGGAAACAGAATCTAAAGACGCATATGTTGATCCATGGATCTGACCTAGATGAAAGATATCGATTTGAATGCAATATTTGTGGAAAAAAATGTACACAGAAGAGCGTTCTAAAGAACCATATTATTTGGATACACGAAACTGATCCAGATTTAAAGTATCGATTTATATGTGATATTTGTGGGAAAAGATTTACAAGGAAACAGAATCTAAAGACGCATATGTTGATCCATGGATCTGACCTAGATGAAAGATATCGATTTGAATGCAATATTTGTGGAAAAAAATGTACACAGAAGAGCGTTCTAAAGAACCATATTATTTGGATACACGAAACTGATCCAGATTTAAAGTATCGATTTATATGTGATATTTGTGGGAAAAGATTTACAAGGAAAAACAATCTAAAGACGCATATGTTGATCCATGAATCTGACCTAGATGAGAGATATCGATTTGAATGCAATAACTGTGGAAAAAAATGTACACAGAAGTGCGATCTAAAGAGGCATATGTTGATCCACGAATATAACCCAGATCTGAGGTATCAATTCAAGTGCAATATTTGTGGGAAACAATTTATGCTTAAGAGCAATTTACAAAGGCATATGTTGACTCATGAATCTGACCCAGATCTGAGATATCAATTTAAATGCGATATTTGTGGAAGAAAATGTACAAGAAAGTCTCATTTGTCGACGCATATTTTAACCCATGATTGTAACCGCGATTCCCAGCATCAATTCCAGTGCAATGTTTGTGAAAAAAAGTTTAAAAGGAAATACAATCTAAAGAAGCATATCATGGCAGTTCATGAATCTTACCCGTGAGATATTGATTAATATGCAATTTTACTCTAGAAATGCATCTGAGAAGCCATATCAGAACCCATGACGCTAGTCCAAATTAAAATCGTCGAAATGTTTTATACCTATTATGAATCTGAGCGGATAATGCTTACTGGTACCTAATGTTATGTTCTGACTTTTAATTAATATAAGGAATGGAAAGTTTCCTTCTCTAGAATACAGTACTTGAGAGAGTGCATTGCACAATTTTAATGATACTTATAGTGATCCCTCATCGATGTGTTCTAGTTTAAGTATATGATTTTTTTTTTTTTTTCCCCCATAATATTGTGATGTAAGTAGATACCTAAAATATGACTAATAATTTGTATTTCAACAGTATGGGGTATTTTAAAAAGACTAGCCTCAATAGTTATGGAAATTTGAATATGTATACACTGATGAATTCAAGTGAAATATTGTAAATAGAAAACAATTTTTTTTATTAATCTCTACTTTTATGTACTTAGTATTTCAATTTTTATAAGTCAAGTACGTACTCACATATTGTTATTAATTTTTATCTTAAATGACTGCAAAATTGATACCTAATGCCTTGAACAACTTGCACTTATTGATTGTTTTGAACGTTTTCATTAACCTTTCCTCCAGAATATTATAATTATTTCAATTTTATTTAAGCCTAAATATAATTCTTATGAATGCTTTGTGAATACCAATTTATTTGAATTTCTAGTTGATCTACCTATTATCACATAATTCAACTCTTTGGAACGTATTTACATGTTTCAATGTGCGTACTGAGGTAGAGAATGTTTTGAAATATTAAAAAGTGCATTTGAAAAAAAAAATAATCTATTTTTCATTCAAAAACTCTTAATTTTCTGCAAATCGGTTCTTGGGCCAAGAAATGTACTCAAACTGTCTACTTATTTATATAAATATTTTGACCAAGGTATTCTAGTTGGTAAACCTCTCTTGCCAATGAATGAATAACTTAATGTTAATGGTGCAGAAATCTTCAGAAGTTAGATTCAAAGCAAATTCTTAATGAATCGCTTGGTGACAAAAGACTAATTTCTTCTTCTATAATCTTCTCTTTTTCACAATGAATAAGAAACATTTAATTCAGAATTTACAGGCTTGTTTTTAATTTCTTCCCTAGGGTACATACTACTCTATGTTTCCACTTTTTCAGTAAGTATTTTGAATTATTTCTCTGGATATTTGGTGAAATGTTGAAACTTTTTAATGATTTTAGACACTTTCTTTGACTAGGGATCAAAGTCGTCGGCCATTCTTCAAGGAAAGGGGAAGCAGGCGTTGTTCTCGCGCTACTGGGTGGCATTTATCGCGACTTTGTTCGCCAAAGCACTTTTATTCAAATCCTCACAGCGTAATACATTATTTCTTGATATTATTACTAATTTCTATTAATATGGTCTTGTTCATTATTCTTACGTTTAAAATTCAATACTACTCATTGTCAGTAATAATCTTTTTGATCGGTTTCTTTGAGACTGGGATGCAACATTTTGTACCAAACAGGAGACATCGTTTGACAGGTTCAAGGAGATCGACATTAGTTAGATTTTGGTCCAAGTATCATGTAGTTGTACATTGGATGGCTCGCGCTTAGTTTGAATTTCGTGCATTTTCCTCTGGTGGTTGTATGAGCATTCTTTGATTTTCAACTTGGAGTACATCACAAGTATTATCAAAGAAGGTAAGGATTATTATAAGACAAAAAAAAAAAAAAAAGTACACATTTCTGTTAATTTTTGACGGGTATTGAAAGGGTTATATCCTGAGGCTTCATTCAAGGTAAACACTTACAAAATTTGGACTATACATTGTACAATGTACCTGTGCAGATAGAGGGGAATGATACAATAATTACAAAGCTTATTGAGCTTGAAACTTGGAGCGTACAGCATGCTTAACAACCTAAAGATAGATAGTAGTGACGTTTGATTCCCATCAGTGAGGAATTTCTTCAGTGGACTGGGCATATTGTAGCTGCACCAGCTTCCATTTAAGAAAATTGATAAGAAGAGTACGTCCCATAATCATATCTTTAACACATACCTTTATGAGGATTTTTAGGTTTTTTTTTCTGAAATTACTCATAATAGAGCGATTTTGAGCAGAAGGACCAAATTCAAAATTTTCCACCTGATTTTCAATTAAATTGGAGCAATTTTGAATTTTTCATAAAAATTACATTGGAGAAATACTTAGTTGACAATAGCGACGCCTAAACTCTGCCCAGCACAAATATCTTCAAATTGTTCCCTGGCCAAGATCTGGCAACGTTGTATCTTCTAATCTACATAATATCTTTACTCGCCTTGTCAAAAATACACTCTTCAGCCCATTCTCAATGTTTACTATTTGTGGTCTTCTACATCCTCTGACTAAACAACTAATTCTATGAACCCCTAATTCATTATTGAACTTGTTATAATGTGAGTATTTTGAACTTTTTAGTTTCAACATCAACTCTGTTACCAACCAGAACTGTATTATTTCCTTCATGATCCAGTGATTTTACTTTTACAGTTACAGCAAGAACCTTTTAAGAAGATCTATAATGCTGACTCACAACTCCAATCAAAATCGGCGACTTCCATTCAAGTGTAATACATGTGGAAAAACGTTTATAAGGAAATACCGTCTACAGCGGCATGAGTCGATCCATGAATCTAACCCAGATCTGAGGTATAAATTCAAGTGCAATATTTGTGGGAAACAATTCTTGCGGAAGGACCATTTAGCGAGCCATATGTTGAATCATGAATCAGATCCAGATTTGAAGTATCAATTTAATTGTGATATTTGCAAGAAAAGATTTACAATGAAAAGCAGTCTAAAGACGCATATGTTGATCCATGAATCTAACCCAGATCTGAGGTATCCATTCAAGTGCAATGTTTGTGGCAAACAATTTGTACGGAAGGCCCATTTAGCGAGCCATATGTTGAATCATGAATCCGATCCAGACATAAAGTATCAATTTAGATGTGATATTTGCGAGAAAAGGTTTACAATGAAAAGCAATCTAAAGACGCATATGTTGATCCACGAATCTAACCCAGATCTGAGGTATAAATTCAAGTGCAATATTTGTTGGAGACAATTTACGTGGAAGCATCATTTAGCGAGGCATATTATGTTTATTCATGAGTCTGACCCGGATTTGAAGTATCAATTTAGATGTGATATTTGTGGGAAAAGATTTACAAGGAGAAGCAGTGTAAAGACGCATCTATCGATCCATAATTCATTTAAATGCGATATTTGTCAAACAAAATTTAAACAGAACAGCGTTCTAAGGAGGCATATGTTGATTCATGAATCTGACCCGGATCTGAGACACTTATTCAAATGCAATATTTGTGAAAGAAAATTTACTCATAAGAGCACACTTAGGAGGCATTTTTTTACGCACGAAACTGATCCAGATTTAAAGTATCGATTTATATGCGATATTTGTGGGAAAAGATTTACAACAAAAAGCAATTTAAAGACGCATATGTTGATCCATGAACCTGATTTAGATGAGAGATATCGATTTGAATGCAATATTTGTGGAAAAAAATGTACACAGAAGGGCGATCTAAAGAGGCATATGTTGATCCATGAATATAACCCAGATCTGAGGTATCAATTCAAGTGCAATATTTGTAGGAAACAATTTATGCATAAGAGCCATTTACAAAGGCATATGTTGACTCATGAATCTGACCCAGATCTGAGATATCAATTTAAATGTGATATTTGTGGAAGACAATTCACGCAAAAATCGTATCTGACGTCACATATGTTATACCATGATTCTAACCCCGATTCCCAGTATCAATTCCAGTGCAATGTTTGTGGAAAAAAGTCAGTTATGAAAAGCAATCTAAAAGCGCATATGTTGATTCACGAATCTGACCCAGATCAGAGGTATCAATTCAAGTGCAATACTTGTGAAAGAAAATTTACTCATAAGAGCACTCTAAGGACGCATTTTTTGATGCACGAAACTGATCCAGATTTAAAGTATCGATTTATATGTGATATTTGTGAGAAAAGATTTACAACAAAAGGCAATTTAAAGACGCATATGTTGATCCACGAATCTGACGTAGATTAGAGATATTTATGGAAGGGCGATCCAAAGATGCATATGCTGATCCGTGAATATAACCGAGATATGAGGTATCAATTCAAGTGGAATATTTGTGAGAAACAATTTATGCAGAAGAGCGATTTACAAAAGCATATGTTGACTCGTGAATCTGACCCAGATCTGAGATATCAATTTAAATGCGATATTTGTGGAAGAGAATTATGATTCTAACCCCGATTCCCAGTATCAATTCCAGTTCAATTTTTGTGGAAAAAATTTACTCTAGAAATGCATCTGAGAAGCCATATCAGAACCCATGACGCTAGTCCAAATTAAAATCATTGAAATGTTTAACCTATTATGAATGTGAGCTGGTAATGCTTACTGGTAACTAATATTATTTTCTGACTTTTAATTAATAATGGAAAGAATCGAAAGTTTCCTTCTCTAAAATACAGTATTTGAGAGAGTGCATTGCACAATTTTAATAATACTTATAGTGATCCCTCATCAATGTATTCCAGTTTAAGTGTATGATTTTTTTTTTTTTTTTCATAATAATTGTGCTGTACGTAGATTCCTAAAATATGACTAATAAATTGTATTTAAGCAGTATGGGGTATTTTAAAAAGACTAGCCTCAATAGTTATGGAAATTTGAATATGTATACACTGATGAATTCAAGTGAAATATTGTAAATAGAAAACCATTTTTTTTATTAGTCTCTACTTTTATGTACTGAGTATTTCAATTTTTATAAGTCAAGTACGTACTCACATATTGTTATTAATTTTTATCTTAAATGACTGCAAAATTGATACCTAATGCCTTGAACAACTTGCACTTATTGATTGTTTTGAACGTTTTCATTAACCTTTCCTCCAGAATATTATAATTATTTCAATTTTATTTAAGCCTAAATATAATTCTTATGAATGCTTTGTGAATACCAATTTATTTGAATTTCTAGTTGATCTACCTATTATCACATAATTCAACTCTTTGGAACGTATTTACATGTTTCAATGTGCGTACTGAGGTAGAGAATGTTTTGAAATATTAAAAAGTGCATTTGAGAAAAAAAAATATATATATATTTTTCATTCAAAAACTCTTAATTTTCTGCAAATCGGTTCTTGGGACAAGAAATGTATACTCAAACTGTCTACTTATTTATATAAATATTTTGACCAAGGTATTCTAGATGGTAAACCTCTTTTGCCAATGAATGAATAACTTAATATTAATGGTGCAGAAATCTTCAGAAGTTAGATTCAAAACAAATTCTTAATGAATAGGCGCCTGGTGACAAAAGACTAATTTCTTCATCTATAATCCTCTCTTTTTCACAATGAATAAGAAACTTTTAATTCAGAATTGACAGGCTTGTTTTTAATTTCTTCCCTAGGTGACATACTACTCTATGTTTCCACTTTTTGAGTAAGTATCTATTTTGAATTATTTCTCTGGATATTTGGTGAAATGTTGAAACTTTTTAATAATTTTAGACACCCACCATCTTTGACTTTCCTGATTGTTCATCAGATATTATGAACACCTCCAAACAATCAAAACTTTCAAAATTCATGTTTCGGTTCACATGAATATTTGTAATGACGTATTTTCAGCGTGCTTCCTTTCAAGGACCAAAGTCGCCGGCCATTTTTCAAGGAAAGGGGAAGCAGGCGATGATCTCGCGCTACTGGGTGGCATTTACCGCGGCTTTGGTCGCCAAAGCACTTTTTTTCAAATCCTCACAGCGTAATACATTATTTCTTGATCTCACATCAGTATTGAGGAATGTTACATAGACAAGCGTGCCCAAATCGACGTACATTTCATGTTGAATGACTTACCTACGACTGAATAATGTAATGGAAATTGACACGAAATATCTCTTGATTTATTTTGAAAAAAAATTTTTGAACAGACCGATGTTCCATTCCTCACGCGACATTATCAGGCTCGAACTAAGAGCTAAAAAAAATATACATATAATTAATGAATTTACTTCTTATGAGTCAGAATGGACCTGTTAGCACACGAAAGGACGTTCTTATTGGGTTTAAAATTAAGAGTTTCATTACATGTAAGATAAAGCACGAATCTGGCTCTTCTTAGTGTTATTTTCGCGGGCTGCAATATAAGCACGTTCAAAATCAAAAGGATGAGTTGTATTAAAAGTGATTTGAGCCACAGCCGTGACACCATTGCCTTCCTTTACATCAGGTTCGTGTTGGGAGATTCTCTAATTCTCAAGAAGTTCAGACCTTTCCTCCACCTAAACCATCGTGGGTCGGCTAGAACAAAGAATCCTGATGTACAATATCAGAGTTTGAAGTGAAGGGTTCTATTCTTTGATATGTGTTGTGACTACCAAAAGAGATGCAAATGTTGTTGTCAAGAGAGGACAAGGATTTCATAGCATGAGTCTACAAAAGGCAAAGAAGAATATAAATTACCATTATAATTACTAATTTCTATTGATATGGTCTTGTTCATTATTCTTACGTTTAAAATTCAATACTCACCAATACTTTAAATTTCCTCCAATCCACTTAGGACTACAAACCTATTTAATCCCAATATTTCTTCACAAGCTAATGACCCGTTGAGTAAATTAAACGAATCCGTTCCTTAAGGTTACGGCTATCCATCATAAACGAAAAAACGAATACTCTAAAGGGAGAGTAAACAAATGCAAACCCAGAAAATGATATTTTCTGCGGTTTGCATTTGTTTACTCTCCCTTTAGAATATTCGTTTTTTCGTTTATGACCCGTTGAGTAGTTAAATGGCTCATAAAAAAATCGAATTTCCTGATATTTCGGAAACAATCAATGATTCGAAAATAAATTCTTTGATTCCACGTACCACCAGGTATTGATTTCCAAATATACTACACGTATGTAGATATTATGATAAATGGCTTCTCAGTGGCGTAGATAAGGGGGGTTCGTCGTTTTTCACTGTCTTCTTCGCCCATCTTGTTGCTTGGATTAAAGAAAAGGAAAATATCGCCTCTCTTTATTGAAAAATTGTATCTACGCCACTTTAGTTCATCTTTTAATCACTCCTCTCACATACGTACAAATATGTCTTAGGTATGGTGTTCACTCTCTTCCTCGCTTAAAACTCAAATAACAGATTAATATTCTAAAGACATACAAACAACAAAAATACATAATTTGCATCAAGTTTTCTCTCTTCATTCAGGGAGGGGGAGTTATCAAAAAACTTAAGTTCTGCTCCTTTCCAGATGGTTTTGAACATGAGACCTCTCGCGTACAAACGTAAAAGCATTCTGCCACCACCTTTCATTGTTCGATAACACTCCCCTCCCTTCTGTTAACTAACCATGACTATGAATCAACACACCTTCTTACTTCGAAGGCGAAGTTTACAAGATCTTTCGTTTCTTCAAACATTGCCTCCTATCATATCTCCACTATCAGATGTCTTCCTTTTGAGGAAAATATCAGCAATGAGTACTCTCGTAATTTTTAGATCTGAAAACAATAACAAAATTCAACTGTTAGCTCATACATAAATGACATAGGAGATAATTCTAGATCAGTAAACTAACCTTAATGTGATCCGCATTGATTTGACACTATGAAGACTTCCCTATAAATTTTTATCTCGTTTCGATAATGTAAAACGACTACCCTTAAAAGCATCAAAAATTATTTTATTAGTATCAGTTTACAACAATGAATCAATAATATAACAATACAAGTAATTTACGCAAGAATAAGAATAATAGTAAGAGGATGATGATAATGATAATAATAATCTATCAAAATCGTCATCATTATCGTTACCGTATCTCACATATACAGTAAAGTTTCGTAATATTCATCCGTAGGAGTCCTGTGTGTGTAATCTACTGTACGTAGAAAAAGAAGGAAGTTAACAAAATCTTGAAGAAAGAAAAATATTGCACGATGAATACATAACATCGAATTCGAGAAAATCTTTCAATTCGACTGAAAAATGTGCGATATAGTAACAAAATGGGTAACGGTTTTTCTCCTTCAGTTCACAGAGTTTTCCTCGATATTAAAGGCAAAATACTCCGCGGAAATTTGATCGTAACAAAGAAAAATAACGAACAAAGATAAGCGTGAAAGGCAGCATTTAGCCGTGTGAATTTTAGTAAGGTATATAGGTATCTATAAAATTAAAATATAAAAAGTTGTTATACCAGCAACAAATCTACGAACCTTGATCAGATCAATTTTAATTACTTTCAAATTTTCTTCAAGTCGTTGTATTCGATCGATCAGTTTTCTGGAATATTTTTTTCTAAAGTGCAAATCAAGAATTGAGTTAGACTTCGATATTAAAAAAAAAAATGTGACTTTTAGTACAACGGAGAAACAAAACATATACCTACACTTTAAATTACACGAACTAAGAAACAAAAAAAGGAACGAATTCTTCTATACAGAACAGAATAAAATAATAACAATATTTAAGAAAAGTATCTCGCTCACTATAAATATGCAGTCTCTATGGCCCATGAATTAAAAATCGTTCTTATACTGTGATAAAAATTCACAAATACTTTCGATTCTAATTATGATTGTGCAAAACAAGGGGAAAAAAGGAAAACGCACAGCTTTGGTATCAAAAATAAAACTTTAGAACGTGAAATTACAGTAAATGCTTTCATTTTACTTTTCTTTTTTAAATAATGTTATTTTATTCAAGTGTTTAAGACTTTTCTTCGGTTATACCAAATTAAACCTTTAAAAATACATATAAATATCGACTATTATGAAATAAATAACAATATATCACTTACAAATAAAATGCAACAACATTTCTTCTTCTTTTTAGGGCGTTTCCCAGCTGACAATTCGATAAACGAAACTGGTGTCGATCAGTAACCAAAATTTTGAACGATTTTCAAATATTCTTTTCAAAGAATCATCAACGATGAAATCGACAGAGCTTCACAGTTTTTAAAATTGTCAGCTAAAATCCCAAAACGATAATATTAAAGGTCACTGACTAGTATTTATAATTATTATTATTTTTTTTTTTAACAACGAGGTTTTTAAAATCTTGCGTCAATTATCAAGTTACATGATTTATTATAACCTTAAGATATTAAATATGAAAAAAAAAAAGGAAAAGAAACAAAAATAAAAATAAAAAAGCATAACAATAATAGAATATGTTCAACAATAATAAATTGGAATAACACATTCACTTAATTTTATGATTAGGTATTTTTATTCATATTAGTTTTGAAAAGCGTCAACGTTTTTGAAATACAGTATACAACAACAAAATAGGCTATTGAAAGTCTCAGTTTTTGTGTTTCAATACGTCTCGTTTCGGTCGATATTAACGATCTAATTTTTCCGGAGCTCTTAAATGAGAGAAGACGTCACGTACGTATAATTCATTACGAATCCATGAATATCAACGCTGTTGGTTTGGGTTCCAGATTCGATTTCTTCGGCTCGATGACGAGGAATTCGATCTCATTCCGCTCTCGATCGGCATACCTCTCAGCTATCAGTCTTGCTACTGCTTGATGTTGCATACCTGTCGAATTTTCCGGACAGAAAAATATCAGATTAAAATTTCTACCCAGAAAGAAAGTAAGCCTAATATATTTTATGCAAAAAATAAAAAAATAAAAAGAGATGACTCTAGTTTCAACTTTGAAATGTCTTTCGTCAGCCATCCGACGCTCTTTCGACCAAGGAATTTAGAAATATTTTCACTCTTGAACTATGACATTCGTGTGCGACAGAAACTGCGATTATGGACGTTTTGGATCGCAACCATACTTCTGAATTGAAGTTTTTACTTTGCCACAGTTAAAAGTATTATTTTGTCCAGTTAAACAAGCAGCGTTGTCAAATTGATTGTTGGAATTTGCGCTATTATGATTCATGATCCTTATAGAAAGAAAAAGACTATAAAGAATTCCAACTTTTTTGGTTTTCGAGATTTCCGACTGTTTTAGAAAATCGATTGCTGGACAATGATTGATTACGGACACTAAAAGTGGTTAGAAAAAATTAGCCCTAGAATACGTGAAGCCAAAAAAGGACGACATAAGAATCAATTTCGTTATATGATTCGTACGTGTGGTCGTAACGAAATGATAAAGAATGTCGAAGAAGGTCGTTAACATCAAAACCCGTGCGTGTATCGGGAGTACAGAGCAATCGGTACCTCATTTAATAGGTATGTGTTTAACTGGAACAATCAGCTTTAATGCAAAAAGTTCATTCTATACGTAGTCGAGTAAGGAAATTCTCGTCGATGGAAATTACGGTTTTGTTTTTAGAAAATTATAGCTTCATAAGAATGCATTTCAACATTATTTCAGCTCTTCGAATACACGAAATTTGCCTGACCTATAAGTATTTCTAAGAGAGAAAGATCCTGAATTTTGGTCCATAAATCACAATATTTATGAGAATAACCAGAAAAAGTAGTTGACATTTTCAACTCTAGCAATCTTTACTCGGTTGAAGAAGTCTTCTCGAAGCGTACGACAAGAAAATAGAAATTTTGATTTTTAATCATGAGAGCGAGATAAAGCCCCTAGCCTTTCCACCTTTCAATGAGGAAGAGCGTAGAGTACATGATATACAAAACGTGAGATGATTTGTATCCTGGTTTTCTAGCAGCGTCCCGACTTTACATACCTTCCACTTTTTGTCTGTCTACTTCTAAAATTAGTTGTCCAACTTCTAAGCCGCCAACTTCAAATGCCGCACCATTTTCCTGTATAACATTTAAAATACAATATAAATTAATGAGATCTTGAAGATTGGTAATTAATCAAATTTATGAGTATCGACGTTCAAGAGTGTGCAGTTTCGAGGAACAATCTTTTTTTTTCGCTTGTTTGGTTGGTGGGGGGAAGAGAGGTTTGTAGGTAATTCGGAGAGGAGCTTTGCACAGAAAATTTTTCTGAGGCACGGCTAAATTTTGTTTCGCTTGTTTTGTTACATTTGGGGGTTCTCCTGAGTAATCCTAAGACCACAGTGTCTCTATCAACGTTCACAGTCTGACAAAGCTCAAGGAAGAGAGAATCGTGAAACAACAAAAAACACATTTTCGGCTCCATTCCAAGGGAGTACAAACTTACGCTGTGACCGTTTCGTACGCAAAAGCTCCGAATTGTGAACCGATCAATTAGGCTACATTATTTAAATACCACCACTTTTTGTGCTACACTTAAAACTTACATGTATGTTGATTATCCTAGGCAGAGGATGTCTAGTATTTGCTCCGCCCTCAATGGCGATACCCAATAATGGTTTGGTCTTTTTAACGGTTATTCTCAAGTTTCCACATTGATCAGAAACGATCTGCTCAAACAAAAGAAAATATTCGTCAATATCGTGCAGAATTGAGAGTTCGTATATGTAGAAGCACAACAATTTTCTCCGTATTGATGAAAATTTCCGTTCACGTCAAAATTTTCTTTTGGAGTCCCGTTAAACAAAATATTTCTACTTTGCATCCTACCAACTTATCGGTTGGTCAAATTTATTTCAAAAAAGTCATTTTTTCTGATTCACCTCACCACCTAACCTTTTAAATATAAAATAATCCAATTCTTTTAGACTGAACGAGCCGAACGTGATCGGCATAGTAATAATTATGAAATTAATCTTAGAGCTGATCTTTAAATCAAATACTGAGTGTCTAATAAAGAAATGAGAATTCCAGAAGTTTGGAGAATGAATTCTTTGAACCGAATTAGTACTTGATGACGGGGAAGGAGGGGCCCTCATAATATTAAATAGAGGGCAAAATTTTCCCTCGATAACCTAGGATGCTAAATAATAGAATAACAGTAGTGATCAGGAATAATCCGGAGCAGTATTCTAGACAGAGAAAGAGAGAAAAGAGAGCATGGCTAAGTTGAAAAATTGTAATTCAACACAAGAATGAAAAAATTATAGTTTTTTTTTTTTCTACTTCTCTATTTATTAACGAGCCTTGTAACCGTATGCTTAGGGAAATGGATTCGGAATGGCCAATTGGGGATAATGAGGTTTTGAAATTGGTCGCTAAAAAGCGTTTCTGAGGTTGACGACCTGCGTTGTATTCCTTCTACAGCAAACACATTCACTGGGGCGGATTTGAACTTAGGAGAGAAAATTCTACAACTTTTTTGCAAATTAACCAGCAAAAGGGAAAAGTCCCTGAGTTCTCTCCCCTCTTATGAAACCTTCGTAGCAGAAGTCCCAGTTTTCCCCCAAAAATAGGAAAATTTCTGTATGATACACTCGATATGTTTTCTTTTTCACGGAGGGGTGGAGGAGAAGTGGAACGGTCTTCTAATTTGACATTTTTCCTAATTTTTCCTAATATTTTAGTTGGAACGAGAGAGATTTTTACCTTCTCCCGATTGGTCTGCACCAGGGAAAAAATATTGGTAACCGTAATTTTCGAATTCTAATATAGCATAATTCGCGCCTACCAACTTGCCATCCTGACAAACCAGATCAAACAAATATCTCAGTCAATTTTGACTAATGATCGACCAAAAATAGATTGAGCGATCGCTCTGATGAGTGACCAATAATAGATTAACTTTTTCAATCGATTTACTTCCGCTCTTCCCTACCACATTTAAACCAACTCGGACAAAATTTTGACTGAAAAAATTATTCGACTTGTAGGTGATGTAGATACCATCAAATGGTCTATCCTCAGTCATTGATCATATTTCCTCAGCAGTTAACTATATTTCGACCATTCTTGAACCAAAAAAGAGTCATGGTCTATAGTAGTGTCAACAACCACTTCTGACGAAAAAGATGGGTCGATAACTGGGCAATGTAGAATTGTAGACAATATAAAATAGTCTGCCGTAGTCTATATTCACACGATATTAACAGACCACTACAAATAGACCACTCCTGTCAATTTCTAGGCAATAGAGACCCCATAAAAGGATCTCTAGTTAGGTAATATTAACAGACCACTATAATTGGACCACTTTTGACTGGAAAACCAGTCTATATCTAAGCCTTCCACAAGAGAGAGAGAAGAAGAATGAAGATAGCAATCTCGTTAGCAGGATCATATTGAGACGAGTGCAGTTTTGGTCTGCGAGTTTGCGAGCAACATGACAGTGGACTCATTCCGAATATGTGCCCAGAAATCGACTGGAAATTTTAGTCAAAATTGAGTGATAGGGTGGCTCACCCGATGTACTCATACCAGAAAAAAGAGAGTAAAAATATTAGTAGATGTTGCGGACAAATCGATTGAAAATGGGCCAAGATGTGTCCTGGGGATATCTGCCCAGAAATTGACTGGAAATGTCGATCAAAACTGAGAAACTGTGCGGCTCGCCCCATAATACTCATTCTAAATCAAAAAAGAGAGTAAAAATACTTGATGGATGTTGAGGAAAAATTGTCTGCAAATGGACCAAGATATGTCCCAGGGATATCTGCCCAGAAATTGACTGAAAATTTTGGTCGGAATTGAGTGACTGCGGTTTGCACGAGAAAATTAGACAAAAAAAAAAAAAAAAAAAAGTAAAAATATTGGTAGATGTTGAAAGCAAACCGACTGGAAATGGACCAAGATATGTCCCAGGGATATCTGCCCAGAAATTGACTGGAAATTATGGCGACTGCGGCTCGCACAAGAACAGACCCAAAACAAAATTAGATGCCATTGCAGTCCCGAGTCCCCTAGAGCCTGAAGTTTTCCAAGTCCTAAAATCATGACGTGACAACTTGAACGCGCTGCAATTTCAAGGAAGCCGTCATCTTTCCAAGTCCCCCTCCTGTCATAATAATTCGAGGGTCAAGTTTACAAAGGTTGTATCCGCCATTTTTTTTTTTAATTTTGTGGTTTCAGCTGATTCTTATCCAGTATGTAGGATAAGAATCGGCTGAAACCACAAAATTAAAAAAAAATGGCGGATACAACCTTTGTGAACTTAACCATATAGCTCGGAGGTCGGAATTTTCCCCAAGTCCCGCCCCTACCATACATAGCTCGAGAGTCGAAATTTTTCCAAGTTTCCCTCCTATCATATGGACCCTATTAAGCCAAACCTGACAACAATCTAGAGAAATGTTCCTTTACTAAAAGCGAAGATCCTCCTTTTCGCCAGATCGTTATCATGTCGCTTGGTTGGGTTTGGCTAAAAAGGGTTCATATATAGCTCAGAGGTAGGAATTTCTCCAAGTCCCCCTCCCCTTTCCATGACGTCATCAACCTCCCTCGCGCTCGCGGACGAAAAATTCCTCGAAGTACCCCCAACAAAAGGATAACGGGTTTCCCGCTAAAAAAAAAAATATTGGTAGATGTTGAGGACAAACCGACTGGAAATGAAGCAAGATATGTCCTGGGGATATCTGCCCAGAAATTGACTGGAAATTTTGGTCAAAATTGAGCGACTGTGCGGCTCGCTCGATAATACCCATTTTAGACCGAAAAAGAGAGTAAAAATATTGGTAGATTTTGAGGACAAATCGACTGAAAATGGACCAAGATATGTCCTACGGATATCTGTCCCGAAATTGACTGTGCAAAATTGAGAGACTATGCGGCTTACCCCATAATACTCATGGTAGATGTTGAAAGAGAGTAAAAATATTGATGGATGTTGAGGAAAAATCGACTGAAAATGAACCAAGATATTTCCCAGGGATATCTGTCCAGAAATTGACTGGAAATTTTGGTCAAAATTGAGTGATAATAGACCAAAAAAGAGAGTAAAAAATTGATGGGCATTGAGTGAAAATAGACTGAAAATGGACCAAGGTATCTTCCAGAATATCTGCCCAGAAATCGACTAAAAATCTTAGTCAAAATTGAATAATTCATACAACTATCAATTTTAGATTAAAAAACGAGGAAAAATTCCAATCTGTATTGACAGCATAACGACCAGAAATGGACCGAAATGAGTATTTCGCGTAATGAATGATCAAAATTTAGTAGGAATAATCTGACAAACAATCAACTGAAATGAATACTCAAAATTCGGTCGATTCATCCCAGAACTTCACCAAAAATCAACAATTTTCTGATGGTACCATAATATTTGGTCTATTTTTCGTCATACGACCACAGACCATAATTATAGTGACGGTCGATTTGGTTTATTGGGGTAGTCCATATTTGATGAAATCGCAACACGACTGACTATTTGAATCCATTCCTATTTTACAAAAAATTTCTTCATTTGTAGGTACGCCACTAATTTCCCAATCAATTCGATGCAAACGTTGTAGGGGAGCAGGTTTGTTGAAACATGAGTGAAATTTTTTTTTTCAGAAGATACAGGATATTGAGAGGAGAAGCAGGAATAAAGTCTTGTATAACAAGAAAAAAAGAAGATTCTACAGCGTTCGCCTGCAAGTAAACAGGTTATACAACCACTTCACCACTGTGATTGTTCATACGGAGGAATTTTCAATCATTATTCAATCATTTGCCCTGCAAGAAACTTTCTTGGAAGCCCCCTGCTACAGAGGAGAGGCTTCAATTGAATTCAAAAAGTAATTCTAAATAAAACATTGATAATGAGCTTGGTACGCTATCGAGATAGAGATTTGAACCTTATCGCAGCTTCTCATCAAACTTAGTTGCCCGAAAGTTTAGTCTCCTCTAATTGGGAATTTTCACAGCTAGATAAAGAGTAGAGAGAATCTGATGTCTATTAAGGAGAAAAAAATGGTAATCGAAATTCCCTAGCGCGTTCATTTATTTTCGACACTCATCCTGACATAACTAAAATGCTCAGATGATTGTCATTTAGTAGTGGTTCTTTCACTGATTCTATCAACACAATATTGAATCAATATTTTACTTACGTGAGCTGCATTCTCTGCACCATCTTTTTTCCCATTGGTCTTCTGATCTCTTTCATCTTTAATATCACAGCCTCTTCCTAACTTTTGCGCCAACTGCTATATGGAAAAGAAATACACAGTGAATAAGTAACTGGTTGAAATAATAAACGATTTTACTCGATTACGGATTCTGATAAAACTACAAGACGGAGACAAAAAATATTCAAGTAAGTACTGCAAAGAGGTATGAAATTGGAAATATTGCTCGACTTCATGCCACTTTACAACATCGTCAGCAGAATCCTCATGAGAAAAAGGTCACTCAGTTTTTTACAAGATGATACGAGTATTTACAGATATTATTGAAAACCCTGCTGTACAATGCAAGAACATTAAAATGAAGAGAGACCAGGAAGTGGGCTAGTTTAGGAAAGTTTTCAATTCGATTTCAATCCTCAGTAGTTCTCATAGCTTGGAAGTATGTCTAGAAGTTAGAAAAGAGCCGAAATTCTCAATTGGAACTCCGCAACTGTAAGGTATTTACATTTGTCATAATCGCAGAAGTTCATTGAAGTGAAAATCTCAACGCAACGCATTCCAATTCTCAGGTTATCCCAAAAATACGTTTGTGATTTATAGGTAAGAATATAAAACTGCAGAAGTGTGTTTCGAAAATGCGTGAGATTAAAATTTTGAGGAAGTACAGAACGAAAATCATTAATTTTCATAAGTTGAATGACGTCGCCCAGCCTCTGGTCTCTCTTGCTCCCAAACTAAATAAGGCTCACAATTTAGTTTCAAGAAATATAGAGTTAACTACAGCTGATTTTACGATTCAAAATCATAATAAAGAATATAGAAGATGGACAAAATATTACGTGTAATGTACAAGAAAAATTTATTAAAATATACAATACAACACTTTCTACGAGAAATAACACGAAATTAAACTTTGATTATAGGTTGACTTTTGAAAAAGAGAACTTCGTGAAAATAGGATTTATAGCTTACTGTTCGTATTTAAAAAAAAAAAAAACACTAAAAAGTGTTGCGCTATACTGCATAATAAAGGTCCACAATATTTAATCTCTTAATTTATTATTTGTACGTAAGTTATAATCTGACAGCTTAGTAAAGTATTTTAGCGGCTGCCAAATCATGGAGAAAAATCTATCGTTAAAAAGGGTTTAACCTCTTTTATTTTGTTGTCTGATAACGTTTTTCTTTTTCTCTTCTCTGTAATACCGGTTTACAGATTTTAGTCATACGCATTTCTATGTAGCAGGTTAATTAATATATTCTTCGATTTATAAAAATCAAATTTTCACGTAATTTAAAGTTGACATTATTTCTCTTTTTTTTTTTCTACGATCTCCTGTCAATACCCGTAGATTATTTTTGATTATAGCAATGAAAATGGTATCATTCAAAAAATCCACCACTCTGTTATTTTTGTATTATTGGGTCGGTGAATTCGTATTATTGTTGCAGTATGACGTAATCTGGGATGACGAAAGTCCTGGCGGAAATAATTTCTGATTCCGTTGGCCAATACTCAAGTTTGAAATAATGTCATCGATTGTACGTAGTTTTAACTCGTATATGTTTCAATCAACTTGTGTCCAACAGCAACTATAGACTCCGGAACGACGGGACAGGGAAAGAGAGAGAATATTTTTTCCCAGGAGGTCCGGATTCATAAATGAATCATTAAGGAGGAGGGGATACATAGAATGATTTTAAGAAGGGCCCGCTGATGGCACAGTTTTCCCCGGGTTCAGCTTGGCTCTAAGGCAACTCTGGACAGGCTACCGCAGACACTGCGATTGTAAGTGGGCAAGGAACCGCAGAGGTCTGAATGGCGCACCACTTACCGAAAAAGGAGATACCGTGAATTATGAAAAATTAGGACTCCCGAATTTATCTCCGCACCTCTGATTTTTTTGTTTCTCCAATTAAATTAACGAGCCGTGCAACTACACTCGGTTATAAATTCGGAATGGGCAGTTGGGGACAATGAGGATGAATATGAATGAATGTGAATGTTGCAGTATATCTATCGCAGTCTCTACTGATGCCTCCGAAAATAATTTCAGAACAGACGACGCGGATTTCATTCAAGAGACTATATTTTCGCACCACCTAAGAAATTTTCCCTTCATATCCTCCGAGAATTCAATGACACTTTTTTTTTCTTGTCTCGCACACTATATTAATCTACCTCCACTCCGGGTCCCTAGCAAAAAATACAATCGCAATACAAAGAGTCACGACTACACTCAACAAAGAGGAGAAGAAGGTGCAGAGAATTTAGCCCTCAAACATTCATGGTGCTCCTCGCCCTCCCAATCGAAATATCTTTCTTGAAGGAATCTTTTTCGTCACTTGATCTATTTTTTCCAACTCCCTCACATAGAACGCTCTACAATCTTTCACTTCTTTTTGTTTTAAGTATTTGTTCTAAATTTTGAAATCTGACCATCAAACTTCTGTCAACGCACAATCGCTCTTACAAATATATTGCATTGACGTTTCCTAAGCCGGGCTGAAAACAGGATCAGCATTTTCTATCCAGGGAGCAGGAAGGTTCTATTGTCTCAGGAACTATTTTAAACTCTATCCATTAATACCTCTCAAACCTTGGCCAACAGTCATCGACGGACTCCTTTCCATGTCTATGCTTACCAAACCAACCACCTTCCATAGAACAACCAAAGGGATCCAGTGCACTTTGACCACTAGTTTTGCGCCTTGATGGTCATCACATCCAAACATATCCTGTTCAACTGTAAAACTATTCAACAAAGGAAAATCTGAGGAAATTTTCGGAACAATCACTCATTTTCTCCGCATGACTCTATGATCACTCTCACGCTTCAACCAAGTCATCCACTGTTTATAGATGGATCACAAAGCACATTGAAACCTTGGAACATGACAGCGTCAAAAACGCGATTTCCTTTACAAAAACACTCGTTCCCGTCTTACAATTTCGTCTTCGACTTTTGGTACACTTTCTAGAGTAATTAGAAGGTGAGATGGATCTAAGAAAAATTCGATAAGATATGTCCAATTACCTGTCAATTCGAAACCTCCTTCGCCTCTGCAACCCTCATCAAAATCACTATCTGTTCCAGCCACAATAATTCCAACATTATCTCTAGTCAGCTGACCTGTGGTATTCAAAATTCTATTGAAAGACATCCACTTCTTCTCCCTCCTTCATTCATCCCTAAGCATTGTAACCATCAAGTTTTTTTCTAAATTTCATACCGATAGATGAATTGCCTTCCAGCCCTTGACAAGAAACGAGGACACAAACGTACCTTACAACAGTCACATTACCTTATTCATCCTCTTCATGTTTTTGTAATTGGACGATAGAGCAACCGGTTTGAATCGGCATACAAACATTACAACTACGATACTCCTTTCTTCCCTCTCTCCTCTCTTTTCTAGTGCTGTATATTATTTTGACGATACTCAGCTTGTAGATATGGTCTGAATGAAGTTTATCTCTGAGTAACATGAGAGGGGTGTTCCCAGCATCTTGTATAGTTTCAAGTCAACAGCTGATGGCTGCATTCTTAATTCAATGACGTCACTATACGTTGATGACGTCATTCTGTACGTCAAAAACGTTGTCGTTGATCTTAAATGCAAGGAAAGTTATTAGCTGGGGACTTCATACTATATATGATCCATTATAGTGTCCCGGTGATAATACAAACATTTTTACATGGACATTAAAAAGACATGGACCGTATGTTCTTACAGGCTCAATTTCTGATAACACCATAACCCCACCTTACCATACAAACACGATCTGTAGAAAGATATCTCTTACATGAGGCTGAAAGTAGTTCATTAATCAACTGTCCAATAAAATAATAATAATGACAAAAGCTCGAAAGAAAGAAAGAAAGAAGCTTCTAGTTCATGAATATGAACGTCTTATTCTCCTATAAGGAATAAAATGTGAAACACCGCTGTTTTAAACATACGAGTATCAGTAAGACAGGGTCGTTAAACCATGTCGACTGCAAATCAACGTCGATCTGACGTCAATTCGTGTCGACCCATTATTTAAATAAGTTTTGACATACATTCGACGTCACTTCCGGGGTATATCGACCAGAAATCGACCACAAACGACTGCAAATCGACTCATCCGTTTTAACCTGAGTCCAGCAATCGACGTAGAAGTCAAGTCGATCGTGAGTGAACAGAATTTAATGAACTTCGATTCGACAAGAAGTTGATTCTTGTACATAATATCCTAAATGGACATCAAAAATTGATTTAAAAATTTCGCTCGACTCGGAATGAGGTCGTAATTAAGGATAGTGTTATGCCTACTTACTTTGAATTGACGTCAAACTGTAGTCCACTTAAATTATGATTATGAGTTTTCGTTCACTTTACATCGACGTCGATATGAGGTCGATTTCTTGGCTCAACTGTTGTTAACCGGGAGCTCGCTTCTCAAAAATATAGTATCTCTTTCACTAATCGAGAATACGTAAATTATATGCGAGTAGTGAAGTTACAGAAAAAAAAAACAGGTCGATATGGAGTCGAAAGCAAGTCGACGACACCAACTGAACAGAATTCGAATTTTTTGTCCACTGAAAATAGACGTCGATTTTCAATCGAATTTTTTGAATTTTTTATCGACCAGAAATCGACTCAATTTCGACATACAATCGATTTCAACAGGAGACCTTTCTATGGTTTTTTTTTTTTGAAAAATTTGCCGTTCACCGTCCGCCCAAAATGGACTTGGAAAAATTTTGCTTCTTTTCTTGAGCTCGTGTATATGATGGGAGGGAAATGATAAAAGGGAGACGAAGATTTATTTATTCATTTATTTAATTAATTAATTTATCAATTTTATTTATTCATTCATTTTATATATTTATTCATTTATTTATTTATATTTCATTTATTCACTTATTTATTTATTTAATTAATTAATTAATTAATTTATTTATTAATTAATTAATTTATTTATTTATTTATTTATCTATTTATTTATTTATTTATTTATTTATTTATTTATTTATTTATTTATTTATTTATTTAGTTTCTCCCTATCTTTTTTTAAGCCCCCTCTTATCATATGTAGCGCTAAAGCCCGGATCGATGACGTCACAATTTGATCACGTCATAGGTCAGCCTTGTGACGTCAAAATCTGATGACGTCAGAGATCCTCCCCTAAAACAGGTTTCCTGCTACCCCTCATTCAACTCCCTTAAAGAACCCGTGTTTGGTCAACAATACGGCCTAATAAATCGACTTCGATTTCAAGTCGATGATGAAAATATTGTAGTCGACCGAAAATCGACCATTATTTTGTTGCCCTCAACATAGCGTGCACGAATTGTTCACATTTCACTCACATTAATCACATTTTTGGTAGCCCAAGTATCAACGTCGAAATGCAGTCAACTTGATATTGGACAAAACGTTTTCTGAGTCGACGATATTTCGACTTCAAATCGACGTCATCATGCAATCGATTTACCTTTAAATCGACAGTTTTTTTAAGGATAACGGTAAAAATGTCGGTTTGATGTAGACTTTTAGGGCATTGCCTATGACTCGAAATCGACCCTAAATCGACGGTCGACATGTTTCAACCGGGGAGGGCTGTTACCAGTGGAACAATAGTGAAAAAATACAGTTGCTTCTCATTCTGCGAGGAACCCTTGAATGCATCGAGAGCCAATCAAAATTTTCTCGAGGTACCTTGGGACCAATCTCAAAAGAATACAGCCCTTAAAGTTAACACCCCATTAAGGTCTACTCAACACTGAATCAAATTTTTAGCAACACGAATCGTATCGGCTACTGTCAACAAAGAAAGGAAACACTTGGTCGATAATCTAGTAAGTCGGGTTTGATCGAATTTGATCTCTTCTTAGGGAATTCTATTGGTATATTTTTCTCAAAAGTTAAAGAGAGAAAAAAGGTCATAATTTTCAAGGTCGCATGCAGAACAAGGAAAAGGCTGAATTTCAGGTGACGCGATAAGCGATGTAGACAATGATTAAGGGTAAAGGAGTTCATATCATGTGAACGTGCAGAGGATTGGTTTGACTGCAAAAAAGTTCACAGCAGAACTAGATAAAATTTAACAAGGAGTTGGTTAACAATCAGTATTCAGGTCAAGAGGGTGCGGAAAATAGAAATAGCACATCCAGTTCAGCAGTGAACATGGAGGCAGAATTTTTCAATCACGGAGAATAAGAGGGACTGATATTGATATCAATAGCCCCTGATTTAGAGTCATTTGCAAAGAACAGTTCATGGTTGGAAGATTCTAAAATGACAATACTTTTGATGAGTCATCATTATGTCAGGTTTCAGAATATCAGCAGGATCTAGTCACTGTATGTGTGAAAATTGCATTAAAAAGAGTAGAAAATCGTTTGTTCCACGTTTGATTCATTAAGACAAAAGCTTTGTCAGGTGTCTACAAGAATTGGGGTACGTTTCAAGCAACAATTTACCACGTCAATAAGCAATCAACTCACAGTTTAGTTCGAGACTTTTTTCGACTTTTTGTTCAACACATCCATGTATGTCAACTTTTTCGAACAGCCTACAGGTACGGATTTACAAATTTCTCCATAAAATGGCACACAAATGAAGTTTCATACTCAAGTCACCCCAGATTACGTAGTCGATATTTAAGCGATATTACCAACTTAAAAAGGTAACTCAACTTCGGTCCCAGTATCAGAATCATTCAAAGGATAATATGAAAATGAATGTTAAAAAAAAAAAAAAAAAAAGAATAAATAAGCGGGAGAAACCACAGCCATTTTGATGAACATGAAATTGAAATCCTTAATTGTCATTCGTACAATATATCGTCATAACAGATTTTTCAACGGAAAATGAAACAACAAAAAAAGAAACATACGGTGTAATTTAGCTACCCGACACACCTGGAAGCGCTAATTTTTTTTTACTCAAACCATCACTACTTATATAAGGTTACAGAGAAGGTAAATTTTACAAAAATCTACGAAAATTTACAATGCCTCTAAAAATGAATGAAAGAAGAAAATACACTACCACGCAACAAAAAATATTACTTAGAAATGATGAAAAAAAAAATGAATGAAAAAGAGTGGGGGCGAGGGTAGAAACATGGCAATTTAAAATAAAATCTAGCCGCCACGCCCATAAATGACCACTTGGTCGAACACAATTTTTAAGTACTAATAAATTATTTCAAAATGCCATGCATCAATCTGACTGCTAAATGCGAATACTAAAGTGCAAATTTGTGATAGTATCAAACGTCAAGTATTCAGTTGCTATATAGGCTTACATTTTTGGACAGCTTGTAAGATTGAACCTGTCGATAAACGTACGTTACTTTCATCCGATATCAAAAAATAACGGCGAACGTAGAAAAAATAGAATACTCGCTCGAGCCACGATTCATTGTACTCTAAATACTTTTGTCATTTTCAAGTAACCGAGCTCTGAATGTCTTCGAAAAACGACACTACATTATACCAACTCGCGCAACTCACGCTCTGTCAACTTTTTATATATGTTTTTCAACCCTCATCAGAAAGCTCGCTTTGCATTATTTATACGGGGCGATATTTTGACGACGATTTCGTAAGCCATGTTCACGTCAGTGCGGTTAGAGTGAGTGTCGAGTAAAACGTTCAATAAAATGTTGGTGCACGTTTTCATGTATAGAGTGATTGCAATAACTAAAATGGTATACAATTGTACATACGTAATACTATAGCGACTATAGCACGAACAATATGGGGAAAGTGGAAAAGTTCAAAAAATTACAGTAGGTATTTATGTTTTGCAGAACTTACAAACGGATTTCCCCAGTACCAATCTTTAACTTTCTGCGTCCAACCACCCAGTTGGGATCGAAGGCTTTCCAAATAACCACACTGAAAATCACGTGAAAATTCGTATTCTTTACAAGCGCTCTTCTTATACGTATATTTTTTGCGATTTCTTCGTAGAGTAGCCGTACGTATTATAAATATCAATTATTACAGTATAGACTGAAATTTATGTTATTATATGGCCCTCCTCGAGTATGTAGTTGAAACGAAAAAAGAAAAGATTGCTTCGATACATGACACACTAGATATGGGTCATATGAATTCGTCTTCATACGCTCTTTCTCATCCCAACTCCAATAGAGTATTGATCTAGAGATACTGAAGCTAGTAGAATCGAACGGCATTTACGTACAGAAATCATTTTTCCGAGGAGAAAATATTCACCATGTGTTTTCGAAACTTTCATTCATCGAATACTTTTCTATTATTTCGACACTCTGCAGCAAGAAATCCAAGACAATTTTCTCGAAGAAAGTCGGAGTCCCATTACAGACTCAACAGGGACAAATATAGGATTCATCGCGCGGGCCTAAGTAATTGGAGCTTCCAACAATGTTGAACAAATATTTTATTTATTATTATTTTAATTTACGAGCTACAAGCAGCCTGCCTTCAGAGCTTTGAGCTCGGCGAGATTGCGTGATTATATGCGTGAGAGGACGTTTGCTTGTTGTAAAAAGATGAATATGTTGGGGATGGAGGGGAAGTAATCTGATAGTGCCTCTGTATGGTTGGGAGGGATGGGCAAGGAATCACGGAGTTGGGTCAAGTTGGGGCAGTAGAAGATGTGTTGAACGGATAGGAGGTGTTCAGATTGAGGTTTTGAGGAGATGGTTTCATCACATTAGCTCAGAGAGTATGGCATAAAGTTGGTTGAAATCTCCACTCCCGGATTCAGGAAAATGTCGACTGTAGAACCATGTACAGCGTCCTGAAAAATTTTCAAGAAGAACCATAAGAATCCCCGGAAGATAACCCTGAAACATTCCGATTTCCAAGCTTAGGTTTGGAGGAAAGCGCAAGTAGCATCTCCAGCTTTGGTTACCTACTGAAAAATGCTTCATTAGTTGAAGCATTAATTTGGTCTATTTGAAAGGGCGGTTTGGGCGTGACACAAACAAATTTTCCGCAATCAAAAGTGTGCATATAATACTCGTATATTGTCTCATGCCGTGGCTTATCATGAGGTAATTTTTCGAGGAAGAAATCTTGTTGGATGATAAAAAGAAGAAGAAAATTTTCAAAGTTGTGTTTTGGGAAGACCATTGGACACCCTACAGTCAAGTCGTCAAACTGCAAACTCAAGGGTAAACAATTAGCCTGGTATTCTTTTCTGGTGGTAGGCTCTCTAAGAAGGGGAGGGGATAAGATGTGAAAATGCCTGCATTCTCACTGCCATTCTGGGTGGGTAGAGTTGCACTAAACTCGCAAATAGAATTATAAGTGCATGCATTGTAAGCACCCAAGCGGCATAGCTCCGGCGCTTATTGATTTGGCGTTTTTGTTGTCCAGTAACTGAGGGAAAATTCGGCGTTACCTCTGGGTTACTATGTAGTCACTTAAACAAGTTTGCATGACGAACCTTCGAATCTTACACATATAGCCCTAAAGTCAAAATTGGCCCAAAGGAAAGCAAACGATTTCCATTTCCTCCAAATAACTTCCGTAAACCAGCTTCCTTGTTAAGATTTTGAAAATCCAGACAGATATATCATGTATAAGACTCAGAGGTGTGGCATGTGAACTTATTCCTACGTCGCTATAAAGTAATTCTTCTTTTCTTAGCTAGTCGTGGTATCAGGGGAGTCTAACCCAGGAAAATTCTCAAAGCAATTGAAGAAAAGGCCGTACCTTTACTATCGATAAGAGCAGAGGTAGGTTACCTATACCAGGGAATAGAAACCCAGAGGTGACCAAAAAACCGTTTGTCACTTGATATTTTAGAGCCGTAGCGACACTAAATGGTTGTGAGAACGCGTGTGTTCCTTCATATGTATGAGAAGACAAGGGGGGATCCAATCATCAAGTTGTACAAATAGTTCGTTTTCCGAACTACACATATCAGGAGGGGTGTATGGAAAACTCAGTGGTGCAAAGACCCTCTCTGACTTGGACCCCTCACAAGAGGAAATCCGTCATACAAAGTAGAATTGACGTATCTGCGGAGTAAAATTTCTTCCTCTCTGCAATAGTTGGTGTCACCAGCTCATTCTCCAGTCGTAGTTCTGCAGATAGGTCAGTTCAACTTTGTACAGGAAACATGGCAAAAATATAATGTCGTTCTTTTTTCTTTTTTTTTAGCGGGGAACCCGCTATCCATTTTTTTAGGAGATTACATCCTCAGAAAACGTCCGCGTTCGCAGGTTAGGTTAGGTTACGGGACTTAGAAGAATTTCGAGTCTCGAGCTATATATTGTGACGTTCTACCAGTCACCGAATATCTCTTGACGCCAATAATAAAGAACAATTACGAAAACCGAGCTTTATTACTGGTACCCCAAATACAACACTTCTAAACACCGTTAAACTGTAACAAAATCGCGTTAAAGAACGAGAACACGTTAACTATCGCTTTTAAGATAACAACTGAATCGGTTTATCGGGTTGCTGCCGGCTATTTATAGTCTCACTCTTAATTCCGGAATTCTCGAGATTTCTTCTAGAACGGCAAACAGGTTATGCAAGAGTCCTTACAATCAATCGAGCACGTTCTAGATGGTTCAAGCGTATTCGGCGAAGTAGTTAAGCGATAAGTACGCTTCCTTGCGGCGTCTGCTATTATTAAAAGTTTAGCGGCATGTGCAAGCTTGGTGCTTGCGCCTTCATAGCAGAACGCCACAATATGATAGGAGGGGGACTTAGAAGAATTTCGAGTCTCGAGCTATACATGATAGGAGGGGGACTTGGAAGAATTTCAAGTCTCGCGCCTCTATATATAATAGGGGGCGAGGGGGGGGGGGGGGGGACTTGGAAGAATTTTGACTTTCGAGCTACCGTCCGCCGTCAAACCAAAAACTTGGAAAAATTTTGAGACTCGAGCTATATATGATAGGAGGGGGACTTGGAAGAATTTCGAGTCTTGAGCTATATATGATAGAAGGGGGACTTAGAAGAATTTCAAGTCTTGAGATATATATGATTGGAGGGGGACTTGGAAGAATCGTGACTTTCGAGCTTTATATGATAGGAGGGGGACTTAGAAGAATTTCGAGCTTCGAACTAAATATGATAGGAGGGGGACTTGGAACAATTTCGAGTCTCGAGCTATATATGAAAGGAGGGGGACTTAGAAGAATTTCGAGTCTCGAGCTATTAGGAGGGGGACTTAAAAGAATTTCAAGTCTCGAGCTATATATGATAGGAGGGGGATTTAGAAGAATTTAAAGTCTCGAGCCTTTATATATAATAGGGGGGGGGGGACTTGGAAGGATTTTGACTTTCGAGCTACCGTCCGCCGTCCAACCAAAAACTTAGAAAAATTTTGAGACTCGAGCTATATATGATAGGAGGGGGACTTGGAAGAATTTCGAGTCTTGAGCTATATATGATAGGAGGGGGACTTAGAAGAATTTCAAGTCTCGAGCTATATATGACAGGAGGGGGACTTGGAAGAATTTCGAGTGTTGAGCTATATATGATAGGAGGGGGACTAGGAAGAATTTCAAGTCTTGAGCTATATATGATAGGAGGGGGACTAGGAAGAATTGTAACTTCCGAGCTATATATGATAGAAGGGAGACTTGGAAGAATTTCAAGTCTCGAGCCTCTATATATAATAGGGGGGGGGACTTGGAAGAATTTTGACTTTCGAGCTACCGTCCGCCGTCCAACCAAAAACTTGGAAAAATTTTGAGACTCGAGCTATATATGATAGGAGGGGGACTTAGAAGAATTTCAAGTCTCGAGCCTCTATATATAATAGGGGGGGGGGGGGGACTTGGAAGAATTTTGACTTTCAAGCTACCGTCCGCCGTCCAACCAAAAACTTAGAAAAAATTTGAGACTCGAGCTATATATGATAGGAGGGGGACTTAGAAGAATTTCGAGCCTCGAACTAAATATGATAGGAGGGGGACTTGGAAGAATTTCGAGCTTCGAACTAAATATGATAGGAGGGGGACTTGGAAGAATTTCGAGTCTCGAGCTATATATGATAGGAGGGGGACTTAGAAGAATTTCGAGTCTCGAGCTATTAGGAGGGGGACTTAGAAGAATTTCAAGTCTCGAGCTATATATGATAGGAGGGGGACTTGGAAGAATTTCAAGTCTCGAGCCTTTATATATAATGGGGGGGGGGGAGACTTGGAAGGATTTTGACTTTCGAGCTACCGTCCGCCGTCCAACCAAAAACTTAGAAAAATTTTGAGACTCGAGCTATATATGATAGGAGGGGGACTTAGAAGAATTTCGAGCCTCGAACTAAATATGATAGGAGGGGGACTTGGAAGAATTGTACTTCCGAGCTATATATGATAGAAGGGGGACTTGGAAGAATTTCGACTCTCGAGCTATATATGATAGGAGGGAATGTAGAATGATAATTTCGATTTGAATTATATGACAAGATTATCAACTCAGTTCCACACCACCTGAGAGGTCGAGTTAAGGAATTGCGGGTTCCCCGCTGCCATTGCAACGTTTGCAATGGCTTCTAATTTTTTTTCCTTGTCTTCCCAATATCAGTTACAAAAAGTTGCTCTTCAAGGAAGGAGCGTCACTGCTCCACCGGAAAAACTTACAATTATCAAGCTATGTATATGAGAAGGGGTAGGGAACTTTCAAAACTTTTGTCTCTCGACCTATATATCGAGAGGGAAATTCGGAAAAGTTTCGAAGCTCTCTAGATCAGCAAGGAGACTTAATCTGTTCATGGAGTTATATTTCAGGAAAAGGGCTTGACTGAAGTTCGACTTTCAAGCTACGTATTACAAAGGAAACTAGGTAAAACCTTGACCATTGAGCAAAGTTTAGCCCCGAAAGAGGCCGAGTCTCTGACCTAGTTTAAAATTTGGAAAATTTCTAGTTCCCAAGTACTCAAATAAAAAATTTTGACTTTCTCAAGTAATCGTTTGTGTGAAAATCATTAATCAAAATTGTAGAGGGTGAAAGTAAGTGAAACGCAGGTAGTTGAGAGAGTTTGTGACCGTATTGGAATTGTAACACAGAGTAAGTGGAGGACGCGGAGAAGTGGAGTGAGATCATTTTGGCAATGGAATGGGTGGAACGTGCGTGACCAATTCTGAGGCCGAAGAGAAGGATTTCTTTAATATGACGGTTACGTGGAATGGAAGAAGTCCAGAAGACTGCCTTGCTTTCGATTACTCTAAATTTGTTTGAACGCTGATTTTTCCGAAAGTCTGGCCAGGATTAAAGAATCTGGGATTGGTAATAGTTTCTAAGTTCAGAAGCAGAGGTAAGGACAGGGTCAGAAATTGCGTGAGATAGAAGGGAATCTTTGGCGACAAAGATAATAGCGTCAGGTTCCGGGAAGTTGATGTGACCAGGAATCCACAGCAAGGAGACAGATGTAAAATTGGACGATAGTAGTAAATGAATGCGCTGATTTTGGGAATTAGTTGATTAAGATTCCTGAATAGCCAGGAGTGATGAAAGTGAGTCCGTTGACAGTAGAAATTTGAGCTGGGGGTGAGGAGATGGAGATGAGAAAGACAAGAGTATGTGGCATTTTGTTTAGTTGTAAAAATGAAGGCAGAATTTTTCAATTAACGACTGATTATGACGCCTTGGATTCTTGAGTCCACATTTAGATCAGTCGGAAAATTAGTATAATAATTATTTCTAATAAGTTGTCGGTGTATAGGGTTGTGAGTTTGAAGATTGTCAGCTAAAGGGATGGGTTAGTTATAGGGGATAGATGGTTCAATTTGAGGTGTTTGAATAGTTCAGATTCAAAGGATGAGAGAATTATGTCGGCAAAGTGTGGTGCGCAGATTGGAAGGTGAGTGAATTGAGCTGTGGGTACAAGAAAATTGGCACTAAGAGTTAGAAAGCGGCATTCGAAAGAGGAGGGGGTTACCATGATCTTGGGGGTTACCACTTTCAACGCAGAAGCTGAGAGTGGAGCTAGATCGTCGTGTACCGAGGGCTTGATTTATGTACTTCAAATCGATTGTATTGACAGACAGAAAAGAGTTCTATGGTGTATTATTGAAGAAGAATAGATGATAAATTTGTTGAGTTTTGCGTTGCATACATGAATAGAGGATGGAAGAAGAAGGTCACTGCTCTATATTAGTTAAGAGAATGATCAGTAACGGTATGTGATCTTCTGTGGATAAATTTCTTTTTTGGTGAGTGAGGTATCACAGGGACAAGTCGGGTGTTGACGATCAGGAATAAGTTTACAGTTAACAATTGATTGATAAAATATAGTTCTGAGTTCAAATGCAATTATTAAGTGAGAACATGTGTGAGTAGGTCTGGAAGTGTTTGATTTTTTTTTTTTCTTATTTTACAAGCTAAGTTACTAGCAGCCTGCCTTCAGGGCCATGAGCTCGGCGAAATTGCGTGATTATATGAGTGAGAGGAAGTTGGCTCGTTGTAGAAAGTTGAATATGTTGAGGACGGAGGCAAAGTCATCTGATAGTGCCTCTGTAGTGTTGTGAGGGATGGATAAGGAATTACGGAGTTGGGTCAAGTTGGGGCAGAAGAAGATGTGTTGAACGAATAGGGGGGGGGGGTTCAGGTTCGCAGTGAGGAAATGAGAGGGGCATAAGATAAGAGATTAGATGGGTGTGTGTGAGTCTGATGTAGCCGATTCTGAGACGGGCGATGACAATTTCTTCTCTGCGTGTTAACAGATTTGAAGAGTCCCATAGTATGGGAATATTTTTAATTTGGGCTAGTTTGTGTGCGATTTGAGATTAGACCAATGAGTGAACCGTGCTTGAGTGATGATTTTGTTGATGTGTTTGGAGAGATCTGAGCGTGAGGGGAGGAAAGAGCGGTGACTGATGGGTTATGGGTTGCAAGTTTAGCTGCTTTGTCGACATTTTCGTTTCCTGAGATACCTTGTGACCACAGGTACCCAGATGAAGAATAATGGGATGGGGATGGTGTGAAAGGTGGCAATGAGAGAGTGTATACGATTTATGAGTTGGTGGGAGGAAGTGTGGTTGGATATGGCGTCAAGTGATGATAGGGAATCGGAAATGACCAAAAATGGGTTAAGAGGAAGACGGGAGGTTAGGATGTGTTCTAGACAGCTACAAATTGCTTGTAGTTCAATGGTGAAGATGGATGTGGTGTTGCAGTGTCAGTGAGAGACTGTGAAGTGACCTATTGAGTATGCAAAGCCGGTTCTATTTTGATATTTAGATCTATCGGTGAAACATAGGGGAGGGTTGTGAAAGCTGTTAAGAATTTTGTTAAACCGTGCCTGGTATTTTCCGGAAGAATTTGAAAGACGAGGGGGGTGTTTTAGGTCGCGAATTTGTTAAGGTAGAATAAAGAGCCAAAGAGGGGTTGAGGGAACGATGTGGTTAAGACGATGGAACTTGGAGGGGTGTGCCAACTGGAGTTCTAGGTTAGAACGTAGATTGGTCATGGAATTTTGGTTGTGGTGAGGAGGGAGTATGCGATGGTGGACAGGGATTTACGGATATTGTAGGACAGTTGCGAGGAAGTTGGTTGTCAGTTTGAGGCGTCGATAATGAATAGGAGGGAAGCCAGTGTCTGTACAGAGGCTTTCAGCAGGGCTGGTTCGGAATGCTCCAGTAGCAATTGTGAGTGAATAATTTTGGATAATGTCGAGTAGTTTTAAATGAGAGGGAGGGACGAGAACGTGAATGGGTGATCGTAATCGAGGATGGATCGGATTAAGCTCCGGTAGAGGTGGAGAAAGATTTTTCGGTTACAACCTTCTTTAGGGTGGGAAAGGAATTTCAGGATATTGAGTGCTCGAATGCATTTTGATTTAGCTAGTTTGATACGAGGGATCCAAGAGTGACGGTTGTGGAAATTGAGGCCGAGAAGGATTTTTCGGTTACAACCTTCTTTAGGGTGGGAAAGGAATTTCAGGACATTGAGTGCTCGAATGCATTATGGGAGATCCAAGAGTGACGGTTGTGGAAATTGAGGCCGAGAATTTCAGTAGTTTCAACTTGTCGGATGGAGTAGTTAGCTATTGTGAGAGGGGTAATTTAATGGTTTTCTAGCGTGGTTTTTGGAAGATGATGAGTTCGGTTATGGGGTAAGAAATGCGGAATCTTAGGAGGGAAAGCCAAGCGTGTATTTCATTGATTGTTTCTTGAAGTAGACGGTGGACGCGTCTTGTGTTACTGGAACGTAAATCAGAGAATAGTAGGGTTTGAATCGGAAACTTAATGATTTTTGTTATGTTGTTGATGGCGATCAGAAAAAGGATGCCACTAAGTGGGGATCCTAGGAAGATACCATTTTCTTGGGGGGAGGGTTGAGGAATACTGATCGCTTACGTGGACTTTAAAAGATCGATTAGTAAAATAATTTCGAAGTAGGAGAAAGAAGGGTCCTCGAAGTCCAAGTGGTGCACGATGACGCACACGAAGTTGTCCAGTTCTACATAAGAAGTTTCCGCAAGGTGATTTGGGCCAAATGAACACAAATTCTGGAATATACTCGTAGTAAAAACTTCTCTTACGAGTCTCCAGTCCAAAATTTTTTGAAGTCTTTAATCTAGGTCCAGATCATTCACAGATTACTGGAAGGCTGGGAACATGAATGTTTTTACTCCGTTTAAGCCCCCCAGGGTCGACAAATTTTGAGGTTACGGTTGATGTTTACGGCGAAGATATGAAACATCTAAATTTTGACTCACAAGTGATGAGAAAATCTGGACTTCAGCGCAAAGGAAGAAGTGAGAAGTTAAACAGAGGAAAGAAGCCTGGAAAAATCGGAAGTGTAGCTACTGAGCTTAAGAAGGGTTGATTCAAGTTTTCTAACTGTTGAACGGGTCAAAACGTGCTTTATTCCCCGGTACATTCACGGATATCAAGAATCCATAAAAGACAATTTCCATTGTGGCTCAGTGAGGATGCATTAAACGAGAAATTAATCCGAGTGAGTGTCAGTGATTACGAGTCGGTGAGGAGGAGAACTTGGCGTCGAGATTGTGGACGTGGAAGGTCAAGTGGGCTCTCAGACAGATGAAGATGGTCTTGATTGAAAATAGTGATACATTTCCGCGTCCAGCAGAAATAATTTAGTCTCCTAAAAATGACTCGAGGCCAGTTCTAGTTTAATTTTTTGATTCAAAGATGAAACATGAAACTGTTTTAGGAATTTACCAACTATTGGCAAACTGATGAGGCAATTGTCGCTTTAGGAAAGCTGGTCGATTGTAGCCGAGAGGTGTTGATGAAGATTGATGGTATGGGGCGGTAAAATGGAGTGCGTATAAGGATATGAGCAATGCCAGAGTTTTCAAAAGCGTAGGAGATCGAGAAAAGCCTCTTCACGAAGGCTGAGAGCTGGGCATTTCCAGAATGCACCTGAAGAAAAATGTAGACTGAGAGCTTGGACTATGTTTAGCACTTTAAGGTGATAATATAGACTGGTAGGTCGTACAGGTGGGAGAAAGAGGATCTTCTGCAATTTTCAACTTACCACTCATTTATTTATTTTTGGAAATATTGAAAGCTAGAAGGTGCCACAGAAAATAGTTTTCTCTTCTTCAAAACTGAACCAAAAAAAAAAATCAAAAGAACCTCGGATAATCATGAAGAAATCGTCAGCCTTGCGGCTCGAAGTCGATCTCACTCTCCTGATAAACTCTTTGGCCACAACCCTCACCCGGCAAAGAAAAAGTTCCAGCCTACTGCTACAGATTTACAAATGGTTCTGTTTCCTTCAAATAAGAAAAATGAAAAATCCATACACTTCAGTCTTAGTAAGCTTTCTACATGTATGACGTCATCAGCTCGTGAGGTCATTTTAGTCTCGCGTTTTCAAGACGTAAACTTCAGGATGACCCCCAATCTTAAGATCTATCCAAGTCAATAAAGAAAAAAATCAACGTAGAAGAATTTCAAAATTTTGTAAGATTCAAAATCGAATTCCCAATCCTGCATCACACATAGTCCCTGAACATAACGCTCGATGGACGGAAATTTTCGGAAACTCCTTCCTCTTGTAAGAAGGTCAATTCCCCTTTACAACCCGACCTTCCCTTACACAACAAGCTTGAAGATACGAATTTTTTCGAACTCATCTCTTCTTACATATGGTTCAAAAATTAAAATTTATTTAAATCTTCCCTTTCGAATACAAAAAAGCTCAATAGTTGTAATTTTTCTAGCCTCCCCCCCCCCCTTCGCAATCTCACTCATCATTGGCCTTCTCTTTCACGTAAAGCTAAATAATTGTAATTTTTTGAAGTCCATCTTCTCTTACTGTAGCCCAATAATGAAATTTTTCTAAATATTTCTCCGGACGTACAGAATCGTCCAAAGGCCTTCTCATTCAAAGATAAAAAACCCTGTAAGTCTTCCTCGGAAATCAGAATTTTTCCAAGTCTTATTCTCCTTCATAAGCCCATCAATGATTAAAATTTCGTCAATCCCCCTCTTGATATGCATATTGGTCGGGATTTTTCCAAGCCTCCATAACAAGTCAGAGCACCCCCTCCGCTCAAAGACACGATGCACAGAACGGAGGCTAGGCAGTGGTTACCTATTGAAGACTCACGAGTTCTTTAACGGAGTTAAACAAAGGGTGGCAAGGAACCTGTTTTATGGGGCATGTGGGATCTGACCTATATAACGTCATCCAATTGTGGCGTCACAGGCTCGGACTTTAGAGCTATATATAATTGGAAAACTGATCTATGATGTCATCAGACTGTGACGTTACAAGGCTGATCTCCGATGTCATCAAACTGGGAGTCATAGACCCCGCTATTCAAGCTATATATAATAGGAGGTTACGAGTTCCGAGATAAATATGATAGGAGGGTACGTACGGGACGACAATAAGTTGTATGATACAGAACAGTAAAAATCTCTTGAAGCCTTTCTCTGGTCTTCTGACTTATTTATTTGATAGAAGGGGTACTTGAGAAAACTCGAGCTCCGAGATTTGCCGGACAGCGGCCGAAAAATCCCGGATAAAGAGGTTGCCTGTTAAAATTGTTACTCTTTTCTCCTGTATATTCCCGAGATTGCAATTTTTCCGAATTTCCTCACGAAAAAATTCATTTTGATTGAACGTTGAGGTCATTGTCAGACGAGGAAGATTTGAAAAATTTCAATGTTTATCCGAGGACTTGAAGAAGAGGAACGTTAAAGAGTAGGAGAGAACTTGGAAAAAGTTTTCACCTCCGAGATATAAGAAAAGGGAAGAGGATTCATAGAAGATTCGACTGGCTTTTAAGCTCTGAAATTGGGAGAAGGGAAATAATACTCTCGAGGGGGTCCGAAAGAAACTTGAAGTTTACTACAAAACAAGTTCCCTGCTCGTTTACCAACCCCCGAGCAGCGTAAGAAGTGCAAGGGCGGATCCAAGAGTACAGTCCAAGAGTCGCTTTATCGATCAAACGGAACTTGAGGAAAACAGATGCGAACTACAAAGGAGAGCACATAAATTTATACCTTCATGTGCTGAAGCGACGACTGACGAATTTCGATGACGCGAGTGCATCCCCGATGAAACAGAAATTCGAACAATCTGATCTTTCCCACTCCATTACGAAGGTAAGATAGGAGTCAAAATCACGACCTTTGAAACATCACAGTAGTATCGATGAATGAAATTTCAAAGATTTCATGAATTGCAGAACGTAAATAATTACTTTCGATCGCCCTTACGTATGTTTCCCGTGTCCAGTTATAGAATATTAAATTAAATTATTAAAACCTATGGTAAAACGTCGTCGAGTAGGCAGTTATACGGTGTACACCTTGGAGACCCATGACGAATCCGACGCGGAATCGGTTCCACCGGTTAAGAGGGGTAGTGGGGAGTCGGGTAGTGGCGCGTGATGTGGTCGCGAGTAGACGGCGTGCACGAAGCCAGCTGTACCTGTCAGTTTCCGGTACATTACATCTCTAGTACTACCTGGCAGTAGACAACGAAAAGTGATTGTAGTTTCATGTGTTGCGCTCAAGTACTCGCGCGATCTCTTAATTTTTTCTTGTGGTAGTTATCGTGCTTATTCGTACACATACGGTTTAAATTTCGCACAATCCTTTCGCCTTCGTCTCTGTTTTGTTTTGGTTTTTGTGATTTGACACCTTTTACACACGCAGTTTACTCAATCGGATCTCATTCTGATCTCGGACGAAGAAGAGAAAAAAGTGAAATTACAACGAAGATTTCACAGGTAGAGATATATTTTTTTCCTCTCTTTCTTTTTCGTGTGATATATTCGCAAGCCGAAATCGCGCAAATCTCCGAGGACCAACAAAATTTTCGAGATAATGTCGCTCGTCATCGCGTGTATGCCCGATTTACATTGATAATTTGATACAATATTATTATGATTTACATTACTTTCTCCGTCTTGAACGGCAGTGCGTCTACATACATATACACTGTGGTACGTCTGTTAAATAACTTATATAGGTGAGATCATACTACTCCCTAATTAATTGAATATCGTTCAAAACTTTCACTTTCGTCATTCTCTCACGAGAGGAGAATAAGTTTCGAGATTTGAGGACCCTTTGATATACCATATTTTAACAAAAACAGCAAAATTTTTCCGAGCAAATGAAAGTTACAAAACATCCAATTTGATCTAACAGAACTGAAAAGTTCAACCTTTTACGGCTGTCATTATTACAGTCATTACTCTTGAAAATTATGACTCAATCTGCAGACGAAACGAAGTCTCAAATTTGAAAGAAATTTTTCGGACAGCAGTCCAAAGACGCGTCTCTAAATAAAACAAAGAAGAATTAAGACAAAAACATTCCGTTGCCTGAGTAGTTATGGATCGACTGCAGATTTTCTTTCTCCCCAGGCACCCAAAAAGAGGATTTTCCCCGATTTCGTCGCCATTCACTCGACAAGATTAGTAAATGAGATGTGTATTAGGAATTAGGAGTTCAAGACGACTCGACCGTATGAAAGAAGTGTATCAAGCTCAATTTTCAAAATGGAAATGTTCAAAAGCAGGATGGTAGATTCCACTTTCTAATTATTTGTATCACATGAAATACGGCTGCTCCTGATTTCTATAATTTTTATTTGGTGGACCACCAACCATATCGGTCATTTTGAGCATCGTTTTTTTCTTTTTTCACAAAATTTCTAAACTTTTGCCCCTTCCTTCTTATTCATACACGCTTGATCTTACTCTTTCTTCACTAAATTATTTGCTTTCAACTTGTCTTCCACATCAGTAGACGAAAAATAATTATTAGATTCAAAATATAATTTCGGTATACGAGTAGGGCGCCTCGAACCATGGAGAATAGGTTTCAATTTTTATTTTTCCAAATCAAATCCCTCATTGATATCAGCTTTGAGCGACTCTCCTTGACCAGAATATTTTGAAATAGATATCGACGAATTCTTTATTTATAATATTTATTTTTTAACCACGAATAAATCTTCCTTATTGATATCGACAAAAACATGAAACCCATTTTAGAGATTGGAGGATGAAAACAATGAAACAGTCGTAAATTCGACTTGATAACCGATGACGTCACACGAACAAGTTAGAGAGTCATGTAGGCATATTTTTTAACAGGTGGAAGGGTCTTTTGGTGACAACATCCACCGAGGGTGTCTTTCCAACAAAGTGTGGTCTCGATGGAGGGTGAAAGCGTTCCGTACTTCGGAGGTTTGGAACAATTTTCGATGGTTGAACATCGAGTATCCGAGGACTTAAAGGAGAAGACAGAGATTTCAATACGAGAAGAGGAACTTGGAAAAATTGAAATCGTCTCTCGGGATATTCGGGCTAGATAGCAGGAAATTTAGCCAGACGAAGGAGATTTGAAAAATTTCAATGTTTAAATAGTGAGAGAGAATTTGGAAAAATATCTTCACTTGAGAGATATAAGAAAAGGGAAGGAGATTCATAAAAGATTTGACAGGCTTTCAAGCTCTGAAGTTGGAAGAAAGAAAATAATACTCTCAAGGAGGTCCGGAAGAAAGTTGAAAATTACTATAAAACAGATTCCCTGCTCGTTTACCAACCCCCGAGCAGCGTAAAAAGTGCAAGGGCGGATCTGAGAATATATTATTTCGAAAGAGAGAAGATAATCCATTGACCAAAATTTTTGTTGCTAACCTGTATCGTTTCAGTCTTTTCAGAAGTTCTACATTCCCACTATCTACCGCTCTCCTTTAAATCCGTCCCTGATTTTTTTTCCCCGAGTCTCACTTTTTTTGTATATACCAAGAGTTTGTTTACATTTGTTCTAACGATATCTAATTCACCTAATTTATAGTATTATTTATGTTTAAACTACACGCATCGAACTTGACTTTCACTGACTGTAAATAATAATAAGACATCGTATAAACTCATTTAATAACTTCATAACATCACGTATATGTAATCAAATCATGTGCAAATCTCATTCATGATTTCTTTCAACGCGTAAATAATGCATTCTTCTCTCACTCTCTTTGCACTCGACCACTTTATTTTAAATCAAGCTGTAAGGATGCTAGAAGGCAACTATTAAATAATAGAAAACTGGACTTTGTGGGTCTCTGGTTGACCACAAACCAGTTTAGGAATTTTCCAAATTTTTTGTCAGAAAAATAGAGCGTATTCCGTGCTAATCCTATCTACCAATTTACAAAAGACGAAGCACAGTATTTCGAATTTGTTGATAACCGAAGTTGAGACTAAAGCAAAATAGTAGGGGGAGATAATAGTTTATTGCGTCCGAAATATTGTTTGAGAAAGTTTTATGATTCGGCTAGCGAGGTAAATATTTAAAATTTCTAGATATCCGCTCTCTTCGTGGACAGTGAAGGCTTTTAGGCATCGCATCGTCTTCAGATTACACCGTTTGAAAGCCTTATTTTCGACTATCCATATCAAAATGTTTCTTAGATTCCTTATCAAAAAAAGTTTATAAACTTCTCAGCGAAAAGATAACGAATTTTGTATCATAATGTAGCGGATGAACGTCACGAATTTCTAAATTGGATTTTGGTATCCTAACTAGAAAACTCTTATAGAAACTCTCAGATATGTAATTCGAAGTTCCGTCATTAGTCTTCAACGGCCCTTTTGCAAAATTTCGTACCTAATACTAGAAAATTTTAAAACACGTAAATCTTCGACTAGAAAATACACGTAATTAAGAAGTAAGCACAGTCAGATTGAAATGTCGAACTAAGAATCAAAAATACAAATGTCAGGCCGATAATACAGAGTTTATCGGAGTCTTTTTTAGCTTTCCCCGAACCATCTTATATCGTAATCCGGGATATGAAGATGGAGGGAGCTCCTTCTCCCTGACTCGCTGAACTTGATTCCATGTGACGGCAAGTATAATCAGAATTAAAAAAAAAAAAAAAAAGAAGTTACCATAATTATGTTGATAAATTCACATCTGCTACCCTCCTCTCCAGAAAAAGAAGAAATTCATTGACACAAAATCAACAGAAATTTGATTTCTTTCGTCGATTTACGTCTGTATTAGGTCGACATGGGGTCGAATTAAGTCAACTCAATATCAACTTATCAGTCCGTCATCTTGATTTCAATTCCATTTCGAGTCATTCCCTCCGAATTTTCAATCGACCTAAAATTAAATCTAACATTGCGTCGATCGACAGCCGTCGACTTTAAATCGATCTCAAATTCAAGTCGAAATGTTCTCAATTGCTACTTAGAATCAACTGCATGCCGACGTCGTTATTGAGTCGACATGAGCTCAGGTTTGTTGACCTGATTTTGTCTAATTAGTCACATCAATTTTCAGCTCACCACTCCGACGACTTAATGAGTATCAAACCATGTGTGCTGATCAACATCCAATCAAACGTCGCTACCGTGTTCCGAAAACTGTAAGCTGTGATATCACCGTTAAAGTCATGGTATAGCAGTGCAGTGTTGAATGTCCGTGAGATGATATATTCCGCTCTGTATGACCAGCAGATTACATACATTACGTTGCAGCAAAACTCGCAGAAAATGTTCTTCACGCGCTTTATTCAAGATGAAGCTTTTTTAACAGATAGACATAATGGACACGTTTCCCTGTGGTGGTCTGTGCGTGACGTCATTCAACTGATCAAGTTGAGCTCGATCATTATAGATATTAAGAAACGACTGAGCGCAATATTAATGACCTCATTTTTGAAAAATGATAACAAGTTCAATTCTACGTCCTGTCCATATTTGCGTGTAAACCTGAATGTAAGCGCGACGCATTGAAATATTACGAATAGTTAAACATTATTTACGCTAATATTGGAATAAAAGGTTCATTGAATCAGAGTTGACTACTGCTCATGTGCCATTCTCTTAACTGCGCGCTCTTCCATTTTTTTGAGTTGGTAGTCAGGCTGGTTTAATGTTATACCAAGTTATTTGGTCGTCAATTCTTGAATGAACATTTTACCAGGTGCATAAGAAGATGGAGAGTGGTCGAATACCCATCTTACTCGCCTGAAACTACCTTTAGCGACCTTATACCTTGGAGATATTGGAAAAGATTGTTTTTACGCACTTCACCTGTTAACACTCAACCAATTTGAGTCAGTGAGTACAGAAATGGACGCCCCTAATAAAAAGAACCCCTTTTGTTTGTGTGTGCGTGTATCAATAGAGTCTAGATAAGTTTCGCACCAGCAGACTTCATCCATTTGTACAAATGGCTGTCTACTGAAAAAAACTTGAAAACATCCAACTCTCATTGGACCTTTAATGAACTCTTCCTTCATGAGCTTTTCATATTTCAACTCGGGTCCTCATTCAATTCATTCTCGACTGCGAAACTTCAGTTCACAATCTCATTAAACAATCAGGATACAGTTCAAGCTTCAGGCTTCCGTGTCGCTTTAGGTGCATTGGGAACTTGCTCAGCGCTCACCCTCTGTGCAGAAACTATCTTTCATTCTCTATATTTTTGAAGAATTTCTCTCTCAGCAAAACTTCTCAGCAACGTCGCTCACAGCCCTTCATTCCCATTCACAATCGTATTTTCAATCCACTGACTCTTACTATCGTCAACACAAAATCCTACACTAAGCTTAAAACAGATCTCCAGAATCTCTCAACATCCGCTCCTAACTGCAACTTTGATCTTACCAATTATCCGACAGCAACCACTTCTCGATCAAAATACCCAAAATCATTTACCTAGAATAATCAGAACCAGGTTTGTGCCACAATGACGGACCAAAAAATAAAACTCTTCATCACATCCAGAGAATTTCAATACTTATCCAAAGCAAAACTCCTCCATCACATTTAACCTTTATTTTTCCCGGGTGAGGAGCTAAATGGCTTATTATGAGTAGCTAGAGGCTTGAAAAAAGAAAATTTGGGAAACACTGCAAAGGCAGCGGGGAACACGCAAGTTACGCAATTCCGCGGGAAAGAGCTAATCTTACGAGTAGACGCCTTAGTTCTAATGGAGAGTCAGAAATTTTCCAATTACCTCTCCTATTGTATATGCCTCCTCATCCCAAGTCCCCCTCTTATCATTATATTATACAGCTCTAACGTCGAAATTTTTTCCAAGTCTCTCGCGTGATGAGATGACATTATAGATCATTCCCTGTGACGTCATACATCAGTCCCACTGATGTCACGATGTAAGGGAACCTGTTTAACCGGGAGGTTTTTCAGAAGAAACTTCTACCGTTCGGCTGGCCTTCCAAGTCCCCCTCCTATCGTATATAGCTTGGGGGCCGGGTCTTGTGGCGTCACAGTTTGATGAAGTCATAGGTCAGCTTTGTGACGTCACAATCTGATGACTTTGTAGACCAGTTTTGTTTTACCAAGTCCCCCATCCCATCATAATAGCTTGAGGGTGGCACCTGAGGCGTCACAGTTTGATTACGTCAGAGTTAGCCTTGTGACGTCACAATCTGATGACTTCGTAGATCAGGTTCTTCTTCTACGTCTCCCTCCTATCATATATAGCTTGAGGGCGGGTCCTGTGATGTCACAAACCTGTTTTCTCTTTCCAGTTCCCCTCTTATCATATATAGCTAGGGGCGGGACCTGTGACGTCACAGTTGATGACGTCATAGATTAGTTTTTGTTTCTTAGTACCTCTCCTTATTCCTATCATATATAGCTTGAAGACGGGGCCCGTGACGTCACAGACCTGTTTTCTTTTTTCAAGTCCCCCTCCTATAATATACAAGCCGTAAGCCCGCTAAATATTATAAAATTTCAAATCATTTTCAAGGTTCTTGATATTTATTTATCATTAGTATTCTTTTAGTTCAATTTCTAATCTAATTTTTTGAATATCTTCTCTGATATTTGGATGCCGTCTTTTTAGAAGATCCTTTGACCATTCTTCTTTCTGGGTGTATGCTGAAAAATTTGTCATTTTTTGTGGATTCTTGGAGGAGGTAGATAACTTCCTATATAATGATACACCAAAACTTTTGAAAGTTGTAAATATGTTTGGAACTTCATTACACCCTAAAGAAGTCATTGAAAGCGCATTGTTGTATTTACGCAAATTATTAAGAAAATGAGAAGATCTATTATCCCTTCCGTCTAAAAGTTTTTGAAGAAGATCCGGCACTGAGGGTAAATTAGGTAACTTAATCTTACCACTTCCGCAACAGAAATTTCGATTTTCAGTTTCAAATAATTTTCCATCACAAAATGTGCACGTAATTACCAGATTCCCAATTGAACTTATACTGGTATATTCTTTCTCAATAATGTACCTAATGAATGGACCATTACCGTTTTGACAATCATTTTCCACATTATTTTCTGATGTAAAAATTTCGGAATTGACACGAGCCCTCTTCCCTTTGTTCGTCAACCGCCCTAGATTTGCTTTCTTGCGTTTTGGCATTCCAATTAGATTGCAATAAAGTGAGACATCCGTGACTTCGATATTGAATTTTCGAAATTGACGTGAATTGTTTTTCTTTTCTTAGTCCTCACATTAAATTTGAAATAATGAAAGACAACCACCAATTCTTCAGATAATTGATAAGTAAAATCTTTATCGTAACCCTACATTATTCGATTACTCATAGTATGGGTATTCAAAACTTCTCCAGTTAAAAAGAACCATTTTCCAAAAATGATTGCCTAGCACATATTAATTTTCGATGAACGTCAACAAAAATGCTTCTTTAGCATTTTTAACCAATAAATTAATGAATGACACAGATTTTTCATCTTTGAATCATTCCTGACACCCCCCCCCCAACCACAAAGATATATACTACACGCTATTCGCCTGATTTCGTAACGTCAAATTTATTACATGTAAACCTTCTCCTAGGCAAGCTAATGCAATGGAAACAAATTCCGAGTTCGTAGGTGAAATAGGAATAAAGTTAAATGGATCTGCGATTTTGCAACTTCTCTTTACATAATAGATAGCTAGGGGCGGGACCTGTGACGTCACAGAGTTTTTGTTTCTTAGTCCCTCTCCTATCATATATAGCTTGGGAGAACGGATCTTGTGACGTCATAGGTCAGCTGTGTGACGTCCTGATGACTTTGTAGACCAGTTTTTTGTTTTTTGTAAGTCTCCCTCCCATCATATATAGCTTGAAGACGGGGCCCGTGACGTCACAGACCTGTTTTCTTTTTTCAAGTCCCCCTCCTATAATATATATCTTGAGAGCGGGGCCTGTGACGTGACAGTTTGATGACGTGATCAGTTTTCTTTTTCCAAGTTCCTCTCTTATCATAATCTACCGGGTGGGGCAAAAAGATGTTAGGTACCAGTTAAATGGAAGTTTGCGCTAAATCGGTCGTAACGTGAAAATGCAGAACGTTAGACGTATAGTTTAAATGTACGGATTTTGTATCTCAATTTCATCTTCAATTTGAGCCACATCCGAAATTTCTACAACTTTTTTGAGCCGAGTTATGGACCATAATGTACCTAAATTGATCGATTTGCCAAGATTTTGAAAATAAGAAATTGAAAAATACCCCCCTTCCAAGCTTCATAGGGTTATTTTAGGTATTTTTTTTCGGAATCGGCGTTAAATTTCACTTTCAAATCGGATAAAATATGGAAGTTTGAACAATTTTTAATTTCTGAGAATTTTGGCGAATTGATCAATTTTTGGCACATTTTGGTCCATAACTGGGCTCAGAAATGTCGTAGTAAGTTGACCAGGGGCGGAAATTGAAGATAAATTGAGATACAAATTTCGTAGATCTAATGAATGCATCTAACCAACCTTTCGCGTTTTTGAGCTGGAGTGAATTTAGTTCAAACTCCCATTTAACTGGTAACATCTTTTTGCCCCACCTCGTATAGCTTGGGAGGGCGGGACCTGTGACGTCACAGTTTGATGACGTCATATATCAGTTTTGTGAAGTCGTAATCTGATGACGTCGTGGGTTAGCCTTGTATTGTCACAATCCAATGTCGTCATGGATCAGTTTTCTTTTCCTATGTTCCCCTCTTATCATATATAGCTTGGGAGGACGGGACCTGTGACGTCACAGTTCGACGACGTCATAGATCAGCCTTGGAAGTACTAATCTGACGACGTTTTAGGTCAGCCTTGTGACGTCACTATCTAATGTCGTTATCGATTCATCATAAAACAGGTTCCCCGCCACTCCTCACTCAACTCCGTTGAAGAACCCGTGAGTTTTTTCCAAGTTTCTCTCTTATCATCCTCAACAAGGACATTTTTTCGAAAATTATGGCGTCACAAAAATCGAATGTGGACGCGACTATTTTTGAGCATACTCCCCCCCCCCCACAATAAAATAGAAAAAAAAAACAGTAAGCGACCATACGGAATATACTATCAAAAGATGGTGAATAGTACGGACGTTTATAAAATAAGGAAGGAAGGAAGAGGAAGTAGAACGACAAATCCCAGAGCTTTTCACAGAATTGACCTTTTCTTACATAACGCGTAACTTTTAGAAAAAAGAAAAAAAAAATTGGTGGCAGACCCGAAGCAATGAAAAATTGAGTTTTCAACTCATAAATAATCCTCATTTTTCAAACTTTTATCGAACCTAAATTGAATTTATGGAACCTTTTTTGGATTTATTGGACCATTTTTCGAATGTTTGACATTTATTGGATTTAGAAATTTGATACATGACACTCATATGACTTGTGTCAAAAGATCGATTATTGAAAAATTCCCAGTCTCCACTTTTCCAGAGCGTAAAAATAAGAAATGTTCAAGCGTAAGAAAGTGTCATACCACTATTTTTCCTTCGAGACGTGCATGAATTCTCGACTACCTCCAAGAGACGAAGCACATGGCATGGCACATTCACGTTCCTTCTAACCGTGCCAATGCATCGAAATTTCCACGCTGCTCTCTCGCCAGGCTAGTCGATTCTTCATTATTCCCAGCCTATTCACGCGCTTAAAATTTCGTCTCGCTGCCGACTAATAGCATTTATCGGTTGCATATAGGATACCTTATTGTTTGCATACACAATAATAATCGTGGTGTTCGATCTCATTCAAGGTGAGAACTTGAGGGCATCGATTGTTATATAATGCGGAATGTGCGTACATCTACCAGCCTAATATAGGATACCCGCGTACGCATGTAAAAGTCTTCGCTATTTTCCGATGCGTAAATCAAGCTGTCACAAGAGCACTATACCTATAGGTACCCGTGCTCTATGACGATTATTAAGAGGTTGAGAACATCGACGCGTTGTTCGCATCTCGCACACAGTCATGTACCACGCGGGTACAGTTTACCGTTTCTGCGAAGAAATTAATCTAACACGTGGACTAGGAACGCGTGTTCTTAATTATTTTCAAGTAGCAGATCTCCCATCGGATAATGTTAAATTGTCCATAATGAGGAGCACGTACTGCATTTTATATGCGCATATACATGAGCCGCGTGGATATAGGTTTGTAATGTACAGGAGAGCCACGGAGTGCACATTAATGATTATTCTTGTTTTAAAAACGTTTCGTAATGGTCGCGTCCGAGTGCAGCCTTTGTTTTATCGTCAATATACATATTTGTTTTTAATTTTCAAACGAATGGCGAAGGTATACCTGCTGCATGTAACGAAAAAGCGGTCAATACTTCGGCTTGCATTAATGACCGCTTTGGGCACCGTCCAAGAATGTACCCGCGTACAGAGATACTCTTTAGCTTCATTACGCATTTTGTAGAAATTAACACTAATCGCGCAGTAAACCTCCATCGATGTACACGGTGTGCCGCACACACACATAAACTCTATTGCTACTGCTCCCATTAAATGTGAAATTTCCATATTTTAAGCGCACACATCGTAGTTTAATGAGTAGAAAGTAGACGAAGATGGTTCGTCTTGTTACGAGTGTATTATTCAAATTCGCGCATCAGCGAAGTGGCTTCAGAGGAAGACTAACAATTGAAGACAAATAAGTTTCTACAGAAATCGAGGAACGCTCCACGCTTATACCATCAGTATATAGGAAGTAGCGAATTCGGATTCGTGAGCAGTCCGTCATTTGAGTCGATCGAGTCTCGTAAATCATAATGGAACTCTGCGACATCGAGGGAAGCCAAGGTTGAAGATTCGCATACGTGACGCCGCCGTCGCATACGAGGTGGCGAAGGTCAAGACTAAGTCGTGAATATCAGACCTCGAAAGTCTCGAAACGTGAGGCAAGAGTAGAAGCCAATGAATAACAAATGAAACAAAGAAGTCAATAACCAACCGAGCGGCCTAAAATCGTCCTGTCTACCGAATTCTGACATCTACAACGAACACCATGACAATCTCGTACCTTTTTTCGGGAACGTGTTCATGAATTAAAAGGGAGATGGACAGAAAGTAGCTACTTGACAATGACTAATGTGGCTGATGTAACTCAAACAAATATATTTCTGCATTATAATCGAGTCATTTTTACACTCAAGACTTTCAGATATTTTCAGACTAAACTTAGGCCAAGCCAGGCTCGAATCAACACTGAACCAACTCATCTAATTTCGAATCATCCAACTTTGATCCAGGATTTGATTTGTAAGGATTTTCCGATTTCTTAACCGATTAGGATCGATTGATTTCCGGTCACTTTCACGAAGCGAATCTCACGAGAAGCACATTTCACGAAAATTGCTTCACCCGAATACAATTTCACGAAGACGTTTTCACGAAAATTTCCTTTACTAACATTCTTTTAATGAACATTCTTGGACATGGTAATGAAGAAGAAGACATATTTCTATGGAGAATGTATCATCTATGCTACTTGTAACACAATCGTGTGAGCGAGTGTTCGTAGGTATTCCAATTCGGTGGCATCATCTCTATGTTGTGTGTAACTCGCCACTTGTTCCTCAATCCTGTCCTGCAGCTGGATCCATTTTTTCTTGGGTGAAGTCTTCACCCGTCGAGCTAGACCAAGTTCTGCTATTGCCGTTTCTACGTCCGCCGGTTCCCTCTGAATTTCTATGAGCGCCGAATAAAAGTCGGGATGATGTTTACCGATAATTGTATGCCAACCCTCGCTGCAGTTGTTGTTCCTGTGCGTCTTTGCAAGGGCGGCATCATACCGGTTCCAAATTTCAATAGCGTATCGTGCATTGCGACGGGGAGTACCGACGTAAGTTTTTTTGAAATAATCCAGAATTGGCTTCAGTTCAATCGGACTCGCTGCTGTTAAGAGGTTAAATACTCTGCGTACTTCAGCGACTGGCACATAAACCAATGCAAGGATCATATGTACGTTCCTCCGCCTCGAGTTCTTCACCTCTGCTATCGAATATCAAGAACTTTTCTCCCGTCAGGGTCCGTTAAAACTGGAGTGGCACAGCGCCCAAATCAGGTAGCGTCTTTGGGTTTGGCGACAAATCCTTCCGTCTTGTCCTGCGGATTGCCTTCTTCAAGGATTCTCGTTCCGGTAGCTGAGATAGAACCTCAGGTGAAACATTTGCCAATTCATCCCTCAGCAATCGTGCTGGAGGTTCCGCGAGATTTTCGGCAGCTTTTCTCTTAATATCGTTGGTTTTTTGTAGTGCGCGCACCTCCTCTTGATTTGGAGGGTGTGCAAATGCGGTGATTCACTTGGCCCTTTCAGCACAACCAGCGGTTGGCCAGGATCGGGTTCGTTCGTTATCGCACGGACGGTACATTCTTTTGCTCTCAACTTAATGCAGTCCCAATACTGCTTATTATTGGCACACCTCGACCGGTAGTAGATGTACCCGTCCACTAACAACTTATTTCCTTCCACTGCAGGCTGCATTGTACACACTGAGAGTAGAGAGAAGTTGGTCGCAGCCGGGGTATGATACTTTTTTGCATGCCATGGAAATTTCATAAACTGAGGTTACAAGAATACAGAAATAGGCAATGGAAATCGTGTTCATCGTGACGGTCGATGCAAGTTGCGTATTTATTAGGCAAAATTGCTGGCCTAGAATTTTCGTGGGGAAAAATTTTTGTGAAAATATTTTCGTGAAAACGTCTTCGTGAAATTGTTTTCGAGAGAAGAAATTTTCGTGAAAATGTCTTTCGTGAAATTTGTTACGTGAAAGTTGGTGGTTGAAATTTTTCCAAGTTCCAGCCTCTCCTCATATACTCTACACAATTGAGTCTGATTTTGGGAATTTTTCATGCATGTACAAATCGAAATTCTTTCAAGTCCCCCCTCCTCTCACACGTAATTCAGCTTGATGACAAAAATCTTTCCATGTCTCTTTCCTAACGTATTTGTTTAGACTCAATATTTGAGATTTTTAGCTCCTGTCCTCTCACCTTCTTACGCAGATAAATATCGGAAAAGCCCACCGAATTTATATGGATGCCTCGGTAGTCGGCATTTTTCCAAGTTTATGAATTCGTATTCTGTTAACCTCCCCAGGAGCTCGTGAGTTTGCCATACACTGAAAGAGAATCTCTATGATCATTCCATGAGGGGGTGATTCTTTCTCTTCCCTCCTCCTTCTCACAAGTTAGATGGCTAATACCTTATCATGGTTCCTCTTACTCCCTCCAAATACCAGAGGGGGGTAATGTTATGCAACTGTTAACCATGGTCTCGCGAGGTAGCAGAAGCGAATTTCTTGCACTAAATCGGAGCCCAATTTGCCACAGTGACGGTGGACGTTTCCCTGGTCATTTATAACAAAGTAATTAGGCTCATAACGAAGACCAATACAAAATTTTCGTCGTACAAAAACAAACTCAAAAGGAATTACGTACAATAAAGGCTTTAAGTACTGGAATATCGTAGCGATACATAATTACGATAGTTGAAAAGAGACAATCTTAACAAATAATATGGTGAAATACAATTTCATTTCTTACGGACCGGTTTCGACCATCGGTCATTATATTATACGAAGTGACGAACCTACCATTGCGATGTATGAGTTGATCAAGAATAATTACAGTACTGTAGGTCAAGAACTAAAACGACGTAAAAAAAAGTGAGGTATTCATTCTTGCTTTCATTTTGCATTACGGTGTGCAGGGTATGTTGAAGAGAGGTGGGTAGGGAGGCGAGATGTAAGTTTAAAACTTCATTAATAACGATGATTTTTCCGGAGAAATGTGAAGCATTCGTGGTTTCCAGGTTTCCAAAAGTAGTAATCTTTTTTTTTTTCTTTACTACGCATCGTCATCCGTATGAAGCAGTCGAAAAATCTTCTTTAAATCGTACGATATTCTGGTAAACGAACAGTTGCGCAAAACCGCTTTCTCGTGTTCAGAGTTTCGTTCTTGGAATCGACATTGGATCTGCGAAGCTCCCACAGGAAGAGCACACTCATTCTTTGTTGCGACTATCTCCACACTGCACCGTGAAACAACTAGAAGAAAGTTTCAAATATTGCCTCAAACGACTTGCCCAAGAGGATCTTCGATATTGTTCCCGCGGATAGATAGCCTGAAGATCAAAACTGGTATAGAGAAGAGTGGAGAAAAGTTCCACGTGAGACTACGCATAAAGTAGTTGAGAGTTTCCAACAGTGACGCTTGAATATCATTTATTAGCAATTCGATGTATGTTTTGTTGAAAGGGGAGAAGGAAGGGGGTGTCCTCAAACAGCGTCCGCGTTCGACCTTTGTGACGTAATCAACAAGCTTCATCTCATTCAGGAAATTGAAAAACACAACGAGGAACGAGGAATTAGATGAATCTTTTTTATGGGAAGAAATTGGTTTTCACACAGACTCGCAGACATTAATAATTTTCGATGGCTCGCAACTTTGAGCAAACCTTCAATTTCGTTTCAAACTTAAAGTCAGCGAAAGTTGAAATCTCTTCGAACCCCCCCCCCCCCTTCCGTCACAGTGGCGCATTGAAAATTCTCTCTGCGGAGGGCTGCGAAAATTTCCATAACGCAAAAAAAAAAAAAAAAAAAAAAAGCTAAAATTGATGATTCTACAGGTTTTTGGAGGTCCTCGGTGAGGTTCCGTAAATATGCCCTAGTTCCGTCATGTATGGCTTGATATTCGAAATTTTTTCGAGTTAATGCCTTTTGTGGTGGGAGTTCCTGTAAGTTCCTTTCTCTCTGAAATTTTTTTCAATTCTCTTCCATCAGATATCGTTTGAGAATCGAAATCTTCTCCCAACTGGTTTTTCTAGTCTCACGTTCGGTATCAAAAAGCGAGGAAAAAGAAGAATTTAATGGAAAAAAAAGAATGGGGAAATTTTTGCCCAGAGGCTAATTAGATTAAGGTACGTCAATTTTCACCGAATGGTAGACGTCAAACTTGAAAGAAAATCTGCTCCGATCCTTCACAGACGGAGCTATGAACCTCCTAAAGGAAAAAACTTCGAAATTTTGAACCTTGAACCTTTGTAGAAGTGGAATTAATGTGGCCAAATCTCACGCCACAAAACTATAAGCCAGGCTATATAACTACGGAATATTAAGCCAGGACGGAGTCTTGAACAAAACTTAAGACAGGCCAAGAGGAACATTTTTAGGCTAAGACTCCGTATGTTAAGACTAATTTCGAGCTATGAGGATTACATCCTCAGAAGACGGCCGCGTCCGACCTTCATGACGTCATCAATAGCCTCGCCCTGATTGCAGAAGTTTGAATTCCAATCTTTGTAATGAAAGGAGGAGACTTGAGAACATTTGGAGCTATGAACCTGTGTAGAGGTGGACCTAGAGAAGATCTATACCTAATTATAAAGTAAGACTTTTCACTTTAAGACTGTATTAGGTTCAAGCTTGGTTAATTGATTGTCAAAAGAAATATGATTTGAAGAAGGGCGTGACGTCATCAATGTAGGTAGGTGGTTAGAAGAGATGGCAACGAGGCTTACAAGAATAACAATCACAAGGGTATGAGATTAGTCCTCGAAGACAAGTGACGTATAGGCAGGAGAGTCTGACGTCATCGAGAATTGATTTTCAGTATAGACGAGGAACTTCAAAAATACACGGGTTCTTGAACGGAGTTGAACAAGGCGTGGCAGGGAACCTGTTTTATATTATGGCACACGTGGGATCTGAAAAATGTTGACGTTTTAGATCTGTGACGTCACAGGTCCGAACTTTGGAGCTATATATAATAGGAAAGGGACTTGGCATACCTTAGAAGGACGTTCTGAGTCTTATGGTGTTTGAAGCGTTGCATATCTAACTCGTTGAAGGGGCTGAGGCAATTGGCGTATGAAGCATTTAATTATCACTATATCGTGTTCGGTCGACATTCTAAATTCCAGCCTCTTTCCTGTGCCAGTGCTGTAAAAACCCAATGGCCTCATCCCTATCCTGAGCTATTTTAGCCGCTTCAAATTTTCCAAATATTGGGCACTCGAAGAGGTGTCCGTAGTCCTGTACCTGTCCGCAATCGTACAGACTATCTTCCGCCTTGCCCCATTTTTCGAGATTATACCTCATGCGCACAGTTCCGTGAGGCGGCGTTGTATCCGCTTGGGAGCTCTTCGCATACGTCGCTTCCTCCAATGGTCTTTCAGACAATCAGTCTTTCAACGTTCACCCGGTTTTCCAGGGGTTTGACCCTTCGAAGGGAACTGTTTCCTGGGGATTCAGCAAGATTTTTACAGCCATTCAAGAATTACTATCGAGTTACTCGAAGGGGCTATCTTTCAGGCTATATACACCGAACACCGAGCTATATATGATAGGAGGGACGGACGTTTTTTCCAAAAAACTCCCCGATAAAATATGTCCTCAATTAAAAATTGGAACGTGATGTCGAGAAAACTCGTGGGTTCTTCAACGAAGTTGAGCGAACCTTTTCAACAGGATTTTTCTAAAAAATGAAACATGGGTTTAAATTTTGACATGTTTCATATTTTTTCTCTCACCTCCTCCCTCATCTCGAAATTTGCGGCCGAACGTCCCCTTGGGAGCAGAGCTTGTCGGCTTAGCATTCAATATTCAAGATGGAATCAAGAAATAGGGTTAATGAACAAAACGAAAAATTGCGTAACAGAGAGTTGAAAAATCCGACAGGCATTCCACAACATACAGACGCGTCAAGTATTTTTGTTTATACTCTGAATGGGTTCGTTACGTGCCCTATAATCAGTACCATTTTGGAAAGAACGTGAAATTGTGCATATGCATTTATCATGAACGGAAAAATGAATTTTTGGTCCTTCACCCTGAACGGAAAAATGAATTTTTGGTCCTTCACCCTATTTCCTTATTCCACCTCATATATACTCTGAGAGCCAGTCAGCCTAAAAGAAAGAAAGTGAATGAGTTAGCTAGACTTATACTAAGACTACCACGAGTGAGTCCCTGAGTTGGAAATGACTTAGACTCTTACAGTATGCTAGACTTGAATAATAATAAAAGTATCTTATACAAAAACGTGAAACGTTAGATGCATACTTTGAATATCATACAAAAGTTGCAACTCAGTTTTATCTACGATATACATTATTTGAACCTAAACCGAACTTTCACAAATTTCCCAAGATTCTCGAAGATGAAAAAGTATACTTCAACTTTCAAATTGTGCTCGATTTAAAACCGAAATTTGACGTTGACTCCGAAAAAAAAATACTTGATTGACCCGACAAAGTTTCAAAATGAGGGACTTCATGAACTCTAACTTTGAAAACGATGGCATATCGGCCAATTTTTGGCATATTTCGGGTCATTACTCAAAAAATACTTTCAGACTTGTTCTCCTACATTCTTTTTTATAGAACAAGACCGAAATGTAAGATCCCTAGCCTTGGCTCGGTAGAATCTTGGTTATTTCTATATTCTCGCGGATAGATTCGGACTACAGGAAAAAAACCCATCCTTTTCAACCTTTGACTTCATTCTGCTTTCTTCATTTCTCTAAATTCGATCTCGTTATGGTGAACAACAATAAACATCTCGTTTCGAGAGAGAGGTCAGACCGCTAAAAATCATCCAAGACGATTTCAGCGATAGCGAGCTGGCCGTAACCGTCTCACTTTACAGAAAGACTTTCAACTCAATAGCTCACGCACATCTTTTATACTTTCAATTACTTCTCTCCAATCAGAAGATTTGTTTTGAATCTTGTTTATACATCGATAAGGCCCATAATCATGATGAATCACCAATTTCTCACACTTATACATGATAATACTTTCTCGAACTCCTTTAAATTGACGGGTCAGAAAAAGCAGCTTCAGTACGCGCTTCGTGTTTATCACACACACACACACACACACACACACACACACACACACACACACACACACACACACACACACACACACACACACACACAACTTCGGATGCGGATGAAAGCGAGTGATTTTGATTGCCAAAATTATAATATCGCCTGTTCTAATGTGCCTGTACTTTCAATTCGTTCGTGCAAACTCGGACAGTCATCGCTTGGGTGGTCTCTTTCTCCATCGTGCAGAACGATATAAACGAGTGTAGGTCATAAACGTTCGATATTTTACGACGTCATATATGGGCCTGCGACCTGAAAATTCATCTTTTTACACCGATGAACCCTCTTTTTCTTGCTCAATATCGCCGTCTGCGGCGGACAAGCTCATTAATTCTTCCACAATCATTCCTCTCGGTTGCCTAAATACCCCCCCCCCCCCCCCTGTAAGTCGACGCTCGTCAAAATTTTGTCTGATTTTACTATAATTTCCCGTACTACAATTTCCCACAAACGAACGCAATCGATGCACGAATGAATGATGAAACGATTATACTCGTACTTTGTATGGTCCGAATTTCGAATATCCTCCAGACTTAATGAGATGACTATATCAAGTTTCTAAACGAGAAATGGATCGATTCGTAAGTTTGTTGCTGTAGTTCATGACTCAGCGTACAGCTAGAGGGGATTTTGTGATGCGTCGACCTAGACATCACCGTCGAAATTTCTCTTCTTCCATGTCTCGCCCCGTGGGTTCTTGTTTTCATTCGAATCTCTCAAAGTTTCATTCAGCCCCTTCAACCGGTTTCGGTACGATAATTTGTTACATCTTACTTTTGAGAAATTACATAAATTACCAAACGCAAGTTCAAAAACTCTTTCTCGGACAATGGAGAAAAAGAAAAAACAGACCATCAGCTTCTACACAATATAAGTTGTGACATACTTATTATGCGGCGCATTTACAGCATCTTGTATGGTATCTAGTTTGTTATGTATTCGGGAAGATAAAGAATGCTCGCGAGAGTGTACGGCAAGATATTTAGCTGGAAAAGAAGAATGAACGGAAGAGGAGAAGAATCTCTTTAGACCTAAGTTAAACAAAAAGATGAGAAAAAAAAAAAACCTAACCGAGCACAGATGTCGCTTTTACTTAGAACGTTTTACAAATAGCCTCACACTGACATGTCTAGTACGAACTCCAGCACACGATCTATTAACATTCTACGGTAGGTAAAGTCACGCTACAGTCTAAATTAAACATATTTATAACATATACATGCGCATGCTGCAACTAGTTTCGCGTAGTAGTCGCTGTCATTGTCCGACATCGTGTAAACATTTCATTACGTCCCCTCGCAATACGTAGATGTACTTTTTTTTTTTTCTTCATAAAAGTTGAGAAAGAAGAAAACAAAAAGAGCTTCCTCGAAAGATACCATCTATATATATACTGGAATGGTAATAAAAAATGATTTTCTTTCGGTGATTTATTTCAATAGTGCATCGTGAACTGCACTTCAATGCCAAGAAGGGAAGGAGACAAAGAAAGCGGTTTTACACAATATGTAATAAAATTTACGAACTTTTAGCATACATTAATTTCTTCGACCGCCTCCTCCAAACCCGTTACTCCTTTCTGGAGTTATCATTACAAAATATTACACACTTAACTGGTTTACGCCTGCGAGACTGAATGAGTGCGAGCGCACGCATAAGGCCCCGAGTGGCGAACGTTGCCGTCGGAAAAATAACAGCATCCGAACGTGTGCTCGTCGAGATGAAAGAAACCTAAGGAGGAAGACGAGCGATCTTTTGTTTTGAAAAATTACTACGCGAGAGACCGCTGACTGGAAGGCGCATATTATATTCCGTGACCTCTGTGCATCACAATGATGCGATGATAAAATTAGAAAAATAAATGCCGCAACGACAGCGTCGTGTATAAAAATATAATCGTTACCGTAGATTTTGGTGAATGAAATCATTTTCTGGGTCAAACTGTGTGATCGACATAGCAGAAATAACTTCCTTTTGTTTCACCTTCTCTAATCATTTTGCTTTCAATGAGTTGAACCACGCTTTTCGCTATGCTAGCTTGTCACGTGTCCCGATATGACACACCGTGCTCGAATCAATAGCGCCTATTTCGACGAGTGTTGTTTATACTCGCACGTTTTGTAGCCTTCTGTTTCTTCGGAATTGAAAGAATTTTCGTCGAGTCGATCGTTTCGGTCGTTTTGTAAACGTCATCATCGCGCGGCGCGATCATACGACTTCGTCAGGAGGCGCTCACTAGAATAATCTGGAACTTCTTATGTTGGAGACGACTGGTTCAAGAACCCTAATTTCTCTTTGGAAAGGCACAAGTCCTAGCATCTTTGTATTCGTACACAACTGTATGAAGTTTATGTTCAGCTTGGAAGTACTGTAAGAACATCGATTTTCCTCATCTAACTACTCTATCAGGAGTCCATCAGTAGCCGTTTCGCTTCACACAACTGAATATTTAGAGCCACTCTCAACCAGCGAGGCTTGATAGAACTAAGATTTCGACATACATCTAGTGGCCATAGCATGTCCTTCAATGGCAGCGAAGAACCACCATCTCCGCTGCCTTATATTATCATCTATCGTGAATTACTTTTCTTTTTTTTCTACGTACTTTGAAGCTCAACAACCTATCAAAGTGGGCATCAGAAAACGGTTTTCGTTTTTCAGGCGCCACAGCTCCCCTCACACTCAACAAAAAACCAATTTTCATCCTTAATACAACAAAATTTCTCGGCCTCATATTCGATCAAACTTCAACCTGGATACCACATATTAAATACCTTACAGAAAATGTAATCGCACTCTGAATGTCCTCAAATATCTCGCGCATCGTAGTACAGGATGCAACAGTAAAATTTTATTACAATTATACCGCAGCCTAATCCACTCAAAGCTTGACTACGAGGCCCCAATTTATGGACTTGCAAAGAAACCAGCTCTCTCAACTTTAGACCCAATCCGAAACTTATCTCTCCGCCTTGCGCTAGGTGCTTTCCGAACAAGCCCTAGCCTCAGCCTGTGCGCTGAAGCTAGCGAACCCCCTCTCGAATATCGCAGACAAAACCTTACGACCTCTTCTCTGACCAACATATCCTTGAACACAAACACACCGACTTTCGACCATTTTTTTCCTCCTTAAAAACATAGAAAATTTCTCTTTGGACACCACAAAACACATGAAACTCAACCTGGAACGAAGTAACGAACAAAAATTCACCTTCAACCCTCTACTTCCCATCTTCAACTCCATCCCTCCATGGGTACTACACTCAGCTAATTTCCAAGACAAATTAACCAAATTCTCACCTTCCACTCCCAAACAAAAATTGAAAATTTTCTAAAAAACCACCACTCACACATCCTTTGTTTTACAGACGGTTCAAAACGTCACAATAAAACTGGGCTAGCCTTCTCAATCAATAATTCTCTCTTCAGTTTTCGAATACGAAACACAGCTTCAGTATACACTGCAGAACTTTTCGCGATTCTCAAATGTCTGGAAAAAATATCCCCTTTCACTCAAAATAAACATTATCTCATAATTACAGACTCGTTATCATCATTCTCAGCCATCCAAAATATCTTCTCGCAAAACCCCTTCATTCAAAGAATCCACACCATCATCAACATCATAACACAAGCTACATCATCCGTAACTCTGGTGTGGATTCCTTCACACATCGGACTAACACAAAGCGATATATGTAGTAGACAAAGCAGCCAAAAACTCAACCGGTTTCAACACCGTGACCCTGTCATGGAAAATTCCAGCGTCTGATGTCAAAAACCACCACTGCCCCAAAATACTTGGAAAATGGTCTTACCTATGGTCTAACCAACTTGAAAACAAATTCCTCCCTATAAAGGCTAACCCTCTCAAACTCACAACTTGCAGATCATCTAGAAAAGTAACATGCGTTCTAACCCGCCTCAGAATAGGACACACCCGACTCACCCACTCACACCTTCTTTCACGTTCACAACCACCCAACTGCCCAAAATGTCTCTTCAATACAATAGACATAAACCCTATTTTTACATGCCCTGAACTTACAACTTTACGAAACTCACTAAACATACCCCACTCTAGAATACAAGCACTCAAAAATGACACCTCATACACAGAACTCATACAATACCTAACCTCAGCCGAATTTTTCTCTCTACTCTAAAACATGTAACTATCTATAAAATTAAAGTAAAATTAGCCTTTAAGATGACTGTATCTTAACTTTACTGTAATATATCAAGCTGATAGCCCAAAGTGTAGCTTAAAAGCTTGTAAAAATAAAGGGGGGGAAAAAAACGTCCTTTGAATTTATGAAAGCCTTTCTTCCATTCAAATATCATAATTTTTCTTGAAATTATCGCTCTGATTCTTGCGAATCATTCCCATAATTATAAGGATTTGAACTAAAAATCAATCCCTGATGACGTCACACTCTTCTCTTAAGAATTTGCTCGTCTTTAAAGACTGTAAGTGATGTTTGATCCTGATTATGTCATGTCCTCGTGCTTCTAATTCTTTTAAACTCCTCCTCTACCTCCTTCCATCCACCCAAGTACTTTAATGACATCGCGCCCTTCTTCGAGTTGTATTTTAACGGAAAACCTGTTCTGTGGAGTTTTTTTTTTTTTGAAAAATTTTCCGTCCGACGTCCAGCCAAAATGGATTCAGAAAAATGTTGCTTCTTTATCAATTAATTTATCATTATTTATTCTATTTATCGATTTATTTATTTATTTATTTATATATTTATTTATTTATTTATATGTTTATTCATTTATTTATTTATTTACTTATTTATTTATTCATTTATTTATTTATTTACTCGTTCATTTATTTATATTTTATTTATTCATTTACATATTTACTTATTTATTTATTTTTATTCATTTGTTTGTTTGTTTGTTTGTATGTATGTATGTATGTTTGTTCCTTTTTTTCTTCATATTATGATAAAAGAACTTGAAACAATTTTGTTCTTCAAGTCATGAATATTAAGGAAGGGACATTTTGAATTCTTGTCAAAATGTATGATAGAATGGGATTTTGGAAAATTAGTGTTATCTAATTTCAGTTCCACACTACCCCAGAGATCGAATTGATAAATTTTGCTTCTTTTCTTGAGCTATATAATATAATAGGAGGGGGATGATAAGAAGGGGACTTGGATTTATTTATTTTATTTATTTATTTACTTATAAATTTAATTAATTTAATATTTTTATTTAGTTATTCGTTTAATTATTTATTTTGTTTTTCTTTTATATCTTTCTCCATATGATAGGAAGGACTTGAAAAATTTGAATTCTAGTCATAATAATATGATAGAAGATTTTAGAAAATTGGTATTTGCTCAATTCAGTTCCACACTACCCTAGAGGTTGAGTGATAGTGCGTTTGTTTTAATAGTGGTTTCCTCAATACACCTATAAACCTCATTACTAAAACAAATTCGACCCATAGAACGGGGGCGACTCGTGAGGGTGGTCTAAACCCGCAAATTTTGAATTAGAGGCTCGGATTTAAGAAACTTCTGGAACGACATGTTCTTTGGAGGGGGATAATTCGCAGGGATGATTTGGAATTGAAGGCTACGATTGGGGAAACTTCAGGTAAGATATGAAATATGTCAAAAAAACTGGTTCCTTGTGGAAGGCTCGAGCAGTGGGCTAAAGCTCTGTTGTATAGCGATTCTTGAATGAGGTAGAGGCACTTCTAACGGAACAGGTAGGAGGAATTATCTCGACCTGAAGGACATTGACTTCACGTGCCCAATTTCGATTGACCTTGACTTGCCTGCATTGAAGACTAACTTGCAACGGGATTGGAAGGGAGAGAGCTAGATTTGTCTCCCTCTCGTGAGTTAAATGATCACTATCAAAAGACCTTCGACGTCGTTCCCCTGACATCTTGATTGACCATCATATCATACTCGTAGATGGATTGTGGTACTGAGCCTAATGGCATTGATCTATACTATTATAGGGATCAACTTGGAACGCGACCTAAATATTGCGAAAGGCTAGGAAGCTCTCTTAGTGAGTCCAATGATGACCCTGACTTCGCATACCCAATCCCTATTGAAGGTAGGAGCTATCGAGTCTAATAGCTTCGACCTCAAAGACAATGACGTCATATTTCTTATCTTGAATTACCTTGCCGCCAGTAGGGACTTCCAATAGGGGATTCCTTTGTTTTAAAGAAATTACTAAGCATAAAACTTGACTTCTTTTTGAACTTTGGCAGAAGGTTTTTGTTTAGCACGAATACTGATTAGATCGACTTTTGCACAACTTATAAGCACTGGCGTTTCTTTAGACCGGCGCGGCGGCCCCGTTTTTTCAGTCATCAAGTCCCCGTTTTCAAGAATATCGCTATCTGTCGTAAAAAAATTATCGTCAGCAAGAACCAAGAAGAAACTTTAAGATACGAACGTTTTCCATTTACGAGTGTTACGAAGATATCGTTTTGACTTCTTCTTCACTCCCGTCCTTTTTGGGCCTCAGATGGGTAACATACCAGAGCCCGGATTCCTCGGAATTTGCCGAATCGTTCTATTGCGTCCGAAAGGTATGAAAATGATATAAAAGTACGTATTGGGGCTAGTAGACGCTAGGGAAAAAAATTCATTTTGTCGAAAATTGACGAAAACGGGGTTTCAAGCCAAATAAGGCCGAAAAAGACCATTTTGTTAAATATCGTCTCAAATTATAAAATTTCAGACAAAATTTGCTTAATTTTGCTGAAAATTGGGAAGTTTTTTTTTGAAAATATTATTTTACTTCAAAGTCGAATACTGTAATTAAGAATTTTGATTGAAAAATTGCTAGGATTTTATTATTGGCGAGTTTAATCCCAAAAAATCGTTTATTTTGGTCGTTAAGATTGAATAATTCTGATCGTGAATTTGTAAAAGCACTGAAAACGCATGTTTTTTTCTTTTAAATGCCGAATAATGCCGAAAATGCTACATTAAGTGCAGAAACTTTTAATTTTTAGTGTCGAAAAATCCGGGCTCTGGTAATAGAATATAAAAAAAAAACATCTTTGCTCACGTATGGTTCTATATTAATTTCTTTCCAGCAAAGGCTACGTGTTTTGTCGTTTCTGCTGCCTTAGTGAAAAGAGGTACAACAACCTTTTGAATTTTCTGTCTCATAAAGCTACTATAGCTTCTTGGGCGATCTTTCAGTGGCATTACTATTGAAAATTTGTCGAGATTCGTTCATGTGTTATTTCCCCGTAACCTTCTTAACGAAAATTTCTCTCACTTCCAGCGTAGACATCAGATATTTCCATCAAAGAAGACCATAAGCACTACCATGATAATCTAGTCTAATATACTTCTCCGTATAAAACATTATCTTATTCCAGAGTGATATTTAAATCTACCCAAATCTACGACTTTATGCCAACTTTCATGACAGGTAGACATCTTGCGCAACAATAAACGAATTTCCTATTCTTACTTCCATTTGCCAATATTTGAACTAGATCCGCTTCCTTTTTCCTGTATAACAATCACTATCGAACCGCTGCTAAATGTCAAATCAGAATTGAATTTGACTCAGTGATGTAACAAGGTATTGTCAGCAGGCGGACCTGTAGTATCGTGATATATCAACAGAAAACCCATCACTCCATCGTCTCGCTTACCATAATGAAACTAAAAGACAAGAGTGTCTAGATAGGTGAAGACATTACAGGTGTACGACTACTCGAGCCACGCGGAACTCGAATCCGTCTAGTCGGGACTTTTTCTCTCTATTTTGGTGGGCTATAATACGTTATCATTACAAAAGTAGAGCGAAGAAAGCCTAGAACCTCTTCTGTGGGTGAATGTATTTTAAAAACACTCGTACGGACGGTAAACCTGCGCGAGTCCGCGGTACCTTTGTTATTACATTTTATCATTGAGTGAAACGGATATTGTTTTTGCTCCGAGGGCAGTTTAAATCGTATCCATGAGCAAGACGGCCAGATAGTAACAATACACTGGAGTATTGCTCTTACCGGAGTGTACGCATGCTGAAGTGCACGACCGTACAGTTCTGTATAGTCTCAATATCGTACTCTGTACCGTCAGTTCTTGTAGACGTTCATTCACCGTCTTGGAAGTCGTATCATTATGTAACCAGTTGATGTAGCTTTGTACGACCCACGCGAGAAACATTTCAAAGAGAGCGTCTACACATCTATGCATTTATATATTTTATCATTAATTTTTCTCTTATAGTAAATTGTTATTCGACACCTACGCGTAGTGTACGAGCAAGTCCGGAGTATACGACATCCGACATAGACCAGTTCGTAGTATCGGTTTCGTATCAACATCAACATCTGAACTGGATAAAATACGTACATACGGTACAACTTAAATACAAGATATTAAGTCAACTCGCGGATCACTGACGCTGACGTAGTTGCCCTGGTCGAACTCGTGGACGTCGTCGTATAGTCAATATTCTAATATACTAGCTAGTATATGCGTCTGCACACGTATTGACACGTTAGATCAACTTGCTGGCAGCGATTCTAAACAATATTATAACAGGACTCGGAAAAATTCGAAATTAGATAATTGATTTATTACGAGCCACCAGCGAGTATGCAAAATTGTCGCGTAGATCAAAATATATGCTGTACGGCGCGGCGTGTCATTAGTTCCAGCGATTACGTCCACGAATAACGGTAATCTCAGGCTGGAAGACGTACAAAAATACTCCAGGAACAACAACGATACTAAATAATAATGACGATAATGACGATACAGTACAATAAATTGTCAAAACCGAGAGCCGCATTCTTCTTCATCAGATCAGATACTTCGAATATTTCGGAAGAAATACATAATTTTCTTACGCCGAAGAGATACTTAGTTTTCAAATCTTATAGACAAACCGTTACATGCGACGGCAAAAAAAAAAAAACTCGTGATAGGGAAACTCATTCATCTTGTCTTTTCCTCATCGGTCTCCTTATGAAGTTCTTCATTTGCCGCATTCTTTGTAGCGGGGCGAATTGAGTTTTCTCACGGACATGAACATTTTTCTGATAAATTACGCCAACATATTTTATGAAACAAAAACAAATATGAGAAATTGGAGTGCTAGAATTGAGAATGGTGCGTCACTTCAGCTATTGGAAAGAGGTTAAGCGCCACCTGATCTTGTAAGTCAACTTGATTTATGGTTGTGACGGTAACAATTGTGTTCCAAAAGTGGAAAAATTTCAAGTTCCGATACTTTATAGAGGAGAGACTTGAAGAATTATGAAGCTATGGACCTCTCTGTAAAGGCGGATCTAGAGAAGGTTGAGCTCGGAACTTTTAAGCATTGGAACTTATTTTGTGAGTATGATGAAATGGAAGTAAAACGCTGGATGTCAAAAGGATCTTGAGTGTTCTGTTCTGCTCCATTAGTTAGCTTACTAGAATACTTTTGAGTGCTACTCCATCTGTTCTGCTCCATTAGTTAGCTTACTAGAATACTTTTGAGTGCTACTCCATTATCAATCCCTACTCAAGACCAATTCTCGTACTCGTATACGACTGTAATCTTCTTCGCCCCTTCAACTATGACGTCATCCACCGTGATCCCAAACCTGACTTTGAAATTTATGAGCCTAATTTTATGGAGGCTAGGAGTCCATCCCATTCGCTAAGAGTAGATTTAGTATAGTTTAGTATACTGTATAGCGAATTAAAATGGAGACTAAGGAGTAGTACCCAATTCTGAGATCCGCAAGTATGACGTCATCAGCCGTGACCCGGAGGCCTAGAATGAGGGAGACTCGACCAATTCTACTATTAGGCCTAGTACGCCGCTTAGTATAATAGAAACTGTTGGGAGACTTACGAGCAGAGAGAGAGAGAGAGAGAGAGAGAGAGAGAGAGAGAGAGAGAGATGAGAGAGACCGAGCCGAGCAGTGCTGATGACGTCACAGGCAGCTGTCATGGATGATTATGACTTTACGAATCTTGAAATCCATCTCATGGACCAGATGACTTCTATATTAGTCCAAGAACGGGGCGTGCGCCTCTATGAGAAAATTTCGCAAAATAGGCCATGATTTCATCACAAAACATGCATAGCCTTAAAATATAAATAAGGTCACTCATTAGTAGACATGAAATATGATCTTTATTCATTTGAATACGTCAGACAATCTCTCTTTTTTGCTCAATGTCCACCGTCCGCACGGAGCCCTCTAATTTTTCAAAAAAAAAACCCATAGAATACTTCCATGTTAAAATTTTGACCTCCGAGATATACATGGTAGGGGACTTGCCTTCCTATCATATAAAGAAATATAGAAAGAGAGAGAGAAAAAAATAAAGAAGTAAATGAATAACCAAAGAAATTAATAAACAAATTAAATAAAAATAAATAAGTAAATTAATGCTTAAATAAATAAATAAATAAATAAATAAATAAATAAATAGATAGATGGATAGATAAAATATAAGTAATATATAAATAAATAAAATAAATCAAAATGGATAAATCAAAGTCCCCCTCTTATCATTCCCCTCCTATCATACTATATAGCTCAAGAAGAAAAGCAAAATTTTTCCAAGTCCATTTTGGCGACGGCAAATTAAATATATGATAGAAGGGGGACTTGAAAAAAATTCGATTCTCAAGCTATATATGATAGGAGGTGACTTGGAAAAATTTCTCCTCTCGAGCTATGTATGATAGGACAGGGACCTGGAAAACATTTTGACTCTCGATCCATATATGATAGGAATTTTTCCAAGTTTTTTGCTGGACGGCGCACGCCAAATTTCTCAAAGAGCCCCCCCATAAAACACATTCCTGTTAATAAAAAAAAAAAAAATATATATATATATATATATGTTACAGTTAAAACCCGAAATCAGTACATTCTAAAATTCACTAGTCAAAACTAGTTGCCACAAATGACTTTAGTCAGAACTAGTTTTGACTAATTAATTCTAGAGTAAAAAAATTATTTGAATTCATCAGTAAATTCTAGTTATAACTGAAATGAATTGAAATTGTTCGAGTTCAAAAGGTGATGGTATTTCCAGACATACTTCGGCCAAATTGATAAATATTTGATAGTTCTGCTCAACTTTGAGGATAAGTAGCTCACACTGGAATAAAATATACGAAAAAGTTCTACATTTTTCTTCCTTAATTCACACATTAAACCGTACATCATATGAATTCGTCGGTCTATAAACGTTACAAGAGCAAACCTAACAGTGACTAATTGACGCACACTATTCAAGTACAAACAAGCTTTGTGAAAAATAAAACTTCAAGGGTGTTGGAGGCTGGAGGCATTTTGTCTCTGGAGGCACCTAGCCTCCGCCTCCAATGAGGCGAAGATGGTGAGGATTTAAACCAAGATGTTGGAGGCTGGAACATTTTGCCTCCGGAGGTACCTTGCTTCCACCTAGAGGCTTGGAGGTACTTCCAAAGATCCTTTAGGAGGCACTTTTTTCAACAGTATTTTATTCCTCGAACCCTCATTCAGCCACTTTGATGTTAGCGCTGCTCGGTTCGAAGAAAAGCCAAAGTTTTAAATACACCTTGTGAGTATCATCTGTCATCTGGCAACACTGGTAGGCCAATATGCTACATCTGGTCACACTGATCAACGTTACAAGTGCCTCCGGAGGCGTCTCCAAAGACGTCTTCGGTTTCTTCGACAGTGCCTCCGGAGGCATTTTCTCCAATCTCAGTAATTGCGCTGGAGGCATTTTGAGGTATTTCCAGAGACATACTTTGGAGGTCAGAAGACGCCTCTAAACGTGTCCACTGGAGGCAACCGGAGTCGGAGAGTCATTTTCTGTATTCGTTCCGGAGGCCTCTAAAAAAATTGCTCCAACACCCTTGATAAAAATGCAATTACATTTGTACTAGGGAAGAAATTCATTTTACTGATTGGATTCACCCTTCTTGTTTTCACTAGTTAAAACTAGTGTTCCCCGACAATCATAATTTCTTCGCTATTTCACTTTTTACTAGTCAATTCTAGTTTTCACTAGTAAAAACTAGTTTTACCTGAAATTATTCAAGTTAAAACTAGCTCTAACGCTGAGGGTCATGGTAAATTCTAGAGTTAACTAGTCGAAACTAGTTCTGACGAAAGTCATTTGTGGCAACTAGTTTTGACTAGTGAATTTTAGAATTTACTGATTTCGGGTTTTAACTGTAACATATATATAGAACAGGTTCCCTGATGTTAAACTGATCTATGACGTCACTAGGCCGACTATGACGTCATCAAACTGTGACGTCACAGACCCCGACCTCTAGCTACATATCATAGAAGGAGGACTTGGTAAATTTTCGAGCTCCGAGCTTTGCCGGCTGGCCGGACGGTGGATGTTTTTTCCGACTCCTCCCGATAAACAGGTTTCCTGTTAAAAGGGGAATCACACCTTGAAACTGGATACTATTTTTAACAAAAACGACTGCTTCTTTAACGAAGTTAAACGAGGAACGCAGGGAACCTGTTTTATGAGTCAAATCAGATTTGGTATTGAAAATTCAAGGAAGCCTAGACCTAGTATAAAGCTAGTATAAAGGAGGCCTAGACCTACTCTAAGCCTACTATAATATAGTTTGAGAGTCTCAATTTTTCTTAACTGCCATATATGATAGGTGGGACAGCGCACGGTGTACGGCGCACACGAAGAAAAGTCGATTTTCAAGCTAAGGAAAAGGATGCCTAGGCTATATAACACTAGGCAACATTTAGAAATTTTTTGATAATTGCTCAAGTGAGATAGGTTGTATCTAGAAAAATTTTTTCCGCTGATTCCAAAACTGTTTTCCGTTTTTTGATAGGAGGTCGCGTTTTCTTGTCATCACTTTGTTTAGTTGCCGCGCATCGTCGCGAGACGAAACGTTCCTTATCGAGCGTTGAAACTGCTATCGTCGATCGAAGCTCGATAAAGAACGCTTCGTCTCGCGACGATGCGCGGCAACTAAACAAAGTGATGACAAGAAAACGCGACCTCCTATCGAAAAACGGGAAACGGTTCTGAAATCAGCGCAAAAAATACTTCTAGATACAACCTATCTCACTTCGGCGATTTTCAAAAAATTTTTAATTGTTGTCAGTGTAATTGGAAAACTTTACGCTCACGGACCGAAGTTACTCACTTTGAAAACTTAGAAGAATTTTGACGAGTATCTAAGGACTTGGTGAAGAAGAAGCAAAAAGAACAAAATATTAATAGCAGGAGAGGACTTAGAAAAAAAATAACAATTCCGGGACACATACATGAAAGTGGTAAGCTCTGAAGAGAAAACTGCGAAGTTCAGAAGTTCCATATAATTATGTAGTAGTCTGAGGTCATGAATTTCAGCTCCTCGGAGGAGAAGATGTCCTCTACCTTAGTCTTTACCTAATTCGTGGAGATTCAGATGCGTATTCATCCCCAAATTTGCTCGCGTCATAAAGTTTTTACTTCACGCGTTCTCCCATTCCTTACATCATCGTAATGATAATAATGGCAAAGACTGACGGTGCGGTACAACTGTGTAGAGGTTTTTCATTAATAAGTAAACCCCTACGAATTACTGCATAAAAAGCTAACATCAAACGGTCTTCTCGTACAATACTCTTTTTTTTTTTCATCAGACGAGGCTAATACAGGCAGAACGCTAGTATGTTTCACGTTAGCTACATAATGTTTTGAGAGAGAGAGAAAAAAAAAAGAAAAAATATATAATACATAGGCCACTACTATGCCACAGTATATATAACGCGCTATAATTCTTTTCCTGCATTATTTTTCCCTCCTATAATACAGAATACGTACTTTCTAGCTAAACGTAAAATATCGTTTCGTTTCAGTAAATCTGACATGGATTCCTGGTTGCTGAACGTGAAACGAGTGCGCATTCCGCGACCGAAATTTCAAACCGCAAACTGCAGACATCCGAGCGAGCCGCCCAAGGATTACAGTACCAATGTTGAAACCCTCGAGACAAAATCGAAACAAGACCTCGGCAAGGCGACCGAAGATTTGAGAAGAGCTATCGAGCAGAAATTATGAATAATAATAATTATAATATTGTTGTCTGTTGTCATTTCGAATCCTGTGTTTTATTTATATCTTTTCGTCGTATTTGTTGGGAACCAATAAGAAATATGTACCTAGTAGGAAAGACGTTCTCAAGTTGTGTACAAAATTTTTAGCGCCAATTGACGTCAAAAGGTCTCAGCGGCACAAGGTATGAATACGGCTGGTTCCTTGTATAAATGTGTGTGCGTGTGTGTAAAGTTTCAATTGTATATTGTACAGTCATCTTAAGTAGATGAGAGATTATTAAGCATAGTCACGATGGAGTTCGTGTTGTTATCTCGAAGTTCCGAAGGACGGCGAAACGAGAGCGTTTATTCGTGAAGAACGCGATCGTCGAAAGATCATCATTTTGACACAAAAATATCGTAAATTGTTGGTAAAAATTACTCGTAATAAAGTAATTTAAATGTTTTGATCCGATGTTTTCGTTGCGATACAGAGCGACTGATTCTTCATACGTATATATATTTCAATATTGCCTCGTATATACGAAAACGCGAGCGACGACGAGGGCTATAAAACACTCTGATGTAACGTATTTTACGCCCAGATAATGATCGTAACATTAAAAAAATCTCCTCTCCGTCCGATGGCGTTACGGTCCAGTCTGACCGTTTATGAAACTGTCAGAAGTCGAATATTTCGTTGACGATTTCGCGGATTTAACGCACCTCTGATCAGAATCTTGTCCCCCTTTCTACACCTTGATTTGATGGAAGGCCATCGTTTGTAATTTAAAACTCGTAATTCGCGGTTTAGAGGTCTTTCAACTATGTTGACTAAGACGGAGAAATGCAACAAAACGTGTTTTATATGTGTGTAACAACCCTAACCGTCCTGCGGGCAAGCACCGCACCGGCGCTCTCGTTTGTCATAATTTTTCCCCGCGCGTACTTAAAAGATCGTAACAGCCGCACTAAAATGCGAATATGAACACGCGATCGGTAGAAATTCGTTCAGGAGATGATATCGCGGATACAGCGACCGAAATTAACAACGTAAAGTAAAAATGAAGAATTTGCAATCTAGTCGGGGGAAAAAACTCTTATCGGATTCTATAGGAAGCAGGAGAAAAATTTTGGAAAAAACTACGAAAATGGGTGACCAATTCTGAGTAATTGGGGATGAGGGTTCGGCAAAATAAAACTGCACCACAGCAAGAGCTCGAAATTTTCCTGTGTTTTTGGCAATAAGGATTTCAAACAAAATTCAAGATATTATTACTACTCCCTCTCCTCCCGGTAGGCTGGCAAGACACATACGTGGAACAAGACGAGTCTATCGTAACTCTTATCGCTATTACAGGACCTGTGATGGTGGGAGTGCTACCGAGAAGATCGTAAGCTGTCATGAGCTCGCGGTGAGAGATCGGGTGAAGCCCCTTGTATGATCACAGGAAAGTTACCGAGATGCTAGTCTTCCGTCGTGAATTTACAGTGAGACATCGGCTAGGGTCCCGCGTCGGGCCGAGGCAGACAAATGCACGAGAGTTCCTCGTAATTTCAGACGATGACAAGAATCTGTGGTTAACGATCGGCCAAGGCCCCGTGTATAATGAAAGCAGAAGAATGCACAAGCGTTGCTCGTTGTCTTGAGCGATGGTGGGAGTGCTACTGAAAAGATCGACCTCTGTTGTAAGCTCGCGATGAGAGATAAGTTGAAGTCCCGGGCAAATGTGCCGAAAGTTCCATTAAGGGAATGCTACCGAGAAGCTGGGATTCCAGTGCGTACTCGCGGTGAGAGATTGGTTAGAGCACGCAGTTCAATCGATTTGGACAAATATGCGACAGTTATGTGAAACAAAAGAAGGGGGTTCGGGAAGTTTTAGGGTGTTTGACGTGAACTTGCAGCACAAATTGGCTGCAGTCCGGCTTCATCTTAAAAGAGGGTCAATTTTACAAGCCTCTTCTCTGCAGTGAATTCGCGGTAAAAAGTTGGCGACAGCCCGACTTCAGATCAAAGAGGGCAAGTGTACAAAAATTCTCGTTGTGCCAACCAAAGAGAGTCGTTCTTGCTGCCAACACATGACGAAAAATCGGGAACATCAGAAAGGATAAAAGTTTCACGATTCTCGCAGTGCTAAAGGAGAGTACTTAAATAGGGTAGGTCATACATAACTTATAGTTTAGGGGCATGGAAAATTATTCTACAAGACCATAGAAATGGGAAAGGAAGTCTGGAAAAATTTTTGAGAGGGACTAAGGGTAGCTTGGAAGCAGAGCGGATGGGCTCTCATCAAGTTTTGGGACCCACAAAATTCTTCTCAGATGGCCAAATATATGTTAAAAGAGGGTACAGGCCTCGTTAACGCACTCATAAGAATTTTCGATAGTACCAAAGAGAAAGTTTGGGCCTACAGGAAATTTTGAACATCCCATTTCTCATTTTGGAGTTGAGATGATTTTGAATTTCTCTTTTCGGACTCAGCGCTAATTGCTAAAAGATTGCGCAATTTTTCATTTTGGGTAAATTTTGACCGTCCTCGAGCACATTCATTCATCCTGGAATTTTGTGAGGTCATTACAACATTCGATTTTTTTTTTCAACTCGGCTCTAAATTTAGCCGAGGAATTGACTAGGAAATTGGTCTGGGGAGAGGGGGGGGGGTAAAATTATAAAATTATGATTGAAGTCCCATATCCGAAAAGAAAAACGATGGATAGGATGGCGTGGTGAGCATCTTATTTTAGTGATGGCCCTAAATGGGTCCTCAGGGAAGTACGCCACCTGGATCCGGCTCTGGCTATCAAATGTTCGGAGTCTGACAAACAACAAATGAAATTTTATGAATAAAAATGTCGAAGATTCGGAAAATCATTGACAGAACAATTTCGACTTTCAATTCGAGGTCCGGAAAATTTCTTCCTCTGGTTTTTGCAATAAAAATAGGATCTTTTACAGATGAAGCATTAAAAAAATTCCCAGATTTCGAACTAAGCAGATTGAGTCAGTAAGATAACTAGATATCGACCGGAGTCGCAACCCACGTCACTGTCTTCATTTTCATCTTTTCAGTGTCCCTCCAAAGGATCACTCATAATCTCTAGTTCAGAATACCTATCTCAATTTTCCTCCAGTTTTTACGAAATAACAATTAGGCTGCTACCGAACCATACCTCTATTGAGTCCTCGCGTAATTCCTACGGAACCTTCATACTATGGGTAAAATTGAAATCAAACGTGATAAGTCTGAATATAGACGTCATGAGAATGGACTGGTAATATCACAAGGTCCCAACGGCTAATTCAATAGATTTTATGATATTTTGACCAGGGAAATTTTTCCGAGCACCCCTCCTAATAGATACACACATGGCTCGGTGGTCGGATCGTTTCACTCCCCTTGTCATGGTACATATAACTTGAAGGTCGAAAGTTTTTCTAACCCTCGAACTGATCAGTAGAGTTCGATTGATCGGAATTTTCTAATACTACCCCCCCCCCTTCCACCCGTCCAAATTTTAAACAGGAAGTCTATTCTATGTTTTTTTTCCCAAAGATGTGCCATGTGACGTCCAATAAAAACAAAAATGGCAAGTCCAATGTTATTTGCAAAAATGGTTCAAGTCTCCCCTCCCCCCTATCATAAATAGCTCGGAGTCCGATTTTCGACCTATACATATTATAATAGGAGAGGGACTATATGATACGAGAGGGGCATGGAAAAATTTTGATTCTTTTAGAGCCATAATATATGATTAAAGAGAGACTTAGAAAATAAATCAATCGCCGAAAATTAAAAAACTAGTAAACGGTAAGCGACCAAAAGAAAAACACTCATCAAATAAAACGCCGTAAAACAAAGGAAAAAACAAAATACCGTGAAACAATAAAACGTTTGAAAAAAATTAATAACAATTAATTCTCAATATCAGAACCTATTTGACTCACAAAACAGGTTCCTTGCGTTTCTCGTTCAACTTCGTTGAGGAAGCCGTCGTTTTCCCAAGTCTGTCCTCACATAATTATATAACTCAAAGGTCAACAATCTTTTATCCTAAAATAGTCACATGCTTCTGGTGCGTTTTCCCAAAAGTCACTCTCCCGAATATCTAATGTCAGGCCCATAGGCAAGAGTAAGTGCTGAGGAGGCTGAAGTCACTCTATTGATGTCGTAAGCTCATCTTCTAGCCAAAAATAAAGATCAGTACTACCCAAAACAGAAAAAAAAAGAAGTAATAGAGCATGGAGAGTTCAGCCTCCACAAAATTCCATAAATCCTCCTCTTCAAATCGACTTCGGCTTCTGACCTCGTCCTCCCCGGAAACTACAATTTTCCAGAAGGCCGACGAACTTTTTCTCTAGATGAGCCCCATAAAACAGGTCCTCTGTAAGTTGAAAATTTCACAGGTCAATCAATTAAACCCTCTACACCATACTTATGCGGAGCGAATTGTAATCCGATCCGAATTGCGCGAATCACTACTGCAATAAATCTCACAACTTTAGCAGGAGAAGAAAACTGATTCGGATTCCGAAAATCGAACCTATATCCTACACGCAAAGGCAAAAATTGGGTCAAAATTATCTTTCGACGCATATTAAAGTCCGAGAGGCAGGTGAAAAAGAAGTCCAAGAATTCATAAACATATTCCCATTCTGAAATATCAAAGGTCACGAGATTTTTGCAGCCTACCCACGTACAACAAAAAAAAACTAGCCTTCGAAGTTTCAAAAACGGATTTTTCCAACATAAACAAGGTTTATCCTCTAGATTACCATCAAAAAAAAAAATACTCGTGAGTATCAGCACGGGAGATGAATACTACCTACGCTAAATTAATTCGTGTTCTTCGGTAGTTTTTCAATTTGTTTCTCATCGTCGAATCTCGTTAGACTTAATTTAATATGGTTTCCAATTTTTTCTCTATTAAATTTTGTCAATGTATTCGCGCAGTTGAATTAAAGAAATAATTAATGTAAATTAGGGTACCGATAATGACAGCGCCAGCACATAAAATCGATTACTTTTCATCACTCGTCATACAGTCGTGTCACGCCGGTGATGAGTAGTCGGCACAGTATCGCCGCTGATTTTCTTTCGTCGTTATTAGTCGAACACATATAATTGAGTTTTAATTGAGCAGCGCGCGAACACATACGGTATAAATGGGCAAAGAACACCTACTCGACAAATGCAGTCAGTACACAAGATTACACCTATATTTCACTAACTATTGACCCGTTTATTTTCGTCACAGGCTAATTTTTTCGGTCACTGGTCATCTTTCATTCGAGATGTATATACCTATATAAAATACACTATCTATGATTTCTTTTTCACCGATGGAAAGTACCTGACCACAACAACAGTCATACTATGTATACAAACCTCCGTCATGAGTCTTTTCATCAGGACGACAAAATTACGCGACGAAGCGAGAGTAAGCCTATTTTGATGAACAATCGATTCAGTCTACTCCGGCCGGCAAATTAGATCGTAATGCGAATGAAAGGAAGAAAGAAGAAAGGTACAGTAATAACCTCGAACTCATTTGGATAGCAGGCGTCCTTGCACTTTGCAATCGTTAACTCTTAATGTCGCAGTTTGTCAAAATCACCAGAAATGCTACCGCGAGTTTTGATCACTCCAAGTGTGAAAATAGTAATGTCCAACCTCGAATGCGAGCGTGGAAACAAGTTACTGCATAACATTTATTCTGTAGTTTAGTTTAGCACACCTCTTGAGTGGATCAATTAGAGACCAAGAACTCACTACACCGAAGTGAATTCTCATCTAATCGATATATTGCTGCTTAATCTCACACTTTATTATAAAAATTCATCAAGCTAATCCAAACCCGAAATATACTCTTTGAAGCCAGATTTAGATGAAATTGAAAATTCCTTCACATCCGTTGGATCAAGCTCTCGTAGAGCAGCACTATCCTTCTGAATTTGAAACATTTTTTCCAATTAAATAGTTCAGATTATTCCACAGCTCTACTGAATTACTCCAAATCATTCTCTCATTGATAGTAAATTATACTCGAAAAGCAACATTGTTGTGGAACTTTAAAGCCCCATGAAAACCTGGGTAAAGATGCTAACGTATATAAATTCAAGATACAATCAGAAGTCAGTTCCCTTATCAATAATTTCGTTTTTATTCAGGACCGGATCTAGAAGACTCGTAAGGTGGGGGAAAATTGCGGTAAGAACCCCTGATCCCTACAGAGAAAGAACAATATAGATAAGATCGTGTGGCTACATCTCTCCGGAAGCTCCCGATCCGGCCCTGTTTTATGTTTGATATCTCCACTATCTAAGACCATATGAATGAGACTGCTCTTCAAATACTCAAGATTTCTATAACAATGATAATACTCCACTCTAAATTTGGGTACCTACTTATTTTGCAAAATTTTGTATTTCATAAAAAATCTGTCCCCACTCAAGTAAGCCAAAAATCTCGATAAGTACTTCTTAAAATTAAACAAGAATTTTTTGGAAATTTCACGTCACCAAGGTCAATTTAGACTATTACAATTTTTGAATCTTTTCCAAAAGGGAGGCAATCGTACTATATCTAGGATTGCTCTAAGTCAACTACCTACATCGTGATATTGTATCTCTAGAACACACTCATCTAACATATTGTTGTCCTACAGCCTAATAGACTCAGTCACTCTACAAATTGTTCATTCAAATATTGGTGAGTGCTGTCACTATAAATGGGATAGGTTCGTCCAAAGGTTTCTAAAATTAGGGACCGTAATATAATATGCTATTTCTAAATAACGTACCGGTATTATCCGAGCATCGTTTTTCAAAACACATGTCAGCAAGCATGCATGCAATTTTCAAACGAATAATACCAGTACCTCTAATGTATTCGTAATTGGTAATTACACATACACGACGGTGAATGCTAAAATACTTGCTAAGGATACGCGGAGATCAACATATAATGCAATACGGCGACGATAAAGAAGGAAAAAAAAGAAAACAAACATCCAGTACTCACCATATTCGCATCTTCGTAATTAACGTTATTCGGTCTAGGAATCGTATCAGAAAGGCTCGATCTTCTTCGGCCTCTGGGTAAGAATTCTGGTTCTCCGTATTCCTACAAACACATACAAATCGCAATATTCTTACAATAGAGATATTGTACTCTCGAAATCGACGACAAAAGTACAAGGAAATGAACTAAAAGTGCGGGAGAGAACAGCAAAATTAAAAATGTAAACAGTCCGATGACGGCAGCATTCCTATAATGGTTTGAAATTCTCTGTGACTAATTCTGCGGATATATACTGTAATACAGTTAATGCAGTGATGCAAACAATGAGAATTGCAATCCGAAAGGCGGAAAAGTAGACTACTATATAGATTTTTTACGACTTTCGTTCTAGAAATGAAGTAGCGCACCTATTAAAATAACTACCAAATCGTACGCCAAAGCTTTTGTATCGAAGGCAATATCGTATATACGATTTTTTAATCGTATACAACAAAAACGACGTAAAGCTGAAAGCAGCGGAGTAGCGGGCGACAGAGGAAGAGGAAATTGGCAATTCGACACACAATTTGGAAGGAATCGAAGTACTATTCATTTTGTGTTGGGTTGACAGGGCATACACAACATGTACCTGATGATAATAGCCAAGGTCTTCTTCGTATTCTTGCGCTGAACGTTCGAGAAGATGCTTCATCTCGACAGATCGTCCGCTATCCATATACGCTTTTCTGGCACTGGTAGAGTGGGTTCGCATGTAAAAATATAATACCGAAGGCGTTATATAGAATTTTTCTTCTTTTTTCTTCGCGAACACCGAATATACGAAAATTTTCCAATCCTCACCCAATTCTACTGGCGACCAAGTCCGGAGGACCGAGGCCCAACCCTGAATCTTCACTCGGCGATCTAAACCCATCCATGTCTTGATAAGCTACGCTATTCGGTTCGTTTATAAATTTCTTAACTTTAGTATATCCTTGCTGAAATAAATTAGGGGCACCGATATTACTCAACAACGCTATTTACTAACACAACGCTATTCTAGAGTATAATCCCGTTTCCTAAACTTCATTTTATCAACGGAGGTGTCGTTATATCTATTTAATTGGGGGTATGGGATGAACAGTTTCCAGGTCGATCAAAAAGGGGGAAAAAATGATTAAATATTACAAAATCTCTTAAGTCCTATTCACGTTGAAGTAAACGCGAAAATGATCTTCAAAAACCATGATTTAAAATTTCTAACCACAACTCGAAAATTGTTCTTACCTAAATCCAGGAAAATTACAGCAGTGGAAGTAGGTGAAACAATCCGAATCACCTTCCCCTCTCCTAAGAATCATCTTCTGACTGTATGTTGTACAACTTCTAACGAATATTTTAGACTATTTAAAGGGTAGAAGGAGGGGAAGAGAATTAAAGAAAATCCCCTCCCCTTAAGAAACATAACGAAAAAGTACAATTCTAATGAAAAAAAAATGATCAGTACGGCTCACTTATAATGCTAGACAATAATCATACGGAGAATGCGAATACGTTGCTTAGAAAAATTTAAATGACTACGCCGCTCTAAGTTCCAAAAAATACAATAGATATGCGAAATTGAATCTAAAAAAATCGCGCGATGTTTCGCGACGAGTTTACAACTCAAAAGAAAATTCATCACAGAAATCCACGGCTCGAAAAATATTACGAAGAACTTTGGGGAAAGAAGTTGATCAATAAAAACTACCTATCAACATCGAAGACAGATATGTTACACAAAAAATTTCGGAATGATAGAACAGTTCTCGTAGAACAGCATCTTCAATCAAATAGCGTGAACATTTCGAGTGTCCTCTGGACGCACACAGGTTGCGAGAAAATGTTTCAGGTTTGTATGGGTTAGGGTCATCGGTCAAAATTTTCCGTGTAACTTTCACCGAAGGCAGGCCAAATATGATTGAACTCATCTCTTGCAGGAGTATGCCAAAAATATGCAATTAAAATGAATGATATTTAAGCTGTCATGCAGTGCGGCTCGACTGTCGACCAATTACGAAGCGATTACGGGACATACTGAAGCTTTTAGATGAAAGTAATAATTATGGAGAGAAAATTCGAAAATCGATCATATTTGTTCGGCGAATTAGCAAAATGTAAAAGGCCTTTTATGATAGAGCTGTTCACTGAAAGACACTAATTAAACGTAGGTAGGTACTCACCGTAGGAGGTAGATTTTGCAGCGGCGGAGAAATTCTTTCGGAATTATCTCCTTTCAGCTAAAAGGAAAAAATTAAAATATATTTATTTGTTTGAGCAAACAAAAAAATTTCTCGAACATTGGCGACTTACTCTTGCTCTCGAATTAAAATATTTTCTACTAGTATCTAGTGAATGTCTCCTATAAACTATATCATCGAAACGAGATCTGTCATGAGGAGTTACAACTTCACGAAGCTCGGTCAATAAATTAAACTGGAAAGAAGAGAGAAAAAGAAATTAATACGCTAATTATGACCAAAAATCAAGCACTGAATAAGCTTTTTTTTGTACCACTCTCGGAAATATAAACTAACCTACATGTTTCAAAATTTTGCAATCATTACATTACATTATTGCTCGTTATTAAGAGTTATTTCGATCATGTGAAATAAATAGCTAGAAGAAGGAATTAATGGATTTTGATAAACTTTTTCGCCGTTTAGATTCTATTTTTTCTTTTTTTTTTTTTTGCCTCGTTGATTAGTTTGGGCGATTTAAAAAGAAAGAAAAAAAAAAAAAAAAGCTTTAGATCGCCCTCTGTATTTCAATGACTTCAATCGTTATCAGTCAATTTTAAATGAAATCAAGATTTTGGACAACCATCATATTTTAGTCAGAATTCTTTCCTTGGGTCGCAAAGTGATGCTTACATACTGTAGATTACGACGATATTCAATTTTAAAAAATCAGTGTACGATCTGACCCTATTTCACGACTTTGACATCTTTCTTCCTCTACCTCACGTAATACTTAGCTATTCCACTAATCCAGACAACGAACGATCGTCAATCGACTACGTTTTTCTTCGTAATTTAGTGTAGGTAGATCTTTACCTTATCAGGAGTATCTAACAAATCCAATAAACAATAGATGAACGTCTCGAACGACATTCTTTTGGAGCAATATTCTTCTAGATAATAACACAATGTAGCAAATTCACTTTTCTTCAGTACTGAACTCGCTTTCTCTTCGACCATCTGAAAGGTTTCTGAACGTGAAATTCTCGGATGCAGTCTGTAAATCGATAGAAATACACTTTGTACTTACAGTATATATAGGCTGTATAATTAATATACCATACGCATATACGCTCTAATTTGATATCATCTCGCGAACAAGTAGGCTAAATTAATTTGCACAGATCGTATCCAGTTTTCAAATAACACGATGAAGGACAAGAAAAGGGGAAAGGGCAGAGAATATTATTCTTGCATACAGTTTTATACATTCCACCCCACTGTACGATCGACGAGGAGTGTGTTTTTACAAAAAGGCGAAAATCTTGATCAGATTTAAGGTGCAACGAGTGAATCTACGAATCAGAAATTTACCTTGAATGCTCCCACGATGGATCCGAATCATAAGTGCTGACTGAATAAGGTATTTTACCAACATCGCGTATCGTTATGGTCATTCTTTTGAGGTTTTTCAAATGATTGACTGCATCATCGTGCGTTATGTCCAGAAAACTAGTTCCGTTCACGTCTAGTATCTGATCCCCTATCTAAAAAAAGAAGTAAATTAAGGATACCTTCGTTAGCTTCCCACGCTATAAAAATGAATAAATTATGTACGCTGGAAGCTTCTAATTGCTGACGACAATTTAATGACATCGGAGAATGAATTGACAACTACCAGTATACCGTATCGGATATGATACCTATAATATAACTTCTCTGCAATCGAAAAATTGATAAATTTTCGGCTTGAACTACCCACCTACAGTTCTACAAATTAGACGCGCAGGTATCGTTTGCAACTCTAACTTCATTAGTAATATTGATTTAATATTCCATTATTGCGGTCTTCAGCAGCTTTACACTTTGCTTTCGAGTTTGCTGCCACATTCATCATATTCAAAAGTGGCGATGAGGAAAGCAGAGGTGCTTAACGTTGTAGTATACAGGAGAAAGACGAGAAACAACTTTCCTAATGATGTACTTCGAATGAAAAATACGTTGTCGTAGAAATTAAATTTATTTTCGCATTAAAACCCATTTCTATGACGAATAAATCATTTTTTACCATTCTCCGCGAAAACGAAAAGAAAATCAGAAAAGAAAACTTGTCGAGTTTCGTTTAGCCAAAGTTCATAACGTTTAGAAGCTATATCTGTATATTGTACGTTCATAGTACGTGTACAGAAGAGGTGTATTCCGTCATGCATAAAATACTCCTCGGTATACAGCGTTTAAGAAACACGCTTGTAGGTATGCTTTTACATCGACTATACTTTTTTTTTGTTTCTGCGCAATTTCGACATCTGTTGTGTATCTGGAGAAGTTACAACCGAGTTTTCAGTTCGTTAACGAAACTTAAACTTTTTGGAAATATTACTATATCGTCTTATCGTTCGCCTAATCGCTTCGAAATTCGTGATACACAAGCATTAATATTGTTATAGTCGGGTGAAGAACGCGAGGCCTCACGTGGTCGTACGATCGAACAGCACTCTGTTGGCATGTTTTGCTCACCTGAATTCCTGCTTTGTCAGCGACCGAATCTTTGTCGATACCAGTAACGAATATCCCCAAATTGAATTCCACACCACCTCGTATCATCAGACCTAAGCTTTGTCCTGGTTCGATTGTCATATCAATCTGCAAAAAACAAACCACGTAAAAATTAGAACATCAAATTTAAAATTGCGGGGTAGAATAGAAATTTGTTCTACTTCTTTGTATTTATTATTTGCTCAACGTTTCGGTCAGATAACCGATCATTATATCGAGAGGGAAAACGGATTGAATATAGAACCGAAAATTATACAGATAACACATACGGAGTAGAACACATAAACGTGACTAACAAATTTAGAAATAAGGAATTAAGAATGATTTCCGCCACCACGAATGATCCTCTTCTCGATATATATTAAATTGAAACTTAATTGCGAAGCAAATGAAACGTATAGATGCGAATGATGTTGAAAAAGGATGAAAACCAGATTGTTTCGAGATGATATCATGAGTCCTTACAGTTGGAATTTGATTCATGTTTTCGATTCAATCACACATCCTCCTAAATACCGGCATTGAACTCTAGAAATGAAATACGAATTTAATTTTGCGAATAATAGAATGATTTACCTTGGGAAAATTCAACTCAGTTTTCGTAACAAAATGAAACAGAATTCCGACTTTAGGAAATATTATCTCTAAGTAGAATAGAGACGTTTCTTACTCCGTACTATGGATCTATGAACGGTGGCAGTGCTAATTAAATGAAAATAATACTATAGGTGATCCGAAATCAACAATTATTATTTTTCGAACGCTTTAATTGCAAGAAATCGAAAGCTCTTCGAGAGGAGTGTTCCTCGTAACCGGAAGTAAGACAATTTCTCAAAACAATAATGGCGCCTAATGCGGGTATCTGTGTTCAGGAACTGTTCAGCGTTCAGGAACACGGTGATAGATGGTGTAAGGGAAGGGATGGCCGACTATCAGTCATTTTTGCGCTGCAACACGGCCTACATTCGGCCTGAATGTAGGAAATGGCAACTGCGCGCAGTGGATTCTCATCAGTGACGTTTGGGGCGGTGGCGTTTCATGTTCATCCTTGCCTATGCTCTGTTCACATTAAGGAAGGATAGAAATATGACCTTGAGAACGGACCGGTAAATTAAAATTACCCGGGGCGTTCCGTTCTCGAGGTCGTATTTCTATCCTTCCTTAACGTGAACGGAGTATACCGGTGCGATGTCTGTGGTGCGGTGTAAATTGTACCTGAACTGTACCACACTTTGTACCCCATCTGATTTTTTATTTTCAAAAGATGATAACTCCTCTTGTACTTTACCAATTTTACTAAAATAGGGCTTAAAAAATAGAAAATCATTCAATCTTCAAATTATAATAATTCTTCTTATTTTTTCCAGAAATTGAAAAACTCCGTTTTATTTGCATACAAGTCAAGGTATTCAAATTTTTTCCCCCATAAGCGTCCATTGGGATTTAAACTTACAGTTGGGTAGTTGGTAGCCCTGATGATATTCACCCTTTCGTTCAATGTTTTTTAAATGAAGAAATTTCATGTACCATAATTAATAGGATATCGTTTTTTAAAGCAAATATAAGCATAAATTTTGTAGTCTGTATCATCAATATGAAATACAAAAAAAAATTGTAGCAATAAATGATATATTGAAAAAATAACAGTTGATTGAAAATCAATGTATGAACGTACTATATAAATTCTCTGATTCACCCTTTCAGTAGCGCTCTCTAGTGTAGGTTTAAACCCCAATGTCAATCTGTACCTACTGATTTTGAGATGCAATATTGTGACCTTGCTACCTTCTGGCCTTGTATAGAGGTGGTGGCTGCAATCGCTAATTTGAACTATTGATCTCACAGGATTTGTCATTTAGAGCACCTCTACCCAGTGTTATGCACAGGAATTCCTATTTCTGCAGGAACAATTCCCACACTTTTTGTTCCCAGGGTCCAAATTCCTGGGAATTCCCGATAAAATATTCCAAATATGTTTTTCCTTCAAAAACATGTTTTTGTCAATGAAAAATACGTTTGTTACCAGAGAAGATATGTTTTTTCTTTCCAAAGTTCCAAACAATGGTTTTTATAATAGTTTGATTTTAATCTTTATGTTGAAAAAACATGTTTCTTTGATTTCTATTATGTTTTAATTTGAATTTGAATTGGAATTACAGCAAGCTGATCAGAATTTGGACTTGGCATATTGTAGGTGCGCCAGCGTCGATCGAAGAAATAATAAATATTGATAAGCGGAGTAGTATCTATAACACTTAGTTATACATTGGTATTTTAAAGTTTTCTTCAAATTACTCGAAACAGAACAATTTTGAAGAAAAAACACTCGGAGCCAAATGAAAGAGCGTAAAATTTCCTATAAGATGATCTGATTTTCAATAAAATTGGAGCAATTTTTCATTTCCCATAAGAATTACACTGAAGAAATTGTCGCCGATAGCAACACCTACAATATGCCCTGTCCAAATTATAGACCTTATCGGTTACCTAGACTGTGCATAGTCCAATTAACGATGCACAATGCGAGAACTGCAACACACAGGGACCCTTCTTACCCTATGACTAGCCGCGTGGCCCATATCATTTAGGTGTGATGGATGTTAGGCGTTACACGATGGTACATGAGAGTCAGAACATTTTCACAGACGTCCCTCTTATTTCAATCATCATGTCTTGAAGTATGCTATGCGCAGACTAGATAAATTATAAGGTCTATGATCAGAACACTAGATTCATTTCTCATCACTCTGATCTGCGGTAAGTAGTTTGGGCTTTGCATCGCCTGAAAAATTTGTCATTTGGTATTACTGACCATTCATACAGCCCCGTAAATACGAGTGAGGACATGGTCCGCCATATTTAGTCGTTACAACATCATTTTTCTCCATAGCTTCCTATTCAGATGAGGAATTTGTGTGATTATTGAAGCATTTTGCGCATACCTATCTCAATAGTGTTGAGTCTTGCATTTTGCTTTGGCACTTAGTCTAGTATGTTCTCTTATTATTTTCATATCATAATAAACTGTTATCAGTCATTAGAATAGGAGACCGTGAAAATAATGATGATGTAACGACTAAATATGGCGGTCCATGTCCTCACTTGTATTTACAGGGCTCTACAAGGCCGTCAAATTCATCGGTAGAATTGAGCTAAAAAGTTGGGGATTGGGTGTACCAGACTTAAATTAGTGTCTACAATTCAAATGTCGGGCAATTCCCCCATGGGATTCCTGTTCCTAAAAAATTGTCAGGAATTCCCAGTCAGAAATTTCATTCCCAGGAATTGCACGACACTGCCTCTTTCGTACAAAATAGGATGGACGTAGGTATCTTTAAATCACCAATCACGAGAAAAATCGTTTTCCCTTTAATGATTAACCAAGTCGAAGATTGGTAAATCCACTCAATTTTCAACAAGAAAAAGGATGGCAATAGTTTCTTAAATCTTAATACAGGCACATTTTTATCAATGAATTTAGTAGGTATATGTAGATACATCCAACCAAGGTCCAAACTTTCAACGTACCTGCAGTTGATCACCAGTATTATCTTTGATTAAAACCAAAAATTGACAAAAACAGAAGAACCTATTTATATCTTCTAAAATCTGTCATCTTGAATAGACTGAGTTACGTATTGTGAAGTCGCAACTATTGATATCATGGATGAAAAGATCGATTTTGTCCACTTGGCATTTTGCTCCCATAAGAAATACATGTGGAGCAGAGATGATTACGCTACCAATTAAATATAAAAAATGATACGGTCGAGAGATTTTCTTTTCAAATAGCGAGAAGTTGATAAAGTTAAAATATGAACTATTCTGTAAATTTTAACATCTCATATTAAATTAATACCTTGGTCATCTCCGCATGTACGAGTATTTCTTATGGGGAGCAAAATGCCAAATGGACATATTTTCAGCAGAATAGGTACCTACTTTTGCTCACTCACACCTATGCATCTTGCACTTACATTCATGTTGCGTTATCACAAATAACACAGTCCATTCTTGATATGTATTGTAGCAAACTCATGTCCATTTTCAACAATAAAGCATTTCATGTTCATGATTCATGACAGGCCGGAGTGGTGATTTACTTGACAACAGCGCAGTAGGTGAAACATAACACAGGCGTATATGGGAGTTGGACAAAATATTGAAAATATCTAGAAAAATATAGATTTTTATGAAAAATTCGAGAGAATGAAAGTTGTTGCCATTAAAATTTTATAGCTAAAAGGGTTGACTTGAATTTTTCGCGAGAGAGGCTTTTTACATGTAAAATTTTCACCGGTTTTACTATTCCGGCCTGTAATTAAAGTCGGTCGTGATCATGACCATTAAGATATCCATTAGAAAATGTTTCAAACAAGCGACAGTAAAGATTTTCAGTTTAATTTTTAATACGTATTTATTCTTGTTGTTGATCGTGCGCAAAATACCCTCATCAGCTGATCGTGATTTTAAAGATTTTTAATCAGAGATTCTGATTCTTCATGTTGATCGTTAATTTTCAGATACGTCCATGCCACTTTGAAGGGCAGACCTATAGATGGCGCTGAGAACATAGCTATGAATAATATGTTGGCAAAATTGTGTTATTCATTTCTATTTATTTATCTATTTTTCCATTTTTTGGTAGGTGTCTCACAAGATTTGTACCTAAGTCATCTTATCTCGACTGAATTGTAACTCACAAGATTTTTTAATAATTTTTATACTTTCTGTGTTAGATTTCCTTGTCATAGTTGTTTCAACTGGCTTTTGGCTTTACCAATTCAGGCTTTTAGGGCGAGTACGAAGAGACAGTAGAAGAGCCTGAGTTTTTTTTCCCTCGAAATTACAAAAATTTTGAATCTCGGGCCATACGTGTCTCCTCTAGAAACAGAATAATAGGAAGTAACAAGTCAACCAGCAGCAGTAAGGTGTTCTTAATCAACTTTACTTAATTTCTAATCAACAACGGAGGACGACCTTCCGTTAAGTTCATTTTCTTCATAAAGGCACTCTATCGTATTCCTTCCTTTAAAAAGGAAGTGAGGTCAAAAGTAATTCATCACTTTCTTTCTTCAATGGGCTACATTGTACTATGTTTATTCGCGACCTGGCTGTGGGTAGGATCTTAAATTTATTCTCGATTACTTCGTGAAAACATAAACTAACTCGAATTCAAGTATTATATGATATTTTCCGCCCGTGTTGTATAATAGAAGATCAATTTTTGTCACGGGATATAGCGCTTTGTCATCCGTGGCGCAGTACAATATTACGTAATTTATTGATGGGTACATACCTTGCGAACTTTCTCCTTGGAAAGTCTGGACGGCGGCCATCTATCACTTGCGGTTGTAGGCGTAACTTTGGAATAATCCGGTGGTGGCGATGCCGGACGTCCCATACGATCCGTCCATGCGTAAAATTGCTTCACGTGACATCTTCCCATGCCATAGCATTGTCGATGGGTCAACGGCGACGTTCTGATCGTCATGCTGATCTGCCTACACGATTTCAGTATCTGCAACAATAATAATGTAGACAGAAATTGAGGCTCGGCGAGAAAGAAGAAAGAAATAAAAGGGAAGAAAAATCTCGTAAATAATGTAATTTACACGTGATTATTACGTCTTCGAGTTTCGAGGAAGTTGTTCGCCAGATCCACTCGAATTTGCATACAAATCGATTTATTAAAACGTTCGTATCGACGGTAGGTGAGTACGGGACAAAATTCATACCGTATAGTCGTAGTACAGGATCTATTATACTGCGGTACGGTTGTGAGCGCGCGTCTTAATTTCGCGCCACGTGAAATTTTATCACGAAATTATTATAGCACGAAGGTTTTTAGTGCCGGAAAACGGAAAGAGTGGCGAAATGATTTTCAGAAATTATTTTTCGCGTAATTACCGTATCATTAAACATTCTCATTGCGGTCAACATATGGCGATATATTTCTTATCTCTATGGCGTCGCTTTAAATATATGTAAATTAATTTATTAATCTTGTTTAATTACTTCTAAATTGCCCGGTTGCTTATAGTATTATACATAGGAGCGAGGAGAAAACATTTACTCGAAATGGTACTGTTTGGTGTTTGAAAAATATGCGCGGACTGAAATGCAATAATGTTTCGCTGTAGCGAGACGATTTATTGTTCACGATAAGCAGGTTCGGTTATACTGTCGTCAATGAGGAAAAACTTTTTCTTTTTTCCTATTGAAATCATTCAGTTTTCATTTTGCACGCAGTAACTTACACACGTACCATTTTCTTTCCCTTTCAAAATTTGTGTTATATTCTTTCTTTGTTCGAGAAGTATAACGAAAGAAATAATAAAATTTGTGAACTGGGACGACAAAATACGATCACGCGAACGACCATCGTATATATGCGAAAACACGCAACTCTACCGAATTACTCGCGGGAAAAAATACACTATTTATAGAAAATACATTCGAGCACCGGGTATAGAGTATGCAACGAGACATTAAAAAACTGAGCTGAGGAAACGAAAACGAATTCACGTGAAAATAAAACATTAATTTTCGAACGTTCGATAATGAGAAGAACACGACCGCGATGAAATTAAGGTAATGCACCATAAATGTGGCCCGCTTTTGAGCTATGATCCTTATTCCCAGATCCGTATCGGAATCTATTTTTCCCGGTGGAGTTTCATTCGACATTCGGATATGTCCGCCAGCTCGTAATTTACTTAGGACTATCTTCGTTGTACTACTGCCGAATTTCTGGGTCACGGAAATTGATGAATATTAATATACCCTCCTTTTTGTTTCTCTAGGTGTGTTATATTGCTGACGAAAAGGTGGACCATGGAAAGGAACAAAATTGATACTTAAGGAGTGGAATACCACGATGTCATCCCCCCCCCCCCCCCCCCAAGGTAAAAACTTTTCCAGGCTATCTCTCTCGATCTATAGCTGGAGTTATAGAATTTCAATATGGAACCTGTTTTATCAGGGTCATCAAAACTTTTCAGTGGGGAACCCGCTATCCCTTTTGTTGGGGGGTACTTTCAGGAAATTTTCGTCCGCGAGCGCGAGCACGAGCGAGTTTGATGACGTCTTGGAGAGGGGAAGGGGACTTGGGAAAATGTTGACCCATTAGTTATATATTATAAGAGGGGAACTTTGAAAAACGACGGCTTCTTTAACGAAGTTAAACAAGGGAACCTATTTTATGAGTCATATGAGATTTGGTATTGAGAATTCAAGTAAGCCCAGACCTAGATAAAGGTAGTATAAATAAGGCCTAGACTTACTATAAGCCTAGTGTAATATAATTGGAGCGTCTAAATTTTTCTCGAATCTCGAGCTTTATATGATAGAAGGGGGACTTGGAAAAATTCCTACCATATATGGCTCGAGAGTCAAAATTTTTTCAAGTCCCCCTCCTATCATATATAGCTCAGGAATTAATTTTTTCTGAGTGACCTATCATATACAGCTTAGGAGTCCAAATTTGTCTAAGTCCCTCTCCTATGATATACTGTATAGATCGAGAGTTGAAATTTTTCCAAGTCCCCTCCTATCATATATAGCTTGAGAATTGAAATTTTTTTCAAGCCCCCCCCTATCATATATGACTCGTCGAAATTTTTCCAAGTTTTTTGTTGGACGGTGCACGGCGCACGGCAAATTTCTCAAAAAGCCCCCCATAAAACAGGTTCCCTGTTAAAATTTTGATCCTCGAGCTAATTATGATAGGAGGGGGACTTGGAAAAGTTCCATCCTTCAAGCTATTATACGAAATTTTATTTCCAAGTTTTTTGCCGGAAGGCGAACGGTGCACATTCGAATAATTATTATCATTTATTAAAATTATAGTAAATAATTAAAATTCTAATTATTAATACTATAATTATGAATAAAAAATTAAATTTATCAAAATAAATAAATCAATTAAAATATTATAAATAATTAAATATTGATAAATTTCAATCAAATGCCAATTTAATTTTTATTATTGAAATTAATATAATAAAAAAATCAATAAAATTCCAAAATTTAATTAAATAATCAACAATGATTTTGTAAATCATTAAAAAATTATTACTTATAAAAATAAATTTACGCATTATATTATTCATTATTATAATGAATTTTTCTAATTTAATATTTATCTCTTTGAGAATAATTATTATTTTTTGAACAATAATATCAATTTTTTAATTTAAAAATTTCATAATAATAAATAAATTAATTTTTTTTTTTTATTACATCCAACCATAGAGAAAATTATAAAAGAAAAACACAGAATAAAAAAAAAACAAAAAAATAAAAAAACAAAACAAGACAATATAAAACAAAACAAAAAAAAAGGGGGCGGGGAAAAAAATTACACACATGCATAAAAAAAAAAAAAAAAAAAAAAATGAAAACAATAGTACTCCGACATAGCAATCCGTTGTAAGGACTGGAGCCGAGTTTGATTTCTTGGATTAAAAAGATTGATTTAATCGCTCTTTAGAATTTAAAGAAAGTAAATCATTAAAAAAAAAAAAAAGGGGGTTGGAAAGAGGATGGCTACTGGGCCTTACCTCAAAGGAAAAACGGAAAAAATGAATTGAATTTAAATGTTGATGGAAGGAAGTAGGTCAGAGATAAATTTGAAAATGTGTGAGAAAATTGAAGGGTTTTCTGATGATTTTTAATTATTGATTATTAAGAAATGATAATTTTTTTATGTTGATAACATACTGAAATGAGGTTGGCCAATTTTAACTCCATTCTAAATCATTTGGCAGATCGATATTGTTTTCACATAGTCCATGAATTCTTTCAACTGTAGACCCGTTTCTGTCAAGATTGCATTGATACTTGATGGAAATTGAGATCACATCAACATTGATATCAAAATTAATTTGGGGTTGATAAATGCCCACTTCAGAACGTTAAATTGGTGAAGAATTTTGGCCCTACGTCAATGTTGATATCAGGTTGATATGGGGTTGGCCAATTTTGACTCCATTTCAACTGATTTGGCAGAGCAATATTGATGTCAAAGTATCAAAATTGCGTCGGTGAATTGTTGAAATTGATCTCACATCAGAAGTCGACTTAATTTTGACTTGTCGCAATATTTCACGGACTTGAAATCTATTGCTCTGTCGGGTCGATTCGAAGTCGATCCTGATCGACTTTTGAATCAACCTCATATTGATGTTGATCGAGAGTCGATGCACAGTTACCTCGTTGAAGTGTTCTGTTTGTTTGGTGACTTCGCTACTCGCAGACAGAATATACCCATAGTCACATAACGAGGACCATAATTGAGAATCATAATTATGCTCGATCAGTACAGCAATTTCCGAATCGAGGTAAGATTTGCAGTCGACATTATAATCTAATTTTAATTGTCGACTCATTCTTGACCTCGGTTTTGAAACTCTACCATATTGGGTATGCACTTGAAATCTACAAAATTTTGGCGTCGATTGCAAGTCTTTAATCCACTCAAAACAGACATCTGTCGATTTTCAGTCATTAGTCTTCAACACCAGCAGTCGACTCGCGATTCCGACTCCGACGATGAGTCGATGGTGTGTCGACTTCCAGTCATTCATTGTAGGTCGATTTTCGGTTGACACCGGTTGGAACTAAAACAACTCAAAATCGAAGTTGACTTTTGGTCAAAATAGCGAATCAATTCTTTGAGGCTAGTATTCCTGTTCATCCCTTGAGTTGATTTGAGTCACCATTTTTCAATGATCTTGTTGGATATTTTCATCTTCATTGGACTTCAAAGACTCGCGAGTATTGTGACATCACAGAAGTGTAGTGCCACTCATATTTCTCGTCTGTCGCTATGTGTAACTCGTAGCCATTAGGTCTTAAAGTATCCTCAGCTTCAGGGTCTTGGTTGGCTGTCTTCCTTCTACCTTTCTTTCTATGATTCGTCACAGGGTAATTGCTTAGTTTGTTTTAGTAACTGTATTGTTCAACCTGGGATGCTATGTAAATAAGCTCGGTAATTTTAACTTCAATGGCTAGCACTCTCTGTAGATGTGAACAGTACCTTTCCAACGTTTCCCTTCATGCCTCAAGTTGAGATATTGACATCGTACAGTACATTTCTCATTTTCATGTCAGCAAAACGACTGTTGTTCACAATCCTGCGAAATAAAAATCCGACGAGATTTTTCTCACTTTTTCATTAGAATGCTGGGGAGTATCGGCAGCAGCAACGTCGAAAAAGAGGTATTATTCTGTTTAGTTTGTGTTACATTGTATACAAAATTATACCTCTTGACTTATATCTTTCCAAAGATAGATAGATTTTTCAAACAGCTCGAATTGTTATACTTCAGGGAATCGCCGTTCTCATCAGTAAATTCAGTTTTGTAAGATTGTCACGAACATCGTGTCGCTTTAATTAATGAAATCTCGCACCCTCACCGCTGTTCTGTTCAGTTTTGTCTTCTCATTATTTTAGTCAGTTTCCTCCGGTGCAATTATCGGTCTCCTCTAATTTCAAATTCGTTTTCCTCGACAAAAAAGGAACAATGTGACGAAGTTTTCACCGCGTTCTGCTACAGGCCTACCCCGGCTACAAATAAAAACGATTATTTCGAGTTTGTCTCACGTCTTCCACCCATAATGTAACAGATTTTAACGAGAATTAACGAGATTTGTGATTCAGTATTCTACATGTAGTTCCTTCTATGGCAACGAACCTCTATTTCTTATACACGAACATACGACGTACGTAAGAAAAACCTAATACGTACATCGCGTCCGGAATAAATTCTTATTATTTTTTCTCTCTCACGTACTGTCCGAAGTACTTTACACGATTCAGCTAGCCTACTTCTTTGCTCTGTGTACAGAGGCATTAATATTATTTTGCTCACTCTAATCCCAAGAATGAAAACTTATCGCCTCGTCTGTATTTTCAGTTATACTAATAAAATACTGTTCACTTGTTCCGGTGGAACTTTCATTAAGCTTGGCTGCGAAGCCCCTCAAGAGGAAAATATGCGGTTGAACGACATAGACAAACAACTTCGAGAATGAAAAGAAACGACTATATACTGTGTGTACTATACCTTTATCAAGCCAAACTCTAGAATAATGACGTGCGTTTGTCTAAGAGATTAGGATTACCATACGGTAAATGAACGTTCGTTATTTTGACGCCCTGGTTTAGTGGTTGGCGACAAATGCATCCTCGAAACTAGGCTTAATTCACGAACAGGCGCGTCAGAATTGAGAAACTACGTAAGTCTGAGTTTGCCGAGGGAAGACCTCGTTTTGATTGTTAGTCTGCAAATTATCTTAGGAGAATTTTGCTCGTGGGACTGCTAGATTGCTTTGTCAAGACGTTTAATTTGATTTGTTTTATAAAGTGACCACATAGCATATCTAGAGAAGAACCGATATTTGGCATAAGTGTTTTTCTTCATTGAAGTAGAGTATGAAAAGACGGGATGGCAAACTCTAGAATAGGAGCTTTTCCACCCTCGATATTTAGCATGATCGTCTGATTAATAGTCGCAGCAATCAACCAGTGCTAATTCTTTCAAATAGTATTAGTACAGGCGATAAAGAAATCGTCGTAAACGTTTTAGGGTGCATAAGGGGAAATTATTGTAAATAGTCAAGTTTGGTGCCTCGAAAAACATATCAAAGTTCCCCCCCCACCTTGTGCTAAAGTTTTTGTGGCACGTTTTAGCCCCCCAAAATCGGTTTTTTGCGAATATCTCGAAAAATTTGGGCTCAATGAAAAAAAGTCTTCAGACAAAAAATGTTCCTCGTAAAATTTGCTATATTTTAGTGTACTCGAACTTTGTTGTAAGTCCAATTAAAAGCTCAAAAAATTTGTACAAATTTGGAAGCTTTAGGATGAAAATCTGTTTTTTGAAAATATCTCGAAAAATCAAGCTCCAATTAAAAAAAGTTTCGAACAAAAAGTGTTCCTCGTGAAATTTGCTACAGAATGGACTACCTCAACTTTCTACAAAAGTTGGTAAAAAGTTCGGAGTTTTTGGAACACCAAATTAAACTTTTTCAAATACCTCGGAAGATTGAGCTCCAATTAGAAAAAAATTGAAGAAAAAAAAAATGTTTTCTGCAAAATTTTCTTCAAAATTGACTATCTGCATTTTGTTTCGAAGTATGCTGAAAGCACCCAGCTTTTGAAAACAAAATGGATTTTTTCAAATATCTCATATAATCGAACTCCAAATTTAAAAACGTTTCAAACAAAAAGGGTTCCTCGTGAAATCTAAATATATAAAGCAGAAAGTTTGTCTGTTTGTCTGTCTGTCATCTTATAACTCGAAAACCGCTGTACCTATCGACTTCAAATCTTCGCCACATATTTGTATTATTCCAGAGCAACTTTTAAGCCATAAATGGAAATTTTAGCTCCCATAGAAGAAAAACTCTTATTAAAAATTGTACGCTCGCTGTATGTATCCGTTGACGCAATTTGATTCATCGAAAAAGGGTACCTACACGCAACTGTGTACCGTATTTCTCTACTACCTTCACATCCTGTATTCTTGAGTACTGGATTTTGGTGCTACTTTCTAAACTGCAGCACGTTAGAGGTGCTTTTTTTATTAAATAGAACTTTTGTCTGTATTCTTGAACAAGAGACGCGACTGCGATCACAATAATATGTTTATATGTCTATTATTTAAACGCTTTTACCTATTGACTTGGAATATTTTTTGAAAATCTTCTTTTTATTCTAATAAAGTTTTAGATAAATTTCAGACTACATCCAACTTGCGTCCGAAAATACGAGTACCTCCAACTTGCGTCCAAAAATACCTCCAACTTGCGTTCGAAAACACACCCAAAATGCGTCCGAAAAAATATGAAATTGCAAAATGTGGCACGTAGAACTTGCGTCCGAAGCAAAAGTATGATATTGACTTACCGTGTTTTGAACGGTAAAAGTACGCCTAAAAAAAAGGGTATTAGGCTACCTTTATGCCACACGGATGGGAAACTGAAACTGTTCCTCCCCCTCGCTTTCTCACCTAAGATCGTATATACTGATTTCGAGCAAAGTATCCTTTCGGCAGTTAGCGCTGTGTGACCAGAAAGTACCATTCGCGGATGCCGTTTTCATCTTGGGCAAGCGTGGCACCGAAAATTGGAGAGCCTCGGATTAGCAAAAGTGTACCGGAGCGCGACAGCTGAAGGCTCTTATACCTACGGTCATTTTTTGGTCTTCCGTTTCTTCCACCTGATACAATTGAAGATTTCTTCCTAACAGAATTTGTCTCTCGCGAACCATCGCATGGTCAGATCCACAAATTCAGTGACTACGTCTACAACAACTATATATCATCTACGGTATGATGGGAGAGGGACTTGAAAAATGTTGAGTATTGAGCTGTATCTGATACGGTGGCGAGACTTGGAGAAATATGGACTTTCGAGTTCCAACTTTCAAGATACTGAGAAACAAACTTAAATCTTTATTTAGAAAAAGTATAAGCAAAGAAACCCCCATAAAACAGGTTCCCTGTTGGCCTCGCGATTAACACAGTTAATAAAGGCAACATACCAAGCAGTTAACGAAACAAGCTGCGAGTTATCGTCGTCAGAGTTGGAAACTACTTGAGAAAAGGTACTGTGTTCGAGACAGCATTGTGAAAATTACATCCGGTTTCTCATAGAGGAAACGACTGAATGCGTCTCATGCCTCTATACAAGCTGATATAATGCTTTAGGGGTGTGGTAGGATTTTTACCTACTATCCATTCATTTCCTTGATCACTGCGACTGGCAAAATATTGATGAACCAGTCCGTTTTTCAGATATCCAGTCAACACACGGCTGGCAGTCAGGCGCGCTACCAACCGCTAGTTTACCCCTCGACATCCTTCAAACGCCCTACCCTTACTATACCTACGTATTGTCCAGTATTTTTCTCTTATGTGGTAGCTGCATTGTGACAAGTTTTTCGGTACAGTATTGTCATTGTCACACAACTTTCGGACAAACTTTGGAAGGAAATTCAGACAATATTTACGAGGAGTATTTTTTTTCCAAAAATTTTTCTTATTGAAGCTCGATTTTCAGTGACATTTGCGAAAAATCATTTTTCTTTCGAAAGCTCATAACTATCAAAAACTTTTCAAGCTCACCATTAGACTGACAATGAAAGATAAATAGTTCATTTTATGGTAAATTTTACGAGGAATAATTTTTACGCAAGACATTTTTAAATTGGGGTTCGATTTTTCGAGTTATTTGAAAAAGCTTAATTCGGTTCCAAAAGCTCCAAAATTTTTACCAACTTTTGTAGAAAGTTGAGGTAGTCCATTCTGTAGAAAATTTCACGAGGAACACTTTTGGTTCGAAACTTTTTTTAATTGGAGCTTGATTTTTCGAGATATTTTCAAAAAACAGATTTTCATCCTAAAGCTTCCAACTTTGTACGAACTTCTTGAGCTTCTAATTGAACTTACAACACTAAAATGTAGCAAATTTTACGAGGAACATTTTTTGTCTGAAGACTTTTTTTCATTGAGCCCAAATTTTTCGAGATATTCGCAAAAAACCGATTTTGGGGGGCTAAAACGTGCCACAAAAACTTTAGCACAAGGTGGGGGGGGAACTTTGATATGTTTTTCGGGGCACCAACTTGACCATTTACAATAATTTCCCCTTGTGTAGCCCAAAATATTTATGAGACCATTTTTTGTTTTCATTGCTTGTACTGTATGCGTTAAGATGCGAGTGCTAGAGGTTGAAGGAAGTGCCCCTTATCTTCTTGAGGAGCCTAATTTTGGCTTCTAGCTCCTCTCATGAATTTTTGTGGTTCCCTTTCCTTCCTGTCTTCGGAATTTATGATCTACTATCACTTGATGATGGTTATTTAACCGACGATCAAATATAGTATGTGAACTGATCTCACAGCGTAACGACAATCTATATGTTGCAGGTAGTTCCGACCAATGAAATTAGAATAGAACCGTACAGAAAATTGTTAAGAACTTTGAAAAGGATACAATTCATGATTCATATGCCATCCATACCTAGGAAGTGGCTAGATTTAGGAACAGAAGTAAAATATCTAGGTAGACGTATTTGTTGCAGCTCATTGTACATGGGTAGATCTCATTCTATGTGTCGTAAGATCGCAATAAATCGCATACTAGCGCAGCACCCAATGGTCAAAAAGTTTCACTGCGCGAGACAGTAGAGCGTGGGATATAATTAGGGCTTAATAATAAAGAAACTTTACAGAGATGCACATAAAATTATATTTTCCAAGGGAGGAAATACAAGGTAGACGCACGTTTCGCGACGACGTTAGAACGCCGCATCATCAGTACAAATGAACATCAAAAGCACGATACAAAAGTGAAACAAACAGAATAAAACGAATTACTCATACGATGGTATTATCATGTCCCGCAGAAAGGCAATATGAGATGAGTACCGAATCACTTTTGTACGGAGCTCGCGATGTGCTTTTGATGTTCATTTGTACTGATGATGCGGCGTTCTAACGTCGTCGCGAAACGTGCGTCTACCTTGTATTTCCTCCCTTGGAAAATATAATTTTATGTGCATCTCTGTAAAGTTTCTTTATTATTAAGTATGACGAGTTGCAAAGACCACATTTTATTTATTAATACGGCTACTACTGCCAGAATTTTGTGGAAGTATCGCGAGCTCCGTACAAAAGTGATTCGGTACTCATCTCATATTGCCTTTCTGCGGGACATGATAATACCATCGTATGAGTAATTCGTTTTATTCTGTTTGTTTCACTTTTGTATCGTGCTTTTGATGTTCATCTGTACTGATGATGCGGCGTTCTAACGTCGTCGCGAAACGTGCGTCTACCTTGTATTTCCTCCCTTGGAAAATATAATTTTATGTGCATCTCTGTAAAGTTTCTTTATTATTAAGTATGACGAGTTGCAAAGACCACATTTTATTTATTAATACGGCTACTACTGCCAGAATTTTGTGGAAGTATCGCGAGCTCCGTACAAAAGTGATTCGGTACTCATCTCATATTGCCTTTCTGCGGGACATGATAATACCATCGTATGAGTAATTCGTTTTATTCTGTTTGTTTCACTTTTGTATCGTGCTTTTGATGTTCATCTGTACTGATGATGCGGCGTTCTAACGTCGTCGCGAAACGTGCGTCTACCTTGTATTTCCTCCCTTGGAAAATATAATTTTATGTGCATCTCTGTAAAGTTTCTTTATTATTAAGTATGACGAGTTGCAAAGACCACATTTTATTTATTAATACGGCTACCACTGCCAGAATTTTGTGGAAGTATCGCGAGCTCCGTACAAAAGTGATTCGGTACTCATCTCATATTGCCTTTCTGCGGGACATGATAATACCATCGTATGAGTAATTCGTTTTATTCTGTTTGTTTCACTTTTGTATCGTGCTTTTGATGTTCATTTGTACTGATGATGCGGCGTTCTAACGTCGTCGCGAAACGTGCGTCTACCTTGTATTTCCTCCCTTGGAAAATATAATTTTATGTGCATCTCTGTAAAGTTTCTTTATTATTAAGTATGACGAGTTGCAAAGACCACATTTTATTTATTAATACGGCTACTACTGCCAGAATTTTGTGGAAGTATCGCGAGCTCCGTACAAAAGTGATTCGGTACTCATCTCATATTGCCTTTCTGCGGGACATGATAATACCATCGTATGAGTAATTCGTTTTATTCTGTTTGTTTCACTTTTGTATCGTGCTTTTGATGTTCATTTGTACTGATGATGCGGCGTTCTAACGTCGTCGCGAAACGTGCGTCTACCTTGTATTTCCTCCCTTGGAAAATATAATTTTATGTGCATCTCTGTAAAGTTTCTTTATTATTAAGTATGACGAGTTGCAAAGACCACATTTTATTTATTAATACGGCTACCACTGCCAGAATTTTGTGGAAGTATCGCGAGCTCCGTACAAAAGTGATTCGGTACTCATCTCATATTGCCTTTCTGCGGGACATGATAATACCATCGTATGAGTAATTCGTTTTATTCTGTTTGTTTCACTTTTGTATCGTGCTTTTGATGTTCATCTGTACTGATGATGCGGCGTTCTAACGTCGTCGCGAAACGTGCGTCTACCTTGTATTTCCTCCCTTGGAAAATATAATTTTATGTGCATCTCTGTAAAGTTTCTTTATTATTAAGTATGACGAGTTGCAAAGACCACATTTTATTTATTAATACGGCTACCACTGCCAGAATTTTGTGGAAGTATCGCGAGCTCCGTACAAAAGTGATTCGGTACTCATCTCATATTGCCTTTCTGCGGGACATGATAATACCATCGTATGAGTAATTCGTTTTATTCTGTTTGTTTCACTTTTGTATCGTGCTTTTGATGTTCATTTGTACTGATGATGCGGCGTTCTAACGTCGTCGCGAAACGTGCGTCTACCTTGTATTTCCTCCCTTGGAAAATATAATTTTATGTGCATCTCTGTAAAGTTTCTTTATTATTAAGTATGACGAGTTGCAAAGACCACATTTTATTTATTAATACGGCTACTACTGCCAGAATTTTGTGGAAGTATCGCGAGCTCCGTACAAAAGTGATTCGGTACTCATCTCATATTGCCTTTCTGCGGGACATGATAATACCATCGTATGAGTAATTCGTTTTATTCTGTTTGTTTCACTTTTGTATCGTGCTTTTGATGTTCATTTGTACTGATGATGCGGCGTTCTAACGTCGTCGCGAAACGTGCGTCTACCTTGTATTTCCTCCCTTGGAAAATATAATTTTATGTGCATCTCTGTAAAGTTTCTTTATTATTAAGTATGACGAGTTGCAAAGACCACATTTTATTTATTAATACGGCTACCACTGCCAGAATTTTGTGGAAGTATCGCGAGCTCCGTACAAAAGTGATTCGGTACTCATCTCATATTGCCTTTCTGCGGGACATGATAATACCATCGTATGAGTAATTCGTTTTATTCTGTTTGTTTCACTTTTGTATCGTGCTTTTGATGTTCATTTGTACTGATGATGCGGCGTTCTAACGTCGTCGCGAAAGGTGCGTCTACCTTGTATTTCCTCCCTTGGAAAATATAATTTTATGTGCATCTCTGTAAAGTTTCTTTATTATTAAGTATGACGAGTTGCAAAGACCACATTTTATTTATTAATACGGCTACTACTGCCAGAATTTTGTGGAAGTATCGCGAGCTCCGTACAAAAGTGATTCGGTACTCATCTCATATTGCCTTTCTGCGGGACATGATAATACCATCGTATGAGTAATTCGTTTTATTCTGTTTGTTTCACTTTTGTATCGTGCTTTTGATGTTCATTTGTACTGATGATGCGGCGTTCTAACGTCGTCGCGAAACGTGCGTCTACCTTGTATTTCCTCCCTTGGAAAATATAATTTTATGTGCATCTCTGTAAAGTTTCTTTATTATTAAGTATGACGAGTTGCAAAGACCACATTTTATTTATATAATTAGGGCTCCTAAATTTATTTCCTTGATAATTTAGAGATGGCTGAATGGTCACTGAACCTTCATTGCCGAGATTTCCAAGTTGGGCGGGGTGAAATTTATGTTTGCCCAGTGGAACCTACAATGTCGAACTCATTCGAAATATCAGTTGTGACATGGATAAACTTCGGGTCCCTTCGGGTCCCTTCGGATTCTAATTCGAAATTGTATTTGAAAAAATTGCTTATGTAAAGCAGTCAAATCTGAATTGTAACGTACCTAGTATGTTTACCCATTGTTAATGCATTTTACGAAGAGCCTAACAAAAATTCATCTTTTAATGATAGTCTCAGATCGCATTTGAATTGTTGCTTTTCCCGTAAAAAATTTCTAACCTCGATCTGTCGCACATCGTCCTCTCATGAAATATTGACTTGTTGGTTTTTCTCAATTTCGATGAGGTCTCTTGCACGAGAAAACTGTAAAACATTAATAAAGGAGCAAGGGTCAACGAATTTGAAGACGAAGAAAATAAAATTTTGAATGATGAGCTTCAGCCTATGACCAACATCAAGACATTGAAGCTATTATTTTTATCGGCTTTTTATATACTCGCATGATGTAGGCTAGATTTAGGTATTCTAGGCTGGCTTTCGTTTTTATCTTCTCGATGAAGGGATACTGGCAAAGGTTGACAAAAACTGGCCGACGATATTGAACACTATTCATTTTTATTCTACCCTGCGCAATGTATGAAAATACATCTATACTTGCTGATATAATATGCAGTCATTCACTCTATCCTCGCAGCCCATATTTGCCGATAAATGTACGAGCAACGAAGATTTGTTATTTAAAACTGTGCTAATAAAATGCACTTTGTATCGGATATCATATTTTGTAAGTTATGATAAAATGGCACTGTCGAGACGTTCAAAAAAAAACGGATCGACATAAAAATGTATTTTATACATCATAGTGTTCTAATCGCTTTTATTTTCGTAACGCTTCTAATATTTTTATTGCGCTGTAGTTCGCGAAAAGTTTTCATGGTTCTAGTGACCTTTAAAAGTTCGACATGTGTATACGAGCAAATTATTGTGGGTGTAGAATACGAGAACATACTTGATCAAATACAGTACAAGATAATTGTAGACCCGAAGGTGACTTTTTTCCAGATAGTTTCTCTTATTTTGGACAAAAATATCGTTCTCGAAGAAATTTTTGCATATTTTTTTCGGATTTTCCTCAGCATTCCGCAGTTTTTTGGCCTTGATCTAGTTACGGACTTGAAAAAGTCTCGCCTCTTCAGCTTTTTATGTTGTCAAAGAATTTTTGAGCTATATCGCCTCTGCACCACCCTTTCATTGGGCGGATGAAAATTTTTTGACGTCTATGTACGGAGGCCAATTTGACATCAATCTCAATCTGCCAAATGAGTCAAAATGAAGTCTAAAATGGCCAATCCTATATCAACCAGACATCAACGTTGTTGTGAGATTGATTTTGATGATATAAATCGATGCAATTTCGACAAAAAGTGAAAGAAATGAATTCTCGATTATTTTGATGTCGATTTTTGGTTGACATCCAGCGTCGACCAAACATGGAAGTCAAATTGAATGTCGACATATAGTTCATTAAGTAGAATCCTGGTAATAGGAGAAGAATTGCAATTATTTGAATAGGAACTCGGATCTCTATTTTATCAACTACAAGAAATACCCTTGAGTCTGCTTAAACTTCATTGGAATCAACCGACAATTATGGATTACCAAAGGTCTGACTTCATACTGATCTCATTATTCACTTCGCCTTAACTACACAATAAAATTGGGCGTACATAGTCAGTTTGATTAAAGAAGGGGGGATAAATTTTGAGTAGTCTAATGACAGAAACGGAAAATGCTCTCGAATTTTTGTACACCTCAATGGTGAAATGGTTTCAGCGACCACCTTCTAGAAGAGGAATCCCAGGTTCAAATGCTACTCAAAAAAAGTAAAAATTCTTGCGCATGAAGTTTCCTGGAAAAATGATCACCGAGTGGCCCTGGAAGATAACTTGAAAAAAAAAACGGCGGTAATGTAAGAAATAATGCCGTATCCGAGATTCTTTACAATAGCTCGGAAACAAAATGGTTTTGAAAGAATGTTGAATGGGAAAGTAGTGAAAGTCAGTTCCGATAATGTAGGCTAAAGTTCGAACTTTTCCTATGTCAAGCCTAGTATACTGCATAGTAGACCTACTATCATGAAGGCTTTTTCCAAGTCCCTGAAGTAGGTCAAGGTCATTGATGACGTCATAAAGTGTGGCGTCACCCAGATTTCCAATTGACCCCCGCCCAAAGACATGTACATGTAGGCTTAGTATGTTGTATATTAGGCCTAGAAGGCCAAAGCCCAAAAATTTTCTAGTCCCCGAAGTAGGTCAAGGTCATTGATGACGTCATAAAGCGTGGCGTCACGCAGATTTCCAATTGACTCCCGCCCAAAGACATATATATGTTACAGTTAAAACTAGTTGCCACAAATGACTTTAGTCAGAACTAGTTTTGACTAGTTGACTCTAGAATTTGCTGGGTCCCTCAACGTTGGAGCTAGTTTTAACTGAAATAAGTTTAGGTAAAACTAGTTTTTACTAGTGAAGACTAGAATTGACTAGTAAAAAGTGTAATACAAAAGAAATTATAATTGCCAGGGAAAACTAGTTTTAACTAGTGAAAACAAGAAGGGTGAATCCAATCAGCAAAATGAATTTCTTCCCTCGTACAAATGTAATTGCATTTTTATGAAGGGTGTTGGAGGCATAATTTTTTTAGAAGCCTCCAGAACGAATACAGAAAATGATCCTTCGACTCCGGTTACCTTCCGTGGACACGTTTGGAGGCCCCTCCTGACCTCCAAAGTATGTCTCTGGAGGTACTTCCAAGTGCCTCCAGTGCAATTACTGAAATCAAAGAAACTGCCTCCGGAGGTGTGTCGAAGGCGCCTCCAAAGACGTCTTCGGAGTCACCTCCGGAGGCACTTGTAACGTTGATCAGTGTTGCCAGATGACAGATGATACTCAGAAGATGTATTTAAAACTTTGGCTTTTATTAGAACCGAGTGGCGCTAGCATCAAAGTGGCTGAATAAGGTTTCAACGAATAAAATACTGTTGAAAAAAATGCCTCCTGAAGGATCTTTAGAAGCACCTCCAAACCTCTAGGTGGAAGTAAGGTACCTCCGGAGGCAAAATGCTCCAGCCTCCAACACCCTTGAATTTTTATTTCTTACAAAGCTTGTTTATACTTGAATGACGTGCGTCAATTAGTCACTGCTAGATTTGCTTTTGTAACGTTTATAGGCCGACAACTTTGTACGATGTACGGTTCAATGTGTGAATCCTCATCACCTTTTGAATTCAAACGATTTTAATTCATTTCAATTAAAATGAATTCAAACCATTTTTTCATTCTAGAATTAACTAGCTAAAACTAGTTCTGACTGAAGTCATTTGTGGCAACTAGTTTTGACGAGTGAATTTTATAATTTACTGATTTCGGGTTTTAACTGTAACACATATATGTCAATAGCGACTTGACATCATTTCCATGACTGAGGTTACGGAGAGAGAGAGAGATGGTCGTGTAAGGAAACTGTTTTACATAAAAAAAACTTATATGAATAGGATTGTGAGACAAGCAGCTAAGCGAGGCGATAAGATACTCACTCATGAAATAGATGGGTACCACTGAGCATTGATGACGTCATCGTACGAAACGTAGACAGGGCCGTCGTGAAGGCTAGAAAAAAACCTTGTCACCAACTGACGATTTTTTTTTTGATCGAATTCACCAACAGCCCGAATTTTCGCACATGTTATGCACTCTAGGTTGGGGGAAGGTACCTCCCGATCGCGACGGCCAGGAATGTAGAAGTAATGAATTTAAAGAGAAGTAAACGAATTTCTAAGCTGTAAGGAGAAGGAGCCCACCAAAGAAACCCCTATGCTCGGAGAATTAATATATTTGGTCAACAGAAAGAAGATCAGAGGGTAAACAAGCCTTTTTTCTGGGTCAAGAGTGAAGAAAGTTATGTTTTAAAAATGATAAACTGCATCGCATGAGGAGATTGAAAATAGCGAGTTTTCTCTGCACATTCTTTCCTTTAGGGGGAGGAAATAGCATCTCCCAAAAAATATTTCTACGAACGCTTCCGCAATTGGAATTTCCACCATCTTTTGGTCCAAATTCTCAGGATGTGCAGAAATGATCAAACCTTTTCTTTGTCCCTTCTTCCCCAAAAGTATAATTGGTATCATATACTTTCTGAAAGGGACAGCACTTTTCTCGCATACGCGACACACAAGAAATAGGTGGCATCTCACTTTCTCGATACCTCTCTTTGAAGGTCTTTGAAGTCCTTATCCCTTGAAATCATATTTAAACCTATATCTCTAAAGAATCTTCGCAGCGGTTTTGAGGCTAGTTTGGCCGATAAATTCTATCTCAGGCTTCCCGAGAAAAAAAAAATTCACACTGTACTTAACAACTCGAAATCTCACCCTACGAGTAAAGTTCGTCGCTTAGAACTTTTCATCCTCCGTCTGTTTCGAGAGACGGAAATCCTTTCCAAAAGTTAAAATAGCCAAATCTGATACCATTTTCGAATTTGATAGTAAGTTTGATGTAAAGTTAGTTGAAAATTGCCTAACATAAAGTCGATGTAAACACGTGCCCACGTGCCCTACTTTCGTATATTGCGATTGTAGTTAACGACCACGGAAAAATTACTTTTTGATCATTTCGTTTAGTTGTTATTGCACATTTTTTGGACTTCATACCCCCTATAATTTCTTTCTCGAAAGAAAGCTGTGTACAAGGTTTGAGAATCATAATTCAAACAGAAACAGTTAACTTCTTTTCGAAAATTTCATGGCAAATAAGCTCCTCGAACGAAGTAAAACTTTCGCCAAACCGAATGGACAAGTTATATTTTCAACAGTATAGCGAAAATATACTCGACAATAATAATTGGCAATCATTTTGTAGGATACAAACCCACGTTTTCAAAGTTTCGAAGAGCCTACGTGGTTTTCGGTCGTTAACTCAGCTTTTCCTTAATGTATAATTTTGAGTTTTGTTCCAACTCCTTATAGGCCTGCGTATAATTTATGGTATTCGACATTATACGATTACTATCACGAAGAATAATTCCAATAGGGTGTTGAACGAAAAAGCAACGATAAAGAAACAGATGTGCCGCTATTTTCCGTCGCGATGTGTAGGTACCCATTTTCCTTCACTTTTCTTTTTTCGTCAGAAGGCTGAATAAATAAACCCATACATTTTACGAAATGAGAACGTGTTTCGTAAGACTTACGATTTCTGATAACGCTGCAGTTTATTGGGTATAATCTTATGCCGAATTTCGAGATTTCAAATCGTCTGAGTCAACAGAAAGACTACCAAATCAGCAATACCTAGATACGAGTATTTTTTTTCAATTCCTGTAATAATCGAGACGTAATTTTTCCTTTCGGTATCAATCTCATTTTTCCGACGGAATATCTACAGTAAATAACAATTTCTTCCATCCGCGGTTCTTTCATTTTTAGTTTCAAACAAAAATATTAAGCCCCTGGGCACCATTACTTTTTATAGCCTCTATCCAGAACACGGGAAGAATTTTTCTTCGTTTCCGCTTCGAAGAAATATTAATCTACCAGTATCAGAGAGGGCCCTACGTGTTAGGATTAGCGATCCACTATTTGCCATCATATTTTTCCTCGAACGATGTCTCAGCTTTGTTTGGTCGAAAATTACTTCATCGTCGTACCGCGACGAAATAAGGGTAGCAAGGCGACGAGTGTGAATGAGATAGAAGATAATTTACTGATAGATGAATGTCGAGGGCTTACCATTCATCATTGTCATAATAACTGGTCCGACAAATACGTTGATGATATTTTCCGACTCAACGAATTCAGAAACTTTAGAAACTTCGTGCAGGCACATTAAATTGGTATTTGGTAAATGATTAATAACACCTACGGCCTGGTGGTTTACTCAAAGACACTTTAGGCGGTTTATATTGTCACAATTTGAATCGAGGTTACAATAGTGATACCAATACTCGCTCAAAGTATTTCTAATAAGTACTTGTAGATATCTAATTGGGCTTCTCTGCGCTGATCTAATGTCAAAGCAATCAACCGATCCATCTCCTGAATTCAAATAAGATACACTCACCACGAACAGTGGCAGTTTGATCATAAAGTTGATGAGAAGAAAAGAAGGTCCATGTTCCCAGCCCTCCATCTCGATTTCTGGGACAAGGATTGATGAATTCATTTGTGTTACATTTCTGCTGGATTGCGTCGTACAGTTGTCCGTTTGTACTGGTATCCTTCCCCTCGAACCGTTGGGAGGAATCACAGGACATTCAGAACCCGTAGTTTTTAGGGTAAAAATGGATAGAATCGTTAGCGCTATATTGTCTCCAATTGTTAACCTCTTAGATAAGGTTGTAAGCTCACGGTTAGAGATCGATTGCGACTCCGTGTTCAATAAGGCTAGGCAAACTTGCAAAAATTATTCTTGTTCCAGGCGATACAGGAAATGATACCGATAATCTCGTTATCTGTTAAGTGCTCGCAGTGCAGTGAAAGATTGACTAGAGCCCTACAATAATCAAAGCGGGGAAACATGCTGAAATGCTGGTCATTTCAAGAGCTGCGGTGGAGGAAATGGATGGTCTCCTAACAGCCCCACTTTGATCATGCACGGGCTGTTGCGTTGTCGATCTCTCATTGAGAGCACGCAACAGATAACAAGTTTCTTGGTAACATTCCTTCCGATGTTTTGAACCATGAGAATTTTCGCACGTTTGTCCATTTCGATCACATGCGGAGTCAAAGTCAAACTCTCACCGCGAGTCCACAACAGAAGACCACTTCTTCGGTTCCATTCCGTCCGTCGACCATAATTTCAGTTCGAACGAATCTCGCACTTTATGGAGGAGAAATCGTTTCTTGTGACATCACAATTTTTAAAGAAACTAGTCTATAATATTATAGGTAACAACATAAGTAAATAGATTTATGAACTCAATGAAAAAATGAGCTCATAGGAGGAAAAGGATTAGGATGAAGAGACAAGGTAGGTGTGTTGAAGGTACTTGAAGAATTCATCATTTCCGAGTCATCGCGAAGAGCACAGCTCATTACTGCCATACACAGTTGGATTGATGTAATCTGCAAAACCACGGTTAGGAGAACACGGCTTCTGATATTGCCTACTGAACCTGAAGGGTGGAGTAAATCTTATTCCACTGATCCTTGTTTTGCAAATACGTCAATTCAACTTTGTACAACAAACAGAGTAAAAATGGCGGAGGTTTTGGAGAACGTAGATCAAAGGCAAGCGTTGTTGGAGGTTCACGGACTTTTGAATGCGACCGTTTGGGCGCTGCCGTTTTGGGCGCGGGGTCAATTGGGCGTGGAATCTGAAAATTGTAGGTTGTGACGTCACAAGGCTGACATATGCCGTCATCAAACGTCACAGGCCTCAAACGATAGAACAGGTTTCCTGTTAAATTGGCCCAATAAATCCAATAAAAGTCCCATTAATTTCATTTCTGACCCTATAAAAAAAAAAAAACTGAAATTTGAATTCCCAGGTCGAGTAGGTTTTTTTCTGTAATTTTGACAATATTTTAAGGCAAATGTTCAAGTTCAAAGGAGCACGGACTCCCTGACACCATTCCTAGTGTTACACCACTGGAATTATGGTTTGCTCTGTAAGAAACCAATACTTTCAATTCTTTACTTCGGTAGACGCCCTGTGTGGGAAAAAGCCGTCTATGATTTGCACCATAACGTCCGGCTGCCACCCGCACCCCTTTGCGACCTCTACTACGCGGGTATATCCGGCGGTGACAGTTGCAGTTCTTCGACAAATTGGTATTTTTATTGCGCCCGAAAGTCCGGACACCGTTGTTGGAAAAGTATTGACTATATGAGCGGGCGGTAATTAGGTGAAACGAGATATGGTAAGCTTGGTCGATACTGAGTAGTGAGAGGGTGATTTCTTCTTATTGAGAGATTCTCTTCGGGCAAGTCCAAGAAATAATCTGGGAATGATCCGACTTCGTTGAAGACCAGTTGTTGTTTTTCTGTTTTCCAAGTCGAGCAAAGTCGCAAGTATTGAACCTAACAGAGTAAAAATGGCGGACGTTATGGAGAGCCTACCTCAAGAAGAAACGTTATTGGAAAAGCACTGATGATATAAGTGTACGATAATAAGATGGCCTCTTTCCTGTTCAACCTTATGACAGGGCTGTAAACATGCTAGGCCCTGTCCTATACAATTTTTGGCCGGAAAAAAGGCTGAATTACATGTGCTACATTTTTGCTGTATTATGCTCTCGAGTTTTTCCATTGTGGACACCCCCTCTAGTCTTTCAAGGAGGGGGAGCCAGAAGACATGCAGAACCCAATTTCGATAATTGGCAGTTCTTAGAATGAAAATGGATGGAATCGTTAGGCTCGTTGTCTTCTGAGGTAAGATTATAAGCTCACTAAAAGAGATCGACTATAATCTCGAGCTTAATTGGGCCAAACTAACTTGCTAAAATTCTCGCGATAGTAAGGATGAAACCAAGAAGCTCGTTACCTATTGAGTGCTCGCAGTGAGATATTGACTACAGCCTTGCAATGATCAAAGCTGGGAAACATGCTAAAATTCCGGTTGTTTCAAGTGGTGCGGTGGGGGAAATGGGGCGAGAGATACTCTAGAGCCCCCGCGTACGAGCTAAGCGGGCGAACGTGGAGAAATTCTTGTTGACCCAGGCCATAGAGAGAATCTTACCGACAAATTTGTCACCTGTCGTGAACTCGGGTTTGTCCACTTGGATCGTACGTGGCGTCGAAGTCGAACTTTCACTTTGAGTCCACAACAGTAGACTGCTTCCTCGGTTCTATTCCCTCGCCGTCCCTTGAAACAACCTGAATTCCAGCACGTTTCCCTGCGGAGCCGAGGTCAATCTCTCACCGCGACCGCAGAACAGATAACGATCTGATCGATATGATTCTCTATGTTGACTGTAACAACAAGAATTTTAGCAAGTTTGCCTATAGCCCCACTGAATACGGAGTCACAATCGATCACTCAACGTGGGCTGACAATCTTACCTCAGAAGACAACGATTAGACAAGGCTAACAGGAAAAATATAGCACTAACGATTTCCATCCATTTTATCCTAAAAACTGTCTATTATCGAAATTGGGTTCTGCATGTCTTCTGGCTCCCCCTCCCTCAAGGACTGGAGAATAAAGGGGTCTACACAATAAAAAAACTCGAGAGTATAACACAGCAAAAACGTAGCACACGCAATTCAGCCTCTTTTTAGGCCAACAATTGGATAGTACGGGTCCTGGCATGTTTACAGCCTTCTCATAAGGTTGGAGTAGAAGGAGACCAGCACAAACAAAAGACTCTATACAGCACAATTCAGCACAAATAAACGATTCCACCAACACTTTCCTTAAAAATCCACTTCCAAATTAGGTCTTGTATATCTACAGCCCCCCAAAAATTTAAGGGGAAGGAGGCCAGCACAAACGAAAACTGTACGGCCCGAACCAGCACAAATGTTACACAAACGAATCCACCCACTCCCACCCAAGAATCGAGATGGGGAGCTAGGGACATTAATCTCAGAAGTCAATCTGATGTTGATTTTTGGTCAACACTCAGGGTCAACCGATAGTCAACGTCAAATTTATCAAGTTTAAGTCTTGGTCAAAATTGCGTCAATATATTATTAAAGTTTATACCTTAATTTTAAGTCCACATGGATTGATTACATTTTTGCGGTCTGTATTTATTCATTTATTCGTCGAATACATATCCAATAAAGAAGTTGGTAAATGTCGACTTCATTGGATAAAATCTCAGACGAGAGCAGATTACCACAAATACGTCAAGTATTTTTAGTTTTAATTGGAATAAAAGGTCCGAGACTTCGTTGGTACTGGAGCGAGATCATAGAATGTTGGATAGTCTTTAGCTTTATACAATTGAGAGTGGCATCTCAAACATAAGGTCTCATTGCTTAATAAGAAGATGCGGTAGCTAAATCCATTGCCTTCAAATAGAAGGAAGTTGAGCAGTAGTTTCGAGAGATTTTTGATACAGATTTGTCGAATGAAAGAAGAAAGATCGAAATCAATCAATGTAATTTACTACCGCACAAGGAATTTTAATTCGTATAAATCGAAGGAACGATAAGGTCGTAAAATGATTGATTTCGATCTTTCCTTCTTCATTAGCCCAAAGATATCTTTAGGGTTGACTGGTAGTAGTGAGATTTTTAAAGCCAGATGTACGTAATTGAAGCTCGAGTGTGAAAATTTGCCTGAGTGCTGCGCTTGGGATTGGAGACAAAACGTTTGAAAGAATTAATTTTGAGGGTTTGTTTTTCATTCTGCAACCATTAAATTTGTTTGGGGCTGTCCATAAGCCATAATGTAATACTTATTAAGCATTCGAACTATAAATAATACATAATTATATTCTTTCTTATGAATTTTTAATACTTCTCCTTCCACAAATATTTACGTAAGTTTACCAAATTCCAAATTTTAATTTGGATATTACGACAAGGTGCTGTAGACGATTCAAATTGCATGGCGTGATCATCAGGGAACGGGTTTACATAGGCACGTAACAAAAACAAACGATCAAATGATAACAACCGACGAATAATTTAATTTCAACCACTGAACACAAAATAAAATAGAATAAAAGTCGACCAGGGTGAAAAATTTTAAAAAACGCAATCAAAAATTTAAATGATTCTAACAAACAAAATATAAATAAAAAGAAAATTTTTTTTAGAAAAGTCAATAAAACCAAAGGGAAAAATTTTAAGGTCAAAAATAAGGAAAAAAAAGACAAAGAAATTAATGTAAAACAATTTTTTAAACGAATGTAAACACAATTAGGCAAGTTATCAAATGATTGAAAGATGAGTCGCGACCGGTTTCGTAAGTGCTGGACTTACATCGACGGGCGGAATAAAACAGCTAAAGAAAAGTGAAGAGATGAAGTACCATTACGACGAAACAGGATAATCAAAGCACAGAAATTAACGTGAAATTATGAGTCATACAAGGAATTATGAAAGTTGTAAAAATATCTTATAAAGGGGGAGAGGAAGGTAACTGACAGATCGTTTAATAGTTTATTCGAGTGCGTAGACTGGGTGGCCGCAATAGTTTTTATCTCCTCGAGCCGATTCATAACTTTCCCTTTCGAACAACGACGAATAAATTTAGAACTAACTGCAGAAAACGGGTGGTGTTCGCCAAGCCAGTGGGCAGCCATAGCGGAGTTTTGTGATTTGTTGTTAAGGAAAGCCGAGCGGTGTTCAGTTAGTCTTTTTGAGAGGGCTCTAGCTTCCTGTCTGACCCACATAAAAGGAATCGCACGTGCCGCAAGTGAGCCGAGATACCAGACTGTTTATTTTCCGGAACCGTATCTTTAGAGTTGAACAACCGGTTAATGGTGAGGTAGGGATAGAAACCGACTTTATAACCGTATTTCTTCAAATCATTTTCCATCGAAGGCTTATACGTCTCAACATAGCGGGTATGTCAAGGTGAAGGCCATTTAGTTGAGCTATGAGACTGAATCGTTCAAGTTCGTCCTGTTTTGCTGAGGAGGAGAAGCCAAACTTAACCGTCAAGAGAAGAGATTGAGGTATGAGGCGTATAGTAAGGTCTTTTGTGATTTATAATTAAATTCAGGGGGCAATTAAAATCAATACAAAAATTCTTAAAAATCTTCGAATGAAACTAGCTCGTCTTTTATATGGACCCCAGTCGAACCTGATCTCATATGCGAAGGCACCAATGATGAAAACATTTCTAAACGCGTGTTAATCGACTCTTGCAACGAATTCGCGACTAAAGATATGATTTTACTATAATCCTCGTGGAGCTCGGCCTCTTCAATCGCGTTGTAATAGGAAAAGCGATCTTCTACTCGAATAACGGCTGGCGGGTACCCGTACTCCATCAAAACCATATTCATCAACAACCTTCCGACCCGACCATTGCCATCTACAAAAGGATGTATCATCTCGAATCTAGTATGTAGTATCGCTGCTCGTTTGACGGGATGCATCGTTTTAGTCTGGCGGTACCACTCGACCAAACTCGTCATCAAAGACGGAACATCTGCCGGTTTGGGAGGCATTGACTTCGCATTCGTGATAATAACTTGCACAGCTCGATAACGACCCGCTTCCATGGGTCTGATATCCTTTAGTATGAGAGAGTTAAGATGACGAATGTGATCCTCCGTCAACGTCTCATTCCGTTTGACAATGTCCTGAACGAATAAAACCGCTTCTTTATGGTTCAATACTTCATAGAGTTCACGAATTTTCTTACCTCCAACAGTGGTACCTTTGAGCACTGTTTTGGTCTCCGAAAGAGACAACGTGTTACCTTCAATCGCGTTTGAATGATATGTCCACTCTAGGAGCAGCTGATTTTGGATAGATGGTGGCCAAGATTTCACATTTATCATCTTAAGCATATCAGCATCCATTTTTTCTAGGTGCTGAGTGATTGAAACGTTCAGCTTTGGGTCCGTGAAAGGTTTTAGGAGGACGTCTTACATGCAAATAGAAAGCGAAATAACTTATGAATTTTATTTCCACATATTTATTTGAACATTTCAGCCCTAAATTCTCTCAGCTTTTATGGTCAGCTAAAGTTTCTCAACTCCAGCACGGCGAGCCTCTCACTTTACTCTCAAAAAATTATAACGAGTAAAAAATCTCCTTACCCTTAAGATCTCTCATATGGCCTCCGGTAAGTTTGGAACTAGTGTTACTCGAAACTGGAACTGTATCTTTAAATCCCATCAAAGACGTGGCCATGGCAGCCAGAAAGAAACTGCATAGTTGAAAATGTGAATGCATGGCACAGAAGTGTACTCGATATTTATGAAGAATCATACTAGTGCACTAAAAGTTACAAATTTTCAAACATGTTGTACTCGAGTACCTTAGTTACAGGATAGTCGAATAAGATGAATAATCAAATCGTTCATCCACGCGCAGCCGTGATAGGCTGAATCAATTTTTTGAGAAAATTGAAATTTACGGACGATTAGATTCACTTCCGTATGTAACTTTTCGTACTTTGCGTCGATCAATTTCTGTATTCCATATTTATCAACAAGATTAAGCTCACAACGGTATCCAATGAACTTTAATATTATCCCAGAATAGTCAGGCCCAAATTCGCTATATAGACTACATGATACGATCACAGAAAATTGATTAGGTATCAAGATTAAAAGAATTTTATTACAAATTATTAATCTCTGAATTGGATCAGAGCTTACACACTTTTCGGAACTACACTTTGCAGTTAATCATCAGAAGTTGTAATTAACGACTGCCTTTTATGCAAACGGTCCTACGTTCAAACTCCATTGGTTAAGAAGCAATCCTCTATTATAATTCTAGCCACTTTCGTTTGGGTCTTGCTTTGATTCGTTTTCCGAGTGACAGTTTTACGATACTGGTTTCCGCACCACTCTGCTCTTTTTCGATCTCTTTAAAAAAGGAAAACATGTCCGGATGGCTTTTCCCCAAGAGAAGTCGGGCTCGCTCGCATTATTGGTTTTGTGAGAGTAGTGGCATCATACTGGTTCCATGATGCCGGTTCATAACGAGGAAGAATGGCTGCCCTTCGTCCTTTTCTTGGCCGACTCGTAGCGTACGTCTTGTTGAAATAGTCCACTGCGTCCACTAGCTCGTCCGGTGCGTCATCACACACTAAACCGCTTCCTTGACCACTTTTATCATAATAAGAAATTGCTCGCCTACGAGCGACCGTTGAAATTTCTCTGGGGAATTGCCCAAATCTTTCAGTCTCCGAGAGTTCGTAAGTAGGCCCTCAGGACGTTCTCGTCGTCTGTTCTGGTAGTTTGCTCAGTACAGCATTTGGAAGTGCCTACAGTTCGGCACGAATCAGCTGTGCCGGAGGCATTTGTGGGTGCGCCTTTACCTTTCTCTTCAGGGAATCTTTCACACCTTCTGTAATGCACTCTTCTTGGTTGGGGTGCGATTCCTGCGAACCTCAGAGGACGATGACATCTTTTACCGGCGCCGGATCATTAGTGATGGCACAAGCACGACATTCGCCGATACAAACTTTGTGGCAATCCCAGTATATCTTGTTATTTGCACGTCGCGATCAAAGGCACACGTAACCTTCTAGGCAAAGTCTCTTATCTATTATTCTCGCCATTTTTCTTTCGCAACTGATGGAAAGAAGCGCGACATCTGTTTCAATTCCTTGCGTTTCAAATTATGTACAATCCTGAAGCATAGCATCGCAATCTCGAAGTTCATTCATTCTAGGAGTTTTTCAAATACTTCTTCTGACTGTAGGTAAAATATGAACTACCCTATAAGTGATTTTTTTCAAATACCGGCTTTCGGGAGTGTAGTTCGGGAAATTGGCTATTTGAGAACACGGCTTCGGGAAACTGGGCGGGAACACACAATCTTCCCCTTCTTTCTAAACAGGATCAACGGCACCTTTCTTCTCGGATATCGACTGTTTTCTTCAAAACATGTTCAATATTTCTAAAACCAAGTTAGAACTCTTCTTCTCGGTTGATCTAGATTCGCATCTTCTCTCTCTGTATAAAAGTAGTTTCCCATTAAGAGTTTAGTGTAATAACTAGAAAGTTGTAAATTTCTATTACCCTCGTTTCCAGTACGTTCACTTCCACCTTTCACCCTTCCAATTCATCCAAAAACAAAAATCATCTCCCTTTTTGTTGCAGTCATAATTCTTTCCAAAACATTTTTCTAAGTAGACCATGTCACTAGGAACCGACGCTAAAAGACTGAAGTAGACTAAATAAGAGCAACAAACATTTTTCCTGTCTGAAGTAACATATTCGTACTTTGTTTGAACAAAGGTTCTACAATAGCAACTGTCCGCGTCGTGAGAAGAAAAATGGTCTTAGAAAAAATATCTTCATCTTCATTTCCATTTTAGGCTACCTTACACGTTTCAGAGCTCCATAGGTACAATCTTTCACAGAACAGCGAGATTAGAAAAATTTCCCAGATGATTCAACTTGACTTAGTTTTTTTATTCATGAAAATAAAGTGAATTGAATTATTGGTCACATACGACTATTGATAAAATTTATTTTAACGACGTGATAAATGATGAACGGCCGGAATAATTGGGACCTCTGTGGATGCTCGAATTTCGGGAAGGGAAAATGTTAGTTTTATCACACTTTTTTTGGTTACTGTCGCCAAAAATTAGGCCCAATTCTTCTATCTCAATTAGTAAATGCTGAGACAATTCGTCAGAGATCGTTATAAGATGTTTTATCTTCTTTAAAATTCGATGAAATTCGTCGTACGGCTCGAATCCACTGATTTTTCATTGCATTCATTATTTTCACAAAACCTTATTTCGCGAAGGAAAATAAGTTACATGAAAAATGAGATCGTTTAATTTATTCGAAATATAAGTATTTCAATTTTTTAATAGACCAACATCACTCCTTGAAGGTGTCAATATTTTTTTGGGGGTACGGTCTTGGAATCAACTAAAGTGCACGATCAATTCATTCAATTTTTTTAAACGAGAAACCCATACTATTTTCTCGCCTGGAAAGAGGCTCTCAGAAAATATCCGTATTCGACCTTTGGGACGTCACCAATAACCTTGACCTCATTCAGACATCACTAGAATCCAGAACGTGAAATCTTCCCTTCTTTTCGAATGCTCTCCGTCTACGTGATTCACCTCTCCTCACGCTTCAATTCCGTCTAAAACTTATCGGTGCTGTTTTAGTACGCGATCTACCAGTGGAAAGCGATCTGAGCGTGTTCAAGCACGATCTATCAAACACGAAGGGTACATTTTGAGGGCCCCACTCAAATTGATGAGGCACGATTTGCTAGCAAGAGGAAATAAAATCGTGGCCGAATGTTGGCGGGTGCCACAGGGCGAAGACGAGGAGGCGGACGTCAACAACAACAGGAACCACGGTGTTCGAGTCGACAGCCCGTGGGTATTCGGCTTGAAGCAGGGACGAGACTGCCGGTATTTCATTGTTCCTCGTCGAGACAACCCCTCATCAAAGAGCACTGTGAGCTTCGTTCGCACATACATTCCGATAAATGGCCGGCATACATGTGTTTGACAATCATCAATGGTTTTCATCGGTGGTCTCGATAGGATTTAGGATTTATAGGAGACTTGAAAAAATTCGGAGCTATGAACCTCTGTAGAGGTTGGCCCGGGCGAAATTTAAACTTCGAAACTTTGGCATCCGAAGTTGAACTTTGCCTCCGAGCATAGAAGCTGAGCTACAACCAACATGGAGTTAGACTCAGAAGTGAATTTTAGGCTACGACTCTTTACATTAACTCCTTCGAACTAGCTTCAAACTAGGTTAAGAAAAATGTACGAGTTGGAAAAAAGAAATTTGGGAAAATTTCAGCTTTAATTCTCACACAAGAAATGAAACTCAACTTCATCAGCGAAACCGGTTTTATCGTGAAAAGTGCTCCTGATAAAGTAAAAATCTCTTGATCATCTACGTTCAAGAACGTTCTGACCCATAGGTATTTTCTGAAGGAACATGAAGCGCCTCAACCATAAAATAAAGTAAAAAGAACAAGTCTTAAATAAATAATGTATGTACTAGTTCTGTGCAGCAGTACCAGAATAAATTATGTCAAATCGTTGTTCATTAAAATAATGAGGTACCAAAAAAATTATTGAAATTTTCTAGAACTCTAGTAAAAGAATAATTTTATAAATATCACTTAAAAGAAGGTTGACATTAAAATTTTTGTCATAATTTTACATTAAATTTACAATAATTAACTATAACCGATAAAAAAACTCACTACCCAATTAATATCTAAAAACTCTCGATCCTAATAAACAGATGGATACAAGAAAAGTAAAAAAGTCAAATAAACGAAGAAAAAAGGACAAACTGAGACTACTCTGGTTTTCTCATAATATAAATGATTTGGTTCATATTTTTTCAATCTTTTAATTTAAATACAGTACCAAAAAAATCGCTCACAATGTTCCTGTAACGAATACTGCTGAATTCAAGTAGGCTACTTAGAATTTCTTTTGGAACTGATCAAATTATTTCTATCCAAACCAGAAAAGAAGAGAAATGAAGGCCCGTTTTCAGTCTGTCATCTCCAATGACTTATTCTTCAAGTCCGTTGACAAAATCCAAAATTACTTGTAATTTGTACATCAAATCGCTGTTGTTATATTTTTCATCGCTATCTTCAAATTCAAACTTTTCAGGACTATGAACAGCTCTATGCTTTTCCAGATTCTCCTCGCGACTGAATTTCCCATCACAATCATTGAATTCAAACTTTTTAGGATCATGAAGTCCTCCATTGTGCCTCTTTAATAAGGATCCGTTGCTTTTTTTCCTATCACAATCTTTGCGTTCAAACTTCTTAGGATCATGAACATTATGTATGTGCCTTTTCAGATTAAAACTGGTGCTGAACTTCTTATCACAATCTTTGCATTTAAGCTTCTTAGGATTGTGAACGCTAATAATATGCACTCTTACTACAATTTTGCTGCCGAATCTTTTATCACAATTGTCGCATTCAAACTTCTTAGGACCATGAATATTTTCAAAATGCCTTTTCAGTGCTACTTTGTGGCCAAATTTTTTATCACAGTCTTTGCATTCAAACTCCTTAGGACCGTGACAATATTTTTCAAAATGTTCTTCCAGTAAAAATTGGTTGCTAAATTTTTCATCACAATCTTTGCATTCAAACTTCTTAGAAACGTGAACATTATAAGTATGGCTTTCAAGATTACATTTGAGGCTGAACTCCTTATTACAATCTTTGCATTTAAACGTCTTAGGATCGTGAACGTAAATAATATGCATTTTTAATGAAACTTTGCTGCCGAATCTTTTATCACAATCGTCGCATTCAAACTTCTTAGGACCATGAATATTTTCAAAATGCTTTTTTAGTGCAACTTTGTGGCCAAATTTTTTACCACAGTATTCGCATTCAAACTCCTTAGAACCGTGAATATATTTTTCAAAATGTTCTTTCAGTAAAAATTGGTTGCTGAATTTTTTATCACAATCTTTGCATTTAAACGTCTCAGGATCGTGAACGCTTGTAATATGTAGTCTTAATAGAAGTTTACTGCCGAATCTTTTATCACAATCGTCGCATTCAAACTTCTTGGGACCATGAATATTTTCAAAATGCTTTTTCAGTGCAACTTCGCAGCCAAATTTTTTATCACAATCTTCACATTCAAACTTCTTAGGACCGTGAATATTTTCAAAATGTTTTTTCAGTGCAACTTCGCAGCCAAATTTTTTATCACAGTCTTCGCATTCAAACTTCTTAGGACTGTGAATATTTTCAAAATGTTTTTTCAGTAAAAATTGGTTGCTGAATTTTTTATCACAATCTTTGCATTTCAACTTCTTGGGATCATGAATATTTTCAAAATGCCTTTTCAGTGCAAATTTGCGGCCAAATTTTTTATTACAGTCTTTGCATTCAAACTTCTTAGGACCGTGAATATTTTCAAAATGCTTTTTCATTAAAATTTGGTTGTTGAATTGTTTGTCACAATCTTTGCATTCAAACTTCTTAGAACTATGAACACCATAAGTATGCCTTTTCAGTTTAGATTGGGTCCTGAATTCCTTATCACAATCTTTGCATTTAAATTTTTTAGGATAATGAAAATTTTCAATGTGCGCTCCTTCTTCATACTGATCACGGTTACACTTGCCCATTTTGTTATTGTATATTCAGAGCAGATGACACACCATAGATAATGATTTTTTTAAAATCTCTTTCCACATGTACAACAAACTAATCAACTTTAGGATGTTTGGCTTACATTCCCAGAGACAAAATTCATTTCATATAGCTTGATAATGATTAAAAAATTGTTTTCTTGTTACCCTCAGAATAATTGTAGCTGAGGTAAATCAATTGCCATTCGCAAACTACCGCAAACCAAAATCAAAATTTTAGTTCCAGATCCAAATATAAATGGGTTCAGGCTTACTTCTGATCTCACCGCAGCTGATACTTATTGGAATAGTTTTTGCCGTTCATTGGTATACGACAGGCACACAACAGCTCAGCAATGTCATATTTTTCAAATGACAAACAAGGTTGGCATGATGATCACCGAATTTAGAATCGTTTCTGTCACATTAAGTAAATAAGTTTTGAAAAAAGACGAAAATTCCAGTCGTTGAAACTCAATAATTGAAAGAACGCGAACTGATAACGAGAAAAAACAAAAAAACCATCACATTTTTCCATTAGAACTGTTTGTTTTACCGGTATTTTATATTTTCCATAAGAAAGAGTGCGAAGAAATATTTTTTCTCAACCGATTGAAATAATGGATTTTATTCTTAAATTTTTGTGTAGGTATTCTATTTCTACACTTCTGTTAGCATTATCTACTTATGAGCGAATGAAGATACCAACTGAGACCAGTATATAATATTGAAAACGTAAGAATAAGTTTATATTCGGATTACGAGTAGGTCACTATCCTGCTACGACATGTCCATGAGTAATACTCGAACAAAATATTGAAAAATTTGGTACGATTGATTCAAGATAGGTACAAGATACATAACGGATACAACGCGTTGTTCCTCACTACAGTCATAATTTATACAACGGATAATTATTACGTTTAAATACTTTGGGCGGATTTCTTTTTTTTTTTTTTTTTTCTTACTCCAAATTACGTAAAATTTTCTGTGACTCCTTTCAAACTTTCTTAGAAGAATCAGTTTTGTACAAAGAAAAAAAAGTAATAATAATGATAGCGACAAGTTACGAGAGAGTATCAACTAAATTTTCTGAGTAAGAGGGAAAGGGAATTTAGATAGGTGCAGAAAGAGAATTATTAAAACTGAGGTAGGTATGATGATTGTTTTTTCATTCAAGAATGGACCTACGGCAAATTGTGTTCCGACCCCATTCTTTTCTAGAGGTGGGACAGGGTCTTTCAACCTAACAAAAAGCCCTTTCACCGTCGTAGGGTAGTAGAAAGCAGGCCGGAAGCTAAGGGGGCGAAGAACCCGGTCCAACTTTGCATAAAACGCCCCCAGATAAGGAAGTCTGATCCAACGCTTCCTACTATTACGGCTTAAATCGCGGGGGAGGAAGGTAATGGAATCAACGCATTTCCGCGTAACCTTCTTGCGGACCATAAGGCCGATGGCCAAGTTGACCTCATTCACTCTAGCCAAGTAAGGAGCTCTTTTTAGAAGGTCGACTGACTAAACGGAATGTGGGTTAGCCGATAAATAAAGCTGTTGAACGCAGCGATTTTATGGGCGACAGGGCAGAATGACACGCTGTGGACCAGAGTATCGGTCGAAGTATCTTTTCTATATATAGCAAACTCATGGACCCCATCTCCTCCGGAGGTAGTTAGATCGAAGAAGTTCATGGAGGAGCCTCCAACTTTTAAAGTGAATTTAATGGCGGGATGTTGTACACTTAGATGTTGGTTGTCGTCGACAATGAAATGAAGTGGGGGAAAGCCATTGTCTGCACAGAGGCTTTCAGTGGGACTGGGTGCGGAATTTTGGACAGTGTCGAGTAGTTTTACGTAAGAGAGGGGTGCGAGACCGTAAATGGGTGAGCCGTAATCGAGGATGAATTGGATTAAGCTCTGGTAGAGAAGGATTTTTCGGTTACAACCCTCTTTAGGGTAAAAAAGGAATTTCAGGACATTGAGTGCTCGAATGCATGTGGGGAATCCAAGAGTGACGATTGTGGAAATTGAGGCCAAGTACTTTAGTAGTTTTAACTTGTGGGATGGGATAGTCAACTATTGTGAGAGGGGGTAATTTAAAGGTTTCCTGGCGTGGTTTTTGGAAGATGATGAGTTTGGTTTTGGGGTAAGAAATGCGGAATCGAAGGAGGGAAAGCCAAGCGTGTATTTCATTGATTGTTTCTTGAAGTAGATGGTGGGCGCGTGTTATGTTACTGGAACGTAAGTGGATGCTCAGGTCATCAGAGAATAGTTGGGTTTGAATTGGAGATTTTATGATTTTTGTTATGTTGTTGATGGCGATGAGAAAAAGTGTGCCACTAAGGGGGGATCCTTGGGGGGTACCATTTTCTTGGGGGAGGGTTGAGGAATACTGATTGCTTACGCGGACTTTAAAATATCGATTAGTAAGATAATTTTGAAGTAGGAGAGGGAAGGGTCCTCGAAGTCCAAGTTGGTGCAGGATGACGCATATATTTGGTATGTCCAGACTCTCAGGAAAGCGTTCTTCATGTTAAAAAATATTGAGTAGAGGTTCGCTCTGTGAGCATGGGCGTCGTAGATAGAGCTGATCGACCCTTATGGCAACCATATTGTGTATTACTTGATATTTCTATGGAATCAAGGAACCAGGAGAGTCTATTATTGATAATTTTTCGAGAACTTTGCTAAGAGTGCTTAGTAGTGATATGGGTTGGTAGGATAGAGGGTGTGAAGGGTCTTTGAGAGGTTTTAGGATTAGAGCTGTTTTCCAGTTATTGGGGAAGAAGGTGGCGAAAAAGATTCGGTTTAGGAGTGAGGTGAGGTGTGAGATAGCATTTGTATAAAGTTTGTGTGGCATAGTGGGACTAATGTGGTCGAGACTGGGAGCTGATTTTTTGGAGCAGAGGTAGATGGTGTGGGTGACTTCTTGTTTGGTGATTGGTTTGTTGTAGCGAAGTGTGAGAGTTCGTGACAGATTAAGGGAGAAATCTATTGGAGTATTTTCAGCTTGTTGTTTGAGTTGAGTGAAAGGTGGACGTAATTAGTGTTGGAAGAAATTTGAAAATAATTCTCAGCGAGTATTTCGCTGATTTCTGATGGTGATTGTGAGATTTGGTTGTTTTGATAGAGGGGTTTGGAAGGAGAATTTTTGTTTCGAACCTGTTAACTTTTTAATGTTACTCCACAAGGCGGAACAAGAAACAGGTCGATTAATTGATGAGACAAACGAGTTCCAGCTTCGTTTCTTGGCGAAACGAAGTAGACAACGGACTTTGGCTCGTACTCTTTTATAGTTAGTGAGGTCTGATACATCTGCAGTCTTTTTGTAAGGATTTAGGGCTTTATTTCGGTCTTTCAATACGATTTTGATTTTAGGGGACCACCAGAGGACGAAACGATTTTTTGGCGAAGGAGAGGTTTTGGGGGTAGCTTGATCAGCAGCTTGGATGATAAATTGAGTGAAAGAGATGATATCCGCGTTTATTGTGTCAGAAGAGGGAATGAGTTCGGTGTTGGCGGTGAGACTAGTGAAGAGGGGCGAGTCGGCTTTCTCGAGGACCCACTTGGGAGGGGGGGGGGGGTGAATGTGCGTGAGTGTAGAGATTTTCGACTGATTAGTATTATTATGATTATTATTTAATATTCATTATTATACATTACCTAGAGTGCTCCAGGTGCTTTTAAAATATAGTTTCTCGCACCCAGAGTACCCTGATTTCTAGTTTGTTCTTCTAAGGTTAGAATTTTTACATAGGTACATATAATATGCATTGGTATTAAATTTATATTCGATTTTTTTTTTCAAATTAATAATACCTGAATGTAGACAGTCGTGCTCAACTTAACCCGTTTTTGTCTCTTTTTTTTGTTTTTTCTTTTGGTTTTTTTTTTTCATTTTGTTTCAACGATTCCATACATAGTTTTTTCCTTCTCAAAATTTCTTTGACTATAGTGTTAACAGCAGCAGAATGCATTGAGAAAAAACGCGTTTCAGTGTCATTTGAGAAAGACAAAAGATGAATGTTTGCCAATGCTTGATGCTTCATGTATAGGCATTGATATCATTCGTTCAAAAAAAAAAAAAAAAAAAAAAATGACGGGAATCGGTTGATAGAACAGTCGAACGGACTTGGAACAGTTTTTATCAATTTTTTAAATATATTATAGATTCCTCACAAGTCCATAAATGGTCTGCAGTTCACTAAATTTCAAATTCAATTCAAGTGTTTAAATAATTGCAATACTATAAACACAATAGTTTTAGTACCCTCATTCGCGCGGGGTTTCGGTATTCGAAGAAATGCGGATAAAAAAAACAAATTATTATTTCCCTCGAGGATATTCAAGTTGTTTGTATAAAAAGTACCTCATTCGCATCGAAATTATACTCAAAAATAAGTAAATTATATTTTTATCACTTTGTATAATGCGATGATTCTTAGTAAGAAAAAAATTATTTCCACAGATCGTATCGTTTAAATGGAAAATGAACTGCCACAATCGTGAATGTTTACATTTTTGTGAAAACAAGCAGATTGCCATCAGAAACATTCTTGCGCCCTGATATTTTAAAGTTAACCAAGGTGATGATAACTTGCGCGCTCCTTCGCTGCTGTAGAATTTTTTTAGTTGACAATAGGTACGAAATTTAATTCACTCGAAAAAGGGCAGAGGTCACCCGTGTATATATGAAGCATGAATATAATTATATCGTATGGAGGAAGAAAAAAATAGCTATTCTTCTCCTTTGAAAATTTATTATTATATTCTTCTTCATCCGAATGGTTTTTAGCTAGATAAGCTATAATTACGTGAGCTTTTTTTTCCTCCTTCTGGTATAAAAACGAGTGTCATTTATCCAGTATTCTGGTCGTATTTAAAACGTGCAAAGTGTTCTTTCATCGTATTCGTTTTTCTTATCGACCAATTTTGTGTGCGCAAAAATATGTGCAACACAAATATATTCTCCATCGGGTATATATAAATTCTTACTTTTGAATGTGGTATTTAATTAAATAAGAAAAAATTTCGAAAAAACTGACTGGGAACAAGCACGTGTGAATGGAGTGAAAGTCATCTAGTTGTAGCAATTTTTTCATGAATAAATTTCCCTCTCTTGGAGTAGGTAGTAGAATGTTGAACAAGTAGTCCATCGTCTTTGAATGACCGAAATTTAGCACCAACCTGGGTTAGTTTGTATTTATTTTTTTGTATAATTTCGAGTTCGCGCGAATAAATGGAAACTAGACTATGAATTTTGGATTGCAAAAATGTGCACTTATAGTATGAAATGTTAATGCTATTAATTAATAGACGACGAACACATTCAAGTGTGTCGAATAGATTCAAAATGACGTGTGCACTTCAATTATATATGTCTGCAACGTTGATCTAAAATTAAGTTTATGATTCTCAAAATTATCTGTCGTGTTAACTTTTTTCCAATTTACAAGTTCCAGAGAACTTCTGAGTATGGTGCTACGAAAACTGGCAACTGGTGGACTGAGAATGTTTTTTGATGAAGGAGATTGAAGCTATGAAGAGGTAATTTGATGAGTTTTGAAAAAGTTAGAAGAACTTGGTAGATAGATCTTAGCTTACAGGAAGTTTGATCAATCAAAGTCAACCGCATATTATGATTAAAAGCCCGAATAAAAGTTACATCTTTTTGGTCTCCAGTACTGACAAGATAGTTTCAAGAATGAGATTCCAGTTTTCCTGAAAAGCTACTTTCAAACCGGTTCTTAACCGCGAACCGTGGTGTTGATTATCTCGTAGCCACGAGTGGGTTCAATTGAAGAAGTTTGAAAAATGGGTGGAGGTTCGATCTGGAAGAGTTCTTATGCCTATACCTGCCATTCCAGATTAAAAGTACGCAGTTATAATCGATTTTTTTCATAATTTTATTAATAGGGAACCTGTTTTATGGGGGACTTTTTGAGAAATCTGCAGCGCACCGTGCGCCGTCCGCCGTCCAGCAAAAAACTTGGAAAAATTTCGACTCTCGAGCCATATATGATAGGAGGAGGACTTGGAAAAACAACGGCTTCCTTGACGAAGTTAAACGAGGAACGCAGGGAACCTATTTTATGAGTCAAATGGGATTTGGTATTGAAAATTCAAGGAAGCCTAGACCTAGATAAAGCTAGTATAAAGAAGGCCTAGACCTACTATAAGCCCCCTCTTATCATATATAGCTCGAGAGTCGACATTTTTCCAAGTCCCCTTCCCTATCATATAAGGCTCGAGAGTCGAAATTTTTCCAAGTTTTTCGCTGGACGACGCACGGGGCACGGCGGACGGCGCACGCCAGATTTCTCAAATAGCCCCCCATAAAACAGGTTCCCTGTTAAAATTTCGACCCTCGAGCCATATATGATAGGAGAAGGACTAAGAAAAATTTCGACTCTCGAGCTATATATGATAGGAGAGGGACTTAGAAAAAATGACGGCTTCCTTAACGAAGTTAAACGCGGAACGCAGGGAACCTGTTTTATGATTCGAATGAGATTTGGTATTGAAAATTCAAGGAAGCCTAGATCATATATAGCTCGACAGTCGAAATTTTTCTAAGTCCCTCTCCTATCATATATAGCTCGAGAGTCGAAATTTTTCTTAGTCCTTCTCCTATCATCTATAGCTCGAGATTCGAAATTTTTTCTAAGTCCCCCTTCTATCATATATAGCTCGAGAGTCGAAATTTTTCTAAGTCCCTCTCCTATCATATATGGCTCGAGAGTCGAAATTTTTCTAAGTCCCCCTCCTATCATCTATAGCTCGAGAGTCGAAATTTTTCTAAGTCCCCCTCCTATCATATATGGCTTGAGAGTCGATATTTTTCTAAGTCCCCCTTCTATCATATATAGCTCGAGAGTCGAAATTTTTCTAAGTCCCTCTCCTATCATATATAGCTCGAGAGTCGAAATTTTTCTAAGTTCCCCTCCTATCATCTATAGCTCGAGATTCGAAATTTTTTCTAAGTCCCCCTTCTATCATATATAGCTCGAGAGTCGAAATTTTTCTAAGTCCCTCTCCTATCATATATGGCTCGAGAGTCGAAATTTTTCTAAGTCCCCCTCCTATCATCTATAGCTCGAGAGTCGAAATTTTTCTAAGTCCCCCTCCTATCATATATGGCTTGAGAGTCGATATTTTTCTAAGTCCCCCTTCTATCATATATAGCTCGAGAGTCGAAATTTTTCTAAGTCCCTCTCCTATCATATATAGCTCGAGAGTCGAAATTTTTCTAAGTCCCTCTCCTATCATATATGGCTCGAGAGTCGAAATTTTTCTAAGTCCCCCTCCTATCATATATAGCTCGAGAGTCGAAATTTTTCCAAGTCCCTCTCCTATCACATATGGCTCGAGGGTCGAAATTTTTCCAAGTTTTTCGCTGGACGGCGCACGGCGGACGGCGGACGGCAGATTTCTCAAATAGCCCCCCATAAAACAGGTTCCCTGTTAAAATTTCGAAGCTGAAGCTATATATGATAGAAGAGGGACTTGGAAAACTTTTGACTCTCGAGCAATATATGATAGGGGACAAATTTTCCCAAGTCTCCCTCCTATCATAAATAGCTCGAGATTTGAGAAAAACTTGGACTTTCAAACTACATTATACTAGGCTTATTTTACGTCTAGGCCTTCTTTATACTAGCTTTATCTAGGTCTAGGCTTCCTTGAATTTTCAATACCAAATCCTATTTGACTCATAAAACAGGTTCCCTGCGTTCCTCGTTTAACTTCGTTAAGGAAGCCGTCGTTTCTTTTTTTTTGGGGGGGGGGGAGGAAGGAGGGTTGTCTTCCTCCGTAAGTTAAGAGTCAGTAGGGAGACACAAAACTCATCCATAAAGAGACGTTTGGTGGGCGGATAGCTGCTACTGTTCTTTAGGTCATTTTATAGCGATTAGGAAGGAAGGAACACTCGAGCACTCCATACTTCTCCTTCGAGGACAACGTTTTAGCCGGGTTGGTAGGAAGAGCATTGGTCTTGCATTCTGACCATTAAACTCCTGTCACAGACGAAGGATTGGAAGAGTTCAGGCAAATCTTCTCGACAAATGTCACCTGATGATGTCACAATCCAAGCTCATAATTTTCCAAGTCTCTCTTCGATATAAATTCAGAACATCTGTACGAGGGTTCCGAGCATGAAGCTTGATTAAAATTGTCAAAATGAGCACGAGCGTGAAATTTCCTGAGGATGTACCCCAACAAGAGTGATAGTAGGTATGTAGGGATTCCTGAGTCCCTCCGAATGAATGGAGGATATCCTGTCACAAAATTGACAGACAGTATTTCCAATGACTAGAGATGAACAGTATAACATTATTTCACATCTAACTCTTTATTGCTTACCTTTAAGGCTTCTTCGTGCGATATATTAGTAAATGGAATACCGTTCACTTCTAAAATTGAGTCGCCGGGTCTTAGGCCAGATTTCTCGGCAACACTTCCTTCTTCTATCCTGGATATGTAAATGCCGACATTGTCCGCTGAAAAAACACAAAATTTCCATCAAAATATTGCTCAGAGATATTGCAACTTTATTATTTTGTATGTCGAACTTATATGCACAGTCAATTGCAGAAGTTTTAACTCGTCTAAGGGACAAATGATGACGTCTCAAAGTTTGGGTACCCTTTTGGGGGATGTCATTTTTCCTTGCTCCTCTGGGACAAAAAAGTCGCGGTTTTTAGAGGGGTATACACCCTTACTTCTCCCCATCAACGGTATCATAGAAATGTGGCCAGCAATTCGACTGGCCTTATGGTTGTTTAAAATCTATGAATTGATAATGAAAGCATTTTAACAAACCTCGAATAGAATTTCTTTGGTCAAATGTATGGCCATGAATATTTCGTCAGCAAAATTAGCTTTCACATCATTATACATAATTTATTAGAAAATGGTGATCTGAAGAACTAAAAAAGGTAAAGAAGAATCGCATGATAAGATACTCTAATATTTTGTTTGAAATTAAACCAATATATCCGGTGCGTTCTCTTTTCTAAAAGTTAGTTGGTAGAAAATAAAATATTCAAAACGACATATGTGTAGTACGAGCACAGTAGCTGTACCTTACTGTTTAGACATACCTACAGTAGAAATAATATAGAGCCGTCATAATAACATTGACATAAATTCCAAGCAGTGTGATATAAAGTAAATAAAGTATCGAACAGTCGTAATACTAGGTTTTGCAGCTTAAGTAAAGAAAAAATATAGATCGACTCCAAACCGAGTATCGCGACTACAACGTACAAATAGTATGAATATAAATTCTCACGCTACACTTTCTGATAATCGAAATGTCAGAACGGAGATTAGACGAGCAAAATGGTTTTACCGATACCCGCGAGAGTCTAAGCATAATTTAGTATCCTTCTCAGGAACAAAACCACGGTATAATTGAAGTTTATTTTTCGAGAGAATGATTTATTACGTATACAAAGTGTATGATAAATTTTACTTCCCAAAATAAACAAAATCCTGTACGAAATGGCAATATCCAGTACCTATCTCTTGTACTAAGAATTTTCTTGCCGCGCGCTTGATCGACTGCATCGTGTTCTGAGAAAGCAACATGGCTTAGGATTCATAAGAATAAGATGTGAGAGTTTACGGTATTGAGGTTAGGGTTGACAGCGTGAAATGAATTTTTTATACGAGAAATCTGTGTTCTAGGGATTTAGGGAGTGAAGAAAATAAATTCAACAGGAGGAGGAGGAATTTACTGTTTTGGGGGAGTTGCAAGAAATGAGATGAACAAACAAATACAGCTATCAGTTCAGCTGCACAAATGGAAGCCATGTTAGCCATGTTCTATGACTGGAGGAGGAAAAATTGTTTGAAAGCGGGGTGAAGAGTGATTCCAGGGATGGGACAAAGGAAGAGGATTCATTGAGAACGTATGGGATCGTTATATGAATAGGTCGGGGTGTTGTGAAACATTGAAAAGAAAGTTAGAGGTGAGTATGAGTCAAGGGCTAGCTCTGAGATCTCCGTACATAAGCTAAGTTTGGAGCGTGTTCGATATGCTCCCAGAGCCATTCTGAGGGGGGATGTTTAAATAGGGTCTAGTACTTTTTATTGCGTGAAACTGTCGAGTCAATGTGCTTTCTTTACTGTAGCAACGAGCGTACCTTCGATAGACATGCTTCATGGGCCTCCGGACTACAGCTTTCGATTAGAGCCACTAGCGCTTCCTAGGCTGCAACTAAGTGGTAGTTTTTTTTTCCTACCTTTGGTTGATGAGGATTTTGTCCTGGAAAATTGTTGAACCCCCAGAAAGATTTGCTAGACAAGCCGCTTCAAGTTTCCTATATTTGTAGCACCCATTGGAGGGATGAGACAGCTTCTTCAAGCTGTTAAGAGCGCGCTTTAAGAATTTTGATTTGAAGGGCCAAAGTAAGTTTCTGGTCGTCATCATGTACGCTTATAGTCGTCGTCGTTTCTGGGGATTCAAAAATTTTCCAGTACAAAATTCTCATCCAAATCACGAGTAGGGAAGTTTTGTGGATGTCTAGTTGGAATTGTGAGGGTAGGGTTCCCTATAGGTTCGAGGTGTAGAGAATCGGAAGCCATTTTTTGTTATCCAAGAGGTAATGACATCGAGAGTTTGGATTGACCCGGCGGTTGCGATGTGATAATCGTCGGTAAAGAGGCGTCGGGAAAATTAAAATTTGACAGAATTTGTGCCTTCTTTAATGACTACTAATAAGAAGAGATCACTAAAAACGTCTTCTCATTTAGAGACACCGTTTTTAACCGGGAGGGAGAGGGATGTAGTATTTTGGTCCCGTGTTCGTGACTGGAGAATTTTAATTCTCCGAGATAGGTCAGTCGACTACCTTTCTGCTTTTGGGTCAAGATTTCTCCAGGTACCTTCGTTTACTTCGCGGCCTCCCCCTTTCACACTTCCGAGTCGAGGTTTTTAAGCAGTTGTTTTACATGCCAGGCGTGGACAATTAGTGGCCTGCGATAACAGACGCAAAAAAGTGAAAAAAGAACAACATTTTTGATACTAACGAAATTACTAAAATCATAATATTGTCCGCCCGGTAGGATCAGAAAGAGTTGATCATTTTCGAGAATGTGGCCCGCAGTTGCCCTAGACGATGATTTGAAATTTTTCCAAGCTTTTAATTAGGTCAAGGTCATCTAGATGAGGAAAAAACGACGGCTTTTTCTTCTTTGTAGCTCGCAAACTCAAAGTTTCCTCACGAGCTTCGTTTATGAGGATTTGAGCCCAAAATTTCTCCCAAGTTGCTTGATGATGTCACCCCCTGAGCTTTGTAATTTGTTTCAAGTCCCTTGTATGAGGAATTCAATTGAAAAATTGTGCTAATTCCTAGACAATTCGGACTTGAAATTTTTTCAAGTCCTTCATCAAAGGGGCAATGGAACGGGGGGAGAGTCTAACTTTGCTGAAACCCCTAGAGAATTTCAACCAATAAAATTTCTGTGGGAATCGCTGTCGTCATCAATAGGGATAAATCTGTATTATGCGATTCATCTATCTTCAGGCCAAAAAATATTCATCCTCAAACCCGGTCAAGGTCAATCGGATGTAGACGCTTTCTTTCTGTATTCTCTCTTTTTTGTTCGATACATATCTTATGTGACTGATCACCTTTGAAAAGGCGTATGGTGATCCCTCAAGAACCGCACCCCTGGCAGAGGTATCCGCCCTTTAGTGCATAGTCTCGATAGTCCAGAGGGCTCGAATTGGTCTGGCTTCACTTCTCCTTGAGTTCCGCACACTGTGCAATGTCCGTCAGTGGAGCCACTAAAGGGGTCTACCCTACTGGCCTAGGGAGTGATCAGTAATAAACCTGAAATTCAGGTAGTCCTGTACCATGAACGCACGCGGATCTACTCCTCCACCAGAGCTTTCAGTCACCACTGGGAGCTCACCAGCAATGCTTCACGACTAGCTTCTCTGGAGTTCCTCCTCCTCCTTCACCTCTTCTTCTTTTGTATGTTTTTTCTTCTTCGTTTTTTTTACTTTATTGGCTCTCCCTCCTGAGCGCCCCGTGTATGGTGGGGCTATGAAAGATGCAGCAGCAGTAGCATGGGGAATGGTACACATAGGCATGAGAGGCCACAACGTGGCTCTACATCTGCCGCTCCCATTCCGCGTTCATTTTCTTCTTCATTACCTTAGTGGCAAATGTAGATACATGATTCCGTCCTCACATTGTTCTAAGCAGATTACTTGGGGTGATATCTTCGTCTTCCCCAATCTATAGGAAAGACCGTTTCAGCTCACCCCGCTCACGTATCCACGCGTCACACTAGACAATGAATCCCGCTCCTGATCCGGTGTGAACACAACTGTTGTTCAACTTTCCCCATTTTGTGCAAATACTTGTTGAAACACCCATGGCCGCTCATCATTTGTGTAGGATGGAAGTTCAGCTAGGCATGGATGGTCTCTGTCCATCCACTCGTCAAGATCACTATTAACACGCGAGTCCAATCGCCCTATTCTGTCTGGGCGAGTCGCTCTTTACACTCGGCAAGCAAGGAGCGCCTGGCCTCCTGCTTGGCCCGCAAGGCTTGCCGGATAATCCTTGTCTTGTTCTTTGCCTCAAAAAACACTGCTCGCTTTTCCGCCAGCAGATCAATTCGCGGTGTCCGTGCTAACACGCAAAGCGCGTCCGTCGACACAGTTAAGCACTAACACTCCTAAGCACAGCTCTTCATTAGACTCATTCCATTTTAGTTCTTCTGTACACAATCTTTGTGGGGTCGGCCCACACTGGGGCTCCATAAAGGAGGATTGACATTGCCACGCTCATATAGAGTCTTTCTATACCTTCTCTTGGTCCTCTGGGACCTGCAAGAGAGCTCTGCCACTTTCTCAAAATGGTGACGGAAGTTGATCTTGTTGTCAAACCAGAGCTCCAGGTACTTCAGTGTCTTCTTAGTAATGACGTCCACATCTTGCAGGCGAAAGTTGGGTGGATTAAACTTTCGATGGGTCGGGAAAACGATGGCCTCCGTCTTGTCAACTACCAAGCTTAATTCGGCCGACTCAATCCAGCAGGTCACAGCATCTAGGGCCTGGTTCACCTCGATCTCCACTTCGGCAATAGTGTCGGCCGAGTCAACCACCAGTGTGTCGTCCGCGTAGCATAGATGGCAGGCCATTAAAGATGGGGCCAAATACAGATCCTTAGAGAGCTTCTTATGCTACACTTCTTCCCACTGTGCCAGCAGACATCTTAGCTTCGGTACTATTTGTGGTTCCATTGCCAAGTTTTCGGACTTTCAAAGATCAAGTTTCAAAATTTTGCTCTTATGAAGAGTCAAGATTCTATTCCTTCGTTTTTTTTTTTCAATTCAATGGTGGAAACTTGTTTGAATCCTCTTCCTTGAGCAATGAGCATAATGAACGTGGTCTAGTTATTGAAAAACGATGAAAATTTTCGATCTTTGAGCGATATGCGTATAAATGAGAGGGAAAGGAGTGAGCGTAAAAATAATTCAGCCATCATCCAGCTATACGTATGCGGGGAGGGTGAGGGGAATCAATTGGAGAAATTCAAATTTTCGACTTCTGTATACGAGAAAGTGGGAAGTGAGAAAATGAAAAGGAAAGCAACGTAAAGCCAATTTCCAAGCTGTAAGCCGTCATTGAAGTCCGATGAACTCTTGAGCTCCTCCATTTAATCAAAGGCATGGGATAAGCTCAAGAAAATATGAAGACTACAGAGAAAATCTAGTCTTTCGGCAGGATGGCAATTTAATATAGTTTCTCACGGAATATCATTCTGAGTTGCAGCATTTAGAAAATGTAGGAAAATAAGATCAATTAGGGTTCGATGATGTTTCAATCCAGAGGGACGTGAAAAAGAAGATTATTCTTGAGTGAATGTACTCCCAAGAAAAGATAACGTGTGGAAAGAGAGACTGTAGGAAGATTTTGCTTTCTGTCCCGCAGAAAAGGGTACATCTTCAACTCACATCCTCCGGGCACTCCGAAAAAGGTAAAATAATTTACTCGAGACTGGTGAACGTATTACTTATTCAAGAATACCTCGTATTTTGGCTTTTAGAAATCCGTCACGATTTTCATCCTCCATTGACACCTCGATAGCGCAGAGTGAAAAATTTCGAGAGAAAGTTTTTCTCAGGTTAAATTTTCCGTGATACGCCTACAAATACCACCACGTTTTCATTTCTCTCGCCCAAGAATACAAGTTATTTTCATGAAAGAAGTCGAAATTTTCGCACAAGACTTCTTCACTGCAGGTAAGAAAAACTGAAACTTTTTTCCGAATTTCAAGACAATACTCTAAGGAATATAAGCGGAATAGGCTTCTAGGTTTGGGTGGATGATTTCGTAATGCTTTCGTACTTCCAATTTTCAAACGTAAATGACGTACCTTTGTTCGAGAATAAAACAAAAATGCGTGAATATTAAGAGCGAAGAAATTGTCTTCGCAATTTATTCCGCGTACTCGACTCCGTAAATATCTTATACAAAGAACATTACATTTTAAGAGCGAATAGAAATTGAAATTTTCCAAATTTCATCATCGAAGTGAAAACTGCGCTAAAAAAGAAAAATAATGATTCAAAAGATGACTAATTTCCGGTGAAAACCACGGGAAAAAAAGATTCGCAAATTCTTTCGAACGCGTTAATTTATAAGCGTATAGTAAGAATCCATTTTATAGGTTATAAAAACCTCCACGGTATTCTCGGTGATAATTTTTCCCCGTCTAGAGTTAAAACAGAGTAAAAATTTTGTAGAAAATTATAATTTGACAGGGTAGTAAACACGAACGCAAAAATGTAGGCTGAAATTCATTCAGATGGAAGGAAACATATAAACGATATACACCTAAACACTAGTATTCTACAAAATAGTAGAATTCCGTCACGTCGTTTTACCATACGAAGGCGAAACTGACGAGAAATTTCTCGCTGGGAATATCCGACTCGACGCGAAATTCTTATAATATTCTCGACTTACGATAAATCATAAATGTGGAAGTGCGGAACCGAGCGACTCCAAGTATTACGACCAGTCTAACCTTTAAATTCGTGTCTCGTTTGTTTATGATGCCATGTTCGCTTATCGCGTACGTTTAAATGGATGAACGACAAAACGCGCCTTATTTCTTTCACCTCGATGATGTCTCTCGTATCTTATTAGCCTTTATTTTCATCTTTACAGCGTATAGCGGCAATGATAATAACGACGGCGAGAATGAGCAATGTGCACGAGTGTGTAGATATGAAATCTACTTCGAACCACCTTTGCCGTAAGGATGCCATTCAAAAGCAGTCAGGAAGACGCTTACTCGAGACTACTCAAAATATACGATTCATAAATTAGTGTCGTCTTTCGAATAATGATTGTTATAATATATCACGATATACCTATAATGATGAAGACAAAGGAGATTCATAAAGCATAGTTAGAGTGTCGATATGGCTGGTACAACGAAGGCGAAGATTCACTATCTCAAGTCTGCACATTTGTTGACTTGAAACGTCAAGAAGTCTTTCAACAATAGATCGGAGCCGTTTCTCCTTTCTTCCGTATCCCTGAATTGGACCAGAGCCCCCTCGGTCTATGAATAACCGCAAAGAGTATAGCCGGGTAAGATAGGTGATTTGTCCCGTGAGCTGGATTTCAAAACTAGCTATAGGGAATTGTTTGTAGTGTGAAAAAAAAAAAAAAAAAAAAACATTTCTACCATTTATTGGGTCGCCACCACGATTTCCTCCCGGGATATAAGCCAAATATTAGTTTTTTACGATTAAAACTCCAACTTCAGTTATATTGAACGAAATCCATTCAACTTTTGAATGACGGTTAATAATGTTAGGAGAGCAATCTTACAGAATTTTATTAGAATTTTTGGAACAAATTTTCGATATAGGATAACATTTTTAGATCTTACAATAATCATTTTCACCCGCGTATTTGAATGTGCGACCACGGATTTTTATATGTATGCATAATCAATATTTTCAATCTGGGAAAAGGAACAAGCTTTTGATTTTCAGAATTCGTGCGCTGGATAAAATTATTTCTCATGTAAAATCATCGATGCCGTGCGATTTGATAAAAATAAACCGAAAATGAAACTGAGGAGAGAACAGAAAATGGAAAAATATAGTCTGCACGCCAGTCACCTCTTATATAGTACTTTTATAGCATTTTCATCTTTGTCCAAAATCTCATTGCCAGGTATGATATAACTCCGCTCAATTGATAGGTACCTGTGAAAAAAATTGAAATCTGCCTTCGCCAACTCAGGAAAATCAAGGATTTCTGGACTGGTCAATTATTCCAATGGAACTTTACAACGACCTCTTTTGCATCTTCAACTTGGTATGCAGGAGCGTTTTTCTTCCTTTTTGACATGTTTCATGTCCTTACAGAGCCCCGACCCCTAATTTGAAATTCTGCGAGCTCGCGAGTTCACTCGTTTATATTAGAGCAGTGTACTGAAGTTAAACTAGGTTCACACTAGGTCTATACTCCTAGCAAGTATAAACCTTGCATACTCTTTAGCAGATCTTCCTAGTATAGCTTTATACTACTGCTAGGCTTATACTAGGTCGATAAAATTTTATACAGTATGCTAGAATAAAAAGGCTTCAAAACCTAGCTTTAAACTAGGTCTAGGATTTCTACGCCCCCACTGAACACTGTTTCTATGCTCTTTATAGTATCTGTGTACTGAGAGTGCAGTATACTAATGTTGTGAACTACATTTTCCATAAGCAATGCTGAACCACATATTCTGTAAGCCTGAACCCCACATATTCTATGAGCAATGCTGAACCACATATTCCGTAAGCAATGGTGAACCATATATTCCATAAGCAATGCTGAACCAAATATTCCATGAGCAATGCTGAACCAAATATTCCATGAGCAATGCTGAACCAAATATTCCATAAGCAATTCTCAACCACATACTCCGTTAGCAATGCTGAACCAAATATTCCATAAGCAATACCAAACCACATATTCCATGAGCAATCCTGAACCAAATATTCCATAAGCAATGCTGAACCACATATTTTGTAAGCAATGCTGAACCATATATTCCATAAGCAATGCTGAAACACATATTCCATAAGCAATGCTGAACCACATATTCTGTAAGCAATGCTGAACCAAAGATTCCATAAACAATGCTGAACCATATATTTTGTAAGCAATTCTGAACCACATATTCCACGAGCAATGCTGAACCACATATTCTGTAAGCAATGCTGAACCATATATTCCTTAAGCAATGCTGAACCAATTATTCCATAAGCAATGCTGAAACACATATTCTATAAGCAATGCTGAACCACATATTCTGTAAGCAATGCTGAACCAAGTATTCCATAAGCAATGCTGAACCACATATTCTGTAAGCAATGGTGAACCCCACATATTCTGTAAGCAATGCTGAACCATATATTCCTTAAGCAATGCTGAACCAATTATTCCATAAACAATGCTGAACCACATATTTTGTAAGCAATTCTCAACCACATATTCCATAAGCAATGCTGAACCAAAGATTCCACAAACAATGCTGAACCACATATTTTGTAAGCAATTCTGAACCACATATTCCATGAGCAATGCTGAACCAAATATTCCATAAGCAATGCTGAACCTCATATTTTGTAAGCAATTCTGAACCACATATGCCATAAGTAATGCTGAACTACATATTTTGTGAGCAATCCTGAACCAAATATTCCATAAGCAATCCTGAACCACATATTTTGTAAGCAATGCTGAACCACATATTCCATAAGCAATGCTGAAACACATATTCTGTAAGCAATGCTGAACCACATAATCTGTAAGCAATGCTGAACCACATATTCTGCAAGCATGCTTAACCATATTTTCGGCAAGCATGCTTAACCACATATTCTGTAAGCAATGCTGAACCACATATTCCATAAGTTCAATTCCCCCACCATCATCCTTGTAATCTACAAATGGTTTAGTTTGGGCTTTTATATTGCTGGGTGTTGGGCTTATGTTAAGCCTAGTTGCATAAAGACTACAAGTCCATCCAATTCGTCAAGTGTAGGCCTGGTATAGTGTAGTATACTGTACAGCGCAGTACAATGGAGACTAAAGGGTAGTGCGCTCCAGTTCTAAAATCTAGAAGTATGACGTCATCAGCCGTGATCCAGAGTTCTGATATAAGAGAGATTTGAGCAGTATTATAATTAGGCCTTGTATAATGGAGACTGTTGAGAGGCTTACAAAAGAAATGAGTGATCCCGAGAATAGAAGAGAGTAAAGAGAGAGAGAGAGAGAGAGAGAGAGAGAGAGAGAGAGAGAGAGAGAGAGAGAGAGAGAGAGAGAGAGAGAGAGAGAGAGAGAGAGAGAGAGAGAGAGAGAGAGAGAGAGAGAGAGAGAGAGAGAGAGAGAGAGAGACCAAGATGATGTCGTCACGGGCAGCCATCATGATGACGTACGAGCAGGTTGATGAAGTCATCAATGTTGATAGAAAAAAGAAAACACGGCTCTTCCCGCACAGTGTAAAATACGAAAAAAAAAAAAAAAAAAAAAAAAAAAAAAAAAAATTTATTATGTAAATGACGTTTTGAGTAAACTTGTACTCTTCTTCAGATCCTAAACTAAACTGAAACCAAACCGAAGAATATGAAGAAGAAAACGTTACAAAGAATAAAAATCCAACACGAAAAAACTAGCTGCAATTACAGTCCATGAATCACAGAAGCGTACATAGAGTTGAAATTTTCACTATCTCGTTTGTAATTGACCGTGTTTGATTTTATTATTTCGATCACTTCTCTCACCTTTCTTTTTTTGGTGTTATTTTCGGTGGCTAAAATCGCAATATTATCTAAATTAAAATTAATTCGGTGGCCAGTATTTTTGGCGTGTTTAGCTACGGCCGTCTCAAGATCCAACGTGGTATACTCTATACCATGCTTGGAGTGCCCTCGGGTATATGTTGGAGAAACTCTTCAGCATTTATCAAAGAGAGTCTCCCAGCACAAAAGTGACGAGAAGAATCTTAATGATGAGACGGCCTATGTACGCTTCTGTGATTCATGGACTGTAATTGCAGCTAGTTTTTTCGTGTTGGATTTTTATTCTTTGTAACGTTTTCTTCTTCATATTCTTCGGTTTGGTTTCAGTTTAGTTTAGGATCTGAAGAAGAGTACAAGTTTACTCGAAACGTCATTTACATAATAAATTTTTTTTTTTTTTTTTTTTTTTTTTTTTTTTTTTTTCGTATTTTACACTGTGCGGGAAGAGTCGTGTTTTCTTTTTTCTATTAAGTAAACCTTGCACGCAAAAATAAATATATTTATTTATCAATGTTGATATTGATATGGAGGCGAGATAGCTTATCTTACTGTTCACCACGCCCATATTCGTTCAAGAACGGGGCTACGCTTCTGTGAGAAAAATTCACATGCTAGACCATGATTTCATCACACAGCGGACGTGGCCTTGAAATAAAAATGAGGTCACTTAGTAGGAAACATAAAATATGATCTTTATTAATTTGGTTTTGCTAGAAAATCTCTTCTTATAATATACTTCTGCCTCCTTTGAATCATTCTTATCAGTGAATTTGACGTCCTCGAAGTGAAAGACTTTCCCCCGCTCATTCACCAAATTTAATACGAACCATCAACGCCGTTTATTTGGTTCCAAAAGACTGAACTTGTTCATTTTTTGACGTTCATGAATGGAAACGAAACGAACTTTTGCGGTCAAAGTTTTTGAATTAAACAAGAGTTTCCTCTACCTTGAAAATCTATAGTACAGTGTTACTAAATTCAATGTGTCCAGTATAAAGATTGTAACGTGAAAGAACGCCTATATGGCAGAGTTCTCACAGCTCCTCGGAATGACATGCCTACGGTAGAAGTCTTTCCCAAATAATCTCCCATGGAACAGGTTTCCTCTCAAAAGACCTGAGCGTCAAATTGGAGTGGGTTCAACTTCGGTCTCTGATGTACAAAAGTGTTCCACTCACGAATAATGGGGTTAAAAAGTCAAAAATTGCTTAAACATGTCTGGATACCAAAAATCTCTTTTCTTCTACCAACAACTCTCTTCTTCATTTCAATTAGAAGTACATATCAATTGTTAAATTCTGTAAAAATAGGCGAATTCCCATACAAATAAGTATGATTGTATAATATTCTTACCTGGCTTATTGGATCCGCCTTTGACGCAAATACCGAAACCGTGATTACCGCTACCCGGAGGCGTCTCCCTGGTCATGTTAATCGTTTTAACTGGAAGTTTACCAACATCAGGTGGCTGATGCCGGTGACTATGTTGAGCATGAGTTTCAGTACTTGACGCAGACTTAGACGTATGAGTCGAATTAATGTTATTACTTAAATTATAGTTACTACTACTACTATTATTGTTATGATTGCGGGCGCCAGTATGAGAGCTAAACAATTTCAGTACTTGTTCAGGAGATATGGGTCGCTTTTTATTACTATTACTACTATTGCTTAATATTCTATTAGGTGCGCTCGACGACGTGGCCGTAGCCGAGGCCGGAGTAACGGTATTGCGGACTCGGTACTTGCTCTGATGCGATACGGATTGCAGTGATGGTTGCTCGACGATCGTGTACGACGTGCCCGGAGGAGAGTAATAAAGGCCGCTCTTGTGGGCGGTGTGAGGCAGTCTGGAAGTGTGGTTGTAGTGATGGCCCATGATATCCTCCGCCTCTGCCGCCCTCGAACTATTATGGTAACTATGCGGGAAAGTTCTATGGTATTGATAAGGTAACGTGGCGACTCCACTGCCGGGACTTCTGCTCCATCCACTCGTCCATCTTGTTCCATCGTAATGTGTTAATTTCACTTCTCCTAGGTCGGAAAAGTCTTCTTCAGCCATGTACAGCCGACGTCACGAGGTTTGCTGTAACATAAAACAGACATCGGAGTTATTAGAATTACGTTCGAGTGAAGTCTTTTACGATAAGAAAACTTTACAGCTAGAAAAAATTAGGAATAATCCAATTCACGAACTAAATGGAACTTCATTCTGAATCGAGTTCGAGAAGTAGGTAATTACCGGGAAAATCTTTGAATTAGGTATTTCAAATGAAGGTAGGTATGAGAGACTGTGCTCATTAAATGTAACTGCTAGCAATTAGAAACAAAAATGAGAATATTTCCGTAAAATGCTGAACGTCAACGTTTTTGAGTCGACGCCTATTTATTATTCTGCTAAGCTTAAGACGTCTTGAGGAAACTTCCAGAATTTGTGCTGTATAAGCGAAATGACTCTACTTTGTATTTGAATTTCAACTGTTTGTACAACCGCAGCTTCATCTGCGTTATGAGATAAAACAAAAATGTCTCTTTGGGTTTGAAAAGAATATTTTCAAAAACGGTTCAGTCGTTATAAGACACAGTGAAAGTTGAATAACCTTACGATTATGTAGGTATCACGCGAAACGATTTATGGGCTGTTCAGATATCTTCCTACGAATTTATCTATTCACCTCTCTTATTTTGGATTTCACATTTCTATCAGTGATTTTTCTAATAGACAATCCCACTGTCATTAGAATCAAATTGGCAAGTGGGGGGGGGAGGGGAGTGTGTGAGAATTTCCACGATCAGTCGGTGAGGGGTCCTTCATGTGGATGATATAATTCTCTGGTGAGTCTTCAATTCCAAGCGAAAGACTAAGAGACCGAATGTTAAAGTTGTTGAATCGGAGTTGTATCGTCATCGACAAGGAGCAGAAGTCGGAATCGCAAAAAAAGATGAAACTTGAGATTTGATTGAAACAAGGTGGAATATTTCCTGCAGTCCTGACCTTCTTCTGTATAATCGAAATCTGAGAAGAAAAACGAAAGGAACTAAAAGAAGAAAAACAAACTACATCGGCTTTGTTGTACCGTCTTTTTTTCTTTTTTTTTTTTTGTTCTTTACGACAATCATTGTTGACTCGGAAAACGTGACATCTTGTCCGCTGTTCTACTTTTTACAAGACTCCAAAATCAAAGTGATTGATTTTATGTTTTCGCGCGACAAAAACAAGAAGTTTTCGTCTCGACCGGGGAGGGTTAGAAAGAGTTTTTCTTCTTTCTTTTGGCAAATGTCATCCGTCTGTCGACATTTTCGATTCAACTTTTCGGCGTCAAACAACTTGTTTTACACTTCAATGAAAAACTGGAGGCCGGAGAAGTCGGAAAAGAAGGCGTACGAAATAAGGATATAAATTCGGAGACGCAGCCTTCAACAGTTTTTCTTATACTGAGAAATAAACGAGTTTGAACGCCGTTCGGATGTAAAATGTTTTTGTCAGAATTGCTGCATCGTATATTAACAGATTTTGCCGAGGTTGCGTCATCGAGATAATGTCGAAATAACGCGGAGGAAATTTTCAACTTGTCATGAATCTGGCTACTCTCTGACGTCAAGTTTCTCCTTAATTGAATAACCGAGTAATTAATAGATGTATCTTGTTTGCAGCTTCCCTGAATGTCGGTCCGAACCTCTAACCGAACTTTACAATGACCGTGCATACACGTATTCTGGGGTCATCATATTATCTATATGTTTATACAGTATGAATTCAAGAGGAAGGGATGCATCTCATGCAGACAAGATCAATAAATTTGTTTCCGCAGTAAACATTCGATTCATCAGAGAAAACTCTGTTTCGAATTTCGTGATTATTTCTCAAAAAATCTGGTGCGCCGCAAAATTTCAAATTAAAAAAGAAAAGTCGTCCATATTGAGTTTTCATAAAGTTTATATGAACTGAAAGAAGAATTGATAATCTTTTCATTCAAGAAAATGATGACGAATGCGTCGATCTCCGACAAGACGACCACTGGAGAGAGCGACTTAGCCTATCCGGCTAACATTTATTGTTGAAAATATTCTGACTTCATCTGATAAAGTTTCCATCTCATGCAAGCCAAACTACAATCGATGAGAATTTTGAGAGTATTTTAACAGGGAACCTGTTTTATGGGGGGCTATTTGAGAAATCTGGCGTCCGCCGTGCGCCGTCCAGCGAAAAATTTAGAAAAATTTCGACTCTCGAGAATATATGATAGGAGGGGGACTTAGAAAAAATTTCGACTCTCGCGCCATATGTGATAGGAGAGGGACTTGGAAAAATTTCGAATCTGAAGCTATATGTGATAGAAGGGGGACTTGGAAAACTTTTGACTCTCGAGCTATATATGATAGGGGACAAATTTTCCCAAGTCTCCCTCCTATCATAAATAGCTCGAGATTTGAGAAAAACTTGGACTTTCAAACTACATTATACTAGGCTTATTTTACGTCTAGGCCTTCTTTATACTAGCTTTATCTAGGTCTAGGCTTCCTTGAATTTTCAATACCAAATCCTATTTGACTCATAAAACAGGTTCCCTGCGTTCCTCGTTTAACTTCGTTAAGGAAGCCGTCGTTTTTGTTATATTTTTCTCCTTTTTTTTTTAGCAAGAAGAAACGGGATACTGCTATGACAAGGACCAAGGAGCATTTAAAAGCTTTTACGATTCGATTCAACATCCATTCTTTTCAATAGTGCGAAACTTCAAAATGACCGCACGCTCCGCCTGAAATTGGGAGAAATACCTTCGAGTTGTCTTTTGGATCAGTCTTCGTACAGAATAGCCTCACTTTTCAAAGGTGCAATCGACAGCTTGTTAAGATTTTTACTGCGACATTCTTTCGTTTCGTTTATTAGCATCCATAATAAATTACAGGCAGCTCTCGCCATACAATGCGTATATGTATAAGAGCGGAATACACAGCATAATCTTATACAATACACGATAATCACGATTACAAATTGCAAATTACACATTACAAATTGGATAGCATTGTCAGCCTACGTCGTCCTCTCGAAGCCTTTCCAACTATCTTTCCGTGCGCGGCATTTCGAAACTGGTCGTCTGTCTCTATCTTCTTCTGCAGGAATCTTCTTTTTCCCTCCAATATCATCTGCAGTAGTATCCCACGCTGCAATCCAGTCCGTCGGAGCACTTCTTCGTTTCTTATCTTTTCCGTCCAGCTTATACGATGCAATCTGCGGTAACACCATAACTCAAAGGAGTTTATTCTTTTCTGGTCCACTTTTGACAACGTCCAGGTTTCCGATGCGTACCTAAGTACTGTCCACACATAACATGCGAGCAGTCTTAGCCGAAGGTTCAAGTTCGTCTTCTTGTCTTTCAGTACACGTTCGAGATTACTGAAGGCTTCTCGGTCCATGCCCAATCTTGCCTTTATTTCCTTTTGATCTCTGCCGTCATTTGTCACAATTACTCCCAGGTATCTGTATTTCTGCACTTCCTCAAGCTGAGTTCCATTGACGCGTATTAGCAGGGGTTTGCTTGATTCCTCTTTGGATATACGCATGACCTTTGTCTTGGATGTATTTATGTTCATCCCGTATTTGGCACTTTCTGTTGCTAGTCGGTGTACCATTCTTTGCAGCTGTTGCGGCTTTTCTGCAATCAACACTTTATCGTCTGCATAACTGATGCTGCTTATTTTTGTGCCATTAATTTTGAAGCCAGTATCTCTGAAGGTACGTTGCCTTGCAATTTCCTCGGCATATAGATTATAGCACCTTGGCGACAACGGGCATCCTTGTCGCACGCCTATTTCTATATTACAGATTTCTTCAGTTAGGTTTGAGCCAACCTTCACGTTCGCCTTCTGCCGCCAATAGAGGTTCCTAATGAGGCGCGTATCTTCCTGGTCTATGCTGTATTTACTGAGCGCTTTTATCATTTTCTCGTGCTTGACTCGATCAAAAGCTTTCTCGTAATCTACAAAACATTCTTAATCATCACTTAAACGTTGAACGCACTTACAATCGTCACGTGACCCTTAATTGACAGGTAGCTTAAGTTGAATGTTATCATCACTTTCCCCTTAGTGTCGACTGAGAATGTCCGTATTAACGTCTTAGTGTTACGAGCAAGGGTTCTCGGTGGGCAGTAATATTGAAAACGACGAAAGAGTATTGCGGCTCTTTGTAAAAAAAGTTGAGAAACCCGGGCCAATAAGATACTAGGTTAAAATAGGCTTTAGGCTAAGAAATATTTTAACGAGTTGAAAATAATTCTGTTTCTTTTTCGTAGCTTCTCTTTCTATCCTGAGGGTAGGTTTCTATCTGACTAGACAACGTGATTTGCATGACCACCTCTGTTTCCACATATAAAGATAAATGGCTGTTAGTCGAGTGGTATTCAGCACATGCAAACCTGCAGATTTTCTATTCATACGAGATAACGATAAAACCTTTTGAATCGATAAAACCTTTTGAATCGGGACGTTACCTTCGTCCTCATGATGATGAAATAAGCCGTCGACCAACTTGTAATCAGGAAGAGTAATTCAAATACCTACTCACCGCGTCTCCTCGGTAGACTCCTTACATACTTTACAACTATTATTTTTGAGAACCCATTTTTATTTTTTTGTCCTAATTCGATAATTTTTGCGTATTTACAATTTTTTTACCATACATACTCGTTTAGTCGTTAAGTATTATTTAAACCAAAAACATTAAAATTCACCCTCAACACATAAACGATACAAGGTACATAAAGCTCACAACACCGAAAATTAAAATATCACAAACCACATGATATTGAACGAAAACACTAATGAAAAACTAATGTTAGGTCGCTGTAACAGAGCGAACATCATAGTTATCAATAAGTATATTATGTGTATTTTTTTGCAATGTTCTCGAGAAGAGAGCAGATAGATAAAATATCACATGAAAGAGATGAAGAAGAAAGTAAATTAATAGCAAATAACTCCTATATATCTACAAAAATCTGCTCCACAATAGCACTTCTATACGTTTATTCTTTATCATTTCAATAAAGAATACAACTATTTGTAGGTAGTTAGCCTCGGATTTCTGCAATATATGGAGCTGACTGTAGCCTATTGGTCGTAATCAGGAGATTTGACAGTATCAAATCGCCCTGTTGGTGGTTCTTCTCCACGGTATGTAGCGAGTGGTAGTATCAGTTCGCCCTGTTGGTATCTCTTCTCCAAGGTATGCAGGGACCCACGGCGAGATTTTCAGAAAATAAGATTGGAACTCTATTTTGTAAGGTACCCTTGACAGGACAATGTCCACCAACGTTTTTTTTTGCCGTTTTACATCGACCATCATCTCACAGACAGATGAATATATCATTTGGCTCTCGATACGTATCTGTGGAGTGCTGTTGGGAAGATAATCAGCCATTCTTTCAAGGGTATCACCCGGAAGTCTGAAAATTCTCTTCCTTTTGAAGACGACCTGCCAATTATTCGGCAAATCGGTATTCCAATCGTTCATATTATCAGTATAAACGACAGTATTTTTATTAAGAGTATAGAAGTCTCTCACTACTTCTCTGAGGTCCCTTATAATTTTTTCAGACAAACTAAACGTGATCGCATCGTGCGAGACGCTGTTTTCCATCTCAAAATAAATATTTCATCACAAAAATTTGAGAACCAACAGAAGTATAAACTCGGTGAATTCAACCAACTCCGACACGACTACAATACTTTATGAGTTATCAATAACAACATATCTGTGTTCCTCCTTTAGCTAAACAAGTGCCAACAAAAACGTGATTACTCAAGGAAGAAAGTAGACGTTTGATGCATTATAAATAGTTTTCAGGACTTAACCTGTTTCAATGTTGATCATCATTCAACTTTAGCATGAAAATAGTAGACCATTGCTCCTTTAGGGGACAAGTCTGCGAACGAATATACGGAGTAATATGGCTAATTGCAAACAGTTCATCAATACCTGACAGAAGGGGGCTAAAATCACCTCCTGATATTTAAAAGTAAGAGTGAAGTTTGTCGCATCGACTTCAAAATATTATTCGGGTTTTTGCAGCCTTTCTTCAAACTTTCTAAATTCTGTGACTCACTTAACGTAATTTGCATGGCCATCTCTCGTTTCTTGTAGAGTTATAGATGATCTCTGATTGAGTGGTACAACATCATGTGCAAACCTGCAGAGTTTTTGCTCATACGACGATAAAATTTTTTTCTGCTTGGTGCTTACCATAGAAATCGTTCACATTTTCAAGTCTGAAACCATTTCTCAGCTTCCATAGCTGTATTATTTTCGCTCTCCTTCAACAACACACGTCTCAGTCTGTTTGGTCGTGGTTCGTGACATTCTTTGTCCTCATAGAATTAGGGAAGTCCAGCCCATGGTAATAAGCAATAATATTATACAACTAGTAATATTCAGCCATCCAAATAAGTTATGGAAAGAACGATAGAGAATAAGACTGTACCCTTATTATGTGTTGTAAGTCGTCAATATTGTATTGTAATGATCTTAATATGAAAATGTGATCATGCCTTAAAAATGGACGAGTCTCGCTCCGTCTATAAAGAATTTAAGTTGGATTTGTTTTTTTCTTTCTTTAATTACTTACCATTCTTGCAATTTTTTGAATAATATCGAACTTGTTTCTAATTCCCTTTTTTACCATACACTATGGCTCGGCCATTGTCTTTCCAATCCCCCTCCTATCATATATTATGGCAAGGAACTTGGAAAAATTTCGATCTTCAACCCTCAGAGATCACGATGGTCAGTGAAATTTCTTCAAGTTCCTTGTCATAATTTATGATAGGAGGGGGATTCAGAAGGGTATTGAATTTCAAGCCATATCATATGATACGAATTTGACTTTCGACCTGTGATATCACGATTTGATGACGTCATCGGTCATTGAAATTTTTCTGTGTCCCTCCTGTCATACATTATGGCAAGGGACTGATAAAAATTTAGACTTTCATCACAGTTTCTAACAAATCCGAATTGGTCAAATTCATGATCCTCCTTCACAAATTCACAATACTTTTTTAAAGTGATGATATTTACTTATATTGTGATGTCAAAAAAAGTCACGAACAATGAAAAAAAAAAAAACAATTCGTAATGCTGTTTAATTTTTTATTTCGTTCTCAGAAGAACTGGAGAGAATTTATAATTTTTTGGAAAATATTAATAGAATAAAATATTATGTTGACCTAAATTCATGAGTTTTTTATGACTTTCATGACCGGTAGACACCCTTCGAGCCATATTATATGGATGACAACTGAGGGACTTGGAAAAATTTTCACTCCTCAAGATACCTCAAAACCAAAACCAATTCGACCCATAGAACAGGTTCAATTTCGTTAAGGAAGCCGTCGTTTTTCTCAAGTCTCCCTCCTATCATATATTAGTATGGCAGGGGACTTTGAAGAATTTTGACTTTTCAGCCATATTATATGATAGGAAAGAAACTTGGAAAAATTTGGACTTTCAAGCTATAATATATGACAGCAGAGGGACTTCGAATTCTCAATACCAAAACTAATTTGATTCATAAAATAGGTTCTCTGTTCCTCGTTCAACTACGTAATGGAAGCCGTCGTTTTTTGTTACTATGACATCATCAAAAACTTCGACTACTATGTTGAGCCAACTAGTCTCATCTGTCTTCATATTAGACCCAACATGTATACTACGTTTTACTTTAGGGGCTTGAGAAAAGTGTCGACCTTTGCTACTTTATAGATCAGCCTACAACATACTTACTAGGCTAAACTAAGCACAGCTACTTGGCCCAACATACTCCTAATATGTCAGTGGCGTACGCAAGGGGGGGTCACCCCCCCCCCAGAAGGTCAGAAAAATTGGAAGAAATATGTGACGAGCATTAAGAGCGAAATTAATAGTCTGTATTTCACATCATTTTCCGACTAACCCCCCCAAGAAAAAATTTCTTTGTGCGCCACCATATGTAGCAACCTAGTGGAGAGGAAGAGAGAAGATCGTAGTATGACGTCATAGCCTATACTAGGCTTATCCTGGGCTATTCAGGCGAAGAGTGGAGGTTAATATACTAGACTCATATCAGGCTAAGAATGAGGGGCAAACGAACGGAGCGAATGAAGTCGTTAATTGGAATAAAACTTATACTAAGCTAAGAAGTACTGGAGGAGGGGGACGTTACTATGACGTTATCATGACCGAGACGAAAGTATCAAAAGTCGATATGATTGATAGAATCGGTTCAATATGAGACATCGATGAATGTAATTAATATGATATAATATCGAAGTGTAGCCCAACAATTGAGGTTTTCTGTGATCTGCTACTCATTTAAGAGTACACTTCTCCGTTTCAATACTGGAGAAGGGAGAGGTGAACGAACTCCCGATGAGCCCGTGAGCCAGTCAGTCGCTGAGATGAATCGAGCGTCTAAAATGCTATACCACGTACCTCTGAAGCTTTTCTTTTTTTTCCTTCTCCTCAAGGAAAGTAACTTTAGATTTCGTAATTAAATGGCACGCTGCCAAAACGATTGTTTTCCTAATATGCAAGAGAATAACATTCTTACTCCAATTTTCTGCATTTTATTGTCTCACAAAATTTGTCTTTAATCTTCGCTCTCAAACAACACAGGTACTAGTAAATCTTGAAAATATTTCCTCATATCGCTGAATTTGTATTGACTAACAGAAATACAATGGCTGAGCAGGCGGAATAATTTGAGTGAGATTTCTAAAGGAAGGAAGCGTACCCTAGCTCACTCTTTGAAGGAGTCGTCAGTGAGGAGAGAGTTACAATGACTGAGCAAGCGGATTAACTTGAATGAGATGTTCCAAAGGAAGAAAGTGGATCTACTCTAGCTCACAAATCGTTAGTGAGGAGAGAGTCGGGGTCGGGCGACACTGATAATCGAAAGAATTTTGGCCGAAATTGCGTCGATATACGTATCGATTACGATTTAATTTCGTCTTATTTGCCACGTCGATTTCAGATTCATTTGAAGTCAATTTTCCAAACTTTTTTATAGACCTGAAATCAACTCTTCTGGTGAGTAGATCTCGAGTCGAGTTGTAGTTCTCCGGTAATGTACAAGGGTCGACTTCGAATCAATCTCAAATCGAAGTCGATCTAGAGTTAATTTCTAGTCGACTTCACCAACTTGTTTTGTTCATCGACCTCAAAATGATTTCTCAGTTACAGAAATTTGAAGTACTTCTCTGGTAATGCACACCGGTCGACTCTAAGTCGACCTCGCTCTGAAGTTAGTTTCGAGTCAATGTTTACAACTTTTTTCGACGACCTAAAATCGAATGCTTTGTTAGGCCGATGTCAAGTTCATTTGGAGTTTTCTAGTTATGTATGTTTGTCGACTTTGACACGACCTCAAATCGACTCGATCCGGAGTCAAAGCACAGTTATGACCTTGAAGCGTTTTGTGTGCTTGGTGACTTAGCTTACTAGTAAACAGAATGCGTAGTCGTAATTAAGATAACAAGGACTACTGCGGAACTAGATTACGCTCGATTGGTGCAGCAATGGTCGAACTCGAAATTAAAATCTAATACCAAATATCGACTCTTTTTACTATCAAATTGTACCCTTGAAATGTGCAAAATTTCGACGTCGTCCCAAAACCGACTCTTGATTTCTAGTCAACACCAATCTATAACCCACGGTCGACTGAATTTCGACATCGACTATGAGTCGATGGTAAGAAGAAGCGGTCGATCCTAAGTCGACTTCCAGTCATTTTGGATCGATCTGCGGTCGACATTGGGTGGAATTAAATCGACTCAAAATTAACGTCAATTTGTAGTCGAAATCGTTCATCGAGGATGGGTCAATTTTCAGTAAATTTTGTTTCAAGTCTCACGATCTGGACTAAAAAGTTGATTTTATATCTCGCGATCTCTAATTTGATGTGAAGTTGAGGGTGCTGGATATCGGAAAGACTACTTTCAAAAAAACTTTTTTTCCAGTATTTTGAAGCCTTTGTCAGAGTTATTCATTTTTTCCAAAGTCTGTATCTAACTTGAACGTAAGAAGCTACAATAATGAAAATAATAATAATAGAGTACTTCACGTCTGTTCCGTCATTCAAAAACTTTCCTGGTCACGACAAACACGATTCAGTTGTTCAGTGTAGAGCGAAAATCAGCTGTGATTTTACAAAAAAAAAAAAACTCTTCAATTACGAAATCGACGCGCCATTTCCTTTGTACACGAATATAATAATGTGTAAACAAGCGTACATATTTTACGCGAAATAAAATGGACGCTCTCGTGTAAAGAGCGAATATTTGCGTTTGGAGATTTGTAAAAAAAAAAAAAAAAAATTGTATGAACGGACAAAACACGGAAGGAATCTTTTCATTGGAAAATATTTTTACGCGTTTAACGGCTCACCGAAGTTTCGAACGTGCCGTGTATATCCTTTCCGACTACATTTTTACGACTCGTTTTTCCCACGTTATCGAATTTTTGAATGGTGGTTGACGAGAAAGGCGTAGACGCGCGCGCACAACCGACTGAAATATGAAAAAGAAAGTGAAAAATTGTTCCTACAGCACGCCTAATTGGTATGGTAATGACGTCTACGTTCACCGACGCAGTATTTATGATAGCAGACCTACTTTTTTGAAGGAGTAAAAACGGCTGACTTTCTATTCATTGTTCATTATTCATTTTGAATTTCCCTACGATGACCAGTTATCGTCGTTGATAAAAAAAAAAGAGCCCGCAATGATATGGTCGATAACCACGTAATTCATTGTTTAACGGAAGGGAGTTTGAATATAAACGAAATTCGAGTACATGAATTTCGTTTAAGGTGAAGGCACTCGAGTGGCTCCTTTTGAATATAAAGATCAACTTTGCTCTCATTTTTTTCCGACTTCTTTAGCATCGCCGCCTTCTTTAACGCGAGAGGGAAAAAAAAATCATCTCAAGATAGAACAGCGGAGTTTTTTAAAATGGCTTTTTGTGCCTACATCAAAGGGTACAACGTTACACAGAATTTAGTACTGCCTTTTTACGCGATTATTCTTATACAAGCGCGGTAATGGCGGGAGGACACTAATATTTCTCAGAAACAGATACGAGGTGATGGTATTTGCACACAAATGACTAATATTTTAAAATAATACTCCCATTTTCATCCTACTCCTCTTCCCCCTTAAATATGTGGTACCCATTTTTATAATTTCAACAAGCTTTTATTGGTATTTGTCGATTTTTGAGGATGACTGCGCTAGAGCAACTAGGGGTCAAAATTTGCATGGTTGGATTTTAACCTGCATTTTCCGTCGCCTTTTTTGCAGAAAACATTTGTCTCAGTCGCAAATGAAATGATGAACTCAATGCTGTAGATTAAGTTAATTAATTTCGCGGTAGTGAACCGTTTTCTTTGGAACGAAAATTAATTTTAAAAGCACGCTTACTTCCAATAAAATTCCTGTTCAACTCTTAATCATTCTCGCGAACTCGACTATGAATTAAGCGAGCTCGATATGTACGTAAAATTTTATCCGTCTCGATGGCGGTATTTCGATAATATTCCAAGTATTTCGACCCCATTTTCAAACTCTATAGCTGATATAGCTTGCGGCAGATACAAGAATAAATATGACGAACGCTATCGAGTGAGAAGAACTCTCTCTTTTATCCGCACCCTGTCCACGATCACTTTCGTGATACTGTTCGCTTTTCATTGTTTCAACGTTAATAGAATTGCATAATCAAAGCCGCGAATGAATAATCCTCTTTCATTTCCTACAAACGTGTAAGTAGGGCGTGCAAGGAGAGACTAAGAAATACATCAAAATGTAGATTTATTAATGACTATGGGTTTCGATGTGTTGTGTAACATCATTCGGTCATGAAATACTCACACTCACGTGCATTGTGATCGTGCTGCTGGATCCTTTTTTCCTCTTTCATTCATGCCAACTTACAAGTTTGAGAACCATACTACCATCCCCTGATTCTTCTTGCTTTCTAGCGTCAGTGTCTCAACAACTGGGCCCTTGGTCCCTATCGACCAGAAACTCTCGCGACGAACAGGTCACACTTTTCCGTTTCAGATTCGGCCGTAAGTGCCTCCATTTCATGTCAAAACAGTCACATTGATAATTCATCAGTCCAAAATATTTCCTTGATACAAATTCTGAGAAAGTTTCTACGTTTCACCTACTTCTAGATTTTCATCATAATAATTTAATTAGCAATCGCTAAGATCAGAAGATCAACACTCAGGAACTTGTTATGCTCCACGACCTGATCATCCACTTGGAACCCATTGTGCCAATGGGCAGAGGCAATTTGAGCATACATTAAGTCAGTTGAAACTTTTTTTTCCAAGTCTTAGACATGGGCTATATCATGATGAATGATGAGCAATACATTGGTTGATTCAGAAGGAAAATATTTTGCCATGAAGGCGGCTCAATGAGAAACTTGGATTTACTTTTCAAGATAAACACCACTGCAATTAGAGAAGTGGTACAATCTAGATCGCGTTGTCAGGAACAATGCCAGTATAAATCATCTTGACCCTATTACACGATATTTGCTTTTGATGGAGTTAGTTTTTGTTCTTAATTTCCTAATCGGCAATGAACGTAATTAAGAATTTTGAGATCGTTAGGAAAACAAAGACGAGTAAAATTTCCAACACCTTTGATGACGTCCTACAGTAGAAAATATTTTGACTTTGAGAGAATTTCGAGTTCTGAGCTTTTATAAAACCTGGAATAAGATTCAGACCTGTAGATAAATAGGTTGATAAGATAGTGTAACTGCATTGATCACGTCATATAGCAAAGAGGTCGAGACGTCATCAGAGGGACTTTCGGCACTTTGTAGGGTGAATATGGCCCAGACCTGCTTCAGGGATTTAAGAAAATTTCGAGTTTTTAGCTCTTGTACGACCTAGAAAGCTTATAGATACATAATAGGTAGATAAAATAGACCAATCAAATTGATGATGCTATACAGCAAACAAGTAGTGACGTCATTAGAGAGACTTTTAGTAGGGCTAGATCTGTTTAGGGATTCGAGAAAATTTCCATTTTTGAGCTCTTGTATAACCTAGAATAAAATTCTGGCTTATAGATATACAGGTGGATAAAATAGGCTGACTGAATTGATGACGTTGTGGAGCGAACAGGTCGTGACGTCATCAAACGGACTTTTGACACTTTGTAGGGTGGATATGGTCTAGACCTGCCGAGTAAAATTTCCAACACCTTTGATGACGTTCTACAGATTTTGACTTTTTTCAAGAATTTGAGAAAATTTCGAGTTCTGAGCTTAGGTCTAACTTAGAATAGGATTCAGACTTACAGATACGTAGGTAGACAAGAAAAGCTGAATGAATTGATGACGTCATTTAGGAAACGGTTTGTGAAGACATCTGAAGGACTTTTGGCTCTTTTTAGGGTAGATGTGGCTTGAACCTGCTTCAAGGACTTGGAAAAATTTCTAGTTCTGAGCTCTTGTACATATCTTCAGAATAAGATTCAGGCTTATGAATACAAAGACGGATAAGATAGGCTAACTGGATTAATGACGGTATAATGCGATTAGTTCATGAGGTCGTCACAGCGACTTTCGTTTTTTTTTTTTTTAAAGTGGATATGGACTAGATCTGCTACAGAGATTTGAGAAAATTTCGATTTTTGAGCTCTAGTATAACCTAGAATAGGATTCAGGCTTACAGATCATAGTTGGACAAGATAGGCTAACTCAACTGATGACGTCATATAGCGAACAGTTCATGACGTCATCAAAGAGACTTTCGGCTCTTTGGACATTGCCCAGATCTGCTTTCGAGATCCAAGAAAATTTTGAGTACTGAACTCTTGTCTAACCTGGAATAAGATTCAGGCTTATAGATAGGTCAACTCATTTGGTGACATCTTATAGGGAACACGTTGTGATGTTATCAGAGAGACTTTTGGCACTTTGTAGGGTGGTCATGGCCTAGATCTACAATAGAGATTTGAGAAAATTTTGATTTCTGAACTTTGGTATAACCTAGATCAAGATTTAGGCTTATAGATATTATAAGTTGATAAGATAAGCTGAGTGAATTGACGGAGTCACGTAGCAAACAGTTTGTGACATCATCAGAGAGCCTTTCGGTCTACCGCAAAGTGGATGTGGCCTAGACCTGCTTCAGGGATTTGAGAAAATTTCGAGTTCTGACCTCTTGTACAACCTAAAATAAGATTCAGGTTTTTAGATACTTAGATTGCTAAGACAGGCCAACTGAATCGATGATGTCGTAGAGCAAATAATTTGTGACTCCATCAGAGGGACTTTCGGCCTTTTGTCAAATGGATATGACCCAGATCTGCTTTTGGATTCAAAAAACTGAGCTCTTGTGTAACCTAGAATAGGATTCAGACTTACAGATACATAGTTGGATAAGATGGGCTTACTCAATTGATGACGTCATACAGTCAACAGATTGTGATGTCATCAGAGGGACTTTTGGCACTTTGTTGGCTGGATATATGGCTTAGACGTGCTACAGAAATTTGAGAAAAATTTTGATCTTTGCGCTCTAGTGTAACCTGGAAGAAGATTCAGCCTCGTAGATAAATAGGTTGACAAGATAGGCTAACTCAATTAATGACGTCATATGACGAACAAATTATGACGTCATCAGAGAGACTTTTGGAACTTGGAGGGGTGGATATGGCCTATTCCTGAGAAAATTTCGAGTTCTGAGCTCTTATAAGATCTAAAATAAGATTTAAGCTCATATACAATAGACGAACTAATCGAATTGATAATGTCACAGGTTGTGACGTCATTACAGAGGGATTTTCGGGACTTCATGAGTTGGCATGGCCTAGCTCTGCTTTAGAGTCCTGGAAGATTTTTGAGTGTCCACTTGAGCTACATATATACGTGGGGGAGGGGAATAAGGTGAGGCTACATGTTAGGGCAGTTGGAGAAGGGAGTGATGTCATCAAGTGGATTTGAACATTTTCATGATCTTCAATTTGAGGCTGGAGGTCCTGAAAATTGCTACCGTTAATTTGCCTACGATAATCGTGAATGTCATCTGAATTTCTCTTAGGTACATTGAACGCATTTGAAATTGCCAATGGCATGCGTCAAGCTAGACTACCTTCATGACTGCCTTCCAGATCTTTGTGGACCATACACTTTAAGATCGTAATATCCAAATCATATATCCCCTTGACAGCGAGCAACACAACCATATTGAGCTCAAGAGTTAAAAGAATGTCTTAAAATCTTAAATACTAATAATACAGTTATTCTGAACTACTGGTTGATGTGTTAGCAGAATATACCGAGTAACTCACGAATACCAAGAGATACGATGCACCGTGAACCTCCGCCTCTCGAGTCAGTGTTCCTGGGAAGATCTTACACACACTAGAGCAGTTCGACGCATCGTGAGTCTAAGTGTAGCCTAGATTTGGAAGTTGACCAATGCTCCATCCCTGAGTAGTCAAATCAAAATTTCCCTCTATAAAGCCACAGCAAAAGGTTGGACCCTGCAAATATTGCACGTAAGACTACTTAAAAAATTCCAATAAGACAACGATGAGATGGCCGGCGGATTGAATGACAAAATTACGTGTTCAACGCCTAACTACTAGAGCTAGCTAGATGGGAACTAATCGGGTGGATTCAGTCACGATGGCTGATGTCCTAAGAATGCCCAACATTATGATGAAGCGCTATGAAGATAAGCCGCACGTATACCCAGACTTTACAGGAACTGCGAGAAGCTGCGAATGGAGAGCTGAAGATCCTCGGCGAATTAGACATATACAATAAGTAAATAGCCTGCCCCGAATGTGACCATCTCAAAGGATTGTAAGTTATGAGAGGATGCATAGGAGGCAGCAGTAACGGGTGGGGTTCTCGAATTGAAGTCTAAAGCCAATGACGATACGTGTCAATACTTTTACAATCCTGATGATGGTACACATCTACACTGTAACATACGAGGACCTGTCCGACTTCTAATTTTACTAACCACAATGAAATCGATAGAGGTAACCTTTAAGACGAAAAGCAGCTTTCTGAATCCAATCTCGAAATCCTAGAATATTATGTACAAAATACGAATGGTAACATCATATTGAATTAAAGCAAAAAAATATACTTTCTCTCTCACGAGGTCTTTTCTGTATCGCAACGAAAACCAAGTTTCGAATTCAAAAGGTATTGAATCAATTTATTTCTTCGCCAAGTCAAAGATCTCACAGGAAGTAGTCTTTCGCATGATAAGCTAGGTACCTCTAAGATTGCTTTTAGTTTAATAAAGATATTTTATAAAGCAGTAGGCGGCTCATTTATTTTAAGAAACTAAGACGTAGTACTTTTTTTTTTCTTTTTACGCTCTCTTTTAGATATTTGATCTTTAAAAGAGATGAAAAATATCTCGACGTAACAAGGCCCTTTAATATTTACGTTTTTTCCTCGCGTACGCGCTTGTATTCAAGGAAAATAGCAAGGACGAGAACGCGTCTGACCATACAAACGTTTGAACAATGATTAAAAGAAATAGGAAAAAGGAACAATGTTTAGGACCATCAAACTGATACACGTTCCAAACATGGGGTGCGTGTCCAAAACTATAAGTAATGCGAAAAAAGGAAAAAAAAAAAAAAAAACTAGGTCAGAATACGCGAATACGGATGCACGTTTGCGCTCGCTCCAAAGATATTGCGAATAAAACTTCAAGGAAGAGGGTGAAATGAAAATTTTTTTCTCATCGACGCGAAACCAATATTTCTTCTGAAAGTATTTTTACCGCGGCTTGAAAGTACGAACGAAACACGGTGCACTTTCTAAATATTTATTAGATCGCGGCCCACATAAAAGCACGCATTTTCGCTGCAACGTTAGCACATCACTAAACTTTATACGACTGTTCTTGAATTTGAATACAGCGCAGCGTGGAGGCTGCTCTTCACCTCTGTTACTGATTTGAATTTCGGTTCCTAGAAGTCACGAAGCTATTTTACACGACTTTGTTCCATAAAAGCTTTATATTATTCGTCCTTACAAAATATGAAAATTATCTAGTCGTTCTTATTAAATTTGCGCGCAATTGGCTGTAAGTTACAATGAAAAAATATCGAGGTATGCGCTCTTAATTAGATCGAATGCGAGATACAAAAAACTCGCAAACTCCGCTTGCACACTCTACGATGCGTCTGATCAATTTTCTTGCAGAATATTTGCTAGAAGCTAGAAATTAAACGAAGCTCGAACAGTAAGTCGGATAGATGGAGGAAAACATTATAGTAGCGTGAATACGAAGATAGCTTGAGGCTTTATACATTTTTTTTCTCTCGAAAGTTTGTCGAATGCATACACTCGAGGAGGTAAGCACGTACTTTATTTTGAAATACAAGCAGAAAATAGCGTGACTCGATTCTGTGCTTTACTTTCCCACTCTGCCTTATGTCGGTATATAAAGTCGAGGGATCAGTCGTTTGTGCAGTATGTAAGGAAGCAATTGAAATGCACGTGTGAATTGTGGTTCAACTATCTGCTGTACTCTCATTCAAATGAAACCAGCAATAAGATTCCAGACAAAATGATAGATTTCACGTGCAATAAAATTGGTCGATATTGAATTTTCCGGACAGAAATGTCGACAACCTTTCGGAAATGAATTACAGCGTTATTTACTATTAGGTGCACAATGAAAAATTAGCAAAAATACAGTCTTAGTGCACTTACTGTAAAGGTATGTGAAACTTGGCAGGTGATCCGCCATCCGTTTAGTTACTGGGGGCCCTCAGAGGAATTCTTTCCGCGTACGCGTAACGCTGGCGCGCGTAACGCTGGGACTTGGAAAAATTCGTGACATTTTATGAGCTAGTATAGGGACTTGGAAAAATTCCGGGCTCTTCTATACCCATCTTATACCTCTATATGGGCTAGTAAAGGGGCTTAGAGAATTACGGGCTCTTCTACATCCCTCTATTGGCTAGTATAGTGACTTAGAAAAATTTCGAGCTCTTCTATGTAACTTTGAAAAATTTTCGCGGCTCCAGTATAGTCATCTGTGGAACATAGAAACGGGAGACCCGCCATCCGTTTAGTTACTAGGGTCCGTCAGAGGAATTCTGTCCGCGTACGCATAACGCTGGGGGGGCATAACGGTGTGATTTAGAAAAATTCGTGACCTTCTATGGGCTAGTTAGGGAGAGAATTCTGGGCTCTTCTACACTCCTTTATTGGCTAGTATAGTGACTTAGAAAAATTTCTTGTTCTTCTATGCGACTTAGAAAAATTTTCGCGGCTCCTGTATAGTCATCTGTGGAACTTAGAAAAACGACGGCTTCCTTAACGAAGTTAAACGAGGAACGCAGGCAACCTGTTTTATGAGTCAAATGGGATTTGGTATTGCAAATTCAAGGAAGCCTAGACCTAGATAAACCTAGTATAAAGAAGGCCTAGACCTACTATAAGCCTAGTATAATATAGTTTGAGAGTCTAAATCTTTCTCGAATCTCCAGCTATATATGATAGCTCGAGAGTCGAAATTTTTCCAAGTTTTTTGCTGGACGGCGAACGGCAAATTTTTCAAAAAGCCCCCCATAAAACAGGTTCCCTGTTAAAACGACGGCTTCCTTAACGAAGTTGAACGAGGAACGCAGGGAACCTGGTTCATGAGTCAAATGGGATCTGGTATTGAACATTGAGAAGCCTACACCTAGATAAAGCTAGTCTAAAGAAGGCCTAGACCTACTGTAAGCCTAGTATAATATAGTTTGAGAGTCTAAATTTTTCAAAGTCCCCCTCCTATCATATAGCTCGATAGTCGAAATTTTTCCGAGTCCCCGTGCTATCATATATAGCTCGAGAGTTGGAATTTTAACAGGGAACCTGTTTTATGGGGGGCTATTTGAGAAATCTGCCGTCCGCCGTCCGCCGTGCGCCGTCCAGCGAAAAACTTAGAAAAATTGCGACCCTCGAGCCATATATAATAGGAGAGGGACTTAGAAAAATTTCGACTCTCGAACTATATATGATAGGAGGGGGACTTAGAAAAAATTTCGACTCTCGAACTATATATGATAGGAGGGGGACTTAGAAAAAATTTCGACTCTCGAGCCATATGTGATAGGAGGGGGACTTAGAAAAATTTCGACTCTCGAGCTATAGATGATAGAAGGGGGACTTAGAAAAATTTCGATCCTCGAGCCATATATGATAGGGGAGGGACTTAGAAAAATTTCGACTCTCGAGCTATAGATGATAGAAGGGGAACTTGGAAAAATTTCGACTCTCGAGCTATATATGATAGGAGGGGGACTTAGAAAAATTTCGACTCTCGAGCCATATATGATAGGAGAGGGACTTTAAAAAATTTCGACTGTCGAGCTATATATGATCTAGGCTTCCTTGAATTTTCAATACCAAATCTCATTCGAATCATAAAACAGGTTCCCTGCGTTCCTCGTTTAACTTCGTTAAGGAAGCCGTCATTTTTTTCCAAGTTTTTTGTTGGACGGCGCACGGCAAATGTCTCAAAAAGCCCCCCATAAAACAGGTTCCCTGTTAAAATTTCGGCTGTTCTATAGCCTTCTATGGGACTTGAAAAAAGTTTCGCGAACACGCAACGCTGGCACTTGGAAAAATTCCTGTTTCCTCTATAGCCGTCTATGGCACTTAAAAAAATTCCTGGCTCCTCTATATCGTCTTCTATGGGAGTGAGAAAAATTCCTTGTTCCTCTATATCGCTGAGGGGCGCGTAACTCTGGGACTTGGAAAAAATATTGGCTGTTTTATAGCCTTCTATTGGACTTGGAAAAATATTTGTAATCTCTATTTACTTCAAATTTCCTACATACACCTTTCACATTTCTACAGATTTGCTCTTTCAAAATCTTCAAGTCGAAGAAGCCTTCCTTTCAAAATCCCCTTTATACACTATATTCTTCGATCTTCAAGAAGCATACCCCCGAGTTTGGAGACATTATATATGTCAAAAATATACAATTTCGGTCTTAAAGGCAATTAAGCAAAAATTTTACAAAGTTTTTTACAGGATAGATCTACGAGTATATCAGTTAGACTACAGGATAAATTCTCCTCATCCTACAGAGTCGAAAATGGTGTCCCACAAGGAGAGGTCCTCAGCGTCCTCCTCTTCCTGGTAGCCATAAATGATCTCCCACTCAACGCAGATTACCCAATCTCACAAAGACTGTTCGCGGACGACTATAGCCTCTCACTCCGTTCTCCCAATCCTGAAAGGGCTCATAGACTTTTACAAAAAACACTCGACAATATTTCAACATGGTCGTCGGAACGTGGATTCCAATTTTCCTCCAAAAAAACATTCCTCGTTATCTTCCACAAAAAGAAACCTGTTCCAACTATTCCACCCCTTTTTCTCCAAAACTTCGAAATTAAAATCGCAAATTCAGCAAAATTTCTAGGACTTTTACTTGATCAAAAACTATCATGGGTTACTCATATTAAATTACTAAAAGCCAAACGCCTACGTGCAATAAATGTTCTGAAATACCTCTCCCATCACCGTACAGGATGCAACCGAAAATTACTACTAAATTTATACAAAAGCCTTGTTCGATCTCGGTTGGATTACGGATCCCCTATCTATAATCTAGCTAGTGCGACTACTCTATCGCTACTAGATACAATCCAAACCTCATCGCTCAGACTCGTACTGGGAGCATTCAAAACGAGTCCGAAACTGAGCTTGTGCGCGGAAGCGGCTGAACCGCCTCTCTCTGTGCGTAGAACAATACTCTCCTCAGCAAATCTTCTAATTTCTATATCTCAATTCCCCCATCTTCCGATTCACAAATCCATTTTATCACATACTAAACCAGTCTCTATACGTCAACCACACAAACATATTCTCACTCACTTACAATCCTCACTTTCTCATAGATTCAAAATTCAACCTCTCCCCCCCATAATTTCAGCCATTCCTCCGTGGCTTTTCACCATTCCCAACATTCCTTACAGAAGTTTCTAAAGTTGACAAGTCAATCGTCAGGCAACATATTCTAAAATTAATTGACGAATTCCCCAACCATACCATTTGTCTCACAGATGGCTCTAAACACAAGCATAAAGTAGGGTACGCGTTCTACATAAACGAGAAAATATCAATATGTCGTTTACGAAATACCGCGTCAGTCTATACAGCTGAATTAAATGGAATTCTAGCCTGTTTATCTTAAATCTCTCAGCTTCAGCCCGGACAAAAATATATTTTACTAACGGATTCCCTCTCCTCTCTTCAAGCTATGACTGATCCCTTCTCAAATAATCCTTTGATCCAACGTATTTTCATTGCACTTCATACCATTCATTCAATAAACTCTCACCTCACACTGGCTTGGATTCCAGGCCACGTCAATTTTCCATTACATGATGATGTAGATGAAGCAGCTAAAAAGGTTACTTCGCTACCAAAAATTACTGATCCAATTCTATCACCTGCAAAAGACTTAAAGGTATATCACACTTCATTATCACAAAAAATTTTGCACTCATCTTGGGAAAATCAGTCGAATAACAAAATTAAGAAAAATAAAACGTGAACCCACATTTTGGTCCTCATCCTAACGAAATTCAAGGCAAGAGGAGGTCATTTTAGCTCTGCTGCGAATAGGCCACACTCGTCTTACTCATACTTATCTTCTCACTAATCTCGCTCCTGCATCATGCCCTCACTGTCTCCAAAAAAATTTATCAACTGATCATTTTTTCTCATACCCCGTCCTGCAACCCACTCGAACCTCCCTAAATATATCTTCCAATATCAATGCAGCACTAAACAACAACTCCGAAACCATCGACTCAACCCTAACTTATTTACGCACCACTCAATTCTACAACTTCATATAATTCACCAACAAATTTCGTTCGATCGCCACTCAATTCCACCAATACGTACCTAATCTAACCTAATTTAAGTTCTAAAATAAGATTGTAACGCCGAGCAAATAACCCTCGTGCAGTTCATAATGCTCGTAAAATAAAAAAAAAAAAAAAAAAATCATTACAGACATCAAAAATTATATCCTTTAATCTACATAAACTTAGAATCTTCTAAACCATGAGTCGCGGGTCTCCCGCAACTCTTGCTCCCTCTGTAAGTTTTTTTTCACAAATCCGGAAAAAACACCTAGGAAAGGAAAATGCTCTCGAAGTTCAGCCGTTTATACGGCCCCAGGGAGAATTTTGAATAAATTGTACACGTAAAAATTGTTCGGTAGCTTTCTCAAAAAAGAAGTTATTTTTCTTGAGTGCTGTACCCTACACGGGCGCAAGTGATCACAGGTGTCTAGCTCCAAATAGCAGACCCTCAACACGGGGGGGGGGGTGTGTGTGTGCCAGTCAGTCTTTAATATTCTAGATCCAATCCGTTTGTCTTCTTCCCGCATCAATCTTTTCCTGAATTGCTGCAATATCTAATACGTTGGTCCTCTTGTGACGTGTCCAAAAATGATCACCTTTTCTTTCCCTAATCCAATCTGCCAGCATTCTCTCTGTTTTGGCTACTTATAAAACTTTTTTATTCGGTGTCTCGGCGGTCCATGAGATTTTGAGCATTCTCCTGTGCAACCACATTTCTGTAGCCTCAAAATGCTCTATTTTCCCTTTGAATGTGGCCGCCTCTATACCGTATAATAGAATGGGATATATATCCATGGCCTCGTGCACACTTTACATAAGCGACATTTTTGTCAAAAATGAGTTGAGAGCAGAAATGGGTTCTTGAGAATGGAGATTATCGACCTACGCTGAAAAGATTTTCAATTTCTTAATTGCCTCCGTGGGGAGCTAATTGACAAATGTGTTAAGTAAAGTTTCACATAATGTTTCAATATGTTTCTCGTGCATTTTGTCAGATAATATCTGTGAAAGTTTTTGAAAATAACGCCACTGCCTTGAGTGTCTGAGGATGGGCGAGAAAATGGCGTAATAAGTTGAATAAAGAAATTCCTTTCAGCTCGAATAAAAATAATATAAAGATTTATGTTATCAACGGGGTGTTCCGAAAACGAATGAACGTAATAAAATTGAACTAGACAGTGAAATATTCCCAGCTTATATTCTTCCGCAGCAAATAAACCGAAAAGCCTAAATTCAAATTCGCCCAAAAAAGTTAATAAATAAAACTTTTTATCGAAGAGATAAGCCTTTAAAAGTAACTCTCCAACGGACGCAAACAAACGTCGCAACCGGAATAGAAAAATCCTATATAGAGTATTCTTATTTATAGAATAAGTTAAAGGGGAAATTTACAGTAAACAATGCAAAGTACGTTCTTTATTTTACGGATTCGAAGAATATAAAACTTGTTAATACTACGTATAATATATCTGAAATGAGATTAAAAATTTTCTTGACCTCCATACAGCTTTTGGCCTAGCTCCAGCAAATATTCTCGGTTGATGGTTTGCGGAAAACGTATAATTTTATGTTTTGACTCGCGGTCGTGAACTGTGTTGCATCCGAATGAATCTGTACAGTTTTAAATCGGGTTTGTAATATAATTTGAGGCGGCATTATTTCGCGCGATATCTTTTTAGCGTAGCTTACGATCTTCACTTGTTCCATTTCTCTGCGCCGAGTTGGCGGACTTGAGAGAATTACGTTAGTATCGAAATATAATGCTCGGTTTATGAGGAAAGATTGTAAGGTTGCTATTTCATTCTAAGACTTCATATCAGCCTAGTCGTTCGACTTGAACGGTGGAAGAGATACGAAGAAATAAGGAAATATTGTTGAGTACTCCCGATTCTATTGGAGGTAAATAATAGATAAAATATTTTGTAGAAGTAGAATAATATAGAGAATAATGATTCCTACTTTTTTTTTTTGATCGAATCCATCACTCGTGAAGTGTTATCGTAAAACAGCTAGAGCCTCCAGCCCCAAATCTAGGATCATACGAGAAAGTTTGATAGAAAGCGTTTGTCCAGATGCTGCTGGATCTGTGAAGAAAATCTGAAATGGATTATTTATTTCATTCTTGCTTTTACAATTAGCTTCAAGAATTTCTCAACAGCCAAATCTTCCCGTTTCTCCAAATGCCCTCGGCCTAAGTAATTCATCCCTTCAGTCGTTTCAATCTTCAATCTAGGCACTCATTTCACTACTTCCTATTCTTCCAACCACTCTTTCTTGGTCAACTGTCTCGATCTTACTAAAATTCCCGAGGTAGCCAACATATACAAAACAACACGTGCCTGTAAATATGTAGAAATTGTACTCCGGTGGGTACTTGATGTGCGCGTTATTGTAGTCTAGTCAAGGTGAACTGTAGGGATATACCTTGCAGCTGCTGTTATTTGTAGTTCGCTAGACGCTCGAAAAGACTGTCAGGCATCTTTTGGAGGATAATAAATCAATTTGATTAGAACCTAAAATTTATTGAGTCCTCCAAGGTACGACCCATATTGTAAGGATAAGTAGAAAGAACCACGGACGTAACAATTTTTATTATAGAGTAGATATGTGATGTAGTACAACGCAAATGCTACTCTAAACGCGACCGGTTTCGAACGGAACTAAGCCGATCGAATCATCAGGACTAATAATTGAAGAATACTATAAAACTAAAACTAACAAGAAACGAAAATGAAAACGAAAGTAAGATGAGTTAGGCGGGTGAATGAAACGTACGAGTGGATTAATAAAGGTAGCTTCCAAATCGTTGAGCAAAAGGTTGCCTACTTGAACTTTGGCGGCGATTACTTCAGCTTCCTCGAGGCGATTCATGAGAGCGCTTTTCTTACAGTGGTGTATAAGTGAACTGGTGAGTTTTTGAGAGTCGTGGCCTTGTTGTGTGCAGTGAGCTGAAACTGCTGTATTTGTAGTGCGGTGTTCGTTTGACCGCTGCCCAAGCTTCCTTCCGGTTTGTCCAACGTAGATGGAAGGGCACTCACCACAGGAGACTCTATAGACACCAGCTTTATCCATTTCACGAATGGATCTTCGAGAGAGATGATGTTGGAGACTGTAAGAAGCGGGTAGAAGCCCGTATGATAACCAAACCGATGAAGCTCAGCAGCCAAGTCCTCAGAAGGCTTGCCTAAGAAGGGAAGGCGAACCCATTTTGCTCTCTTTGGAGCGCTGTCGAGAGGCGGGTGGTTCGGTTCCGGTCAGTAGACGTCGAAGTCTTTTCCTTCTAATGAGAAGATGGATATCCACCTTGAGATCATTGATCCTGGCAATGTGTTCGATGTTAACGACCTCCGACTCAAACGCTTGATTAGAAAGAGGAAGTGAGAGGAGTCTATGAATCGCAGCATTTTATGGATCATCGGATGAAATGAGGAGGAGTGAATCGAGACGCCGGTGAAAGTGTCCTTACGATGAATGGCAAAGTCTGCTCGGAGAATATTCAAGGGTTCACCCAGGGAGATCGAGAGGTCTAGATAATTGAGGTGATTACCTCCGACTTCAATGTGAATAAGATGGAGGGATGGTAAGAGTTGAGACTTTGAAAGAAATTTTGTAGGTCGGCCATCCGAACCTCGCCATATGCAAACGATGTCGTCGACGTATCTAGCCCAGAAGCGAACGGAGTTGGACGACGCGAGTTCATCTAGAATGTCAGCTTCCATGCGGTCTATGAAGACGTCGGCTACGAGAGCGGAAAGAGGTCATCTGGAAATTTATAGATGTCCTTCCTAAACACGCACAGATTATTTTCAAGACAAATGGAGATTAGTTTTCGAAATTCTATGATAGTGTCGCGAGGAAAATTCTTTTGCTCCAAATGTTCAACCATAGTGTCCAAGGTAAGAGAAACAGGAATTTTGGTGTACATACTCTTGACATCGAAGGAAATTAGTCGCGAACCGAGAGGGAAATTGACGTCCTGAAGTCGAGAAGCGAGGTCCGTTGAATTTTTGAGAACGTGGGTTAAAGTCAGCAGCGGAACGGAACCAGCAGGAAAGATATTTTGCGAGTTTGAAGCTCGGATCTGAATAATAGGCGACAACAGGCCTCATGGGGTGAGACGGTTTATGCAATTTTATTTGGCCGTAGAGTTGAGGCAGCGCGAAGTTCATTTGGTACAGATGTTCACGATTACATTGGATGACGTGTGTTGAACGATCGGCTTTATTGTATTGGGTAAGGCTGAACTTAATTTTTGTGGCTCCAGCGGAATCGAGGAAGGCGAGCATTTTTTCTTTGTAATTACAGTTGGATAGGACGACTAAAGTTTCACCCTTATCCGCTTTAACGATGAGTAACTTCTTTTCGTGTAGACACCGCCGTAAGGAAATTAAAGAAGAGGCTCGCGAACTTGGGCGACCATCTGATCGATTAGGTGACGAGTACGGTCGGAATTTAATCGGAGATCGGTTCTAATTTCCGTGGCTAGATCTGAGATGATGATGGATCTTATGTTATCTTTCTTTAAGACGGGAGGAAGAGCCAATTTTTTGCCTCGACGAAGAAGAAGGAGCTCGGATTCAGGGATGTGCTCCTGTGAAAGATTGACGACGGAAGGAGTAAGCAGTTTCAGCTCACTGCGCACAAGAAGGCCACGACCCTCAAAAACTCCCCATTTCACTTATACACCACTGTAAGAAAAGCGCTCTCATGAATCGCCTTGAGGAAGTTGAAGTAATCGCCGCCAAAGTTCAAGTAGGCAACATTTTGCTCAACGATTTGGAAGCTACCTTTATTAATCCACTCGTACGTTTCATCAACCGCTTCGAGTCACCCGCCTGACTCATCTTACAAAACTTTCGTTTTTATTTTCGTTTCTTGTTAGTTTTAGTTTTATAGTATTCTTCAATTATTAGTCCTGATGATTCGATCGGCTTAGTTCCGTTCGAAACCGGTCGCGTTATAATAAAAATTGTAACGTCCGTGGTCCTTTCTACTTATTCTTGATTAGAACGTGATATTGGAAGTGATTTTTTATTTCGATGATGATAATCGCTTTTGTCTCATGTGCAGCGCCGCCCTTTCTTCGTTGTGGAGTGAGTGCTGGTTGCGTATGCATTAATTTTGTTCCCTCCAACACCGGAATTGATTCCTAATTTCAGTGTTGGAAGAATCTCTTCGGCGGCACTTCTTGGCAACCACCATGCCCTAGGCACGCACAACTTCCCAAACTCATAGACACCATCGTTAATAGAGATGGACAAATCCAAAAAATTTATTGACGAGCCACCGACTTCCAAAGTGAATTTTATGGAAGGGTATTGGCTATTTAAATATGTAAGGAACTCACTCGGGAGTTCCACAGGACCGGTCCATGCATATAAAACGTCGTCCACGTACCTAGGCCAATAATAAACGTGACTTGAGAACACCTGGCCAGAGGAAAATGAATAAATTTCAAATTTAGACTCAAATACCTCCGAAATGAGCGAACCCAAAGGGGAAACCAATGGGAATCCCCACTTCTTCGGGGAACTCAAAAAATTTCCCATCAAACTTACAAAAAAAAAGTGGACAACAGACATTTAAAAGGCCAATGAATTCTGCAAATTCTTCGTGAGGGACACCAGATTTAACTAGTAACTCACCGATATGTTGCATAGCGACGGCCTTTGGGATGTGAGGAAATAATCCTACAACATCAAAGGAACATGAAGTCGATCCCGGAGAAAGGCTTAGGTCCTTCAGTCTATCAGTAAGGGAACCGGAGTTCTTTACTGTGTACTAAAATTAAACTCGACTCGAGACTTAAGCCGACGATTAATATATTTAGCTAAGGAATAAGTACGATACAACTAGCCGCATCGGGATATCCTTTTTATGAACTTTTGGCAACCCGTAAAGGAGGGGAAGAACAGGATTAGGTTCCAATATGTTTTTTTTTTTTAGTCAGGGGGCTTTTGATAATAAATTAACTATTGTTAACGAGACTTCTCACCTCTTTGGCAAAATTTGGAAAACTGAAAAATACATTTTCCTGGGCACTGCATTGCCTGAAAACGTCATAAACTCCGGATACATAGGAGGACTTATTTATAATTACGACGGCATTACTTTTATCTGCCTTTGTAAGGATTAACCCCTCCTCCCTGACCTTCCTCTTTAATACTAGGATCAAATCGCTACAAGTATCACTCATGAGGAGGAGGGGCTACTGCAGCAGACCATTTTGGCGCACTTCTTTTGGACGTTACTCGTTTGAGTACAACCTTTTATCATAATGTCTAACCATAAAATTGAGGAACATGTTAACTCTAAGAGTTGCCATTATTGGACCATCGCCTAAGTTGGACCACTATCAATTTCTCAAGTCTACCAGAAGGTATAGCGACCTAGTTCAGAGCAGGCGCTTCTTTGTGCACATATCTAATATATAAAATAAAACGTTTGTCTGTCTGTCTGTCTGTATGTTCGTCCATAACTTTCGAACGCCTTCACCTATCGACCTGGAATTTTTTTTGAAAAATTTTGTTTTTTCTGGGTCAGGTTCTTAAATACATTTCGATGTTTCGACTCCCTGAAGGTGGAGTAGGGGGCGACAAAATTAGGAAAAACGGGCATTATCGAGTACTGAAACTGCTTTGCGCTGTACGTCAGACCTAGGCGCGTTGAGTGGCGCAGTTTCGAAAATTGAATTATTGTGATAACTCGAGTATAACTCATTTTTATGAAAAATTGAAGAGAACAAAAATTGTAGCCCCTGTAATTTCCTTTCGAATGAGCCCGGTTCCAGATTTTTAGGAGGAAATTTTGTGACTACAGTATTCGCTGTACTTCCATACTAAGTAAGTTATTTTATTCACAGTTTTAAAAACACCTACATAAAGGATTTTACATCCGGTATCTCATACAAGAACCAATGTCTAGACACGGTGCGCACTGCGTATGGGCTAGCGGAAATGACCCTTTTTTTTACCTGTTGTCCGTGTGTTTTCTTAGGGACTGGCAAAATGTCAATGGATTTGTCTGTATTCTGCTGCGATGAATACAGGCTTCACGCGTTAAGTCAGCTCTCAAGTGAATTAGTGTGTAAAAAATTTAATTTGGTGATTTTATTTTTGTGCGACTCGGAACTTTGATATTTTATAAGTACAGTCGCAGTTTTTGGTGTCTATTTTCTTATTTTTGAACTGAATAGTTGTGAATTTTGCAAAACTCTTTCCACTGTTTCTTTTTTAAAAATTCATCTGAATTCCAAGATACCTACAAAACACACATACCTACAAGATACAGATACCTATAAAACACAGATATCTACTCAACACACAGCTAGCGGTCAGGCGCGCCGGAGGCGCGTCGCCAACCGCTAGCACAACATATAAATGTTTTATTAAAATGATCGATTTTTCTCTCAATTTTGAGAAATATTTAAGGGCATGGCGAGCAAGAACAAAGGGTGTAATCAAAATAACTTTGTATACCAGTAAATTAAGCATACATTACACCATAATTAAGTTAGTTGCGAAATGCTCTAACATTTAAATTGTTCTCATCGGCAGCTACGATGACTCAAAGAAGTTGTAGTTGCGTAAATTGGACCACTCGAAAAACGCATACTTGGAATGTTTTCTGTATTCTTATACGTTGAATATAAATAATGAATGCACGATTGAAATTCAAGTCGATAGCGAGAGAGATTCTTATTTTAAGTAAGTTGTACTTGAAAATGAAGAGTGGCCAAAACTGAACCACTTCAATTCAGGCTATGGATTGGACTGCTTCAAATTTGGCTACATGTCATTTCTAATTGGTGGTCCAACTTAGGAGCCCATGGTCCTACGTGGGCAATGGTTTTCTAAGTTGAACCACTCACGGAATTTTGTCCTCAAATGGATCTCCCTGCTCATCTAATTCTCATTCAGTCTCCAAATTTTGGTTCTTTGTTTTCAAATATTTACTCTTTCTAATGATAAACTGAAATATAAATTCCATACAAATGCGGCTACAAACAGTGATTTCAAAGTCAAAACCGTCCAATTAAGGTAACTCTCCTTTAATAACGACGCAGCTTTCAAGCAGTCTTTAATCAACATAATTGAAAAACGAATCCATCACCTCACACCTTTTTACGACTATTATAGGTATTGAATGTTACAATCTCTAGGGATGATTATAAAAAATGTAAACAATTTTTTTCTTTTTGTAACTATGGTGCGGAGACTACAGGTCTTCATCTCCTTTAACACGAACAAAAACAAATGATTTTATCAAGCTGAAAATTGTCCATTCAAAAAACAAAATCCAGTCGCGATTTTCGATTTTTAATTAAAAAGTACCGTCTTTACACACGAATCAATTTGCAGGTCATCGCCTCTGAATGGGGACATCGAACGAACTCATCAATTACTGAATTACTCAAACCGTACGTCGCGGATTACTTTTACAACGGAAAATAGCATTCTACTTTTTCGTTAGAAAATTCATCAAACATCGATCCAATAACTCCAGGCACCGTAATTATGATAGGTAAAGTACGTAACGAAAAAATAGGACGTGAATATTATCTTTTACGATGGCATTCAACTTCAGAAATTGCGGCGAAAACAAAAGGAAAATTGAAATAGAAAGTCCGCGCAAATTAACGAAGTTCGACCACCGCTGCATTTGTCACAGGATCCGCTATTTGCATATAAATTGCGCATCCTTAACAAATTCATTAAGGCCTGACCGTCTAAGTTACGGGGCTGCTAACTGCACGGAGGAGAGTTAATTTTTGGGCAATTTCCATTAACGCATTCCGGAAATTAAAAAGATTCTTCGAATATTGCTGCCGAAGAAATAATACACGTGAACGATAAAATCCTTATCTCTCTCGGCCATACCTTCATAGTAAGTACTTGGTTTATATATTCATCTCGCTTTTTTCTCCTTCCAAAGCTCTTCTCCTATTCGTTTCAGTGAAATGAAAATTTTTCTTGCGAAAATTCAGTTACCTATACCATTAGAAATCTCGATGGACCGAGAATTGTCACTCGGTAAAATTGGTTCAAATCTAGTAGAAACATGAAAGCATTTTTTGGAAATGTAGTAGAAAAAAAAATTCACAAAATCGAGTCTAGGCAACTGTAAATAAGTCCGAAGATTGAGGGTCTATTTGAAATTCACGAAATCGCGAGACGAATGAAGATATGAGTGACCTTGACCTACTTTCAGGACAGAGAAATTATGACCACCGTTAATTTGAGAACTGTATCCTTAGCCTTCATTAGACTAGGACAAACATACAGTGCACTAAACTATACTACAGGTTACACGACTTCCTAGGATAAATGACCTATAATATAGGCTATGTGCGTGATGTTCGGCTAACGACCGACTATTGCAGCATAGCAAATACATCTAAACGACCAACTCCGCCTAATTTTTGTACTCTAGCAGCGAGGATTTCACAACCAGTTTTTTTTTCTGAAAAAAACGCTATATAGGTCCTCATGTAAGGCTTCTCAGAGCTCAGAAAGGAAGGAGAAAGGAACATTTTTTAGTTGCTCAACTTTTCTTATTTTGTGTAGGTACTTGTTGAAACACCAACGGCCGCTCATCATTTTTGTGTGAGATGAAAGTTCAGCTGGCCATGGTCTCGGCCCATCCACTTGTCAACCAAGGAGCGCCTACGGGCTTTCGCTTGACCCGCAAGGCTTGCTGGAGGGTTCTTGTCTTCTTCTTTGCCTTGAACACTATACTGCTCGCTCTTCTGCTAGCAGATCAATTGGTGGTGTCTATATCTGTATACTAATACGCAAAGAGCGTCCGTCGACGTTGTGCGGTAGGCACTAACACACCTGAGCGCAGCTCTTCGTTGGATCTTTCGATTTCTGTTCTTCTGTACTCAATCTTTGTGCCCACACTGGGCTACATGAAGGAGGACTGACATTGCTACGCTCGTCTATAGTAGTACAGTCATTATCCAGTCAAAAGGGTGACCACTAAGGAAATAATTGCTACCCAAAATTTTATTGATGCAAGTTCTTAAGCATGATCCCAAGTAATACCAAAAAAGACCCATGGCCTCCAGCCCCATCTTTGTGAGGGGGATCAAAATGTCGACCCGAAATCAATTTTTCTCAATTTTCTCGCTAAATATGTATTTTTGAGGAAAATGTCAACAATTCTCTTCAAAATGGTTCTTGTAAAAATTTTCGTTACGATCATTTTCACGGAGTTGAAGCGCTTTGAAAGTACAGGAAATGTGAAGAAAATGTAAAGACATCGTCGTAAACATTTTGGAGCACAAACAGGGAAAGGATTGTAAATGGTCAAGTTTGGTGCCCCGAAAAACATATCAAAGTTCTCACCCCCCAACACCTTGTGATAAATTTTTTGTGGCACGTTTTAGCCCCCCCCCCAATCGGTTACTTGCGAATATCTCGAAAAATTTGGGCTCAATGAAAAAAAGTCTTCAAACAAAAAATGTTTCTCGTAAAATTTTCTACATTTTTGTGTACTTGAACTTCGAGGTAAGTTCAATTATAAGCTTGAAAAGTTCGTACAAAGTTGAAAGCTTTCGGATGAAAATATTTTTTTCCGGAAATATCTCGAAAAATCAAGCTCCAATTGAAAAAAGTTTCGAACAAAAAGTGCAAAAAGTGTTCCTCGTGAAATTTGCTATAGAATTGACTTCCTTAACTTCCTACAAAAGTTGATTAAAAGTTCGAAGCTTTTGGAAGCAAATCAAGCTTTTTCAAATACCTCGCAAAATCGAGCTCCAATTAGAAAAAAAATGTTTTCTGAGAAATGTTCTTCAAAATTGACTACCTGTATTTGGTTTCAAAGTACGCTGAAAGCAACAAGCTTTTGAAAGGAAATCGATTTTTTTGAATATCTCATATAATCGAACTCCAATTTCAAGATGTTTCAAACAAAAAATGTTCCTCTTGAAATCTAAATATATAAAGCAGAAAGTTTGTTTGTTTGTCTGTCTGTTCTCTTATAACTCCAGAACCGCTGCACCTATCGACTTGAAATCTTCGCCACATATTTGTATTATTCCAGAGCAACTTTTAAACCCTAAATGGAAATTTTAGCTTCCATAGAAAAAAAACTCTTATTGAAAACTGTGCCCTCGCTGTACATGCCACTTGACGCGATTTGATCCACCGAAGAAAGGTACCTACACGCAACTGTCTACTGTATTTCTCTCCTACCTTCATATCCTATATTCTTGAGAACCGGATTTTAGTGCTATGTTGTAAATTGCAGCACGTTAGAGGTGTTCTTTTTATTTTCTTACCTTATCGG